>OW052220.1:115329586-118036827 GCA_932526605.1 Nephrotoma flavescens | reverse complement strand
GAATCTTTACATTACCAATTGTTTTACAGCCTCCCTATCTTCAATTAAATTAATATCAAAGTTGACAAATGTATCCGCATCGTTAAAAGTTACTAAACTTAGCGTTCTCACAATAAACTAAATAACGCCATTTGTATACGCATATGTATATAATACGTATACGTAAACACTATCATTATAATGTGAAGTTTAACTTTCGTTAATTTTGGATGAAAACGAAGGAAAATACTGTGCTTAATTTTTACTTTCGTTTTGTTATACTTGGGTTGACACTTAGGCCATTTTTATGCCATTGTGATACCACGCATTCATGCCACATCATTAATCCATTCACCTACTCACACAATTACAGTATACCCCTGCACATTGCAAGCTCCGTGTCAACCTGTACATTGACATGGACGGTGGGTCGGCGTTGAATTCAGCACTCCATCAGAGGGTCTAAGTTGTGTTTATTAACATCGCCGATTGTAATCGATGATGAAAATTCGATTTGCATCCTGCCTCTGATGGAATTCGAACCCAGTGCCTCCCGGTCCAAGTGCCGAAGCTTTAACCACTGCACCACTTGTCCGGTAAGTGCCAATTAATAGGTCTAAAAAAATATTTCACGCCTTTTGGAAACAATGACAACATTTAATTTTGCTACGAACTAGGGATAATAAATAACCAAATGTGATTCGTATCGCACAAAACCACAACAACAAAAAAAAAGCAAATTCATTTTTCAATTTAATGGAATTTTGAATTAATTCTTAACTTATCGAATTAAATATCATTTTAATTTATAAAATCTAAACTTTGTGTTTTAATTGTATTCTAAAATTCCTATTCCATTTAAATACAAATACAACGTAAAAATGTAAACAATAAACATGAATATTATACTTAATACATCAGTGTGTATTCGCCATATTCCTTCTGCGCGAGAACTGTCAGAATTCCAGCGAGATTTGAATACTACTATACTTTTTGTGGTTTACTAACACAACTGTGCGAGTACAGGATGAAACACACCAAGAGCAGCGCAATATATTCCAAGCAATCCACACTAACGGCTGCTTATGTGCGTGCACACCAAGAGCGCAGCAGATTGTTTTGTTTTAAGCCTAGTACTCAGTTCGATTTCACGTGAAATTTCCGTACGATTTTACCAAAGTGAAATTAGAAATGAAAAATTTCATTTCTGTTTTCGTTTTGTAGTACTCAGTTCTCCAACGAAAAAACCAAGTGTGTTCAATACATCAAAGATGGCGCGCATAAACTCTCCAAATTATTTTCATGTGAAAATAATGTCTCGGCACATTATTTTCACGCGAAATTTTGACATTTGTTTGTTTTTGGCAAAAACCAAATTTGTTAATACCATAAATTCATAAATTTTAATTAAAGTCAATTTAATTTAAATTATTTACGTAAAATAAAGAAATTAATTTATGCATGTCTACAAATTTATACGTTAAAATCAAAAATTCTCCAAATAAAATTTCAGTTCTATTTCACGCGAAAATAAATAGATTTTTGGAGACCGCGTTAAAATTTCATTTCACTTTGAACTGAGTACTAAGCTTTAGTAGTAAAATTGAATTACACAACTTTTATCGAGGTTATGAGTAGCAGCAAATTGAAGCTGCTGGGTGTGGAACCTATTGATGCCGCGACAGATGCAACTTCATTCAGTACAATTTCTTTAAATTTAAATTTTTCAATTATAATTACAAAATACTTAATGCCCTTTAATGGAAATACCTATATTTATACGCAAACTATGAGTTTGTATCATTACATAAGCGAATAAGCCAAAATTTAAATTTGCTGCTCGCTGCTGCTGCTTGGTGTGTTTCATCCTTACAGCAAAAGTACCATGTCAAAAATTTATTTTGTATGTGTTTTGATGTTACACTATAACTATACATACAATTGTGTTGGTTGTATTTCAAATCAAGCGAAATTTTTTATCAATAACTCCATTATATACTAGGCTCGATTTTATGAACGCGGATAAACGATTAATCTAGGATTAATTCATTGTTTGCATTTTATGAACGACGATAAACAAAAAATAAAATCCGAGAGTTTTAATTTATCCGCTGATTTATCTTCTCTTTTTGGTGTTTAAATCAGAGGATAAAAGTAGTTTTTGTTGTTGTTCTATTTTTTGACATACACAATAAAAATTGTTTGAATATAGGAACGTGACATATTAATATTTAAAACATACATATTATTTTATTAAATTTACATATGATAATTTATATATGATAAATATTACAATCGGTTTTATGGAGCTAAAATATATTAAATAAAAATATTTCCAAAAAAAACGAATACTATTTTTGTTTCAAAAATAAATTAGGAGAATTTAGAAAAGTTGTCGCAGATAAAAATGCAGAGAGGTTTAAAACAGGCGGAGGACCTTATAAATCTAAAATTAGCCAGACAAGTTGCATATATTCCTTTATAGAACTATCCGTTCATCCACTTAAAAATATTGATTCGTATAATCCAATTTGAAGTATTTAACTTAAGTATTATAAATTATGCTGGAACCAGTCAGAAAATAAAAACTTAACTAAATAAAAAAATAAGAATGCGATAAATGGCATTTCAATGTTATTACCCAGTCAAACTTAATTTTCATGTTAGAAATCGAAAGAAACCGAATTTCCCCTTCTTTAAATTTTAGTTGTCACTTAATAAAAAAATAGTGCGCGCTATTTTTCACTCGGAAATAAGAAATATGTACGATTTGTTGTTGTGTTTTATACACAGCAAAAGAAGATAAATTTTTGATACGGGTGGAAGCCATATTTATTTTGTGTACATTGTTTTGTTTACTATTTTATTTATTAAATAAAACTATTTTAATATTTTTTCATATGATGTGATTAGTTTTAATATTGTGTGATAAAGTAAAAGTGGTGTTTTAGTGAATTTTGTTAAAAATTAATTTGTTAATGGTATGATATTTGGTGTGTTCAGTCCGACCAAAATGATAAAATTTATCATGATATTTTTTGTGACCCTAACTTCACTCCGTATAATTTTATGTCAAACCCCAAGTATTTTTACTTTCAATTTTTCTGGCGATATTCGTATTTAAGTACTAAACTTAGTCTAGTATTTTTCTAAGTTTGAATTGCAATTTATTAAAATAAAACGTATGAAGCGTGTCGCGAAAATCCGAAACTGGACGAAACTCATTATAAACATTTTATTGCATATGTATACGTATTGAGAAATATTTGGCGGGAACAATTGACCGTTACTATAAACTTAGCGTTCTCACAATAAACTAAATAACGCCATTTGTATACGCATATGTATATAATACGTATACGCTACAAACACTATAGGACGAGACACACCAAGCGCGGCGCGTCAAATTCCAAATGATCCATACAACTCGACGCGCATATCCGTTCACACCAAGAGCGGCGCGGCGCCTTTGTTGTTTTCAATAATTTTGAGAATTTTCAATTTTTGTTTTATAAATCTTTATTATTGGTAAATAATATGAGAGCATACGTGAATCACGAATTCGAAATGTATGGACCACAATTGAAATAACATTATTTTTAGGTTATGTTCGGCGGCGACGGACGAATTTTTTTGGCTGCTTGGTGTGGGACATAATTTCGCGACGGCGGATGCAACTTCATTCGATATAATTTCTTAAAATTACAATTTTTATATTAAAAATCCAAAATTTGTAATATTTTTTATAAATAATTGGTATATAATTGTTTGTACTATCGTTTCTATACAAGACATACATAAATTAAGGCATATTTAAATTCGCCGCTCGCCGTCGACGCTTGGTGTGTCTAGTCCTTATCATTATAATGTGAAGTTTAACTTTCGTTAATTTTGGATGAAAACGAAGGAAAATACTGTGCTCCATTTTTACTTTCGTTTTGTTATACTTGGGACCCGAGTGAACAACCAAATTGGAAAAATAATTATAAATTGATTCTGCACGTCAAAACATTGTTGGCGCTGTCATAACAAAAATTTACTATTTACTAATGCCTAAGTGTATTTCACAATAGTTTAATACTTCACATCTTTTCCTAGATAATAAAACAAACCCGGGGAGTACACATAGTAGTTCACTCATTTAAACATTCATTCAATTATAGTTTACGATAGAGATTTGAAGATAATTGATTGCGCTAAAAACTTTCACAAATTGTTTTAAGATGGCATTTATATGTGTAAAGGAAATCATATTCTCGCCCAATTCGTGAATACACGAATAATTTTAACCACACAACGTCGCACCTAATCAATCAGTCAAGGCGGCCGCATGAAATGTCTCTCGACTCTCGAGACGAGCAAACAAAGTTAAAACTTAAAAATGTGTTATCTCAAAAAAGGCGGTACAACAACATTTTCATTACAACAACAATTTGCATTATATCACTTATTTTTAACTTGAGCTGAGGCTCGAGTCGAGACACATTTCATGCGGCCGCCATCAGAGAAAATGAAGTGGACATTGAAGATTGAAGAAAAACACAGAAAAGAAACTACACACACAAATCATACACAAACAATATATTTTTTTGAGTTTATTCCAGACACTGTAGTTCAACATTGTTTTTAATGTATTATTGTTAATACGAAAATACATATAACATAAAAGTTGAACAAAATGTTGTTCCTGTCCATATAAAATCATAGCGCAATAACATTAGAAATAAAATGTATAAATTTTGACAGCCAGAATCGAAAATATTTTTGGTTTTTTTTGTGATAAATGAGTGCGTTTTATGACAAAAGCTGATAAAAAATATCATGATAATTTTTATCATTTTGGTCGGACTGAACTAGGATTACTATAATATTTTAATTTTGTTCAGTTTATTTCCTTTTTTCTTTGTGTTGTAAAAGCATCTCGTGTATGTGTACATTTTCAAATACGAAATTTATATATAAAAATTTATAACAACATGAACAAATATGAAATTTCTCTAAGACATTTCACAATAAAAAACAGCTGTTTGTAAACGAACAGCTGTTACTTAAAATTATTATTTTTGGCTGGTTGGAATACCAAAAAAAAATAAAAACAATTGGGTTCGGTAAAATTCGTATTTTTTTTGTTATGTTCTTATTTTCTGGCTGGTTCCAGCATTAGATTGTTTTGACGATGATGATGACGTTGATCCTTCCATCTTAAAAACATAACATATACAATTTTCTATTTGATGGACAAAAATAGTTTTATAGTTACCTTGCACAAATGTAGGAAATGTAGGTCTATATTAAAAATTTATTAACTCATTACGGTCCATATACACGTTTTCGTGTATTTCGCGCTGCTCTTCTCTGAGTTCCTGTACACGTTTTCGTGTATTTCGTTGTATGTATTTTGAAGGTACAAAAAATAATGTAAACGAGCAAAATTTTTTTGGTTACACCAAGATATGGTGCTATATATATTAAAAAAACTTTTTAATAACTTAAAATAAGAAAACTATTGTTTTTAACTGTCAAAAGCTGGTTTTAAAAACAACTGAACGGTGTTTTTTTGGTATTATAACAAAGGTTATATAAAAAAAATAAATAATTTTTTTACCATATAAAGAAGTCGCACATGTGTTATTTCAATATTGCGGAGTAAAAGAAATCGCGTAAAAAATTATATATTTTCTTTGTAGGTTTTTATCTGTGGTTCATGTTATTTCGGCTATAGTAAAGAAAAGAGGGGTACCAAAAAATTCGTTCGGATTGTTTTGTTTGCTTATAATTAAAAGTATAACTAAAACCAATTAATTTAAAATATAATTTATATTTAATGTAATACATAATTTAAAATAAAATATTTTAAAAACATATTAATTAAATATTACAGTTTTAAATTAATTGTTTTTATTTCTATTTTTAATATAAGCAAACAAAACAAACCGAACGAATTTTTTGGTACCCCCTTTTTCTTTACTATAGCCGTTATTTCTGCATTAAAATATCTCTTTTTGTATTATTTCACGCTGGTACGTGTGCCACAGGTTGCAAACCACTGTTTTGTTCATGTATATAGACAGAGTAGACCAACTTGAAGGCGCCTATAAAATTTCATTTTAGTTGATTCGCTGGTTTAGGAATTATATCGATTTTATGAAAAAAGTGTTTGATTACCCTTTTTTGCGTAATTCACCCGGACTCCATACAACACAAAAAGAAAATTCGTGTGGACTGTAATGTGTTAATATTGAATTTAATTAAACTTTAACACTTTGATATTTATCAAAATTGACACAATTGATGAGAAACGTAAAAAAAAGTATTGCCAGTAATACAAAAAACTGCTATAAAACTGCGATAAAAGAGAGAGTAAATATCTTTTTATCATCGTTTATAAAATCGACAAAAAATAAAACTCTCGAGTAAAGATTAATCATTACTCTTGGATTTTTTGTGATTTATCCTCGTTCATAAAATCGGGCCTGAATTTTTACTCACATATTTGTGTGGTTTGGACTTTAATTAAGCCATTTTTTTATTTTTTTTGGTTGAAAAAGGGATATACTGTTTATATTGGAGGTTGAATCCAGGGGCGGTATGTTGTACCATCACTTCGAATCGAATTCGAAAAAAGTCGAATCGAAAAAGTGAAAGTTGTATCATTTTTACTTTTCGAAAATGATACAACATACCGCCATTCGACTTTTTTCGAATCTTGATTCGAAGTGATGGTACAACATACCGCCCCAGGTTCAACTCCAATATAAACAGTATATATATTTATTCAATATATTGGCATAAAAAAAGGACATAAGAATAGTAACTTTCATACATGTAAATGGTATTCGATCCATCATTATATTAAATTTTATGTAGCCAGAGCGAAGCGAGACCACGACATATTTTATATTATATGCCTTTCCTTGTTTCGCACTATTTAAAAGCAAAAAAACGATCGTATTTTTTTACTTGCCTCGGTTTTGTATGTACATATGTATAAAAAAAAATTATAAATGAAAGAAACAAAACAAACAAAACGACATCACACACAAAAGCAAAAAAAAAATTATATACGCATGCAGAAATTTTTTCGTAAAATTTATTTCTTTAAATTATATTCGTCATATTCATGCAACTTAGGAAATATGCAATACACTTCTGATTAAATCGAATTAGAAATATGTTTATTTATCATCCTTATCATTGTTTTTCATTTTTAAGATAGTTTTCATTGACAATTTTTCGTATTCTCTTAACCCGTATTTACTTGTTGATCGTCATCGTCCATAAATGTACGTTTGTGTGTATGTTTGTAGTTATTTACAATAAATACTATTGTTGCACACATGCAATGGGAAATGTTAATGTATAGGGATATAAAACAATATGTACATCACAAAATAAAAATCAGCTAGGCAAAAATGAAAAATTTTCAGAGCTATTTTGAATATGAAAACATATTTTTCTACCATTTTCACGACACAATTTAAAGTAAAATAAAATGCATACAAGAAAACAATCATATTATATTTGTATAATGGGAAAGTTGTTTTGATTTAGATTTTTTAGCCTTTGAATGAAACGATCTTAGTATGTATTTTGTATATTGAGCTGAAGTATGTGTTGAGTTCGAAAATTTATACATTATTGATCGCTTTCTGGTTCTTATGTGTATTTGGGTAGAATTAAGTTTTGAAAAATTTGATTAGATTTTCGTCATTGTTGTTGGTGTACCTATACCTGTAGTTTATTGTGGTCCCGTTATTGTAAATTTCGGTTCGTATAGTCGTGCCATTGTAGTATTTAATAATTTTTATTCAACGATAAAAAATAAATCAATTTGTTCTTCTATCGCACTACAAAGAATGATAGAGAATAAAAAATAAAAATATTTTTGCGTATCGTACTATTAAATGCAAATGTGAACCTAAGTTTGATAATGACTTATGTACGTACATATATCAAATATATCGCAATAAATCGCCTCCAATCAATTTTCTTTCAATAAATCGATTTATTGTCGTCCCTAAAATAAAATATAAACTTCATAAAAGAAAACACAATCACAAAATTCCTTTGCCGAATTTTATAGTGAACTATCATTTGTGAAATTCATCCACTTTATACGTAAGATTTATTCATAAATTTACAAATAAAACCATGTGAAGTTTAAAACAGAAACATTGATTTCAAAACCAACTAAAGAGAAGAATGCGACAAGAAAATAAAAATATTTTTTAAAATTTTCATTTAATTTATTACATATTAAAAATTCACAAATGTTGACCTTAACTAGTTAATATTCTTAATTTTCTACGTGTTTGATTAGAAATTCTCGATGTAGTGTTTGAAAATTAATTTTTTTAAATAGACCATTTACAATTTTTTCTCAATAATACTAATAAAAAAAAATGAATCAATTTTTCAAGATGTTCGAAACATACATTATTTTGATCAGGTAAAAAATAACTATAGTCCTGTGCTATCATTTTAACACACTTATCTGTTAATAGTTTGATTACTTTTGGAGATCTGCAATGGCTGTGGTAGTAAATATTTTTCAAATACTTTTACCAAAGATCGAGCATTTTGACTAAATTCTTCTGAAGGGGCTGCTAGAGAGCCAAAAATTACCGTCTACTTTAAAAAAAATTTTCTCGCTTAAAAAAGTTTCAGATGCGGTTTTTGTTTCTCCTTCTTTCAGCAATTTTGATTTGCAACTGAGACAATGAATTTTTTTAAAATTGCAGTACCCCGTAAAATACATTATTGCGTTATTGGTTAACACGTCGAAATCAACAGCTTCAATAATTTCATCTGGTGGCGACACATTTGTTAATTCCTCCTGGTGTTTTATATTATTTTCATATTCAGACTTAAAATTTTGCCAGTCTAAGTCTATATTCTCTGCTTCGTCAGATATGCAGTTTTGAAAAGGAGAATGTAATGTTATTTTCCTCACAACAACATTCGCAAAATGCACGCCTATTTCGTGACTAGACGGCATGTAGTTGAATCCACCTTTTCCTCTTAGAAGAGAGAAAAAAATTTCCAAGCAGTCCTGATTCGTTCGCCCCGTAAGCAAATAATCAATGCCACACTCTGCTTTCAAAAATTTTATTAACATAAGGTTTGCATTTATCGTGGTTTTTAGACCCATTATAAATTTAAAATATTTTCCACTTTTAGAAACAATTTTAAGTTTGTCTAGGAATGATAAGCTGCCTTCTAGAAGTTTAAAAACATTGTTATCAACTTTCAATGGTCGTTCATAAGGGGAACTAGATGAAAAATTTCTACAATTTAAACTGTCGAAAATGTCATTGAAAGTTTGTACAAAATGGGCTGTTGGTATAGCAACATGAAATTTTTGATGATTTAAATTATCAGTAATTGATAATTTAAGTCACCAAAAATTTCAGGTTTAACCTTTAATGTTGTTGATGACTTAAATTATCAGTAATTGATAATTTAAGTTACCAAAAATTTCAGGTTTAACCTTTAATGTTGTTCTTATTGCGCTGGCAACCGTGTTACTCAATATTTGAGCCGCCAATTTCACGTTCATTTTTTTAAATGCGTTTGGTTCAAAATGCTGCCTTGTTAGTTTTGGCATTAGATTAACACGTTGAAGACAATCATAATCAAATATTTTTCGTATAACATTAATATGTACTAGTCCAATATCCGAAAGCTCAACCTGATTAGTTAAAATCGAGTTTCGAGAGCAAAAAACGAGAGCAATAATCGACCGAGAGCAATAAACTACAGTATTGTTCGAATTAATGTGAACACAGAAAATTAATGAGACAAATTATTAATTATGATTTTTTTTTATTGAAATGAATATTAATAATTTATGTTTCCACCTTGGGCCTTAATGACATTTTACACAGGTTAGGTATTACATTAATTAAATTTTGGCAATTTTCTGTTATTTGTGGATCCCGGAACCAAATCTCGATAACAGCTTCCTCCATTTTTTTTAATGTTGCACAGTCTTGTTTCCGAAGTCTAACCTTAGAAATGGCCCATAAATTGTCTATCGAATTCAAGTCCGTTGAATTGTCAGGCCAATCAAGGCATTTAATATTCTCCTGTTCGAGGTAACTCGGTACTACCTTCTATTTATGGCATGGCGATAAATCATGTTGAAAAATATCATTTTTACCAACATCAACTTTTTTCTAATTACGGTGTAATTTCCGCTCCAGCATAGCTTTATACTTCAAGCCGTTCATCATGCCTTCGACTGGTACTAGACTGTGTGTCCTTATACGAAAAACATCCCCAATACATCTTTTTGGTGGATGTTTGACTGTTTGTTCGAAATGTTTCGCTGTCAATTTTTCCCCTGCAAATTTTCGTACAAACCTTGAATGCTGTCACTGCACGATAAAATGCGTTTTGTCCGAGAACAAAATTTTTCTCAAGTCCTGAGTTGGCGAATTAGCATGTTCTCTGTAATCTGATAGAAAATTTATAGGCCAAAACAAATGGTGGAAGCTGTTATCGAGATTTGGTTCCGGGATCCACAAATAACAGAAAATTGCCAAAATTTAATTAATGCAATGCCTAACCATGTGTAAGATGTCATTAAGGCCCAAGGTAGACACACAAATTATTAATATTCATTTCAATAAAAAAAAAATCATAATTAATAATTTGTCTCATTAATTTTCTGTGTTCACATTAATTCGAACAATACTGTAGTTTATTGCTCTCGGTCGATTATTGCTCTCGTTTTTTGCTCTCGAAACTCGATTTTAACTAATCAGGTTGAGCTTTCGGATATTGGACTAGTACATATTAATGTTATACGAAAAATATTTGATTATGATTGTCTTCAACGTGTTAAACTAATGCCAAAACTAACAAGGCAGCATTTTGAACCAAACGCATTTAAAAAAATGAACGTGAAATTGGCGGCTCAAATATTGAGTAACACGGTTGCCAGCGCAATAAGAACAACATTAAAGGTTAAACCTGAAATTTTTGGTAACTTAAATTATCAATTACTGATAATTTAAGTCATCAACAACATTAAAGGTTAAACCTGAAATTTTTGGTGACTTAAATTATCAATTACTGATAATTTAAATCATCAAAAATTTCATGTTGCTATACCAACAGCCCATTTTGTACAAACTTTCAATGACATTTTCGACAGTTTAAATTGTAGAAATTTTTCATCTAGTTCCCCTTATGAACGACCATTGAAAGTTGATAACAATGTTTTTAAACTTCTAGAAGGCAGCTTATCATTCCTAGACAAACTTAAAATTGTTTCTAAAAGTGGAAAATATTTTAAATTTATAATGGGTCTAAAAACCACGATAAATGCAAACCTTATGTTAATAAAATTTTTGAAAGCAGAGTGTGGCATTGATTATTTGCTTACGGGGCGAACGAATCAGGACTGCTTGGAAATTTTTTTCTCTCTTCTAAGAGGAAAAAGTGGATTCAACTACATGCCGTCTAGTCACGAAATAGGCGTGCATTTTGCGAATGTTGTTGTGAGGAAAATAACATTACATTCTCCTTTTCAAAACTGCATATCTGACGAAGCAGAGAATATAGACTTAGACTGGCAAAATTTTAAGTCTGAATATGAAAATAATATAAAACACCAGGAGGAATTAACAAATGTGTCGCCACCAGATGAAATTATTGAAGCTGTTGATTTCGACGTGTTAACCAATAACGCAATAATGTATTTTACGGGGTACTGCAATTTTAAAAAAATTCATTGTCTCAGTTGCAAATCAAAATTGCTGAAAGAAGGAGAAAAAAAAACCGCATCTGAAACTTTTTTAAGCGAGAATTTTTTTTTAAAGTAGACGGTAATTTTTGGCTCTCTAGCAGCCCCTTCAGAAGAATTTAGTCAAAATGCTCGATCTTTGGTAAAAGTATTTGAAAAATATTTACTACCATAGCCATTGCAGATCTCCAAAAGTAATCAAACTATTAACAGATAAGTGTGTTAAAATGATAGCACAGGACTATAGTTATTTTTTACCTGATCAAAATAATGTATGTTTCGAACATCTTGAAAAATTGATTCATTTTTTTTTATTAGTATTATTGAGAAAAAATTGTAAATGGTCTATTTAAAAAAATTAATTTTCAAACACTACATCGAGAATTTCTAATCAAACACGTAGAAAATTAAGAATATTAACTAGTTAAGGTCAACATTTGTGAATTTTTAATATGTAATAAATTAAATGAAAATTTTAAAAAATATTTTTATTTTCTTGTCGCATTCTTCTCTTTAGTTGGTTTTGAAATCAATGTTTCTGTTTTAAACTTCACATGGTTTTATTTGTAAATTTATGAATAAATCTTACGTATAAAGTGGATGAATTTCACAAATGATAGTTCACTATAAAATTCGGCAAAGGAATTTTGTGATTGTGTTTTCTTTTATGAAGTTTATATTTTATTTTAGGGACGACAATAAATCGATTTATTGAAAGAAAATTGATTGGAGGCGATTTATTGCGATATATTTGATATATGTACGTACATAAGTCATTATCAAACTTAGGTTCACATTTGCATTTAATAGTACGATACGCAAAAATATTTTTATTTTTTATTCTCTATCATTCTTTGTAGTGCGATAGAAGAACAAATTGATTTATTTTTTATCGTTGAATAAAAATTATTAAATACTACAATGGCACGACTATACGAACCGAAATTTACAATAACGGGACCACAATAAACTACAGGTATAGGTACACCAACAACAATGACGAAAATCTAATCAAATTTTTTCTGGTTTTCCTTTCCTTTTCATTACTTTTCTATAAAATACTTTTCAAAACGAAACAAAATCTGGTTAACATGATTTTCATTAAAAATCGCTTATATATTTTTGATTAACGCAATTAAAAAAAAGGTGCATTAATTGTGACCACATATAAATAAAATATTTACTCAAAAAAACTACATAAATATTTCCTCGGAAACGCTTTATTCAAAATCAAAATTCGAATTATTTTATGCAATCCATTCTCATCGAGAAATTGTACGGTTGCAAATTTTTCAAAACTTAATTCTACCCAAATACACATAAGAACCAGAAAGCGATCAATAATGTATAAATTTTCGAACTCAACACATACTTCAGCTCAATATACAAAATTCATACTAAGATCGTTTCATTCAAAGGCTAAAAAATCTAAATCAAAACAACTTTCCCATTATACAAATATAATATGATTGTTTTCTTGTATGCATTTTATTTTACTTTAAATTGTGTCGTGAAAATGGTAGAAAAATATGTTTTCATATTCAAAATAGCTCTGAAAATTTTTCATTTTTGCCTAGCTGATTTTTATTTTGTGATGTACATATTGTTTTATATCCCTATACATTAACATTTCCCATTGCATGTGTGCAACAATAGTATTTATTGTAAATAACTACAAACATACACACAAACGTACATTTATGGACGATGACGATCAACAAGTAAATACGGATTAAGAGAATACGAAAAATTGTCAATGAAAACTATCTTAAAAATGAAAAACAATGATAAGGATGATAAATAAACATATTTCTAATTCGATTTAATCAGAAGTGTATTGCATATTTCCTAAGTTGCATGAATATGACGAATATAATTTAAAGAAATAAATTTTACGAAAAAATTTCTGCATGCGTATATAAATTTTTTTTTTGCTTTTGTGTGTGATGTCGTTTTGTTTGTTTTGTTTCCTTCATTTATACATAATTTTTTTTATACATACATACAAAACCGAGGCAAGTAAAAAAAATACGATCGTTTTTTTGCTTTTAAATAGTGCGAAACAAGGAAAGGCATATAATATAAAATATGTCGTGGTCTCGCTTAGCTCTGGCTACATAAAATTTAATATTATGATGGATCGAATACCATTTACATATATGAAAGTTACTATTCTTATGTCCTTTTTTTATGATATTGGTATAAACACCAAAAGTTAACTTGGAGTTAACTCGACTCAATCCAAAAAATTTCTTAGGTCGAGTTAACTCTGGTTAATATAAACGCCCAGAGTCGAGTCGAAAAACAACAACAAAAAATAATCAATAAATTTAGAAATAAAAATAGCGATTTTTCATAATTTTCTTGTACGAGCGCGTCTGTGTTTAAATTCGGCAGCATATTTCTATGTAACTAGTTCGAAAGAAAAAGTTAGAATGATTTTTTGAAGGAAAAAATTAATGATGAGGAAAATTAGAATGATTTTAATATATAATATTTATAACCTGTATACGGATTTTGTCTCAAATGTGTGAAACGAAATGAGTGTAACCGGAAAGATATAGTAGTAGCATTTGTGTTGGACATGCAAGCCACGTGTCATTCATTCATATTAACCCTTTGAGTGCCAACGTGATTTCGGCTAGTGTATTGAGGAGCACGATCGCGGTTTTTGGCACTCAAAGAGTTAACATTGTAAACGCCATATTTTTGTGTTGTTTATGTATTGTCAATTTTTTTTATAATTAACATTTTATTTTTAAAATTTATGAAATTTAAAATAAATTGATTTATAAAATTTTATTAAAACATATAAAATTAATTTATGGTAAAAAAAAATTAAATATAAAATATGCATGTTAAATAATGTTACGCTCGAAGGAAATAAGCACCATAAAAATTATACCGATTCGCCCGGATCGCGTTATTTTGATACTATTGTGCCTGTTTAGACGATGAGTAATTCAACAATCATAATTCAACATTTGCGTTCACACGGTAAAACGTAGATGATGTTATTTACTTATGTATGTGTAAAATTATTTTCATTTCATATTGAATTTCTTCGGAGAAGCATCGTAAAAGCGGTTGTCAATTTATTCGTATATTTTTTTGGTTGTGTTATACAATAATTTTTTTTTGTGTAATTTACATTAACGATAATTTTGAACACAAGGTTAGGTTTCAGTGGTTTGACACTTAGGCCATTTTTGGCCCATTGTGATACCACGCATTCACGCCACATCATTAACCCATTCACCTATTCACCTACTCACACAACTACAGTATACCACCTGCACATTGCAAGCTCCGTGTCAACCTGTACATTAACATGGACGGTGGGTCGGCGCTGAATTCTGCACTCCATCAGAGGGTCTTAGTTGTGTTTATTAACATCACCGATTGTAATCGATGATGAAAATTCGATTTGCATCTAGCCTCTGATGGGATTCGAACCCAGTACCTCCCGGTCCAAGTGCCGAAGCTTTAACCACTGCACCACTTGTCCGGTTTGAACACAAACTGTTGTTAAAAAAATAAATAATAATAAAAATTATTTTAATTTTTAAAACAAATTGACAGCTACTTATTAACTACTTTGATTAATATTTTTTACGCAATGTACAGCAATGCTTTACAATAATTTATAATTATAGTTTATAAAATTTTGTATTTGCTATTTGAAAAAATTGTATTTACTGTATAGGCTTTTTATATTTGTTTTTAAGAAATTTTTATAAAAAATTTTCATTATACCTTTGAAAATGATGTTGATGAGACAACGAAAGCTCAGTCTTTAAATTTGTTTTACTTTATTTAAAATAAAAACGAGCCCTAAACCATTACCAACTTTATTATAGTTATTATTGGCTCAATAAATAATTTTTAATTTATAAAATTTGTTATTATATTTTTTATAAAAAATAAATTGATATTTAGGAATTAATTATGTTATACAAAAAAAAATAAAAATAATTTTTTTGTTGAAAACCCAACTCAACTAAATATTTATTTTTTATGTTCGGTAGATGTTTTTATGTTTTGCGAACGAAAGACAAATTGAAAATAAAACCTGTTTTCAGAAAAAAAAAATTGGACCGAAATTTTTTTTTATAGCTTTTCTGTTTGTGTTAGTAAATTACAATTCGTTCAACACCTAAAATTCGAGTTGCAAAAGTACGCAAAAAAAAATTTTAGATTATAGGCAAGGGGGAAAGGAACGAAGAAATTTGTGTTGAATTCAACTCTCGTGTAAACAGGCGGGTTCATCATACAAATGACACAAAAACGAACAAAAGAAAAATACAAATACGAAGACATAATTGTGTTTTATACACTGTGTACGCATTCGATTTTTTGCTTCACTCATTTTAAATGAGTTACTCACGAGACAAAATCGATATCGACTCAACCTTAAAATAACTCTCCAATATAAACACTAGAAGTTAACTTCAAGGTTAACCTGAAGATAACTACAAGTTGATTCGACCTACTGTCTTCCCTCGTAAATAACGCATATGCGTTCTATTCGCGAGTGCCAAAAAAACGACAAATTTCAAAATTCAAATCAAAATTTCAAATAAAACGCCCATCTTAATAAAACGCCTAGGTTTTCTAATGGGCATATTTTTATAATAAAATAAACAACTACTATAAATTTATATTTTGTTTTTTATTTATTCTAATTCAGCCTCTTATAGGAATATTACATAATATTTATGTAATTTTATCACATTAATTCATTGTTATCATGTTAAAAAATAAAAATATAAAAAATAAATAAAAATGGCTCATCAAATAGTTATTATTTTATCACTTTTGAAGTCCATAAAAATTTTCGATTTTTATTATAATTACATCTCTCGTTGGGTTCTCAACTTCGTATAAATGCTCGTTAATTTTCACGCAATCAGTATTTAACGAAATTACAGTTATATTCCAATTTTCGATCATAGATATTGCAAAAATTTCTATACCCGATTCGGTTGTTTGTCCAGCTTTCAACGCACCTTCTTCTTTTGAATCCATTAAATCCCGCAAATCGTTATTTAGGAAACTAATTACATTTTCTATATAACGAGCAATCCAATCCATAAAGTTTTCCGAATTATTTGATTTAATGTATTTGATACATTCAAAAAAGCTGGTAGATATTTGCTTCGGCCAAAAATAATCCTTTCCATCAATGCTTTCAAAAAAATTTTCATCGTTTGTTATAAATGCACCAGAAAATTTTGCAAGCCAGACATTTATATCAAAAGTATCATGACATAATTCCATCAGTGGGCCATGAAGATTCTCAATTTTAAATTCAGTTTTAGAGGTTATCCCGCAACAATTAAAAGCTTTTATAATAGTTTCTGATGAGAGATCTTTTGTAAATCGTATGACCCATTCTGACACTGTAGCATATGACGGTATTTTCGGATTACCTTGTTTAGATTGCATACCCGGCTCTGATATTGCTTCAGCAATGTAGGCATTGTATCGATCACCGTATGTTTCTTGAAATATTTTATTCACGACAACATCTAATGGCTGTAATATTCCTGTCAGTTTTGGTGGTATAATTCTAATAAAAATATTATATTTTTCGTAATATCGGCTATTTGCTACGACAATATGAGGCCCGTACGAATCAATTAGAAGAAGTACCGGCTCCCGGAGTAAATTAGTTTGGGGTCTTGCCATTATTACAGTCTTTATGTAATTGTGTAATATTTCAATGCTCCACATACCTGTTACGTTAACATCGGCGTAGCACCCATTTTCTACCTTTGGTTGTTTTTTTAATTTAGAAAACAATAAGTGAGGTTTGAATATGGTCCCATCAGCAGTTATTCCAAAAGTTACTGTGAATCGTTTATGTGAACTGCTTGCTTTACGAATCACAACATTCCTAATCCCTTTTTGTGTTATATGTTGATTGGGGCTCGCACTCGAAATATCTGGGAACTTGGTCCACGTTTATTATATTATGATGCCGTATTTGTTTCTCTTCGATGGTATCTTGAATGTTTTCAAAAAAATCACGAACAAGAGTACATGCATTATCAGGAAGATAACGACATGACGTTTGACGTCTGGAGACTAATTTATGACGATTTTTAAATCGATTGAGCCACCCATCTGATGCCTTAAATGTGGCATACATTTCTGGGCATAATTTTTTTTTAATATTCAAAGCCATGCTTTGTATATATTTTTCTTTAACCCGGAGACCCTGACTGTTTCTCACCTGAATCCACTTAAAGAGTTCGTTCTCCATCACTTTAAATTGCTCGTGCCGGCCTCCACCTTTTAATCGACGAGCTACTTGTGTTGAAATTTCGGCATCTTGTAACGCTTCCAACAATTTATTTTTATTTTTCATCCAGCCTCGAATTGTTGATGTTGTAAGCTGGTATTTCGAAGCTAATGCAGCGTACCCACTCCCAGCTGTATTGGCGGCGTACTCTTTCAAAACTTGAAGTTTGAACCGCAACGAATACGACTTTCGTTTTGAATTCATAATAAGTATGAAACTATAACGGAGATACAAATATTTTATCAAATTTTAAAATTCCTTATTTAGTTGGCTTGTATACGTATATGACATTTTTAAATTAAACAATATAACCAAACGTTACCTGTTTTACAAAAATCACATAAAATTGTTTCCGAATTTTGGAAAATGAGCTGCTTTTTCGAAGAAAAATTACACCACAAGAAATTATTTTACTATTTTTTAGAGCGGTTAACAAATTATTTGACGTTTGAAGTGCATTAAAGTAAATGTTACCATATGGTTGCAATTTTAAAGAAGTTTCTATAAAACTGCGGTAAAAGTATTGCCAAGGTTTACACATTTAAAGTTTAATTTACGGAAGAAAGATGTCATTAATTTCATATCGAATATTAAAAATATTATAAATTTAATTTTTTCACGTAAATATGAAATATAAATAATAACAAAATTCATTTAGATTTTATATACATAAATAATTTCAAAATGATTTAATTGTTCTTAATATTCGAATAAAACACCCGGGGCGTTATATTTGAATAAAACACCTAGTGGGCGCAATATTCGTTTTGAACGCCTAGGCCTTATTTACGAGGGAAGACAGTAGGTTCAACCTCCAATATAAACAGTATAATAGCAACAAATTACTACTGGGATATAGATATTACTACTGGGAATTCTGCCGCTATGTTTGGTTAATGTCTCCACATATAGATAGAGGCATTGTTATGCGAGAGTGGTTTTTCTTTCTAGCAACATAAAACCCGAAAAACCACAGTACACATAATAGAGGTAATATATTCATTGGTTCTATTTTCGTTCATTTTCGCGCAGCTATGGAAAATTTTCAATATGGCGAATGTAAGAGACCTATCCCATATAATAAACGAAAATTAATAAAATAATTGCATAAATAAATGTATTTGAATTAAATAACTTTTTTATTTATTTAAAATAACATCTATTTTTTAAGATTTACTAGGCATGTACATATGCATACGTATACAAATTATTATAAAAAGGTCTCTATGTTCCGCCATTGTTGTTTGACAAATGCGCAATATATTACCTTTATTATGTGTACTGTGCCGAAAAACCTAATTATTGTTTTTCTCATATAAAAATTGCATTTGTATTGTATATCAAATTTTTATTACATAAAAAAATATTATTTTGAAATGTTATTGACGACTGTTAAAGTTGGGAATGTGACATCTAGCGCATTAAAAATAAGCTCATTGCGGGTTTTTTTCTATGAAATTTAAGCACGGCATACTTTATGAAAATAAAAATTAACATACAAAAATATCCGTAACAAGCTTATTTTTTTGCCGTCAGATCCACTTATAGTTGTCTATGACTGCTATTTCACTTACTCTTACATACAATTGTACCATCAGTGTATAACAAAATAAATATGGTTGAATGGTTATTATTGAATGAAGTAATCTTAGTTTTAATTTGTTTCGAAAAATATCAACAAAAAAAATAATAACAAAAAAATTGTGTTGCAGTGCAATTGCAAAAATATTACCATCGCCATATCTATGAAGACGTCAGATACAACCTCACTCACATAGTTGGAATGCGACTGAAAACAGAATGAAGAACATACATACAATTTCATTTATTCTATTTATTTTTGTCATATATATTGCATATATTCAGTCGAGAAAGAGGAAGAAAATATATGTATTTCATTCTATTTTTTTTTTTGTTAAAATTTCTAGTGGGGTGGGTAAATAATAAATCAAAAATATGTTTTACTCCGTTCTAGCAGCTCTGAATTAATTGGGTCTATCTTTGTTCTTCTTAAACGTACAAGAAGTGAGTTGTGTTCTTCTTTTACAATGTGTAAGTCAAAAATCAAAAAAAATCAAAATTGTTGTTGTAATACGCAGTGGTATTGAGCCTCACCACACTTTGATTCTTTGGTCGTGATTCAATGATTTCAAAAAACCAATCGCCCTCCACATTCGATTTCTTTGCGCGTTTCTTTTTTTTATGTATGTGCGTAAAAATATATTTTTTGATTTATTCGTATTGTAAAAAATGTTTATTATTTCCTGCGAAAACTGCTTTCTTGGTTGAAAAATATATAAAATATATTTTTTGCACTCGAAGCACAATTTAAACTAAAATTAACACAAAAACGACAGAGTATACTTGTTTAAAGTATACTGTTTATATTGGAGTTGAACTCAGGTTCAACCTTTAATATAAACACCAAAAGTTAACTTGGTGTTAACTCGACTCAATCCAAAAAATTTCTTAGGTCGAGTCGAAAAACAACAACAAAAATAAAACTAAAATAAAAAAAAAACAAAAAACATTATTAGTTTTAATTTTTTTGTGTGAGCAGTGGTATCTAAATACGAAAGCATATTTTTTCTGGTTTTTCCGATTGTAATTTAATAAGCTTCCCCTAAAATTAATTCATCTAGATATTTTTTAAAAATTTTGCACTCGATCCAAAGATTACTCTGCCAATGTGAACACTAGAAGTTAACTTCAAGGTTAACCTGAAGATAACTACAAGTTGACTCGACACCCAATATAAACAGGGTAAAGGTGTCCTTGAAACATTTATCTTTGTTGTAATGCGAGAATCACTTGAATCGAGACCAAAGAATCAAAGTGTGAAACCACGGATTGAAACGACATGGATTATGCCCGGTTTACATGAGAAAATTGTTTTCTTCTACAAATTTTTGCAGGTAAATAAGAAAGAATCCGCTATATAAAAATATTCAATATGCCAGAAAGAAATAAACATATATAGTAATGGCGTAATTTTTTTATAGGATCATTATTAATTTATTTTTAATGAATTAAAATGCGAAATTTACATTTTTATCTATGGCGTCTGGTTTTATTATGAATCCTCAACATTTATAAATACGAAATAATTTTTTTTTAAATCGTGGTTATTAGGCTTTTTTTAATACAATTAAAAAACTTCTACTGGTTGAAGCCTATATATTTTATATTTACTTTGTTATCATTTATAACAAATCGCCGACGTTTCGGATATTAAAATCCTTGAAAATGGATATGATTAATATCCGAAACGTCGGCGATTTGTTATAAATGATAACAAAGTAAATATAAAATATATAGGCTTCAACCAGTAGAAGTTTTTTAATTGTAATTTTTTTTCTTATTAATTTTAAAAATGTTGCCATAAAAATACTCGCATCGAGTATATTTTATGGCAACATTTTCATTTTTATGGTGATATTGCTCAAAAATTCTTCTGCAAAATTTCGTTGGGATATATTGCTTTTCTTGTCTCTCATGTGCAAAAAATCAATGTTATATCTTATTCATTTTGCAGAAGAAAAATGTTGGTCGTATGTAAACCGGGCATTATTGTGTTATCACTATCCATTTGTCGCGCTCTGTAACACAGTGGGTAGAACTCTTGCTGTGTGTATAGAGGGTCTCCGGTCTCGGGTTCGATTCCTGGTGGTAGCAAAAGTTACGACTGGATACACATAATACATATTATAATTGATAAAAATACATTGCCTGGTTATATACAGCTGTAAGTGCTAGTCGACCTAAGCAAATGATATATAAAAAAAAAATCCATTTCTTCTATTTTGCTGGTTTGTTTATTTATCCACAAACAAAAACATCTAATATATTATTAGTATTTTAAGTCTGTCTACAAATGACAGAAATTTCAAAAAAACGGCGTCTATCTGTTTGACAAAAAAGATTTGAACTTTGAGCGCCGAAGATCGGCGATTTTTCCTCAAAAGTCAAAATAACATTATGACAGTTGAACGTGTATGGCAAACCATTAAAATAAAATTCTATTTTTTTATTTTATTCATAAATTCTCAGAATGCTATTAAAACTTAACAGTACACTTGTTTGTAGTTATGTTTTAAACATTAAACTTTAATAGTTGTGTCATAAACTTTAAAAATTACAAATAAATTTTAGGTTGTTCTTGTTTGCCATACAGATTCAGCTGTCAAATTTTTTGGAGGAAAATGGTCTATATGTATTCTTCGTCTTACTTTGGTACAAGTTAAATTCATTCTGGAATAGAATTAATATTGTGCTCAAAGTAACAACCAAAGATCTTTTTCAATTTATTTTTATTAGTTGGTAACAATTACATTATGAATTTGAAAACAACGTAAAAATGCAACTAAAAATATTCAATTAAATAGTAATGTGCTAGAACATTATTGAATATTATTACAAATCGTAACTAATTTCTCGTGTTGTTTAGAAAAATGCGATGTCAATAACAAAAATCTCTTTTATATTTTTATTGCCAACATTTAAAAATAAAATTATTCAATAAAATTACCCTGGTGGTGAACATTTAAACTACAGGCAGAATAGAATAATTCTATACCAGCAGAAAAGATGGTTTAAAATAATTCCAATTTGGAATTACATATATGGGATTGTTGTTGTAAATTTCTCAAAGTAAGACAGCAATAATCTCAACGAAACTCAACTCGGTTATCCATAGAAACGTAGTAATAGATTGACCACGCTTTAACATTATACGTACGTACAATTTTCTTGTACTCAACTTCGTTTGTTATTGCAATTTGTCTGCCTCCGGAAAATTGTAACAAATTATTGGGAAATATTTAAGCAATTATACATTTTTAAATTATTTTATATGTTCTTAAATAACGTTGTTTGAAATAGATATTTAAAGTAAGTAAGACGCAAATAAGGTGTAAATTTGATTTTTTTTATTACGTGTTCCAATTTTTTTGTTTCACCATCGTCGTAAAAAATCGCCATATTGTTGAAGAATAATGGATAAATTATTCAGTACCAAAATTGTTGATAATTACTTTATGGATGATAATCAAATGGGTTCTAGTGATGATGATTCAACGGAAATAAATGATTCAATTGATGAGGACACCAGTGATACCGATGAAGCTCCTGTTGCGTACGAAATTAAACGTTCATCAAATCAAAATGGCGAAAAAACTAGAATGCAAAATAATTCAGAGAATAAGTATTACGCTAAGCAGCAAAAAATTCAAAGGCAACCAACACGTAGACCAGATCCACGAGTATGCAATCGGAATGCACTTATGGCACGGGAAAATAGGCGCCGCAAAAAGGAATTAATACATCAAATGGAAAATCAAATTAATGATGCTAGTAAAGAAAACAGATATCTCAAGAAACTGGTTAAACAACAAAGTCTAATGATATCAAAGCTAAATAACGAAAAACTTTACTATAAAAGTATAATTACAAATCGAACGGAAATTGTAAAACTATTGCAAGTAATTGGTACATCAGATATTCCGATGACATCATGTGTTGAAAATAAACACAAAATAAGTGACTCAAATTGTACAGGTTCCTTGACCAAACGTGAAAATGGTACAGTTAAAGATCCACTTTTGCCACAATTGGACCCAACATTTATAGATGAAAATTGCTTTTTATTCCCAGATCTAGGATGTGAAACACCGTCGTCAACATTAAGCGAGGATTTTGGCGATTCTGCATGTGGATTGAATGGGTGGGATAATTTATTAAATTTTAATGAGCTAATGCCTATTTTTAGTGAAGGGTCTGAACTAGAGAAGAAAATACCTTTAGATATTAGATCAGAACATAATTATACGTACACAGATGAATCAGTTAAGCCAGGAGTATGCATACATGTATCAAGTGGCAGAGTTTCCTTGGAATTTTGCGCAAGTTGCCACAATAGAGCGCAGGACGCTTATTTACAGGATTAAGGATTTATACATTATACGTATCCTGTGGACTTATCTGTCGTTACGTATAATTATATTTGGTATACCTACGATAACTAAAAATTATTTGATTTCTTGGAATAAAAATAGATGCATATAATATTTGCACCTATCAAGATTGTTAAAATTTCAAATTCAAACATTTAATGAATTTTTAAATATATATATATATATATATATATATATATATATATATATATATATATATATATATATATATATATATATATATATATATATATATATATATATATATATATATATATATATATATATATATATATATATATATATATATATATATATATATATATATATATATATATATATATATATATATATATATATATATATATATATATATATATATATATATATATATATATATATATATATATATATATATATATATATATATATATATATATATATATATATATATATATATATACATATATATATACATATATATATATATATATATATATATATATATATACATATATAAGTTAGTTTATAAGAATTTTATATGGTAACGGTTAATCTTTCCTTTAGGAATTAAAACACTACAATTTTTAATTATTTATTATATAAATTACTGTAAACTTTAAATACCTGAAAAAATATCAATATTGCTCTCTCAAATAATTTTTCGTGAACATTGCAGGATGGTCATCTTTCACCCCTGTTAACATGATGTGTTATTAGAAAAAGGTGGGATTAAGGAAATTAAATGGCTTGGCGCTTTCAAATGGAATAAACGTTGTACATGCATCTAGTAAATATTTAGGTTGGTTATTATTTATTTTTTCGTAAATTTGTTAAAATAATTTAGCTGCATGAGATAAATTTCTAAAACCAACAAACAAGTACAATATTACATTTGAAGCAAAGTGCCATTTTATTCTGGTCCATTTTCTAATTTTTCATGGTTTATCTTACAGCTGCTGAAAATTTCTTGCAGTCTTGATTCATAAGTTCAAGATGCTTTTGGCTAAGTATACATAAAAAGTAAAAAGAAATGTATCGTTCACATAATTTTTATACAAACCGCTATATACCAGCTTTTTATTGTTGAAACATATTTTATCAAATTTTTATCACCTCATTTCAGAATATATTGGAAGGAGATCTCTAACTTCTCTAATTTACAGAACTGCGCGCGTGATGATTAATGTTTGAAACGCACGAGAGTGTTGATATTTGGTGGGTATTTTAATTTAAGAATAACTTGGTTTTTAATTATTTAAAGGAAAGAATAATCGATTTGATTTCATTGTATAAATTAAGGTAATAAATTAATAAATAATTTCTTTACATGTATAAATATTTTCTCTTTTTCAATTTTTTAGCAGAGGGGTATGGAAATATAGTAAACAACGGAAGTTGTAGGTATAATCGTTATTTTCTGGGGATCAACCGACATTTTCACCTATGTATGTAGGCAGTTTAAAATCATTCCTATTCAAAAAATAATAAGGCATTAGCAATTATCATTTGGAATCAGAATCTCATAAGCCAAGATACCAACGATATTTTCAATATAGGTTAGAAAATACATGAGTCAGGGAGATCGTGGAAAATTGATACATGATGTGCAACTAGTTGAAATGGTTATCTGAGAACACTTCTTACAGAGGCTTAAATCACTTGAAAGCCAAAAAAAATGAATATATTAGTTTCTGTAACTGAATTCGAACATTCGCCGAATCAACTAAACGATATCGTTTTAAGATTATCCTCAGATTATTTTAAATTCCAAGAAAAGTAAATTAAGCATCTCTTCTGTAGTAATTGTGACAGGGTAGTAGTGGGATATTAAGAGAGATATGCTTAATGCTCAATTCCCTTAGACGTATCAGTTCATGCGACGTGAGTTCACGTGACTATGGATCTTCCTGGTTACTAGATTTTAAAATCAAAATTTACTAAATAATTTTGTGCAAAACTCGATGAAGATTTTTTAAATCTTAGTTGGCTGCATTAGTTTGAAATTTTTTTTTATTTATTTGTCACGTCAAAATTTCAAGTTTTTTATTTGTGACAAGAAGCCTATAAAATTTTGGTGATTGTAGCAGTAACCAAAATGGTACAAACAGCGTGTAACTTAAGCTCTTAAGTCGTCACTGGTTGAGGTATAAGCACAGAATATATATGTATAGAGGCAGAATAGACATAACGCTATTTTACTATGGAAAAATTTTGACTCACCCTTTTTTTTGACCTAGGTTCGATATAAGGTAGGAAAAATTCATTATTTTTGAATATTTTTAATTCAAATAAACAATTATGGACTCACAATGTTGCTTTGACGGCATATTTCAACAAAAAACAGTTAGTTAACATAAAATCATTACTCTAATTATTAATATACACATTTAAAAGTTATGTTTCCTATAAAAATTATATGGTAGGAAAGAAATTTCTTGGTCTACGTAATGTCTTCTGGTTAAATATTATATTCTGTGGTATAAGATTTAAAAAACACAGCCAGAACGACTTTATTGAACAATTATTTTGTAAGTTTCGATGATCAGATTCAGCCATGCTCCCCCCTTTTTTTCTGGATTCAAATTACTGCGCAACAGATTTTAATTTTTAATTTAAACCCTTATTTTATTTAAATTAAATCATTAAATTTTCTTGTCTTGTTTTATTCTGTTCTCTCGAAAATAAAATTTAAACAAAAATCTACATCTCAAAAATGTCCGTAAATTTTTTTATTTTCATTTCAAATTTTTTCATTTCGGATTCACGGTCAAAATTTTTACGTCGCAGCTGCGTAATAAAATTTTTGTCCGTGAATCCGAAATGAAATAAAAAAATTTAAGGACATTTTTGAGAAGTAGATTTTTGTTTAAATTTTATTTTCGAGGGAAAAGAATAAAACGACAAAAAAATTTAATGATTTAATTTAAAATAAGGGTTTAAATTAAAAATTAAAATCTATTGCGCAGTAGTTTGAATCCAGAAACCAAAATTGTGTGTAGCATAGCTGATTCAATGATCTAGTAACCAAGACGATGAGTAGTCACATCACTTGAAGTGATGCGAATAGGGGTGTTAAACTCATCTAAATGGACTTATTAGAAAGAAATAACTTTATTTTGAGAATTATGTGTTATTACATAAAAGAGAAAATATATACAAAAAAAGTGCTCCCTATCTATCCGTAGGTATGGATGTTACAGGAATGCATATCATTTGCCGAAATTTTGATATCGAGTTATTCTTTAATCAAACAGCATATGTAGTTTTATTTTACTTCCCAATATACCTACAAATTTGATTTTTTTGTTACATCTAAAGACAAATAGCACTTCCATTTAATCTTAGGTAATTAGGTTGGCATCGGCGAGGATGATATAAATAAAACCGATACACCAGCCAAGAACAAATAAGATGTTATAAATATTTGTAGTCTCTGACTGAAGGCAACAAAATAGAAGAGCTTTCCAAAACAGCAATTGATGTCTATGCTAATCCCTGTCTGAGGACGCAGGACTAATATGGTCATGGGCGCACCAGTACATTGAAAAAAAAATTGTTCCAAAGACCTTATTTGGGAATTAGATTCGGTAACGAGAGTACAAGATTCATATTTGATTTGAATGTGATTCGAACGATTCTTATTTAAAATTAAGTATGAACCTAGTACTCTCGTTATCGAATCGAATTCCCAAATAGCCCCTCTGAAAGAATTGGTTATTCAACTCGATATGAAAGTAAAAGTATACATAGATTGATCTCACGGGGAGGTACAAATTAGTAATGGAATTATCTATCGACATAATGGGACAGGTTAATATTCAAAGGTTTAAATAAATTTAGTACCATAACCGGGCAGTGTTCATACGAAAGGTCATCGGAAAATTTCAAGCCAAATGACGTCTAGCATTCGAATCCTAACAGCGGCAGGATTTGGTTTATTTCGACCCTAATGTATTGAACTAACCAATATCCATGATCAATGATTGGTTCGATGACCAATGCCGTAGGGTCGTCGAAAATAAATGAACGCTTCGTGAAAAATGGTTGGCTCGCAACACTAGAAGCACTCTAGCAGAATATCTCCGCGCTAGGAAAGCCACGACTAAATACCTTCGACAAAAAAGCGCGAACATATGAGATTATGCATCGAAAACATCAGCTTCCAAGCGGAACTAGGAAACTCAAGGGACTGTTTTGCCAACGCCAGGAATCTCACTAAAGACTTCCACCCAAGAAGTACAGCCATCAAAGACGGGAATGGAGAGTTGAGAACAAACGTGGCTGATGTTCTCTCAGTATGGCAAACCTACTTTCAAAATCTGCTAAATCGGAATGACGACGTGACCCCCATTAGAGCAATAGCTCCTCCAGGTGACGAGGTCTTTGTCGAATATCCCACAGTGGAGGAAGTAGACGCAGCTATTAGTCGATTGAAAAACGGAAAGGCACCCGGTCTCGATGGAATCCCCGCAGAATTGATTAAACTCGGAGGCGCTACTCTTGCAACAAGTCTATACGACCTCGTCGTCTGTATTTGGGACCAAGAAGAGCTGCCTGAGAATTGGAAGATTGCGCTCATATGTCCGCTGCATAAAAAAGGCGACCGTCTCAAATGTGAAAATTATCGTGGCATAGCTTTATTGAACGCTGCTTACAAAGTGTTGGCTAATGTTGTACTTGCCAGACTCATCCCTTTCGCCGAAAACATCATTGGCGACTATCAATGTGGTTTTCGACCCAACCGATCAACCACGGACCAGTGTTTTACCATGAGGATGATCTTGGAAAAATGTTGGGAGTACAACATAACCATACATCAACTATATATAGACTTCCGGCAGGCATATGACAGTATAAACCGCGACAACCTATGGGCCGCGCTCATATGCCTAGGAATCCCAGAGAAACTCGTTTCGCTGTGTAAATTAACAACGTCTGGGTCTGTATGTAGAATCGTAATTGAAGGAACTGTGTCAGACTCCTTTGAAATAACATCTGGCGTTCGACAAGGTGATGCACTCGCGCCTTTGCTGTTCAATTTGGCGCTTGAGTACGTAGTGAGAAAAAGCAACATCGAAACTTCGCGCTGTATATTTAATAAATCCGGCCAAATTCTTGGATATGCAGATGATATCGTGCTTCTTGGCCGAAGACCTAGCGATATCAAAGACAGTTTCATACCGCTCGATCGCTGCGCAAGAAGACTTGGTTTGGAGGTGAACAGCAGTAAAACCAAATATCTAACAACACCCAGGAACATCTCTAGTGCAAATCTCGGAATTGGTGACCACAATTTTGATGGTGTCGAAAACTTTAAATACCTCGGGTCAGTTATAACATCACTGAATGAAATCCAGGCAGAAATAAAAGCCCGAATTGCTGCCGGACAACGAGTTTTCTACGCCCAATCAAGATTATTGCGTTCGAAACATCTATCGCAGTCGTGCAAGCTCGCACTTTATAAAGCACTAATAAGACCTGTGCTGACTTTCGGAAGCGAGAGCTGGACCATGACCTCTAACGATTGTAGATTGTTATCTACATTCGAAAGGAAGGTCATCCGTTCAATTTTTGGTCCAATTAAAGTTGCGAACAACGAATATCGGATTCGTATGAATCACGAAATAAAGCAACTCCTCGGAGGCAGCGATATCATCGGATTCATTAAATCCAATCGAGTGAGATGGCTCGGCCACGTTACAAGGTCCCCACAACAACGGATGATAAATAAAGTGTTTCACCAACAACCAGCCGGAGTACGTCGTAGAGGAAGACCCCGACTACGCTGGCGTGACGACATTGAACAAGATCTGCAAGCATTAGGATGTCGAAACTGGAGGACGAGAGCAATGGATCGGGATGGATGGAGGGCCATTGTGCGGGCGGCGAAATCCCTTCGTGGGATGTGAAAGCCAGAGAGAGAGAAAATATCCATGATCAGATAAGCCCGACGCATGATAGAAAAAAATTATATTGCTTGGGTCCAAGAAATTAGAGTTGTTCGATTATGATATTGTTGGGTCGACACTCTAAGGGAAAAGGCAAGTTAGAAGGCTATCAAATATTTCGTACATAGAAAGGATACATTAAAATGAATCGTGAGTATATCAGCATGAGGAATTTTCTAACATATTTAGAAAGAACAGTCAGAAGACGATAAGTAGAGCGTTTGCATAGTACCACTGCCCAAATGGCATTTGAAAAGTAGGTAATCTTATTACAACTATGAAAAATGGTGGAAAACCACGAAAAGCCATGAATTGATTCACGCTTAATGCTTTGTCGTAGGAGACGTCCGGAACGCAAGTCGTTTTTTTACCTTATTAAATAGTGAATTTGAATTAAAAAGATGAGATTTCCCCAAACAAAAATGCCAATCGCGGTCGGTGGGAAATTTTGATCTTTATGTATCTTGATTTTGGATAGAATCGATCTCGCCCTCAATCACTTTATTATACCCACATAGTTTTCAAGAAACAAGCAATTTCTCAACTTTTAAAGGAGCAAAGCTTTATTTTATAAATTCCTATAATACAATTTTTTTGAAAATCGAAAAATTACATTATCATCAATTATGAATTTCTGAGTATTGTATTGCTAAGCCCGTTCTTCCTTTCTCAATGGAAGCCGGTTCATCTTGACCCAATTTTGGTTCAAGTCCCTGCCACGATCTATTACTAAACGTGTCTGTTGACGACAGAGTAGCAACATCATTTCGAGTTTTTTCTACCAAATCACTGGTGCTAATTTTATTGTCCTGCAGACCCGTATTTAAACTACGAACTTTGCCTGATACTAAACTGATGTCATTCTCCTTCATCTCATAATTATTTTCATTGCGGTAGAGTTTCCCGTCTGGCAAAACTTCACGAAAATCGGCATAACAAATATCTGGATATTCTGTGCTCCAAGCTGGATTAAGAGCAATCTCGAGTTCAAACACGGATATTAGTGGTTTGAAAAAATCACGAGAATTGTAAATTGTATTCTCTGGACATCCAACCAATACGAAACAATCCACGTCAATGAAATTAGCTAATTTCGCTGGATTAACTTTACCAACTGAAAATATATATGATCGAATTCCACACTTTTTTGTTAAATTTTGTATATGAGAAACCACATTTAAATATCCTTCAGATGATAACGTTCCCACCACAATACCAATTGATTGGGCGTCTTTGCATTTTTCTATGAAGTAATATCGTTTTTTCATCCAATTGGTAGATAGTGGTAAGCATTCGTTTAATTTATTATTTTGGACGTCAAAAAGGAACCAACATTTTGCTGAAATTTACAAAGTACTGTAACTGTTTATTTTATACCAAAGAAGATTAGGTACTGGTACATACCTTTCAAAGAAATAGACAAATTGAAGAAGGATTGGTTGTCTTGTCCTATATAAACACAAACATAATCCGTAATATTTCGTAAATCTGAAGTCCAACATAATATATCCGATTGTTTATAGATGGCTAGCTTTGCAATCTCTGCATTTGCGTACTTTTTTATAATCAATTCAATATCACTTATGCAATGATTGTAACATGTATCATAGAATATTTTAATTTTTGTGTTAATATCAGTTAATTTATCTTCAAATGCTGCGGAAAATTTAGATCCATTGAAATCTAGTTTAGTAAACACGTACAGTACGGGGATTTGAGAAACTTTACTAAGGCAGGCAGGCCCAAAATGAATAATACTTTCCGAATTAACATGAGCGGCAGCAGTCTGAAATTATAAATTTAGTTTCAAAGAATAATTATACTAACCGATACAAATAATAGTTACCGTATCTACACAACAACTTCCATAAGAGGTATCCCCTAATATAAATAAGTTAACGTCACATTTACTTGAAATTTGAGCAGATATGGTCACACTGAAGCATAAGAGATTATCGGGAAACTGTAGACAAACCTGTAATAAATTTAATTATCAACTGAAGTTATTATTTTAAGAATAATTAGGTAAGCAAAAAGAAAAATACTCTTTCAAATTTGTGGTCGATGATCCAATTCACACATCTCTGGCATTCGATTTCATCCCAAATATTTGAAATGGTCAAATCTCTCTCAGGCTGTTCAATTTCACGTTCTAAAGTTACTGTTTCATTAGAACTAAATATTGTACTCATTTTCAATAATTTTATTTATGTTAAATATTTGTAGTGAAATTACATAGTAAAAACAATGCTGTTTACATTTTTTTAGCCTATCAAATTATATTGTAATGTTGGTGCACTTGATTAATGAATTTTATGTCAAAATGCTTCTTTGCTATATATACATAGGTTATGTTCCTTGTTTACGTTGAAAAATCAAATTTCAAACAAATCTTTCCATTCATTCATGTACTCGGACGTATTAAACATTTTTTCCCATAAATTGCATTTGCTGTTACTATCTTTTGGTATTTCAAAACAATCAAGCTCATTTTGTTCCAAATTAACAGAAAAACCACGAAAAATTTTTGTTGCTGAATTATCGATGAAAAGTTTTGTCATTTTCCTCAAAATTCTCAACTTCAATCTAAAATATAAATTAATTAGTCACTTACAATGTAATTGTATATTACATATTTTAAATACATTTTCTTTGATAATATGTTTAAATCGTCGTTAGCGATATTAAAATCAATACAATTACAAGTTATTTGTAGTTTCTTCAGTTGTTTAGATAATTGCTTATTTTCTTCTATTAGTTTTTTTAGTTCCTGTTCATCTTCTTCAATTTGTTTCACTATTTCAATAGTATCTAACCATAATAATTCACTTTCTTGTTCTGCCTCAGCAACAGCTTTATCACTTGTGATTAGTTGCATTTTTATTTTAGCTAAAAAAATTAAAAACAATTTATGAATACATATTAACATATACATTTTCCCAAGCTGTGCTAGGATCTTACAATCAATTCCTAAATACAAAATGAACTTTTGTTTTAATATGCTTTTAACATGTAATAGTTTATTATTCCGCTCAATGTAGTTCATTAGAAGACAAACCAATTCTTCTTCCGGATTCATATTTGATAAATTTATTATTGTTTGTAGCTGCGATTGTTTCAATTTCAATTTATTTTGCCTTGCGCCGTTGCAAACAAGTAATCAAGATTAGCACCAACATAAAAATATCAAATCAACAACGTTTACATGCATAAAATTTACACTACACATGCTTATTGGCTTTAGCTTCCTACCCTACAGACACCCAGTTGGAAATTTGTCAACGTCCATGAGGATTATTTTTCACCCAAAGAAATTAAATGTAGAAAATGGAAATAAGCAACTGTCAAGCGTCACAAATTTGGAGGGTAAAAGAGAAAGCGAATATACAACGGGATTACAAAAACAAAAAACGAAATAAAAACCCCACGCCACAGAATATTATAGAACCAAAATTGTTTTCTTAATTTTTTCTGATTTATAAATTAAATTAAGAATAAATTTACCACAAATCACTAGCTTCTTAACATAATATACATTTTATTTTATATAAACACTTGGTAAATTTACTGATGGTAAGATATTCGATTCTGTATTTTCTTAGGCGTATTTTGGCAGTTTTTCACAATACACTTCATTTTATATAAAAAATTGTAAGTTTTATTATCAAATAATTGCACTAACAGTATATACTACACAAACCACTAACTATTTGAAATTGTTTCTATTATTTAAATGTATTTTAATTAATAATTTTAAAAATTTATAATTTTACTGCGCAAAATTAAGACGTCACTTCGTACAACAACAAAAACTTGTTTGACGGGTTCTTATTTCTAAGATATGAGTAAACTATATGCATTTTTTATATAACCATCCTGTACTGGCTTGTGACAGATGAAATATGAAATTTTATATGGGAAAATAAAACGTTTCTGCTCTGTAGTTAGTTCTTTCTCTAAGTTTTCACCTCATTTCTTACTCTTTTTTCTAATTGTACATATGACAAGCCACATCTGATTCTCAAATGACGCGTACAGTGTCTGTTGATGAACAAAGACTATTTGTGGGACATGTCTTGTACGCAAGAGCGAAACATATATGATGAGTCTGCGATATTTCTCATTCCATCGCAATTTTTTTAAAACAACAAGTAAACAAAATCGATAAAAATAAAATATTTTGCGTGTCATCTTCAGTCTGTCTTCTATGTAATAATTTTATTTTTATATATATTTTTTTTTTATAATATATGTAGTGTTGCAACATATTGGTTAGTAAACGTTTTGTAGTAGTACTTTATATCAAAATTGTCCAATTTTTATTTGTTTTTTTATCGTTAAACAAATTTTGTGTTTTATATTCTAGGCAAACTTCCGCCAGTTGAAGTACCAACGATGAAATTTATTTTTTACCGAAATTAAGTTTTAATATTTTGAAAGTCATACTGATATGTATTATAAACTTCGTTAATAAATTAGTAATAGTATTCTTCCTTTAAATAACCTGTTTAAATTATATATGTTAATCTCGTCTCAGACATGTTATCTCATGACATGTTATCTCAGACATGTCAAACACGATTAATATCAGACATGTCATTTACAATTCATGTCAGTCATGTCATGCATGACTCATCTCAGACATGTCACAAACGTAAATTAGTCCCATTTGCTGAAAAAATTCTATATACATGTCATGCTTGACTGTCGCTGATGAGTTATTAATGTATCGCCAATAACTTTCCTGCTGGGCAATAGTTCCGAAAAATAAACGCACATCCCCAATAGACCATTTTCCTCAAAAAAAATTGACAGCTGAAACTGTATGGTAAACCAGTATAGGAACCATGCGCAGATTTTAGCGAAAAAAAACGGGCGGTATGTTGTACCATCACTTCGATCGAAAAAAGTCGAAATTCGAAAAAAGTCGAATCGAAAAAGTGAAAGTTGTATCATTTTTGCTTTTCGAAAATGATACAACATACCGCCATTCGACTTTTTTCGAATTTCGATTCGAAGTGATGGAACAACATACCGCCCCATGGGATATTTCCGAAAACGCCTATTAATTCTATTCCAGAATGGATTTAACTTGCACCAAAGTAATGGCATGTAATGGCCCAACCAGTCAGGAATAAAAAACTTTATTCTAGCCATCCAACTTATAATTCTTAAGTAATAACAAAATTAGCGCGATGCCAATTTATATTTTTTATGAATTAATATGATTAGATTTTTATGTTTTTTGATTAATTTATTAACACGAATTTGTATTTTATACGTACCATGGGTACGTACGTTTTATTCACAAATACGGGATAATCATACGAGTGTTAATATGTAGGTTTATCTCTTTTCGTTTTCAATTTGTTTCAATATATTTACTCGTTTTTCTCGTCAGCTTGTTTTCGTGTACATAGCTGGCTGGTGATGAAAATGAATAGGGTATTTTCGTTAATTCATTCTTCAGAAAGAATAGAAGGAATAGAATATTGATCACGTGATCTAAGAACATTCCGAAGGAAATGTAATAAAAGAACATAAATGGAATAAACAGAATACTTTGTCACAGCAGCGACTTGTTTTTATTTTTGCAGCATTTACTTTTGTTGAACCAGAGATAATATAGAAATATTATATACATATACATATATAATACATATATTTATATTATGTTGTTTCATTAAAAACAAGAAAAAATAAATTATTTGCACACGCACTATCACAGCTTGACATTTCAAAACAGAATATTCTTTTTGTTCTACCTATTGATGTAGATCAAAAAGAATGCGTTCTGAAAAGTCCGAATGAATAAAAGAATAGACAAAAAAAAGAATAGAAAACATAGAATGAATAAAAGTACGATTACTGTCAATTTTAAAACGTTCGGAATGTTCGGAATGAATAAACGAAAATACCGCTTATGTATTTGTTGCGTGTGAATGGCCCGTTCCACACTGTGTTTCTTGGAAGTACTGCTTCTTGCTTCAGAGTGCGTATGCGGTGTAGTTTATCGGAGCTGCTTAACATCGGTATATGTTGATAATTGGCAAAATGAACACAAAATATTTTACTGCTGCTTTCCCGAAAAAAAAAAATTGTTTTGTGGTTGTGAAAACGCTATCAAGTTATTAGGAATCGTGACTTAAAGATTTGGATCTGCAGACCATCGGATAAACATAATATGTTATACATGTTATATATGTTATATATTATATTGAAGCTTTGTCATTGAAAGGTTAGTGTTTTCAACGTTCGGAACAATGAGATATTTGTCTTGGCTTATTAACTTCATATTTATTTAACTTTATGATTTTTCCAATTCAAAAAAGCTAACCAAATACCTCCTGTAATAGAATGTTGTTCACGATGGCCTTTCCAAATGAAGTTATATTATAATTTTACTAAGTATGAGTAGATGTTGGTACCAGACTATTCTGTTCCAAATTAGATGAATAAATGAATATTTTAGGTAGCTATATGACACACTTACGAGATTATATTAAAATATAATTAATATTTGACCACGTGGACTAAATAAGTTTTTTAGGTCATCATATGTATAAATACATGCTGTCGGGTTTTTAGGAACAAGTATCTCTTGGGTTAAATGGTGTTGGGTTAGTTTTTAGGCGAACAAATAGTAACAGCATAAGATGAGATGACCCCTAGATGCCAATGGAAATAATTATTCCAGTCGTACTATGTATGACTGATGACGATAAATACGTATGATGAAAGTTAGAAGTTCCTATACCATTTCCCAATTAACACAAACTAATAAACTAACAAATTCTCTTCCAAGGTGTGATTTTATTATGACTAACTTAACTAACCTATTAATGTAGTTAGATAATAACTTTGCTGCGGTTACCGCCCTGGTTATTTCTGTGATTAACATCCTATCCCGATAAACCATTCATGTCGAGGATGCAGGCAGGGCCTGGGCCCGCATAATTTTGGAATATGGTATAAGATGCAGGCTTTAATACTGTATCACGCATATTCCAGGAATGTGCTATACATACCTAGGATCACCATTATGGTTGGCCTGTACGTCTCTATCATATCATATCATATCATATCATTTTGATTAATTTATTAACACAAACATTTAATAATAGAAAAGCCACGACTAACATTTAATTTTTAAGAACCAGCACAATTCAATCGACTTGGTTTGAAGGTGAACAGTAGCAAAACCAAATTTGTATCAACACCCAGGAACATCCCCATGGCAAATCTCGGAATTGGCGACCACAATTTTGATCGCGTTAAAAATTTCAAATACCTCGGGTCAGTTATAACATCATCAAATGACATGCAGGCAGAAATAAAAGCCCGAATAGCTGCCGCACATCGAGTTTTCTACGCCCAATCAAAATTATTGCGATCTAGACATCTATCGCAGTCGTGCAAGCTCGCACTTTATAAAGCACTAATAAGACCTGTGCTGGCTTTCGGAAGCGAGAGCTGGACCATGACCACTAATGATTGTAGATTGTTATCAACTTTCGAAAGGAAGGTCATTCGCTCCATCTTTGGTCCAATTAAAGTCGCGAACAATGAATATCGGATTCGCATGAACCACGAGATAAAGCAAATACTTGGAGATTGCGATATTATCGGATTCATCAAATCCAATCGAGTGAGATGGCTCGGCCACGTTGCAAGGTCCCCACAACAACGGATGACCAATATAGTGTTCCATCAACAACCAGCCGGTGTGCGTCGTAGAGGAAGACCCCGACTGCGCTGGCGTGACGACGTCGAACAAGATCTACAGGCACTAGGATGTCGAAACTGGATTTCGAGAGCGATGGACCGAGACGGCTGGAGGACCATAGTGCGGGCGGCAAAATCCCTTCATGGGATGTGAAGCGAAAGAGAGAGAGAGAGAACAATTCAATCTAATTTTTAGGTTAGTTTCATAAACTCAATAATTTTATCATATATAAGTGAAAGATGTACATAAAACTATTCAAATAACTTTATGTATCAATTTAGTAATTAATTATACAAATAAAATAATTTCCGCCTTTTTATTTAATAAAACTTTAATAAAAATTGCATTTTCCGATTCAATTTTTTAAGTTTTTCTTATTTTTGGGTGAGAAATCGTGCGCACTATTTTTTTTATTAAGGCCGGCCGTTAGTGAATGAGTTAAAATTATTTAGTTAAAAATTTGGTAAAATAAAATTTTGTGACGAAATATTTTTAAACAAAAAAGTTGAATTTGCTGTGATATAATCTTTTTTCGATTAAATAAAAATAAATGAATGCCACCAAACTGCTATACAAATTTTGTGCATGCAACCAACAAAAAAACTCGATAAATTTAGACAAAATTTTATTAGTACGTATGGAGGTACATATAAAATAAAAATTTTTTATTTTAATGTAAAGAAAATTTATTTAAAAAAATATATATATACACAAATTTATTATATTTTAATTTAATTTAATTATTAAACACATTAAAATTGGAAAATGGTGTGTACTTTATAATTTTATGAGTTAGTAAATCTATCAAGAGATTTATCGGCAGACGGGCATCTCCTTAGGACCTAATCAAGATGGAAATTATGCAGACCAATTTATTGGAATTAAAATTAAAATCATCTTACTTGTCTCAGTTATTTCGAAAGTGGTTCTCGCTCACATCAGTTTCCGTAAAATTTAAATATGACAAATTTAATAATACAGTTTTAATGATATATGGTACAAAGAAATACATTTACAGTGGCCCTATTCTGGTAATTCCCCGGGAATAGGGAATAATTAATTTTTGTAGCAGCTATTCCCCAGACATTTTCCCTAATTCCCCGTTTTCCAAAAATTAATTCTGGCGATTGGGGAATAAATTTACGGGAAAATAATTTAATTACTAGAGGTCGAAGAAAACAAATGTCTAAAAATAGTTTACTACGTTTACTTGGTTTTTATTAATATTTTAATCGAATTTTACTTAAAAAATAAATTTTGTTTATTAAAATAAAAATTTGATATTGATATTTCCAATTATAATTACAAATCTTTACTATAAATTTACAGCCATAATACATAAATTACGTAAATACAATAAATTTCCGTTAAATTCTATTCCCAGTTAATTCTTTCCTAAAATAGGTATGGAATAATAAACGTCAAAACTGCTATAATGGGGAATAATATTTTCTCAAAAAATTTTTTCCCCAAAAGCCGGAATACACTTTTGGGGAAAAGGGAATAAAACTGCTACAAAATTTAATATTTCCATTCCCCGGGAATTACCAGAATAGGGCCACAGGACTTATTTTGTTGATGATATTGACATACATAGATATAAAAAATAATTGTACAATATATACATATACAAGTATAATATTCTTATAGTTTTGTATTTGAATATATTAGTTTATAAAACGTAATTATTTATTAATAAATCATTTACAAGACTAAAGATTAACACAAATTAAACCGCCAATGCGAAACGTCAAATTGGATTATGTAAACATAAACAAAACGAACAAACGTTGCACACACGTCTGCTTCAATAAATAAAATATTCAAAGCTGAACGTGCGTTTTTATAGCAACTACTAGAAATTATATCTAGTTTTTTTTTTCGCTAAAATCTGCGCATGGTTCCTATACAGAACAAACTAAAATTTATTTGTAATTTTTAAAGTTTATGACACAACTATTAAAGTTTAATGTTTAAAACATAACCACAAACAATTGTACTGTTAAATTTTAATAGCATTTTGAGAATTTATGAATAAATTCAAACAATAGAATTTTATTTTAATGGTTTGCCATACACGTTCAACTGTCATAATGTTATTTTGACGTTTGAGGAAAATGTCTATAGAATTCTTTATGACTCTTTCCTTACAGAAAAGTATGAAAAAAAACTTGAGATTTTTTTTTTCTCAAGTTTTTTTTCATAATTTTCTGTAAGGAAAAAGTCATAAGGAATTCTATTGGGGATGCGTTGTAACACTATAACCACAGAATAGACATAACGCTATTTTACTATGGTAAAATTTGGACTCATTTTTGTGACCTCGGTTTGAAATAAGGTAAGAAAATTATATGCAGGGTAACCAAAATTCTTTATTTTTGAGCTTTAAATTTGAAATAAAACAAATTTGTAACTCATAACACTTGTACAATTGTTAAACTAATTAATACAAATCATAAATATTAATAATGATAATTCCATTAAAATAATTACATTTCCATCACTTTGAATCAAAAAAAGTCGGACTTCGAAAAAAGTCGAATCGAAAAAGTGAAAGTTTTATCATTTTTGACTTTTATCGTTTTTTAATCTTGCAATACTTTATTTAGAATGAAATGCCAGCTACATTTATTATTACTTTGGTTTTAAAATGATGAAACTTTATCATTTATCGCGATTCGAAAATGATACTACATACCGCCATTCGACTTTTTTCGAATTTCAATTCCAAGTGATAGTACAACATACCACCCTTGGATAATATATATTCTGTGCTATAACCACAGAATATATAATATATAGTTAGAATAGATATAACGCTATTTTACTATGGACAAATTTAGACTCATTTTTTTGACCTTGGTTCACAATAAGGTAAGAAAATTCGTTATTTTTGAATATTTTATTTGAAATAAACAATTATGGAATCACAATGAAGCTTTGACTGCATAACTCAACAAAAAACAGTTAGGTAACATAAAATCATTACTGTAATTAATAATATTCATATTTAAAAGTTATGTTCCCTATAAAAATATAAGGTAGGAAAGAAATTTCTTGGTCTACGCAATGTCTCTTCTGGGGCGGTATGTTGTACCATAACTTCGAATCGAAATTCGAAAAAAGTCGAATGGCGGTACGTTGTATTATTTTCAAATCGCGATAAATTGCGATGACCCAGATTCAACCTGGATTGAACCTTCAATATAAACACCAAAGTTAAAAGCGATTCCACATACACATATCTACGGACGACTTCTAAAAGCAGATTTTGGATTTACGAATTAATCACAGCATATTTTTTATTTAAATTAATGAGATAATATGTAAAATATCTCAAATTAGTAGCCAAAATAATACATTTGCAATTATTCAATATTTTTAATTGAAAAATGTTCATTTTTCTATTTAGCCGGTTCTAGGAACGGCTAAATAGAAAAATGCATATTTTTCAATTAAAATTATTAAATAATTCGTAAATCTAAAATCTGTTTTTAGAAATCGTCCATAGATATGAGTATGTGGCTTTAACTTGGAGTTAACTCGACTCAATCTAAAAAATTTCTTAGGTCGAGTCGAAAAACAACAACAAAAATAAAACTAAAATAAAAAAAAAGCAAAAAAATTATTTATTTTAATTTTTTTATGTGAGCAGTGGTATCTAAATACGAAAGCATATTTTTGCGATTTTTCTGATTTTAATTTATAAAGTTTTCCCTAAAACTAATTGCATTCATCTACATATTTTTAAAAAAATTTCGGCTCGATCCAAAGATAACTCTGCCAAAAACACTAGAATGTAACTTCAAGGTTAACCTGCAGATAACTACAACTTGACTGGAATCCCAATGTAAACAGCATAATTATTTATTAGTTTATCCATGGTTCACAGTTAATTAATATAGAAATAATAATTATTTTTATTATTCTCACTTTTTATTGATAATTATTGTCAGACTTCTATAGGTACGCAAACTATAGTATGTATTTTGAATATAATTTAAAATTGACATAAAATAACTAATGCCGTTTTCGCTGACACAAAAATGTTGATCCATTTTGGATCCATTTTTGATCCACAATGGCTTCTTTGTTTACATTTTTTGTCTTTTTATTTTTTGATTTTGGATCTAAAATAAAATCCAAAAAATTTGTTGGATTTTTTTGTCGTTTACTTACAATATGTGTGAGTAAACGTAAAAAAAACCCAACAAATTTTGTGGATTTTTTTTTTGATCCAAAATCAAAAAATAAAAGGACAAAAAATGTAAACAAAGAAGTCATTTTGGATCAAAAATGGATCAACATTTTTGTGTCAGTGAAAACGGTATAATACCTCAAACAGAATAGCGGCGCACATCGCCGATCTCCGGCGATCAAAGTTCAAATCTTTTTTGACAAACAGATAGACGCCGATTTTTTGACATTTCTGTCATTTGTAGACAAACTTAAAATACTAATAATATATTAGATGTTTTTGTTTGTGGATAAATAAACATACCAGCAAAATAGAAGAAATGGATAGTGATAACACAACAATGCTAATGAAAATGGCAATGATGTTATTCGCAATGGGTAATTTATTGAAAGAATAATTCATTAAATGTATCCTGAAAATTGTAAAACTCAATTGAGTATTTAAAGCAAACAACTTCTTTATTAGAACAAAATTTAGTTATGTATTATCACCTCGTCCATTTCATAAAAAAATAAGTTTTTTTTGTTTTTAACTAAATGTCACTCATCGTCCAAAAAAATATAAATTTTTATATTTTGACGTCGATTGTCGACTATATATATTCTGTGGTATTACTTTTTGTATAGCCAGTGCCGACATGTTCTAACTATCACTTTTTTCGCTTCGATGCATATTCGATGGAATAACGGTATTTTAGAAGTAAAAATATTTTTTTTGTAACAATATTACTTCTAAAATACCGCTATTCCATCGAAAATGCATCGAAGCGAAAAAAGTGATGGTTAGAACATGTCGGCACAGGGTAATTTGAGTAACTTTTGATACCAACATTAAAAAAATTAAAATTACTCAGAAGTTACCATGGGATATTTCCGAAAACGCCTATTAATTCTATTCCAGAATGGATTTAACTTGCACCAAAGTAATGGCATGTAATGGCCCAACCAGTCAGGTCAGGAATAAAAACTTTATTCTAGCCATCCAACTTATAATTCTTAAGTAATAACGAAATTAGCGCGATGCCAATTTATATTTTTTATGAATTAATATGATTAGATTTTTATGTATTTTGATTAATTTATTAACACAAACATTTAATAATAGAAAAGCCACGACTAATATTTAATTTTTAAGAACCAGCACAATTCAATCTAATTTTTAGGTTAGGTTTCATAAATTCAATAATTTTATCATATATAAATGAAAGATGTACGTAAAACTATTCAAATAACTTTATGTATCAATTTAGTAATTAATTATACAAATAAAATAATTTCCGCCTTTTTATTTAATAAAAATTGCATTTTCCGATACAATTTTTTAAGTTTTTCGTATTTTTGGGTGAGAAATCGTGCGCACTATTATTTTATTAAGGCCGGCCGTTAGTGAATGAGTTAAAATTATTTAGTTAAAAATTTGGTAAAATAAAATTTTTGTGACGAAATATTTTTAAACAAAAAAGTTGAATTTGCTGTGTGAATGTATTAAAATTTTGACACATAAAAATGAATCGGTTGTCCAAGAAATATACTCCAATATTATTTTTAATTTTATTATATTATAAAAAATAATGAGGCTGTTGTTCGAAAATACGGAAAGAAATTGGTAAAAGTAACTATATTTATATATTCGGGATGATTATAGTTTTTGTTATTTAAGATAATTGTTTTAAATTTTAGCCTTTAGAATACTGTAAATTACGAAGCATTTCAGATGACGTAACAGAGATCATGAATGGAAATTCATGGTTTTTCAACTACCCGTTGCTTTTATTCAGTGGACCCTCCATATTTATATTTTTAAAGTATTTTATTGTTGTAACAGCTATTCATATTATTTACTATCAAAAAACTGAGGTTATGTTTTTTTAACATCTTGGCAAAATTTATAGACGGTCTAGAGTTCGTAAAATTTTTTGTGGTGAATAAAAAATAATTTTTAATTTTCCCGTCAAAATTTTAATTTTTAACAGGGTTTTTAATACATTAACTAACAGCCTAAGTGACAGTTGGGTTTCTTACATGGAAATTAATACCGTTATCGCTGACACAAAAATGTTGACTATTTTTGATTCAAAATGGCTTCTTTGTTTACATATTTTGTCTTTTTATTTTTTGAAAATAAAATCCAAAAAATTTGTTGGATTTTTTTTGGACGTTTACTCACACATATTGTCACACAACTAAACGTCAAAAAACCATCAAATTTTTTGGATTTTATTTTTGATCCAAAATCAAAAAAATAAAAAGACAAAAAATGTAAACAAAGAAGCCATTTTGGATCAAAAATAGATCAACTTTTTTGTGTCAGCGAAAACGGTATAAGTTTGACTGGGTAATAACATTGAAATGCTATTTATCGCATTCTTATTTTTTTAAAGTTAAGTTTTAATCCTGACTGGTTCCACTTTAAGATACTATAGTGTAGTGAATGATTTGTTTGTCGGGTACTCGGGTAGATGGATATTGGGTCGAGCGAATATTCCAAAAATGTAATCAAAAGCGCAAACAAACAAAAAAATCTAGCTGTAAAAAAATTGTAAGAGTTTACGGCATTTTTATAATAATTGGTCGAAAACAATATAAAAATAAATTTAAAGAATAATTAATATATAAGTGCAATAATATAATTAACTAATTAAAGTTTCAAATTTTAAAATTAAGTTTTACGAATAGCCTATCTAATTTAACCTAAAAATCTGATTTTGATAATTTTTATGAGAACTTCATTTTAAATTTAATATTAATGATGGATAGTGATAGTGATACAGATGAAAAGTCCGAGGTCGATTTAACTGGTATTTTATTCGGAAATATTGATTCTACGGGTCGGCTTGAAAATGATATATTTGATTCCGATTCAAAGAGCCAATTGTCATCATTGGCACGGTAAGTATGGCCTCCAGTATTATTATGTAGTTGAAAGAGCGTTATTTAACAATATTTCGAGTATTTAGTCTCGGGTTACATTCGATTCTGAGTGAAGTAATGCAAGATGAAAAAATCGAAGTAAATGGAGATGATGAGCTGGACGACGAAGCTTCAAATGATTTTACGCAAAAGGATGCATCGGCAATTGATTATTCGGATATAACTGAGCTAGCAGAAGATTTAAATACTTTACCACCACCTTCATCGTACAGAAATTCTGAAGATGATTATGATATTGAGGATGCTATTCCGGTTAACAAGGTTAGCCCAAATGATATTCTCAACAAAGAAGGAAATCAAGATCAACAGAATGATAAAAATTTAATGCCGCCTCCAACTGGCGTACCTGTAAAATTAACAAGCCAAGACAAGACAAACGACACGACAGGAGATGATAAATTAAACGAAGGTAAATATTTTAATGTAACTGATTATTAAATTTGTATAATACAATTTCTATGAAACTAAGAACCGAGAAGGTTGAATACACCACTTGCTGCTATGCTTCCCTCAAAATACGCTAACATTGATGTAAGGGAATTATTTCCGGATTTTCGTCAAGACAAAGTTTTGAGATTTTCACGATTGTTTGGTCCTGGTAAACCTTCTAGTTTGCCGCAAATTTGGCGAAGTGTACGCAAGCGAAGAAGAAAGCGGCGGTCTATTGAGTGTAACTATAAGGTAATAAAGTTATTTTGGTATGTTGGAAATGTTTCTAACTTATATTTCATTGTAGTATCGCGACGGTTCTGATTCAACAAGTGACACCGATGAACCTCGCAGATATCGAGGCTGGACGTTCAATTATGCCCCGGATCCGCCAAAAGAGCTTTATGCTTCGGATGATGAGGATAAATTGTTACGAGAAATTATTGGCGATTCTGAAGAAAAAAAACCAGAAAATGGCGAATCGGGTGACAATAAACCTAAAGTAGCCGATTGGCGTTTTGGTCCAGCTCAAGTTTGGTACGATATGTTAGAGGTTACTGAATCAGGTGAAGGATTCAATTATGGGTTTAAGTTGAAAGAAAAATATGAGCGGCCACCATCGATAGAAAAAGAACTACAGCCAGAGCTAGAAGATATTCCGGATGATGCTTATTTAATGGTCTCCCAATTGCATTGGGAAGATGATGTTGTTTGGGATGGCAATGATATTAAGCATAAAGTTAACCAGAAATTGAATTCTAAAACAAACGCGGCTGGTTGGTTACCTTCGAGTGGTTCAAGAACTGCTGGTGCTTTTAGTCAACCAGGAAAAGGTATGCCTGTAACTACAACAATAGGTCCTGGCTCAAAAATGACACCAAATCCACCACTCCCAGGAAAAATGTCCAAAGCTCAAATGATCTTACAAAAGCAGGAGGAAACCGACGACACCTGGTACAGTATTTTCCCGGTTGAAAATGAAGAGTTAGTTTATAGTAAGTGGGAGGACGAAGTTATTTGGGATGCGGAGGCTATGGCTAAAATACCTAAACCGAAAGTGTTAACATTAGATCCAAACGATGAAAACATAATTTTAGGCATTCCTGACGATATCGATCCATCTAAAGTAAGTTAATTTGTTTCTTCATAAATGTAAATTATTTATGATTTTTATTTTGCAGATCCAAAAAAATATTGGGCCACCACCAAAAATAAAAATCCCTCATCCACATGTGAAAAAATCAAAAATATTGCTTGGGAAAGCTGGCGTAATTAATGTCCTTGCCGAAGATACCCCACCGCCGCCGCCAAAAAGTCCAGACCGTGATCCGTTTAATATATCGAATGATGTTTATTACATGCCGAAATCATCAGAAACCACCATGAGACTCAAAGTCGGTGGAGGAAATTTAATTCAACATTCAACTCCGGTAGTTGAATTGCGAGCCCCATTCATTCCAACACACATGGGACCCATGAAATTGAGAGCATTCCATCGTCCACCAATGAAGAAATATTCGCATGGACTATTAGCAAACACTCAACCTCATCCTGTATTGCCGCTGTTAAAACACATTCAAAAGAAGAAAAAATCACGAGAGTTGGAACGAATTGCGTCTGGTGGTGGAGATGTGTTCTTTATGAGAAATCCTGAAGATCTGACTGGTCGAGATGGTGAAATAATTTTGGTTGAGTTTTGTGAAGAACATCCCCCTTTAATGAACCAAGTAGGAATGTGTTCGAAAATTAAAAATTATTATAAACGAAAACCGGGAAAAGATTCGGGTCCTCCAGAGTTTAAATATGGTGAAGTTGCGTTTGCCCACACAAGCCCCTTTTTGGGAATACTTCATCCTGGACAATATATACAGGCTGTTGAAAATAACATGTATCGAGCACCTATTTATCCACATCAAATTTTTCAGTCAGATTTTCTTCTTATTCGCACAAGGACAAACTACTATGTTCGAGAGATTGATGCGTTGTTTACGGCTGGGCAAGAATGTCCTCTATATGAAGTACCAGGTCCAAATTCAAAACGAGCCAATAATTTTGTTCGAGATTTTTTGCAAGTTTTTATATATCGATTGTTCTGGAAAAGTCGGGATAATCCACGTCGGATTCGAATGGATGACATAAAAAAGGCATTTCCTGCTCATTCTGAAAGCAGCATTCGAAAACGTTTGAAGCAATGTGCCGATTTCAAGAGGACTGGCATGGACTCAAACTGGTGGGTTATTAAACCAGAGTTTCGTTTGCCCTCGGAAGAGGAAATTCGGGCCATGGTATCTCCGGAACAATGTTGCGCTTATTTTAGTATGATTGCGGCCGAACAACGATTAAAGGACGCCGGCTATGGTGAGAAATTTATTTTCGCCCAACAAGAAGATGATGATGAAGAAATGCAACTTAAAATGGATGATGAAGTAAAAGTTGCTCCTTGGAATACAACTCGTGCCTATATCCAAGCTATGCGAGGCAAATGTTTATTGCAATTGACTGGCCCTGCCGATCCCACAGGATGTGGTGAAGGATTTTCCTACGTTCGCGTACCTAATAAACCAACGCAAACTAAAGAAGAACAAGAATCGCAACCAAAGCGAACTGTGACTGGAACTGACGCAGATTTAAGAAGACTTTCGTTAAACAATGCTAAAGCTTTGCTACGAAAGTTTCAGGTTCCTGAAGAGGAAATTAAAAAATTATCTCGATGGGAAGTTATCGATGTTGTGAGAACACTTTCAACCGAAAAGGCAAAAGCGGGAGAAGAGGGAATGGATAAATTTTCACGCGGCAATCGATTTTCAATTGCAGAACATCAAGAAAGATACAAGGAAGAGTGCCAACGTATTTTTGATTTGCAAAATCGTGTGTTGGCTAGTGCTGAAGTTCTTTCGACGGATGAGGGAGAATCAACAGCTTCTGAAGAATCAGATCTGGAAGAATTGGGTAAAAACTTAGAAAATATGTTAGCTAATAAAAAAACATCGACTCAGCTAACCCGAGAGCGAGAAGAACAGGAACGTCAGGAATTTTTGAAAAAAATTATGGAAGATCGAGAAAGCAGTACACCTCTTTCGAAAAATAATAAACAAAAGAAGGATGATGATCTTCAAAATCAATCGAATATATCGAATCAAGGACGTATATTAAAAATTACTCGTACTTTTAAAAACGCCGAGGGTAAAGAGTACACCCGGGTTGAAATTGTTCGACGGCAACCAGTAATCGACGCCTATGTTAAAATTCGGACAACCAAAGATGAAGCTTTTATTAAACAGTTTGCAACACTGGATGAGGCACAAAAGGAGGAAATGAAACGAGAAAAAAGACGAATTCAAGAACAACTAAGACGTATTAAACGGAATCAAGAAAAGGTTTTGATGTTAAACCAAAAACAAGAAACACCCGGTGGCCCTCCGATTTCACTAGGAGATCGTGGAAGTGCTAGCTCGCAGAGTGGTAGTCAAACACCAGGAACCCCAGGAACTCCAGTAACTTCAAATAAAGATACAAGTCCAACAAGACGGAAGATAAAATTGAAACCAGATTTAAAGTTGAAGTGTGGTGCTTGTGGTCAAGTGGGACACATGCGGTAAGCGACATTCTAACAAGTTACAATAAACGGTAAATAATTTCCAAATTGTGTTTTCAGAACAAACAAGGCCTGTCCTTTATATACGAATATGGGACCAGCACCATCTCTAAATGTAGCTATGACCGAAGAGCAAGAAGAAGAAATTGAAAAAGAATTAAACGAGGATGATGAGGATTTAATAAATGTTGATGGTACTAAAGTAAAACTAAGCGGAAAATTATTTAAGCGCCAGGAAGAGGTTAAACGGCGAACATTGCTAATTAAAGTTCCCAAGGATGCTGTGGGTCGCAAACGTCGCCGTGTCGGTATGGATATGCATTGTGATTATCTTAAAAAGCATAATAAACCGGCAAATCGCCGACGTACCGACCCTGTTGTAGTAATGTCTTCAATACTAGAACAAATACTGAATGAAATGAGAGATTTACCTGATGTACAACCGTTTATGTTTCCAGTTAACGCAAAACTCGTTCCAGATTATTATCGCATTGTTCAACGTCCAATGGATTTGCAAACCATTCGCGAAAATTTACGACAAAAGCGATATCAAAGTCGAGAAGAATTTTTGGCTGATGTGAATCAAATTGTGGAAAATTCTACGGTATACAATGGGCCAAAATCATCATTTACTGCGGCGGCGCAGCGAATGCTTCAGAAATGTGTAGACCGTCTGGCCGAAAAGGAGGAACGTTTGATGAGACTTGAAAAGGCAATCAATCCGCTTCTCGACGATAACGATCAGGTTGCACTTTCCTTCATATTCGAGAAACTAGTTAATGGAAAATTAAAGATAATGCCTGAAAGTTGGCCATTCCTAAAACCAGTGAACAAGAAACAAGTTAAAGATTACTATATGATAATTAGAAGGCCCATGGATTTAGAAACTGTTTCAAAAAAAGTCTCAGCACATAAATATCATTCGCGTGCTGAGTTCTTAGGTGATATAGAATTGATTGCCAAAAATTGTGAGCAGTATAACGGCGTAGATTCTAATTTTACAAAGCAGGCCAAATCAATGCACGAATTTGCGAAAAAAGCATTGGATGAATTTGGCGATCATTGTGGACATTTAGAACAAAATATCGCGTTGGTGCAAGAACGAGCTCGTAATGAAGCCGAGTTAGATGCAACGTGGGCTGACGATGAACATGAAGATTTGGGCCGGCATATCTCCAATAGGGCGAGTTCACCAGAAAATGATTTTGTCGATGTCGAAGGAACTGAGAGACCATTATCTGCCGCATCTGCTAATTCACAACAACTTGGACCTCCGATTATTCATCCACTTCCAGAAGTGAAGCGAGGTCGTGGTCGTCCACGAAAACATCGTGAACCCGGTGAAGAGGAAGCTAAACGTAAGTGGTAGATATTTTGTTAACGTTTTAATAAACTACATTTTAATTTTAGCAAAATTCTGGGCTGTAAAACGTGGTCGTGGTCGTCCTAGAAAGGGAAGCTTCAATTCGAATTTAAGCAATACTCAAAATTCTTATTTGAATGAAGGTATGAAATCTTTCTTACGACAACAGGTTATACATATTGTAATGTTTTGTTGTGTTTAGATCTACAATTTTCAACAGATGATGAGGAATTTGAAGATGTTATCAGTGAAAATGAGGAAATTACAGTCGCCCTTGGTCAAGGTGAAAGATTAGTAAATAAAGCACCGGTCGTTCAACAACCATCTACGTCGACTGCACCTATTGGTAAATATTTTTAGGACGATTTATTTATCTAACTTGCTAACCAACATTATTTTCAGTCCCCATTGTACATGGCGATGATGATAGCCAGCAAGCGGCCGAAGCTATGGTACAACTAAGTGGACTTGCGTTTTATAATCAACCACAAGAAGAATCAGTCGATGTTGATCCAAATTATGATCCGTCTGATTTCTTGGAAATGGCGGGCAACCGAACGAAGATTGAACCACCAGATCTGGAGGAGCAGCAACATCAAATATTAACACCAGTAGAACGCATAGAACAACCAGTGAGCATTGGTATGGCGCCCGTAAAAATGGAACCTCAGGAAGAACAAGTGAAACCACACCAAGTAAATTACATATTTCCTTTTGATTTGTCGTATTTGTAGTTATTAACTGATATTTTAATTCTAGCAGCAAGTTGGCATACACGATGATCTGGCAGTATCTGATAGTGACGAAGACGATAATCTTAAACTTGAAATTTTCAAAGAAGAACAAGAAGACAACAATGAAGATGGACTATGGTTTTAAAAATTATAAATCTTAAAAAATTTCAATTTTATTAAATTAATTAAATAATAAAATTAAACCTAACACGAAATATTAATTTGAGAGCATTTATAATAATTTTAAATGTCCTGTAATTTTATCAACATTTTTATCTAATGCTGGTCCAATCGCTAAAACAGTTTTCGAATTTGGTTCAATTTGTGTACGGCCAGCATCACGTATTAGACAGATGTTTAAATCGCTCAGAATTGCCTGACGTCTTATATCCATCAATTCGGCTTCACTTTCAACTTTGACGGCGATTTTAGCGGAACCATAGTTATCCCAATGACGTAGAATTTGTGGACACTTTTTCAGGCCAGCTTGATAAGCACCTACCGCTGCATGACCACATTGTGCCGCTATTTTGCCCTTTCCCATTTTAAGATCATTTCTTACAACAAGAATCATCTTATAATTGCCTGGCATTGCGAAACTCTAAATTAAAATAAAATAAAGTGAAACTTTCCAATTAATATTTTCAATTATTTAACTTACAGTTTTTGTCTCCTGATCCTTGTTCGTTGATTTTTCTGAATTGTTATGCATTTTAAGTGCATATTTATAGCCAACGAAAAATGATAACAACACGGCTAAACCACTCAATACTTGTGTCGAGTCCAACATTTTCTTTTATTTAAATATACCGCAAGCTTTTTCTCAATAAATCCGATGAATTTCACAAGTTTATGTAAAAGAAACAATGTGAGGTGAACTGCCGCTAGGCGCTAACCTAAAAAAAATTAAAACGTCAAAAACAGATGTTCTAATGGGTGCGTCCAGCGAAAATTGTGCACGCCCTCTGGCGGATCAAAAATATTTACAAACAAAAACTGTACGGATACGAACAGTTTACGAATACCCGCAAACAAGGTATAGTAGTATTCAAATCTCGCTGGAATTCTGACAGTTCTCGGTTCTCGCGCAAAAGTAATATGGCTGATACACAGTGATGTATTAAGTATAATATTCATGTTTATTGTTTACATTTTTACATTTATTTGTATTTAAATGGAATAGGAATTTTAGGATACAATTAAAACACAAAGTTTAGATTTTATAAATTAAAATGATATTTAATTCGATAAGTTAAGAATTAATTCAAAATTCCATTAAATTGAAAACTGAATTTGCTTTTCTATGTTGTTGTGGTTTTGTGCGATACGAATAACATTTGGATATTTATTTTCCCTAGTGCGTACCAAAATTAAATGTTGTCATTGTTTCCAAAAGGCGTGCAATATTTTTTTAGACCTATTAATTTTCACTTGATATATGATTGTAATAACATAAATACATAATAATTTTGAATGTTTGTGTATTAAAACTGAAATATAATTATTTTTCAGTGGTATTTATTATTTTATTTAGGTTTATTATCTAAGATAAATGCGACCCATCAAAATTTTTATAAAAAAATTGTCTACACCACTGAAAGCTGCGCAGAACAGTTAAAATTTTTTTTTTTTTTTTTAAGATCTAAATATTACTACCCAGTAAAAAAATTGGGAACGTTGAAAGCAAAATAATTTTAAACGTAATCCAGTAAACCATGTTTTAACGTTTAATCTGCATTATTTGTTTACGTTTTTTAATTGTAACCCAATTACATAATCTAATAAAAATGTTAAAAAATCAATAATGATTAACGTTATAGAAACGTAACACTAATAACCGTCGAATAACGTTGAAACAAAAACATTTTTTAACGACATTTAAATAACTTTTAATAGACATTTTGTGATACACCATTTGAGATAACTTAAAATTAATTAATTGTCAATAAATGAAGTGTATATAAGAGTAGTTTAAGTGTGCATATATAATTTTTGCATATAAACTTATATAAGAACATTTAATTACAAATTCAGTTATTAAAAAAGTGAAATATTATTATTATGGGTAAATTAAATTATTTTTATATATATACTTTTTTCTATTGATTATTTCTTGATTTCAAATTGATTATATTTGAATATATTTTCTTAATTTCAGAGGGTAGAAAATGAGAAGTAATCAAGGACTATAGAGATTACATAAAATCAACAAGGGCGCTAATGTACACCGCCCGAATGAGGAGATTTAACCAACAGAAGAAGAGCCAATCATCAAAATATTTTAAATTGCATATTATTTTTTTGAATTCGTTACACATATTTACAATAAAATATTAATAAAAAAACCGAACTTTATTTAAAAAATGTATTAATTGGTATACAATTTTAACAATAACAAATACAATTTTTCTATACGTTGAAATTTCGTTTTTATTTAAACTAATATTACCTATTAATTCTCAATTTTGATTCAACGTTGTTTGTATATTTAAAGTTACCGGTAATAAAATGTTAAATTGGTAACATTAGTTAAATATTAATAATTAACAATCTTTAAACGATGTATAATTAACGTTAATTAAAGCACAATTTATGCCCGGTTTACATGAGAAAATTGTTTCCTTCTACAAATTTTTGCAGGTAAATAAGAAAGAATCCGCTATATAAAAATATTCAATTAACAGAAAGAAATAAACATATATAGTAATGGCGTAATTTTTTTATAAGATCATTATTAATTTGTTTTTAAGCCCGGTTTACATACGACCAACATTTTTCTTCTGCAAAATGAATAAGATATAACCATATATTAAATAACTTATATATAGGACGTTCGTGTTCTTTTTTTCTCTTAGCTTATCGCATTTACCGTAATTACATTTTTTGCCACGGTGTCACTTTTTTCATTTTTTCGAACTTTTTTCGAAAAATTGCCGTTGTTTGTTTACTTTTTTGTTTAGACAACTAAGCTAAACAGTTGAAAAAGTTAAATTTAGTTTTACTTTTTCACCAGCTGTGTTGATTTTTGAGTTTTTTTAACGAGTTTACTAAAACAGCTAACTTCACTCTTGTCTTATAGAAAAAAAAATTGGAACACGATTTTACAAGGCAATGTCCTATATTGATACTATTTAATATTTGATATAACATTGACTTTTTGCACAAGAGAGACAAGAAAAGCAATATATATCCTCAGCGTTCAATAGAATCCTCAACATTTATAAATACGAAATAATTTTTTTTCTTGTTAATTTTAAAAATGTTGCCATAAAAATACTCGGATCGAATATATGGCAACATTTTAATTTTTATGGTGATTTTTGCTCAACAATTCTTGTGCAAAATTTTGTTGGGATATATTGCTTTTCTTGTCTCTCATGTGCAAAAAGTCAATGTTATGTCTTATTCATTTTGCAGAAGAAAAATGTTGGTCGTATGTAAACCGGGCATAAACATAAAAATTAACAATTATTAAACGTTATCTGTAAACGTTTACTTACACGTAACAACCCTAGGACATCCTTCTAATAAATTATTTTGGAACGAAAAGTAAACGTTTAGTAATCACGTTCTTATACCTCAAACAGATTGACGTCGAAAACATGGGTGCTATATTTAAAATACATGCATTTCCAAAAGAGCGAACAGATAGAGCGTCGACAATCGACGTCAAAATATAAAAATTTATATTTTTTTGGGCGATGAGTGACGCTTAGTTAAAAACAAACAAAACTTATTTTTTTATGAAATGGATGAGCTGATAATACACAACTAAATTTTGTTCTAACGAAGAAGTAGTTTGTTTTAAATACTCAATTGAGTTTTACAATTTTCAAGATTCATTTAAAGAGAAATTAATCTTTCAATAAATTACTCATTGTGAAAAACATCATTGCCATTTTCATTAGCATTATTGTGTTATCACTATTATCCATTTCTTCTATTTTGATGGTATGTTTATTTATCCACAAACAAAAAGATTTAATTTATTATTAGTATTCTAAGTTTGTCTACAAATGAAAGGAATGTCAAAAAAACGGCGTCTATCTGTTTGACAAAAAAGATTTCAACTTTGAGCGCCGAAGATTGGCGATGTGCGCCGTTATTCTGTTTGAGGTATTACACTTAACTTAAACGTGTGGTTGTTTACTGGGTATACAAAAACTTACTATAGTAATAGAGTATTCGCTGGCACAAAAATGTTAATCCATTTTTGATCCAAGTGGCTTCTTTGTTTACATTTTTTGTTTTATTTTTTGATTTTGGATAAAAAAAAAAATCCAAAAAATTTGTTGGATTTTTTTGACGTTTACTCACAGATATTGTGATATTGATCCAAAATCCAAAAATAAAAAGATAAAAAATGAAAACAAAGAAGCGATTTAGATCAAAAATGGATCAACATTTTTGTGCCAGCGAAAACTCTCTCTCTCTCTCTCTCTGTCTTTCACATCCCACGAAGGGATTTCGCCGCCCGCACAATGGCCCTCCATCCATCACGATCCATTGCTCTCGTCCTCCAGTTTCGACATTATAATGCTTGCAGATCTTGTTCAATGTCGTCACGCCAGCGTAGTCGGGGTCTTCCTCTACGACGTACTCCGGCTGGTTGTTGGTGAAACACTTTATTAATCATCCGTTGTTGTGGGGACCTTGTAACGTAGCCGAGCCATCTCACTCGATTGGATTTAATGAATCCGATTAAACCCCTGCCTCCGAGGAGTTGCTTTATTTCGTGATTCATACGAATCCGATATTCGTTGTTCGCAACTTTAATTGGACCAAAAATTGAACGGATGACCTTCCTTTCAAATGTAGATAACAATCTAAAATCGTTAGAGGTCATGGTCCAGCTCTCGCTTCCGAAAGTCAGCACAGGTCTTATTAGTGCTTTATAAAGTGCGAGCTTGCACGACTGCGATAGATGTTTCAATCGCAATAATCTTGATTGGGCGTAGAAAACTCGTTGTCCGGCAGCGATTCGGGCTTTTATTTCTGCCTGTATTTTATTCAGTGATGTTATAACTGACCCGAGGTATTTAAAGTTTTCGACACTATCAAAATTGTGGTCGCCAATTCCGAGATTTGCCATAGAGATGTTCCTGGGTGTTGTTAGATATTTGGTTTTACTGCTGTTCACCTCCAAACCAAGTCGCACGATATCATCTGCATATCCAAGAATTTGGCCGGATTTATTAAATATACAGCGCGAAGTTTCGATGTTGCTTTTTCTCACTACGTACTCAAGCGCCAAATTGAACAGCACAGGCGCGAGTGCATCACCTTGTCGAACGCAGATGTTATTTCAAAAGAGTCTGACACAGTTCCTTGAATTACGATTCTACATACAGACCCAGACGTTGTTAATTTGCACAGCGAAACGAGTTTCTCTGGGATTCCTAGGCATATGAGCGCGGCCCATAGGTCGTCGCGGTTTATACTGTCATATGCCTGTCGGAAGTCTATATTTAGTTGATGTATGGTTATATTGTACTCCCAACATTTTTCCAAGATCATCCTCATGGTAAAACACTGGTCCGTGGTTGATCGGTTGGGTCGCAAACCACATTGATAGTCGTTTTCTTCGAAATGGATGAGTCTGGCAAGTACAACATTAGCCAACACTTTGTAAGCAGCGTTCAATAGAGCTATGCCACGATAGTTTTCACATTTAAGACGGTCGCCTTTTTTATGCAGTGGACATATGAGCGCGGTCTTCCAATTCTCAGGCAGCTCTTCTTGGTCCCAAATACAGACGACGAGGTCGTATAGATTTGTTGCAAGAGTAGCGCCTCCGAGTTTAATCAATTCTGTGGGGATTCCAACGAGACCGGGTGCCTTTCCGTTTTTCAATCGACTAATAGCTGCGTCTACTTCCTCCACTGTGGGATATTCAACCAGCGAAAATGCTATAAGTGAAAGAATCTGTTCGTAGCTTTCGTTGTTAACGTAATTAATACTTCCCAAATCCCAATATGCAATGCCGACGGAATTCCGTTTACATTCGCGTTCAAAACCGACACTTTCTATGGAAAGAACCATGTTATTTAGACGGAAATCCGTACTACTCGCCAAAGAAAAGTGGCACAAAAATTCCGGTGTCGGTGTGTATCACAACTAAAAAGAGAAAAAATCAAATAGGAAAGAAGGTGGAATTTCGTTGAAAACTCTGGGTTCTTTCTATACACTTTACCATAGTAATTTTAAGCCGTAAAATTAAGCCGATTTCTTAGTATTTTTTATATGGTAATAGTTTTTTTTATCGAAAATAAAGATTTTTGTTATTTATTTAAAAAATATATATTTTATTTAAACCAATACATTAAATTTTGGCTATAATATTCTTGCCAACCGCCACCCGATTTAATATCTTCAACTCCAGCATATTGAACATCTTAAAAAATAAGAAGAAAATTTCATCAGCAATTCACGTCGTCTCAAATATATTTACATTTTATAAGTATGCATATGGCGACGCCATATTAAAATTATTTATTACCTTTAGTACAACGTTGATGAATCATTTATAAAGCAGTATAATTATACTATTATTATTATTATAATAAAGTGCTATAATTATACTATTATTATTATTATTATTATTATAAAGCACTATAATTTACAAAAATTTATTTTAATAATCAAAAACATTATATGTAGACAAAAACAATAACAAATTAAACTGAAAAATTTGGCACACACAGCTGTGTGCGTATTCTTCGCTAAGTTGTCACAAGAAACTGGAGATACAAAATAAAAATTTATGTAACGTGAAATAGAAAAAGAAAGAAAATATTTTTTGTACAAAATCAATATGTCTGCTATTTGCAGTTCGGAATTTAGTATGGAATTAAAACAATTTTTTCCATACAGTGGACAAATTGCATACTGGGTTACTACGTATATATTAAGAATTCAATCCAGATTGAACCCGGATCGAAATTCCAATTATACTGTTTATATTGGAGGTTGAACCTAGGTTCAACCTTCAATATAAACACCAAAAGTTAACTTATGCACGGTTGCATAGAAAAATGGCTAACGGCCTGTTAGTTGTGCCAGTTAAATGTTTTATATGAAATATGTGTTTGCAGTCAGAAAAAAATCGTCGTAAACTTGTTTAAATATATTTTATTCCGTCGAAATATTTAGCTTTTGTTTAAATATTTAAATGGCCAATTTTCATTGAATTATTTTTTTATCTAATCTTTAAATATTTTCATGGATTAAAATATATTTAATCAAGTTTGCGATGTTTTTTTCTGACTGCAAACACATATTTCATATAAAACATTTAACTGGCGCACAACTAACCGGCCGTTAGACATTTTTCTGTGCAATCGGGCATTAGAGTTAACTCGACTCAATCCAAAAATTTCTCAGGTCGAGTCGAAAAACAACAACAAAAATAAAACTAAAACAATAAAAATTATTAATTTTATTTTTTTTTGAGTGAGCAGTGGTATCTAAATACGAAAGCATATTTTTTGTAATTTTTTTCGATTTTAATTTATTAAGTTTTCCCTAAAATTAATTGCATTCATCTAAAGATAATTTGGTTTCAATCCAAAGTTAACACTAAGTTGATTCGATCCGGATTGAATCCCTATTATATACGTAGTAACTGGTGTTGATTCTTGTTTGTGCACTCGTATCGTGCAGATCGTTTACTAATATCAAAGTGCAATTACTTCTCACAACTGTGCTTTAAAATTAACATTTTGTTTAGTGATATAATACGCTAAAGAATTGGTAGTAAAGTGAACCGAGAAAATTTTCCGAGACTGATGTGACTTTAGCAAATATAAATAAAATTATTAAAGTGAATTATAATAAAATTAGTTTACAAAATAATAAAAAGATCTAATTGTTGTCACTAATAAAAAAATGGATGAAAATAAAAACTTGTTAATGGATAATCTAATTACCAAATACAAAATAAAAATACAGTCAATAGGAGTTAAACTGCTATTTGAAAACATTAGTGGCTATTATATGATTTTAAATGTATTGTCAAAAACGCCTCTATTAGACCATTTTCCTCAAAAAAATTTGACAGCTGAAGCTGTATGGCAAACCAGAACAAACTAAAATTTAGTTGTAATTTTTAAAGTTTATGATACAACTATTAAAGTTTAATGTTTAAAACATAACCACAAACAATTGTACTGTTAAATTTTAATAGCATTGTGACAATTTATGAATAAAATAAAAAAATAGAATTTTATTTTAATGGTTTGCCATACACGTTCAACTGTCATAATGTTATTTTGACGTTTGAGGAAAATGGTCTTCAAATATAGTAGTACTCAAATCTCGCTGGAATTCTGACAGTTCTCGCGCAGAAGTAATATGGCAGATACACAGTGATGTATTAAGTATAATATTCATGTTTATTGTTTACATTTTTACATTTATTTGTATTTAAATGGAATAGGAATTTTAGGATACAATTAAAACACAAAGTTTAGATTTTATAAATTAAAATGATATTTAATTCGATAAGTTAAGAATTAATTCAAAATTCCATTAAATTGAAAACTGAATTTGCTTTTCTAGGTTGTTGTGGTTTTGTGCGATACGAATAACATTTGGATATTTATTTTCCCTAGTCCGTACCAAAATTAAATGTTATCATTGTTTCCAAAAGGCGTGCAATATTTTTTTAGACCTATTAATTTTCACTTGATATATGATTGTAATAACATAAATACATAATAATTTTGAATGTTTTGTGTATTAAAACTGAAATATAATTATTTTTCAATGGTATTTATTATTTTATTTAGGTTAACTATCTTAGATAAATGCGACCCATCAAAATTTTTATAAAAAAATTTTCTACACCACTGAAACCTGCGCAGAACAGTTAATTTTTTTTTTTAAGATCTGAATATTACTTACTATTACCACAAACAAAAGAGTCAATCAGACCCGTAAACCAATAGTAACTTTATGTGTAAATCAAATTCTCGATGTCGTTACAAATGGAAAAATATTTCGAGCGGCTGTTAGTAGAAATGCTTAGCTAAAACTCAAACCCTATGTGCTCAATATACATATTTCTCGCTCAATATATTTATTCGATACGCGCGAAAAACGTTTTTCAACTTCAGTTGAAAATAAAAAAAACTTTATTTATTTTTCTTTACACTTTTTACATTATTTTGAAAATTGGTTATTTAAGTCTGTACTCTTCGGAGTCAGATACAATTCTACCTTTTATTTAATTTATTAATTTTAATTCTTCATAAAACTTTGAAGTAAGCATATTTAAAACGTGTTCTAAATTTAACACCAATATTCGTTTTAAATATACTTAATGAAATCTGATATAGATTTCATTTCACAAAAAAATATAAAAATTATAAAATATTTTGTTTGCACTTTTTGTGTGAAAATTTATGTATTTTGATTCTTTTCTAGAACAAAATATTTTCATGTGCATTTTTGTTATCATGTGGTGTCAATGTCCTACATGTAACTCGCGCGACAAAATAATTTTTTTTTATTTGTGTGTACAGTATAAAAGAAACAAACGGAAAAATACAAATTCAACCTTTTTTTATTTTCGTTTGAAAGTATCCTTTCTCTTATGATTTATATTTAATAGCAGAAAATGAAATGAAAACTAAAACGCACGTATTATGTATATACATACTAGATGTATATACATGTGTGCACGATCGATAATTTCTTGTCGTTTAGGTATATCCCTTTTTCAACCAATAAAATGGCTAAATTAAAGTCCAATCCACCCAAATGTGTGAGTAAAAAATCATAGTATGTAATGGCGTTTTTGATAAAAAATTTCACTTGATTTGAAGTACAACCAACACAATTGTATGTATAGTTATAGTGTTTTTTTTTTGGACGAAATAAGTTTGAAAGGAATGCGCAAATGTGTAAGTTGGTTCAAAACACATACAAAAATAAATTTTTGACATGGTACTTTTGCCGTACTCACACAATTGTGTTAGTAAATCACAAAAGGGATATAAAATTTAAAAAAACATGTGATCATGAAAAGCAAGAGGATCTATTTTAGATGGATGTATGTATGTATGTAGCTACTTTGATTATGATTTGGTGTGTCGCATGAAATATAATTTATAAAAAAAAACAAATATTTGGAAAGGGAAAAATATTATAATTAAATTGTTTTTTAGTGATCGCAGTAAACGTTTAGATATACGTATTACATATTTGTGTTTGGTTACATTATGTACATTTTATATGCCTATCTATACTGATTGGTCGAAATCAAATACATTCATTACTTAATTTTCCCTAAGTTACTATAAGGATGATATATATGATCTAAATTCAATAATATTAAAATACCTAACAATTTTATAAATGATTTTATTTTTGAGAAAATGAATAAAATCAGCTTACACCGGAAAGATGTCTTTGGAAAAATGTATTATATGTTAAGATTTGCCTCCAAAAAATTGGTCAAGCATACAAATTTTTGTTAACATTTTCTCCTTTTTCCATATAATCTGAGGCATGGTAGTAATTGATTTGTTTTGACTACTTTTTGCACACATTTTAAGACGTTGAAAATAAAAGCTAGTTATTGATTTTAACCAAATTTGCAAAAAACAATAATATTTCGATGCCGGATTATAGAATTATGAGTATACACAATATCCATGCAATTCAATTTTTAAACTGCTAACCCTAAGCGTGAAACCCATCATCACCCACAATGACAATATATAAATAATTCGTTGTCTGTGTTGTCAATCGATTTACAAGCTCACATTAAAAGTACACTACAATTGTTCAGATATCAAACACCCCTTATCATGAAAACCGCCCCAAATGACCGCTTATTTGAAAATTTCAAAAATAAACATTTCAATATCGGTAATGGGCATAGCTTTAAAATCCTCATCAGAAGTGCAACTCAATTTTTAAGTTGTAACTTTAAATCATGGAAACAAATTTATTTAGCCACCCTTTATTTATTAGGTGTATGAGCTTATTCCTACAGATTTTTTCTTCGAGCTTAAAATTATATTTAAAATAGAAATATTTTCACGGTATTTTGTAGTTTTTACAGGATCAGACACAAGGCTTCGGAACAACGAACGACAAGTCTACGTGAGTTACATAACTTCTCAGAATAGCAGAGTTTACGAACGCAACTGATAAACAGCACATTCGGCACTGCATTCTATACGAACTCCAAACAAGGAAAAAATGCTTCTAAAGCACGGGAATCAATATGTAGTGTTCTTGGTGCAGACGTTGTGTCTTATGAAACGTGTAATTATTGGTATAATCGGTTTAGAAGTGGCGATTTCGGTCTAAGTGAGTCCCACATGTGTAGACCGAATACAACCTAGGTCAACGTATGAACACATGCCTTTTACTCCTAGCCCTGGCAACAAAAAAATAATTTCTTGTGGAAAATTGAGACGGGTGATGAAAAGTATATTTTTTACTAGAATTCCAAATGTAAAAAGTTGTGAATAGATCCCGGGTAACCCAGTACATCGACAAAAAAACAGAACATCCACTTAAAGGAGGTTCTCCTGTGTATCTGGTGGGACATGAAGGGTGTGTTTTATTGCGAACTTCTGGAAACTGGTCAGACTGTGACTGCAGAACGGTACGGCCGGCAACTGAACAAGCTGAGCAAAGAAATTGATCAGAAATTGCCATTTACTGGGCAAGCAAGCAGGCAAGTTATACTGATGCATGTAAACGCTCGATCTCACGTTGCTTGCGTGGCTCAGAAGACCAACTTCAAATTGGGATGGGAAGTTCTCCCACACGCGGCATTTTCACCAGACTTCACCCCATCCAACTACCATTTTAAGGATGAAACACACCAAGAGCAGCGCAACATATTCCAAGCAATCCACACTATCGGCTGCTTATGGGCGTGCACACCAAGCAGCGCAGCAGATTGTTTTGTTTTAGTAGTAAAATTGAATTGCACAACTTTTATCGAGGTTATGAGTAGCAGCAAAGAGCAGCAAATTGAAGCTGCTGGGTGTGGAACCTATTGATGCCGCGACAGATGCAACTTCATTCAATACAATTTCTTTAAATTTAAATTTTTCAATTATAATTACAAAATACTTAATGCCCTTTAATGGAAATACCTATATTTATACGCAAACTATGAGTTTGTATCATTACATAAGCGAATAAGCCTAAATTTAAATTTGCTGCTCGCTGCTGCTGCTTGGTGTGTTTCATCCTTTATGTGGTCAATGCAGTACGCTGCAAAACGCTCGACGATGTGCATACTTGGGATATTACAGTAGTTTTCTAAATTAATCAGCTTTAAATATTATTAAAGTGCGTTAATATATCTATACATTTGTGAGTGTATATTAGACGATCAATAATCGATCGTTTTAATTTTGTATAGTTTAAACTGTCTATCATGTTTAATTTTTAATTAAGTAAATTTCTCCCTGTTATATAATGTGTCGTTACAGCCAGCGGTTATTCAAATTAATTAAAATTCATTTTTGTCGAATTTTAACAATTTTATTTATTTGATGATAAATAAAATTGTTAAAATTCGACAAAAATGAATTTTAATTAATTTGAATAATCACTGGCTGTAACGACACATTATATAACAGTGAGAAATTTACCTAATGATTTATATCACCAGCCATTTTATATAACCAACTATTGTTAGTTTAATTTTTATATATAAATAAATGTAGTTTTAATTTAATATCTAAGCTATAATCCATTTAATTATATCATTACATAAAATAATAATTTATTTTTATGTTAGTTTGAGAATGAATTAATTAATTGAATTAATTCTTATATTTAATTACACTAATTTAATTTTAGTTAATTTAATATTTTATTAGTTTATATATATTTCTATTAATGAACTAACATTTAAAATAAGATTTGAGAATTAAAGAAACTCTATACTTTAAACTAGAAAAACCTATAAAAAATGATATTTTCATTAAAAAACTGTTCGTAAATGTTAAGAAAAAATTGTTAGAAAACGTCAAGCCGTCGTTCAATATAGTTACGAATAAGCGGAATAAAAATGTATACATTTTTTTGTTTCATTTCTCTTGTAGCAAAATTTTCTTTACATTTTAGTCACGCAAAAAATTAACGAATGTGAAAACTTTAGTATAATCAAGTCCTCATAAACTGAACATTTTTGTAACGCAATGTTGGAAGGGAAGCGGAGAAGGTCGAGTACATTTTACAGGGACCCTCCAGCTAACAATAAGTACGACATGCTCCATCTCTGAGGAGCGTATGTGGTAATCAGAAACCTTCGGATGTATTACACCGAATCAAAACGCTGACGTTTTGGATGCTCAACCGTATGCAGAATCGACATCTCATATTGAGCTATTTATTAGTCAGTAAGAACCAAGAGAGTAAATGAGATGTCCCACCGTAATTGTTTTTTCAATGTTTTTTGTGCCATAATTATTTAAGCAACTGAAATCGACAGTAAATTTGAGCCTGTGGTGGTGAGATGACGCAGAAAATTAAACATGGAATGCAACGTACGCATGATGTCGTTAAGTATGTATAAGTTAAAAAATGAGAAACTCGTTGCAGATGGGGCGATGCTTTCGGTTGTCGAAGATGGGATAGTCAGTGAGTCACAATGTGAACGAATTTTGGCGCCAAGCTAGAATATAAAAATACTGTTAGTGAAAGTGTAGTATTCCACTAAAGAGTCCACCATTTTTAAATAAAACTCGCACTTATTATTTTTACATTTCAAATAAAGTTTATTTTGAACAATTGAAAATTAATGTGGTCTTACTTTGGTACCGGTTAAATCCATGCTGGAATAGAATAAATATTGTGCTCAAAGTAACAACCAAAAAATGTATTTACTTATTTTTATTAGTTGGGAACAATTACATTTTGAAGTTAAACAAAACGTGAAAACACAACTAAGTATATCTAATTAAATAGTAATATGACCGAATAATATTGAATATTATTATAAATCGTAACTAATTTACAACCGGTAGAATAGAATTATTCTATACCAGCAAAAAAGATGGTTTAAAACAATTCCAATTTGGAATTACATATATGGGATTGTTGTTGTAAATTGCTCAAAGTAAGACCGCATAAATTTCAAATGAAATTGTAAAGTAATTCAAATAAACGAAAATATAACAACCAATCTGCCATTTTGATGTACAAACCTGTAATATTTCAATCCCGCATCACCCATGTATGTGATAGGGTATCCCAGTAAACAATGAAAAGTGTTCGAAAAAATTATCAAATTTTATTTTCTTCATGTTGGTATTACTATCACGTGAATTATAAAAGTGTTGAATAAAATTTCTGTCAGACTCAGAAGTCATTCATCGATTTGTTGGTAAGAAAACAAATCATATGATTCCTCATTATCTATAATAAAGAAAACGAAGTGATTTATTTTATAAAAAAAGTTAAAGAATGTTAAAATATTTGTTAAGCTTTCTGGCTCTTTTAGCTCTGGGTAAGTTTTTTAAGTACATATTTCAAAATATAATTTTCTGCAGCAAATTTGATTTCGATCTAATCATGTGACGTGAAAATATTGCAAATTTTTTAGTGTCTGCCAATGGTGAACTATCCATCGCACATAGTCCCAGTTCAATTGATTTTAAGGGAAATGAACGTTTAGATTCTAGCAGTGTTGCTGAAGTATTTTCAGCTGCATTAGGATATTCTGTGGAAAATCCTTCAGGATGGGGTGGTCTGTACGTCAATGAGCCTTTCAATATGCCAAAGACTATTGTGGTCATTGTTATAGAAGGAGTGGAAGAATTGGGAGTCTCGGTAACTACTAATATTTACATAATTTAATATGGTTTTTGTTAAAATTGAGAATGTGTTCGCAGCAAGACAAAATCCCATCATACAAAATTGTGGGTTCCACCACATCACAATCAATTGATAAATTACGGGATGTTGTGGAGCAACATGATGAAGTACTTGATTTCGATTTAAATAACGGTTATGATTCGGTAAGTGTGCTCGATTAAGGAGTATAGATGAATCCTAACTATTTTTGATATGTTTAAAGTTAACACCGTTCGCTGATATAATTGGTGAAATCAAACCAACGAATCCGGAAAAATCTAAAATGTCACTTAAACCTCAATTATATGATGAGGATAAACTTTTCTTGCAACAACTAGAAATTTTGGATTTATTAAGCGAAAAATTGGCTGATATCAAGCCAAAGCCAACATTGTTGATTGTTAGACTATCACTCTCAAGCTTAATTAGTGTTCACAATTCAGCTTCGCCAGCTATTTCCGATGCCATGAAGCTACTATCGTCAGCTGTGGATAATCTAGCCAAAGCCGCAGAGGAAGGTTATAATCATGAAGCTGTTGTCGCTATTGTCGTTGCCAAAGATCAAGTCAGCCGAAAACGGCGGCAGACAAACGATGCCAAACAGTCAATGGTAAAGTTAATTTTATATGTAAATGATATTTATGTAACTTGATTATAATTTTAAATTTATTTATTGAATTTAGAGCGCTGAATTGAATCTAGCTAAACACTACAACGAAGATTATCCAGCAATATTTAACATAATTTTATGGTTCGGCGTTGCATTTGCCTTTTCCTTATTAGCGATTTGCATTGCAATTGCCACCATGGATCCAGGTAGAGATTCCATCATTTATCGTATGACGTTGAACAGAATGAAGAAAGAAAATTAAATTATTTTCTCATTTAAAAATAATAATTTGTAAATAAACCGAAAATACATAATGATTAATAACAACACAAAGATTATATAAGTATTAAAAAATAATTGTAAAATTTATTTATTATTTTATCTCTTGAACAAAAGCTTATCATTTAATAAGAATACATATTTTTACTGTACTTTCATCCAAACTAAGATGAATTGGTTAAGGAACTATCATTCCAATTTAAAAATTTAATTCTATTTAATCTTTAATTGCGATATAATAACAATAAGTACATAAATAATTAAACGTTAGAAATTAGATTTTCGAAGTGTTGAGAATAATTTTAAATATGTAAAAAATAAACCTAAATTATATACTTCACTGCTTTTATTCGATCTTATTTAAATTGATGATTAACTCTAATTTTGATGGCAGTGAGGGATCTGTTGATGCTGGGTTTCATCTGTTGATGCTGGGAAAACGTTAAAAACACTTGTAAATCTTGTAATAAATTTTTGTGGAATGTTTTAATTCGTTGCGAAACAAACTACATATCTACAAAGGAAAACTAGTCTTTTCATTTGCAACTTTTAGCTATAGAGGCCGAGTTTGTAGGCAATACGAGTGGGAATTACCGTTATCAAAAATACATTTACGGTTAGTGCAAATTAAATTTTTTTTTTACCTTCAGTTGTCGTAACTCAAAACTCCTAATGCTTACATAATCGAGCCCAAGTAGCTGAAAATCAAATTAAAATTTACATATGGGTAAAATCAACATGCAATAGATGAGGCAACTGATATACTATATCTATGTGGATAAAGGTACCTACAATATTTATTTTAAATATTTCGTTTCATTCAATTTTCAAAAATTTTAAACAATTTAACATTTTTTTTTAAATATTTTGTTATTGACGCATCACAATAAAATACTACCAACCAACAGTCTCAAGGTCACACGAGATAATTGTTTCGATAGGTTAAAATTAGTTAAACTTTGCTTCATTCCTTTAACAAACTACGAACTAAGCAATTTCTTAACCATAGAATGTTAAATTTGATAATCGAATTGAGATTTTCAAGACGTATGTTGAATGAAGTTCAAATATTCCTGTTCTATTCAGCATGGTCACAGTTCTACATCACAAATTTGACCATAAATCGAAAAGAAAAGTTTAAGTAAGCGTGAAGACGAAATGATCTGGTTCATTCATGCTAAGCGAAATTCCAGATTCATCGAGAATTCATGCTAGAATCCAAATCCAGCTCTTAAAGTCGATAAGGCCTACCTAGTTCCAATCACCAAGAATGAATCCTAAAATTTCAAATTTGTGTATAATTGGCTAAGAAATGCTTAGTTCCATTCAGCTGTCCCAAATGAGAGAACTTCTTCAAAAATTTATGCTATTCAGTTCAATGAATTTTTAAAAATGTTCTAGATCCAGAAATTCATACAGAATTTATGTAATTATTAAATGTACTTTTTAAAACCAAATTGTGTCTTAATATGTTATTAAGATATGACCTAGCTTTATAAATAGCGAAGTTCCGTTTAGTACGAAAAAGAAATGCAGTTCATTAGGCATGGCTAAATTCCTAATATTCTCCAAATTTCTTGTTAGAATTCCATTCCAGGCCCACTTTAAAGGTCGATTTATATTATCGGCGCGGCACAGCACAGCTCATACCAAAAAAATGTTGTTACATGAATTTATTATGAGAGTATTTATATTATAAGTGCATTTTTCGGTGCAGTACAGTCTGTACAGTACAGCGCATATCGTATAATCCAAAAAGAATATTTGAAAACAAAACGCAAACGAATATAAACGAAAGAAAACCAAAATAGATACAAACAAAATAAATAAATACAACTCAAATATTCCATCGTAAAATGATAGATACGAACACACACCGGAATAAATACGAACCCAATATATGAGCTGAACCGAGCTGATAATATAAATCGTTGATGCATGAGACGATGCAAGACTGAGCTGAGCCGCGCCGATAATATAAATCGACCTTTATTCATTTAAAAAAAGGAAGGAAGGAACGAACGAACTCAACACTGAATCTGGCTTTATTGGTTAAGAATTGACCAAGTTCCATTTTGCAATTGCCAAAATGCAAATTCATCCAAAATGAATGTTACATATATATAGAATCCCAACTGCTCTGCAAAAAAATTGACCTAAATTCATGTTAGAATCCTAATTCAGAACTGCTTTGCATACCAAATTTATAATTCGATAATGAGTGACCATGTTCCATTGACCAAAAGCAAAATTAAAAAAAAAAAAAATTGAAAGTGGCGTTTCGTTCAAATCCAAATTGGACTCTAATAGACGTGCTTTCAAGAAATTGATTCTCGTACCTGGATTGGTTCTTTTCAAGCATAAGAAGCACACAAGAACCAGTCTAGCTTCTAGAAATCAATTGCAAGAGAAAGCTCGTCTATTCTAAATCGGCCCAATAATTTTTTCGTTCGTTCGTTTCACAAGTGATTTCACAGCGAATCAAATTACTAACATTATCCACTATCGCATGGTTACAGCTTAAGCACTAACTCGAGGGTTTTTGTCAAATAGCTTTTACTTACTGACTTCTGTTTTATTAAAATCTGCGATTCTATTAATGCTGGTTGGTTCAAGTTTACACAAACTTAAGGCTGGATTTACCGGACAAGTGGTGCAGTGGTTAAAGCTTCGGCACTTGGACCGGGAGGTAGTGGGTTCGAATCCCATCAGAGGCTAGATGCAAATCGAATTTTCATCATCGATTACAATCGGTGATGTTAATAAACACAACTAAGACCCTCTGATGGAGTGCAGAATTCAGCGCCGACCCACCGTCCATGTCAATGTACAGGTTGACATGGAGCTTGCAATGTGCAGGTGGTATACTGTAGTTGTGTGAGTAGGTGAATAATAGGTGAATGGGTTAATGATGTAGCATGAATGCGTGGTATCACGATGGGCCAAAAAAATGGCCTAAGTGTAAAACCACTGAAACCTAAACCTAAGGCTGGATTTAGTTATAAAAAGTGCTCGTAGCAATCTCTTCTGGCTAATCTAGTTGTTTGATTAAATCGATTGGGCATAGAAATTTGTTCAGGTTAATTGTAAACCATACGACGAACCCCACTAATTGTGATACCGTAAAATTTGTTTGAGTGATCCAAAATATGATCGCGAATTTCTTTTCTTGCTCAACGGTCAACGTTGTTTTTGCTATAGAATATTTATGCCAAATGAGGAAATTTCATTTCTATAATCTGGGATTGTTGACGCAGGTATTCCGAGTTTCCTCGCGACTGCTTGAATCGGTTATTCTTCATTCGGTTCACAAGCAAAGGGACCTTCGTTGTTTTCCGGGCAACTTCATTTGGCGTTCTTTTTGTTTTATGTTACAATTACCAATTAACCTGATAAGTTCTTTATGAAGTTAAATGTATAATTGAGGTATTAAAACATGATTATTGAAATGAAATATAGCTAGTTATATGGTTAGCTTTCAAAGTTTACTTTTTTTAGAAACGTACAAATTAATTTTCTTAATAGTTTACCTCTAAACCGAAATATTTTTGCATCAAGGTGGTAAGAATCATAAAATCAAGGTCTTAATACAAGATTGGTCAAGACCAATGACGTAGGAAATATAAAATTTCGTTTAAAAATATTAAAAATTTCGTACAAACGATAAATTACGTACGAAACGCTAAAATAACGAACACGTATCTTGGACACATTAATTATTATGTGAATTTCCAACAATGGACAGTAAAAATACCAAATTATCGTCGTCATTGCGGCGTAAAACAAAAAATTTACGCCGCAATGACGACGATAATTTGGTATTTTTACTGTCCATTGTTGGAAATTCACATAATAATTAATGTGTCCAAGATACGTGGTCATTATTTTATTTACAATATGCAATGTTTATAGATCAGAAATAATGAAATTAAATACATATTAATAAATTTTACAAATACAAACAATATAAGTAAAGTTTAGTAAGCAAATTATTCAAAATTTTGGTACTCAAATTTATTAAAGAAACAAATCGATTGCATACTTTATAGAGATCGATACTAAAAATGAAATTTGTTTTCTCAGTACCGTATCTCAGTTAAATTAAAATATATACATACATACATAATTCCATATACGGTAATATGTGCATTGCATGGAATTCCTCCTACAAAAAACTTAGGGCCGTATTTATAGTCGTTACTACAACTATAAGTCATGTTATAGTAACCAATTTCGTAGTAAAAAATCTCACTACAAGATTTCTAAAGCGTGAAATTTGTTTATTATTGATCAAAATCAATTACTATAATAATTTTTATGGAATAACTGCAAGTTCATACGACGGATAAAAATCTCGGATTTTTCTATCCCAGATTTTTTTTTCAATATTTTCAACTTTTTTATATGAAAAGAGGCGTGCCCGTTGTATAATTTACGTGATGTAATTGGTTAAAACGATGGGATAGTAAAATCCGAGATTTTTATCCGTCGTATGAACTCGTTGTAAAGGAAGAAAATTCCATAAAAATTCACAAAATTTAACGATTTCCAAAAATAGAAGCTATTATTATAGCAATAGTTCCAACTATAAATACGGGCCTTCATTCCCCCAGATTCAAAACCAAAACTCAACTCTCTCTCTCTCTCTCTCTGGCACTATATCCCATCAAGGGATTTGGCCGCCTCAAATGAGGTTTCATAATCATATTTTCATTTCGGATATAGAGTGATTAATTCATTGATCCTCAAACCAGCCGTGAAACTTTTTTCTTGTCACCACCGGGAATCGAACGCAGGACCTTTGGTAGCTGGAGCAAGTATGCTGACCACTTTGCAACCGGGGCGGCCAAAACTCAACTGCTCCGTTTAATTAAAAGAATGTATGAAACACCATAGAATGCAATTGTACAGGGATGTACAAGATCATTAGAAATATCGATAAATAGGTAAACACGGAATTACCCCACTCTCTAAACACTGCTATTATACTATGAAATATTTCGTATAGCTATTTCGACAACGTTATTATTGGTATTATAGGGCAGCATTTGTTTTCACTGCAAATGTGATAAAAAACAATTATGTTTGAAAATACCATTTTAGGTAGATTTCAGAAATTTGTATCGTGAATCCTCATCAAAAATCAATAGATCAGGCCCGTCATCACAATTGTGTGGGTGAAAATCGTGTACGAAAGAGAATCGTGTCAAAAATTTATTTTTGTTTATATTTTGGACCAACATACACATTTGTGAATGCCACTTAACTATTACCTATATATAAAATGTGTATGTAAATAACCATTGTAATGGCGTTTTGTTTTTTCCATAATTCTCTTTCGTACACGATTTTTACCAATTGTGTTTTACCAATTTTCACAATTGTGGTCGCGGGCCTGAGTAAAGGATATTAATTAAATAGTGTCTATATACGTCAGCAGATGAACACAAACAATTTGACAATACCCTTATTTTCTAAGTTGTTGGTGTTGCTATGCATGCTGCTAATGTAATTATTAGTTTGCTTTTTGTTTTCATATTTTAAGCCACTATATGCTACCCTAATTTTCAGATCACGACTAAATAATCGCGACGATCCTTTTTCATTCAAAAAATGAGTTATATGTCCTATATACATATTGGTACATGCTATATTATGCTATTATATTTTTATGCTATTAACATTAAATAACGATACTATTTAATATTTGCTATGTAACAATTGTTATTTAACACCACATTAAGCATTCTTTGCATAGCATTTTTTATTTATTATGTAGCTTAAACCACTCTTAAACGCATCAAATTTTGTATTCCCAATTTTTTTTTTCAGTGATAAAATACTTAAAAGATGATGCTACATACGCCACCACTAAAGTAAACATGTACATCTTAATATTTTTTACTATATTTGGATTATAGAATTTAGAGCAACTTCATATAATATATTATCGTACATTTTTCTTTTGGTTGTAAAATGGTAAGCAAATGTATATTTATCTTATAAGTACGTGATTTATCTTTAGACTTAATATTTTTGTTTTCTTTTGAAAACTTAACTCTCAAAAGAGAGCCATCTTAGCGAATTATTGCGCTCATAAAACGAGGGGCGTGTAAATACTGAGTATAAAGATTATGTATAGTTCTCATTTCTTCGTCATCATCTGTCAAATTTAATTATTTCATTAATAAAAAATTTCTTGTAGTTTTTTTTTGTAATCGTGTTGTAGTTTTATTTTTTCAATGGTGATATAATAATTTCTTATCGCCTTTACCATTGTAATAATTATAAAATAAATAATTACATTTAGGTAAGCTTAATCATTTTATTTAGCGTAGTGATAAAACTTGTAAATTTTGATAAAAAAGTCGGATTTGTACAAGTGGAACATATTTTTGCACGCATGTGTACATTTTGTTTGGTTGATGCAGCAGACATTTAAAAGAAAAATTTTGCAGCTGTAAAATTTTTTAATTAAAAATTTATAAACTATATTTTCAAACTTTTTTTAGAAATTGAGGTGTTTTTTGAATTGACTTGAATTATGCCCCCCGTTACAGGGTAAGCATGTGTAATTTAAAGGGCCTTAAATTTACTAACAAATCCTAAATCCAGCTTTTAATAATTAGAATCATTTTAGTGTGTAGGAAACTAATCAAGGGCTTTATAAAAACATTTTAACAATTTGTATGTCGCGTCATAAACTACATACAATCTGGGTATAATTTCGCTTGATTTAATATTTATTTTTAACTTAAATAAAACAGAAATGATAAATTGAATTACATTTACAACTCATTGATACCATTACTGTAGGTACATACATACAAACATACAGTCAGTAATGAAAATGATCATACACACTGATTTTTGAGAAAAATTTACAAAATATAAGGATTATAGAACTTATTTTGCAGTTTTTTATTAGATTAATTTATTTTAGAAATTAACAAATCCAAAAGTACCAAATAAAAATTCATTTACCGTTTATAATGGAAGACGGTTGTTTTTACGGATGAAAGTAAATTCAAAATTTTCGGAGCCGATGGGAGAAGTAAAATTTGGAGAAAACCTACTACAGCGCTGGAGCCAAAATACATCATCCCAACTATTAAACATGATGGTGGTAAAGGTAAACTTGTTTTTATAAATGGATTGTTGGAAATACCTAGGTATTCTAAAGGATAATTTGAAACCATCCGTGAACAATTGGGTCCCGTGTCATCTTGGATCTTCCAGCAAGATAACGTTCCGAAGCTTACTGTACACATTGTGAAAAAATGGATTCTGAATAGCGTCCCAAACCAGTTATATTCGCCACCCCAATCGCCTGCCCTGAACATTTATGGGATCACCTGAGAACGCCAAATTTGAAAATACAGGAATACCAGAAAAAAAAAATGTTGCAAGAAACAATAATGAAAGAATGGGAAAAATTTCACAGGAAGTTACCAAGAAGTTAGTAGAATCAATGTCTAGAAGACTGAAAGAGGTTATAAAAAATAAAGGAGGACCAACTCGATATTAAAATAATTATGAAACATAATTTATGTAAATGATTTAAAAAAAATCTAGGTTCATACCATAAGTAAGGATCATACTATAATTATCATTTTCGTTGCAAAAAAATCTTGATTTTTTATTATTATAAACGGTAAATGAATTTTTATTTTGTATTTTTGGATTTGTTAATTTGTAAAATAAATTATTCTAATAATAAACAGCAAAATAAGTTCTATAATCCTTATATTTTGTAAATTTTTCTCAAAAATCAGTGTGTATTATCATTTTTGTATTGACTGAACATATGATGTATTTACATACACATATGTATATAATATAATGACTTCGTTGATTTGATTTACCTACCCCAAATAATTTTTACAGTGGTGGAACTCGCATTATAGTGTATTCTTTATGTCAATGTAAATAATACGCTGTTTTTAGATGATTAGTATCTATGTATCGCAATAGGTGAATATACGAACACTTTTATTGATACTCCAAATTTTCTAAATTGTTTTTGATATTTCCAGTGTTATTTTTGGATTGATTTTTACCGAAGATTCGATTTTTCATTATTTTTCGAACGAAAACCTCAAATTTAGTTTTGGATATTACTTATAGCGCATTCCCAATAGAATTTCTGTTTCCTTACAGAAAAGTATGAAATTTTTTTTTATTTTTTCATATTTTTCTGTAAGGAAATAGGAATTCTATTGGGGTTGCGCTGTTAGTTTTACTTTCGACCTATTAAAAGAAACTGTATGAAAATTGTCACGATATTTCGAAACTGGACGAAACTCATTATAAAATATTTCGTGAATGATGTCGTCGCAAACTATTCTTGTCTATGTCCACCTACAACTATTGTTAGGAAATCGAGATTGAACTTCGAAACAATATATTTTATATTTACCAGGGCTGGGATGTACCAACATCACCATTTTTCAATAATTTATCGAAGTTTATTCGTTTCTGTAGAATAAAATTTGTTTCTGTTTCAATTTTTATATCATTTACCAGCCTGCTAGATTGCAACATTGTGATGTTTCTACTACGTTTCTGTCACCAAATAATTTTTTTTTTGATTCTAGAACGAAAATAAGTGAATAGATATTGTTCAAATATATTGTAGGTTGTGTTGTGATATATAGCAGCAATAGGTCATCGGTTAAAAATATTAATAAAATTATTAATTATTTTAAATTTAAAAATTCATTTCGATGAATTTCATCGATGTTTTGCCTATCTCATACAACATTTTGTCTAGGTCCTTAATACACAACGTTTTGAATTGGTTACCTATATTCATAATTATACTTCATAAGAAGTGTTTCGAAAACTAATTAGTTATTAAGATGAGAGAGAGATTTTTTAATTATAATTTAATAATTGATCAATTTGAAACACAACTTGTGTTGAAATAAATTGATCCGAGCGAAAACCGTTACATACAGGGTGTCCGGGTTTGGGATGCTAGTCACAACAGTATACATGTTAAGAATTGGTTAAATGAAAATTACCCAAATAATTGGATAGGAAGAAAAACAAGAAATAGTCCGATTCATTGGGCCTGCAAGATCTCCCGATCTAATTGTATTAGATTTTTATGTATGGGGATCTGATGCATTACCAACGCAACGTAAACAAAATCGATATCAATGTACTCCTCACCTGAGAACCTTAGAATTTTTAATTCACAACACTTACACAACACTAGACAATTTCTCAAAACTAATGAAAATATTTAATTTTTGTTTTTTCAAAATTTAAACAATAATAATGAGTTGATAATCATCCCCTATTGTTTTGCTGATCAAAAAAAAATTGTTACAATATTAACACTACACATACGTAATAAATAAATACATTAAACACATAAACGGTATACGTAAAAAACTGTAGCATGTGGGTACATATAATGTATTAGGGGATTGTAGGTGAGATCATGGCGAATTAAAATTAAGTAAAATAAAAAATTTAATGGTTTTTTAGAAAAACTTAATTTTATAAAAATCATTATTTTTATTTTACTTTAAAGCATCGTAGGCTCTCAAACGGGTACAGATGCAAGATAACTTCGATCGTAAATAAGTCCATACAATTACCAATCAAATAAGACTATAAGTTGATTGTTTTCCTATACATATTTTGGAAGTTACAGTTTAATATTTGTGTGTACTTTTCCTGAACCGAGTTTTTCAATGCCGTGTACCTCAAAGAATATATAAATTGAGCCCCTTTCCCCTTCCCATGCGATTTTTATCACAGAATGAACCAATGAATTAACCCTTAACGCACGGACATCTTGTATAATGTGTATGTGTTCGTCTATCTATCATCCTCTACCATCTTTTGTGGGTGTGATATCAAAGGGCCGAATGTCGAAGGGCCGAATTTCAAAGGGCCGAATGTCGAAGGGCCGAATGTGTCGAAGGGCCAAATGTGTCGAAGGGCCGAATGTGTCGAAGAGCCAAATGTGTAGAAGGGCCGAATCTGTCCAAGGGCCGAAAGTCGAAGGGCCGAATGTCGAAGGGCCGAATGTGTCGAAGGGCCAAATTTATTTTTTTATTTAATTTAATTATATTTTTTATTTTTTGTACACCAAAATGTATCACTGACTGGATACGTAGAATTTCATGAATATCCAAAGATGAAAAATACTAAAATACATAAATTCATACGAAGTATGTTTAATAAAAAAAAAAATTTACAAAATATTCCATAAAACAACAAATTTAAAAAATTGTATATCTAAAAACAAAAAAACAATTCGGCCCTTCGACCCATTCGGCCTTTCGCCATTCGGCCCTTTGATACATTCGGCTCTTTGACACAATCGGCCATTCGACACAATCGGCCCTTCGACACATTCGGCCCTTCGACTTTCCGCCCTTCGACATTCGGCCCTTCGACATTCGGCTCTTTGTACCCATTCCCTTTTTTGATCTCTTTGAGTGAGGGAGATAGTAAATATGGAGAAAGACACAACTAATGAAAAATGATTAAAAAAATGCATTGCATGGAGATTGGAGACAGACATAATTTTTCTTCAGGGCAGACAAAGTTTAAGAAGAACGATAATAAAATACGCGGATTTAGACAAAATTATTACTAAATAAATGTGGGTGGAAATAAACGTATAATTTACCGAAATGTCTTTTAAATGGTGTAAATAATAAGTTTAGGTACATACTTTGTGAATTTATTAAATATCAAAATACAATTTAAATTAATAAAGTTACATGCCTGAATAGTTCCACAGTTAATCCACTTCCCAATTTATTAGGTGTGCAAGTAGAAACTCTGCTATTCTTAGTCAAATTCAACTTTATTGAAAATATAATTGTTACAAAAATTAATTATTGAAATATTCTCCATTACTATTTATAGTCTTTTACCATTTATTTATGAGGTAGATGATGAATGCCTTCGCGATAGAAACTTGATGGTTTCGAAGCAAAATAGTCATCGAGTCATTTTTGCACATCTTCACCTTTCATGAATCGGTGGTCTTCCAAATATGATGGCATCGATCTGAATAAGTGGTAATCAGAGAGAGCTTAGTCTGGATAATACGCCACATGCTGTAAAACTTCCCAGCCTGTTCCCAACTTCCCAAGTGAAGTTCAGTTCCTGGGTTGTTGCTGTATGTGAACGAACGTTTTCATGCAACAATATCACCTTCCGCCTTCCTTGTCCCATATATGGTCTTTTTTCATCCAGAGCATTACTTAGTTTGATCAATTGGGGCTGGGAACGTTCACCTGTAAAAGTTTGACCAGGTATCAGAAGCTCTTAGTGAATGACTCGTTTCCAACCCCACCAGACACACAGTAACACTTTCTTGGTATGAATATTCATTTTTCCAACTGAAGTTGATGGCTGGCCTGGGTCAACCCATGGTTTTCTACGTTTAGGATTAAAAGCAACAGAAAGCAAATTCATGCAGATTTCAACTTCGGTTTATGTTTTCTTCGGTCAGTTTATGAGGAACTCATTTTATGAGGAACACATTTTGCTTGGTGAGTAACTCCTAACTTGTTTGGAAGCTCTTTTTGAGTTTGCCACGGAGTTTCATACAGTAAAAATTCAAGTTCTTCTTCTTCTTCAAATTGTTTTACTGCATCTGGACGTGAGCAGTCCTCAAGATCAAAAATTGCCGTCACGAAATCTTCCAAACTACTTTTTTACTATTTTTTACTATTGACTCACAGAATATTCAGTCAAAGCTGAATTAATCAATTCCATAGCTTGAGCTGCATTTTTCTTCATTTATCCACATCCATCTCTTAAAACTGATGCACACGGAACGACAGCTTGTAAATGACTGATACTTATAAAAGCAGCAATGACCAAGCTACATATATCCAAAATAGCGGGCAGTTTAATAGGTATAGTATGTGGAAAAAGATCCCTTTGCTATAGTTGAAGGTATTTTAAATGCATATAAAATGTGTTATTTATAGCGAAATTCGACAAAAATTATAACAAAAGAAGTGGGTATGGGGGATTTTATTGAAAATCATAAGCACATACATATTAATAAAAAACTAGATAGTACAACCACGATAAAAGAAGCGGCGAAATGTTGGGAGCTATACCTGCAAATATGCTGAACGCCATTCTAGACTACTTTTTACGAAGTTAGACTCGATTTCAGAAGGGTCAATAAATATTTTAAATATAGTGAATAAAAAGAACGGTTCAAGAATATTAGATTTTTGTACATGTGGAAATGGTAAGCGAATTTGCAAGGGAAGTTCGACAAATGTCCACACGGGAAAAACTGACGTAGAATTCAAGAATACGCACCCTGGTTCATCAATGACGCTAAAACTATTTCAATGGTTGCACCACAATTTATTCTCTTGCTATTTCAATGCTCTCTGACGATTTGACGAGACATTTATTACTGAGAAACTAAAAATTGTTTATTAAATTTTTTTTAAATTGGCCGATAACACTATAAAATGAAGCGATAAATTTTTTCAAGCGTATCTACCGTTTTCGGTTTCGGTGAGTAGCTTATCGCTGAAAATATTGTTTGTTTGTTTATTAACTTTGCATTCTATTCCGGGCCGAAGTACTGTCAACTCTTTCCCGGTTCGCTTTTAACGTTCTGACTCACGCATAGTGGCCACCTACACATTGCACAGCTCTATGATAGCGATGGAAGATGGGTTGGTCACCGATCGTAATCAGTTGATGAAAAAACCTTTTTGCATCCTGCCTCTCTCTATCGGAATTCCAACCCGGTATCTCCCTACCCAAACGACAACGTTTTAACCACTGCGCCGTTTGGCCGGTGATCGCTGAAAATATTATTTTGCCTGTTTACTAAAATAACACCTGTATTCGTTAAGATTTAAAAACATATATTAATTGCCTTGTTATAGAATTATATATGATTTGTGTTGAAATTTATAAATTAGATAAGATGGGATAATGCGTAAGTTGCGCCGCTTTATTGTCGTGGGTTATCTTTGTTAAGTAAACGCTCAACACTTAAAGCGTTATCTAAAGCCAAACTTTTTTCGGTCGCGTTAAATGAACAAGAATTTGCAAAAAACTATGTTTCAATTTTTGTTTTTTGCTAAAATACATTTTGTGTCAACATTTATCGTATACCGCACTTATTTAGTAAGATAAAATTAATAAAAATCTTAGATAAAGTTTACTATAAAGGTAAACGTGCGTGATAAGCATTCTAATGAATTTTTATCATTTAGTTAAACGGTATTCAATTGGTTAGGTCGATCTCGACTCGGACAATCTTAACGTTGTATGTACAAGCGCTAAGCTTGGATTCAATTCTTAATCTAAATCTTCGTCGACGCAAACAATGAAGAAAAATAAGTTTAATCTAAATTCCATGGAAAAATCAACATTATACCAACGCCGAACATTATCGAGAGAAAATTTATTAGCTCGGCACGAACCTATTTATGACGCAATTAACGAGAGTAAAACGGATAGGGTGTCAGAAATGCCGTCACCCAAACATAATAGTGTAACAATAAAAAATAATCAGTTTGGTGTAACTAGTTCAACAGTTGGTGGGAATAGTGTGTTAGTGAAAAATAATAAAATATTAAAGAATCGAGCAATGGAATCGCTAGACCAGAAGCATAAAAATTTTGAAATAATTGGGTTAGTTACGAGTATATTTTAAAAAAATTTAATAATAAATATTGTTTGTTAGAATGTGCCCTTGCGTCTTCTCGTTATTTGACCATAGTTAGTGCAATACATTTCGGTGTATGTTTAAAAAGTAGCGTCGGTAACCACCACACACACCTACATTGGTTTAATTATAAAGTTTGATAAGAATTGTGTACATTCACTATACACATAAATTCAGTACAGTAGAACTTCGAATAGTGTAATGATATGAACACGTTTTTTACTTTATTATCTACTTTACAAACTAAAGCTTCAACCTTTGATCCAAAGTCACAGTTTAGAAACTGGAAACTTTTCTGAAACCGGCAAAATAAATTTTTTGTGCGCTGTGTGATTTAAGTAATTGCAATTACAAATATGTAAATATGTGGTTTTTATATCCGTTTCCGTTTGCTTTCATTGTACTACATATTTGTTTAATATATGTTATAACTATGAGCAATTTCTTAAAGTTTACCAGGAGTGTATTAGGGAAATAGCCAGAAGATATTCGCTTGCAATTTACAGAAAACCCAAATATCAGATAGTAAAGATTCTTAGACAACAATAATTAACATAGCAAGGTTAAATATATTCGAAGCGTAGAACCGTTATTTTCCCGCATTTCTCTTGGTATAAATACCGTTGCATTACGTCTTTTAAAAGTTTTTACAGTAAAGAATGATGGATTTTTGTGAAATAATTGACCGGTAAATAAAAGGGTTTTCTTAAACTAGTTCAGCAGTGAGGTTGACCTTAATTAGTAAAAGGTGTATCTCGAGTTAGTAGTACAGCGTAGGTTTCAGGGAACCTGGCGAGTCCGGTAGTTTGGGCTCTTTTTTCCTTCTCTGCCTAAAAAACTGTTTTATATGATAAAGTGCTTGGTATTGTTTAAGTAAAGAATTGTCTTGTTGGACGTTTTAAGCCCTCCTGAAAATAATCTGATTTTTTCGGTTCGGTAAATAATTTGCCATCCATTCAATAATTGACTAAATTCAGAATAACCTTCATAATAAGACCATAATAAGGTCACTATGGAAGGGCAGTTTTACTGAAATCCTCATTCCACACAAATTGTATATATCTCCCGAGATTGAAGGATTGAAGTTAACGATAAATTTTATTACTTTCGACGAAAGGATTGGTCGCTAGCTTGCAAGAAATACCTTTTTCTGTACCAGTTGAATATTCGTCGTTTTCCAATTTGAAGAAAAAACACCTGTCTTCTTTGTTAAAATTATTTTGAACGCGAGTTGTTTAAAATCAGGCAATCGTTACTATAGTCATGTTCACTAATATTTTTAAGCGTCAAATATCTTCAACCAGCGAGAGAAGTAACTTTTTTCAAATTTGTCCCCAATCAATGACACTATATATTATTTATAGACTCATATGCCCAGTGTATCAGAATAGAGAAATTGAATATATAATTCTGTGGTTTACTGAATTTGTTAGTTCATTTAGCTTCAATAACTTAATTAAATTTATAATTAAACCACTTTTTAAAAGGTATATCGATATATTGTCTAATAAGTTAATACGTCGACGTTCAGTGTTTAGTAAGGAAATTAATCCCTCTCCCAGTAATCTGACTGCTTTTCTAAACATTTTTTAAACCATCACAATTTTTTTTGATTTGATTCTTATTTTTATCGTAATTTTCTAAATCGTCTCTTATTTCTTCTTTTGGTTTCCCGGAGCCTATCAAAATTTAATCTAGCAAAAAGTTTCATAGATACCTTCATAGAATTTGTTATTGGGTTAGTTGGCGGTGTGGTTTCCCCTTCCGTGAGTGAGTAGCTTGTTTCCTGAAAATGACCTGCTTAAATTAGATGGTGATGGTTCTACTTTAGTTCTAGGGTAAAAACACTCTGAAAATTCTAAGCGTTTTGGCAAACTACGCTTTCGCTAGCGCTTACAGAAGAAAATAGAAAAGCTTGTGCTTGTACGTCGAGTGTTGGGTACTATACCTGAAGCTGCAGTACTAAAAATGGTGTTCCGATTTGCCTTGCCAAGTGAGAAAACTCTCGATCGAGTTCTCGACTCAAAATCAAGAGTAGTTATCCCGCAGTCGTTCGTTTGCTACCTGATTGATGTTGTCTTCCCCTTCAAATTCAGCAACGAGGAATCTTCTAAAAGTGTTGTGAGGAAATTACCAACATCAGAGATATTTGAAATGGTTGCTAGTACTTCTAGTGGGTGATGCACTGAAACCCCTCCTTTACTCTACACCTGGATTACCGAATTACCTCAGAGAATCCTTCTACTGTCTTTGTTTATACTTAGCCAGAAATAGCGAGCAACAACCAACTTAAGAGTAGCAAGGATGATGTGAAATGTTGTGTAAAACTTCGAAGATTTTACGTCGTAACGGCTCGCAGTGTATGCGGTGGCTTAAAACGCTCTAGTTTATAATTCGAACTAGCGCGATATTCGGTATCAGACAGTATACTCTGAAGTTCTAGCTCTGATTTTAGTTCCTGTATAATTGTGCGGTAGTCGAAATTACCTTCGACGTTTGTTCGTCTGCTTGTGTTGTTTCAATATCAGTCGTGCGGTAAATTGAGTGGTGTAATCTAAATGCCTTGTTTGTCGTAGATTATGTTCAGTTTTAGACTGAATTGCTCTACTCGGAGGATTGTGGTCGGTGTAAATGATGAAATTCCGACTTTTAACGAAATATCTAAAGTGTAAGTAATTCTCTTCATGAATTATTTTGCGGCCCATTGGCGGCTTATAACAATAGTTGATAGATTTTAAGTTATAAAATATTGATGTGTTGACACGTCTGAAGTGACCATTACAGAGTCAATATTAATGACAATACTACTTGGTGTTATTACTTTTGATTGTATAAAATAAAATTAATAATGATGGTCTGTATTGACATAAATCCGGATTTTTTGATTTTTGTGCATCAATACTACCTAGGAGGTGAGAATGTGTTTATTGGCAACGCTGATAGTGTGTAGGATAATCATTACCTCTGTCATCTCAAGAATAAATATAAAAACAAAAATCAAAATATAAAATTTATTTTTGATTATAGGAGTATATTTTATTATTTGGTACAAAAAAATCATATTTTATAATTTTGAATTATTATAATCACAAAATCTGGAGTCTGTTGTTGTAAACATGTCGTACCCCATTGTTTTTTGAGAATACGGCTTTCGAACATTTACGTGTAACACAAATGCCTCGTCTTCGACGAAAATATATGGCATATTTGCACTAGAGTTGGTAATGGTTTTGGCTCAGGCAAATTCAGATCGTTGCTCTATAGCATTTCACCACATTTGGAGTAGTTCATTAAATTTAAATATTTAATACAAACACGTAATATTCGAAAACCGAAATTAAAACACAAAATATTTTTTGTATGCACTACGCTAGAAAACAGAAATTAAAAACGCGAAATATTTTTTTTACTTCGCCAAATGTCACAAATATTGTCAATAATATTGATCATGTAATAGTAAATATTAATGATGAAGTAATGATGCTATAGATTTAGATAGTATTGCCATTACAAGTAATGACAATAGTATTGATTATGTAATGGCATCATGAGGAATAGCTCCTTAAGGTCAGCTCCCGCGTCGATTAGAAAATTCAAATGTTTATTTTGTCGTGTATAAGATAAGTAAGCTTGTCGTTTGTCGAAATTCGTTATACGGCTTCTCCACCTGCTATCTGAATACTATTGCAATCTACTTTCTCTTTCTATTAAAATTTGTCAAGATGGAGTCTGGTGTGGTAAACTAGGGTGAACAGATATTTCAAATCAGAAAAGAGTATAAAAACTGAAATAGTACCTTATAATCATTTATCCCGTATGGAAGCATACTAGAAGAGGTCGACTTCATTTTTGTATTAAAAATAAAAAATAAAACAGTTTAGTTTTAAATTTTGGCTTGTAGTTCAATGACTCACCTTGACAAAATAAACATTCATTTATTTTATTTATCGACTAAATATTACCAATTTTGTACAAGATCAACTACTATTATTAATATGGTTCAGGTTTAAAATCAGGCACATAAAATAAAATCACTTGGTTTTCCCGCTACGAATATGATCGTTAGTTTACGAAGCAGATCGATGAAATATTGTTCTCTCTCTGCGAAGTGCCGTGTAATGAAATCGAACGGATTTTTAAGTTGCAGCCATGAGATTTTTTTTTTATATTTTAAATAAGGTGCATTCACATGACTATTCAGCAAATTTTTATAAGCACAAATTGATTCAGCAAAAAAATAATAATTTTTAAAAAATTTTTAAATATGTAACAAAATATACAAATTCTTTTTTTTAATATTTTTTCCGTAAAAAATAAAATTTTTAAAAGAGTATGTTTAACACATTTTGCTAAAAAAAAGAGTAAAGAGTAAAACTTGTTCAAAAAGAGTATAATACTATTTAAAAGAGTATATATGGTCACCCTAGGTAAACTTGCTATATATTAACGTTTAGAAATCATTATTTTGTCGATAGTCTAGAGTCTAGACTACTAGTCATTTGAATAAATACTTAAAATGTCAGTAGACGCCATATTGAAATAGAAGAAACATCAAAATATGCAACCTATAACATGGACCCTCCACCTGCTATTGCTATCTAGTTATGTTAAAAAGTTTCGATCAAATGGCAAGTGGAGACACAATAATATTTATATGCTATCTGTATGCTATGAATACATGCTATGTCTGCAGAACTATAGATAGCACGTTATATCATGCATATTTTGACGTGTTTTTTTTATTAGCGAACGACTGATAGATGTATCCGAAGCACCCAATTTTATATGTCAAAACTTGTCATATAAAATTATTTATATTTTATTTATTTATTTATAATTAATCTATTTAAATCTAAACTAATATTTTTCATTCAACTTTTTAGTTAAAGATCGATAAAAAATATTTTGCTCTATCTATTTATCGGGAGCCGCTACCCATTTCAATGGGAAATTTGAAAAGGCTTTTATTTTATAAACCCCAGAAACCATTAGAAACTTAATCTTATAATAAAAATTTAAAACGCAGCAAGATGAATTCTTGTTTATAACGTGATGTCAAAATAAATGTTATTGAGCCGTGCCACACTTTGATTCTTTCGCAGTGATTCAATGATTTCAAAAAATCAATCGCCGTCCACATTTTATTTCTTTGTTTATGTATGTGCGTAAAATTATGTTTTTTGATTTTAAAAAATGTTTATTATTTGCTGCGAAAACTGCTTCCGTGGTTGAAAAAATATATTTTTTGCACTCGAAGCAAAAATTAAACTAAAATTAACGCAAAAACGACAAATAAAAAAGGTGCTCTTGAAATATTTATGTTTGTAGTAGTGCGAGAATCAGTTGAATCAAAACCAAGAACAATATAAAGCCATGCTAATGCAACAAATACAGAAAAAACTACACTATAGATAGTTGTATTAGAATATATGTGTACATCGTATGTGCGCACTAGTTTAATAAGTAGTGGTGTGAAAGAAAAAAATTACTATGGGATTGTTAATGTAACCAACACAATCTTCTGTAGTTTGTTGCGTATTGGTATCTGCGTTTCAGATTTTGTTCAGGGCTTTTAATTGTTGTTGGTTTTGGTTGAATAAAAAAAATGTTTATTTAAGAATTTTTTTCGGCTTTTCGGACAAAATATTATTTTAATGGACACCCATACAATGTTTACGACTATTTTAGTCGCAGAAAACAAAGAGGCCATTTATTAACAATATTTCTACCACAAAAGTAGAAAAAATGCACTCCCCTCCCCCAAACCTTTAACCCCAGGGCGTACTTGTGTATACAAAGAACACAAACCCTTGCAAAAATGAGAACTCCCTTAGGTAGCTTCTTGGCAGCTTGGTTTCGTACTGATAAAAAGTTGGTCTACTCATCAGGTTGCAACGACCAAACTGCAAAAATTCCACTCTTGCTTTGTACCGATAATACAAAACAAGAACATATCGATTTAGCGAATTATATATCACTAAATCAGAAACCACAGGAAATTCTCACTATGTGTGTGTAACAAGCCAACACATTTAATTAAGAAGAATCTATTAATCGTCCGTGAATTTAATTTATTTAAGAATTTTTTTCGGCTTTTCGGACAAAATATTATTTTAATGGACACCCATACAATGTTTACGACTATTTTAGTCGCAGAAAACAAAGAGGCCATTTATTAACAATATTTCTACCACAAAAGTAGAAAAAATGCACTCCCCTCCCCCAAACCTTTAACCCCAGGGCGTACTTGTGTATACAAAGAACACGCGACTAAAATAGTCGTAAACATTGTATGGGTGTCCATTAAAATAATATTTTGTCCGAAAAGCCGAAAAAAATTTTTAAATAAATTAAATTCACGGACGATTAATAGATTCTTCTTAATTAAATGTGTTGGCTTGTTACACACACATAGTGAGAATTTCCTGTGGTTTCTGATTTAGTGATATATAATTCGCTAAATCGATATGTTCTTGTTTTGTATTATCGGTACAAAGCAAGAGTGGAATTTTTGCAGTTTGGTCGTTGCAACCTGATGAGTAGACCAACTTTTTATCAGTACGAAACCAAGCTGCCAAGAAGCTACCTAAGGGAGTTCTCATTTTTGCAAGGGTTTGTGTTCTTTGTATACACAAGTACGCCCTGGGGTTAAAGGTTTGGGGGAGGGGAGTGCATTTTTTCTACTTTTGTGGTAGAAATATTGTTAATAAATGGCCTCTTTGTTTTCTGCGACTAAAATAGTCGTAAACATTGTATGGGTGTCCATTAAAATAATATTTTGTCCGAAAAGCCGAAAAAAATTCTTAAATAAATTAAATTCACGGACGATTAATAGATTCTTCTTAATTAAATGTGTTGGCTTGTTACACACACATAGTGAGAATTTCCTGTGGTTTCTGATTTAGTGATATATAATTCGCTAAATCGATATGTTCTTGTTTTGTATTATCGGTACAAAGCAAGAGTGGAATTTTTGCAGTTTGGTCGTTGCAACCTGATGAGTAGACCAACTTTTTATCAGTACGAAACCAAGCTGCCAAGAAGCTACCTAAGGGAGTTCTCATTTTTGCAAGGGTTTGTGTTCTTTGTATACACAAGTACGCCCTGGGGTTAAAGGTTTGGGGGAGGGGAGTGCATTTTTTCTACTTTTGTGGTAGAAATATTGTTAATAAATGGCCTCTTTGTTTTCTGCGACTAAAATAGTCGTAAACATTGTATGGGTGTCCATTAAAATAATATTTTGTCCGAAAAGCCGAAAAAAAAAAAAAAAAAAAATTCTTAAATAAATTAAATTCACGGACGATTAATAGATTCTTCTTAAAAAAAATGTTGTTGAAAAAGGAATCAAAAATTTTCCCGCCATAAAACTAGTTTGTTGGTGAAGGGGAAGGAAACGAGGAAAGAGTCACGACGAAAGAATCAGAGTGTGGAACCACGGAATTAGTATATTAAAATGTCGATAAATGTTTGTTTTATGGATGCATTTATTTTTAATTTTTATGGTATAGCGACACCAGTGAATAATAGCGCAGTTTCAGTAGAAATTTCCAATTCGGCGCCGGATAGCGCCCGAATAATAAAACACGACTGTTACGTTTCTACTGGTTTCATAGGTTTACAAAATAAAGGACTTTTCAAATTTCCCATTGCAATGGATAGCGGCTCCCGATAAATAGGTAGAGCAAAATATTTTTTTATCGATTTTTAACTAAAAAGTGGAATGAAACATCTTAGTTTAGAGTTAAATAAATATTAGTTTTGGCATATAAAATTGGCTGCTCCAGATACATCTGTCGGATGATAATGAAAAAACACGACTATAATTGTGCTTAAACCGCCGAATACGTACTTTTTGCTGGTTTAATCTTCCTTACGAATTAACTTCAGTTCCACGTTCAGAGAAGGTTTCTAATTTAGTATTGTGTTGTACGGATATCATCTTTGCTGAATGGTGGTGATGCTAACGTTCATCATTCCATATTGGATATTTCGAATTGCAATAATTCAGGTTTATCTCTCTTTATCGAGTTCACGTTAAGGTCTCATGTTTGCGAGGTCTTGTAGAATGGTCTTTCAATATATCTCAGAGTTGCCAAAGGTGGTTCCAGATGGATGTGCTTGATTTGGGCAAGATTTGTATGTTGAACCATTTAAGATGGTTTATTAGTCTTTAGTAAGCGAAGAAATACAGGGGAATTGTAGGTCCCCTATCTTTGGACATCCAATTTCTAGATCATACCTTGGTCTCTACAAAGGAGTGCTTGTAGGGTTATTACGAGCATTGTGTCTTTCACCGCTATTATACTTGGCGAGCGGGACATTTTGTTCTTGCCTGCGCTGCAACGTTTCATTCTAAGTACGGCTGGTTCAGATGCTGTATAAGATAGAGAAAGTTTTCCAGCGGAAAATAAGTAGTTACACTATACTTGCCTGAAGAAGGGAAGGAGAGTTTCCGGTTTTAATAATCAGCTTGAGATTTGACCAAGAATGATGAAATTTGGTCTAATTTATAATTCTATTTTATATTTTGATCAAAATTATGAAATGAGTCCATGCCGAGCGCTGCTCGTTCTCTTCTTTACAAGTAAATATAGAATTATAAAAATTATGAATAAGTATAGGTAAACGAAAATTTTAAAACCACTTTTAAGATTTTATTCCGCTGGAACGTTTTTTTTATGAAATAGAGGTGCATAAATGAATTATTAATGTCCGTTGTTTATAAAATAACAATAGAAATTCTCTTTTATGATTGCTGCCCTATGTGGCGAGTAGTGAAACCTTATATATCCCACTAAACATTTCCGCTATATTGTGCTGCATATTGTTCAGCGGTTCTTCAACTAACGTTCATTGCAAATGAAACGGCATAGGCAAATTTTAATTAATTGAGTCATACATGAAATCAAGATGGTTAATGTCAAATTGTTGTCCTAGTTTTATTTCTGGAACACTTTTCCAGTGGTTTATCGTTCTAGAGGCCTTTGGTCGCGTAAAATAATCAGGTTCTGTATTTATTGTACAGCCTTTCAGGCTAAACTGATAGCGCTCTCACTTTGGGTGATTGATGAGTCTAAGCTCACAAGTTCAAGTGAAAACATTATTTTGAATACAAAATCCTCAGATCACCTCTAAACCAGTCAAGGATTGTACACATTTTATCAAATATTGTTCCCACAATTGAGTTACTGTCTTGTGGGTAACAGCTCATTTTGCTATTGATGGCAGTGAGATTGCTAATTCTCTGGTAAAATTAGAATTAAAGATAAAACTGACTAGCTTCGAACCAGCGGCTCTGACATAAAGGCAAGGAAGCCCTTAACAAATTTGTTTGCAATTTAGCAAAGCAAACCTGGTTTAATACTTTTAACTACCGTAAGGCGAAATTCTTTGTTATTGAACCGAACCTTTCATTGTGCAAGTACGCGATACGATATAACGGAGTCGTGTCATCAAATGAAAAGGCAGCCTTATATATATTATATATAATAAAAGATTGCTTCTAACCATTTGCATTGTTATTGTAAATTAAACTCATACATCTTAAATTTAATTTTATCACGCATGAATCATTTTAAAATAACGATTAATAATAATAATTAAAATTAAATTTATTAGTTAAACAAAAATGTATTAATTAATTATTATTTTTCTTCCATACCTAGTGTAACCAACAACATGTCACTCGGCACAATGTTTTGTACGCGATGTGAGGAAGGATTCGAGGCTCACGAAAAAATCGTCAATTCAAATGGTGAATTATGGCATTCACAGTGTTTTGTGTGCGCTCAATGTTTCCGACCATTTCAAGATGGGATTTTCTACGAATTTGAAGGGCGAAAATATTGTGAACGTGATTTTCATGTTCTGTTCGCGCCATGCTGTAACAAATGTGGTGAATTTGTTATTGGACGTGTAATTAAGGCGATGGTTGCCAATTGGCACCCACATTGTTTCACGTGTGAAATGTGCGATAAGGAGTTGGCCGACTCTGGATTTATTAAAAATCAGGTAACCCTGTTAATTTATATATTCATAACATTACATAATTAATGCGTTTTTATGTTTTTATGCAGAATCGAGCTCTTTGTCATGAATGTAACGCCAAAGTGAAAGCAGTCGGCTTAGGAAAGTACATGTGCAATAAATGCCAGTAAGTGTGATACAATACAATTCTCAATACAAATACGATAGTAATCCTTTTCATTTATTTACAGTGGCATCATAGATGATCAACCATTAAGATTCCGTGGTGAAGTTTATCATGGCTACCATTTTAACTGCACATCGTGTGCCGTTGAACTTGATCATACTGCACGTGAAGTTAAAAGTCGTCCAGGTTTTGCAGCTAACGATATGAATGAGTTGTATTGCCTTCGTTGTCATGATAAAATGGGTATACCAATTTGTGGGGCATGTCGTCGCCCAATTGAAGAGCGTGTCGTTACCGCACTTGGTAAACATTGGCATGTTGAGCATTTCGTCTGCGCTAAATGTGAAAAACCATTTTTGGGTCACCGCCACTATGAGAAACGTGGTCTCGCCTATTGTGAAACTCATTATCATCAACTCTTTGGTAATTTGTGTTTTGTTTGCAATCAAGTTATTGCTGGTGATGTGTTCACTGCTTTGAATAAAGCGTGGTGTGTTCATCATTTTTCGTGTTCGGTGTGCGACATGAAAATGAATCAAAAATCCAAATTCTATGAATACGATGAGAAGCCAGTGTGTAAAAAGTGCTACGAAAAGTTCCCGAATGAGCTTCGACGAAGATTAAGAGTTTCTCATGAGAATACCATGAAGAAAACAGCTTAAGAGGACAACAATTTTATTGTTTAGGATTTTTTAATCTCATGCGATTTTATAATCATAACTAACTGAGTGCTTTGCATGTGACATTTCAATATAATTATTAATCAAAATTAAAAAACACTGACGGCCTTTATGTAAATCAAGTGTATAAAGAATTTTAAGAAATTGGGGTACTTCCAAATTTCAGTGCCTATAAAGAATATTTATATATTTTTAATTTTTACATTTATTTGTTATACTAAAAATCAAAAAAATATTAATAAAATAATTTTACTAAAACCTAAAGATTGTTTTAATATAGGATCGAACAGAGCCTAATAGCCCAATTCCCATAGTCGTGTCACTTCATGTGAAGTGACAATAGACGTGTCACGTGACATGAACATTGATATTCTTGAAGTCGATTCAAGTGTCGTGTGTTAAACGGTTTAAAAACACAAAATAAAACTATATTTAGACAAGATGTAATTCAATAATAAAAATGCTATTTTGATGAATTCGACAACAAATATTCTTGTCACTTAAATTAGATGACAGATCGTCACATGAAGTGACTATAGTCGTAAGTTGCGACTATGAGAATAAGAAAATATAGACGACGTGACTGTAGTCACTTGAACTGACGTGATACGACTATGGGAATTGGGGTGTACATTTCAACAAGACATGGCTGAATTTTAATATTTGTTCAATGTTCAAAAGTTTTAAGAAACGGCTATGTACTATTTGTAACAACAAATAGTTGTTTGTAACTTGCTGTAAGAAGGTTTCTTTTAGGAAAGATCTTTCCATTTGACCTTATCGTTTTATAGCCAAGTCGGGATAGCATTTGACCGTATTTCCAGAGGGAAATTTTGTGGAGAGTGCAATGTTGCTGTAACATTATATGCCATGGTCATTCGCAAACAAATTTTCGATTATCGGCATTTCATTGGCCATATTTTGGTTACATTCTTATAACTCGCAATTGCTCATTTATCCTGAGGCAAAATCTTTGTTCCTTTTAAACCTCTCTTGATCCTCGGCTTATTTTGTCATCTCGCTAGACTATTGTTTTCAGATCCTGATCTTCTTCGGCGAATTTTATTTGCTGATACAACTTTTCGATGTTGGCAGTGAAGACATTTTTATACCTTTGGCACATTTAGTTGTTGAAGTAAACGTTTAGTTGTTGTCATTGTTTCCTTTATGACGGCATGATGTAGTATGGTAATTAATTGTGTCTCTATTGAATCGTTTGGTCCATATGCCCTATGCTGGTGTTCGTCCATAAACTTTTGATAACCTATTTAAGCGCAGTTATTTTGAAATTTTTCTTTATTTAAAGGAATCTTGCAATTAATTGTTTTTACGGTCATCTAGCTCCAAACATCATCCAACCTAATTTAATACGTTAATCTGTGGGCCCCGTTTCACCCTTTGTTATTTGTGGGATTAAAATATCAGAAATGTAATCCACTCCTATAATGGCATGTAAATCGTCTATGTGTCTCCAAGTTTCTGTGGTTTGATGTTCATTTGGTATTCTTCTTGTAAATTTAAGTAAGACATACGCATTAACATGAAGTTCAAAATCAGAAGCTATCTGGGGTTTATAATTGTTATATTCGTTTTTTGGGATGAAGTTATTCCTTTGTCGCCGGTTCCTGATATTTCCACGTTCGGCTTTTGTTTGTTGAGTTTTAGCCTCTGAGTTGTCGATTCATCGATGAATGTTGCCTGAAAACCGCTATCATTGAAAATTTTTCGCACTTCTTGTGTTCTTGATGTAGTAAGAAATGATGTGCTTCCTTACAGCAAAGAGTGTGTATGCAATTTGTGGGTTATGCAATGTAAATGGGTTATATAATACACCTACACAACAATTTGTTATTGTTTTTGTATCGAATATTTTGTCTTACTCGTGACTATTCATAGAAAACGACAAAAATCACCTTAAATAAAGATGTGTAAGTGTGTTTTTAGTGCAATTAAAGTGCATAACCCATGCATTTTTTGATGAGAATTTTTCTTTTTTTTCGTTACTCTTTATGACATTATAGACACTCTTTGCTTACAGGTATTATACATAGTGTTTTTGAATCACGTCGTTTGTTTGGATGAAATGTACTAGATACTTTTTACACAATTCTGCTTTTATTGCAAACTTATGTTTCCATTTTGGACTAAGATTTTTAAAATTTATGCAATTGGTGGTTAAATGATTACCCTTGACTAATTTCTTGTGAAGTATTTCGCCTTATTAATGTCTGCTGTCTACAAAGCTCCTTCTCATTTCTAACGGCGACATTCACCATTCAGCAATGCCAACTTTTTTGGATCTTCCAATTGAAGTTTTGGCAACAACAGTTCCAATAATAATAGATCCCATGATGTGAGAGATAGATTTTCTTTAGCTGTATCGTTCAGAGAATGGTACAGAGTAAGAGAATGGAACAGAGTATTGCACTTCCACACCAAAAGACTTATTTCTCTTTTTCAGCATTGATTTTATCCCGGTAGGTCTACCGTGTCTAACTAGTCCTCTTTTTGTGGTCATTTATTTAACAGTCTAAACTCCAAGCAGCAGCTTGACGTTGTCTATACAGACATCAATTTTCAAATGCTTTCGATGTGATTCCCATCGACTGGTTGCCGTTCTTACCTCTCAGATTGCTGGCAATCCGTTAGGATTCTGAATTTTTCTCCCCATCCGGCGTGCGTCAGGATAGTAATATCGACGTTGTAAAATGTTTTAATGACATAAAGATTTTCGCCCGGGTCTCTTGCGTGTTAGACTGCAAATTGTTACAAAATGACTTAAACCGATTTTTTGTTTTCAAAGTCGCAAATTATGCTTGGTGTCATTAAACGAAACTGCAAGGACTTTATTGAACCGTTAACTTTGAAATCATTATACGTTCTTCTTTCGGTCTATTTTGGAGTATGCATCTCCTGTTTGGTCACCATCCTACCACTGTCATTCTGCGAGGATTGAGAGTATCCAGAAATAGTTTATTTTATTCGCGCTACGACGTTTACCATCAATGCGTGCTGTGGATTACGTTCTTCCGCTGTATCAGAATCGTTGCAATCTTTTGAAACTACAACGTTTGTGCATGGTATCATTAATCTCCGTGTCGATTGTATTAAGTTACTAGCACGTATCAACTTGTATGCTCCCGAACGTCGAATGCGTTAACGCGATGGAGTTTTATTCAACGACCGAGCGGTAACGAACTACGGTGTTTCTCATCCAATTCCGAGGGTGATAATCAAAAGCTTCATAGACCTTGTTAAACACCCGCGATGTGTTTAACAAGGTTTATAAATCTTTTGATCTTTTGTAGTCGAGCTTATGTGCCGTAACTTTTTACCAATTGTTTTGTTGTGCCGTACGACTCTCCAGATGCAGCCAGAAAGGGCAGCTCTGGGGAAGCCTATAGCAGCGCTCGAATCAGCGCTCAGTAAAAAGGCGATCGCATTAACAGATGAGAAGTGGACCAACACTCTCACGTGCAGGGTAACAAAACAGGTTTGGCCAAAACTGGACCCGCGGCGCCCCAAGGTACTAGTATCCCTGGGAAAACGAGAGTTAGGATTGGTCGTAGGGATACTGGCAGGACACTGCCTTTTTGGGGAACATGCGAGAAGGTTGGGTCTACAGACGAATGACTTTTGTAGAAGTTGTATCGACGAAGAGGAGGAAGAGACTTTAGACCACTTCCCATGCTCGTGTCCGGCACTGGCATACAAAAGACATAAGTACTTTTGTGTGTACGATATGAACAGCCTTTCTGAATTCGCGGACTGTGGAGTGCGAGATATTTTACGCTACATAAGTAGCTCCGGATGGTTTCAGCGGGAGTAAGGAGAGATCCTGTGGTATCACAATGGGCCATTATTGATCTAAGTGTGCGATAGCAGCCGCGCTAACCTAACCTAACCTAACCTTTGTTGTGTCGATTGTAGTCACTGTAGGCATTTTACACAACATATAGTTGAATAAAATCTGTTATTTCCTATCAATTAAACACATTGACGGTTTTGATGTTTAACATATGTTCGTTGGTTTTGATGTATTTCAATTCATACATCTTTATAATGTTTAAAGAATTTGGTAGGACTCGAACCCAGTACCTCCTGATCAAAATGCCGTGATTTAACTCATTTCGTCATTTTTCTGGTATATACTACTAAATTGATATGAATTCCAAATTCCAAAAGGAAGCCAGAATATTGTCACCGAAGGCCATTCTCACAACTAAAGTCCATAACATCAGTGACAATGTTGAAAATTGTCCAATACTTCTATACTCCAATTAAGAAGAATATAATATTTGTCTATGACGTCGTTAAACTTATTCTCTATTTTGATAAGGAGATACTTCCATATAAGACATTAATAAATTTTCCATTACGCCGTTCCATCCCTAATTCGTAACCATTCTAGCTGCGGTAATTAAGGGCACCCGCAAATGGTGTAGGTTACTAGTTACGTGCTTATTACAAAATTTCGTATACGATTAAATCAAGTGCACACCTTGAAATGTTATCTTCAAAAAGATTGGTGTGCGCCTTCTGCCTATCATATACGAGTAATATTAGATTTATTTAATAAGTTTATTAATAAAACACCTTTTTGTTGTTATTTATAAACAGTACAACAACACTTCAATGAACTATATTCTACACGCACACATAATTTTATTTTCTATATATGCAAACAACTAAGTCAACTGTCAACTCTACTTATCAATAAATTTTTGGCTCCGATGATAAAATGCATTAAATAATTTGTTGTAGATAAGATATGTTGTTATCAACTTCCAGCAAAATCAATTTTTTTTCCTAAATTGCCATTCCTAAGTTTAGTCAAATTTTTGTATTCGTTCTAGGTGTATAGTAGATAACGTTTAGCTTTCCGATAGTTTAATTTGTTAATTTAGTTTAATGCAGTACTAATTGTTTTGTTACAAATAAGTGTGTAATGTGTGGCTGTGTGATTAAAATTATCTAATAGTTTTTAAATCTGATTACACATCCATCTCTTATCTGCGGATATCTTATCAGAAGTTTGCACGAAACGGATCATAAGAAATTTAATATATTTTTCACCTTTAAATGTGTTAATTAATGAGTGATACTTTTTATACACAAAATTGTAAACATACAAGTAAATATCAATATACGAGTAAATGTATAAGTTCGATACATTATTTGTAAATAAGTGATTATGATGTCATATTTTTCTTGTTAAAATCGATTAGATCAAAACTACTTGTATAATAAAATAAAATACATAATTTTGTTACGTTGTGTGCGTGTACTGTAAGCTGAAAAATATGGCCGAAGGTGACATATTACTTACAGATATAACTGATAAGTCCGAGTCGATGAGCTCGAGAGTACAAAATGACAATGATACACATTCATTTGGTTTTAGTAATTCGATATCACAACAGAGCTTATCGACACAACATGCTATCGAAAATAATAAGAAGAATATAAATAATATTCGGCCAAATTCGGCCATTTATGTGCCACGGCGAAATTTATCCCGCTATGGAAATGCATTTTCACCGTTACTATTTAATCGGCGGCCAACAACTAGTCAAACCGAATTACCCATCGATACGGTAAATTGTTGTGCGACAACGACATTTTCATGGGTGAATCGATATCGGATGACGACCAAGGTACTAGAAAAATTAAAAAATATTTCAGCGCAATCGTCTAGTGTGATTGAAAAGTGTTTAATACCAAAGACAACATATGCAGATTCAACGGATGTGAATGGTAAAAGGTGAGATGAAAATATTTTTTATAGTTTCTTGAACGAAATCCAAATCTACAAAAAATAGGGAAGTATAAGTAAAATTTAATAATTTGGCCTGGATAATCTCCCTTAATTTTCCATTTCCATTCGCTAAATTCGGACTACTTGCGCACAACTACAGTTGTTTTATTTTCATACTTGAAATTTAATCTAGTAGTCTTGTCTTACTATCTATAGTCGTAGATAAAAATACCCAGATTATTCATTGGCAGAAATGCTCACAACCGTACTAAAACGTGGTAAAACGAATTAATTAAAGTGAACTATAGTTAGACGAGTACCCGACTGCAGAATATTAATGTTGGTTGTTTTTGGGGTAAAGGGTTTTTCAATAGGGATGCTCGAAATCTGTTAGGTTATAGTAGCCATGTGGTTAAAGCATAACATATTCTGTCAAATTTGTTGTGAATCGTTTTGTAGTGTATGGCAAATTACCATGGAAGGTTATAGCGTTGAACTACGTGTGCAAATCATCAAATTTTATTTTTAAAATCAGTGCTCCGCTCCATTCGAGAAATGTTTCGCGCATTACGTGATTTTTATCCTCAGACAACCGTCTTGCCTAGTCGATTATCCGACGTTTGGTGATCAAATTCGAGTCAACCAGTTCGATAATTAATCAACTAACACTCGTACAACACCGAAACGCAAGGTCTGCTGAAAACATCGCTGATGCAGTGCGAGTATGCGAGAAAACCCAAGTTAGTTAATTTCTCGCCATTCATTGGCAAATTTTGAGTTGGAACTTGGGTCTGTACCCGTATAAAATTCATCTGACCCAGGAACTAGCCCCAAATCTAATCTTTACCTACGAGTCCTATTTTTGTATGAATGGATATGTGAACAAGCAAAATTGTCTGGTTTCGGGAGATACCAACCCAAGCGAGATATACCAGCACCAAATGCATATTTTATAGCCGATTTTCAAACTTTTGAACACAACACGGATTTTGAACGGATTTATTATTTTTTAACAGACACTATATGTCAAATTTGGTGTGTAGGGCAATATTGGGACTATAACATGATTTTTGAATGAAGTACTAGCACACAAATGCAAATAAATTTTGTTTGCAGCATTGGAATACAACTGGCTATACCATGCTGGATAGACTTTGCCCATTTTGTTAAAATTAAAATTGAATGTGGAAATGGGACTTTCTGAGGATCACTTACTTATTATTACTGATCGAAATTCTGAAATTCGAAAAATTATTGCTGATTGAAACCTGCAGCCTCCCCTTAACCGATCATCAGTTGACTACGCCTATTTCCATAATTAAAGAGTCTCCTGAATATTTCCTAGTAGGTTTCAAATCCCGCGGACCTATTAATTGCTTTTTGATAAACTATATTACAGAGCAATCAGCATCCAGAGTGAAATTTATGGGCATTTGCGACAATAATCTTGCCGGATTCTACCACACAACCTAGTTCCTTCATTGTCTTAGGGGGCAGGGCCTAGGCAGTATAAGATTTTATACGATTTCCTTATGTACATCCGAGTTTGCCCTACTATAATTTCTAAAGCCATAGATGAACCATCTTGGTAATCATGAAAGCTCCAACCCATAATTCATCCAAACTTCTAAAATAGAACCTTCCGCTTTTTTTTCGTAAACAATTTGGGTCCATCACCATTATCGCAAGCTATAACAGGACAATGTTTCACTGACCCAGCCTATTCGGTGAACCCTGATTATCTTAGTCCATTTATGCTGTGCATGCGCGTTGAAATACCAGCCAAATTTTATTGTCGCTAAGGTTTAGGCCAGTAATGTCATCATCGTTACATTACTTAAATCGAAGAATATGGTTGTTGAGTAAGAATCATAAATTATCCACCGTTTTGACTAATAAAAAAAAAAGAGATGTCGTGAGGCAGATTTGGAGTATTCTGATTATCTTACTCGTTTGGCAAGATAGTAGTAGTCGGTCTCCAAGGAGCAGCAGCTATCATTAATATTGTTCCAGGTATGTCCCTTTATATTGAAAGTGATCCTGAAATGCGCGATTTTGTCAGTATCAGGAATTTTTTGACAGAGTTCAACATAGCACATTGTTAAAAAAGCTATATTGTTGTGGATTCAGAGGGATAACCCGGGATTGGTTGTCCTCGTATTTGCATGGGCGAACGCAATTGGTTAGAGTAAATGGACAATTAAGTAAAGAGTTACCGATAAATGTGGGAGTCCCACAGGGTTCTGTCTTAGGACCTTTATTATTTTTAGTGTATGTAAACGGTATATTTCGACTACAATTTCGAGGGTCTCCAACTGCTTTTGCTGACGATTTCTCGTTTACATATGCTAGTCCAAGTTATCAAGAAAATATCATGCTCATAGATCATGATTTAAAAAGTTTGTCTATTTGGTTGGAAGCACATAATTTTGTTTTGAGTCACAAAACGAAATTATTACATTTTAGGGATACCTCATCGTTGTATCTTGAGACAACGTATCATACTTTCAAATGCAGCAGAAACAATAACACGCAATGCCCTCCTAATGACTGCTTCTTAGTGAACACTGTTGATGAATTTCGATATCTAGGTATTATTATTGATCGAGATTTAAATTGGAAAGCGCACACACAAGGACTGAAAACTAGACTATCATTGGTCTCCAGAAAAATGTATGTCTTACGGCTATTTTGTCCGCAATATTTACTTAGGACGATTTACTTTGCATTAGCGGACTCAATACTGCAATATGGTTTATCATGTTGGGGTAGTGCTTGCAATGCTACACTACGTCCTGTCTACGTGCGACAAAAGCAGTTAATCAGAATAATGTGCTTTAAACCATCTTTTTCGCCTTCGTGGCCATTATTTGAAAATCTCAGCATACTTCCTCTACGTCACATATTCGTCTTCAAGGTACTTAGAATATTCTATGTTAAAAGTGGGAATAATTTTGTGACTCATGCAGGGTATAATCTCAGATCAAATCATACTTTCTTGAAACATATTCCTAAGTTTAGATTAGATCTACGGAGAAACTTTATTAATATTGTTGCACCAATCATTTTTAACAATTTACCGTTGGATATTCGTAAGTGCGGCAACTTCTCTAGTTTTTCAATATACCTTAAAGAATGGCTTCATCAAACTAAAAATATTGACCATCTTTTTCAACTATTGGTTTAAAATATTATTGTTTTTGTTTTTATTGGTTTTAAAATTATATATGTTAAAATTAAATGGTGTAGTTTAAGAGGTTTTAATATATTCATGTGTAGTAATTAAGATGTAGTTATAATTTTATTATATAATTTTTGTTTCTCTCAATTTTAACTGTAAAATAATTTGACTTTAAATTGATTTTAATTTTGTAAATAGAATTCAAATATTTTTTTGTGGCTTAGAATCAGGGGACCAGTCACGTGATCTATTTGATCCAATGGTTCTCTTATCTTACCTTCTTAATCTTGTTAGTTTTAATAATGTTTTACACACAATGTATTTTATTTATAATGATTAAGCTGGTAATGAAATAAAATAAATAAATAATAATTATGGTTTCGGGGATTTAGAAATCCTGGGATTCCGGGATTTTAATATGCGAGATTTTTCATTTTTGGCATTTTGATTTCAGGTGTTTTATAATCCGGGAATTTAAAATCTGCTCGTGATTCAAAATTTGCCTTCCGATCACTGCCCTCATAATTCCTTACCGTTTGTGTACCTCTTCTGCTATAGGCCGTGTTTCATGCTGATCGCCCGATCCATATGGCTCTTGGTCGCCCTTACTTTTCACCAGTTCCTACAACCAACCACTTCGAAAGATATATTCTACATATCTTTCTTTCATCTATTGCAAAACACATACGACCCACGCTGGTCAGACTTCCTGTAGTTGCCAATCGCCAATCACCGCCGATGACCCTTGCTGTCCTAACAGTCACAATTAGTGGTACTTCTGCATAATCTCAACTCGCCTTAGCCGGTATCTCCTCCATATACATTTCAATATTGTATCCAATGGAGTTTTATCCGATTCAAAGATGACCGTTTGAATAATCCTTTATCGATCTGGCCAGCATTCGTTCAAGTTATCTCTCTATCCCGTATAAACATACCTGCCATACAATTACTCTTCGGCATCATTCGAGAGCATCGCCGTACCTGCAAATAGTTTCTCTTTTTTCACCTCCAGCATCAGCATTATTACTTTCATCAAGTTTGCTGCCGAATCATGAGTTACTGTCATCCCCCGTAATCAATTTCCCCGTAATCAATCCCTGCACGAAAATCGTCAAAACCATCCCCACCATGTGATCCGCCGTCACCACATTCTCTATGGACACTAACTTTCCCGGTTGCTGCTTACTAATAAATGGCTCACAATGAGATGTCGATTCTGCATCCGGTGGAACATTCAAAATCCCGAGTAGTTCGTTTTTTTCTTCCTCAATGGTTTCTCCCGACCAATGCCACCCACTCCATGATCTTCTTCATCCGGCTCTACCTTATTATCAACAGTCATTTTCAACACCTGCGCTTCATTGTTTTCTGAATGCTCAGCCTTCCACTCCGTATCGTCTATATCTACATCATAATCCCCTAGCCAAATATTATGTCTCTCTTGTTTCATTTCTTAAGTCAAATGTTTGCTTTGTTGATCAAATTGTTGATTTATTTATTGCGTCTGTTTACTTTGTTGATCAAACAGCCATAGCCAAAATAGTCAACAACCGTGCCACATCCATTATTCCAAATAGTTCGGGAATTATTTCAACAACTTCACGTGTATCTTCTAGACTTTATTATTCTGGTATTCACAATCCCTGTTACCATAATTGTTACGAATTTGCCCTATAAAATCCGGTTTGTATCACTGGATTGTGAATATCGTTATAGAATTTGACGTTTACTATTCGAGAAAATACCGGGAATAATCTCTGTATAATTTCCAAATATTTACCTAACATTTGCTCCACGAATTCGCCACGAATATTCAAGCAATATTTCGACAATAATCTTTGCACTTTTATTTTATTAAGACTAAATGTCAACAACAAATAATTTCCACAATTATTTGTTAATTATACACCATTTACAATTTTCAATTACACCACCATTTTCACTTACCACTATTCTCCCGCTATTTACTTTCGCTTTTAATCTTTCCGTGTACCGAATCTCCGAAATGTCACACCAAGTCTGCCTCATTCAGACGTTCCACACGGGTTGTCAAATGAATTCTGCTTCATGCTTCAGAATAAGTTATAATAGATTTTTCATTGCTAATTTAAAATATTATTTTATATTTAAATCAAATTTTTTTTGTATTAGTTTGTTCCGCTCTCTCGAAAATAAAATTTAAACTAAAATCTTCATCTCTAAAATGGCCTTAAATTTTTATATTTCATTTCTATTTTTATTGAAGTTACTTCACAGAAAATTTTTTTGTTGAAAAATGAGTCGCAATACGAGTTTTTGGGTTTTTTGAATTTTTTCAAGGCCATCTAGTCGTAAAAGATAATGTATATGTATGTGTGTTTTATTTTGTTTTGTTCTGCTCTCTCGAAAATAAAATTTAAACTAAAATGAGTCAAAAATGGCCTTGAAATATTTTTTATTTCATTTACATATGTTTGTGTTAGTGTGATTTCGCCGAAAATTTATTTAAGTCGCAATTAAAACCTGCATCATAGGTACACGGGGAAAGAAACGAAAAAAATAATAATAGCTGTTTTGCTTTGACAAAGTCCGCTTAGCTTTAAAAAATAAAATATTAGCGGCCAATTTTGGTTTCAGCAATATTTCCTTGTGAATAACCAGTATCGGAAAATAATGGTTCATCATAGTTGGCGTATTTATCAGTAGTAATTAAAGAAGAGTTGGCTTTAAGGGGTATATCCTCCATCCAGTCGCAAGTTAATTTTTTGCGATCAGAAATATGGTTACTAGATTTATTTTGCCATGTTAATTGACACATTTTTTTAAATTTAAATTTGTTTTGCGATTGTAAAGTAGAAATCCACGAAAAGACTGCTACGCCTTTTCCGAGGTCGCAGTCTTTTTATACATTTCTACTTAACAATCGCAAAACAAATTCCGGTTCTATTCCAGACTATATTCTGCTATACAAAAAAAACTGTTATAAAACTATCTCTAATGTTACTACTTAAACTTAGATGTCACTAAACTCACAAAAAAAGTTCTTTTTCAATTTTCTAAACCTCAAATGAGGGTTAAAATTTAGGCCGAACGTACCTATTAGAATATTTGTTTAGTTCTGGACGAGATGGAATGTTCACCACTATATAATTATTAATAAAATCAATTGACGCCCGCACAATCCCGTTTAAAAGTAGAGAAAAAACAGTCACAAACAGGTTTAAATCCCAACAGTGAGCTTCTTTTTTGTGACAGTTCGTTTGTCTCCTACTATTGCGACAGCCTCAACTGATTTTGAGGCCGATTTGATTACTTATCCATGTTCCGTTTTTGTCCAAAAAAAACGTATAAAAGCAATTCTCAAGTCCATATTAACAAATAATAGTGCTAGCCGTACAGGTTTGAGCGAAGCCGCTCACTATTAGCAATTTGCTGACTACGGCACATTACAAAAAAGGATGTAATCAATACATCACAAAATAGTATACATTGTTCAATAATGGATTATTAGTATAGCATATAAGATTTGAATTCAGTTAAAGTAATTATACAATAATTTTCATTGACGATTAACTTTAAGACAAAAGTGAAATTTTCCTTCACGTAACAGTTGCAATTCCTCGAATTCATGCAAAATGGTAGTAGCATCTGTTTATCTACCTTATGACGCTGTTTCACCTACACATTTGGAAGTGTTCTTTCACCTTGTTGAGAGGAGCAGCACTCATCACTTATTATGGTACACCTCGAATACTTACAATAGAAATCCGAACTGAACTAGAAATCCTCAACAAATGGTGTGAGAATTTGCGAATTCTATAAGGAGATCGATTATTGATTTAGTATTTAGCTGGAAAGTCACTAATGATATTCTTTTCTCAGACCACACAGATGTCGCCTCTTAAACCTTACTGTAATAAGAAACTGGCAACCTTTCTCTTTAAATATCAAACCTTTGCTAATTTCACCTACGCTGCAGAATGAAAATCTACCAGGAAACTTTCGAATAGAGTTTAAATATTTAACCCTCAGAATGGTTGGGGTATTAGCAGCACAAAGGCAATATAAAAGTAGTTTAAGATCCCCTCATTGGGCTTCTTGGATTAGCTCCTGTGAAGAAATTTACAGCCTTTCTGCCATTGTGAGACTCCAAGATTGATTCCTGCAGACTGGATCTAGTGTGACTCGCTGTTGGCAGGCTAATCTACTCCAATAGGGAAATTGAAGAAATACTACTTACTGTTCACTTTCCCGGTTGTTACATGGTTCAGTCTGAATCTGTTGATTCCGGAGAACCCAACGTTGTGGGCAGCCCACAGACTAGTCACGCTCTAAGTCTTGCGCTGGAGTATTGTGTTCTTTGCACCATATAAGGCAGGTGCTGATGGGGTTACAAATTATTTACACCAACTGATCAAGCTTACATTGCTTTTGGCACTGTTCCACAATCTTGGAACAGAAATAAAGTTATTTTCAACCCTAAAGCTTGCTAGTCGAATGACTCTGACTCTAAAACATGCCTCTTTGTCTCTCATCTACCTTTGCCAAAGCTTTTAAAAGAATTGCCAACAGATTTGTCAGAGATCGAGACTTATCTAATTTCCCACTCCATAGCATGCATAAGCTTACAGAAATGGCAAATCCTGTGGAACTTCTCTACATGATTGTTACTAGGATCGAAAGATTGCTGAATATTAAGAAGTTTCTCATTCCTGGATATTGCAAATGGTTTCATTAGCACCTCATTTTCTGTAATTGTCGAGGCCCGTACTAACTGTGGAATGAACCAAATCACTGTTGCATGGATTAAATTCATGCTCAGGTCATTGCCGAGCTGTAGTTGGATTGTTTTTCAGTATCCGTTAAAGTCTCCAAAAGTGTCCCTCAGTCAGGTGTTGTGTCATCTCTCTTCTGGCTCCTGGTATTGATGATTTGCTTGTAAAACAACAGTATTCTGGATTTATTTCCCAGAGCTAGGCTGATCTTTCGGTCATAACTGTTTCAGGTAAACAGTTAACTATACTCTCCGACTTAATGCAGAGCTCTTTACAAGTTGTAGTAATGTGGCGCCTTTGAAAAGTTTGCGTGTTATTCTATCTAAGACCTGCTAACTGATCTAGTTAATGACTGGTCTAAGAAATGTCTGTGAATTGTCTGTTCCTTCTCGTTTTAGGGAAACGATCACCAGATCAGATACCGTCAAACATTTTGGCCTAAAATTAGACAGTAAACTTTCCTGGAGGCTTCACATTGAAAGTGCCCTTCAAAAGGCCACAGCTGGTTTTTGGCAATGTAAAAGGGTATTTGAAAAGTACTGTGCTTTAACTTGCAAAATGCTGAAGTTTATTTACAAATCGTGGGCCTTACGTATATGCTATCGTATATGCTTCTGTTGTTTGGCTCGTGGTAAAACCGAATGCCGCTTTAGAGAAACAAAAATATCTGTAGGGTATGACATGCAAGGGTTTTACCGGCGCTGTACATCCTCTACTCTGATCCTCGATTTGCAAATTATTTTTTTCCTGTTTCTACTGCAGTCGTTCATTCTGGGTACGGCTTTTCCATCCCGATCAGACTAAGCTGCGTTGGGGAGTAGAACAACCTAGGTTTGATTGCAAGGGGTAGATTAATTCTTAGTATCTTTAGTTCATCTGTACCCGAAACCGTTATGGTTAATGACAAACTATTACTCATTAAGAGACCTTTGATTATCCAACAATTTCCTTAACCGGGCTGTCTCTACCACTCTTCACATGATCTACGATCATACGGTAGTGTAGGTTCAACTTACACAGTATTCCAGACCGAATTGATTGAAGCTTGCGGGATACTTTATCTGTGAACCGAATTTGAGGTAAGCTAAGTATATGCACTGTCTCTATTCTTTCGTGCCATGCCCGTTTTAAACTCCATTTACAACTAATGGGGATTGCTCGTGACTGCTTATGTGATTAATGTCTTAAAGAGGTCAGCGATAGCATTCACTTCGCTTGCTGTTGTACAGCCTTTGAATATCTTAGTTCCCGGTTTCTTGATCGCATATCTTTGAACGTTGATCAGTTATCCTCAATGCGTTGGTTCAAGTTCTTGCAGTTTGGCTAAGCAGCGAAACGCAGTTGTGATTTGGGATAGATACCTCACAAAACGTTTTTTGGTATCAGTTGTGACATCCAGTTTAGGCACATTCCTGTTCTGAAATGTGCCGTTTCGTATGGGACCCAGATTTAACAATTGGCTAGCGGTCCATGCATATATATTATTGTCAAACAACTTAAAATTTTCTGCTATCATATGCTAATTAATTTAAACAAAACATTTGTTTTTTTCAGATTAATAGGAATTTACAAATATGAAGTACAAACGAAGGGTCAAATTGCCAGCTCAATGTTTAACGTGCTATGGAAATTTTCACGAACTCGAATGCTCATTGCATCCATTTTACATACATTATCGATTTTCTTCAGTATAATTGGGCCAGCAATATTTTTCAAAGAATCGCTTAAAACGATATCGCTTGAAAACTGCATACCTAAAAATCAAGAAAATGGAACCAATACCACAATGTCCATCAATCAACTTGGCAATACGCATTCTTATATATGGGATCGATTTGTATTTGCCATCGTAATGTTTATTTGTTACATGCTCTCGATATATTTGGATAGCATATCGGCATGGTTAAATTTACGGACGGCAAATCGCTTAAGGACGGCATGCATTGCCACAATATATAAGAAGTCGGTTAAAAGTTCTGTTGTATATCCAATAGCACCCCATCAAATTTTATCGTTGGCCCATGAAGAAAGTGATTTATTGTACACGCTCGTTGAGTGTGGATCAACGTTTATTGGAAATACTATTGGATTAATTATAAGCGCAGTTATCGTATTATTTTATTTAGACCATTTTGGAATATATCCCCTCTTCGGTGTTATTCTATTAATATTTATAGCGGTAAGTGTGTAGAGCCCCCATAAAATAATTCAATTTAATCATTTTAATATTTTCAGTTTGCTTTGGCACGATTGTCATCATTCAGCTATCGAAAATCAATTCTATACTCGGCCAAGAAATTAACGCTGATCGAACATTTTGTGCTAAACTATAAGAATTTAGTAACTTTAAATTACTTAAACGAAATCCGGCGAAAATTTTTATATTTTTTATCAAAACAATATGCGTACCTGGTATGGCGTGACATTTATTCGAATAAATACTCCGGTAACATAACATCTGCGATTTTAATGGGAGGTCTCTATTTATTGTGGTGCGACCACAATACGGAAACAAATAGCATCTCTGTTTTGGTGCTAATTATTTTGTATTCATATTTAATTACAAATTTGATCCTCGGTAATTGTAATGCGTTCGAAGCAATATGGCACGGTAAATCAGCGCTCGATAAATTAAAGGTTGGTGCTTAGTCTAAATCTAAATACTAAATTATATTGATTTTTATATTCTTACCTAATTAGCACACATATTCAATAACGGATGCATCCCCATCGAAACATCGTCCCCTTAACAACACGCTGGCCATTTCAATTACAGATGCATCATTTGAATGGAATCAACCGCACGCAATTTTCTCTTTAAAAAAGGCCAACAAAATGATGCAACTGAACAGCAGAAAAATATTCACTCTAAATATAAACGAATTTAATGTGGCACGAGGCCAAATTGTTGGGATAACAGGTGCAACGGGTTCAGGTAAATCAACACTGTTATATTCAATATTAGGGCACACGGTTTTACTCTCAGGAAATTGCCGGCAAAAGGGAAGTTTTTCATTTTCATCGTGTCCGCCGTTCCTCACCAATCGATCGTTAAAAATTAATATTGTTATGGAATTCGATACAAAAAAAGAGTTTGATCCGAATGAGTAAGAAAAGGCATATATTTTTTAATTTGATCCTAATATTTTTTGATGTATTTAGGTACTACAAGGCAATATCAATGGTTAAATTAAATGAGGACGTTTGTGCAGCGCCTGGTACGGATGATTTGCCAATTGGGATGCTTGAGCTAGATTCAACACAAATTGAACGGGTAGTCATAGCTAGAGCTTTATATACAAAACGGGATATTATTCTGCTGGACAATCCGCTAAATAAATTTTTGGGTAGGAAAAGTCCCTCAAATGAAGACTTTTTGTATGATTTGTTTCAACATTTTAGGCATACAAATAAAACTGTAATTATATCAAGCCAACATGAAGAAGTAGGTATTGGACAAAATGTTACTTGAGAATTATACTCGAATACTTATAAGATGTAATTTTTATCTAAATATTATCGTTGCAGATTTTAAAATTATGTGATAGAGTTTATTTTCTGGATTCCGGCGAAATTCATCGTGATGGTGAACACACGTATTTAAAAACGTTACCGGTTTACAACAAAATGTTGAATGAATTTAAACAGCACGAGCAGGCGATAGGGTAAGCGAACGTTTCTGTATATATACAATTAGTTACTAAAATCCGAGGACCCCGAATTAAATCGGTCACCATTAAGGTTCCTCAAAACTGCTGCGACAAACAATTCTACGATAAACAAGTCATCAAAATATAATTCATCGAAAAACAATTATGAAAACTATAATTTTACAATGACCAAATTTGTGAGGAGTTTAAAAAATAACAATTTATCGAAAAACAATTAATCGAAAAAAAAGTTTCTGTTGAACTTCAGTACGTTCAGGAATTGATTTCCTATAGAGATTATAACTAATCGCAATAAAATTATGTATATCGATATTAACCCATATTAGCCCAGCGATCTATTTATAGATCAATACAAAAAATCTCTTAAAAAGACAATTGGAGAAATTATCGCGGAATATTTTTACTGCAATGTTCTGTTTAAATAAAAATTGTTTCGAAAAAACATTTAGTACGGTTTTGCAATCGCACAGGTGAATTATTTAAATACCATAATTTTACAGAACACATTAACAATTATATTTTGTTACTCAATTTCAAGGACTTTGAAGGTTAAGTTGGTAATTTTTTGCATTTTTCGCAGCAGTTACCTAACTGTTGTTTTTTATTTTACCAACAATTTTTGGTTTTCCAACTTCATCATTCGAAATATTTACTAAGTAGTTTATCTTTTTTACAAAGAAAATTAATTTGGGCTAATATGGGTTAAGTAGATTTGGAAACCGATTAGTGTCATGAGGTGCATTATAGCAATTCAATTTGATTTGGATAAATAGAATTGCTATAATAATGCGAACATTTCGGGAACTTAGTGTGCAAGTGGTTGGTCCATGTACTAAATATATGAAAACACGAATATTAGCTGTGTTTCTTGACGCATGATCTGATCCAGTTCAGTTCATGTTTCATGAAACAACACAAAGGCGCTTGCTAGATTTAAAATAAAAATTTTTGATCTAAAACAAAATTTGGCTCATGTTTTCCATATAAAATTTGAACTGATCCGGATCAATTAGCGCCAAGAAACACGGCAATTATTGGAATAAATTAGATGATTCAGTGATCGGGAAAAACGATTTAAGAACATTTATTTTTTTAATGATTACTTGATATCAAATCTCAATAGAACAGGTTGATTTCCGGACCAGTGATTTTTCTTTAACAAAACTTGAATGCAACTTGCTATAATTTACTGGTGCAAGCAATGTTTTTAAGACTAAACTGCATGTTTTAATTTAACTGTGTATTCAAAATAAAGAAATGCAAAGGTAGACATTTTTTAGCTCCACATATTTATACGGAGCCGCTATCGGGAGCTCGTTCCTGCTTGCTGGGAAATTTCAAACAAGAATTTTTTTCTTATTTTAAAAATTGAAAACTCAGCAAGCGGAATTGACCTGTTTACTTAAAAAAATTTGACAGATAAAATATTATCTGTAGGCCACACAAACTATTAAAACCGTATATGGTTTGTGATTTTTGCTTTTTTAATTAAATTAAATTATATGTGTGATATGTTATATTATATATATGTGATATTAAAATAAATTAATTTTTGGAAAATCAACTAAATTAGTAATCAATACAAAATATATTTTGTAACAAAATAAAATGCAATAACAAATATACTTTTCACTTTAATTGAATATATTTTTAAAAATGTAGCAACTACAACCTAATTACAAGAATGTTTGGCCTACAGATAATTTTGACGTTTATATTTCACAGATAAGTAAACAGGTTTATTGTGGTTTATAACGTCATGTCAAATTAAATGTCAATTAAATGTGGATGACGTAAACCCCTTTCGTTGAGATTTTACATATGAAAAATCACATCTCTTATTCAAAAACCCTTGTTGACGATTCAAAACGTCAGGTTGACAGGTGCAAAAGTATAGTACAATTCGAAATGTTACATAATCAAGTGGTTATGCAGTTGCTTATAAATTCATTAGTAAAGCGACAACCCAATATGCAATGACGATTTACATTCGCGTTCAAAAACCACACTTTCTGTGGAAAGAACCATGTTATGTACACCGATACATGTACTACTCGCCAAAGAAAAGTGTCACAAAAATCCGGTGTCTGTGTGAATTCCGACTAAAAAGAGAAAAAAACAAAGTGGAAAATAAGATGGAATTTCGTCGGAAACTCGGGTAAATTCCATATACACTTCCGCACTAATTTAACACACTTTATTGCATGCAAATAGAACAGCTTTCCATAGCACTTTTACATGAAACTAATAATAATTTTCTATTGAAATTAAAAAGAACTATTTGTTGTAAATTTTATATTTTTATTGAGATATTCACTACATTTCTTTTTATTTAAATTTTAAAAATCCGCCTATGTAGGGTATTGATTGACATGTTCACGCCCCATCCACATGTTGGATTTTCACACAGCATGCCATGGCAAAACTGTTTTTATTACCTTTTTATCCCAATCCGATCGCAACCATAAAAAAAATTAATGTTACTATAATAATTAGAAATCATTAAAATAAAACAAGACAATCAATTAAAATAAACAAAAACATACGCATGCACAATCGTGTTCACAATTCACCCATCGACTTGTCACATGAAACTGAGAACTGAGAGGAGAAAATAAAAGATTCAATATCAAAATACAAACAAAACTTATAAAAAAATGAATATTGTAATATTACCGCGAAGCAGAAAGAAAAAGACAATTATTTTTCTCCAAAATCGATATTTTTGTGTCTTTGATATTTTGTAGTACAGAATTTAGTATGGAATTCCACACACTGGAAAATTGCATATTGGGAATTCATAAATAGAAAATGCCGAATAGATAATTTCCTAGTCTCTCTCTCTCTCTCTGGCACTATGTCCCATCAAGGGATCTGCCCGTCACCACCGGGAATCGAACCCGGGACCTCCGGTCGCTGGAGCAAGCATGTTGACCACTTTACCACCGGGGCGGTCAGGATTTCCTAGTCAGAATACGAAATTATTAGCTGATTATAGGACAACCTACCATTTTGCCAGGAGTAATATTTTGTTTTATTTGTTTATTATGACAAATTCGATTTCAGAGAGGAAAACTGAATATATACTATAACACATATCGCAAAAAATTGAAAACCTGTGTCAAATTTCTATAAATTCAAATTATCGGTAACGTGTTGGTAAGATCGTACATTTGCATATCCTATTTAACATAGACATGCTATAGCAACAGCTTACGGCTTGACGCCATTTTTAATTTATTCAAGATGGATTAATCTTAATAACATGCGGGGTCTACACTATGCAACATCGCTAAGATTTTCACTCATGATATTTTATGTTTGTGTATGTTTTTTTCAATGTATTGATAAATAATTCTCATGCAAATATCATAATTGGGCATTTTAGTCTCATAATAATTTCTTCAAATGTCAAAAAATCCGTAAATATTCCCCACCAATTTATAGATGTTTATGTTAAAATAGTATAGCAAAGATACTGTAGACGTAATTAATAATATAATTAAGGTTTTTAAAATTTTAATTATTAATTTTTATTTTAAAATTAAGAAAAAATCGACGTCTAAACGCTGTCGGTGTACATTAAAATGACAAAACATAACCTTAAAAGTGTATTTTAATGTAACATTTCGTGACAATTTTATGATAATTTTTTTCGTGTAATAGCCTCCTGGGGCTCGACTCTGTGTCGGTGATAATGATAAATGATAAAATTATCATCGATAAAATATAAATTGCGATTCCGAGCTGGTGATATATGATAAATAAATGTCAAATTTAGTGAAAAACTAAATATTTTATCATACACATTTTGTCGATGAGAAATATTTATCACGGTATTAAAAAATATTTTTTTGTGTTCTTATGTCAATTTTTAAAAATTTGTGTATATCAATTGTTAAACTGATTTTAAGTAATCTATTGATTATAGAAAAAATTTAAATGGGCAATTTAAAGCATAGTAAGGCAACGCGGCGAATAATGACCAGAAATTGAATTGTTTGAATTTTTTTTATTTTGACGTTTCTCAAAATAAATCGAAAGCAAGCACTGATCTGAACATAATAAACAATTTGCTCCGACATCTTGCGTAAAATGTTTTAATTAATTAATTTTTTTCATTTTGCGCAAGGAATTGCATTTGCTGAATAAATGATAATTTGAACTGATAAACATAAAATGAAAATTTAAATGAAATCTTTTTTTTTCATTATCATTATCACCGACCGGGGCCGTATTCTTGGAATCGGTGGAAATTTCCCCAATCGGAACACAATTTGCTTTGAAATTCTCTATATTACGCGTGGAATCCACAGTGAAACAATTTTTTTCAGTAACAAATATGTATGTACTGGAGAACCGAAAAGAGGAGAGTATACATATTAAAATTACGTTAGAGTGATAAAGACAAACAAATGTTGAAATAAAAAGTATTTTGTTTCAGACTTTTTATTGCAACATTTTCCCCGCTTACTGCCAGTAAATTTTACTGAAATTTTGTTTTGTTTCTCTCTAACAAGTAAAGGATTTATCTTTTATCTCGTGTTAATTTTACTAAAAAAAATTGTTTCACAGTGGAATTCACGCATTATACGAATTTTTCATCGCATTATACGAATGAATTCTGGTTTTGAATGTCTTTCATCTGTATCGAATGATGGATTATTCTCAATCCACTCCACCACGTGAAAGTGTGAGCTTCTTCTATCCTGGAATTCTATTCGCTATCAGTATAGTCTTTCACTCGGCCTCTCAACACTTCAGTGATAGTCATCTTGGATATCAGAGAGGGTCAACTGTAATCATGAAGTGTCGGCTTACGATGACCTGATATTTCCCGATTAGACGTTGTGTGGCGAGTATGTTAAGTGCACTTAGGTCTTCATTAAGTTTTTCATTGGCTATTAGGAGTACTCGTCTCTTGTTCAGAAAATGGAAATCTTTACAGCTGAGAGTCATGAAGTACATCTAAAAAAATGTGATTTCGTTGAACGCTACTCTGAGTCTGTGTGGTTTGGTTCAACGCCACTCTGAGTCTGTGTAGCAGTATTTGTCATCGTAGAGTGCATAACTCATAATAAATTTCATGGTGCTTTTAATATTCCTCTATTATGTTTTTGAAATAGTCGAGACAATGCGTCTAGGCAGGGTTCTTGCGGGCTCTATAAGTTCATTGCGAGTTAGAGGTTTACACACAGTGCAATGTTATTGTCGTATTCAATTCAAACGACTTGTCGTATACATAATGAAGTCTCTCGAAGTGGTGTATAGCGAGGTATCTGACATCTTTAATCGAGTGGGGTGAATTCTTCCGAGAAACCACTAATTGTCTGATAACATCCATCACCTGTCCATTTGCGCGGTTATAGAATGATAGCTCTGGCGTTGTTACTCAATCTGAATACCTCCTCATTTGATTGATTCCTTGAGGACTGTACTGGTACTGCACTTCTTGGTTGTTTTTGAACTTCCTTTCTGTCTTAGAGTCTTTTTTGTTGATCGCTTACTCTTTCTAAATCGTGGTCACTGATCTATGCATCTGGATCGATGACTACCAGTATAGTGGGCAATTTGCAATTAACCATTGAAGTGCTTCATATATACTCGTGTTCTCGAGACTGGGAAGATGCTCATTGATGACTTCGATTCCAGGGTCTTGAGTTACTCTTGGTAGTCTCATGTCTTCTGAATGACTTCGAGTCTGAGCGAACAGAATGATTTTTTTCTAGACAGAAGTCATCGTTTGGATTGTTTTACTACTGCTGACATAAGCCTTGCAACGATAGCAGAGTAGGTTTCGATGATAATTCTTTAGTCAGGTATCCTTTCACAGCCCTGCTTGGTGTGCAGATTGAAATTTTCTTCGGGTAGCATTGCTTCGTGCAGACCTTGGAATTGCTACCACGGAACGTATCGACCGAAGGATGAAATTACACTTTTCAATGCTGATCTTGCTTCCCGACTTTCTTGACTACGCTGTGATGGTGATTTCAATGCTTTTTCATATGTCGATCGATCCCGCATTGTTTCTAATCTTAATGTACGTTGCTCCAACGACTCATCTTCCAACTGTCTTTTTCGATTCTGCAATCTAGTCTCCTTATCTTCCTAACTCTCACTGACTTATTTCTAGTTTATTACAAAATATATACCCTGATCTGCAACTACATACTTAGAATTGAAAAAACACTCAAAAATTAAACGTTCATAGTAATTTTTAAAAATTATTATAAAAAAAGTATTTCTATACTATTAAATAGAAAACATTTAATTTTGGGAATAGTTTTGAGTGCGTTTCATAACATGAAATTTTTTAAAACCAAACACACTCCGAATCGCACAGATGTGGTCGAAGTGATTCTGAACTAGTATAGTCGGAAACCTCTGAAATTTTTGTTATTCGAGAGGGAATATCATTGAGTGTAATACGTAGGTAAGATTGGTTTCTTACGTCAAATTAAATTCAGAACACCTGTGTGATCCGAAGGAGTTAAATAATTTGATTTTTTAAGAATTAAGAATTATTTAGCTAAGAATTATTATATTACACTCAATGATATTCTCTCTCGGATAACAAAAATCTCAGAATTCCGAACATGTATTTATTGTTTAATATAGTATCTTTTAGGGGCTAGTTATTTTTTCTCAATTTATATGAATGAAAGTTTATGAAAAATATATTTGTATGATAATCATAAATTTCGTCAGTTTTGGGCACAAAATTAAATGATTTCTTGTTTCTTGTAGAAATCGGTTTTATTTTTATCGTCCTTCAGGCGAAATATGAAATTTTCTTTCACCGTTTTCTCGGCGCCTGGACTATAGCACTAATTTTTTCCCATGATCACTAATTAACACAAAATGGGCTTAATCGATATGTAAAGTGTCATTTTGAAATTCAAAAGTTTCCCTGCTGCAGTTACCCACACTCACATTTGGGTCACATATTATGTTTCATGTACACCATCAATTGAATAATAGTATAACTATTGCGTATGTTCACATCACTGTTCATATTTTCTTCGTAAATAATTCCAGATATATTTTAGCAATTAGCTGATAACATCAATGCCAGTACGAATATCTTTGTCAAAAAACAAAAAACCTCTACTGTAGGTCAGTGTCTTTTAATCATATATATTTGATCGGCCTAAGTTGGGTCAGTAATTTGGGTAGCTAGCGTATACATCATGTTACATATCCAGTTTGGGTCATATATAGTGTATAGTCCGTAGGCTAAGTATGACCATCCCAACAACTGACCCAACAACTCTGGTCGATCAAAAATGTGATGTAAATTACGCCGACCTAAAGGTTTTTTGCTTGATGAAATAGATGTCGGTAGTGCCATTGTTGTTAACATACTCGTCGGCATACACTGGCAAAAATTAACAAAAATTTTATGAAAAATAAAAGCCTCTCAAAGCCAGGAGATCGAGTTTAATAAATTTATTTTTCAACCATACAGAATCGAATTTAAAACCTCTTATAGCGCGGCATGCACTCTTCTGCCAGTCAAAATCGTTTTTGCTTCATTTTATGACTAGAGGAAGTGAACTTTTGATTACAGTTTAATATTATTTTTGTTAATTTTAAACCACATGTTAAATTATCCAATCCAATTAATTGGGGATTAAAAAACACAAATCGATAAATCACTAAATGTAGAATTATATTTTTTTTCACATTTTGATGTCCAAATTTGTGTATTAATTTCAGTGACAACATAGAGAATTCATCATACACAGTGATTGCGCGCAACAAAGAAAAAAGCAAAAAAACGCGCCGATCGATTAACAGAAATAGCAACAGTGCTGCCATCATTTCGTTTTACGACAATTCGGAAGAAAACTTACTGAAGGAAGTTAACGATCGAAATTACTACATTCAATTTTTAACAATATTAGATTATATCGTCCTTACCATTTTGTACGGTACTAATGCTGTAATATATTTCCTTTTGCCATTTGGGTTTATTGTCGTTGTAAAGGTAAGCAGTAAATAACATGTTGCCTTGAATAAGAAATGTGTACGAAATTTTAAAAACGAAATTACAGGAAAAATTTCTCCAACCATGGCTTGCAATGACTGGTATGGGAGCTATCATAGTTAGTTTTATTGTTGATGTCATCGCAAAATGTTATATTGCATACGTGAGTATATCCATATATATGTATTCTAATAATGTTAAAAATTATAATTAAATATTAAATGTTATTCTAGCGTTCAAAACGAAAATTCGAAGCTCAACAAAACCGGATGTTTTCAAATTTGATGCGTGTCTCTTTCTCTTTCATGAAGGAGATGAATGTTTACGAGACATTATACTATTTCTCTGTGAATCTGTATAATGCACTTAAACCGTACTCACTAATACTAAGGAGAATAATTTTTATTGCAATATCAATAGCAATTCTTGGACTTGCAAATTACTGGACACTTTTTGTCCCACTTGTTTTAATCATTGTAACTGTGATTATCTACAAATTATATTATCTGTCCGTGGCGCACTTCTATTCTCATGAGCTAGATACCCGTAAGAGTATTTATGGTAATATACGCAATAATTTAGCCGGCCGAGCAGTACTTCAATCATTTGATAAGATACACGATTTTTCAATAACGTGAGTGATGTAATTTCATGTTAAATATAAAGGTTAATTATAGTTTTATCATTTCAGATTTTACCAGTATATTCAAGATAATTCGATGGCCATATTCATTCGTAAATCCGTAGTGTACCATGTATCATTTTTATTTAAAATGTTCGCTGGTTTTGGACTGTTTGCCATATGCCTAATATCAATTTTTGTACCAATATCGCGTTTATCGGTCGAACGTAATGTTGCGATTTTACTCGCCTATTACATTTTCGTAGATAGTTTACACGAATTATTAACCAAAGGTCTTTTCGAGGCAATCGTATCGAAAGATCTTTTTAAAAAGCTGGAACATTTTGAAAATAAATTGGGCAATAACCAAATAAATGATTTTGGCATTGAAACGGTGAACGATATTAATAAAATAGGATTTCCCGTAACTTTCAACAATATAAAATGTTCGATTGCGGGATACTCGCAGTTGGAAATCAAAAAGCTGGTGATCGAACGAAGTGAAAAAGTAGCTGTTTTTGGTAAGGGCACAGAGCTAATTATACCGCTGATCTCAAATATACTGATACCGTCCCAAGGGGAAATACTTATCGGTAATAAAAATATTGTGCAAATAAAAAACGAATCCTTAAAAGAGATCGTAAGTTTTGTACCGTTCAATCCAAAAATCTATGAAGGCACTGTCAGGTAATACAAAGTCTGGGCATTATTAATACAACTTTAATTAATTTTATTTCTATTCGACCAAATAGATCACTTTTATCTGCCTACGAATCAGACGATGATATACGTGCTGTTTTTAATTTGCTCCAAGTTTACGAAGTTTTGGCCGATTTCCCACAAAAACTAGATGTACCGTTAGCCAACGTATCACGAATGTATAGACAGCTGTTGTGCATTATAAACTGTTTGCAACGGAAACCATCGGTGCTCGTGATTGAAAAACCGCATCCTGAAATTCAAGATGTTATTGACAGTTGCATAAACAGATTATTTAAATTAACCACCGTGATCTTTGTGATCGGATATAATTACGATCAATTTCATAAATGCAACCGAATTATTAATTTGGATGATTTCAAATAATTATTGAGTTAATAAATTTATAATTTAAAACTGTATTGTTTACTTTTGTTTGAAATGGTGGATCGTCAGGATTCAAGTCGCTTGTAAGTTGAATTTTATATGAAAACGAATTCAAATCGTTATGCAAAATATGCGAAACACTAATTCGACTGACAGCTGTATTCAAGCTGATTATCTTGTTAAAATGCAAAGATTGTTATCAATGGCTGCGGTCATTGCGGCGATGATGTTTGATGTTCCAACTATTCGATTTTAATGGTAGGCCGTCCACTGAACAGTGCCATGAGTATTGAACCGTTCTGCAATTCGCTGGGGGCAGGGGCGCATCCAGATTTCCTTGACTTTAGTTCATAATACTCGTACAGTTGTACGACTAATACTATATCTGTGTTTTCAATCCTGTTCATTTTAAAAATTTATATACCGCCTTTTATTCTGTAAAAAAGAAATAAAAGCAATTAAAATTACAGAAAGATTCACATTTGTTTTGTATAGTAATATTCGTGACTCACGCAGTATTATTGTATTGGTTTCTATCATTTCCACTTTTACAAAATTACAAAGGGTACATGTACGCCTGATCCATTACATAATTTGAACTGAACCGCTTTTAGATAGAGCGATAAACTTCCAATCCAACCTTTGACTGTGAACTCGTAGTAAATATATTTTTGTCGCAATTATTGACAAATTGCCCGAACATAATATTTTTACAATTATGCTGCCTTAAACCTGTCGTAATTTTCTGTACGTATTTCATCGTTAAACAATATTAAATGTATTTTTATATATCTATCATCATTGCAGTCGTTTCGTGGCACTCGAAAATATTCCCTCTCAATTTTTTTTCAAAATCGTTCGAGCCGTTTTTTAAATAGGGACCCGAATCCCATTTGAGAATCCCCTAAACAAATTTTCATGAATTTAAAACTCATCGCAATCGATTTTAGTACTCGAAATCTCTTTTTATAAAATTCGTTGGGCCGGAAAAACCTTAAAGAATTTTTGAAAATTAGGACTAATCGCAAACCATTCATGGCATTAGAAAATCCGTACCACCACAACCTTTAACTAAATTGATCGAGCCGAAAAAATGTAAAAAAGGACTGGACCTAACCAATGAGCCCCTTAAACGATTTTTCCCGAAGTTAGCACCCATCGATATCGTTTCCGGGTTCCACCAGGAGAATAAAAATCGTTTGAGGTCCTCAAAATGTGAAATGGAGTCCAAATTCAAAACGTTAGGCCGATAGTAAATGGTACAAGTCAATATTGTTGCTCATAACAAGCAACATTTTGTAAAATACGTGATTAGTGCAACCATATAATGTCATCGTAATGCAAAAAACATAACATGGTGCAACGTTCCGCAATATTACATGAACATAACGCCATATATCTAAATAAAGAAAAACACAAGACCCAACACGCAACATGGTATAACGACGCAACATGCAACATTACCCAATACGCCTCAACAATATGCGACTTCAAGCAACTTGGTGCAACATCATGGAACGCCCTGGACCTAAAAATTTTATCAAACTCGTTCAAGCAAAATTAAATGTTAAAAGGCCCCGAGCAAACATGACGCAACATAGCAGAATAACACACAGCATCCTTCAAAAAGACGCAAAATCACGCAACATAGTTTAGTTAGACTCGAAATCACCCAACATCTTACGACATAGTGCAACGTCTCAAAACATGGTGCAACATAACACAACATCGTGTAACATCACGCAACATGGCGTAACATCATGTCCCATGAAGCAACAACACGTAACCTGGTGCATCATGTCAACTCATATGGAGGAATCATAACTGAATTATTCAGACATGAGAATTCCTTGTAATCGTTTCCTTGCATTCGAAAACTCTGTCCTGCAAAATTTCATCAAAATCGTTCAAGCAAAATAAAATGTTAAAAAGAATACCCTATTAAAGTTAGCCGATAGTTTCCAGCCGAAAGATAATGCAGATAGTGTCTTGACTATTTTTAAACTCTCTTTATACTCTCGCTCCTATCGATTTTTAAATTCCTATATAAACTGAAATAATTTCTCCTTCACCCGAATGATGTAACCCGATCCTAAATTCTCCTAAATTCGAGTTCATAACTGATTTTTTCTGTATTCAAGACACTATCTGCATTATCTTTCGGCTGGAAACTTTCGGCTAACTTTAACAGTATAAAAAGAATCGATTCCTGTTACCAGAAAATCGTCGCTTTCTTTAAATTATTTTTTCTCGTACGATTTTATAAAAATAGCTGGATTAACGTTGCCGAGTATGAAAGACCGGATGTGATTGGTCCGGATTCCAGAAAAATTCATTTAAGGATTCCTTCAGTTCATTCCGGCCCCCCGGGTTCTTGATAAAATTTGGTAAGGTATATTCGAAATGCCAGTGGCACTATTCTGGCTTTCCCTGGGAATGGAGAATTGGGAAAAATATTTTCATAGCATTTTTGTTTAAATTATATTTTTCTGACCTACTGTTGGAATTAATTGGGTGTAAATATTTTCGAAACAATGTTAATTGGGAAACTTTTGTTCCCCAAAACCGGACAAGTGGTACGGTGGTTAAAGCTTCGGCACTTGGACCGGGAGGTAATGGTTTCGAATCAGAGGCTAAATGCAAATCGAATTTTCGTCATCGATTACAATTGGTGATGTTAATAAACACAACTTAAACCCTCTGATGGAATGCAGAATTCAGCGCCGACCCACCGTCCACGTCAATGTACAGGTTGACATGGAGCTTGCAATGTGTAGGGGTATACTGTAGTTGTGTGAGTAGGTGAATAGGGGAATGGGTTAATGATGTTGCGTGAATGCGTGGTATCACAATAGGCCAAAATTGGCCTAAGTGTCAACCACTGCAACCTAACCTTTGTTCTCCAAAATTATCAGAGGGAAAAAATAATTTCTAAAAATAATCTATACAAAATATTCCAATTATAACACACTATTTAATTGTCACTTTAATAATCGCTCTATTTAAACTTCACTATATCGCGTTTGAAATAAGACTCAACATTCAACACCAATTTACGCTTTTATATACCAAAATATTTGTTTCGAGATTAATCCCTGTTATATATGCTTATAGGGCAATTTACCTTTAATGCATGTTGGGAAAAATAATAAGAAATGTCATTGGAGTAAAAAGATTGAATTGAGCAACATTCATCGGATGTGGATTATTTTTATATTAAAATAAAGAAATAAAATACATAATAATGTTACGGTGACACCTGAATTAGAATAGAATAACTTAATTTCATTAATTGTTCAATTGCATTTATGATTTATACTCAACATTTAGGCGTCATTTCTATACTAACATATTTGCTCGATGCGCATTTAGGATTATTCTGGAAACAAATATTTTGGTATATAAAGGCGCGCGTTGACGTGGAATGCTGAGTTTCATTTTAAACGTGATACAGTGAAGGTTAAATAGAAAGATTATTAAAGTGATTATTAAAGCGATTATTAAAGTGATAATTAAAAAGTGTGTTATAATTATAATAGTTAATTGGGAATTTTGTGTTGTATAATAAATTGTGTTGTGTAAATAAATTGTGTGAGTTCAAATTTGAAGCAGTTGTATTTATTCACAATCCAGTGATTCGAACCTTGAGTGACAAGGCAAAATCGTAACAATATTTACACCCAATTAATTCCAACAGTAGGCCAGGAAAATATAATTTAAACAAAAATGCTATGGAAATATTTTTCTCAATTCTCCACTCCCAGCGAAAGCCAGAATAGTGCTACTGGCATTTCAAATATACCTCACCAATTTTTATCAAGAAGCCGACCCCACCGAAGGAGTCCTTAAATTAACTTTCCCGGAATCCGAACCCATCACATCCGGTTTCTAGTACTCGAAAACGCTAAACCAGCTATTTTTATAAAATCGAACGAGAATAAAAACAATTAAAGAAAGAGACACGAACACAGACCCACCAGACGACCCTACGAAACCGCTTCCTCACCATTTTAATAAAATCCTGCGAACCAAAAAAAAGACTATAAAACGGGACCCGGGCCCGACCTTATGACCCCATAAACCAATTTCTACAAAATCATGACCCATTGCACTCGATTCCTAGTCAAAAAACCACTTATTTTTCCGCTACTAACTTTCGCGTTTAATCTATCGCGTACCGAATCTCTTAAATCACACCAAGACTGACTGATTGTTTGTTGCACTCGTGTTTATACATCGATCGATATTCCAGATTCGCCTAGATGTTCTGTTGCAGAATTTTATAATCTGCTACACATTAAACTAATATAAAATTCTTTAGTACTACTACTAAACCCCAGATGTCACCAATGCCGCATAAATGATATTTTTTAAGTTCTAAACTTTAATTCAAATAAGCACTTCTTCACGCTTCAAAATATGTAAGTTGTAATAGATTTTTGCTAATTTAAAACCATATTTTATATTTAAACACAAAATTGTTTTGTATTATTTTAGTCTGCTCTCTCGAAAATAAAATATAAACTAAAATCTACATCTCAGAAATGGCCTTAAACTTTTTTTATTTCATTTCTATTTGTATTGAAGCTGCTTCACTGAAAAATGTTTGTTGGAAAAAGAATCGCAATTAAAACATCATAGCTAAACATGGTATCATAGGTAAACGGGGAAAGAAACGAAGATGAAGCTGCTTCTTTGACAACCTGTGTGAAACGGCTCAATCAATAGGTAAAAGTGGATTAGGATTTACTTTTCTATTTACAATTTTCCAAATCAACAGCCATTTTCGTATTTAGTTTTTGGTTTCGTTGTTGGCGAGCTTAAAAGTTTTTGGTATGTATTTTTTCATATTTCATGATTTTATTAATATTTTAACTTTATTTTATAAACAGAATAATATTTATATCGATTATGTAGTCACTTTCATATTTTTGTAATAACCTTTAGTACTAAAAAAAATTGGATACGAAAATCTAGTAAATCCAATGTTTTTTAGATTTATATGAATCCATTTAGGATTAACATATAATGAAATTGTGGTTGTAAATTGACAATGAAATACGCCTATTATCTCCCACCTAAGCCAAATTACGCAACAAATTTCGCTTTTGTGGAAGTACAACCTACACAATTGTGTATATATTTATATTGTTTTTTTTCGAACGAAAATAATTTTAAAAGGAATGCACAAATGCGTAACTTGGGTCAAAACTCATACAAAAATAAATTTTTGACATGGTACTTTTAGAGTACCCACACAATTGTGTTAACGGGCAGGAAAAGGGATATACCTATTTGTGGGGCATTTTTTTTTTATTTAATAAATTTATTTATTTATTTATACAATATTACAACTGATTCAGAGATCATCTAGTAATTTATCTTTCTTAAATTAAGTTCTCGGGTTAAGATGAGTAACCTATTGGTTACTCATTTTATAATACTTTCTTCTAAAACAAACTGCCCAGCTCCAGAGGTTTCTGCCTTTGGAGTCTCCTCACGCCGTTAGTAGTGTCCAACATACGACGGATATCTGCATTTTCGTGTAGAGATAAGCGCTGTACGTGTTTCGTTGCATGATTCTTTATTTCATCGGTGACGTATTCCATCTTCAAGTCTCTATGGATGTTGTCATTCCTAATGTACCATGGGGCGTTCACAATCCCTCGTAGCACTTTATTTTGGAAGCATTGTATCATTTGTACATTGGTTTTCTTGGCACAACCCCAAAGCTGGATACCATAGGTCCATACTGGTTTTAGCATTTGCCTGTATAGAAGCAATTTGTTGTGTATTGAGAGCTCAGAGTTTCTACCCATGAGCCAGTACATTTTTCTATATTTGATGTTTAACTCTTCTTTTTTCTTCTTGATGTGTTCTTTCCATCTTAGCTTAGCATCGAGGGTCATGCCAAGGTATTTAGCTGTATTTGCATATGGAATTTGGTTTGAGTTGAGAACCACGGGAATACAGTTTACATTTTGATTTGTAAAGTTGACGTGTACTATTTGGCTTCATTTAATGAGATGCGCCATTTTTTAGTCCAGTTGCTCACCGTGTTAACTGCACTTTGAAGTTTGCTTGTTGCTTCCGAAATATCTTTTCCAACTACTAGAATAGCTGTATCGTCTGCAAATGTTGCTACTGTAGTACCTTCAATATTCGGTAAATCTCTCGTATAAAGAATAAACAGAATAGGTCCAAGTACGCTACCTTGTGGTATACCTGCTGATATTCTTTTTATTTCAGAGTACTCATTTTCAAATTTGACTCTAAAGTGTCGATCAGCTATGTACGATTTAAGAATTTGATAAAATTGCTTAGGCAGGTCTCGATGCAGTTTAAATTCAAGCCCTTGGTGAAAACTTTGTCGAAAGCTTGAGCTACATCTAAGAAAATACTGGAGCATATTTTCTTATTCTCGAGTGCATCCTCAATGACATCCGTTATTCTGTGAACTTGTTCAACTGTAGAGTGATTTTCTCTAAACCCAAATTGGTGTGGTGGAATTAGGCATCTCTCTTCTATTATAGGTTTGAGTCTTTTCAGCAACAGTTTTTCAAATATTTTTGATATGATTGGAAGTAGTGATATCGGTCTATATGATTTTTTATCGTTTCCTGGTTTGCCTGGTTTAGGAATCATTATTACTTCGGCCACCTTCCATTGTCGTGGAACATATTTCAATCTGAAAGCTGCATTAATTATTTGATTTAATTTACGCAAACCTTTCTCGGGAATGGCTTTCACAATTTACCCAGTTATTAAATCATAACCTGGAGCTTTTCTAATACTTAAGTTACTATTGATTTCAGTTTTAAGCTCCAATAAAGTCACATGCCTTATGTCAAGATCATCTGCTTTGTTTACGACTGTTGTATTTTCATTTGCTGTTTGCCTCGGCAACGGTTGAAAAGTCTCTTCTAAATAAGCAGCAAATAGAGAGACTTTCTGTTTGTCACTTTTAGCCCATGAACCGTCATCGCATTTGATAGGCGGCACATGCATTTTGGATCTTTTTAGTCCCTTCGTTGCTTTCCAAAGCGAGTAATCGTCATCCTTTAATTCAGAAAGACCTCGTAGTCGCTTAGTTATGCTTTCGTTCTTTATTTCTTTTATTAGTTGTTTTAATTTGTTGCACAAAAAATTTAGAATAGTTTTGTGTTGCGGTGCACGAGAGTGCTGTCAGATTTTGCGAGCTTTCCGTTTCTCCCTAAGTAGCTCTCTGACTTCAAGAGGATAGTTATGTTTCTTTATAGCGTTGGTATGAGAAATCGGTGAAGTTTCCCAAGCCGCTTGTTGGATGTTGTTATTAAATATTTCTAGTTCATCTTCCAACTGCACCTTCGTTCTAATTGGTTCGCCGAGATTTGTTCGATCTTCTACTAATTTCTTGAATAGATCCCAATTGGTTTTATTGTTTGTTAACTTAGGTGAATTATCTTTTTTTATTATCATTGTACTCAGTGTCATGATCACAGGTGAGTGGTCAGATAATAGTCCTTCACTATTTTCAATGCATGTGTAGTCCTCTACCTGCATGTGTAGTCCTTTTGTTACAAAGAAGTCAAGAAGATCTGGAATTTTATGTATGTCAGCAGGCCAATATGTTGGTTTATCGCCAGAGAGGAATTCACAGTTGTTCTCGCGAGCTGCATTAAATAACTCTTTCCCTTTAGAGGTTGTAAGTCTAGATCCCCAATAGGTGTTCTTTGCATTAAAATCACCGCCTATGATAAAATTTGATCATAGTGATTTAAAAAGTCGACTGTAGTCTTCCTTTTTTAATTGATGGCGTGGGGGACAGTAAATAGAGGAGATACTGAGTTCCCTATTATATATTGATTCAACTACTATGGTTTTAACCTACATAATTTCTTCCTCAATGCCGGGCACTTCGTAATGTTTAATTTGTGTAATATTTGTTAATATTTGTGGGGCATGACAAAATTTTCCTTCAACAAAATGTACCGCTGACTGGATACGTGAAAAATAGTAAAATACATAAATTCATGAAAAATTCATTTATGTTTAATAAAAAAAATTTACAAAATATTCAATAAAACAACAAATTTAAAAAATTATAATTCTAAAACCAAAAAAAAAATCGGGCCTTCGACCCATTCGGCCCTTCGACATTCGGCCCTTCGACACATTCGGCCCTTCGACACATTCGGCCCTTTGACATTCGGCCCTTCGACATTCGGCCCTTCGACCCATTCGGCCCTTCGACACATTCGGCCCTTCGACATTCGGCCCTTCGACATTCGGCCCTTTGTACCCATTCCGTGTAAGCAACATTGGATATGGTCGGGTTGGATCAACCGTCGCACCGACAAGTCGATTAGTCTGTAGACCCTTTACGTAACACGCGGTTTAAAGATAGTATCCACAACTTTTCATACAGACTATCACAACTCAAGTGTGTCAATTAGTAAGCTGTCAGACGGCGCTGCATCATTGAATTTATTAAACATAAGTGCAAACTAAGTTCTTATGGGAAGGTGTTACGTGTAATTTGTCTTACTAGTCCTGATTTGAACACATTTATATAGCGAGTTGCTTGCTTGAAGACAGCGCAACAATAGCGCACTGATGTTGATGTGGTGGATGTGTCGTGTGACATTTGTGTAACTACAGAATTTTCTGTGCCCACCTCCACTTCATTTTTTTTTTTTATATAATTGAAACACTTACCCAAATCGTGAAAAATGTGCTTAATATATCCAAGTTATTTTAGAAACTAGTTGAAAAGTCTGTGTGATGAAACTTTGAAAATAGAAAAAAAATCGTTGAAAAATATTTGCAAGCTCAGTTTAATATTCGATTTAGCTTCAATCGTATAAACAAGATTATATAATTATCGAAACACAACAGAACAAGTAATTTAAATATAGTTGACAATTATTTAATTAGTTAAGGTAATAAATTATAACTTTGTGCTATAAATATTTCCGTTATCGATTGCTTCTACACTCATAATAATGCACATTGAAATTTACAATAATAATGGCTGTGGATGTTTGCAAAAAATAGAACAATAGTATGTTGATAAAATTAAAGTTGTTCGCATTGCTGTATAAAAGTTGAACTGGCATGTCTTCTATATCAGTTGTAAATTAGTGTTCATCCATCGTCAGTCGCTCGTCCAAAAAGTTAAAATATGTTGAATAAATTTTTTTTATTTGTTTCATTAATTTTAATTATTCAGCTAAATGGTAAAAATGCTTGTGGTTTCAGACAAAACCTAAATCATAATCATTTTTTAAATATTTTAGAAGTGTCATGCACTTTGGATCAGATTGGCAATTTACCAGCGTTTCCGAATTTATTGGCCGGTTTGATTAACGCAAACCCACCTAATGAAGATTTAAATAGACCAGATTTTGATGAGCCCAGTGCAATAATTGAGGAAAAAAAATAAAATTTACATGAAAATAAAAATAATTAAAAATAAATTAGAAATTTGTTATCGAATATTTAATTTGGAAATGAAATAAATTTGTATCCTAGGCCAGGGATTACATTTCGTGACCATGCTTTTAGTTTGTATGTTTGCTACGTTTTTTTGAAAACAATCGAGTAGAGTTCGCTATAGCTATTTTCAAATTTGTCCAATTTAAAATTAAAAATTAATCGTTTTTTAAATTAAATAATTTAGATTTTATAGAAATCTATGTATAACCAAAAAAATTCATCATAAAAGTTGTATGGTTTTCTTGTAATATCGTTGTTCTGTATAGTTCTGAACTGTTGTAAATCTGTTAATTACAACACGATTTACAATATATAAACACGATCTACTTATATATTTAACTAAGTCTTTATTTCGTAACTTCCCTGTTTTACAGCTCAAAGGGTAATAATTCATATAATAAATTCCTATCTAAAACCACGTCTCTTCGTGACGTTTAGTAATTAGTGACCCCGTCACTTGGCGTCACCACACTCTTCCCTTATTTTAATATCGACTAATATCAAAATCCTCCAGGTGGCTGGGCATTTTTCCAGCCGTAGTTCGTGTTGTACGGCGTAGTTGCACCTCCTGCTGATCATTCCGGTTGACTTGAGGCATGATCGTCGGCTCGACAACTTCTACAACTTCTTGCAGCGGTGTGATTACGAACATGTCCATCAACGCGTTATCGACATGTGATTTGACATGACGGAGCTTCAGCTGATTGCTGTGAGCGGCGCCCGTCCGGTGGTTCGATTTGGACCACATAGTTGACCGTTCCTTCACGGCGCTCAACCTTCCCTGGCAGCCACTCAAAACTACTGTTGCGCAGCATGGACTTGAAATAAATGGCATCCCCGATACTGAACTCCTTCCATCTTGCTCCGTAGTGGTCGTTGAACTGTTGCTCCATTTTCTTGTTACGCACATCACCTCGCTTTACAGGTGGGGGCCTAATCAGATCCAACTTGGTCTTCATATCATGCCCAGTCATTAGTTTGTACGGAGACTTCACCCCCAGTGCATACGCAGGCGTGTAGCGATAACACATTAGAAATTTTTGCAAGATTTTGTCGACATTCCCTTCCTCCTTCAACTTTTCGAGTCCGGTCTTAAGCAGCTCGACAAAACGTTCGGCACGGCCATTTGACTGTGGATTGTAGGGTGCCGTGGTAGAGAACGGCATCGATCACATGATGCCGTTCTCGGCACACATCTTCTTGAAGCAGTCAGACTTAAACTGTGGGCCATTGTCGCTCACGATGATGTCGCACAATCCATGTCGAGCGAATGTTTCCATCAAGTTTCCAACGGTTTTTTCAGATGTCGTACTGCTCATTTTGAAAACCTCCGGCCAGTTGCTAAATGCATCAACGATGACCAGGTAGTAGAAACCATTGACTGGGCCAGCGTAGTCGATGTGGATACGTGACCAAGGTCCCTTCGGCATCGGCCATGCCTGCAGCGTGCATTTCCGAGGTAATTTTGAATTAGTCTCGCAAATACCACATCTTTTAACATGGGACTCGATATCGTTGTCAATTCCAGGCCAGTAAACTTTGCTTCGCGCTAGCAGCTTCATGCGTGCTGTCCCTGGATGACCCGAATGTAGTTCCTCGAGAATAGCCTTGTGCAATTGCAATGGTATCACGACCCGCTCACCATAAAAAATACACCCTTTAATCAATGAGAGCGATGTTCGGAGTTGGAAATAGTTTGCCACCGCGTCATTTCTGATTTGCTTCCTCCTTTCAGGCCAACCCGGTTTGATGAAATAAGCGACCTGCTTCAGGACCCCGGATTCTGCAGTTTCAGCTTGGATTGCTTCGAAATTAACCGGTAATGATTTCGCTGACTCGATGGCAAAGCATTCTGCATGACTGTCAATTCGAATGGTTGCAATGATGGTATCTTCGGGCTCGGGCTTCGGTTGCGCATTAATGAGTCTTGAAATAAAATCAGCATATGCAAAACTCTTCGTGCTGATGTATTTGATGTAAAATCGTAGGCGAGCATGACAAGCGCGTAACGCTGTAGACGATTAGCAGAGTATACAGGGACTCCTTGTTTTGATCCAAAAACTGCTAACAATGGTTGGTGATCGGTACGTAGCTCAAACTTTCGGCCATAGATATAGCGATGAAATTTCTTAAGCGCGAACACCAAAGCAAGGGCTTCTCGCTGGTTCTGTGCGTAGTTCTTCTCGGTCTTGCTAAATGACGATGCCGCATACATGATAGGACGCTCTGAACCATCTTCAATTTTATGTAGTAGTACTGCCCCCATTCCGTAACTAGATGCATCAGCGGCAACAATAATTTTCTTCGTTGGATCGTAATGTGCTAATGCGAGGTCTGTTGAAAGGACATTTTTTAGCTTTTTGAACGCTTCATCACGAGCAGGAGTCCATTCGTACTTGACGTCCTCTCGCAGCAATTCATCCAAAGGCTCACGCAAGTCTTTCAACCCTTTTATGAATTTGCCACACCAATTAATAGCTCCCAAAAAAGCACGCAGCATTGAAATGTCAGTTGGGACTGGTGTAACCTATGGCCTTGGGTCAATCCTACACCATGTCGCACACTTATGTCATGCGGGTAGCGTTCAGTGGCTAGGGGGGTTGCATCGTCGTAACTGGTGTAGAAAGCCATTTTACAATATATACTTTAAGTGTGCTATATTCGTTAAAAATCTTATAAAGGTTAAGTCACTTCGCAGCTAAAATCAATCATCCCATTATTAATTGTACTTTACACTATCATGATGTTTCTATATTAATTACACAAAAATAATACGAATCGTAAAAGATGCTATGCAAAATAGGAGGGAAAATTTGTTGTTATATATAATTTTGTTATTGCGAGTTTCACCGATTGAAAAAAAAAAACTCAAGCACCGCTAACTAATAATAATAATAAGAAAACAAATTTTGGTACTTAACTACGAACTCTACAACTAATAACCAAATACATATATGATAATTAATAATCAATAGCAGAACAATCGAGTTAAAAACAAAGAATTACCAATTGTAGAAAGAAAATGATAATACTAATATATATAAATATGTATATAGTAAAATGATAAATATTGAATTAAAGAAAATGAAAATAATAATATGTTTTTGTACGTCACCAATTTCAACTAGACGACAGTGTGGTAGAAGGACCCTCAATGTTGTTGTGTTTTCCTCCAGGTTGGTTATGACGTCACTCGTTTGATCGCTAATTGCGGTAAATCCATTCGCTCGCCATAAGAAATTGCGCTTCTTCAGATTTAAATTTCGTTTTGTTTTTATATGTATATTCCGTAATTTGGTATGTATGATCACAACGTGATACGAAATGTTTCACCAGCATGAACTAACCGTGGTTCGAACTTATACGTTGTGCACTTGCGCTTATATACGTTTATATTAGAATTGCATATTACATTTAGAAATCAACTGCATGCCGTAGATATTATAATTTTATTTATTATTATTATTATTGCTGATTGTGTATGCGCGCACACTAGTATGATCGCGTAGCACTTTGAAATATAATTTTATTACAATCGAACCCGAAACGTGAGATATGATAAAATGGATTCACTAAAACTTTACGTTCTTTCCGTTATACATAGGTATATGAAATTTAGAAGTATGTATACGCCTGAACATTAATTATTTTATTCAGATTTTAGAATGGAAAACAATCTTAACATTTTTATTAGTACATAAACGTTTTATTAAACTTATTTGTTGAAGTTCTTTTATTAGTCGTACTTTATTTACAAATTTATTATTAATTTTATCATGAACATTTTATATTATTTTATTGTAACATTATTTTCACATAAGTTTTTTTTTTCTAAGTTTTACTTAAATCACTAACTTTGTGTACTTGACTTTTTTTTTATATTTTTTTATTAATCATTTAGTTAATTTTAGTGTTCTTATTTGTACGCTTACGACCGAACTGACCAACAAATTCCCAAAATCTATCCCCTCACATCTTGTTTTCGTTTTCGTATTCGCCGGTGTAGTCTCTTTCCGGTTTTCCCGTTTTATTTTTCGTTTAATTTGGATTTCAAACTTGATGTACAGTACGCGAAATCAAATTGATTTTTTTGTTTTTTAAATGAAGGCGCATACTAATTTATAAATTCACAATAGATTGTTACAGGGCAGGTTCAAAATTATCATTATGAAAAATGATGATTTTGAAGCTGAGATTAGAGCAAAAATAATATCGTTTGGGGATTTAAGATTAGATTTTGATGTCCATTAGATGGTATGTGCCCAAGATTTTACCCTTTTCATCTGACAATACATAGTTTAAATTACCCCGTTTTTCTGTCACAACGGCTTTTATAAATGGGAATGCAAATTTGCCAACAAATTTTTTTGTGGCATCACTAATTGGGTGTTGCTTTACATACACGATTTGACCAACATTTAAAGATCGGTCTTGAGTTCTCAGATTATAGCGTTGAGAATACCGTTTGTACGCACGTAAAAGATTTTTCTTTACTTCATCGTGGACAACTTGTAATCGATCGCTTACTTTCAACCAATCTAGACCTGCTTCGTCTACCAATTGAAGTTCTTTAAGAATTTTATATTCTTTTCCGTGTCCAATCTTATGGTAGCCATACAATAGGAAGTGCGGCGAGTATCCTGTTGACTCGTGTACTGAATTTCGAAGAGCGCTTGCTATTTGGGGTAGGTGTTTGTCCCACACCGAATGTTTTCCGATCAAGTAAGCTCTGATTGCCGCTACAATGGATCTATTTACGCGCTCGGAGGCGTTGCTCTGAGGCGAGTAATATGCAGTTTTGGTATGGAATATCCCATATTCATTTATTAATTCTTGAAATTCTTTCCCCACAAATTGGACTCCGTTGTCCGAATGGATCGTTTGAGGTACACTGAACAAGGAAAATATATCGTTTCGCAAACAATTGACTATGTTAGCTGCCGTTGCCTTTGCCAAAGTTTTCAAGTAAACAAATTTAGTGAGGTGATCCAACACTATGAATATCGTAGTCTTCCCAGTAGATGAACGAGGGTACGGACCCAGCAAATCTATATATATCTTTTGCCAGGGTCTTTCTGGAATTACAAATTTTCCCAAAGGTGGTCGTGCACATTGATTAGTTGCCTTGGATTGTTTACAAATCAAGCATTTGGTAACATAGTCGTGTACGTCTATTGCCATTTTAGGCCAGTAGTAAAGACGTCGAATTCGCTCGAGTGTCTTTTTGATTCCACCATGCGCACTATCAGGTAAATTATGCTGATTCTCGATAATAGATAATCGAATGGTGGACGGGATCCACATTTTCCATAAAGGAATATCTGTTAATTCCACATTCTGCTTAGGCTCGACCCTAATAAATATTTTTCCGTTTCGAATACAAAAGTTGGAATGGTCTTCTGGGTTTTCAATAATGCGTCGTCGAACTGAGTAATATTCTTCATCTTCTAGCTGGTCTTCATCGAACAAGTTAAGGTTGTGCAATGTTACATCCGAGTTCACTTCTACCAGGGAATCACAGTAGACTCGTGACAATGCATCTGCAACTACATTATCTTTGCCCTTTTGGTGTACGATGGTGAAGTCAAAGGCCTGAAGTTTTAGACTCCATCGTGCGAGCCGTCCGCTCAGATCTTTCTGCGTCATTAACCACTTAAGGCTGGCATGATCGGTAATGATGGTGAACCTATATCCTTCAATGTACGGCCGGAACTGTTTTACACTTATTACGGCCGCTAGACATTCTAGTTCGGTAACAGTATAGTTCCGCTGTGCCGCATTTAATTTTTGGGAAATGAAGGATATAGGTTTCTCACCATTATCGGCATCCAATTGGAAGAGCACACCACCAATGCCTTGCGTACTGGCATCGCATCTGATGAAAAATGGGTTTCCAAAATCTGGGTTGTGAAGAACCGGTGCTCTACAGAGTAGATCTTTTAATTTTTCGAACGCCAAATCTGCTTCTTCGGTCCATCTAAATTTGACACCCTTACGCAGCAAATTGGTGATAGGGGTGGTAACGTCAGCATAATTTGGTATAAATCGACGATACCAACCCGCCATCCCAAGTAACCTGCGTGTTTGCTTAACAGATTTAGGCGCTGGAAAATTAGCGATCGCTTCTACTTTTGCCGGATCAGTTCTCAAACCTCTCTCACCTATGATATACCCTAGGTATCGCGTTTCTCTAAGTAAAAAGTGGCTCTTCTCAATATTAAGGGTTAAACCGGCCCTTGACAATAATTCCGCTACTGTTTTCAACAGTTCCAGGTGCTCGTCAAACCCAGCTGAGATGATCAGTAAATCATCTAAATACACAAATACGTGTTCATGCAACTGATGTGGTATTACTCGATCCATCAGTCTGCACATGGTTTGGGGTGCATTACACAACCCAAACGGCATGACGCGAAACTGATAGAGAGGACGGCCTGGAACTGTGAAAGCTGTTATTTCTCGGGACTTTTCAGATAGCGGAATTTGCCAAAAGGCGTCTTTGAGATCTAAGCTGGTGATGAATTTGGTCTCTTTCATTCTGCCTAGTAAACCATTAATAATCGGGAGTGGATATGCGTCTTTCTTCGTTAACATATTGATTTTCCTCGAATCCAAACACAATCTGGATTTGCCATTTGATTTCTTCACAAGCACCACAGGAGAACTCCATGGACTGCAACTTTCCTCTATCACACCAAGTTCAATCATTCGGTCAATCTCATCATTAATAAGTTGTTGGGTGATAGGAGAGACAGAATAATGCCGTTGTTTAATCGGAATGGCATTTCCTACGTCTATCGTGTGTTCAACCAGATTTGTTTTACCAAAGCCTTTCGATGCATATGATGGAAACAGTTTAACAATCTGGTCCAATTGTGATCTTTGACGTGGATCTAAATTGTGTTGATGGTCGTCTATTTGATTAATTTTCAATTCGTTAATTATTCCAGGTGCAATTTGAAATTTGTGCCAAAAATCGACCCCAAGATAGAGCTCCGATTTTAATGATGGAACTACACAGAATTTAAGAGTTTCAGTTTTATTTAGATAGGTTACGGGCAAATTTACGTAACCACGCACGGCATTCATAGACCCGTCAGTGGTTTGGATACATGAGTTAAACGGCTTAGTACGAATTCCCATTGATCGCAAAAACTCTTCGGAATTCTTCCCTAACACGCTAACGCTAGCTCCGCTATCCAACAGTCCGACAATGTATCGACCGTTAATATTTATTTTGGCATATGGTCGGAGGTCATAGTCTGCATACTCACTTATCGACGAAATTGAACATGCTCGTCGAAACTGTTTTATGGCCCTCCAGTATGATTGAATTCGTATTAATCGCTTACTTGTTGATGAAGTATTAGAATCAGTGCGGATGTTGTTTTTAGTAGTTGTAGATGAATTTAAGTGCAAGTTATTTTCTACTTCGGATTTGATGGGGATGGTTTTGTTGGGAATTGGAAGCTGGGGCTGGACGTTGCTCCCGAACGAGTGTCCCCAGTTTTTACAGCGTTCGGTATAGCATTTCCCTGTACTCGTCTCTTTTGACATCTGAGACAATCAGCGAGTTTAAACCCGGCCAGACCGCAACCCTCACAGAAATTGTGTGTTTTTTGTAGAGGACATGAAGTAAATCGATGGCCAATATCCTTACAATTCCAACAAACTATTAAGGATTGTCTATGAATGGCATCTACTAGGAAAGATTGTTGGTGTGGCTCTCTATCAATTTCATTACCTTCGTAACTTAGGTTAGGTTTCTTGCCATACGAATTTTCAGAAGGTTCAAGTTGTTCCGTAATTTCAGCCAGTGCTGGAGCGCGTCGGCTACGTGTTTCTATAATACGCCTTGGATCAAATCCGGACGTATTCCATAGCTTCTCAAAATTATCGCAGATTTTCCGTAACGACTCTGTTGTATCTATCTCCATGTGGTTCGTAGCATTCTTTAAAGCGGGATTCATATTGTCTAGCAATATGTCTAAAATCTCATCATTTGGTAGAGGAACCTTTAGACGGAAGTTTGCATTCTCTATTTCTGTCAAATAATCGTTGAAAGCCTCTTTTGGGTATTGTAACCGGCTACGAATGTATTTTCGCGTTTCTCGATCACCCTCTAAGCTGCTAAATCGATCAAGTAATGCCTCTTTCAATTGTCTCCACGATGTATGTTTGTTTTTCCGGATATATGTGTAGTACCACTTATCGGCTTTGTCGGTAACAAAATTTCGCATTAACGTGACTAGTTCGTTTTTGGGAATATCGTCTTGGAACGCATGTTCCTCAAGTCTCATGATGAAGTCCTGCACATTCTCGTCTCCACGTTTGCTTTCACGTCCGGAAAAGGAGATCTTCCACCTAGTTGGATCAACACGTTTTTTGTAACCAAGATGTGTTGATCTGGTAGAGTCTCTGGTGTGTCTTAGACTTGGTGAGCTGTTTTCTGAATCGCTGCTTGATACGCTTTCACTGGTATATTTCTTTCTCGACATTCGTATTTTACGCGTTCGACTTTTGTCTTCCGGTATAGCTTGGGAAAGTGTTACTAATTTATCCATGAACTCCTTAGTCATTTGGTCTAACTTCTTTGAGAATCGTCTTTCTAGTTTCTCCTCCAAATCGGTTTCAGATTTCTGATCCTCATTTTCCGCCTGTCTATTTTCATGCCCAGAATCTTGCTGATCTTGTAATTTAGAAGTAGAGGGTTTTCGTCGAGCTTCCGTCTTAACATCATCTCTACTTTCTTGTTTTTTTATGTCTCGACTGAGTGATCTTGCTAATCTGTCGAGTGAATAATTAGCAAAAATAGCTCCTTGCACGTCTGGGAAGGAATGGTTTAATCGCTGTGCTCTATCACGCCAGTGTAGTATTTTAATTAATACCTTTTTTTTCTCTATCACTGAACTATTTTCAACCTGGTCTAGCAACGTATCCAATTCTATGGATTGCTGACTAATAGCATTTAGTTCTGTTTCTGGTTCTTTAGTTATATGGGAAAGTTTTGGTTTGCTTGTCAAATTTTGATACTCTTTTTGTAGATTCTCCAAAAGTTGTTTTTCAACTCCTACCGTAGTTGGACTCAAACCTCGCACTAAGTACTCAACCGCTATCTCTTCGGGACTCAGAGACTCAAAAACGATTTTAAATTCCATTTTAGAGATATGCTTTAGTTTTAAATGTGAAACACAAAAGCAAGTTTGTATACCACCAATTTAATAAAAGATATGAATGCCAGAAAAGCATAAATTAAGGAGCAAACCACTGGAAAATGTATAACAAGGTAGATGACAATAATGTTTATGCTCTATTTCAGATAGCCAAATAAAATAAATGCTTTTCATATACGGTGTGCATGAACAATTCATAAGCAAGAATATGTCCACTCTTATTGTAAATCAAGTTTAATTTAATCAATAATAAAAAATATGTAAATGTTACTTCGCGATACCGGATTTAACCTGAATTAAATTAAATTTTCTTAAATTGTAATATGAAATAAACTGTTGTTTCATATAAAAATAATGGGATGATTGTTCGAAACCTGATGCTCTTTTAAGTTACCAAATATTTATATAGAAGCTTTGTATTTTGGTGTCTTCGTAAATGGTAACCTATCGTGACTTAACCTAAAAAAATGATTTTACTAGAAACATTAAATTAACACAAAAAAATTCTACTCGAGAAGACAACAAAAAATACGTATATGTTTGCTTAGTCTCTGATGAGTAAGTATTCAATTTATCTCAACCGAGCAATCCGGATTCACCGAACCATCAATCGATTGAGGAATAAATTCACTGTCCATCACCACAGACTAAACATAATCGGACGGATCTAAATGGAAATAATCGTTTTTTGTGAATTATTTAAAATGAAATATTTTATGATGATTTGTGAGAAATTATAAAACAACCGAAATATAAGTGAACCGAATCGCGGCACATCAATTATTTTACAGAAGTGATAATCATCAATCACAAATTCTTTAAGTTTATAATTTTTTTAACTAAAACAACTGGAGTAGATTACAACAAAAAAAAATTAATAAATTAAATGTCAATCGGAAAACTGTAATAAAAACCTTAAGGGTAAACAATTATAACCGAGAAGTAAGTAACCGCAAGCTAGATTTAAGCGGAAAAACGTTACTGTATAGTTGCATGGTGAAGCCATGTGGATGCTTTATTAAAGCAACCAAAAAAAAAATATTTACTGTAAATTTAAAGTTAATTAAGACATAATACCACTATAATGAATGACCCGGATCTATAAACTAAGGTCCCTGTTTCGGCGCCAATTGTAACCTATGGCCTTGGGTCAATCCTACACCATGTCGCACACTTATGTCATGCGGGTAGCGTTCAGTGGCTAGGGGGGTTGCATCGTCGTAACTGGTGTAGAAAGCCATTTTACAATATATACTTTAAGTGTGCTATATTCGTTAAAAATCTTATAAAGGTTAAGTCACTTCGCAGCTAAAATCAATCATCCCATTATTAATTGTACTTTACACTATCATGATGTTTCTATATTAATTACACAAAAATAATACGAATCGTAAAAGATGCTATGCAAAATAGGAGGGAAAATTTGTTGTTATATATAATTTTGTTATTGCGAGTTTCACCGATTGAAAAAAAAAAACTCAAGCACCGCTAACTAATAATAATAATAAGAAAACAAATTTTGGTACTTAACTACGAACTCTACAACTAATAACCAAATACATATATGATAATTAATAATCAATAGCAGAACAATCGAGTTAAAAACAAAGAATTACCAATTGTAGAAAGAAAATGATAATACTAATATATATAAATATGTATATAGTAAAATGATAAATATTGAATTAAAGAAAATGAAAATAATAATATGTTTTTGTACGTCACCAATTTCAACTAGACGACAGTGTGGTAGAAGGACCCTCAATGTTGTTGTGTTTTCCTCCAGGTTGGTTATGACGTCACTCGTTTGATCGCTAATTGCGGTAAATCCATTCGCTCGCCATAAGAAATTGCGCTTCTTCAGATTTAAATTTCGTTTTGTTTTTATATGTATATTCCGTAATTTGGTATGTATGATCACAACGTGATACGAAATGTTTCACCAGCATGAACTAACCGTGGTTCGAACTTATACGTTGTGCACTTGCGCTTATATACGTTTATATTAGAATTGCATATTACATTTAGAAATCAACTGCATGCCGTAGATATTATAATTTTATTTATTATTATTATTATTGCTGATTGTGTATGCGCGCACACTAGTATGATCGCGTAGCACTTTGAAATATAATTTTATTACAATCGAACCCGAAACGTGAGATATGATAAAATGGATTCACTAAAACTTTACGTTCTTTCCGTTATACATAGGTATATGAAATTTAGAAGTATGTATACGCCTGAACATTAATTATTTTATTCAGATTTTAGAATGGAAAACAATCTTAACATTTTTATTAGTACATAAACGTTTTATTAAACTTATTTGTTGAAGTTCTTTTATTAGTCGTACTTTATTTACAAATTTATTATTAATTTTATCATGAACATTTTATATTATTTTATTGTAACATTATTTTCACATAAGTTTTTTTTTTCTAAGTTTTACTTAAATCACTAACTTTGTGTACTTGACTTTTTTTTTATATTTTTTTATTAATCATTTAGTTAATTTTAGTGTTCTTATTTGTACGCTTACGACCGAACTGACCAACAAATTCCCAAAATCTATCCCCTCACATCTTGTTTTCGTTTTCGTATTCGCCGGTGTAGTCTCTTTCCGGTTTTCCCGTTTTATTTTTCGTTTAATTTGGATTTCAAACTTGATGTACAGTACGCGAAATCAAATTGATTTTTTTGTTTTTTAAATGAAGGCGCATACTTCACAATAGATTGTTACACTGGTAATTGTTGAACTACCTCAACTTTAGATTTATCCGGGCGTAAACCATCAGCGTCGATGATGTGGCCCAAGTAGCAGATCGACTTCTCACCGAAAGAACATTTCGCGAGCTTAAGGGTGAAACCGTAATCGTGAATGCGGTTGAGGACATCGAATAGCTTCTGTCGATGGTCCTGCTCGTCTTTTCCAGCGACAAGGATATCGTCGAGATATGCTGCAACTGTACACATACCCCCAAGCATTGTGTCCATTAGCTGTTGGAAAATGCTGGGTGCTGTCTTCACTCCGGGCTGCAACCTATTGACTTGAAATAGCCCGACGTGTGTGTTGATCACCATGAGCCGTTTAGCATCGTTATCGAGCTCAAACTGTAGGAAAGCATCAGAAAAGTCAATGTTGCTGAATACAGTGCATCCTGCGAACTTCGTGAAGATTTCAGCCGGTGTCGGCAGTGGATACTGATTAGGTTCTAGTGCGGCATTGAGGCCCGTCGAATAATCGGCTGTAACGCGAGTTCCTCCGTTTTTTTTCTTGACAACAACAATAGGCGCGGCTGAGTTGGCATACTCTATTGGTTGAATAACTCCCAAAAACTGTAATCTCTGCAACTCATCCTGAATTGCTTGTGCGGCTGCATACGGTACAGGCCGCTGACGACAGAAAACGGATTTTGCCCCTGGTTTAAATTTAAGCGATACCTTGACTCTGTTACATAACCCCAGAGCATCATCGGCGAACACAGAAAGGAATTTTGTCCGGACCTCGTCCGTCAGCGACAGCTCTCCATTTGCGTGAACCCTGTTGCACACTGCTGATAATGGTACGTCGAAAAGCCCCAATATTTCCATCCAAACGCTGCCAAATACATTCAGATCGGACTTTGCAACGTAGACCTGTCCGTTGACCTCGCGCTCATACAACTTCAGTTTAGCTTGAAAACTGCCCATTATGTCGAGGTAGTCACCAGTTGCGGTAATCGCTTGTTCTTTACACTGTACCAAAGCTGGCATTCCTCAAATTTCCCAGTTTGTTCGTGAGATGATCGTCCAATCTGAGCCCGTATCGAGCTGTAGTGACACTCTGTGGTTATTGATGGACGGAATGACAGATTTGCGTGTGGACTCTGATCTTGCCTGAACCGCGAAACTCCGTCTTCCCTTATCACTACCTCTTCGTGCCCTTTTGGCCTTAACGCGAGCCGCTGACTGGCAATATCCGCTCTTGTGCCTTTGTATCTTGCATGTTTGACATTCTTTGTCCTTAAATGGGCAGTCCCGGTGGAAATGAATTTCACCGCACAACCAGCATGGGAATTTCGGTTCCTGATCCGTGCTGCAATTTGCTGCTTTTGTCTCGCAGATTTGTCGTTCTGGGTTCCGTTGCTTGTTCTGGTTCCATTCTGTTTTTTTTCGAATTTCCAGTACTTCCGACTTGACCGCTTCTAGGCGAGTTACCATGCCTTTGTCTCTTATGAGGTTGCTTATACGCTCAGCGATGTTGACTAGCTCCTGCAATTTCAATTTTTGCCCCGTGTCTAATCCTGTTTCCGTGTATTGTGCGTCCAATTTTGACAGTAGCTTCTCCAAGGTGATGGAGTCCTGTGATTTGTTGAGGCCCTGCACAAAAAGCAGGACCTTGAAATCTTCCGCCGAGCATTTTGCGAGGTCAAATTTTTCACACATCGAGTTGACGCGGGAGGCGTACGTTTTGTAATCCTCATTCTCGCTCTTTGAGATTTTTAAACACTTGAATTGAGATTTTTAAACACTCTTTCTGCCCGTAAATACGTTTGAGTTCATCGACGGCAGTTGCCAGAGTTAATTCGATAGGCTTGCGTGGCAGAATAGTGTTGGCAAATTTCTGGTAATCTTGGTTAGTCAGTTTCTGGAGCAGCAACCCAACTTTCGCTGTCTCCGTCAATGATTTTGCCTCTTCGGTGAAAAAAGCTTCATAGCGGGCATACCACAACTCAAATGTTGCACTTTCTTCCGCGTCATATATGAAATTTTCCATGCGGTCTGATAAATCCTTGACAAGCGAATATCCTTGTGTCAAATTTTCCGCTGCATGCGGGGCTTGCTGCTGGTTTGCGAACCGCTCTAACAGTTGTTGCATCATTTCGTCTTTTTTCTGAGACTCCAGTTGCATTTGCTGCATTTCGGCACTACGTTGTTTATTATCTAGCTGCATTTGTCGCAGCAAATCTTCTATTAATTTGCTATCCATTTTGACTCGTTTTTAAGGTTATGTCACTTAACCGGATCGCATGTTTTGTAACTTGGTTTTTTTTATAAAATACGCGAGTTCGTATTTTCCTCGTCGCCACTGTTGTAAATCTGTTAATTACAACACGATTTACAATATATAAACACGATCTACTTATATATTTAACTAAGTCTTTATTTCGTAACTTCCCTGTTTTACAGCTCAAAGGGTAATAATTCATATAATAAATTCCTATCTAAAACCACGTCTCTTCGTGACGTTTAGTAATTAGTGACCCCGTCACTTGGCGTCACCACATGAACTACTCCGTTATTATACAGAACTATACAGAACAACGATATTAAAAGAAAACCATACAACTTTTATGATGGATTTTTTTGGTTATACATAGATTTCTATAAAACCTAAATTATTTAATTTAAAAAAAATAAATTTTCAATTTTAAATTGGAACAGATTTGAAAATAGCTCTCGCGAACTCTACTCGATTGATTTAAAAAAAAACGCAGCTGTTGTTACAGTTGTGGCTACTGGTGAGAGTTTAAATGAGGTTGAATGTATAATACAAAATCCTGGCGTCCTCACAAAATTAATCAGAAACAAAAAGCATGAAATGCAGAATGCTTTTATCCCAAAAGCAAAACAATTAAAACTTAAGTACTTCTTGAATATTGCAGTAGGTAAGATAAGACCTTGATCAAAAATTTTTCTGTAACCTATAGTTACTAGCCAGACACTGCCAGATGCGATGCCCATTTAAGTTTAGATCCCATACAATGGTACCCGCCCTTCGTTTAGTAGAAGGTTACTCACGATTTCCAGAATGTTTAATTTACGAATGTTAATTAAATCAATTTATAAAAAAAATTATACTCGTTACGGGTAAATTGGCCCGATACATTTTACATAAAGTCGCACATTTAAAATGCTAAATTTAAATTCCATCAAAATAATTTAGGTGCATATACATAAATCTATAGAAGAACATTTTTACCAATATATCGTTTGATAAGTAAAGTTGTTAGTGCGCTAATTAAAAATCCTTATCCGAGCCGTCAAAAGACCCAATTTAAAGAAACTGCATTGAAATTACTGAATCACTTTCTGGCGTAATCGACTTAAAGTTGAGAAAGGGTTTCATGTATTTTTGTGTGTTTTGGGAATAAAGGAATGATGATAGTTGTGATTTACGTTGACTACGGCTTTATTACAACGAAGAACAAGGAAGAAATTTCTGGTCATTGAACATTTGCACAAGTAATTCGAGCTCAAATGACTCTTTGTATGGCGGAATGTGATGCAGTAGCAACTCAGTATAGATAAATTAGTTCTCCGCATCGGAGGTGATCGGTAGCTGTATGTATTTAGCCTTCGTGACCACATATCAGTTTTGCTGTTGGCAATGCAAGTGGACACATTAAGCAAATACATTAAGGCTAAATATTCATGTTTGGCAATGGAATTATAAGTTGGAGCTCAGAACGCCTAAAGTCAGTGGCTTTATCGGCATCAGACTACGAATACATGGCGGCGGCGTATGCGAGGATGGAACTGGTGTGGCTGCATCGATTATAGTCCGAAATTTAATCATTCAATTTGGAAATTTGGACACACCGATGTTCCTTATGGATAATCAAATCGTGATTCGGCTCATCAAAAATTTGGAATTCCATAAGACACGTAGACTTGCCATATCAGGACCTTATGGCAAAGAAGAATAATGCCACTACTATGGTTTTTTCATAATATTTTTTTAAATAACTACTCTTTGGTGTAATTTACTTAAAGTTGTGACACACGCTAGCATTTATTTTATTCGTTCCACTGCGGTATTGAACTGAAAATTGGAAAATTAATAGGATTAAGGTTAATTCATCAAGGTAGGTTGGTTTCAGTGGTTGACACTTAGGCCATTTTTGGTCCATTGTGATATCACGCATTCACGCCACGTCATTAACCCATTCACCTATTCATCTACGCACACAACTACAGTATACCACCTGCATATTGCAAGCTCCATGTCAACCTGTACATTGACATGGACAGTGGGTATCCACCGAATTCTGCACTCCATCAAAAGGTCTTAGTTGTGTTTATTAACTAAGACTAAGTTAATCGATGGTGAATATTCGATTTGCATTTAGCCTCTGATGGGATTCGAACCCAGTACCTCCCGGTCCAAGTGCCAAATCTTTAACCACTGCACCACTTAACAATTCAACAAACTCAAAAATAAAAATTTTAATTTTTCACTTGTAAGTTTTAAAATATTAAAAATTAGTTCAATTATTTATCAACAAATAATGTTACGCGAAGAATAATTAGTTTCACCAACCCTCATAAACCATGGAGAAAGTGTTGATGTTTGGGAAAGAAACAGATTTATTAGTTGTCGTCAGTGACGTTGATGTCCTGTTTTATTGAAAAGGAAATTGAGACGAAGTAAGTTACAAATTGGCCCTGTCAAATCCGATTCGTATCACTGGAATGTGCAGACCGTTATAGAATTTGACGGTCACAACACCAATTCTCGTCATATTCACCACTTCCGGAATATTCCCGAAAACCAGCAAATAATCTATGACTATGAATTATGTACCTAATATTTACGTATATATAAACCAATTTACGCTGGATTATGTCCAATATAAGAATATAAACTTAAGAATAATTTTCCAAATACTTACTTAACATTTAAAACACAACAACAAATAATGTTCAGTAGCCGTATTTTATTATTAGCGCCCGATAGACATATCGGGAGCACCCAATTATCTATGTCATAACTTATATTTAGCACGTTATTTTTTCATGTAATTAATTTAGTTAACTCTAAACTAAGATTTTTCATTTAACTTTTTAGATAAAAATCGACATAAAAATATTTTGCTCTACCTGTTTATCGGGAGCCGCTATCGGGTGCGCTATCCATTTCAATGGGAAACTTGAAAACGTCTTTATTTTGTAAACCCCTGAAACCATTAGAAACTTAATTTTACAATAAAAATCAAAAACGCAGTAAGATGAATTCTTGTTTATAACGTCAATTTAGTTTTAATTTTATAGTACAGCGACACCAGTGAACAATAGCTGCAGTTTCAGTAGAAATTTCCTATTCGGCGCCGCAATTAAGCTCGAATAATAAAACACGGTTATTAGTTCACTTTACACAATTAACAATAAACCACACAATTTTATTTCACTTAAAACACCACTAGTAATTTATTGCACTGTCACACTAATAATTTTTCGCACTGTCACTTTCACTTTTTATCTTTCGCGTACCGTATCTCCTGAATGTTTTCGGGAAACAACTCCCTGTTGTTTTCGTTGCATTCGTATTTATTTACAGAAGTAAATTCTGGACGGTTCCGTTCCAAACTACTCTAATCTGTTACAAAACTATCGCTAATGTTACTACTTCAACCTAGATGTCACTAATCTCACAAAAACAGTGGTATCAATTTTCTAAACTTTAAACTTTAAATTATGTATTATTTAATTAACTTTTAATTATAGCAAGTTTCGTTGAATGTCTCGCCAACGCTGAATCGTTTGTCCATCAAACCAATAGGCGAGATCGTAACAATGTTGTATGGATGATTCTACAAATCGCAAAAATTTAGACGTTTATTAGAAATAAAAATAAACAAATAAACCAACCATATTGTTAGGATCTCACTTATTGGTCTGGTTGGCATTAATTCAATTGAAAAATACAACACAGGCCACTAATTCAATTGAAAAATACAACAGACAAACTCCTTAAAGATACTGTTACGATCTCGCCTATTTGTTTGATGGGCAAGCAATTCAACGTGGGCTAGAACATTGATACAACAAAAATTGCTCATTTAAGGTTTAGATTGAAGGAGGTTTTGTTAACCAAATACCTCTTAACAACCGATACTCTAGTCTAGAGGTCATTGACCCCAATGCAGCGCCAAATTTGAAAACTGAGAAACCGCCTCCAATTTATTTAAGGGAAACATCTAATAATGAATTGTTTAATAACATCGCAACATTAACAGATTCTAAATTTTATATTACCCCGCTCAAATATAAACGAAACAAAGATTCAATAAAATTAAATTGGTAACATTTTTCCTATCCAATTTCGATACGGAAAAAATATTTCCTAACAACTTAATATTTCCAAACATGATTTCTCAGTAGGCCAGAAAATGATATTTTTGACAAAAATACTATGAAAATATTTTTCCTAATTCCTTTTCCTATAGGAAAACCCAGAAGCGGGCTGATGGTATCCAACTATGGGGCTCAACTAGTGCATCAAATATAGATATCGTACAAAGAACGCAAGCAAAGATACTTCGTAGCATTACAAATGCCCCATGGTATATTCGAAACAGCAACATCCCTAGAGTCCTAGAAATCAAAACTGTTAAGAGACAATTAAATCATGAAGTTTAAAATACCAACTGAAACTGGAATCTCACCCTAACGAATTAGCTAGAGAACTACTAAGGCAACCGAAATGCGGTCGGCTTCGCAGAGTAGATCCTCTAGATTTAATTAACTGAGAAATATAATATAATAATTACCTACGCGCATGTTGACCTAACACACTAAAATTAAGTAATTAATAATAATAATTGTTGAGAATTAGAGTAATTCAATTAATTGTATAAATATTTTCATCACTATTGCTTTTCGTGTCAACACATTTGCTCACATTGTTTTATTTTCTCCGTTGAAAATTTAGTTATTCTATTTCAAACTATTGTTACGATTGGATGTGTATCGGAATCCAAAAAAACAAAATCCAAAAGACATAATCCAAAAACCAAAACCCAAAGTTACAAAATCCAAAAGAGACAAAATCCAAAAAATACAAAATCCAAAAAATAAATCCAAAAAAAAAATCCAAACTTTTTGGAAGTATTGTTTAAAATCTATCTTTTAGGTGAAGGAGTCTTTATATTTAATAGGTGAAGGGAAAAATGGCCTACTTCAATCCCTATTGAAGTCGAATTTCAAAAAATCAGCTAAGAAATTGCATAAAATAGATCGAGTTGAAAGGGTTTTAAATATTTATATAATTTTTGGATTTTGTCTATTTTGGATTTTTCACATTTGGATTTTATCCTATTTGGATTTTACCTTTTGGATTTTTAAAAAAATTTGGATTTTGTCCCTTTTGGATTTTGTTTTTTGGATTTTGGGTGACATCCGTTACGATTTTGCCTTGTCACTCAAGGTTCGAATCACTGGATTGTGAATAAATACAACTGCTTCAAATTTGAACTCACACAATTTATTTACACAACACAATTTATTATACAACACAAAATTCACAATTAATTATTACAATTATAACACACTTTTTAATTATCACTTTAATAATCGCTTTAAAAATCACTTTAATAATCTTTCTATTTAACCTTCACTGTATCACGTTTAAAATAAAACTCAGCATTCCACGTCAACGCGCGCCTTTATATACCAAAATATTTGTTTCCAGAATAATCCTAAATGCGCATCGAGCAAATATGTTAGTATAGAAATAACGCCTAAATGTTGAGTAAATCATAAATGCAATTGAACTATTAATGAAATTAACTTATTCTACTCTAATCTAGGTGTCACCGTAACACTACCTCCCACCTAAGCCTGTTCGTCCCGAACAGGATCCAGATCACCTCCTCTTTGGTATCGACCTTTCAATCCCATGCGATAGATTTCTCGTTTGTGGTCACTTCCGTATTTTCGATCTAATGCCTTCATAATTCCCATGTAAACGTTCCTTTCCTGCTCGGTAATGATTTGTAGTGTTTCTGCCGCTTCGCCTTTAAGAGCCACAATTAACGCTGCAACACATTGTTCTTCAGTCCACTGATTTTGCTTAATCGCCGTTTCGAATTGGAACTTAAAAATGCTGAAGGATGTTGTTCCATCAAATGTTGGTGGTTTTATCTTAACTGCATTAACCGTCTGGATCACTTGTTGTGTCGTTCCATTCGCCTTGACATCTTGGAGCTCTTTCTCGAGACGTTTAACTTCCGTTTGAAAATCTTGTTTAACCAATTCAAATTTTTGTTGAACCGTCCCTTTAACATTTTGAATTTGTTCGTGTACTTCTGTTTGCAGTTTTTCCACTTTACCGTGTAGTGTAGAAGATAACTCCAGAAACTTCTCGTCCATTTTATTTTGGAAATCTTCTATTTTGTGTTTAATGTCCGCGTTCGATTGTTTAATGTCCGTTCCTTGTTGTTCCATTTGTACCATCTTCTGTTTAATGTCTGCTCCTTGTTGCTCCACCGATTGTTTAATTTCCACCCAACTGTTGTCCCATCATATTCATAGCAGCCATCAACTGCGATAAATCAAAACTTCCAGATGGGTTTTGTGTTGTTTCGACCACCGTTTGTACGTCCTTTTCTTTCTTATCCATACTGATCGCGTCCGTTTTTTAGTCCTCGAAATCATACACGTCTGGATTTAAACCTTCCTTCTCCATGACCTTACGTAGTCGCTCCACCAAACTAGCTTTTGTGCCTTCACTGGCCAAACCTCGCTGTTTCAGCTGCTCCTTTAATTGCGCAAGCTTTAATTCGTAGAGTATCATTTTCTTTGTTATTCACAATCCCACCGCTGTCACCAATTGTTACGATTTTGCCTTGTCACTCAAGGTTCGAATCACTGGATTGTGAATAAATACAACTGCTTCAAATTTGAACTCACACAATTTATTTACACAACACAATTTATTATACAACACAATTTATTATACAACACAAAATTCACAATTAATTATTACAATTATAACACACTTTTTAATTATCACTTTAATAATCGCTTTAATAATCACTTTAATAATCTTTCTATTTAACCTTCACTGTATCACGTTTAAAATAAAACTCAGCATTCCACGTCAACGCGCGCCTTTATATACCAAAATATTTGTTTCCAGAATAATCCTAAATGCGCATCGAGCAAATATGTTAGTATAGAAATAACGCCTAAATGTTGAGTAAATCATAAATGCAATTGAACTATTAATGAAATTAACTTATTCTACTCTAATCTAGGTGTCACCGTAACACTATTATCATGTAAAGACGATAATAAACAATATTATTCAATTTATTTTGATTTTATTTATTTATCAACTGTTTGTATCTGCAGTTACACAAAGAAACTCAATAATAATGCATAATGATATTAAATATTATCATAGGTTAAGGCTTAAATTAAAAAATTTATAGTTTGAAATTGTGTGAAATTCTTAATCACACTTCTTGTTAGTTTCGTATTGTTACGGTGACATCTAGTTTAGAGTAGAATAAGTTATTTTAATAAGTTGCTCAATTTTAATTTGATATGGATCAACATTTAGGCGCTATTTGTATACTAACGTATTTGCTAGAATGTTCTCGTATAAATTTTGGACAACATTCGGGACTATTATGAAATGTACGTGTATAATTTATGAGAACATTTGGGATTATTCTAAAAACAAAAATTTTGGTATATAAAGGCGCGCGTTGACGTGGAATGATGAGTTTTATTTTAAACGTGATACAGTGAAGGTTAAATAGAAAGATTATTAAAGTGATAATTAAAAAGTGGGTTATAATTGTAATAATTAATTGTTAATTTTGTGTTGTATAATAAATTGTGTTGTGTAAATAAAATTGTGTGAGTTCAAATTTGAAGCAGTTGTATTTCTTCACAATCCAGTGATTCGAACCTTGAGTGACAAGGTGAAAACGTAACAATTGGTGACAGCGGTGGGATTGTGAATAATAAGAACAATGATTCTCTACGATTTAAAGCTTCCGCAATTAAAGAAGCAACTGAAACAGCGAGGTTTGGCCTGTGAAGACTCAAAAGCTAATTTAGTGGAGCGACTACGTGAGGCTATGGAGAAGGAAGGTTTAGATCCGGACGTGTATCATTTCGAGGAGGATAAAATGGACGAGACTAATGTAGACAACAAAGCAGAGGACGCGCAAACGATGGCCGAAACATCAAAAGATCAATCTGGAAGTTTCGATTTATCGCAGTTGATGGCTGCTATGAATCAAATGATGGGACAACAGTCGGAAATTAAACTACAAATAAAACAATCGAACGAGGAAATTAAACAAACGAACCAGGAAATGAACCATCAGATGGTACAAATGAAGCAACAAGGGGCGGATATTAAACATCAAATGGAACTGTCGAATCAGGAAATAAAACTGTCGAACCAGGACATTAAACACCAAATAGAAGATGGCCAAAATAAAATGGACGAGAAATTTCTGGAGTTATGTTCTACATTACACGGCGAAGTGGAAAAGCTGCAAACCGAGTTACACACAGAAATTCGAAATGTTAAAGGGGACGTTCAACAAAAATTTGAAACGGTTAACCAAAATATACAAACGGTTAAACAAGATCTACGAACCGAAGTTCAACGCCTTGAGAAGGAGCTTGAAGATGTCAAGGCAAATGGAACAACACATCAAGTAATCCAGACAGTCAAGTTAAAACCGCCAACATTTGATGGAACAACATCCTTCAGCATTTTTAAGTTCCAATTCGAAACGGCGATTAAGCAAAATCAATGGAATGAAGAGCATCGTGTTGGCGCATTAATTGTGGCTCTTAAAGGGGAAGCAGCAGAAACACTACAAACAATTCCGGAGCAAGAACGTAATAGTTACATCGGAATTATGAAGGCGCTGGATCGAAAGTACGGAAGTGACCACAAAAGGGAAATCTATCGCATGGAATTGAAGAGTCGATATCAAAGAGGAGGAGAATCGCTACAGGATTATTCATCGGCAATTGAGCGGCTTGCGCATCTGGCACATTCAAGTATGTCGGCCGATTACATGGAGCGAATCAAAATAGATGCATTCATCGACGGCATTCGAGATCCTGAGACACGCAGAGCGGTGATGTTGTCACCTAAGGCAACTTTCGCGGAAACCATCGCTTGTGCGTTAACAAACGAAACTGCTCAGGCCATCGTCAAACCTGCAATGAAAATTCGCCGAGTGGAGATCGATTCCAGAATTGGCACCGAGCGGACTACGCCAAGGTTCAGCGATGGAAGTGGCAAAATTAAATGCTGGGCATGTGATAGGATGGGTCACATTTCACGGGACTGCTGGGAGATTAAGAAGAAACGAGGAAGATCGCCATCTCCTATGAAGCGTAGACCAAACGAAGAGCAGACAGAGGCCAGAGAGGAGGGTCAGACGACAGCGGAGTCGTTAAACTAAAAAGAGTCAGCTTGAAGGGGCAGAAGCTGACTCCCATAACCGATTGCCCCATAACCTCCATCTATGTTTCGAGAGTAACAAGAGGCGGTGACAGTTTGACAATTGAAGCCGATATTGATGGGAAGAAGTGCATGATTACGCTGGATACGGGAGCAACTCAAACGATTGTTCGTCAAGATATTATCGATGGAATTGTAAAACCAGCCAATGGAATGAAATTACGAACGGCAACTGGAGAAAATTCAGCAATAAAAGGTAAAAAGGTTGTGAAAATAAGGATTGGGCGAAACCATTTTCAACACGAGGTGCTGGTGGCAAATATTGTAGATGAAGTGATTTTGGGGATGGACTTCATGAGAACGAATGGATTCGTGGTGGATGTTGGACGAGGTGTATTAACCTACGATAATATCGAGTTGCCACTTCACGTTAGCACTATAGGAGAAACGACCAGGAAAATTATAATGGATCATCGGGAGAAGCTGCCACCGAACTCAGAGACAATAGTATGGGCAAGATCGGAGGGAGGTTCTGGGTCCAGGTTGTGGGTTGTGGAAACCAATGAAGCGGAGGACGGAGCCAGAGAAATAATGATTGGGAAAGCTCTAGTGAAATCAGACAGCGATAATAGAGTGCCAATTCGGACTCTAAATCTCTCGGATAAGACGAAAACCATCAAGAAAGGGACTATAATCGGAAAATGTGAAGAAATATCTGCGATAGTGAAGTGCGAGCAGAAAAATCCGTTTAGGACGGCTAACTCACAAGGGCAGAAAGAAATTATTGAACAACTCATGGAGAACTGGACCGCAGATCTTACCATGGAACAGAAAAATATGGCAAAACAATTGCTCGAGCGGCACATGACCATTTTTTGCAGTACACCAGACAATAATGGGAGAACCACAATGGTAAAACATCGAATAGATACAGGAGCAGAAACGCCGATTCGCCAAGCACCCAGGAGATTACCATTGGCAAAACAAGGAGAAGTGAATCGAATGGTAAGAGATATGCAAGCAGCAGGAGTAATCGAACCATCAGACAGTCCATGGAGTTCACCAGTAGTGTTGGTTGAGAAAAAGGATGGTAGCATGAGATTCTGCGTGGATTACCGAAAATTAAATGCTGTGACGAAAAAGGATAGTTACCCATTGGCAAGGATCGATGACACATTAGACACATTAACGGGTGCTCGAATATTTTCGACATTAGATCTGTAAAGCGGCTATTGGCAAGTGGAAGTCCAGCAGGAAGATCGCGAGAAAACGGCATTCAGTGTGGGTAACGGATTGTGGCAATTTAACGTTATGCCATTCGGATTATGTAACGCCCCTGCGACTTTTGAACGGCTAATGGAGCGCGTACTAAAGGGATTACATTGGAGGACGTGCCTCGTATATTTGGACGACATCATCGTCATGGGCAAAGATTTCGACGGGCATTTGAGGAATTTGGCAGAGGTTTTGGATCGGATACAAGCCGCCGGATTAAAGCTAAGCCCAAAGAAATGTAAATTATTTAGGACGGAAGTAAAATATTTGGGTCATAAGGTAACAACCAATGGAATTCACACCGATGAAGACAAGATCGCAGCGGTAAATGAATGGCCACGCCCTAAAAATTTACATGGATTACGGAGCTTCCTTGGATTGTGCACCTACTATAGACGATTCGTGCCAGGATTTGCCAGCATCGCAAAGAGTTTACACGAGTTAACCAGGAAAAACAAGGCATTCGAATGGAAGGAAGACCAAGAAGAGGCATTCGTGGAACTAAGACGACGATTATGCGAAGCGCCAATCCTCGCATACCCTATACCCAACGTTAAATTCATTTTGGACACCGATGCAAGTAATGATGGTATAGGAGGAGTATTATCACAGGCAACAAATGGTGAGGAGCGTGTTATTGCATATTACTCCAAGATGTTATCAAAACTGGAACGAAATTACTGTGTGGCACGGAAAGAGTTGTTGGCTATAGTGGAATGTGTGAAACACTTCCATAAGTACCTCTATGGCCAAAAATTTCTTCTACGGACGGATCATGGAGCTTTGCGCTGGTTGTTACAATTCAAAAATCCAGAAGGACAAGTAGCACGTTGGATCGAACGTTTGCAACGATTTTGCTACGATTTCGCTACCAAGAAGGCCATGCCCCGTGGAATGCAAGCATTGTGAACGTGTGGAGGGTAAGGAAAACATCATCGATATTTGGCTTATGCAAGTGGTACCTGATGAGGACTGGACTGATGAAATGATCAGGAAGGAGCAATTACGGGATACTCATCTGGCATTCATCATGGAACATAAGGAAAAGGAACACCGGCCCACATGGAGCGAGATAGCTGACAAAACCCCCATCGTAAAATCTTATTGGGCTCAATGGGATAGCCTCCACATGGAAAATGGATGTTTAAAGAGAAATTGGGAAAGCGCGGATGGTAAAGTAAAACAATTGTTGGTAGTGGTTCCAAAAGGTCGGATTGCGGAAATCCTCAAGGAGTATCATGGAGGAGCAAGCGGAGGTCACCTAGGGATTAATAAAACACTAGCCAAAATTCGCCAACGGTTCTACTGGTCTGGATGTAGACAGTCAGTAGTGGAATGGTGTCAAAGATGTGACCAATGTGCGGCAGTAAAGGGACCAGCACGAAAAAGCCGTGGAACCATGAAACAATATAATGTCGGGGCACCATCTGCAATGGATGTGGCGGGGCCATTTCCGACCACCGAGAGCGGAAATAAATATGTGCTAGTAATTATGGATTATTTCAGCAAATGGCCAGAAGTGTATCCCATACTCAATCAGGAGAAAACAACAATAGCTGATGCCGTGGTGAACAACTGGATTAGCAGATTTGGTGTACCGATGGAAATTCACACGGATCAAGGAAGGAATTTCGAATCGGTGGTATTTCAGGAGATATGTCAGATGCTTGGCATCAATAAAACGAGAACGACGCCTCTACACTCGCAGTCGGATGGTATGGTGGAAAGATTCAATGGCACATTGGAGGAATATCGAGCAAGGGTTGTGGAAAAGAACCAACGCAACTGGGATCGACAAATACCGATGTTCCTGATGGCCTACCGATCAGCGGTACATGACACAACAGGAGTGACACCAGCTAAAACCATATTTGGGAACAATCTGCGACTACCGGGAGATTTAAAGTTTGGAGCAGTTCCATCAGCGGCTCTATGCGGACAGGATTACGTCGACCGGGTGAAAGAAGAACTTAATGAGATACATCAATTTGTACGGGAGAAAATTCGGATATCAAGTGATCGAATGAAGGCTCTACATGGGAAGGACCTTATACTGTCATTAAAAGGATGAACGACGTGGTTTATCGCATTCAGAAAGGACGGAGAGATAAACCAAAGGTGGTGCATTTAGAGCGTTTGGCGCTCTACAGAGGAGGTGATTTGGATCCTGTTCGGGACGAACAGGCTTGGGTGAGGGGTAGTGTTACGGTGACATCTAGTTTAGAGTAGAATAAGTTGTTTTAATGAGTTGCTCAATTTTAATTTGGTATGGATCAACATTTAGGCGCTATTTGTATCCTAACGTATTTGCTAGAATGTTCTCGTGTAAATTTTGGACAACATTCGGGATTATTATGAAATGTACGTATATAATTTATGAGAACATTTGGGATTATTCTAGAAACAAATATTTTGGTATATAAAGGCGCGCGTTGACGTGGAATGATGAGTTTTATTTTAAACGTGATACAGTGAAGGTTAAATAGGAAGATTATTAAAGTGATTATTAAAGCGAGTATTAAAGTGATAAAGTGGGTTATAATTGTAATAATTAATTGTTAATTTTGTGTTGTATAATAAATTGTGTTGTGTAAATAAAATTGTGTGAGTTCAAATTTGAAGCAGTTGTATTTCTTCACAATCCAGTGATTCGAACCTTGAGTGACAAGGCGAAAACGTAACAGTATAAAGAAAAGAATAAAGCCTTTGGCAATAGTTACAAAAAAAAGGTTTAGAACATTAATAAAAATTTTGTGAGGTTAGTGACACCTGGGCCCGACTAGTGGCATTAGAGGTAGTTTTATAACAGATATGTTGTATGGTCTAATCTGCCTAGAGATAGTCTAGAACAGAACCGTCGAGAATTCACTTCTGTATAAATCCAGGCGAGGATAGAATGTTCAATCGGTGAGTTCAACCATTGTGTTTATAATTATATAGAGAAATCGTGAGCTTAAAAAAATATTACAATATCACCTCACCAGGCGCGCGACACTCAATATAAATTTATAATTGTACAATATTGCGTTGCGAGGCAACGAAAATGAGGAAAAATTTGGTGGGAAATTAGTGTTATATGGAGCTGTGTCTATTGAGGTAATATTGTACTTTCTAATAATTCCACTATTTATTATAAACACAATGGTTCAACGAACACAATGGGGGAGTCATTCAGGAGATACATTTTAAGTAAGGTAATAAAAAGCAATTTATTATAAATTGAGGAAATTGAATTAATAATAAATAATAGTGAAAACTATTTATTGTTGCGTTTTTAAGTGTTAAGTAAATATAAAATTATTCTTAGATTATTTTCAGGAATATTCCTGGAGTGCTGTATTTTACGAGAATTGTTGTAAACCTCCAAATTCTTCAATGTTATTCACAATCCATGTGATACGAACCGGATTTTACGTGGCAAATTCGTAACAATTGGTGGCAGTGCTGGGATTGTGAATATTAGAAGGATTTAACAGTTACAGACATAATTATAAGTTCAAAGATGTAATAGAAGAAAAACTAGATGATAAACGTGAGATGGTGGAGACAGTTTCCGGCCTACGGGAGAAACTTCGACATGGCACGATTATTGGCTATTATAACTCAAAAATTTGAATTAAAAATTGGATCAAAAATTTGATAAACAAAGTAAAGAGACGCAACAAACAAAAAAAGAATTGACGCGAGAAATGAAATATGAAATTAATCAAAATAGGTAACGAAAGGCTCGAGAATAAAATAGACGAAAAATTTCTAGAGGTGTACGCCTCGAAGTGAAAAAAGCACAAAAATAAGTTCAACAGGTGCAGTCGAATGTTCAGGATTCCAATTTGAACGGCTGCCAACAAAATGAGCCGTGTCGGAGAACTAATGGTAGCTGTTAAGTAGGAGTAGCCGAAGCATTGCAAGCAATTTCCTAAAATGATCGCAACAGTTACAGTGAGATAATGACGGCTCTGGATTGGAAATACGGAAGTGACCGCAAGCAAGAACTATATCGCGCAGAGTACGCAACAGAGATCGAGCGACTAGTGCATTTGGTGGAGAGCAAAACTGGATGGTTTCATCAACGACATTCGGGGTCCAGAGATACGCAGAGCGGTGGTTTTGTTACGGAAAACTAAAACCTTACTTATGTTTTAATTAATGTGAGTGCAGCGAACCTATTATCAAATCATCACATAAAGTAAAGCGGGTTAAAATACTAAAATATACACCGAGAGGAAAATCGATCAGAGGGCGACACCCAGATCAAGTGACAGTAGGATTACTTATTGGGCATGCGACAAGTTGGGTCACATCTCGAGGTACTGCTGGTAACGGAAGACAAAGCATTGACGAAGGACGAGACCCCAAGTAAACCGTGACCCCAAGTAAACCGTTAAACTTCAACGAATCAGCTTGAGACCTAGCTCCCAAAACTGATTGACCAATAACCTCCATCCCAATTTTCAGATTAGCACGATGTGCTTAACAATTCGAGGTAATATTTATGGAAAAAGTTGTGTGATTACTTTAGACACAGGAGCAATACACACGATTGTTCGAAAAGATCTCATCAGTGGAAGAACACAACCAGCCAACGGATTGACATTTCAAATAACGACTGGTAAATAGCGACTGGCAATCCTAGGTAATAAAGTAGTCAAAGTAAGAATTCGGGGTACTATTTTTCATCACGAAGTACTGCTCGCCGATATTGTCAATGACGTTCGTTTATGAGAACGAATGGCTTCGTTTTGGATTTTCCAATGTAGGCGAGTAATAATTGACCACTTAGAAAAGCTGTCACCAAATACAGAAACAATTATTGGGGATGATTCTGGGTCACCCAATTTGTGGGTTGTAGAGAGTTAATGAACCAAAAGAAGGAATTAGAGTAGTAATGATCGGGAAAGCTATAGTAATACCAAATAACGACGATAGAGTCCCAATTAGAGCCATAAAGTCAGAGGCAATCAAGAAAGAGACAATCATCGAAAAATTTAAAGAGATATACATACGTACCACAGTGAAATGCGAACAGAAAAATTCAGTGGGAAGACAAATTATGCAGAACTGGAACATAGACACTGATTCGCCAAGAACCTAGAAGATTGCCTTTGGCAAAACAAGAAGAAGTTGATCAAATGATTACGGACATGCGAGCGGCACGAGTTATCGAGCCCTCGAGCAACTTTTGAACGATTAAGTGAGCGCGTACTGAAAGGATTACATTAGAGAATGTATCTCGTATACGAGTATTTAGTCGTCATGGGAAAAACTTATAGTTATGTTAAAGTAGGGTCTTATGAAATGTCCACTCTTCAGAACAGAGGTAAAGAATTTGGTTCACAAAGTAACCGCCAATGGAATTTATACAGACGAAGCAAAAATATCGGAATCGTCAATACCCAAAACTTTACATGAATTTCGAATGCCAGGATTCGCCAATGTTGCAAGAAGTTTACACAAGTTGATACAATTTAAGGATACGGGGGGAGGTTGCTGGAACAAGCATGCTAACCACTTTGCCACCGCCTCGGTGGCAAAGTGGTTAGCATGCTTGCTCCAGCAACCGGAGGTCCCGGGTTCGATTCCCGGTGGTGACAACGAAAAAATTTCACGGCTGGTTTAGGATCAATGAATTAATCACTCATTATCCGAAATGAAAAATACGATTATGAAACCTCATTTGAGGGGGCCAAATCCCTTGATGGGATATAGTGCCAGAGAGAGAGAGAGGGGACACGTGACATGACGCGTTAAATCGATCGTAATAACAAACATCGAGACGCACATGGGAATGCCAACGTATTATCAACAAGGCGGCGAAGTGAAATATAAACACTGAATGCGAATGGAAGGAAAGGAGGGTTTAATCGAAGTACGGCTTATGAAAGTGATACCCGATGAAGACTAGACGGATGAATCAATCCGGAGGAAGCAGTTACTAGACGCGGATTTATCAATATTATAGAGAAGAGGATCTTCGTTAAGGAGTAAGATTTCAGATAAGGCACCCATAGTGAAGGCATCATATTGGGCATAGTATAGGCAAGTCTTGTTTTAGAGAACGGTAGTTTACAACAAATATGCGAGAGCGCGGATGACAAAGTTAAGCAGTTTTAAAAAGGAGTGCCGAAAAATAAAATTAATCAAATACTTCAGGAGTATCATGGAAATGTAAGTGAAGGCCATCTCGGAATTAATAAAACACTCACCAATATTCGTCAACGATTTTATTATTCCGAATGTACGGTCCGTCGTTGTGCAGCAACGAAAGGACCTATTCGAAAAAGCCGAGGATCAATTCAACAGTACAACGTCGGTGAAAATGTACTATTTCAGTAAATGGCCAGAGGTGTTATTCTATACCCAAACAGGAAACAACAACTACCGTTGGTGTCACAATTAATAACTGGATTAGCTGCTATGTAGTTCAAATGGTTGTTTGGCATAAATTAGACAAGAACAATGCGTTAACATCCTCAGTCAGACGGTATAGTGCAAAGGTTTGGAGAAATATTAGGACCGACATATACAATTGTTTCTGATTGCTTATCGAACAGCAGTACACGACTCGACTGGGGTTCACAAGCCCAAATAATTTTCGGGAACAATCTACGATTACCAGCAGACATTAACTTTGGTGCTGTTCCATTATCAGCGTTGTATGGTCAATATTACGTCGATAAAATGCAGGAAGAACTTAATTATATACACAAATTTGTACGAGAAAAAATTTGGTTAGCAAGCGATCGAATGAAGGCTAGGTATGACATGTGTACAAATAATAAAACGTTCGCTTTGCTAACAAGAAAATTTAATTCGAATTGATTTTGTTTCAGAACCTCAACTGAATTTCATATTTAAATTTCATTTTCAATATAAAATCGGAATTTCATCCCAATCGACTAAGATCTAATGGTATTAAATCAATAATACAGTAATTATTGAATTAAACATTTTCAAGCCGCTGCCCCTAAAATTATTGTGTAAATTGCTCGTTTGGTATTCACAAGTTCATAAAATTTTGAATCACTCTATATTTTTTTCTCGACGAAACTGAAAATGAGAGTGTTTGAGCGACATCTTTGGAGATATTTCATTTCAATAAAATTTATATTTGCTCCAAACCGAATAATTTTAACCCTGCCATCTAGCATTTGAGATTGTCACTAAAAATGAATTTTCCGCAAGTCAGCATTTTTTAATTCAGCAGCAGCTCACATAAAAACGAAAACAAAAAATTTTGAACAATTTGTTCGCAATCATCCTGTAATTTTAGACACGACGAGATGTCATTTTTATTTCCAACAAGTTTTTGTGTTAAAAATTCTTTTATAATTATTATATTTCGTATAAATTGTTTTTTATAATTAGCTAGTATTTATTTATTATACCTAACGTTTCGTATCCATAGTTATCAATTTGAAATATGTGCAATTAATAAAAATATATATCATTTATGTTTAAGAAAATTACCTTGTGCGTTTGTGTGTGTGAGTGACGGGTGCGTGAAATTTAATTGAGATCAAAATAGAAAGAAAAGTGATTTAGAAGTTTAATAATAATTATATTATTTTTGTGCTGTGTTGTGCATTTTACTATGAAACCCGAAATCATTTCTAATTTATGATTTTAATTGTGATAATTTATTAAACAATTATTAATTTTTGTTACGTTACGTAGTAATTGAATACAAACAAATTTGACAAAATGATATTGGAATCGGACACGGGCAGCATTGAATACATTATCCCTTTCACCACCGTTTTCTCGATCATCGTACTCGTGATTGGATGTACCTGTTGGAAGAAAAAAGTCATAAAGTAAGTTGAAATCCGAAGTCCTATTGGATCTTATGATAAACTTGGTTTTATTTATATGCTATATGGTGTGTCGTCTGTCTGTTCAGTTTGTTTGTGTGCTATGTACAGTTATGTCATGTATTAAATTACATGTAAAACGCTTAATCGCCGTCAAGATGTTTTGTTGTCTCTTTACTATTTAAGTAGCTAGTTTTAGTTGCAATAAAATAACAAAAATGTTTAAGTGGGTGTCCCGCCGTAACAGCATAACAAAATCGATATTGCTACCACACATACATACATTTTATCAGGACATCGAACTTGCGTATTCCGAATAAATCAATTGCACCGAATGTAGGTCATGTTGTTTGTAGAGTACATAGTAAGCTTTTTTCTATTATGTATTTCGCTTTGTGCACGTCGAAGGATAAAACAAATTTCCGGTTAAGGATGTCGTCAAATAATTGATGAACTTTGTAAATGTACTTTTTGTCTGGGTCATTTGATAGTTTATTTTACTACGATTTATATGAACGAGTGAGTCATCTCAATCTACTCAGTGACTTCATTGTATTAATAAATTCTTATTTACTTACTTCTTACCTTTCTATTTTGTAATACAGCAAAGCGTAAAATACTTAGGCATGCTGTAGTCAAATTGTTGACGGAAAGATTGTTGTGATCTCGTACTTATAGCAGAAAGTTCGGAGGTCAATTATTTTTTGCATTTTTTTTTTACAGTGAAAAGAGAATATCAATTAGTATAAGTAGCTGCATAATTAATTAGGCATCTGTTTCTTTTAAAAATGCCGAAATTTTTATTTTATCAAAAAAAATAAGCTTCGATGACAAATGAACACTTGCACCATGTAGGTATTTGCATACTTTCACTGCTTAGAGAAATTCCGTTTCACATTGACTCTGAGAAAGTGTTTTATATGAGGAAACGAGCACGGTATTTGTTTAAAACGAGAATTAGGAAAACCCGTTCTAGACCTTGATTTGGTACTACAGCCTTCCCCCGAACATGAAGCTTAGGGCCTAAACAAACTCGACGCGCGTTAAAAAACTAATAAACACAAAATCAAAGTAATTTCGTAGTGTTTTTGCGTGACATTTGTGAGAGATTCGTGTGCCGAGTTTTCTTATGTCATTAAGAACATTAGGCTTTATATTCAAGGTACTTTCTTTTCTTTAGATTTCAAATTCATATTTGAAATTTTTTCGAATATTGTATCCACACCTTTACCAAATATATCAAACAACTCCAGTTTTTTTTTTTTAATTAAAATGCTTTTTTATTTTAAGAACACCAAAAGTCTGACAAAACGGCACACCTTTGGCGTTGAGTTTGTTTGTGTGCTATGATCGGGAGGTTCGAAACCCCGATAAGGGACAGGATGCACAAGAGATTTTTCATTTTATGATTACGATCGGTGATGAATTTTAACACAACATGACCTATCGGAGTGCAGAATTTTTGGGCCGACCCGTATTTCATGTCAGTACCATGTCAGGCTGGCATGGAACTATGAAATACTCAAATGGTTCTACGTAAATCGGACCTAGCCGTTCGTCCTCGATTTGGCTACTGCGTAAGGTAGGTCATGTAAAGCGAACTGCGAAAGATGGCAAAGATTAAAAAAAAAACAAAAAAACGACCGCTTCGTTTCACGAGTGTTGGAGCGAAAATGCGAAGTATAATAAAAGTGCGAATGGGCAGATTATGTATTGCGATTTAATAATTTAAATATGTATTACAACTAATCTTTATTAAATTAAAAATATTTATTTAATTGTTTGTGTATCTTATCCGTACCGTGTCGTTCGTTCGATAGTTGAAATAAGAAAGAAGGTTTTCTACATGGATGGATGATTTTGACAGCTGCTAAAAAGTGCTGTCCGATGTTGGAGTTTTATATTGAAACCCACTGTAAAGTATTTTAATACTTTAGTGATAACTGTGGTGTGGTTATCTGGGATGGGCGGCAGACACAGCTTTGTATACGGCAGACGAAAATACAAATGTAGCCCTTTGTTGGCACACCACCATGACCTTTGCATAGCTTGATGGGTAATAGGCCTGTATAGTCCACGCCACTGTAAAGAAACCGTCTCGAAGGAGTAACACGATGCGATGAAAGATCGGGTATCAGTTCTGAAAGCAAAACACATTGATTTTCGTACGTTTATGTACCATGATTATGATGCTTAAAATCCAATAGTGCTTCCTTAAGTGTGCACTACTGGATTGCTTCCTTAAGTGTAGCGTTGTGCGAAATGAGTAAATTCGCAAGTTGGCTGTTTTTGGGAAGAATGATGGGATGCTTCCGTTTGTATGGAATGTTCGATTCTTTGGGCTGCCCTCCGATTGTGAGTGCCGACGAAAGAACTCAGAGATCGAAGTGAGCTCTTGCCTAATAGGTGTTCCCTGGATTTCAATCTTGGTATCGCCTTAGCGCAATGTGATTCTTGAACTAGCTTGAAAACACGAATGCTTTATTAAGCTCGGACACGGTGATGGAGTCTCTCGAGTGTGTTGTGTTGAGATGTCGATGTTGCATGAAATATCTGCAGAAGCCCGTGCAAGAAGAAATTTTCCGAGCAATGAATGAGTTCGAGTTCATTGATCGTCTCCAGTGGTGCAACCTTAGAGTTTGATGTCAGCATTGTGTTTTTAGCAGATCCATCTGCAAATGATGTACGAGCATACACCAGCAGCGTATGCTTTCTCAGAGGCGCCAATGAGTCCGTCAAGTTGGAAACGATTGTGGTTTCCTAATTCTGCGTGAATTTCCCAGTTCTGCCAAGAAGTTTTTGACAGGTATAGCAACATGTGGTCTAGCGTTGTCATGTTGCAAATTATCGTGCCTTTTGTCCCATTCCGGTCATTTTGCAGCTAGAGCTTGGCGGTTCCCCTTCACCCGCCTAATATAACCCTATTCTAAACTCTCGTTTTGTACCATATCGCGTTTTGAAAAATCGCATTTTAAAATAGCGCTTTTTAAAATATCGCATTTTAAAATATCGCATTTTGAAATATCGCGTCTTGTACTATATCGCGTTTTGTACTGTATTGCGTTTCAAAATATCGCGTTTTGTACCATATCGCGTTTTGTACCATATCGCATTTTGTACCATATCGCATTTTGTACCATATCGCATTTTGTACCGTATCGCGTTTTGAAATATCGCGTTTTAAAATATCGCGTTTTAAAATATCGCGTTTCAAATGGGACCCCGCGTCCACACAAGTTCGGACTCATCGATTATCAAATCATTTTTGAAATGTCCTTGCATATCGAAAATAATAACATTAATCGAAAATAATTTATAATTAATAATGTGATAGTTTTTGTTAAAAAAATAATGGCAACGACACGAAGTGTTCCCAAGCGGTCACCCATCTAAGTACTAACTTCGCCCAATGTTGCTTGACTTCGGTGATCGGACGAGAACCGGTATACTTAACATGGTATGGTCGTTGCCGTCAATTATTCTGTGATATGAAGCAATTAAAATATCTCCGCTCCGTGTGCATCAATAAAGTTGTTGTTGTAGTTTTATATGAAAGTATCTTTGAACCATTTAAATTTACAGATTTTGGCAAAAAAGCACTAGTTTCAAATAATCGGTTGCAAATTAATTTTTTTTGAATATTTAAGTAAATAAAATTGTCGAAAACCAAAGTCTATAATATAAGTGGTTGTGTGGCTATTTTATTAAAAATGTTAAAACTACCGGTTTAGAATTATTTTGCCACACCTCTCAGACAAACAGTTTAGAACAGCGCTGAGATCAACATAAACTTCATAATGCAGAAATTATTAGCTTGAAAATATGATTCTGCACGTGATGAAGAGAATGATAAAAATTAAAAATTTTACACGACGAAAATGATAAATTAAGAAATTAAAATTTATCCAGTTTCTATTTTCATATTTTTAAATTATACATTTCTGATTCTGATTTAAAAATGACAAATGATAAATATTGAATTTGTTAATCTAATTTACAGCAAAATCACATAATAAATTTGACAACAAACACCGCTATATACTAACTAGTAAACAAAAAAAAAATACTCGGTTTTCTTAGACTATAAATAAATAAAGAAAACGTAAACAATTCACACATTCAGATTACATCATACTCAAGTTCAAGTCAAGTCGGCAAAACCGCCCGATTGAATATTTAATTTATTTAGTTTACATTAATCAGACCATTTAAAACTATATAAGTTCCCTGAACAAAACAAATTAGCAAACCGGCGGTTAATCAGCAGATCTTTGCAAAGTATCAAAATCTTATCGAAATTTCGCATTCACAATACTTGTATATACTCAATATTATACACTTTTGAAATATTTTTTAATGAAAATTTAATTTAATTTTTATCCTTATCGAATTTACTTAATTAGAACAAATTCAAGTATAATGTGCTTCTATTAAAAAATTGATTTTGTGATAGTTCAGCATCTTAAAAATGTGTAACGCAAACAAACGAATAATGATAAACCGATCGAATATCAAAACAAGTTTTTTGTGTATATGTAAGTAGTTTACACTTTTGATTTTCATCGCATTATAAATTTATAAAATTTTGTTGAGACTAATTTGCATCTGATATTTACAAACAATATATTATAAATTTCATGATTTGAGACTTTCATAATAATTTATTTTATTTAAACCGACTGCGAGCATTAAAAACGCAATGAAAACCTTTTGGCCCCAATATCCTCTTGGAAATAACATGGAATTTTATTATTCTAATCATTTTTTGTAGTTGCTAAGCAAGATAAATCTTGAGAATATGTTACGGTTTGAAGATGATATAAGACACTTTTAACAAAAAGTGGGCGGGAAAATCTTTTTTATTGAATACCAGTGAATACTACTAGAGCTTATTCTCAACTTAGACACAACATATTTTTTTACACATTAATTTCCTAGAAATACCTTATGTGCTTCCAATTTTTATATGTAACTTGTATTTAAATTTGAATTTCCATAAAAAAAAATGTAACTGAAATAAAAAAACGAATAATATTATTAGGAAACTATTTTTCGTTCTCATCTTATCAAAACTATTCTGACTAAATATTACAAATTTCTATCAAAATTCTCATTCTATGGATAGATTCCAAAACGCTTGTTACTTAAATTTTATAAATCTTTATCAGTTGTTAGTTAGATATTTTTTGGATGAAATCCTCCATTGTAATTCATCATGTCAGATGACTAGTCCTTTCAAACAAAATTCATGTCGCATGTGATAAGTGAAAGCGCTTCACCGCACTAGTGCTTATAATTCGGGTGATCTCTCTTAAGTATATAGTACAATGGAGCCATTTCCCATTTTTGAGTTGTAACTTCTTCGAACCACATCGAAAGTCCTCGGACGAATGATTTCATTTCAGTTTTTTTTTTACTAACTAATGAAATTTCCCGCAGGATCGATATTTAATGTACGTACGACATTGCAGTCTGATCAGCATTCCTGTAATAAAAGATAGTTGTGTCAATAGTGAAATGTCACAGACACGTCCTTTCTATAAAACCTCGCGACTTCAAAATAAAAATAATAATAAAAAATTAAAACTAACGCTTTTTATGATACGTCACTTAAAATATTTATGCGAAGGAAATAAACAAATTATCAGATGTACTATGTAGTAATTTAAAATTGCAAGGGAGTTTATTTTATTTCGACTCAATTAAGTTTTCATAGATTGTTTTCGAACGAACTTGCTCTAAGGCCTCAAAAGCTGTTAATAAAATATCTAATGGGGCTATCTTAAAGCACAATACATAAGTAACCTACTTACTAATATTTCCTTTTTATTTTCGTATATATGTTATACGTGGAGGGGATGTTGTGGTGTGGAAATTGCAAATTATCTTAATTGAGAGCCTAATTAATTAAAGCTTTTATTTATTTTAAAAAATCTTTCTTTCAATTCCTAAACCTTAGTCAAATATTGAGATGATACCGATTTTTTCAAAACCAGACCTCAGACCTTATAATATTTTAACTCTGTTATTGTACAGGAAACTCGAAAATTTAATTAACATTAAATTCTATATCTAGGATGTACGCCACTTTAAATTCACGGCTACCTTAGTATGTAATACATTCCCAGCCAGTCGTTGATTTCTCCAAAAAAATATGCTGCTAAACAGAACAATTGAGATCACGATTATTCGAATAAAGATAAACGGGGTGCAAGTACATAATGTAAATCTTTTCAACTAGATAAGAAATACCGTACCGAATCCAAGATAAGATAAAAATGCCTAGTTAACTTTTGACAGCGATCTGAATTGTCCATTTTCGCGTTTATCAAAACACAAAAGATTAATGTTACTTATACGACCATTTGACATTGAAATGAAAATATTTTACATCAATGCAATTCTTTTCGGTTGAAGTGTTTAAATAAAAAAAATAAAAAATAAACAAAATGAATTCAAATAAATTAAAATTACTTATATCAAATAAATTAAATTCAAATAGTATATAAAATAAATAATAAACAAATAAGGACGAACCAATACCCAAATAATAAACAAAAACTAAACAAATGAAAGCAAATTGAATTTTGTGTCATGACTATGTTTTCAATTTTTGTGTACTTTTATTACTCTATTTAAAGTAATTGTAAATAAAAAACTAGTTTCACACTTTTTACATTTTTAATATTTATTGGGTCTTTCTTATAGTGATAATTTTTATATTTGATTTTTAAATATCGATTTCGCTAAATTTCAGATAAACTAATGAAGGGAAAATTTTGGAAATTGATATTTAAAAATCAAATATACAAATTATCACAATATTTAAAATTCAAAAATAAAACTAGTTGTTTATGTAGAATTAATTCAAATTTAAAAATTAATTGATTCACAATCAATTAATGATTTTTAATGTACGACCAAGTTTTTACCCAGGATGTTCCGGATGACGGCGGGATGACATAACAAAACTGATCAATTGGATAGGTTAATCAGATGGGACAGAATCGGCCTGGTTACAGACACCTAGGTATAGCCGATAGTTAGTACCAAAATGACAACATAAATCTACTTAATGAGCGATTAATAATCTCCTCCCATGACTGGAACCCTACCTTTAGATTAATAAAATTGTAAAATTAGATTTTAATTTAGTTTCTTTCATATAAAGCTATAGATATGAATTTTCTGAAATTTAATTTTTAGTTAGTAGTTTCACTTCCACTACTCAGTAACTTAAAATTAATTAATAATAATAATGTCTATATAAAAGATAGATTCTTGATGTTTGTATGAATTTCTACAAACTAAATCAAAGCTAAAGGATATAGAAAAATAACAATTAACAAACCAAAAGTAATATTTGGTCAACTAAATAATCCTTATATCAATATTCAGCCATTCCACCAAATTCCAAATTTATTATTCAATCAGAAATAATAATTTCTTTTATATTCAAAAACAGTCCTTTAAATTAATTACAAATTAGTCTAACAAGCTATAAACTTTAAACACTTTCGGCCGAAGAAATAAAAGTTGCATAATCATCCACGCCCACTCTCCCCTGATTCCAAAATGTTTGCGATTAAAAAGTAATTTATGCCTTCCAATCGTCCCACACCTGAACAACAATAATTTTAAAGGTGTAATACAACTAATTGCCGTCTCGGTGGCAAAGTGGTCAGCATGCTTGTTCCAGCGACTGGAGGTCCCGGGTTCAATTTCTGGTGTTGACAAGGAAAAAAAAATTGACGGCTGGTTTTTAGGATCAATGAATTAATCACTCATTATCCGAAATGAAAATATGATTATGAAACCTCATTTGAGACGGCCAAATCCCTTGATGGGATATAACGCCAGAGAGAGAGAGAGAGAGAGATTTTGTATAAAAAAATCCGATTTTCAGGAAATCCCGGTTTGAATTTTTAAAATTTGGCATGTGGGAAAATGGGACTATTAATTGATTTTTTGACAAAATTCAAAAATGAGTTGCGATATAGTTCTAGAAAATGGCTAATAAGAGTGGAATTTGGCCATTTCTTAACAGTTCAAACTTGATACGTGAAATAGTTTTTCTGGGGCCGATATAAAATTCCAAAAATGTTGCATTTAACAACCGATATACATAAAATTTCAAAATTTTGCATTTAACAAAATATTGCTTTTTTATTCATCTATAGGAATTCTATTAATTCTATAGCGGGTGTCTATATATCCCTTTTCCTGCCTGTCAACACAATTGTGTGGGTAAAGTAAAGAATCATGTCAAAAATTTATTTTTGTATGTATTTTGGACCAACAAACACATTCGTACATGCTACTTAAATTGTTTTCGTCCGAAAAATAACACTATAACTCTAATAATAGTAAAATAATTAATATGTTATATAATTTATTTGTTATCCAATTATAATGTTTTTTCAAAAATAATTTCGATTTAACTAAAATTCGTTAAAATCCGGAAGACACTACAACCTGTCATTTTTTACACACACATTTGTGTGGGTTGGACTCACATAGAAGCAAAAAAAATTTTGTCTGGCCGGAAAAGAGATATAGCACCGAGAAAATAGCACTGACTCCACCAAAGCGACTCCCGCCTCTGACTTCGCAGCCTTGATTTTTTCTAGTAGCAAGATATATTATTTTTATATTAATAGTAATATTATTAGTCCGGCCCGGCCGGCCCGACTTAATAAAAAATATTTTTATCAAAATCAAGACTTAGAACTAGAACAAAAGAAAACCGGTATTTCGAAAACCGAGATTTTAAAAACCTGGATTTTGAAAACCGGAATTTTGAAAACCGTGATTTTGAAACCGGGATTTCGTAGTACACCACCCGTGAAAATTATTTGTTAAACAAAAAAAGTACATCCATTTTCTTTCATCTTTCGAACCATACTATTTTTGTTTTTAATATTTTTTTCTGTTATTTTATTTATATAATTCTTTTTATGAACATGACTGCCATCTACAGTTCAAAAAATAAACTGTAGACCTAAATTTGATGACTTAGCAAGCAGTACGGCCTGGCATTGAAATGGTTTGGACTAGCAAAATAAATTGAAACAGTTTTATGTTATTTATTTAAATACACATACAATTGTGTATTTGAATCGTTGACATCAATCATTTTGTGCAGTTGAGCGCTTTCGTCTAACTTATTTCAGGTTTAAATAATACTTACAACAAATAAAGAAAGTGTCTTAGAATAATTTTCTCATATTAACTAACGGTATGGATTTAAAATTTGAAATCAGTCACGGTGCTTAACTCGTACTATGTGGGTGATAAGCAAAGTTTACTTTATTCAAAGCTCAATTATTTATATATTATTGTAATTATTTTCTTTAAGTAGAACCATAGAGTAAGTAATTTTATAAAGAGTAGCGAAACAGAGGACAAATTTTCATCAAAAAAAGCTTGGGTTATGCAATCTAAATCGGTTATACAATACACTTACACAATAATTTTCCATTTTGTTTGTATCGAATATTGTCGTGACTATTGATAGGAAACGATAAATATTACGGTAAATAAAGATGTGTAAATTGTTTAACCCATGCATTTTTGATGAAAAATTTCCCTTTGTTTCGTTACTCTTTGGAGGGATTAGATACTCTTTGGTAGAACATAATTTACAAATAAATCAATGAAAAAAAAAATTCTGAAGGTTTAAATGCCTCTTCGTGTCCTTATTGGTACACTTTTATAAGTGAATTTATGATTTGTGTATTTGCTTAGTTTAGTTGCTTGCAATGTTGTTGTGCAATAATCAAATATTTATAATTTCAAAATTGCTAGGGGAATTGCCTTATTAAGAATGCTTTATTTTTAGATGTTAAGTGACCGCTATAATTGTTGTTTGTTTTCCTTCTGTTTAATTCTTATTTTAGGAATGATTTACTTGGCCTGGAAGGTTTAGTAAAACTAAAAAATCCTGATGACAATGTAAACAGTTCTAGCTCGTTTATAACAGTAGAACCGAAATCATCAATATTAAACATCCAAGCAGAAGAATTAAAAAGGTCTTTGTTTTTGTGTTATTGTAATGTATTTGTTTTTGCTTTTTAATTTATTAAATAATTTCTGGTTAAACAAATTAATATTTTTACAAATGTTTTGTTCTGGTTTTAACAGGGCGTCCGCGGCACCACACAGGAGTTTACCAGACATTCCAAAATTTCCAGATCAAGCCGGAGATACAAACTCAGAACTTTATGCAACGGTGGGTGATACTGATAAGGTTTTAGAAAAACCTCAAGGACGAAGTCCAGCGTCAATTATAAAAACTCAGCCAAGTGTATCACAACATAGTTCATTAAGTCAAGCTGACGATATAAGTTCACCCTATGCACGTGTAAAATCCCCACATCCATATGATAGTGTTCGGCATACGGAGCATCCTTATGCGCAATTACATCAAATTGGATCTGAAAATATATCAACAATTCATGAGGTAATGTCATCTTCCGGGCATCAAAACACGTCACAAACATTAAGTGACTCAAATGAGAATATTATACCCCAGGAGGAAGAATCGAATGAAATTCCAGCTGCGTCTGCTATTGCTGGTCGAATAGCAGCAAGTCAGGATTTACCGTATATGACACCGCCCATTGTACAACCATCGCAGCAAAATTTTAGTGGCGACTCTCAAGATTCCTCAAGTACCGGAACATCTATCTTACTATTTAATAGTTTAAAGTTATAACTTCTTCTTTTTGTTTTTCAGAAGGTTATACTAGTATAAGTGTGCGGGAGCCGCTTGCAAATATCAGAGCACAGACTAATCAGTCAAATAATCGGCAAGTCGGCAATAAACGTCGTGAAACGAGTGATTCACATTACGCAACAGTGTCAGATGATTCTGATGAAATGTACGCAGCCATTGATGACCCAAATAATCGAGGCGATTTATATACAAGTGGATCTGAAACCTACGCACAAATTCAGCCTCCATCCAGTTCTTTAACTGTATCGGTTGAGATTAATGCAACACCTCGTTCACAAGTGCAAGACACAGCTGCATCGCGACGTGTTAGTACAGCTAGTTCCCAATTCCCAACTACAAGTAATGCTGTTGCTGCTGGTAGTAATATTAATACAACCCAAAATAATGAAGTTGCGGTGGGTGAATTAAAAGCACAAATGCACTCTCGACAGGCTTCGTCGTCTAGTTGTACTAGTTCAGTAGGAAATTTGGGCTCACCGAAACCTGAAAAACGACAGGCTAATTCACCTCTACCACCGCCTCCAACACCCAAAAGTTCCGTACAATCTCAGCATTCTAGTATGTCGAATTTAACGTCGACGAGTTCGAATCCGAGTGGAAGAAACTCTGTAGCGTCCGTCATCGAAGTAGGGGGCGTAATAAAATCATTGTCGAAAGAAAATTTAAATAATGATATTAAATCGGCAACGAATAAGAAAAATAATGGCAATGAGGAGGCAAGCAAGAAAAAGCAAAGTCCGTCAAAAGATTTAGAGGGAATGTATGCCAAGGTGGGTTGGAAGAGCATTCTTTAAATTTATTATTTATATTATAATGATTTTTTACAGGTTATGAAAAAAAGTAAACTTTCAAATTTTTCGTCACAAAATTCTTCACCCATTATGGCGAGAAAATTGGAAAATTCAACTGAGCCCGTTTTAGCGCGTAACCACGAAATTGTCACAGCAGAAACCACTATTAGCAGTGATACAGTCGATCACGCCCAAATAAATAGCAATAACACTTTAATTCAAGATAATAATTATGAAACCATAGATAAACGTAAAATGCGGCACGATAATAAAGATCCCGGATACGAAACTATACCAGGTGACAAAGAAAATAATAATTTAAAATATTATCCTACTTCAAATACAGTTTCTTAATTTTACCTCATTTCATCTAATTCTCATTACTAAATATATCATAATTCGGATACTCTAAAAATTAACATATTGAACCTATATAGACGGAGCACTATTTAAATTTTCAATGATCCACAAATAATTAAAAAATTAATTTTTAGGTAACATGAACCACCAGGATTTAACAAAAACTAAAACTGAGTCATTTACCAATGAAGCGGGTTACGAAAGTTTACGCGATCGAAATCCAATAAATATTAGAAATGTTGATCCTGGATACGAGGTTGTTACAGAAAAACCTATTCCATCATCGTCATTATTATCACCAAAGTCTCAGGTGGCGCTGATGGGCAGTGGTTCAGAAAACCCAAAATCACGCAATTTAATCCAACGTAACAGTTCCGAATATGACCCGAACTATGAAGTATTACGCCCTAGTAATAATAATAATAATAATAATAATAGTGAAAAAACTTTATCAGACGATGGATATGCAAAAGTTCTAGAAAAAAATAAACCTTCGACAATAAATGATGGTTACAGTAGCATCAAAAGTGTTAATAAACGAATAGCTGATAGTGCTAGTGGATACAGCACGATTAATGAAACAAATGATGTGAAAGTTCCTCCAAAATATCATGATTATGCTAGTATAAAAGAAACTAAACCACCTAGCAATCTTCAAAAATGTAACGATGACGATGAAAATTCGGATATTTATTCTAGTATACCGAATTCACATACACCCCCCTATTTAAGTATTCAGGATAATTATTCGACTATAAATGAAACATCAACGGGGCATAATCAACAGTCCGGTGGCGGAAGTGCAACTTGTAAATCACCGAATAATAGTTTATCAATCACCAAAAATTTAATAAATTCACCTGATTATTCGAGTATATCAGAAACAAGGACAACACCGTCAACCGACAGTATAAATTCGTCGACGACCGATGTTCATATAGGTTATAATTCTCTTCAGAATGATTTATCGTACACAAATCAATCGAGTAATTATGAATCGCTGACTGAATCTGAATCAGATCCAAATTATGAATCTGTTAAATATAAAATATCGAATGAAAATCCATACGAGCGGCTCGACGATAAAAGTCCCGATCAAAAAGGTATGACGACGGTAACAAATAACAATAATAATAATAATCATATTAGTAATAATGGTAATAACTCAAATTCATTAACAACGACTAAAACGACAACCAATAGTAAAGTTGGTGATAATGCTTTAGAAGTAAGTGATTATTTTCAAGTCTGATATTAAATGTTTAAAAGTAAATATAAGTTTAACATAAAAACTATGATTAACATCTTAGTTAAAATTTATATTGTATGAATCATACAATTAGCTGTTAGTTCAATTTTATTAAGATACATAATATATGAATGATTAATTTGATATTTTGTGCGCGATTATTGTTAAAATATAAAGTAGAGAAAAAACTACGACATACTGTGCGAAAAAGACACTTCATAATTCGTATCACGAGAATTCCGTCCATAAATACTATCTAGAGAAGCTATAAATTTTGGAATTCTAGTAGCCAAAAAATTGTAAATGGTGTAATTAATGCGTGGATTCCACAGTGAAACAATTTTTTCAGTAAAAAATACTAGAAAACCGAAAAAAGGAGAGTATACATATTAAAATTACGCTAGAGTGATAAAGACAAACAAATGTTGCCATAAAAAGTATTGAGTTTCAGACTTTTTATGGCAACATTTTCCCCGCTGAATTTTACTGGAAATTTGTTTTGTTTCTTTCTAATAAGTAAAGGATTTATATTTTTATCTCGTGTTAATTTTAATGAAAAAAAATAGTTTCACTATGGAATTCACGCATAAAGGTGCTGATAGATTTTACTGATAGTAAAAAAAAGAGGAACAAAGAGGAATGTACGAAACTCTATGTAATAGACAAAGACAACTTTTTTGTTGTATACACTACTACAGACTCAAATATTTTGTAACTGAAAACGTTTTTTGTTTCATTCCGCCAACTCCAAATATATATTTTTTTTTCTTCCTTTAATTTTACTGACAGTACATATTTTCTAGTGGAATTCTAGCTTAATCCTGCTTGTCTGTTTAAAATTTTCAATAAGCCTCAAGGAAACATTCCTATACTTTAATGTTTTATTTAATTTATTTAACCTTAATTGTATAAATTTTAAATGAGTTTTAAATCCATCTAATTCAATTTTTTATATTAAATTTCGATAGATGAAAATAATGAGTTATCTATTCCCGTTTTGCTATTTTATGGACGTCTGCTAACACATCTGATGCGTACGGGCATTACAATAAGCCGTCGTTTTACATTCAGGGTTAAACTATCTCGGATAAGCAGTATGTTTGCTTTACATTTATTCCAGCATATTTTCCGATATCCTTAACTGATGTACCATTCTTATTTCATCCGATCCATGATTTCCAGAATTCTGTCGTTTTTTCCTCAATGCTTTTCTTTAATCTGCATACCATTGCAATGTGTGTAACATTCTGTACAACTTCGTCTTGTTTGAGACTACTTACCGTTGTCAAATCTGTGGGATTTGGATTTGGAGTTACTTATTACTGGTTACTTAGTTTCAAACTCAACATGTGCTGATCCATCGTCCATGTCAATGTACAGGTTGACATGGAGCTATGCAATGCGCAGGTGGTAACCAGTAATTATGTGTCTAAGTAAATGGATGATAGGCTAGTGAACGAGGAACATTAAAAGGACATTAAATCCATTGACAAAACATATGGCAATTACCGTTTGGAAACAATTAGACATAGAATCTCGTATTTTTTCGTAGTTTTTTCTCGTATTTTAAACGAAATGATGTAAACTAATGATGAACCAGCAAAATGATTTGTGTTGGGTAGGTGCATGAATAGCCGATTTTGTTTAATAACATTGTGACGCACAATTTTCTACTTATATTTATTGTTATTTTTAACTTGTTTAATGATGTGTTATCATTGTGAAGGTGGTTTTCTATGGATCTCTTATACAAATCGTGACATTCCTTTGCAAAAATCTCGCCTAAGTAGTTTTTAGCAGATTTCAATAATGCAGTTTATTTGAACCATTTACCTAATTCTGCAGCGACCGGCATTAATTAATTGAGCTAGTACCTAATTTACCCGGCACCAAAATAATAAAATGCAGTAAAGTCATTGATGATACACCAATGGCTCATCAGCGATAGTCCAGCATGACACATATATAGACATTTATCAGCAAATGGGATTATTTTTCGTTTGTGACAAGTCGGAGATGAATCGTTTATGACTTGTCTGAGATTAGTTGTATTCGTATATGAGAAGTCCTAGACGAATCGTACGTGACGAATTGAAAGTGATACCGCTGAAACGAATGATATGGGGCATATGTAATAAAAATATTTTATTTAAATGAAGACATTTCTAATTTTATTGTAATAAACCAATAATGTAAAAAGTCATTTTCGGCCATGTATTCCAAATTGGAAACTAAGTTGCTTATGTTAAAATTTTCAGAATAAAATAATTACAAAATGTTCACTTACCAATTACCAAAAAATAAAAATAATCGATAGTGTTGTCGCATCGAGAGAACATGACACCATATTAAAGAGTGTGTGACAGGATGAGAAACATCGACGACTTGTCATACATATTCAATTAAGACTTTGTCTTGATAAAAGAAATGAAGATGACGCATTATATCAAACTTGTCGTCGCATGTGAACGGTCATTGAGAGGATTATTTGAGAATCTAATGTGACGTCACAAATTAGTCAGTTCGTCAACTTACCATCAAAAATTGACAAAAAACTATGTTTCCTTTTTTACCGGACAAGTGGTGCAGTGGTTAAAGCTTCGGCACTTGGACCGGGAGGTATTGGGTTCGAATCCCATCAGAGGCAGGATGCAAATCGAATTTTCATCATCGATTACAATCGGTGATGTTAATAAACACAACTAAGACCCTCTGAAAGAGTGCAGAATTCAACGCCGACCCACCGTCGGCCGTCTTGGCATGGAGCTTGCAATGTGCAGGTGGTATACTGTAATTGTGTGAGTAGGTGAAATAGGTGGAATGAGTTAATGATGTGGCGTGAATGCGTGGTATCACAATGGGCCAAAAATGGCCTAAGTGTCAACCACAGAAACCTAACCTATGTTTCCTTTTTCATACATCAGAAAACAAGTAAGAAATAGAAACGTACGTCTTTTGATATTAGTCACATTTAAGTTACGATAGTAGCAAGTAGTGTGTAATTATTTGTAACCATTAGTTTTGTGCCAGTTACAAAATTGAGTATAAAAACGAACATTTTTCGTATATTTTAATTGTTTATTTCCATAAAGGAAAGAAAGTTGCTGAGCGAGCGTAAAGAGATATGTAAGGTTTATGGGTCTTATTGCATTACAGAACACACTCGTCAGAGTTAGTTTAAATTTTGTACTGGGTATTTTTTTCTGAAATATGAACAATACTCTGGTTCACAAAATGAAATTAAAGACGGCCAAGTGAACGCCATTACCTAATAGGAGCTTATAACTGTTCGAGAGCTTGTAAAGGGTAAAGGTATGGCACGTAACATTTGAAAATCACTTTGAAACTGGGTCGTTTACAAAATACTCGAAAACGATCATTGTTCGCGCGTGTTGAATCAGCATAAACCACATCAAAAGCCGATTTGCGGCAATATATCATGCTGTCAGTTTGTTGGGATTACAAAATTCTTGTGTATTTTGAGCCGCTTCCAAGGAACCAGACGGTCAAACTGATCAAACTTTTTTTTTATATGTTAATTTATTTGTTTGGTCTAAGCGTCGCCGCCCACATCACCAATAGTTAAATTTGTATAATATCATTTTCTATTATGTAATTATTTATATTATGATAAAATTTAGATTAATTTAAAATAAAATTAAAATAACTATATTTCAGCATTAATTTCACGTAGATATTGATTTAGTTCCTTGTATTGTAGTATAAAAATACTACAAATAAACATAAGAAGTCTAAACCGTAACATCAACCTATTAAAAATGTATATACAAAAACAAGAAATAGACGAGTTATACTAAATGAAACCTGGACACATGAGAACAATATACCACGAATATCTAAATATAAACTTATAACAAAAAACAGAGACACAGGATATGGAGGAGTAGGGTTTCTGATAAGAAACAACATTGGAGCCAAACAAGTCGACCTAAATATAAACATCACACATATTGAGGCAGAACAAATGAAAATAAAATTTAGAGAGGAAGAATTGTATCTGATCGCTTTTTACAACCCCCCAAATGGTAACACAAATGTGCAAATTATGGATTTCAAAAAATTAAGTAGCAATCAAACAATCCTAGCAGGAGATATCAATGCCTATAGTAGTCTATGAGATGAAATAACTAATGAGAACAAACTGGGTAAAATAATAATTAAGAGCACCATGATCCTATTAAACACCGGAAAACACACCAGACAAAATTTAAGATCGCATACAACATCAGCGATAGACATCTCCCTATGCACTACCGATATATATATAATAAACTCGAATGGGACTGCAAAGAGGATAACATAGGATCTGACCATCTGTCAATTATAATAAAAGTAAACATGCACAAATACATAAAAAAGGAAAACACCAGGAAGACAATCACCTACTAAATATTGAATCAAAAATAGAAGAAATCATATAAACAAACACAAAAATCATAACCATAAATCAAAACAATAGCCCAAAACCATGGTGGAACGAATACGTTGAAAGATTATGGAACTTAAAATCCGGAAAACAAAAATGCTATAATAGACATAAAAACCTTCACACGGCTACAGAACTACTCAGATCAATAGCAGTACTAAAACGAGAGATAAAAATAGCAAAAAATAAATCATGGGAAAACTTTATTAACACCATAAACAAGGAAATAAATACGAAACAACTTTGGCACAAAATTAATAAACTAACATAACATCTATAAAAACCAAATATATCCAGAAAACTGGAAAATTACAAAAATAATAGGTATTAAAAAACCTAATAAAGATATAAATAATATAAATCGGAAAATTATAGACCAATAAGCCTACTCAACACATTTTCGAAAATATATAACAAAATGATTCTTGAGGAACTAAACCAACACTTAGAAAACAATAATATACTACAAAAAAAACAGGTTTTAGAAAAAAATATAAATGTTATGGACTACTTCGTAAAATCAAAAAACGTAAAATAAATCACCAACAAAGGATTACCACAAGGCAGCAGCTTAAGCCCATGTCTATTCAACATCTACACCAGGGAACTCAATGATATCGAAAACAATAACAACAACATCTATCAATTCGCAGGCGATATAGTAATGCTAATAACAGGGAAAACTGAAATAGAAGTACAAAAAACAGCTAACAACGATCCTCAACACCATAACCATCAAAGAGGAAAAAACTATGAAACTACTGGGTATAACAATAAACAATAAAATATCACTACTGCCTCATTATAAAATAATTGAAAAAGAAATAATCAACGCAACAAATTTATTAAAAACACTAACATACAAAAATGGTGGAGCATACCCACACCTAGTTGCCAATGTATATAAAGCTATAATACAAACGAGAACAAAGTATGCAAATATAATAACACCCACAAACATAAAAAACAAAAAATAATAAACCAAAACCTGCGTATCTGCACAGGTATGCTAAAAACTACACCAATCCCCACCTTACTGGCGGAAACAGCAACACTACCGGCAGAACTCGACATTAAGGCCGCAACACTAAAGTATATAGCCAAACATCTTCAAAAGAATAGTGATATCGGAAAAAGAATAAAAAACAACTCTATAAAAAAACTGTCAACCCTATATATGGAGTATGATTTTCTACGTGAAACAGAACAGCCACAAAGCAGGGTTATGGAAAAAAACCGAAAACATCTTAGTTCAGGAAGTATTAACAAAAGAAATAAGGAAAGATACCCTAAACGAAATGATTGCAAGATCACACCACAACGAAATACGGATCAAATACAAGGAATATGTAGACATATATACAGCTAGGTGACTAACAAGAGAATAAGGAGGAATTGGAATTTATTTCAAAAACTCTGGAATAGAAATAAAATTACAACTAAAAAACCAAGCATCAATCAAAACAATAGAAACTTTAGCAATAAAAACTGCAATCGAGAAAGCTATAGTAATGAGTATAGAAAAGATGATAATATTCACAAACTCAACGAGCAGCTGCACCTCAATAGAACGAGCTAACGAAGAGGGAAAAATGAAAATACAAATTTTACGAACAACAAATATTTGAAATGATAAGGGGAAAAAATTTCAAAATAATTATACAATGGATACCGGGACACTTAGGAATAACAGAAAATGAGGGAGCAGATAAACTAGCTAAAGAAGCAATAGAAAATCCCAACGAAATAATAAACAACCTAATAACCATAAAGGATTCGTATTAAATAATAAAAGAAACAATAAACAAAGAATGGCAAATAAAATACAACGGACAACAACAGTCGGAAAATACAACAAAATTATCAATATATCACCTCCAAATAAACCATGGTATCATGAATAAATGTGCAGTCGAAATAATGCAAACTCCTAATTTGAGCAAACTACAAATTTGACAAGTTAATCATAATTATATGTATTATTATTTTTATTTATTTAATTTCAAACACGTAAACATTAATTAAAAATATTGGTCGTGTAGATTTCGGTTCAGACCTTAGCAAATGAAATATAAAAAAAAATCCTTTTCTTCTTCGATCTTGTTCTGCAATAGAATATCCTGCAGTTTCTTATATTTTCTTCTAATCATGTCGTATTTTGAACAATCATCTATAATATGTCTTGCATCCTCAACTGTATTACGTAATATAAAACTGTAAGTCTGATCAAATTTGATGAATCAATCATAGAAAAACGGCCAGAGTTGGCAAATCGAAAGGGTTTCACCATAATAATGAAGGCCTCACACATCTTTGGTGGATAGTGTGAAATTGGCTTCCTGGAAAGTGATGTCAAAGCTCATCCACAGACCAGATTTGGTGTCAACTGATTACCATTTATTTCGTAGTTTACCAAAAATCGAACCAAAAGTTGTTTGAGTGTGGAATTATGATGTTGGATGTTGCCAGAAAAATGACAAAAGTCATCAATCACAATGGAACAGACATTTTTGTTTAAAGTTTATTTTTTGTATAAAAATATGAGTTTTATTTCACACTACAAAACCGAATTTACTTTATTACTAACTTGGTATTTCTTTATAGCAATATACAAGATATAAATTTATTTGGTTTTAATTAAGCTCTAGTAATGCTTAGTATCGATTTATCCTATTGTAAAATCGATTGAATATTGGGAAAAATAGAAGCTTGTTAGCAAATCCAAAGTAAGCAATGTTGTAGCATCAGGATGTTTAGACGCCAAGGGTGATGAAACACACGGTAAGGCGTTGTTTTCGAAATCAATGTTAATATTTCATTACTTTCGACAAACTAGATAACAAATCAAACGGTCGGAGTTTGATAGGAATAATTTAACTCCGTTTTTCGCACGAGTATTAACTAAATATCTTAAAGCGAGTTAACAGAAGTTTTAGTATAATTGCAGACGCGTCGGTCCATTTAGTTTGTTGAAAAGACTTGAGGTCTTTGATAAGGTCTAGTCTACAAGATACAAGAAATGAGAGAATCAATTAAAACAAATTAATAAATATTAAGAAAATTATTATAAATGCATTGTGAATCAAATATTCAAAAATTGACTAACCGACGAGGAGTGTTATTAATACGTGGCCTAAACTAACAGTCCAAATTTTCGAGTGATTCTGTGTTTTATTCACCGTTTATATTTTTTTAGAATAAAATCGAATTAAAATTCGTATATTTTTAAAGACCAACAGAATAATTTTCAAATTTCACTGAATACGACTCTAGTGTACTACATAGTGTATAAATATGTTGAAATTAAGATTCTAAAATTGTTTTTGAAGCTCTATCCCAAAATAAATTTGTAAAATTTAACTGAAGTAGCCGAGTTCCACACAAATAATAGCCCGTTTACATGCCACCAATTTCCTTCTACAAAATGAAGAGCACAGAACATTTATTTTTTCCACCCGAGAGACAATAAAAGAAATATAAACATGCCATATTTTGCAGAAGATAAAAAAATAAAACTATTCTCTGGTTATAGTTTTTTTTTGTATATTTATATTTTTATTCTATACTGACGTTTCGAACGTAATTTATGTTCATCATCAGGAAAAAATGGATACTAAAAATACGTAGAAAAAAAGTTAGAAAACCATAAAATAGTTAGCAAAAAAACAGAAAACTTACAATAATAAAAAATAATTAAGTAAATTAATTGAAAATTTTAAAGAAATACAAAAAATTTAATTTTATAACACAAATTATTGTCACTTAATAGACGAAAAAATTAAAACAAGAAAATAATTTTTGTAAACATTTTAACTCTAATGTGAGTGACGTAGGTACCCGGGTATCTTTTGCGATTTTAGGCATCTATTTTTGTGTGTTTTACTCCTAAAAAAACTTTAAATTTTATGAAAACTTCTACTTCTATTGGTGTAGATTACGATTATACTCAAAAATTAAAAATCTTACAACTTGGACGAACGTGGAAAAAATAAGTTAATCACTCAAATTAAGATATTTTTTCTTCACTCACATGAGGGTTAAGAAAAGCAGTATAGATTATTCAATAAGGCAAAAAAATGTAGAAAAAATAAATATACTTAATAAACACATTTTATTAATCACTTGTTTTATATTTCGCAGAATTAGATTTTTGACTATTTTAATTAAAAAATTTGTTCAAAAATTTTAAAAAATCACTCGATCGATTTTGACTTGTTAGGTCATCATCAGGAGTATCTACTCCTCGAGTAGATACTCCTGATGATGACCTAACAAGTCGAAATCGATCGAGTGATTTTTTAAACTTTTTGAACAAATTTTTTAATTAAAATAGTCAAAAATCTAATTCTGCGAAATATAAAACAAGTGATTAATAAAATGTGTTTATTAAGTATTAGTGTGTTTCGCCAAGTGCCTACGGCAAATAGCGTAAAAAGTAAAAATAAATATAATGAAAGTGTTAGCCCAAAAAATGAGGTCAGATGAAAATTTGAATAGAAATGAAATTTGTCATGATAAACTATTACAAAAAATAAAAAAAAATAAAAATGTTAACATAAAATATATTCGGTCCGAGTACTTTTATGGTAGCAAAATCAAAATCAACAAAAAAAATTAGTTTATGTTTATAAATGTTAAGCATTCATAATAAAAACAGACGCCATAGATAAAAATGAAAATGTTGGTTTTGAATTAATTAAAAATAAATTAATAATAATCCTATAAAATGCAGTCGAAACAATTTTCTACATGTAAACGGGATTTAATAGTTAATTTAGCCAAATCATAAAAACATGATTTAATTACAATTTAAAAATGGTCGGTTGATTATACTTTACTGCAATAGAATTCAGTAAACATACCAAGGCGAAAAAAATTTTCAACTTCGAGTACAAGTCATAAAGCCATGATCTGTAACTTCTCCAAAAAATGTGTCTAAAGAACATCTATCTTCAAGATCACCTCATTTCAGGAACCAATTCGAATCAAATCTAACTGAAATCAGTTATGAAATTGTATAATCCATTTAAAATTTATGTTATACCGAAGACAGACACAAACTAGATAATCATGAATTCTAGATTATCGCGATGTCATATCACGATTTTCATCAAAACAGGATTATTATGTTAGCAAATTTCATTATTACACTCGGGTTGTAGGAAGAAGATAAATGTGAAACAAGAAAAAATCAGTAGGATTGTATGAGGCTGGGGAACATAAGTCATTTTGATTGAATATATTGAGAAAAATTGATAGATTGTAAATTAAATTTTAAAATTTTAAACTGTCACAGAAATTTTTTATACATTTAGTTTATATTAACTTATTGTACCTAATTCGATGTAATTCAAAATCGGCAAATACGCATTGAAATTGTTTTATTTCATTAATTAAATATGAATTTAAATGCTACAAAATCGGGTTTGTGTCTGTCACCATAATTATAAAATCGAGATTTTATTTGTTTGACATCCACGGTATTAGTCTGTCCACGGTATTAGCCTCTTAATTTCATCATAAAATCGAAATTTTACCCAAAACTGCGGCGGTATGTTGTACCATCACTTCGAATCGAAATTCGTAAAAAGTCGAATGGCGGTATGTTGTATCATTTTCGAAAAGCAAAACAGATACAACTTTCACTTTTTCGATTCGACTTTTTTCGAATTCGATTTGACTTTTTTCGAATTCGATTCGACTTTTTTCGAATTCGATTCGAAGTGATGGTACAACATACCGCCCCTGATTCGGAAATTCTCGAGTTTCATTCAGCATTGTCGATTTTTGTTTTTGAGCTCGGTAATTTTCGGATGGTTTGGGCGAAATTATGGTTCTAGAAAAAGTACAAATTGTTTCATACGGTATTTCCCAATAAAACACTTTTACATTTTAAACAAAATAAACTTCAATTATTAATAAACTGAAATCTAAAAACAAAGTAAATTCATTAATAATAAGTGTTATCACCTTCAGGCCGTATCATTTCATAAATACACTTGCCATATTTGTTTATTGCTATTTTTCTTGAATAACACACCGTAATTTTCGTTATCTTGGCCGCTCCGTTTCGTGAGGGATGATTAATTACCTAAAGCAAATGCTGAAAAAATTTACGTTCTGCGCCCTCTGAGTTCATCACTTAGAATCTAAACCAACTAAACCTTAAGGTCTTCCAATAAGAATTTTTATTTTTTTTTAAATTTGAAATTTAACACGCTTTGTTAAAAATATATGTTTTTCGTAATTGAAATTTAGTGTAGACACTTGACCATATTTGGATGAAAAATAATGTCTGGTAAATGTCCACTACGAGCCCGTCTGTAAAAGTTGATCCTTTTTATCGAAATTTCGGTTTCATTTCTACATCATTCATGAATCCCACGACTTGTTGAGACCTTCGAGATTCTGGGTTTTCTCATAAAACTAATCTTTCACAAAAAATAATCTAATGATGCTTGATCAAACATTCTTGGTGGCCAACCAACATCTCCCCTTCACGAAATTAATCGTCGATCAAATCTGTTTCTCAATAACCCGATTGTTTCATTGACATATCAATGTAATGTCGTTAATATTCATATAATCAATAGTTGACGATAAAACATTTGTTATCATAATGTCTCTGAAGCGACCACGCTGTGGAATCGATAAACATGGGTTCTCTGCAAGACTTATTTACACTATATTAATATTTTCGGTTGAACGACTAATAAACACGTTTGCTACTAAATCAGTGGGCATAATTTTACGAAATGTTGTTTTTACAGATTCACCATTTTTTTCTAAATGGATTTTAATTATTTTAATACGATTTAAACGGTTTTCGAGCTATTGGAAAAAAAGTTATTTTTGGTGGACCCCTGTAGTTCTCCAAAAGAACTTATTTAGAGATAGGTTCTTCAACTGCCTTAAAATATCTTCTACATATCGAGCTGATGTTACAGCAGGGTATGATACTATTATCAAATTAGTTTTACAATTTGATTAAATTCCTGCCAAGTTTATTATCGTTTGTTTTGGTAGCTGTCTCTAATATCTGTTAAACAAATTATTTATGCGTGATCTTAAATTTCTCAAACAATTATCACAGAATATGGTTATTTGCAATGAAAACTCCAATGCTAAAAAGCAGAATTATTGCTTTAAAACATGAGTAACTGTGATGAACCGACTTAGTAAATTTTTCTAAAAAATCGTGTTTTTTAAATATATAATAATAAATAAAGTTGACCAAAATTAACAATTGGGTTCAAAAATTACCTCATCAAAATCCTGCAAACTGTAGTTTATAACTATTTTAATTTGGTATCTCAGATTGTCTCAATTGAATATAATCATCAAAAAGCACAAAATGTTAAATTAATCAAACATATAGTGATTAAATTAAAGTAATAAATACATTTAATATGCATAAATAATAATAATTTATTAAACAAATATATTGTAAAAACTAATAGCTTATTGATATATACAGGTTGATCCAAATTTAAAGGGAACAGCTTAACTCCGATTTTCACAAAAAAAATCGTACTATGGAGTAGCGTGCTAAAATTCGGGTTACGTTTAAAATATACCACAAATCGAATACCTATGCCAAAAAACTAATCGAAATCACATTGATCGGCTTCCAAGTGCGTACGGCAGGCTCGAGATGAGTTCCGCTCGATAGTGTGACATTTTTATTCACTAAAAAAAATTCTCTACAATCCGCGAAAACTCTAGAACTGGATCGTGCTAGGTATCCTTTAATTCGATCTGGGCCGTCTTACATGCCTCGGACGGAGTCTTCTACGTATTGCATGTATGTATCAAGATACCTCCAACCATATCTCGTTTGATAGTAGCCCCCAAAATCGTAGCAAGTCGGTCTCCTCTAAAAACCAAACACACATAAATATCGTGTAACACACTTCGTCACGTTCTTTTTGGCAATACCGACTCTGTGGAGATCTTAATTTTCTCATTCTATGCAAGTAGGTGATAAAATACACAAGCCCTGTTAAAATAGAAAGAAAAAAACCTTGCTAAGGACACGATCCACTCACGAGCGAAGTTTTTTAATTAATCTGGCCAAACATCGGCCGTTATCCCTCTCTTCCTGCCTGATCATCACTGTGATGAAATTTCTAGTTAAGTTATTTCTGGCTTGGATAGTAGTTCTCAGCCGCCTGAATTTCCTCTCCTGGTAACCTTTCCAGCAGCTTCCCCATCGTGTCAAACATACGGATATGTCATAAGTTTGAAAAGCCGTCCTCCAGCAATACGTAATCTGACCAATGATTCCAACGACCCATATCTTGATCAAACAATTTTTTCCGGGTGCATTGGCACGGGTATTAACGTACCCATTTAACCAAAAATGAGTTTAGCGCTGAACACAATTTTCACCGAAACAAAAAAATTGTTTAAGATATCGCTAATCACACGTAATGTGTCAAAAACATATACATAGACGAAAAAACTAAAAAGAAAAAAATCACTATTTATTAAGCTCCCACAGTTTAGCTGAGATGTACATTGATCCAATGATCCTTTTCTTTTATAACTAAGATCACAGCTGAGATTAACTGAATTATTGCCTAAAAGTTTTGCAGCTGAGGTTTCTATATCCGACCACTACAAGTTATTCCCTTAAATTTGCCACACCCCGTATATAACATATATCCTTTATAAATTATTAATGTAAATAATATTTAAAATAAAGATAATTAAATTTATAATATTTTGTAAATTTTAACAGATAATTAATTAAATAATAAACTTGTTGCATTTTAACGACACAAACATTCACATTTCAATTTTACTGCTTGCAGGGCAAATAAAAATTATCTGAAGAATAATTGTGTAACTACATATATACTCTATTGTTTTTTTTATCATATATGTGTATGTACTTGTATTAGTAAGTTTTGTTAACATTTGGTCACAAAAAAGAGTTTAGCATGTGATGGTGGTCAGTCATTTAATTTAATTGACAAGTTGACACATTTTTTTTTATTTCTAGATGTAATTATAAAGTCTTGTGTACCTATTATGCCAAAGTTATATAAAGTTAAAATTTTGAAAAACACAAATATTACATTTATTTTAATATATAAATATAAAAGTCAAACTTTTTGTTTATATAATTTGCAATTTAGTAAATATTAATTTCCTATTTGCGAAACCTCAAACACACACACACACACACGCAACATTACACATCCCAATATAATATAATTATATATTTTTTGCTAATTAAATAAATAACACATTAATTATAGTATTTTTTATTATAAGCATAAATATATTAACACCTATACATATAGATATTTATTTACAATTAATTTTACATTTATTTTCGATATGATTATATAAATAAATTAATAAAATTATTTTTATTTTAATATAAACACTTATATTTAAAAAAAGAGAAATGTATGTTTTTATTATAGCCCAATATTTATCATTTGCGTGGGAATCCATAGGTGTCGCCCGTGACTAATGAAATCACTATGATGATTAGCAAAGTTCGGTGTGAATCTATATTTAAAGGCGAATTTTCATTTAGATGCTTCAAAAGAGTCTGAACGAAGTTTCCTCAATTTTCTGTATGTTTGGAACATTTAGTGTATAAAAAATAAAAGAAAAACAAATTTTAGTTCAGCTTTCATTTTGGTAGCAAATACACTGGTAATTTTTATTTTAGAGTTGTTGGTGATTTATAAACGCCTCTATTCTCTTAGTCGTGTCGTTTCATTCGACGCGACAATTGTCGTGTCACTTCGTCTATAAAACTTTATTCTCTTAGTCGACTGTGGTGAAGTGACAAAAATAAATCAAAATAAATAATCTTAATAGCCTAAACAATATCGACGCGCGAGATGCGTGTAACTGTCAAAGACGCGTGAAACATATTATGAGATTTGTCGTAATACAATCTCAACGACCGTTTTTGACATTGACTCATACAATCTATTCAGTTTATTTTGATTTCAAATTGATTGTCTCGGAAAAGTAAGAAAGTATCTATAAATTTAAATAAAATTCTATTTCTGTACTAGGAGATGTTGTATTGTACAATAGTTTCTTTTCTTTTACTAGAGCAATTAGCTGCTCTCATTCATCATAAATATTTTATACAACGAAAATATATAATCGGAACCTATATTTACGCTCGTATCGCTTCAATCGACTAAGAGAATATTAAAAGATGATTGTCGTAAGAAGCGACAGGTGGCACGACTAAGAGAATAGGGGAAAGTTTATAATTTTAAAGCACGGTACATGATAAATTTATTGCTCGGGAAATTCACTACCATTATGGTAGCTTCTCTTTTGTTTTACAGATTTTAATTGCAAAAAAATATAAAATTTTACTAAATTTAATTGAATTTTTCATTACTACATTTTTGGTTACGTTTTCATAGACATTTCATAGACATGTTGTTCCTATAAATTTCTTAAATCAAAAAAATAAAATAGCATGGTTTCGAGCATATCGCGCATGTTGAGCTTAAAGTGACAAAGAGCTATCTATAGTCAACGCAACATTAGCTCTTTTAGCAATCGTTGAGTGGGAATTTAATACGGTAGTCGTATAAAGCTACAATATCTGCATGGAAAACATTATACATATATATATATGTTAACCTTTGGTAAGTAATTTTATTTGGAAATAAGCCTGCAATAAAATAATTAGTTGGGCCCATTATGAAACTTTTTCGGTCTCGAATTTATCGATCACAAAAAATATTGGTATATTAGATAGAAAAAGTATTAACAAATTACTATGAGAAAACCTCGTGATGGAAAACTTTTATTTCGGATTTGTTCCATAATTTTGTTTTTATATTTTAGGTACCTTGATAGTAGGAATAGCATGGTCTAACATAGACTCTCTACCTGCTATTGCTATCTAGTTATGCTATGAAATTTCGGTCAAATTGCAATTGGAGACTCGCAGTAATATTTATATGCTATCGGTATGCTATGAATACTTGCTATATCGGCAGAACTAGATAGCATGTATATAGCCTGTATATTTTGACGTTTCTTCTATTTCAATACGGCGTCTACTAAATTTTTTAATCGCTTTCATACAAAAGAATGATTTATTAACGTCAAATTATAGCAAGTTTACCACACCAGACTCCAGCTTGGCAATTTTTGATAGAAAGAGAAAATAGATTGCAAAAGTATTCAAATAGCAGGTGGAGAAGCCGTGTAAAACAGTATTGTTATTGTATGAGCAACACAAATATCGATTATCATCGGTTTTACAACTCAGGGCACTCTTCTGTTTTTTAATGTTCTCATAGGGAAAATAAATTTCCAACCGCTTAAGGTAGTTGGTCCTTTTACGGTAGTTGGCTGTATCTAGTCCTTTTCCGGCTGACCGTTCCGATCGTTATTTGTTCGACACTATCTTCTAATGTCTCTGATAAAGTAAATTTGCTTCTGGTACACCTTTATCTCCTTTATGGGTTCGTTCGTCATTTCAATGTTTACTACTCATTTATTGATACGATTAAATAGATCCAATTAAGAGCTTAGAAAAGAGATAAAGAAAATTGGAGTATAGGCTCGAAACTAAAATTAAAGAAGTGGAGGTACGTGTGAAACTCATTCTTTCATCACGCGACGATAAGCAAGATCAATGGATTACAAAGGCAGGGAGCCTATTTGGGAAATCGATTCGAAATGCTTTTCGATTCGATTGATCAATTCGATTCGAATATGATTTGGTATTTAGGGAAATTATTTTTAATCATTATTACCTGTAACAATAATTTAAATATTGACGATATTTTGACGTTTAATTACAATTATATTTTTGTTTGGTGTCTGTCTGTGGAAGACAATATTTTAAAATATTAGCTCTTATACTACCTTTGTTAAATATCGATTTTTTACTTCTAGATTGTGTTTTAAATTCTAAATAAAACATCCTTATGCCTAGTATCATGACTACTATGCACATCCTGTCCCCTACACAACAACTGACATAATTATTGTGGTAACAAATTTTTATCAAGCCTAAAAATAAAAGTCATTACGTTCATATACAATGTATTTTCCACTGTTAACAACTCTAACTCCAGCAACATATCACAGATTCTTGCATATCTATCTCTATTTAGCATAACCCTCAATGCTCTATTCACGATAACTTGTATTTTATCTATGTATATCAGACTTATTTACAATGAAAACTATACTTTTACTGCAATAGGTGATATGTTGCATTACAAACTACCTTTTTCGCTTTTACTGATCACAAATCTAGCTAATACACCTACGTCCTATAAATATTTTGCCAATCTGCAACAAAGTATTGGAGTCAAAATTTTGGATAAGTTGCTCGGGCACATCGCTGAGAATATAATAGGCTATCTGCACACCAATCTGGTTTCAAAGAGCAGCACTCTACAGAGACAGCCACAGCGGTTCAGTATACGGATTTTGTCTCGAAATGTGTGAAACGAAATGAGTGTAACCGGAAAGATATAGTAGTAGCATTTATGTTTGTGTTAGTTTCGTGCGTATGATTGTTTTACTGCTTATGCAAGCCACGTGTCATTGTTTTTTTGTTTATTCATATTAACCCTTTCAGTGCCAACATGATTTCGGCTACTGTATTGAGGAGCACGATCGCGCGTTTTGGCACTCAAAGAGTTAACCATTGTAAACGCCATATTTTTGTGTTGTTTGTGTATTTTCAATTTTTTTTATAGTTAACATTTTATTTTTAAAATTTATGAAATTTAAAATAAATTTGTGTATAAAATTTTATTAAAACATATAAAATTAATTTATGATAAAAAAAATTAAATATAATAGATATTAGCATGCTGAATAATAACACTCCACAGCTCGAGCGCAGACGTAATGTGCTGAGAAGAAGAAATAAGCACCATAACAATTAAACCGATTCGCTCGGATCGCGTTATTTTGGTACTGTTCATCATACAAATGACACAAATACGGACAAAAGAAAAATACACATACAAAGACATAATTGTGTATTATACAGTGTGTACGTATTCGATTTTATTTTGCTTCACTCATTTTAAATGAGTAACTCACTAGACAAAATCGATATACAGAACGCCTATCCAGAACGCCTATCCGATCCAGAATTGGGAGACGAAACCACAAATTTGTGTATACGTAACGACGCATAATACACAATTTTGAATAAGTGTGCTGTCATTTGTTACGCATGTATGTGTGTTGTTTTTGTGACCATAGGCATCAAAATTTATCGAACCATTTTCCCATGGTATCTAGATGGGGAATTTGACAAAAGCAAAATTATGCTAAATTTTGAGGAAAGTGAATTTAATTTTTACGTGTCATTTTATTGAACACGAAATGTTTGACAACTGTTTTTTTTTATAAAATATAAAATTTGTTAATTTACAAAATATAAAATTATTAACCTAAAATAAAAACATTACGAATAATGTGGCGCGACGTCCGAACAAATTTGTTTGTTTCTAATACAAAAACACATATATTCTACACTATTGCGTTCCGGTAATTCTTCTTTCCTGTCATTATTTTTGGACCAAAATAGGCGTCCAGGTGCGGTATGTTGTACCATCACACTCGAAATTCGAAAAAAGTCGAATGGCGGTATGTTGTATTATTTTCGAAAAGCAAAAATGATACAACTTTTACTTTTTCGATTTGACCTTTTTCGAATTTCGACTTTTTTCGATCGAAGTGATGGTACAACATAGCGCCCCTGATGTTTATTAAGTGCAAGAGCAGAAATTAGGTAGCAGAAATTTCACATATTCAATATGTGAAAGAGAAAGCTAAACTGGATGTTTTGCGGGATAAGGCTTATCCATTTAACCGTAGAGGTAATAGTGGTTCGTCTGGTTTCGTATTTCATCCACGTTTTAAGAACTTGTCCTCAATCGCTTTCTGTGATACAGAGATTCAAATGCTGAGCAACCGTGTGGATTTTGCCCCTACGCCAAACAAAATCAGCCTACGGTCATTCGAGAATCTCGCTGTAGATGCTGAAACTGCCTTATTTGGCCAGACAACCCAATTAAAATCAGTGTGTGCGCTACAAATAAAGAAAGGTATTGATAACTCTTCTTCTCCGTCAAACTCTTCTTCTGCTGCTTCTAATACTAACCTCAAAGTGATTGGTGCGATTAAGAAAAAACTACGTGACCATGACCTAATAGCGTGTAAAGCGGATAAAGCCAATACATTTACCGTGCTCACAAAAGTCGATTACTGTAATAAAATTTTTGATTTTACTTTTTATTTTTGATTGCAATAGTGCTTGGCAGAGATCCAACTAAGTCTTTTAAGACTTCGGTTAGTAAGTGTATCAACCAATGCCAGAAGTTATTTGATGGAACTGGTTGGAAGTACTCTGTCATGAATCTATCTGCTCCGATCCTTTATGGTTTAGCAAAAATCCATAAGAAGGGCATTCCGATTAGACCAACAGTCGCGTATTGCAATGCTCCTGCCTACAAGCTATGTACGGGTTTAATAAATTTTTTTAATTATCATACCAATTTATTACTCGGTTAAAAACTCGGTAGAATTGAGTAACAAAATTCAAGACGTCGACATTCCATTAAATTCAAAACTAGTTTCGTTTGACGTTGCCAGAACTTCTATTCCAATTAACACTTTGTCCCAAATAGTTTGTAATTACTTAGAAACGGATGTTGTAGATGAGGGCTTTACGTTGATAATACATATTTCAAATTCGCTAATGGTCTACCGATGGGCTCCCCTCTATCACGTTTGTTGGCTGAAATTTTCATGAATTTCTTCCAACAAATGATCATATCAAATAACATATCGACAATCCTTATTTTCGTCATATAATCTTTTGGTATAGATATGTTGATGACATACTATGTCTATGAGGTGGAACTGATAGACTGTTAGACTGTTTCCTTACTTGGTTAAATTCTCAATATCCCGCCATTGATTTTACGTTAGAAAAAGAAGAAAATAAATGTATTAATTTTTTTTTATATAACAATAACCAGGATTAACTCTTCTTTAGATTTCAAAATTTATCGAAAACCCACGTATACAGACGCTGTTATCCCTAGTTCTTCAAACCACCCCCATAATGTTAAAATGCCAGCTTTCCACTCACTCATAGATAGACTAATAAATATCCGAATCACTATCGACTATCAACGAATAACGGATATGCAACTAGGACTATATTAAAGTTATTGAATAAAAAGCTAAAGCGTAAAACTCTAACGGGTATTTATCCACCGGATAGTGCAACGCGGGAGAATTGACGTCGCTTAGAGTATATAGGGAAAACGAGCCAACGGATTAGCAACATCGTGTCCAATTATACCAATATTAGTTTTGCTTTTTATAATAATAACACAATAAAGAAAATTATTTTTAACAAAAAACCCACAGTTGATCACCTTTCCAAATCTGGTGTTTATATAGGATCATTGGCAATGATTGCAGTTTCTCCTATATTGGCCAGACTGGGCGCAATTTCGGAGTTAGAGCTAAAGAACATTTATCTGATTGCAATCAAACAACTTTCCATAACCATTAAACTTTAGAAAATCATACTTACAGCTTGAACAATTTAGACATATTACATGTACAACCCAAAGGCAGACGTTTAGATACCTTACGAAGTTCGAAAATCAATATTTCTTAACTAAAATATCCTTAACGAAAGAGAGAAATCGCTTTCTCAACAATTACAGACCCCGCCCTTTTCTATTTTCACGTTCGTAATAATTTGACTAATACGTCGGGTAATTAAATGTACTTCAATATACCTTGAATTTTGTTACTCAGCCGATGACTAATCGCGTATAAGTGTTTTTATTACTATTATTTTTTTTTTAATTATTTTTATTAATTTAATTCATATTTGATTAAATTTCCCAAATAAATTTTAATTTTATTTACATAAATACGTTTTAGTAGCTGTTATGCTGGGTCCCATTTGAAACGCGATATTTTAAAACGAGAATTATCAAAACGCGATATTTCAAAACGCGATACGGTACAAAACGCGATATTTCAAAATGCGATATTTCAAAACGCGGTATGGTACAAAACGGGATATGGTACAAAACGGGAGTTTAGAATCGGGTTATATCAAGCGGGTGAAGGGGAAATTTAATTTCAGTTTATAGGAATTTAAAAATCGATAGGAACGATAGTATATAGGATCGGTATCAGGTGGGTCGCTGCGCTCCCACCGCTTCGCAACGCATATTCTGTACCATATCGCGTTTTGTACCGTATCGCGTTTTGTACCATATCGCGTTTTGAAATATCGTGTTTTGAAATATTGCGTTTTGTACCATATCTCGTTTTGTCATATCTCGTTTTGAAATATCGCGTTTCGAGCGGATCCGGTTGTGCTTGTAGTAATAACAAATACGCATTTTTAATATATCGCCATAGTGTGGTTTTGTACTGTTTACGTGTGTGTGTGGTTGTGTGTATGGAAGATATACATGACGATAATTTTAGGAGTAAAATATTAAAAGGATGAAAAAATTAAGTTCGACCGTATGTTTTTAAATCCATACAAATCAAATACATACATACAATTTTTTTTCCACTTGTATCTCCCTTTTCCCACCAGACACAATTTTTGTTTTTGCTTCAATTTAAGTCCAACCCACACAAATGTGTGTGTCAAAAATGACTGATTGTAATGTCTTCCGGATTTTAACTGATCTTAGTTAAATCGGAATTATTTTTGAAAAAACATTATAATTTGATAACATGTAAATTTAATTATATATCATTATTTGTTTTTGGCAGTATACAAATTATTTTGCTATTATTATAGTTATAGTGTTATTTTTCGCACGAAAACGATTTAAGTGGATTGCACAAATGTGTATGTTGGTTCAGAAGTGAATTTTTGACATGATTCTTTTGCGTTGTGATGGCAGACAAGAAAAGAGATATACAATTGTGATGGCAGACAGGAAAAGAGATATACTGTTATATGCATTCACACATCATCACATAAAAATAATCATATCGTTATATACAAGGTGAATTGGTTAAAAGTCTAATGACAGAAAAGGATGAAAATGAAACATAAAAGAATTATCTGTTTGCGTGGTGTTCGTATTTCATCAATGTGTGTATGTATGCATGTGTGTGTGTGTGTATATCTGAATACATAATTGATTCGTTTTATTTATAATAATTTTAATAATTAGTTTAACATATTATTTATATTAATATTATTTTAATGTATGTATATGTTACGGTTAGAGTGTGTAATTGGTTATTGTGTGTAGTTGCCGGTTATTATACATAATTACCAACTGCGTCGGTTAATATGTATATTTTTTTAGAATTATTCACTTTTGCCGGTGGTTGTGTATAGTTGCCGGGCCCCTTTGGTTGAAGTGTTAAATACGAAAGTTTAAAACGCTTCTTCTGATAGTGCCACAAATGTTTAAAATTAAAATTAAATGTTTTGTAAATAAAAAAAATTTTTAATGTAGTTTTTAATTCGTTGTATACCTTAGACGATGGGGAACCCCGCTTTTCCAGAATTTTTACAATTCTTAAAGTGTCAAGTTTTAATTATAATTTTAAACTAAGTAAAAAAACTTTCATATTATTCACTTTAGCCAAGGGGGTTTGGTAGTTGTATGTAGTAGCCCGTTAAAGTGAATAATTAAAGCAAAGTCATTGATATTTCACAAATATACCGAGCGCGCTGGTGGTTGTGTATAGTGACCGGTAATTGTATATAGTCACCAGATTGTACACGTTGACCGTAACATATATATTTGTTTTTATTTGTAATGTGTGTAAATGTTTCCATTTATCGATGTATTTGTGTGTAAGTTGTTTTCGATAAATTATTTTGGATAGACTATGCGAGGACATTGCAAAAATGATTCGATTCACAGCTCCACAAAAAAAAAAAAAAAACTCCGGCACCCGAGACGAGAATAGGTGTCCTATATGTTTTTGGGGTCGCTGATCATGAATCTGCACTCAGAATTTCTGTATCGCATCAAAATTTTGAATAAATCGAAAAAAATCTATGAAAATCGATAAAAAAAAGCCCGCCTGCTTGTCAGCCTGCCAGTTCACCTACTCACATGTCTACCCGCCTGTCTGTCTGTCTGTCTGTCCACGATTTTTTACGATTTTTCGCAATTTTTTCGGGACTTTAGTCTGTTTTTTGGCGATTTCTTTTTTTTCTTTTTTATATTTCATTTTAGCATAGAAGCAATTTTGAAAAAAAATTTTGATGCGATACAGAAATTCTGAGTGCAGATTCGTGATCAGCGACCCCAAAAACATATAGGACACCTATTCTCGTCTCGGGTGCCGGAGTTTTTTTTTTTGGAGCTGTGATCGATGAATCACTCATGAAACTTGTGTGTGTATGCCAATAACATTTTGAGGCCAGAAACCACGTCCTCGTGTGGATTCGCCCAATGTAATTTAAATTCATGTATGTATTGTAAATATATAACATGTACATTCAGGCGTTATTATTATTTGTTATTATATAATTTTTATTAAATAAATTGGTTTATAATTTGTTTACTTAAATTAATTTTTTTTTCTAACTATTAATAATGCATGATGAAAACTCCAAATTTCAAATAATATAAATAACATATTTTTTGTAGACTGGTTTAAAAAGGTGAGATCTCATATTTTTTACGGTATGGCAAAGGGAAAATGGTTTTTAATTTTTATTTTAGTTTTTAATGACAAGTAAATGTTTCATGTGATATCCCTCGGCCATTTTATGTTAACTATTTTGCTTCTGGCGCTAGTTTCTGTAAAAAATGTATTTGGCTCAATAATATTTCTCGAATCAGATTCGCAATTACCTGGGAACGTCAGACACGAATGTCGATTGGTTTGAGTTCTAAATCCTATTCAACGACTTGCTCACGCACCAATTATGTAAGAAGCCTTTCGCGTGCTCCTATCTTCCGTTCGTGCCGTCACCTCACGTAAACCTTGATCTTTTTTGATTGATTAAGATGTGCGGAATTGTCTCATTATTCTGTTTCTAAACGGTACGAATTGTGCTGAATAGCAATTCTAGCAAACTTTAGTTTTGGGAAAACTGAATTTGACTGAGTCATCTCTTGGCGGGTTAAGGCCAAGTTTGGTTCAGCTATGGCGAATGTTAGAACTGGATTTTTATTTGGCTGATTATTTTCAAATTTATATTAAAGAAAATCCAGAACTTTCTCCAGGATTTATTCTGGAATCTCGATTTGGCTCAATATACCAGATTTGGACATAATTAGTTAAGAAATTGCCTAACATGAAGTCCAGAACTTCTCTAAAATCCGTTTTTAAATCCCCACCCAATTCTGCATACCTTATGGGACAATAATTTTTTGGGATTTGGTCAAGTTCCATTCAGAATGGTCGAACTGTTTGACCACCAAAAAGATAAGTTAAAACCCCAATACAAGTTTACCTTAGTTTATTAAAATCCTAGCCCAGCTCTACAAACTAAAATGGAAAGTTATAGGTTAGGTTACGGTAAATGACTTGGTTTCATTCATTATATCCGAATCCCAACAGTTCGTCAAATTCAGTATTGTGCATTTGTTGAGAGATGGCCTAGTTCCATTGAACATTATTTTAGAGTGTCAATCCAACTCTACATACCATATTTGACAGTAATTGGTTGAGGAGTGGTAAGGCTCCATTAAGCATGGCATATATGTTCTGTGCAGTATAATTTACTTGGCAATTAAACGAATATTCGTTAGTGACCAAAATTAATAAATCATTTGAAATGTTTGCGAAATAAGCTAAATTTATTTGAAATATCCAATCCGTTAGTTAGTCTGATATTGAATAATATTGATAGATTTCCGGGAACCATTGCCTCACATATTTTCTACAACTTTTTGAATTATTTTTGGCTATCTCGTGGTTGCCAATTCAAGAATTAAATACTAATGAATTTTAGAGTAATTTGTAATATAATTTAAATAATTATGGTTCCAGGAAATTTATTGTAATGTGTGGAATTGCAGGAGGATTAAATTAATAAATGTTTTTATTATTTAGGAAGCCAGAAAATATTAATTTAGATTTAAATTTCATGAAATTTACAGATGTACGTGAAATAGTAGCTGTGTTGTTTTCGCGAAGCCCGCTTGGCTTTGGTGTTTTAGGCCAATTTTGCTTTCAGCAGTATTTGTTTGTTGATTTCCGGTGGCGGAGAGTAGTTGTTCATCAAAGTTGGCGTATTTCTCAGTAGTGGTTGAAGGAGAGTTGGCTTTAAATAAAACTAAAAAAAAAAAAAAGATTTTCATAAAACCGATTCAGATTACAATTACTACTGACATGAAGGCCAGCTGTGGTGAACAGTTGTTTTCCGTTGCTGGGGGTTCGCAGGCGGGTGTTGCTGGGGGCGGGTTTAGACTCTGGCATTGGGGCTGGGCAGCTTTGCGAGGGCGGAACAGCTAACATGCTAATGTATCTTTTAAATATTATTTGGATGGTTCACAAGCCAAAACGACTACCTCCATTTTTTTATTTTTTTTTTAAATTTTAATATCATAGCACTTGATTGGTTTCTAAATGTATATACATATTCAAAACAAATTTCTGTAATATTATAAGTGTTAACACCACTAAATGACAAAGTTAAAAGTAACTAAAGTTGCAATTTACAAGAAATTTAAAAAATCACGTTTGTATTTTCTCATTTTTCTTAACTTCTTGTTTTATGGAAATAATCGTTTTGGCAAATGAAGCATCTGATTGTTGATTGTGTAGATTAGATTTGTGTTGTCATTGTGTTATTAACTATCGACTTTATCTAGGTGTCTGTAACCGGGCTGATTCAACCAATAATTTTTGTTTAGAAAGCCGGAAAGCATTAATTTAGAATTAAATTCCATGAATTTTCCAGATGTACGGGAAATAATATTGTCTTTCCCTTAGGTTGCTGATTTAGAGAAGCAATTGTTGAGGACCAGTACCATCGTTATCCATTAAACCTATTAAGCCTTTATCCTTCCTCTAGTAGATTAGAAGTAGATTAGAATTGTGTTGTGCCGTACGATCGCTAGGTGTCTGAAACCGGGTCGTTCCGTCCCAAAAAAAAACCGTTCCTATCCTTCCTATTGTTATATATAAACAGGCTGTAGGAATATGCCCGGCGTTATCCGGGACACTTGTCAAGTACTTGGTCTTATAGTCCAATCAATCAATCAATCAGCCGATGACTAATCGCGTACCTGCTATCCTCCTCCCTCTCCCAATATTTCCGTATGACTAACAGTTAGTATAGATTAATTTTTATTGCCTATTTTTTGTCCCTCCTTTTATTTATTTTTTGCTTTTTCTGCTATATATAACAAATATTTATTTTTACAAATCAGTAGATACTTCTGATGATGACCTAACAATTCGAAATCGATCGAGTGATTTTTTAAACTTTTTGAACAAATTTTTTAATTAAAATATTCAAAAATCTAATTTTGCGAAGTAAAACACAAGTGTTTAATAAAATGTGTTTATTAAGTGCAAGAGAATCACGTTACGCTCCAAAAAAGCAGCTTAAATAGTGAACGTATGCGTAACGCTACATAATATATGTCTTCACTTTAATGTGCCATTCGACAGGCAAGAAATAATGAACGAGGAGATCAGAAATAATGTACTAAATTCCATTACATAAATAAAAAATTATGGTTATGTTTATAAAAATATATTTTTATTTAATTCATTTCATTATCTAATTCATTATTTTAAATATAGTATAAATATCTACATAAAAACAACGTCCTACTATTTTAAAATTTTGCTCATTGTATTCGCCTTCGTGAACAAAACTAACTACGAATAAAAATTCGTTCATGATCGTAGAATTATTGCTCGTAATCGAATTACCCAATAAGGGAAATTTTCGATCGTTTCTTGTTATACGTTTTCGTTTAGGTAAAATTCGATTTCGAATTCCCAAATACCGATGATTCGAGAATGTCGTTCAATTGATCGAATTCGATTTCCCAAATAGGGGCCCAGAAGACGTATTGCAAACTTTATTCGCCGCAAAAAAATGTTTTGATCGAATTTTGAAAATCTTGAACACGTCATAGCGTTACGCAGAATACAACCCCGAAACAAGCGATGACTACGTGGAGAGAGCCTGTAAGACTTAGAAAGAGAGGTAACGAAATTTTCCCGTTAAGCGCAAACACCATTTTCTGTAATGAAGCGTCCGTCATTTACGGTTTTAAGTTTCCTTTTTGTTCTCAAAAGAAGGTTCAGATGATTGTCCGTGACAGCTCTGATGAGTGCGATGGGAGCTAGTCCACTCTGGAATATGAGACAGCTCTAGCAAATTTAGCCAGTAATTAAAGTTGAGATAAGGAAACCACCACATAGATTTCAATCTATCGGTTGAAAACGAACGACTTCCCAGTCTCGATGTTTCAGATGCCAACAACCTGTACCCTATATTAGTGATTGCATACGGTACAATCACAATAAAACCATTACAATAAAATAAAGTAAAAATTGCAAGGAGCCTGGTATATCGCACCCTAGACTATCTGGTACACGAAGCGAGAAAAGCGGCAGTTAAACGCTGAGCAGGGCTATTAGAGAAAACATCTGTCTCATTTAATAAGCTTGAATTAATTAACGGAACTAAGGCTGTGGGCCAATTCTAAGGTAAATTTAGGGTAAATGCTGTTTTAGCAGTGTATGCGGTAAATTGAAATACTGCACTAAAAAGTAGGGTAAAGCGAAGACACAAAAGGTAAATAGTAGTGGTTTTTGTTTTTGCTAAAGAAATTATGAAAATATGGCGGCCATGTTTCTAAACATAATTTTTTTTATTATTCACTAGCATTTCACACGAAATAAAAATGCGCTTGTATATTTATGAACACAGTTTTATTTTTTAAAAATTTTATTTATTTTTTCAATAAGTTTATTGTATAAATTAGGCAACAAATATGAGCAAATATACAATTTAAATTTATTCGTATAAACAATACGAATAAATGGAACAACAACAATAAAATTTGACATTAGTTCGTGTACCTACATACCAATTTTTGTATATTCCTACGAACTATGTATCCCTTTAAGCCGCATTTACCTAATTTTATTTACTAGAGAATTGAAACGATTTGAAAAGTAATTTGTACAAAAATTTCAATTTACTGTACTAATCGATTTACCTGAGAATTAGCCCACAGCCTTAGACTGAGTTTTGAAGTATGAAATGATCCAAGGACACCGTTAATCGATACCCTCTACAAATCCATTCCGACACGTCATGATGTCTAGCAGACACTTTACCAGCATATCTGAAATTAGGCCCTACAGCGGTCCCAACAAGAACCCAGGTGGCTATTATGAAATTTATCCGTCTCGGATTTTTCCGTTAACGGAAATATTCGATTCAACACGGATTTACCCTATTATGAAACTTGCATTATCGAATTGGTAATAAGTAAAATTTATTTTTATTTTTTAAAAATTTCTTATTATAAAATATTATATTTTAAATGTTTGGGTTTTAATTGTTTAGAACTACTAAAATATTATTAATTTATTTATTTTATTAATATTATTAAAATATAAATTACTTTTCACTATATTTTGATGATACGACCTGTATTTGTTGTCGGAAGCGAGAGCTGGATCCTGATCACCAATGGCTAGATTAAGGTTGTTAGCAACGAATATAGAATCATAAGAAAAGTTCAACAACCAGCCGGTGCACGTCATACAGAGGAAAACTACGACTGTGCTGGCGAGATGAAATCGAGTAAGATCTATATTTAATAGGATGTCGAACTTGTTTGGCGTGAGTGATGAATCATGAGATGTGATAACTAGAGAGAGAGAGAGAGAGTGTGCAATGAAAATATTAATATAAACAGAGACGCACAAAAGCCTCGCTCTGTAGCATAAACATCACTAAACATTAATAATCGTCAACCTGCTCAGATTATAAGAAAATAACTAAGTAATTTTTAAAAACTCAGCTAAAATTGATTCTTTTCTTAATTAAAAACCAGCTTATAAAATAAATAAAAATGTTGAAAACGAGCCTAAACAGTTTGCGATTTGCTAACTGTAAAAAAAGTTTCATGGAAAATGTTGTTCCTTTGTTTATAAGAAAAAACGTTTGAATATTTGTCTTACTCAGTTTATGACAGAAACAGCGCACATATCAAATTATTTTACTTCCCAATGTTTAATACAAAATGAAATTGTCCCAATTTAAGTAAAAACTTACCACAAACAATCTTTCAATTGATGGTCGACTTAAACCGAAGAGCTTTGATTCTTATGTGAAAAAAATTAAAAACTTGTCAATTCGATCAACGCCATCATTTCCATTATTCTATTTAATGTAAAGTAATCATTGGATTCAGTGGATCAATCATACATTAATCCGAAAAAATCATGATTATGAAACCTCATTAATGAGACTCCATGGTCCAATACATTACTTATTTTAAAGAGAATAATAATAAGTTAGTTTCCTCTCGGGCAAGCTAATTCTTAAGTTGGTGGTCTTTTATGGGAGGCTTATGCCCATACTGGTAACTTATTGTAATAAATCAAACAGTGTGTTCAATAAGTCACCGTGGTAGCCGGTCTCCATAAAATAAGTCACAAATTGGACCGTAGACTGAATATCACTTCAACGCAGTCGATTTCATCCTTCGATTTTTACGTTTTGTATCTGTTTCCGGTCATTTTTGTACTTTGAAACCCCAAATGGATCGTGTCATAATAAGAGATTTAACCGCAGACCATATCGCCCCCTTCTCTACTATTATGGCGATTCAAAATACTTCCTCTTTCGCAAGGTTGTGAAAATAATAATTTTATCCATCTAGTTCATCCAGGTTAATTTTTTTTCGTCAGAAACAGGCCCGGATCAAGCTATTTCGGCGCCCTGTGCAATGTTCAATACTGGCGCCCCTAAATTTGCCATTTGCAAACCAACCACACCAACTTACTTCGGCAATCAATCAAACAAGAATATATCATAGTAGGCATGAATGTAATCCTATAACAATGCCAAAACAAAATAATGTGTTTATTTTAGTACATATACTAAATTTATGAATACGAAAACAGGCAAATGTTTTTAACACGTTCACGACACAAATGCAACACATAAAAAATATCGTCTACTATTATACAATGCGATTCATTAATATTTGTGATCCCATTTCTGTTTGTTTTCTTTTTAATTTAACATTAATTTTCATTATTATTAAAATTATTCTTAAACTGATTTAAATAAAAGCAACGAAAATAATAAAAATATTTGTTTAAAATTGTTCCAATTTTATATGGAAAACAGAAATGGGAACTAAATTTTCCCACTATCTCAAATAGTAACGAATCGCATTGTAGCTGTGCAAAGTTTTATGGTACTATTCCATGTGCATACAATATTATCTCAGCAAAACCAAAACGAGACAAAAATACAGATCGACTATAGGAAGAATGGCGCATCCGATTATAGCTTGCTGAGCATTTGCTGAGCAAATTGTTGTTGTGCTGCCATAATTTTTCATAAAAAATACCAACTCAAGTATTTTTTATAGCAGCAAAACTGAAAAAATTCCCCCACTCTCCGTAAACTTTTATTTTTTTGATATTTTTATGGTAGTAAAACATAAATTTTTGTGCTTGGTCGTGCGACGACACGCTAAAAATAAAACATGGATGATTTTATTTTTTTTTATTTAATTTAATTTTTTTTTTTTTATTTCATTTTACTAAATAAAAATTATTTATTGATTTTTATACTAATTTTAATATCAACTTTATCAGTGTTTGTAATGATTAACCGATAAAAACCGATCCCTTGGCTGGAAACCCATCCTTCGAAAAACCATAATCGGGAGTAAAATACTGATTTATGTTAAAACCTTTGTTCAAAATAATTTCAGTGGGTGCATACATCAAATGGAAGTTCCTGTGATCCTATAAATACATCGCGAGATTTTGTACGTAGTCATTTTGATAATTATACATTTTAATGTTTTGATGACAGTTGGCTTGAAGGCCTAGTAATCTAAAGTAAAACAAAATTCTTATTAGTTAAAAAATTTTACCATTTTTTATTCAAAGACTTACTTGTATTCATAAACCGCCATTCGATCAAGCCCAATGAATTGAAACCATCCATTTGATTAAGCAATTTTATTAAAGTACATTGAATTTCACGATCGGTTAATGGATAGCACTCGATACAACTTTTAAGAAATTTGCGTCTAGTTGTGATGCTGCCGCACGAGCAAGTAGTGACTCGTATACTAAACAACCTTTTGGCGGTGTTATACCAACACGCAAAAATAATTCACGATATTAACAGAAGTTCAATGACCTCACGAGTTTGTACGGATAGGCCGCCAATAGCGGAATATGTTACATCACCAGGATCTTCGTGAGACATATTATAAACGAGGGGATCAACTCACGCGGTCAATTATTGTAAGTGTGGTCATATCAAGAGCTACCCTAGTTCCAGCCTTCAATTTTGTCTTGTCTAACTGACATCATCCAACAACATATCGTAGCCCGTTTGTTGCCGTCACAATAACTAAAAATATAGATAAACATAAATTATCGTTTCACTGAAACAGTGACATATTGGAGGTACATATTTACATTTATCCTCAGTCAATTGTTTGAGTACCTCCTCAACAATTTGCCCAACACTTTACAAGGCTTTTAAATCATTTTTTGACTTGTCGAACTGATTATATTATCACTGATATTGTATTCCCTAAATAGTGTCATATAAAATTTCTGGGTGGGTCGTGTGGTCCTCATTGAGTATACATAGATTCATTTGGTGTTTTATCCCAGTACGGATTATAGTAATCAAATAAAATTTCCGAGTTGTTCGATTCCAGCGTATTTGGAGAGATTCATCGAACTACAATGAATTCATTGACTCGAACTATTCATTGACTAACTATTCATTCACTAAATTGGATTTTATATCGACAAATACGGGATCCAAGAAAGATACCGTATCTAGTTTACCATTTATCGTTGCTTTACATTTTGGTACGAATGAACTTTGTTGACGTCGCTTTTTTGCTTTAGCCTTGGCCGTTGCTTTTGGATCCTGCACATTATTGCTACCCTCAGTAATTGGATCATTCTTTTCGATTCCCCCTTCATTCCACCATAAACCACCATACATTCGAATCACTTCCTTGTGCTCGATATCAACCCTGTAACCATAAATTTTACTCGATGCTTCCAATACCGATGCACCAAATACTTGGAAATTTTTGACATTTTTACGATGGCCAGTAACCAAATTGGCAAATGTATCGATTAAATTTGTTTGAAATACAATTTCTTTGTTGATTTCCTACGAATATATAAAAAACACAGATTAATTTGAAAGACTGACTAGCCAAGCGGTCGTCAATCATTACCACTTACATTGTCTTGTTTCCATGAACTGTTGCAAAATCTTGCTCGTACTGTGGGCAATGGTGTTTTGTATGTGAATGACTTTCGAGAGGACGTTTTCATTTTAGTAACCATTACAAATATCACAACAACTCAAATTTTAAACTTAAATACTAATTCACTAGATTTATTATGTATTATGTAAAACTAAATATGTATTTATAATATATTTTTGTTAAATTTATTATTTATTTGTTAATTTGTTTAGGTTTTAAAATCTTTTTTTTTTTTTTGCTGCTACACGACTATGAAATTTTAGGTTAATTTACGAATTTGTCAAAAATTTCTCCTCCATATTTTATAGTAGAACATTTTTTTGGATATTTTGGTAAATTAATCAAAATAATAAAAAAACATATTTTTTGCTCATCTCAAAAATGATATTAATTTTATTATTAATTTTTACGATATAAAATAATTGTCAATTTTTAAAAATAAAGATTTTTAGTTATTTATTTAAAAAATGTGAGGTTAGTTTTTGTTGATTTCAAAATTTCCCCAATTTTTTCTACTATAAAATAACATGTTGTTTCTCAGTCACTCTAATGTGCATTTTAGTTCTTGTCTTTCTCCGATGTTCAGCAAAATTTTTCTGTTTTGTACATGGAATAGTACCATTATCATGCACAAATTCAAATAAGAAAATCGAAATCTGACACAAATACACACAGAAAATATATACCTTTCCATATATGTAATTAATACGAGCCAACACAAACAAAAAGAGCACATTAAAAACCTGCACGTGCACTGTCATTAGTTACAGAAAAAACACAAGAAATAATTTTTGTCTGTATGTGCATATCCCCACTAGGGTAACGTTGAATCCGGTAACTTATTCGTTTGTTTCCCCTTTACCAATAAAACTGGTTTTTTGCGTCGCAAAAACATTGGTTTTATAGGTAAAGAGGAAACGAACGAAGAAGTTACCGGGTTCAAGTTACCCTAATGTGGATATGCACTATGGTATGTATGGATGACTTCTTACTAAAGTAATTTCGACGACTCGTATTGTTTTTAAATAGAATTTTGTTGTTGTATTCAAGTAAATGAACTTTACAGAACGATATTACATAATATGTAATTAACATTTGTTGGTTTTCTTGGTCCGTGTGATCTACGCCCTTGCGCCCTTTGTGATTGGCGCCCTGTGCAAATGCGCATTGTGCTCATATGACAAGACCGGCCCTGAGAAAATACAACTTTTCGCCAGTCATTAACATATAGACCTTGTTGCATCACATTTCAAGTCATGTTTTGCTTTGAGAATTCCAATGGTTTCTGCTTCCGTTCATCATTCAGTGGTGTTTTTTTCTTTAACTTAGCCGCAAACAGCCGCTTCAGATGTTTTGCACAGATTTCTCAGCGTTTTCTCCGAGTAATATTATTAACAAATACACAAACATTTGATTCCCTTCATGTGCGCGCGCATATCAAACGAGAAATAGCCACCAATCGGAATATTGCTGAACTTATTTTCATGGAAAATTTTGATAAACTATTTTTATTTTTATAATTTATATATTATTGTAAAATTGAAAAATATTTAGAAAAGAAGAAAACTAGGCACAAGATTAAGAGTTCTAGTTGATTCTTGTGAAAGATTTTTTTGTCTACGGTAGTTGTACATTTCAATCGAACCTGCACAACTTGTCCAAGTTTGGGAGCTAATAACAAAATTTTAAAAGAAAATTTTCAAAAACTAGAAAAACTAGGCACGAGTTTGTCTAATGTTATCTAATGAATATAAAAAAATTCTAGAAGAAAATGTTCACACAAGTGCTTATCGAACCTGCACAAGATACCACTACTTTGGTACAAGACCCTATTAAAAAATCATGGCGAATATTCGGTTTACTGGCATTAACACCAGCTTGAAGGGAAATTTTTGTTGTAAAACGAGCCGAATTGGAGGCTAATCTAACAATTTTTCATTTATTCTGAGATGCTAGTGCCGTTGAAACCTTTCCCTTATAATTACCTCCATAAGATGTTGTATTCTTCAAATATTTTAGTATGACTTCGTGACCTCGTCCGATCCTACGGATCCTTTATCCTTTCTGATAAAGTTAAACACTTTTTCGTACCCATTGATTAAAAACTGAATAACAAAAATTCTAATTTTTAACTTCACTTTCAATTAAAAAAAAAATCAACTATTCAGATTCATGAACAATGACAATATGTTCGGTGGAGATAATCAAATGAACCGATATAAAACAAAAAACACAATTATCTTGATGTCTGCGATTTTTGCTTTGTATTCAGTACTAAATACTCTTTCTTTCTCTATTCCACAATTTTTTCTATCTCACACACACACCGGCTGGAAATTGACTTTTGCTTATTTTGATTGAGTGGCGGTAATCTAGTGAACCGCACTGTATGTCAATGTATACTGGGGTCAAATTGACCCCATAACATTTTTATAAATGAAACGAGCCGTTTTCTTGAGGTGCGATATGGAAATATTACGAGTGTTTTAGTTTTTATTTTGCGGCGCGAAATGCGATTTATAGAAGCGTTGGTGCATTTTTTGAGAGATGAAAATTGTAATTTATGTATGTATCAGATTGAGTAAAACCTTTTATATTTTTCCTGAAGAACTCATTTTTTTTTTAATTTTTTATTTCAATTTTCCAATATGAGAACGGGTCAGGTAGACCCCACGACACGGTTAGTATAATTTTAACATTGCAGGAAGTGAAAGTTAAAAATCGATTGAGATACCACGATAAAAAATAGTGAAGATTGCTCCCGTGGTTGACACCTGCAATTCTAGTTGAGTTACACTAAAATTGTAAAAGTAGTTTTGGCTTGAAAGCTGGACAACGAAACTGCTAAAACAAATAATCAAGTCTTTTTAAAAAAAAAACTTTGTCTGTCTATCCTCAGATTTCTCATTCATTTTTAAATTACAGACAGACCAACTTTATTTATAGTCTAGATATCGATAAACAGGAAACCAGGAAACATGTAGACCCTTACCAACGCAAAGCTAAAGATAACAGGCCACTTCTGTAGAAATTGAAACAAAAAACTGAAGACGGGACCTAATGGTATAATAAGGAATATCATTAGAATAGAATGTCATCACGGAAGAGACAATCGGAATGAACAATATTGACTTGTAGAGCCAGCGATACAATTCGGCAAAACACAGGAAAAACTGCAATAACCTATAAGTGGAGTAAGATATTACAGTTCTTTTAACGCTATTTGCCGTAGGCACTTGGCGAAACACACTTATACTTAATAAACACATTTTTATTAATCACTTGTTTTTTGTTCCGCAGAATATTTTGAATGTCTTTCAAAAAGTTTAAAAAATCACTCGATCGATTTCGACTTGTTAGGTCATCATCAGGAGTATCTACTGATTTGTATTAGTTAAAGTTTTTGTTATATAATAGAAAAAAGCAAAATATAATAAAAGAAGGAGAGAAGAAAAAATAAGCAATAAAAATTAATCTACGGATCGCGCAGGTAGGCGATGAGTCATATGTAGGTTGAGTAACAAAATTCAAGGTATATTATTGCGTACGTGAGAATAGAAAAGGGCGGGGTCTGTAATTGGTGAGAACCGGATTTCTCTTTGTTCGTTAAGGATATTTTGGTTAAGAAATATTGATTTTCGAATTTCGTAAGATTCTAAGGTATCTAAACGTCTGCCTTTGGGTTGTATATGTAATATGTCTAAATTGTTCAAGCTAGCTGTATGATTTTCTGAAGTTAAATGGTTATGGAAAGTTGATTGATTGCAACCAGATAAATGTTCTTTAGCTCTAACTCCAAAATTGCGCCCAGTCTGACCAATATAGGAGAAACTACAATCATTGCAATTGATCCTATAGACACCAGATTTGGAAAGGCGATCAACTCTAGGTTTATTGTTAAAAATCATTTTCTTTATTGTGTTATTATTATAAAAAGCAAAACTAATATTGGTATAATTGGACACGATGTTGCTAATCCGTTGGCTCGTTTTTCCTATATACTCTAAGCGACGCCAATTTTCCCGCGTTGGACTATCCGGTGGATAAATACCCGTTAGAGTTTTACGCTTTAGCTTTTTATTTAATAACTTTAATATAGTCCTAGTTGCATATCCGTTATTCGTTGCTATTTGAAGAATTATGTTAAGCTCAGTGTTATAATTTGAATTTGACAGAGGGATGTTTATTAGTCTATCTATGAGTGAGTGGAAAGCTGACATTTTAATATTATGGGGATGGTTTGAAGAACTAGGGATAACAGCGTCTGTATACGTGGGTTTCCGATAAATTTTGAAGTCTAAAGTAGAATTAATCCTGGTTATTGTTATATCTAGAAAATTAATACATTTATTTTGCTTCCTAACTATACTAACATTAAATGCAATAGTAAATCTTTGGAGGGAAGAAGAGCTATCAATCTAGCGCGTTGTAGCTGGAGAGATAACGAGCTGCGTAAAGGGTATGCTACCAGGAACAACTTATATCTCCATCTTAAAGTTGTTCACACTGAGTTAGCAATTCGTTTGCACTCTGTTGAGTTCGATTGGCTGGACAAAAAAGTTCGTGCAGACGTAGCTGAAATTTCACATATTCAATATGTGAAACAAAAAGCTAAACTGGATGTGTTGCGAGATAAGGCTTATCCATTTAACCGTAGAGGTAATGTTGGTTCGTCTGATTTCCAATTTCATCCACGTTTTAAGAACTTGTCCTCAGTCGTTTTCCGTGATACAGAGGTGCAAATGCTTAGCAACGGAGTGAATTATGCCCCTACGCCAAACAAAATCGACCTTCGATCATTCGAAAATCTGGCTGTAGATGCCGAAACAGCCTTATCTGGCCAGATAACCCAAATAAAATCAGTGTGTGCGTTACAAATAAAGAAAGGTATTGATAACTCTTCTTCTCCGATAAACTCTTCTTCTTCTGCTGCTTCTAATACTAACCTCAAAGTGATTGGTGCGATAAAGAAAAAACTACGTGACCATGACCTTATAGCGTGTAAAGCGGATAAAGGCAATACAATTACCGTGCTCACAAAAGTCGATTACTGCAATAAAATTTCTGATTTTATTACAGAAAGTAAAGCAATAGAGCTTGGCAGAGATCCAACTAAGTCTTTTAAGACTTCGGTTAGTAAGTGTATCAACCAATGCCAGAAGTTATTTGATGGAACTGGTTGGAAGTACTCTGTCATGAATCCATCTGCCCCGATCCTTTATGGTTTACCAAAAATCCATAAGGAAGGCATTCCGATTAGACCAATAGTAGCGTATTGCAATGCTCCTGCCTACAAGCTATGTAAGGGTTTCATAAATTTTTTCAATTGTCATACTAATTTCTTTTCGGCTTATTCGGTTAAGAACTCGGTAGAATTGATTAACAAAATTCAAGACGTTGATATTCCGTTACATTCAAAACTAGTTTCATTTGACGTTGCCAGTCTTTTCACTTCTATTCCAATTAATACTTTGTCCCAAATAGTTTGTAATTACTTAGATAGGGATGTTGTAGATGAGAGCTTACGTCGTGAACTGAAGTTAGTTTTTGAGACTTGTATTAAACAAAATTATTTCTGTTTTGATAATACATATTTCAAATTCGCTGATGGTCTACCCATGGGCTCCCCTCTGTCACCTTTGTTGGCTGAAATTTTCATGAATTTCTTCGAGCAAATGATCTTATCAAATAACAATCCTTATTTTCGTCATATAATCTTTTGGTATAGATATGTTGATGACATATTATGTCTATGGAATGGAACTGATAGACTGTTAGACTCTTTCCTTACTTGGTTAAATTCTCAGTATCCCACCATTGATTTTACGTTAGAAAAAGAAGAAAATAAATGTATTAATTTTCTAGATATAACAATAACCAGGATTAATTCTACTTTAGACTTCAAAATTTATCGGAAACCCACGTATACAGACGCTGTTATCCCTAGTTCTTCAAACCATCCCCATAATATTAAAATGTCAGCTTTCCACTCACTCATAGATAGACTAATAAACATCCCTCTGTCAAATTCAAATTATAACACTGAGCTTAACATAATTCTTCAAATAGCAACGAATAACGGATATGCAACTAGGACTATATTAAAGTTATTAAATAAAAAGCTAAAGCGTAAAACTCTAACGGGTATTTATCCACCGGATAGTCCAACGCGGGAAAATTGGCGTCGCTTAGAGTATATAGGAAAAACGAGCCAACGGATTAGCAACATCGTGTCCAATTATACCAATATTAGTTTTGCTTTTTATAATAATAACACAATAAAGAAAATGATTTTTAACAATAAACCTAGAGTTGATCGCCTTTCCAAATCTGGTGTCTATAGGATCAATTGCAATGATTGTAGTTTCTCCTATATTGGTCAGACTGGGCGCAATTTTGGAGTTAGAGCTAAAGAACATTTATCTGGTTGCAATCAATCAACTTTCCATAACCATTTAACTTCAGAAAATCATACAGCTAGCTTGAACAATTTAGACATATTACATATACAACCCAAAGGCAGACGTTTAGATACCTTAGAATCTTACGAAATTCGAAAATCAATATTTCTTAACCAAAATATCCTTAACGAACAAAGAGAAATCCGGTTCTCACCAATTACAGACCCCGCCCTTTTCTATTCTCACGTACGCAATAATATACCTTGAATTTTGTTACTCAACCTACATATGACTCATCGCCTACCTGCGCGATCCGTAGATTAATTTTTATTGCTTATTTTTTCTTCTCTCCTTCTTTTATTATATTTTGCTTTTTTCTATTATATAACAAAAACTTTAACTAATACAAATCAGTAGATACTCCTGATGATGACCTAACAAGTCGAAATCGATCGAGTGATTTTTTAAACTTTTTGAAAGACATTCAAAATATTCTGCGGAACAAAAAACAAGTGATTAATAAAAATGTGTTTATTAAGTATATTACAGTTCAATATACCTAGTCCTGTGCTCTTCGATTCAGATAAAGGACAAAATGGATTAACATTTTTTTTTGATTCCGCTCAACTTGTAGAATTGAAAGAACTCGGGCCATTCTTATGAATAATTTTTTTTTGTAATGGCATTAACGCAAGATCCTCGGAACTTAAAGGGAGCGGTTTATGCCGTCAAGGAATGACTTCTGTAACGAAAGTCTTTTCTATAGGCGGTTTTATTCTTCATTTCAATTTCATTATCTTCAATATATCTTATCAATTTGATTCAAGCTTAAATTGATAAACAAATAAACAATTTATTAAACTCAAACGATTAAAAATGGCTTATAAATAAATGTTCAATTGAAAGTGAAGTGTGCAATCAATTTGGATAAAAAATGATAAAACAATTTGATTTAAATATGAACCGTTTCACAATTTATTACTACACGACCACTATTTCCTGCAGTATTTTCTGTAGTTAAACTCGTATTTGGGGCGGTTCTGGCATTTGTGGTATTGGCATTGCCGGATAAAGACTCATCAGCAACAAAACTATTATTATCGATTCCCTGTCGGCCACTTGCTTCAAGATCTATTGTGTAAGGAGGCGGCGGACCTTTATCAACCTGAAATTATATATCCTGATTAGTTTACTTAATCCTTTTTTTATTACCTATAGCGTTCTGACAGTTTCTTCTAATTCTGCATCGTAAGCTGGTGGTGCCTCATCAATAGTAGCTTGCTGTTTAACCGCTTCGACCCGTTGATTATAATTATAAGAGGACTCATAGCGTGGCGGTCGATTTTGTAAACGGGCTACAATTCTAATTTGAATAGAAGATATACTTGAACGTGTTACATCCTCACTTCGGGGTGTACTACTGTCATTGCCAATCATACGTGCTCGTGCTCGTCTAGAGTATCGCCTAAAAGGGGACATCTTATCATACATACACCTAAAAACTATATAGAGTGAAATAAAATTCTGCTTACAAATGTTTTGGTGTAACGCACATTTTCCATAATACTACAATTAAAATTATGATGCCGACGGCCATTGTGATCGATAACGTAATTTGTGAAGCTGTTTCGTACGGCGTTGTTCTACAATAAAATATCATGAATATTTGAAATTGTTTTCGCTGGACGAAATACGTATTTTAGATACTCACCCACATACATAATCTCCCGTCGCATCTGTACATCTCGTACAAATATTTAGATAACATTGTAAATACTCCCTCCCACAGCAGCTATAACAAGACTCATGTTCTTTTTTGCATTCGTAACAGTCGTCTCCAGTATTAGGACAATCAAGTTCTGTTCCACAAACAATTTTTATTAAACAATCGTGTTATTCCTGCATTATGTTACTGACCTGAATTACTTCCTCCATATTTTGCGTCCACAACGGATGATGATACATTATTATCACAGACACACAGCACCGATAAGAAACTTAAAATAATCCCAAATTTGTACGCAATCATTTTAGAAAATCACCGTTGTTTTTTGCAAGTTTCACAGAAAAATTTTCTTATCGATTCCTGCAATAGAAATAGAAACAATCAATAATGTTATCAATGTGAAATTTCTTGTTTACGAGCGCGATTTGTTAGAGAACATATAAAAATAGGTATTTTAACACTTTACCAGCAATTAATTAATTTAATGTGTATATATAATCCCCAATACATTGAAAGACAAACACGTTGAGCACCAAATATTAAAAAAATATTGTTACTCTACAGTATCAAGGATTGTACATGAAACGCAACGTGTTAACCACTTGGAACGATAAATATCCTTATCAATTTTTGAATTATGTATTGTTATTGCTAAAAAAATGTGGTGTAATGGCTGAAAATTTTGCTATATTTAAATTACACATCACCTAAAAATATCACAGCCGTTTTAATGCATCTAAAAATATTTTTGTATCCCCAGAAATGCACGATCGCTGTTTTTTTAAGTCTGAGTATATTATTAACAACTTGCTTAAGTAAATGTTTATTATGAACTAAATGTACGAAATGTTTGATTTCACTTGTTATCAGTTTTGATTAGATATTAAACAATTTTGTCTCTGTGTTTACCGAATTCAAATTGCTTCGTATCTAGATACGAATGTAAGTATCTGTGCTGATAAGAATTGCTGTAGACTAAAGGTATACTACTTTAGTAGATAACGGACAATTATACGTAATAAGTATTTTCGTTGCGGAAAAGCATAAACGATTCTGTTTTACCGCAGATTATATAATTTGTCTCTTTGACAGGTTGATTTGTTAATTAACGTAAGTTTTACTCATGGCAAATAATTAAAAAGTAATAAAAGCCAAGTGTACATGTGTGTCCATAGAGCGATATTACACGATGAAAAATTATTCATTCAGTAAAAAAATACTGGAAAAACGAAAAGAGAAAGATAATCATTAAATTGTATTCGAGTGACAGAAACAAAAAAACTTACAGGAAAATTGTATGAGAGTGCCGCTTTTAACAACAAAAGTTGCTTTATGTATTGGAAAATACACTGTTAAAATATTTCTTATACGAATTTTGAGTAAAAACTTAAAGTTCATGAAATTTAAAATAAAACAATATTCAATAAATTAGTTTTTCTAATACCATGACACGAATGTATAAAGATGTTTTATAAGTAAAACTATTATCGGCTCTTTTTGATTTTGAGTGCATCCAATTCTGGCAAATGACAAGACATCTCGGAGACTACAACAAAAATCAAACTTATAAAAGTTGTATTTAGGGCCTTTAAGCCAGTTAAATGTCGGTGAATCGTTTTACTATGGACTTGTACAGGGTTTTCCAATAGGATTTTTTTTTTATTTTATTTAAGAAATCTTTATTTCTGTATAATATTACAACTAATCATATAGATTATCTAGGCTGTGGCCCAATTCAAAGGTAAATCGATTAGTACAGTAAATTGAAATTTTAGTACAAATTACTTTTCCAATCGTACCAATTCTCTAGTAAATAAAATTAGGTAAATGCGGCTTAAAGGGACACATGGTTTCTAGGAATATACAAAAATCGGCATGTAGGTACACGAACTAATGTCATAATTTTTATTGTTGTTGTTCCAATTATTCGTATTGTTTATACGAATAAATTTAAATTGTGTATTTGTTGCGTAATATACACAATAAACTTATTGGAAAAATAAATAACAATTTTAAAAAATAAAACTGTGTTCATAAAGAAACAAGCACATTTTCATTTCATGGGAAATGCTAGTCAATTTAAAAAAAAATATGTCTAGAAACATGGCCATATTTTCATGATTCGTTTAGCAAAAACAAAACCCACTACTATTTACCTTTTGTGTCTTCGCTTTGCCCTGCTTTTTAGTATAGTATTTCAATTTACCATATACACTGTTAAAAACGGCATTTACCCTAGATTCACTTGAGAATTGGCCCACAGACCTAGTAATTGTTTTATTATTTTAGTAGTCTACTCTTGTGGGATGAGACCTATCGGTTCATCTCAGCTCCGCCAGTCCTTTGATTTAAGCGGCTCAAGGAACCACTAATTTTAAAGGCTTTATTCTTTTTAGTCGCTTTGGTCCATTGGTGCGATCCAGTAGGTTCCGCAGCTCCTCGTTGTCATGCTGCTGCAGTCGCAGTACATGACTCCTTGCAAATTTTTGTATTTCATCGCTGATGTATCTCGATGGAGATTGTCATTTCTAATGTACCAAGGAGCATTCACAATGCTACGTAGTACTTTGTTTTGAAATGTTTGAATGATCTTCACTGTAGATTTTCTTGCGCAGCCCCAAAGCTGAATACCATACGTTCATATAGGTTTTAGGATTTGTTTATATAACAGCAGTTTGTTGTGCGTTGTCAGTTTAGAGTTTCTTCCAATAAGCCAGTGCATTTTTCTGAATTTTAAATTCAGTTCTTGTTTTTTCTTTTTAACATGGGCTTTCCACCTGAGTTTAGAGTCTAGCGTCATGTCGAGATACTTAGCATTATCAGAATATGGAATTTGTTGTGAATTCAGACTAATCGGAATATATTCTAATTTCCTATTTGTAAAGTCGTTAAGTATTATTCTCCATTGTTTTGTCCAGCTATCTACTATATTAATAGCATTTTGTAGTTTCGTGGTGGACTCAACGATACTAGCATCGGTGGTCATAACAACTGTGTCATCAGCAAAAGTTCCTATTCTAGCTTCATCTATGTCTGGTAGATCATTTGTATACAGGAGTTATAATATTGAGCCTACAACACTGCCTTGAGGAACCCCTGCCAACATTTTCTTCAGTTTAGAGTATTCCCCGTCCTGTCTCACCCGGAACTAATGGTCGTTGATGTAAGACTTTAGCAATTCAAAATGTTGTTTTGGCAAATCTCGTTTGAGTTTAAATTCTAGACCACGGTGCCAAACCTTATCAAATGCTTAGGCTACGTCTAAGAATATTGCTGAACATACTTTCTTATTTTCCAGCGCCTCCTCAATTGTATCAGTAACCCTATGTACCTGTTCTATCGTTGAGTGCCTTTCTCGAAATACAAATTGATGTGCTGGTATAAGATTTCTTCTCTCTATAATTGGCTTTAATCTCTTGAGAAACAGTCTCTCGAAAATCTTTGTTGTTGTTGTTATCACGGAAATAGGCCTATACGATGTTTTGTCGTTTAGTGGTTTATTGGGCTTTGGAATCATTACGATTTCCGCTACTTTCCACTGTCTCGGAACATGACATAGTCTAAAAATAGCATTGTTTATGTGCTGTAGTTTCCTTAGTGTAGGTCATATTTCAAGGGCTGAATTACAATTGAGAATGTGAACAAAAAGTTCCGGTTCCACACTCAGAGCCAACGCCGATTTTGATTTACGTAACATTTATACCCTCTGGCATTTTATCATCATCTGCAGACTTCTTAGTACACTTATACCATTTTCTTATATCGAAATAATTCTGCATAGCAAAACACCACATATGATAATTATCAGCAACGCGTAGTTCTTCGAAGTTAAAATCCGATTTGCTGTTTGATGAATCGCGATTAAATTCAAAGTCCAATTACTTACTTAAACAATTAACTACTTATTTAACTTTATACAACAACTGTATTTACGATTTAAAATATTCACGATGATTACAGTTTTAATTAACGTGGCATCTGGGCCCATAACCTATTAGCAGAGCAAAAAATAAAAATGTTGTCTTTATACTAACTAATTAGTGATATTTCAATATAATAGTGTTGACAGATGAGAATATGGACTGCGTTCATAATTTAACAACACATCGGAATTTGTGAGATGCTTGGCTCTTCACAAACATTTTCACTTATAGCTGTATACTGTTTCACGAGTACGAACTGGACAATATTGTTCTTATGCTCTGCCACCTGCAACGGATCCAGTTTCCTCAAAAAGTTCAACAATATAGCGAATTCGATGCTCTGCATGACTATTTTCGTAATAAGTTTTAATAACTAAAACGCATTGTTGTATTGTAAACGAAAACATGTTTAAAAATTACTTTTCATTTGCAAAAAAAAATCGTAATTTATTTTCTAGCTTGAAAAACAACAAATTGAACACTCTTTACAATCTCTAGAACCCAACTAAATAAATGGCAAAATGTACATATATGTGAAAAAAAAAATTAGAAAACGCATGTCCTTCGACTTCAACAGTTTGGATGACACTAAAAAATTAATTTAAAGAATTTACTACCAATTTATCATGACTAAATTTGCAATTGTGAGGCTTATTGGGGAACCCATAGGCGAACCAAAAATTTCCCTAAGAACTTTATTAACAAATAATCCGATTATTAATCCTACTACTTTTTACCATCTTGTTATGCACATTCTATAGAACTTACAATATGTAGACCTTTATTAAACCATATAATAACCATAAAAATTTTGGGATTATTGAATTATAGTTCGTAAATTTTTCCTTTGTATGTACATCAATATTTCCAGAATCATACCAGAATCATGCCATTCTTCTTCAGAAAGAATCTGGTAGACAAAATTTCGCTCAGTGAGGTGAGGTGAGAACCAGAATAGGGGAATTAAAAAAAATTCACGTTACCTGGAAGATCAATAGAAGAAACGTTGACTCCATCTTTCATTCGTACTATTTAGAATCAGATATTATTAATTAATTTTCTATTGGTGTAGTCAACACGAACAGATTTTGTTTCGTTCAACCTGTCACGTCATCGAAGAGTCCATACGTTAATTCTGTCTCGCACCTTGATATAGGTATGTTAGAATCCATCGTTAGATTATTATTATATTACCAGTTAGTTGAATATTGCTTTTATATTGTAATTTATATATGCGCTTTGCTCTATATTATATTTTAATTTTTTTTTAAGTTAACAACTTTTATTAGTTGGCGTTCGGGTTTCAAGCACAGCAATTTTCATCAAAATGATCTTATGTATTTCAGAATTTGTAATATTTAAAATACATCTTTACAGTAACTTACCTTTTTCCGTCCTTACTGTCGCGAATTATAAAACAAATAAAAATATCAGTTTTTCCATTTTTTCATATATTATTCTATAATTAATGACGAACTTATAATATTATTTATAATCAGTGGAAATAATGTATATACATGGCGACAATTTATGAATGTAATGAAATTAATTTTTTTTTAATTTTTTATTTTACTCTTTTTTGTTAAATTTTTTTGTTTAATATTTTCTCAACTTATTGTTATTTTTATTATATTTAAATGTATATATATAATAATATTAATAATATATAATTTAATACATAATAATAGTAGGTTCTTGTATTTTTATTCTCATACGATTTATTATTTAAATTTCTAAACAAAACAATTTTGTTTTTAGTAATTAATAATTATATTGTAAATATGTATAATAAATTTGATTATATTGTTCATAATTAAACAAAAAAGAAAAAATTTGGTATTACATTTCTCCAACGAAATCTGATGTGTGTAGGTCCAGTTATATTTTAAATTCAAAGTGAAAAACAACAAAAAAACATGAATTTCCTAAAATTATTTTGGGTAAATTTGCTGACGAGGTCAGGTCAACACGCACTAAAGAAATATTTGGTTCGTATGCACTTACTGTGTTGAGAGATAGAGAGAGAGAGATGCAAACAAGTTACATAAACCTCAATAAAAAATAGACATAATAATAACAGGCCACAGCCCAATGTGTGTGTATTTTTTTTAAACCGGCTTCTTTCTGATTAATCCACTAAAACAAAAAACATCGCGAGCGCACTAAAAATTTAACATAAGTTAAATGCGTAACATATCAATTTTGAAAAGGCGGCGAAATAGTTATCTACACCTAATAACAGTTGTGGTATAAAAAATTTGAAAAGAAAAAATTTACGGCAGGTACAGTTTTATGCTCATCGTTTCGAATTTGTATTATTACGTGCCATATATTTTCATTACATTTACATAAAATGTTCACCGCCAGGGGTGGTATGTTGTAACATCTCTTTTTTGATACTATCAAAATTTACATCTCTTTCATCACAAATTAAATTTATCGTTTTTCCATTTTTCAATTAGGTTCATTACTTCTATTTGCGACCTCTATCTATTCGAATAAAACATTGTCGTTCTACTCTTATTGTATCACCTACTTATTTTAAGCGTGATTCTTTATCGAAAAACAAAGCGGGATAAATAAATTTATTCTAGGTAGTGTGCGATCGCAATACAGAAAGCAAAATTGAAAAGTGAAACGACAAGCAATGTTGTTTTAGGAAAAAGAGATATATTCGATAAATATCGAAAAAAGTAATCTTACAACATCCTACCGCAGATGTTGTCACACAAACACTATTAAGTATGCATAAGTAATTATCCTTTAAATTTTAAAAGCCATACGAATATGTTTGGCCACGTTCCCAGAAGTATTTTGTAATCATTTTTGCGATAAACCACAACTTAATTTAAAAAAAAAAAAAAAGCGATCAAAGCAATTTTACTACAGATTTATTTTTTCATATTTTTTTTTAAACTAAATTATAAGTTTTTATAATTTTATTTTAATTAATTATATTAATTCAATATTATTTTATAATTTTTACATTAAATTTGTGTTTTTTTCATGTTTTGCCAGAATTATTAGGTTTTAGAAAAACAAAATTGTAATTAAATTATAAATTTACTGTTAATTTACTTTGTTTTTCTTATTTATGTAATTATGTACACTACACATTTCCAATTTTTAATAATTTTGTATTTTAATTATTTATATATTTTTTTCTTGTGGTAGAGTTTTGTGTCATCCCGAATCTACAGGATAGTTTTTGTTGTATCACAAAAATTATTTTAATTATATGTGTATTTGTGTTAAGTAGAGAATTCAAATATTATGAAAATTATTTTTAAATCATTAACAAAAAAAAAAAAAAATTAACTTAAAATTAAAAAGAAATAAAAAAAAATGGGGGAAAATTAAAATCAAAACTAAGCAATTCTTATTGGTGGGCTTTTCACTTACATTTTGTTTTTTGTTTTTTTTTAATGTTTTATATTTTTTGCTAATAGCTAAAGTTAAATTAAATTATTTAATTAATTAAAAAACAAAACTAAATTTGAACACAAAATAAAATTAAAATTTAAGCTATTTTTTAAATGGTCAAATAAACATATAAAATATTAAATGAAATTTCTTGCCACAGCCTTTATACAATGTACGCACACACCTATTAAAAATTTTATCGCAGAGATAAGCTTCTCGCGCATGCGCATTTAAAATACGCGCATGCACATGGTGTGTACGTTTGTTTTTCTTTTATTTATTAATATTTTTATTCTTTCTTTTATTTTAAATTTTATGATTTGACCACAAAAAACTTTTCTTGTTTTGTTTTTTAGTTTTTCTCATATCTTCATTTTAAATTAATTTTACAATCACATTTCAATTAAAATTATTTTATCATTATTTAATTATTTTATATAACAAGAAATCCATTTCAAGTTCATATTCATAAAAAAATATTTAAAATTAGGAATTATGATGCTTCATTGCGATAAAAAATTTAAAAAAAAAATTAAATTTAAAAAAAAATAATTTTCCAATGTTAAAATAATATACAAACAACAAAAACAATTTTATTCTCAATGTTTCCGGTTATTTTTTGTTTAAAGATACAGTTTTTCTAGATAAGGATATGCGCCAATTTGGAAATAGAAGAATTTTATTTAGTTTGACACACTAGAAGAAAATTTTTGTTTAAGGTAGGTTCCGTTTATCCGATTCAATTCAATTTTGGCCAAAAGAAAATACCTAATTAAAATTAAGTTTCAATCGTGTGATAGATAAATAAAACTACAAATGATTACTAACAAGATTATTATCATTTGTAATGTTGCCGGATATTTGTTGTTGTACTTGAATTGAACCATTTACACCACTACCGGCAGCCGTTAGGCCAACACTAACCGCAAGAACAACAGCTGATGCAGTTGATGTACACAATGTAGGATTAGTTAACGATGACGATGATGAGGAATTTAATGTTGAACAACCAAGAGCTAATGCCGTTGGTAGTTGTGGTGGTGCTGACATTACAGTTAAAATAGTTGTATTATTATTATTATTATTAATATTATTATAATTTTTTGTATTTAGGATTTTATTTCAGCTCATTTTTACACGCTTCCGAGGTGGACCAATTGGTGGGATTTGTTGTGTCGCTAACGCTCGAAAGGCCTCAGCTATTAGATGCGGATGTGATATAATCATGTTTTTCCAACCGATCGTATCCATTACATCCGTCGCATGTCTACAAATTATAAAAATATATGTATTAATAATAAATTTGATTAATTTTAATGTTAAAACTTACGTATTAATAAAATCTATAGTTTGTGCCTTAAGCTGATCAGCGCTATGTAGGTCGGCTAATATTAAGGTTTCAGCGGCGGTTTCCACAGACAGATTTACACATAACGCTTCTTCACACATCACCTTTAATTTTTCTAACGCGTACTGTATTCGGGTAAAAATGAAATCATTAATAAATTTTACTGAGAAAATAATAATATTATGCTAAATTACCTTATCAGCGGCTGCTAGTAAATCATCTGCCATTTTTTCTAAATTCGATGATTTGCCAGTATAAATAAAACGTAACATTTCCTTCAATACCTCATGGTCAACATCATTTATTGTAACACGATTTTGTTTCCGCTCCTCCATTTCATGTTCAAACATGGCTGCAAATACCGGACTTCGAGCCGCTAATATAGCTTTATGCGCTTGAAATTCTCGTCCGCCCACCGCCAACGTAACATCACTAAACCGTTCATTATCGAATAAATTACCCAAATCCTCTGATAATTTACATTCAGGAACTTTAAATTGAACTATATTGCTTTGTCCTGAAATATTAACACTATCTGCTACAACACTAACTTCACAAAATATTGTTAATTTATCTTCTGGCAAAAGTCCATTAGCTTCATCAAGAAGAAAATCTCGACGTATAAATTTTTTAAACCCCCAATCTTTCCCTTGTACAAATCTGTATGCTCTATAAATATAAAAGAAATTACTATCTTTCGTTACAAAAATAAAAAAACCGCCACATTTCGATTTAACTTACCTTTGTGACTCCATCGCTTTGGTTTCTTCCCGCTTCGCATTTAGTATTGAAAATTTAAATTTGGCTCTTACTTCTGATTTATTACACGATACTAATAAAAGGTATAATGATAAATAATCTTTACTCTCCTCATCGAGGCCTTTTGGATTCACACGTAAACACCATTTTAATTTATCATTAGCACCCGCTGAAAATGTCGATGACTTTAAAACTTCGCCCATTTCTTCGCGGCAAAAACTAAAATTATTTATCGTCCACATATAACTGAATTTAACAACTTTGACCTGTAGGAAAAACAAGAAAAAAATGTACATAAATTATTTGCATAATTCCCATCTTCAATTTAATCAATTAATTATTTTATTTATTTTTTTTTTTATTACGAATAAGATTCTTGGAAATAAATTATAAACCACATGTCATTCATCGCGGCAATTCCTCTTTCCACTTGCATAATTTTCATTTATAAGACTAATCAAGAATTATGGTAAGATTAATTAAGTTATTTGTTACAGAAATGGATAAACAGTTTCTTGTACTTGTAAAGACATAATTGAAATCAAACACTTTATAAAATGCGTTAACAATTACAACGCATTCCAAGAATGAATAAAATAAACATTTTTACAGATTAATGGCAGATTATGCTTTGAAATTGCCCAATCAATACATTTCAATTGGTCCGAGTTCTGATAAATTCCGTGGATTTTGCTCTTTCCGCAAAATTGATGTAGTTCAACAATTCTAATTTCTTTATTACGTTTTTCACAAAATAGAATTAATCGCGTCTGCAAACATTCTTCCGGTAAATTTCTGCATTTATTGTACTTTTTAGTAAAAAAAAAAACTCGGAGATCACTGACACAAATAGCCTGCCAGACAAGTATTTTCGCTCCAAATTCTAAAACTTCCATTTTGATGTATGTTTCACCGTTCATAATAATGCACGCCATTTTTTCAAAGTGAAGGCCATCATACAGTTTTCGAGAAAGTTTTTGGCTGATCATTTTGTTTTGTATTCGTTTTCAAACTATCCCTAATTTGAACTCTGCAGATCATTCCTACACTGGTATCCAATTTTCTACGGAAATCGTTGAAAGAAATTGACTTGGTTTTGACTTACGATTTTAACTTCTAATTTCTATTTGGGATTTCAAGAACCTTGTTTACCGCTTTTTGGTAAATCCTGTATCTTTCCATCCTCTCCATACTTTTTAATATTTTCTAACAGTAACTTCACTTATATTTTCTCGTTTTGGCTATATTTCTAAACGAATATTTTTTTTTTAATGCATCACGGGTACAACACACTTGACAAATATACAAACGGGAGAAGTGAATACGTTGTGGCCAACACTTTCTTTTACGACAAATGTACATAGACCTCGAATATACCACGCTTAATTTCTAAATCGCAAAACATTAAGAGCCTACCGCATTTTTGATAAAAACTGTCCTGTATAATAAAAAATCATTATTCCAACAAGGTCAACAACACTCGTTGTAAATTTATTCTTCACTGCAAAAATTGAAAATGCTCATGCGGAAAATGTTTGATTCCGAGTCGGTTGCTTCGTATTTGTTTGTTTTGAGAGCAAAATTGCGGCCAACGCTATGAACATGTTTAGAACTATTAAATTTTCAAATCAAATTGGCGATGATCTTACTAATCATGATAAGGAACCTGAAAGCGCCCATTGGCGGCCTATTTCGACACAAAAAAAAAAATTCAACGTGACTTTTTTTTGTACCCCACTTGGCTATTCGAAAAACTACTAAAACAAAATCTTTGAAAATTTATTAATTAGCTTGAGCGAAATGAAGAAAATTTTTCTTCTATAATTATTGAATGAAGTAACGTTTTTTCATCACTTATCTTGGCCTAGTTTTATCTAATTTTTACCATTCTATATTCCATCGGATAGTTAAAAAAATCAAAAAGACTATGTAGTGGTTCCCTAACTACATGGATCGCACTGTATTGGTCTTAAAAATGGCGCTTAAGGTATGTGGTGAGCACAAACTGCATGACTAAAGTCAAAAAGGAAATCATTTTCAAGTAGAGAGGATAAATATCAAAAACATCGATGATCGTTGACGAAAATTCGTTTTACATCCTGCCTCTTGTGGGATAGAATCCAATAACTCCCGGTTCAAGGGCCGAAACTTTAACCACTGCACTAAATGTTCGAAAATCTTGTAGCTTAATTTAATTTTTTTCAACAAATTGAGCCGTTAATTGACAATTAATTTCACCTCTGGGACACTCAACTCATTTAGAGAAAGATATTTTGAACTGATGAATTCTTATGTTTTTTTCGCGTTTGGGCAATTTAAGGTTAAATAATACAATAAACAGCAACTCGAAATCTTCTAAACAATTTGTTAAAACTCTTTGGAATTAGTACATCTACCCGTGCCTTACGTCTATTTAATGATTTAATGTCGGCCACCAGGAGGAAGGGGTAGGATGATTGAGTTTCTATCTTTAGAAACCCACCCCCTCCCTCCTATCTTTTGAATTTTGAATAAATTACAAAAAGGATACAAAAGACGTCACTAGCACGACTGAAACTAAACAGTGTTTAGTGAAAAATGGAATCAAACCATAACAACATAAACATCTACTTATTTCGTGTTGGCCGCTATTTTTCCAATGATTCGATTTCCAATTTTTCACTGATTTATTTGTTGGTTTCGACTAGGAAAGTCATTTGGTTTAAACCAGATTGTGATTAATTTAGGTATAAATAAAAAAAGCGTTTTAATTTTTAGAATTTAATTAAATTAAAAAATTAATTAATAATTAATAATTAATTAATTAATTAATTATTAATTTTTTTAATTTAATTTTAATTTTTTTAATTGGTTAACATAAATTTTAAAATAAAACTAAAAACTGTATTTTACTTTGGTTTTTTTTCGATTGTAATGGTGTTTGTGATTGTTCCGTATATTGGTCTATTTTCAGCACTCTCGAATTAAATACACAACCGTAGGAAATTCTTCCATTTAGTGTCAAGCTGTATGACAACGACTATGATAATCGACACTTACACAATCAACTTCTCAACCACCCCATACTTTTCTTTCCATTCACGGTGGATCGCGGATAAATTTGAATTTTTGACTTATAGATGGAAAATGTGTTAGAATTATTAGCTTGTCTATTTTCGTAAAATTTTAAAACAGATATATGTAGCTTCGCGGCATTGACCCAACCAACTTTGCGGTTATTGTGACTGGAATATTTTGCCATTCCCCCAACAATACAGATTTTAAGTAACCTTTGCTGGATATGTCTCTTTTCTGGACTAGCTGCTGACCGATAAAGTAACCATTCTTTGACTATTTTAGCAGTATGCTTCGGGTCGTTATCGTGTTGGAAGACTCATGACTGATCTAATCCTAATTTAGCAACGCTAGATGACAAACTGTCCTTCAAAATATTTAAGTAACCTGTTTTGTCCATGGTGTTTTCAATAAACACCAGATTTCCAACACCCGATGCCGAGCACCCACCTTGCTTTATTGTGGTTATTACATTTTTCGCAACAAAAGCTGGATTTGTGTCTCTTCAAATTTTTAGGGTTTTTCTTTCCGAAAATTTCAAATTTGCTTTCGTCACTAAATAACACGTTTTCCCAAAACGAAATAGCATTGCTTCTATATTTTTTAGCGAAAATCAAGCGTCGCTTTTGGTTGGTTTTTGAAATGGTTTTCTACGTGAAACTCTTCCATACGGTCCATTACCATGGAGCGTTCACCGAATTGTACTTGCGCTTACGGTAACTTCTGATGCCTTTTCAATATCTTCCGATATTTTCATTGCACTTGTAGCCGAGTTTCTCTTCACTTCCCTCACAATATATCTAACTTCGGACCCAGAAAGTCGCTTTGGTCTACCGCCTACGTTGACAATCTTCCAGTTGCTTGAACTTTTTGTGTTTATCTATAATTTTCTTTACCGTGTTATGGCACCAGCCAATTATTCGAGCAATTTATCGTAACGATTTTCCCTCTTCTATAAATATAAGCACGAGCTTTCGAGTAAAAAGAGACATTTGCTTTCCCGTATTTGTAAGTTTAATAATACACTTCTAGTATGAAATCTAACGTAGTTATCTTCACGAATAAACACTACTAAATCATAAAGAGAACATAGCAAAACAAAAAAGAAGCAAATTTCCTGATTTACAGCGAATGATATCCGTGGTTTTACAATCTGTACACTTTTTATTGGCTCCTAAAAATGAAGTGATTTTTTATGGATTTTTTATTGTTGTTCTTTATGTTGATTTTTGTTTGTTATTTAAAAAAGGATGAAATACCTAATAAATAATTACTATAAGTTTTAACATTGGAAGTAAGTATAATGAATCTGTAATTCAATTCCAAATATGAAACATTGAGGTGTACATTTTTTTGACGCTTACTGTATATTGAGCAAATATAATTAAGTTAAAAGCAAAAAAAAAATGGTTTGCAGATCAGTATGTGGACCAAGAAATTGCTTTATGATTTTATGTTCTAAAAATAGAATATTGTGTAATTTTCAAGCTACTTAGTTCATTCGAAATTATTTTTGTAGTCGCTATCTTTTAAGAAATCAATCTCAGCTATCTAAAAATATTGGCCAATGGTCATCACTATAGGATCAGTGGTAAACATATTTTTAGACTATAAGAACTTACGGATATAATTATAATTTCCTTAAAAAAAAAATAAGTAGTTTCAGAATACCGTATTGGCCACCTCGATGATAGGGATTGCCTGGTGTATTTGTAAATAATATCTGGGGATCATGGGAATCAATAAAAACCTGGGCCGTTCTAAAATTTGGAATATTCCTCAAAATTGCGAAATATTTGGCCTTTTTGTGCTTTTTTAGAAAAAAACTACGAATTTTCGGCTAAAATTTTGTACAAATTGGCATCCCTTGTAAACCTTATTTTTACATTTAATTATTCTCGTCGTGGTTGCAATGAAAATATTTTTTTAAATTTGTTTTCTTTCTACCTTATAAAAATATTAGGAGCAAAGAAAATAAAAGCTGTAGTTCTGCCACAACATGGTGAAATTTTAAGGTCGTTCTCAGATGTACATTTTTCTCTTGTCAACAATATTCTGTACGTTTTCGAAAAATCATTATTTAAATGTATATCACATCTGAAACGGCGCTTCGACCTCGGTCTTGATTTTAGTTATATCTTTACAATGGCAATGGACAATAACAAAATGCACTCAGTTCTGAGAAAGTTTCTTATTTAACGTACACAACGGGTTTTTATCAAAAAATGGGGGCTAATGAAAAAATGGGGAAAATGGGGCCAATGCAAACTCTTTTACTTCTCATTTAGTGGGGTTTTCATTAGGTTACTGAAACACCAGTGTCCGCTACAGTGATACGGGTTATTGAACAATTTTATTTGAAACCAGTCCAAGTAATGTACCAAAAAAAGTTATCGGTTGATATGTACTTATATACAATGTATTTTAGGCATTCACTCGCAATCACAAAGATTAATTAAAGATCTGGAGATCTATTTAAATATTAAGCCGATTAACAATATTTTCACAAAATAGTTTTAAAAAGTTTTCTTAGAATTAACGAATTTATCCCCATCCCAAATTCCCAACCATATACTTTACATATAATTCCAATTAATTTAACGGACTCAACCTTCCAGCGCATCCATCAAAGTGCATATAAAACAGCGCTAAACGCCTTACAACATTGAAACAAATTGCCCAACTATTACCCGAACAAAACAGATCTTAAATTCTTGATTACTATCATTAAAATTTGCAAAAAAAAATCGCCATTGAAAAAAAATGAAAATCATGTAAACGGAAATAATAATTTTATGGTAATTTTATCGCCATCATTTTTTAATGAAGAGGGTGCAATATTACATGGCGTCTTTTTCTTATGTACACATATTTATGTACATTTAGAAATATGTACATATGTATTATGTATAGGTATATAATGATGTAGCGCGTCAATTGATTTCAATGGATATACAAAATTTATAGATACATATATCCAGACCATTACAACAATAATATATAGTCATGCGGAGTGCGTTACCCTTTTTTAATACACCATACATAATATGTGTATACATAAATGAGTATTCGGCTTTTGTATTTATGGACCTTACATGAAATGTATAAGAAATGCATTATGTACTAATATAATTCCTCCCTTGATTATAGTGCTGGTGCTGTACAGCTTATAATATTTTACGCGTACAAAAGATGAGTGAAATTATGTGTTGTCAGCTGTGCATTTTATGTACGGTTACAAGAGCAGACGGTTTATCATATGAAAAGAATCGACCTCTTGCATCGATTATATTTCCCCTTAAAAGTGTAATTTTTATTATTCCTTTTTGTAATGTTGTATTTCTTTAAGTTTCAGTTTTGATTCCACCCAACGTTCAAACGAATTACAAAGAACTTTTTTTTTTTTACTTTGTATACAGAATATTATGATAATACAACATCTAAGATCAATGACACATGTGAACATAAATTTAATTTTGTTGTTTGCTATTAAACAAATCTGATCTTCACATCATTTCCTTAAGATGTGTTTCATTATGTATTAACAATAACAACCGATCATTATAATTTGCCTATAAACCAGTGTGCTCCCAAGTATTTATCTATACATAATATCGGATCAATGAGTACACAAAAATTTTCAAAAAAATTTATTTGCCTCTTTGCTTATTGTTTAGCCTCATTTAACGTCTTATATGTTGTTTTATAGTTGTTTGCCTTATTTATATACATAATATAAATATCGTTAACGTTTATGTTTTGATGAATTAAGAATGTAATCAGCTTACAGTGGTGAGCTAATTACGTACATAGTTGGTTGGGGTCAAATCATTTTTTTGGCGATACGCAATCTATTTGTACTGGGATCCAATTACAACACAACGTCAATTTAATTTTCGACCCACCAAATTTTAAAACAAGGAAGTTAAAAATTGTATATAATATCGAATTACAAAATCAAGCACACGATATTTTTTGTTATTTAAGAATCGATAATTTTTTGAGCAGCAACGGATTGATTAATTAGAGAGACGTGAATTAAAATGAATATGAAAGTATGTATGTATGTATGTATACCTCCTGCCTATGCAATCTAATTTTCTTTGTTTCTAAAGTACATTTTATATTGTACATAGAGAAATTATTGCAGTACTTTCACTTTTCCTTCTAAAAATTATATTATTTCAAAATTAAAACAACAAAATTTCCCGCTTTATAGTTTCTCTATTGTCGCGCGCGTTCACATAAATTTCGAACATAATCTCTCTATAAAACATTATTGTTGTAATATTTAGAAATTAAAATATAATTGATATCAATCGGTTCGGCCTCGAATTGAAAGTGAAATATTTATGAAAGTTGCCAGACCACGCATTTATATATCACGGTCTTGCGCGCGGCACTCTTCTTAATTTAAGCTCATTACCACAGGAAGCGACATTAGCCATGAATTTAAGACCCTATGTATATACATATTATTAAACATTACAGACAATATATAAATCCATTATTATATACATAAATGTTTAACAATGTAACGAACTGACTATGATCACTGCACTTCTATAAAAAATTATGTATAATATAAAAAAATAAGGTTATAACCGGAAAATTATTTTGTCCATGATTCTTTTTTATATTTTTCATAGTTCTTATTATTTTACATTAGAGCGAATTGAGTGCAACATCATTGAAATTTTATATAGATTTTTTAAATTTTATTATTTATAATTTGACACATATCATTTTACATTCCCCCTATATGTATAAAATGTAAATGTACAACAATTGAATTAATAAAATTAATAATCTAATTATTTTATAAATATAAATCAAGGTAATTGAACTTTTCAGCGTCTACAAACATACGAGTAAATATTTATAGAATGTACATAAATGTAACAAGCTGCATGCCGCAATTCAACTCAACAAAATCATGTACACTTTTCATATTAAAACATAAAACAATGTTATGGTCCAGAAGACACAAGCGGTCATTAGCCATATAATGATCGTATGAATTTATGAACAAAAATTTTGGTAATTGATCAAGTCTGAAATTTCGATATTCCCTGTTATTGACCAAAGTGCTCTGAAACGAGCCTTTTCTTTGCAAAATTCGCTAAAAAATCTCAGAGTAGTTTTGTGAGCCTAGAAATTGGGAACTGGTAACTCGTTAATACGAAATAAAAATGATCATCGATATCATTTGGGGCGGCCAAATGTAGCGTAAAAAATTGATTATATTGAGCCACAAATTTGCATAAAGTTTGCCGCCTCTGGTATTAGGAAGGTAGACTATCAATATGTTGCTAAGCATTTTGATAAACTGTTCTGTTACTATAATACAGTGAGCCTAATGCCGATGTGTTTATTAAAATTTCCGACTAACTAAAATTTAACAAATTTTAATAAAAAATCAGAGTAGGTTTGTATTCATGTAGTCATGTACAATCGTCTAATAACAGTACTAACTAGGAAATTTAACCAAAAAATTGGGATGAGGCACATTAAAAAAATATGCATTATAACAAACTGGATTGTCCGATTTTTAAATTAAACGGCGACGAATCAGCATTTGGAAGACAATCTCCTTCAGAATTTTATAGATTTTCTTAAAAATGCGAGTTTCGTGCGAGAAATACCCATTATAGGAAGGCCTAAATGTTTTGAAAAATCTTATTTCTAAAGGCTTGTGCGATTATCGTCTGTTCAGGCCAGTGCTGGAACAGCCTACTTTTTCTCTTGCCTCCTACCTCTTCACCTAAAAACAAAATTTTTAATATAGGAATTTATGCAGTAATGATTTTATGTACCCGTGTTGTACTAATCAAACATCATATTTCAATACTTCCCAGTTATTTTAAACTTTATTTAGTTTTTATATCCGTTTCGCTCAAGCATTCAAAATAAAATGAAAATAATTGCACTCATACAGACAAGTGTTGCGCTTGATTTTGAATGGTGAGGCGGGCAAGTGGGTTTAGTTTTTGTTTGAAGATTCAAATCGAACTTCCTAGTCACGGAGTCGGTGGTGGATGGCAGCACAGTAGTTTTAACGATAATTTTTAAATAAAGTTACGATCTACATACATATTTTTTTTTAATTTTTTTTTTATTAAACATAAATGAATTTTTTATGAATTTATGAATTTTACTATTTTTCATCACGTATCCAGTCAGCGGTACATTTTGGTGAAGGAAAATTTTGTCATGCGCCACCAAAAGGTGTATCCCTTTTCCTGCCCGTTAACACAATTGTGTGGGTACTGTAAAAGTACCATGTCAAAAATTTATTTTTGTATGTGTTTTGACCCAACTTACGCATTTGTGCATTCCTTTTAAAATTATTTTCGTCCAAAAAATCAATATAACTATATACACAATTGTGTTGGTTGTACTTGCACACAAGCGAAATTTTTGGCGAAGTGTAGATGGCATATACATCGCCGAAATCGGGTAAGATGAGAATTAAAAAAAAAAATTCTTTATAGGATTGTATACCTATCATTTTTAGGAGGTGCAAGCCAAAAATTTCGGAAAAATCACATTTTCCTGGAAATTTTTCAGTTTTTCCAAAAATAATTTTTTTGATTTTTTCATTCAAAAATTAAAAATCTGCCGTTTTTATTTATCAAATCTTAATTTTAATGATAAAAATTCGAATTACACTGTCATGAAACGGGTAACAAATTACATTTTTGTGTTATTTTAATAAAACTGTTTGATTTTCCGGAAAATTTTTCCCTTTTTTTATTTTTTCAATATTTTTTTTAGTTTTATTTATTTTTATTAATAATAATTGCTTCGTCAACCTTGCAGACACAGATCAAAGAGTTTTTATCGCTCTTATCGCTTCTTCTGATCGTGTTACAAATGTTAAAAAAATGTAAATATAAAACTTTCTTTTAATGTAATTTCAATTCGTTGTATACCTCAGAGGATGGGTGCTGCCGCCCCAAACCCCCACTTTTCCAGAATTTATACAATTCTTCAATTCTCAAATTTTATTTATAATTTTAAAATAAGTTTTAAAAAAATAATAAAATTTTCCTAGAAAAGTTGCAAAATTTTCCAGGAAAAATTACTTATACTGTCAAAAAACTGTTAAAATACAATGTTAATATCAACATTTTAACAAAAAATAACACATTTGTACTAATATGAAGAAAATAATACGCAATTTGTCACCAAAAAAAATGAAAAGGTCAAAATTTTCCCGGAAAATGTGATAATTTTCTCGAAATTTTTAGCTTGCACTTCCTAAAAACGATAGATGCATAATCCTACAAAGACAATTTTTTAAAAAAATTTCATCTTACCCTATAGGAAAAAGGAAATAGGAAAGATTCCACTTTTGTCAAAAATATCATTTCTGGCAATTTTTCCGTATCGAAATTGGATAGGAAAAATATCCTAATTTAATTTTGTTTTTGAAAAAATTTACTCCAATTTACCATATAGTACGCCCAAAAAAAAATTTTTTGCGACCAAAATACTATGAAAATATTTTTCTTAATTACCTCCTTATTTTTCTTAATTAAATTCTTTTTCCTATATGAAAGCCAGAATCGACCTTTGGCACTATTCTGGTAATTCCCTGGGAATAGGGAATTGCGGAAAGATTTTATATGTAATTTATATTTAAAAAAAAAAATCTGGCATACTGAGGTAAAAAGCAAGTGTTAAATTTTTTGAAAACAAAATTAAATTGGAAATATTTTCCCTGCCAATTTATAGCGTCTTACTTTGGGAATTTTACAACAACAACTCCATATAGATTTCAATCCGGAATGAATAATTTCATTCCACCTAAAAGTAGGATTAGAATTATTCAATTCTTTGTGTAGTTCAAATGTTCACCACCCGGCTAATTAATAAAATAATTTTATTTTTATGAGTTGTCACTCTGGGAGTAATGTAGAATTTTTATCGCTTTAAGGCTAAAGAAGCAAATGACATAAATCAATGATACAAAAAATGAACTCCGATGCTAAATTAATCTGAAAAATAGGACATATTTACGTGGAAAACGCATTTTATATTTTCATAAATATTTGTTATGACATAAAAGTAAATCGCACGCTTAGTTTGATTTTAAATTAAATTTTATACCAACCGATAAAAGCATAAAAAAAATCGCTTGGTTACTTTGGGCACAAATTTCATTCCTATTTAAATAGGAATAATATTTCCCAAAGTAAGACCACATTAGATATGGAAAAATTATTCCCAATTGATAAGTATTTACATCAAACTTTTCTCCTCAGTAAGTTGGAAAAAAAATTGAACCAAAATAAATGTTTTCCCCAATTCCCTATTCCCGGGGAGTTACTAGAATAGTGCCACCGCACTGCACATGTATGGTCATTTATCAATAATTTTTAAACAGCTGAATTGCATCCAATTTGACAGAAATATGGGTTGGTAAGGAAAAAACACTATACTTTGTATGCAATTTCGGGGCACATGCTCGATCAGCTAGCAAGCAAGCAATATGCTAGCGCAAAACCCTGGCAACTCAATCAATTTTACCAAGCAAAATTGAATTTTTTTTTTTTATTTTTTTGCTATTGCACAGTGAACTTTGCGGCTTAGAAAACTATCCAGCAATTTTTTATATTGTTTTACTGTGCAATCGCAAAAATAAACAAAAAGCGTATAAAAAAATTAATTTAAATTCAATTTTGCTTCATTTAAGTAAGCCTACAGAGAAGTGCTAACATGTAGCAATATTCACGAATAATAATTGTACTTTGGGAAGCCATCAAAATTTAGCAACCTATTTATTTCACACGCTTTTGCAGGTAAAAAGTGTAACGCATCTTAAGTTGATATATGTACGTCTCCGGTTAGAAAAAGAAACTCCAAAAAAAATCATAACTAATCAAACAGCAGGTTCCCACTTTTAGAAAAATTAATTCCGATAATAAAAGTGACGGAATCTTATCGGATTTGCTGTTTGAGTGAGTGTCCATTAAGTTGTTGTAGTTTCTTGCCTATAAGAAAACGTTTGCAAAATCTAGAACGGAACAAATTACCATCAATTTTGCCACTCCGCTCGTCGTAAATCGAATAGGTGATCTAATTTAATCCCCCTATTAAATATATTAGGTATATTAGGTAAAACGGTTTACGGGTAAAATCATTCAATTTCATTAAGGTCATGAAAGCCGTACGGAAATTTTAGATGGTATTCAAATTTTGTATGGCAAGTATGACTGCTATAACGCTGACGAATCCACTTGAATTTTTATGGCTCGCTATTTATTAATAAAACAAAATTGTTGTTTCCCGGAAAAATTACACTACAGTTGATATTACCGGTATGATATTTTAAAATAACAAAACTTTTGCAGAATTATTTTAGAGTACAATTTAAGCGTGCATAAGACGTATACTTCTATAAAAATATGGAAATTCATTTCTGTCCTATTCTTTTTCTATATAATAGGACCTTTGCCAATTTTTGTTAACGTGCAAGTACATTACTGAACTGATTTTGACTCGATTTGAATTGAACCCCTAATATATACGTAGAAATCGGTATTCAATTCTCGGAAATACGATGATGCAAAGATAAAACAGCAGCAGAGCACAAATTTGGGTGACCGCATAGCAAGAATGTAAAAAAATGGAACGAGATGAAAAACCTGTGCGCTTTATCCAACAAATACAAAATCGATCGAAAAAAATAACATTTGCAGCTATTTCTAGCATTTAGAACATTGTTCTAAATCCTAGAAAATTATAATTCATTGATAAATGGGATAGAAAGAATTTATATACAAATCTTTACTAAATAAAGCTTATATAACACTCAAGATGGAATTCAATTAACGTCACATTTCTATACGATATGATCGAAGTGAAATCGAGGGCCGGATCAAATGAAATACGATCTTTGACCATTTTTTTGAACATATTTGTGTGATTCAATTATTAAAGTTGGCTAGAACCAAAGCAGGCTCCGCACTCAATACCACGCTGGGCTCATGGTACAAAAATTGTGTTTCTTCATTGAAATATTTTGAAACAATTGACTTTTAAGTTCGGTACGGTCGTCTGAGGGAGTAGAACTGAAAAAATATTTGTTTTCCACTTTGCGGTTGTATAACGCAAAAACGAAGTATATTCATTGCGCCAAATATGTCACAAACAAAAAAAGCTTTGATTTTTCACATGAAAAAAAAATATAATTTGCATTCACCAACTGACATATTTACTCACTATCTATGCATTGCACTAGGACGCTAGATCGGCTTCGAGTGGCGCACACGGATGCATTATTTTGGGGTGTTCAACCTCCATTTGCCGATTTAAATGCTGCCACCATTTCGAACTAATTACTATAGAAGTAGATTTTTATAGAAGCTGGAGGAAACACTAATATCCCTACAATCGTCGTCAAGCTTATGCGTATTTAAATTGAAGACAAGTTGTTTATTCGCATTTAGCGCAAAGCGTCTGATATGTAATACCTGATTAATCTATTTTCATGAATATAATTTTCGCTCTAGTTTTAACATTTCGGCGAGATATCACTATGCGTTAAAAGATGAATAAATCACCCCTGTTCAGCTGGCCTCCTTGTACAAGGAAAAACAAATAGTGTAGACTTATGCGCTCTCTAACTCCGCAACCAAAACTTAAGAGCTCATTCAATGGACAGAACTTAGAAAAATCGTCATACGATTTTGTTTGTATGTAGTCATATCGGAGAAATTCTTTTAAATTTCAAAAATCAAAGTTTTCAGTGTCGAATATGATGAAAATCCCGAAACTCTGCAAACTCATTAGCTCGGATATCAGAACCAAGTTCTCACGAGCAAACGACAAAATCTTTTAAAATCGTAAAACTTAAATATTTCTGTATCAAATACGAAGTATCGAATTACATATAAACTCACGATATATGACCAATTTGATTCTGAGTTGGTAAATCGTTACTCGAAATATTATCCTAAATTCTGAAATTTTAGAAGATTTTGACGTTTGAGTTTGAGACATTCCAGATGGTACTCGTCCTAAGGGGTGGGTGATAACTCAAAAATCACGAATTTGAGTGAGCTTATAATTCGGGTTCATATTCGACATTGAAAAATTTGTTTATGCGGTATAAAACTAGAGCGGAAAGTGATTGCGAAAAACCCGCCGATGAATCCGCAACAAAAAGTGGGACCATTTTGCCATAAGTATCGTATTATATGGAGTCAGGAGGCTTTAATCTGTATTTACATGATAAAGAACGGGCGAAGGTTACCAGCTAATTATAGGATTTGATAGTAGAAAACCCCCTTAAGAAAGGACGTGCCAACAAAAACTCACTGGAAAAAATTAGTTTTGAAATTTTTAAGGTTTCTCATCTATTTTCTAATTGTATTCTTTAAAATTTTCTAGACAACAAATTACAAAATTCAGCTCAATGGGTGGTTACTATTTACTTTTTCACCTAGACATTATTTTTCAATATAACATGACTGAGCCAGAAGACTATTATATGATAAAACGAAACAATGTGAATATCCTTATAATTATCCTTGACTAATACAATTTTTGGATTGTAGACGAAATTTGAAGCCGCTAGATGTATTAAAATTACAACGGAAATCGAAAAAGCTAAATGTGTTATTGATATTAGAAAAACATCTACATATTTTAGTTTATTTGAACGCCAGTGATAAATGTATTAGTTGCATAATAAAAGAAAGAGAAAAATATTAGCAAAAATTAATTGGAATATAATATTACAGCAAATATTAGCACGACCTTCACATTGAACTTGTTATTATGAAGAGCAAAACCACAAATTAATCGCACAAACAATCCAGTGTATGATTCAGACCACAGCACATTTTCTATCTTGATAATCCTCTATAATTATTACACATTCTTCAGAAATCACTACGCGATCGTGATCAATCATCAAATTTTACCAAAATACTGAGAAAAAATCGCCTAATATTAAACAAAGTTAACATAAAAATATCTCGCAAAACAAATTTGATTAATTAAATCATTTTTTGCTGCTTTCTTATTTAAAATGTTACCACCACCAAAAGCACCGACCAAAACGAAGAGACAGGCGGTGTCAAAACAAACAAAAACAAGATTAGAAATTAAATAGAAAATTTATAATTTAAAAACTTTTTTAAGCAAATAATTAATTTGTGGTGATAGTGGTACACTGAATACGCTGTAATATCCATAATATACGTACGTATACGTATATGAATGCGCGAGTTCAAGGTCTATAAACTAAAGTACTTTGTATATAAAAAAAAAATATAATAATATTGCAGTATCAAATCCATTTTCCCATGTCTGTCAATATTTAAACGCGCGTCTTCTCATCAGAACAAAACAATAAATTATAAAAATTCTTAATGATAACGAGACTACATGTAGATATATATATATACATTTATATATTGATAAGATTAACTGAACGTAGGTCATTAGACGATTCATATTCTAGGAAAATAAAATCTTGTTATGAATTTTGTTTTCCTAAGCCTTTATAAAATAGAAAATCTATACGTATACTAAAAGTATATAAATTTTCATTATTTTGCTCGCATATACATAAATGAATAAGAACAGACAGCAGTGAACTGTAAATGCGGTCTTTGGCTTTTTATTTATTTTTAAATCAAAGTATGTACAAACACACTATTGTTGCTTTATATGTACATATGTAAACTTAGTATGTATAGAGAAAATATTAACTATTCAATAAACTGAATGGCCGACCTTGATACCATCATCATCATCATCATTACTATTATCACTATACTTTGTTTAATTCTTTTAAAAATTATACATCTACGAGTATATTTCTTTTTATGTTTTATTACATTTCTTTTGTTCTGTTCGGTAGGTTTAATAAAACAAAAATTCTATTCCAAGTGGAATTCTTGACGATTGGTAGAATAAAAATACTCGTCGGCAGAGCCATAATTGAGTTATGGCAATGAATTTTAATTTAATTTATTTCAAATTAATTTGTATATGAACTCGACTATAAATTGTAGTGATGACATTTTTCTTTTATATGAGTACTAGATAGTAAGATTATTGGTATAAAAGAAAGTGATATTTCAACTTTCTTCTTACAATTCCGGATGAAACAGATTCTAAATCTAATTTGATACCGCTTTTGCAGAATACTAATTCACATAACTTTATATTTTATTAATAACGCGACTTTGAAAATGTTTTTTTTTTTTTTTGTTAAAGTTCATCGAGGGACAAACTCAAGGTAAACGCGTAACAATATAACGTGAATTTTTGTAGATCTTCTTTTATATTTGATATGTCTTATAAATGTGTAGACTGGTATAGCTTTGCCACTCCTCCTCGCGCGCACGTTGGCTGTGTGATGTTCTGTTTATTATAATATTATGGTATTTTATATTGTACTCGTACGAGTATATAAATAAAATTCTGCATTTTCCATTTTTTGTTTGTGTTTTATTTTGGAGGAAACTTTACAAACAACACAAAAATGAATACACGTTTTCTAAGAATGGACCGCGGTAATCCAAACTTTATATTTAAATGTAAATTGACTAAATAAACTGCACTTGGCAAGTCCGCTCGCTGGTTGTTATTCGCACAATAAAATTATTCACATGAAAAAATTTTCACATACAAAAAGTATATACATAAGGAATTTTTTTTATGTATGTAAGACCGTTCATTTCTTTGCTTTTTTGGCAATTTCTTCGAAATATATCCAAAAATAATACTCAGTTCATAAAATGGTATGAAGTATGTGGTTATTAAACTATGTATGTATATATATACACAAAAAAATATTAATACGGTTTTTTGTAACCAAAATATGTGAAGCGTGAAATCAACTCTGAAAATCAGTAAATGAGAATAATCAAAGTGCTAAAAAGTCATTGAATGCGTACGATCTAGATTTTTTATTTTGTTTAATGTTATTTTTTATAATAAGATCAGATTATGTAGAATAAATATACTTTATAGAAAGGGGGATGATCTCTAGACGAAGCACGGTAGAGGAAACGTCAATCAACTGAATATAGTTTAACGATGCATGTTTCTCGTAAGTATATGGACGATGGTTTTTCATGATCAGTCATGCGATGTGAAATCTTTTGCGATCATGATCACTCTCAATCTACTCGACAACGTCACATATAAATTCGTAATCAGGTGTCAAATTATTTTGTATGTTCCATAAAAATATAATCATTGAATTACTATACAGCCACTCGATTTGATTATTACATCCGAGCGGTTGAGGGTGACATTTTCACACTAGATCATATTCAATAATTTCCAAAATACAAGCCCTCACACGAGAACATTCGATTCTGGGTAGCTGAGACCTTAAAGATATCAGAAGAAAGATATGGATGAAACATCAATCCACTCCAGAATTACCATCATGAATCAGCTGAGTGGACAGTCATCCAACGGTTTAGTAAGGTAACCGTAATTTTTTGTCGAAAAATGAGTACTTCACATGGAAAATATAAAGAACCAATAATGAACGAATATTTTTTGGGGATAAAAGAGTACAAATACAATTTAAATAAAATAGATTATTTTTGAAAAAAAAATGCATAGGAACAATGCTTACCTTAATTCAAATTTATTGTATTGTAAATTGCAGTATTTAAGTAGTAATTCAATTAAATTCGCGCATATTATTGTATATTTTACAGTTAATACGGATGATAAGGTTTAGGATCATTTTCAAATGAGAAAACCTTCCCCAATGCGGCGTTAACCACAGGAAAACACATAGCAATCTCTACTAATATTTTCAAATTTTACATAGGGATATGCTCCCTCCACTTTGATATTTTTTGTTGTCCATTCATCTATTTTTTGTATAGTACAATACTTATTTAAAGATTCACGTGTATATACTATTCCATCCCAAGTTATCTCTCGCCTCAAAAGGGTTCACTCAAAATAATTTATTTCATCAGTATTTTCTATCCATTCTTTAATCTATTCGTAGCAAATCTTACAAAAAAAATTCACTTTTCTTGAATTCCTGGATTAGATTCCTATAAACTTGACGAGTTTATTTTTTAGAATGGGTGGAATGAAATCTTCCTCAAGCCTGACATAAATTTGATTTTTAAAATTGGTAATTTTCGGCATTAAAGAGATGATCACAATTAGCCACTGATATCTTGTGATTTAATACCTTTAAACTTTTTTCTTTGGGGCCACGTGAATGATAAGGTATATACCAATGCTCCACAATCGATTCAAGACCTTAAAGATGGAATTCGTGAAGTTATCGAGGACATACAGCCGCAAATGTGCGAATTGGTCATGGAAAATTTCAAGAAAAGGATATGGTGCAGTAAGCGTAGCGTAAGGAAACCCCTGTATTTTATGTGTTCGCAATGATATTCGGCACCTTAAGAAGTGTCGTAAATCCTTCGAAAATATTGTTTATGAGATAATAATAATTTTTCTTGTAAAGCCAATCTTACACTTTACATTTTGTTTGATACGATGGTATGTACATATATGTTGCATATGTCAAAAGAAAAAAGTACTCCTCACCTCACCAAGCCAAATTGGACGAATTGAAGCTCGAATTGCCTCCCAATCTACCGTATTCTCCGGACCTGGTTCCCAGCGACGACTACCTGTTCACCGCATATTTTGAAATCAAAGATAAATCGTTCTACAAAAAAGACCTCAAAATGTTACGGAAGCGTCTGAATGTAAGGATCACTCTTGAAGGAAATCACGCGTATGTTGATGAATAAAGTTGAATTTCGCCAAAAAATGCTTTTTAAAAACACCGATCTCTATTGGATTCTGGGTCTATGCATAACATTATTTCAGATAGCTTTATGAATCGATTGAAAGTTCTTTGCATTTGGACAGCTGTATTTAGAGGAAAATCCAGAATCATCCATCGATTTTCAAACAGAATTTGATACCAGTGTTACAGTTATTCTTTAAGATTTTGTCAGATGGTAAATTACAACCTCAAAATTGCAACCTGTTTTACTTCGGTTCAGACAGATTCCGAAACTCTCGAACTTAGACGTAACCAATTAAGACACATTTTTGATGAACACGCAAATATTTTATTTGTCTCACAATTACGTTGAGGGAATCCAGGGTATCTCACTACCACCAAATGTTGTCATTTCACATGTCACAAGGTTTTGACGTCCTTAAAAAATTATGCTTTAGATATTCAAACAATAGAAGCCTAACCCAAATTTTAGCATTCAATTCAAGAAAAATGAACTCTCAGTGCGAATTTATATTGTTTGAAATTTGCAGCACGAAACAAATCAAAGCGATTCTGCTGAAAATGTTGCAATCGAAAAAATATATCTATAGTTGGTGTACTCACACTAATAGTCACTAGGAGCTAAAATTGTTTAAACATCAAAATTAGAACGGCGGTAAAATATTTTATTTGTAAGGGCTAAACCCTATTGATATTTAACTTGAAATGGATTCCACATTGAATGTTATTGGGACAATTTTAAACAGGGTAGAAATAGTACAATAATGATGAGGTGAGAAGTAGTCGTCCAAAACTAAAAACCACCCCAGTGATCGAGCAAAAAGTTACAAAACCGTAGTTTTATAATAATTAATGAAGCCTGGCTACTAAACCATTATACCTTCTCTGCAAACAAAACGGAGTCTAAACAATAATTTGAAAAACACAATTGCGATGGCTAAACTTCGTGAATCAAAATTTGAATTGCGTCTTCATCCTCAAAAGAGAGTGGCTCAAAATTTCGTGTTTTTGTAAATTTCGGTTTTTAAAATATATTAGAAATATTAGAAAAATTCCGAAATATTTACATTCAATACGTTAAGGCAACGTCACCAGTGGCAATGAATCAGTGACAATGAATCAGTGACAATGGTTCAGAATTGTTTTTTTCGGCCATTTCTTAACCGTTGATTAAATTCGGTGTTTATGTCGGTATTGAGATTTTAATCTATTTTTTGTTAAATTCCGGGGTAACGCCAATAAGGATCATTTTAAATGAAACTCGGCCATTTCTTAAACAATTTTGTTGAAATTCGAGTCATATAGAGTTTTGGGGATCCTAAATTGATTCTTTGGAAAGTTCTGGAAAATGGCCAACTTGGCAACAAATTTGGTTTGATAATGATGGTATTGGGATTTTTGATTGATTTTTTGTTAAATTCTTATCACTTTTGTTCAAATTCGGTTTGCATTGCGGGGTATTACAAAAGTGGTGTGGCTGAATTGAGATTCCTAATTAATGGAGCTAGCTAGTTTTACAGTATGGTTAATTTTAGCCTTGGTAAAGTGAACTCTGGCGTTTATAAACGATTTTGATCAAATTCGATTTGTACGTTGGTCATAAAATTTTAATTGCATTTTAAGTACCGCTAAAAAATTTCATGAAAGCTGACCAAATTTTAAAACAAAAAATAAAATGTTAATATCACTGTCAACATACAAATAAATTTTTATGAAAATATAAAAATCGATAGAAAATTGTTCATTTCCAAAATCACTACAGCAAGACTAACATGAGGAATTTCCATAAAAACAAAATATATTCTTCATACTCACCAAATTTTCTCAAAGATGGGCAAAAAATAGTAAAACTCCATTTAATGAAGAAGCCTAATACCAACATACACACCTCATTTTTATAAAATTATCACTCTGTAGCTTTACCAAAATTGGCCGTACTCCAGAATTTGAAATAAAACAATTTTAAATCATCCAGTATCAACATCAAAAGCGAATGATCGATGGAGAAATGGAAATTTCCGAAATACCCTCGAACTACTAGATGTTAAAACTTTACAAATATTGAAATCCCTCTTTCAAAAAATAGCACCGTGAATTGAATAATTCTAAATTGATAGACCATGATCATTATAATCAAATGATAATCGAAATAAAGTGAAGCATCAGTTCATTAATTTTGTTATCTTAAAATTCAAGGATCTACTTTCATGGTACCGTTAACATTTAAAAGAAAAAAAGTAACCATAAACATCTCATGGTCTTACAAACCTAAATCCAAGACAGATCTAAAATATTTTATTAGCTAGAGAGGTAGTCATAATCACGCCAGTACAACAATATTGTTAAAAATGAGTTGTCTAAAACGTGACCTATCATTGGGCCAAATGAAATGTGGTTTCTTTCAACATTTTCCACAGCCCCTTGTGTGCCACCCCTGAAATTGTTTACTCAACTAAAGAGTCATTTTATCCAAACTTGACCAATAACTTCTTTAGCATAACCCTTTTTAGATTAAGTAAATAGATACAACACATCACAAATAAAATAATAATTTCGTAAACAAATCGCTTAACCCAAAGCTAAGGGATGGAATATTTTGACAATGGATAAAATCCCCTTATTGACGTACTCAACCTAGTACGCATAGTAAAAATTATATTTTATTTCGGTAAAACATCAGAAGGACATATTCAAACAAAACTAATAGAAAAGGAATTTTTATTACAGGGCTGTAGTTTTCCTTACTTTGTACACCAACGTAATGAAAAATATTAAAGTTATTCCAAAACCAAGGTAAACAATTTTGTACGCATCTTATAGAGGTTTTTTGTATGAATTTGCTAAGCTATAAAATCGTAAATGTTTAATAGTTTTACTCGTAATAGACACAAGTTAAAATGTTGGTAATTAACGACAAAATGGATAAAAAATTCTATAGATTAGGTAAGCATAATAAAAAATTGAGATTTGTTTGTTGTGTGTGTTTCAAACAGAAATACCGAGCGAGATATATTATAATAATCCTTGTCTAATCTTCCTATTTAGTTATGTAGGTAATTGCATGAATAGAAATATGAAACCAACTATTTTATTATGTATGTAGTTTATTCTATATTTATTTCCAAGAATTTTTTTTTGTTAAATTCGTAAAAAATAACAATAAAACATTTTCTATTATGAAGGTTTAGAATTTAGATTAACTTTAAATGAAATTATGTTCTTACCTGTGTGTAACACCAATTTTCAGCGACGGGTGTATTTACTTCTGGTAATGGCGGAGAGGGCACTCGACTTACCGCCATTGTACTGCTGGACGAGTGCAAATTTGATGTAACTCTAGCAGTTTGACCTGCCGGACAGTCACTTACGACCGGCAACCTGAAAGTAAATATAAAGACATCGTATTAGCCTAGATATAATTTATCTTGTGTATTGGAAATAATATTTATTTAAATAACTTGACAGGTGGTTTTAAAAACTCATAAAAATGAAGGGTGCACATTTTCACACAGTCTCGTATACACCGACATTAACCCCTTTTCTTTGTATAAACATACATATTTTAGAAAGTTATTTTGTTGTTTTAATGCCAAAATGCACAAATTTTGTGTGGCTGTATATGTATAGTTATCTCACCTGTTCTGCATTTTCAATGTTTCAATGACCCTAAAAATATATAAAATTCGTCCATTTCAAAATTAAAAATGACCAATTAAAAATTTAACGTATATAACGATACACATTAAACATAAAAAAATGTAAATTCCTTGACATGAAAACAAAATAAAACCGATCACCAAAAAAAAAAAAAATAAAATAAAAATCTTGATTTGTCCTCGAATGTCACGAGGCCACACAAAAGTGTCGAAAAATTTCTAAATTTTCTTTTTTTTGGAGTTTTATTTTAAGTTTTGTATCACACACAAGGCAAATGTAAATACTGACACGTGCATACAAAAAAAATCATACCGTAAAGTGGCCAATAAACTATTCATACTACTAATATCACAAGTATTAATATTATATGTACATACAACATTTAACAATTAACAACCACAATTATTAATTAAAAACACATCATGTATTAACCATAACAACAACAACAATAATAATACACAGCCATTTTCAATTCTGTAGATCTTTTGTAATAAATCAACACAGCTGTTTTTCACACAATACACAATTGATAAATTAAAACCAGACACACGAGACCAAACTAACTGAACGATAGATGCAAGTCGACCAAAATCCAAACGCACACTGATCGATAATATTTTAGGTAGGTAGGCAAAAACTACTTTTTGGTTTCGTTTTATTTGGAAATTTTCAAAGGACACACAACACAAATACATAAAATAACAAAAAAAGGATCTTTTGGAAATAGGGATCTCACTCATCGGTAATACATATTTATTTTCGTTGCAGTCTTTTGTATAATATATTCTTATTCTTTCTTAATGTAACGATGCTATGTTTATGTCAGGGGTGGCGAAAATTAAGGATATTTGAGATAGACGAGCGATCGAAGACCAATACAGAAAGATCAGGATCATAAATAAATTTTGATTAAATTGTTTTGAAAACTTCGATAACATTCCATTATGATATCCAACCATTGACATGCTAATTTTAATACGTAAATAATTTGTTACATAAATGACAGCAAAATCATTTATCATGTAAGTTTACACGACCGCTAATAATTGGCGCTGGCGTAGGCACTCTTTATATCGCGCTAGTTAGAAATAATTAATTTTTGTAAACCAGAAGACTTGGCACACCTGCGATAATAATATGGCAACGGACATTTCGAGTTCGTGGCAAAACAAAATTTAAAATAAAAACAGACAAGTTGTACTGGGATCTTAAAATCAAATTCAAAAAAATCGCGTTTAAGCAACATGTGTTGCGAACCCCTTACGTTTATTATTCCACTGAACCAATTTGACTTTGTAAGTTGAGATTGGCGTATAATATAGGCTCGCTCCTATGGTCCATTTAGTTTGTGAATGAATTGAGTTAAATAAATGTTTTCCAGAAACCACTATATAACTCAAATCCTAACAGGCAGTTGATCTTGGTATTTTTTCATAAATAATGGAAATCATGCTTAAACGATCCCAGGATTCCATTGCGCTAATCTCAACTCTCGTAGATAATGTTATATTGAAATACGTGAGATCGGTGACAAAATGTTCGATTCCTAGAAAGCATCAATTTAAAACTGAATTGTAAGTATATTCATAAAGAAAATTCGGCCATGTGCAAATAAGAGCCTATAATGCCAAACCTAGCGTAGTGGATGTCATGTCTTATCAAATAAGACCGTTTACGACTCTCTAGTTTTCCGGGAGCTATTAAGTTAAATCTAAATTAAATTAATCCATAAAGCATGAGCCTATAGCACCAATCCCAATTAACAAGTTGCCTGAATGATTTTGAAAATCATGTATGGGATAAAATTTCAATTTCGGTTGTATTAAGAGTAATCGGTTGTATTTAGATAACCAGCAACTAAACTTTCATTCTATTTTCACCGGTACTACATACCCGTGCATAATAAACTAATAGCGAAATGTCTTTATTTCTGAAATAGATAGATGACATTTTGCCTTTTCTTACACAATTTAGGCAAGTAGAACGATAGTTCAGTGCCAAGATCTGCTATCCCACCAGATGGTCAGCACCTCCGTTGCACCGTGTTGATGGTTTAGATGAATTGTTAATTAGAAAACATTAATTTGAAATGCTTTCCAAGAAATACACACATTCTTTAACTATATAACTAATACAACTTGTACATGTAAGTTGGTTTGGTCTATTGATGTCTGTTTACCTAGCTAAAACGAATCTAAGAAACCAAAATAATTTACGAATATAATAATCAATATGATTGATTTGAACAGAAAAAAGGTACAGATTTTTAATACTCAAATCGATCTAATCGATTAGACAAGGAAATCATCTGCTTCTAGAAAAAAACCGGTGAAGAAATGGGAAATCTTTAATTCTAGACAAATCATAATTAACTTTATTCTATAATACGTTCGTCATCTTAATCAATAATTGACCAATTAATCTGATGATGAATTTTGTACCCAAGATGTTAAACCACTACTTTTACAGGTTATCCTGTGTACTTTCAACTATAATCACGTAATGGTTTTAATCATTTATTTAATTGGCTTACAGACTGAAACAAAACTAACAATTCCTAAAAAATATACTAGATGAGATCTTTTCCTAAAATAGTTAGCCCAAAACAACTCATTAAATTAAAAAAAAAATGTTAAGATAGATCTGGCCCTACGAAGTTACAATACATCCGAATCCGGTTGGGTTCACAACTCGGAATTCTGTATTGAATAACTTTATATCACTAGTTTCTGTATTATAGGCAAATAATTAGGTTACGGAAACAATTTAATTACTGAATTACTAAATTAGAATAGTTAGAAATATTTACCGCACATATTAATCGAGCCAATGCTCAAGTGGCATTTAAAACAATTTTTCCTTTATCTAATTAATGGTGGGATTACTTCATTTACTCAGCTACTAATATAATAGCATAGAAAAATAAGTTTAACATAGATTTCTCATTTGCATAAAACGAATTAAATTCCAATGTCTTGATTGTATTTGTGACTTTACATTGCGCATAATGTAAAATCACAAATACAATCATAACATTGGAATTTCATTTTTATCTCTCGTTTTATACAAATGAGAAATCTATGGTAAGCTTATTTTTCTATGATAATAGTATTTAGAGAAAATAAGTTTTAAGATAAAACCTGTAAATTGTTCAGATGTTTAAACAGATTAAACGCAAAACATTTCAACCCAAAATAGCTTTAGAGCTATTAAGTTTAGTATATAGATGCCAAAATTTACCAGAAATTGTTTACCAAATACAGGGGCGTCTCTCCTAATTATCTTTGATCACGAGCAACTATCATGTATGACGACACGGGTTTGATTATTAAAATCTATTCGATGCTCACTCAATTCTTGCTTAAAAATATGATGCCCACTTATATGAAACACATTTTATGTACTATCAAATTTCACCTTTAAACTGCATACGCGAACTACAGATAATCGAGCCTGGTCGAATGATCGTCCAGCTGACTACGATAAAATCTGCCCCCATATTCCTGAATACGATACGAAAACGAAAATGCAAAATTCATATTTGAATTGAATCAGATTCGTACGATTCTTATTTAAAATTGAATAGGAATCTTATACTTTCGTTTTCGTATCGTATTCAGGAATAGGGCAGCTATTAAACCTGATACTTCTTTATAAGGCATAAAAACATGAACAATTTGGCATTTTTTGAAAGCATTTGATGTTTCGTTCATTACTAGATTGTACCGCGCCAACTACCTAAAATGAGGTAAATAAAATACATTTTATCAAAATATGGACAAATTAAACGTTTAGGAAAAACGTTTTCGGTATATTAATAGCGATTGTAAGTTATTTTTGATTTAAAATTGGTAATCTTAATGATTCCTGGAGAAATACAGTTCATAATTCTATGTTAAAACAGTAAGCAGCTGATAATACAAATTTTAAGTAATTATACTTCTCTTAAAAGACCCTTCTCTTAAAAAGAAATAGTACTGTGTCACAACGACGACCGATAGAGGACTGGGGATCAATAAGTTCTCTGTGCAACTGCTAAAACATCGGCTAATACGAGTTGGTTTCAATTTGTAGTCGTACTATTAACTAAAGACCCACTTAAGGCATTCAAAATAAATTCCATTGTAATTTATTAAAATTTTTCAAAATCAACAAATCAAGAAGCCTGAAATCGGTAAGTTCAACTGTAAGAACTGTCCTTTAAATAGAAAAATTATATAATTATTATTGTAATTAATAATTGTAATTTTTGAAAATATGATATCCTTTAATGATTTGATCATCATCAACTCAATGCTACTATCAAAAATTACAGAATTTTGATGGAACTTTTAATTAATCATCATCGAAATAGAAATTAAACATTATGAGAGCCCAAAATGACAAATATGATGATTAAACAATTTTTTATTTAGATACCTTATAAACTACAAAACTACTCGATCAACCGCCTCCTTACAATACTAAGACTATGGTGTTGATCTAAGGTCGTATTAATAAATCAATCGTTATTATCAATATTATCGTACTCAAGAAAAAAATGTTTAAAATCTTATCGTTTTATTGTAAGTGACAATGACGTTTTTTTACCAATTTCATTAAGATTATCTTAAGTAACAACTGCTAACGTTCTCTGATCAGTAACCTCTTAATAATTGACTCAGCATTATGGAAACAACGGTGTATCGCAATGGGTCAAATAATGAAACCACAACACTTAGATCACTGATAAATGAGCTATTCCTTAATTTGTCCTACCCACATAAATTATCCCGGGTTATGTTTACCTATAATACTGATTACGGATCGCAGTAGTTGTTTGAAACAAAATAGAAAACCATTCATTTGTCAAATAAATCAATATGTTGTGATTGGTATTTAGGATTTTTAGGAAACCATTTTTCTTTTTAAATGAATCCATTTACGAGACAACACACAAAATATAAACCACATGGCACAAGATAAAAAAATGTTCTTGTTTTCTGTTACCTGAACATTTATTCAATTCAAATAAGGATATTTTGTAACAAAGCAAATGTTTACACCATACAAATATATCCAAGGATATTAATGGCATATCAAACGATTACGCGCACTACAAAAATCACTGTATCATACGAATCACAAGATAAAAAGGGCCTTACACTAAATTTTACAAAAAAAAAAAAAATGCACCACAGTTAAAATTAAAATAATTTTTTTTTATCAAAATAAAAAAAAAATTATAACAAATTTAAATAACAGAATGACCGAATTCCGACGACGAATGCGGCGAAAATTATACACAACTACAGAAACAAAATAAACAAAAAACAGATGAATTAAGACAAACGACAAAAATATTAAATGCCATCTATGTTCGGGCTCATATGATTTTTTTTTTAAAATATGTACTTGATTACCGTTACATTCATGATCAATCATGTCAAATTCTTAATACAGTACGAGCCTAATACACATGATTTTTGATACAACATTTAATTAAAACCGCCACCAATGTAAACCGAAAAATATTAATTAAGATTTCACCTACAATTTCATTTCGTTATTACATCAACAAACAAGACCGCCAAAGCTACTTTCTGTGCGCGTGTAGTGAAAGCGTTATAAAACAAAATAAAAGAAATGGGGAAATACGATTTTATTGGCGATATAAAATTTTATGTATATGTAATCTCCTCGTCCATATAAAATTAGAAATTAAATAAAACAAAATCTTTTTTTGCAATTTTCATACAGCACACATACAAGCACAACAATATCAAATTAACAACAAAACGGTACAAATTCAAACAAAATGTTGTTATAGTGGGTGTGGGTGTGATGGGAATTTGTAACTGATTAACACCGAACTAAGTATTAACGGACAACAAAAGAGAGAGAGGGAGAGGAAAATTAAATACAAACACAATTAATAAAAAACAAGTGATTAATTTGCCGCAAATCATCAAAAATATTATAAAACAAGGGAATTTATCATACTGAAAATATTTGGAACACATTCACTGTGAAGTGGTGGAAACTTTCTCATATAAACATCTCTGCGGGCGCGCGCGCGCAATCTTGTTATTATGACAAATTACTTACATGTATTTTAAGTTTCACAAATGACTATGTATTATTGTTATCCAATCGACGGATATAAATTTAAGAAATTTTTGAAACTGTACTCTCGCTCTAATGTTATACACATTCGTTAATGACAATTTCTTGTTTAACAACTCGAAATAAATTTCTAAAGAGCGAAAGTGAAAATGTATCTCGTATATTTATTTATATGCGTACATCTCGCGCTACTATTATTGGTTAACTCTTCTACTACGAGTAAGTCAGAAAATTGGAACATTATCGAGTTTAGATGAATCATTTTATAATTTTCAAGTGGTAACAATAAATAATGAATTTAAATAGATTCGCAAACAGATGTATTCTTTGTATTTAACGCATACAGTGTGTCAGGACAAAACCCTTTCTAGGTGAATTGTGGGTATGGGTGAGAATAAAAAAATGGAGGCGGAAGTAGCACGTATCACTAGTAGAATAAACTGAACTTGCGAATTAATTAACCAACCAATTGTGTCACATCCGTTTATTATAAACCAGGCATGCAAAGCTGATCGGATGAATGTAACATAATTTGGGATAAGCGGGTGTACCAATTTCGGCTATGATCTGGATAGATGTAAGTGGAATACTATATTCACATGGTTTGAATATTGCTATACCACTTTCTAGCCAGAAGTGGCAAGTAAGGGCACTACAAGACGATGACTTTAATGTACAATGTGCATCGATCGATTTGTTGTTGGGCGCAGACATTTACCAAGAACTGCTTTCTGTGGAGTGTTGGGTTGGATTATTGATTTCATATTTGAATACAGTCTCTTGTTGGCTTTTGTCATTTGGGAGAAACCAAGTTGTTGGGCAACTTGGTACCTCGAGAACTTTCCTCATTCTATCAAAATGCCGAAGAAATGATTTGTGACTGAACTGAAGAAATGATTTGTGAAAGTTATTTCAAAAAGTTTGCTCTGCAAAGAGATAATGAAAGATCATTCATGTAGATCTTCTGTTTTCGATGGAACTGTTTCATTTGAACTCCATACCTTAGTACAACAGCTTAGGACATTTAGGACTGGATGCCCCAAAGTCCAATACTCAGCCGACATTCTATTTACCACACCATTGGGAAGCTAAAATTGAGGCTTATATAACAACATTTCTCGTCAAAACATGCGACCAGTAGAACAAAGAGATCTGTTATTGATTTTGATTCGTGTGCTTAAATTATGATTTTTGTTGTATACCGTAAATGACAACTTATCATTTTCCAATAATTTATTGTGGCTTTGTACAAAGACAAAGAAAATTTTCTTATTAATTATTATATTTTTAAGTACATGGACGAGAATGCCTTAGTAACTCCGAGTATTTACTACACTAAAACCTCGTTTAACGATCTCAATGTGTACATCGTAAATTCGTAATCCGGGGTGTCCTCCTTTAAGCGAGGATTTTTTTTACTATTTTGTATGGTAAAACAAACAATTAAACACCAACAATTAACAAAATAACAGTCAAAGCAAATCTTTGGATAAAAATAATTTATGATTAATTCCGGGTTTTTGTCAGTAAATGGAGGTTTTTTATCTGTTTACAATGTTCGTTAAAACGAGGAAAATCGTTAAACGAGGTTTATCTGTATTTGAAACGTGAGATGAAAACTATCAATACCTCAATTTGATTTTTCTCGTCCCCCATAAATACCGAATAATCCTCGCTACCTACAGTCTGCGTCACTAATTTTTTTGATTTTTCCATTTTATTATTTTCCTTTTCTTTTCAGTTATTCTTTTTCATGCGTTGTTGTTGGTGGAAAGAGAAATCAAAAACAAAAACAATTAATGAGATTTGTTTATCTCTGAGAGTGAAACCGTTATTTGGACCAGTTGATTGTTTGAACTCTGATGATTTGTTTTCTTTAAATCAATTTTTTTACAGTTACAGTGAAGTGAATTAAAGGTTGTTTCAAATTTAAAATTACTTTGATTTTATTCGAAGTCATGGGTCGTGGAAAAGTTTAGCTATTTTCCCAACAAGCAGTATGACTGGAACATCCTGCAAATTTTGAAAAATAAATTTCCAAGATTTTCTGACATTTTTGAACCGTTACACAGGACTTTTCAAAATGATATGCTCATAACACGCGTATCGTTAAAAACTGGATTGAGAACCAAAATATTGCAATTTTACCGTGGCAATGTTCATTAGATTTGAACATCATAGAAAACGTTTGGGAATGGCTAACACGTAAATTTACGAGGAAGGAAAACAGTTCGAAGACACTGACGAACTTAGAGGCGATAAAATCAGCTTAGAGGAACATTTCTTAAATTACTTGATATCGCTGTACGACTCAAATGATTTTAAAAAACCGTGGAAGTACGAACTACTAAAAATTTAATTTTATGTGAAATTTTATTTACCAAAATCCGGCAAAAAAAATTGATGTACATCAAAAATTTTGTTCTATTTGCCAGAAAAAATCAATTTTTTTTTTGATGTTCATCAATTTTAAAAAATGTAAATTTTTTCGTGAATTTTTTTTGATGGAGAAATACCAATACAAAATGAAACGTCAATTTTTGTAGAAACGTCTTGGCGTGTTAAATTCCTAATAAATTAAAGCATGTGTTTTAAATTTAATTGAAATATATTTTAATCGTTCATTAATAAATATGTGACATACATAAAATTTCGTATAGTGGAGTGCACGATTGATGTCGTTTTGATGTGACGTTTCTAAACTTCAAAATCCTATTTAATATTTCCAATACATACATAAAACCACATCAGTTTTGATTTTTTGTTCTATTTGAACCACAAATTTCACATTGATTTGGAAAAGTAAATAGAATTCCACATTAGTATTGTTTTAAAAAAAATAAAGAAGTTGATTTTAAGTTTTTCTGATTAAATTATCGCTTTGTATTATTCATTTTTTTTGTCTTTTTTGAGTTGGCATTCAATATAAAAAACTAAAAAAAAAAAAGAAGTTGATTTTAAGTTTTTCTGATTAAATTATCGCTTTGTATTATTCATTTTTTTGTCTTTTTTGAGTTGGCATTCAATATAAAAAACTAAAAAAAAAAAAAACTAAAAACATACATTTTATTTCTTATTTTAAATAAAATTAAAAAAAATAACGGTTCTGAGAGTAGAGAGTAGAATCTCATTAATTGTTTTTGTTATTGATTTATCTTCCCCACAACGCATAAAAGAGAATAACTCAAGAGAAAAGGAAAATAATAAATTGGAAAAATGAAAAAAACTATGTTGGCCCTATTCAAATGACGCGGAGGGTATATTTAACAGAAATCGATTGACAGTTAATTTAACGGTTATGAAGCATGTTCCACCAAAAATCCCGTGTACGTATACAAATCCAAAAAGAAATTTTGGATACAGAACATGCATTAGTAATTATACTGTTAAACCAAAATTTTGCTGAAATATCTATATTATAATAGAAAGAGACGAATTTTTTTATTTTACAAAAACGGTAGCAATAGAAAGAGTAAGAAATAATCTTGAGAAAATAAAATAAAACACATTAAGTTATTTAATTGAGTTAATAAATTATTATTAGTTAATAAATTAATTTAAACCTGTATTATTTCAACATTATATTTAAACTAAACATTATTTACTATGAACCTAAAACTAACATTTGCATATAGTGGAATTTTCCGACAAACTCTACGATATCCCAGAATTCATCTAAACTACTCAAGACAATAAAAGCGATTAGATGAAAAGTGATACCTATCCCTTTGATTATGTAACCTATAAGGTTAACATTTCCACATAGTGAAATTGTCCGACAAACTTTACGATATCCAGAAATTATCTTAAATAAAACTGCTTATCTCAATCAATAAAATTAATTTCAGCTAAGAGAACGAAAAACGATACCTGTTTCCTGTTTTTGGAAATGGTTCTTGACTCATTTGCTTGTTTGGACCTAATATTTGCACATATTTGAATTTTCCGACAAACACTAAGAAATTTCATTCAAACCAATAAACTCGTCTTCACTTGATTTTGTCAAATAAGATTATTATTTCTACAAAGATGAGTTTTCTGACAAAATTTACAATATCCCTAATTTATCTTAACAAGGATTACGCAAACCAATAAAATCGAATTGATTTACCTAAACTAAAAAGAATACCCCTACTCTCAATTTGGAAACTTGATTCATTTCATTGTGTTACCCTACAGGCATTTTTTGACAAACTCCACGATTTTAGTAAATTTATTTAAACTAAAACTAACCATACCGAACGAATTGACTAAATTTCCAGAATAAAATTCAGAAGTATCCCGTTTTTATGGAAATGTCTTTTAGCTCCTCACTTGATTGCCTTATCTGCCTTCTGGATATCGTCTTATCGTCTAATTTACACATAGTGGCTTTGTACACAAATTTTCTATATACCCGGCATTTAGAGATATTGAAATATTATCTTCTGTACTTAAAAATGAGAATTTTCCGGGCTATTATGAAGAATGTAAAATAATTTTTTTTGAGTTTATTTTCAAGTTTTCACTCAAAATTCTTATAAGAATTTTTTTACAGTGTTTTTACTTGTTTATTTTGGACATATTTCACTGCCATCAAATTTAATATAATAATCTGCAAAAAATTACCAAATAATTTTATTTAATTCTATTGGACTAACACCTTGGGGACACTAATAATCACTATAACATTTCATTTCAGTTACACTTTACCATATTATCTTGTTTAGATCACCCAATATTAATTGGATGGTCTAACGGAGTCACCATACATGCCGCATACATCAAACATAATTTGACCAAAGTCGACTCATCGGCAATAATCTTACCTGCAAAGAATAAAAACAAAAACAAAATTAAAATCAAATTTCACGATATTTCTAAATTTAAATTAGTAGCTATATATATTACGTTTTTAGGGCGCAAATAATTTTCGACCTAATTAAAACAACATGCAATTATAAGCTAACATATAAAATTGGGTTTAAATTTTTAACTATAATTTCGGTCAAATTCGTGTTTATATTATACATACACATAAATATATCTAAGACCAAAAGTATACCAAACTACTACATATTTTGTAATATCAAAACAAAAAAAAAAGTCGATTATGTCAATGATAAATGAAAGTTTGTAATTCAACTTAATACATTTTGAAATGTAATACGCTATGTATTACCTGAATATACATAAGGTAAGTAACAAAAGATATCTTTTTTATGTGATCTCACAATTAGTTAAGATAATTTAATTAAGAATGCCGCGTACGAAATACATTACAATACGAATGAGCGCGCACGGGTAGCACTAAAATTGCATAAAATATGTGGTAGTGATCCATTCTCCCACAAATTGTGCACGCGGTGTGTGCGGTTCGAGTATATACGGTATAGACGTAACAACTCGTACAAAAGATCCCAATTATGAAATGTATACATTTTTTTTTTATTGAGATAGATAGATAGACAATAATCTACTATTCTACTGCCACAGATTTTTATTTCATATAAATTTTTCTTACATTTTACTTTAATTTCGCCTCCTCTCGTAAACACAAAATGTAATTTTATTTATGTTTTTTATTTTATTTTTATTCTCAATGATCTCAATTTCTTCTGATTAAAGTCAAGTCAAGCGAGATTTCATATTGCTTGCTTGATTTAATTTTTTGGCCGTTGTTGTTGCTATTAATTCGAAGTCTGACGGTTTGTTTACGTGAGAGCAGTTTTCTTTTTTAATTAATAAGAAAATAAGAAAAATTGAAGGTGTAACTTCTATATATACAGTAACATTGCGAGAGCAAACTATTATGTGTGTGTATATACTGAAAGAAAATTGAGAAATACGAATAGTTTGTAAAAGTATAGTAGGACAGGCTGAATTTTATTTTGTTGCTGTATGTAATGTAAGAAATATGCAAACCGTATTATGTAATTTTCTTTTTCATTTTTAGTTTTTGTAAATTGGGCAATACACATATTTTTCGTATTTAAAAAAAAAAATAAGTTATATTAGCTATAACTAGCGTGAAAAAGAAAAGAAAAAATATATTTTCAGGTCACTAGCTTTCTCGATTATGTTAATGATATACTTACTATACATAGGGTAATAAATTGGTAACATAGTTTAGTATATATATTTGCAATCGCGGTTTATACGCGGTATAAGCGCAACTGATCCAAAAAAAAAGTAAAAAAAAAAACAAAAAACACGAATGGAGATTATGGAAATGCATCTCACCTCAACACAATTTTATTTCTTTTTGTTTTAAGTTTAATTCAGAGCAAAATTAGAGGTCGCACCAAACATGCTTCAGACATAAATCGAGACTGCGGTTTAATATAATTTATATATACCGAGTATATTGGGCAATAATATACATGAATCGTAATTATTTCGCTTGGATGACTTGAGTTGAGAGTCGCAAGAACCTTGTACAATATGAAGGAAAAGAAATTTTTTTTTGTTCGCATTTAAACTTTCTATTTTTGACTAGACATAATTTTTTCTGCGCTTTTATCTTACCTTTTTTTTTTTTAGTAAAAAGCGAAATAATATTAAAATCAAAGATGCCAAGACTTAACAAAAATAAAACTCATCATCATCGTAGCCTCAAGATCTCAAATTTAAAAAAAAAATATTATTAGATAAGATTTATTTATGAGTTTACCCTAAATATTTTGCGGAATAAAGAATTCATTTTTATTATGAATTTTCTTTAATTTATGAGTAACAATCAGTTTATTTTTAGTTTAGTCACGTCATTACCATATTGACCACGGTAAATAGCACTCCGGCAAGAGGATTAACTAAATCTTGATTGATTGATTAATTGAAATGTGTGACCAAACCTAAGAAACGTTCCCGTTTGACGCCGGGCTCATTCACACACTTTTTTAGATATAATAAAATGGAGGAATAGTAGGAGAGGCATATTAATTATTGCAGAATTCACCCGGTTTCAGACATCTAAGTATAGTCAAGCGATTAGCACAAGACAACACAACTACTTTTGTTTTTATGGTATAAATTTTCAGCAATCAACCAATCTTGAAAAAAATTTAAATAATTAATCAAGTAGCCATATAATGGTAAATTTTATGAAGGACGCATGTCCGCAAGGGCCCGACAGCAAACACCCATACATATCGGGACCTAAAAATTCTACAGTCCATAACGCCCAACATTAATTATATTCTAGTACAACATCGTAAACGTTTTATTCAACTAGCCACCTCTAAAATCCATCCACTCCTACAATTTAGAACGGAACTGGCTCGTACCAAGTACTTAACATTTACACGCTCTTAGACTCCCTGCTATATGGTCCGCAGAATCAACCAACCATTCATGTACTGATTCCTAACAGTCCTATTGAGTTATTGAGTCCGATTACATATGTTCAGATTCACACACTAATTCGATCGTTCGCTCAACTCGGTCACTCCGCAATGAACCAATACGTCCATCTCACCCATCATTAGGAGAAGTCTACGAAGACAAGCAGACGCCGTAAACGAATCAAAACAATCGAAAAACCACTGAAAAATTTTATGAAATCATGCAGAAAATTGAAGAAGACCGGCATATAAGCAGCCATGCAATTGGCAAAGAACTAATTATTGATCACAAAACAGTTAGAAATCATTTGAAAATGGTTGGATACAATAAAAGCCTGACGTTTGGGTACCTCATGAATTACCACCAGTTAAAAATTTAATGGACCGGAATTCGATCTGCGAAACGCTGCTGAAACGGAACCGGTTCATCATTTTTTTTTCTCTCTCTCTCTCTCTCTCTCTGGCACTATATCCCATCAAGGGATTTGGCCGCCTCAAATGATCATTTCGGATAATGAGTGATTATCATTTCGGATAATGAGTGATTACTTCATTGATCCTAAACCAGCCGTGAAATTTTTTCCTTGTCACCACCGGGAATCGAACGCGGGACCTCCGGTCGCTGGAGCAAGCATGCTGACCACTTTGCCACCGGGGCGGCAACGGTTCATCATACTTGTATAAAACATTACAGCGGCAGTTTGACAAAGGTATTTCAATTTTGCGTTCAATGATTTTTGAAAATTGGTCAAACAGTTTTATCCGTTTAAACCATAAGTTTAATAATTTACAGAGCTCTTACAATAGAAAAACTTTTCCTTTTGCCTTACAAGTTTGTTTGAAAATAAAACTTGAGAAAAAAATTTCGTTTTTACCTTGAGGAAAAAGTTAGCAAACTGGAAACGTTTGCCTTAAGAAAAGACGAATGAAGTTAGCTACATTTCAAAATCAAGGGTTTTGTAGTCATTTTGCAGTTTTTTTTTTTTATTGTGAGAGCTCTGTTAAACTGATGAAGGTATTTTGCTGCCGGAATAAAGTTATACTAGTCTAGTAAATTATTTGTTTTGTAAAACAATTAGTAAATATTTTTGGATATAAGTTGGAGGCCAACAGTTCCAACATTTAATAAAATAATTTTCAATATATTTTAGTTGCAAAATTTTATTATTTTCTCGTTTTAATTCAATTTTCTGTACCGTTGTACGATTTGAAATATCTTTCAATCGATATATCACACGACCCCCATGGCAGTTAGAGTGTGTGGGGTTTTTCGAAAATATAAAATAGTTTCGTTAAAATAGAATATATTTATTTCTTGTATAATAAGCTGTTACCGTCATTACTTTAACCAAATTATGTTTAGTGCTAAGTAAACTCCATTAAAAAGCTGTTATTTATCTAGATCGATTTTTCGGAAAATATTAAAAATTTTTGTAACTATTTTTCCTTGAAATTTTTGATACACACCTGTAAAATAAATCAAAACAAAAAAAAGTCTAGTGGTACGTCAAAATTCGAACATAAACAAACTTGTTTATACGATTCCATTACCGAAAATTGGACAAGGAAAACAAATATTATCCTTCTCTGTCACACAGAAGCAAACTTTTTTTTTCTTCTTCGTTTTTTTCTTCTACCACGAATTTTTGCTTATGTCGTCTCCATGTATTTATCTCAATGGTTAAGTGTTATTTTTGGGTGAGTTGTTTTCAATACAAATTCCAAATAAATTGTACACCAATTTTTAATCGATTTTAGCTTAGTAAGATTTGAAAACAACTTAAAAAAAAAGAAAATAACTATATTAAATTGATATCATGCGTCACTTGAAATTTTGTTATCTGTTAGAAAATTTGCTAGGTTTTGCAGAAGGTTTCAAGTGCCTTTATGCTCTTGGTACATTACAGCTGAAGATTTGTTTGGGTTTCATTTAAATCTATAAGGTTAGAAACCCGATAATTGTTGCTCTAGTTACAAATTTTATTATTTTCATTTTTTGATTTTAAATATGCATGAAACAGAAAAAATTAATTTTTTGTAATTTTTTATTGGCATGTTGACTAAATGAATAATTTACGACAAGCCACATTAGTTTAGTCAAACGACATATTGAATAACTGTTCACGATCGAAGACTAGTGAGAGACGTGTCATACACATTTCTTCTTTTATGAAAGTTGTAACGGCGCCCGCGGCTGTCGTCGTTACGAATACTGGAAAGTAAAAAAATTCCCAGTATTTTATTTTTGGGACTAAATAAAAAAAAAAATTTACAACAACAAAAAAACTTGTGATAGATTGGGCAACCCCAAAACCGAAAATTCAATAAATAGTCGACCGATGACGGCCTCGATCTCTTGTTTTTTGTTTAGTTTTCGACAAACAAGTTAATCCATGACAGTCTAAATCTGTGTAAATCTGTGAACTAAGATTAATTGATAAATAAAAATTTAAAATTAAGAATCCCCGTATAATTCAAATAATACGTGTGGGGATCACGTAGTTGTAAATTATTAATTTTGTTTAATTAATATACCGTGTTGTTATATGATGAAAGTGAGTTAGAACACTTATCGATACGTCATTAGAACTGTGCGTTAAACGGTCGTCCGACGACCAATCTAGTGTTATTCTAGACAGAAAAAAAACGACAAAGTCGTTTGGTGTACATGTGGTTTTGCTAATAAAAAGACATAAAATAAAATTAAAACAAAAAAAAAAACATTATTCAGCAATGCATAAAAAAAAGGAATAATAAATGTTCACATAAAAAAATAGAACCCGAAAGTTAGTTGAACCAAAAAAAAAAATTATATGTGTTATTCAAATCGGGCACCCTGCGAGTCGCAACAGTTAAGTTAACGCATACGTCGAAAATTGTTAGTGATAAAACTTTTCTTGAAAACAAGGCAATTCGGTTGCCATTACAAAATCCACCAAGTGGTAAACTATCGTATATATTCCGACACATAGAATTTAATATATATATATATATATATATATATATATATATATATATATATATATATATATATATATATATATATATCAGTGTACAAAACCCATACTCGGTACACAAGTACGCGACAACTAAACGGGCTAATATTGGATAACGGTGAATTATAGTGATGTGCTTATCGAGAGCAACCGTGGATTTTATTTTGGATAACCGAAACTGAGGTTTTTTTTATTAATTTATCTTTATATATTGTATATCTATAACATATTTCTTTTACCTTTAGTTTCACTTTATAAATCTATAATCTAATCAGAATTTATAATTAAATTGAATATCGAATTTAATACTAATATACCCTTATATAGAAATTTTGGTCGGGTAATATTAATTAATTCCGAAATTCAATTGAATTAAATAAAAGATTTATTAAAACATTATGATAGTAATTTAGTAATTTAAGTGAACATTTTGAAATAATATAAAAAAAAAGTCCGGACAATTAGTGCTTAACTTTAATTAATTAATGTTTCTTGTTAATATTAGTTTTAGTATTAGTGCCTTTCATATTGGTTACCGCATGTTTAAGGTAACCAATGATTTTTAGTTTTTGTGAATTGCCAAGAATTTTCGAAATACAGTCTAAACATTTGTCAAATTTTCTTAAACAACTTACTTTCATATTTTTATTTTTTTCACGCTATTAATGCTTCGGTTGTTCTATATATAACGGGTGATTTTTTAAGAGCTTGAGAACTTTTTTTAAAAAAAAAAACGCATAAAATTTGCAAAATCTCATCGGTTCTTTATTTGAAACGTTAGATTGGTCCATGACATTTACTTTTTGAAGATAATTTCATTTAAATGTTGACCGCGGCTGCGTCTTAGGTGGTCCATTCGGAAAGTCCAATTTTGGGCAACTTTTTCGAGCATTTCGGCCGGAATAGCCCGAATTTCTTCGGAAATGTTGTCTTCCAAAACTGGAATAGTTGCTGGCTTATTTCTGTAGACTTTAGACTTGACGTAGCCCCACAAAAAATAGTCTAAAGGCGTCAAATCGCATGATCTTGGTGGCCAACTTACCGGGCCATTTCTTGAGATGAATTGTTCTCCGAAGTTTTCCCTCAAAATGGCCATAGAATCGCGAGCTGTGTGGCATGTAGCGCCATCTTGTTGAAACCACATGTCAACTAAGTTCAGTTCTTCCATTTTTGGCAACAAAAAGTTTGTTAGCATCGAACGATAGCGATCGCCATTCACCGTAACGTTGCGTCCAACAGCATCTTTGAAAAAATACGGTCCAATGATTCCACCAGCGTACAAACCACACCAAACAGTGCATTTTTCGGGATGCATGGGCAGTTCTTGAACGGCTTCTGGTTGCTCTTCACTCCAAATGCGGCAATTTTGCTTATTTACGTAGCCATTCAACCAGAAATGAGCCTCATCGCTGAACAAAATTTGTCGATAAAAAAGCGGATTTTCTGCCAACTTTTCTAGGGCCCATTCACTGAAAATTCGACGTTGTGGCAGATCGTTCGGCTTCAGTTCTTGCAGGAGCTGTATTTTATACGGTTTTACACCAAGATCTTTGCGTAAAATCTTCCATGTCGTCGAATAACACAAACCCAATTGCTGCGAACGGCGACGAATCGACATTTCACGGTCTTCAGCAACACTCTCAGAAACAGACGCAATATTCTCTTCTGTACGCACTGTACGCATTCGTGTGGTTGGTTTAATGTCCAATAAAGTAAACTGAGTGCGAAACTTGGTCACAATCGCATTAATTGTTTGCTCACTTGGTCGATTATGTAGACCATAAATCGGACGTAAATCGCGAAACACTTTTCGAACCGAACACTGATTTTTGTAATATAATTCAATTATTTGCAAGCGTTGCTCGTTAGTAAGTCTATTCATTATGAAATGTCAAAGCATACTGAGCATCTTTCTCTTTGTCTGAAATCCCGCGTGATCTGTCAAATACTAATGCATGAAAATCCTAACCACAAAAAAGTCACCCGTTATATGTTTTTTTGTGTATTGGGATATTTTTGGTTTTGAAATGAATTAGAAAAACCTAAATATGGGGATGATGTCTCAGGGTAAGTAAACTCCCGCGTTGTATATTCGCCACCCTTTAATTTAATTCCCTTTCAAGCGGTGTATTAAAAGATCTGGTAATTCTCTACAAACCCCACGACCATCCGCGAGCTTTAGCCGGCTAGAACCACCGCGTAGAGGTCGTTACCAGGTTAATTCTGTTTACGGTGTTTGAAAACGATTTTCAAGCTCCGTTACAAAGTGTCCTAAATGAAACATGTATGATAAGTCTTCGATGTTTCTCATTCTATTAGGAAATTGTTTTATACGTCGTCATCACAATTGGTAACTAAACAATTTGTAATATTGTTTAATTTTATTTGTTTTAATATTATTGAAAACTGCAATGTTCAACCATTTAAAATACCAATAAATGCGCCAATAGATATAGATCATTGTTATATTTTTAACATGCGACATCATAAAATTAAACATTATAGCTTTTTCAAATAAATTTGGATTTTATTTTTCATTTAAATAAAATGTCTTTTTAAAAACATAAATTTACCTCAGATAGGTCATACACAATTCATTTCGAATAAACCACACACAATCCACGTCAGACGCGTCACATAAGATTCGTTAATGAATGATTATCTCAGACTTGTCTGCAAGCATCGACTCCAATATCCAGTTTATTAAATTTTGTTACTTGTTTTTAATATTTTCTTGTCGTTGTTTAATTTAGATCTACGGCTTTCATTAGGAAAAATATTACTGTTGTTAACGAGCACAAAGTAATTATTGATAAAGTTGATAAGAAACAAAAAAAAAATCATTGATACTCTCATTCTCAGAATAAATTTTAAAGAGATATATTTTGAATTAAGAGAATAAGTGAGTGAAAAATTTAATTCTTTCCCCTGGCACTTGAAAATATGGAAAAGTATTCCCAATTTATAAAAATTTAAATCAAACCTTTTTTCTCAATAGACTAGGAATAAACTGATTTAGATCAAAAGCCATATAAATTCTTTGCTACTTCAGATAAGAATGACGAGTAAATAAACCTTCTGAAAACCGCTGCAAAGCAATAAAATAATTTGATTTGAAAAGAGAATATAGTAGTGGAAGTGATCATTGTTAAATATTGGAACATTATACATATATATTTTACTGATTTAACAGAATAAATTCATAGAACCTTATAAATATAAAAACGTTGCAACGGGAAATAAATGTTATTGAAAAGACTAAACAGCTTCAGTCTTGGTTTTCCTAAATACGATACCCAGAATTATTTTAAGACATGTGCTCCATATTTCTTTCTGCTTAATATCACAACCGAAAGAAATTGAGTTCTTACACTTCCTAGTACGAAACATTGTCACATGGGAAGGTTTAAAAAACGAAACTAAGTAACTCACAATTAAAACAATCAAATTAGTAATTACTAATTAGATAAGATGCAATTGGGAAGACTGGGATTGATTTGTGGACGAATGTATTTTTTATTGTTGACTGCATAACTGAATACTCAAACAAGGTTCCACACTCCATGCCACAAAGGAACCCTGGTGCAAACCGGACAAGTTTATATCAGTGTCGATTCTGATACTGCTAAAGGCAGAACAGTTTCATACATAGTGAATGCATCATAGTTTGCTTCTAAGTTAAAATTAGAAGTTGCAGTTGACTCTCTGATACGATTGAGGTACCCTTTGAAACGGTCGTAACCGGTCAGAATCACAACGAGAATCCGAAAATTATTCTCTTTTAGGGTATTGCTATATTAAGCTGAACTAGGATAGGGACTAATCGCAAATTTTGCAGTGAATAAAAACATTTGATCCGTCTTTTTTCTAGAAAAATTTTGCTTACTATTTCGCTTTTCAATTATGCTTTTTCTATTAAGATCGCAGTCGACTAGAATACATTTTTTGGATTCTTTTTCCCTCTTTCGAAAAATATCACATAAAATAATTAACTGATAGAAAGACACAATGTTTTAATCGAGTAGGCTGAGATCCCAACAGAAACAACGTAATAGAAAAATTGGAACACATTCAAACTTATTTGTGATGAAAGAACCGTAAATTTCAATAGTATCGAAAAAAGAAATGTTATCGGTTGGTATGGTTGTAGTCATTCCGAGTCGTGTTTATTACACCAAAGAAATATGGAACGGAGAAGATTACAAAAAATCTGGCGAAAAATTCCTGTAAGCTAAAGCCAAAATACCAGCAAATTCGTTACAAAATAGCACTCAGTTAAAACAGAATTTATATAAATTAAAAATAACAGAGGACCCAATACTTAAATGTGCGGAAGAGCATTTTAGGCCTGCCAACCTTTGCCATCATGATTAGTGAAATCATCGTCAATTTGATTTCAACATTTTACAGAGTTCAAAATTTTCATTATACTCAGTCAAGTGATTGCTTAGTATCGAACTAATGACGGAAGGATTTTTACCATTGCAAACCAGTTTTATAAAAATTCTTTGGGAATATAACCACAATTATAATATTCATATAAATGAAATAACATTCGAAAGTAGTTTGGTTCTTAGGTTTAAAGCAATAATCATAAATAGCAATTTAGTTCGCTAGAAATATCAGACTTGTTCGTTGAAGGTCTTAGTTTTTTAGATAGGCCTAGAATTCTTTGCCGAAATCCCTTAACATCGCTCCAACTGACTGAGCAAATATTTGCAAAATACGTTTCTCTCTTCTCTTTCTATATTAAATTGTATCTGTTTGCATTCGTCAGGTGATCCCTTGGTGGAAATGGGATGCTAACCATTAGGAGTCTAACAACTGCACAGTATTTTTAGGGTAGTTTTTTTTTGGTGAAAATCGACTAATCACGAGTGGCAATTTGTCTACACGATTTTAAAATTTTTACAAATAAGAAACTGATTAAGGACCGACCAAATGCCACAGTGGATAAGCTTTGGCGTTTGGATCGAGAGGCACCGGGTTCGAATACCGATAGGGGCAGTATGCAAAGGGAATTTTCAGCTACAGATTACGATCTGTAATGGACACATCTACGACCCCCTGTCGGAGTGCAAAACTCATGGGCCGAGCAATCTTCCATGCCAGTATAGGCTGCCATGGAGCTATGCAATATGCAAATGGTGATAAAAAGCGGACCCATATCCGTACGTCCCCGAATTGGCTGGCAACGGCGTAAAAGTAAGGACGGGGAAAGCAACCCAAGAAAGAGTTGGAAGCGCATTGGTCCCATAACAGATTGCAGTGATAAAAAAAACTGATTAAGGCCCCAAATCTTTCCGGTGAAAATTAACAATGCATTCATGACTGAAACACACGATCTGAAAATTTGATTTTTGCAAATAACTAGTTTAATTAAATTTTACACGTTTAATGGATCTTAACTAGGTGAGGATTTTGGCATAAATTGACCCACTTAAAGGAAGTAGTTTTAATGGTAAATTTTAGATTGTTGCAAAAGGGGTTGGATTTTAAATCCTGAATTTTAACAAATCCCGTAAAACCTTCAAAATCCAAAATGTTAATTAAATTATAATAAAATTACTTAATTTGTTATCTTAATTTAATTAAATTAATTATTGATTACCAATACGATAAAAAGTAGTCTGTTTGAATTATATACGGTATATAGAATTATATACGGTATATTGAAATATGTGATTTTGAAAAACGGGATGTTGGGTCGTTCCTTTGCAAAAACATTACTGATATTACTGAATAATTGAAACATTATTGAACTTAAAATTATTAACGTTCACGTAAATTTTAAGCTGTGCTACAAGAACGATTAAAAACTTATTAGAGCATACAAAAATAAAGTTTAAATATTTTAATTTATTTTTGGATATTTTTATGCGAAGCTTAATATATTCTGAATATTAACCCTCAAAGCATTTTTTTTTATTTACATACCGATTTCTGATTCCCCAGTGACAATAGAATGGATATCTATGAGGCTGCAATGGGCCCCAGTCCTTAAGATTTAGATGAGCACTGTAGAATATTGAAAATGGAGGGCAATCCAGTTTATATTTAAAAACGATTATATTTATATTTAAAATAATGTAATTTAACAAATAAAACAACAAAACAAATAAAACATCTTTCATTCATTGCGCATGCGCACACTCGATTTTCTGTGAGGAAGCAGTCCGTTCGTTGTACAAGGCTTCGCTACAAAATAATATCTGTAATATGTAATACACTGTAATTAAAATGTCCCCCACATAAAAAATAATATATAAGTTATAATTTTTACATACAGTTAACATAAAGTTTAATTTGGCCAGTAAATAAAATAGCAAAAATTCACTATCTCTTCACTGACAAATTTAAAAAGCAAGTCGGAATATGCAATAACATTCGGTACCTAGGCAATTCTTCGAAAAATAATTCTTCGTAAAAGAATTCTTCAAAAAAATAGTATTTGATAATTGTTCGAAAGTATCATTTTGAGTCCAAAATCTAGTTATCTAGCAAAAAATAGTTAAATTTCTAAACTAGATACTCCATGTTTGACTTTTATCAATTTTTTTTAATATTTTATATTTGTTTTTAATGACACAACGATTCTTAAAAAACGAAAATGCAGAGAAGCGGGTGTTGAATTAGCCTTTATATGTATTACAATTCACGGAAAAATAATTTCTTGAAAAATAATTGTTTGTCAAACAATTCTTCGAGAACTAATACTCAATACCTTCTTCAAAAAAAAAAAAATCCTGAATATGTTTTACTTGAACATTTCTTGATTTTAGTAAAAAAAAAATTAGCTAAACTTGATAGTAAAAGCTATACACAGAATAAAAAGAAGTCTTTATTTTTAATAATGTGAACAGGATGACTCAGAAAATTTAAAAAGTGCAGTATTTATACAAAAACATGATGCATTGTTTGCATGCCGACATTTCTATTGAATACAAAAGAATATTCTGGACTTCGAAAAGAGTACATTAGTCGTTCATTTCAAATCTCAACCGCTAAAAAAGCTTTCTATTTTTGGGTGTCCTTCTCTCACATTTCGAAAAGATGGTATGGCATTCTATAAGCAAAAACGAACTATTTAGCAAAATCTTTAACAAAATTGGTCAAACTAATGTTTATATTTTACTACCAGCAAAAATTACCGAAGATGAAACTTCATCAAATCTTGTAACATAACTGATTCCATTCTTCGACCCGTTTCGTCCAAATTACGCAAAATTTAGCAACAATTTAAATATGGTAATTTTGATTATGTCAATTTGGGCTTTGTTACTTACAAAAATGCAATTATAAAAATAAGAATTGGAAATGTCGCGTTTTTATAATTTGTCCACTTCCAAAATTGACAAACATATCTTTTGTAACGATCCGCTGCAATAAACTATATTAGTTTGATCATAACGCACCGCTAATATTAAAAAAGAAATCGATTTTGACAATTTTAACGAGTTTTTGTTTTATATTTTACGTCTACACACACACAACACTTCGCATATACGCAATTTCGTAATCCAGCTAAATTGAGAATGAATAATGCAATAACTGATTATGTAAATTAATTTTTGTCTTTTCGTTTGGCAGAAATAAAATAACATGAAGAAAAAAAATTTCGCAAATCAATTTTTATGCTTTGGTGTTACTTGAAGAAATCTTACGAACGATCGCTCGATTAAGGGAAAGTATTCAATAAACATACTTTACGCTAAATTACTAAACGTATAGGTTATCGCGATATTTTATATTTATTTACGAGATAAAGACTATAATAATCGATTGGCTTTGATTGATGGATTTGACTTTGGCTAATTACACGAGTCGAATTGTTGATGCTTTTTGGTGTATTGATTTCACCTTAAAATTTAAATAAATATTTTTTTTTATGATGGCATGTTCTTAATATTCTATATTTTATATTATAAGGCGCGAAATGTGAAAATATTTTCCTCCTTCGCATCGCATAACATATGCAAATACAATCGCAATAAAATATCATCACATCACATCAACACACATTATTCATTATATACTTACGAATTTCTATTTAATTAAAATGAAAAATTTCACTTTGTGTACATTTGCGAGTCGTAAGTGTTTTCATTTTTATGGTTCACTAAGAGAAATACGAGAAAATGAAAAAATCGATAAATTTTTCATTTTGAACATAGTAAAACGAATAAGAAAATCAACAAAAATCTTAAGACATACAATAAATTGCTTTGGATGATGGCGTAAAAAAGGTTAAAAAACGTTTGTGCTTATCTCAACATTACGATCATGGTTTATCGTTTATTAGCTGTGTAAAATAAGTGAACGAACATTAATTATTGGTGAGCATCGTAACCCGAAATCAATATTAACATACCGGGCACCTTTTAAGTCTTATAAGTACATCAAAGTCAAATACGATTAACTCTACCTTTCACATTCGCTTTGTCTTTTTTCAGGCATTGTGTTACTTATAGATTGACATCGAGCAGCTGTCTCTTTGAAATGAGGTTCAAATAACAATCGACAGATGAAACTACAACTTTAAACAGCCCAAAACAAAAGTTGCAGAATCCAATTAGCAGAATCATTGGTTTATTGAAAGCTCTATTACAAAAATGTAGATGTTTCTGTTTTAGAAAACAATTTCTTTCCCATTTTAAAAATAGCGGAATTCGAATGTCGGATTGGCAATTAAATTTAGAGTGCAAATCAGAATATATGACTAAATATGGCCGAATCAAAACCTTCATTAAAATTTCTTTGGATTGTCGCTCAATCTTGACAATGCCATGGGTCTCCATTTAAAGACCGAAGAACCCAAATCAAAAATCGAAATAAAGCTCCATTTGTTTTTCTATTTTAAAGCAAGTGGAGCCCTATTCGAAAGATCTTGTTTTGCGTTCTAAAGTGAATATCAAAACTGTTTTTCTGTCGATGTTTGTTCCGCAGCGATGTCATGAGATGAAATGTGCTGGTCTCCCTTAATTTTCTGAAAAGTTTCATCGGCTTTTTCGACAATTGGTTGACCATAGCGTGGCGGGTCTTTAACATCGAAATTTCCAGAATGAAAATGAGCAAACCATTCGCGTGCTTTTGATTTTGATAACGCATTTTCACCATAAACGCCACACATTTTTTCCCAGGCCTGCGAAGTTTTATCGCCTTGATCGATGTGATATTGTAAAATATAGCAAATTTTTCAGAACTTTGGCTCATTTTTAAAACGGAATAACTTTTAACTAAATAAACAAATGTCACCATGTTTTTTTGCGATCTATGGAGTATCACTTTTCAAACACGCTATAATATGGGTAAATTGGTTTAAAGTTCTTTGGTAAGCGATCCTAACTGCGTTTTCTTTAAAATGTGCATTTAATTTCAAATTTATATAAAAGTTCTTATTGGAAGACCTTGTCAACAGCAGCAGAAAACTTCCAACAGAAAAAGTCACCACTAGAGGCAGCACTATATACAATATTTATAGATATAGAAAATCCAAAATAATAATTTTACATAACCTGCGTAAATAATTTTTATCAGAGTTTCAGCCTCTTTCACAATCACAGATTTATTTAGTCTGTCATAAGCTGTATATTTAATGAGTTTGGTTGTTTCTTGTGAACTTCTGAAAATCCTTGGCCTTGGTATATACGATTATTGTGTTCAATTTTTATTTTAAATGTATGATAACTCCTCGTGGAATTAAAAAAACTGCTAAATTTTTTGGTTCTAAGCGATAAATGTTTACAAATTTAGAAAAATTCCTACGGTTTTTAAGTATTTGAAGTAGAAAATTTCTTTTTTGTAGACAAAAAGAAGAAAACGACAATTTACGAGGAGTATCACATAATTTGCATTTTACTGTAGACCAAAGAGCAGAAGACAATTAAATATTTTGAATTAATTTTTAACTATGATTTTTGATGATAGTATGATTACAGTACAATATGGTTTTTACTTTATATATATTTTTAATTTTAAAAAAATAAATAAATAAAATTAATAGAAAAAACATTTCGGGAAAAACAAAATTTTCGGGAAATTCCAAATATAATTTCAACGAATTATGCTTACTCCGAATTTTGTTTTCTGTTAATTGTGTATTTTTGAATTTGCCTTTTTCCTGAATCGATTTTTCTGGAAATTGTCGTTTTCTCGGAATTGTTTTTTCTCAGAAGTTATGCAAATTATTACAGAATTTATTTATCTATTTAAAGTAATAAAATTAATTATGAATTATTAGTAAATACATTGTGTTCTTGATTAATTTACGGTTTTAGAAAGGAAATTGCGACAAGTTCGGAACAATTTAGAATATTTAGAATTTATGGTTTTTTTGAATTGACAGTTGAGTTAGAGATTTATCCATAACTCATTAAAACTTTTATGGATCTTAACCGTGAAAGATGCGTAAGCGAAGCGCACTAAGACTAAATCTACTGAAAGGTTTGGTCACAGCTTCATGTCATAGAAAAAGTATGACATGATACGTGTGACCAAACCAAAATTGCCATTGAAATGATAAGCAATTCAGTCAGACGACAGTAGGTTGATTGAGTCGGTTTTATTTTACAAGAACTAACATAACTGGCCGAAACGACACAAGTGTATTTATACCAGTGGACGATAAAAAATGACATTGAGCTGTAAGACATTAAAAATGAGAGCTTAAAAAAAACTTTTTGAACTAATTTTGAAATTAAAATATTAGACATTATCACAGAAAAATGAAAAACAAAATTTATAGATGGCAGGACGTACAAAAATAAACTAGTTGGAACACATAGGAATCACGGAAAACAAGGTGGCAGCTCGGGAATGATCGAATAAAAGCTGTGAAGAAATTGTTTTGAAATGGAGGGAAATAAACATCTGATTAAGTTTTATATATAAACAAAACTTTAATGTGTATTTCAGAATGTTTGATTTATTCTAATTTGTCATAGAAAACGTCATTTCGGTCTTAAATTTAATAACACATGCAACCACTGACTGAAAATTTCGTTTAGTTACAAGTTTAGTTTACAACTCACTCGATTACTTTACGGTTCGGATAGGAGCGCCAAACAATTAAGAAGACCTCGCGCCTGTAATTATTAATACAGAAATAATTACTAAAATAATATTTTAGACGCAAGACTAATTTTCGATGATCCAACACAAACCTTAAATTGAAGGAGTATTTTGGTTATTATTAACCGATATAAATGTGTATGGTCTAATTCTAAACTTATATAACCTGGAAATTTTCTTGATATAACAGTGACCAGACAAGAATTTTTTAACATCCGAATTTCCTAGCAAAGCTCAGGAACCCAACACTTAAAATTGTTCGTTACCTAGTTGTAGAAGCTAGGAAAAAAGCAAGTGAGGTAATATAACAATTGCCAATTTCTATAAAGTGAATGACAATTTTCTTGACAGTGAGAGAGCGATCCGATACGAAAAACATGAAATTCCTCAGTTCTACAAAAATCTTAAAAATGGGCTTATTTTTCTTATTAGAAGCAACCGAAAAATATGCAATGCTTGGAACTGTGAGTTATTTGTTTTTATTCTCCGCCGGTTAAATCTAATAAAATAATTGATGTTTAAAATATAATTTAAAAAAAAAAGAAACTCCAAATATCGTAATAATGTTTAGGAATGGGCAGTATGCAAATTAATCTACATAAAGGTAAATGTACCTTGGTATCCAAATGTCTCTTATTTGAGAATTGCAGCGCTCTATGCATTATATTGTTTTAATTATAATCAACCAGCCACCTAATTATCAAAATTGTGTGGTCTTTTGCTATAGACTACTTGAAAATTTGGGTATATCATTTACCCAATAAAATTAGTCGCACCACCGCCTGCTCGAGCCGGCACTGCTTAATGTATTAAGAAGATATTCAAACAATAACACCTTAATGTCAAGGTTTAAATAAATTAAGTAACTATTTTGGATAGATGTGCCATAATTGTATTTTAAACTGAAACAACTCTCCACCATTGTTGGGAAATAGAATCACAAATGTTTTCATACAACGATATAAATAGTAAACCTGCATTTTGAAGTAAGTGCCACGTTACTTTTTTAGGTATTGAAATTCTCTGCGAATAGATGAAAATGTACGGATCCATCAAAAACTCAACTTGTAATTTTCACAGCATTTCATAGCTATATTATAACATCTAAACAATAACAAAACTAATTCGGACAACTTTACAAATCATATTCAAAATCAGTTTACCTTTGTAGACTATTCAATCTTGCTGTCTGTCATTCACAGAATTCCCAAATCATGAATAAATAATTTAGAAGACGGAAAATTTTCTTTCTTGAAAAACAATTACTGTAAAATATTTTATTTATTGCTGCAACGGCAATTAAAATATAAACAATAAATATTAGTCTTAAAATAATAAGAATTTTTTTCATGTTTTAGCAAGACACAAAATCGAGAAAAGAAAACCAATAAAAAAAAAGATCAAACAGAGAGCTGCCCGCTTATTGTGAAGTAAACGCGACGTTTACATTTTTTGTTAATGATTATTTTTAATGTTAGATAGCGTTAAATAAAACCAATAAAAAATACTACATACAACCATAAAATAATTTCTTAACGTTTTGTAATCGAGCTATAATTAAAAATGGTTTCATTACCATAGCTTTTGCCCGCAATTAACAAGGTGACTTAAGCCACATGAATTACGTAACAAAATGAGACGAAAAATAACCCCGAAAAACCATAAAAAACCAAATGACATTCAAAAATCCACTGGCATTTAAATCTGTTCTAATACTAAATGAAATATTCTATTCTTGTCAGAACAAGTAAAAACGACAATAAGACAAAGCAAAGTTGAATGCGGATGCTTTTATAAATATAAAGAGTTTATTCAATTTTTGTATTATTTTATAATAATAATAATTATTATAATGCCCGTTATCTAATCTACAAATTAAACAAATCGAAAAAAAACCTAAACAATTTGTCCTTGTTGGATGCGAACTCAATCAATATTAATTTTTGCGTGACTTGATAACGTCGTATGTATGTACTTACAAAAAAAAAATACAACCTTGGCAGTTTTATTCCGCCCAGAAATTAATAATTTATTTTACTTATAAACTTTTTGGAATGGATACACAAACACAACTAACAATAAACAAAAATAAAAAAGTGTCAAACAACTTGTTATCACTTTGTAATCTATTATCAAAAAAAAAAAAAAAATTAAATATAAAAAATTAATTATATTAACGTTATAAATTGAGACTTGTTGTCTGTGTCCCTGAAATCTTCTAAAAATATGACGCGCACGATATGACATAGGTACAACATGCTAATCGTGAGTGCAATTTTTAATTTTATGTATTGAATATTTTAAATAAAATAAAAAAATTTAAAAATCTAAAATCATTGGCGGCGTGGTAATGTAGTTAGACTTGGGTTTAAAAATTCCAATTATTTATTGGATCCTTAGACTATGGTTAGCGATGCCTTTTTTTCTTAAAATGTCTGTATCATCAATTGAGGGTGCTAGAGATCATGCATGAGAATAAAATTTTTATTCATATTAGCAATATGATAGTGGTCCCTATGTAAATTTTATGTAAAATAATTACATTTTCATATTTGGTGTGTCAAATATCTTATCTGCACTACAATGAAAGTTAAGTAAGCGTGGCGAAGTCGAAAAATAACCGTACACAATCGCAGAAACAAAAATTTATCAAGGTTGCTGTTAATTCTTTCTAATGCACAACCTGCTAAACATGTTTTTTGAGTATGTATTTGATAAAATTTAACTAAATCAGCTTTAATTAACAGCAGTCTGTCTCCCTAGGCCATCAAATTTTGACCAAATCCATAAACCATATAAAAGCGATTAATACAGTGTAACACATATAAAAATAACGCATATACCAGTACAACGTTTCAAAATAAAAATTCAAAAATAGCCGAAAATTTCTACCAAAATACAATTTGTAAGAATTCAATATTCCTCTAACAAAAATGGTTTAGGACTCCGAATTTATGCAAAACTGTCCCATACAAAAATAACATTTATTTCTTTTCTTCCTTCTACCAGAAAAATACATTAGTAATTGTAGTTATATTCCCTGGTATTTAATATCGCTTTATTGTACAGTGGCATCTAGGTTGCGTAAGCGGTGACATCTAAGAAGCGTAAGCAGTGACATTCGTCTTCTGAATGTATGTATCGACGATATCTTGAGAATAACTTGTGCGATTTGGATATTAGAATCGAATTTTCGAAAAAATAAAAATTGGCTCTGTACGTTAAGGTGGCTACCCCAGCAAGATTTTTGCGATAACTTTTCAGTTGCGACATGTCTCCCGAAAGCATAAATGCGATACGCTATTCGCAATGTGTTTTATAAATATCCGCATTGCGGCAGATATTCAGAAAATGTACGCAGTTCAATTGAAATTGAACTCTTTGCGTTCTAAAGGAAACAAAATTAGTGAGGAATCCTTCTTGCGATATGTCTACCGAAAGCATAAATGCGAAATGGTATTCGCAATGAGTTGTGAAAGTTAACGCTGTGCGATACAATTTCAGAAACTGTAATCATTAAAATTCGCTAAGGCATTATGATTATACTTTGTATGTAAGTTTAAAGTATTTTCAATCTTTTTGCAGTTTGGTCACTGGTACTGCAGTCTGATGAGACCACCGAATTTTTTAATATAATTCAATGTTTCATTAGATTGAAACCAAACTGACAAAGTCTTGGTAACCTCACCTTGATGTAAATACACTATCTATCTGGCTATTATCCAGAATGACCCAAAATTTCCTGGCTATTTTTCAGAATAACCCAATTTAAACTTGTGGCGAATTAAAGTTAGTCTAGCGACAACAATTGAGAATTATATGCGATACACGGGCGAGTATACGCAGGTTATCCTCAGTATTTACGAAAGTTCCGTTCTAGGTTGTACCAGCGGTATACTATTTACCAGTCTCAGATTCGGCTAAAGTTAATCTGGCGATAACGTTCGAGAATTATATGCGATATACTGACGAGTACGCCCAAGGTATCCTTCAGTTTTACGAAAGTGTCGTTCTTGGTAGTACTAGCGATATTCGACCGACAGTCGACCGATTATCTTTAGCTCACCTCGGGCCCATTTAACAAAGATAAGCGCAAGATCAATTAAAGATAAATTTCATAGTTTTTCGTGCGTGGAGTCAAAGTTATTCGTGCGACAACATTTGCGAATTATAAGCGATATTGCGATTAGCCGCTCGATGAGTATTCTACAGATATTCCACCGATAATCTGCGACCTTGCTGGGTACCTATAACATGAAGCGATTTCCAAAGCAACCAAACACAACGATATGGTTTTCCAAGGCTTTTAATTATTCCCACATAATCTTGTTACATATCGTTTAAAAGGGATCATGCAATATTTCGAATAATATCACTTTAGTTCACAAATCCACCGTTCTGACACTAGTGTCAAATTACGTGCAAATAAATACGTGCTGGAAAGTCCTAGTTAGTAATAAAAATAGCGTATATCGTACATAATTTATAATTTCCATGCCATTGCGAAAAACAAATTTTTACAAAAGCGAAAATTTTCCAAGATTAGCAATACATTTTCCTGAGAGATTTTGCTACCAAATGTAACCTCGTGAGATTATAGCACTTGTTACTGTCTTTTTGAATTAATAAATAATTGTGAGTTATTGTTGCTGTATTTGATTGGAATAGTGTTTATTGATTTTTACCTCTGGGAAGTTAGCGCGAAAAATTATCCCGAAAAACCATTATAGTTAAATATGGCAAGACTATTATATATCTACAGAATATTTTAATACTATCGTGATAGTCAAGTAAATATAATTAATATTGCTGCATATAAAACAAATATATCACGAGATTAGCTATAATGTATAGTAAATTATTATATAGTTTTGTAATATTAAATTAATATCACGAAATTTTTAATTAAAATTATATGTACTATAACATTTCGCGACAATTTTTTATATCACCTCGAAAAAGATTACACTAAAATAATTTACATCAACATAACCAAAATTAATAAAATATACAAAAAAATTAATTCAAAAATTTAATATTAGAAAAACAATAAATCTCTGAAATAAAATAAAAATTTAGATATAGCCGTGTGAAGTCGTAGTAGATATTAATTAACAGAGCAAGGCTGGTATAGAATTTGTAGAGGAAGGATCCACCTTTCATACGCCAAAATTGTGATTCGAGTCTATGAGTCAAATTTTTGTTATAGCCGTGTGAAGTCGTAGTAGATATTAATTAACAGAGCAAGGCTGGTATAGAATTTGTAGAGGAAGGATCCACCTTTCATACGCCAAAATTGTGATTCGAGTCTATGGTCAAATTTTAGTTATAGCCGTGTGAAGTCGTAGTAGATATTAATTAACAGAGCAAGGCTGGTATAGAATTTGTAGAGGAAGGATCCACCTTTCATACGCCAAAATTGTGATTCGAGTCTATGAGTCAAATTTTTGTTATAGCCGTGTGAAGTCGTAGTAGATATTAATTAACAGAGCAAGGCTGGTATAGAATTTGTAGAGGAAGGATCCACCTTTCATACGCCAAAATTGTGATTCGAGTCTATGAGTCAAATTTTAGTTATAGCCGTGTGAAGTCGTAGTAGATATTAATTAACAGAGCAAGGCTGGTATAGAATTTGTAGAGGAAGGATCCACCTTTCATACGCCAAAATTGTGATTCGAGTCTATGAGTCAAATTTTTGTTATAGCCGTGTGAAGTCGTAGTAGATATTAATTAACAGAGCAAGGCTGGTATAGAATTTGTAGAGGAAGGATCCACCTTTCATACGCCAAAATTGTGATTCGAGTCTATGAGTCAAATTTTTGTTATAGCCCTGTGAAGTCGTAGTAGATATTAATTAACAGAGCAAGGCTGGTATAGAATTTGTAGAGGAAGGATTCACCTTTCATACGCCAAAATTGTGTTTCGAGTCTATGAGTCAAATTTTTGTTATAGCCGTGTGAAGTCGTAGTAGATATTAATTAACAGAGCAAGGCTGGTATAGAATTTGTAGAGGAAGGATCCACCTTTCATACGCCAAAATTGTGATTCGAGTCTATGAGTCAAATTTTTGTTATAGCCCTGTGAAGTCGTAGTAGATATTAATTAACAGAGCAAGGCTGGTATAGAATTTGTAGAGGAAGGATCCACCTTTCATACGCCAAAATTGTGATTCGAGTCTATGAGTCAAATTTTAGTTATAGCCGTGTGAAGTCGTAGTAGATATTAATTAACAGAGCAAGGCTGGTATAGAATTTGTAGAGGAAGGATCCACCTTTCATACGCCAAAATTGTGATTCGAGTCTATGAGTCAAATTTTTGTTATAGCCGTGTGAAGTCGTAGTAGATATTAATTAACAGAGCAAGGCTGGTATAGAATTTGTAGAGGAAGGATCCACCTTTCATACGCCAAAATTGTGATTCGAGTCTATGAGTCAAATTTTTGTTATAGCCCTGTGAAGTCGTAGTAGATATTAATTAACAGAGCAAGGCTGGTATAGAATTTGTAGAGGAAGGATTCACCTTTCATACGCCAAAATTGTGTTTCGAGTCTATGAGTCAAATTTTTGTTATAGCCGTGTGAAGTCGTAGTAGATATTAATTAACAGAGCAAGGCTGGTATAGAATTTGTAGAGGAAGGATCCACCTTTCATACGCCAAAATTGTGATTCGAGTCTATGAGTCAAATTTTTGTTATAGCCGTGTGAAGTCGTAGTAGATATTAATTAACAGAGCAAGGCTGGTATAGAATTTGTAGAGGAAGGATCCACCTTTCATACGCCAAAATTGTGATTCGAGTCTATGAGTCAAATTTTTGTTATAGCCCTGTGAAGTCGTAGTAGATATTAATTAACAGAGCAAGGCTGGTATAGAATTTGTAGAGGAAGGATTCACCTTTCATACGCCAAAATTGTGTTTCGAGTCTATGAGTCAAATTTTAGTTATAGCCGTGTGAAGTCGTAGTAGATATTAATTAACAGAGCAAGGCTGGTTTAGAATTTGTAGAGGAAGGATCCACCTTTCATACGCCAAAATTGTGATTCGAGTCTATGAGTCAAATTTTTGTTATAGCCGTGTGAAGTCGTAGTAGATATTAATTAACAGAGCAAGGCTGGTATAGAATTTGTAGAGGAAGGATCCACCTTTCATACGCCAAAATTGTGATTCGAGTCTATGAGTCAAATTTTAGTTATAGCCGTGTGAAGTCGTAGTAGATATTAATTAACAGAGCAAGGCTGGTATAGAATTTGTAGAGGAAGGATCCACCTTTCATACGCCAAAATTGTGATTCGAGTCTATGAGTCAAATTTTTGTTATAGCCGTGTGAAGTCGTAGTAGATATTAATTAACAGAGCAAGGCTGGTATAGAATTTGTAGAGGAAGGATTCACCTTTCATACGCCAAAATTGTGTTTCGAGTCTATGAGTCAAATTTTAGTTATAGCCGTGTGAAGTCGTAGTAGATATTAATTAACAGAGCAAGGCTGGTATAGAATTTGTAGAGGAAGGATCCACCTTTCATACGCCAAAATTGTGATTCGAGTCTATGAGTCAAATTTTTGTTATAGCCGTGTGAAGTCGTAGTAGATATTAATTAACAGAGCAAGGCTGGTATAGAATTTGTAGAGGAAGGATCCACCTTTCATACGCCAAAATTGTGATTCGAGTCTATGAGTCAAATTTTAGTTATAGCCGTGTGAAGTCGTAGTAGATATTAATTAACAGAGCAAGGCTGGTATAGAATTTGTAGAGGAAGGATCCACCTTTCATACGCCAAAATTGTGATTCGAGTCTATGAGTCAAATTTTTGTTATAGCCGTGTGAAGTCGTAGTAGATATTAATTAACAGAGCAAGGCTGGTATAGAATTTGTAGAGGAAGGATCCACCTTTCATACGCCAAAATTGTGATTCGAGTCTATGAGTCAAATTTTTGTTATAGCCCTGTGAAGTCGTAGTAGATATTAATTAACAGAGCAAGGCTGGTATAGAATTTGTAGAGGAAGGATTCACCTTTCATACGCCAAAATTGTGTTTCGAGTCTATGAGTCAAATTTTTGTTATAGCCGTGTGAAGTCGTAGTAGATATTAATTAACAGAGCAAGGCTGGTATAGAATTTGTAGAGGAAGAATCCACCTTTCATACGCCAAAATTGTGATTCGAGTCTATGAGTCAAATTTTTGTTATAGCCGTGTGAAGTCGTAGTAGATATTAATTAACAGAGCAAGGCTGGTATAGAATTTGTAGAGGAAGGATCCACCTTTCATACGCCAAAATTGTGATTCGAGTCTATGAGTCAAATTTTTGTTATAGCCCTGTGAAGTCGTAGTAGATATTAATTAACAGAGCAAGGCTGGTATAGAATTTGTAGAGGAAGGATTCACCTTTCATACGCCAAAATTGTGTTTCGAGTCTATGAGTCAAATTTTAGTTATAGCCGTGTGAAGTCGTAGTAGATATTAATTAACAGAGCAAGGCTGGTATAGAATTTGTAGAGGAAGGATCCACCTTTCATACGCCAAAATTGTGATTCGAGTCTATGAGTCAAATTTTTGTTATAGCCGTGTGAAGTCGTAGTAGATATTAATTAACAGAGCAAGGCTGGTATAGAATTTGTAGAGGAAGGATCCACCTTTCATACGCCAAAATTGTGATTCGAGTCTATGAGTCAAATTTTTGTTATAGCCGTGTGAAGTCGTAGTAGATATTAATTAACAGAGCAAGGCTGGTATAGAATTTGTAGAGGAAGGATCCACCTTTCATACGCCAAAATTGTGATTCGAGTCTATGAGTCAAATTTTTGTTATAGCCCTGTGAAGTCGTAGTAGATATTAATTAACAGAGCAAGGCTGGTATAGAATTTGTAGAGGAAGGATTCACCTTTCATACGCCAAAATTGTGTTTCGAGTCTATGAGTCAAATTTTAGTTATAGCCGTGTGAAGTCGTAGTAGATATTAATTAACAGAGCAAGGCTGGTATAGAATTTGTAGAGGAAGGATCCACCTTTCATACGCCAAAATTGTGATTCGAGTCTATGAGTCAAATTTTTGTTATAGCCGTGTGAAGTCGTAGTAGATATTAATTAACAGAGCAAGGCTGGTATAGAATTTGTAGAGGAAGGATCCACCTTTCATACGCCAAAATTGTGATTCGAGTCTATGAGTCAAATTTTAGTTATAGCCGTGTGAATTCACACGGCTATAACTAAAATTTGACTCATAGGCTCGAATCACAATTTTGGCGTATGAAAGGTGGATCCTTCCTCTACAAATTCCATACCAGCTTTAGTCTGTTAATTAATATCTACTACGACTTCACAAGGCTATAACTAAAATTTGACTCATAGACTCGAATCACAATTTTGGCGTATGAAAGGTGGATCCTTCCTCTACAAATTCTATACCAGCCTTGCTCTGTTAATTAATATCTACTACGACTTCACAGGGCTATAACAAAAATTTGACTCATAGACTCGAATCACAATTTTGGCGTATGAAAGGTGGATCCTTCCTCTACAAATTCCATACCAGCTTTGCTCTGTTAATTTATATCTACTACGACTTCACATGGCTATAAATAAAATTTGACTCAGAGACTCGAATCACAATTTTGGCGTATGAAAGGTGGATCCTTCCTCTACAAATTCCATATCAACCTTGCTCTGTTAATTAATATCTACTACGACTTCACAAGGCTATAACTAAAATTTGACTCATAGACTCGAATCACAATTTTGGCGTATGAAAGGTGGATCCTTCCTCTACAAATTCCATACCAGCTTTGCTCTGTTAATTAATATCTACTACGACTTCACACGGCTATAACTAAAATTTGACTCATAGACTCGAATCACAATTTTGGCGTATGAAAGGTGGATCCTTCCTCTACAAATTCCATACCAGCTTTGCTCTGTTAATTAATATCTACTACGACTTCGCACGTCTATAACTAAAATTTGACTCATAGACTCGATCCACAATAATTATTTTTTTGCTAATAACAATAATGCTTGATTTTGCATTTTTTGATTAACCATGTCAGTAAATTATTTGTTATTATGTAAATTGATTTCTCGTGATATAAATTTCTGCGCTTTTACATTTTTTTTTTGGTTTCGGGATGGTTTAAACACCTGTCGCTATTTCTATACTGATGTTTTCTCTATTGGTTTTTTTTTTCGGGATAACAAAAAACATAAAAAATGTCATGATAGTAAAAATGTCATGATAGTAAAAATATTTCGGGATGACATTCAAAACTAGCGTAATATAGAAAATTTTTAGGGATGACACTGAAAAATGTCGTGATATTCGTTTTATAGTGTTGCCATAGCATTTCTTCGGGATATTTTTCGGGCTAACTTCACAGACATTGATTTTTGGGGTAGTAATAATTGGTGAAAGCGGTGGAATTGTGAAAAAGATCGAATTAGAATTAATGGCGCGACTACTCGAGTTGCACTTGAAGCACTGCACCATTACTGAATCTATCAGTGAGGGAGCGGCGGAAATGAAATGGATCGTACAAGATTACTTCGGCAGGGCGGGACAGAAAAGAGGCTAAATCATATGACTGAAAAGAGACTAGAAAGAGAAGAAGGCTTCGACACGATCGAACAAAGGTCCCAAGTTCTAAATACGATATGAAAACTAGATCACTAAGTAAATTCGTACTCTCACTTTCGAAACTAGTACTGTCGTTTCCGTAACGTATTCAGAAATAGGGGCTCAGGTTTAGAAAATAGGAAAGTTAGGAAATAGTTTGCCCACGACATACACATAACTTGAATGTTTGCCCGCTAGTGAGCCCTGTACATGAAATAATGGTGTACACGATCAATGGCGTAAATGAGAGGTGAACATTTGATCTTTCCAACAAATATAAAACATATTTACGTGGATGGCCCTATTTTGTTAGCAATAAATATAAGTAAAAGTATAGAATTTTTAGCCAATCTCAATAAATTTTAAAGACGAAACTTTCAAATTAAACATATAAAGTTTATAAACGTACAGCAAGCGACTGCTGAGGAACGAAATTTCCGTGTGTCAACTTCAGAATTTTGCTAACATAAGACTGAACGTAATTTTTACTTTGATTTGATTTAAATCTCTCTTAAATTATATTTCTGCACTGGCGATAACGGCCAAAATGAGGACGATTTTTCATTTAATTTTAAAGGCTTTATTAAATCGAAAGTTTAAATTTTTGTGTACTAATTCCATAAAACAATTATTGTTATATAGTACAACAAAATCCTGAATGCCTTTAATGAAAGTAATGTACTTATTTATGCGCTAAGTTTTATTAGACACTCAATTATCTAAACTATCTTGAGTTACTAGTTTTATTGCGCATTTAAACACCACTTTAGCAATTGTAAGTGATTTTTATTATTTAAACGGGGAAAGCAACAAAAACTGTAACCAATTATTTCCAACAAGCGGAGAGCAAAACGTGTTGTAATCCGTATAATTAATTACTTCTTATATAATTTCATCAAATACAATACGCATTTGGAAATGAAATGTAATAATGCTAAAAGAATATGTAACAATACTTTTATATCGAACCGAAATTAAAAATACATGTCCCAAGACTGAACGGTCGGCGATTGAACGTCGTAGAGGAAAGACGTGTTTTTGTCTCTCCTCTATATAAATAAGTAAAAACTTTAAAATGTGTTTAAATTCAATAATTAATTAATTACTAATATATGTGCACATAAATAAATAAATAAATAATAATTATATTAATTATAATTTGTGTGTTTTAAGTAAAGTGAAAAGTTATACATATTGAATAGTTGTAATAATTTGTGTGTGATGCGCTTACAATGGCACAGAATGTGTATATAACAATTTCGTTTATATGTATTTTGATACCGGTGTTTGAATGACGCATCATACGCATTGTGTGTAATTTTCCAATATGTATAGAACTTTTTTATTCTAAAGGATGCTCAAGATAAGTTTTTTTCATTTTTCATTGTTGTAATACATATTTTGTTATTGCAATCATATTAAAATATAATTTTTATTCTAAAAAATTTAAGTATATAAGCGCTAGGTAACTGTATTTTATAACACATAAAGGTGTAAAATACTAGTATTTTCATGTAGTGGGTTATTGCGAGTATTGTTTGGGCGAGAAAGGGTTTTTTTCAATTCTGTTTTGCTAAACTCAATTTTTGTTGTGGTTTTTGCGAGTAAGCATGTTTGATGATCGACGATTATTTTTTCGTTTTTTCTGAATATGGTAACCTTTTGTTTTCTTTTATATACATATTTACTTGTACATTTTGTACATTATATTTTGCATAGAGATTAGTATTGGAGATGTATAGCGGAATACACATTTCAATAATCACATAAAATGTGGTTTTGTGATGTATATACATACATATGTAGCTTGTTATTCGCTTTTGGCTGGCTCAAAATTCTCAATCATAGAATATGATTGTGTTTGGTTTTGGCTGGCTACTAGGATTGGGTATGTATGTATTGATTACATACGAACAAAATACAAGATCAGGGGAGTTTTTGTTTTCATTTTGTTTTATTTATATTATTAGATAGGTGTTATATATTTTCTTTTTGTGCTTGGGTGTGTAAATGTTTTAATATATGAAAAAACGATTGAACATGGATTTTTGTTGTTGTTTTTCAACCGAATGCGCTATTTTATTCTAAATAATACGCATTTTTGGCTTTTTCACTGTTTTATTTTGTGTGGTCAATTTACACATGGGCGGCGAGGATGTGGTGGGCCGGTATTGCAATAAATTTTCTTTGATATTTATGGTAGAGTATTTTGAATTGGTTTCGTTCATAATGAACATTATGTTTCTCAACTTACGGAAGGTTGTATTCATATAATATGCTCTTGCGTTACCTATATTAAGCTATTTTTGGCTATCTCAAATTGTTTTGTTTGATTAGGAGTTGATGCAGTTATCAATTATTACTATATAAGAAGGCAAATTTGCAGTTTTACATAGAACCCTTGTCTGAGGTTTAGATTTCTATGGTATGTCGAAATTAGTCTCTGCTAAATATTATATGTGTTTTTGTTGAGGTTTGCCGTCAATTTCGCTTGAGTGGAATCATTTTTGAAATTTTAGGATGATCAGTCATATGATGAAATTTTGAGCTGAATAGGATTACCACGATACGTTTATAATGTGTCATGGATTCAACACGGCTTTGTGAGGCATTGATGTTGTTGATTGGTGATGTTAGCGGAGGATCGCATGGTTACCGTGTATTTTGATTCGGAAATGACTTTATGGGTTGCAGTGTGTTTGGTTTTCATTTTAGAAAAGCGGGTATCGAACACTTCTTTGTAAACGTTACATATGTTTCTTGGTACATTTAGCTATGATTATTTATAAAATTTGATTTTGAGATTGACTAATTTTACTAATGCTCCTTCATCCGGTTTTATTCAGCGTTTGAGTATTAAAATTCTAATTAAATTTAAAAGTCAAAACAGCAGACAAGGTGAACAAATAAGGCTATTTACCTTGGTTTAGAATAATATTTAATCATTGTTAATACTAATGAAATTTTAAAATAATTATAGTTTAGATTTAGATTAATCACATTACAGTTCAGATATAATATTTATAATAAACATTATAATACAAATAAAAGGGAAGTCAGCTAATTTAATCTTATTCTTAATCTTTATTATATAATATGAATGTTGAATAATTATATTATTAGTATTCCAGGTTGTGTACTATATCTACAAATCTCCTCCAGGTTGATGTATTGGGTTGTAGCATACAACCACTATTATATTAATGCTAGTTTTTAAATTAAATTAAATTTAGAATTAAGTTTATAATATGTTATTGTATGATAGAAAGTATACTTATACTTGGTAAAATAATTAAGCTAATTTATGATGGGTGCTGATTAATGACAAATATTCGGATGTGATAATGTTTTAAAAATGGGTTGGAATAATTAAATTAATTTAATCCGGTTTTAGGAAAGGATTCCGGAATTAATAGTATCTATGCATCTCAATTTACTAACAAATTTAAATTCTAAGACATTGGTGTTTTGGAAACAATTTTGTTGGCTACACTTTCGAATATTGTAAAGTGAAATGGTAGTTATTAATCTTAAGTTAATTTACAGGAAAATTTCGGAAGGCGACACGGTTAATAACTATTTAAATTTAGTATTTAGTTATAATAAGTTATTATAAGTTAGACAGTTTACTTATTCTTGGTAAGGAAGTTAATCTATTTTAAGAGTAGTGCTGGTTAGTTACGGATACTCTGGGTGTTAGTGTTTAAAACTGGTTTATAACAATAATAAAACTAAATTAAATATTTATTGTTAAGGAAAGAATTCCGGAATCAATAGTTCTTTCTAATAATAAATTCTAACAATTTATTGACTCTAGGAGATAAGCATTCTGGAAGCAGTTTTGATGGCTATACTTAACTAAAATATTTCAAAATAATAAATAATTAATTTCTGATGTGTTCCAAAGGGAAGCTGACACAATTTGAAAGTAGTTTTAGTTGTGTCAGTTGTGTTAGTTGTGTTGTCTTGTGATGTTAAACTTACTAACTATCGTATATTTCTAGGTGTCTGTAATCGGGCCAGGTCTGTCACATCTAAAGTACCTTTCCCATCCTTTTGTTGTATATAAAGCAGGTGTATGATTGGCGCGGCAGTAACTGGGAGTTCCTGCTTTAAACTTGGTCGTGCATTGAAATCAAAACAAAATTTATTAATCCTACTTTAATTAATGATGAATTGATGTTTCAGATTTAGAGACATAATAATAATATAATTCTTAGTGTAGGTTTATTTTAGTTAGGTGCTGATTCCCAGAAGAAATTGTTGATGACCATTAAAACTTTTATCCTTTGTATTGTCCTGTGCTGTACGATCCCAACCTATCGGCTATTTCTAGGTGTCTGTAACCGGGCTGATTCACTCCCATCCAATTAACCTATCTAATCCCTCGGTTTTGTTATATGTAAAAAGAGTGTGCGGTGGGCCCGGCGTCAACCGGGAGATCTTGTCTAAGAACTTGGTCGTGCATTCAAAATCAATCAATCAATCAATCAATGTCCCAAGACTGAACAAAAATATTTGACATTAAAGCCTAGTGTAGGTCGGTATCCAGCTCGCGCCTTATAAATTTTACATACAAATAACAATAAAATTGAGATAAATTTTGACAGCACAAAGTGAAAACTATTTTTTTTTAAATAGATAAACTAAAAAATTCTATAGATTATGAAAGTTTCGAATATCAAAAAGAATACTTGATTGACTACGAAGAAGTGGATACAGAAAATTTAGAAAGTGGAAAAAGGAAGCCAAAACTAAAATTTTAACTTTTAATTTTAAATGTTTTAATAAAAATACTTATTAAATAGTCGATTGAACTGTATTTTTGTTTGTTGTAGGAGAAATAAAACAAACGTCAAAAATTTATATCTACATAAACTTTTTAGCTTACAATTTATCTGTAATTTAGTGGAGATTTGTGGAGACCGCGTTAAAATTTATCTTAACGCGAGCTGGTTACCTAGCTTTGCAGCTGACGTGAAATGAAATTTTTCATACAAAAATGACACAAGCTACTAAGTTTTATGTTGCGGTACACAGTGGTATGTTTCGTATTAAAATATAGATGTCCCTGTTTAATTCTACACAATTTTCACTGCGTTTTAGTACCTGCAGATAGAAGGATAAAAGTAAGCTTAATTTTTAACGTTTCATAATTATTTGTATTTGTGGTTGCGCTGTGTATCAAATGTTATTAAATGTGGCGAATGAAAAATTTGTGAATTTCGAATATTTAAAATGTATTTTAAAATTTTACGACATTCTACAAACTAAATTTTGATGGAATATTTACTGCTTAATTTTATAGACCAGTGAAAATGTGATTTCACGTCAGCTACATACTAGCCTTAACGTGAAAAAAGTTTCGATTTTTTTTTTCATTTTACTACCCGAATGCTGTAATAATTGTTTGACACATTTTCCTCTTTACTCAGTTTAAATTTTAATAAAAAATCCAGAATGTTTCATTTAAAGATTCAATTTGAGAGAAGGCTTAAGCCTTATTATTTAGCCTTGTATGAATGTGTATGAAAAAATGTAATTAATTTTTTATTTTTGAACTTTCAACTAAAGGCTTTGAAGTACGATATAAACCGCAATTGTAAAAAAAATATTCTAACCTTCTTAAATTTGTTTTTTTAATAATAAAATTTGACTTTTATTAGCGGCTTTTCGAATAAGTCATACTTATTATATAAAATAATTATTTTAAGATAAATTTGTGCCCATTGAACATAATAACGTTGACTGATGATCAAGTTATGTGTTATTTGGTTATCAGAAATTAAAAGTGTAGAGCTTGTTTTCAAGAATAATTTGTGAACCAAACTACATCGTAATTGTTACATGATTTCTCTCATAGATTATGTGTATTCCACCATAAGATAAGTGGGTACAATTGAAAATTATACTAAATAAAACCTAAACCAACATAGCCAACAATTAAACTGGGCAACGTTTTAATCAAATTTAAACGCTGAAAACTTTATAAACTTTCATAATTACACGAAATTTTTTACATTTGAAAACCGAATTTTTTTGAGTTTTTTCTCAGCTGGAAAAACGGCAGAGTTTGCCTTGCTAAATTGATAATAAATAAGAAAAAATTATTCGCCTTTAGAATTGATCAACATGGCTTAAAATGTCATGTTGAAAAAGAAATTATGAGTTAATTTGTTATAGAAAGCACGAATTACGATTTGAAGCTGGAAATAGCTCAAAAGTTTGATCGTTGATTACAGCGAAACTAACAACATAACCTTCATAATTAATCAAATTTTCTTTTCGGCTGGAAAGACGGCAAGGAGTTGTTTGCCTTGCTAAGTTTGATAAAAAATAAACATTTTTTATTCGCCTGAAATTGATTGGAGTTCATCAACATGGCTAATAATGTCAAGTTTAAGAAGAAGAAAGCAATTTTTTCGATTTGAAGCTAGAAATAGAGTTATGTTGAATTAAATTGTTGAGTTACATTGGTTATGACGTATACATCCAGGTGAATTGGTAACGCTACATTTGAGGATTTGTTTGATATATGTTATTATCTTCTAAACAATATTTCAAGAAAGGTCTGGTATGTCCACACCATATCATACTCACGTATGTATAAAAATCATAAAATCGTATTTACAATCAAAATTAAATACAGTTAAATGTGATATTCAAATGGCGGAAATAAAAATGTTCACCTTGAATTTATATTATTTACATATACGTCGTTCATACCACACTCTATGTATAATTTATCTCATAATTTATGTCAGGTGCGTGTCGGTAATAAATTAATTTACTCTACATTTATATTAAATTTTTCCATAAACCGATCGATTACCTCCAATCACCATAAATACATGTACGTTAATTTATTTAATGCTAGACAATTATTACCACCAACAGTGGTACGTATGAGTACATATGAGTCAAATATTTTATGTATATATAATTAACACCCCAACAGATCTCTAAAGAATTTTCAGTAGGATGAAATAATTAAAAATCATCCGAAAATAATTTTCATATATGTAGTGTACACAAAAATTTGGAGAATGACGTCAAAGTATCAAAACAAATATACCGTACGTGTACAAAGAACATATTTCAATGTCAATAAATTTATTTAACCTTTACTGCAGTGTTGTTCCTTTAAAATATTGTGAACTTCGTTGTTTTAGCTGTCTCGTCGGATCTTATATCGTTCCAAGTATCTAAAAACTACATATATAATGTAGTATTTTGAATCGTCTAAAATATTTTTGCTTAAAGCAGCGCAATAAAAATAAATTAAGTAAATTATCACCTTGGATATGCACACGTAAATTAATTCTGGTATGATAACACGGTTATCAAAATATCAACTTTATACGAAAAAAACGTATTGTTCAAAAGTCTAGTCCATTTCCTATATACGTACTCATGTAGTAGATAGATAGAGCTTATAGTCTGCGACATTCAAAATGTTAATCAAAAAACTAAAAAAAAACAACTTTAAATAAATTTCCAATTAAATTTAACCGAAAATAAATGACATTATATGACCCCTTTGAATGTGTATTTATTTGGAATAAAGTCAAAAACTTCTTAAATTCAATTTTACAAAAAAATTAAATTGAAAATGCATACACGAGCGTGCATTATCGTATTAAGTAAATATTTTTCTTTTTGGAATCGGAAAAATCATGAAAATTTCTCATTTAAGTTTATCACTTGATGATATTGGTGATGATGAGCTAATCGATTATATCAAAACTAATAATGATACCCCCACTACATATTCTAGAAATTTTATTGCGATACGAGTGTTGTGTGACCAAAATAAATGTCACGTTTATAAAATTGTGAGAATATTTATACAATTATATTAATATTAAAATGTTATTGTGTTTGTTTAAAATTCAATGTCATTCAAGTAGAACAGCTTTCAGGACACGCAGTAATTATTTCAGTTTTAATTAATAAGGAACAAGTCACATGATTAAGGCAAATTAATCCAGTTTGCTTGAGCCATTTAATTATAAAAATAATTTTCACATGGCAACAAATAATCATTTACTAATCAATATTCTAATATTTTGTGTAAACGCGGCAAATAAATGTGAGAATCACGAAATTGAAGGAAATGTCACGTTTAAAATTGCGTACATGGCACAAACTAAATAACTTTGTTTAAAGAGATTTAGATTTATAATTTGTTCTAATAACTATTTAGTTAATTATCATTATTCAAATTACAAACTGCAACGAATGCAGCACACTGGGTCTTAATGCGTTAATATATTCTCTCTATCGCTCTCTCTCTCTCTCTTTTTATTAATTGGAATAGTATTTCAAGTATTCTTGCGAACACACACACACATATTAACTCAATTATCGTTATTAACCTTGCACTAAACATTGTAACTATATATTCATATATAGAAAAAAATAAATTGTAAATAATGTGTGTAATTAGATAATGTAATGTTAGCACAAAAATATTATAAAGTGCACACGAATTATGATTTAGTGTGGGAAAAATACATTTGTAAAATAACTACTCGCTTACGTATTTATTATTATTATCAACTATAAACTATATCACATGACATTAACAATAGCGTAACCATTTATAATTCGATTGATATTTACTTGACCCAAAATAAAATTTTAATTCCCATGCCTCGTCGAGACACCAAAACCCATGTATCACACACAGACAACAAAACCATCACGATCAAATCTCAAATCAAATTTCAGCTTACAACGTTTTCCTTTTTGCATCCAATTCTGATGATTTTTTGATATACATACAGGAAATTAAAAAATTAAGAAAGGCATACGAATACGATATCGAAATGCAAACCCAGCGCATAGACAGGATGTATAATAATATACCAACTATATTGGTTTGATGTCTCATCACATAACAAAAAACTAGTTTTAGTTTCGGTCTAAACGTTTTCGGGTATCAAATTTTGTTGAATTTTTATTTAATTCAAGCATTTCTAGGTCACACAGCATTTAAAATGAAAAAATATTATACAAAATTATTAAAATTAACAACGAAACTAAACTAAATTAGTAGTAGTTGTATGGAATGGTAACAGTAGTAATCGTAATAACAAAGTAAAAGTGATACTTCATTGAAATTTTAAATTATGTCACTTGAAAGTGTATCTCGTCGTCTTTCTCAATACTACATATTCATTCATATTGATATTCTGCAATGTACATTTCATTTTTTGCTTTCGTATTTCATTTTATTTGAGGATGGAAAATATGGAAATTTATTTTATTTTACTGTGCCGTATTTATGTAGAGTATGCGAAGTAGAGATAATAATTGAGAAAATGGGAACAAGTTGATTTTGAATTTTTAAAATTAGTTAGTTGTGATGCCTTTTTTGTTTGTCAGTTTGTCGGTTCGCTGGTTGGCTGTGTGGATACTTGAATATGGTTGGTTGTTTGTTTAATTCGTTGGATAAATAACTAGGTTGATGGAAAAGTTTATTACTTTGTACGAATAAAAAAACGATTTTTGCAGTTCGCAATGCGGAAGATGAATTTTCACAGCGAGCTAGAACCCATTTTTTTTAAATGAATAAAACAATTACTTTTGGTGGGGTGCACTTGGTTGAAAAAAAGCAACTTCACATTTAACTAAATAGTTAGTTAGTTAGTGGAGTTTAAATCCACAAAAAGTGAGTAAGCAAACAAGTATATTCAATAAAAAAAAAACAAGTTTGGGGCAATTTACAGCATTCTTGAATAAATCCATTGCAATTACGCAAAAGTGAACTTCTAGCGTCATGAGGGGTGTCCTGCCCACTGATTCTAGCACGCCAAATGGCGAAATCATGTTTTGCAGTAGAATTGTTTTAATGTTTTGCAGTAGAATTCTTCAACGAACCACTTTAAACAACAATTGTAAGATCATAAAGATGCAAACAATTTTGGTTGTAACAATTGATAAACGTAAATGTTGCTCCGAAAAAACCTAAATATGATGAAATTAGCCGCGGCCGTAAAATAGCAGATTTAATTATTTTTTCGAGATTTAGTGTTTCGGAATTTTATTTTTCGGGATTTCATTTTTCGAGATTTTATTTTGGGATTTCGTTCGAATGGCCCACTAAAGGAATGGCCAGCTAAAATAGTTCTTAATGATAAAAATAGCTAAAATTCAAGTGCTGTAAGTACAGCGAAATATATTTTGTTCCAGTAATAAGAGGGAATACAATATATAAATGTGTTGCAATCAGATCACATTATTGGATGTAAGCCAATCTGACAATTTTGCAACCGTTTTTGGAGAGACGAGTATTCCGTCCAACCGTCTGTCAATTTTACCATTATGCTATACATTTTAGTGATTATGGCTATGCCAAAGAAATTGTTACATTAAGTATGGTTCAAATGGCAGAGTGGTTAAAGCTTTGGCGTTTGGATCGGTAGGTACCGGGAGGTAAAGGGAATTTTTATCAACAGATTACGATCTGTGATGAAATGGAACACATCTATGACCCCCTGTCGGAGTGCAAAACTCATCTTCCATGCCAGCCAGTATAGGCTGGTATTGAGCTATGCAATGTGCAGGTGATAAAGTTCGACCTATAGCCGTAGTCCTCGAATTGGCTGGCAACGGCGTAAAAGTAAGGACAGAAGAAGCGCAAACCGCGAAAGAGTTGGGAGGGCCTTGGCGACAGAACAGATTGCAGGGATAATAAAAAAAAATTATGGTTCATGCTCATCCAGATCACACTAGGAAGCGTGATGAGCCTTTAAGTCATGGAATTTAAAGTTTCAAAAAACTCCCTATACTAATTTCCTACTACCTCGAGAATGAAGTATGCCTCTATGACTTTTAATTGAACGTGCTCGTACCTCTGTGCGGTTGTATGTATACATGTAAAGTTTTTATTGCGAGATTGAGTTATTAAACAGGATGGCATTGTAAGGCCGAAACCTAAAAATCCGAAAATCTAAAAATGAAGAAAACTAATCCCGAAAAGAAAATTTTGCAAACGTTTGAAATAAAAAATACTGAAAAATAATCTGTAAATTATTAAATACTTAAATTCCTTTACGTTCTATTAAAAAAATTTAGGCTCCATTCCTTTCAACTAAAGCAATGGTTCTGCTAGCTTTAGAAAAAGTTAGCAGAACCCATATCAAAAAGTTATTTAAAAACAATTGGAAAATTAAAGGTTAATTTTAGGCTAATTAAATGTCCCATTAAAATTTATTTTATGCTGCTCGTTCTAAAATAAGCATAAGGCTTTATCAATTCAAAGCTAGCATTATCCAAATCGAAAATCTGACCAAACCCAAAATTTTAATGCAAAGCAAGATCCATAACAAGATCATTCGTCATTCAAATAATTTAGGCTCATGATGGCCTAATCAAATGCTCAATTAAAAAATGTTTGGCTCTACTCGTTCTTGACCTTATTTCAGGTAGTTAATAAAACTAGCAGGCCCCAAATCGAAAATCGAAATTATAACGGAAAACTAGATCTATTGACGAACAAATAATTTTAGGCTCGTAACGACCTAATCAAATGACCCATTAAAAATTTTAGACTCCACTCGTTCTTGATACAGCTAGTAGAACCCAAATCGAAAATCAATTGCCAAAGCCGAAAGAAGGTTTTGGTTCGATTTTCCATTTGGGTTCTCTCTCTGAATCAAATGACCTGAAGTTTGGTCAAGAACATATAGGGCGCAAAATCATTAAACGAGGCATTTGATTAGGCCATAATGAGACTAAAATTATTTGAATGTGAATATATCTAGCTTTGCGTTATAATTTCGGTTTTAGTTCGATTTGGATTCTGCTGGCTTTAAATTTAATGACCTTAAGCTTAGTGAAGAACGAGTGGAGAACAACATTTTTTACCGGGGAATTCAAGTAAGCTATAAATACGCCTAAACTTATTGTTATGTAAATGGATCTTTATTTGCGTTATAATTTCGGGTTTGGCCCGTTTTTCGATTTGAGTTTTGCTAGCTTTAAATTGATAAATTTTTTCTAAATCTAGCAGAACCCATCGTCTTATTTGGAAGAGATGAAGTTAAAATTTCTTAATACAGCATTTAAGTAGCTTATTGTTAGCTTACAATTATCCATACTATCTTGTAATGTTCTGCTGTATGGGTTTTGCCAGATTTAGGAACATCATTTCTTCAATCCTGTTACGTTTATAGGTCAAACTTGTACACCCCCTAGATTGAAATAAAAAGCCCCTCTAAACATCACAACTTTTTTGGTTCTGTCCTGACAGAACCACTTTGGATCCTTGGTCTCTGTAATTCAACAGTATATTTAGTTATCTCAAAACAACTTTCAATAGTAAATATGACGGGAAAATTTTTTAATTCCATAATATGCCATATTTTTTCCAATTATTCAAAGTCACTGTAACTTTACCAACACAAATGTGACGTTAGGTTAAGAAAGGGATAAGAAAAAGTGATGATGGTTTATTATTGTCTCTTAAATTTTAATTATAAATTATTTCCAAATTAAATTAATATAATTATCAATTGTACAGGATGTTATGTCAGATATGCTAATGAAATGTCTGAAAACATGAAGTGGTCAATTTGATTGACTGATATACACGATTCATTGTGCATTTTCTTGGATCACGCGAAATTGGTATCATTCACTACTCTGTAATTTCTACTATGTTGTTCTGATTTCCTAATTTAATATATAAGCTATTTTTGTTCCACATTGCAGTTGCTCTTGGACGAAGTTCCAATGATTTTGAAAAATCAAGGAATTTTTTTAAAGTAAACAGCAGTAAATTTAAAATTAGTCTTCAAAATAAGTAACAAAACAGTGAATATTTTTAATAGACATACGGTCGTACACTAAACCTTACAGGTAATACTAGAAAAACAAAATAAAAAAATTTAGGATTTAAAAACTAATAATCCAAGCCCAAACTAAATGTTAAAATACCGGCCGTGGTATAAATTGCGACTAAGCCACAGTCAAAATTCAGGTACATTACAAAAATGAGACCGACAACTAAAACAGGGCGAAATACCAATTCCGCTAAGCAAGGTCGGGTAAACAGTCATCATCATCAGCTAATCAGATTGAATCATGGATATCAATGCAAAAGGCGAGGTTGTACTTTCACGACAAGTTTACGGAGGTGATCGGCAATTCCACAATCTAAGATAGCTTTATCAAGCGATGGAGAGAATTTTAAGTTGAAAAGTGAAGCAAAATAAAAGGTATGAAATGTAAGAGATTATCGCAAGATATCGTTCTAGGCCTATATTAGTCCTCAATACATTTTATTACACATACAAATTTATCATAGCCCACCAACACTCATTTAAATGCAGCTTTTTTTGTAATTAATTTAAAGTAATTTATGATAATAGTAATAGGAAAAAGACGTATTTGTTGCGTGTCTATGACAAAAGCACACGTTTTGCCAATATGTTTGGGGTTTTCTTATTTTTAAAATACATAATTCGATTATTTTGAAATAGGGGTCTCCATTTTAGCACACGGGTTAGTATATCAATTAATTAGTTAATTATTTCATTATTTTGGTAAATGTTTGAAATTATTAAAAATGCTGTAACAGCTTTTAAGTTAACTATCTTTACATACTACGTTGCTCGCTTAGATGTAAATCAAATCACCCAAATAAATTAAAAGGTTACTTGTGTATTGGGAAACATTAATCGAATGGGAGGTCGAGTTCAAATGAAGTGCTGAAGGAAGGAGCAAGCTAGAATACCCTAAGGCTGCGGTTACATTGGATGCGACTCAGTAGGAAAATCTATTCTCACCGCAATTCGTACGAAATTCAGTCATAAAAATTCATAAGTCAAAGTGTTTACTTTGTATGTGAAATTGTAGTACAAAAATAAACGTATTGCTATGTCAATTAGTAAAAAATTAATTTTTCACAATCCATTTTGTATTGGATTCGTACGTACAACTGATAAAAAAACAAACTATTTTGTTCGCATTTAAATACCGTAAGAATTGGTGAGAATTCGAACGAAATAAGCGTAAGTAGTGTAACCGAACAAAATTTCTTACGAATTCGCATCCAATGTAACCGCAGCCTAAAGCCTTCTAAAAATTGTGAATTTTGTAGACTTCCTTTAATTAAAATTAACAAGCATTAATAAGATGATATGATAATATTAATCGGTTTTGGAACAAACTATACATTTTTTGGCCCAATTACAGCTATCTCAAAAAATGTAAAGTCTTATTAATAACAAATAAAAAAAATCTAAAAAGCAAAGCTGTACCGCATAGATAAAAACAGTGTTAGGGAAATATATTTATAAACTACAAATGCAGCATTTGGAAAATTCCATCGAAAATGTTTTCAAAAGAGTGCCTCAGATTTTAGGGGTATACGAAGTAATATTATATTGCAGTGTGCGGTGAAAGGAGTATTAGTTTGGAAAAATGATTAGTTGGTGGGAATGGTGTGATAAGATTTAAATCATATTATATTAAATGGGTTATTAAATCATACACCGGGCCTATTTTTTAATTCAACCCGAGCAAGCAGGCTTACCCTGGATAGTGTACACCGAGCAAAGATTGTACTGGGTAAAATTATCCGGTGTGCATAGAGTAATAAATTGTTTTTTATTTTGCACACTCTTCGTACACTGACATTAATTTCAGAGTAAAATTTGAAGAACCGAGTATGCACTGTGTAAGCACAGTTCACAAATAAAAACGCAGTGCACCGGGTAAAATTACCCAGGTTGAATAAAAAAATACGAAGTATTTTTTAATAGCGCACTGCCTGCTCGGGATGAATTAAAAAATAGGCCTACCATATTCTTATTATTATAAAGAGCTCTATTTTATCCACCCTTCATTATATTTATACTTACCTCCCGATTCTGACGATAAGACTACTAAGACTATCTTAGCTAAAACTTTCTTGTGAAGACCTTTTTTTTAAGACTAAAGTCTTCATTGAAATTCTGAAGACAGTATTCTTAAATAATATATTAGAAACTCTCCAACGACTTTTGTAGAGCTATCGAAACCAAATTTTTACCATATTGTTTCAAATTTCTGAACGAATAGTGACAGTTCAATTCGAAATTGTTAAAAATCTCAAATTTATGTGAGAGAGTACATAATATTTTATTTTGAATAATTTTTCTGTTTTTAATAGTCAAATACATACAATTATTGTTTTTGTTTAAATGTCAAAATTATCATTCCTAAGGCCACCTATTTCGCTGATATTAACGAAGACAATTTTTTAAGACTACTTAAAGATAAGACTAAGTGCAGAATACGAATTTAAAGTATCTAGTCTTCGTTAAGACAAAAGTTTTCGCTAAGACTGAAAATACGTCTGTGACTGTACGTTAGAATCGGGGGGTTAATTGTTAAGAAAATATAATGCAATACAAGTACTGAGCGTAAAGAATATTGCGCCTTCGTGTTTTATAGTAAAAATTTGGAACTTACTTCAAGTTTTCTTTAACGGCGTTATTGCGTACTAATTTGGTGTGTTGGTTGATATTATAAGTTTGGGCTAAAATGTACCCTTAATTTTAGAATTTGATTGGGGCATTATTTCCAAATATTGAAAGTCTATTTGGAGCTGTACGAGGACGTACAAATGCCAAATATGTATGCCACAAACCCATTATCGGTGGAAGTTGTTTTTCTTCCTCTTTGTGAAATGTCAAAATATTTTTTGCTTATCGTGCTCAAATTTTTATTTTGATGCCGATTTCATTTTTATTTATAAACCGTTCAATATATTTGTGTTGCAACAAAAAAGGTTAAATAAACTGTTTTCTTTCATAAAGTTTTCTAAAAAAGCCTTCTAAAGCCGACGAAATTGGCACTTCAATAAACATTCTTCTTAGAAGTTCGTTGATTTTCAGAAAATTTTATGAACGAAAAACGTTCATTCAACCGTCTTTGTTGTTTAATACACTCCCTAATATATTTCCTATTTAACATAATTTGTTTTGAATTGAAAATGAATTTATGAATGAACCTTATATTATTTTTATGCAAAATGTTAATGTTGGATTTAAATGAAATCCAATTTTCACTGGAAACCGAGCTTAATTTTATCGTCTGTAAGGCAATATTTTAAATTTTCATTTCTAGTTTTCTAGTAGACTCCTTCACTAACACTAAATCTTTCCCATGGGCACTAAATACCAGAAACTGGGGGCCTATTATGAAATTTTTCCGATTTCGTAAAATACGAAATCGTAAAATTTGATCCGCCGCGAATATTCCTATTATGAAACTATTTTTTGGGTATAAAATTTAAGACCATGAAGTTTGCTATTTTGTGTTGTTTAGCTAAAATTCCAACCATCAACAAATTTTTCAGCTGGACCGACTGAATTTAATTGGTTTGTAATTTCACTCCACAAATGTTGAGTATTCTCTTTATATTGAGGCGCTTTTAATTTTTTTTGGCTATGCTATAAATTAAACTATCAGTCAATTTTTATAAAATAATTGAGTAAATTACATTTTAAAAAGTAATTGAAGTATTTCATTTTAAAAAAAAAATAATAAGTTTTATGATTTTCGAATTTTACGAAAGTAAAAAATATACGAATTTTCGCGGCTAGAGGCTGTTATCTGTTCTTTATTGATATAAAAAATTTCATTTTGAAATTCAAAAGATAGCCAAAAATTAGATGTTAACTGGTTTCTAATGAGAAGTTAAATACTATGATATTAAACATTATTTGGTCGTCTCGCCAGGCACAAATTGTAATTATTAAAGCGAAAACCGTAAAATAACTCGTCATTTTATATTCAAATCAATTGTGAATGCAACAAATCGAATAAAATTCGAGATTATGAAAGGTTAAACCCTATTTAATGGATTAATATTATAATTCGCTATAGATTAAAATGTCACAAATGTATGTATGTCTGTTCGCTCTACACAGACTGGACGGATCAACTGATCGGAATGAATTTTGAATAGTTAAGGAGAAATTGTATGAATCCACTGAAATTTTCTGGTAATGGGTATAAAAGGTTTCTCATCGTCGTTTGCAATCATTATGAAAGAAATAGCCTTTCTAAAAAAAAAAATTTAAGCGGAACTGGACATTTTTGATATTGACGGGTTTTCACCAAAACTTAATGATTAAAATTAAATTTGAATGAGACCAAATTTTAGAGATCTGAATAAAGTCGCCGAAGAGTGCTAACTGAATACAAAACTAACCGGTGCATTTCTAACGTTTCATGTCGGTTGTCCTTCGGTTGTGGAACAATCTGTATTTTCTAATTTTTATTATTATTATTATTAATCAAGCCTACATAAACTAGATTCAGGGCTTTTTCAAATCGGAGCGATAATACAAATGTGTATTTTATTAACAATGTTTCCGCTAAATTGAGATAACATTTTTAATTAATTTTATATTTTTGTAAATGTTGACAATTATAAAGTAAAGGTAAAAGTGGGGAAATTTTTGAATTTACCGAGTTTTTAACTAATATTTAGTTAATCTTGTGTTAAATATATTTCCGATTTGTTAATCATAACGACTCAACTTGTATGAATAATGTCAATGATACATAATTTTTATGTTTGATCGTATCAATTCTTAGGTAATCGAGAATACGATTATTTTATATCAACAGTGGGAGTTAGGTAAAATACCAATGTTACAACACTACGAGATTATTGACGACATGAAATTCGTGAACTTGGTTATATGACTGTCGAGGGGAGGTATGAAAAACGCGTGCGATGTTTTTAGTTTTAAATTGTTGTATGAAATAGTATACCCTAAGTACTATATGAATATGTATATTACCTTGTCCTAAATTTATGAATACGTATATTATTTTACATAGCACACACAGCCGAAGAGAAAAAGAAAACAAAAATTTCCTGTTCTTTTATATATGAAGTTTTTCATATTTCTCTGTTGCTTTATTTATACAATATTTTCCTATCACCGAGTGTGTTCAAGGTTTTTCAAAATGTACAAAAAAAGATATATATATAATATACATTTTTCATTTATATAATTTAAGACGACGAATGCTCAGGCATACTCAACAAATTTATGTATAGAAAAGAAAAATTTTGTATCGAAAAAAATGGGTCAAGGGAGAAATCGGAAAAATTCTACAATCTATCATGAACTCCCTAATTAATAACTATTATATACATATACAAACATATATTATGTATATTATAAGACCGACACCAATTTAAAACGTCTCGAGGTTAAGCGCGGTTATTCCACAAACCCTTCCAAACAAAATTTCAGTCACGCCAATTAATTTTTGTTCGTTTCGAATATTTGAAAATTTTATTAAGATTCATGTCTTCTCCAAACATATTCGGATTGATTGCATAAATGAATGGTTGGTATATGAATCAAGAAATTATAAAATAAAAAAAACCACCAACGAATTTTTATATTGTACATGACAATATGTATATATATATATATACATATATCTAACTATCACGGTGGTCTTCTTTCTTTATAGACACACAAAATATTTTCTATACATATTTTCTAATTTATATTTGTTTTATTTGTTATACTTTGTGTGTTCTGTTTTGCCACCCAAAAATTGTTCGACCAAACAAAGACGAAACAAAAAATTATATATCCTTGATCCTTTTTTTAAGTAAACAGAAATACAAAAAATATTACTAGCTCGAAGGGTGCGTGACTGATGTCCTTTCAATAATATTCAAACAAAATGAAAATTCATTAATCAAGACGATGGGCATGTGTGGCATTTCAAATTTAATTAGTCTCAAATTTCAAAATCATGATACCTAAAAAATTCATTCGGTTAGTAGATAATCGATATTAAGCCACACTACCCATAAATAAGTACATATTCTAATATTCAAAAATATTCAATAAGTTTAAATTGCAATTTACATTAGATAAATATTACGTAATGGTATATGACATTATTTTACAAAAACAAAATAATTTTATGTTAGATATTTACATGTTTCATTATTTTAATATGTCAAATGTATTTGATTATGTATACAGTAGTACTAGTAAATAAAAATATTGTTAAATAATTTATAAAACTAACCTTTTTCGAGCATCAGGGTATAATCTTATTGTTAAAGATGGGCTACAGCATTGAACATGAAAAAAAAAATAAAAGTAAAAAATTCAATTAATTAAAATACAAATTATAAAATATCGCCACACCATAAAATTTATGTTATATTAATATCAATACTGTTTCCAAAATTTAACATTAAACTTTATACCCAAAAATTAAAATTAAAATTTGCCGTAAAAATTTATTTTTACTATTCACCCTCATGAGCTCACTAAATTTTGCTTTTCTTTCGAAAATACGTTACGTGTATTTGTTTAATTATTTCATAATGTTTCCGCTGCTTTTTAAAATTTCGGCAGACAAAATATCTGCTTTGTTCTAACAGCAAAAACACTTTTTTCTGCCATTTTAAACAGCTGTCTTATACGCAAAAAGGCCGTTCTAGTTCAAGTGTGAATGTTTAATAACTATTTATAAATGACGTTTTTTTTTTCTTTTCAGAATTTTGTAAAGAAGGCGGAAAATTTATAACGGAACAATGCACAACCGAGCAACGAATTAAAACATTTGAATTTTTTTATGAAAACCAGCGGTCATTTATTTCGATGCAGCGCATCGTCGATAAGCACTATCGACGATATTGTAATGTGCGTTCTATACAACCATCTAAACGGACAATCAACTGTCTGTTTGGAAATTTCCAGCAACAAGGTGCCGCAAGGAAACTCCCAGGTTCCGGAAGACGACGTACAGCGTGCACTGGAGTGTGCAGAATAGTTCTGAAACGTCAACAAGGAGACGGTGAACTGCACAACTGGGACTATCGCAAGGTCCGTACAGAGAATTTTGGCCACATGAAGACCGCTTCGATATATCAGCTTGTGCAAGAATTAAGAACGACAGAATAATTTCTTGATCTTTGAATTTCTAAATGAAGCAATCTCAATTGACCGACGGGGTCACAAGATTTAACCGCTCCCGACTGTTTCCTTGGAGCATATTTGAAAGAAAGAAGTACGTCAATAAACCGGCTGTTATAGCCAGAACTAAAAAACAAAATTCGTAATGAAATCCTATCAATAACACCAGAAATTTTGAGAAAAGTTATGGAAATTGTGTTAGAAATAACACGAATGTGCGATGCAGAAAATGGCCATAACTTGCGAGATATCATTTTTCACGTTTAAGTCAAAAATACTGTATTAAAAAAAAAAACTAAATCAAATAATATCGACCAAATGGCACAGTGGATAATTAATGCTTTGGCGTTTAGATCGGTAGGTACCGGTTTCGAATCCCGATAGGGGCAGGATGCAAAGTCAAATTTCACCAACAGATTACGATCTGTGGTGAAATGTAACACATTTGTGACCTCCTATAGGTGTATAAAGCCCATGGGCCGACCCATCTTCCATGCAAACATAGGCTGGCATGGAGTTTGCAATGTGCAGATGGTATTAAATCGGTCCTATAGCCGTACGTAGTCGAGTTGGCCGGAAGGCGTAAAGTAAGGACTTAAAAAGCATAACCGCGGAAGAGCAGGGTGAACCTTGAGACCCAAAACAGATCGCTAGTTAACAATAAAAATAAAAAAAGAAATCAAAAAATACATAAAAAGTTATTAAACATTCACACTAGAACATTATTTTTGCGCCACCCTGTATAAGAAACATTTTCAGCAGAAAGAATGTGTTTTTGCTAGTCGCCTTCAGAGCATAATCACATAAAAGATATTTTACTTTCTTTTTCGTAGTGTACTAAATATGTACATCATTAAAAACTTTTTACCTCGGGATTTTTTCAGATTTACCATTCTTCCTTCGTCTATATCGCCGAGTTCAAAAAATAGAGTTTTCAAAAAATCTCTGTGTATGTGTCTGTGTGTATGTGCGTGTGTGCAAAGTGGCGTGCAAACTAAATTCTGTTGCTTCTCTACAGCGTAGACGGATTCATTGATCCCAGTGTAGTTTGACCGGTCCACCGCAATGGCAACAAACTTTTTGAAAAGTATTTAGCATTTACGAAAAAAAAAAAATTCAAACAAAATTGGTTTAGGTCAGTTTTTAACCCTCATGTACCCTCAAGGTACCCGGGTACCTAACATGGAATTTTTTAAATTTATAACGGATTTTTCTAAAACTACATAAATTGAAAACAGTTTTGCATTAGCTGCACCATGTCAGTTTTCGAAAAACATTCTGTAAAAATAAGTAAATAATCGAACGTGTCACATCAGTGAAAAAAAAATGATCGATAGTAATAAAAAAATGTTTGTTAAGTTTTTTTGAAATAAATAAAAATATAAACATAAATTAAATAAACAGAAATACAAACAATGAAATACATTGACATATAACACAAAACTATAAAATATTTGCATATATCAGCAGAAAATTGCATCAGAAACGACTCTTAATCTATTTTAGTAGTTTAACAAAATTATTAGAAAAAACCGCTAACTACTCTAGGGCCTAACTATTGAATTCGACGTTCGAACGCTATCCTTTTCCTGTAGTAGACAAAAGAAGAAAAAAGAAACATGTACGAAAATTGTACTATTATTTGCTCTTTTGTATCCACGGTTGCTAGATTTATATTTATGTTAGCCGGGTTCATAGTCAATTGGCGTGGGCAACATAAAATAATCGCAAAGTTCGGTAGCGTTCCATTTCGTCTAATACTTTAATAATAAAAGCTTCAATATTTTTCATATTGAAATTATTTTAAATTTTTTTCGAGCACTACCAACCTCACCGATTGACTATGTATAGTGACATTTTGATGCTCATCGTCAATTTATCACCTTTATAGAGAGATATTACGTATAGTAAAACAATTATTTTGAAAGCGATTAAATATTTTTACTCAGCAGAAACCATTTGTTTTATGGTAGTGCTGCCCCTGGCGGTGAATATTAATTTTACTTAATTTAAATTATTTTTCAGAAACACACAAATTTGCTTTGGTGTAGATTAGCAATGCAAACAAGTGAGATCAATAGACGTAACAAGCGCAACATTTTGTAGATAAAGTAACATTAGTGCATTAATCTAGATTCTAGTCCGTCTGGATACACGGATATTAATCTTAAGGCACTTTGTTAGTTTGATTTAACCCCGCAAGCGGAGTTAAATCTTAAAAATCACAAATTTGTTTGCCTCACTATTTTAAGAACAATAGGCAGCCGCACTTATAGCATGGGAAATTTATAAATTATTGCTACTTCCCTGAAAGCGTAACAAACTTTATTTTTCTTTAACACGTCAATTTAAAAAAAAATTGTGAAAATCAATAATCATCGTGTACGTGCTGATACTCGCAATTGGTGGTATACTACATTGCGTGACATCCTATTTCGAATTTCAAGGTTCAGTTGATTATTATTTTGTACTAACGCGAAGGCACAATAAATGGTTCATGTGAGCAAATTTAAATCAATTCAGAGAATTGTAAGAACCGTTGAATTCAAGTCCTTCAAATTTTTATTCGTTGTTCCAAGACATCAGTAGTTTGATTTTATTTGGCTTCCATTTGTTACTACGTCCAAAAAATAAGAGAAAACTGCAATTGCAATAAGTAGATAGGAAGATGACCACTTACGATCGGAAACGTTTATTAAACGGAAACGTTTATTATATTTAATAAAACTGATTACTCTAAGAATTAGATAACGGTTTTAAGAAGATGACTGTGTGAATCATTTTGGAAGATTTAAATATTTAAACTACTGATCTTAAAGAAAAATTTTGAATTTAGAAAAAAAGCTCAAACCCGGAGGAGGATGCTATAAACGCACTAAATTTCTGTTAAAATTGAAGAGGTCCTACAGTAGTCTATAATCACCCTAGAAATATTTAAAGCTACGGATTTTCATTTAGCAATAAAATATAAATAAACAATATAACAATGTGTAATACAGCGTAGCACAGATTCTGTACATCGGAAAAAACACCAATAATTAAATTCCGTTAGTACACGAGTCTTGCCTTTTCTAAGCAACACATAAAGTGAGGAGATTTCTCATTTTGGTACAGTTTGTTTGGATTTTCTATCGTGCAAAATAAAAGCAAATCTGAACAAAATCATTCTAGAGCAGCAAACAATTCGACAATTTTTGAAGCATTTTAATGGACAACTGTGGATTTTCTAATATAAAATGCCTTTTAACCAGAGCTAAACTTAATGGAAAGTTGAGAATCGCTTTCTCAAAGTATATACGAAAGGAAAAAGCAATGAGGGAATTGGGGAAAAATTTTCAAATAATTGTTTTTAATGATTTTTTTCTGACATACTTAACGAGAAAAGCAGAGAGGTAAATTTTTGAACATCAAATAAAATTCGATATAATTTTCCTTGTCAATTTCGATTTGAACAAATTAATCCCATTTAAAGTCTTGCCAATAGTGCCACTATAGACAGACATTTCTCTCTGCATTTTAGATTCAGTTTAAGATTTCATGTCCGAGGCTCCTTGAAGATATTATTATGTCAGAGCGAAATTTCGCATGACTAATCAAAATATAAGTTTCAAAAATAAATCTATTTTATTAGATTTTATAACTTTTCTTAAGCAAGTGAGATAAAAGAATTATGAAGATTTGGATAACTTATACAAGTAGTAAGACTAAGACATAAATCAACTGTTAAAACAGTGACAGAAGAAACATTGCATTAAATGCTCATAACGTCAATTTTGCTTTTAAATTTGATTTCGACTTAGACCATGTCCGAAACCTGGGCCCTTACTATTGAAGTCGATCGCCTTCGTTTACTACCGCCTCTAGTTGTTTTCGGTGCCTCACTATTCAAAATTTTGGTTTTTTCCAATTGGTTCTTCTAGTTTTACATACAAATCTAACAGATAAAAAATTGACAAATAACACTTTTAGACAAATATTTATGTATATTGTTGATTGAAGAGAGTCGAAAACTAATAATGGAATAATACAAGTTGTTCATTGACGTAGACAGTCGTTCAGTAACGAAACCGTTCGAAAACAATATTATAAATTTACCAAAGAAACATAAAATGAAGTCGATTGTTTACAGGGGCCATATAGTAAATATTTTCTTGCCCAATAATAATTATTGACGTTTATTAGAAAAAATTCTTAATCGTAATTTGCTGTTATGTATTTCCCCGATAAACAAGTTTTTTCATAGGAATTTTTGTTTGTTTTTGTTGTAATTGAACTGTGTACGCCGTACAATATGAAATATATTTTACAGTATCTGCCAATCATTGTTTCAGAAAAAGATTTTAATAAATTTAGTAACTTTAGTAATTGTTCCGGTTTTTTACTTGAATTACTCCAGGTTTCGGACACAGTCTTAATAAACAATTCAAAGTTTACGAGTGCACTTCGCCGTTTTTGTCGTAGAAAAATATTTATTTGTCGACTACTTTAGCCAGGTAAATATTACTGTGTTCACTCATCTATTGTATACCCACAGGGATTCGGTTTGGTGTGAGAAAATAATGAAAATGCAAATTTAAAATACCGATAACACCTTAAAGCATTTACGCCCGATTTATCTTTCATCCGCGTTATAACATTCTCTAGAGACAGTATTTTCGTCAACTTGTTAATTATTAACAATTTTTTAGATCAGTTGTCATTACATGGGGAGCAAAAATTATTCGGTGTAGCTCGACTAGAATAACTAAACTATCAATAAAAAGCATTGGATCTAGCTCTTAGACTAAATCGAGTTTTAAAGTTTAGTACATATATTGATTGATTTGATTACGATTTGAAGATACCAAACGGATTTACAGAATGGATATTGGAAGTTCCATTAATAAATGTCAGGCTTCTATCTGCACCGAAACCGTTCAAGATAAGAGAAATTAGTTATATTGAAAATTGTTCATTATATTTATTAGCCATATTAGATATTTAGCCTGTTGTCAGCTGTTGAAAAGGTTATATGACTTTTGGTAGGATCGGCGTATTTGTATTAAATTTTGCTGCAAGAATGGAATAAAATGCGGCAAATTATTAGAAATTTAAAATAATGCTTTGGTGGGTCTGCTATGAGTAAAACAAGGGTTTTTGAGTGGTATAAGCGGTTCCAAGAAGGCTGTGAAGACGTTGAAGATGATGAGCGCACTGGACACCTGCTCACACTTCATTACTTGTTCATGAATCTTTGACCAAAACTATAATGTTGCTCCAGCCACGTGTGACTTTCCCCTTTTTCCAAAAATAAGAAACCTTTATAATTCTGTCTATTAATCTATTTTACTATTGGAAATTTCTAGAAGCCCCGCAAAAATTATGAACCGTAAACTAACTATAGCGTAATGTTTAAAAGATAGCTATATTCTGGATAAATATATCAAAAATATAAATAAATATAAATTTTTATATGTAAATTTATAAAAACTATAAAATAAGATTAAGCCCAGCGAAATTGGATTATAAAATGGACGCTACATGAAAGCTCTTAAATATTTAATCCTCCATTTTTGCTCATATCTCTGAAACCACACAATTTACGAAAATTTCGTAAAGAGTAGTGTCTAATTAAAGAATAACTAACTTTCCTCAATATCTCCCAAATTAATGAATTTCTAGGTCATTAAAGATCACCACTAAAGGTCCCCCTCAACACAGAAAAATTTCCATTATAAATAATTTTCCCATAAAAGCTTGGCATTTAATAAAAAAAAACTCCCTGTATAATCATTTCATGTTAAAATAATAAAAATTGTACACGTTTTAACTTCAAAATACCAACGTCTAAATTTTACATCGTAACTACAATGAAAGCCGCACGTTAAGGTAATAAAAAATAACACGGGTTTTAAGTTTGTTGTATCATTAATGTCGATCTTCAGGTATATAATAAAACTCAACAATTTTACAGTCAAGTGGGTACAAGTATGCACTAGTAATGCGGGGATACATTTTTAACTCGTTACTACCAAATCAAAAGTCAATTTGGCACTGGACGGAAAAATGTACAATAAACAAATGATTCAGGTGTAATACAGGATGAAAACTGAAACCAAAGGAATTGAAACCAAAAACTGTTGTATTTATAACTTGCACAGATAAATATTTTAATTGAATTCACATAGAGCCACATCATAGAAAAACAAGTTTAAATTAAATTTTTTTCATAACATTGGAATTATCAAGTGTTTTTTACTCAACTCATTTTTATCTATCGATTTATAAAAAATGAGAAATCTATGGTAAACTTATTTTTCTATGGCCATATCTTGCATATAAGATATAACATTATAAACTCTTGCTATGTGTTCACAATTAACGTTTACCGACTTCTACTTAATTCTAACTTATTAGTATTCCAAAATTAAGTTTAGAACTCATAAAAATCAATGTAAAATTTTAAACAACTTGATACTTCGGTTTTTCCGACTTGAAAATTTTATTTCTATAAATTTTGACTCAAAATTTCAATAAAATTTCATTTGTATTCACGCATTCTAGCCAATATTTTGTATGCACACTATTTTACTTTCGCATTTCCCAGCAGCTAATTAGTTGTATTTTCCGACTGACTTCAAAAAAGTGAAACGATTACCTTCGATTTCCTATATTGCTTCTTTTGGAACCTAATATGTCAAATTTTATTAGTTAAACTAATTAACGAATAAAACAATTTGTAACTTTCCCAAAATATCCAAAATATCGTAACTGCTTCTTCCAGTTGATCATAATTCCCACAAAAATCATTGCGATTGACTAGACTCAATAGCGAGGCTATTTGAGGACAAAATCTTAGATATATTTTCCACAGCCAAACAAATCAATTATCAGAAAAATTGCACTTTCGATTAAATTTTTGAAAAATTTGTTGAAAATTTCCTTACCTTTTTCTGTTATTACAAAAATAGTTTGTTTCTATAAAATTTTAATAAAAAAACTATAATTTTATAAAATTTTAATAAAAAAACGTGTAGGCTCCGCTACACCTCCACTTTTTTCCGAAGAATCCTATTACGAAGCATTAAGGCCCTATTCCATGTGAAAAATCTGCTGTTAGCAAAAAATAAAAGCGAGAAAAAATATAGATTTTACTGTTTGTGTATGAAACAAAAAATGTTGTCAGTAAAATTTTATTGAGAGAATAATTGTGATGGTGTTAGTGTGCTGCCATAATGTGCTATAAAAACATGTAAACCGAAGTATTTTTTATGGCAGCATTTTTCACACATCTACAAAAAATATATGTAAAGATAAGACATTTTTCACTTCACATTCACACTTTATATTATTTTTATAGTGAAATGTTGATTTGTTTTTTTTTTCGAGTTTAAATTTGTTTAGTGGTTTTTTGTGGTAAATATATCAAAAAAAAATCGAAATGTACGAATATGTACAAATTAAAACTTTTATGAAATTTTTAGGTTATGCCAAAATATAAAAACATAAAATTTTACTATAAAAATGATACAAAAAATATTTCTGTTCTTTCCCACTCTTATGGCATTTTAAGATAATTTTTGTTTTAGGTTTTTTCAGCAAAAAAAATTTCTGTCAGCAAATTTTTTTCCATGGAATTAAGGCACTATCCGTAAATCTAATAGACATACACACACTCATTGAGATTTTTTGTAGGCTTTTATTTTGTAAAAGGAAGCAAATGCAAATTCAAATTTTGGCGATTTTGATATTTTGTCCAATAAAAATGTTTCGTGGATTCGTAACTCAAATTCCTATTAGTTTGTACAGAGCGAAAAAAAATACGTTTGAGAAACATAAAGACATTCAGTTTAGCAAAAATATTAGTTTCCATATAGCCATGTGTCTAATCATAGATTACACAAGTTATATTACTTTATAAAATTCTAATTTTTTAGTCCGGTTCATTATTTACTAAATTTACTAAGTTTCAAAGGAAAATAATTTTAAAAATACATTAATTTAAAAAATTAATTTAAGTAGCTAGCTGGTGCTTTCTTGTGGTGAACAGTGGCAACGATTCTGCAAGTCGATTGGGACTAAACATTCAAGGGTGAGCCACCTAGCGGTTCCTTTTTAAATCATACGTGATTTTGACGAGAAAATTGAAAACTTATTTCCAATAGAGTGCTGTGTTACCGACGCGGCCGAATTTTGAAAAAGCTTATTTAAGCGGCTATGTAAACCAGCAAGATTGAAGAATTGGGGTTCGGACAAAACTCACACGTAATTGTAAAGAAGAAAAATGCATCCTCGACGAGTAACAATTTCGTGTGGTTTGTAGTGTGACATCATCCATATCCTATTTGTCTTTAAAAATGCTGGTAATACGGTTGCAATCAACGGAGAGCGCTCAGAGCGAGGATAACCAATTTTTAGTAAACCAGAAAAGAAATGCATACATGGACTTGCACAACCTTTGGTCTCAGCAGCCACTAAACAATCGATGTTTTGCGCACTAAATTCGGTAATCATGTAAGCCATTTTGGTGACGTCAATTGGCTTCCGTGCAGCTGCGACTTGACGCCATTAGACTTATTGTGGGATGTATAAACGATTTAGACCCTTAAACACAACATTGCTGGATTTACTTGCGAAAAATTGAGCTCACAGGATCGGCTACTGTCAAGCGAGCCAGAGCAGCCACCTACTAAATGAAGGTATATATGATCAATAATCGGAAATTGCCCTTGCCAATAAAGCAATAACATTAAAAATATTGATTTGTGTTTATTTTATTGCATTTTTAAAAGGAGGTCGCTAAATCAAAGAATATTGATATTGAAAAAGAATGGAACAAAATGAAAATTGGGGTGCTAAGTGTAAGCATTCTGAAATAACAATATTCGAGTTTAATACTCGTTCTTTGCGTATATTACAAATCCTTACTGACGCTAAATCGTAGGATTAGAACTAGGTATTTGATTTTATCAAATTGCTTGTAGTTTTTAATTTAGGTGAACCTACGTAGTGATACAAAGTACGACTTTTATCTGTCCATCCAAGTGGGGTCACAAAGTTTGAATTTCTCAACAAATTCTTTTTTTCGAGAAGTAGAACATTTTACAGACATTTGTCGGACCTGGACAGTAAACAATGAATGCAAAAAAATTCATAAAAAGGGAAGTTTTCTGGTCCTTCGTCTATTTTATATTATTTTTTAAAGCTTTAAATTAGAGTTAAGTCTGGAGAAACTGGTTTGCAAGTATAAAATACTCAGAAAGCTACTATTAAAACTGATTATATCACAAATAATTATTCTAAAAAAGTTTCTGATCGAAAACAATGTGAAAACTTACATTGGTTCACTGATTTATAAATAGTGACATTCTGTCCATAAAGCACCTGCACCTCTTGTAATTCTGGGCGGTTGAAAAGTTCAGTGACCAAATGTAATCGGGAAAATAGAAATTTAAATTGTAATAAGCACGACACTTTTCGATCTCAAACCCAACCACATCGATTCAAAGAGTACTGTGATCAAATTATTGTTCCTTATTTTAAGAATCTGTTATTTAAAAATATTTATTTCCCTTATTAAATCAATTAATCTTTAATTTAATACGATTTTTCATTGCCTCAATGATCGGAAATTATAAATTAAAGGGTAGGGCACAACATTCAATTTAATTTAGAAAAAAATGGTTTAAATTAAACAATTGGTTTTTTCAATAAACAAATAAAAATTTGCTCAAAATTGAGAACGTAAGGTTTCAGTCGTGCGTCTTATCGAATTCAATTGTTTCAGAGGGTGAATATTAAGTAATATTTTCAGATTAATTAGCACAATGTTTCACTTTTTGGTTGCATGATACACTTTGTTTTAAAGTTTACTTTATGTAAAGCCTCAATGAAATTCAAACGCTCTTAGAACATATAATAAATAGATTCCAAATATCATTAGCTGCCAGATTATGATCTTTATCATAAGATTAGAACTCGACATATTACAAAACTATTAAAATTCTTAACTAATTAGCGTGATTAAATTTCTTCAAGCATTATACAATAAAAAATAATGTTTTTGGTAAATATTTCCGTACTAGCCCAGAAGTTCAGTTTCATGTTTAGTTATAAAATTATGAATAACTATACTAAATTTAATCTAACTGATTTTATTTTAGGTGATAATTCAAAATTGTATTTTAAATACTTATCATAAATTTCCTGTTTCATTAATATTACTTTTAATTTTGGAATTATAATCTTCATGCATGGAGGAAATATATATAAGAGGACTCATGTAGAGTAAAATTTTTTGCCATTGCTAGTAACTACTAAAAATTTACACTACAGAGACCTCTTATACATTTATTCATGGATGCTTAAGGATACTTAAGGTGTGGAAGCTGAATTTTAGAAGACGATTGTAATGATTTGGTACATATGATATACAATAATAATATTTACAAAACCTTACTCCCAAGTTTAGGCACATTTTAAATAATATTTATACACAATACAGATTATTCGGGTTATAAATAAATCTGACTAGTCCTAATTATAATTTAATTTAATTAAGTAGAGTAGAATGTCGTCTAGAGAAGAATTATTGTGTACCATGAACGGCATGAAAAATTGTTTTATTAAAAGTAAAATCAATATTAGCAGAAATTTTGTTGTCCCGCACTAGGTGTATTTTCAGTTTCTTCATTATAATCTACTTAGTTGCCCGTAACTGGGTGAATTCTGTAACAACTAATAAAACTTCTTACAATCCACCTTCAATGTGCACTCAAATCAATAAATCAAATTCGAACAATTTTTTAAAATTTTAAAAATTCGTAACCAACCTGAGCATGTCATTCATATAAAAAAATTTTTAACGGTAGTCAGGAGAAGCGAACATTTCCCTTCTCTAGGAAGGGACTGGATAGAAATTGATAAACCCTAATTATATCCTAATTATTAAAGGATAACATAAAAATATTACAAGACAAGACCTAAGTAGCTGTAACAATAAAGATTCGCTGTAAAAAACACAATTTAACGAAATTAAGCAGGCAACCCTCCAATTGGCAAGTAAGCTCAAATTAGAGGCGAAAAAAGGTATATGATCAATATACGGCAAGAAAGGCTGGCCACCAAAAACCTGTTGTAGTTTTTGGCAAAGAAAGAACCTCAACAATTCCGCTTATTTGTTCTAAATTATTACAATTTTACAGATCATTAATTATTATTTTTGTCTAAACAACTGATTTCCTAGAGGGAACTATAAAAATAAATATTTTGTTTATGCCTGTCAAACAAATTGGAAGATATTTGTTATTGTTTATTGTGTTAACGTCAACTGCTAATTGTATAAATTAATAAAAATTTAATTTTACTAATTCCTACACAACTATCAAAATTATTTTTATTCCGGGTGCGTCATATTTACACTAATATTGCAGAAAAAGCAAAACAATAACCAGATATATTTTAAACTTTAGCACCTAGAAAATTAAACTTTGCATCGCCTTATTTACATTCTATATACAAATACGATAAAATTCAAATAAGAAACACTTTGTACATATACATATGTATATAGTAAACATAAGTGTAACATACCATGAAAAATATATAACACTAATAAAATTTAAGGAAAATTTATGTCCTACTTTTATTGAATTTTCTTGTAAGAAAATAAATGTAGAAAATTTCCCATTCTGGATTACATTTTCATCTCCTCACTTTCCTACGTTATATATGAAATACAAAAAAAAAAAAAAAAGAAAATGGTACACCAACCTCGAATCAATACTATATGTATTAGAAAAGATAATGAAAAACTGAGAAAAATGTTTATATAAAATAATTTTTTATGTACAGTAACCATCTAATGTTGTTTGTTATATAACTATAATTTGACATCATCTCTATATAGCTAAGCTACGTTAACCTCGAAATCTCTTCTATAAAATATCTTCTAATTAAATACACGATTTTATATTGTTTCCTATTTGATCATCCGCACAAAAAAATATGATCTTCAAAGTTTATTGCTAATAACCTTCAAATTTATTTAAGAATATTATTAGGATTTTATATTAAGTAAATAATGGCTATACTAAAGACGTTTTAAGTATATTTAGAGTATAGTCACCCGACTACAAGTCATCAAGCCTATCGGAAATGTTATGCGAATGTCAGTTTACATGTAAGTATGTATAACTGCTGATTGACCTTCAGATTTTTTTTTTACAATACATACATAAAATACAAAAAAAAAAAACAAGTCGCGGAAATTATCGCGAACTCATATATGTAATATACATATATAATTATAATTAATATAAATATTAGTACTAAACGATATATTTTCGCTAACACACGTTAAAAACAAAATATTCCCTGCCAGATTTTAGTAGACTTGACATACAGTAGCAAGAGAGTGTGAGAGTAACTCCTATATTAACAGTATTTTCAACTAATACTAGTAGTGTATTTAAACGAGCTTTGCCTTGAGCAATATACATACTATATGAACACAACCATATTTATTATATACATAATATACATATTTATGGGCGAGTCCTCGATAAGCATGGTTGAAACTAAAAAAAACGTGACTATATAGATACAATATTATACAAATAGTAACACCTACAATAAACCTTTTATCGTTACATAGGGGGAACAAAACACATATTTAAATCAATATAAGTTGATAGAGTTTTGAATATTCACCACGAAACAAAACGTTCAATGATGCGCTAGCACTCTAGCGAATTATATCACCCACACGATTACGTATCATATGTATATAAAAAACACAGATCGTGCTTTGCCACACGATCACAGTGACCATGTACTTATTTCCTATATAATTTTTTTTAATTAAAATATTTACACTTTTTATTAATTAATTAATATTTATGTTAGTATATATTTATAATATACATATTGTATGAATGAAAAAAAAATATTTCATTTTGATTGGAATTTAGGTTAAATTACACAAAAAAATGAAAATTGAGCAATTTTAATCATTTCTCTTTAGTTGATTGAATTAGAAAATGAAAAATTATGAAAATGCTTTGTTATAAATTTGAGGGCTAATTATGAAATTGTATGGGCCGTGCATTTTCCATAAACTCTCTATAATAATAACATTTTAATTTTCATGTTTGTTTTTATCAAATTTCCAACTGTATATATAAAAATTCTAAAAATACGTAAATTAAATTATCGATGGAAATTTGATAAAAAAATAAAATAGCAAATTACTCTTGTGTGTTTGTGATTGTATGTATATAAATATAAACAACGATTTATATACAAGTATATATATATACTGAAATAGGATTAGTGACGTCAAACAGAATATAATAATTTTATATATTTTCAAGAACAAATTTTTTTATGTAAATAATTTTGACCCTCGATTAGAACGGTAGGAAATTTTTTCACAGAATATCAATTAGAATGCACCAACAAGTGGAACTGAAGGAAAAAAACTTTTGTAAACGAAAGTGAATAATCTGGAATTTTGCGCAATCATAAAAAAACTATGACGAACATTAAAACTATAACTAAAAAACGAAAAATAATATCAACTTCACAAATCTTGAAAGTTCTTTATGTAAAAATAAATTTTCACAAACAAAAAGAAATTATTCAACAGCACACAAAAATAATGAGAAAGTCTCAAAATAAAAACCTTTCCCTCAAAATGTAGTAAGCAAACCAATTTCACTCCTTTCACTCGATGTAGTGCTAGCAGAGAGACAGCATAAATAAATAAATAAAAAAAAACGCAAAAATTTCACTTTATTGCTGCTACTGTTTCATTTATTTTCATTTAGTTAACATTATTTTAATTTTCATGAAATTAAAAAAATAAAAAAAAAATACAAATGAAAATGTAGTGAATAAAGAAAAAGCAAAACGGAATTTTATAACCAATTGATTACTCTGTGCGCGTGCGATTAATCTTCCGCCTTATATAAATGGCATAAAGTGGGAAAATACTAAAGAGGGTATCCTTATCTTAACCTATATAAAATAAACTCATTTCTTTGAGTTCACAATAGTATTAAGCAATAAAGTAATACTTAGGAAAAATATAGTTCACGATCTACATTTATTTAATAAAAGTAGAAAGTTTTTCTTTGATCCGTACAAAATGTGATCGTTTCAAAATACGAGTATATCAATAAAATAAATCAAACAAAAAGTATAAATAAATAATCGATCACGATTACACCAATATTGCTTATTTGTTCGTTTAGTGATTATTTATGTGAAGCGTAGGTGGTGGGTACAATAAATGAATGCGATAGAGGAAGAGAGGAGAAAGTATGTATAATTAAACCTATCGTAGCAAGAGATAATATGTAACAAAAAAATGGCGTTTATTATGATCCACGTGATCTTTAGACACAACTGTCAAACAGCACATTAACGCGATGTTATATTGCTTTCACGCGTATTTTGTTTATTCAAATAAAATATATGTAACATTATGAAAACCTTCGTTTTTCACATTCTAAAATGACCAACTTTTCTTATGTATATTATATGTATTTCGTAAATTTTTTTTGGAGGCTCGACATGGTTTAAATATGTCAATGGACATACTTGAATTCTTGTTAATATATTTTTTCAGAAGGTAATCGTTATAATTATGATATTTTTTTGTACATAACGAAGGACGGCACTGAACGAGGACAGTTTATTCAATTAGTATACAAAATGAAAATGGTTTGTTAAATAGATTTATCATTACCTGGCCAACGCCATCCTGACATGTGATAATCCACCCAAGGGCAATGCTAGGGTATCCACGGTGAAACAGTTTTATTATAACTACACACACACAAAAAAATATTATATATTTTTAAATAAATATATATAAAACTTAAATATATATATATATATATATACAGAAATTGATTAAACTTATAAACTAAAATTAAAAAATATTTTTAATTTCTGACACTTTCACACACAGCAAAAAAAAATTTCACTAATTTCACTCAACATACAATGAACATAACGATAAAAAATTTCACTCCAACTATTATTTTATTATCCTCCTCATTAGGGCAATTTTTTTTTGTAAAATTTAACACAAAAAATCTGATTTTTTTTTCTATATTCAAAATTTGGTCACCTTTTTATTAGTAAATTATCACAGAATCAAAAATTTTCTTTTTTATCTCATTCTTAGATACACCACAGTTTTCCAATACACGAAAAACAATAATAAATCACACAAATAATTTCTAATAATCACACAAATTTATATATAGTATACGACAAAATTAAGCGAAATAAAATTAAATTAAAAAAAAAATTAACGAACAAAATAAAACAATTAAATTAAATTAATTTTTGAACTAAAATGCACGTTTTTATTAAAACATAAAAAAAGCTAACACAGACACGTCTTTCGCGACACGCAGCTGCTAGCAACTAAAAACGAATTTATTTTTTTTTGTTTAAATTTTTCGTTGTATAGTATTTTATTTGAAGGCAACATAACTGACACAATCAAACCGATATCAATTTACTCTCGTTTCTTCTCATTTTCTCTGTTATTTTTTCATATCAAAATTAAAGCACAATTGTTGTTGCTTTTGTGTGCATGTGTTGAAAGTCAATTACAATTTACAATATACAATATTTATTATTACTCTTTATTACTCTCACTAAAATTCTCCTCGAGAATGATCAATTGTGCGCATGCATGGTAATACAATTTTTTTTAAAGCGAAACACTGTGTTTATACATTAATTTAATATTAATCACATTATTATACAGTCTGTGCCTGTGTACTAAAATATGTACGTATGTGTTTAGTTTTTCAATTTTCTTTTTTTTGGGGTTTTAAAAAAACAGAATGAGAACAAAATTGAAAGAAAGTGAAGTGCAGGTTTTTGTTTTGTATTAATCGGTTTTGCTAAATTTTAAGTGTCGACCAACATAAAGTCGGAAATATATTAAAATTAACAAATATCAGGCGTTTTCGGAAAGATCCCATTGTAACTTTTGGGTAACTTGCTGATAAATATTACCAAATCTATTTCCGAACATGTAGAGACTTTAGGATTATTTACTTTTAGTTGTTTTCTTAATTTCTGTCTTTCTGGCAATTTGAATGAAATTAGTAGTGTCAGAAAAAATAAAGTACAAACGTTCAAAGTATAAAATATTAAAAAAAATACAACAAAAATATTGTATATGTTAAAATACGTCATTGAATTTTGCTGATTATAAATATTACTACGCGAAATGTAATCTTACTTTTTGTATAGCCAGGGTAACTTGAGTAACTTTTGTTACCAACATTAAAAAATTACAATTATTCAAAAGTTACCATGGGATATTTCCGAAAACGGTTATCATAACAACTCTATATAGAGTATAGATAATGTTTAGTACAAGACTAGTAAATGTATAGGTACTAAAATAAATAAATATCACGATAAATCATGTTTAGAACTAGTTTAGTATACGAGCTTCAACAATTTTTATGTGGAAATCATTTACGGCCCCCACTCCAGTATTTTATTAAAATATAAATAAAAACAAGATTTTTTAAATGTTTTAATTCTTTAAAATTAAATAATTTGGGTATACCTAAATTGGAAAACAATTAAAATTTGGTTGAACTACCTTTATTTTAATTTTAATCACAGCTTTTATTCTTTCAGGCATGATACAAGTATTGATCATATTGCGAATTTGATCACTATTTCTCCATATTTTTTTTAGGGTGGACACTGTAGGATTGGGCGTTTTATATACTACAACTTAAGTAAAGTCGATCCACCATTCTCGATAGGGTTTAAATCCGGGGAATTGCCAGGCCAAGGGAGGAAGTCAATATTTTGATTAAGGAGGACTTTCTCTACTAATTTTGCGGTATGTCAAGGTGCTCCATCTTGCACAAAAGTGTAAGAGCATTGGTCTTGAGGTAGCAACCTCATGTAAGGAAATAAGACGTCTGTTAACACCTTTTTATATTGTTATTTTCTCATGGTTTCCTCTACGAAGTATATTGGAGCAGATCCATTTCCACTAACACAGCTCCATATCATTACTGATGGTGGATGTTTTAAGCTCCTGACTATGCAGTTCTCCCTAAACCTATCTCCTTCTGACGAACTCAACCGATTCTGTAAAGCCTGCATTCGTCACTAAATATAACATATAAATTGAAAACAACTCTTTAATTTTTTTTATTTAATTTTTGAAAATATATCTGTGGCAATGCAACAAAACTACTTATCTAATTTTTAACTACTTGTCAGGGGACCAAATTTAAATCTTAAATTAATTTGTAAAAAAATTATGTGACATAACTAAACTATTTTTGGATCTATGGTATTAGGAGTTTTAAACTGCGTTTATTTGACACCTTCAAGCACTTGTTCATGCTCTGGGTTCACCGGAAATTCCCAAAATTTTTAATTAGCATTTAAGAAAAAACACTTATATCGATTTAAGTAAATACCAAAAGCAAACTTCAATTTAAAATAAAAACTTATTTCAAGATAAGTGTTTATTATTAAGTATTTATCACTTATTTCATGCTATATCAAAAATGATCAATTAAGTGTTTTTCATTAAATACTAATCACATATTCAAACTTAAGTGGTTTTGTTTTTTGTTTAGATCTCGGTCAAAAATGATTTTGATAAAAATTTGAAGCAAAGGAGAAAGCGAGAAATACTATCGATTAGAATATAGTTCAACATAACCACTTATCTCGACTTAAGTGATAATGTTAAATTGTCACAGATATAAAGAGTGCTTAAAATGCGATTTACCTTCTTCCAGTCGTCTATTGTTCAGTGCTTATGAAGTTTAGGCCAAATAAGACGTTTTTTCCGTATTTCGATGAGTCTGGGTTTCTTTGCTGGACGCCTGCATTTCAAATCATTTCCATATAGCCTTCGTCGCAATGTCACAAGGGTGCTTTTGTAGCTCACTCGTCCTTGCTATATACGCTTTTCTAAGGATGATTGAATAATTTTCCGGTCTGTTCTGGGCGTTCTTTTCCTGATCCTCGTACAGTTTCATTTTTGGGTCTCATAAAATGTATCCCCAGATAGAAGAATCTTTGCCAAAATACTTACTGATAAGCAAGAAACTTTTTCCATTTTTGTGATCTCGCGGTAAGAATGGTTTTTTGTTTTTAATAATGCTTTGATAGTATGTTTTTTTCTACTGCTTAGGTCCTTTTTTCGGCCCATTTTTGAAAATGAATGTCTCAGTCTAGACTTTCCACACAAACACACACTTTAACTTAAACAAAAGTTGCTTAACTAAATGATAAAAATCACTTAACGTAATTATTTCTTACTTTATAGCTCAGTCACAAAATTTCTAAAAACACCTCAAACCGCGCGTCCAACATAAAATGAGAGGATAAACTAAAAGTAAAACATGCAAGCTATTGATCTTTTTAGTCCTTTTACAGGTAAAAATTTTATTGCGATCTGTTAAGAATGTCATAAACTAATCTTAAAATAATAACAGATGTGATCCTAAATGCATTTTATTACTTTGAAATATTTTAAAATATAAGACAACAGCAGAAACACTTTTAGTACACACTTTTAGTACACAATTAACTAGGCCTATTAAAAATATCGCTCTAACAATGATTCACAAAGAGAATATTAATTTATCATTACTTATATCCTTTCGAAATTTACGATCATTTTTAACGCATCTAGAGTCTAAATAGTGATTTAAGTTTAACATAATTTTAGTACACAAACTTCAAACAAATTCTAGTATAATGACCATCACACTAGCAAGAATTGTGTTGTTTTAAAGATATACTCATACACATTTTACTAGTATGCCTAATTTATCTAGTATTATACTTCTTTGTAAAAGATAACCCCCTCTGAAAAAAGTTTAGTTTAAGTATATTTGAGTGGCTGTGTGATCCTTCAGATCATGTTTTTTGACAAGCTAAGAAAATAGTAACCTTTTGCACCAACCCGGGAAGTTCACACAAATTGGTCGCAATTAAGTAAAATAAGGTGATTGAGCACATCTGTGATGATCCGCATTTCCATGTTAGAAGAGAGATATTTTTATAATATTTTTCTTCATCTCACTTTCGATTACGAAAATCACACCTATTTTAATTTTGTTTATCATGGTCTAAGACGTGACTTTTGGATTCATTTCATTCACAATGATACGCTACGTATATAATCTATACTAAAATAATAAATTGTCACCAGTACCAAAACGGTGCATATGTAATATGTAACAAAATATCTCCCACCAACGCAATAGCCATAATTTAGAGTACTAAAAAGCTAAATTTTTCAAATAATTTTTAATGATTTGCGACACTTATACATTCTATTATAAACTAATAAATTGACAGCCAAGTGATTTTTTTTTATTTTATCGGTTGGTATAAAAATTTAGTAAAATCAATCTAAGCATGCGATTTACTTTTATGCCATAACAAATATTTATGAACATATAAAATGAGTTTTCGACGTAAATATGTCTTATTTTTCACGTTAATTTAGTAACGGAGTTCATTTTTTGTATCGTTGAATTATGTCTTTTGGTTCTTTATTCTTTATGCGATAAAAATACTACAATACTCCCAGAGTGACAACTCATAAAAATAAAATTATTTTATTAATTAACCGGGCGGCGAACATTTGAACTACGCGAAGGATGGAATAATTCGAATCCTACTTTTAGGTGGAATGAAATTATTCATTCAGGATTTTGAAATTTGTATGGAATTATTGTTGTAAAATTCCCAAAGTAAGACGCTAATTATTTCACGAAACGCGAATTGACTCTCAGGTCTCGAACGCTATAATTCTCCGATATAAAAGTAGAAGAATATTGGTGAAGTGGAAATCTTAGTCATATTCAAGATAGCGTCGGGTTCGTGAAGACACCCAGCCCAGACAAACGGATTTTTTTTGCTTTCTCAAACACAAAGGCCTATAGGAAGGCGTTTTGTTAGTATTTCAATAACTGAGTCCTGCGGATCGAATTTAAAACAATTTTTAAATTAAAATCGAATTGGAAAACATTTAAGATAGAGGACGTTCGAGTGACAGAAGTTCTAATTTCGACTTTTTATTATTATTTTTTTGTTCGTGTAAAGTATGATTAAAATTCAATTGAAATATGCGAGTGGCATATACACACAGCGGCACAATTAGGGGAACAAAAAAGTTAAAAAGTTATTTAAAATCAAATAGACGTTGATTCATGAATATCCAAGATAGGTGATAGAATAAACATCCAAATACACAAAAATAATTCTAATATTTTATTGAAAAATTAAAAAAACTGATAATGCAAAAATGCTAATTTTTGAAAGGATTACCTTTGATTGAGATAATCAAATAAATCAAAATAACTAATTTTTGTAACCAACTGGTTTTCACAGTAACGGGTGTTACCTCCACGTGCCTTCACAACTGCAATACTGTCGATCGTTTCTTGTGATACTTTTTCCCATTTGTCCAAGAGTACATTTCGAGGATTTTTTGTGTTTAGAACTGGAGATTTCGAGGTCTGTTTTATTAACATTTCCCAAATATGCTCTATCGGGTTCAAATCTGGAGACCTTGCAGCCCAGTTCAAATTGTTTATTCCAACCTGACAAAAAAGGTCGGTACAGAGCGTGCAGTATGCGGGATAAATGGAGCAAATGGTACCGCATGTTCTAGCAGAATATTTCTAACATATCCATCCATAAGCTGTAAGGGATCTGCCATCAATAATCACGAATTCTTTACGGGCACCTAAAAAAATACCAGTCCAAACCATACTTGAGCCTCCACCATAAGCGACGGTTGTCGTAATGTTACAATGAGAATACCGCTCACCTGGTTGTTGTGAACCAAATATGGGCCCACTGGTCCAAAGCCCAAAAACGGTGTTATTGAGCAAAACTCAACATTGTTACTCACTGATTTCTATGCAGTAGGGATCCTTTGGCTGGAACATATGATCTCAAAACGACTTATTCAAGCCTTTGTCAGTACATTCACTTATTCGCACTCCTCGAACCTCTTCTCAAGCATTATGGGTTTAATTTCCCTCCATTTTAGCTTCGACAATGGGTAATTTGAATGAAACTGTAGGCCATTGTGGGAGAACTAATGTGGTCTAAGAACGTTATTTTTCAATTTACGTTAATTTAGCGATGACGGAAGATGAGCGCGTTTTGCTTTTTTTAAAACATGTACAATAATTTGACACCAGCGTTAGAACGGCGAATTTATGAATTAAAGGTCATTCAAGCCATTCTTGATAGCTCCTATACAGACAACCATACTGACGGATGGACACTTTTTTACCTTTCTCGGACTCGAGGTGAAGAAACGTGAAGAAAATTGATTGTGGACCTAGGTCATGTTTGTGATCAGTCAAGTGATGCGTGGTGACACGATTCGACACTTGATAGGAAGGTGCTCTGTTCGAATCCTACCAGAAGCAGGTTGTAAAAGAGAATTTTCTCGACGATTGCGATCAACGACTTAATAAACATACCTAAAACCGTCTGGTGGAATGCAGATCCCGGCGACTGTAATGGTGTGAAGAGTTTTAACTCACGAATTCTAATTTTCGCATTCTTTTTGTTGTAATTTGGATTTATATAACTTGGACCTACACTCAAGCAGGTAGACAAATGCAAGTTAATATTATTAGAAACAGAATTAAGGTTCAATTTACGCCGAAATTTATATGGGTTGGTTTCAATGTAATTTTCGCGAGCAGCACAAATCACCGAAAACGACAATTAATCGAAAAGTAAATTCCCGAAACGGTAATTAACTGTAAACGACAATTTTATCAGAAAACTACGATTCACCGAACATGATAATTCATCTAAATACTCAGGGCTTGTTTTTTTGTAGCATTTAAACGATTTTGAGAGGTAGTGCGATATCATAACAAAGTTATTTCACAACCAATTGAGGAGTTCCGATAACGGACAATGAATGGAACTAGGCCATTTCGCAACCCCTGGCGATAGCAATAAATTTGTACTACACATCTATGATTCCAATACGAATTCTGGATGTGGTTTCGGAAAATTACAAACTACAATTGAACTAAAACATTTCTAAATTGATTGAGATAAAACTCTTGATATATGATTAAAATTGGTTTTCACCTATACACTGAGAAAACTCATGTTCAGAAACGATACAGTTTATACATGTTTCGAACATAAAATAAATTTGAAAAGACGACAACAACAATTTATATCCTAATTTGAAATATTTTATTTAGTCTGTTTTAAGTCCATTTAACAAATAATTAATAATTTCGATGAAAATATTAAATATCAAAACAAACATTAAAAATTTTGTATGTAACTATAAAATAAAGCTGCTACTTAAAAAAATGTTTCGGAATTAATAAAATTTTATGCGCAGGGTCGATAGTTAATTTGTAAAATTTCCAAATATTTTATGCCTAACTTGTAAATAAAATATTTATAATTTAACTTGTTAAAATAAATGAATTGACTATAATAATTTTTAAATAAGGAGACTTTTATGTCACTTCAGATTGACCCATGTGCCTGCTGGCTGATACAGGCCATGTTTCATTTTGACTTATTTTTATAAAAGCAATTCCTTTCAAAAAATAAGAAGTTGCTCCTTCTGGATCACAGCCAGTTTGGTAGCTTTTTTCAAATGAACAAGAGAGAATGAGAAATCTAATAAATTAAAAACTCAATTATCTCGTCACACGATACAAACTAAAGATTAATACTTTAGCTACCTATATGAAGCAAACACAAGTTGACTTGGCGAATTATATTACACAACTAATAAGCGTTGAACATTTTATTATTTCGGGTAGTGTAATGTAATTAATTTAGTATAGAAATATATTATGCTATAAAATGATACACAATAATTATGATCTGGTTACAAAAATTTCTCTTAAAACTATTTCTATGTATAAAACATTATATTTCTAAATTTCATATAATGTAAAATAGGAAATAAAATAAATTAATAGGAATAAACATATTAACTTAATATTAATTCCTATTGGTTAATTCAGATATATTTTTGTTTGAGTCATGTATGATTTATATAATATGCAGGTATAATTTGATTGACATGGTCTATGCCCGATTTTCATATGTGGATTTTTTTCAGTGTATGATTTCCGGATGTGGTTTAAATTATTATTATTTTTCATATGATTCTTGAAAATCAAGAATTTCAAGTCCTTTTGTAAAACGACACTATAAAAGATTTCTGGCTGTGGTTCCGGAAAAATGTCAATTTTAAAGACAAGAGAGAAACGAAATGGCTACCTTTCATCTCATTCTCTATCCGCGCCCGGAACTATAGCATGTTCTTATTCGAATAGACTTTTTAAATTTGCTTCATATATTTAGAAAATTGAATGACGCATAGCAAAGAAATTATCATGTTCTGTTCCGCCGACCTTATTCCAGAACTTCAGTCAAAGTACATTTAAAAATTGTTATTTCAATTCCACCATACAAATCAAATTTGGTCGTAATAGTGAGTTTAGAAATGCATGAGGTCCAGAATTCACCAAAGTTATACATAATTGGAATTCGCAAAGCAGATAAGTGATCGAACCCCAGGATCGTGGGGATGTTATAGAACTTTTTTGAAAATAACCAATTGGTACTCAATAACATTTTAAGATAAATTGTAATACTCAATATTTAAACAGCTAGTTACAATATAATACACTTGGGTGCAAAAAATCGCACATTTCTCAATTTTCCACAAAAGTTCAAAAATATCAAAAAAAAATCCAATGTTTGTTTAATTTTTTTTTAATGCAAATTCAGTCTATTTCAATACCTATCCAGTGGTACCTTTTTTGTCTTTACATGCCATCAAACTGATTTTTGGGGAGGTACACATCTGAGGTACACGTTTTTGTGAATTTGTTTGTTGCTTGTAAACATCTGAGGTACAGGTTTTTGTGAATTTGTCAACATGAAAATTAGGTGTAAAAATCGAATTAAAACATGGAAATAAACAAAAAATAATCGTTTTATTAATAAGAAGTATTCCCTCCCCTGGCCCGAATGACAGCTTCCATTCGATGATGCATTGATTTCACCAAAGTTTTCACAAAATCTTGAGGTATCGCCTCCCATTCCTCTATACGATCGCCTGTTGCAGTTCCTCCAGACTCGTTGGAGCAACATCTCTGGCTCGAACCATACTTTTCAACTCGCCCCATAAATGTTCAATGGGATTGAGGTCCGGGCTTCGAGCTGACCACTCCATAACAGGCACATCCACCTCTTGAAAGTACTGGTATACTACACCAGCCGTATCCTGCATAAACAGAAAATGTTCACCAATAAACCCGGCGAAAGGTACGACGTACTCCTCGAGTACTTCCCCAATGTACCGTTGAGAATTCATTACTCTTGATCGACAGCCAGTATTGGGTCGTGTGATAAATACAAGATCTGTCTTCGCTTCTAATGATATGCTTCCCCAGAACCGTCGGTGCCATATAAACACATCCTACACTCGTCAGAGAACAGGACTGTTCTCCATTCTTCTTCTGTTTAATTCAAATGCTCTCAAGTGAACTCACGACGGGCTCGTCGGTGGGCTGCGGTCAATTTCGTTTGCTGATCTGTGTGCTGTCAGATTAACTTCTCGAATTCGTCTTAACTGTTCACCGACTGACTTCGACTTCACGAACTTCTTGGAGCTGGAGGTCCCAGTTGAACCGCATTTATACGGCGATTTCGCAACGAAGTTGTTAGAAGAAAGCAGTCATCACGCTGTGCTGTAGCACGGGGTCGCCAAGATCCTTGTCGCCGTCTGAAGCCACCAGTTTCCTGATATGTCTGCCACACTCGACGAACGGTGAATCGGCTCAAATTTAGTTGTAGAGCCACTTCACTTTGGTGCTGCCCCGTATAAATTAGTAGAACCACTGATGCGGCTACTTCTGGTGTTGTATCCATTTCTTTGCTCCGGTTGAAGACGTAATCAATAGAGGAACGTTCAGACTAAGCGTCGATATGCGAATGATCACAATTCCGAGCGAGATCTTGTTGAATTATTTTTAGAATTTAATTCGAAAGCCTGCTATAAGCATTTGACAAAAAATCACTTTGTTGGCATGGTACAAGTACAAAAAAGGTACCACTGGATAGGTATTGAAATAGACTTTGAATCTGCATTAAAAAAAAATTAAACAAATATTAGATTTTTTTTGATATTTTTCAACTTTTGTGGAAAATTGAGCAATGTGCGATTTTTTTGCACCCAAGTGTATTTGATATATTCAAATATTTACACACGTCGATTGCAAAAGCTGCTGTATTGAAACTGTTGTGTTGTGTAATTTAAAGGCTGAATGAAGCATATATAGAATTTTTTGTGCTTTTTGGGTTTGCCTTTCTCGGGTTGATTTTTAAAACTAAGAATATCGCATTATTATTTTGTAAGTGGTTATTTTTAACTTACCGGACGAAGCTCTTAGTTTTGCGAACTGATTGATGTTCAATTCATCTGCCTAAAAATAGAGGATTGCAAAAATCAATGTAAGAATATTTTTAATCTGATGTGTAGGTTTTTATCTAGAAAATGCGTAAGAGTATATAACTGTCAAAAAAATAAGTGACATTGTTGTAAATAATGAGGAATCACTAACAGTAACACAATCGTTATGTGCAAACCTAATTAGTAATAAATGATCAACAAATATTCTAAAAGTTATGCTTAAAAAGTTATAATTTAGGTTGTTGAGTGAATTTAAACTGACGAAAAATTATAATAATAAACGTGAATAGTCATCCTATATTGCAATAAAGACATAATAATTGTCAGTATTTAAAGTACAGTACATTTAAAATGCCCAATCCCCGAACCGCTCACAGTACAACAATATCGCTTTACAGTTGAGTCCGATGGACTCACATTTAAAGTAAGACAATACATTTCGTAATAAAGCTTGTTTACAATTTTACAACACAACAAATGGTACAAGACCGTGCATATTGAAGAACCTACAGGCATCAGAGAATGAACTTTTGAAAAATCATTATTTGAAATGAATGATTTTATGAAATTACTCTCAGGCCGAGTGTATTTTACGTTAGCTCAGATGTCAATTCAAAAAATGTAAATTTAATGTATCTCCGTCAGTTCAAAAAATACCAACTACGTGGACTCTATGATGCGCTTTGTGTGGGGTAAATCACCTTGGAAGGTTACAGTGTTAAACCGTCACCGCAACGCGTTAGAAAAACAACCGAAAGTATTGGTTACTAATGAAAGTTTTTGAGATATTGGCCAAAAACTGAAAATATTTTATTTGGCCGCAGAAAATCAAAAGATTCTAGTGAAAATTCTAGTCAATGAATTTTCTCCAAATTTTCCATATAGTCTCAGTATGACCTAAGCTATTAGAAAAACTACCGAAAGTATTGGTTACTAGTGGAAGTTTTTGAGATAATGGCCAAAAACTGAAAATAACTTATTTGGCCGCAGAAAATCAAAAAATTTTAGTGAAAATTCTAGGCCATGAATTTACCTCAAATTTTCCATATAGTCTCAGTATAACCTAAGCTATTAGAAAACCTACTGAAACTATTGGTCACTAGTGGACGGTTTTGAGATATTGTCCAGAAACTGAAAATAACTTATATGGCCGCAGAAAATTAAAAAATTCTAGTGAAAATTCTAGTCCATGAATTTTCCTTAAATTTTCCATATAGTCTCAGTATGACCTAAGCTATTAGAAAAACAACCGAAAATATTGGTTACTAGTGGAAGAAATGCCGGAAAGACGGAATATTGTTAAATTTCAATATTTCATATACCGAGTTCCTTTACTTCGTAGATCAATTAATTTGCCATTTTAAGGATCACTTTTAATATTTTATTCCGCTGAGATGTTTTATTGAGTGAAAAAATATATACATAATGAATAAAAAATTTCTGCTGGTAATTACATAACAAAATTAATTCTCTTTAGTGATAGTGCTGCCACTTGCGGCGAGTAGCGTAATCTTTTATTTTCTGCTGGCAAAATTCCGCTATCTTATACAGCATTTTAAATTGGGTCATTTTAAAATATGCATGAGTTTAAAAATAGGACTTTACAAACACAGATGTATTACCTTTGGCCATATTTGCTTGTAAAACTATTTTTTGTATTTGACCGCAACAACACAAAACAACACATATTGGTACCAAAATACGGTTTATTAAGAAACCAATACGTATAGATAAAGAAAAAATTAAAACAAATGTGGCAGATGTATAACGTATGTAGGGTTTTATACATTATTCAGTTTTATTGTATTATTTTGGCCAAATACAACACGCAACTCTTCGTCCAGTATGCCTTAGTAAAGGGGACGTGTTATTATTACAATATAATGATGATATACGAGTAGAGTAAAATAAAGAAAATTTTACTCTTGAAGAAAACGAACAAAATATTAATTTAATCATGCTGCTTGAGCCATTTAAATAGCACACAGACAAGTTGTGATACGCGTTAACCGCATTTCTGTTTTTGTTCTAAATGATAACATTACACTCTCAGGGGTATTATAATGATTTTAATTGTGAAAATTTGGTTCAGTTTAGGCGTACGAGATTCGAACTAAATAAAAATTAGTAAAATTGTAATGGAATAATATATTATGTGAAAATCAAGAAAATGGATGAATCATTTACATGGAAAATTTATTATAGGGCGATGACAAAGCAATAGGAAGTAAGTGATGAATACGCTTACGCTCTTAGGTACAACTATATACACATAATCAATTATTACCCTCGACAGTACAAAATATACTTTAATATTGTTCAAGGGAAAATATGTATCGCGACCATGTTTATTTCACAAGGCTTTGATTCGCAAGATTAGGGTGCAGATTATAAATAACAAGGTAGTTTCAAAATATTTTTATTCAAACTACTTAGATTTAAGGGAAAAATATAAAAAATATTACAATAGTTATAATTATTAAGAAGCGCGCTATGGGCTCGAAATACGAAAGGGAAAACTAATGTTGCTAACCGAGACTATGCTTACCATAAACCATTAATTAAAGTATGAAATACATAGATTTATGTCAATAAGAACAGCGATCGGCCGGCACTAAGATTCAGCGGAAACAAGACCCAGTGTTAGGCATAATGTATATCTCGCGCGATGTCTGGGAATAGTAGCGTCAAAGCATAGAAATAGTTGTAAGTGTAAAAAAAAAATTGTTGAGTGTACGAGTAAAAAAAAAAAAATAGTTGTGAGTGTAAAAATTCAATTTTGTCATGACACTTGTCATGGTCTTCACTCGCAAAATTGTGTCATGACGATAGATGACACAATTGTGCGAGTGAAGACCGAGCTTTATGCAACAGGACCAAAATTAATTAACGTCCAAAACGTAAATTCATAAAATACAGTCAAACCGTACAGTATGATAAAATTTATTCGCATTATAATAAACAATATGGTTATTCGGTTTGATATCCTCCTATCCAATTTTATTTCCTCTGTACATGCGAATTATCCTGACAACTGTGAATGTAACATTTGCATAATTCTCAGTACACGAGTGATTTGAAATTTCCTTGATTCGTGTGTAGCTCTAAGCAATACTGCATTGAAATCGGTTTCTTGCGTTCTTTATTTTATCTATAGTTCGTGGCTCATATTTTGCTGATTTTGAATAACACTACATCTCCTGTACAGCAATGCAGTATGCATTGTTGTGTAACATTCCTCACCTATAGACAGTCTTAAGTGTTTTCTGTGCTGTTAGAATGCTAAATCACTTTGTTCCATTTTCTTAATAAATTCTGCAGATATTGCTTAGCGGGCTGTATCTACTTTGTTGCCTACTGAACTAGAGTGAAGTGTTGTGTGTCGATTCGATGGTCCATGCTGTCAATATTAGCTCTTCTTAAATTTTCCCCATTAAAAGGAAATACTTCACTCTATGCCTCACGTCAACAAGGTTCTGTTCGCCTATTCCGTTCACGGTATATGATGATCGACATTGCTTTTTTGGCTGACAGTTCGCAATATAGTTGGCTCATTTAGCTCTACCAATAACCATCCCCTTCCTAACTGCGTTTGTTGATAATCTCATAGCGTTAGTGATTTTCAATCAGTAAATTTAAGCCGACAATGCATTCACCACTACTAATACTGCAGTATCCAAGACAAAGCTCCAGTATCCAAGGCAACAGGTTGGTCTCCCAATAACCCTGTAATGGCAAAGCTATTGCTGTCCTTCTAAAGTTACGGAATCCATGAGGATAGTGATCATGATCATGAGCGTCTCTTCTTTGCACCAGGTTTCTCCCCGTAAATAGGTGCTCGTTCTCCTCGTTTTGTCCATGGTCTAATTACCGTAATTCTGTTCGTCATTCCTGATGAGGGTCAAGTTGTCGCGGATGCTCTTTACCTGGTAATTTGTAATCTCTAATGTTTTGTATAGGCCCCTGGTGCGATAGCCTCGATGTGGTTTTCTTTCCTTTTTATTATGAGAGCTTAGTATTCTCTTCCGTAAATGAAGTTGACATAATTTAATTGAATCAATCTGTGGTTAAACTTGCTCTGGCTGCTTCATATCCTTCAAACCTTCAGGGTTTGACAATACTGACGAATCAAATCTGGCCAAATCTTTCGACGAAGTAGTTTTTTTCATACAGCTTTGAGATTTTGCTGTTGCGAAGGAAATTGTTGCTAAACTGACGCTTAAAATTGCACGGGAATGAGCGAGGTTCCACGCCGTCGAATTTTGGTCAATGAAACATTCTTATCGAGCTTCTTATTCCCAGCAAGTTCATCCATTTCGTCTGAGTGATTTTTTTGTAATCCTTCGCCATCGATATCGATGTGTAAAGGATGAGTTACTGCTAAATAAATGAATATCGTTGGCGAGACACTTGAATTCTCGTTTCTTAGATGCACATTTTGTTGGTCAAAACTTTTGGCTGCTGGGCTCACTTAACACACCTTACTGGTATTTGGTTACTTGTTCCGCTTATAGTAGCGACTGCATCATGATCCCCATATTCATGAGGTTGAGGTTGTTAAAGGCCTATATGTGGTTCGCCAAACTATTATCCTAACTTTTTACATGTTCTTAGGTAAGCTGAACTATTTATTCTTCAGTGGCACTATTTTTAGCCTACTGATGGTATCAGTTTGGTGTAAACAAAACAAAATGGAATCTTTTGTTGGAAGGGAAACTTTTGTACCATAAAATTTTTATTGGGGAATATTATTTCCCAATTAAATCTGTTTCGTAAATGTTTACACCAAATTGATTCCATCAGTAGGCCAGAAATATGCAATTCAAACAAACATGCTAAGAATTTTTTCCTCAATTCCTTATTGCCAGGGAAAGCCAGAATAGTGCCACAGTTAGTATAAACACCGTTATTAGCGTTTTATTTAAACGCCAGCGTCTTCCGTTTGTGTTCATTATTTAGGTATTTCCCGGTATGGTGATAAAGGCGACGCAAACAAAAGATTGTCATGGGCAGAAGGCCGATCTAGACAAAAGGGCGACATACACGAAAACTCGACAATGAAATTAGACCGAAAAGCACAGAAGGCCAAGGTAAGTAAAAGAGCTACTTCAAGTGACAGTTATAAACCGTAATCGATCATTTTTTTCGAGATTTCTGAGGTACAGAATATTTTCGAACGGGGGCTATGTGAGCACAGCCTTCATTCTCTAAGATAAACAACGAATTATACTAGCCTACGAATATTATATTAAGTGTGCTAGTGTTGAAGATGACGTGAGATACGCTATTGCAATTACTATCGGATAGAAAAAAGGCTAGGTGGCAATTCAAGTTAAGTAATGCATTATTTAAAGTCTGTACATATTTTCCAAACCTGCGCAAAATATCGAAAGTGATCTCGAATACCGAATAATTAACTTAATTTTGTAAAATTATTTGCGGCGCAAATTTACAAAATTATATTAATTATTCGGCATTCGAGATCTCAGTTTTTTACTGTTATACAAATTCCTTTTTCCAAAATTCTGTTGAGGTAAAGACAAAATGACAAAAAATTTGTTTAGATATAAAAAATTAAGAGAATTTTAATAAAGAGAATCAAAATTGAAAAAGCAATTTTTTTAAAAAGGTTGTGCTAAACATTTTGTATTTAATATTTTATAATAATTTTTAATGAAAGTTTTAACGAAATTTTATAATAATTTTGTTATAAAATTATAAAAAAGTTAATATTTTAAAATTAATAAAGTGAATTAAAAAAAATTGGTGAAAATTTGAAGAAAATGTAATTCGAGAAATTTTCCAACTACATGCTAAAATTCGAAATTGCAAAATTGAATAAAATTTTCTTTTCAATATTTTGTTTATTCGATATTTTGATTTTGTGAGATTTTAGTACGATCTCCCTGCGCGTATGAATCGCTGCCCCACTATTGCCAGATCGCGACAAGGCCGAAAATAATTTTTGTGTGAATAATTTTTTTTGTTTATTATTCGATCTACTACGTCATGTACTTAGCTAGAAAAAGCAGCCGTTGCTCAAAATGAAGTGTGAGGATGGGAGGTGTATCTATATACTGCGTATATGTATAGTAAAATTTGCGGACCTTTTAAACCCTAAGGCTGGAGAAGTTTTTTATTTTTCAACGGAACCGATACATTTCTTGTGTCACGTATATTCGAGAACACAAACTATTATCAGTGACAAATCGGTGGACCATTTAATAAAAGTACCCATCCCGGACTAATTTTCATTGCTCAAATTCGTTAAGTATCATAATACGCGCACTCAAATTATACTGTTAAACGTAATTATAAACATGGTTGTTGGTTTTAGGATAAGTTAGGACAAACTTCACATCCGTCGATATTTTCGTTCCGATGTTTCCGCAATCCGCCATTTAACTTAGAACCTTTTATTTTCTTTACTAAAAACGGGAACTAGCCTAAATCCGCATTTTGTTGTACATTGCACATTGTTGTAGAAATGTGTGTACTTAAAAAATATTGAAAGATAAAATGTCGAAAAAAAAATTAGGGCCATTTTAAGTACTGTTCATAATTTTGAGAAATATAAATAAAATTGAGGATTTCTGCGTCAATGTTTAATTATTCTTTAATTATTAAAAAAATCGCTAAATTGCATCAAATTCGATTGTCTATTTAAGATGTTTTATTACATCTGCGACAATTTTTTTACGATTAAAAATTGTTCGTTTTTTTTTTAATTTCGGATATTAATTTTTCGATAAAAAAATCGACGTTTTGGTAAAATATTATTTTTTTGGCTAATTGGGGTGATCCCCTTAATAATTTTTTTTTATTTTTATTTTTTTTTTTTAATTATTACAACTGAATACAATTCATCCAATAATTTTTCTTTCTTAATTTAGTCACTTCTGAATGAGAGGAGGCCCATAGGCCAGCTCCATTTATAGGTTATTTACTGAAGTTGTCTTTGCATTGGTGTCCTTAATCCATTAAATTAATTGGTTTCGTTCTCTGCAATCGTCTTACTGCATATGAAGTGTCCAGCATACCAAGAAGTTCTTCATTTACGTGTTGATATAAATACGTTGTCCATGAACTACTGCACGTTTTTATTTCTTCTTGAACCGTCTGGATGTTTAGGTCCCTATGAAGGTCATCATTCCTAATGCACCACAGAGCGTTAACTCACGTAGCACTTTGTTTCGAAAAGTTTGTATTATTATTTTGGTGTTGGTTTTCTTTGTACAGCCCCATAACTGTATTTCGTAAGTCCATACAGGCTTTAGCACCTATTGATATAATAGCAATTTATTTTCAGTTGACAATTCCGAATTAACGAGCAGCCAACATATTTTTCGATATTTCATATTAATTTCACCTTTTTCCTTTTTAATGTGTTTTTTCCATCTGAACCTGGTATTTAAGGGCATCCCTAGATATTTAGCCCTATTTGCATACGGAATCTGCTGACCGTTAGTGATTACCGGTTTGTAGCTGCTTCTTGAAGTTTCGTTGTCGATTCCTCATTAGTGTATCCAACTGAGAGAACTGCAGTGTCATCAGCAAATGTTGCAACAGTAACATCATTTAATTGAGGCAAATCTCTGGTGTAGAGGTAAAGAATGGCTGCCAAAACACTACCCTGCGGGACTCCTGCCGAAATCTTTTTTAGCTCGGAATGTTCATCTTCATATTTCACCCGAAAGTGGCGATTCTCTATGTATGATTTTAAAATCATGTAATATTGTTTTGGTAAATCTCTATGTAGTTTGAAGAGTAAACCTCTGTGCCATACCTTATCGAAGGCCTGCGCCACATCTAGGAAGATACTAGAATAAACCTTTTTCCTCTTTAATGTGTTCTCAATGACATCTGTAAGCCTGTGAACCTGCTCAATAGTTCAGTGTTATTATTCGGTGCATTGGCACATATTTTTTCCTGAGGATGGCATTGATTATGTGCATCAATTTACATTTTCCTGAGGATGGCATTGATTATGTGCATATAATTTATATACCTTCGAAGTCAGATGTTCTGGGCGTATCAGCAGTGTTTTCGTATCTGGTCTGCAAACCTAGAGGTTGAAATGTTCCTTCAAGATGTTCGGCAAACCGGTCAGGTTTATCTTTCGCACTTCTAGCCCATTTCCCATCGTTTGTTTTGTTGGTCGTTTTAACCCTTTTGTTGCTTCCCAGAGGGAATAGTCGGTATCCTTAGTTGGATCTAGAGAACACAGGTATTTTCCAATTGTTTCATTTTTCACTGCGTTTAAGAGTGCCTTAATTTTAATGCACAAGCAGTTTAAGGTGGTTTTGACTTGTGGCGCACGCGTAGTCTGCCATTTCTTTCGGGCTTTTCGTTTTTCCTGCATTAGTTCTCTTCCTTCTATTGGGTAAATAATGGAGTTTCCTTTCCTAGATGATTATTTGGGGGTGCATTCCTAAACCGACTATTGTATGATATCAAGGAGCCTGTCTACTTTCTCTTCTATTTCATTTTCACTTTTGATTGGCACTTGAAGTTCTATTTTTTCCTCCACTAACTGCTTAAACAATTCCCAATTTGTTTTGTTGTTTGTGAGCTGTGGTGAACTTGTATTTCTATTACATTTTCACTAACCGTCATAAAAACAGGAAAATGATCAGATATTAACTTTCGTCATTTTCTAAGAAGATGTAGCGTTCCGATATGCCTTTAGTGATGTAGAAATTTATAAGGTCTGGGATCTTGTTAGGATCAGATGGCCAGTACGTTGGTTTCCCTCCTGAGTAAAACTCACAGTTTGAGTATTGGCCAGCTGTAAGTAATTCCTTGCATTTTGGAGAGGTTAATCTTGAACAGAAGGTATTTTTTGCATTAAAGTCACCTCCGATATAATGAAGTTACTTCCTTATTTCTGGAACAAACTGATGTAGTGTTCTTTCTTTAAGTTATACGGTTCTGTTTGTCGGGTGGGTAATGGGTAATGTTTGTCGTTACTTAATTTTTAAAACTTTTATACTTCCAACCACTCAGGTTGCAGACTTCCGAATAGTTGCAGATATTGATTTTGTTCATCAGAGATTATTTGATGATCCACCACTCGTTAGGTTGTTAATAAATATTTAGTATATTAGAATCCTAACTAAATCAAGTTATGGTAGATATTGTCGATTCTGAGGAGGTACTGTGCTAATGAAAATTAAAGCTGGTGCGCCTCTATGGTATCATTAACACAACGTTGACGTCTGCGCAACCATTTTAGCAACTTTATAGGTAAGGCAACTTTAAGATTATTTTAAGTTTAAAATTTGAGTTTAGTGGGTTTACGAAAGGCACAGAAAACCAGGATCTATAGACCTTGATGTTAGAGTAATAGTAGTATTATGTTGATTTATGGAGTGGAGTAAATTATATGCGATTCCAACGCGACAGGGTAATTATATAATTGAACGTTTATTTCACCTTCCCTATTAGGGGCTCAAACATTAAATTGGAAATTATAGTAATATTCTAGAATTTTTGATACCCTTCCACCCTCTTTCCATTCTGCAACTACTCTACATAAGCATAAATAATATCATACACAAATTTTCCTATTCATTCGATTTTCCCTGTCATTCGTTAGATTAATTTTAATATTCCTTTGTTCACTACTATGAAAACATAATAAAACAGGAAACAAATATACAGAGTACTCAATATACTCGTGTTGTGTTGAAGTATATCAACTATTTGTTTTACCAAAAATAAACACAAAAAGGGTCATAATTCGAATCAATAGTCACTTAATGAGAGCGTTTATGGTTTATAATGTTTGATAGGGAAGCCATTTTAAAATAAAACAAAAAATTAAAAATATTTTAGGTTTACTATTTATCAAAAGCCTATGCGTGACATAATTCAAGCAAGTTTTAGTTAAGATCGCTAGAGATTTTAGTTGTTCTAAATTAAATATGTTTTACTTTGGAAAATCCATCATACACTAACCACGTGTTGATTCTCTAGAACCCCTTTTCTGCTTACCTATAATTAGTATATAGAATCTGAAGTTAATTTAAGACTACGCCATAATAAATTATTTATACAAATAAAAAATCAGCGCACATGTTCCTTTCTTATGCTATACACTTTGTAATTTAAGTAGAAAAAATCTCGTATGATTTAGCAAAAACAAATCGACTTGTGCACACATTTCAAACACATGAATTTTGCATTTCATTTTATAATAAAATTTGATATTACAATTTGATTTTCACAAGAAATAAGAGAAATGACATAATCTAAGAAAATTAAATAGAACTTCCCCTATATACATACATACATATATGCATACGTAACGTTATTTGTCTATATGTATATGAATGTATCATACCGACTCGTTTAAAGTAGAAGTCGGTGACCGATTACTATATTACAATATAAACTGAACACTACTGACTATACTACATCAAATAAAGTATAGTGTACTCTGCTGGATTATTATTTGTTCGTATTTTTGATATTTGTATCAACACAATATCAACTACTTTTTTACAATTTTTCTTATTTCAACTCGTTACGTTCTTTCAACAAAATACAACAACAATACACTGTACAGAGAAGGAAACTGTACAACGAACAAAATAATATGAACTTTTCCATTTTTCATTGTTGTTCAGTTTTTTGTTTTTTTGTTAAAATGTTTTTTTTTGCTGTTGCTCTTATATGAAAATATAAAATCACGTTTTCTTTTTAATTATAAATTTTATTGTTTGATTATGACAGAAGGTACCAACATAATGAATTATGAAAAAACACATTCAAATAGTGGACGTGACGGGGGTTTATATACAGACTCGTGCATTTGAAAGTTTTACAGCGAATTTATAATCTAAAGGAAATATGTTTAGGTTTTAATGGAACTAGAATACATATCTACATAAAATATTATTATGCTGCTTGCGTCCGACCAAAAATTTCTACTACATTGACGTTTAGTGTAAGACAATCGTACGAGATGTTCTTGAAGTAAATAGCAACCCAAACTAGTTGTTACTTTGTCAGCAATACGCGTTTAATGCGGAAAATGTTTGAAACAGAATGAACTTGAATTTTTTGTTTCCTTACAATGCCTTTTTATTGGAAAAGCTTTGTTCGTTTGTTAACCTTAACACAATGCATTTAGATAAAATTTACTTAACCCGTTGACTGCCAACTACGACACATATCTTATGGTACGTAATGCCGAAATCCTGAGCTTTAAAATTTCAATCTAAAAGTACCCTTCAGAAAATTTTCGGCGCGACATTTATAGGAAAGTACAAGAAATGTAATATTTTTAAGTTTCCGTCTTTCAGTGTAGTTTCATTTTCCATTTCAATTTGTCAACTCATTACTTTGAAAACAGCAGCTTACTCGTAAATTAGGCGTCTCAAAGAATGGTTTTTAAAATTGAAAATATTGAAAATATTTATAAAATATTTGGTGTTTAAATTCTTTATAAAAAAACTAAAGGCAATTGATGGTACAACTGTTACATTAAGGAACTCCACTTCATCAAAAATTATAATATGGTTTATTGTTCAGCACTTGATTTTAAACGTGGTCGTGGAAGCATTGAAGATGATCCAAGTAGTGAACGCCCAGACAGTGTCATAATACCCAAAATTGATTGATTGATTTTGAATGTTCGAACAACCTTTTACACAGGATCTCCCGAATGTCGCCGAAGGTTACAGACATCTAGATATAACCGGTATGATTAAGCAGCAGTTTTCTTCAAATGAAAATTAAAAAAAATTAGTGCTGTGCGCGAATGGTCTTTGTTCGGTATAAATTTCGCATATTGAACACAACAATTCAACACGATGCACACATTTTCCAATTTAACACTCGTGTGCGTCTGACACTTTGTTTGTGATACAACAAAATAGCGAAGTGTCAAATTTGTATAGCACGATTGGTGCACGATCTGCTGTCTGAAATCCGTATTTCATACTTGTACACCTGGTGTTATGGCTTGTACAGCCAAAAGTCACCATGGGGTTTAAAAATTGAATAACTTTTTCGTTTATTATTTTTTTTTTCAGATTATAAAATATACAAAATGGAATATTTTTTATACTTAGTATGGAAAATAATATCACTTAAATGACCCCCGTTTTCATTTTCCCAATGATGGGCTTGTTTTAGTGCATTTTCCATAACATCTTTCGAATTTAGCATTCGAATTTCTGTAACAATGTTGGTCTTCAGTTCAAGGATTGTCTCGGGCTTCTTCACATATACTCGCTCCTTCCAATAACCTCATATAAATAGTCAGGAGCTGACAATTCTGGCGAACGCGCTGGCCAATTAATTTCCAAATTTCTGAAAATTATTTACTCTCCAAAAATTTACTTAAAAGTTAAAAGTGACATTGTGTCTCGGGCGGTGTGGGCAGTGACTCCATCCTGCTGAAACCACATCTCAGGTCTGTTTTCAAGAGCAGGACATAAAAAATGTTCTATCATAAACCGATACCGCTCTTCATTTGCGGTTACAGCACTTCCATCTTCATTTTCAAAGAAGTAAGGCTCAATGGTATTTTCAGATGCAATGCCATACCATACATACTGTACACTTAATGGGGTGCAATTGGCGTTGATGCATGGCTCTTGGATTTTCAGAACCCCAGAACCTGCAGATCTGCTTATTAACAAAGCCATTCAAATGAAAATGAGCTTCATCACTCATAACCAAATTTTCAATAAAGTTGATTTCATTTCTGACCAACTGTTGAAATTAACCTACAAAATTTAGACGTTGCCGTTGATCTGAATTTTTCCACCAATTGCACCTTATATGGGAATAACAGTAAATCGTTTTATTTTTAAATGCGCCGTAGTGACGTACGAGACATTCCTAGCTAAGCAGAACGCCTTCTGGTAGATGTTTCTGGTGTTTCGTTAACACTTTACACGTTAAATATTTTCCGCAGTGCAAATTAAACGTTGTCTAGCGGTTCGAGGCGAATCTCTTACGGTGCCATGTTGGCGGTGACGATCAACTAAGCAACGAATCATTGCTTCAGAGGACGAAATTCTCATATTAAAATGGTGACGATATGCTCTTTGCGTTAAAAAAATTGATCGCTGATTTAAATAATAAAATTCTATTATTCTGGTTCTTTGTTCAGTTGTGAATCTCTCCATTATTTATTCTCCAGGTGTTATTTATATAATCTGAAAAAAAAAAAAAATAAAAACGAAAAAGTTATTAAATTTTTAAACCCCATGGTGACTTTTGGCTCACCCTGTACATCCCAAAAGACAGTGACCATAACTTTACCAGCTGATGCAACAAATTTTGTTTTTTATGAAGCACTTGAACCAGCTTCTGTCCATTATTTTGACTGTTGTTTTGATCCTTGCGTGTAGTAATGGACCCATGTTTCATCAACCGTTATGAATCGACGCAAAAATTCAGTTGAACTACGATGAAACATCTTCAAACATTGCTTAGAAATGGTCATTCGATTCGTTTTTTGAACATTTGGTAACAAATGCTGACATTCAAATGAGACGTTTAATTCAAACGAAACGTTCTAATTGTCAATAATCTCGCACAACCTTATACGACGATTATTCATAATGATTTCATAGACTTTTTCGAACCTCTTTAGGCCCTCCGAATGTTTAAGTTTATTTACTCGATAACAAAACATGTGGCATTTGAAGGTGCATGTTCATCAAACATCTCATCGACGATTTGTTTTGGTTTTAAAATTTTTACATGAAAGTAATTAATCACTGCACGTGATTCATTTTTGCATTTTAAAAAAATCATAAGTAGCTTTAGAAAAGCAACTTTAGCTAAGAAATTATTCAATTAAATGTCATAAAATTTTGACAGGTTTCCTTTAAAAGAACGTATTTCACGACAAACAAAATAAGTTGTTACTAGTGACGCAGAGATGGTGTTATTCTAAACCAATCAATCCACCTCCGTAGACACACCTAAATAAATTACTAACAAATTACATCACAATCTCCTCACATACTTTTTACACTATTTGCCGTATTACTTGGCGAAACACACTTACACTTAATAAACACATTTTATTAAACACTTGTTTTTTACTTCGCAAAAATTAGATTTTTGAATATTTTAATTAATTTGTTGAAAAAGTTTAAAAAATCACTCAATCGATTTCGACTTGTTAGGTCATCATCAGGAGTGTCTACTGATTTGTAAAAGTAAAAATTTGTTATATATAGCAGAAAAAAGCAAAAAATAAATAAAAAAAGAGGAACAAAAAATAGACAATAAAAATTAATCTACTAACTGTTAGTCATACGGAAATATTAATAATTGTATAATTCTAACTCCTATTTTCGAAAAATATTCTAATACTTATAAGAATCCTTACTTACCAAACTTCTAAAAGATGTCGCTTCGACACAATTAGTTCCACAAATTAACGATAGATGGCATAACTAATCAATCATTAAAATACTTATCGTTAAATTTCGCCTCCGATTTATACAATAAAATTTGGTAAATGCGGCTTAAAGAGACAAGTGGTTCCTAGGAATATTAAAAAAAAAATGGATAAGTAGGTGCACGAACTAAGTCCTTAAATTTTATTGTTGTTCCATTTAATACAAAAATCAATTTTTGAAAGTGCACTACATAGAATGAACGATTTCGAAACCAATAAAAATTTACAGCGCACTGTTTCGTTTAAATTCAGTTTATACCATCCTATCACTTTTCGGGTACGTTAAAAATGGTACAGAGTCTTCTACCACTAAGTCAGCAGCGAATGCAATTTTAATTTAAACATTATTTCACGGCTTAATTTCTTGATACTAAACATAAAAACTAAGTACGAGTAATCAGCATCATTTCACAAAAGTAAACTGCTAAATTAATAGAGCGACTAGGATATTTAAGTTTATTTATAGATATGAATTACCTAGGTTTGAGATTCCATCAAATTACACACGCCAGTATCTGAAAAAATACAAAATAAAGATTTTTAATAGAAAATAAACGTTTTGAAACATTTAAATGTAAATGTTTTTAATATAAAATATAAAAATGTATTGAGTGTGCAAATAGAAACTCAGTTTTGAAGTTTGTTGCATTGAAATATACTTGAACGCATCCAAATCGCCCGCTATTTTGGATATATGTAGCTTAGTCATTGCTGTTTATATGACATAAATTCGACTTTGAGTGAACATTCTGTGAGTCATTCAACAGTAAAAAAGTGGTTTGCAAGATTTCGTGGTGGTCTTTTAGTCTTGAGGACGATCTACGACCAGGTGCAGTAAAACAATTTGAAAACGAAGAACTTAAAATCTGCATGAATTTGCTTTAAAAAATTTTCCACAACATCATTGCGGCTGATGAAAAGTGAATTTTGCAAGACAATTCGTATGGTGGGATTGGAAACGAGTCACTTACTACAAGCTTCTGGAACCTGATGAAACTGTTACATTTGAACGTTACCAGGGCTAATTGATTAAATTATGTGATGCTACCATTTACGGGCCAAGGAAAGCGAAAAGTGATATTGCTGCATGACAGCGATCGTCCACATACAGCAAAATCAACCGAGGAACTCATCTTCTCCTTAGGTTTGGAAGTTTTATAGCATGCGGCCTATTTTCCAGACTTGACTCCCTCTGATTACCACTTATTGAGATCGATATTATATTTGAAAGACCAGCGGATCACGAAGTTTGAAAATGTGCAAAGATGACTAATGGGGTACCATACCCCCTACCATGAGGTTCCCCCAAATGTGTTAAAGTGATTATGTTCAGATAGATAGTAGATCAAGATATAGCAGCAAAAAATTGAGATTGAGTGGAAATTATAGATCCGAAACGAAAAGGTTAAATATAAATGATCGCTTATTTTTACGCTTTTAAAAAACCTTTGCATTGGTTGCGGTTATACCATCAACTAAAATGAGTAAAAGTATAAACCAGTTGAAATGAAAGTATGAACTTTGAATTTTTGGAAAAATTCTCTTCTAAAGATAAATATCAAGATTCCAAAACAAAAAAAAAAAATCACAAAAAAGTCTGATGCTTCATTACATTAAAAATGTACAGTAATAACGATGCTATAACTGCAAACAAAATCCACTTAATAAACACATTTTATTAGCACTGGTTTTATTATTTGGTAAAAATTAAATTTTGAATATTTTAATTAATTTTTTTTTCAAAAATCTTAAAAAATCGCTCGATTGGTTTTGGCTTGTCAGGCCATCATACTCTACTCCTGATGATGGCCTAACAAGCAGAATTCGATTGACTGATTTTTTGAACTTTTTGAAAAAAAAAAAAAATAAAAAAAACAAATAGCTACGGCAAATAGAGTTAAAAGCAAACAAAATCATAAATTAGAATTAAGAATTTATTTGGTTATTCTAAGTATAGAATTGAAAATACTTTACTAAATTCCAATTGTATTTAATAATTAAATAAATTATACTCTAGCAAATTAAAGCAAGAGTATAATTTATTTATTTTCAATTCTATTACACACTATTTCAACTGCAACAGAAAATGATAAATCGTTTAGTACAGTAAATTGAAATTTTAGTAGAAACTACTGTGCAAAATTTATAAAATGAGAAATTTTTAATTTTTATTGGATGAGAAATTATTATTTAAAAGTTCTAATTGTGTTCATAAAAAGTTTGTTAAACTGTTACAAATTACATTCTCCTTCTTAAAACCACAAACTATACTAAAATCAAACTCAGAAGGGGAGTGTAATTTGCAACATTTTAACAAACTTGTAAATGGAAACCACGGCGACTCTGCAGTGCAACAGTTTGTGTTCATAAATAATAAAAAGAAACACATTTTCCACGACAAAATTGGAAACCGTAAAAATTATGTCTACCCAGCTGCCAAACATAACAAATTATCTTGTATGCCAACGCTTTACCCATCTTTTTAAAGAGTATTTGAGTTTACCGCATACACCGTTAAAAATGGGACTTACCTTAAATGTATCTTAGAATTGGTCTGCAGCCATTGATTAAGAACAATAGAAATGTTGTGCAAAATTCAAAAATGAATATGTATCAAATACATATGTATATTGAATTTCTCTAACCGTTTATTGTTCGAAATTGTCTTCTACTTTAATAAAAGGCAAGCAGGAATATAGAATTAAATAAATTCAAGTCAATTAAGTTTTTTAAAATCGTCCGTGATATTATTTTACTTAAGATTTTTTCGGCTTTTCGGATAAAATTTTTTGAGGTTATTAATAAAGGTCCCTAAATGTACTAAAGGTCAAAAGGTGGGTTACTCACTCTGTACTACTTAAAGTCAAGATTATGCAAAAAAATAAAAAAAATAATAATGGCATTAAAGTCGTAAACTGGAAATGGAATCTTATCGAAATTATATGCCCGAATTAGACGGGAAAAATCTTTTCGTAATTTTCATAGCTTAATAATAGAAAAAGAGTCTCTTTACGCTATTTAAAATTTCTTAGAATACCTTAATCTCATATATTATGCAATTTGTCACAAACATAGTTGGGTTTAGTAGAAATAAAGAATAAGAAAGTGTTTAAGAGTTTTCGGTATTACGTAAAATTGATATTGACAGGAAAAACAAAAATAATAATAAATAATTGATTAAATATTAACAATGTCACACTCACAATACAACAAAAATATGAAAATAATTAAATTAAAGAAAAAATCAACTCTTTTTTAAAATTCAGATTTCTCCCGCAATCATAATTTGACTTTTTTTAGTTTTCTTATACTTTCGAAAATAAAAATTAAATACATATAAAAAAGCAACAAAAAATTTCTAAATACATATTACATACTAGCAAGCAACAATCACAGACAATGATCGATTTTTTCTTTTATTTTTGCACTAAATAAAGTGAAACATCACAATTGTTAATAAGTGAAATTTTAAATTTGTTTTGGGGAAAATTGTCATACAAAAAAATATACGTACGTAAGATGTTTAAAAGAAAAAGTAAATTAAAAAAGGTTTGAGAAAAGAAAGCACCTTTAATTAGGTTTTAAGGTGGGATCAGAACATAAAAAGAAAATTCTGATTATCTAACCTATATTTTCCTAAAGTTAAAATTGTTTACCCTTTCTTCATTTCTATACCTATACGTGCTCTTAATATACAACGTCATAAACACCCATGTCACATGCAAATATAGGGCATGAAAAGATTTCAATATTAAAATGTGTATTTGAAACAAGGGCAGGGTACAGGGTCTCAAGGTATATTTTTAATTTCTTATTGTATCTTGACCTACTTTGTACTTCTTATTGTATATACGTAATGTTTATATTTATGCAGCCGCACATTAAATGGTTATATTACTGGAATCACACCATTTCATATAATATAGCATAAAATTTCTAATGACACTTTAAATAACACTAATTGTATTAAGATTGGTAAAACAATAAAATTCAATTAGCACAATCGTTATTCGGTATCATGATGATGTTTCGGTGACCCTTTTGGTTTAGCTGTCATACCAATCAACAACGAAAGATTTTTTTTTTAATACTCGTAAATTATTTCTTCTTACCAAACGAAGCTAAAACATAAAAACCAAATTGTGAAGGTTGGATACAAATTTCTATATATTCAAAATCGTATATTACAAATCAAGACAATGAACTACTTACAAAGAGGAAGAATACTATTTTGTTTCTTATTAATGAAATATATATAAGAGAAATTTTCATTGTTATACCAAAGAAAAAAAAATATTGGTTTAAACATTTTGCGCTGACACCAAATGTATTTAACCGTCGTCTTTCGCTTGCTCAACAGCAATAAACAAATTTTAACAATATAACAAATAATGTAATTTGGGTGATTTGTATTAATTATCATTAAACTCAAATTGTTTGTAGGAGTATATCGAAGGGAAACTACAATTGTTGTATTCTTAGATAGATAAAAATTTCGGTATTGTATGTCGGTATTCCACCATCTTTCGACTAGTTATAATCAAATTTGATTGTTAATTTTGTTTTGTTTTAATAGTTTTATTGTACGAGTATAAGAATCCTTAAATAAATTTGAAAGTATAAATTACAAAAATTTGTAGGACTGTATCGGAAAAAACAATGGTGATTAGTTGGCACCTTCAGCATATAATACAGATCAGCACATTTCCCAGAAAACACTGTTTCTGAGAGGCTTTTACATTTTTCTAGAACACAATTTTAAATTGAAGTTTGTTATTTATACCTCTGACCCCTCATATCGACAACTTGACAAAAAAAAAAAAAGAATAAAATTCAGATCAAGATTTTTCAGAAGTTACTGTTGATATACCGGCCTTTTTATTTTTGTAGAACAAAATTTTCTATTGAAATTTTGTGCAACAATCGTTCCAAATATTGCTTGGTATTTATATGGCCGACACCTCACAGTTTGGCCCTTTCTTCGGTGAGATTATACCAGAAACCTTGTCTTTATAACGGTATCAACGGCCGTTAAAATTGCGCAGATTATTTGAATATTTATTAAAACATAGATGGCGTTGCCAATATGAAGTGAAATTGTCCAATTATTCTATTAAGAGGAAAATGTTCATAGAAAATTAGGTAAAATTTATGTGGACCGTCAGTCGTCCATCTGAAAGCACTATTAATCGAATTATTAAAAGAGTTCAACAAACTGGTTAGATTTTAAGGCACCGATCATATTCATGTGGGAGTAATATAAAATATAATTTGATGAAACAAAGACAAAAGAAACTTCCTAATTTAGTATTAGAAAAAAAAATCCCAGGCCGAAAGAGATATCCACAGAGGTTTTAACACAACTAAGGTATATGGACTGTAAGTTGGGACCATTCAGTTAGAAATAATATTCAGGAGCTCCCTATCCAGGACCACCCAGTAGAAGTAATATATCCATACACAAGATATAGATATCCATGAAGTTTTAGTTGAGGCCCCTGTTAGATAGAAAAAATAATCGGGACCTCCCCATCCAGGAGTGGGGACTTTTTATAAAGGTTACCCTTTTCTTTTTAGATTTTCAAATTATTGAATTATCAAAATTTGTGTTCAGTGAAAAATGTATTTTGCGCATTTCCTCCATTTTATAGTCGTCATAATCGACCTACTCAGCAAGCAATCTCGTTTCGATCCGGTAAATTGGCCTAGATCGTACGATTTGACGCCTCTGGACTATTTTTTATGGGGCTACGTGAAGTCTCTTGTCTATGGCAATAAACCAATAACATTTACAGAATTGGAAGACAAGATTAAACGTGTCATTAGCGAGACACCAGCTGAAATAGTCGAAAAAGTGGTGAACAATTGAACATTTCGCATGGCCAATTTAAAACGTAGCCGTGGCCAACATTTACATGAAATTATCTTTACGGAGTAAATGGCAAACATTGATTTAAAGATGCAAATTAAAATTTCATATATTATTGCAATTTTACTGTGTTCTTTTTGAAAATTATAAACCAAACATTTAAACAATCATCCTTTGAGTATGATGACCAAATATAATGAGAATTCTTAGGCCAACTGAGATAACTCTATAGATCTAAACATAATCTCTTGTATATGCGTCGTTATTTGGGAACCAAGTCAGTTAGAAAAAAATAATCAAGTGCTCTCCATCTAGCAGTGAGCATCATTTGTAGAAAAGAAAATTTAAAATAGATATCTCTAGGGATATTTCAGTTGGTTTAAAAATGTTCAATATAATGGGTGACTCATTTTGAGGCACTTTTCCAAAAAAAAAAATCAATTTTGGATTGGATAAATAACTGATATTGAGTTAATAATACAAAATTCTATATATGGTCCCTGACCTTAGAATGTTTAAAACGCGAGCACACTCGACACCAAAGAAGCAAAAAGGCAATCAATTCCTGAGACAAGGTTTCAACAATAAGATCTATGTAACATCAAGGCATATCGAATACGAATAAAGCGAACCCGCGTCCTTGGCACCAGTCATCGAAACCACCAACATCAGGGCACAGCACATAATTGGATTGCACAGCACATACACAAAATTTCCCATCAAAATCACAACAGCCTCAATTGAAACATTTATAAGAGTCTACAATGACAAATCTACCTACCGATTGAACATCCTATTAAGGTGCGTTTCGATTAATCTACCAAGCTGCGTCAAAATTTCACCATCAACCATCAAAATTGTTCACAGGGAAGAATACACCAATACATCACTTTGCATTGATTCACTTTGAGTTTTTTCGGAGTTGCGCCACTGCTAAATTATTCACAAAAATTCGTTTCTTGTGTTGTTGATATTTTTTATTTTAGTTGTTTTTCGGGGATTCCCATTTCATTAAATGTCATTTTTTGTGAAGTGTTGTTTTCGTGTAAATAGCTGTTTTGCTTTGGCAAAGTCCGCTTAGCTTTAAAAAATAAAATATTTACGACCAATTTTGGTTTCAGCAATATTACCTTGCGAATTTCCAATAACGGAAAATAATTTTTCATCATAGTTGGCTTTCATGTCAGTAGTAATTGTAAGCTGAATCTGTTTTATGAAAGTCTTATTATTTTGGTTTTATTTAAAGCCAACTCTTCTTTAATTACTACTGATAAATACGCCAACTATATGATGAACCATTATTTTCCGATACTGGAAATTCACCAGCAAATATTGCTGAAACTAAAATTGCCCACTAATAATTGATTATTTAAAGCTAAGCGGACTTTGCCAAAGCAAAACAGCTAATATTTTATTGATTTGATTGTACGAACATAGTTCAGTAGTTACAGCGTCAGTTTAAGAAAGGCTTTAAATCGGTTTACATAATTTAAAGGGTGTTTCTTTTTGTTTGTTTTAATCATATAGTATGGCATTTGTAACATTTTTATTTAAGTTTATAATTTTCCGACCATACATGAGTCAAAAAAACGTATCTAAAGGTAAAATTACAAAAAAGCAAAGAAAACTATCACTTTAGAAATAAAATTGGATATTCTACGACGATTTGAAAAGGGATAGAAAGCTGTAGAGATAGTTAAAGCTCGTGCTTTAGCCACAACCGTCAGAATCATTCAAGACCGAGATGGAAATAATATACGAGAAGCGGCTAAGTCCGCAACATCCTTAGATGATAAAGCAATGACTCGTGCAGAGTGGATTGTTGAAGAAAATGCAGTCGTTGCCTATAATTTGAATTGAAAACCAAATTATATAGAAAATTCCATTGGGCAAAATGGTAATTCAGACGAAAGCGAAAGCTTATTCGACAGTATAAAAGTGAACCATCTTATTGTATCAGGGAGAACTTGGACTTCAAATCTATGGCTTTAGTAGATAAAGCTCTCGGAAACCCAGTCTATGTTGATGAATCATCCGAAAATGTCAAATTTGTATTTTTGCCGTCTGTAATTCAGCCCAGGGATCATACATCAGGGATCCTAATATCCAACCTTTAAAAATTATTACCTACGGCGAACATTTAAATTGCTTTTAAGTGACTAATGGATAATATAATGATATAAATATAATGATAACAAATGGACAAAACAAACCTACCATGCAACAGTTATGGAAAAAATTTATCATTATGAATACGAAAGAAATTATTTCAGATTCGTGGAAGGAGATCAAACCTTCTTTCATGAATTTGGCAAAAAATATGGGGTTTGGCAAAAAATATGACCAGAATGTGTTCACAAGGCAGTTCTTTAGAAGTTGATGATGTACCAAATGTTGTTCAAGATGTCGTTAGCTTAGCTAAACATTCTAATCTTGAGGGAATGGATGGAATAACGAGGAATTAATGCAACTAGATTTACATTTTGCTAACGAAGAAGACAGCCCAGCCCGCAAATCACAGTTCACTTTGCGTCGTTTCACTTTTCGTCGTTTCACTTTTCGTCGTGTTTTTTGGAACGTATCCACAACGCAAAGTGAGGTATTAGTGTATCAGGAAAATCATAAATTAAGTAAAATTAAATAATTACGTAACTGGAATGACTATGAAATAAAAAAAGCACTATGGTTCTAGCCAATCTCAAATAAAATTTCATTTCATTCCGATGTAATTGGTACGGGCACCTTATGGCAACTAAACCGGCTTTAGTACCTTATAAAGCCGGTTTGAGAACACACATTATATCTTAATGGAAGGTGAGATTTTGGGTATTGGTCATCGGTTTCATGCTGATTTTCAAGTAGTTCTAGTCCTAATAATAAATTTATTTACTACATTTAAAGAAAACCTTTCTTAATTGAATTTGAATATTCAACATTTTTTTCTATACACTAAACTAACGAGCAAGTAAATTGACTCAAACCTCCGCGCGTACTAAAAGGAGTATTTTTTTAAAATGGCTTGACCGATTTTCATAAAACAACAGTTTTAACAGCTTAGTAATTTAACTTTATAAGGACACCTTTATTATACAAATCTATACAGTACTTTTCAAATTAAAGCAATCGAAGCAAAATGCGTGGTTTCGGTGAAAACAATTGGCGTGTTGCAATCACCTGTGCAATCACCTGCGATTTATGCCATCTGTCACTTATCAGACGTTGACCTGAATAAATCTCTACCAGTTTCATTCGTTGTTTCCTCAAAATCATGGATACTATACCAGAAAAAGAGCACAAGTTGTTGCGTTATTGCAAGAAGGATACAATCAACAAGAAGTCGCTCACCAACTAAACATGAGCCAATCTGCATCTCACAAGAGTTTCCAGAAGGTTTCAGAAAACTGATACTTTCAATAGGAGAACAAATACCAGCACGTATCGAGGCACATATGAGAGGGACGATCGATTAATCGACCTAGCTTTACTGCAAAATCGCCCTCTCGCGGGCGTCAATGAGCAGCCGGAGCAAAAACAAGTTCGAGAAGCAGTTGATATGGTGGATTGGGATCGGTTGGGGTGGGTGTAGATGGGGTTAGGTGGGTGTGAGAGTGGGTGGTCGTAGTATTTGAAATACGCAAATCACACTGCATAGAAGTACTTTATAGGCAACAAAAATGCTTATAGAGTTCGGCTCCGAACCTTTCCCGTCTTTTGAAAATTGTGTTTACCAATTATAGTTTTAACCCTGCGTTATACTAACTAACCATACGTATACTTGTCTACGTATACGACCATGGGTCGAATCAAGCCACATTTAAAATCTATATACATATCTCTAAAACGCTAATAAATTTTCAAAAGTCAAAAATTTTAAAATCAAAAATAAAGTTACTTTAATAATAAACCACGATTAACAATTAATTTTTTAATCAACTTTTGGAGAAAAAAATTATATTGTACATGTTCAAAAATCTGCATAAAGAAACAAGTACTAACATTGCTCTGGAAAAATACAATTACTATGAAAAAAATTGAAAAAATCGGTGCAACACTTTTGAAAACAAAGGACTACGTCTCCCCAGGATAAAAAACCGAACTAAACGCTGTTTTAACAACTTTCGAACATATTAAAGATAAAATACAGGGTTATCCAATTCGAAGTTGATAAAGTAGAAATCTGTATACCGACATCTGTCAAAGATAAACGTCAAGTACGCTGTCATTTATTTAGTTGACATTCTGCCATTTAAGAATATGGAGCATTTAACAATCGCAAATTGGGTGTTGGAAAAACAGGCCGTCGATGCTGATTTTTCGAACAAAATTTTCTTCAGTGATGAAGCTGATGAAGCTCATTTTTCGCTTGGTGGATACGTTAATAAGCAAAACTGTAGAATTTGGGTCTCAGAAAATCCACAATTGATTGTAGAGAAGCCATTACACCCGGAAAAAGTCACTGTTTGGTGCGCATTGTGGTCTGGTGGTGTGATTGGGCCGTATTTTTTTGAGAACAACCATGGACGAACCGTTACCGTCAATTCTGAGAGCTATGGCCGCATGTTAACCGATTATTTTTTTACGAAAATCGAAGATTATGATCTTGACGATATGTGGTTCCAGCAGGATGGAGCAACCAGTCACGTAACACGAGCAAATCGAGATCTTTTGCAAGAGAAATTTCCTGGACGTTTGATTTCGCGATTGGCTGATGTCAATTGGCCTCCAAGATCCTGTGATTTAACGCCTTTGGATTTCTTTTTGTGGGGCTACGCGAAAGATCGTGTTTACGCAAACAATCCTCAAACTCTTGACGAATTGAAAACTAATATTCGTAAGGTAATGGCCGAGATACCGCCCGAAATGTGCCGAAAAGTCATTGAAAATTACCTCAAAAGAATCAAGGCCTGTAAGAAGTCCCGTGGAGAACATTTGCATGATATCTTGTTTAACTAAAAATGGCAAGGATCAATCTGTAAAATGAAATAAAAATTACAATACATTCCGAATATTTTGTGTGTTTTTTTTAAGTTTACTTTATCAACTTCGAATTGGATAACCCTTTACAAGAAATTTAAACATCGTACCAGCTAACTTTCCAAGAGTTTTCTTCATTTAACAATTAATTGGGTCGATTACACCCAGAGGTCAGTAATGCAGGGTTAAGATAAGTATATTGAACTGATAAAAATTGCTTTTATTTGCTTTTTAACAATTCAGACAAAAAACGACCACATAACAGCCGATTTTGAAATGTGGCTAACTTCATTAGTCTTTTCTTAAGGCAAACACTTTAGTTTGATAACTTTTTCCTTAAGGTAAAAATGCCAAATTTTTTTTCCTAAGTTTTATCTTCAAACACATTTGTAAAGCAAAAGGAAAAGTTTTTCTATTGTGAAAGCGAAGGAAGCCAACCTCACTCCAAGATCGCCCGCTAGAGGCCCAAAATTGACAGCTCGCGAACGCAAATAGCAACTCGGATTTACTCGCAAATACATCAATTGGAGCATCGAGCAATGTAGGTCCGTTCTATTCACAGAGGAGTGCAGAATATGTCTCCATGTTAGTGATATCAGAGGCGGGTCTACCAGCGTAGCAATTTCAGTGTTGTTTTGCTGAAACAGTCTCGTACGGCTGCGGTCCGTGCATGGTAAGGGGTGGCATATCGCTTGAAGGAAAAACAAATCTTGTTTTCGTACCTGGTGGAGGCAGTAGAGGAGGTCTGGTGTATCTACATATACTAAGTATTAACCAATAAAATTGTTTTTAAGAAGAATTTTATTCTTGAACAAAATTGTTTTTGTTTTGCTTGAATTTTTTGTTGAAATTTAAATTTAAATATTATTGGGGATATTCTGGGGGTTTTCTTAATCATCAATATTGGTTGCGTTTTCATTCAAAATTCATTATAAAAAAAGTACTGAACCAATTTTCATGAAAATAGTTTAACATCCCTATTCCCCTAGTCACATCACTTCAAGTGACGTGACTACTCATCTACCTGGTTACTAGATCATTAAATCGAAACTAATAAAATAATTGTTCCATAAAATCGTTCTGGCTGTTTTTTAAATCTTAGTATTCTGCTTTATAAATATTTTCTTGCGACTGCTATCACTCCAAATGACAATTTCTATCACTTGAATTTTTGACGTGACAAATAAATGAAAAAAATTTCAAACTAATGAAGCCAACTAAGATTTAAAAACATTTTATTGAGAGTTTTGCACAAAATTATTTAGTAAATTTTGATTTTAGAATCTAGTAACCAGGAAGATCCATAGTCACGTCGCATGAAGTGATACGTCTAAGAGAATTGAGCTGTAAGTTAATGTAAAAATATCAGGCTTTCAAAAAATAATGTTTCGTGAAAATCGGTTAAACGTTAGTTTTAAAAAAATCGCTTTTCTGTGAAGGTTGAAGGTTTGAGTCGATTTAGACGCTCGCGAGTGTAGTATACGATGGTGGGTCGATTTTAAAATAAATATCATATTTTGAGCAGTTCATATATGTCATTATTGCTTGGTATGATACAAAGTAAAGAGCTGATTACAATATCGTTACGTAGATTTATTAAATTATTATTAACCCTAAATAAATTTAAGATTAGCAAATTCAAATTACGTTCCTATTTGTAAAACAGAATAACATAAGATAAGAACTATAACTAAACTATAGTTCCATACTCGTGTTTTTATCATACAAAATATAATATCTTTACAGTTTGTCAGGCAACAGAAAAGGATTCAGTGGGTAAAATTCTTCAAGAAAAAACTAAAAAAACAACCAAATTCTTACATATTTCCAAAACTAAGCAAGAGCGATTTTTTGTATACTTATTTCTTGGAAAACTTCCGACAAATTATAAACTTGAACGTGACCATAGTTTAAGGACATTTTTATCATTTTAAAAACCTTATTTAATTGAAGTTTATTTTAAGAAACCTTTTCTATAAGTTCAGAATTTTGGTTAAAAATAGTTTAAATTATACAAATTTAATAAAACTAAACAGACTTATGTTTTACAACTAACTCTATACAACTTCACATCATTGACTTCATATCATTCGGCCAATCCATTGACATTTATGCTAATACGACTATAAAAATATACATAATCCATATATGCATAGTCGTTTAACGCTGAAAAGCCGATCTAATCAACGCCAACGCATTACAATAATTTTCAATAAAAATTTCCATTTTCATACCAAACAACATAACATGTATATGTAGTATGTACGAGTACGAGTACATAAAACCGCATATATAATTGAAATATACTTGAAAAATTGACGGGTGTATAATTTTATTGTTCGGATATAATATTTTTTGGGTACACAAACATTTATCATAAAAAATATAAAAAAATAAATAAGATAAATTGTGGATAAATAATGATATGAACGAACATTTTCTTTTTTACACATACGGTTTTTTCTGCTTCGTGTTATTATTATTTGTCTAAAAGGAAACTGTGAAAATCGATTATGTGGAATAATGTGATTTGAAATTTTTTGACACACGTAACACAAGAAATTTCATTATGTTGCGCTAAATTGGAAATTTAAAATACTGTTATTTGTAATCTGTAATAATTCATTTTATAATAAAATATATAAATTATAACTGATTTTGTAGGGAAATCGCCGAGACGTTAACTGATTGTTTTAAATAGTTCGCGCGGCTGTCTATATTGTTGCCGTCGTGTCAACATCAATTCAAGACACATTTATTATTTTTATTATTATTTATTAAGATATGCTATTCCATTTTAGAATTCAAGTAAAAATTCTTGTAACCAATCGCTCTTCAACATTTGGGTTAGCCTATTTGTCCTAATTTGTAAATTAGATTTCAAAATAGTAATTGCTGTGTTTTTTTATTAGCGCCCGATAGCTGTTCCGGAGCAGCCAATTTTCTATGTCAAAACTTATATTTAGCGCGCTATTATTGCATATAATTAATTTATTTAACTCTAAACTAAAATTTTTCATTCAACTTTTTAATTAAAAATCGATAAAAAAATATCTTGGCTCACTTATTTATCGGGAGCCGCTATCGGAAGCACTATCCATTTCAGGGTGAAACTTAAAATTTCCCTTGTTTTGTACAACCCTTAAATCAAATAAAACTTCAAATTTTGACGTATGTGAATTTTTTTTTGTTTTGTATTGTTTAGAAAAATATATGTACGAAATTCTTTTTAGTAAAAAATAATTTTGTGTTTTAAAAAAAATTTACAAAAAAATAAATTAAATTTATAATATAATTTAATTTTTATTAAAATTAAAGTACGCTACGTGATCAAATTATTTAGCCGCATACGTACGATATATTGTTGCGACGGGGTCAGACCGATAACCATCGATTTTTTGAAATTGTACAATTATCATATCTAGAAAGTCGGGACGTGATCTAAATGCTATCGATGTGCTATCACAATCCACAATTTGCAATTTTGGACGAATGTTCGAGCGCCGTTTCGGTCGATGTCGAAGGATGCATGTAGCAACAATGCCGAAAATCAGGAATCACATTATTCACCGTATCCCATCGTAAATCACTATGGAAACACCATGATTACTTTTTACAGGTCGAAGGACGTGGCGGTTATGAATTTGGAGCAATCAGTGGAGCAAAAGACAAGCGTGGGAAAATTTTCCGGTGGAAGAAGAACAATTTTAATGGCCTAATTTAATTTAAATTTATATCACTAAAATTTTAATGGTTAAAAAATTTAGTTAGTTAGTTTTAGTTTTTCTTGAACCGCGTCGAAATCGTACATTGTTTCGCGCATTGATTGATTGATTGGACTGTAAGACCAAGTACTTGACAAGTGTCCCGGTTAACGCTGGGCCTATTCCTACAGCCTGTTTACACATAACAATAGGAAGGATAGGAAAGGTTTTTTTTTTTTTTTTTTTGGACGGAACGACCCGGTTTCAGACACCTAGCGATCGTACGGCACAACACAATTCTAATCTACTTCTAATCTACTTAAAGGCTTAATAGGCTTAATGGATAATGATGGTATTGGTCTTCAACAATTGCTTCCCAAAATCAGCAACCTGTGGCACTATTCTGGTTTTCCCTGGGAATAGGGAATTGGGAAAAATATTTTCATAGTATTTTTGTCTAAATTGTGTTTTTCTGGCCTACTGAGGAAATAAGTTTGGTGTAAATATTTTCGAAACAAAGTTATTGTAAATGGGAAAATATTTTTCCCTATAAAAATTTTGTGGAACAAAAGTTTCCCAATACACTTTGTTTTGAAATTTTTTGCACCAAACTTATTTTCTCAGTAGGCCAAAAAAACACAATTTTGACAAAAATACTATGAAAATATTTTTCCCAATTCCCTATTCCCAGGGAAAACCAGAATAGTGCCACTGAGGGAAAAATTTTATTATTTCACGTACATCTGAAAATATCCTGAAATTTAATTCAAAATTAATGCTTTCCGACTTCCTAAACAAGTTGATTGATTGAATCAGCCCGGTTACAGACACCTAGAAGTCGATAGTTAGTAACACAATGACAACGCAATTCTAATCTACACAATCAACAATTGGATGTTTCATTTGCCAAAACGATTAACTTCACATAAAACAAGAAATGCGAAAAATGAGGAAATACACAAAATGGTTTTTCTTAAATTCCTCACAAATTGCAACCTTAGTTACTTTTAATTTTGTCATTTAGTGGTGTTAACACTTATTATTACCAAAATTTGTTTTAAATATAAACCGTTAGGAGCCAATCATGTATACGTTGATTTTAAAATTTTAAAAAAATCAAAATGGAGTTAATCGGTTTGGCTTGTGAACCATCCAATTAATATTTCGAAGAAATATTATTTCACCTACATCTGTAGATTTTCTGAAATGTAATTCTAAATTAATATTTTCCGGTTTCCTAAATAATATAAATATTTATCAATTTAATCCTAATGCAATTCCACAACTTACAGTCGAATTTCCTGAAACCCTAATTATTTAAATTATATTAAAAATTTCTCTAAAATCTATTAGTATTTAACAAAAAATATGTGAGGCATCTCAAAGGCAATGGTACATATTCGATTAATTACCAAGTAAATTATACTGCACAGGACATATTATGCCATGCTCAATGGAGCTTTACCGTTCCTCAACCAATTACTGTTAAATATGGTATGCAGAATTGGATTGGCACTCTAACATTATGCTCAATGGAAGTAGGCCAATTCTCAATTAAAGGTGGTCAAATTCGGTGTGCAAAGCTGGATTTGACGAAATTATGGGATTCGGATATAATGAATTATACCAGGCCGTCTCCTAACCGACAACTTAAAATTCATTTTGCAGAGCTGGGCTAGGATTCTAATAATAAAGTTCAGCTTATATTGGGGTTTTAACGTGTCTTTTTGATGAAGCTCTACAATTCGCCTATTCTGAATAGAACTTGGGAAGCATATCCCAAAAATATATATTGTCAAATCAGATATTCAGAATTGGATGGAAATTTAAAAATGACCTTTAGCGAAATTCTGGAGTTCGGCCGTGCTAGGAACTTTCATAATCAATCATGTTTGAATCTGGTATGTTTAGCTGAATCGCGACTCCAACATAAATCCCGAATGAGGTTATGGATTTTTCCACAAAACAAATCCGAAAACAATCGGCCAACTATCCAGTACCTCCATTCACCATAGCCGAAACAAACTTGTCTTAGCCCGCTAAGAAATGACCTACTCAAATCCAGCTTCACAAAACTAAAATTTGCTAGAATTCCAATCCAGCCCAATTCATACACAACAATTAATTTATGCATCTTCTGCAGTATACTGTCTAGAAACAGATCACTGAGACAATTCCGCACATCTCAGTCAATCAAGAAAGATCAAGGTTTGCGTGAGGTGATGGCACGAACGGAAAATAAAACCACGCGGAGTGCTTCTTACATAATTGGTGCATGAGCAAGTCGTTAAACAGGAGTTAGATGATTAGTTCCATGCAATTGCGAAGCTGTTTAGAGAAATATTGTTGAGTTAGATAAATTCTTTTATATAAAATAGCGCCAGCAGTAAGCAATCTAAATAGTCGACATTAATAGCCCTCACACATCAAAAATTTACTTGTCTTTACAACGAAAATACAAATTAAAAATCATTTTCTCTTTGCCATGCCGTAACACATATCACATCATATCGCACATGACATGGAAAAGAAACACAACTCAAAAACTAAAATTTGATAGCAGAGCAAAAACAAAAAATACTAATTTGCGCTCTAATCAAAAATGTTTTTATTGTGGGATATGAAATATATCTTTCTAGTGAACTAACTGAAAAAGTTTATTTTTTTGTGTTGTGCAACCCCTACATACCACGTGCGACGTGAGGTCTCACCGTTTTCAACCAGTCTACACAAAATATATGTTTTATTTATATTATTTGAAATTTTGAAATTACCAATTTTTACCGCGCATTATTAATAATTAGAGAGAAAAATAATTTATTTAAATAAATTATAAACCAGTTAAATAAACAATAAGAGCAAATAAATAATAATACACCTACTAATGTATGTACATATTATATATTACAATATGTACCTGAATTTAAATTACAATGGGGAAACCATACGAGGACTCGTTTGAGACCAGTTTCTGGCCTCAAAAAACAATTCACGCGCACTCATGAGTCTCAACTCAACGATAAATTTCTATGTACATATGTGAACAAAATAGTCGGAAAAAATCACTTTAAAATGTCTTCGCATAGTTCACCCAATATAACTTATCGCGTACATCCACTCTACGGCAACCCCCCGCCCGTCTCCCAGCTCCCCCCCCCCCCCCAAATAAACGTATAAGTTTTACAGGTAAAGGAGAAAGGAACGAAGATTGAAGAAGCTACCGGATTCAAGCCACCGCAGTATGGATATACGCATCGAAAATAATTTACACAATAACATAAATGCTAAATAGAATATCCATATATGTATTATAAATAAAAACAATTAATCATAAACATATAAACATTAAAATAATATCAATATAATAATATATTAAGGCAATTATTACAATATTAAAATAATTACAAATAAAAACAATCAATTATATGTATGTATAATATGAATATCAATGTCAGCGCCTCCCAAACCACAGGCCTCTTACTACTCTCATTTATCGCACATTTATGTCTAAACCGAGAGAGCACCATATTAATGTTAAGATATTTACACTAACAAAACAACTGGAGAAAGCAACAAAAAACGTCGACAGAGCATGTCGTCATCATTTGGTGTAAGCGGCCTGTAGTCTAGGATGCACACATCCGTACATACACATATACACATATAGATATACATATATATATGTATACATATACACATACATACACATATCCATACCTAAACCAATGCCTTCTAAACTACTGGCCGCTTACACCAAATGATGACGACACACTAAGTCGACGTTGTTGTTGCTTTCTCTAGTTGCTTTGTTAGTGTAAATATCCTAAAATTATTATTGCGCAGTCTCGGTATAGACTTAAATTGACGTCATGTGCGAAAAATGAGAGTAGTAAAAGGCCAGTAGTATAGAAGGCGTTGCCTAAACATACATACCACACATACATTTATTATCTATATACATACTACATACAGAACAGACGTATATACAAACATATGCATACATACTCACTTAATATCCCTTTTCCTGGCTGCCACCACAATTGTGTGGGTAACGCAAAAGTACACATATCCCTTTTCCGTTTTAACAACACAATTGTGTGGGTACGGCAAAAGTAACATGTCAAAAATTTACCTTTGTATGTGTCCTGAACCAACTTACACATTTGTGTATTACTTTCAAACTTATTTTCGTTCGAAAAAAACACTATAACTATACACACAATCGTGTTGGTTGTACTTCAATACAAGTTAAACTTTTTATCAAAAGCGCCATACATACTATGATTTTTTTTACTCACACATTTGTGTGGTTTGGACTTTAATTAAGACATTTTATTTTTTGTCGGATATACACATTTGTGCATTCCACTTAATTCGTTTTCTTTCGAAAAATAACACTATAACTATAATAACAATAAAATAATATATTATCAAAAAGAAATAATTAATATGTTATACAATCTATATGTTATCAAACTATAATGTATTTCTTCAAAAAAAATCCGATTTAACTAAAGATCCATTAAAATCCGGAAGATATTACAACCTGTCATTTTTTAAACACACATTTGTGCAGATGGACGCACGAATACACATCGTAATTTCAATGATCATTTTTATTTTGATCATCATGATCATAAAACTAACACACTACACTTTTATATTTTATTTTATCCTTTTCTCCCATTTAACTTAACTAAATCATTGCGTATATAAAAACCATATTATTATTTTCAGTAATGATTTAACGCATACAACAGTTTATATACAAAAAAAAAACAAATTTGTGTGTAAATACATATAAGAACAAGGATATTTTCTCTTACATTTTTAATATTCTGTTTCTATACACAAACGCAATGAACACACGCTCCCACTCACACACACGCAAACTCTATCACATCACTACTACGGTGACATATTACAAATACGCATTTCTTATTTGAACAATTAATAAACGACATTTAAATAAATTAAACTAAAATTTAAATTAAAAATTCAATAAAATATGTATAAAACTAATAAAAACACTTCCCTTATAAATCCTTTGAATCGCACAGCAAAATCCTCGTACACAAAAATGAGTGTAATACACTCACCATTGCCGCGCACTACACTATTTTATCAATCTATTTTATCTTAATGAATATTAATGTCACTTGACTAAAAGTAAAATTAACAGATTTTTATTACATTTTATTTTTATATAAATAGTTAATCATCACTTAAATCACTTAAGAATAAATTTTAACTTTCACTACATATATTTGACTACCCGGAGAAAGACAAAAAAAAAACGCGTCTTTCTTCTACGACGATCAAAACGAACTCCCCCGTACATTGTTTCGCGCATTGATGAACACTTTTTAGGCATGGTATACTTATTTGTTGTGGTAAGTAATCGTGGGACGGGATTGCGAATCGCGGTAACACACTATTTATTAGTTCATGTGAGCATCTTCGTGGAAAAATATTAGTTGCTCTCCGAAAAATTCATTGGCACATAGACGACATGGAACCTGATTAATTTCATCTTGTTCATCCAGAAAATATTCGGCTTAGGTTGAAGTTTGGGAACCTTCGTCTTTTATAAAATACTTATCGGAGCATGTGAGTTTTTCATTTGGTGGATCTTCATCTTCTTCAAGGCGCTCTTCGAGTTCGTCATCCGGTTCGGACGTTAAAAGTGGAGATTCAACATCTAACTGTTTAGCTTGTGGTAAATCATATTCTAGATATATAGGTTCTATTCAGGAGATGGACTGTCACATAAATTTGTTGTTATTGGTTCTTCAGTGTGCTGTCTCTAAAGCAGACTTATTGAAGGCATTTTGCTCAAGGTGATATCATCCTCCGTCTGTGATTTATCTTAACTGGATCGAATAATCGCTTATCTCCTCCGGGCATAAATTGTTCAATATTTGAAACAAATATTGTTGGGATTCGTACAGTAACGGGCCGCAGTGTTTTTTTTGGTCTCGAACTAAGTGGCGGATCTTGTCTGCCCATTTCTGAGCTCTAGAAAAGAATAGTACATTGGATTAAAATCCTCTACCTACCTACAGGATCGAAATAATTCAATGGTACTTACTAATCCCCATTCTTTGGAAATTCAAAATAATGGACCATACGGTTTTTAAGTTGCGAATTATAGCATGAATAGCACAACACCGTCTCGACATTTTCACACCCATAAATCCATTATCACTATCGCTGTCATCTATATTTATGTTACTTTCACCTGCGGTTGATTACAGCATTCTGAAATTAAAAAGATCGCTATAGAGCGATTCCTTCCTTAGATGGTTCCAGCCAAATACGTACTTATTCATGTCGCATGGCTTATAACTAATATTGTATTCCGTAAATATTGTCCTAATTTTAACGGGCCGTCCAGCTTTTTGTAAATCATAAAATAAAATTTCTTTTTCAACGGGTGTCCTCATTGAGTATAAATTCATTTGGTGTATTATCCCAGCACGGATTATCGTAATCAAATAAAATTTCCGAGTTATTCGATTCCAGCGTATTTAGAAAAGCTCCATTCCAACTATTCATATCGCTTAAATTCGATTATATATCGGCAAATACGGGATCCAAGAAAGATACCGTATCTAGTTTACCATTTATCATTTCTTTACATTTTGTTACGGTTGAACTTTGTAGACGACGCTTTTTTTGCTTTAGCTATAGCCCTTGCTTTTGGATCCTGCACATCATTACTCCCCTCAGCAATTAAACTATCCGTTTCGGACATTTAATGAAATTCACGATAAAATCTAACTCATTTACAACTGTGGACCACGATGTTTTGAATATTAATGACGTTCGAGAGGCTTTCGTTGGAGTAACATTTATATTTATAAGTATCACACTGGCACAGCACTCAAATTTTAAACTTAAAAAGTTATTCACTATAATTACATTGTGAACAATTAAATATTAATAAAACATTGTTAAATTATTTATTTCGCAATTTGTTTGTTTTAAAATGTTTGCGATTTTTTTTCAAACAAAAACACAAGAGTAGAAATGTCATTCGACTGCATGAAGTTTACAATTTAATTTTTTTGATTAGTAGCGACACCAGTGAATAATAGCTGCAGTAGTTTCAGTAGAAAATTTCCCTTCGGCGCCGGATAGTGCTCCAATATTAAAACACAGCAAATATTGCCTACTGTTTATAAATAAATTTGTGAAACATTTTCTTTTATGCATACTAGTGACATCTATTAATAAATAGTAGGAATTAACACACGACCAACGATATCGATGTACGACACAGGGTTAGTAGTATTTTCGGTACACCACGTTTTATTGATGAAGCAAGCAAGCGATTTGTTTACAAAAATTTGCTCCTACTTTCTTCAGATTTTAAGGGACAATGATTTCAACATATTTTGTATTTGTTGCTTTTCTTAGGTTACAGTCATAACCAATATGGTTCGAGTAGCATAAAGGCACGAGAAAAGAAAATAGTAAATAGATGTATTTTACCAACATTTTCAATTTTTGAAGCACTAGCTAATAAAGGAAAAATAAGTGATTTGATTGTTGTGTAATCTCTAGCCTGAATTTTCAGCCCAAATTTTAATTTTTTACTTATTGCAATACCACTTCTGTCATGACACAAAATACACACAAATATTGTGTGTTAAATGACTATCAAATTAATCGTGGCTTCTAAATTTTGTTAATAATAAAAAACAAATTTATTATTGCTAAAACATTAAAGCACAAAAAAAATAATAGGTTCAATTTCCAAAAAATTTGAAAAGAGTATTCTGTGACATTATTTGAGCGATATTCAGCTTGTGAAAAATTATATCTGAATTGGCTAGATATAGCCGCTTGAATATCTCCTCACAGACGATTCACGAGCACTTGACTTGATGTATACCCTCGGACTCGTGGGAATTTTGACAACAAAAACTGCTTATTTCAAGAAAAATTTTATCTGGATACAGTCGATTGAACATTGCCCCACAGGTGATTCACGAGAACCAAAGGATTCGTTGAAATTTCGACTACCAAACCGAGATATTTCCAGAAAATTTCCATAAAATCTGGCATTATCTGGTTATAGTCGCTTGAATATCGTCCCATAGGCGAATCACGAGTACTTGACGCATACCCGACTCGATGAAGTGTGGCTACTACTGAATTGAGAGATTCCAGAAAAACTCTATTTGGAATTATTTGGATACAGTCGCTCGAATATCGCCCCACAGGCGATTCACGAGAGCTTGATGTATACCACCGGATTCTGTCAGTTTGTAGTCAAATCTTCAAAAATTCTAATAGTATATACCAAGTGCGCTTGAATCGCCTGTTTGGCGAGATTCAAAAGGCTATCCCGATAAATTCAGATAAAATTCTTTCAAGTTTGTAGTCAAAACTTCAAACGACTATATTCATAAAGCACAATTTAAAATTTCGGGCTGAAAATTTATGTTAGCTTCAAGGTTAATCACTTAGTGATAATTGAGTTTCCACTCTTTCTTTTTTAGCTGAGATAAGGGCTGTCTAGACTTTTCCCCTAGGTTAACTTAAAATCCATAAAAGTAATTTTTAAAATCTCGGACTGAATGTTATAAATGTCATGACATGATATCATGACACTTTTCACTATCGTGATAGTGATGTTTTTTCGGGCTGGAATTAAACTATCCCAATAGTGATAGTTAATTGTTGCTGGATTTCGTTGGGCTGAATATCGGGCTAGTTTCTTATAAATGCTCAGTTTAGTAGGTCTATCTAGGCCACCAAGCAATAGGAGGATTGGAATAAATAAAAATAATTTTAAAATCCCGGGCTGAATACACTCATACTCTGCTATTTGAACGCTCTTCCGTTGTCAACTGTTGATGAAATTTGTTATACAAATTATAGAAAATCCCATTTATTATACAAATTATAAGTACGAATTGACTCTTTCGGACCCCTTCTGTAAAGCGGAGTATCAGTGTATTATAACTGTCATTACATGGTATCATGACACTTTTTTACTGTCGGCAGTGACATTTTTTCGGGCTGGGATAGTAAACTCTCACGATAGTGATAGTTTTGTGTTTCTATCGCGTTTTCTCGCTTCATATACATTGGTTCCCAGCAAATGATTGCATACAGCACTAATAAATTACAAGCCCACGTTTGTATAAGCTTTTAGTGAAAATATTTGGGTCCCGGCCGGAATAATGGATTTTTTTTAAAGTGCTAATCTAAAAAAAGTTGTCAAGCGGCATATTATAGGCTCAAAAATAAGAGGTCTATAAAGAAAATTCTCAAAAAGCATTATGGTCAAAAACGGTAGTCCAAAAATTATTTTAAATATGTCAAGTTATTTTTAAGTGAATTTTAATCTCCCCTCATATTCCCGACATTTGCTGACGCATGATATTTAATTAACGAAAAACGCTTTAAACTGAATACGAGTACCTTTCAAATTGACGAGGTCAAAAATAACCTACATATTTTCCTTCACTACATGCAAAAATCATAAGAAACAGTCTTAAATTTGAGCCAATAAACTGAAAAAGTCGAACTTAGATAATGTTTTTTTAATTTCTATAGCCGCTTATAAAAATGACTCGTCGAGTGGCTCAAAATTACAAAAATTCTATAGAAATTTTTGTTGTAAAAAAGTAAATTTTCTGCTAGTATCCACTGATATTTTACATTTTTTTTTCTTACTTGCCTCTAGCAGTGAGTACCAATTTTTTTCTGCTGCCGTATAGACATTTTTGTCGTATCTCATTTTAAACTGTTATATGGCTCTGGGCAAATAAATTTGTACTACGACCAGTACAAATATAGTAAGATAGGTAACAGTATAAAGATAGCTGAATCTGAACCCTTGTCACACATCTGCGTGCAGACTTCAGATTTACAAAATTCTATATTAATACGAGCATTAAATATTTTAGTCAAGAGTCTGCACGCAGAATAATTTTTCACAAAGAAACAAAACTTTTTTTTTATAATAAATATAGATGAGTGCGTTTTGTGACTGACGTGAACCAGAAGGGAGAATTATTTTATTTCATATTTGCTTTTCAACCAAGGAAATTAGTTCTGTTTTAATAGTAAATGTTGGCCATATTCCCAAATTTCTTCTAAAAATAATTTTAGAATACCATTTTCGTCCAGCACAAAAAATTTCTTTACAATCTGCAGATTAATAGTGATCTAGTTCCACCTTAGTTGGCCATATTCCAGAGCTTCTTCCAAAAATCATTTTAAAATCTCATTTCCATCTACCATACCAAATTTCATCATGATCGATTAAAAAAAACCATTTAATTCCGCGCCCCGGATGGCATTATTCCAAACTATTCAGATAAATGATTTAAAAATTCTTCGTAATACGAGTAAGCAATTTCTTCATAATCGGTTAAGAAATGACTTAGTCCCGTCCCAGTTGACCATATTCTATAGTATCTACTAAAAATAATTTTTTATTCCCATTTCCATCCAGCATAATAAATTCCATTTTATATGTTCAAAAATAACCTAGTTCTTTGGTCCCAAAATACCATCTCCATTTATCACGCGTAAATGGTTAGTTCAGTCCAAGTGGCCATATTTCTGAACTTCTTCGAGACCCGTTGTTTTATTCCAAACTTTTTTAGATGTCAATATTTACATAAGCTCTATTTTGTTGAGAAGTATAATAATAGAGCTCAGTTCTCGAATAAGATGTATCTAAATTTATTAGAGCAAAAGAAATTTATTTATCACAGTTGGCTCCTTTATCAGTTGAAATTTTGATTCAAATTCGATTTATATAAACCTTAATTTTTTATAATTTTAAAGCAAACTTTAAAGCAATTTCCTTTTGCTATGATAAATTAGAATACAGACACTAAATATTCGAAAACTGGCCTCTAATATTTTAATTCTTAACAAAATACGGCCGATGTAGCATCCAATTTCATTTTTATATTGTACCTTCGCAATAGGCGTAGTTTTACGTGATGACGATGATGTATTTAAATTTCTATGTTACCATTTTAATACATTTGAAAAGAACATTTTTTCTTAATTACTCAGCCTCTGCATAAGTTAGAAGCATGCCGCATAGGCTCTCTATAACCTTCTCGTTATTAAATGAAAGATTACAAAACAAATTTCGTTAAAATTGGTGTACCAGTGTTTTAGATAATCGAAAAAAACCTTCCTTCATACGTTTCCTCTTTATAATAATATTATAGATGTAGGTGAATGCGTTTTATGACTGACCTGAACTATAAGGGAAAATTATTTTTTGCATATTTATTTTTTCAAACAAATGGAAATTAATTCTGCTTTAATAATAAGATCAACGTTATTTATATATTAAAATTCGTGAGTTTGGAATAAATAAATTATAGTTTTGTAGCTATCAGTATAAGCCAAAGCCTTAAAAAATGAACTTTTGAAGAAGAAAAATTTAATTTGATTTCCATTAATTAGGCCGTTAGTGAATGTGTTAAAAATATTTAGTTAAAAATTTGGTAAAATAACATTTTTGTGACGGAATATTTTTAAACAAAAAAGTTGAATTTGAAAAGTTGAAAAGTTGAATGAGGCTGTTGTTCGGAAATACAGAAGGAAATTGAGAGAAGAAACTAAATATTTATAAATTCGGGATAATTATAGTTGTTGTTATTTAATATAATTGTTTTAAATTTTAGCCTTTAGAATACTGTAAATTACGGAGCATTTCAAATGACGTAACAGAGATCATGAATGGAAATTCATGGTTAGTCAACTACCCGTTGCTTTTTTTCAGTGGACTACATTTATATTTTTATAGGAAAGCACAAATAAATGAAAAAAGAATTTTATTGTTGTAACAGTATTGTTGTAATATTATTTAATATCAAAAAACTGAGATTATATTTTTTTAACATCCTGCCAAAATTTATAGACGGTCAAGACTTCGTAAAATTTTTTGTGGTGAATAAAAAATAATTTTTAATTTTCCTGTCAAAATTTAAATTTTTAACAGGGTTTTTAATACATTCACTAACAGCCTTAAATTAATTTCGAAAAACGAAAACAAAATCACGTTGGAACCCTGCGGTTCAATTTTAAAACCTTTCGTACCTTACACTTTGATTTATCATGTGATCTATCAAGCTGCATGGAACAATCGTATGAAAAATTGGGTCTTGTTACATTCGAATACATACAATAAAAAAGTGTGCCATATTTGCTTCAGATCGGTTGAAAGGTTTAGAATTGTTTAGCGAATATATAACAACATGCTCTCTCTTTTATATATTCACAGTGTCCCGCAACTGACTGACAAGAAATGTACTGTATGATGTTTTGTCCAAAACGAAAGTGACTTTAAATGTATTACTTCGCACGTAAAAGCCTACCTGCCAAGTTAAAAACATTTCTCAAAGAGTATTCAACAAATTATATAATTTGGTTTAAAATTCAATAAAAAGATATTACTTCCAAAATATTTTAACAAAAGGGGGAAATTCAAATCTGGAGGAACCAGAGGAAAATCCGAAAAATTCGAGGGAAATTCGAATAATAATATTTAAAATTAATAAACAAAAATTATTTTATTGATTTTGTTTTATTTCTGACAAAGTATCATTTTAGAACTCGAAATTTTGTTAAGCGCGTTTTTTACAAAACACGACTTACTTAGTGAAAAAAAATTGATAAAAAACATTCTATTGTGAATAGCCCGGTATGTGATACCATGTTAAAATTTGTATTTGTGTCGCATATTTCTCTGATTGTGGGTCAACTTTGTGTAGTACATTATTTTCTCGCTGCCGTCACTTAAACATCAACAAAAAATTTTGAGAAACAAAAAAATTTACAAAACCAAAGTTGACAGAAGATAATGCAACTTATAAAAATGATTTTATTGGAAAGGCACACTCTTCTAGATCGTATTAAAAAAGAAACAAAAGAACTCTTGGTTTCTTTTAAATTAAAATTTTAGTGACATGCGATTTCACTAAAAAACACTATAAAAGTGGAATAACTTTTGCATCATCAACAATTCGACTTTACTTGGCTGTTTTTCTTGAAAATCAGCTTCCCTATAATTCTGCTTCGTTTGATCTTCCAATTTTGGGATACCTTGTATATGTATACGAAAATAGAGATTGTTTAGAAATGCCAAGAATTGATGTAGGATGATCTTTATGCAGTTTTAAAATATCCCAATTTCAAAACTCTAGATTTAAAATATGCTTTTGAGAACTAAACCTTGTTTTCTAATTCATCAGCCTAATAAGTTTTTCATATCGGTGATGATCTGATTAAGTGCAAGAATGAGTTGATAAAGCCCGTCATTGATAACTTGAAATATAAAAACCCCTATTGTTTTGATAGCTTTCCTTTTTTTTATTTTGGTACAGCAAAATTCTGCAATCCACCTCATAAATGCTTCCTAAACACAAATACCTTTATATAGAATAAAAAATATTCAAATTTTCAGCACTATATGTACATATATAGGACAACCTAGGAAATGAAAGTATTTGCATGCGCCTATAGTTCAATTCTAATTTATTTACAAAATCGTGATTACCTAATCGTCATTTCATTTCAATCGAATTAATTTCGATCATTGATAATAATTTTACTGTCACTTCGAACACAATAATTGTAATGTTCCGTATAACGAAACCACAGTAAAAAAAATGTGTAATAGTAATTTGACATGACCTCCGAAAAAAAAAACAGAAACTATTTTTTACTATCATAATATTATCTGTATCTATCATATACGACTATACAAATACATTTTGTAATAAACTAAATTCGAAATGTAGGACAGATATAAAATAATCACCTTCATGACGTTATAGGAGGCCGGTCTGTCAATATGTTTTGTTGTTGTAGAACTCATTATTTCTCTTTTTCCTATATACGATTGAAGTTACAATAAACAATTACATATTTTATAGTTTTCTGTTCGATGTGTTTAAAATGAATGTTCATTGAAAACTATGTTACATAGTTTGATTTTGAGATGTTTGTACAATAATTTTCTTCTATAATTTGTGGTTATTTTGATTATGACAAACTATATTGGGTCAGACATTGTATTAATGTGAAATAGATTTCATGCGACATTAAGCACCCAGAAACAATATTATCCTTCAAGCGCTGTTATATTAAAATTTTATTATTACATTTTATTTTATCTCCGACCTACTTAATGCATATTTGCATCTTTGCATACAGCACATTCTATGTTGCCAATGAAACGTATACACTCAAATACATACTGTTTGTATTTAAAACAAATCATAAAACAGTTTTAAAATTTAATTTAAAAATCATAAAATTTAATATAAGAATGAAAAGAAAAACTATTTAAAGTGTGCATAAAATAATCGTAAAGTTAACACACAAAAAATTAATTTAATTACCGGCAGTTTAAAAGTTGCATAGGGCACTACTTATCTGTCTTATGTATAGCGCTGTATATAACAAATTTTATTGTTCGATAATGGTTTATAATAATTTATAACCTTGTGGGATCGAGTTTATTTGCTAGGTTTTCTTATTTAATATGAGAATATATATAGAAGAAGAGAACAAGATTAGCGGTGTGATTATAGGTGGCGTCTTCTTTTTTGTTACCTTGATTTATCATCAGAATTTGGTAGAGTTGAGGATGTTTAATAATTTTCCTCTACGTCATCGCCGGTGATATCATTTTACAAAATTTCATTTTGCAAAGGAGTTGAACTGAGGTTGGTTATCAGCAAAATTCTCATTGTGTAGTTGCTTCTATAATATTTTGCCTTGTAGTTATGCAAAAATCAGCAATTTTTGTGCTACGAGCGTAGGCACTATAACAATCGCAACCTGTCTGTGCTCGTTTCTACTGAACGATCTATTTTAAATTCGTTCAAAATTTCTGCGGAGGACGATGAACTACTTGTGGATTTGTTAATTCTCCTCGATGGTCTCACAGGGATTGCAGGGTTTCCTCTTCACGACCTGCTGATCGATATCTACTTGGGTACATCAAATCTCTCCAGCGCTTTAAATGTAAAAGGTATTACCACCGTGCTTCATTTGTCCAGCGTGGATTGTGCCATCATGCTTACAAATAAAGCAGGCGATTTATTTTCTCAGCCTCGGTTCATCTGCGCTTCCACGGGTTTTAACATTTCGTTTTATTTGCCGGTTTCCGTATTTTAGCAGGCACAGCATTCTCAGAACAAGATAGAAAATCAATAGACCTCTTCCGTTTGGTATGTCGATAACATTATCGACATGCCTACCCATACACACGATTGAGGTTAAAATCTCTGGGCTGGAGTGTCAAAAGATTAGTTAGCGATCATCACACTTTATGGCCCAATGTTGTTGGCAGGTGTTGGATGCCACTTATTCTTCTAACCGAATTTTACTTTTCATTCTACGAAAATTTTAAAATTTTTGCGTCAAACACGGATGTCGCTTCTGATTCACTTGTAGTAATAACACAGTCGCTGAACATGAGGGTCGGGAGCCTATTTTCGCAATGTTGTTTTGGTTAGTGGACTGCATTGTGTATTTCGATTTCAGTTTTCTTCCCCGTGTAGTTTTTGGAAACCAGTCAGTAACCGCAGAACCGGTCAATATGAATCGGGCATTTTCGGGTTTGTGTGTATGTTTATAACGGTGTACGATAAACTATTTATCTATCTATAGGACATTCAGATATTCACCACTGCGCCAGACAGGATCATATATGATAATAAAAATTGCAACGATTGTCAGCACCATTCTACGATGCTGCCTTGACCCTCCTTTGCTGGACAAAATGCACGATACTACAGATAAGTTGGAAGATTTTCCGCTTGATACCTTTAGGTGCCCAACTACTTAAAAAGTAGATAGATGTCAACTACTTTTTAATAATTATAATGGAAAATTCACAAATTTCCTATATTTATTTTTTAGTTTTCGCTGCCATATAACCTATAATTTTTGCCTCATAAGGTACGTCGCCCCTCAGCACGTCGTCGTATATAATGTTCAAAAGTAATGGCCTCAATACTGATCCTCGAGGTCCTCCCGCTCTTTCCACACCATTTTTCTATAGGTTGTATTTGATGCACTCGTTCCTGAATAGCGTTTTTTATTAACTCATAGGGTCAGCTACAGGTCCTTTTGTATGTTCAAATCATTAACATGTTCCGATGGTGGTGTTTTCGGGAAACCGGCGATATTTTCTCCAGGCCAGATACGACGAAGACTATAATTGTGGTTAGAAATACATATCAGGTGAGTGGGGCGGTGCATTTGAATTTTTCAACCTACTCACGACGATTTATTTTGGTCTCCGCTTATGGATCATAATCTATTTTATTAGACAGTTCTTTCCCGCATTAACGTTTTCTCGATTTGATTACCCGCCTAAACAGTTTTCGAGCAACCAATTAATTTTAGCACAAGCTAGGTAGGATATGCTCTGTATCCCAAACAAGTTGGTATGATGCTATGATTCATTTTCATAAAATTTTTTGACATACAAGTTGGACAATGTTTGTTCATTGGTGAACTGGGGTTGTTGCTGTGAGTTGCGGAACCATGTGGATTCCGCGGGCAACTTGTTTTTATTATAACACCATGGAATTGCATGTTTGAGTCATGGGTTTCGAAAACAGCTTGAACATTTTCGACGAAAAGTTACAATAATTTCATCAATTATTGTTGTTGTGGTTGTGATATAGTTTCTTTCTTGTTTTGTGAATATGATGCTGAAAATTAATTCTTAACGCGGCTAGGGGTTCTTAGAAATCAGCCAATTTCACCAATTCGATAATCAATTTGAGGATAAATCTTGATATGAAAAATGAGTTCCGGATTGGTTCTGCAAAATAACGAATTTGAATGGAACATGAATTTACATTACGTAAAATGAGTAATTTAATAGGACTAAGCCATTTCTAAGCAGGTGCTGATGCAACTGGGTTTGTATGATAAAGATGGGAATCAAAAAAGACTTAAGAAGTCTAATTTTTACTTTGTTATTTTATTGTAACGTTTTATTGTGATTGTTCCGTATATTGATATTTAGAATATAGATGAAAAATTTGAAAGAATCGAATTTCGTAGGCTAAGCAGTAATTCGCTAGTACTACAACTACATGGTATTGTTCTATATAGACAATATTCCAACGTAAATATGTAACATCAGTCGTCGCGACCTGATGAGAAGAATGATTTTTTTCAAATCAATAATCTTATCCGTTCGAAACTGATTCTTGTGATTCTTACAAATGTTCCATCTATAAGTCAAAAATTCAAAAATTAATAGGACTAAATTATTTGTCAACCGATTGGAATAAACCTATGTTAAGCACAGTGTTGAATAGTGGTTTTGTGATGAAAATAGAATTCTAATTTGAGTTCGATATCCGGTTGTGGAAATGGCCTGTTCGAATGGAACTAAGCCAATTCACAACCAATTAGGATGGAACAAGAGGTTGCAGATAAAAATGGGATTCCAATAGTAGTGCTGAATCTGGTTTTGGAATATGGCCTCTGAATGAAACTATGCCTTGATATTAAGGAAGCCTATTTTATGCGTAATATGCATATAAAAATTGAATTAGGGATAATTTTCGGAACTGATTTTTCGCCAAAAATGTCAGCACAAGAAAGGAAGATTAATAAAATATTTAAAATATAAAAATACAAATTGTTTGTACTGATTATGGCGGAACTTAGTTTGTATTATAAAAATGGGAAGCGCCATCTCGATTTGTATTATACCATATTGAAATAATATAAGCAATTTCTTAACCGACTGGAATGAAACTCTGGATATTTAAAATTAATAGTTTTAGTGAAACTATGATAAGGCCAATTTTGAAATTTCCTATAATGATTAGGATGGCCTCGTTTAGCACACAAGGAAAATATTCAATTTTATTGTAATAAAGGGACTACTTTCAAATGACCATTTTGATTGGAACTAAATCTGTCTTTAACCGAGTGCGGCGTTCCACTACTCATTGTGAAACGAATCGTTTTAACTGATTTATGTAGACCATTAATACGTTGGAATTTTGATAGGACATGTCTATGAATATAATTGTCATTAGTGTATGTGTCAGTTCACATTAAAATTAATAAAAAAGTTCATATAAATTTAGCGCCCAATAAACTAAAATTCGGAAGTTAACCCTAAATCCAAAATTTGGAATGGCATGGGTGCCACCATTTGTCAACAAATTGTCGACACTAAGTTGTGTTATCTTGTATTGTAATTATTAATAAAGAAATTAATTTGTTTTCATGATCATGAAATCCGAGCGGAAAATTTAAAAATTAAAATTTGGCATGTTGGTTGATATATAAATACAATTTTTCTAATACACTGCGCCAAAAAATATCGGAACAGAATTTTTTTTTCGAAAAAACACCCAGAGTCATGAAAAAACAAAATAAAATAAAACGGATTCCAGTGTCGAAAAGAAAACAAAATTCCTTCAATTAGAAGCAAAATTATTTTTTTGAAAGGTGTTATTTCACCAAGAAACAAGCGTTCAATTATATCTTGGCCAAATAACACCATTCAATAAAATAATTTTGCTTCTAATTTCTAGGAAATTTGTCTTTTTTTCGGTCCTGAAATCCGTTTTATTTTATTTTGTTTTTTTTATGTCTTTTTTGAGTAAAAGAAAAATTGTCTAAAACAAAAAAATATCCAAACGAAGACTCGATATTTTATTCCTAAATCCAAATTAGCAGTTTTATAGAGAATTTAGAAACCTCGAAAATGGAAACTTCTTGTAGATTCATTGAAATTTTAGCGAGAAACGTATCAAAAAGCGTATAAACGTTAACAAATACATTTTGTTATCTACGACAAACTTTTAAGATTCTTTAAATTTTACGTGTTATTATGGAGAACAATAATTTATTTTATCGCATAGGTATTTTAATATTCAAGCGAGATGAATCGCCAAGAACAATTATTTGTTCGCGCTACAAAAATTGTGGCTCTAGTTAAAGCAGGTGTAACTTATCGTGAAATTGGGCGATTTAGTGTATCTGTTGTGAACCGAACTTGGCATCAATATTAAGAAACAGACATTGTGGGTCGGCGTGAAGGATCTGGCCGACCAAGAAAACTACACAAGAAAAGATTGAGCTATCGCATGCTAAAAAAACAGGACAAGCGTGCTCAAGAAATTAAAAGTAATGTACTATACAAAACCAAATATCAAAACAGATGATAATAAATCGATTGAAAGCTTATAGACTAAGATCACGTAGACCTGTTAGAGGTCATCATGCAGTATAGAAACTGGAATCAGTGGGACTGGTGTATTGTCCTTTTTCGGATGAATCGCGGTTTAGTTTGTATGCATCAGACGACCGATGCATAGTTTGGCGTTCATCAAGACATATATTAAACCCTAATTGCGTGATGCCAGTCGTAGCATTACATTCGTGGGATTACAAGGCAGATTTGGTATAGTAACACCACATTCAGCTTTAACATTAACACGATATGTGGAAGAAATTTTAAGGCTTCAATATGCTTTCATGAAACGGCTAATTGGGCGTGAATTTTTTATGCATGCTAATGACCGGCCGCACGCAGCTTTAAACACAAGACAATTTCTGCAACAGCACCACATACATTTATTAAACTATCCTCCGTGAAGTCCAGATTTAAACCCTATAGAGCACAATATGTTACAATGGCGTGTAAGAAGACGGGTAAGGCAACCAACAAATTTAGTAGAACTCCGAGATGCTTTACATGAAAAATGACCACCAATTACCATTAAATATGCCACGGCGTATTGATGAAGTAATGCGGCCTAGAGGTAACACGCGACATTGAAAATTCCATTTTGTTCGTAGATTTTAGTTTTATTACGTTTGAATAAAGTTTAAAAGGATTTTCGTTGGGATACACCTTTTGAAATAAATCACATTTTTACAGTAAACATTTTTTTTCTCCTTGATTTTGAACCACCAAAATTACGCCCGATATGCGTGCCTCATTTTTTAGTTACGTTTCTCGCTTCAATAAATCGACAAGGAGCCGTCGTACAGAAATTTCCACAGCATCAATTTCAAGATTTCTAAATTCTCTATAAAACTGCTAATTTGGATTTGGGAATAAAATAGCGAACAAGTTCGTTTATAGTATGCAAACAGCAGCATATTTTTTTTCTGTTGGACAATTTTATTGGTTCCCTGAAAATTTTGTAAAAACTATAATTACAAAAACAACGCAAGCACATGCGAATATTACAACCTATACACACCACATAAATTCTATTACTAAAACAATTGGTACAAAAATGTTTTTGTATGGAGAATTTAGAATTGGTACAAAGTTCGATTATTATACAAAATAAAAACGTTGCTTTGGTAGGATCGATCTAGCAAAGCAAACTGTGTGATTTTTTTTACACTCGTATCGAAAAGAATAAAACCGTTCAAATCTTGGTATTTTTTCGTAAAAAAATTCTGTTCCGATTTTTTTGGCACAGTGTATTTTAAGAACAAAGACTAATCTGCTAGAAGATTTTCGAAATTCAATTTCTACAATTAGAATATTTCCATTTAATTTTCCTCGATTGTGAAATAGTTATCGAGTGAGTACAATTGTGCCGTTAAACTTTCATTTATTTGTATTTCATACAAAATATCTAAACCAACTTTGACCATCTTTTGAATATTTTTATGTTTGTACATTGAAATATTTTGGAACAATTGATTTTTCCGGTCAGATTTCATGATCTTGTCCGTGGATTTAATTATTTTTTCCTCATTCAAGCCACTTTGTTTGTGAAGCAAGAAACATAATTATTTTTAAATTTGTTAACGGGTTTGATATTTTTGCGACAAACTGCAGTTATTAAATGTAATGTAGCATCATAAACTCGTATTATTCTAAATAATTTTAACTATCAGATTTAAATATTTCGTAAAAAATTAACTCAAGGAATTGAAGGGACCACCAAACTATCAAAGCGTACCTCAACCTGCTCGAATGCAGTGATCTATGAGAGGTAAACGACAGAATGTTTAGCGACCAGAGAAAACGCGAATTTTTTCGTGTATCCACGTTTTAACAAGCGAAGAAACTTAAATATTAAATTTGCTGTTACTACAATGTAATCAAATTTGCACAAATGTACGGCGTTGCATCGTCTGGCTTTTGGCCCTAAATATTTTGTTTGAAATTTTTCGTGTAGCCTTAAAAACTGCAGGTTAAAGTGTGTAACAATGAAATGAGGTCATAAAAGTAGTTTAAATGAAACAATAAAACAATTTTATTTAAATGTTTTGAAAATTTAAATAATACTATGTAAGTCTATTTATAAAATATTCTTTCCATACTTTTCAGAAGGAAACAATTCAAAAGTTCAAGATTACTTACAAATAACGTTAATATATTTCTTATTAAATCCGAAATACAACAAAAACATATTTTTTTTTCAATTTTATTGTATAATGGAAAATTTTATATTTGGAAACGATTTCATTACACGAGAAGTTTTCCGTTTTGTTTTTCCTCGAATCAATTTTTCACATACATACATAATCTCAAAAAATTTATTTACAAGCTTTTTACTTATATTTAAATTTAAAAACATCGCATTAACGGTTATGACGTTTTTCAAGAGATGTTTTAATTTTTAGTAGCTTGTGTTAGTGTTTAAATACCGAATAGCTGGTTTAGAGTGAGTAACAACACCATGGAATTCTAAGAAACTATAAAAAATAAAAAATTTACTATTTTGTATAAAATCACATTTTATGTCTGGTAACACTATAACAATCTACATAGAAAAAGAAAAACGAATTTCTAAAGACAGAGGAAACACATATAAAGGAATTAAATCAAGAAAATAAAATAAACATTTTTCTTGTGCTTTTTTTCTATAAAAATACTTCTAAAAGCTTCTCCAGCTCCAATCAAACGGGTACATAAGTAAGTGTAAGAGACGAAGGAAAAACATATAAATTTTCCGTATAAGACAAATTCACGAGAAAAATATTTTTATTTTATTTTTTGCTGTTGTGTGCTTTCCTTTTCCATTCCTATGATCGTTCCACGAGAAGCATTGAAGAAAATTTATATTTTATTCTTTATACATTTTACTGTTAGGAGATGAGGCTGTTTGCGGTATGAGGAAAGTGATTTTTTATTTTTCCTAAAATGTAAGAAAATTCACCCTAATAAGAAAATAACTTTTTCTCGTACTTCTCTTTATTGTATTTTCTTAGATATTAAATTTTTATATACTGACGTAAAGTAATGTTCTTAAGAAGGAAAAGTTATTTTTCATGTACCAAGTATATATAGAGAAAAACATAGTTGTGGCTCTAACCGCCAGTAAAAATTATTATTAGTATAGGCTTACTTTATATAGAGACAGCATTATACGATCCACACTCTTTAGTGGGTGACGGGTGTTGACAACTTTAAAAGCCACACTGAAATAATATAAATGTTTATAGTTTTAATGAGGCTTGAATTGTATAGCCTGAAATGGTGAGGTTAGTTTTTCAATATTTACGGTTCCATATTTTTAACTTTAACAATAAAACTGTTTTAAATCTCGTTGACCATTATTAAACCTACGTAGAATAGCATGGGGTCTGAAATACGATATAAACTTAAAGAGTAATTATAAAATGAATTTACTTTTAGATTCTTGTACGATGATGATGATCGTCTTAAGAGATTTTTATATTTTTCGTTTACTTTTTGTTTGATTTTATGATTTCGAGGGTGGTATACTGCTGGAAGATAACCCCAATATATACGAAAATTCTTTCCATATGTTGCAAAAATAATGGAAATACTGTAGATGAAACCGTAACTTAAATTTTCCTTCTCAAAAAAGAAATTTTATTTTTATCATTTTGTTCATCTTTTCTTTACGTACATTTTAAGTTTAAAGATTTGAAAAATGTTATTTTACTTAATTTTATAATATACATAAGAATTAAAAAATAATCAATTTTCTTACTTTTTCTGTTTCTAGTTTCCGGGGAAAATGAAATAAATCATATGCTTTTTCAATTTAAAATCACCTACATGACATGTCACGTGACTTTTATCATACATTTTCTTTTAGTTTTTTTAAGATTAATGTATGATGTTTATTCAGCTTTGCAACGTGATTTTCGTTTGTATGTGCATGTAGAAAAGGTTAAATTAATAAAATTGCGTCAGGAGCAATTTTCTAATGTTATCGAGTTATTTTCATATTCAACATCGTGAACGTCATTTATATTTTACTAACTGAATAAACCGTTAACATTTTTTTTAAATATATTCAATATTACTACTGACTCACAGAGCATCTACTAATTTATCTATCTTAACCCATATTAGCCCAAATTAATTTTCTTTGTAAAAAAGATAAACTACTTAGTAAATATTTCGAATAATGAAGTTGGAAAACCAAAAATTGTTGGTAAAATAAAAAACAACAGTTAGATAACTGGTACGAAAAATACAAAAAAAATACCAACTTAACCTTCAAAGTCCTTGAAATTGTGTAACAAAATATAATTGTAAATGTGTTCTGTAAAATTATGGTATTTGAATAATTCACCTGTGCACCGCTGCGATTGCAAAACCATACTAAATATTTTTTCTAAAGGATTTTTATTTAAACAGAACATTGCAGTAAAAATATTCCGTTATAATTTCTCCAATCCTCTTTTTAAGAGATTTTTTGTATTGATCTATAAATAGATCGCTGGGCTAATATGGGTTAAATTAGTTTCTCGGTTGATGATAAATAACCTATTAGCTACTCATTTTACAATAATTTCTTATTCTAATTAAAATCGCCCAGCTGCAGCGGATTCTGCCTCTCGAGCCTGGACACCATCAGCATACGACGGCTCGTGTTTCCATGCTTGTTTCTTTATTTCCTCGGGCACGTATATTCCATCTTTGTCACTATGAAGGTTGTCGTTCCTAATGTACCATGGGGAATTCAATCCCTCGAAGCACTTTATTTTGAAAGTATTGTATCATCTGTGCATTGGTCACAACCCCAAAGTTGGATACCATAGTTCTATACTTGTTTTCTCATTTGCCTGTACAGAAGCAATTTGTTATCTTTTGTGTCTCAGAATTTCTGTCCATCAGTTAGTACATTTTCTTATATTTGATGTTCAAATATTCTTTTGCTTCTTGACGTACTCTTTTCATCTTAGGTTAGCATCGAGGGTCATGCCGAGGTATTTAGCTATAGGTATTTATTTTATATGGAAATACCATATGGAATTTGGTTTGAGTTGAGAATCACGGAAATCCAGTTTACATTGTACTATTGCTTTGTCGCATATTTTTTATGGCATCTAATGGTTGAATTCCACTACCGAGTTTGTTGCTATGAATTTCTTAGAGCAGTTGTAATTGGGATAGTTTCAAAAAATTTTTTTTTTTATTATTGTAATATTTTGGCTACGTCTTTCGTTGTTGCTTTACATATTGTTGTACCGTTCGAATCCCATCAGAGGCTAGATGCAAATCGAATTTTCATCATCGATTACAATCGGTGATGTTAATAAACACAACTAAGACCCTCTGATGGAGTGCAAAATTCAGCACCGACCCACCGTCCATGTCAATGTACAGGTTGAGATGGAGCTTGCAATGTGCAGGTGGTATACTGTAGTTTTGTGAGTAGGTGAATGGGTTAATGATGTGGCGTGAATGCGTGGTATCACAATGGGTCAAAAATGACTTAAGTGTCTATGCTCGTGCTTTAAAGTGATTTGATTTTGTATATCAAAACATTAGAGCATGAGAAGAAATTCAGATAGGCTGCTTGCTTATCTGGATTCCGTTAATGTAAAGCCTATGTTGATTGGCCTTTCGGAGATATGGGTCTATGAGGACGAAATCACGAACTTCAGTCTGGAGAAATATAATGTTTGCCGGATGTAACGAGAATTATAGATCTGGTGGTGTGGCAATTTACGCTAGGAAAGATTTGAATTGTGAACATATCAAGCTCCACTTTAACACTTTTGATGGTAGAGACATTTCCTTTATGTTAGGGTCAAAACTATTTAGTATGTGCCTTCTGCATCTAAAGATTAAATTCTTTCAAAATTTCCAATTTCATTGCGGAATTCAATATGTTTTTGGCTGATTTAACTAACTCTAATATCGACTTTAATATAGATTTTTTATTAAAAATACTGTTGTTGACAATTTACTAGATGTGCTGGCAGTTAATACCCTTAGTATTCTTGTGTTTGAAACTGCCAGGATTTTTAATTCTTTAGCAACTTGTGTCGATAACGTACTCTGTAGGTTTGATCAGAAGTACTTCCGAAGTCCTTCATGCAATGTTTTAGACTTGGGCATATCAGATCATTTTTTAATAGAAACTAATTTCTTTGGTGCTCCCATTTCTAGACCAGTCACAAGAAACTCTGTTGAGATTGTCCGCATTGACTATTGCCAACTGCAAGAACTGGTTCGATGGGAGAATTGGTGCGTTGTTTATAGCCAAATCCAGTGGGTCAATTGCTTTTGATTATTTTTTAAATAATCTACATGGAAAAGTTCATCTTAGAAGCTGCACAAAAACATCTCTAAAGCTGGAAAAGCAGTTGAGCTTAGGCCTTGGATGTCTGGTCACCTATTAAATAAATATACGCAAGAGAAATAAAATATGCCAAAAAATTGAACAATAAAAACGTGTTTTCTTTGTTATGCAATTTTTCAGCCCATGTGTTAACTTTAAGGAGTATATACCGAGCTAAGACAGATATGTTTATGTCTTTAAATTGATTGATTGATTGATTGATTGGACTGTAGAACCAAGTGCTAGCCAAGAGTCCCGGATAACGCCGGGCCTATTCCTACAGCCTGTTTACACATAACAATAGGAAGGATAGGAAAGGTTTTTTTTTTTTTTTTTTTTTGGGACGGAACGATCCGGTTGCAGACACCTAGCGATCGTACGGCACAACACAATTCTAATCTACTTCTAATCTACTAGAGGAAGGATAAAGGTTTAATAGGTTTAATGGATAACGATGGTATTGCTTTGATCTTCAACAATTGCCTCACTAAATCAGCAACCTGAGAAAAAATAATATTATTTCACGTGCATCTGGAAATTTCTGTAATATAATTCTATATTAATACATTAAAACAGCCCGGTTACAAATACCTAGGTAAAGCCACTAGTTAGTAACATAGTGACAGCACAATTCTAATCTACACAACCAGCAATTAATATTTAAAAGAAATATTAATTCATACCATCTAAAGATTCCTGAAATTAATTCTTAATTAATCTACCGGTTTCCTAAATAATATAAATATTTATTAATTTAATCCTCTACAACTCCACAAGTTACAATATAATTTCCTGAAACCATAGTTATTTGAATTATAATAATAATAATTTGAATTATATTAATAATTAACATTAAATTATTAATAATTTCTCTAAAACCCTTAGCATTTAATAAATCCACTGCAAACTAGCCAAATAACTCAGTAAACATATATTAATTATTAAACCTGAAAACAAACTGTATGATTATTATTGACTACTTAATTGTATTCAATATATTCAACCTTATTACTTACTCTTCATGGTTCAAGTTATTAAGATACATAAAAACAAGATACTAAAACATGATTTTCACGCGCAAAATGACAGAAAATAAAAATATATCTAAAATCATTAAAAATTTGAATTTTTATCGATCTAGAAAGAAATACGGAAAAGAGTTTGTTTTACGCCGCAATGACAATTAAATTCGGCAATTTTCACTGACCCTAGCAAATACTTTATAATTAATGTGTATCAAATAAGTGATCATTAATTCTTTATAGTAATGAAAATTAAAAGAGTTGCTAATTAACTTACACATAATATAAGTAAGGTCCAGAAAAACAGCACAAAACTAGTCTACTAGGGGAAGGATAGAGGTTTAATAGGTTAAATGGATAATGATGGTATTGATCATCAACAATTGCTTCTTTAAAACAGCAACCTAAGAAAAAATGTTATTATTTCACATGTATCTGGAAATCACCTGAAATTGAATACTATATTGATACTTTTCGACTTCCTAAACAAAACTGATTGTTTCAGTCGGCCCGATTACATACACCTAGGTAAAGACGATGGTTAGTAACACAAAGACAATACAAGTCTAAACTAGACAATCAGCAATTAATATTACAAAGAAATATTATTTCACAAGCCTATGTATATGTCCTGAAAATTAATAATAAATTAATATATTGCTGTTTACCTAAACCTAAATAATATGAACATTTATTAATTAAATAAAGAAAAAAAAAAAAGAAAAAAGTCATAATCATATATAATATAATAAAATAATATAATAAACTAAAATAATTATAAACAAAAACATTCAATTGTGCATCTAATAAATACATGTACACATACATATGTAAACACATGCATACATATATATATATATATATACATATATACACACATACAGCCAGAAACATTTATTCGTACACGGCACGTCTCTTCTATCAAAGTGTTGAAATTTAATAAGAAAACGAAAACCTCCCCGGATCCTCCCTACAATCCTAGTCCATCAACCATCCTAGACAACTGACAAAAAAAAAAAATAATTCAACAAAACAAAAACAAACAAAAAGGATACCAATCTGAAGATCACAAAACTTACAGACATTGAGCCATGCCACACATGGTACATGTGGTTACATAAGTCCGTCTTCACCTTCCTTTCTTTCCCCGTTTACCTGCAATATCCGTTTTAACTGTGACATTAAATTTTTCGCTGAATCCAAAATGAAAAAATAGAAATAGAACAGAACAAAACAATACAAAAAAAATTTGGTGTTTCAATATAAAATAAGGGTCTAAATTAACAATAAAAATCTATGACGACTTAATTTGAAATCAGAAGCTGAAATCGTGTGTAGCCTGGCTGATTCAGTCGTATACGACTTCACGGAAAAACACTTGAGCATACGGAAGAGCTATAATTTTTTAGTGCGTATTTTCTCTACTTTGCTTATTGTTTATTATTCAATCAGTGCAGTTCAATATTTATTTTATTTCACACTCGTAATTTAATTGATTGTATTCTTTCAAAATGGTTAAAAGTACGTCTTAGTGATTTTCTACTTAACATTTGTAAATCAACAGGACAAAAATTTATGATCGATATTTTAAAGAAGGCCGAAAACAAAATACACCTAGCACAAAAGGTCCAAGAAAAATATCACCATCAAATGAAAAGTTCATTAATCTCGAAATAAGACAAAACCCTAAGTTAACTGAAGTAGAATTAACTAAAATGCTCTTCAGGTTTAATGGTAAAGATATAAATCCCATTACAGTTAAAAGAATTGTAAGAAAAATGGTTATTTTTCACGTATAGCAAGGAAGAAGCCTTTTATTAGTAAAGAAAATACAGAAGAGTAGATTTTGCCTTAAAATATAAAAATGAAGGTATTGAATTTTGCAAAAATGTGATTTTTGTCGATCACAGTCAATTTACCATATTTCAAAGAGGTAAAAGGCAACAAAAAGTTTTGAGAAAACGCGGTGAAGATTGTAATGTTAGAAATGTATGTCCAGCGTTTAAACACGGTGGAAATAGTGTAATGTTCTGGGGTGTTATGGGTCATAAAGGGGTTGGTCATTTGGGATTTATTGATGGGATTATCGACAAGGTAAATTATTTTAACATTTTAAAGGAAAATTTATAAGAATTGGCTCGAAAACTGGATATAGAAAATATTTTTCATTTTTATCAGAACAATTATCCTAAACATAAAGCATGGATTGTTAGAATATGGTGTCTTTTCAAGGGTCCAAAAGTGATTGGACTAAGACTCCCCCCCTCCCTCAAGGCCCAGATGTAAATCCAATTAACAATCTCGAAAGGAAAATGAAAGAAAATCATTCAATTCAACAAAAAAACCAATTAAAATCAGCTATTATTGAGGAATGACATAAAATTCCTACAAAAACAACGAGAACATTAGTAGAATCGATGCCAGATCGATTGAAGGCTATTATAAAAATAATGGAGTTTTTTTTCTTAGCAATAAAATAAAATTGAGTTTTATTATAACCCATCGTATACAACTGAATGTCCGTAAGTTCCACGATCCTCAACTGAACATTCAAGAGTAAATCCCTCTCTGTCCGCTCCCGCTCTGCTACTTCTTCCCACCCTACCGTTCAAGATAATAAATAAACCAAAATTATAAAAAAAACGCGAAAATAAATTTGACCTTCTTAGCAAACTGCAACAACTCTTTTACAAAAAAAAAAAAAAAAAAAAAAAAAAAAAAAAAAAAAAAAAAAAAAACAACGCCTCCGGCCGCACCAAACACAACACAACCGCACCAAACACAACACAACACCTGCCTAACGCACACACCCACATTTAATACAAATACATACGCAAGAGAAACAGACACCCCCAAACGATCGACAACAATAAACGGGCAGCATACGTCCACTTTCCTCGCCCGTGTCACACTTAAACACACATCCAACACACAAAACAGTTGTTATGAAACCCCACATTAAAATGAACGGGAGCTATACATTAAATAGTTTAGGCATCTCATCTCCTCCGCTCCAACCTCCATCGTACCCCACTACAACCGGGTATGCAAATCAAACATCCCCGATTCACACACGTCGCGGCTGCAGGAAAGATCATCATCTAAGATAGTAATCCTTATCTGTGGTTTAACTAAACAATTGTTTTTTTTTGTTGCGTACACCCCACGTTTCATTCCATGGTCGAAACATTTGAGAAAACAATCCGTCGAGATATATTTTTCAAAACGACGGCAAAATAGGGATAGAACAATTATGAGTATATAACATAAAACCATAATCACACAATAGCCACAGCACATAACACATTGCTAGCAAAAACATGTAAAATTGATTATACATATGTTTACCAACAAAACAATATGTACCTGTCTGAAGCCACTATGAAATAATTGTTACGTCTAAATATCTGTATATCTCTTTAAGTACCCACTAACACAATTGTGTGGGTACGGCAAAAGTACCATGTCAAAAATTTACCCTTGTATGTGTTTTCAACCAACTTACAGATTTGTGCATTCCTTTAACACTTATTTTCGTCCGAAAAAAAGTAAAACACTATCCCTATACACACAATTGTATTGGTTGTACTTCAAGTCAAGCGAAATTTTTATCAAAAACTCATGTAATGGATGATGATGATTTTTACTCACACATTTGTGTGGTTTGGACTTGAATGGCCTTTTTTTTTGGTTGAGAAAGGGATATATACAAAGAAATTCAGCTCACAAATTGACTATCAACGATATCACAGCAATGCCTCCTCGATCCACAACTTTCAAAAACATTTGTGGTCTCAAGAATTCATCAATTTAAACAGACGATGTACCCTAAATTACAAATCAAAATTAAATCTCGACCTTATTTCTCGTTATTTCACGATTTCCGCTAGTTAAAAAACGAAGTGTTAAATATTTCTGTTCTTATCAGAAATATGTAGTTGATGGGTTTGGTTACAAATTGAAGAAGGCCACAATTTCTTAGTTGATGTGGATTTCAAGATTGTTGAATGATTTATTTAAGTAAAACATTGTTTGATTTTAACTGAAAATATTGTAAGAAAATAATTAAAAAATTTCTTCAACTATACTTATGAAACTTAAATAAGCTTTTTTTTTTAGAAAAAAAATATACATTTATTATCTGTTTATTTAAAAAAAATTATAAAAAAAAACCGTAATCACATGTATGTTGTCGTCACTGACGTTACATTTACATGAGCAATATTATACCCTCCAACTTTTCCATATCAATTTTCCTGCCTGCTCACACAATTGTGTGGGTAAGACAAAGGATTTTGTAGAAAATTTATTTTTATATGTGTTTTGAACCAACCTACATAATCAAGCGAAATTTTTTTATCTAAAACGACACTACATACTATGTTCTACACTCGCACACTTGTGTGGTTGATACTTTAATGTGCCAAATTTATGTATTTTTTTTGGTAGAAAAAGGGATATCGTGGATCATACATCTATACATCCATACACACATTTGCTTTCCATACGTTTAAGACAATTATCGTTGTGTGTAAATACAAAACGAATAGTGAGAGCGAAGAGAGCTTCAAGAATAAAGAAATTTATTATTTACATATAAACAACATCCATTCGCACACCAACACCTTGAATTCTTCCTAGTACACTTATACAGTAAAACTTCTACAAGTCGATCCATTTAGTTTGCAAAATAATATGCTTAAGATAGAGAAAATTCGAATAAAAGAAATCAAAAACCAATTTCATTCGAACTACCCGAGCATATGTACACATATTAGATATTAAACATATATATGTATATATATTTTTTAAACAGGAAACTGATGAAAAATGTTCCTACCATAAATCGAAATTCGATTTAAGGAGTAATTCGACTTACCGAAGCGTCACTGTATTTACACACACACCCACAATATATAACCATTCAATCACCATATAACATTTATGTATATAATAAAATATATTAAAAGGATACTTCTCTCCATTTTCTTCTCTGAATATGCAGATATATACATATACAGATATCGAAAAATTAAAACGACATAAACTTCGCGTAGAAATATATGCCGTTACAAATATTTCAACACGGTTTAATGTATATAAAAACATTTCATCCACTGGACACCACTTTTTAATTATTATTATATGATTATTTTTTAAAAATAGTTAACTGTTTAATCAAAAAACTACATTAAACTTAAAACTAAAAACAACGCGCACACACATTTCAAAGTGTAAATGATCGATCATTTTCACTTTACTTATTAATTATTACGAACACACAATTATTATTATTAATATTAAAATTATTATTTATTTGAACACATATATATTATATAATATTAGTTAATTAATAAATTTATTAAAACACATTTAAATTATTTATTTATTTAGAGGAGAGACAAAAACACATCTTTCCTCTACGACGTTCGATCCTTCTCTCAGATATGTTTATGTCTTTAAATGTTATAAAAAATATATTATTCGTTTTTACAGATATAAAATATTCTTGTCCCGAAACGAGAAATATTTATATATAAAAATCTATCTCTGTGGGCTATAATTTCTCTCAGTGAAGGACAAACGTTGCACGAGAGAACACTGCAAACACCCACGCTACGAGCGAACAACACAAGAATATACACACCGATGCATCTCGTCCAAATAGCTAGCGAGATAAAATCGGTCGGAGAAGGGCCACTGAACTTGTCACTGAGCATGTTGCATGCGCTTCGCTATTGTACTTTCAAATTTAACCCACACCTTAAGGAATATGTGTTTTATTCGGAATGGGGCTATATTGGATCTGAGCAGTATGGTAAATCACTAGCAATTACGGAAGAAGTGAGAGGATTTGCTGTTGAAGACAGCTTGTAACAGCTGCAATAATAACGGTTTCTTTTACGAAGGACATCTAGTATCTCCTGATTTTTGATGATGTAAACGCCCTTCATCGAGCTTGTCCTGGAATTACTCGTTGTCAAAACTAATTTTTAAGAAGATCGAAATCCATTGTGCAATCTGTTGAGTGCAACTCGCCTATCCACCATAGCACCGTAACACGCTCACTAAAACTAGCTTCTAGGAAGGATCGTTAGATATTACTTAGAAGGGAAAACATTCTAACGGGTTCCACAAGATCTTGCACGCGCCTGATGGGTTCGAATTCTCGTTTGCCGACGCTAATGGTACAACCCTCACGACTCTTTATTGTTTTGTGCTATACAACTTACGACAAAGCCCCGTGCTTCTGGGAATCGTTTCGACGTTTGTATCTGGATTATCATCTTAAAAACTGGTCGTTCTTGGGATCACCACTTTATTCCCTGAAACTGGCCGATACTGAAAACACGTCTTCAGTATCTTCTATGGTAATCTTAGGTACAATTCGGTCTTTCGAATGTACAATACGGCCTGTCACCGTGCCCTAAGCGAATAAGGTATGATCAAGATATTCGCTTCCTGATAAGAGCTGGTTTCGACTTCAAGCGGTTGGCTATACTAAATTATTATAAAACTTATTCTATCGTTTGTGGATTTCAATTGGTGTGCCAAAGGAAGGTAACATTTGCACAGCACTAAATAAAATTTAGGGGCTAATTTGGTTCAGAGGAATGGTAGGCTCGAGGGATAAGGCACTTTTATTCGGGGCGCGTAGCAGAGGTAACTTCCGGCACCGTCGAGACCTGATTATGGTTCAATGGACTAGTCACACCTTAATACGAAGCTAACTTGATTATGTAACTTCAAAAAGCAGGCGAACAAACCCCTCTATGGGAAATAGCGACACTAAAATAAATAATAAATAAAGGAACTTTGAATTTTGTATTGAAAGTTGAGTGCCATTAGGCCCAACTTTGATTACCAATATCTGACACGTTAATATTACTTTTTTACGTACCTGCTACCGACAGGATATCCAAAAGCGTCAATAATAGATATTAAAATTAGGCTGGGTCTTCGTCTTGAAAGCATACTTAAAAAAATACCTTTAGGAGGTTCTGACTTTTTTTAATAGTGGAAAAAGTTCAAATAAGGCAACAATACAAATTTAAGATTTTCAGGCAGATTCTTTAATTTTGATCGTTGAATAAATGAACTCATCAAAACCACGTGTAAAAGAAATATCAATTTTACTTTCCAAACTACTGAAATTTCAGTTTTCAATTTTAAATCACAGAAATTTCAATTTTAATCACAAGGTAGGATAATTTAAACACTAAATGCGAAACGACAGATTTTAAATACTAACCGAAATTTCTGACTACAACAATCACATATACAAATTATTTCAAATTATTATACAATTGCTTATTTGCACAAATATTTTTCATTATAACAATTGTGTATTGTATAGCAAGGAAATCAACAATAAGCTGAAAATACTCCCGTGGCAATGCCAAAACATATTCACTTTCTCTATAATAAATCTCTCCCTGTATTATCGCTTTTTGATATTTCAAATCCAAATTTAATAAGCAAACTTTATTATTCCCAAAGTAAAAAAATGTATATATCAAAGAGAATCAAATTACTAACCCCCAGCCCTCCCTCCACTATTTCCTGTAAATCCATAATCGACTTTGAGGTAGTCGTGACAGTAAGAGTATATATAGCTATACTAGGGGGATAGCATTCTACAAACAAAGAAATACGAATATAAATTTAAAAACAGGTGGCCACCTCTACTCAAACAAAATATCAAAAAAGTTCTACACAAAATTTCCTAAAAAATGAGCTTTTCATTTTTTTTTGAAAATAGGAACACGAGAAATCCAACATCGAATGAAATTATATAAATGCTTTTCACGACGAAAAAAATGGAAAGAAAATTAGGGTAAAATAAAATTCTGAAAAGAAACTGTGATGGGTGAAAGTCGTAACGAAACAAACAAAATAAAAAAAAAATGGAAAGATTTATTTGTTTTGTGTACGAAGAAAAATGAGAATCAGGCTCAGGGTTTTCTTTATAAGTATGTATGTGTGTATACACTTTATTTAGCATAACGTTAACACTGTAATAATATTCAAGGGCTTACAACTACAACGTACAGCGATAGGGCAAGGTCTCCACTTTTTTATGTATTTTGTAGCTATTGAGAATGTTTCAGTTTTTTCCATTCTCAGTGTATTCTCCTGTTTATATATGTATGGCATAGAAGTACAAGGAAAATGGGTGGGAAAATACGTAATATGTGTATATATATACCCATAGAAACTAAATTTTCCGTCATCACTTTCCTAAATTTATACGTTTTCTGGTCCAAATAATCTAAATACATTGTTGTTACTGCTTTCATTCTTTTCATGGAAAATTCATTTACTTGAAGTAATAAATAAGATGAAAATGTATAATAATATGTTAATCGAGTATATAGAAAAAAATACTTGTTCGTTTTCTATTTTTGTTTTGAGATTTTCAATCAGATCAAGGTAAAAAACTCAATCATTATTTTTTGTATATATAACATTTTCATGTTTTTTCTTAATGTTTGTATTTATTTCCGTTATTTTTATTTATTTGATTTGATTTTAAATGAAAATTAATGAGATTTGTTGCTCAAAATAATTAATCAAATCCGTAGATGATTTTGAGTGCTTATATATCCATTAGGCGGGCAATTTGTGGATTTCTACTTAATTATTTCACGGAAATGTGATATCATGGAAATTATATGATGGTCGAGCTGTGTGTTGGGCTAATTTGTTTACATTTCAAAGAAGAAAGCTGTTTACGAGTAAATAACATAAATCTTAGGCACAAAACTTGCCTACACATACAATTAAATCGTTTGTTTTGCTATTTTATGTGTTGCAATATATTTCCAGGTGGTGTCTAATTTTTGAAGTGTTATACTCTATAAAGCAGCTGCAATTTACATAATTGCATAGTTATTTGCAGTTTTTATCGTTGCAATTTTTTTTTTATTTTTCCGTAGTTGCACGCTTTTTGACTTGTGTCTATATAAATTATATCGCTTTTAGATAAGATTATATAACCTACCGCCTAGATTTTGTGTATTGTTTTCATACCACAATTTTTTTTTAAAAATGGAATCATGGCTATCGATTTATGTATTAGTTTTATTGTTTGAATTTTACATACTGTTTTCCAAAAATGTACAAAAAAAATAAAACTTAAACCTCCTTCTACATGAATAGTTTAATCTTGGTCAATTCCAATAAATCTATGTCATTAACAGAGTAAAATGTGCTAACATAAAAAAGTAACAAAAACTTAATGTAGAAAACAATTTTAAAAATTTGTTATGTCTAGGCCGCTACTCAAATTATTCTTACACGTATGTATCGGAATCCCTATGATGCATAATTTCATGGAAAATTATTTAATTAGGGTTAAGGTAAACAATTTTCCTTACCATAAATAAGATGAATAAATAAATAATAATCTAATCTAACCGTAAATACCTTAACATTATAAAGAGAGATGCGGGCTTCGTTGATTTTGTTGTTTCTCTTATTGGATATTTTTGTCAAAAAGGAAGATAATAGGTATTTGTTTCGGAGTACAACAGTTAGGCATGTTTATTTAAAATTACTAGTATAGCATTATCGTTTTTGTTAGCACTCAGAAACTAATTTTGCTTGTTGCATCTATAAAAATATCGGCTTTTTGGATACTTAAAAATGTTTGTCATCTTCGCCCTGAACTGGTTGAGACTGGTGCCTCATCTAGAGAATTTTCCAAGAAAACGAGTACTGGTCGAATAACGAAAAAATGGTATCTTTATTGATTGAATCTTAACTTTTCGAAGGAATTCTTGTTTCACACAAAAGCTTTCTTCAAAAAGCAAAAATTTTCTTGATTTAGAACATTAAATTAAATTTTAATCTGATACTTTGTTTCTTGCATTTAGCAATAATTTCTTTCTCACAGAAAAATAAAAATGAATCCACGAAAAACCACATTTTGAAATGTAAAAATTTATGAACTAAAATACAAGTTATATTACAATATTTATAAGAAATTATTCAAGAAACTATGTATAATAAAAATTATTAAAAAGAGAAATATTCTTAGCTATACAACTAAATTAACAATAATAATTGAATTTTTCTATGTTAAAAAAATTATTGTGTATCAATAAGAAAATATTTTCTTCTGTTAATCAAACTCATGTCTCATTTAAAACAATAATGTGATAGAACGGTTGAACTATTAAGTAATTATTTCATAGGGGTGAATATGTTGTGGCCAACATCCGATTTTCTTTTATCTCGTATAATGGATCGCGTGTTTTACTTGGCATGCTGTGAACGATACCACCTTGTTCATACTAACACTCTAACACGTCCATTCTCGTCTTCTTGCGTGGATGATGCAACTCCCATGATGATTGGGCGACGCGCATGTTAAGTGAATGTCACAACCATGCCAAGTGTCAATTTTACCTTGCGTGGATCATGCAACTCCCAGGATGCTTGAGTTACAAAGAAAACCAAATCACCTACACAGTGACCCCAACCTCCATATCAAAACCAGTTCTCACAACTTCAGTATTACCTGGTTCCATGAGTCTCACCAATTTCAACTAGAAACTAGGCTTTTTCAGCAAACTAACCTTTCCCTACACCAGTTTCTTACCTCGCACAATCGTGTGGTTGTTTTCGATCGACTGGCTGGTATTGGTAACCGAGATATTAGATGTCAAAAAGCGACAGGCATCTCCGATATCATAACAGATCGACACTTAAACATATAAACAAGAAAACAAGGAAATAATCACTTGCGATCGGCTTGACAACACTGAAGTAAACTGAAACTCTCGCTCGAAAACTATATTTTTAGATTCGGAGTATGACCAACTTAACGACTGATCAAATACGTAGTTCGAGTTATTCACTGAGCTTATATGCACAGCCAGCAAACCAAATTTTTTCGTTTTAACTGAAATATCCAAAAAATTATTTACTGCTCGATAAAGAATTTTAAGAAGTGTACACATTTTTTTTTATTATCTCTGCAATCTGTTCTGTCGCCAAGGCTCTCCCAATTCTTTCGCGGTTTGCTTTGCCGTCCTTACTTTTACACCATTGCCAGCCAATTCGAAGACGTACGGCTATAGGTTCGACTTTATCACCATCTGCACATTGCATAGTTCCACGCCAGCCTACACTGGCATTGAAGATGGGGTCGTAATCTGTTGATGAAGATTCCCTTTGCATTCTACCCCTATTGGCCTTCGAACTCGGTACCTCCCGATCCAAACGCCAAAGGTTAAAGAACCAATCTGCCATTTGGTCGGTCCATCTTCTTCTGAGAATGCTGTGCCTGCTAAAGTACGGAAAACGGCAAATAAAACGAAATGTTAAAATCCGTGGAAGCGCAGATGAACCGAGGCTGAGGAAATAAATCTTCTGCGTTATTTGTGAGCATGATGACTAGGGCAACCAAAAATATATGCTCTTAACAATAGGTTTTAGGGTTATATCTTCTAGATTTATTTTGACTTGCCTATTGACACATTTTTTTAAAATTTAAATTTGTTTTGCGATTGTAAAGTAGAAATAGATGACCACGGAAAATGCGTAACAGTCTTTTCATGTATTTCTACTTTACAATCGCAAAACAAATTTAAATTTAAAAACATATGTCAATTTGAATGGCAAAATAAATCTAGTAACCATATTTCGCCTCGTAATTAAATAATTTGCGGCCGAATAGAAGATATACCCATAAAACCTATTTTTAAGAGCATATTTTTGGTTGCCCTAATCATGACATAGTCCACCCTGGACAAATGAAGCACGGTGGTACCTTTTACATTTAAAGTGCTGAAGAGATTTGATGTACCCAAGTAGATATTGATCAGCAGGTCGTGAAGAGGAAACCCAGAAAACCCCGTGAGAACGTCGAGGAGAACTAGCAAATCCACAAGTTCATCGTCCTCCGCAGAAATTTTGAATGAAATAAAAAGAGATTGTTCTGTACAAACGAGAGCAGAGGCTCACAGGTTGCGATTGTTATAGTGGCTCGTACCTCAAATTTTGCATAACTGGCCACAAGGCAAAGTATTATAGAAGCAACTACAATGAGCATTTTGCTAAGAACCAACCTGATAAGCCCCGTTAACAATGTTAAAGTGATTATGAGTAATATCAATTAGCTGCGAACATAACAATAGCTATACACATTTGAATAAACAGATACCAAAGAGGTTATTTTACTAAATTGAGGAATTAAGAATTTTTCATATTTATTTTATATTTAAATGGGATTTCAATATCACTAATAAAAGATTGATCGAGGAACTGAACAATTTTAGAAAGAGGCAAACTGAACTTTTTCTTTAATTGTTATAAAAATAAACATGGCGTTCGTTCAATATTTTTCTAATATTGGACTGTTGTCTCTTTCAACACTGATTTTACAGTGTAAACACAAAACTGTTTAACAGTGTAAAAATTGATACACATCAGACTTTGGATTATGCAATATATAATATTAAAATATGATAAATAAAGGAATTTTTACTGTCTTGTCTTGAGGTCAAAACACCATCTGGTTTAGGTCAGATGACCATATGGAACTTTATAAATATTAGTACTGTTCTAAATTCCGCTCATTATTTTCATGACTTTTTTAAACTTTTATTGTGCTGCCGATGTATATTTACATTTCGAACTGCTAACTGCTGTGTAACTTTTGCGAAACATTTAGTTTCGCTAATATTGGATTAAAAAATTATAGTAGCCCAGAATAAAATGTCTATTATAAACACATTATTACACAAAAATGTAAGAACACATATACATTCTGTCAAGAAAGTAACGAGAATATAGGTCATTTAAAAAGCCCGCTTAAAAGGATTGTAAAATACTTTATGAAGGGGGCAAACAATACGAATTCACCGAAGAGCTGATTGCAGGAATTGAAGCTGCTTGGGCAAAGATATCGTTTGACTGCTTAAAGTCTTTATAGATGATTCACTCAAGGATAAGATTTTTGAAGTAATTTTAAGGAATAGGGTGGGCACTAAGCCAATCCGCAGATTTCACCTAAGCACGCAGATGCTTCTCTCACGGTGATTTTGCCGACTAGATCTCAGGGTTTTGGGTAGTGGGAAAATTGAGGCTTGCGTGCTCTTGGCCTAGACCGTGGAACAGAATAAAAATAAAAGCAAAGTAAAAACTGAAATAAAATTAACGGACACCAGAATTCGTCGGCCGAAACTTGAGAAACGTAATAAATTTAATAAAAACTGGGCGTGCCCACCGAACGACCGGCTCTCCCTGATCGACAAGTACAATATCTGCTGAAGAAACCCCCGAGTGACCCATCGACCCCTACATGGGCCCGCAGGCACAACGAAACAACATAATAGGGTAGGGACGTTTTTCCAACTGACAAAGCGAGATATCTCTAGGCAATCTCCCAAAATTCACACTCCGATAGCTGGAGACTATCGGAGTGCCTCGGGGAGACCTCGTAGATTTTACGGTTGTCTGTGGATGTCCTGCCAAGGGGATGATGGGAAGCGATACGCCCAGCCTGCAAATATGAAACCGACACGAAATGAGAATCCCTCCTCTCAACATACCGACCCGATATAAATTTAGTACTTCATTTTATTGTAAAAAAAAAAAAAAAAAAAGAGAAAAATTGACATAAAGATTAATAACCGGAAAAACAGATCCTGGCCGATGAATGAAAAAGAAAATGGAACCGAATACCAATGGGAATCGCTGTGCAATTTTACAAAAAAAACAAATTCAAAACAAAAGAAAATCTCGCGGATACCAAAACAGAAATAAATTGGACAACACCAAAAATATGATCGCCGAAAGTGAATAATTTTGAGGGGGAAAGCAACGTGCAATCCCGGTCGCGCGCAAGCCCACCGTAATTCGGTGCTCGATTACAATATAAATTTTGCAAAAAAATAAAAAAAAATTGAAATTGCAAATAAAAATAAAAATTTGAATTTAAAAGTTAAAAATTAATTTTTAAATTGAATTTTATTTTAAGGAAAACAAATAAAAAATGTAAATTAAAAAATTGTACCTTAGTAAAATATTTTTAAAATCTCTATCATAAACATTTTTTTTTTTACTTTGGTTTTTCGATTGTAATGGTGTTTGTTCTTAACGCTGGATCTTTCCATTAACGCTGGATCGCGGATAAATTTGAATTTTTGGACTGATAGATAGAAAATGTGTACACCCTTTATAAATGAGTTTTTCATTATATTTCTAAGTTGCGTCTAATCATCTGAACTGAGAAAAAATAACATTAAATTTGAACTTCTCAAAAAAATTGAAAGGCAAGTTAATTTGCTTTCTCAGAATAATTATCGATTATGGATTTATTGAGTAGGGATTTCTCTCTTCTCAATAAAAATATTTTCTTGGTGCCGCGAAAAATTACAGTAAAATTTACATGTAAGAGTAAAATTATAAGAGTAGACAACTGTTGTTTTTACGCACTGTGTCAGGTATTGGAAATGTAATTACTGGAAAATTAAGTTTTAAAGGACTTAACCTTTGTGTGAATACGACATACTCTAGCATGTATTTTGGATTTCAAATGCTTAATTGGCTCTTATAAAAAAGGCCTAATAAATTGGACTGATTTCAGAAGTCCTCCAGAAACAGGAAATAAACAGAAAAAATAGAAATTTAACAATACTGGGAATTTTAGAACTTCGTTTAGCCAGTGTCTTGTAATCAACAGTCACGAGTATGTATGGCCGCATTTCCCGCAATAAATCAAATATTTACAAATTTATTTTTGCAATACCCCATTTCTAGGATCAATGAAATTATAACGATAACTTTAGTTTTATTACAAAACCATTTTGCCTGGCATATTTTACTGTCGAAAAAAGTTCGTGAGAATTTATGTTTTTTTATTGTGTGGGTATGTAATCCAATCCAGGTTTTCAAAATTACGGTTTTGTATAAAAAAAATCCCGATTTTTAGGAAATCCTGGTTTGAATTTTAAAATTTGACATGTGGGAAAATGGGACTCTTAAATAATTTTTTGACAAAATTCAAAAATGAGTTTGCGATAAAGTTCTAGAAAATGGCTAATAGGCATGGAATTTGACCATTTCTTAATAGATTTTGTTGAAATTCGATATGTGCGATGGAAATGAGATTCTAAAATGATTTTTCGATAAAGCAGCGGAAAGGGCCAAATGTCTCGAAAGGCCGCATGTGTCGGAGAGCCAAATGTATCAAAGGGGTTACTTTTCGTTTTTGGAAATATAAGTTTTTTAATTTGATTTCAGGAATATTTCGTAATTTTTTTATCAAATATTAATGAATTTACTTGATAAAATTTGACTGGATATGTGGAATTTTGACATTCGGACAGAGCGGGGGTTAATATATGGCACGGCGGGGGTCAATATATGGTTGTTGTAATTGGATAAAAAAAAATGGGAGTTCACTTCTTCTACCTCTGACTTCACAGCCTTGGTTTTTTCTAGTAAATTTTTGGGCAAGGTATCTTATTTTTATGTTAAAATATTATTAGTCCGGCCGGCCCGAATTAATAAAAAATATTTTTTTCAAAATCCAGACTTTAGAACTAGAAGAAAAGAAAACAGGGATTTTGAAAACCGGGGGCCTACTATGGAAATCGACCAAAAATGAACGGCGTTCGATTTCAATAGTAGGCCCCTGGATTCAATAGTAGGTACCGGGATTTTGAAAATCGGGATTTCGTAGTACACCCTTTTTTATTTTGACGCTGTAGCATATCACTCATTTGCTGCAATAGTGACACAACCCCAAATTCAATCTTTTCTAAGATATTCATTCGAATTAAAGGATTCCCATTAGTTCATATTTTTATTATTTTGTCTCAAAAAATACTCTCCTATTATGTAGTTATTTCTAGTAAATTAGGTAAAATTCCATATAAAAAATGACTCAATTCGCGAAAGTAATTAAGAATTTAAGAGATATTTGATACTATTATAAGAAAATTTACAATATATTAATATATCAAAGAATTATAAAAATTTAGATCCGATTGAGGATCTAGGATCAGAAAACAATTTATTTCACTAATCGGAATGTATTTTTATTTACTTTGAAAAATGCCGTTTTTACAAAAAAATTTGAGAGCAATTTTCAAATCGCTCTACTGAAAAATTAAAATTTTTGAGTTGTGTCACTGTTGCAGCAAATGAGCGAATATTTATGATACATTTATATGATATATCAGTGCATTCTAGATTTTCAAAATACTTAAAATATAACATTTATCCACAATCTGCTGTTATATATTTTTTTCCATAGATATAAATATAAACAAAAATTAATACACACCCGAGTGTGGTTGTATTGGCAGAAGGGTAAAAATACTAGTGTTGACACAAAGGTTAATAATTGTTTTGTGATATATTGATTTTATACTTTAAGAGTTCCTGACAAAAGCGAAGGGTTGATTTTTATTAGGAATAATATTTGCATTTTAATAAAATTTTCTTTAGCATACCGCAATAAATCGTAATTGTTTCTGTTCACATCCTTAGATTACCACAATCCTCTTTTGAGTTGAATTTTATTTATTCCAATTTAGTACACAGCACCTACCAAAAATGTCATCGTTAATTTACCTGAAAATATACAAAAGAAATAAAAAAAAATAAATTATACACAATCTTTCAAAATGCAATAATATTCTTTTTTAAAAAAAATTTCCTGTTTATATCTAACAACCATAGCAACAACTACAAATTATTCAACATTTATCTAGCAATTTTTGGATAAAAAGCTATGTTTATACGTAAATATATAAAACATACCATATACCAGGAACAGAAACATTATATACAAAAATCAACGAGTAAACTATGTACATACTCGTATATAAAGCAGATGTGAAAAGCCACCCCGAAAAGTAGCAATTTTACTCCCCTCAGCTAATACGTACATTTCATGAACATGTATAACCTCATCATAGACGACGATGACGACGACTAGGTACAATAAAACTAGAAACACAAATAGAAGCTGATATGAACTCAACTATTATGCAACGAATGTTGTGTTGAGGAAAAAATTGGAGCAGGGACATTTCGTCGTTTCGAGGGAAAACATAAAAGCATGGAAAAGGGATATTATCCCACTTTCATATAAACGATATCTTTGTTTGTAGATAGATATTCACTGGATATAATTGTATTTCTTTTTGGTGGTGTATTCATCGTTCAAAATGAGAATTACGGTTTAATTTAACAAATAAATAGAATTACAATAGTTGTCATAGTTTTATCTTTTTTAATTAATAATGTATTGAATGATTGCGGATAAAGAGCAAAGGGAACGGAAACCAACTCTAATTGTGGGGACGATAGGTTATTTTACTGATATCCCATTCATGTGGACATATAACATAAATTTAGCTTATACACTGAGATAATTTACTTTACGACCAGACAAAATCATAGAAAAAGACAAACTTATAAGCAAAGTTGTTCTATGTTCAAGGCTATAAGTTCAATTAAAAAATTAAGTTTAGGCCCAATTATTTACGAGCAATGAGAAAGAGACTAAATTATTTGTCCCTCTAGTTAGCACATAGGTTAATGGTGATGATGAAACACCATAATCAAGCGAACTAGTCATTTCCTCATTATTCACTTAGTTGAAACAATTTAGAGTTAAGTTTTTTTCTGTTTAGTATACATTTTAAATAATTTTTTATTGTTAATGTTAAATTAAATTTTTCTTCATCAAATATATAAATCATAAAAAAAAATTTAAAAAAGCAAACAGATGAATAAGTGAACTCAATAAATTAATTGTATATTGTGCCATATATTATTTATTGTTATAAAGTTTTTTATTTAGTTCACCATCATTCATAAAATTATTTTTTTTTATAAATTTTTTAACATATAAATTACTTTTGTAATTAATTGGAATTAGTATAAGTACGAGCGAGTATTATTTGTTTTGTTTTTTTTATTATTTAATAACAAATAATTGTTCATTTATTTTTAAGGTTTATTATTTAATTTGTTATTTGTAGCACATAATGCACTTTGTGGTTTCAGAAAAATATGAAAAACAGGGTGTACGCTAGTATATTTATATTTAATTGTGTTAAGGATTTACAAAACACAATTATCATCAAATACTACTTGTAATAAAAATGTTAATATGTAGTAAAATACACTTACAACCACAACGATGAATAGTGACATTATAATGTCGTAACACATAAGCCCAAGAAAAACGAAACATGAACATTTCAAATCACCTATATAAACTGCTTATGTGTCAATTTCTGTTTTCTAATTCTATACAGATTCATTTCGTACTTAACAGGCGAGATAAATTGTAGGAAAGTAAAACAATTAAGATACTTACTTAATACAATAGATTGTGGTTTAAATAAAAATAAATCTAATTAAGGTACTGCTGAGCCTGATGAGCATATCACAATGGATCATGCGAGGATGATCTTATTTCTTTGAAAGCTGGCGGTAAAGAAAATATCTACGCTTCGAAGTATTCGAATTCGACACTGCTGATGTGTAGTAACACGCCACGGATTTGTGAAAACGAGTTTGAATTTCGTTTACTTGCAGGATTAAACCTGGACGTTAGCAAATTCAGTTTTATCTCTTTTAAATTAGAGTCAGCCATGCCATATTTGAGAAGCTGCTGAAACCTGATTTTTGTCCGTTGGGTGAGGGAGTTCATCGATAGGCGAAAGAACGTTATGCCGCATGTTGATAGAAATTATTCAACACCAAACATTGCTGTTTCAACAAGTCTGATTTGTAACTCTAGTCAACCTAATAAAAGTAATAAGAATACTTCCCTAAATTCTAAACCGATGGAGGGCCTCGTATCAAAATTTAATTTTTTTTTCTAGGAGTATTGGAGAATCAATTTCATGTAATTGTTTTATTCGAGACATGGCTTTCTTCCGATATACTGAATGCTGACTTATTCAGTTCCGATTTTTTGGTAGTTTATAGACGAGATCGCGAGCCTTCTCGTGGCGGTGGCTGTGTTCTTATTGCGGCAAATTTTAATTATTCTGGGAGTGCATTATATTGAAATATAACTTCAATTGCCGAAGGTTTGGATGATACTACAATCTTCCGTGTTTTCGGTGATTTTAATTTGAGGCATTTTCTTGGATACAACATTCTAATTGTATGCTGCACAACCGCGCCTTGTCATTTACTGAAAATCATGTTATTGACAAAATGGCTTCTCTAAACCAATACAAATTTATTTAATTCTCGGTAATTTATTTGAATCTTACTTTAATTTTAACGAAAGCATGAGTCTTTAGTGAAGAATGTAAAACATCATAAATCGGCTCTCCTGAATATAGATTTTATACTGTGATTTGGACGATGCAGTAAATAAATTTTATAAAACACAATACAATTTTACACAGATCTTTAGTGGAATTGATAAATTCGTCCCACTTCGACCTTACCCCAAGTGATCTAAAATTCGTTGGTTTGATAGAGTTGCATCGTGTCAAAATAAAATAGATCGTCTTCGTAAAAAGTATAAGACTCGTTTGATTGTAGATTTTTCGGTGTATGCATTGTTTCATCAATCCCGTCGCTATTTCAAAAAATTGCTTAGAACAAAGTACCGTTCTTAAAAAAATTTACTTAAAAAATGTTGGTCATTTGGCAACTCCAAAACGCACTATTTAGGTCAAATGGAATTTGATTCTACTCGTAATGTTGTCAAAGCGTTCTCAACATACTTTTCGTCCAATTTTATAATTAGCAAAAATGCGACTGTATCTGCTGAAAACCCTGTTGTCATTAATCATCACCTCGGGAATTTGGGTTCAATTAATTTTGATGCAGAAGACACTTTTAATTATATTTAAAGATTAAAGCCAAACCACAACCCAGATCCTGACTTAGTTTCTTCCGTTATATTAAGTGAAGGCACACAATCACTTGCTTTTCCGTTATAATTATTACTGAACAGATCCTTGGAAGTCGGGTTTCTTCCTGAACGCTGGAAATCGTGCCACGTATAATTCCAATTTTTAAAGGTGGTAACGGATCTGCTGTTGATAACTAAAGACCAATATCAAATTTGTCAGCTACACCGAAAGAGTTCAAATACGTGATGCGTAATGTCATCATTCATGAATTTGATAAGATAATAATTCCACAACACACGGATTTATTTCAAGGTCGTTCAATGGCGATTAATCTCCTTGAATGTGTTCATTGCGCGATAAATTGATCTGAAGGAGTTTCAGAATATATTCCATATAGCGACCGCTGCAAGCCTCGGTAGCAAAGTAGCCAGCATGCCTTCTCCAGCGACCGGGTACAATTCCCGATGGTGACAAGGAAAAAAATTCACGGCTGGTTTAGGATCAATGAATTAATCACTCATTATCTGAAATGAAAATATGATTATGAAACCTCATTTGAGGCGGCCAAATCCCTTGATGTCATGTAGTGCCAGAGAGAGAGAGAGGTTGCTGCAAGTTGCTTTGACTGCAACCTCTCCATCAGTCCCACGTTTCGAATTCCTCCAAACTTCCATAGAAATACACTTTTTATGATTTTAATATTAGCTGCGTTTCATGAATTTCAGTTCTCGAGTTCGCACGTTTATCTGCAATATCCTTGCTCTCTACAGTTCTGTTTTTATACAGAACTATAGAGAACCAGGACATTGCAAAAAAACTATAGAACTTTTATAATGAATTTCCTCTGCTGTGCATCTCAGAGGACTACTTCATCTAACTTAGTAATTTGAAAAAAAAATCACTTTTTAATTTTAAATTGAACTTAAGCTATCACGGTCTTACCGGATTTGCTGCAACTACAATAAGTGTTCACACTGCCTACTCGTGGCGGCTACCGTTAACTACTCCTTAAAAAGAGTAGGCTAAATGTGTGAGGGCAGACATTAAAGAATCTTCATTTATGAAAGTGCAAAAAAAACACGTATTAAAAAATTCACAAACATGAATGAAGAATCAAAAATATTTTCGAAACTAAATTTTTCTATATTTTATGCACATAGTTTTACGTACTACGACATAGTTTTTTCTTCATTCGAAAAAAAAAATATTCGATCTCTTATTTTGTATTGAGAATGTCAAGTGAAAATTACACAAATTAATAAAATGATAATACGCGATGAACCAACGTTCATAGAAAAATAAAAGAGTGAATGTGATGAAGATGTTTGATTCACGAATTTGACGATTTTTTGATTTTTGGTGAATCTTTTTCTATTGATGGAAATATTTTGTTAATAAAATTATTTTGTATTTTTTGTTCGTCTCATTAGAACAAGATAGATACGTTTTGTGCATACTCCGGTATAGATGTAGTTTTTCTATTATTGTAATGTTAATTAAAGCTGTATTTTAATAAAAAAAAGAGCGGTAAGGAAATGAATTTTAAAGAATTAATATTTTTCGTTTTTATATTTTTTCAAATCTGATATATTTAATTCCATTATTTTATATAATGATTAATTTTTTTATAAAATAAAATTTGTTTTAGTTAGAATTTTTATTAAATGTTAGATTTATATCACGATCACCGAATTTATTTTATTTTATAGTAAAATAACATCTTCCTCCCTCTACATTTTTATAATCAATAAAACCCTAATTAAACATCTTTATAGTAACATATTTATTCATAATACATAGGATGATCTCATTTGGGATGCCAATTCCAAAGCGGTAATTCCTTGGTTGGCTCTGAGGAACAAGCCGCCTGAAAAGGGAAATGCATTTAAGATACGCTCCGAATACTGAGTGCGGATCAAAATTTTGTTCAGAGGAAAAGGTACACAGCTACTAAAGTATAACCCTCAATACATTTAAAGAAACAAACATGTTTCCATCCAACTGGTAACCGCTTATGCTTCATTTAACATCAAAGTGGTTAAATTCAATTTTTTTTTAAATGGCAAAAATATTTTGTTTCTTTCGTTTGAGTTAATATATTAATTCTATTATATTCACTACAAATCTCCATACATTATTTCCAAACATTTACAGTAAAACTTCGATTTAACGGACTAACTGGGGAGTCCGTTAAATCCCAATGTTTTTAAATCTAATCTATAGGTTTGCTCTTGTCCTGGAATATGGCCACCTAGGACAGAACTCGTTCATTTCTTAAACTATTATGATGGGATTGGATATGTTGGATGGAAATGGGATTCTTAAATGATTTTGGGAAGAAGTTCTGGAACTAGGCTATCTGAAACGGAACTCGACCAATTCTTAACCGATTATGATGGGATTGGATATCTCAAGGTCTTAGAAGGCATCATATTCAATGTTCCCGTGAACAGTTGTCGAAGTCGTTGTTGATAAGAATGGTACAAATTTATCCGAGCCCTTTGTGTAGGGCTCATCACGTGATTTTTTGTGAGAGTATGTAGTTGGACTGCCGCTCCACTTACAAATTCCATGAGTGGATCACGTACTGGTGACAGATGTTAAGGCATCCAGCCTTACCAGAAATATGTTAACATCATGAGCCGGTTGCTTTAAGAAAAACGCCTGCTTATCAACAATTTATCAATATAGCTGACGAAAATAACTGACGAAGAGAGAACTCTCGAAACTAGTACGAAATAAAAAATAAATGTAAAATCAAAAAATTATCAGATAAAGAATGAGATATTCTCAATTTTATTTAAATTTAAAACTAGTGGTAAAAGTGCACAAAAATAATGGAAAATAATAGTGTTTTTATTGTTTATTAAAATATAAAAGAATCATAAAACGAATAACCATAAAAAGAGAAATAAATCATTCAACTGGATCTGTTTAGTAAAATAAATAACAAATATATATGACGAAAAATACGTCAAATCACAAATTTGGTATATGGGACCGGAAGTCGTGTTTAAATTTTTTACTTTTTATGTTTTAAATGTGTAGTAATTGTTAAAAAAAAAAAAACTGTAGAACAAAAAAATTTTTTGTAGTTGTTGTTGTTAAAGTTACAGGGTGTCAAAGTTTGATAAAAATGATGAACATGATGTTGCATATATGGCTATAAAAAAAAAACTAACTATCCGATACTTATAAATGAGGGCTCATTTTAAAGATAAATGAATAGGAATTCTAAAAAAATTATAAAATTGGAACCATGTTTCAACTCTTCCTATTCAAAATGGCCGCCAAAATACTATTTTAGAATTTTCTCAAAAACCTATTTTTTTTGTTTTTTTTTTTTTTTTTTTTTAAATTTTTCCTCATTTAATTCTATTGAACACACCAAAAAATTGTACTTGTGTTATTTTTTGTTTTCTTGCAAAAGACGTTTGAGTATGAAGATCTACCCATTTTTTGTATATAAAATCAATTTCAATGTGGTATTTTTTATTTTCAACTATTTTTACGATCAACTTGATAAAGTAACTGTTTAGAATTATTCAGTTCACAAATCGTTCATAAATTACATCACCCTAGGTTTGATCATTTTTAACTTCCTTTCAGTGTTTTGCGTCTACGCGTGTTTGTTTAGCAAAATTAAATATTAAGGACAAAGCCGTAACTACTATGGCTGTAAATCTGAAAATTTGAAAGTGGACGAACATATATAAATAACATATGACACGTTAAAAACACAAAGTCGCAACTGTTTTACTGGTCACCACCAGGAATCGAACCCGGGACCCCCGAATAACAGAGCAAGCACTCTACTTACTAAGCTAACGAGGGCGACAATTATTCCATTTGATTAAAATTTTTTGCGATTTTCAACGCTATCTTGTTCAAAAGATGGAACAATAGCTTCTGATTGCAAATTGTTATATTGGATATTTATCCTATCAAAGTGACTGCTGTAATTATAATTAGACACGTTGTCACGTGACGTCACGTCACAATTTGTCATTTTATAAAACTGTTCCTCCTCCAGCGACACACGTCGCAACAATCGATACTCCTTCCCTCGTAAAAATGTGAGATAGTTTATGGATAGCCCCTAAAGCAATTAGTAGAACAATAAAATTTTGCCATGAGTCATTTATATTGTTAGGATTAAGCGTATTTTCTGGGGGAGTAGGCCTGTAAAATAACATAACCAGTGGCTTTTGTTAACATTTTTGTATAAATTAGAGTTTAAAATAATATTTCAGTTAGTTTAACTTGTGACGTTCTATTTGAAGCATTTGCTTGTTTAAATAACAAAAAATTAATTTAAAGTAGTTCAATTAATAAGTGTAATAATGTCTGGGCTCAAAAAGTGTTGTAAGCCGTTTCCTGAGACGAAATGTTCGAAAAATTTAAGAAACGTTTCTGATTATATTAAAAGTCCTTTGCCGCGCTCGACTGAAGTAAATGAAGATTCATCGACTTGTACAACGTGCTACCTGGTATCTTCTAAACGTCAGAAAATTGAAAGCGAAGTGTAACCCGTTACTGATTCATCAAATTCACCTGTTACCCAGGAGACATTATCAACACGCAGTGACGAGAATATTTAGAGTAGGAGTGAAAGTCAGGAGTACCAAATAAAAAGTGCTATCGCTCGTGAAAAACTTAATAAAATATTAATAGACATTGGCATGTCTCCTATATATCCGAGTAAGTTGGAATCCAGGCAATATAATGAGCAGCAAAAATTACTAAACTTAACTACCTCAATGACGCCATCATCAACATTTTCGGTATCTGGTATCGAGCCGAAGAATTTAACACAACGCAGTATATGGTACGAACAGCGAAAAATATTCAAAACAAGAATGGGTCACTGAGCCTTCCAGCTGGCAAACGTTACCATTGGAATAATTTTACTAAATAAACACGCGTAGACGCAAACCGCTGAAAGGAAGTTAAAAATGATCAAACCTAGGGTGATGTAATTTATGAACGATTTGTGAACTGAATAATTTTATACAGTTACTTTATCAAGTTGATCGTAAAAATAGTTAAAAATAAAAAATACCTCAATGACTTTGATTTTATATACAAAAAATGGGTAGATCTTCATACTCAAACGCCTTTTGCAAGAAAACAAAAAATAACACAAGTACAATTTTTTGGTGTGTTCAATAGAATTAAATGAGGAAAAATTTAAAAAAAAAAAAAAAAAAAAAAAAAAATAGGTTTTTGAGAAAATTCTAAAATAGTATTTTGGCGGCCATTTTGAATAGGAAGAGTTGAAACATGGTTCCAATTTTATAATTTTTTTAGAATCCCTATTCATTTATCTTTAAAATGAGCCCTCATTTATAAGTATCGGATAGTTAGTTTTTGTTTTATAGCCATATATACAACATCATGTTCATCAATTTTATCAAAATTTGACATCCTGTATCTTTAACAACAACAACAACAACAAAAAAATTTTTTCCACAAACTTTTTTTTTAATCACGGACTATACATAGAAAATATAAAAAACATGAAATTCAAACATGACTTCCAAAAATATGTGATTTCAGGAATTTTTCACCATATATATATACATATAGACGGTGAATAACCGAAAAATGGAAAATAAAAAATTATCCGTCAAATCGAGGGCCCATTAAATCGGGGTCCGTTAAATCGAGAGTTTACTGTATTTTTATCAACAACGATCTCGAAAACTGTTCACGGCGACATGGAATATGGTGTCTTCTAAGACCTTGAGATCTTCAGAACCTTTCGAACCAAGCGGAAATTTACATTTTTTAAGTACTTGCAATACAAGAGCTTAAATGGTCTGGGAGTTAATTCCATAAAAAAACCAATAATTATACTCTCCACTATAGCAGTAATCAAAAAAGAGGAAAATTAAGAGTTGGTTTCTCATCGTTTGCGAGTACAGCAGTTTATCATTTTATAATCCCATATTTATCCAACGTGCCGAATTTCATCACTATCGGTTAAGTAATAGCCGTTTTCTAGGTGGCTATATTAAGAAACTTTTAGAAATCATTAATGAATCTCATTGCCATTAAACAAATCCAATTCCATCATAATCGGTTAAAAACTGCCTGAGTTCCGTCCAAGGTGGCCATAATCCAAAACATCTTCCATAAATCTTTAAGAACCCCATTTCCATCCAGTATACCCAATCCCATCATAATCGGTAACCGAAAAATGGGAAAAAATTGTCCGTTAAATCAAGGTCCGTTAAATTCATCGTCCGCTAAATCGGAATTCGTTAAATCGGGGGTTTACTATATTATAGTTTTCTAATTAAGAAATTTTTTAGTATTAATATTGCAAGGATTTTTTCATAATTTATTTTTTGACTATAAAACATCTTAGTTCTCCAAATAGAGCGAGATTCAAAATAAGCACTTGGACGTAAATTAAATCCCAAGCAAGAAGTTGATCGCTCCATGTTAAACAACTTGAAAATTATTCCCCAATTATTCCCGTTTGCTGCTTCTAGGAGCAAAATTTTGTGGCAACACTCTCTAAAAAATTACATGATAGGGTATCCAGTTTTGATACTCGTAGATATCAAAACTAAGCCCCTCTAAGGGATTAGTAACGAATTAGCATCCCGTAACGTATTGGCGTCCCAAACCCAGCCAACCTGTAAACTAAATTCCTCCAGATATATACATAGATATAAATTTATCATTGCTGAATATTAAAATAACGAAATTTCCTATATCAAATTGTCCATCGAAAATCTAGTTGAACCGTGCCACTTTGATAAAAATCGCTAAACCCAAATTTGTAAAACGGTTAATTCTCACAACACACGGTTCCGGAAAGAATTTTATAACTCTTGAGTTCGATATTTTAAAATATTTGTGAATTAGTTTACTCTTTTTTCATATTTTTCGTCCGTTAGCTGAATAGATAATATTCATCATTTTTTAAAACATTCATCTACGAAAACCAAAATTTATGCTTTTAGTTGTTATGAGAAAATAGAAATCATAAAGTCGTGAAGAAAAAAAATTCCTAATATTTCGATTTTTTCGTGAATACTATAAATTTTTGTTCATCTGTTTTGTGACAAATGAAATACATTTGAATGAATTTTTTAATGTCTGTGTGAGGGTTATATTTTTTACGAGTTTGCGTTGGGCTAACAACCACATCTGTGTGAGAAACAATTTGTTATGAAACCTCCAACATAAGCGGATAAATTTAGAATTTCAACAACGACCTGAGACGAATTAAGCACTACGCATTACAACTCGAAGCATGGAATGCACTCAGCCTCAAACACATGGAGAACCTCCATCAGCTCTTGAGTCGACTGGTCCGCAATAATATCGTTGATTATAAGGGCTTGAATGTAAGCTTTGTCAAAGCAACAACATTAGCAAACACGAATTTGTAGTTGGTTTTCTAATCAACACCCGATATCGTAAGTATACGTGACTGATTTCATACATGTCAATAATAGGATCCGTTTATTCAGGTTTCACGAGCATCGTTTTAATATTTCGTTCGTAAAAGTTGATGTTCCCACTGAGAATACCCCCGAACAAATAAAAAATGCTTTCTACGACAATCTTGAAAGTATGTTGAGTAAAATACCTCAGCATTATATCAAAATCATTTTGGGTGACTTTAATGCTCAAATTGGCAGTGTTAACTAAATCCGTCATGGTACCATCGACCTAGAGACCTTACATCATATTCCAACGACAACGGAACGATGTGTTCATGTGCTGTCGACACCAACAACGTTCTTCAAGTGTGTCGGAATTGTTATGCTTCTCTTTTAAATCGACCAATATCACCATCTCCTGGCGATCACTTATCTCCATTGCACTAGTCCGACATCAACACTGAAATGATTTGCTCATCTCTACCATCGTATGATGAAGTACGTAACATCAAGTTAAAAACGAAAAGCAACATACCTGCTGATGAAGATGGATATTCTGGGAAATGTTAAAAAAGTGGCGAAAATAATGTTCTACCGGATACACGAACTTGTATCAACTGTATGGCCTACTGAGGAAATCCCAGAAGGTCAATTAAATTGCAATAACTACTGAGGAATAGCTTTGCTAAAGACTGGTTATAAAGTTCTGGCCAACGTCTAGTTGCAGCAAAGCCAGCGATGAATAGTGAGAACATCTTGAGCGACTAACAATGCGAATTTCGCCCTAACAGATAAATACCCGATTAGACCACCCTAAGGATTTTACTAGAGACATATTATAAAAAGCACAGTTGTTTGTGAAATTTTAACAGCCTTACGCCAGCATACAAACGAACACGTTGTGGGACGTATTGTCCTATCTAGGAATCTCGACGAAGCTAATATCTATGTGCAAATTAATAGTGAGTGGTTCAAATTGCAAGGTGAAAATCTAAGGAAAATTATCTTTAGAATACGTAGAGCGTCAGCTCAACAAAGCCCAGCGCAGCAAAATAAGTTTTGAGGGTTTTACAAAAGATGGCTAGTATTAAATCGCATCGGGCCCTGTAACTATATTTATGTTAAAGCATCATCATTTCCCTCTAAAAATCGGTATCTGTCACTTCGCTGAAGTGTAAACAACATATTTTTTTCTGTTCTACCCATGTCAACCTTTGTGCGAACAAAACACAATTTGTGGAAAGCGCTGATTTTTGTTTTAATTTGAAGAAAATTGCAGCTGATGGACATCGACTGCTGTGTGAAGCATATGGGACATGTTCCATTGGGAGTACCGGTTCGGCCGTGCTAAAAGTGGCGATTGTGACACCAGCGAAGGGAGACTAGTAAAGTTTGAAGACGCTAAGTTAGAGGCGTTATTGGACCAATATTCATGCCAAACTCAAGAGGAGCTCGCTGAAACTTCGGGAGTAACTCAACAAGCGATTCAAAACCATATCAATACCATGGGTATGATGCAAAAATAAGAAAATTTGGTTCCATATAAACTCAATCCGTTTTTTCACGTGCGAGCGTGAGAATAACTGCTCCAAAGACAAAATCGGGAGGGTTTTTGAATTGAATCGTGACGGGGGACAAAAAGATGATTCACTACGACACCCCAAAGCGCAGAAAATCGTGCGTCAACGTCAACCATCAAACCGTATGTTGCAAGAGTCGTCAAGGAAATTGTGCAGGCGCTTGATTGAGGTGTGGCTCCTTTCCATTACCACTTGTTCCGGTCGATGACTCATGGCCTTCCGGTCGATTTCGAAGAAACCATAAATTGGGCCGATTCTTGGATCGCCGCAAAACACGAGGAATTTATTAGTTTAAAAAATCAGCTAACCAGTGATATTGAAGCACCATACTCTTATTTTTAGAAACTACATCTCGAGCCAGATTTGTTTCAAAGACAACTTGTTTTAAAGCGGATTAATTTTGATAAGATCGACGCCATAGGATGTGGTCATCAATCTGAAATAAAGATATTATTGAAAGCGTAAAATAACGGCTAGTGAGTGCATACAGATATTTTAGAAAATAACCAAAGTCAAGAGCAAGGACTCGTTTAATAAAATCCCATGGCACCAAAAAGGAAATTAAACAATCACTTTTGAATTTCCCTATTTTGAATGAAATAATGAACTAAACAAAGATTTTCGCATAATGTGAATGATGAAATATATACGTACTGTGGGATGTGAATTACTAGAAATGTTTCCGGATAAAGGTAAACTGTCAAAATGTGTGCAAAATTAATAATTTTGACATTTATTTTTATATTTATTGAACTTTCACTTACGCGACAGAAAACATTACAGCACATAATTTCAAACATACAATGTATATAAAACTTGCATCTAATTAGCGTCAAACGAATTACAATTTTCTCCACGTTCATCTTTATATTCAAAATTAAAATATAAGTTGATAGTTTGAACTGTTACTAAACAACAAAAAAACTGTATTATTTTATTTAGAAATTTGCCTATTTCTCCAACTGCCAAAATGATTATGTTGCAAATAGAAAATCAATAGATTTAATTGTAAAAAGATTGGAAACTAAAACTAGCTAACTAAAAAAAAGTCTTATTTCACTTTCATTTGTAAATTTATTTTAATTATTTTTCGCCATACACCTATCAAGTAAAATGCGAAACAAAATAAAAATCTAGCAAACTACAAAATTCATTTATTAAAATGCAATAAATTTAAAATAATTTCTTCTCGCATATAAGAGTTAGTGATTATCTCGACAATATATCTGCAAATGAAATGTAAGTATTGTAGGTACATGTAAAACTGTTTATTTATTAAGTAAATTAAATTGGAATCTTTTAAATAAAATTACAGAAAAAGGAAAAATCATTATTAAGTTTATTAAGAAAGTTTTCTTAAATATTTTTATAGATATTTACACAAAACGTAAAATCTTTAAGAGTTTGAACTGCATAAATTATTTTATTATACTTTTGATGTAATATAATATAGAAAGTGAAACAAAACTAATTATGTACTGTACTGGAAATAGTACTGGGTGTTTGTAAAGTAATTATGTCGTCTTGCAAGTACTCCGTAACTTGTGTATTGATCGGTTTAAATAAAATGTACACGAGAGATCGTGTAAAATTGACTCATTCATGCCATATAAGATTGACGTTCAGTTTTTTATTATTGTCGTATTTGATAAAAGAAAACATTACAACGGAATAAAGTCCCATAAGATAACTTTCAAAATTCTGGAAGTATGGGAAGGAACATGTAAAGAAGGACTTCTTTACACGTTATTATGAAATTTGGTATACGTATGGTTGGACATAAATTTTTGACTAGGAGTTTGTCAACCAGCTTGGTAAGAGTGTGTTTATAGTTCCACTACGCGAGTTCGCTAGTTCAACGCAAACGAGTGCCGATACATCCTGTATTTTGATTTACTAATCCATTATGTAATAGATAAATATGATTTACGTCCATACCATCGTAAACATTTAATCGTAGACCACATCATCGGAATTTTTTTAACCGTATAATGGTTATACGATGATGTGGTTATACTATAACCACATCATCGTATAACCACTTAATCGTAAGACCAGATCAGATATACGTAAGGCCAGTTAATTTCATCAGAGAGATTTTTATTGTCAGTATTTTTGAGTTTGAATTTATTTCGAGGACATCCTTTTCCACCATCTATGCCAAACCCAAAGCCAAACCATTGCTAAGCGGATTTGGAGAGTTTATTATTGTAGTAGTTAGAAATCAGTTTTATGACAACGTAGTTATCCCAGAATTCTTATCAATTCTAATGAAAAAACAAAAAACGAAAAATTATCAAATATATTAAATTTGATTTGTTTTTCATACAATAAAAAAAATTTAAATCTAACGTATAAAAAACTTAAAATTTTGAGTTGCATAAAGTAATAAAAAATTACAGGCAATGTCAGAAAAAAATTTTTCTGTGGCAAATTCCCAAAAATGAACTTTGGGTTGGGAATTTCAATAATTTCCATATAATTTTTCGTCTCGCTCGATAAATTTAAAATTATTTCGCCAAAACTAACAATGTCTCGGATCAGGGCTATATTATTTTGAAATGTATACACTAGAAGCTAAATTTAAGCAGAATTAGAGGAAAATTGTTCAGTGGCAAGTTCCCGAAAATGAATTCTGGGCTAGGAAGTTCCCGAAAATGAGCTCTGGGCTGGCAATTAGCTATTAGTGTATACATTTCAAAATCATGTAGCCCTAATCCTAGACATTTTTAGTTTTGGCGAAATAATTTTAGATTTATCGAGCGGGAGGAAAAATTATATAAAAATCAATGTTCATTTTGCCTGTAATTTTTCATTACTTTATACAACTTTATTTTACAGTTTTTTATACGTTAGATTTTAATTTTTTTTTTATTGTATGAAAAACAAATGAAATTTAATAAATTTGATAATTTTACGTATTTTCATTAAAATTGATAAAAATTCTGGGCTGGGCTAACTTCACACAAGAGCAAATTGGTTATTGATATGTTAGTGTTACCTGATTGAAAAAAATATTTTGTAGGATATCTTTATAGGATAACTTTATATACATACAAGTTAATTTTTATTTAAATATTAAAACTAATAAAAAACGAGGGTATGAGGGGGGGGGGGGGGGGCGTTCCATTTAACCGAAGGGATCGATTGACTAAAATTTCTAAACGTATTTTTCTTGCGTAAAGTAATCAAATGCTAAGTGGTTTTGGATCCATTATTTTAGTATTGAGTATTTATTTTTAGTAAAGGTTTTACCAATAAGAGTGATATGATTTCTAAAAAAAACACACTAATTGCTAAGGAAATTGAAATGTTTTTTATTTAATGTGAAGTACAATCGATACAATTAAGTTCTGAATAAAACGTCATTCAAATGGCCTCCACGACATCTTCTGCAGGAACGAATTCGATGAATCCAATTTTCGAGCAATTTTTCCACTAAATCAAGTCGTATGTCATGAATAGCACGCTCAATATTGACTTGTAAAGCTTGAAGAGAGTTTGGTTTATTGCTAAAGACCAATGACTTCAAATAACCCCACAAGAAATAGTATAATGGTGTTAAATCTTGGAGGCCATTCAATATCACAATTTCTTGAAATAATCGAATCTCCAAACGTTTCTCGCAATAATTCAATTGTTGCACTTGCTGTGTAGCACGTAACCCCGTCTTGTTGGAACCAAATGTTGTCAAGATCAACTTATTCCAATTTAGGCCATAAAAAGTTGGTTATCATCGCTCTATTCCGATCTCCATTGACAGTAACGGTGTTACCAGCTTCATTTCGAAAAAAATACGGACCGATGATTCCACCAGACCAAAAACCACACCAAACTGTCAATTAAGCGAATATAATGGTTTTTCATGATTAATTTGTGGGCTTTCTTCGCACCAGAATCAACAGTTCTGTTTATTTACCGCACCACTCAGATGAAAGTGAGCCTCATCGGAGAAGATGATTTTCTTAAAAAATCGTTATCGTTTTCAAGTTGTTCCAAGGCAAAATCAGCAAATTCACGATGTTTACGGTGGTCCAATGGCTTCAGTTCTTGGGTGAGAACAATTTTATACGGATGCAAACCCAAATCCTTTATTCCCATATCCTTAATCAGTGACAGATGCGTCGGATATGATTATCCTTCCAGATATGGTAGTCTCAAAGTTTACTCTACTAATTTGGGAATTGAAAGCTATTTGTATGTTTTAGCAACGGAATATATAATCTGCTTTTCAAATCGGCGATAGTTTACAAGTTTTGATTTAATGTGTGAGAAATGTCTCCGTATTTCATAAACTCGCATACCTAAAAACAATACTAATTAATGTAGCTCTTTAATTAAGAGTTTTTGTGAATCCCTTTTCCCGTTAAATGGTTTTATATTTCCCATAAATTAAATTTCAAAACTCCTAACACGGTTAAATTAGCTATGGTATATTGCTCAATATAATAAAGCGCATCAAAGCAGTTTTACTCAATTTTTAAACGGTGATTTCCCTAATTTTAGAATGAAAGATGAACGTATTAGTACAGATTGGAAAGACTTTTTTGAAGTGAATAAGGAAAATAAAGATGAAGCAATATGCTGTATCACAAAAAATTACAAAAAAAGATGAATCGCCTAGTGGGCTTTGATCATTTAAAACGGGAACACAAAATGGTACAGAAACGCGAGGCTGCTCGTGATGAAGAAGGTGAGATCAGTGGAAGCGAGGTAAAAGAACAAAGAAAGCGCAACAATCTATACATCAATATTCGAAGAGAAAATCGTTAGCAGAAATCGTCGCCAAATGAGTAGCTAAAGGTTTTCTGTAAATGATTTATCGAATAGTTCATTTATTAAAGAATCTATCTCTGCCAGAGGTTAAATTCTGCCTAAGCATAATGATGACATTATGAAACTAACATAGTTCATGATTATTAATTTATGGCACAGGCGAATGTTATTGACGAAATTCAATGCATCATGGATGGATGAATCAAAACGATTTAGCTTTACATAGACGAATGGACTGGCGTCAACAATAAGCGTTACATCAGTATGAGTGTTCATCACCATAGTGACAAGCTATTCAACTTGGCGTTTTTTTCCAATTTTTGGTCCTTCCCCACTGAAAGCATGCTGTAGTTGGTTACTGAGAGGCTTAAACAATTTATGAAATGTTTTGAAAGTAATGTAGTAGCTATGACTACAGATGATGCAGCTTTAATGCTGAAGCTTTCAAACAGTGATCAGTCTATTGTACAAAAATAACTCAAGTAGAAAGCAAAATGATGAATTTGAAAGTTCCGAGTTATCTGAAAGCTCAAGGTTTGAGGGTGACTTAAATTTCATACGCAGTATTGTCAAATTGTTCTGAATGTCTCCTGTAAAGAATGCAATACCGCAAAAATATGTAAATAGCCGCACCCGATGGAATACTTTTGAAAGTATGTTAGGTCGATTCCTTAGGTTGAAAAATCCCATAAAAAACACTAAGAAAAATTTTAAGAAATGTATTAATGGATTATTATGGATAACGAATTCTTTAGAACAGAACCAGAAAGTGAAATTAATGTGCTAGATGTTGGTGATAGTGAGGATGCTGAACCGGAGGCGCACGCCCAAACACCTTGTAGGACCCGTAAAAGTAATTTAACTTCTTACTCACAGAGCTAAACTTGTATTGTGTTACTGACACTATGACCAGCAATTTAGAAAATCTTAATATGGCCTTGTCAACCATCAAACGGACATCATCCGAAAATGAACGGAATTTTTCATTAGCGGATGGATTTCTAACGAAAATTTGATCAATATCCAGTGATGAATCAATCGATCACATCTCATTGTTAAAAAATTACTTCAAATGAACTAAATTTTTTCGTTATTATAATTTTTGAAATTATGTGATGCAAACTTTCAAATAAATAATTTTTATTGTATTTGGTAAGGCGTATTCTTTCCGGCAAAATTACCGTTACCCGTTCGTATTACAAAATTGGGTTATAAAATTAGTAGAATTAAGTAAAGAAAAAATTTTGTCCCGTCCCGAATCAATCAACGGGATAACAAGCCCGTTTCCCGAGAAGGTGCAAATGTCCGGGAACGGGCTAGCCCTACTTGGTTTGCACCCTTGAGCCTTCGACCGTTCGTGGCATTAAGCAAGTCATTGGACAAGTCTTTCTTTCAACCTTATCTACCACATTCCAGAAAGTGAAGCAAACCACATTTAGAATTCAAATTGACATTTTTGGCGAAAACACGTGGCTCTCTTTAAAAATACAATAATTAAATAACAATAATTTTTCGTATTTCAAATTATTCTAAATGGATTAGCCAACCCGGACCAATATTTCAAAAATAATTGAACTGTTTAACTCACTCCACTCACCATTGCAAATGAGCAGCTGCTGCTGCTCAAAACGATGTTTGTGGATTTTTGGCGTGAATTGATGAATAATGATAAATAAAGTGTTCAAACAACAACCAGCCGGTGTTCGTCGTAGAAAACCCCGATTGCACTGGCGTGATGACATCGGACAAGAACTACGCATCATAGGATATCGAATCTGGAGGGCGAGGACAATGGATCGAGACGAATGGAAGATCACAATGCGGGCGGCAAAATCCCTTCATGGGATGTGAAAGCTAGAAAAAGAGAGAGGTTTGGTAAAGCTACCACCCGTAGTCATACAAAACTACGGTGTTATGTAAAAATTTGCCAAGTTTGATTTAGAAATTCGGCTAAAATATAACGAGCACATTGCTCATCTTTATTATTATAGAGAAACAAAAAAATTAAAAATAATTTTAAATTTATAATAGTTTTCTATACCTATTTACATTAATTTATTTCAAAATTTGTGTTTAATTTGTGCTTTTATATTGTAATACACATTTATCGTATCTGCGTACCGGCTACTCATAATATTATTATACGACGATGAAGGGGGCAAAAGTGCACACGAATACGATATAATTTGGTGGCCTATATTATACCCGCTCTACAATAAAGAGGCCTCGATAAAATTTTAACTTAATAATTGTACAAACATAATAATAAAAAACTAGGGCAATGTATCTTGATTATAAAAACAATAAGATCCATTATAATGGTATAAAATATTCCATCTCAATATTTCATTGACATTAAAACAACCAACAAAAAAATCGATATAATATCTCAAAGACATATCCATACACACAATCTGCTTATTTATAACACCTTCGGAAAGGTGTGCCAAAATTTTAGTCAACACTATCGAACCATGTACCATATAAACATTATAATTTTGATACAACACATAACATAATAAGATGTTTGAATTTTATCTTTGAAATCGAAAACCGAAAACCAAAACACTCATATTGGCAATATACTTTAAAAATATAAAATGAGGTCAAAACTATACAAAAATTGTTGGATTCGACGAGACTTATTTAACCTTATATTTGTATTATATATGCATACACTATATACATATATGAAAACTTAAAATTATGTAAAAATAAGACAAACAAAAATTTTTTTTTCCTTAATTTTTATAATTAACAACAACAATAGCGAGACAATAACGACAACTGACAGCAAGACTTAAAGATATTATTTAATATAATACACATACAAAATTCGTATGCGCGAAGACAATATGTTGTTTGAGTTAATATAAATTGACGTTGATGATGATGGTAATTACTGAATTTAAATTTTATTAATTTTAATTATATATAAGGGAATTTTCAATTCGTTCGTTTTAGCGTCTTTTCTTATGCTCATCTGTCATCTTGGTATAATTTCAGTGCCTCACGCCAATCGTAAGTTGTCGCGACCTATATTATTTTAAATGTGTTCATGTAGCTTTATGTGCAATTAACACTCTTCTGCAGAAAGGCATGCTTTTAAATTACCGTTTAACAGCAGTTGTTGCGGTTAATTTTGCAATTAATTTTATTTCAAATTTTAATTTTATTAAGAAAAAAGAGTCGATTATTTTAAATAATTTATTTATTATCCTTTTATCTCAACACATAATAAAATCGCCATAGGGTGGTAAGCGAATTGTTACATCGATCTGAAATAAGCATTAATTTATTCGTTTTGGCAAAATAATAAGCGTTAATTTTATCACTTTGATCGACAATACCAAATATAAATTTGAATGATTTTTCTCTTCACGTTTAAATGTTGTAGCGATCACACAAAACATAAATTACTCTTCTTCCGTAATACATTAAAACTATCTTCTAACACAAACTTCACTATTCAACTGACGCTTGACTTATTAAAATTTTTTATGGTCTCTGATCAATAAATAAATTTCTTCACACGACGTCGCTTTTTGATTAATCGAAATCGACTCTTCCCAGTTGGAAATTTGTCAACATGAACGTGTATAATTGTTTACGAAAGACATACGTTGCTCTTCCCTACCTTTTTTTCTAAATGCGTATGAAAACCGACAAAAAATAGTTTTTGGTCGGTATGTTGATTTGATTAATTAATGACAAATAACATTAGTTTCTTAAATGACTTGCCCAATTGTAGTGCACGTTCGATGATAATTGTGAGACATGTCATATACTTCTCTTCTTACATGAAAAAATTCGTCTTTCTTACGCGAAACATGTATGACAAGTCTTCCATTGGAATTGGTAAGAATCATTTTGTAATTGTTTTATTTGATTTTAACATACCTAACCAAAATTTTTTGATATTTTTATGTTCGGTAAAAATGCAAAGCACACTCATTTGTATAACTAAAAAATGTACCGGAAATATTAGTCATCATTTAAATAAAATGTTTTATTACGTATCTCAGACATGTCCCATCTAATTCGTCTATGACTTCTCACATGAGGCTCATCTAAGATATGTCATAAACGATTCACCTTAGACGTGTCCCAAACAGAAAGTAGTAACATAATTGCCGATAATATACGCGTGTCATGCTTGACTGTCGCTGATATGTAATTAGTGTATCCTCAATGAATTGAGTTCCTATCGTTATGAAAGATAATACATCAAGCGGATGATCGTTCACCACTGCAAGGGAACGTGACCTGCGATATTAATAAATAATTTCTAAGTAAGTACTTAAAATAGTTTATCAGTAAATAATATTCTTAAAGAGAAATTGAAATATAAGAAATTGTTGCTACATATATTTCTTATTGAAATTGTTCGATTTTGACCAATAAATTAATTTTTCGGATGGCTCCACAACTAACTAAAATCAACAATTTCGTAGTTAGATTTTTACATATTATTTCTAAATATTTTTTTTTCTATAATAAGGAATTACTTTTCTTATTCATTGAGAAAAACTAATCTACTTTAAAAATTAAAATCCAATCGACCATTTAAGGAAATTTTTGAATAAAACTTAAAAAAAATGGAAAATTGCTCGAGCCCTACTTTAAACAATACTTTTTAATATTTGGATTTATGCAAGAGGGAAATTAGCACAAGAAATAAATCAAGAAAATGTCTCTATTTTGTAAAAATGATTAAAGCAACATTTATTTAAATGCAAAAATATTTTACAAGCACTTCAGTAAATTTGTAGTTGTGCGCGGGATCTGCTTTGTCAAAGAGTTCAGCAATGGTTTCAGCGTTTAAAATTAGGCAAATTTAACATTATATAGATACATCCTGTAAACGTGATGAAAACACGCTGTAAAAAGTGAATAAATTCATGCATGGTGAGTTATGAAATTTCGAAATGTTCATCACTCTTTATTTCCTTTGTTAAAAAAACTTTTTTTTTAAGATTGCAAGCTGAAGAGCCATTTATTTGAAAATTAATTAGCCGTTAGCCGCCATCTTACATAAGTACGCAAAACCGTTTCAAATGATTTAATTGATTTTTGGTGACGCAATATTAAAAAAACAAAGCGTTATTTTCTTTGGTCATTGTTACTAGAGTTATATATAAAAACTGCCCTATTACACTTAGTCAAGACACAATTTTGGATACTTTTGTGGAGATTTACTTATTCAAACAATGCTGTGTTCCATTTATCGTAGCAAACTACTCACAAATACTTCTGACTACGTTAAATGGAACGCAGCAAATACTATGATTCAATTAAAAACGTTTTTTGTGGAAACTAACTTAGTTGAAAAAAAGTCTCCCCCTGAGTATAGTTATTGTAGACTGATTAGAGACTTCTAGTTTGAGAGACACTTTTGCAAATAAGTCAAACAGGTGAACATTAACTCTACTGGAAGGGAGATTTGTAGACGTGCTACTCTCGCCAAAACAAATCATAAATTGGATCACATTCTTAATAATAACTTTGACATGAGTCAGTTTCAACAAAATAACCCCCCGATTCCGACGATAAGACTACTAAGACTATCTTAGCTAAGACTTTCTTGTTAAGACTTTTTTTTAAGACTAAAGTCTTCATTGAAATTCTAAAGACAGTAGTCTTAAATAATATATTAGAAACTCTCCAAAGACTTTTGTAGAGTTGTCGAAACCAAATTTTTACCATATTGTTTCAAATTTATGAACGAAAAGCGACAGTTCAATTCGAAATTGTTAAAAAAACTCATATTTATGTTATATACATATATGCGCTGAGAGATTATAAAATATTTTATTTTGAATAATTTTTCCCGTTTTTGGTCAAATACATATAATTATTGTTTTTGTTTATATGTCAAAATTATGATTCCTAAGCCCACCTATTTCGCTGATATTAACGAAGACAATTTTTTAAGACAACTGACAGATAAGACTAAGTGCAGAATACGAATTTAAAGTATCTAGTCTTCGTTAAGACAAAAGTTTTCGCTAAGACTGAAAATACGTCTGTGACTGTACGTTAGAATCAGGGGTAAATTACGAATTGGATCTCAGTTTAAGGCTGTTTTCCCGAAGTGAGGCCTTGTTTACGGAAACGTACTTATTTAAATAAGTCGTAAAGGAAGTCTCCACCAAAAATCTTTGCACGGGTCTAGGCTAAAAACCTTTGTATTTTAAAATTCTTATCAAATAAGTTAGTGAAACCGCTTTGATTAGTTTTACTGAGAGCAACTTTACTGAAACTTTGTGTATACTTAAATAAAACACTAAAAGTTAAGAATAATAGTACACTGTGACGTGAGTGCCATCTCTTGTAAAATAGTCTCTATTGTACTAGAATTTTATTTTCGATATAGAAATAATAACTTATCTGCAGTATTTGGAAGTAAATATATGGTTATTAAAATTAACCAAGTTCAATATAAAATATATCTCAAACAACCTAATCGCATCCAAATGCATATCTCATGAATTTTATATCTCATTAAATTTTCCAATCGACAATATTTGTCAAGCCCAAATAAAGTATATCGTAAAGTAAATTTTTTGCTATGTGAGAAATAATAACTATTTTTAGTAGATAAATATTATTTTTTAATTTTTGCTGCAAACAACAGTTATGCTTGATAGTTTTAATAATAAATAAAAAATAGCTCAATATGCATATCAGAAATATTTATCTTGAACTTCAATTTAGAAAGAGTCTGAGTTGTGGATCAGACATGTTCTGAAATAATAAATGTTTGTGTTGGGTGAACCTTAATTCATCGGGCCCAATACAAAAATTTATGTATTTTTCATGAACTAGAATAATATTACAAATATAAAAATCAAATAGGAAATAATAAATTATAAATGTCACATTCAGATTAGTTACAAAAACTCCTAAACTGAATGTGTAACATATCTTAAATAGATAAAATAAATACTCAATTTAAGAAAATTTTAAATTTAATAAATAATTATCTAGTCCAGTTATCTTATAATTATGTAAAATTTGGAAAATTCATATATTCGAAAGCGTTATATTTTATTACGAATTTAATATTTATTTTAACTTTGAGAATTATAAATTGAGCTGAGAAATATGTTATGTCTCAACGTTATAAGAAATTAAATATATTTTTCGTTTTTACAGATATAAAATATTCTTATCCCAAAATGAGATATATGTATTTTATAATATATAAAAATCTATGAAAATATATCTCCATTAATTTCTCTCAGTGTAGCAGGAAGCAACCTTAACCTTTAACATAGGAGGCACATGCAACAACCAGTAAGATGAAACAAAAAACTGGGTTTCAAGTTATTCTCAAGAAAATTGGCTCGAACTAAATTGCTTGCTACTCCAACTCCAAACACGATCGAACAATGATGACTCTGTGAACTGAGAAAACATTTAAAGAGACGAAAATTTTAAAAATGTACGAAAATAGAAAATTTTTACTGTATTTTTTTTGGTCTTAACCGCTCTGAAGAGCTTCAGAACGCTCTAAACTGCTCCAAACCAATTCAATGTCACTTGAAACCAGATATTTTGCCTGCCCTGTCGTTCCTTCCGACTTCATAAGATTCCGGCTGGTAATGTAGTAGCTTTCTCTTACTTCGTTGCGCATCGAAGAAGAAGCGTTTGCATAAATAATCCTGGGTAACTTTAAATTTTGTATTATATTGGTAAAAAAAAATTCAAGTTAAAATGAAACAAAACACTAGTGTCTAGATACTCTCAAGAAGATGTTCTAGATGACTGGCACCGCAGTCTATATTTTTCGATATAAAAAAACTGCTTTAAACTAAAAACAAATTCTTCCCACTTATTGGGCCCAACTGCTGCACTATTCGAGCTTTCCCTAAGAAAAAGGAATTAGGAAAAATATTTTGCCAAAATTATCATTTTCTGGCCTACTGAGAAATCATGTTTGAACTAAATTTTTGTAATTTAGGGAATAGTATTTCCGCATAAGTTGGAAAGAAAAATTATTCCCAATTTTAGTTTTGTTTTTGAAGTATCAGGAATTAAGTTCTTGAGATTCAATTGGAGAAGCAGTTTAGGGTGATTTAGTTTAAATCACTTTACATCAGTATAGAGCACATTAGAGCAGTCTAGAGCGGTTCACAGCACAGAAAGATACTCTGTAGGCTTTCCGTACTATGAAGCACGCCAAGCTGCTCTAAACGATTTATTGTTGAACAATATTTTTGCAGAATTTAGAAATTAGCCTTGAAATTTGAAATTGAGTTCAGTAGCACCAAAACGCAAAACATTTTCATTTCAGAAAAACTCGGCGTTTATAATATGGCGTTTAGGAGCTGGAGAACCAAGACCTATGCTGGCGCTTGAGTTAAGGGGGGCACACTTTACTACATTTACGATGTGGAAGAAATGTATATTATGAAACAGATCCGAATTTTCCAGCTATAACAACATCGGACTTGACAATAAGTATTTTTGATAAACATTTTCACATTTTCGCCAGAAATTTTTCTGGAAATGGATTAAACAAGGGCCCGCGACGACTGATTTTTCTATTGCTAGAACTTAGAAATAAAAACAAATCGATAGCAGATATTTATCAGTGTTACTCATCCTACAAAATAACGGAACTATAAAATTAATAATGATTAATACACAAACAGCTTAAAATAGCTATATGTATTTTCCTTAAGAACCCTTAATGATCTGGAACGTGCTACTGGAATAATAGTTCATTTGGCGTAGACTCGCTGAAATGGTTATGGCTGCCGTACCGAACACGATAGTCTTTCAAGAAAACAGCATTTTTTTGTTTTACTAAAACTGCCAGCGAATTGTCGGGTATTTTTTCATTTACTTTGACATATGAGATTTATTTTCAAAAAATTTTAGGATAAGCTAGACAAAGTATATTACTTCAGTAAACTTTTCAGAAGCAGTCAAAGTTAGAGTCTTAGTAGAAGAAGAACACAGTATACAATTTTCTTTTAAGCAACGATACATGGTATCATTTCTCATTTTACCCAAACTTATTGTTGTATAATTAAAAATTTAAGCATAAGATTGTTAAAAATTAGTTGTAGAGGTGCTCTATCCGATCAAATTCAAATACATATTTTATCCCGTATGCCATACATATTCTGAATAGAATGCAACGAATACATTTTCCTAAATTTTCTATGTACAATGAGAATCCGAATCGTGTCACTGATTAACTTATTTGAAATTTAATCATTTTCACTGATATTTATTTGTTTATTGTGACTACCATATGGGTATCCTAAATGTTGAATACCGTAAAATTTAGGCCCCATTTAAGTTCCAGCCAACTTTAGTTTCTGTGTTAACGTTATTTTCGATGCTTTCGAAAGTATTCATATCGAAACATTATTGCTAAATTACACCACACGATATTTTCAGTCACAAATCAAAACCCAACATAAAGAGAAAGGAAATGAAATATGGTATACGAAAAAATTTAGCTCAACATTTTCACAATAAATTGTTTTCTCAATACACTTTTCATGTTCTTTATATCAACAAACAAAATTTAAGAGTTCGATCATTTATTTTTTTCAACTGAATGAAAATGTATTAAGAAATTGAAAATCAAAAACAGTAAAACGAAAGGTTAGTGACAAAACGAAACCACCAAAGTATATATCAAACATATATAAATTTATTCGCAGATAAACAAACAAAAACGATATTTCCCACCAGTGATGATATAAATTTTTCCAACCCGTAATGATGTAAATGAGAAAAAGAAATATATAATCAAGTTTAACGCTTACAAAAATTCATGTCATGCCGAAATTAGACGGAAAAGGACAAATCGTAACCTGAAACAGTCAAAATGGAAACAGTTCCATTTATATTATCCGTAGCCCTCAGATATTTTAACATCAACATAAAAGTTTTATTACCTAACGTTATTTTCCTCTCTAAATCGAGCAATTTTTTTTCGTTTTCATCTTTCGATTTTCCCATTTCCCATCAGTTTCATTTTTTTAGTTATTTCTTTTTGTTTGTGCTCTTATAAGAGATAGAACATAATTCCAATTTTATTTAATAGAAAATAAAAATGAAAATTGTATGAATGTATGTACAATGTACATAAGTCTGAACGAAACCAAGCAACAACAACAACACAGCATATCGTATATATAATACAAGAAGCACAAAGAACGAAGACTGCGGAGAGAAAAAATATTGTAAGCGGGAAAAATAGGTCAAATGGAAGAATAAAATGAAAATTGAATGAACGAAAAACTATATAAATTGTACATTTATGTAATAATAAATTTATTCCCGAAGATGAAAATGTGGAGAAGAAAATTAAAAAAACTCAATTAAATGAGGCGATTTTCCATCGTTTTATGTATGTATGGGTACATACAATGATTCAAAGGTGATAAAGATATTTGGTTTATGCCCAATTGTGTGTGCACCGAATAATTAGGAAATGTCTAAATCTAAAGTATTTTTATGTGTTGAAATGAAAAATTATATGTCGTGTTGTATGCAAAGCGGGAACATTTAGGTCAAATTGGCTTCCCAATTGATATAGCGGAATGGAATAAAAATTGTGATATTCGCTTCCAAATATAAAATAATATTACGCGGTCTAGTTATAGGTACTTTAAGTATTTTGTTATTATCTCAAACTCAGAGTTGATAATTGACCTACTAAAAATTTCGCAATTCACTTACACGTTTTATCAAAATCACAAGTGTGGTTAAGAATTTCCTAAATTTTATAAAAAAAAACTGAATTTAGTTTTTGGTGAGCGGTGAAAACTATAATATTGCGTATATTATTAAATGTGGCTAATTACTGAAATTGGAGCATGAGAAATTTTGTTAAACAGATTGATAGTTATAGGTATTTATACAATAATTATTAACGGTGTAACTAAATTACTATTGCCAAAATAAATTGTTGAGAATAATTCTCTTAGACTGAAGTTGAATGGTTCTTAACAATAAAAAAGATTCCAAGTTCGTCTTTCTCTGGTACTTTTGCAATCGTTACCAATTTAATAATCAGTGTTTGGAATTGGCACATTGTTTAATTTACGTAGATCACATGATAATTCATAGTTTAATACAAAATACGATTTAACGTTTTGCGGCCGGATTTTTTTCAGAATATTTTTTTTAGAGCTAGAGTTCTAACTTACGTATATAATTAAAAATAAAAAAATAAAAATATTTATGTATATGTAATTTATTATTCTTAATTTTTAAGAAACAATTTCGTTAATTATTGAAATTTATTACAATTCATTTATTTTTGGTGGAACTTCAAAAAACAGTTTTTGATAGCTGTAAGGCATAACCCAACATTGCAAGATTTACAATGCCATCTGGTACGATGTGGTTCTTTTTTGTGCTGCAGTTGGCACATCTTACTTTATTACCATGAACGGGTAGATGCGCTGCTTTATCCAACGGAATTTGCTCTAACGGAACTTGAACTTTGAACCTATTTATCGACTTTTCTATGCTGATTTTTCTACATTTTTGCGATACTACAGGGTTAGCTCAGATCAATCCATTTATAACAGCCAATTAGAATTGTTCAAAGTCAAGCCAGCGCCTTCTGTTCCAATTTTATATAAAATAAATGCATTTACTATAGTCAAATCGACGAAGTGGAAAAAAATTCGATGCAACCATTTCTTAGATTTTCTGTTTAACTCATAGCAAGATTTTAACATTTCAGAAAGATCCCCCATGGCCATAAGTTTGTTATAACCCTTTACTAATTTTATACATTTCATATTTTTTTCTACTACTTCTTCATCTTCAGGGCTATGAAAATTGCTAAGAAATAAAATAGGTTTTTTATCCATCCAAATCAAGGCCAATATTCCATCTTTGATTAGTTTCCAGTCGTATTCCCCCTTGAACTTTTGTTGCCTTCGATGAAATTAATTGGCATGTCCTTTCGCCCTTTCCGTGTTGTTTCACATGCATATATAGAATCTTTTAATAAACCACTTTGTAACTTTTAACTCAGTACTTAAAATAATTATCAAAATATAATTCATAATGTTTCCCTACTAAATCTTTGCTCAGATCTTGTAGCGAGCCCATAATTTGTAGCCCTTTTTAATCGGTTTCTTAGGCAAATTTTGATGTGAGCTACTTCTTCTTTTATACTTTATCATACACTCAGAAAACATATGATAAATACATGATTGCATTTACCATAATATCATCATTGTATGTTAAATACAATTATTTAAATGATTGATTTTATCATACTATGTGTTGAAGCGGGTTGTGAATAAATAAATACACGAGCGTAAAACTATTTAATTATTACTTTTATTAATTGATTGATGGCTCGTGCGTGCTTGCTGCTCGAAGGTTTTTGTAAAGAGAGAGAAAAAAGCGTGTGTCGATTCATCGTGGTGTTTTGACATCTTTTGAGTTGTCCGATGGTGTTGAATTGCCCGATACGTTGTGGTTAGCGAGTGCCCACCAGTAGATGGTGGCACCGTTACATCAAATGTCAACTCCAACACTATGATTGATTTTATCATACTATGATATTCTTGATCATTCTTCTTGATCTTCTTCATCATAACAATGATGATCACTCAAAAAAACATTTTTTTTCGTTGATAAATTGATAAATTTTTTTAATAAAACACTTGTAAAACTTCCTTATAGTGACAATCTTTATTGGTTTGTAGGAATATCGATTTCGAAATAAATTTCTTTTTCAGTTCCTTTTTACAACTATTCAATTTTATAAGTGACAAAAGTCAACAGTAAAGCTAAAACAATGGACTTCAACCATTATAGCACAAATTTTTTTTTTCAGTGATCATCATAGTTATGATGAAGAAGATCAACAAGATCAAGAATATCATAGTATGATAAAATCAATCATAGTATGATAAAATCAATCATTTAAATAATTGTATTTAACATACAATGATGATGTTATGGTAAATGTAATCATGTATTTATCATATTTCTTTTCTGAGTGTAGATTCGTCAATTAAGATTGGATATTACCGGACAAGTAGCACAGTGGTTAAAGCTTCGGCACTTGGACCGGGAGGTACTGGGTTCGAATCCCACCAGAGGCAGGATGCAAAAGCGAATTTTCATCATCGATTACAATCGGTGATGTTAATAAACACAACTAAGACCTTCTGATGTAGTGAAGAATTCAGCGCCGAGCCACCGTTCATGCCAATGTACAGGTTGACATGGAGCAATGTGCAGGTGGTATACTGTAGTTGTATGAGTAGGTGAATAGGTGAATGGGTTAATGATGTGGCTGAATGCGTGGTATCACAATGGGCCAAAAATGGCCTAAGTGTCAACCACTGAGACCAAGGTTCGTCAATTGATTGATATTTTGATGGCTGGTAAAACTCCTTGTATGTTTGGGATAGTTAATCTAGCATAGGCCTGATTTTGTGTAGCTTATCATTAGCTGGCTCTCCGTTATTTGGCTAAAGTAAGTTATTATGACATTTGCATATAGGCATAACAGCAGAAATAAAATTAGCCTGCAATTAAAATTTTGATGACCAATAATCACGATAGCTGGGTTGCTTTTTTATGTCCATAAGAAGATTTAAAGTAAAAAAATATTTTATTTCTTCAATTGTAGTTGGTGATGTTTTCGCTATGTCTCTGAATTGCATATCAATTAATTAGTTTGAAAGACTATCATTTCCAACAAATTCTTTGAAAACAACCTGAGAAACATTTCTACTGGATATTCCATCCAAGTCGTTTGAAATTTCCGGATCCTTCGAAATTTTAAGCCCTACAGGTTCGTCAAACGGCTGCACTAGAGTGCTATGCCTAACATCTCTTGTCTACACTACATTGTCTTTTAAAAACCTTGACAATGGCAATTCATCATCATTTTCCCAATCAATATCGACTAGTTCATCAACGACTTCCCTAAAGGAAGTTTCCATAAATTCTTGCTCAGAATGAAACGAATTAATCTCTAATTCCTCGTCGCTATCCAAAGCGTCAGAGCCACTGGAAGGAATTTCATCTAAAATCGCGTATAATTCTTCACTGGTTAGGTGCATTAAATTATTTTTTTGAAATGAATATTTAATTAATTATAAATAAAAACTAGTTTTATTTTTTGTACTTTTAACAATATTTATTTGAATATTTGATTTTTTAAAAGATCGATTTCGGATATATTCATTCTTCAGTTTTTTTTATATAACTATTACATTTCTTAATTTTGCGTTGGTCTTATATACTAAGGTTACTCTAAATTTTGACTAGTCCTTTCTGAGTTTTTCTTATTATTAGGTCGTAAATTCTATTGGTTTTGGTGTTAATTTTGTCGTCAGGCAAATTGTTATTGTGTTTTTATTTATATATTTCAAGTTCTTCGAGTCTGTCTAATTAATGTCCTTTCCTAATTCTGTGTAATATTGTTGAATTTGTATTTATGTCAGTGGATTTGTGATCTTCGTTTTTAATATGTAGTGCAAAATTAGATTTCGGTTCTGTTTTTGCTTTGTCGTTGATATGTCCTTTGTACCTGTTTGCCCGATGTAAAATTTTGGGCACTCGCCCATGTTAGTTTGTAGACTGCTGCGTCTATTTTTTGGGGTGTTTTAAGTTTGAGTTTTTGTTCTAATTTATTACTGTTTTTGTCGTGTATCTGTCGTGTATCCGAATTTTTAGAAAGTCTTTTCTTCACGCTTATGAATTTTTATTTAAAAAAAACTGAAGAAGGAATATATCCGAAATCGATCCTTTTAAAAATCAGATATTCAAATTTATTATCACTATAAGGAAGAACTAAAAAATATTGTTAAAAGTACAAAAAATAAAACTAGTTTTTATTTATAATTAATTAAAGTGATAAAAAAGTGATAAACAAAAAGTGAAAAACATGATTAATATCAAGACAGGTACAATAAACGGAGTAATCCCGAAAGGGAAGGAAATAAGCGCGAGCAAATTCCACGCAGACGTAGTATAAGTTAAAAAGTAACAGTGGAATAAGACTCACTATTTCAGAAGTTGAAGAAGTTAGTAAATAAAGTTTGTGATTTTAAACGCTGTTTTCTTTTCAAAATCCTTTGAACCTTGGAGTAAAACCTTGCGAGGAGCAAGTAAAAACTGAGGGAACCGGAGCGATGGATGGAACGAACGAACAGCCGAATTTATTGTAAAGCATAATTATAAAGGAACAGCTGAATAACAGAAATCAACCATAAACATGGGAGATATGATGGAAGCGCTGCTACAACAAATACAAGTGCCCAACTTGCAGATCTGCGAGGGGTAAGATGGACAATATCCTGATGTATGTAAAGAGTGAAACGCCCAATTGGCAGAACTACCGAACAGCAGAATGTACAGAAAAAAATTGACCAAATTCGGCATACTAAAGATCTTCAAATTAAAGAGCTTTGAGGAGAGATAAAGTCCCTTGAAAAAAATGTCGATAGCGAAAATAAAATTAAAGAAAAGGTCCACTTAATAGAGAAGGTGATAGAGAAGGTCAACAAACTGCCAGAGATGCACTGTTTTCACAAGCTTAAGGGGAATTTTTAAGCCGGACATTCGACGATTTGAGATAGTCCAATTTGAAGCAGCAAAAACGCACTCATATTGGCACTTCGAGGGAAAGCTGCACATAATAGGTTTTGCAAACTGTATCCACATCAGAAACGAGCTATGAGCGTGTCACGATTGATTTTTAACTTGAAACTAAGATAAGGACAGTGACACGTTGGAAAATTATGTAAATACAACTGCAAAACAAGCAACAACTACGTGGGGAGAGTATTTAAGACCTGGAAAGAGGGGTGACGAAATTGTCGCATCAAGCTTATGGTAATGTCCCCGGAGATGTGTTGAATGGAATAGCTGTGGGCGCCTTTATCAGTGTAGTTAAGGACGACCATCTGAAACTTTATTTGAAAACAGGTATGATGGTCACTACGCCCAAGACTGTTGGCAGCAATGGAATGATCGTTTTATGAGGCAGCCTAATTCCCCATAGAGAACATGAAAACTGGTGAGAGGAGCGGAAACCGGGCATAGTGAAAACTACAGAGGGTTCAAGAAACAACTAAGACCAGAGGCTAAGTAAGACCAGAGGCTAAGGTTCAGTCCAGTACCGAAAGGTGAAAAGAGGCGAAAAGGGAATGCACGATCAGAGAAAAAGAGGGACAAGTTGGCTTGCCAAGAAGAGAAAGCAGAATATTCCAGTATAATTGTTAAGGATGAGTACGACAATGGAGATGATCGCTGGAGGGAGAAAAAAAGCGATCCATAAGGCCACGATGGAGAGTTGTGCTAGAGGGTGGCACAGAAGGAGTCGAATGTGATGAGGTAAGGGAGTGTTGTGATGCGAAGAGGTAGAGAAAGGATCAGGAACAGGATGAGCCGGCAGTGAAGAGCATCCAAGAAAACGAGTCCAATCAACGGATTAGCAAGATGGGGAAAGGCCGTAAATGCATGATAGAAGATACACGACGAAGAATACATAATGATCAATCCGCAGAGGAGCATAACAGCACAAGCGCTAAGGGCAAACGGAAGACAAAACACGACCAGCGTGAGAAATCAACTATTTAACAACTATCGACGAGGTTATTTAGTGTGGCTGTACAATTTTAAAATTTCAGGAATGGGGGTATACTGGTTAAGGTATTTGGGGGTATATTGGTTAAGGTATACACCACACCACCAATTTTTACCATTCCACCAGCAGTCCCGGGTGCGAGTCCAGTCAGAATTGATAATTTTATTAAGCGATTATTATTCTTAGCTTGCATCGATGTTGCCGCGTCAGGTATTCCTCCAATACTGCTTGAGAAAGTGGATTTTAGAGTGACATCCCATGTGGAGGTGAATATAGAAAAACGAAAGTAATTGTAAACGGTGGCGATAGTTATCTTGGGAAATACTGGAATTAACAACACTAATCATCAAGGCAGGAGAATCGATTGACAAGTATATAAGCGCGAGCAAATTGTCATGCTGATACAGTTTTAATTTAACAATGCTCAGTGCAAGTTAAAAAGTTAAAAGTGAATAATATGAAAGTAAAAGTGAACAGTAAAAGTGAAATAGTGAACAGTGGTAAATAGTGAAAATTAAAGGTGTTGGTAAATAACGTTACTGGAGTCCAATTCAGACAGTTGTGTTCCTCTGGAATTTTAAATATTAAAATCAAAGCCCACGCAAAACTACAGCTCATCTGGAATAATAGTTTTATTAAATTGGTATACTTAGTTGCAACATCTACTAAAAAATAGATTTCCAGAATCGTGGAGAGTTTCTGATTTTGTTAGCTCGTACGGCAACATTTCTTAGCGTCTTTCAACCAGTATTTTTGTATATTTCGGATTAGAACGTAAGCACATAAATACAGAAACCATATAACTGGGTGGGTGTTAAATTGTGCAAAGGATAGAGTTTTCCTCTAACTCATAAGTATAAATATTATTTCATGCTCGCAATTTTTTTTATCCTACAAAATGATAAATATTTAGATAAATAGGGAAAATTCACGTACCGTTTATATACGTACACGTTACAGTTTATATACACACCGTTATATTATACGAATACGAGTAAGTAATGGGAAAAGGGAATTGATTAACAACAAAAATATAAATAGAAAGGGAATGAAAAACGGAAAATGAATACATGTATATGGAAAATCCAAAACATTACAACGTATGTGTATGATATGATTTAGGGTTTTAATGTTATTTTCGTTGAACAAACAAAAAACGAATGTGATAGTAATTTCAAAATAATCATAAATGAAAACCGAAACTAGAATTGGAATGGGTAAGAGGAAAATTGTATATAGAGAGAAAATTTAACTCGTATGTCTGACTCAAAAAAAAAATATAAAAAAAAACGGGGGGAATAATTTTCCATGCTATGAAACATGTCCGTTTTTTGCAATACCCACATAACAACGTTCACATTTAAAATATTTAGGAAAGTTAATTTAGTGAAAAGTATTTATTGAGCTTTTATTTTCCGTTTTATTTTGAACATCAACGTTATATCTAATTTGATTATAATTAATATCTATAGAGTGTTAAATTATATTAAAATTATTAATGTGTTTTTAAATAGGTGCATTGATCCATAAGCATAAATCAATGATTTTGTTTCATTGATCATAATCGGTTATTATCTAATTGAACAAAAAGCAATCGAATGCCAATCATTTAATAGACTAAGCATCTACGAGTATATGTCTTAGCCTCATTTCATTTTATTTTACGATTGTATACTGATCTATGATGTAAGTGATTAACATTTTCGATCTCGACATTTTTTAAGAAGTATCACTTAATTTCTCGTGTTCCCCGAGGCAAGTAATTTCGAAAGGATATCTTTGTATGTCGGATTGTTAGAATTATTTTTATAACGTATAGGCAGCTAATAATCCATTGACCGGAATGAAAATTCGTAATTTAAGCTCGTATATGATGTGGGAGTTATCAGTTACTACAGAGGTTCTAGAATTTCTACAGAATTGTTATAAAGGTTAAAGTGCCAATATTTTTTTGAATGAAACGGATTTAATTAACACTAGACCAAAAATTCATAACTTGTTGCGTTACCTCGTCTAAATTGACACCTACGAACAATTTTCCGCACGTGAAGTGTTTGTACAATGTCTGACGGCGCAATTGTTGTTAAATGTTTTGAACAGCGGCGAGGATTAAATGGAAGATCGCGATGTGGTAGCAACTCTCAACCAACACTCTAATACTTGATGTCTCATTAGTAATCCAAAACGGAATACTAGAGAAGAGGCGGATTTCTTCCAATGAGAGTTATACACATATTACTGCTTTCGTAATCACAATTTCGGGAGCATGATTCACAAATGACTTCTGATTTGATTAAAAATAACAACGGGATCGCCTATAATTATAAATTATGAGAAAATAAAAATTATATGAGACAAGTCAGTGGGAAAACTCGAACCGAAGAAGCCCGAATATAAGTAACTTGGAAGCAAAGCATAAGCTTCGAACGAAATTGATCTACTAACGCCTAACACCAAACATTTTACTAAAGACTTCCATCCAAGCTATAAACAATCATAGCGGATGTTCTCTAAGAATGAAATCGCACTTTCAAAATCTTCTAAATCGCGACGTGATCCCAACTCTGAAATATTTTTACTACGACTACATTTACCAAAATCTTGTAAGCTGGGTAAATAAAACTCGTGCATGGATCGTGATAGTTTTAGATCATTCGTTTTATTAAAGGCAGATTAGGGTCCTCTTCAATCAAACATGCGGAAAAAAATTATCACAACCATTATCAAAATCTCAATATTATGGATCCGATGCCAGGAGGCAGCGATTGCTAAAAGATAGTGCAGCTTTTCTCAAAAGCAAGTAAACATATTTCCATCACGAGGACCATATTAGAGTTCATCTACAAGTAGCGTTGCTAAATGGGAAGAAGTTAATGTTCATTTTTTAAGCAATGATTTATCTTAATTTTATCATCGTTAATAACCTGTGATTTTAGCTATATCAATTTTTTTGCCTAGGAAATGAAATTGGACTGAAACTTTATATTAAATCTTTTTCCACAAATTGGGAGATCCCAGTAAATTTTGGCCGAAATTGGTCCACCGTTAGTGACAGCTTCCAAAGGAGCATTTTCGTTTTTTGCACATATTTGAAAAAACGATTAAGAACTAACGAATTATAAATAAAGTTTTCAACAATTTCGTTCTAGATCAGTTTTTCAAAATTTAAGCGGAAGCGACGATTTTTGACAGAAAACCGTTTTTCAACAAAAATTCAGCCCCTGTGTACAGCCCCGATTTATCGACCTAAAATTTCATACCTATACTTTTTCCACAAATAGTGAGATTCCAGTGAAATTGGTCGACATCGGTCCACCGAAAGTGAAAGCTTTTTTTTGCAAAAATTTTGAAAAGAAAATCATTTACGAGAAAATCGGTTATGAACTAACATATTCTAAATTAGTTTTACAACAACATTGGTCCAAATAATTTTTGAACAGTTCAAAAAACTGGGGTTTTTGAACAGTTCAAAAAACTGGGGCCTACTATTGAAATCGAACGCCGTCGATTTTTGTTTGTTGTTTATATTCAGCAATACTAATTACTATTACTGAATATAAACGAAAAAAAATCGACCGCGGTTCCATAGTAGGCCCCCTATTTTTCAGAAAAAATTTGGTCTATGGAGCTGCACATGCATTGACATGGATACGGATTGCTTGCGATCGGGAAAAAATTTCATACTAAATGGTTTTTCATAAATTGGGAGACCGCAGTGGCTTTTGGTAAAAATCAGTTCAACGGAAATGGTAACTTCCATAGGAGTTTTTATTTTTGGGAAATATTTTGAAAAGTATATAGCATTTACGAAAAAACGAATAAAATGAAGTTTCAAATAAAATTAGTTCAAATTATAATTTTACCGGAAATGGCGAGTTTTGATAAAAAAAAAAATTCACCAAAGAGTGGCATCTCTTCAGTCCAGGCGGATTGACTATTCTGAATAAAAGTCCATACTAAAGTTTTTTAGTATAAATTGGGAGATCCATACGAAATGCACTGGACATCCATGTACCAGAAGTCGCTGCTTTCGTATAGGAGCTTTTTAAATTGTTGCAATGAAGATAACATTTTTTAACAAGGATTAACTTTATTGGTTTTTTGAAATTTAACAAGTAATAATGATTTTGGATTATACAAGACAATTTTTGTCACAAATCCGATAGGTTAATTTTTCGCTTTAGAAATTAAATGTGGTATATTCGAGATCTCATTTGTCGTAAAAGAAAATCGGGTGATAGCCATAACATTTACAACCCTCCATTTTAATATTATTTTGACTTACAAAATTAATTAATTATTTTTAAAGAAAACTTATGCGGGCCATTGAAGAAAGGGTTGGTCACAGAAGTTCTATAGAGGCGGTTCAATCCTTCAGCTATTTGAAAATTATCTTATTCACATCAAAATGGCATTATAAATGTAATTCAACTATTGAAACTACTAAATTTGTAAGAAAACCGTGAACAGAACCTAGTAAAATAGAATATTTCATCATAGACCAGCAGTGAAAGTAACACTAACCGATGTGCACAGGTTATTGAGGTTGTTGTTTGTGGGTACCCATCGATATAGATTTCAACAATGAAAAATGTTTTAGCTGGACTTTTACCAAAGCTTTTATTATTACCGCGAAAGTTTAAGCTTTCGATCATGCTTTATTGTTTTTCAGATGCGACATCGCGATTTAAACATACAATCGTCGTGGTGGTGTCACCTCAAAACAACCTTTTACCCAAAAAAATTAAGAATTACCTTATTTCCGCCCCAGTTATCCATATTTTATTTTGCAACTCCTTTTCAATCTAATAAACCGAAATTTATTACGCATACAATATTTACGATTACGTGTTAATACGGTTAAATATTTACGATGCTGTGATCTACGGGAACCGAACCCGTGACCGCTGAACAACGCTCTACTTGCTCCACAATCGAGAGCAACAAAAAATTATACCAAATATTTAATATTCCTTTCTACTTTCTTCCTTTGCCTACTACAGCCGAATTTCAATAAATTTGAGTGTTCCGAATGGCTCAGAGTTAAGGCAGAAAGAGTGGGATAAACCTTAGTTTTACAAGAAATATTTCCTGTTACGCTATAGAGAAATGAGGGAAGAAGTTGAAAATTTTTCTGAAGTTATATTCTGCGGCGGTTGTGGGAGAAAATGGAAGAGAGTGCTCATTAGCTGCTTTACTTGCAAATTAGAGTAAGAAACTCGTAGCCGCTCATAGCTCTACTGTGATTTGTCAAATGATAGAAATTCAGTATTATATTCCCAGTGAACGAAATGAGTCAACGTTGGAAAATATTGAAAACTTATTTCCAAAGTAGCGTCAGCTGCAGAAACTTGCCGTAAAATGCGTACAAAATTCAGTAGAAGTGAAGCGGCAACTGAGAACAGTGTGAGGAAATTTCTAAATAAATTTCGCTTGACTGGCATGTTAATAGATACTCCACATGTTCCGCTTCGTCGTCCAGTGGCCATATTCTGGCTTTCCCGGGGAATTGGGAAAATATTTTGCTGTAATTACAAATTGCACTAATTCCCAAATATTTATTTCCAGTTCCCAAATGTATATTCTGACGGACTGGGAATAATTTTTCGAGGAAATTTTTTTTATGTAGATTTTTATAAACTAAAACAAGTATTGCAAATGTCAAAACTGCTATAAAATAGAATTATGTTTTCCCAATAAAAAAATTCCCAAACGGCAATTGCTAGGAAAACGTCACTAATTCCCAATTCCCGGGGAAACCCAGAATAGAGCCACAGTTTGTTTGATTGAAAATATTGTTGCTGTAGCTCAAAGTGTGCATCGAGCACTTCAACCCGCCATCGTTCACAAGAACTGAACATCAGCGATAAGTTGGTGAAGCATTTTATATAAAGCCTCGGGAATGAAGGCCTACAATTCTCGGTTGGAAGAAGATAAGCGTTTTTACCAAAAAATCATCTTTTCCATCAACGCTCATTTGCTCGTTGGCAATGATGTGAACAACCGAAATTGCCGTATTTAGGAAACAGAAAATCTACACGTGACAATTGAAAAGCCAATACGCCCAAAACGAGTGACATGATATGGCCATTCTTCTCCGAATATAAGCAAGGACAGTAAATGGTGACCGTTATCGTACCATGTTAACTGACTTTTTATCCCTAAGATTGAAAAGGAAGACTTAGCCGATATTGTGTTTTAACAGGACGGCACCCCTGCCTTTACAGCCAATGCTACAAAATGATTATTGTTGGCGAAATAGAAACCCAAACGATTGAAAATGTACTGAAAATTTGGGTCGACAGAATGGGGCCCTGCACATCCAGCTGAGGCAGTCATTTGAATGAAATAGTATTCCATTATTAATCGGAAAAGTCCTAACCATTTGAAAATATTTGCTGCGCATTTTTATTTAAAATACATTTTTAAAACGAACTAAAAGTTCCGCACCCTGTATTTTCGAAGCCATTGTTATTTTTCCAATAGCTACCCAAAATACCACGAAGGACAAACGTACTTATTTGATTAAAACATTATTTTTTACGAAGTAGAATTTTTATTAATTAATTATCTTAATTCGCGATGCACTTTTGATACGAACCGGTATTCAAGAGGCCGCTAAGTAAGGATAAACCCATGATTTATAATATCAAGAAATAATTTTTACGCCAAAAATAGATCGATATGCGTCAGGCCTACGCGATTTAAGATATAGTCACGATGCTTCGGATTGGGGCGATAATATAGCGGAGACAGCATTATCAAACTTTACTGTTTTGACAATTAAGTAGATCAATGCCATATTAGAATGTTTAAATTAGAATTCAATTCCTTATTTATCTACTCCTCTGCTGATTTACATAAATTGATAGTAACATAATAACCTAAATTTTAATCGATAAAGTAAAAACTCTTATTATTTTGTTTTTGTTAAAAAATTAGCTACTTTATCTACCAAAATGCCAATCAAATAAAATAAAATCAATAAAACACAACCTCAAAGTGTAGCTCAATAAAATTATAACACAGAAACACAATAAAATCCATAAATATTTTAATTATCCCACAACAAGGCCGCGAAACTAGTGACCGCGAACGTATGTTTCGTATACTCTTATTAAAAATCGCGAATATCATAAAATTAATCAATCAGCTTTGTTTGTTCGTTCGTATGTGTATGTGTAGCATAATATGTAAAAGGCATCATACTAACCGAGATCTTTTTAAAGCAAGCATGACGTTTTCAATTCCTGAATCATTGAAAGTCTTAATATATGTACGACCGGAATATAGTGTACACCGCAATTGTTGGTACATGCGACATAATCGAACATAAACAAATGAGTGACAATTGAGGTTTTGATTTTTGTTTAAAATAATTATTATCAATTTTTTCTTTTGGTTTTTTTTTTTTTGAGATAGTGTACGTTATAGTTTTACATACATAGTCGCATACATACAAGTTTTCAATAAATATAAATACATAAATGTATTGTATCCGACCATGAGCTACATTGGATGTTCCTCAGTAGGTCAAACCTTTGAAATAATTTTTTTTTAATATTTTAGTTTATTTTATTTATGTTTTTGTTGCACATACGTATGTAATAGTTTGCGAACCGAGAGAATATATAAAGCTCAACCAATTAGTTTATCGGCGCGGTGCGGTGCGGCGCGGCGGCGGTGAGAGATGTAGAATTTAGTTTATGTTTGGTTTTGTAATTATTTATGATGCAAACTGTACGCACATAGAAACAATAAAACGCGGCGAAAGCCGAAAACAAACAAATTATTGTCGGGTATGCGATTGGGATAAAGTAAATGTGTGTTAATTGGGGGGAGAGGGAGAGGAGGAAGGAGGAATCGCGGGAGGTAATTTCGTTTGAAACACTTTAAATTTACGTTTATTTGAAAAAGTTTTTATAGCATAACACGGAAGTGTAAACTATTTTCAACGCTGACTATTTACTTAAGTACTTTCAATATTAATTTCATGTTAAGGCCATTTACAAGAATAAGAAAAGAAATTATTAATTTTCAAATATGCATGCACACGCAATGGAGGTAAAATTTTGATCTTAATTTAAAATAAAAAATAAAAAGTATGTAAGTAAAAAAAAATAAACAAAATTTTTAGAAGCAATTTTAATTAATTAATTTCAATCACTTTAAATAGTTTTCAGTCATCAATTACATTCAAATCAATTTATAATGCGTGTTGTTTCTATTTTCAAATAGAAAAATTAAAATTTTTTCTCTCTCGATTTTGTAAACGAAAAACAAAATAAAATAAAATGAGGAAATTGGATTAGTGTATGAAAATACCTTCTCTACATATTCGATCAACCTCAAAATTTTTAGAAAGTGAATGTTGTAAGCGCGGCGCACATTGTGTTGTACATAGTGTGTTTCATTCATAGTATTTATAGTTTTTTTTTAGTTACGTTACGTACCTACTAGAAAAATATGAAGGTGGATTTTATATAAAGATTACAGTTAACAGTTGTATTTATTTTATTTTTTGGTCAAATCACAGTAAATCAATTGAACCGATATTTTTTCTTGTTTCAGTCTTACTTAAAATAATTAGATTGACAAAGAAATGTTGGTTTTTTGAAGTTCGAATTGAGAATGATCGATTGAATTGATTTATTTATTATTTTTAATCGGTTTTGTATTTTAGTTTTTGTTTGATGAATTATTATTGTTTTTTGGTTAGAAGTGTTACACAGTAATCTAGAATTTGGCTTAATTTTATTATTGACCCAAATACTTATCCTGTTTCAAATGGATTTGTAATAAATTTTAGAAAGAATTTTATAATTCGATTATCATTTGGTCGTTGCGATTTACTTTGTTTGACTATTCTTTGTGTTTAATATGAATTTTGAAATTGATATTCCGAAAAAAGCGATCATGGTTAAATTTAGGTTATGGGATGTGATTGATATTCAAATGTGAATTTTGGAATTTCCTCATTCTAAATTAAACCTAACCGATCAATTGAGTTCAAATTTGAATCGCTGAATGATAATTGAATTTTCACACGAATTTTTGGATGCAGTTCTGAGTACTTAGCCATATCTTAGGCAAATTTATGCTCTTTGCGTTATATGATTGTTTTGAGATTCCAATATGGACTAAGAACGAAGCTCCGAAATTTGGAAAGGAATTCACTCTTTCGTAATGGGATGTGATTAGAATTCTCAAATCTAATGTAAATTAAAATCTAGGAATTTAGAATGGTTAATGGGACTAGGCCATTTCTTAACCAATTATTGTCAACGTCTACAATCGAACGAGATTGGGAGTTTAGCATGAAGTTACTGATATGTAAATTCATATGAATAAAAAGTTATTAATCTCTCTCGAAGATATGTTTCTATGTAAAAAGTGACATTTTATTTTGTGAGAAGGGAAGCATGAATAATAGTATATACTTCTAAAACAACGCAGGTAGTTGGTCAACCATTTGAATTTCAAAATGGAGTGTATGTCATCTTTGTAAAAGACAACTAATTTGATCAATCATATTATGCTGAATCAATAAAACACAAGAAATTGTTTAACCATATGTAATTATCTCCCGCTTTGCATAATGTTCACACATATTGTCACCAATTCCAAATTTGGGCTCGTCAAAATCCAAGAGGAACTCACAATTTAATTATGTCCGCTTAGCGCTTTAAATAAATATAAAAAATTCTAACTTGGTGGTTTACGGATATTTTTCCAACATTTTATTTGGAAAAGCCATTATTTTTGAAACAATAAAATAAACCACTCAGTTTCTAGTTTTAAAATATTTTACAGTGAATGAAAATAATGGATCTATCTCCAAACCATTTCTAAATTTTCAAATATTTTACAATACAACGAAACCCATTAAAATAATAATTGAGGAGTAAAAACTAGAATAGAAAACGTGATATGCGAACGACTAGCGAATATTTGCCGTGTTTCATGACATCGGATCAGTTTAAATTTTATATGGAAAACCTGATTCAAATTTTGTTTTATATCACAAATTTTGAATTGAAATCTAGCAAGCGCCGTCGCGCTGCTTCATAAAACATGAACTGAACAGGACCAGATCAAGAAACACAGCTATTAAGTGTCAGCCGTAAATCAATACAGCTTGGAGAAGCATTTGCAATCACTTTGGACAAATCCTTATAGTTTAACAAGCTAAAACAAGTTTAAGTTTTTAAACTTGCACCATGGATCGAATTCCTGCAGACTCCTGCAGGACTGTTTAAAGCTCCCAAAGATTGAAAGCTCATATAGCGAGATGCTAAATAAGAGATCATAACAAATGGATAACTGAGTCGTCCAAAATAGCAACCAAACGATCGGATATGCTTGGATTCTTCATTCACTAACGCTTTATCTGGGTCTCACAATATAAACTGTTTTCGCTGTTCTTTTTGTCGTAGACAATGATCTACGACAGATCTCCGAAAATATGTTAAAAGAGTAATTACGCAGGTTTGTATTTTTTATCATAGGTCTGTTCAACGATTTTGATAAAAATTTAAGAGGGAGCCGTTTTAGCGCCAAAAGTACTAAATTCTCAAAAATTGTTCTATGGGTTCCCTGTTCATACACAATTTCTTCATGTTCTCTCGGCCTTGGAAATGGGATTCTAAAATGATTTTTAGAAGAAGACCTAGAATGTGGCCACCTGGGACGTCACTAGGTTTATTCTTATCCAATCATGATGAAATTGCGTATGTATAGTAGACTGGAAATGAAATTTTTAAATGAGTTTCCGGTGTGTAAAGGAGAAAGATAGAAAAATATTCTAATATAATTTTGAGAAGTACGGAACTAGCCATATTTTTAATCGATCTAAAAATTGGTACAACTAATAAGAATGATAGGTGATTTCAGTTTCCATACTGCGACTAAGTTTGCAAAACTCTTTGCGTGGTACTCTTCAAGGTCCTCAAAAAGTTTTAAAATGACGATTTTATAAATACATTCGAATGCACTCGTTAAGATGATAAAATCTGTGTAATTGGGCTGAGTAACAATAAACACAGGGACTATAATCATGATGAAAATATTTGGTCTTGTAGAACAGGTTTCAGCTTCTGTTGGAAGGCCGGTTGACCATATTCGGGAAATCTTTCAAAAATCAGTTAAAAATCATATTTCTAATCAACATGCCCAATTTCATCACCATCGGTTTAATAACGGTCGACTTCCACCTCATTTGACCATATTCCACAATTTTTACTAAAAATCATTTTGAGATTCAAAATTCCACCAAATTTCATCATAATCTGTTAACAAAATTATTAACTCTGTCCCATTTTGCCATACTCTAGAACATTTTCAAAAATTTTTATAAACTCAAGTTTTCATTATACAAACGGACTTTATGGTGAATTTGCATATCCGACGTTTTTTCTGCGCTGCACATCACGTGACACATTCAACCAATCAGGAAGGACTTCATCGCCGAATTCTCGACACGGCGAAGACATGAACAAAATTTATCTTTCCGGCGCGACGAAACATAGAATAAAAAACTTTTTATCATCATCTGTTTTTTAAAATTTAACCATACAAAAAACTAAAAAAATGGCCCGAAAAAAAACAAAATCTGTGTTTATCCGTTTGAGTCCCAACCGTTGAGATTTTATATCGAGAAAACCCAGCACATTTCGAACATTTTTGACAACTGACGATACCGATGGTCAAAGTCGCGCGCTCAGATTTACTGAAGTAAGTACATCACACAGCTTTGTTTTAATGTAAATAGTACCCTTTTCAAAAGGTTTGTTTCTTCTCTCATTTAGAGTCGATTGCGCTGTTTGGGATTCTTCGACAGTGTTTTTTCAATACCCCCTGTGACTTAAACGGTTAAACAAGGGATGTTCTAAATGTATTTATCTAAAACTGGACTCTTGGTTTTATCAAAACCATTTAACAGAAACATGATACAAAATTCAAACCTGAGAATAACTACCCAATTGAAATATTTTTGCAGAAATATTGTGTACGGTTGAATTGTCGTTACATATAATGAACATGTTTTATTAAACAGTTGCTTTTTTTTATTTCGGAAAAATTACCGCCCTGTTCTATTGTCACGTTCGTAAGGGTCGGGTAATTAAATGTACTTAAATGTACCTTGAATTTTGTTGCTCAGCCGATGACTATTCGCTTACCTGCTATACTCCTCCCCCTTTTTTATTATTAATTAATTATTAATTTTATTATTAAACAACAGTTGGCTGGGACGAACAATAGAATCATTTTTATTGTCTATTTTTTGTCTCCTTCTTTTTTCCTTTTTTCTACTATATATAATAAAATTTTTACTTTTACAAATCAGTAGATACTCCTGACCTAACAAGTCGAAATCGATCGAGTGATTTTTTAAACTTTTTGAACGATAATTTTTTTATTAAAATATTCAAAAATCTAATTTCTGCGAAATAAAAAAACAAGTATTTAATAATCAAATTTAAATTTGACTCCGGTTCAGAATAACTCAACTAGAAAAACATCTTAAACTGTTTTTAGCGGAATCATTTCTAGCTCAATTTTCTTATTTGTTGCAACCCAAGATTCCAGCGAAAGTTTAACTGTTTTGTATCAGGGCTCTGAACCAATAAATGAATTTCAAATACCACAATTATGGTACGAATTGTTACTTTTTACGCCATTTGCCGTAGGCACTTGGCGAAACACACTAATACTTAATAAGCACATTTTATTAAACACTTGTTTTTTATTTCGCAAAATTAGAATTTTTGAATATTTTAATTAAAAAATTTGTTCAAAAAGTTTAAAAAATCACTCGATCGATTTCGACTTGTTAGGTCATCATCAGGAGTATCTACGCGTAGACCTAACAAGTCGAAATCGATCGAGTGATTTTTTAAACTTTTTGAACAAATTGTTTAATTAAAATATTCAAAAATTCTAATTTTGCGAAAAAAAAACAAGTGTTTAATAAAATATGTTTATTAAGTACGATTTGTTATCTGGTCAAAACCTTTAACTTTCAAAATAGACGATACTGCCACAAAGTTGTAACATAAAAAATTGCCAATGATAAACTGAGCATTTGAAGACAATCTCCAATTTAGATCTACAACTCTCATTCTTCTTCCCTCCCAAATCTCTATCTTCTGTTATGTTATTATATAATCAACTAAAGGAAACAAAAACTGTAATACTTGTGTTAGAATATAGCAGCATCCGCTTATCTTTTGGGATTTTATTGAAATTTATTTATTTAACGTTTCGCCAACGATTATCAAAGCAATTGAAAATTACAAAAGCGGTGAAGCAGTCTATTAACGTTCACCGTTCAAGCAATAAAGCTAATAAAAATTAAAACAGAAATACGATTATTATTTTTCGTAAATTTTGATTTTTCTTTCCTTCCTCTTCCCCAGTAAAATGCAATTTTTTATAACGAAACCCAGTTTCTAACACAACCGAAACAAGAAAGAACATTCGAAATCTAAGACTAATTACCTAAGACAAACGTTCTCTTTTAAATTGCAAAAAAAAAAACGACTACGAACGTGTTAATAAGCTAATATTAAGAAAATTGTGATGATGATGATGATGATTTTAATCAGTTTATGGTCTGTTTTGCTTGTTTTTTGTTTCATATACGAATATAATTTAATTTATTATTTTTTAATGGAAGTTTATTTTTGTTTTTTATATTTTTTTGACAAAAAAAGCTATTGAACTAGATATGGTTTAAAACATATTGAGGGCATATATACAATACATACTTATATACAGACACTATAGCGAATGACTCAATTTAAACCATCCATATAGAGTTCAACAGAGAGCCGAATAAGAAAATACTTAACATCTTGTAGTTGAATGGACACGATTATTGAGGGAAACAAAAGTAACATTTTTTACATGTGTTTACATTTAGTAATATGTAGAATATGTAAATATGTCAAGAAAGCGAAATTTCTACGATATATAAACTGTATGAAATATGAAGTCTGAAAAAGTAATAATACCCAGTCATTATTGTGCTTGCAACGAATCAATCATAATCTACTTTAATAAATTAACCTTTGACAACTATTTCACTATATACCTACACAGTAGCATTATTATTATTTTTCTATTAAAATCAAGGTAGCTGTAGTCAGTCGCGCTTTGTACTCATTGAATAACAATATGTTCTACATTTAGTGAATACATTTTTGTTATTGTTTTGCTAATTATAATCAGAGTAAATGGATAGATATTGAGGTATTAAACTATTGATAAACCACGAACGGCATTGGGCTTTATAAAGTACATTACGATACATTCAAACAATTTTCAATAGAAACATCTTCAAACGTGTTAATGAGAGTTAGGCTATTTCCTGTTCATATAAATGATTTGAGTTGGCTTGGTATTGTTTTAAATTGATTGATTGATTGATTGGACTGTAGAACCAAGTGCTAGCCAAGAGTCCCGGATAACGCCGGGCCTATTCCTACAGCCTGTTTACACATAACAATAGGAAGGATAGGAAAGGTTTTTTTTTTTTTTTTTTTTTTTTTTTTTGGGACGGAACGATCCGGTTGCAGACACCTAGCGATCGTACGGCACAACACAATTCTAATCTACTTCTAATCTACTAGAGGAAGGATAAAGGTTTAATAGGTTTAATGGATAACGATGGTATTGCTTTGATCTTCAACAATTGCCTCACTAAATCAGCAACCTGAGAAAAAATAATATTATTTCACGTGCATCTGGAAATTTCTGTAATATAATTCTATATTAATACATTAAAACAGCCCGGTTACAAATACCTAGGTAAAGCCACTAGTTAGTAACATAGTGACAGCACAATTCTAATCTACGCAACCAGCAATTAATATTTAAAAGAAATATTAATTCATACCATCTAAAGATTCCTGAAATTAATTCTTAATTAATCTACCGGTTTCCTAAATAATATAAATATTTATTAATTTAATCCTCTACAACTCCACAAGTTACAATATAATTTCCTGAAACCATAGTTATTTGAATTATAATAATAATAATTTGAATTATATTAATAATTAACATTAAATTATTAATAATTTCTCTAAAACCCTTAGCATTTAATAAATCCACTGCAAACTAGCCAAATAACTCAGTAAACATATATTAATTATTAAACCTGAAAACAAACTGTATGATTATTATTGACTACTTAATTGTATTCAATATATTCAACCTTATTACTTACTCTTCATGGTTCAAGTTATTAAGATACATAAAAACAAGATACTAAAACATGATTTTCACGCGCAAAATGACAGAAAATAAAAATAAAAATTTATCTAAAATCATTAAAAATTTGAATTTTTATCGATCTAGAAAGAAATACGGAAAAGAGTTTGTTTTACGCCGCAATGACAATTAAATTCGGCAATTTTCACTGACGCTAGCAAATACTTTATAATTAATGTGTATCAAATAAGTGATCATTAATTCATTATAGTAATGAAAATTAAAAGAGTTGCTAATTAACTTACACATAATATAAGTAAGGTCCAGAAAAACAGCACAAAACTAGTCTACTAGGGGAAGGATAGAGGTTTAATAGGTTAAATGGATAATGATGGTATTGATCATCAACAATTGCTTCTTTAAAACAGCAACCTAAGAAAAAATGTTATTATTTCACATGTATCTGGAAATCACCTGAAATTGAATACTATATTGATACTTTTCGACTTCCTAAACAAAATTGATTGTTTCAGTCGGCCCGATTACATACACCTAAGTAAAGACGATGGTTAGTAACACAAAGGCAATACAAGTCTAAACTAGACAATCAGCAATTAATATTACAAAGAAATATTATTTTACAAGCCTATGTATATGTCCTGAAAATTAATAATAAATTAATATATTGCTGTTTACCTAAACCTAAATAATATGAACATTTATTAATTAAATAAAGAAAAAAAAAAAAAAAAAAAAAAAAAAAAAAAAAGTCATAATCATATATAATATAATAAAATAATATAATAAACTAAAATAATTATAAATAAAAACATTCAATTGTGCATCTAATAAATACATGTATACATACATATGTAAACACATGCATACATATATATATATATATACATATATACACACATACAGCCAGAAACATTTATTCGTACACGGCACGTCTCTTCTATCAAAGTGTTGAAATTTAATAAGAAAACGAAAACCTCCCCGGATCCTCCCTACAATCCTAGTCCATCAACCATCCTAGACAACTGACAAAAAAAAAAATAATTCAACAAAACAAAAACAAACAAAAAGGATACCAATCTGAAGATCACAAAACTTACAGACATTGAGCCATGCCACACATGGTACATGTGGTTACATAAGTCCGGCTTCACCTTCCTTTCTTTCCCCGTTTACCTGCAATATCCGTTTTAACTGTGACATTAAATTTTTCGCTGAATCCAAAATGAAAAAATAGAAATAGAACAGAACAAAACAATACAAAAAAAAATTTGGTGTTTCAATATAAAATAAGGGTCTAAATTAACAATAAAAATCTATGACGACTTAATTTGAAATCAGAAGCTGAAATCGTGTGTAGCCTGGCTGATTCAGTCATATACGACTTCACGGAAAAACACTTGAGCATACGGAAGAGCTATAATTTTTCTCTTTTTTTTTCTTTTCTTTTTTTTTTTAGTGCGTATTTTCTCTACTTTGCTTTTTGTTTATTATTCAATCAGTGCAGTTCAATATTTATTTTATTTCACACTCGTAATTTAATTGATTGTATTCTTTCAAAATGGTTAAAAGTACGTCGGTTAATATGATCGTTAGTGATTTTCTACTTAACATTTGTAAATCAACAGGACAAAAATTTATGATCGATATTTTAAAGAAGGCCGAAAACAAAATACACCTAGCACAAAAGGTCCGAGAAAAATATCACCATCAAATGAAAAGTTCATTAATCTCGAAAAAAGACAAAATCCTAAGTTAACTGAAGTAGAATTAACTAAAATGCTCTTCAGGTTTAATGGTAAAGATATAAATCCCATTGTTAAAAGAATTGTAAGAAAAATGGTTATTTTTCACGTATAGCAAGGAAGAAGCCTTTTATTAGTAAAGAAAATACAGAAGAGTAGATTTTGCCTTAAAATATAAAAATGAAGGTATTGAATTTTGCAAAAATGTGATTTTTGTCGATCACAGTCAATTTACCATATTTCAAAGAGGTAAAAGGCAACAAAAAGTTTTGAGAAAACGCGGTGAAGATTGTAATGTTAGAAATGTATGTCCAGCGTTTAAACACGGTGGAAATAGTGTAATGTTCTGGGGTGTTATGGGTCATAAAGTGGTTGGTCATTTGGGATTTATTGATGGGATTATCGACAAGGTAAATTATTTTAACATTTTAAAGGAAAATTTATAAGAATTGGCTCGATAGATACTGGATATAGAAACTGGATATAACTACTGGATATAGAAAATATTTTTCATTTTTATCAGAACAATTATCCTAAACATAAAGCATGGATTGTTAGAATATGGTGTCTTTTCAAGGTTCCAAAAGTGATTGGACTTGGGAGTCTTCCCCCTCCCTCAAGGCCCAGATGTAAATCCAATTAACAATCTCGAAAGGAAAATGAAAGAAAATCATTCAATTCAACAAAAAAACCAATTAAAATCAGCTATTATTGAGGAATGACATAAAATTCCTACAAAAACAACGAAAACATTAGTAGAATCGATGCCAGATCGATTGAAGGCTATTATAAAAATAATGGAGTTTTTTTTCTTAGCAATAAAATAAAATTGAGTTTTATTATAACCCATCGTATACAACTGAATGTCCGTAAGTTCCACGTTCCTCAACTGAACATTCAAGAGTAAATCCCTCTTGTCCGCTCCCGCTCTGCTACTTCTTCCCACCCCTACCGTTCAAAATAATAAATAAACCAAAATTATAAAAAAACGCGAAAATAAATTTGACCTTCTTAGCCAACTGCAACAACTCATTTACAAAAAAAAAAAAAAAAAAAAAAAAAAAAAAAAAAAAAAAAAAAAACAACGCCTTCGACCGCATATACACACATACAGATATGCAACCGCACCAAACACAACACAACACTCCCCTCACGCACACACCCACATTTAATACAAATACATACGCAAGAGAAAGAGACACCCCCAAACGATCGACAACAATAAACGGGCAGCATACGTCCACTTTCCTCGCCCGTGTCACACTTAAACACACATCCAACACACAAAACAGTTGTTATGAAACCCCACATTAAAATGAACGAGAGCTATACATTAAATAGTTTAGGCATCTCATCTCCTCCGCTCCAAACTCCATCGTACCCCACTACAACCGGGTATGCAAATCAAACATCCCCGATTCACACACGTCGCGGCTGCAGGAAAGATCATCATCTAAGATAGTAATCCTTATCTGTGGTTTAACTAAACAATTGTTTTTTTTTTTTTTTGTTGCGTACACCCCACGTTTCATTCCATGGTCGAAACATTTGAGAAAACAATCCGTCGAGATATATTTTTCAAAACGACGGCAAAATAGGGATAGAACAATTATGAGTATATAACATAAAACCATAATCACACAATAGCCACAGCACATAACACATTGCTAGCAAAAACATGTAAAATTGTTTATACATATGTTTACCAACAAAACAATATGTACCTGTCTGAAGCCACTATGAAATAATTGTTACGTCTAAATATCTGTATATCTCTTTAAGTACCCACTAACACAATTGTGTGGGTACGGCAAAAGTACCATGTCAAAAATTTACCCTTGTATGTGTTTTCAACCAACTTACAGATTTGTGCATTCCTTTAACACTTATTTTCGTCCGAAAAAAAGAAAAACACTATCCCTATACACACAATTGTATTGGTTCAAGTCTAGCGAAATTTTTATCAAAAACTCATGTAATGGATGATGATGATTTTTTACTCACACATTTGTGTGGTTTGGACTTGAATGGCCCTTTTTTTGGTTGAGAAAGGGATATATACAAAGAAATTCAGCTCACAAATCACTATCAACGATATCACAGCAATGCCTCCTCGATCCACAACTTTCAAAAACATTTGTGGTCTCAAGAATTCATCAATTTAAACAGACGATGTACCCTAAATTACAAATCAAAATTAAATCTCGACCTTATTTCTCGTTATTTCACGATTTCCGCTAGTTAAAAAACGAAGTGTTAAATATTTCTGTTCTTATCAGAAATATGTAGTTGATGGGTTTGGTTACAAATTGAAGAAGGCCACAATTTCTTAGTTGATGTGGATTTAAAGATTGTTGAATGATTTATTTAAGTAAAACATTGTTTGATTTTAACTGAAAATAAGAAAATAATTAAAAAATTTCTTCAACTATACTTATGAAACTTAAATAAGCTTTTTTTTTTAGAAAAAAAATATACATTTATTATCTGTTTATTTAAAAAAAATAATAAAAAAAAAACCGTAATCACATGTATGTTGTCGTCACTGACGTTACATTTACATGAGCAATATTATACCCTCCAACTTTTCCATATCAATTTTCCTGCCTGCTCACACAATTGTGTGGGTAAGACAAAGGATTTTGTAGAAAATTTATTTTTATATGTGTTTTGAACCAACCTACATAATCAAGCGAATTTTTTTTATCTAAAACGGCATTACATACTATGTTTTATACTCGCACATTTGTGTGGTTGATACTTAAATGTGCCAAATTTATGTATTTTTTTTGGTAGAAAAAGGGATATCGTGGATCATACATCTATACATCCATACACACATTTGCTTTCCATACGTTTAAGACAATTATCGTTGTGTGTAAATACAAAACGAATAGTGAGAGCGAAGAGTGCTTCAAGAATAAAGAAATTTATTATTTACATATAAACAACATCCATTCGCACACCAACACCTTGAATTCTTCCTAGTACACTTATACAGTAAAACTTCTACAAGTCGATCCATTTAGTTTGAAAAATAATATGCTTAAGATAGAGAAAATTCGAATAAAAGAAATCAAAAACCAATTTCATTCGAACTACCCGAGCATATGTACACATATTAGATATTAAACATATATATGTATATATATTTGTTAAACAGGAAACTGATGAAAAATGTTCCTACCATAAATCGAAATTCGATTTAAGGAGTAATTCGGCTTACCGAAGCGTCACTGTATTTACACACACACCCACAATATATAACCATTCAATCACCATATAACATTTATGTATATAATAAAATATATTAAAAGGATACTTCTCTCCATTTTCTTCTCTGAATATGCAGATATATACATATACAGATATCGAAAAATTAAAACGACATAAACTTCGCGTAGAAATATATGCCGTTACAAATATTTCAACACGGTTTAATGTATATAAAAACATTTCATCCACTGGACACCACTTTTTAATTATTATTATATGATTATTTTTTAAAAATAGTTAACTGTTTAATCAAAAAACTACATTAAACTTAAAACTAAAAACAACGCGTACACACATTTCAAAGTGTAAATGATCGATCATTTTCACTTTACTTATTAATTATTACGAACACACAATTATTATTATTAATATTAAAATTATTATTTATTTGAACACATATATATTATATAATATTAGTTAATTAATTAATTTATTAAAACACATTTAAATTATTTATTTATTTAGAGGAGAGACAAAAACACATCTTTCCTCTACGATGTTCGATCCTTCTCCCGTTGGCTTGGTATTGTTTTAAATGTCACTTTAAGAATATGATTAAGACGTAATTGATAATTCAATTATTCAGCTTACGTTTACTGTAAGTAGCATTTAGAATAGATTGTAGGCTTGACTTTGATAAAAGAACAGTATTTTCTGTAATACATTTTAAATTTCATTCGTTTTTTGTGGTAAATAAATTAACGATTTTGCGCTAATTATTAGCTAAATTCTCGATTTAATTTTTTACTTTCAGAATCTTGTAAAATTATAATTAAATGAAATACATTACATTTATCATTAATTATGAGGGCAAATTAAACAAATATTTTAATAATGATCAACTTAAATGAAAAGGAGTTCATGAGACATTATTCAAGTAAGTAAATATTTAAGCATAAACGATTTAGTCGGATAGAATGCAAAATCGGATGGTGTTTAGGCTAATAATCCAACTAAACCTTTGTTTGAATAAGTCGGATAAAAATTTCATACGATCATCCGACCAATTCGACCAAAGCGAGTAGTGAGTAATTCGAGTGTCTGTTCAACCAACTGAGATGTCAATAATGCCAGTTTTATTATTTTACTATTAAACACATAAAATCGGTGTTATATAGGTGATCAAATCAGTGTATAAGTGAAAAATATTAAAAAATACAGTTATTTGTATTGACCGTCGGATGCTAAGCCGGATGCTATGTTCGATCGTGTGTAAACAACATTGGATTTGGTCTGAACAACTGTGTAACCGACAAGTCAAATACTGCGTAGGCTCTTTAATTTACGATTAACTACCCCATCGAAAAAGTCAAATAAATTGAATTCTTCTACATTTGATAGCCTTACGTGATCTTAAAAAAAACTTCAACGGCACACACGACATTTTGTGTATGCCATATTTTAATCAATAAATTTTTAAATGAACACAAATTGAAATTTTTTGTATAGCCAAGTTTGACAAGCATTTACACAGTCCAGAAACAGAAATTCGAAAGGCTTATGTCCGGAGATGCAGTAGCCCATTCTTCCAATGATATAAAATCAGGCAAATAGGCGTGACACCTTATGATTTAGTTTTGCTTTATCCCTTCTGCTGCCCGATAACACAATTGTGTGGGAACGGCAAAAGTACCAAGTCAAACATTTATTTTTGTATTTGTTTTCAACAAACTTACACATTTGTGTTTTCTTTTCAAACTTATTTTCGTCAGAAAAAAACACTATAACTATACTCACAATTGTGTTGGTTGTACTTCAAGCGAAATTTTTTATCAAAAACGCCATTACATACTATGATTTTTTACTCACACATTTATGTGGGTTGGACTTAAATGGAGCCATTTTTTTTTGGATTAAAAAAGGGTTATGTGAAGAGCACACATTTCCGTACATCGTCTGGGTTATGAGGAATCAAATGATTTTAAGAACATTTAACAGTGCTCGATGTTGTTTTCTGAATTTGCTCTCAAAACCATCAGAACTAAAACATTTTAAAAAATTTGCACGGCTCATCAATTACATATTGGTACCAACATACTTGTGTTTAATAAAGCAAAAAAAAATTATTGTGAACATATAATTTTTGAGATAACGTAATATAGCAAATATGACAAATAGTTACCTTTTCTGAAAAATAAGTCTGAACTATGTTTCCATCAAAAAATATTTACTGACATAGAGTAATTGTTACGAGTTAAATTTAGAAACAAAAAAATGTCTCCAAACAAATACAATAGAATTTTAAAATTTTGTTTAAATTTGAAATATTTTTTAACTAAATAGTCATAATTATTATACCTTATTTAAAAAAGAATGTTATCAGCTTTTCAATGCAAAGATGTAGTACGTGAGAATAAAAATGCATTGTTCTCACGATATGCAAGTTTCTTTATACAAGATGCTGTGATGGAAGGCTCCTCTTTAAACGTCTATAACTTCATAACCTATAAGTTGATTTCGTGTTGATCAAGGAATCCAACGGTACCAATCGTGCTAGCTACTTTAGGGATACCCTGTATATATTACAATGGGATTTGGCAACCAATTTAAAATTTAAATAATTTATGGCGAAATTTCCCACTGTCCCATCCATCTGTCTGTAAATGATGGGTAAATGTGCGGTATTTTAAGTAATGATTTCAGTTAAGGCGAATTCCATACGAAAGGTGGCGGTATTTAAATTTACGGTCAACTCATCCGTTTTGGCAAATTGTACAAATAATTTCAGATCACTTGGAGTGGACTTATTTTTATTGATACCGTCTTTATTAGTCACTATTCAAGGCTCTTACTTGGATCGCATCGCACGGGGTTACACTCGCAAACCTGGAAATCATAATTTCGGAAATCAAAATTCCGGATATCATAATCCTGAAAATCCCATGGATCCTTCAAAATAACAGATTTCAAAATAACCATTATAAAAGAGAATTGCTTTTGGGTTCAAATCCGTCCTGGTTAGTGAATATCTTGTTTTTTGAAAATTTAGAATATTTTCTTTAAGCAATTTCTTTATAAAATGGCTGGAGATAAATTATTATGTTTTCTCACGTTATCAAATGAGAGATATAGCTAAAAGTAATCAAAATTCATTAGTTCGAATTTTAACAATTTTTATTCTTTTCTCGATATTACGGGCAAATTGCCTATTTTCAAGCTCAATACAACAGGCCCCGTATAACACCCAATGCTAAATTATTATTCATTAAAAAAATTTAAATATAATTATATTTGTGACCTTAGCCCCGGTCAGTTATCGTTATGATAATAAATCGTGGTGTTGGACAAGTAATGTGAAACCGCAAATTGTTTCCGGTGTTGAATCAAATTAGACATTCCTTAACCAACTACGGTCAAATAACTACTAATAAAGTTAAAACTATACCATCAATATTGGATGAAGGTCTTATGCCGGTGGAACTTAGGCATTCCTCAACCGATTTTTGTAAAATTTGGTAATGGAATAGAGAAATAAAATTCAATAAATATGTTTGCTAATCTGTTTCCACACAGTACGATGCAAAAATTAATCAAAATAATTGTTGGAACCGAATTAAGCTGAAATGGAATTCTAACATAAATAATTGAAAAAAAATTGCAATGTGGAATTGGCCATTTCGGATAAGCCACGAAATTCGGAAAATCAGAAAATTTATTTTTTTCTAAAAATCATTGTTTCTCAAAATTCCTTCAAGCTAAAATCGCTATATGTAAATGAAAAGTTTCCAAAAACCGCAAAATAAGTTAAATCGATTTATTGCAATTGATTTTATTAAAATTTATTGGGTCATAAAGGTAAGAAATGAGATGAGCAAACTGAAGTGTTTGCGGCGTACAGCTCATAATGTTCCAGTAATAAATTAAGTGTTAATTTTGCGGCTTTTGTTGTTTAGGGATTGAATCGATGGAAACAGTGAATCGATGAATTAATAGATTTTAGTAGAATTTAAGCGTATTTTAAAAATCAATAGATTTTTATCTCACCGTGGATTTTGGAAAGAAGGGTTTCCGGCCTTTCCTTAATAGATTACGTTCTAATTTAGTTTGTAAAGCTTAAGTTAATGTGCGACGCTATCTACATGGCTTAGTTTAATTCAACATGCCAACAATCAAGACCTTACTCACAATTGAGCAGAACGCGATTGCCAGCGCACCATACTCGTATTAGTAATAATTATTAGAAACGACAATTTAATTATAGATACAGCTTTTTTTCTTAAATGCGTATAGCAAGTTTCGCCAGGATTTAAAAAAAAACATGTGTTGAAATAGTTCATGCACTGATCTATATACATGGATACGACATCAATGTCAGAAATCATATAAAACAGCAAAAAATAGGAGCACTTTTTTATAGTCATACCGCTCGTTTATATACACCTCTTGCTTTAAAAAAATATTTCCGAAAGATAGGACCGTACCGAGGATAGATTTAATTTCGAAATTTTCTTAAATTGGTATTATAGTCAATGAACAAATAATAATATTCAAATAATTAAAATTATGAATCCCTTTTTATTCATTTAATTCATGTGGTATCGCTTTTGTATGCAAATTTTTTGTTGCAATTTCCCTTGATATTTCAAATCCGGCCTGCGAATATTTCGAATAAAAAGAGTTCGTGTCGTCAAAACGTGAAACGTCAAAAACTCATAGGAACCAGTTTTCTGTTTACTTTAATTTGATTTTCGAAAATTCGGAAATCAAAAAGAGACAGAAAATTTTTCTGTCTTTGTCACAAACGTAGAACTATTTTTGCTCTACCATATAGTTTTTGTCATGTCGTATCCATGTAATATAGATCAGTGAGTTCATGAAACATGAAAATAAGCTAAATCCGCCTTGATCACTTAAAAATGGTAAAGCGAGGTAGGATCCGCGCGATTAGAGCGGCGTTCATGCTCCCGCCTCCACCTCTATTTAATTTAGTGTTAATTTCTAATTTCGCGAATAAATTTACTCGCATAAGTAAATCGCGCGACATGTGATTACTACTTTGATGTTAAAATCCCAATTCAGCTCTACAAACCTCACAAAATTTAACCAGAATTATATAATGAATTGTGGAACTTCGATTACAACTCGAGAATAACCAAATTCCAGAACTTCGCAAAATATTTAGAATTCCAGACCATCTCTACAAACTAAAACACCAATTAATCGGTAAACGGCCTATGTATTTCCAGTCATTATAGCCGAACCCAGAAACTCGTCCAAACCAGCTTTATTATCCATTTTTTTTTCATTAAATCTAAGCGTAAGCTAGAAACTCTATTTGTAACAAAGAGGACCCCATGATTTGTAGCTTTGTAAATGTGCTAAATGTTACTGTGTGGAGTTGAAAAAAAAGATATTCAAATCGATAAGCCTTTGCTGGAGCACAACAAAAAAAATCTCATCTTGACCACCACTTCATATGGTGCAAAACTAACTCACGAGAAGATTAGTCTACGAGTATAGCCCAATCAACGAACAAAGAAAAATATATATCCCGGACGACAGAAACTTCAAATCAACGGGCACATCTTTTGGAGAAAGAGTTCTGTTAAGTTACCCTACGTCAGGATGGTCTCCTCACAGCTAGGCTTGTATATGAAGTTCTTTGCGTGGGGCTAGGCTTTTCTTGTTAAGAATCTTATTTATGAGTTGCTTTTGACCGAAAGAGCTTTTGGCTTATTATTGAGTGTGCTACAACTTACATTGAGAATTTCAGCTCTGGGGAGCTTAGACAATTAAACAGGGAAGAACTCCTGTTATTACTGTTGCAACTGTGCCATAATGATGATGGGGAATCGAGAGTACTCCGAATAGCGCCAACATAGAGCAAACTACAAGGAGGGCGCAGAGATATTCCGTGAAATGAAAATAAGATCACCAACAACAAATTTAAATAGACCGCTGGTATTTAGATAAATTTTGTTAATTCCAGCAGTGACGGAATAAAGCCTGATAATTTAGAAACATCGAGTACGGGTTGACTTATTTTTTGACCGAGCTGGTCCATTTCTTATCGTCAAGAGGCAAATCTGGGTTACATTGACAAAATCAGATCTATGTATGCGTTATTTTTTCGTAGCACCTTCCGGTAAGGGACTTAGTGTTCGTATATTCCGGTTTGTAAGTATAGCAGTTTGCATATAACGGCGTTATGTATTTTACTATAAGAACTCTAGTTTTTCTAGTTGGGTTCAAAAACTTCAATTTTTTAAACCTCAACCTTATCGCTTGAGACTTAATTCACCTACTTTTAAATTTCACCACGACAGTTCCTCATTCTTTATTCTTTGATTTTATCGAACTCATTAGACAATCATAAAAATTATACCGTCTCTTCAGCTTTTTCTATATAATGAACGTTTACACACTTACCTCAACGTATAAAATTAAATAAAGCCTCCACTTGCAATTTATCGCTTAATCTTTTCGAATCATAAATCGTTGCTGGTCATATAATTTGTATATACAAATAATAAAATTCCAATTTTTTCACGGTAGAGTAGAATTTACCTGTAAGAAAATAAAAGAAAATCGGTTAACCTTTAATGCTTCTAAAATAAATGTCAATAAAATAATTTTTAGTAAATAATTAAATATTTTTCAAATATTTCCTCTCTAATTATATAATTACAATTTCAAGGAAATCTATCCTTTGTTCAAACCTAACGAGAACGACTAACAACCACATAAATATAAACACAAATACACATATACATTTACAATGTACGAACCATAAACTAATTAAATTGATATTACTACAATATAACCAAGTCATGCGCAAATGATATAAAAATATGTATATATTTTTTTTCTCTACTTCCATTTTCATTCCTAAAATATTCCCAACCACTTTAGACATTTACCTTATCCTGTCAAGTTATTTACGTTTATTCTCTGTACATTCTACTCGTGTACTATACTAGGTAGTAGCAAAATGGATGTACATATAGAGTTGTCGTAAACAGTATACATTGTTCCTCGTTGTTGCTTTATAGGCAATAGTCAAGGATAATTAAAATTTCATCCAAAAATTAACTTGTGCGATGTTTTTTTGTCTGAAAGCCTATATACATGATACATACATTATTACATTGGGTATATATGTAACTACATACTTCATATATAGATCAAAATATACATTCCAAATAATTACGGATAAAATACGAGAGATATTGAAGTAAAAAAAAATCAAATAGGAAAGTTGAATTACATAAAATAGTAAAACCTATATCGAAAAAATCAATTAACTTTATCCTTCAATATTTGATTTTTTTATAGTTTCCAATTTAGTGTTTGGGTTATCAAATCGCGCAAATATTTGACTATAAATCGATTTCAATATAAATAATATGTATGTAACTATGTACAATGTACATTCGTTTGCTCTTATTGAACAACACTGATTGCTCAATTAATAGTCAAAATATCAAACCAATATGTGAAGTAATATGTATATTTTATGTTTCGCATATTATTCGTTACTATTTTGACGGATGTGTTTAGATGTGTCATCCTATTTGATTTACCTTTGAAATCGGCCAAACCCAAATACTAAATCAAGGTGGTTGGTTTAAAGCAATTGCAGTTTTATTGTCATGTTTAAACTAATATAACATTGAATATTTCCTGATTTGTAAATGTATAATTAGCAATTAGAATTCACTTTACGGCATCAAATTACATCGCATAATATTTATTATACAGTATACACATAACATTTATGGAATATAAATGGGAATTTCAATTCAAGGAAACGGGAAATGTAAACGAAAATGAGCAACCACAAAACAAAGGAAAATGTATGTTATCGCATAATCCGTTTTCAAAGAAAAATTTCGAAGTCGTAAGAGTTTTACGGTTAGTACAATTTAGTGTCTAAACTAAGGGAAAATAAAAGATTTCTAACACTTACTACGTATATATTAAGAATTCAATCCGGATTGAACCCGGATATATACGGGATCGAGTCATCTTCGCGTTAACTCGATTCGATCCACCAAATTTGTAGAATCGAGTTAACTCAATCCTTATAAACGCCAATATATACGGAATCGAGTCGAAAAACAACAACAACAAATTATTATAAAAATATTAATAATAAAACAACGCCATTTTTATTTCGTTTACGACTATTTGCGTATATATATAAAATTTTTTAAATATTTTTATTTTTGTTTTAATTTAAATAAATATAGAAATATGTATTTAGAAATTTTTTTTTGACGTTTATCTCAACTCGGTTTCGATCCGATCCCAACATAATCCGCCAATATATACGTTAGAAAAATAATTCAGTTTCAATCCAAAGTTAACTTTAAGTTGATTCGATCCGGATTGAATCAATAATATATACGTAGTAACTGTGCAGGGTACTGAAGAACCTTTCTGGTTCCTGGGGAGGGGAGGAGTGTTTGCTTTGAAATATAGGCATTATATAATTGTTCGATAATTCAAATAAGTTTCGAGTTAAATGAGTCGATATGTTCGAAATCGCTTTGAATTAATTAGTCAATTCAATATTGAATTTTGGGAAAAATATTATTAACCCATTCGCTGCCAAGCCTAAATTATATTAAGTTATTCCCATTGCCATTTATATATTTTTTTTTTTATATTTATATTGTTGGGTATTGTTTATATTGTTGGGTATTGTTTATTTCGTAGTAAAAGCACATATATTACCAGACATATAATTGAAGTACATATAATTTTTGTAATAAATTTTATTTGCGGTATTTTTTCAAATTTTTTAAAGACGAGTATACTAGTCATTGGCAGCGAATGGGTTAAAAAAGAAACACACATATACGTAAAATATTTATTTCGACGTTAAAGATTACGCAAGAAACGACCGAAGAGGGAAAAAGAGAATACCGACCAAAGAAGGGAATAATAAGAAAAATAACGAAGAGAGTTAGAAATCCCCATAATAATAAATGATCGAGAGTTCATCATTGGTTGGAAAATCTTTTAATTTCGATTAGACGAAAACAATAGAAATATGAAGAAAAGATGAAAACTCGATAATAAAATTTCATGAGGTTCGAAAGTGCTTTCTGAGACCCTTCGTATTTAAAAGATACGGCACTAGCAATTTGAGTTGAGGATAATCACTAAAACAGACACCAGGAGCACTATTCTGGTAATTCCCAGGGGAAAGGGAATTGGGGAAATAATTGGTATATAATTTCAGTTCAAATATTTTTTTTCCGGCCTACTGAGGAAAAATTTTTGATGTAATTATTTAAAAATTGGGAATAATTTCTCCATATCTAAGTAAGTTGGCAGGGAAAATTATTCCGAATTTAATTTTGTTTTCAAAAAATTTACCACTGGTTTTTTACTTCAGTATGCCAGAATTTTATTTTTTAAATAGAAATTACATATAAAATCGTTCCCCAATTCCCTATTCCCAGGGAATTACCAGAATAGTGCCACTATTCTGGTAATTCACGGGGAATAGAGACCTGAGGAAAGAATTTATGGGTATTTTCGTTAATTCATTCTACAGAAAGAATAGAATATTGATCACGTGATCTAAGAACATTCCGAACGAAATGTAATAAAAGAACATAAATAGAACAAACAGAATACTTTGTCACAGCAGCATATAATATACAAATATTATATACATATACATATATTTATATTATATATTAAATCAAGAAAAAATAAATTATTTGCACACGCACTATCACAGCTTGACATTTCAAAACAGAATACTCTTTTTGTTCTACATTGATGTAGATCAAAAAGAATGCGTTCTGAAAATTCCGAATGAATTAAAGAATAGACAAAAAAAAAAGAATAGAAAACATAGGATAAATAAAAGTTCGATTACTGTCAATTTTAAAACGTTCGGAATGTTCGGTAGGAATAAAGGCGGTGATACATGTACAGATTTTGCCTTTAAGGCAAGAAAAATTGCCTTATACAAAATTGAGAAATGTTCAATTTAAAATTTTTGACTTTAAGGCGAATCAAGATGGCCGAATTTTAACCAATCAGCGCGCATAATTTTTTATGCCTTAAAGGCAAAATCTGTGCATGTATCACCGCCTTAAACGAAAATACCCTTCTTTTCAAATATTTATTTCCGGCCTACTGAGGAGAAACGTTTGATGTAAATATTTAAAAATTGGGAATAATTTTTCCATTTCTAAATTGACAGGGAAAATTATTCCCAATTTGATTTTGTTTTCAAGAAATTTATTTCTAGATCAAACCTGCGAGAAGGCGTAGCCAGAGAGTATTCTGCGAAGCTGGCTAAAATAATCGAGAAATGGGCTAATGAAGTATTTAATGCAAATTAAAAGACCAGTTTCAAAAAAAGGAGACTAAGAAAAACTTGCACGAACTTATAATGTTCAGAACCTCTTATAATCGACAGTCATTTTAATTCGTACTGAACAAAGCCGGTGGAGGATTAAAAAATTGTGGTACGTAGTATAGAATCTCAATTCAGTCATGAAGGGTTCTACGCACTAAAAAATGGTATTATTGATAAATTTAGAGAAAAACTACGAGTATATACAGGGTGTTCTCGACTGAACCGTATTATATTGTAGGCGGTGAAGGAGCATAAAATTCTGAGCTGAAATTAGTACTACATTAAAGCCGCTATTATGGTTGCTGATTTTCTTTCGTTCGTTCGTTCTGATTATTTTTTTGTCCCATCATATTGCTAACATCGTCATTTTTGAGCAATATGATTGGGCAAAAAATAGTCAGAACGACGAAAGAAAATCAGCAACCATAAAAGCGGCTTAAGGTTAAAATACTCGTTTCCATTTTCACTAATATTGATCTAGTTTTGACCACATTCAATTATCACCCCGATTCTGAGCACAGTCACTGACTGACTCAAAAATAAGACTTTGTTCTATCTCTTTTTTAGGTAGTCTTAATTATGGGACTTTTCGTATTATGCGCATAGTCTTAGTTGGCATTGATCTTAAAAAAAGTCTTACGTAAGACATACACAAAAAATCTTACCTAAGACCATTTTCAGCCAGTGACGTGCTTCGGAATTGGGGTGTACATGGGCAATGTTAAAATGGTATTTGATTAAACGAAAAGTAATATTTTTTTACAACCACCCCGAAAATAACAGGAAAAAATGTCGAAAAGTTATGTTCACCTTCATTTATTTTGAAAAGGAAGTCGCTGAGCGTAAATAATTTTCATTAAGGTTGCAGTTGGCGACTGAAGCTAAATTTGTCATAAAAATTTAACTAATTACAAAAAAAAATGCTGACAATTTCACTGATCGGTGTGGAGCTTCATCACGAAAAATATCAGAAGTCCAGTTATGCAGATTGTCATGTAGATGGTTTCAGTTTAAAGTTTCTACAGTTTTTTGTAACAATTTATCAATGCGGTACACTAAATTGCAGATAAATTTTAACATTTGTTTATTTTAAAGTTTAAAACTTAAGAAGTTTCTAAATAATTGTAAATGGAATTGTGCTTCTGAATTGATGGAACTTATGAGTTTCATTTAGTGATAATAAAGTGGTGTCACTGATTAAGGTATTGAAAGAAACATTTATATTTACATAGAACAGCTGCCTATTAGTATTGGAATGGTGCTATTTAAGAATTCAGTATCTTAAAATCCATGAGAGCTACGAATAAAAACTAAATTCTATGGCTCACTAACTGAAATCACCAATTACAATATTAATAGAAAAACACAAACCAAATATACAACGACCTTGTTTCACGAAATAAATGAAGGTAATTTTTCGGCATAATTAAGTGATTTTTCCTTTTCGCTTAAGCATTGCCCAATTAATCGAATGCGGTCAGGTCAGATTAATTCCACTTTTAACTTTGGCTAAAGTGTAGATGACGTATACATCTCGGAAATCAGGTAAGATGAATTTTTTTTTTAATTTTCTTAGTAGGATTGTGTATCTATCGTTTTTAGGAGGTGCAAGAAAAAAGTTTCGGAAAAATTATCACATGTTTCCGGGAAATTTTTGACACTTTCTTTTTTCTTTTTTGGTGACAAATTGCGTATTATTTTATTCAAAATACGTACAAATGTGTAATTTTTATAAAAAAAATTTATATTAGGATTGTATCTTAACAGTTTTTTGACAGTAAAAGTAATTTTTTCGGGAAAATTTTGCAATTTTTCTAGGAAAATTTTGAATTTTTTTTAAAACTTAGTTTAAAATTATAAATAAAATTTGACACTTGAAGAATTGTATAAATTCTGGAAAAGTGGGTTTTGGGGCGGCAGCACCCATCCTTTGAGGTATACAACGAATTAAAATTACATTAAAAAAAATTTATATAAACAAAAGTTGATATTTTTAACATCAGTGCCACTCTCAGAAGAAGCGATAAGAGCGATAAAACTCTTTGATCTGTGTCTGCAAGGTTGACGAAGCAATTATTATTAATAAAAATAAATTAAATTAAAAAAAAATAGTAAAAAAATAAAAAAAGTGAAAAATTTTCCGGAAGGGCAAAATTGTTTATTAAAATAACGCAAATGTAATTTTTACCTGCAGATTTTTAATTTTTGAATGAAAAAAAACCAAAAAATATTTTTGGAAAAACTGAAATTTTCCCGGAAAATGTGGTGATTTTTCCAAAATTTTCTGCTTGCACCTCCTAAAAATTATAGATATACAATGCAATATAGAATATTTTTTAAAAAAATTTCATCTTACCCGATTTCGGCGATGTATACGTCATCTACACTAACGCCTTAACTTTTAACGGTTTTTAAGGACCCAACGGAAGCTAACTTCCAAAATCTCTGGAATTTTTTACTCAAAATGTTATGCCCCGTTCAATATAATACCGCCGCCATGTACATCCAAAACAGCACTGTAATCCAAATCAGCACTCTAATCATGTTCTCAATAATTTATTGATGTTTCATTTGTAAGCGAAACAAATTTTGACGTGAGAATTTTAATTAGCGCAGGATTAACCGGCTGTTATAATTATTGTTGGTTCCTCTCGATTACGACTGAGACAAGAGAGATTTGACTGAGACAAGAAATGCAGCGTTTACTTTAATTATTATAAAATAGGCAGTTTGATTTTGGGCAAATAATTTAAGCATAGTCAATCAAATGCTGTAGACCGGTAGTATTAATACAAAGCGCAGTGACGATTCTGCGAAACTAAAGACTTATACCAGAAAGTTTACTGAAGAGCCTTCAATAAAACTAAAAGTACTAAGAAGGATCTTAAGGTACTTATAATTTAAAATTGAGAACTGAAGAAAGCAGTTCACATCAAATCTTAGAGACTCTGCTGCGATAACATGAAGGGTTTGATAGGTTTCTCGCCATATGATAATTTTCTCTATGAGAAGAGGCAATATGATATCTTCCATTAATATTATAATTATGTGGACAGTTAGGGAGTAATAGTTACTCTGAAATAGGACTTGCGTTCAAAGACAAGAAGGGAGCTAAGTTCTGTGGTTTCTCAGAGGAAACAGCCTTTTTAGGAAATATCTGTTTTAGAATCTAATATAACTACTGTAGAAGCTGCAAGGTATAGGAAAAGATTGAAGTTAATTTTCTCTGTTCACGTTCGGCATTAGCACACAGAAGATACCAAACATTTCGGTTAATCCAAAGCGCACAACCCGCCGGTTTCCAAAAACTTTAGATAGTTTTGAAATGGTTTCTGTAGAGACAGGAAATGAGTTAAATCCGGCGGTACTAAAAACTTATTTTTGAAAATATTTCGGGCAGCTTAGAAGTGCTTACATTTATAACACAAATACGCTTTCGATTTATAACTGAAAATTGATAAGATAATATAGTGAGACATTGGGAAAAATTGGCCAACAGGCTAAAAGTGTTAACTTCACTTCTAACAATATCCGACTAAAATAAAACTAAAAAAGTGTAGGTGAACAGTGTAGGTGAAATTTTTCTGAAAATTCGAATAAAGAAAATATATCTAGTCAAATGCCGTGTTCTTTTATTAGTGCCCGATAGATGTATCCGGAGCACCCAATTTTCTATGTCAAAACTTATATTTTTACATATAATTAATTTATTATTGCGTGCTCTAAACTAAGATTTTTCAGTCAACTTTAAAGTTAAAAAAAAATAAAAAATGTTTTTGCTCTACCTATTTATCGGGAGCGCTATCCATTTTAATGAGAAATTTGAAAAGGCTTTAATTTTGTAAACCCCTGAAATCATTAGAAACTTAATCTTACAATAAAAGTTTAAAACGCACTAAGATGAATTTTTGTTTATAACGTCATGTCAAAATAAATGTTAATTAGTATATTTCAAGTGATAAATGTTTGTTTTATGGATGATTTTTTTTATGGTATAGTGACACCAGTGAATACTAGCTGCAGTTTCAGTAGAAATTGTTCATTCGGCTGCGGATAGTGCTCGAATAATAAAAATGGCTAAAGTGTCCCTCTACATAAGTTTAAAAAATTAAGTAATTCAAAACTGTCCTACACGATAAGAAAAAGTTTATGATTTAAACAGACCTGTAAAAGTATTCGTAAAAGTAAAAATTTTAGATAATTCAAACTGCACTAAATTGCTCCATTTCTGTGATTGCCTGTCATTGATCGTAAAAGTGTCTAGAACTTTTTTCTATATGTCAGAATTTAATTAACGAAAATCAGTGTTTTGGATGGCACAAATATACCGATTATATCGGCTTGTGTAGAACATTCTTAGTATTACCTAAACCGGAACTGTAACATTTTGGTCGGCACTTTGTTAAACCTCTGTACTTTAATAAATCTTGCACAAATAACTACCTTTCGTCATAAACCGATCTGTATTTTACGTTTTATGTCCATTAGAATTTATTAAAACTGTTTTTTACGGGTTTTGGCTGTTTTTGTCAACTTCTCAGATGCTTTCCATTAGGCGTTTCAACATCGACTACAAATTTAGAGCCTCGCAAGATTATTCCAATGATAGCTAGTGCGACAAACCATTTCTCAAAAAGGCACGCCTCAACTATAACATAGTACCTGATTTTAGTTTTATAGCCAACATTGGCAAGAGAATTCGAATAAGAGTGAAGCCTTCATAAATATTTCGATAGCTTTTTAAAATAAGAGGATAAGTCCGTAAAGTCGATTCCTGTAACAGAAAAACCAAATAAAAACTGATACATCTTTAATACATCTTGAGCTTCGCATACACGGAAAAGAAAGTGGTGTGAATGGCATATTCAAATTATACGCAATATATAACCAAAATAAATTCCGAAAATATAAATTCCAAACACTTTACATATTTTTATCGTCTAAGGTGGTGTAAACAAAAAAAAATTTATAAAATTCGCACTTTGCCAACTTAATCTTATAATACAAAACAAAAAACACCAACCGCGAGTTTCCATTTGAATGCGGAAATAATAATAATAAAAAAATTAAATCAGTTTAAAAATAAACAAAGCCAAGTATTTTTTCTCTAAATAAACTAAATAAAATTTTTTGCAAATTTTCATATTTTCTTTTTGCTTTTCGCCGTTTATATTCTATTTATTATGAATGATTATGTAATGTATAATTATAATTAATTTATTGTCCAACATTATTTTAAAGAAATATTATACAAAACACAATTCACTCAATCAAGGAAAAAACCTTCACTTTATTTGACCTAAAAAAAAATTAATAAAAAAAATCGCTGAAACAGCAGCAAAATTATTACTTTTCAGTTTTATTTATTAATTTTTTGGAGAATTTTTATGATGTACTTATGGTATTATGTCATAAAGTTATGATGTTATTGTTATTTATTGAAATTAGGTATAAAAACGGGTGACCCGGAAAATATATGTCATCTATATTGAAATTAGTCTGTACAGTGCTGGTCATGAATATCGATATACATGTAAATAGAAAGTTTATTTATTTCAAATCCAATATCATAGCTTTATGCATAATAATAACCTTTTGTTTGTCCTCCACTTTAATTAATTAAAAGATGCCTCCGAAGGTTCGCAAAATTCGTTCACCGTGCTGTTCATAATGTTTCAGGGGCAATGATACCAAAGATTGTAAATTATTGCGTTTATTTTAAATGAACGCAATGAAATGAATTTGTTACCAACAAGTATTAGGACTCATGACAAAAATTTTGAGCAATTGAAAAACGTCAAAAATTAATTTAGTGCGCGATTACATAAAGACGTGTACACGATATACATTAAATATGTCATTGGATTGGTTGGACTAGAAAGTTTAAATATTTTATGTAACTAAAAACGCGGGATTCGAGTTCAAATGAAAAACAATTTAATTAATATTTCGATTGCCTTCAATTGTTTATTCAGTAAAAATCGTTTTAGAATATTTAACTATCAAATTTCGCATATTGTTTAAGCATCACTACTAGTAATTCAATACGTTAAGAACAACAAAGCCGCAATGTTTCCGGTGAAGGGGAAATGCAAAATAAATTTTCGTTTATTGAATAGGATTATGCACAATTGGCTAAGTATCGAACTGCTAAATACCACAGCTCTCTAAACGTTGAGAATAAGAGTGAGCTTGTATATGAAATTTAGTGAGAATGTGTCGACCTAAAGGTTTATCGCACCAGTACGTCGTTAATGCTCCTAATTAACCAACGACACCCTGGCGGTCGAAAAATGTCGGAATACCCGAGGTGTCGAAAATCTAGCAACTGACTTTCACTCCAATGATCCAGTACTGACTTTACAGATTATGTAGGTACTTACTTACTCTTATTAATCAGTCTCTACGCCAACAACTAATGTTTAACAAGGCGGGCCCAATGGATGTCTTAGAGCAAGCTCAACACTATCTATCTGTAACACTATCTATGTGCGCTAACTCCAGCAGAAAAACGAAAATACTAAACTACACAGAATGCTAAATCTGAATGCACGAAATCTCTTGAATTGTCGTTTTCCATGAACTGCCATTTTCGTCAAACTGTTGTTTCTGCAAATTAAAAATTTTCGGTGAATTGTTATTTTCGATAAATTGATTTTCATTTTAATCATGAAATTTGTTTTTTTTAAAGGCGAAATTTTTCTGCTCGTCTATTTTCCAGATTTTTTGAATATATTTAATAAGTGAGATGTGACATGCAGAAAGTTTCATTATTTGCTGCTCAAATCGACTTTTCAATCATTACCAAGACAAGCAGCAAACCACAATAACCTTAAATAAAATATTTCATCATAGTTAAGGTTTAGGACGATACAAGAGCTAAAAAAAAGGTCAAAATAGTCCAAGCACCAAAAATTTGGGATGACACACATTTGGGATAACTACTGGTGAATTATCGCGAAGGTCATCCAAAATCGGTTGTTGTTCCGAAAAAAATTGATGCTTTTCATGAACTGATATTGCAAGATCGTCATATGACTTATGATGAGATTGTGGCATCCTTGAAGATTAGTGGGACCAGCATACAAAAATTGCATGCACATTTGACCGCCACAAATATTTGTTCGCGTTGGATCCCACATAATTTGACAAACTCTAAAAAAAACTCTCATCGAAAGAAATGCTCAAAAATGACCGTGGCGCTTCAAAACATGTCTATAACATAGTGACAGTCTTGTGTTTTTTCGGAAAACTGGAAATATCACCGTACTATTGGTGCAACGTAGAAGATCAGTTCTGAATGGCACTCAACCATTTGTTTGCTAGAAGTCTTCGGCGAAACAAGGAAAACCAACCGCTGACGCCAGATCATTATCCACCATGGCAACGCTAGCTCTCACACATCGGCACAAACAACTGAATATTTTTGAGCGGTCAAAACATCGAATTAATGGGTTATTTTGGAAAAACATTATCATGGCATTTTTGTTTGAATTATATTTGTATGGCCTTATGGAATTAGTTTGGTGTAAATAATTTCGAAATAAGGTTAGAGGCCTATTTGGACTATGAATTACAGTAATCTAGTTTACTTGTAATCCAGATTCATTTTTTGCGTTGAGATAATAATTAGACACTCCGATTAAAAATTCAACCGCACCTTCTACAATCATACTGCAAAGTTTAAACAAAACTATTTTCGCTAATTTCCAAATCATAAATTTAAAGTATCAAACAAAAAATTAAAATGGTTTCGATCATCGATAAACTTGAGGCGCTATAATCACCTAATCTATAGATTTTGTACCAAATCTCCAAAGTTTTTTGAACGAATAGGCGTCAATGAATATCGATTAATGTAATCTAATTTGTTCAGACTATAAGAAAATGTAGACTACTACTACACAAACATAGATTACTAATCCCTAGTCCTAACATAGTATTAAATGGGGAATTATTTTCCCTTTAAATATTTTAGGTTCAAAGTTTCCTTAATAAATTTTGGTCGAAAATATTTAAACCAAACTAATTCCATCAGTAGACCATAAAACCGCTAGTATCACAGTTAAGCTTTGGATCCAACCGAATAGCCAGACCTCATATTCCTGGTAGATTGAAATCGGTCCTTGATAGTCAAATTGGTTGTAATTAGTTTAACTAAACTATCTGAGTTGACGACTACGCGCCATATGAGAGGACACAGAACTCCCCGTGTGAACATCACTTGCGAGAAGTCAGAGCGTTAACCTAGGCTGCGATGATTTATTTATGCATTTATTTATTTATTTATGTTTTAAAGTTGCTGAGATCAAATCGTTGACGAATGCATTAGCTAATATCCCCCAACGTCCAGAAATACTCCAAGGGCATTTCTTTGATGTCAATTTTTATTTTTGCCTATGATTTCATGAGGCGCTGCATGAACGGATTTACCCTTTCGGAGGCAAGTTATGAGGCCAGAATTACAGACTGAAAACTTTTAGCAAGATTGGTTTTCCATTTCAAGGAATACAAACTACTATTACTTTTTTCTACGACTGAGGAACTTACCCTAAAACCAAACAGCCTCTGAATAATTTTAAAAGGTGGTATGCCAGTTCGTTTAGGTTAGGAGGGCAGTTCTTCTAGCAAGGGCTTTTTTGCTTTAAGACCAACACCAACTACTAGCTTTTCCACTCCACTGTAGTTTCTGACCTTCATTGCTGAATGTGGTGCAAGTTGTATCCGTATAGGGGTTTGAATTATGTGATTTGAAAATTGTTTAGTTTCGTCTTTATCTTAACTTAAGGAAAAGAAAATATAACGGTAGTCGTTACCTTATCTAAGACCTTCCAGTGTAGAATCTTCTCAATTAGACTTCGTGAGGCAAAATGTTGTAATATCAATTAAGTGTAAATGTTAATATGTATATGAAGAATCTGAAGGAATCTATTTCGTAGACTAGAAAATAATTCTTTATGTAGTACTACTGGTGGATAGAAAATTAGGAACAGTAAAAAAACCTTAATATTGTAAAATAAAAACAATTTATTTAATACAATATGCTTGATTTACTCCAACTCTCGTAGAGACTTGGCGTGATAGTAGGCATAATTGTAAATGTTTTCGTCAAAACATAAAAATTTAATGAAATGCTTGTCACAAAATTAGGAACTCTAGAATTTTGGTATAGTCGAATAAATTCAATTTTATTCACTAATAAAAACTATTTTAATTATTTATACTGACTGTCTAGAAATCTTCGTGGCATAGAATGCGGCAACTTAAAGGTTCCTAGCCATTGTCTAATTCTGACTACTTCTGGTAGATTACTGCCTTCAGTTGGTTCAATTGCTAGCAGTAGAAGTCCAAATTGAGCGTTTGGCTATTGGGCAGCAGCTCATAGTAGATGAGTCCCTGCTATCCCACCAAACACACAGCAGAGCCTTCCTGACCATAAATCCTTATTTGATCACTGCTTGGGCCGCTTAAAACCATACGTCGCTTATCCGAATATAATGTTGCAATAATTTTAACTAAACGACAATGTTATCGTGCCAATAAATGTTGAGACTTTCAATTTAAAAAATAAAAATTAAAAATATTTTAAAGAAGAAATCAATATTCCTAATGAGACGTAATTCTCTTGCTTGATATTTTCAAAATTTTAAGGAAATTCCATAAACATAACTAAAGTAAAAGGCACTTTAGATTAGATTGTGTAGTATGTACAATCCCTAAACTACAGATGTCAGATCAACTGTTCCATTGAGCAAACTATTGAAACTGATTACTTTCCAACTACATCCACTGGGCAGCAAAACATTAGGCACTCGCCATAATAATGTGTTATACGCAAAATAAATATACATAAATAATTTCACAATGTTATTTAAAAAACAGAAAACAAAAAAAGAACTAATTAACGCATATACAAAATAATAAAAACAGAAAAACAAATAACACAAAAAAAAATAATAAATACACTCACAAACAAAAAGAACACAAAACAATTGGAACAAACGACAAACAATTATTGAAAAAATCTTCAGTTCATGTTTATACATGTTTAAACTATTAAGAGTAGAAGTTTATCAGCTACAAGTATTGCCGTGTTACCATTATGGCCCCGACAACGTATAATTTAATTTTCAAAAATAAAATTATATTTGGATTATCACAAAAGAGTTGTGTGAAAAATATACAATCGCTAAATCGGTCATTTCGCGGCTGATAAATATATATAAAACAATAGGAACCGTCGAAACACAACACAATGGTAGCCGCCCTTGCAAGACAACAAGTAACTTGGACCGTAGAATCGTGTGCTATTCAAAAAAAGAACCGTTTGATAGTGCGAAAGAAATTATCCGTGAGCTAGATCTAGACATTTCTCCACATACGGTTCGTCGTCATCTCTCCGATGCAGGATTGAAATATTTCACAGCTGCCAAGAAACCCTTCATCTCGGTGAAAAATAGAAAAGAATCAGAATCAAATTTGCTAAGGAGCCTAAAGACTGGACCATTCAACAATGGAACTGAGTTTTGTGGTCGTACGAGTAGTAAAATAAATTCAATTTAAAAGGATCAGACGGAACTAAGACGGTAAGTAGACCAATCGGAAAGCATTTAAACCGTCGATATACGAGTTCCTGAGTTGGTACGACCTTTGTATATCGACACATTTTAGAGCACCAAATATTTCCTTATGCCGAAGAAAATATGCCATTAAAATGGTTGTTTCAGCATGATAACGATCCGAAGCATACCTCCAAGTATGCTAAATCATGGATATCTACTAAAAAAAATTTATGTTATGGCCTGGGCTGCACAAAGTCCGGATCTAAACCCTATCGAAAATTTGTGGAAGCAGGTCGATGAAGTAAGACTGTATGGAACATTTAAAAACAATGACAACTTTATACAGGGCTTCAAACCGTTTGAACTGAAATTTCTGAATAAAAAGTTAGGAAGCCCATTGAGTCAATGTCGGGAGGTTATCAAAAATAATGATGATGATGTCATTGGTTGCTAATTTTCATATGTTGCCATTGATTGATTTTTTTGTGTTTAATATTTATATTTCTACTTTTTACAATATTTGCCGTAGACACTTGGCGAAACACACTTAAAAATTAATAAAAAAAGGGGACGATAGCAAGCGATTAGTCATCGGCTGAATAACAAGGTACATACATTGAAGTACATTTAATTATCCGACGTATAAGGCATATTATTGCGAACGTGAGAATACAACAGGATGGGATCCGTAATTGACGAGAAACGGATTTCTCTCTATTCAGGATATTTTGGTTAAGGAATATCGATTTTCGAATTTAGTAAGATTGTAAGGCATCTAAACACCTGCTTTTGGATTGCATATGTAATATGTCAAAATTGTTTAAGCTAGCTGTATGATTTTCTAAAGTTAAATGATTATGGAAAGTTGATTGATTGCAACCAGATAAATTTATTAGATTTATCCTGAAGTGTATAGCCGAAATGTATTATAGATGAAAACAAAATTAATCAAGTAAATAACGTTAATGGCATTTCGCAGTTGACTTTCAGTGTATTTCAACACCCTCTTTCGGGTATACTCTATTTGCCAGGTTAAATCAACTCGTTCATGTAGAATTAACTTACCTTGAAACGCGTCGATTTCACTGTGCAATCGAAATACTTCTGATTTAGGAGGTCAAACACGCGTTTGGCTTTTTGCGTATGATGGTTGATCTATAAAGTAGTATCATTGTTTTCATGGTTACTCATTTTATCAAAACTTACTCATACACAATATTCAATTAATGATTTGGAGATTATCATGAATGTAAGTATCTTCAATAAAAAAAATACTTGGAGATTTACAAGACATGATTTATTTAGTAGTCCACTTGAGTACCAGTGCCATAGCAAATCAGATTTACATAAATATTCAACGTGCCATATTCGGCACAAAAATTTATCATTACATCAATCTAAAATTAAAACAAATTTGGGTTGACAAACACAATGAAAGATCTAAAACACACGCGGATATTGTAAAGGTTAGCATTGAACAAAAATTAAAAAGTCCAAGGGCGAATATATATTTTGTACGTAAGTACTTCACTCATTTCCTCAAAAATTCGAATATATTGAAGTAATCATGATTCATGGCGGAAAACGTTGACCGATATAACACAAAGTAAATTTATAATAAAATTAAAGTTTTGATTAATGAGTTTATGGCGTATTCAATTTTAATAAAACACAGATAGCGGCTAGATAGGCATATAGTCTCAGTACAATACTAAAATTATATTTAACTTAGACAATAAAATAATTAAGTAATTTTTGAAGATTTCGAAAATAAAATAAATATCTGTACATAGCTATTTGCTAAATAAATTAGCCTTGACTTGATTATAATATCTTATATTTACTCGCACGCGTATATACATATATTTCTACAACAATACGAAACATAAAATCGCAAGTGCGAGATAAAATGTCCGAAACGTTTTGGTATGGAAACGAGTATTTAAAGTGTGCGTATATATTCGACGAAGACTAAATTTTTTTAGGTCAAAACTTTTTTAGGCCACTATCAGATTAAAATACATTTATATATATGTGAAATTTTAATTTAAAAATTTTTATTATTTAATTGATGGGTTAGCAAAATATAAATATTTGCCATTGAATTATTATTATTAGGTTATAGGACGCGTACATCATTTTGGGAAATACTAACAACATTATTATATTGAACGCGCATTTGATAGTCTTGTTAAAGAATTAGGTCATGTTAAAATTAAAAAAAATACGCCAATTTTTTATAAGTAGTCATTAAGCTGATAATGTCAGTTCTCTCTCTCTCTCGTACTAATACAATTCGACTGACCCCCAAAAATAAATTGTGTACAACATGTTAAGTGCTCTACATTTCATTTTATCATTTTTTTTATCGATTCGGCCTTCTTATTCTCAACTTCCTAGACTTAGTAATACATAATGCTAGGAGTTTGTATAGTAAAAAATGTCGGTGCCAGAATTTGGCACGTGCAGCACAGCAATAACGTTGTTAATTGAGCTTGGATTGGAAACTAAGAAGTTGGAAAATAGCTGAAAATTTGTAGAATATGTAACAAGTCAATTGTGAAATTTGCCAGTCCTCTTGCGCTAATCATTTTATGATTATTATATCACAGTCCCAGTAAAGACGTTTTTAAAATCCTTCTAACAATAATGTTTTTAAGGCCATCATGATACTTGTGAAATGAAACATTTACCCAATCTAATCAAAGAATAATTTATAATTCATTTAATTTTAGTTGAATCGAAAAAATTGTTAACATATCTAGGTTATTTTGATAACAATCTATGCATTATAAAAGCCTTGTTATTAGTAATAAAAAAAACTAATCAATAAAAAATATTTTGATAAAAAAATTGATGTCGGTGTCGGTACAATGTGACTGAACAGCAACGAAGCAAAGAAATGTTCACCATTTGACGGTAACAAATTGGATACGTCTGCTTATGTACTACTACGAGATGAGTTGAAGTGCTTAGTTTATATGTATGCCTGATACTGCCTGAACTGGCCCTTATTGGCCGGTCGCACGTTACTGGTTAATTAGAAATGTTACAATGCGGTACAAGAGCAGTTTAGCATCTAATAGTTGTTATATGTGTTGTTTGAGCTTACTAAGATACTAGAGAATTTGGTTGGACCGGCTAGAATTAGAACCCACATTTCCCGGAACCGATTAATCGGGACGAGTGACAACACTTTTACACTTCTATTGCCTTAGTAGTGTCACTTCATGCGAGATAACTATTGATCTTCTTGGATACTAGATTATAAAATCAAAATTTAATAAATAATTTTGTACAAAACGCGCAGTGAAAATTTCTTAAATCATAGTTATTCTGAAAAAAAAATGCAGGGGTAAATATGTTGTGGCAAACAACCAATTTTCTTTTGCCTTTTTCTATTTTTATAGATCTGGAATGAACCACACTTGATTTCTAAAACGAAAATTTAAAATTACTGGAAAAATTTAATCTTTAAATTTATTTAAATTTTTAAATTTTTGTCGTTTTTTGTAAATGCTAAACTTTTCAAACATCATTGGAAAAATTAAAAAAGCTCCCATTGAAACTGTTATTTCCGGATCACAGATTTTCATCTTTTTCGCAATTTAATCGTTTTTTCGTAAGTGCAATATACTTTTTCAAAATATTTGCAGAACACAACAAAGCAACTATGGAAGCTGCTACTTCCGGTGTGAAGGACCGATGTCGGCCAAAAATCACTAAGATCCCTTAATTTACGGAAAAACATTATGTATGAAATTTCAACCCAATCAATCATCCGTATGGACTATAGAGCGGGGGACTGAATTTTTGCCAAAACTCGTTATTTCCGATTAAATTTGAGGCTGAAATTAGTTGAAAAACAGGTTTTTGTCCAAAACTGTCATTGCTGCTTAAATTTTTGAAAACTAATCTGAACCGGTACTGTTGTAAATTTAATTTAGTATATTTTAGATCTTAGTCGTTTTTCTCGTAAATGATATGGTTTTCAAAATATGTATTTGCAAATAACGAAAAGCATCTTCAGTTGACCGATTTCGGCCAAAAATCACTGGGTTCTCCCAATTTATGGAAAGGGTGAGATATATCAGTCAATCTGTCTGGGCTGTGGAGCCAACAACATTTAGTCTGCACGACACCAGACATGCACACACACACGCACACAGGCATTTCTAAAAAACGGAATTTTTTGAGTAAAACTGCAAAAATCTCAAGGTCAACATTTTGAATGATTGGTCATTTCGACAACGAAAGTAAAATTCTATTTATTTTGCATATCAAGATTTTAAAAGCAGCTACCACGCGTTTTGTAAACAAATATTTTATAAATTTCGATTTAATAATCTAGTAACCAAGAAGATGAATAGTCAAGTTGCATTTACTTCATGCCTAACACGGCCAATCCACCTGCCATATGTTATATCATTAAAAGTAACAGTAACATAAAAATCAAATATGGCTTCGAGTTCAAAATCATTTGTAGATTGGTATTCTTGCGCAACGAACAGATATATATTTTTTAAAATGCAATCTTCAAAAAAAAAAAATTAAAATTGCCCTTAGGCTAAAAAATTTAAAACAATTAAAAAATTTGCAAGAAAAAAAAATAAAATTGCTTCGAGAAAAAAGAAAAAGAAGAACACATGCTTTTGGGACCAATCCTTTTTTAGTTAAAAGAGGAGAGCATGATTTGGAAACGCACCTTCCTAAAGATTTGGATTGGGGCTCTGGCAGTAATTTCCAGAATTTTACCAGGAGACACATCAGTCAATTTGAAGAAATTTTAGCTTTGGTGAGTTCCTTCCGGTTTACAATGAACGGCAGCATTCTCATGTCCATCATATTTTATACTTAATTTTAATGAGCTTAGTTATACATTTCAGGTCAAGCCGACCATTAAAAAACAAAATACCGTATTACGAGATAATATTTCCGCCAGAGTTAGGCTAGCAGCAACTTTATGGTTTATTGCTTCGGGAAACTATATATCGATCGTTGGAATTTTTATGTAGAGTGTCATATAAGACAATATCTAAGTTTGTACCAAAAGTTTTACAAGCCATATGGAATGTATTACAATCAAAAGCAAATAGAAATTATAAATTTAAATTATGAGAAATTACAATAAATATTATTTTTTACAAGGTTCCACGGAAAAAAGATGAATGGGCCAAAATTGCAACAGATTTTGACAACATATGGTAATTTCTACATACGTTAGGTGCAGCTGATGGAAAGCACATAAGAATAAGGGCTCCTGCTAACTCAGTGTCTCAGGGAATTTTTACTGCTATAAGAGGTACTTCAGCATAATTTTGTTTGTAATTGTTGATGCTCGTGGAAGTTTTGTATTTGTTGATATGGACTCAAATGGCAGAAACAACGACACTACCATTTACAAAGAGACACTTATAAAATGCTATTTGGACATTCCAGAGCCTGCAAAATTACCAGAGCAAAATTCAGAAAATATTTTTTTTTAAATCGGCGATGATGGCTTTCCTCTTTCTCGCAATATGGTTAAACCATTAAATAGAAATATAGAGTTGTGTGTCTGAAAAAATATTCAATTATAGAATAAGCAGAGCACGTATGACAGTGGAATATGCTTTTGACCGGTTAGCAACACGGTTTCGAATATTTCAAAGACCAATTCGACACCTCCCTGAAACTGATTTACTAGTTAAAGCTTCGTGTGGCCCTGTGGGCTACATAATTGCTTAACTAACGAAATCAGTCAACCAATTGATGATCAGGAGGTATCTTCAGCTACCAATAATTTTGATTCGATCGAAACTCAATACTTATGTCAAATGCAACAGCCACATGCCAAAATATTATAAAATATTTAGTGCCCGATGACATAATCCAAAGTCAATGAAGTAAAATAAATTAATTATGTATATACATATGTTAAACAAATGAAATAATTTTTTAAAAAACACCAAGGAATAAGTATTTTGTTTCGATAATTATTTCGTATATTATTTAATAAACTTATTCAAAATTGACAGGAACAATTAAACAAATAGTTAGCTTTGAATTTTATCGTTAGCCTTCGCAGATATATTGTATTGTAATAAACCGACCGCATATTAAATTTAAATTTTAATTCAAGTATCAATTCATTTAAAATAAAAAATAAAAATTATAATATAATAATTTTAAAGGAAATCTTAAACTTACAAAATTAAAATATAGCATTTTCGTCTATATCCGCCTATATCTTGAAAAGGAAGGAACTGGACAGGTTTGGGGTGCAACTAAGTCTGGGTACTTGATTGCACAGACAAACAAGTTTTACGGCTTTAAAAAGGATGCGCGGAATGTTAGGGGATAATTATTCACTTCTGTTGATGTTGATAACGACGATGGCGAAAAGGAAGGAACTGAACAAGTTGCTTAAGTAGTTACGGCTGGAAAATTAAATACGGGCATTGCTGTTGATGTTGGAGAAATAGATGGTTGTTTACCAACTAGTTTCACCACTTTGAATGAGGTCTGTGGGATGTTCATTGAACCGTTAAAAATCATGATGTCGATGATGAGGAAGGTGATGGTGGTGGTGGCCTAAAAAATTATTGCGGTCGGCGTATTGTTATTGTGCTTGAGTCCGGCTGGCTTCCGGAAGCGAGAGCTGGATCATGACCTCTAACGATTGTAGATTATTATCTACCTTCGAAAGGAAGGTCATTCGCTCAATCTATGGTCCAATTAACATTGCGAACAACGAATATTGGATTCGTATGAACCACGAAATAAAGCAACTCCAATCGAGTGAGATGGCCTGTTGAACATGTTGAGTAAAATCCCGGCCAACGCTATGAAAATGTTTAGCACTATGAAACTTTTAAATCCAATTGGCGATGATTTTACTAATCATGATAGGGGACCTGAAAGTGTCCAATGAGTTCAAAACAAGAAGTATTAAAACTCATAGAACTTTATAGAGCATTTTCACAATAGATTCTTATGGTGTTTTCGATGGATTTTTTCCCCTCACTAACATAGTACACTGATTTTTTGCGAATCGAACGAAAAACTTTTCACCCTCATTTATGGGTCTGTGTTTATTAGCTGTTGAGCTTAACGTACGTAATTTCAAATATGGATATTGTCACAAATGACAATCGTCATTTTATAATATTTAGAGTAGTAAAATCCTAACCTCTCCTCCTCTCGTTTTACTTAAATTGTTTAATTAACGTTGGGGTCAAAGAACTAAGTCAAGGCAATTGTTTTGGTCATACAAATTATTTTCAGTTTCTGGGAAATATCTCAAAAAGTCCCATTAGTGACCAATATGTTTGGTTTTGTTTCTAATAGCTAAGATTATATTAAATCTATGTGGGAAATATGAGAAAATGTATCGTTTTGGTCATGTAAATATTTTTTATTGTTTAGTTGTTGGGATATCGATCGTTTTTTTTTATTTTATGATCAGAAACTGAAAGAACCTAAATTAATCCAACCCTTCCTAATAAAAATCATATTATAGCTTATAAAGAAGTGATCGGGAGTGCCCAGCATGAACACATTCCAGAACTTTGTTCAATATTTGTTACAATCTCAATCTGGTTGTATTTGTTAAGAAACTAGTTCCGTACCGCATGAACATATTCCAGAACATCCTACAAAATTTAAGCTCGAATCCCAATCTAATCTTACAAAGTAAACTTCATCCTCATTGGTCTATAAACTAAATTTCGCGATTACTGGTTACGAAATAGCCGAATTTTTCAGAATACATCTAAAAATTTAATTAAATAGTACTATTGGTTAAACCTTTATTAGTTAAGAAATGGTCGAGTTCGTTTCAGCATGTCAGGCATACAAACAAAATTTCGTATTTAACCATACATTTTAATAGTGTAGTTGCATCCAGCATGGACAGATTGCCAAATTTTGACTAAAGCAGCCTTTAGAACGGGGGGCGAAGTCCGAGATTCATACCTCCTCGCGGTGCTCTCTGAGTAACTCTAAATGAATCAGGCAGTGTAGTGGAGACGAGCAGCTAAATCCTGTTTATAGTCATGGACACTACATGTCAGGGCGAGCCATTGGCGCCTCAAAACCAATACCAAATCAGCGTCTGTTCTCCAGATTAGGTGCGTCTGAAGCGGGCGTCTGTCTTGTATCAAGCGGCTCGCTATATAAATGTGTTCAAGGTAGGACTGGATGCCTTAAGATTCTCACCAGTACGTGACCCACACACGTAACAAGCGGGTTGAGCGGCAGGCCAACAACCTGCCCTCATAAAAACTATCAAGTTATGACCCCTAATCAAAGGCTTCGGATAACCATATCTGATTCATCACAAAATCGACCTCGGAAATTGTTCGAAATTGGAGGACGAGAGCGATGGACCGAGACGGATGGAGGACCATAGTAAGGGCGGCAAAATCCCTTCATGGGATGTAAATGCTAGAGAGAGAGAGAGAAGGAAACATTTACAACATTCAACACTGCAAACCTATTTTCATTATAAATGATTAAAATGTGGCTGTATAGCATTTTCTGAGCTGTTTTTAGTTCAAGCCGTGCAGCTCAGCGTATAATTGTTGCTTTTTCTAACTCACAGCAAGTTTAGAAGTAGGACATGGAAAAATTGTATACTACACCGCACGGTTTGCATAATGGAACACGCCCAAAATTCTTATTTTTGGAATGTAGTTTTTGTGAGAATTTAGGTATTGGTATACAACAAATATTTCAAAATTAACACTATAACGACGTCCGCACGTCTGTGCAGTTAAACTTCGCCAGGGACCGGCAATATTTTTAAAGAATTAATATAAAAAAACGTTATATAAATACAAATACAAATTGGTTTTTTTTATTTTATTTTAATTTTTTGTAAATCAAAAAATAAAATTAAAAAAAAATAAAAATAATACAAAAATAAAAAAAAATTAAAATCAGAATTCATTATTTCATTTTGCATCACACACATGTTGTGTGAGCGGCCGTTAAAATGTTAATTGGAAAATTTCGCAGGTTATTCGCGACTGCCATTCCGAAGAAATCCTCTTTTGTGGTATGCTGCCTCTAATTGTAAGTAGCGTACTGCTGCTATTTACTGCTGGAAAATTTTTGATATCTTATACGGCTTCAATGAACAGCTGATTTAGCCAACTACTTGATTGACTTCCAGCAATTAAAGTAGAGGAGAACGAGAATATATCGCTACTTTAAAAGAATAACGGCACAACTCAAAAAAATTATTGGGTTTTTATTGTACCGAATTGTCCTAAATCGGGTCAATTTGTATGCGCAAGAGTGGTCAAAATTAAATTGGCCAGTTCAACCACAAGAGAGCCAATCGGGTCAATTTGTATGCGCAAGAGTGGCCAAAATTAAATTGGCCAGATCAACCACAAGAGAGCCCCTTTATATCAGTTAGAAAAAGTAGTGGATCTATTTGTTACTATTTTTCTCAATATTTTTAACAATAGTGGTACAAGTCAAGGATTTGTATAGAAAATAAATTTATTACAAACCTCTAAACCGCATTTCGCTTAGATTTTTCTAGGATTTGATAAATAACTTACAATGAAAATAAAACGTTTAATCTGCGTTTTTTAAATTAAGGCTTTTTGAGGTGTGGCTCTATTCTTTCAAGGTAGCGATTTATTTAAAAAAAGAAAAAAATGTATATAATCCTGACTATGCCTAAATCGTAGTTAATACTTCTACCCGTTTAATATTTACATTGTAAACTTCGAAGCTGCAAAGGAGAGGGAACGGTGCAAAATGTTGTCATATGCGAAGTTTCGGATAGGCTTAATATTGCTATCTAATAAATCATTGTACAAAAAATATAAATTTGGCTATATTGATCCCTGAGCGACTTCGGCGTCAGGGTAATGCGTCGGTGATGGTCAACAAGGAGCTGAATACGAAGCAGCTTACAAAATGATAACGCATTTTTTCAAAAATCAATTAATAATAAAACCACTGCAAGAGCTCCTTCATGGTATGGTTATTTGAATGCATCAGCGCAGATAGTTTCATTCCCAATGATAGAGTTCATTTTGAAACTGCAAAGTGGAACACCTGTATATCGATTTTGTCTCGTGAGTTACTCATTTCGCAGAATTCAACGCCGACCCACCGTTCATGTCAATGCACAGGTTGACATGGAGCTTGCAATGTGCAGGTGGTATACTGTAGTTGTGTGAGTAGGTGAATAGGTGAATGGGTTAATGATGTGGCGTGAATGCGTGGTATCACAATGGGCCAAAAATGGCCTAAGTGTCAAACCACTGAAACCTAACCTACTCATTTAAAATGAGTCAAGCGAAAAAATCGAATACGTACACACTGTGTATAATACACAATTCTTATGTCTTTGTATTTTTCTTTTGTTCGTATTTGTGTCATTTGTATAATGAACAATATCAAAATAACACGATCCGGGCGAATCGGTTTAATTGTTATGGTGCTTATTTCCTTTTCTCAGCACATTACGTCTACTCTCGAGCTGTGGAGTGTCATTATTTAACATGCTAATATATTTTATATTTAATTTTTGTTTATCATAAAATAATTTTATATGTTTTCATAAAATTTTATAAATAAATTTATTTTAAATTTCATAAATTTTAAAAATAAAATGTTAACTATAAAAAAAATTGAAAATACATAAACCACACAAAAATATGGCGTTTACAATGGCTAACTCTTTGAGTGCCAAAAAACGCGATCGTGCTCTTCAATACACTAGCCGAAATCATGTTGGCACTCAAAGGGTTAACATGAATAAACAAAAAAGAATGACACGAGGCTTGCATATGCGGTGAAACAATCATACGTACGAAACTAACACAAACACAAATGCAACTACTATATCTCTCCGGTTACACTCATTTCGTTTCACACATTTCGAGACAAATTTGTATTATGAAGACGTCTGACAATAAATCGGCCTGTAAATGTGAATGTACAACAAAATCCCGTCTGCGTTTTTTAATGCTCAAATGGAGGTTTTAAAAATATTTACAGACGTTGCGACTATTTGATGCAAAATCGTATTTTTACTCGAAAGTTTTGCTAGCCCGCATTTATCTCAAATATATTAAAATGACTTTACTTAATTACTTGTCTTTTGTTTAAAAAATATGTAATGGAAATTAGAGAAATATGGTTGGATAAATTTATTCTACCAAATGAACATAATCGCGAGAGAAATGTTAGAAAAACGGTAAGCCTCAAAGTCAGTTTTGTTAAAATGCCAATGACGTTGTGGTTGTTGCACGATTTAATTATAACTGCAGCTTAGATGTAAAATTGACATGGTAAATTTTCAGAACCACATCAGTAACTCTCAATTTTGAACTAGTTGTTCCCCAATCTATTAAGATAGGTCTCAGTTTGTAAAATAAAATGGCATTCCAGTATTCTAATATGAGTTACGAATGAGAAACTGGGGAGTTGCTTAATTCGTTGTCGCAAACTTAGCCATTTTTCAAAATATTCATATGAAACAACGGATGTCTTGACAATAGCCAATAAAATCCAGTTTTTACACCCAAATTTTAACTAATCCTAGCAATAGGTGCCTCACGTTGATGGTGAAGTTGCAGTCGCATCATCTCTCTCTCTCTCTTCCAAGCCACCTAAAGAAGGCTACTATATGTTCCCTTTAAAATCGTGGTGTTGACACCTGTGGCTTAACCTGGCTTTCCCCGGGAATTGGGAATTGGAAAACCAAAATTCGAAGCATTTATGTCTAAATTGCATTTTTACGACCTACTTAAGGAATCAGTTTGATATGCAAATATTTTCGAAACAAAGTTAAATTGGGAATTATTTTTTTTTTATAAAAATTATAAAAAACAGGTGTCCCATTAAACTTTTTTGAAAAATATTTACCCCAAACGTATTCCAACATTAGACCAGAAAAATATAATTTAGACAGAAATGCTCTGAAATATTTCTCCAATTCCCAGGAAAAGCCCGAATAGTACCACTGGGATTTTAGTTTCCGGAATTTTGATCTTCGAAATTTTGATTTTCGGATTGTGAAAAATTTCGAGTGCATCTTCCAAATGTGTTTAGACGAACCTGGTGGTTAATAAACACGATTAAGATATTTACTGTTTTTCGAAAAATCAACGATACTACGGTTGAATTTCTACTTCGTGTTGTTACTCAAAAATATGTAAATTAACAGGGAAGTAAAATTTTATTTTGGTAATTCGTTGGAGAAAAGTCCAAACATTTAGGCTAGTAAAAAAAATTAGAGATAATGAGCACTTTAGAGACTGATAGACAAATTTTTTCACTATTTCCACGTTCCCTAGTTCTTTCTGTAAAATAAATAATTAGTTTTAAAATCAATTGTATGAGTAATATGAACAACCCAATGTTTATGTGCGGCACATGTTTATTTTCTCGTTTACAATGTTGACTAACTAAATCAATGATTAGTTCATAACATTCCTCGGTAGATGTTATTAAGATTCACAAACCAAAACGTGCCTGTTGATCGTCAATATTTCTGATTGACTCGAACGATCTGTTTAATTAACAAATGTTGTTATTTTACACGGTTTGTTTTATTTACCACCTATAGCAATGGCTGGTATGAACTAACTATTAATTTAGTTTGTTGGAAATTTAGACAAAAAAAAATCGGCATTAGGTTGAGTGCCAAGTTATTAGGGGTTAAATTGCTAATAATTACGGCAGAATTTCCAAGGGTGAATAAACGTTTTAAAGAGTTCGAAAATTTAGTGATGAATGATTGATTAAGGTTATATTAACATTTTTATTCCGGTTACGAAATTAGTTTATTTGGCATAGGTCCAGGCGTTATATAAAAATGAGAATGTGGCGCATGCCTCAGACAGCCAGATATTGTATATTCTTCATAACTAACACCACAACAATTGAATTACAATTTGCCCAGTTATTTAACTAAATATTATGATGATGAATTCGTTTATCATTCAATTTCCTATTACTGTGCAAAAACAAAAATCCTAACTCTTGAAACTAATTTGTCATTAAATTAGATTAAACCAGTTAAAGTGTTTTTATAACAAAATCATTAGTATCACAACCACACCATAATATACACATAATTAGTATATGAAACTACTAAACTGATGGCTTAGTTAGATAAAATTTTATTTATCCTTAGGTTTACTATACTGTGTAGCGGAGTGAAATACATTTGTTTATTCAATGATTAGTATTTAGAGTAGAACTATTGTATAGATATACAAAACTTTATAAATCTGATATATAATTGTAGGTCTTGACATAAAACTATCAAATCAACATATATAAGCGGAGCTAATGAAATTTGAATGGACAACAATGTCAACAGATTTCATATCTAAAAAAATTTGTTCATGGTTTTTATAATCTACATAATAAATGGATATCCATGTAGTAACGAGACAATGTTTTATAGCCCACATAATTTTTGCCTTTATCATCATCATATTTTCACAAGCGTATATTACCTTTCTTTACATATACTGCTTATACATATGTATACACTCATCATGATTCATTATATAAAGAGTACCACAAATAAAATCTTATTCATTGTTATAAACAATCTAATTAAAATGCCAAATTATATTTTGTATGTTTTCTTCAATCTTACGAATACAGTTTTGAGGTCAATTTGAATATAGGAAATTTTTTGTTCTATAAAGTTACTAAAATTTAGGTCAAAATACCATTATAAAAGTATATAAAATAAAATATATAGCAGTATGTGTTGTATATAAAGAAAATGGAAAATGGTTTTTATTTAGATTTTTAATTTACGATATTCTAGTTTGCTTCATTTCTATATAATATGTATCTTCTACGTGCTTATAATAAAGTCACCGGTTCACCACGAAATGATTAATTAGTGGTAGCTATGCGGCAATAATCATGTAGTTAACGTTTGTACAGAACTACACCTTATAGATTACTTAACAAAATATTAATTTATTATAAAGTTACAACCTTAAACCAATTATTCACCAGTCGTTTTATTCATCGTTTTCCATTTTGGGTAAGGCGAGAGACATTTTTTTTTATAATTCTTACATAATTATTAATTTATGTAAGTAATTTAAATGAGTTTATGTATGTAGGCAATGAAACAACAGGGCGATAATTTCGATTAATCAAAATTATGTTTTATGACACCAAAATACCGTCTTACATTTTTGCAACGAATTTAGTTTTAATTTGGTTTCGCTTTGAGTATGTGATTTAACACCGTTCGTGTAAAAACCATCCAAAGCTTTCGGCGAAATGTAGGGTGGTTCCGAAATCCACCTTGCAGCGAGTGGTTAGGCAATTTAAAAGCGGAGCTCCCAAAATTGTATTCTACTTAGCAATCGACAAGGGACACTTACAAAGCAAAGGAACTACTATTACTTCCTTATCGTGTTCGCAGCTAAGACAGTCATCAGATGAGGAGTCGCCAAGTTTGATTACGTATGTTTACCAATTACATAGTGCGCTATAAAAACTCCCACTAACACATTGATTTGACCGCCTCCGTACTGGTACAATTATTCTGGCTCTAGGTGAATTTAGTTTAAGCCAAATCTCCCTAGCCATTCGTTAGAAAAAAAACATACATATTGGTTGCATGTGGAGGAGCTTTGAGATATTCGTCATCCACGGAAAACAGCTTAAATATTCGGAAAAACTAAAAACGTATAGAGCTATTCTAAATGATAGATCTCCTCAAATTGTCCATGCAGATTCGCAAGTTCACGAACCAAAATCCAAATTCAACCCTATGTACTAAATTTACACCCAGCATGGACTGAGTCCAAAACATCGTTCAGAATCAAGGTTTTTCCAATTAGTACTTGACAACTTTTTTTTTAAATAAAACGCAAACCATTTCAGATACCTCGAAAATTTTATTATTGGCTTGAAGTACAATCAAAACATTTATGTTACGATGAATTCGACATCGTTCATATGTTCACCACCGGCATGTTTGCTGGTGCCGATTCGTTGAACCCAATTTTCGATGACTCGGCCACACATTTCAACGGAAACGGCCGCTATCTCTCCTTCAATATTAGCTCTGAGCTCCTCTAACGATGCCGGCTTGTTAGCATAGACCAATGATTAACGTAGCACCATAAGGTCTAGAGGTGTTAAATCACAAGATCTATGCGGCTGATCGACAAGACATTTCTGGATATAACACGTCCATCAAATTTAGATTTCAAAAAGTCGATTGTTAGACCCGCTGTGTGGCATGTCGCACCGTCTTGTTGAAACCACATATCATTAATCGCCGTGTTTTTTTATTAGCGCCCGATAGCTGTATCCGGAGCAGCCAATTTTCTATGTCAAAACTTATATTTAGCGCGCTATTATTGCATATAATTAATTTATTTAACTCTAAACTAAAATTTTTCATTCAACTTTTTAATTAAAAATCTATAAAAAAATATCTTGGCTCACTTATTTATCGGGAGCCGCTATCGGGAGCGCTATCCATTTCAATAGCAAATTTGAAAAGGCCTTTATTTTGTAAACCCCTGAAACCAATAGAAACTAAATCTTACAATAAAAATTTAAAACGCAGCAAGATGGGTTTTTTGTGTATAACGTTATGTCAAAATAAATGTCAATTAGTATATTTCAGGTGATATATGTTTGTTTTATGGATGCATTTAGTTTTTATTTTTATGGTATAGCGACACCAGTGAATAATAGCTGCAGTTTCAGTAGAAATTTGACATTCGGCTCCGGATAGTGCTCGAATATTAAAACACGACTAATGTCTAGCTCATGCAATTTTTCAAAGAAATAACGTTGTAACATGTCTCTGTAGCGATCTCCAGTGCCTGTAACGTGACGGTCATTTTCATCAGCGAAAAAAACGGTCCAATGACACCACCAGCACGAAAACCACACCATACAGTTATTTTTTGTGGATGAAGAGATGTTTCTTGAAGGACATGAGGGTTTTCACCTGACCAATAACGCATATTATGTTTGTTGACGAAGCCGTTTAGCCAAAAATGCGCTTCATCACTGAAGATGAGTTTGCGAAGAAATTGGTCACCTTCTTCCAACATTTCCATAGCACAACGTACGTCGCTTCATATGATCGAGTAGCTTTAGTTCACGTGTTAACTTGATCTTATAGGAGTGCAAGCCAAAATCCTTTCGTAAAATTCGCCAAAGTGTGGTCGTAGCGATGCCCAATTCTTAAGAACGCCGTGGAATCGACTGTTTTGGTTCGTTTGGACATATAATATACTGCACAATATTGGGTTCACAATATACCAAAATTGTCTAAACCAAGTTCCTTGGCTTCGAAGCCAAATCGATAATTTAAGAAACATTTTTCAAATTATATTCGGCTGTAATGTTTTGTTTAGTACATATTACATATGAGTACAAAATAACAACAGACAATCATTTTTGTGATGCTGCCTCTTTTGACAAGTAATGTCCACTTGTGTCGTAAAAATAATGTTGCCTCTGTAACGGAAGCATAAATGTCCGTAAAAATGTAAACACAGGGTGGCTGAGACCAAGTGTTACCAAATGAAAACGCTGTAATTTTTTTAATTTTGATTATTTTTTATTGAAATTTCGTGGAATATGTTGAAAGCATATTACATTTTATGAAAAACATGTTACTGCTCGATATGACCTCCTTTGGCTCTGATTATTTGATTCAGTTTTCCGACCGAACGTGGGCTTGCGGAATTTTATTCCATTCTCGAACAAGAGCTGACTTCAATGCATCACACTTTCGTATTTTTTAGTGGACACCTTACTCTCCAAAATGGACCATATGGAGAAATCCATGGGATTCAAGCCTGGTGGATATGGTGGCCATTGTTTCGACGAAATCAGCCGCGGAACGCAATTTTGTAAAAATTGCTGTGTCGCTCGAGCTTTGTGTGACGGTGCCGAGTCTTGTTGGAATGTCCAACGGTTCGTACCAAAGTGTTTACGTGCCCAAGGTAGCAAAGCATCGTTTAGGATCTTTTGGCGGTACACCTCTTGGTTTACCTTGACTCCATGTTCGATGAAAACCAGAGGAGTGCGTCCATCTGCAGTGACAGCCCAAACCATAACATAAGCTGGTGATTGCTTACGCATGGCGACTTTTGTGTCCAAATTATCGTTGAACTTGTGCTCTAACCAAACACGATCATTTTGTTTATTCACATACTGTTGAATGGTGAAAATTTTATCATCAGAAAAGACAATTTTTGGAATCTCATCACGTTCGGTCAGCATGCAATGCTTTCTATGGAAGACTGAATCAAATAATCAGAGCCAAAGGAGGTCATATCGAGCAGTAACATGCTTTTCATAAAATATAATATGTTTTCAACATATTCCACGAAATTTCAATAAAAAATAATCAAAATTAAAAAAACTACAGCGTTTTCATTTGGTACACTTGGTCTCAGCCACCCTGTATTACTCTCACAAGCTACATGACACCTACATCAGTATACCGTCTCTCTTATCGTTATGAATTGTGACGAGTTTTCAAAATTTCGAAATCAAAATCCCGATTATCAAATGTACGCTTTTTAAAAATGGGCTCTTTATAATCTGTTTCTTGTCTGTACTATATAGTAAATGTATAAAATAGTTGATGGTTTCGAATCAAGCTGGATTAGAATTCTACATAACTGGTTAAAAAATTTCGAAATTCCATTCAATAAGAAGAAGAAATAGCTTAGTTCAATAAAGCAATGCCAAATTCCTTAAATGCGTTCCAAATTCATAGTACAATCCCACTCTAGACCGACATATCAAATATGAAATTTATTGGTTGAGGAATGGCTAAGTTCTCCATCTCTCATGACTAAAATCCAAAACTTCAGCCACAATTAATGTAAAAATTTCGATCCAGCTCTAAACCTAAATTAGACCATGCTTCTTGCTTAAGAAATGACCAAGTTCCATTTAGAATAAATTAATTCCAGAACCACGTTGAATCTACGTTACAATTCCAATCCAGTTAGTTCTACATACCAAATTTACAATAATTTGTTAAGAAATATCCTAGTTACGAACTCCGGAGCTTTCAAAATTCTAGGTAGAATTCAAATCCAACTCTGCATAACAAATTTGACAATTATTGGTTAAGGAATGGCCAAGTTCCATTGAGAATGGTCTAATCCCAAAAATTCTTGTTAAAATGCAAACCACATCCCATATTTTGTGCTAGATCAATCAAGAAATGGCCAAGTTCTTAAAAAATGTAGATAAAACAAATATTTTAATGTCATAAAAAAGTACCGCTTTTTGGCGGGACTTTTTAAGATTTCAGCCAAATCCAAAGTGGGATATTGAAAAGCGGGATTTCAAACAGCAGGATTTTTGAAGGCAAGAATTTGAAAAGCGGGATTTTGAAAAGTGGGATTGTGAAAAGGTGGTTGGAGGATTTTTTAATTCAGGCTTTCGTACCGATCAAAATTAATCCAGCCTGAAGTATATTGCAATAGTCGGGGAACGATAAAAGAGGTTTAACTTTAATTTTTCACAACACAACTCAACCTTCTCATCCAACTTTGAACCATACGGAAAGAAATTTACACCTACAAGGTTCAGAAAACCTCACCTCATCCATTTTCCACTAGTGGGAATATCAGTCAGTCCCTTTAAGGCTGGGCTCGCAATATTTGTTTATCAAGGAAATTCACATAACCAAGGAAATGTGACATACAAGACAGCAGATAGTTGTACTTTCATCAATGACTTTAGATTTGCTAGGACGTTTAGAAGAGTAATATTGTCTGTCTTTGTTAAATCAGATTTCTGGCTTAGTTTTTTGTCCAAAATAAGACCCAGGCCTTTTATCGGTTAATGTCAATCTGAAAGCATTTAAAATGAGGCAATCTGCTTAAGAAAGTTAATACTTCCTAGAAAAGAGGACCTACTCAGTCTGGTGTCTTTTAAATCTTTATACCGATGTGAAGTTTCTAGACACGCTCTTACGAAGGCCTTTCCAGTGGACTTTTGGCGGAAGCTATGCGGTTCACATCAAATTGTCATTATGTAATATTAATTTCACAAAGTAAGCTAGAAAGAGCTTGAAACGACGAACGACTCGACTAGTGGAATAGGGCTTTAAAATGGCCTTTATAGCCACTAACGAAGGCAATATCTGAGATTCATTTAATTTGGTAGAAGTTAATGTGGTGGTCCTCTCACATGCAGATCAATGATAATCAGCATATTTTCCTGTGGAGTTTTGCGATCTCGAGGTTTCAGCCCCTAGTACCAGGTTGCTTTTGATATTATAGCGCCGTTGTCTCAATTAGAGAACATGTGGCTAAAGAACCGTTTCACATAAACTAGCTGTGAATTACATGGCTCCATGCCGCCTTATAGATCTAACAAACAACATGAGTTTCCCATGAGTTATGCACTACGTCGTGGGTTCTTAATGTGTCCCTAAACATGAAAGGAGTAGTCAGTAAAGTGAAAGAAGTTAGAAATAGTGTGGAATCGTTCAAATATCTTGAAAACCACAATTTTAGAAGCAATCTTTCTTTAATAACTTTTATATTCTTTTCTATTACAGGGAAATAGATAACTCTTTAATCTTGTGATTACAACACTCTGTTTCGTCCGTGAAAACACAACTACACACGTGAAACGATCAGCTTCATTTTCTTACTTGTTCCATAAATAGGTACTAATAATTCTGCACAGATTTACTAAACAATTGTAAAATTAAATCTCAATTGTCTAGTCGTTTCACGTGGAAATATTTCGAAAAGTGCCAATGTTCAAATTTTATAGATTTTCATATGCATATTAAATAATTTTTGCATCTTTCCGTTATTGTTAGTAAAAACTAAACGAATATTTAATACTTCAAATTATTATGCTTATGATCCCTCGTACTGTAATATTTATTAAAATGGGTATTTTTTTATTTTTTGTACTGATTACCATAAATTTGATTTGAAGACTTTAAAATTACCAGTGGTTGTAAATCAATGCTTGCGAAGATAATAACTATGTCTATCAAAATATATTCATAAACATGAAATGTACATGAACTCAAGTAGTAAGCCCTTGTTAATATCTATAATTAGCATCTAATCAATTAACAAAGTTGCACGGTAATTAAAACGTAATCATACAAACAGAATATAACACACCATACGCCCATTAAAGATTTAAATCTTATCACCGTCTTATAACTTTCACATTCATTACTCTGTGAAACAACACCAAAACTATTAAAACTGAAACCTTAATTCTTTAATATTTTTGGTTTCATTGTAGAATTAAAAACGGCTTAAACTAAATTCAGGCTAATCTTTGCTGTCATGGTGAAATCAATCCGATGATATTTCTATATATTTTGTACGTACCATAGTCTGGCTGGAAAATAATTAAGATTTTCAACTTTTTTTCAACAAGAATATTATAAATTTTCATGAAAAGCAATTTGTCACTTTTCTTATTTTGTGAAAAGTTTACAGAAAAATAAAAATATTTTCATGTCTAGTTTTTTATTGTGTCTAGCTTTGTCTTTTTTATATACCATATACAACTCATATGTGTAGTACATAAATAATAATATCGTATTTGCCGTCTTCAAATTGTTTAAATAGTTTTTGTTTGGAGCAAAGTCTCTTTTCCATTATGTGACATATCATTTAATAAGAATTTTGTTTGTTCATAATTTCACACGCATCGTGCTCTCGTTTATTATAATTGGATACCCGATCTACCAGACACATTAGTTTTATTGTAAATATAAAAACGTTCATAAATCTTAAAATATTGTGAATTCCCGCTCAATGGAAATTTGCCAAGAATGAGATTATTAATCGTGTGTTAACCTTTTTGCAGGGCATTAAGTATGGAATTATTTTACGATCGGTAATAAATTATACACGGTCCTAACATGTACTTACGACATTTTATATGAATTTATATTGTTTAATAGCTACATAAACCAATTATTTAGGTGAGTTATTCCAGATTGTGTTTTTATAAAAATCTACTGGCAGATGATCCCGTATATTATCCAATCAAAAACCAAATGTTTCATGTTACTTGTTCCAAATAAATTTTGATACTAAATGTTCTAATTATGTATATTATGTTACGAAATTGATCGCGTGTTTAGTTGTCGTAAATAAATAAAACCATTGTCCGTAATTTGTACAAAACAAATTTGATACAACAACGAGGTAAACCTCCAAATATTACGAATATAAAAAATTTGAAATTTGTCATGATGCTCTAATTTTTTTGGCAATTAATTGGTTTATGTATGTACATATGCGCGATCTAAATTTTATTAGTCTGATTACTAATTCTCAAGTGATCATATTTAAATAGATAGTGTTTATATTTTTGCCTCATTTCAATCTAGGCCACGAAGATGGGATAATTTAATACATGAAATATGATTAAATTTAATGAAAAAATGGAAAATTTCTCAGTATGGCATTTAAAAGTTAATCAAATTATAACTAACCTAATTGGAATGGATACTTTTATTGCTTGAGTGAATTACTAAAATTTGCAAAGTAGTTAGTTATGAACTGTGTAAACCAATTATTGAAAAAGTTTATAACTATTATTTGTGGATAATCATTTTAATATACGAGTAAGGATACAGAAGTCACTTTAAGTGAGACACCGAATGAATATTCATGCGGCATAGGATTAACATCTTTGCACGCGAGATATTGCCATGGGTTACCAAACTTCGACGTACCATATTTCGATTTGGTAAACATTTCGTTCAATTTTGTTTAAATTTGAGAGGTTAGAGACGGTGGTAGCATCAAACATTCAACTTCGAGACCCGAACCTAACAAACTTTTAACACCAGCTAGGTATTAGTGTAAATAAATTAGGAATTGGTTACATTACAAACCAAATACACCTTCTTTGATGTGAGGAAAAAATTAATTTTCTGAAGAAATTGTGTTTAGTTACTATGGCCGCAAGCTACTAATATAATATATGCATAGTACTATATGTGTACTCCATTTCAGGAGTAAGGAATTTTTTTAAGGGCAAATTGGCTTCTAATATTCCTTATCGTTAGAAGCTTATATAACATTACGAAGTATTATTTACTCATGCTTAATGAGATAGTGATATATCAGTTCATAATGTCCATGGAAAAACGTTTAATAACAACAAATATGTACTAAATATGTATATACTTATACTGGCCCTGGTCTATCGCATTCTTTACAAAGCATACATTTTAATCTGAACTAAAATAATTTGTATAGTTCAAAATTGTAAGTACTGTGATGTCACTATCTCATCTTCTGTAGTTCGCGGAATTCGATGATTTAGCTGATATTATTGAAAAAGAACACTTCGTTGGTCAAATTCGGTTGCCCCCATTATATAGGCAGATTACTTTTCATGCTACTATATACACTCAGCGAAATTGAATTAACCTCACATTAATTTTTATTAATACATAGACAATTTTTTTACAAAAACACAACGGAACTTTGGAAATTTAAAAACAAAGGGCAATGTGTAACACAAAAGTTTTTTTTTGCGTAATTGTAAAATGGGATGGGGAAAACGATTGACGGATGAAGAAATAATTGCCATTAAATCATACATCGACTCAGGGCTAATAAACCGAAAAATTGCAGCCAAACTGAACAGATCGCCAAAGGTCATCAATAATTACGTTAAATTAAAGGAGTCATACAGAAAATACGCTGGCAGTTTAAAAATAAACGACCGATGTAAGCGTCACATTTTTCATAATGCTGTCGATAGGCACATGACAGCGCCGTAAATCCGCGCAGAAATGCAGCTACCAGTTACAGTTCGTTGAGTCCAACAAATTTTACGCAGCAATTCGTTAGCAGATTGGAGAAAAATTGTTGCAAAACCGTCTTTAACTGCGTGTCACAAAGAAGACTGATTATTATTTGCCAGGTCTCATATGAATTGGGACGAAAAGTGGAAAACGGTGCTTTTCAGCGATGACAAGAAATTTAATTTGGATGGCCCAGATGGTTCCCAATATTAGTGGCACGATCTTAGGAAAGATAGAGAGATCCGTTTAAACAGGAACTTTGGTGGAGGCTCGCTGATGGTTTGAGGTGGATTTTGCTACAACGGAAAACTTCCGCTTGCTTGGATTTCTACAAGAATGAAATCGAAAGATTACACCGATATGTTGGAGATCGATCAGCTTAATTGAGCACGCGGAAGATCTCATGGGCGCCAATTATGTGTTTCAACAGGATAATGCTGCCATTCACAAATAGAAAGAAACAAAAAAGTGGTTTTGTGAACGGAATATTGAGGTGATGGACTGGCTAGCTTGCACCCAGGACTTGAACCCCATTGACAATTTATGGGGTATTCTTTCTCGCGAAATTTATCGGAATGGGAAGCAATTTGGTTCAGTGACTGAATTAAAAAATCGCGTTAGAGAAGCTTGGATTGAACTTCGAATAGAAGTTCAACCAAGGTGGGCATACAAAATATTAAAACATAAAATAAATTTATTTTTCAAATCAATTTTGGCATAATTCTAATGGTTTTGGAATTGAGGCTAATTTAATTTCGCATATTTTTATGACATTTGAAGTAATAAAATTAATTTTGTTGGCAGTTTTTTTTTTCAAAAATTCTAATTTCTATTTTGTACTGTTGGGAGTAAATAAAATAAATGATGTTTAATTTTTTTTAACCTAATGCATAAGTATTATTTTAAAAAAATGCTGCGAGGCTAATTCAAGTTCCCTAAGTCTACACAGTTATAAATTAATACTCTAAGCGAGTTTCTTCAGAAAATTAAGATTAACACTTACTACTTACTACTTGTGGGACATAACATTATGGTTCTAAATAAGTCAAACGGGGTCCTGCTCTTTAACAAACCCGGCAAGTACTGCTGATGGAACTTTGTTCTTTACTCCGGATCTATATAACGTGAAGAAAAAACGACACAAGCAACATAATGTTGGTTTTGATAACTTTCAAAAACAACTATAACGAATAAACATATGATTAAAACTCTTCATGTGCCCAACTACCAAACGGGTGAGGACCTGCAGTGTGCTAAGAAAGCTCTCTAAGATTCCGATGCGGGAAGAAACTGTTAATGACAATGAAACACTCGAATGGTTTAAAAATAATAAGGAATCTAAGCAGGGCGGTTTGTCTAATAGATTTTTATCCAAGAAGAAGTCTACGGTTGCGAGAAGGACTTGGTTCCAAACAACTGTCACTAAGTCGTTCAACGAGGTACTCAACGGGCCTTTAGTGCTAACTTTAATCGACAAGGCTCATGCAGACGATAGTATAATGAACGCAAACCATGGAGATGGTGTAGAAACCCAACTGAGTTGACAGCCTGTAATTGCCAAAGATCGCTACCCGTCTATAACAAGACTGTAAAAAATCTAAAGAAATGCTACGGATGAGCCAAAGCTACTAACTGCCAACTGGGAAATCGACAAATTGAAAGGATCAACGAACACTCTCGACCGACTCCGACCGAGTCAAAATTGGCCTAAGTGTGCGATAGCAACCACTGAGACCTATAAGTGTCGATGTACCCGTGGTGGGGAGACGACTCAATCTAAATGCTTAAGTTCTTGCAAATCAAACTTCACCATTGCAAAACAGCCTCCACGTGAGGATTGATTTTGCCTTAATCCAAGAACTTTGCGTCAGTGGACTTGGGCCTCCAATTATGTATATATTCTTACATGTAAACCAAAAAAGGTAAGGTTGTTATTGAATTCTTGCTAAATACATATAGCTTTAACAATTTTCAAAGAGATAACTGAGACTCATCACGCAGGCTCTCCCAAATGTTGGAATCACCCTGGAATGCGTTGCGCATAGGCCTCTCGGAATCTGAAAGTATGGATATAAGTATGGATTTATTATATACACAGGGTGTCCATACGGGATTCCCATGTCCATCAATTAATATTGACAGTTCATATACTTGACAGTAATGTGGCTCGGTAACCTCCCTACTCTACAAGATCCATGGATTGCAAAATATGCACGCTTGAAAATAGACGACTTCTCTTAGGCGCGCCTTTTATTGGTAACGTTTTGCTTGGTCATACGTTTTCAGCTTACATCTTGGGAAACATATCAATGCATATGCCATGCAGAACATTTCGAAACCATGAGTTGTTAGCACTAGAACACCATTCTACAAACTATGGAGAAAACAAACGAATTAATAGGATGTTTGAATCATTCAACATCATCGACGACCTGTTCGACTTTAATTTATTAAAGGCAACTTCAAAAATATTCTGATGCTGTTTGCCTCACGTCGATTTTTTTGTCTAAATTTCCAACTAACTAAATTGATTGTTAGTTCATATCAATCGTTCAAAGATGGCACAAAACAAACCGCATCTGATGTTTAATTAAAATCTGCTATATAAACATCATTGCTACAAAACATTTCTGATCAGTAATTGATAAACCGGAACTAAGTATGCAGTTTAGAACTAAATATCGGGCAGATTTTGGTTTATAAATATTACAGACATCTAACAATACCTGGGTGAACTAACGATCAATTTAGTTAGTCGGGAATTTAGACAAAAAAATCGGCGTCACGCACACAGCATGAAGAATTATTTTTAAAATTTTTAAATTAAAATTTCATTTATATTTTATTTTTTTTTTGTTTAAAGTTTTTTGATTGAATTTTTTTTATTTTTGTTTTAATAAATTTTGGTTTTAAACTAAATAATCTGAAATCGTACATGTTGATCACAAAATAGATTTTTTTGCATAAATAAATAAGTCGTAAAGTAAACACGTAGTAAATTAATCATGGAAAAATATTCGATTGAACAACGCTTTTTAATAGTGAAAACCTTTTGTACAAATCAAGCACTAATTACAAAAACATTAAGAAAATTACGTGAAATATGACCTTCGAAGATCAACTGATACCGATATTTTGCATAAAATTCAATTAACACAAGAGCTGCTACCAAGAGTTCATTTGCGGCACCGTACGAATGCAAATAAGATACTGTTGCTCGATAAAGACAATCCGGATTTCTTTGAAAAATTTTATGAGTGACGAAGCTCGTTTTCATTTAAGTGGACATGTAAACAAATAAAACAACCGGTTATAGGCAATAGAGAATCCACAGATAATTCATTAATCAGTATTTCATCCCTTGAAATGGAAGGAATGGTATGCAATTTGGGGTGGAGGAGTCACTGGACCATATTTTTACGAAAATCCGAATGGTTCAGCTGTTACAGCCACTGGCGAACGGTTACCGTGATATGATAAGGAACTTTCTTAGACCATAATTACATGCCAGTGATTTAGTACACATGTGGTTCTATCTAACAGGAGGATGCCACATGCTATACTGCTAGAGAAACCGTGGAATTCTTTCGAGAAATTTTTCCACACCGGTTGGCCTCCACCGCCACTCGGTTTAACTTCTCCCGACTGTTTTTATGGGGTTATCTTAACAGTAAGGTTTATACAAACCAGATAATATTGGACAACTTAAAAGGTACATTAGAGAAGAAACAAACAGCATAAAAAAATTGTAAAATCGAATGCAACGAGATTATACCAGGCTAAGCTCATTTGGTTATAAAGGATTACTGAGTGAGTAAATGTTCTGGACAACGTAAGACATGCGATGAATATGCAGCTAACCGGCTACCTTGTGCATCAGGGGGGTATCAGGAGCAACACCGATTTTTTTTATCTCGCAATCTCGGAAATCCTAGGTAAAGAAATGAACATGAGCTCAGCTAAAGAATTCCAGTCCATGTGAACACAAGGCACTAATATTTTTTAATTAATAAAATCAGCATCCCTAGAACCTCAGACTATGCTTACCGATTTTACGGATAGCCAGGCTTCAATTAAAGCACTAAACATCACTTTTTCTTACGTTGAAAGTAGATCAGTAAGTAGCATCTATTTTATGTGGCTACCCGAGCATTTCAGTATTACGACAAATATGTCGTGCGCTGAAGCAAGCTGTGAGGCTAGCGAACGACAGCTGGATTAATAGCACATCATCTGTAATAGCTAGGCATGTCTGGCCAAGGCTAAAACTGCCAAGATTCAGGCAAATAATAACAGCGAGGGCGTAATATCACCGTGGTTGAGGGTACTATTACAAACTACTGTCTCATACGTAAATACGCAGACTTCTAGTCTCCTCGCGTTATTCCTGTCGTAGCTGCGAAGATCAAGATGAAACCTGCCCAGTCTGGCTAGCGTCCAGCAAACACAAATTCCCGGGTGCTAAACGGTTAAGGCCAATGATCAACCTCTGCGGGGTCAACGTCACAATAATTATAGGGTGCGCTGAAAGCTCTGGTTGAAAGCTAGGATAGTTTCAATGAGTACGGAGGAAACTATGTGATACAGCTGGAACCAAAATATGTTTATGTAAGTCCTTTAGGACATCTACTATAACCTACCCTATGTCAAAATTCTAAACGCACAGTTTCCAGAACAGAGAAGTATGCGAAACAAATTCCACTATTGACACTTAATCGGAGTGTCTTATAATTTGCCTTAATATTTTTTTTGAATAAAACATTTAATGCGATATTTTATGACTTGAACTGGGTGGACCACTAGACCATAATGAACTGTATGCACACGGGTTTCACATTTATAGCATCCGATGCACGAAAAAAAGAACCAAATTAGCAGTCATATAAATATTAATATTTATTTAGATATTTCATTAATTTCTGTTTTGTAGGCTCGGCGTGAAAATTGCTCAATCCAGTTCAATTCAATCCAGCAACAATTTATAATATTTGTGTTGTTATTGTTTGATTCCATTTTTCACTACTGTTTAACTTTAATTTATGATTTGATTGGAAATAAAAGATGAATTAAAAAAAATAAAAAAAAAATAAAATAAAAAAAAATATGCGAAATAAAGAAATTAATATACCTCTAAACATTGTAATAAGTAGTATTTTTATGTTGCAAAATTTAAAAATATCAATTTTGAATCCCATGTATTTTCAATGGTACGTTTCTGAAAATTTGATCCGCCACAGCTCAGCCCAGTGCTGACATGTTCTACCATCACATTTTCGATACTTTATCGCAGATTATGTCTCGCTTCTTTAGAATAAAATGTGACACTATTTCACATTTTATATCATTTACGTGGGATGTTGTAACATCACTTTTTTCGATACTATCGAAATTTACATCTCTTTCATTACTAACTAAATTTATCGTTTTTCCATTTTTCAATTACGTTACTTCTATTGCGATCTCTACCTATTCGAAAAAAACATTATGTCGTTCTACTCTTATTGTATCATTTACTTATTTTAAGAGTGATACTTTATCGAAAAACAAAAACGAGATAAACAAACAATTTATTCTAGTAGTGTGCGATCGCAATACAGAAAGCAAAATTGAAAAGTGAAACGACAAGCAATTTTGTTTTAGGAAAAAGAGATATAATATTCGATAAATATCGAAAAAAGTGATGTTACAACATCCCACCCCTGCAGGTTGCTAGATTGAAAAATTGTGATATTCTACTCCATTTCTATCAAAAAATAATTTGTTTTCGACACTTGAACGAAATTAGAGAAAGACAATTTGTTCGCATTTGTACTAGTAGGTTGTGATAGCAATAGAAAAGAAATAATTCATAAATGAAACAGTTGTCCATTTTAGTTTAGAAAAATGAGAAATAAACTTCGATAAAGTATCGAAAATGTGATGGTAGAACATGTCACCCCAGGAAGAACCTATCGGTGTAATTCCAACGGCAAGTTCTTAGCCCCTAAAACCATTCCAAATATCAACTTTCTACCTATTACCATTCTCGAGATGAAAAAGCTACGTACATTTGTACATTATTAATAAGGTCTGGTTCTTAAAATTTTCGAATTGAATTCGATTTGAATTTTTAATTAATTTTTGAGAAGTCTGAAGAGATGATAGATACTTATTTAACTTTTGAAAACAGCGGAATTTTAAATTTATGAGTAATGGATTACGAGCATATATTGGGCGTGCGAATATCACTCACAAAATAAAACACAATTATTTACAATTATTTATTCTTTCAAGCAATTTAGGGATTTCCGCTCTGTAGAAATCCTGGTTTATGGAGGCGATCCAATCAATAAGCAAATTTTTGATGTATGCGCTAGAACTGAACCGCAGTTCAGAAAGAGACGACCGCATCGGCCGGAATAAGTAGAAATCTGAATGAGCGATGTTTGGTAAATATGCGCGTGGCACAGAACTTTCCAGTCCTGTCCTTTTAAATAATTTTTCATAACGTTTGCAACATGTGGTTTTGCATTGTCGTGCAGAAAAATTAATTTGTTGTGTCTATTCACCCATTCTGGTCGTTTTTCTTCTATAGCTCGCTTCAAACGTATTCACCTGATTCCAGCATAAATCTTCCTAAAAATAAATACATATATTATATTAGCCGTATTTTGTTGAGAATTAAAATATTAAAGGTCAGGTTTCGAATTAGAGGTGTTTGTATCTGAATTTATCATACCAAAGGAAAAATGTTCATCATAGCTGGCGTATTTATCAGTAGTAATAAATTGTGAGTTCGCTTGCATATAAATCCAAAAAAATTGAAGGTTTATACAATTCGAATTGGAATCATAATTACTACTATAAGTAAGCCAACTATGATGAAAATTTTTCCTTTGTTATGATAAATTCAGATACAAACACCTCTAATTCGAAACCTGACCTCTAATATTTTAATTCTCAACAAAATACGGCTATTGTCACTCTAAGGAAATTTTACAAGTGTTTTTCATTAAAGCAATTTAATTCAATTTTATAAGTAACAAAAGTTAACAGTAAGGCTAAAAATTGGATTTGAACCATTATAGCTCAAAATGTTTATTTGGAATAAAATTCGACATCTCCAAGGAGTTAAAAATACTAGTTGTTTACACTTCACGGTACTATAGAATATCAGTATTTACCATTTATAGTACATGTAAGCAGTACTAGTTGAAGAAACGCTTGAAGAAGCGCAATTTGATTGAGTGTGAATAATGTGACAGCTGCATGGTTGTGGAGAACATTCTAATTTCTAAAATTCTAAAATGCTCAGCATTTGAGCAGACCAGACAAATGTTCGATGTTATCTTGAGTGCACAGAATTTGACAGAGTTATTACGAATGGGAATGAACGTGTATAAGAATGTGTATGAATTTATTAGAATGAATCAGATAGAAGTATAAAAGGGGATCGATGAGTGAAAGGTGAATGATTGAAAACTTAAAAAAAAAACTTTAAAATAAAATTGTAATTTTTAAACTGGGCCAAATGGCATCTAATTTTGGAGCCAGTGCCAAATAAATAAAAGAAAAAAAAAACAGTACTAGCCTTTGTGTCAACACGAGTTTTTTTCTCCTTTTGCCAAGCCGAATGTGTTCGTGTTGATTATACGATGTAACTGGCTAAATGGAATTCTAAAAATTCCGATATTTATAAATCTCTATTTTATATGTTTTACTATTATTTCCCATTTCTGGAGAACTACTGAAAAGTGTTTATATTAGGACTTTTCTATCAAATCCGTTTTCACGTTTGAAAATGGAAATACACACCCGGGTGTGTTAGAAAAGTCTTATTAAAAAGAAGCTCATTGAGTCTTTTTTTCTATGAAATTTTAGCACGGCATACTTTAAGAAAATAGAAATTAGCATACAAAAATAGATCCAAAAAGTTTAATTTTTTGCCGTCAGATCCACTTGTATTGAGACTAGGGAAATTCTTCTATTGAGACTAGGGAAAGTATAGAAAACGCTACCAGCGGAAAAAAATGAAGCTTGCTTCAGATACACCCGACACACTTTTTCGTTTTTTAAATTGATAATTTCAATATTAATTGTAAATAAATTTATAGTTTTTATATTTTAATGTAATATACAAATAATTTTGCAATATACAAATAAATTTTTCCGCGAGAGCACCTCTGTGCTCCTCTCAAGTCTCAATATATGTATGTATACCAAATTAATTATCCACCGACTTCACAGCATGCTGGATTAGTTTTTTTCACCGTATATTTTATTGTATACATTCACGTTTTATTTTTGTTTAGATAATCTAATTAAAAAATATTGTAAGAAGACTAGCAAGGCGCTTATATATGACGCAAGACTTTTACTTTATTTTGGTTGCACATTCAGTATATTTTTATAATTTACAATATGTATAAACGTGCATCAGATGATCGTTCGCAATGATCATTTACGAAGATTTTCTTAAAATTTAAAATATAAAAGATACAGAGAAAGAACCACAAGTATTCTAAGAATCATTCAAGGAAGTGTTAATGTATTCGCTTTAAATTAAATTTTATTTTATGATCTTAATAATTCTACAAAAAACCGATTTTTATTCTTCTTTAATGTTATTTTAAGATTATGAAAATTTATATAAAATTTTATTGTGCTTCTTTTAGTGAGTTGACTAATTAGTTGGTACTTAAATTACTAATGGTTTTACTTCGTTTGGCTTTCGTTCAATATTTATAGTGATATGTGTCAATAAAAAATATTTACTTCATGTATATTGAGTATTAGTTCCATATTTAAAAAAACGATTGTACCGTCAAAATTCTTGAGCTGTAGTATGGCTTTACCTAAAAATAGACAAAGAGAAAATCAATTTTAGCATTTAGTTTTCATTACACATTTCACATAAATATATTTTATACAGAATATAACATTATTGAGCACTTCCAAACCCTATCAAATTAGACACTATTAGACTGGATCGAATGTATGGGTCTTGGATCGCGTTCTCCGGAACAGCATATTCCATCGGTCTTGGAATTTCAGGCAGCTAATTAAAATTAGAGTCTGGTAATATAGTATTGTAGTATCTAGTTAATTTTGCTAGCTTCCAAGTTCTTAGCATTTTTTAATATTTATTTGAAAATTCAAGATTTCAGGCGAGAAAGCCTAATCTAATAACAAATAACGGGTGATTTTTTTGTGGTTAGGATTTTCATGCATTAGTATTTGACAGATCACGCGGGATTTCAGACAAGGTGTCAAAGAGAAAGATGCTCAGTATGCTTTGACATTTCATAATGAATAGACTTACTAACGAGCAACGCTTGCAAATAATTGAATTATATTACAAAAATCAGTGTTCGGTTCGAAAAGTGTTTCGCGATTTACGTCCGATTTATGGTCTACATAATCGACCAAGTGAGCAAACAATTAATGCGATTGTGACCAAGTTTCGCACTCAGTTTACTTTATTGGACATTAAACCAACCACACGAATGCGTACAGAAGAGAATATTGCGTCTGTTTCTGAGAGTGTTGCTGAAGACCGTGAAATGTCGATTCGTCGCCGTTCGCAGCAATTGGGTTTGTGTTATTCGACGACATGGAAGATTTTACGCAAAGATCTTGGTGTAAAACCGTATAAAATACAGCTCCTGCAAGAACTGAAGCCGAACGATCTGCCACAACGTCGAATTTTCAGTGAATGGGCCCTAGAAAAGTTGGCAGAAAATCCGCTTTTTTATCGACAAATTTTGTTCAGCGATGAGGCTCATTTCTGGTTGAATGGCTACGTAAATAAGCAAAATTGCCGCATTTGGAGTGAAGAGCAACCAGAAGCCGTTCAAGAACTGCCCATGCATCCCGAAAAATGCACTGTTTGGTGTGGTTTGTACGCTGGTGGAATCATTGGACCGTATTTTTTCAAAGATGCTGTTGGACGCAACGTTACGGTGAATGGCGATCGCTATCGTTCGATGCTAACAAACTTTTTGTTGCCAAAAATGGAAGAACTGAACTTAGTTGACATGTGGTTTCAACAAGATGGCGCTACATGCCACACAGCTCGCGATTCTATGGCCATTTTGAGGGAAAACTTCGGAGAACAATTCATCTCAAGAAATGGCCCGGTAAGTTGGCCACCAAGATCATGCGATTTGACGCCTTTAGACTATTTTTTGTGGGGCTACGTCAAGTCTAAAGTCTACAGAAATAAGCCAGCAACTATTCCAGTTTTGGAAGACAACATTTCCGAAGAAATTCGGGCTATTCCGGCCGAAATGCTCGAAAAAGTTGCCCAAAATTGGACTTTCCGAATGGACCACCTAAGACGCAGCCGCGGTCAACATTTAAATGAAATTATCTTCAAAAAGTAAATGTCATGGACCAATCTAACGTTTCAAATAAAGAACCGATGAGATTTTGCAAATTTTATGCGTTTTTTTTTAAAAAAAGTTCTCAAGCTCTTAAAAAATCACCCTTTATTTATAATATTCCTGTTTAATATTCCTTAACCAACGTATTATTAGATAGATTGCTCATTTTTAAGAATCGATTAATGAAGACCAATTTTAGACAACTATATTTTTAATTTGATTTTTGAAACTACAGATAGCCGAGAAACTTAACTAAGAAATGTATTATTTGTTATTGCAGGAAAAGGAACCAATATCATGGTTTATCACCGATTATTAAATTTAACTAAAGTGTGATCAAATAAAAGCTAATATTTTTAACGGTATAATATATCAATAATTCATATTAATAATTCAATAATTTTTAGATGGCATTTTTATTTAAAAATGGTATCATCTAAATGACCGCCTCTGAATTTTTTTTAAAACTGAATTTTGGAACATCAATGTTTGGCACTTATTCACATAAATCAGCACTTATTTCATCAATAACACGAATAATGTTAGTTTTAAGGTCATTGAGTGTTTGTGGTTTAATGCAGTAAACCAATCGTTTAACATAACCCCAAAGAAAAATGTTCAAGGGAGTTATATCGCATGATCTTGGGGTGGCCAGTTCACATCGGATTTTTTGGATATTACACGGTTATTAAACTTTTCCCTCAAGAAATTGATTGTGTGATGAGATGTTATGGCATATTGCATCATCTTGTTGAAACCACATATCGTTCAAGTCGAAATCATTTAATTCATGCCACACAAATCAATAATCATGTCTTTGTAGCGTTGTCCATTGACGGTAACTGCAATACCATTTTCATTTTGGTTCAATTACACCTCCAGCCCATAAACCACAACAAACTCTTAATTTTTGAAGATGACGTGTAAACGTGTCTCATGAACAGCATGTGGGTTTTTTCACTCCAAATGCGACAATTGTGCTTATTTAACCATAACCAGAAATGAGCTCGTCCGCTGAAGATGTGTTTTTCATGAAATAATGAACCGAAATTCATTATTTGTAATAAGTTTTAACAATTTCTAAACGATGTGTAATTGTGTATATTTTCAATGTGATTTGCCAACCAATGCTGAATACGAATGTCAATTTTGAAGGGAATCTGAAAAAATTACTTCTACAATGTTATAAAATTTCATATACAATTTCAAATTTGTATTTTACATACATCTTGTCGTAAATTGTGATATACAAAAATGTTGCTCATTAAAAATTCGGTGGTTGTCGTTAGAAAAACATTTGAAAATTAATTAAGAAGTGATTGTAGAGAACCTTTAAAAATTTCTGGAGTTGATGCGATTGGAGAGTCGATTGAAGGATTATGGAAAACAGGTGGCGAAGATCCATGTTAAAGTTAGATTCAATTTTTGGATAAACTGACCAGTTATATCGAAAGCAATGAGACATTGGGTTATAAATAAATGGAAGTCCGTGTGGTTCAGCAATGAATCCAAATTTAATTTAGTAAGTAGCTATGGAATCTCTCGCATTAGAGGACCAACCGAAAATCGATTTAATTCGCTACAAAACTCGCCAAATGTATGGGACGAACAGTAATGTCGTCCTGCCTGTCAAACTGAATCAATTAGTTAATCATAAACAAAATATTCGAGCGAATGCAACCGTGGTGGTGATCTGAACAAGATAACAAAATTGAAAATTGGAAATAGAATGGGGTTTTGGACTGGTAAGTTACTTACCTGTATCGCGATAACGTCATACACAAGGACGGATTAATTCAAAGAATTAAGATGGTCTTTGGTTAGGGGTTTCAAAAGTTATTATAAACAACTTAATCGGATCAATACCTCGACTATGTAGAACTGTTACAGTAAATCACACGTCACAAAACATTAAAAAGAGCAGATGTTTTTTATATTTCTTAAATATTAATTTATTTGTTGTGTGTATTTTGTCGCAGGAATATAGAAAAAATTTTGGAATTTTTTTAAGTTAATAGGCTTAATTTAGTATAAACTCAACTATCTATTTAGAATCACAGGCGAAATATTCTTATTTTTTGTCAGTGTTAGGTAAGAATCGCAGACATGCAGCTTTGAAAAGTTTTAAAACTGAATGTTGTTCTTCGACAAAAACTAAATAAGCATATACATGGTGCCCCGCAACTTACTGACACGAAAGCGAAGGTCTTTACTTGTATCAGTTCGCACGTGGATGCCTCCTGTCAAGTTATAAGCATTTAAGCAAATGCTTTCAATCGAAGTACAAGAATTGTTGAAGAAACTGCTACTTAGATTTTGCACAATAAATTTACAAATCAGGTTTACGTTTTTATAGATCTTGCTCACTTTTTTCCAAAACAACATCAATGATTTATAAAAAAATATAGTACAATAAATGAAATGAATGAAGTCATCATCACTTATAAACCAATGAAATTAAAAATATTGTGAATTCCGTTTCAAGTTATCAATATTTTTCAATATAAATTCAATATTTTGTAACTCAAATTTGTTTAAATTGTTTAAATTTGGGTAGTTTTCACTACCGAACGATTTGATGTTATATTAATAAATTTGTATTGAACTTGGTTAGAATAAGCCGTGTTTTTTATTAGCGCCTGATAGATGTATCTGGAGCACCCAATTTACTATGTCAAAACTTATATTTAGCGCGCTTTAGCGCATATAATTAATTTATTTAACTCCAAACTAATATTTTTCATTGAAATGTTTACCTATTTTTATCGGGAGCCGCTATCGGGAGCGCTATCCATTTCAATAGGAAATGTGGAAAGGCCTTTATTTTGTAAGCCCGTTAAACCATTAGAAACTTAATCTTACAATAAACATTTAAACGTAGCAAGATGACTCCTTGTTTATAACGTCATGTCAAAATAAATGTCAATTAGCATATTTCAGGTGATACATGATTGTTTTATGGACGCATTTATTTTTCATTTTTATGGTATAGCGACACCAGTGAATATCTGTAATTTCAGTAGAAATTTCCCATTCGGCGGCAGAATAGTGCTCGAATAATAAAACACAGCTATAATTTTTAGAAGTAATTTCTATTCGCTCGTCGATTTTCCTTGATTACAGTTATAATATTTCCTGTGTTTTTTATCTTTCGAAATTATCTTTCGAAACTCCGCAACTACCAGAGTATTGTCGCTGTACCATAAAAATTAAGAACAAATTCATCCATAAAACAAACATTATAAGATTAAGTTTCTAATGGTTTAAGGGTAGTACAAAAAGCCTTTTCGAATTTCCTATTGAAATGGATAGCGGCTCCCGATAAATAGGTATAGCAAAATATTTGTATATCGAAAATCTTAGTTTAAAGTTAAATAAATTAATTATATGCAAAAACAGCGCGCTAAATATATGTTTTGACATAGAAAATTGGGTGATAAATCTATCGGGCGCTAATTAAAAAACACGGCTCTTTTGCTCTTTTGCTGTGCAACAGTTTTCAGTAGTCAGTGTTTAGACAGACCAACGGGCGGTCAAGTTAACATTAATTTAGTATATTTTTAATTAATTATTTTGTGTGGTTTTATGTGATTACACAATAGGAAATTTTTATAAACTCATATAGCCTATAATTTTTTTTTGTGCCAATTAGATTTGTTAAGTGTAAATTTGAATTAAGTGATTGAATGTAAATGTAACCCAATTAGTGTACTTATATGTATAAAAAATAAATAGTATAGTTAAAAAATGCTATAGCGATTAGTGTAGAAATACAAAATTTTTGTTTTTTTTTGTACATTTAAGACTTAGTAAAATTTGTTTTGTTCTCGGTGGTGCTACCCTCCTCAGATTGTTGGGGAGTAATTAAGGTAAGAAATTTTTTGTACTAACAAACTAAATAACAGCAGTGGGTTGACACGGGGTTTGCTGGGAGGGAAATTGGTGATCCTTTCCTAGCAAGCATGGTGGCATACCACTGCTACATATAAATAATTAGGTACTAATATTTTTGTAATAATAATGATTGAGGCCCGGGAGGCCAAGTTTTGAGATGATAGACTAGTTTTTTTTTAATACAATCACGGTTGGCGTCTGACCGACCGTTTCCGCAATGGGCTGATTGCCCAATTCATTATTTAAGGGTCCGATGCTCACTTCCATCCGTACTCGTCTTATTTTTTTACCTCCGGCAGTAATCTAGGCCGCTATCTTTGTATCCCCATCCCCAGCCAATTAACCTTTACCGCTGAGCTAGCGGGTTAATGCCGCCTTCGGGATGCATTTAAAAGGATAGTGGCAACAATAAATGTAACTAAGGTTGTCCTGTCGACGACAGTGACACTTTAGTTAACAAAATGGCAGTGAATTCACTCATTTCCAAGATATTCGAATCAAACGATTCCCAATAATTCATATTTTTATTATTTTGGAGCCATAAATACTTCTTATGTTGTTATTTCTAACTTATTGCGTATAATTCCATATAAAAAATCACTCAATTCGCGAAATAAATTTACATTTTAAGACATTGGAAACTATCCTAAGAAAATTTGCACAATACTAGAGAATTATAGAAAATTATTTTGCTAATCATAATGTATTTTTATTTACTTTTGAAAAACGCCGTTTTTCCAATTTCTAATTTTGCACAATGTGTAATATTTTCTATAAAAAAAAATATAAAAAACAATTTATATTTATAAACAACATAAAAAAACAATTTATATTTGTATTTGTACAACGCTTTTTAATATTAATTCTTTAAAAATATGGCCGGTCCCTGGCGAAGTTTAACTGTGCAGACGTGCGGTCGTTATAGTGTTAAAGTCTGCACACCACCTTCAGTCATTTATTTTGGGATGACATTTACATTTTGCAAAATTCTTCTATTGTTCTATGTAGTTATTCTACCTTTCTTCCGTAAATTTTTTTTTATTTTGGCCCAATATTTCGGCGAATTTGTGGACAGTTTAGTGGGTTGTGGCTTTTAGGTACGACTCGAATATTGCTATTTTCATAAAAGTTCATCGCCTTATCCTAATAGTGTATTGTAGCCAAGTCTGGCCTAACCGCACTGGTCATTCGTGCTTTCGAATGAAAGGAAGAATTCTTGCAATCAGGCAATTTTCATACTTTTTACGCTATTTGCAGTAGGCACTTGGCAAAACACACTTATACTTAATAAACACATTTTTATTAATCACTTGTTTTTTGTTTCGCAGAATATTTTGAATATTTTTCAAAAAGTTTAAAAAATCACTCGATCGATTTCGACTTGTTAGGCCATCATCAGGAGTATCTACCGGGTAGATACTCCTGATGATGACCTAACAAGTCGAAATCGATCGAGTGATTTTTTAAACTTTTTGAAAAATATTCAAAATATTCTGCGAAACAAAAAACAAGTGATTAATAAAAATGTGTTTATTAAGGCAATTTTCAGTGTAGGAATCCCCATTCATTTTACTGTGTGAAGTATGGCCGGGTCCTTTTTCCACAAGTACAAATTCCTTGCCAAACCATGACTTTTATTGCAAATTTTTCGACGCTAAACCATGACTTTCATTGCGAATTTTTCATCTTAAGATAATACTGTAGGGCAGAAATTTGTTTTGTATCAAGCTTCATATAGCTTTCGTCATCCATTAATATGCATCCTTGAAAGTTTGTTAGATACTCATAATATAACTTTCTGGCCCTTAGTTATGCTGTTTCTTGTTGCTTCTCATCACGAAGAGGTACTTTTAACTTCTTTCTGCTTTCTTCTTTCTCTGTCACTTTTCGATAGTGACGGATTATTCGTATAAAGACGAACAACATTGTTGGCAGCGATTTTGTTCATCACACCACTCGGACGACCAGATCTCTGTTTTTGATTAACGGTGCCTTCCTCACGAAATCTTATCAAGCTTCTTGTATTACAAATTTTTTTGTGCTCAATGTGAAATTACGTTTTTTTGTGCTCAATGCGAATTGTTATAAAAAATTTTTGAGCACATCTTCCCTTGTCGGTGTCATTTTGATAACTAATGATAAACTACGATGCAACTTGTAATGCGATGAAAACAACAAATCTCGAACAAAACACACAAGGAAAAGGACAGCTAGGCTCGATGATAAACAGTATTTTACGATTTTGTTTTTTTATTTTAAAATTTCAATTTTTTTTTCTAGGGAAATAACGATTTTTTTTGCAATTATCGAGTATTGCGCGAGGTCATTTGTTATAGTCCAGATCAATTTATCTAGTAAGCAGGTTATTGGCACGTGCTAAAAACCTACATATGTTTCAAATTTCATAGGTAAGATTTGGCACGTGCTGGTATTCTTTATATACATTGACATTATGTATAATGTAAATGCAACCAGGGGTGGGTTATTGTAACATCATTTTCCATTCGTTTTCGATAGTAGTGTGTGTCAATCGTTTCACGAATATAATTGTACACTTACTATGCACAATTTTGATTTTTCCTGTTGCTATCTCGGCATACTCGAATAAATTTGTTTTCTTTTTCCTCATTTCGATAAAGTATCATAAATTTGAGTGATAAAGATTGATGAATTGAAGTAGAAATAGAATGATGTTTTATTCGAGTAAGGAGAGATCGCAATAAACACTTAATAATTGATACAGCGAAAAATTTTGTTCCAAGGAGCACAAATATGTACATCGAAAACGTATCGAAAGTGATGTTATAATATCCCACCTCAGATACGAACTATATTCGATTTTAGATAATATGTATGTACGTACATACATAAGAAATTCAAAGCAATCCTGACTGTTTGTTATATCAGGATTATTTCACACTGAAACGAACAAAAAAACTTAAAAAAGTTATTGTTATAGTGGTATAACCGAAGTTTTTTATAGCAGAAGTTTTTATCATACATTTTGTACGGAACAATCAAGGGACCAGCCGTTTTGGTTGTTATATAAGAATGTTTGTTATAAACGGTGTTTGTTACAGTGGGATTTCACATTTGTTTTTATTCTAAAACTGCATAAACTCATAATGCCTTTATTAAGTTCCTAGAAGTACAAACATACATTTTTTTAATTTTGCACAAAGTGTTAATGTTTAATAATTGAATTATATTTTTTTTATATTTTTCTAAAAACCAAATAAAATATTAAACGGCAAAATAAGGCCGTTTAATTTAATAAATGTAGAAATACAATATTTACATGTCACACATACCATATACAATAATTCATAACACCCACTATAGTTTTGTGTGCAATGAATTTGTTGTAATCCCACAAATTTATACTTTTTGCGTTTATATTTATTGCCCAGGATAAAGTACTGCTATTATACACAATATGCAATATCCATTTTGTGCAATATACAATATAAATTTTATGTGCTTTAACTTTAATGTACAGAATGCTCTGCGTTACGGATAAAGGATGTTTTATTTCCGTTACGGATAAAGGATGTTTTATTAAATGTGGTATAAATTCAACGCTGTGCATAATACACTTTTAATGTTTATTTTGTGTTAACAGAGACAAAAACATAAAACTGTGTCAATTACATTCGATATGAACATATTTGCTTAAAAATTAAACTCATAACTTTCGCTTTTTCGATATGTTACTTAAAAATTAATTTTTTAACTGCGACGATTGACATAATCGATTTTGTATGATTAAAAATTGTATTTGGTGGTGTTTGGTTATCATGTTTTATATGTTTTACTAAAATAACAGAAAACTTTTCACATTTATAAAGCTCGCTGCTATAGGCAGTGCCCGACCAAAAATTCACCTTGACACGGTTGTTTCTCCATAATGAACAATCATCAAAACAATGTAGCTATAAAATATGTATATGACACTCGTACCGGAAATTTTCTATTTATGACCAAAATTTTTTTTTAAAAAACAAGCAAGTTTCTCGTAAAAATGAAACAAGCTTGCTGAATCGTAAATATATTAAACAATTAATTAAAATTTACTTGGTATATATATGTAAAGTAAAAATCTAAAAAAATTTAGAAAATCTAACCAAGTCACGATTTTCAATTTTGGTATTACATATATATATTTTAAACTTAGCTTCTTCTAACATCGCCCAAAATTAATTTTAAATAAGTGTTTCATAACGTCTTGTATATTAAATTGTAAATGATTAACACATTTGCTGACAATAAAATTATGAATCATTCATTCGTTAAATCGGTAATCTTTCAACAACCAACCCATAGGTTAATAATCATATTTGTCTGGTGTTTAAATTAAGTTTAAAAATAATTTCTTGCGAGTTGCGATAAATAAGAAAGTTAGATTGCAAAAAATTCGTATCGCTTATTCGCTGTTATATGGACACTTTCTCTATCATTGAATGGTAATATAATACAGCTTTTTAGTTTTTTTTTTTTTTGTGTTTTACTTTTCCTTGATGGGGCCATTTTCGTGATTTATTTTGATTGTTTAAAAAATAAAAATTACCTTATTAATATAAGGAATGAGAAAGTATGAAAGTTTTAGTTAAAAAATTGAAAATTTCTTTTTGCTTGTTTAGATTTGCATATTATCATTTTATTTTTCGTTTGCCGGTGATTTTAATCCATTGTGCTAAAAATAATTAAATGTAATTGAAGCTTATAGTTTTATTAATATTTTTCTATTTCAATAACAAGGCAATTCATTCATTTAGGCTTTTTTTAACAATCTTGTTCTTTTTCGATGCAGATTTTTTTTATTTTAATATACAGTATATTTAAAAAGCAGGGAATTGGTAATATAAAAGCCCGCTTAAAGGGGTAGTAAAATTTTCTTTGCGCTAAGTTGGCACAACTATCCTCTTGTGAAATTTGAGCGCGATCTATTTGAGTTTGTTTACAGTGCTCATTTTTTCAGTTCATCCCAAGTGTGTTTCCCGATTTTTATAATGAATAAAGTAAAGAGAAAGAGAAAAAGTCAGCCGAAATCATATCAGGTGAATACGGTGGTTCTTCGATGATATTTGTTGAGTTTTGGGCCACAACTCACTTCGTTCACAATGGTAGCCTTGTGAGATGGTGGGTTGTCGCGGTGCAAAATTAATGAGTTTTCTTTCCACAAACCACCAAGGTAATATTGTTTATTTACTGTCTGACCTTTTGGCAAGAAATCTGAGTACACAACACTACGATATTCAAAGAAAACAGTCAACATTACCATGACTTTTGATAAACTTTGACGTGGTTTTTTCGGTTTCGGCTCAATTGGTCTCACCACCAGTTATAATGAGTTTTATGAGAGCGGGGTCGGAATTAACTCGTTCTAGCATGTCTTATGATTGAGTTTTTGAAGATAATTTAGGTTTTACGGAACTAGTAGAGCGGCAACGTGTTTCATACCGAAACAATCGTGCACCATGGTACGAATTGATTCGAGAGACATAGACAGTTTAGCGGCCATATCTTCCACCACATCTCGACTTCTTTTGAATGCACTGTATGCAAATCATATGCACGTGTTTTTGATAGTCGATTCACCGTAAGCCGTCTGTAGCATTTTCAGCGATTTGGCACACAAAATTCCATCTGCAAATTCTATGTTCGATATTTTTAAACATTATAAAAATCGCAAAACACATTTGAGATGTACTGACAAAGTAGAGCACTGTAAAGAAACTAAATATCAGATCGCGCTCAAACTTCACGTCAAGATAGAGGACAGTTGAGCCAACTTAGCGACAAAAGAATGTTTGCAATCCCTTTAAGCGGGCTTTTTAAATGACTAATTTCCGTTACTTTTTTAACATACTGAAGGTAGAATAATATTAAGTGTTAGAGCGGCCGGGTTTAGCATGCCAACCGTGCCCGATGATTTACAAAAAAGTCGTAAGGAAAGGGTTAATTTTTTATATATGTGAATATAAATATATGTATATATACACAGTGTCTCTAAAGTGGCTGGCACGAATGAAAACCGAAACGAGCGTACTGTGGACCCAGCATATTCCAGGAAATCATACTTAATCCTTGGCCCGTACAGTCTAATCAATCAATATATTACCGTTTAATTCATTTCATTTCTGTAGATAATAAAATTATATAAATACGGTGTAAAGGGTAAAATTGTGTAGAAACATTTATGAAATGGTATGTGTGCCCCAGTAAAGTGGTCAGCATGCTTGCTCCAACGACCGGAGGTCCCGGGTTCGATTCCCGGTGGTGAAAAAATTTCACGGCTGGTTAGGATCAATGAATTAATCACCCGTTATCCCAAATGAAAATATGATTATGGAACCTTATTTGAGGCGGCCAAATCCCTCGATGGGATATAGTGCCAGAGAGAGAGAAAGGTATGTGTGTAATCAGACAATTGTCAAAAATATCCGAAAATTTGCTGGTTTTCATTAAAATGTTAAAATATATAGAAATTTATTAATATAATTTAATTAAGTATTATAAAATAATAAAATAGAATATCTTTGTGTTATTGGTTTAATCTAATTGTAGTTTTATATTTATTTACAGACAAAATTATTGAAAAGACGAAATATTTATAATTAGTTGGCAAACGAAACTGATCAGATAATATGAAGTTTTGTAACGGGTTTTCCAATAGAGACATAACAATTTTGTATTTTAATACGAACGCACCCCTGAACGTTGTTCATGACCTGTCAACGTTAAAACGTCGATCAACATTTTTATTATATGGTGAAGTTCACGAACGAGCAACATTTGGAAATTATTAAAAATTACTACCGCATTGTTGAATCGGTGGTCGCAACTTTAAGAGCACCTGCTCCAATTTTCGGTCGCCATAATCGAGCCACCAGACAGACTGTGCGTGCTATAGTGGATAAATTCGAGTCAAAATATTCAATATTGGATGTTCCTGTCCCAGTGAAACAACGAACGTATCGAAGTACCGAAAATATCGTAGCCGTAAGTGCTTCAGTTCACAATAAGCCATAAATCAGTCGATTTCATGCCATCCATAGGAATAAAGAATCTCTCAAACTACATTGTAGCTAATTTTGCGCAAAAATCTTGGCTTACACTATAACAAGATCAAAGTAACTCAAGAACTGAAGTACTGAAACTTCTGCGACTGGGCTCTGCTAAAGTTTGAAGAAAATCGTGAATTTCATCGAAAAATCATCAGTGATGAAGCTTATTTTTGGCTTAATGGATTTGTCAATGAGCAAAATATGCGTTATTGGACAGCAACAAACTCACATGTGCTTCATGACTCCATTGTAACCACAAAATGTGACCGTGTGGTGCGGAATCATGCCGGAGGTGTGATTGGACCATATTTTTTCGTCCATGAAAATGGTTGCCATGTTACGGTCATTAGAGTTCGCTAACGTGCCACGTTGATTACTATTTTCGCCAGAATTCGATGGAATTTATATCAGCGATATGTGGTTCCAACAAGATGATAGCACATGCCACACAGCTGGTTAAACAATTGATCTATTAGAGGAAAAGTTCGGTAACCGTGTAATCTCGAAAAATTCAATTTACCTCGTACAATGTTAAATATAGCATTTGCCGTACATTTAGAATTAGTCCGCACCGATTTTATTACAATGGGCCAAAATTGGCCAAAGTATGTGATAGCAACCACTGAAACCTAACCTAACCTTATTCCCCAATTCCCAATTTCCCGATAATTTCTGATGAGTAAAAATTAAGCTTGTTTTTTCTATTTTAGTCTGCTAATTATTAAGTGTGCCGTGCTAAAATTCTATATAAAAAATAATAGATTAATTAATTAATTTAATTGATGTGCCCACATGCCAAATTTTAACGTAGTGTTAATATATAATTTTTGGAATAGTAAAACGAGTACATTATTTTTTTGGCAGAAAATAGTGAAAACAGTGACATCTAGCGGAATATTGTGTCTTGAATATGATTTTTTATTTTTCCAAAAGGTTAAAGTTTTTACAACTAAAGAAATGTCGGCGTTGCGAAACCGTCGCTAAGGCTGACACTGTCCCTGGAATTTTTTCCTCAAATGCTCCCAGGGCGTAATTTTACTTTACGTATAGATCGGAAAAATCAGGTAAGGAATATAAATTTTGGAAATTTTTAAATACAGGATTGTTTTTTATCAGTATTTAGGAGGGGGGGGGGGAGCTACATTTTTTCGGAAATTTTTTTGATTTTCTGGAAAAATTTTTACTTTTTTTATTTTTTCAATATTTTTATTTTTATTAACAATAAATGCTTCGTCAACCTTGCTGACGCAGATCAAAGAGTTTCTCTCGCTCTTATCGCTTCTTCTGATAGTGCCACAAATGTTAAAAGAATCAACTTTCGTATATATAATTTTTTTTTAATGTAATTTTAATTCGTTTATACCTTAATGGGGGTGCCCCAAACCCCCCTTTTCCACAATTTGTACAATTATTTAAGTGTCAAACTAAGTAAAAAAGAAATTGAAAAAATTTCAAAATTCTCCTGGAAAAATTGAAAAATTTTCCCGTAAAAATTATTTGTACTGTTGAAAAACTGTTAAGATACAATAATAATATCGAAATTTTTATAAAGATTACACATTTGTACGTATTTTGAATAGAATTATATGCAATTTTTTTTTTAAGTGAAAATTTTCCCGGAAAATGAGGCAATTTTCCGGGAAAATTTAGCTTCCCCCTCCTAAAAACTGTTGATAATCAATCCTGGATTTAAAAATTTATACTCCTTTCCTGATTTTCCCGATGTATACGTAAAGTAAACTTTAGCCGCTCCCAGAGCAAATTCGTCCTACGACTTCATAAAACTCTTATCAAAATTACCATGTTGATAGACATGACGTCTAGGATGAATTAGAAAGGAAATAAGAAAGTTAACTGTTAATAACCTGTACACTAGACGTTCTTAACATTTAAGTAGGGATGAGAACATAGGCCTGAAACTTTTAGCTCGACCATATCACAACTTGCCATCCAAAAACCACCTTTACTTTGCTCCACGATTGTGGAATGTATGCTAAAGCCAAACAGGCTCTAAATATATGTAAGCAAAAGTTATTCTGAAATAAATGCTAGTTCATCTTGCAGAAGTAGAAGAAAAACATAATCTTGGCCTGTCGTTTAAAACTAAAAAGAAAAGATTGATAAAAAGATTTTCTTCTACTGTTCGATACGTCCTAGAAAAAAGGGGTATTCAATAATTTTCCTGACTGTAAAAAAGTTTAAAGTATCTCGTAAAAGTCACATCATCTTATTTAGAGTTCCCATAGTGATTTTACGGCCGCCACAGAGAGCTTTTCTATAGAGATTCATCTGTAAGACTTTAGTCTCCGGTTTTGATTTTCAGCCCATTCAGAATCTCCGAGATTCTAGAATTTGGCTCGGAACAAAAACTGTACTGTTAACAGGTAGGTCCATGAATTATATACTATTATTATTATTTTACATACTCTGTACTATAACGTGGTGTATTAGTTGCCAGCATCGATTAAAACCAAATGGTGAAAATTAAATTTTACAACCTGCTGGGATTCGAAGCCAGTACAACACTTGTCTACTAAATTAAAAGCATTTAGAAGAAAAACATAAGGTTATAAATTATTTTACAAGCGCAATTAGAGATTTTTAAATCAATAAAATTGTCGTTTAAACATTAAAGTTGTCATCTCCTAAAAATCCTCTACTAACAAATTAGTAAGACCTAAACAGCATCATTGCAGACCACTACTTTAGGTTAGCCATAAAATTAGTTTAAAAATCTAATAAATTGGAATCCTTATTACAAAACAGTCCCTCTCCAAAACAGAATATAAACTGAAGCCTCTTCCAAGTAGAACAGTTTGGTTTAATCTCCTTTAACGTTTTTAAGAAAATAATTTTGTAATAATGTAAAATAAAAGCATTGACTAATTTTGATTCACTCGAGTCTCGGCCCAATGACTTGATGACGAGATTTAAATTCCACATTCAATGTTGATACATAATTAAGGTCACATGTCATAATTGTTCACACTTTCAACCGTACTACTACTTAAATATTTTTAATATAAATTATAAACAAATTCTGTTAAATGAAATGTATTGTAACTAGATATCTCAAGGCCCAAAACATTAAACAATTCAATAAGTTTACATATAATATTTCCTTGATCCTCCCTCAACAAATATGAGTCATGTCAATCAATCCAATGAATTTCAACAATATGGTACAGTGAGATATATAATTGGTGATTACTTTAACTACACATAAGTAAAATAATAATGTACTAACGATTTCAATTTTTTTTATTAACGAGGCCTACGAGCACAAACAACAATAAAAACTATTATATGTGAATAAATATTAAAAATAATAATTTTGACTTTATTTTTTGTATTAATTTTTCATAAAGAATTGTGAAACATCATAATAGATATGAGGCCACTTTCACTGCATAATAAAAAAATATACGAAATATTATGAGAAACACAGAGGAGATTACACATTTTAAAATACTTGTACTCAGATACAGTTGAACCGCAAATATTGGCAAATTATACTTAAAGTAAGTAACGTAATATAGTGCATGGGATCAATGACGAAATACGGAAATATACAAATCCGGAATTAAACAATTATTTAAAAGATTAAGGCTGTGTGCTCGTGACCTCATCGTATTATATAGGGCCGTTCTAACAATTCATCAATACGCACTCATTGTAAAGATTTTAATTTGTTAATTATTCTGTGAAAATGAGTGATCATTGTAACTGAGTAAGAGAAGCCGTGTACCAATTGAATTGAAATTATTTATATTGATCAAGGTCAGCTTAACGCTTGTATGACAAAGGAACAATTAAATTTTAAAGCCTAATTTATTTTAGAACTGTCACTAGAACTGTCGCAACAAAAGCGCGTAATTATGTTGAAGAATATACTTTTGCTGCGATTGGGAATGAAATATGCAACACATGATTTGTGTGATGCATGTAAAGTTTCGCACATTCCTAGTAGGTTAGGAAGAATAATTGAAGGAGAATGAGAAGTAAAACCAAACGAAATATGTTACCTCTAAATTAAATACAGAGTGGGCCATTTGTTGGTCCTTTTACAATCGATGAATTTTAATGTTATCTGTTCTAAAAAATTCTTTGACATATGAAAAATCAAAAATATGCCATTTACCATCATGGAGGCGCTAACAACACACAACAACGCATTTTGATTGTCCAAATTTATCATGAAAATAATCGTTCAAAAACAACAATATTTCGTAAATTACGTAACAGTTTTGGTCGACATTAACGTCTACTGAGCGCGCATTGGCAAAATTATTGATCGTTTTGAACAAACTGGTTCAGTGGAAGGTCGTAGACCGTATCAACATGTTCATCCAGTTTGTACTCCTGTTGCAGTATCAGCTGTTAGTGAAAGTGTTCGTAATGAACCAAGCACATCAACCAAGCATCGTTCACAAGGACTAAATATTTCACAGTAATTGTGGTAGAAATATAGTGAGTAAATGGGCCTCTAAAAAGTCGTAAACATTTTCGGGTACCATTAAAACTAATATTTTGTCCGATAATGTCGAAAGAAAAATCTTAAATAAAAAAAAATCGCTGACGATTATGAAATCCTTCAAAATTAAATGTGTGTAATACATATATAAAGTGAGAATGGCTGAAGTTTCTGATTTGATGATATAATTCGCTAAATCGAAAGGTTCTTGTTTTGTACTATCGGTACAAAGCAAGAGTTGGATTTTTGCAGTTTCGCCGTTGGAACCTGATGAGTAAACCAACCTTTTATCAGTACGAAACCAAGCTGCCAAGAAGTTACCTAAGGAAGTTCTCATTTTTGTAAGGGTTTGTGTATCTTTGTGTTCACAAGTGCCCTGGGGATAGGGGGAGTGCATTTTTTCTACTTTTGTGATAGAAATATTGTGAGTAAATGGGCCTCCTTGTATTCTGTGACCACTGATGTCACCCTACTACAATTGTAGCAGATCTACTACATTTTTTGTAACCTAAAATTTTAGTACGTACTTTTTGATTTCTACTACAATCTTGTTTTTTTTATTTTAATTCGAAATTTGCTTCATGGAGAAAAAATTATATGGAAAAGCATAAAACAATCGTATTGATTGCTTATTGGGACTTTTGTAATACATTTTACAAAATATGTTTTCTGGGTTATGTTTTTCCTGTCAATTGAATTCGCCAATTTTGTAAACCACTCAAACACAAACGGTTTTCGTCATTTCGTATGTGCGTAATTGCGTATATTTTTCCTCCATTCCATATACATACGTATGTAAGTAGTCTTATTAAATAATTAAATTTTAGAATTTCAGTCAGGTACACTTAGTTTAATAAAATCTCTAATTATTTTTAAATATGTACATACATACATAATAGAAAAAACTCGGTGAATATACAGTGATCTACAAGTTCCTTTATTTTCGAGGTTAAATTCATATTTATAAGAAAGATATCAAGACGCAGTTTTGGATCAACTCTAGAGCTACTGTACTAGTTACATTTACATTTGATAGCCAAAGTTCATTTGGTTAATTTTAAGTATTATTGGTGTTATAGTCAAATGAAGAGGTATTTTCAACCTGTAGAAAAAAATCGGTGAGTGTTAGAGATAGAGTACGCAATTTGGTTTAATTTCAAGGTAGTAATATTGTGTCGTTCTTATTTTTTTTTTAGAAATCCCGTATCAAGCACCTCCGATGCTGCATGCGACTCCGCCCAAACAAAATATTCGGAAGATTTAGGATCAATTTCAGACAGTTCAGCTGCAGCTCTACAGCTAAAACAGAAAAAATATGTACAAAAATATAAAACCCTGTGGGAAAATAAGTACTCTTGGCTGACAAACCGTTACGGTGAGGCATACTGTAAACTATGTAATAAGACGATGGTGAATAGTATATGCCACATCACTAGGCATGAGCAGTTTTGTAAGCTACATAAGCAAACAGCCAAACTTTTTAATCAAGTTCAAAAGCTCGATGTATCTTTTCAAGAAGCACTTTGAAATAAAGTTGTATGAACCAGCTGGGCTATGTTTAATGAATGAAAGAGGGGTTTTCGAGTATCAGGAATTGACAAAAGTGCTGATTTCAGGAAAATTCGTTTAACCAATCATCCGATGGGCCCGGGTTCCTTTTTCGTTTTTTTTCTGACACTACTTTGATGAAAACTGCTGCAAATGGCTTATTTAGAAACTGATTTTGTTTATCTCAAATGACTTTGATGAAAATTACTGAAAGGGAGTTCTAGAGAATCACTGCTATAATCACTTCAGATTTCAGGAAAATTGTTTATGGTCTTGCGGTGTGCTCGGAGTACATTTAAAAAATCGATTCTCATGATTTACATGAAAATTGATGAGGGATTTTCTAGTATCAGGAATCGGTTGCACTGGGTTCTACTATCCAAAAATTCGATTGGGAGATCCCTTTTAAAAAATATAGCAGTTTAAACGATTTTATTAATAATTGGCAATGGGAGTGGTTTCCAGGGGAGAGTGAGTCCGGATTTCGAAACATTCGTTAAAGCGGTTCTCCGGTGGTGACAGGGTTGCGTTTTTATTTCCGGCTCGAATGATTTTGATGAAAACAGGGAAGGGACTGTTTTTGAATGCCAATAAGAGATTGCAATGGATCCTGATTTAGGGAAAATTTGTTTAGTAATCCTTGGTGTGACATGATTCCCTTTTTGAATACTCTTTGGATTAAACGAGTTTAATAAAAATTGGTGGGGCAGTTTTGGAATCCTGATAATATTGCGTACGATGTTTCATCATGCTGCGTCAATTTGCGCAATGTTGTATTATGTTGTGGCGTTATGTTTCGCAATAATGTTGTGTTTGTTGCACACTGCTGCCATGGTTGAGTTACGGTGAAATTTTGCTTGTGCGGTATGTCTTAATCACGTATTTCCGATAATGTTGGTTGTTATATCAATGCTGTCAAGGGTTTCAAAGCGCGTTTTTCTCGAGTACGTTCAGGAATTGATAGCGATTTGTCATATAATAACGGTAAAGTTTATTCGCCATTTTAAAGTTTTAAGGTGAAACGAGTTTTTGTGAGGGGGTTTTATAGTGCCGGGATTCGGTTGCGATGAGTTTTAATTTAAGAAAAATTTGTTTAGGTGATCTTCCGCTAAAGTTCATTACCGATTGTATAAATCTCTTCGACTCAAACCATTTCGAAAATGTTGAGAGGGTTTTCGAATGCCAGGAAGCGATGACAATGTAACTTTGGATTTTGGGAATCCGCTTAGTGGCCCTCAAGTCTAGACTTAAGTAATTGCTCAATCGATTGGGATAGAACTCAGATTATATGATAAAAATGAGAGTATAATATAAACTCTGATACTTTCTTCTAAGTCGTTTCTTTGACCGATTGGGATAAAACTCTGTTAATATGTTAAAAATATAATTCTAAAATGAATTTTGGACCTGATACTGGAAAATGAATAAATTAGTGGCTACTGTAAAAATACTCAATTTGATTTGTATAAAATCGGCGGTTCCGTAAATTAGCCGTTTCAAATAAAACTGCGCCGCTGCTTAACCAAGTAACTATCGGCAAGAAAATTTATTAGTAATACACCTACATAGGCCATTTTAAGAACAATTTTTTTTAGATCCGTCAAACTATATACCAGCTCGAATATGTAGCATTGAAAACCAGACGACTGTGGCTCGCGAAATAATGCGTTTACTCGTAATTGTTTCGCGGTAAATCTTTATAAAATAACTCGATTTAGTCTATCGACAAAAAAATTCCATGCAAATCAATTTTTCATTTAAATTCTGTCAGATTTAATGAACACGTGTTTTAAAATTTTTAAAAAGTGAAAGTGGAAAGAGTACCATCTGACAGCAATTTGGAACCCCAAAATCGTGTTCAGAAGCTCAAAAATGTATATGTACTTAGTCTCCTGTATTATTGAAACTATAAAATAATTAATCTGCTCTGAACCAGTACTGTTGGCGTTCGTCTAAATTTAAAGAATACAATTAAAAATGTTTAAAATTTACACTGAAAATCGAACGATTCTAAGAAACCTTTTTGAAACGGTTGCGTCGATCCTATATAAGGATGTGAACAAAACACGGTGAAGTGAATAAAATTACTATAGTGCAAAAAATTTCAAATCTATCTTCGCTAAACGAGAAATATGGTAAATATTCTAAATGAAGAGTGGTGCTTACTCAAGCGAATATTTTCGTATCAAGTGAGCTTTAAAAATGCCTGTGCTTCTTGATGCTTGTTCTGATACGGTTTAGTTTTTCAGATGTAAACCAAATTTGGATCAGGTTGTCCATATAAAATTTTAACTGATCCGGATCAATGGGTGTCATGAAACACGGCAAATATTTGCCTATTGTGTCACATTTTCCGAAGATCGGACAACCGTCATAATGAATATTCGGCGAAACATCCCATAGAGCTTCTAGTAAAACTAATTAATAAAGCTAAAATGAATTTCTAAGGCCTGAAAACCGATTCATTACTAATCCTCAAATCCTATGGAGAATCATTAAACCAATTATATTCGGCGCGAGTAACTTTTAGAGATACTTATTTCAATATACTGAAGTGATTCAAGATTAAACCAGCCGGCGATTGTTTTTCGGATTTTGCCAACACTCCTTATCCTATTGGTCAAAAATTTCATTTATATTTAGCTACTGAAACAAATAAACAAAATAAGATATTTTCGAGGAGATAATATGGTTGGGGACAGAAAAGATGAAGCAAAACAGAAAATCGAATCGACCATATCAAGAAGATTTACACAAATCTCTAGCAATTCCAAAGTTCGCTGAGTACAGAGCTGCGTAAGCTGACAGCGACCGCGAGCTAAACAATTTCCGTTCTTCATTTAATTGATGTCAAAGAAACATTTATTTATTCACACACTTTTTATTTGCTTTATATAATCGCTTCTTTTATACTACTGTGGTTTAGCGCAATTATATAAACAAGAAATTAGATAATCATATGGTTTTGCTTTAAAAATGTTTATGTTGTATTTTATTTAACCCAATAATCAAAAATAATATAAGTAAATCTTTGATCTGCTTATAATAATAATACGAGAGAAGAAAACAATTTTTTTTTTATTAATATACAATTTTTATTTGTTTGGTGTATGATGACCATGAGACATTTTCAATACTCGTACCACAATAATCTAGCACACCATACAAACTACAAGCAAGTCACAATCCATTCACGCTGATCTTGTTCAAAATTCGTTTCTCGTACAAAATAAATATAAATCTTTTCAAGCACAGCCTCCTATATATGTTTCATAATGGCATAAACCATTCTCTCAATGTGCTTTTATAAACGCTTTACACAAATTTGACCTTTTTCCAATTTTTTTCAAGAACCACAATTATTTAAAAGCTGAAGAGATGCTCACACAATGATTATAAAATTTATTCGATTTCAATCAAATATTCAATGAACTAAATATGTCACATACAATCTTTAATAAACTTCATAACCCAGACAAAAAATAAATGTACGTATGTACTTTTATGTATATAGAATATGTATGTAAAAATTCAAGACGCTAAAAAATTGTCTTATTGTTTTCTTTATGTAAATTTTACGAAAATATAATAAAAATGTTGATATAAGAAATATGAATATAAAAGAGATTTTTACTGTACGATATATACGAGTTAAAGATATATGTTTTATGTAAGAATATACGAAAATGGGAATCAATAAATAAATCGACAATTATGTAGTTTAATTACAGTAAGAAATTATTAAAAGGAGAAAGAGGAAATTATATTTAACAAACGGTGTTGACATTTTTGTTGCTACGACTTTAGCACTTTTATCAAATTGTAAATCGAACAAAAATTGGCTTACACTTGCCACTGTTTGTCATGTCTGGTTAATCAGTGGTTTCTATTGTGATGTACGGCAAAAAATTGAACGTCGATATTCCAAAATTGTATTTCATTGTTTAGATACGAAATTTGCCCGATTCATTCAAAAAATATGTTTGACTGATGTTTGACACTGATACTAGTATAGTTTAGGAAATTTTGCACATAAGAACTGTGGTTTAATAGAAAGAGATTGTCAACTTGGATAAGCAGACAATTCAAATATTTGAAATATTCTATTTATGTAGAAAAAAGAACAGTAAAAGGCGAAGAAAGAAGGTATCTAAGTATTATATACATTGTGCGGCCTGATAATGTTGTTCTAAATTAAAATTCTTTGCCTGAGTTTCACCCGATTTTGAGATAGTTCAAGTAGCTAATTGTGCACCGCTTTCAAGTAGTAACCGAATCATTAATGGCTTATTACGTATAATTTTTTCGACATTGGGTCACACCTCCAAATATTCTGAGTATTATTTCACCTGATTCCAGAAGATTCGAATCAAAGATAGATGTTTAAAAATTTGATAATAGGCAAAGTATAACTGTCCATTCAATTCGAATTATTTCAGCATTTCGGGGTTATATTATCGATGTCCTGCTGTTTTTTTACTATGCAACTATCATGTGAAGGGAGATCGTTTAGAGTTAAAGAAGAAAATAAAATATTTTTTAGACCTTTAACCGACCAAGTTTCTCAAGTTTAAGCAGTTTTCGCAGCACGGAAAAGTTAACTTACAGTAAAATTGTTTAAAATGTTGAATCAAACCTTGCTAAAATTACACGACTACGACTATCTAAAAACAAACTGAAAGTAAAATTAACGTGAAAATTTAATAGGCCATCCACGGCCGTCGTTTTATAAGTTGTGTTATCTTCGTAATTCTACGAATTCTCTGGCAAACGTCTAGCCTCATGTTTTGTCGTGGTGCTACCTGCACAGCGCTAATTAGGATAGGCAGTTGAGACAAGGATCTGAATTCCTGTGAAATCAACAGAGTATAACCATGATTCCACGCGCCAGAGTTTTAGGCGCCTGTTCCAAATGTTAGCAGCGGCGGCCTGGAGGTGGGTTGTCTGTCTTGTAAGAAGTGGCTGGCTATACAAATATGCGCATGACGAGCACAGGAAAAAAGAAGGTTACCCAAGTTAGTAGCTGAGTCATAAAATCTTCTCAACAAACAGAAACTACCCTCAGAAATGGACTGTCCACAAGAAAAAGTTTGACTTTTTCATTAGAATTGTTAAAAGAAGATCATCATAAAATAACCCGCTAAATATCCTTTTAATTAAAACTATCAAGAAATGATGAATTACTTCTTTGTATAATCGAGGCTTTAAATAGGCGGGACGTGCCATGAATCAATTAATTCACATCATTGAGTTGAATGTGTTCTTTCCATGCTTGATTGAGAACCTCCTACACATGTTTTTGTGATGTACGTAGGATATTTTAATCGGGTCCTACGATTTTTCTTGTTTCACAGAAACTCGATCGCGTTTTAGCCCGGATATTAGGGAGTCAAATCATATAATTAAGGAATCACCCCTCTTTTTGTTCTACCAAAAACTGTTTATTGAACCGTGAAAAGGTCGGTGTCTTCTTGAAACATAAACCATTTTCCAGTTAACCAACGTCCAGGCGGTACTACATGCTAATCCAGAAATTTCGTGTTACAAGTATTCGGTTGATCTTAAACAAATCACTTGTACGATTGTTCATCATGAAACAAACCCAGGCGACCACCGAACCGCCTCTGAGGTTTTAAGTTGGAGCAAAACATTTTTACAGTGTTCCCTCCTACACATGTCAATGAAACACAATCGCCGATATTCGCCAAACACTTCGAACTTCGGTTCACAGGGCTATACAACTTTATTCATCTAACCAGGTGACCTAAGCCAAAAAATTAATGATTGGAGTTCTACTGATGGCATCGCGAGTTTTGTTTATTGTAGCAGTAAATCTGTATAGCGTTCTCCGCGACGCATCTAAAATTTTTTTTGTTAAATTGCGGCTAGGAATACTTTTTTGTGTAGAAATTCTACGATGCTGCAGGATTAGCTGACTCTATTATCGAAAAAATAATTTAATTAAAATACGCAGTGGAATGTAAACATTAATTTAATAACGTCCAACAAAACAACAAACACCGTAAAATATATAAACTATAAAAATAGTTGGATACTTCCTCGAAATACACACCAATACCTTAAGGCCAAGTGTTAATCGAATTAAATTCCAGTTTTTAATGCCAAAAATTTCATTTTTTTACAATCTAGTTAACATTCAGTTACAATAAACATTGTTTGTAGAAAAAACAATGATTTGCGTAGTTCATTTGGCAAAGCTTTTTTCACTTTATTGACTTTTTAATGGTGTCGGTTAGTAGTGGGTCGAACTCCTATCTTTATTAATATAATGTCAAAAATTCGGCTGCATAGTAAACGATAAAATGGCTTTAAAGAAGTTAAACTTATTTCGGTCCACACGACTACTATTAAACGGTCCACGTCTTCAAGCTGCGGTTCTCCGTCGTACACTTTTCATGATAGTCATCAACAAACATTGCCACCCATTTTCAACTATTTTGAGGCCTGGAGAGTACGGCGGCCATGTAAAAATATCCACATTTTGTTGAGATACCCAGTTTATGGCAATCGTAGCATTGTGAATGGTGCATTATCTTGTTGCAAGGCCCATTTAAGATTTAAAACAGGTTTGTTTTGTGTTAAGGTTCGAAATAATAAAACATTATAATGAATGATCGCATTGCGCAACCAAAGGACCATGTTCCAAATATGTGAGAGAATGCTTTACGACATTTTAACTAACGAACCGGTTAAAATTTATTAACCATTTTGATGCGCAATACCGGGACACAGATTTGAAAATGTTTAGATTCAAAGTTTTATCCAAATACAGGGTCAAAATCCTCGGTCAACAATAAAAAACTGTAACCCAAATCTCTTAGTTTACCCAAAATAATAAAAGAAAAAAAGTGATGTGGTTATCACAAGTTTTAAGGAGACTAATACCGTAGACAGACACAAAATTTATCGCGATTTTCAGTTATCTAGATTGAAAATAAAATTATAAAAATCGTAATAAACAAATTGTGGTGACAGACAGTAACCGGATTTTTGCGAGTGTGCCTAATTTATCAGAATAGATTGTATTCATCTAGTTATGAAAACTTAATAATTCTGTTTTGAAAAAATCGTGTACAGACAGACAGGCAGAAATAACTTAATAATCTAGATAACGAAGTTATCTAGTTTGTGTCTGTCTACGGTATAAGGTTAGTCAACCAACCCGGTAAAGGGAGCATTTAACTTACTTGGTATAAATTTTGTTTCAGGAAATTTTGGAATGCTTTAAAACTGGCTCGGTTCGAAGTCAAACGTCATTTATATCTATTGTGATCCGTATTCTTCAGCATTGAGACTTTTAAGATAACAATATTTAACAAAAGAAATAAACAGTTTTTCAGCACGAATAGCAATGTTAATAAAGTAGACAAATCAGTGTTGACATTATAATAACAGAAGTAATGAAGCAACGCGCCTGCCACAGCTCCATTCTTGAATCTGACGATGTAAACCTGTGTTCAAAAAGTAACGAGTATTTTCGTTTTTGGAAAGAATTTTATTCGCTCGCCTACTTCAATGTCAGTTATCTCCTTCAAAATAATTTCACGAGATTTAAATTGTTCCATATTGTAACAACTATCATTGTAGAAATGACGTAGTAGTTAACATTGAGATTGTCTCAATGTCAAAAAAAAAAATGAAAATAATAAAAAGTTAATTTCCTAATTTCTTCATAACATAAAGAATTATGGAGCATCAAAATAATCCAGTGATTATTTCACCATAAAACAAATTTTTTTTTTTTTAATAAATATATTTTGTTCTTTCAATTATTTTCAAACCTACATATAATGGTTTTCGATAGTACGATCATGATACCTACACCACTAAAAATGACATTTGCAGAGGCAGTCTCGAGTAGGGTTCAGAATGACATTTTGTAACAATGTAGAGTTCGTGAACGAAAAACGCACATGTTCATTGTTACAATTTAGTTTCATGAACGATTTTGAGCTGTCATTGATAACAATATTGTAACAATGTAACTCTCGTGAACGCACTCCGGGTGATTTTTTTTACGCTGAAACTTTCAAATATCTCGAAAATAAGCACTCTACGAAAAAATGTCCATCATCAAAATTTAATCATTCCGGGGGGGACATACATTAGTGCTAGAATTAGCACTGTATCTTCTCTTCTTGTAGATAGGGCGAGGAGTAACTTTGAAATTAAAATAAGAACCCCTATTTTTTTAGTGCAGATTCGGATTCTACGGCTTAAAGTACGTAGGTTTGTTTTGAAATATTTGTTTCATTTCAGGATAGATGGCGCTGTAATAATGATATCAAATTTTTTTCGATTTCGACTAGTGAGAAAATATGCATACGATTCTGCAATACAAACAAATTGTATTTCTTAAACTGATATATGACTTGTTAAGAAACTACTATTATCGTAACCCAGGAACATGCGATTTAATCTGCTTGCAAATAAATAATTTTTTTTGTATTTTGTTTTAAAAATATCTGAATAATTGGGAAATTGTTACCTGTAGAAATGTGATTGGCTGTAATTGGTGAGTCCCATCGCCTTTCACCATGGTGCTTGATTTACATGGGTCCCCTCGCCTCATCATCTTTTAATTAAATTAAATACTCAAAATGATGGCCTTCAACTTCAACGCACTTATTAATCCGCATTTCAAATGAATGAACAAACTGAGAAGAAATAGCCTAACACAAACATGTCTTTGGTTTCGAAATAATCTTCGAATTGAATCGATATTTTTAAAAACAAAATACAAAAAAAATCATTTATTTGAAAGCAGATTTAATCGCATGTTCCTCGGAATTGTTAATGGAACCTGGACTAGCAGCGAATAGCAAAAAGCTGATCTGTTTGCCGAACACCTAGAAAATACCTTCAAACCACCAACTAGACAGGCGGATAATGAATATCTAACACCTATAAGCAAAGTAGACGAGGCATCTGTGCTACCAGTTACTCTGAAAGAAATCAAACAAAAAGTAAAAAACATCAAAAATAAAAAAGCTAGATACGACATAATAACCGCAAATAATCGAAGCTCTACCAGAAAAAGCACTAAGGAAACTACAGCACATAATCAATGCTATCTTTAGACCATTTTATGTACCGAGACAGTGGAAAGTAGCGGAAATTATAATGATTCCAAAGCCTAATAAATTGCTAAACGACAAAACATCGTATAGGCCTATTTCCTTGATAACAACAACAACAAAGATTTTCGAGAGACTGTTTCTCAAGAGATTAAAGAAAATTATAGAGAGAAGAAATCTTATACCAGCACATCAATTTGTATTTCGAGAAAGGCACTCAACAATAGAACAGGTACATAGGGTTACTGATACAATTGAGGAGGCGCTGGAAAATAAGAAAGTATGTTCAGCAATATTCTTAGACGTAGCCTAAGCATGTGATAAGGTTTGGCACCGTGGTCTAGAATTTAAGCTCCAACAAGATTTGCCAAAACAACATTTTGAATTGCTAAAGTCCTACATCAACGACCGTTATTTCCGGGTGAGACAAGAAAGGGAATACTCTAAACTGAAGAAAATATTGGCAGGGGTTCCACAAGGCAGTGTATTATGCCTCCTGTATAGAAATGATCTACCACACATAGAAGAAGCTAGAATAGGAACGTTTGCTGATGACACAGCTGTTATGACCACCGATTCTAGGTAGTATTGTTGAGTCCACAAGAAAACTACAAAATGCTGTTAATATAGTGAATAACTGGACAAAAAAATGGAGAATAACAGTCAACGAATCGAAATCAACACATATCAACTATACAAATAGGAAATTAGAATATATTCCGATTAGATTAAATTCGCAACAAATTCCATATTCTAATAATGCTAAGTACCTCGGCATGACACTAGGACTCTAAACTCAGGTGGAAAGCGCATGTTAAAAAGAAAAGGCAAGAACTGAATTTAAAAATCAGAAAAATACACTGGCTTATTGGAAGAAACTCCGAACTGACAACGCACAACAAACTGCTGTTATATAAACAAATCCTGAAACCTATCTGGACGTATGCTATTTGGGGCTGCGCAAGGAAAACTACGGTGAAGATGATTCAAACATTTCAAAACAAAACAGCTACTACGTAGCATTGTTGCTGTTGAGTCCTTGGTGCTGTTGAGTGCTTGGTACATTAGAAATGACAAAAAATTTGCAAGGAGTCATATCCTGCAACCGCAGCAGCATGACAACAAGGAGCTGCGGAACTAATTGGATCGCACCAATGGACCGAAGCGCCTAAAAAGAACAAAGCCTTTAGAATTAGTGGTTCCCTGAGCCGCTTAAATCAAAGGACTGGCAGAGCTGGGATGAACCGATAGGTTTCACCCCACAAGAATCGGCTACTAAACTAATAAAACTATTACTAGATAATCCATATGATTAGTTGTAATATTATACAGAAAAAAAATGTTCCTCGGTTACGATAATAGTTAATTTTAATTCAAACGTATTGCAATATCGAATGTATGGAAAAAAATTTAATAAAAATTTAATTTAACTTTAATTTAAATTTAATTTATCATGAATCAAAAAAAATGTTTCAAAGAAATCCTACGTACTTTAAGCCGTAGAATTCGAACCTGCAATAAAAATAGTGGTTCCTATTCAATGTCTAAGTTAGTCCCCGCCCCACCAACAAGAATGAAAGGAGGGGTACTAATTTTAGTACTAATGTATGTACCACCCGCCCCCCCCCCCCTTTCCCACACTGTATTTTATAGTTTTTTATGTAAACAACAGAACTATACAAACACAACATATACAAAGTTAGTTAACACAATGCATCATGTTACCTAATTTATAAATTAATTTATGTAAGAAAATATTTTTAAGTAGATCTGATCTAAAAAAAAGTATTGAAGGAACTCTTACAAAATCTATAATTAATCATAATGTATCAAAAATGGACGTTAGTATAAATTTGTTTTTATGAAGTTTTATCTGTCAATCACACTTAACACAAAATTCTACATTATTAATAATATTTAATCAATTTGTCAAAAATATAAATATCTAAATAATTGAAGTCTTAACACACAGACAATATGAATATTTTTCATATGCGTCCATAAATCTTTTACAAGTATCTAACACAAATCGAAAGAACACACGGCACACCTATATTGGAAGTGAACAAAATGTTACATTGAAAACAATATTATTGAGATTAAGATCTCAATTTCCCACACGCTAATGTACATCCTCCTAAAATAAAACCATACAAATAATAATAAATTAATAATGTTAATAATAAAAAGAAAAATTTTGCTATTTTCAGTTTTTGATGTCGAAAATCCATTTCTATTTAAAAAAAAATTGCAAATTAAAAATAATTGAAAAATAAAATAATTTCAGCCAAAATTTCAACAATTTAATTTATAAATCATGAAGGAAATTTATATTGTGTATTATTATTTTAAGTCATTTATAACAATAAAAAGCATTTTTTGGTGGCAGTGAAATATACCGGTAGTAAAACATATACAAAATATATATTCGCATTGGAACACAGTTATTTAGGAACACACGTTTTAGATGTGTTTAGGAAATGTTTCCACTGAGCCATGGAAATATTTCCACTGGTTTTGACAAACTTTGCGCCCTATAGACAAGACTTATAAACAAAATAATCCTTTCGTTTAAAATTCCATTTCATTTTCATTCGTCTTTATTGGGATTCTAATAGCCCAAAACAATTCAAAAGAAATAGTTAAAAATTTTATTAAAGGAAGAAAAATTATTTTGAAAATGTAATGCGTGATCTTCCAGTTTTTTACACAAAAAATACCACGTAGAAAGTTAATGAGTAAAGCTTTATAACTCGAAAGGGGCCAGCTTACTGGAAAGTGGTACCATCTGAGTGATGGAATTTTCAATTCACAGCACAAAATATATCCAGCAAACCGATTTTTTGTTAAGTATAATCGAATAATTTTGTAATCTCACCATTTGAGACGGCCTGTCATGCTCCAGAACCTAAAAATTATAAGCATCAGCAAAAAAATTAGGTTTTCACAAACTAATAATCCAAGAGGGTATGTTTCTGGCAATATTGCGGTTTTTACTGTCATATTGAAATGCAGACGGTTAATATGTTACTATTTGTACTACTTACTATTTAGTATTTGGTTTTTTTTTTTTTTTGAAAATATACGAAACAGTGAAGAGACTAAAAAACCAGGGCGCGCTCGCTTATGCAAAAAGTGGGACATAATAATACAAAAATGTGCTCAATACGTGGTCTCGATTTGTTTGTCGATGAGATTTAAAATATTAAAAATTTAATACTATCAATGTATAGTTATTATTATTGTCTTATGCATTTTCTTGATACGTTCGTAGCTTTACTTAAAAACACAAACAGAGATAAAAACATAAACTTTAGACATTATCATCAATCAGAAATTGGTATAGTGCATTATTATCGCAGCACGATAAAGTTTATTTGAACGTTGCCACGCTATTTGGATGTGAATTTTAGAAATTTTTTAAAAGAAACCAATAATCTTTAAAGATGATTTTTTGTGGGTGTAGTATATAATGTATTATGTCTCAAGATAATCTTACCCATATTATCATTTACTTTCTAACTCTCATTCGGCTCAATTTAATACGGTTCTCACCTGTAAAGAAAAAGAAAAAAAAATGATTAATACACTCGATAATCTTTTTGACTCGTCTAGACGGAAACACATAATTTATTCATTAAATATCTAATGGTGATTTTTTTAAATTACGCTTATTTACATTTTCGTGTAAAAAAGTGGTAATTTTTTTAAGTTGAAACACTTATCGTATTTAGAGTTTCAGGTATGTGGTGATAAATATGTGTGATTGAGCTTTTTACAATTCAAATGAAATTTAAAAGAGGCACAGAAAACACCATTATTTTATTTTACAAATTTAAATGAGTTTTTGGTGAATTTTACATGACGATCTGATTCACTTAATAAAAATTCCGCAATTGTCTCAAACGTATATTTTATACGGAAAAAACTATTTTTATGAATAAAAAATATTTTAAACAGAAAGTAGAGTAAAACACAGAGAACCTGAGAAAGGCAGTTAAAACTATTAGACTGTGAAGGTAAGAAGGATGCAGATTTACAGTTAAGTATGTAACAACGCACCTTTTCCTACTCATCTTTATCAAATAAAACATTTGACTATTAGGCCGTATATAATGGTCAATTATAAATTTTGATTAAGAGATTATGTATAAGAATAATTTTTATTTGATTATATCTCCATTTTTGGAAAATTAAAGATTAATTATCGTCAAAAAATTTCAATAATGATAAACATTGTGCTAATTAGAGTGTTTCAAAATTGGCTTGCAGAAGTATCGAATTATTGAACTTAAGTATCTGCAAAATTTCGTACCCGATGTACCGAGTATTGGAAAACTGATACAATTACAATACATATATTTAAAACTTTTAAATTACGGAAGACCCGTTCAAAAATACAGTTCCAAATACTTATATATCTCTAAGCATTGGGAAAACCATATTGTCCGGCACAGTTGTATGTTGTATCATTATTTTGTCTAGGAAAAAAATAAAATTTCGAACGCAATACCATTTCTGTTATATGTGATGTATTGATGAAAGTGCTGTGAAAAGTGATGCTAACAAATTTTTCTCTGCATTAATCAAAAAATTAAAATAGGCTTGCGTTGGCCTTACGCAAAACGCAACCACTAAGCACATATTCGCACGGTAACTCTTATATAAAGAATTTCATTGTTACTAAATTTGGAGGGGGGCACGAAGAAGTACAGTTTTAACGCTACCGCAACCGACCACATTAGGTCCTCTCATCGATGTTTATAAAATCAGCAGGAAGAGTCTATACTTAAGAAACACGATAAATGCTTTTTGAGTTGTTTGCGGCACAGCCTTAGGTAATAATTAGGATTCAAATGAGCGGGATTTAACGGTGTTTTAGAAATTTTTATTATTTGATTATTTATTGTTTGTATGTATAAGAAGGAGATTTGCTTATCTTTTATTAATGTATCACTTTCCGTTTTTGAGATATAAAAATAATACACAGATAACAGAAAATCTCCAAGCTCTACAAAACATGGGTTAACTCGTAATAAAAAAATTATTTTTATTTAAAGAAATTTTGGATTCACAAAATATCGGATCTTACAATCGTTCAGAGACCAGTTTGTTGATTCGAGTCAATTACAAGAATGCTACGTAAGATTAATTTAAACGGCGCTGTTTTCGACTACACTATTAGCAGACACACATTAATTAAATGTTTGTTTGTCGTACTTTTAGTTTACGTTATCTTGATTACAAATACAACTCTCGGCACACTAATGTTAAACCCTCAATTTTCCTTTATATTATTTATGTTTACTTTATTACTAACTTTATTTTTATATATTTCGTCTTTGAGAATTTCAACTAATTATGATAATTTCAATTTGCGTTTTTTTTTTATTTATTTATAAAGGTATCTATTCTGTGAATTAAATGTATGATTTCAGATTTAAAACAGAACATTCAGTTTAACACGTTCGCCCCTCGTTTTTTTGATTTCGGAAAAAAACTCACTCTATGAAGATAATTCATACATAAAACTTTGTTATTAAGGCCCAAATATGTGCCATATGCTCATAAAGATTACGCTGAAAAGAAAAAATTCTTAACACAAAACATACCAAAGTGTCCAAAAACAATTAAAAAAAATAGACATCAACTTTTGATTTAACATTTAAAAACTTTGAAAATAATTCTAACCAAATTTCAGCTTCGAAAAATCGTCGAAATAAGGGAGATGTAAGACAGCTGGAAAACACAGGAATTAAAATTATAAAGATCTGTAAAGTCGGAACGAGCGTTTTCTGCTAGTGGATTGTTATGTTGAAAATTATAAAAAAACCGGAGGAAATCAAATGAATGCGAACATTATTTTTATAATTTTATTTTATTAATTTTATTGATTTTAAAATTAATTTAATAAAATTTTACAATTGATGTGAACGATGATTTTATTTACAGTCCTTGTTCATTGAATTGTAGACACAATAAAATTAATGTTATTAACTTTCGTGTTAATTGGAAATTTGTTTGATTCTTTTATTTATTCGGTATTACAACCGATTCTGATAATTTCTAAATTATAATTAGAGTTACCCAACTCCTGCGGTGTCTGCCTTTAGCCTTTCCTTTTCATTGGTTTGTGCAACAAACGGCGTATGTCTGCATTTTCATTCTGAGATAATCGTTCAAGAATCGGAAGTAATAATAATTTTGATATGTTGTATTTTTGGGCAACGTAGAAGTTTTATAAAATATGAAAAATTACTAATAGAACAAACTAGATTAAAAAAAATCATTTATGCCCATAGTACGGTTCTCACCTCCCCTTACCTCACCGAGCGAATCACCTCACCAACCCAAATCGTGCGAGTTAGATTATTGTACTTATTATGATTTTCGCTTTTATTTTGGTGAGATGTGTTTGTTAATTATGATAATTTCCAATAGTTGCTAAGTTGGCAATATTGTAAGTTTAGCGTTTTTTCACAATATTGACGTTTCGTGTGTTTTTCATTAGAAATTCTTATTTTGTGTCTAGAAATAGTTTTGTATTATGTAATAATTTTATAAAATGAAATTCTATATAAAAATTATTATGAAAAAAAATTTAACGTTTTTCTGCCATCCATCTTGATTTTATTTGTCAAAAAATTACTATAAACTCAACAGTAAATTGTTGGTGAGTATATTTGACACTACAGTCACCTCACCGCAACAAGTATAATATCAAATATTACAAAATGGTGAGTTCAAGTCAAGACAAATTTCTCGGTGGGTTGAGGTGAGGTGAGTACCATAAGAGGAGCATTAGTAACCGGTGTGAAGTTTTTGGACACTTTTTATTTTTTGGATACTTTTTTAATTTGGACAGAAATTTACGCGAGTGAACATTTCTAAAAAATGTAAATAAAAAAAAATTTTAGTTTATAAAAAAGATCAAATTTTTGTATTTCATACATATATGTACACACATATTAAACTTTTAATAGATTTAATCATCAGGAATATATATAAATTTTTGTATGAAAAAATGTCGTTGTAGCTTATGGTAAATTTCACAAATCTCAGAGATTGGCTTCGATAGTGACTATATAGGTTCGAAAGGGGTACATTACGGAAATGAAATCACCTAATGCCATTTCGAAATGAGCCGTAGGGCTCTCGTATATAATTTTTGAGCATTCACACTATCCGCGATTTTCATATGAAAAAATGTCGTTGTAGCTTATGGTAAAGTTCACAAATTTCAGAGATCATTTCCAAATGACATTAGGTGATTTCAATACCGTAATGTATCCTATTTCGAACCTATATAGTCACTATGGAAGCCAATCTCTGAGATTTGTGTAATTTACCATAAGCTACAACGACATTTTTTCATACAAAAATTTATATATATTCCTGATGATTAAATCTCTTAAAAGTTTAATATGTGTGTACATATATCAAATACAAAAATTTGATCTTTTTTATAAACTAAAATTTTTTTGTATTTACATTTTTTAGAAATGTTCACATGTACAAATATTTACCCAAAATCGAAATTATGTCTAAAAAAATTATTTTTGGACACTCGCGTAAATTTCTGTCCAAATTAAAAAAGTGTCCAAAAAATAAAAAGTGTCCAAAAACTTCACACCGGTGCATTAGTATGCGTATCACAAAATTCACGTAAGAAATATTTATGATAGAAAACATAGGCTTAATTAAGATTTGTAGCAATAGCATATCAAATAAAAAACCTCTTAACGAGGTAAATGTTCGAGTGACGTAAGCCAAATTCAATTCACAAAATTTCTTATATCAAATTTGTGCCGAAAAAATAATTGCATTCGATTTGTCAACGATTTTTCGGAATGTTAGTGCATTCAGCGCGTTGTTGTTTAACATTCCGAAAAATCGTTGACAAGTTGTTGTTTTTGATAGCTAGAAAGAAAAATGTAAACAAACGCGCCGAATGCACTAACATCGTCACTAGAACATTTACCTCGTTAAGAGGTTTTTTATTTGATATCAATGATTTTGGCACGGAAAAGTAAGTATTATCTTGAGAATACGCGTCGCGTTCTCATATTTTCACTTATCATTGCTGATCAATACTACGTGAAAATTAATAGTAGAACTTTCTTCTGTATCTCAGACAGAATTAAGCTTTGGAAATAAAAAATATGTTTTGTCAAGTATCATTTTCCATCATGCACAGAATTAAAAGAAGGCCATTACACAGTAATTTTGAGAAAGAATGGAAATTTTTTTAGAGCAGATGATGGCGTCATCTCACCATGCTCTTGGCCTCGAAATAGTAAAGACTTATATTATCTTTTTTCGAAAAGTAGGGTCAGGTCTCATCATTATGTTCAGATAGGTAGTTTTTTTTTATTATGTTCAGCACGATAGCCTACGTTGTTTTGTACTGTTTCTGGTGTGTGGTAGACGATTCCATTTCTTTAATTTGCATGCATTTTTACAATCTTCATGTTGTATTTTATTTTAGTAGATTTTATTTCAGAATCCTTTACCACATGCCACAAACAGGTCATGCTGGGTCTTATTACACACCCGGTTCTCGTAGGCTATCGGCTGAACATTTGTAGTTTAGTTTTTAGTGCTTGTTACACAGTAGTAAAAATTTAGATCAGATGCATGTGTTTTTGGTAGAAATTCGATTGAGTAATTCAACAATTTTTTTTGCATATTTCTTGCTGTTTTGTTACTAACCGCATGCGGCTACCATTTATTTTTGATTCCTTAAACAATACAATAAAATATACATATTTTAGTGTGTTAGTTGGAAACAAAAATTAATGGTATCTACCCTCTCGCTGATATTCAATCTTCATGCGATGGGCGGGGAGATAAGTACTATTTTTTAAAGAAATCATCATAAGAATTAAAAAATATCGATTTTATGCAAGGAAACTGTCAAATGTTCAATGTTTTTTGTGATTTTTTCGATCACATCAATTTGTTAGTTTCATTTTTTTGTTATGAAAAACGGTCACTGGTAAAAATTCTCTTAGCAATGATAATATTATGATGTATTTATATTTGTTTCATTGTAATACGTTGATTCACTATCATTATGAACCGCAACGGACCAAAATTAGGGTGCGTTTGAGCCAAAAAATGAAATTTTGCAAAAAATTAGGGTTGCTTTTAAGTTATGGAGGTCAATATCTAAAATATACGAGTTTTCTGGGACAAACGGTTGATGTCATATTGTAGGTGAGGTTTGTGGCTAATAATTCTGAAAATATGAACCAAAAGTCTTGGCTATTTTTTTAGCAATTTGGCCGAATGTGGCCGGCCGATTTGGCATTTTTCAGTTTTTTGGCCAAAATGAACCTCCACCCTAATTTTTTAATTTTTTTTAGATGCTGTTTGATAACTGGCGTCAATACCTTTCCAACGATATGCATATGTCCGGGGTATGTCAAATAGGTTAAGCGCTGTGGGCGTGACCAAAATGGCCTTTGAGAGGCCGGCCGCGGCCAACATGGCTGCCAAATCCAAAAGTTGTAGAACAAAAGTTGCTTAGTTTTTCAAGTACTACAAACCCCGAAAATATGAGATCAAATGAAAGAAGCACGGAAAGAAGCAGGGACAAACAAACAAACGTATATATGTAGAAAGTGTAAAGCAAGATTATATGGAGCCGCCATAGAAAAATTTCCAAATGTCATAACTTTGGGCAAAATCATCCGGACGTTTGAGGTGTCGTTGAATTGGTATTGACGTCTACAATCATAATTTGCTAGTTAAAAAATAATTGGGGCACTTTTTGGGGCAGTTATACCCGTAATTCTGATATTTTGGGGCAATTTTCGGAAGGTCAACTCTCCACTCAATGTTGGTAGAAATTCATGGTTTTATACATTATTTGGGGCTACTTTTCAAGACCTTTCCAATGGTATATAACATGATCCTGGCGGCCTCAAAGGGAAAAAGGAGCTTTCGTCACTCGTTTAGACTGCCGTCCAAAGTGATCTGGAAAAGAACCTCCACGACTTTGCTGATACAAATGCATTTTTTGTCGAAATTTTTCATGACCGTTTTGCATAAATTTCGCTGAATTTCGTTGATACAGCGCACAATTTCTTCATTCAAGTCGTTGGTGCCCGATGGCTTGTTAGCAAAAACCTTAAACATCAAAAAACTTCGAATAAAAAGTCCAACAACGTTAAATCGATTATCTGTTATTGAGTGATTAGCCGTATTTTTAAGAAGAATGGTCCGATACAATAATTTTGACGATTAACAAGGCCATCAATAAAATGAGGCTCATCGTAGCTGTCAAACCTATATTATTTTTAAAATATTGCTCAACAATAAAAACGCGTTGTTCTTTCGTGTAGTGCCTTATTTTTAATAACCCTGAATTAGTCAGATGGCACGGTGTCTTTTTTCCTTGGCAAGTATTGAAATTTGGTAATAAATTAATCCTGTTGATGAACTGTCAGACCACGTGTCACATAGTATATTTTATACAGATTATCAAAATTAATATGAATTTAAGTACTGAATTGACGTATAAACATTTTCGTGATTGCATTTTATAAGGGGTGATTTCATTCTTTTTGGTTTTTCGTGTATATGTTTTTCACACATATAGAGACACAGCACATCTGTAAAGCCAATTATTCTCAGTTAGCATTTAAATTTCATGATATTGAATTTTTTTTATCAAAATTCGTGTCCAGTGAGAAAATTTCTGTAAAAATTGTGTTAAGCGACGAAGCAAAATTTTGGTTAAATGGATACGTTAATAAGCAAAATTGCCGAATTTGGTGTGATGAGCCACCGCAGGCGATGCAAAAATGGCCTATGCACCCAGAAAAAACCACTGTTTGGTGCAGTTTATGGGCCGGGCCGGTGGAATCATCGGCCCGTATTTTTTCAAAGATGACGATGGCCGAAACATTAATGTTAATGGCGCTCTCTATCGTTCGGATAGAGATTTCGGATTTTTCTTTCATGAACTGAATCTGGTCGATATGTGGTATCAACAAGACGGAACCACATGCCACACGACACGCAAAACCATGAACTTAATGAGAAATTAGTGCGGTGAGCAATTTATCTCATGACTCGGTCGAGTGAATTGGCCGCCTATATTGTGCGGTTTGAAGCCTTTTAACTATGTTTTATCGGGCTACGTGAAGTATCTCGTCTATGTCACTAAACCAACAACAATTGCAGAATTGGAAGACAACATTAAACGTGTCATGCCAATTGCTCGGTCTGCACGAAAATTGCTGAACAATTGGACATCTCGCATAGACCACTTAAACGTAGCTGTGGCTAACATTAATACGAAATAATCTTTAAAAAGTAAATCGATTCAAATAAAAATTTCATGTATTTTTGCAATTTTGCTGTTTTTTTTTTGAAAATTATAAACCAAACGCTTAAAAAATCACCTTTTATATTCTTGCCTTTTATAACGTATGTGAAGTTATCCCAGAATTGTATTCCAGAAAATAAATTTTTTTAATCAGGTAACACTAGCATATCAATAACCAATTTGCTCTTGTGTGAAGTTATCCCAGCCCAGGTTCATTAAAATATACTATATTTATTGTGAAGTTAGCCCAGCCCAGAATTTTTATCAATTTTTTTTTTGCGGGACGAAAAATTATATAAAAATCAATGAAATTCCCAGCCAAGAGTTCATTTCTGGGAACTTGCCACGAAACAAATTTGTTCTTACAATGACTGTAATTATCCTTTTACAGTTTTTTATACGTTAGATTTTAATTTTTTTTATTATATGAAAAACAAATTTAATAAATTTGATAATTTTTCGGTTTTTCATTAAATTTGATAAAAATTCTGGGCTGGGGTTACTTCACAAATATAGTATATTTGAATGAAATGAATCAAAATCTGGGCTGGGATAACTTCACACAAGAGCTAATCGGTTATTGATATGTTAGTGTTGCCTTAGTATTTTTTTTTTGCGGTAGAATTCTGGGATAACTTCACATACGTACTTTTATAACAATAAATAACAATTGTAATTAAAAAAAGCAGCCAATTTTGATGAGGACTGATCATAGATCATAGTGATGAAAATTTTGATCAGTTTAATTGGTGGGATTAGGAATTCAGGCCGATTTAAGGCTTATTAACATAGTCATAGTAATATTCAGATCTTAAAAAAAAAAAAAAAAATAACTGTTTTGCGCAGCTTTCAGTGGTGTAGTTAATTTTTTTATAAAAATTTTGATGGGTCGCATTTATCTTAGATAGTAAACATAAATAAAATAATAAATAATCATGAAAAAGAATTATATTTCAGTTTTAATACACAAAACGTTCAAAATTATGTATTTATGTTATTACAATCATATATCAAGTGAAAATTAATAGGTCTAAACAAATATTGCACGCCTTTTGGAAACAATGACAACATTTAATTTTGGTACGAACTAGGGAAAATAAATAACCAAATGTGATTCGTATCGCACAAAAGCACAACAACAAAAAAAGCAAATTCAGTTTTCAATTTAATGGAATTTTGAATTAATTTTTAACTTATCGAATTAAATATCATTTTAATTTATAAAATCTAAACTTTGTGTTTTAATTGTATCCTAAAATTCCTATTCCATTTTAATACAAATACAATGTAAAAATGTAAACAATAAACATGAATATTATACTTAATACATCGCCATATTACTTCTGCGCGAGAACTGTCAGAATTCCAGCGAGATTTGAATACTACTATACTTTGCTGATATTTTAAAATCAACAGAAATAAGAAGATATTGCATAATTTCAGAAAATATTTTTAAATGATTTTGCTTGAAATTTTGCGTATAACTGTTGAAGTTTTGAATATTTGCGGGTGAATGTGGAATATAAAATGGTTCTTGAATTAAATGTTAATATATGCTAATAAAAGAAAGTTTAAACCGTTAAGATAAATTTGCCGCAAACCTAGACGCAAGTTTTTTAAATTTTAACTTTTCCCAACGTTTCTGCTATTTCTTTAACCCCTCTAAAAAATACGATTTCTCAAACTCTTCAAAATTCGTTTCTGTGTCGGCGATAAACTCTCCGTTTGAGCGGATTTTTTTTTTACGGGCCATGTTTTCATATTGGGGAATAGAAAAATATCACAGAGCCAGGTTGGGCGAGTATGGTGGGTGCGGCAGTAAATCGTAGCGCAGTTCGTACAATTTGGCCACGACAATTTTTATCCGCATATTGTCCACTATGAGCAATCGCGGTATCCACTCTGCTACTTAGCGCACTTCAGTTCGACGATCAGCGAGAATCATGTCGTGAACCTTTCCAAAGATCAAGTCAATCGAGCCACCTGGCCGCTCATCATCAAAAACGACTACGTTTAAATTCGTTGAACCAATATCTCACGGTTGTCATAGATAGTGACGGGTCCCCATAGACAGCATCTAACTTCACTATTATTCCTTCGCATGTTTTTCCATCCCGAAATAAAAAGCGAATTACGGACCGATATTGCGTTTTTCATTTTATTGAGAAACACGAAACACGAGTGAGACAACTGGCTGCCAAATAAAATCTGATCTAGACTGAAAGTTAGTATGGTGTCGTTTGACCGATGACAGTACTCGACGATAGGGTCAACTTCCCTCAACAACGCCACCTGTTTTCAAACACGAGTACTTATTGATCCACCCTCGTAAAAGAATTTATTTGTGAAACCATATTATTAATTTTTGTTAAAATTCATGTCCTCAGCAGTAGCATTTACATTTTAGTTTAAGTTTAATTTATCTATCGCTCTTTTTCAGCGAGGAAAGTTTCCATATTAAAAAGACTTTTTTGGATAAAGTTTCATTAAATTTAGTGGTTCTTATACATATATCACACAAAATTATAAAATAAAAAGGACCGACTTTGTCAAACATTCACGCGTGATTTTTTCGTTTTGGACAGTTTACTTGTGTACAATTTTAAAAATTGAAAATATAATTCACATTTTTTTATGGTTTCGAATCAGATTCAATTATTTATTTTATTCCGGTTCGGTTACGGTTTTCGGTTCATTAAAAATAGTGGTTAATTAGTTGGTTCCGGTTCAGTTCCAGTTTCAGTATCTGATCGAAACTAACACATCCTTACACATTAACTTATAAATTCATTCTGTACGGTTAAGAAGTGGTTAGTTTTATTCAGCACGACTGTATTTTAGATTCTTGAATAACATTTACGTTCCAATTTGACCTTAATCGGTAAAGGAATTTGTGAATTTTATATCCCCAAAATATCCTATAATATTAAATCTACAAGACCATTGACCAATGAACACATTTAAAAAATGGCCAATGAGTAGTTAGGATTTCTATGGGAAAACTTCAATTTTATTGTATAAATTTATATTTTTAAAAACACAGTTGGGACTGTCAGAATTACATTTCATATGTTCATATATCGAAACCAAATCTAAAATCTGGCATGAAATACGAATACCACCAAACAAACCAAAACGATAGTTTTAGAGAAATATAGTAAAAATAATTTTAAAATCCAGATTTCAATTTGAAAACCGAGTTTTATTAAAATCAATTAAGGATTATCCTATAATCGATACGTTGGTTGAAATCACCCCGTGCAAAAAAATTTAAGTGGTGTAGCTACAAAGAATTAACGTAACCAGAAATGAATTTAGAGAGTATTATTTTTGTGAGTAGGTCAGTTAGTTTGAGCATTGGCATGTTTCATGTAATAAAATCTAAGATCAAAATGACAACCTACAATTAACTCGTTACTGTAAAAATTAACAAAAGATTTATATCACCGAATGTTTTTATTACAAAATAACAATGAGGAAATGAAGAAATTCGCCCAATTAATAAATAAGCTAACCTCTAAAGCACTGATAAATAAATATTCAACAGAAATGTAATCCAAATCCATAATAAAAGAATTTCTAATTTTGGCAAATAATGTAAATTTGTAATTAGAAAGTGAAAGTCGTGTGTGTTTATGTGATCTTGCTACACCATCTTACTGCTCTATTTATTGATATACATAATACAGTATATATATATATATATATATGTACACAATTCTTCAAGTATATGTATGTGTACGACATACAGTATAATATGTAAAAAATAAATGTTTTATTTTTATATAATTTTTAAAATTAGAAAATTTTGTTTATATAATTTCACGATTTTTATTTTATATTTTTGCTTTTGTTTTTACTAAATATTCACTCAAACACGACTAATATGCTATTATATTGCAACTAAATCAACTCCTCTCAAAATCACTTTCATTTTTTTCATCAATTGTGAAATTTTATATTTTCTTGAAAATATATTAAAAATTAAAAAAATAAGAAACCCAAATTCATATAAATTTTAAATTTCTTAGTCGGTTGAGTATATAGGTAATAATAATAAGACTGATGAGATACACACATTACCAATTCTCGATTGTTAATCGAATTAAGCAATCGAATGTTTACAATCATCGAGTGAAAAAATTCATTTTGAATTTTCTTAAATAACAAACTTATAAAAAAAAGATAATTGTTACGTTATTATGTTGTCATTCTCGTTTATTCTTTTTAGATGGGAAATTGTAAAAGTATTGTGCATAGGATTTAAAGTAACACAAACAAATTAGAAAAACGTTTTCCATTACTATTATTTATGTCTTTGATTGCTTACATATGTTGCAATTAAAAATTAATTAATTAATTTGGGAGAGAGAGGATACTTTGTATTTTGTGGAGATACATTTGTTTGTACTTTATCATTTACTGTATTTAGTTGCATGTAAATTAGTATTTAAAAGAAATATTTTTCCAACCAAGCTAAACTATTAGATGGGAAAGTGAAATTAAAATATATAAAATTTAATTAAAAAAGATCTCATTCGGAAAATTATCAATAATAAAAACTAATTAAATATTAAAATGTAAATCGCAAAATATTTTCATTTTCAAATTTTTGAAGTTATAGAGAATTTCGCCATTATACATATTATAGAAATTTCCCTTTTTCTTGAAAGAAACATGTGTATGGGTTGTGATATTAAATAGGGTGTGTAATTGGGGCAATTTAATGAATAAGTCCATACATTAAAACAAAAGAATATTTAATAAAAATTAAACAGCTGACTTTTCCTAGTTTTAAAATAATTGAAACTGCTTTTAAAATTATTTATCTTAAAATTTAATTTTTTCTAAAATTTTACGGGTAACTTGGAACTCAGTTTCACATAAAAAATTGGCTAAATTTTTATAAAATTTTTTATATATTATGCTAGTTAATGTTTATTTTAATTATCCTGCGTAACTATAATTTCTTGTCGCATAATGTTTCGTCGTAGAAAAATGCTTGTTATGATAATTTCAAATTATTACATACATATTATTAAAAATTTCGAGTTTTGTTCATCTTTAGGTTTTGTATAAATTTGTCGCCAAGACTCCAAGATTGACAAATTGGCCGGACAGTTCGCCAATACGAAAGGTTGTTAATTCTAAAACTATTAGAGGGTTCTTCGAAAATAACCGTTAATTTCTACCAACAACAAATAATTGAGGGCATTGAATTCTGGAATAGTGTTTTATTTACTCATGAAAGTAAATTTATCTTATTTTGGTATGATGTTAGGCGGAAAATATTTCGACCACTAAACATGGGCAAGGTGATGATATGATTTGGGAAGCGATGACGGTTATAATTTGATCATACTGAAAGATAATTTGAAAGCATCTGTTGGAAGGCTAGAGCACCACAGTTTTAAATCTTTCAACAACGATCCGAAACATACAGCCTTAATTATACAGGAATGGTTAGCGTGTAATGTGATGACAACATCTCCATTCAACACACCAGACGCCACATTTAAACCTAATTGAACATATTTGGGGCGAAGTACAATGAAGATTACGAAAATATGGCGCTGATAAAACCTTTGCGTAGACGTATCGTCGTCTACAAGCAGTGATTTATAACGATAGAGGATCTACCTGATATTCAAATCGACATTTTACAATAGCCTCTTTAAGAATCCATGTTGACATTTTAAAATCAACGTTTTGTAAATCGGCAAAATGTAGCTGTCGACATTTTTCTAGTCGGCATTTTAGTAGTCTACATTTTAAAAAACTGCATAACGTCCCCAATCAGTATAGCATTTATAACGAAACCTGCGGTTAACAAAAGATTAAATTGTTTCTTAGGAGTAAAAAAAATAATACAAATTTCGTTTAAAGAAAAGTAAACCTTCTTGGATTTCTAAAATTATAGAAGAAATTACGATTTTTCAAGCAACATTTTTTAATAAAATTATTATTTTTATTTATCTTTTAGAAAGAGGCCACTTACAACCATGATCAAAACTCTGGTGTTGGTCACCATATAACCCCCGCGTTTTTTTTCGATCATAATCGGATCCTGGTTTAATTGACACTACTAATAAATCAGATAAATGTGATAAATGAATATTTTTACGTTGAAGCTAATGCTTTATGCATGTCGCCGATTTTTTTTTTTTTTTAACTAAATTATGGATAGAAATTTCTAATGTCCATAAATAAAAAAGGGGCCGTTTTAGTTCTAAACTTAAAATTTATTAAAGATTTATCATTCGCCGATTAGAAATGTTTTAGAGATTAGTTGTTCTTGTAAACGAAGGAGTAGATTCCGCCAAAGTAGAATCAAGCTTTACTTTGATGTTGGCATGAGTGAGACGAGACCTCTCAAATGGAGTATTGTATCACATAACGTTGAACAACTTTTTCCAAGTTAACAAATTCATGAGAGCGCATTCACTATTGTCGACTGCCAAATAAATAATAAACAACGTACCTTCTTCAAACTTGAAATTTAAGATTTATAAGGTTGGTACTTTGGGCCACAGTAAAAGTTTCAAGACAACTGGCATGAAGCTGGGTACTTTTGAGATTACCATCATGCAACTACCGCACGAGAATAAACGAAAATGGAACCGATGAAAGTAGTAGGGAAACAGATCAATTTTATTGCAACCTAATTTGGTAAATAAAATTTCATAAATGTGTATTCTCTTGTGCCGTTGCAATTTATGATTATCATAAAATTAATTTTTGTTAAATTTTAAAATTAAGAAAAAGTGGACAGCTAACAAAAAATGATTTGTATGTATGAGCAACTGTGCAGAACTTGTTTAAAAGAGAGTAACTTAAATGTTATTTAAACACCCTGAAATCGAAGCTTTCATTAAGACTGAACAATTATTTTCTGGTTTGCAAACCGGGGTTTTTCTCATTCAGTTGAACAAAACTTTTGAATAATATTATCCAGTTATTGTTTGGTTTTTGAAGATAATCAAGAACACCTTTTACATCCAAGAAAACTAAAATTTCATACGCCAACTTAGTTGCGATATGTAGCATCATCAATCTCACGCACTTTTAGTTGGGTTTTTTTTTACAAAGAATTTAATCAAACCATCCATGATTTTCATTATTTTAACTTTAAAAAATATCACTGACGCTTTCTTAACTACCCTCGTACATAGATTTGATGAAACAAACTACAGTAGGCTCGCGATAACATGAACGTCGTATACGGTGAACTCTGGGTAACGTGAATACTACTCGGTAACGTGAACAATTAGAAATCGCGATAACATGAATTAAATTTTGTACACTCTCGCATGTTCTCTCGTATGATTCGGGGATTCCAAGTTTGTTTTTTTGCATAATATGGATCAAGTTAAGTTTTTGTCGCCATCGATAGCATAGTAAGTAGAGCGCTTGCTCTCTAATTCGGGGGTCCCGGGTTCGATTCCTGGTGGTGACAGAAAGTTATGACTGAGCGTTTTTAATGTGTTATGTACATTCTCTTATATTATTTCAAGCCATAGTTGTCGGCTTTTCTCCATAAAAATATTTTTTTTTTATTTTTTATTTTTTTTTGTTTATATATAAAATGCGACTCGGGGGATTACAAATTTGTCCTTGCGTTAACCCGGATATTGTCGTTGTCCTTTATAACGCCACATAAAACATTGTATAAAATTCGAGTACAACTTGTGGAATTTTGTTTTTTCGAAAGTCCTGTTAGGGCTGTATACTATATAAAGATTCGTGCTGCAATGTTTTTTAGTATTAAAGTGTTTGTGTTTGAACAAGTAGAGTGAATTAAAATTAAGAACTAAATTTGAAGCTGAAAATATATTTCCAATTTATTCTTTTTTCATAATTTGAATCGAGTAAAGTTGAAAGTGAAGCAGTAAGAGAAACTACTTTATGCGATAAACTAGTGTGTTTTAAAAAAGTTTTATTTGCTCTGCGATTAAAAGCTTTTAATTAAAAAATGGGTACAAAATAACAGTTTTAACTGTTTTTTTTAATTAAAGGAAAAATCTGAGTTTATTGAACAATTTCGTAAAGGAGCAAGTGTTACAAATTTATCCAAAAAATATAATGTAGCTAAGTCTACTACACTCGTGGCATAACTAACGCATATTTCTTTTTTTTTTGTAATAAAAAAAACCTGCTGGTCAATTTTAATACTACATGCTTGTGCCAAATTTATATTGTTCTTAAAAGAGGCACAAATGTGGCGTTATGGAATTATAGCAGCTAGTTTTCATTACAAAATGTTGAAATGTGTCGAACAATTTTTTTTAATTCCCAAAAGCGGTTTTAAACATAACCCCCCGCTTTTTACAATTGAGATTGATTAATTTAGTAATGACTATTTTAACATGCAAACTAATATTAAAACATAAAATCTTAAAAACATAAAATATTAGTTCATTCCACCGCTCAAAAGCAAGCGAATAGAAGAAGTGAGTAGACGTCAGTATAAAAAAATTAAACCGATTCAACCGGATCCATTTATTTTGGTACCTACTATTTCAAAAATGACAGTTCCAAAATTTGCACGAGCAAATTCTAAACGGGGTGTGCAAATTCTTGTGACGGGGAAGAAGCTGTGGAACTTTTACGGGCCGTTTTGGAGTTAGGTTCACTTCCTTTAATCTTCACGGAGAAAAAAATCACCGATTTTTTTTCCTATATATGTATGGGAAACCTGTTATAATATTGGTTCCCATTCATTGTTGTCAAACATACTATGTACATGGTTCGCCCTCCGATTTGCATATTAGCCAGTGCTATATAGGAATCGTTCCTATATATAAGCAAATTATTCATAATATATAGTAATATTTATTATAAATAATCGAATATGCATAGGAATGGTTCCTGTTTGTTTTAGCAAAATCCCGTTATACTTAGTTAAGTAAAACACTTTTTATTGTGGTATAATATAAGTACGCCGTCGAAACATAGGGTTTTTATTAATAAAATTAATCAAAATTGATAAAAATGTTAGCTTATAAAAATTATATATTATCTTATAAAAAGTGGATTTATCTAAAGAGGAGTGTTATAATATATTCCAAAGGAACAATAGCCTAGCACTTAATACTTTGCAAATCAGAGAGCATATCATACACATAGTTAGGGTTAGAACAATGTATAGCAATGTATCAAATTTTATTTGATTTTCTTCATTTCATAATCTTTGCTCTCTTCCTTAAGCAGTCACAAATAATGCCGTGTGCGGTCGTCAAAAAAATCGCCATAAGTGTCGTTATATAATATAGAGTGTCAAAAAATCAAATATATCGGTATGGTGTATTATGTGTGATATCAAGTTATTACGTACAACATAATTTACGTTTTAATAACTTTTATTTTTTAATTTAGTGTGTTAATTTGGAATAAGCTTAAACTTTTGTCAATCTTGTTTTATTTTATTAATAAAAAGTTGATCGTTCGACGAATTCCTTCATTTTCAAGGAAATATATACGTACACCAAAGAAATATTTTATTTTATTAATAAAATCATTAAATTTCTAAGCTTATCCCAAATAAAAAAAATTGATTTATTATACGCAAAAATATAATGTTTTATCTATTTATAAAATGTGTGTGCAGCAAAATGGAGGTTGAATTATATCCTAATTGCGGAGGCCAGGTTCCAATATAGCATGCCACTTAATACTATGCAAATCGGAGAACATGTCATACTCACAGTTAAAGTTAGAACAATATATAGGAATGCTTATTGAAGTTTCATTATAGTAAAACTGATCATGTACAAGACACCCTGTCCCATTTGTGTAGTTTTAAGTGCTATATATGCTACATAGAAATCATTATTTCTGTTTTGGCAAAATTCTGTTAAACTAAACTTTTTATTTTTATTTTTTTTTACGCTCTTATTAGATGGTATAATGGATAAGCAATGTGATAACGCATAAATGCGATCGACGATCTGGATATTACCAGTATTTTATTCAGCACGGAGATGAAAATGAAGTCCTATTATCCAAATTGTAATTTTATTTTTAATACTAAGGCTGTTTTCAAAACACCGACTTATTTGTGGACATACGTCTTCTCGCGAGGTGACTTATTTCAATAAGGATAAGTCACCTTGCGAGAAGATTTATTTGAATAAGTACGTCTACACAGAATGATGTCCAAAAGTGTATTTTGACTAAATGTAATACATGCCGGTTTTATTTTCAAATCTAGTGGCAACGGCCAACATGTCAAGAAATTAATTTTCTTCCATTTAATTAATAGAAATTGCGTTTTTTGTTATTATTTGTGACGATAAATAAGTCAGTACAATGAATTGGAATGACTTAACCGACTTATTCAAGATGGCGTCAATTAAGTCAACAATAAGCCGGTGTTTGGAAAAAACCTAATATCTATATTATTTAGTTAATTTAAGCATATAATATAAATTTAAAAAATTATTTTAAATTTTTACGTGATTTCATTTTCAATAGTTTTAAACATTTTAAACAACAAACCGAGATAATGAAATAAATTAAATGTATATGTCAGTTCCTATAGCCGTTCCTTGCATTGATAAAGGCATAATACCGATTCTGAAAATATTAAAGAAGTACAAAATAATGATGGTGATACGACAGATTTAAATATTTTAAATACCACTTAAATAAGTGAGCTAGTAGAAAAATCGAATTCCATGTTGGCACAATAATTATAAAGACTGCTTAACATCAACAGAAAAGATCTGTCGTCAACGTATCCCACCAACAAGTAATTTAAACGAAAATAATAAAGACGAGTCGATATTTTTTAAAATTAAATGATATTTAAGAAATAAAAATAACGCAATTAATACTAGGTAGTAAATGAAATATTTTATTTTTCATAAATATGTTTTTGTTGTGTTGTAATCGTTGTAAAACATAAATTCGGAATAAACGAATTTAGCTTCCTTTAAGTTTTAGATATAAGTGTAACTTAATGTTACGTTAAAAGAGTTAAACACGAGCTCAAACTATGTAAAATTAAATAATGCGTTATGTTTAAGATAAGTTAAAATAATTTATAATGTTATAAAAATTATGTTATAATTGTATATTGAAATAAAATAAAATAAAATGTCATTAACTAATTAACAAATCAAAATTGAATTTTATTTAATACTTTCATAGCAAAATTTACTATTTTAAATAACCGATTGCTAAAGTAATCTTGAAAATCATACTATACTAAATCAGAAATATAGCTGTACAAAATAGTTGACGCTACCATAATTGTGAAAAATAGTTCTAGATGTTATGGAAAGTATACCATGCTTAAATATAAATAGTGCTATACGAAGCAGTGACCGCTACCACAATTATCAAAAATAACCCTATTTGTCTTGGAAAATGTACCATGCAGAATTATTCGTATAGATATACAACTCAGCAGACTACCATAATTATTAAATGTAGTGCTATATCTCATATAACTCAAGACATTTCAAATTACAAATGCAACAATATTATATTAGAATAGCTAACATTATTGTAGCTAACATTACTATCAGGATTAACAAAAGTTTCTAAAATGAATAGGACGCTCTACCTCGTGTGCTGGTAAATATTACCATTTATTAAAAATATTCTACTATTTTTATGATGACCAGTACCAAGTTTGTAATAAATATTACTATACTTCAAAGAATATATTTAGAGTATTATATAGTACGCTCTCCGATACTAGGCCACAAAGGCGTGGGCTCCCATATTTTATAGAAATAATTACTATATCTTTTTTTCGTGTTCGTCTAATTGTTCTGGTTCTAATATTCACTTAGTGCCGCTAAGGAACTGATTCTTTAGTTGAATAGAAGTATGCTTTCGATCTCGTAACGAATCAATTTTTAAAAATCGGTTGTCATGCTCGGTTGTGCACCTTTTACGTCCTTATCCGGGCTTTATTTTATATACTCCGGTCTCTCGATATCGCTTAAGTATTCGTGAAACCGAAGACTGGTTCATTCCTAATTCTAGTGTGATTTGTACTTGAGTGTAACCTTCCTGATACAATGTGACGACTTTAACCGCCGCCAGCTCATGAAAGGATGCCATATTACAATGGATCTTATATTAGGTGTTTGCTTTACAAAACATTTACAAGAACTAGTGGTACTGCACTTACAAACAATTGATATGCAATGGTACAAAAGCCGATCGTTGCATTGAACTTCAAACAAGAGTGCACTCCTGGTTAAGCATTTTTGAAAAATTATATTGATTGTCTTACAGTAGACTTTATTCCAAGTGGTTTCTGTAAATGTCCTATCATTGAACTCTAGTTGTATTAAAATTGACCAGCGGGGTTTTTTTTATTACAAAAAAAAATATGCGCTTTGTCCACGAGTGTAAGCGAGTGCACGAGTGCAGCAACTAAGTAAAATGAATATGCTTATGCCCAATCTTAAACCAGCTCCTTAATCAAAAATGAAAAGTTTGACTTCTTTTATTTTATACATTCTACCGACCAAACCACACTACCTTAAAAAAGCAAGAACTTTTATTATTGAAATCTTGCCGTTTCTTTTTTTCGTAAAAAAGAACAAAATTAATATTTTATAAACGGAATTTTTGAAGTGGGCATCAATAATTGTTAAAAATCCACCAAAGAAGGAAAATTTACAAATTTAAAATATTCGTAAAACAATATGGATAAAATAAACATAAAATATTTTATCGAGCCATTTCCCTAAAATGTAAATTTAAATGCCAAATTGTGAGATCATGCACCAAACAGGTATCCAGAAAACTCCAGAGCAGCTGATGACAAGCAAACAATTCAAATGATATTAAAATAAAAAATAATAAATCAAGCATATTTCATGGATATTTTTTATTTTTGAAAAATGGTAGTCTAAATTTGTGAAACCAAGCACGTATAGTATCCCATAAAGGCAATATAAATTACAAACAATTTTAATATGTACTTGTTTTTTAACAGATATATAATTTCTCGCTGAAATATGCTCTAATATTTAAGTTTCTTATCTCAACGACATACACTTCTAGGTACAATTAAGTTGCCACTTATATACACGCATTATCGGTGTATTGAACAACAAAAGAAAAACTTAACGATAAGACGCTAAGTAGGTTTTAAATTTGCAAATCGCGAGCACTATTTATTTTATCACTTGTTAAACTCATTATTTTGATATTGTGATATACGTCAACGAATAAAAATTTACACAACCCATAATCATTTTAGCAAATAAAATTCTCACTACTTAAATGGTTGGTGTACGTTACGAGCAACATTTCAAATTTATAGACATAACCCAAAGTTATATAAAAGCGATGAGCGCAAATCCCAAACATAAAACATAGCTTGGCATATTACATTTGATTAACAATCAATTAAGTATACGATTTCATTATTGTAAACGATAAAATTTTCATACTTAATGATTATTTTCATTCTTACCCAGAAACATTTCTTGCAAATATCTATTATACAATGTAGATATGTAGATGAAGTAAAGTAAACACACACACACACATAATATAAATATTCGATTTCAGTTTGTTTTACTTTTTTTTTTTTTTTTTTTTTTGAGGACATATCCTTGATACGGATTCAAAGTAAGGTTAATTGAAAATCAATACCTAAAATTTTACTATTTTATCGTACAATAAACTATAAAATTCTGTGTGTGCCCATACTCATGTTTATTGGGCACAATCTAAAAAAACATTTTTTGCAAAGAGAATTTGACTAAAACATTCTTAGGCAAAAGTACATGACCCAGTATAGATTTTCAGAAGAAAGAAAAATTATCAAAAATGTATTTTTATACTAAAAGTGGGGTAAAAATTAATACCAAAATCAAATTGAGGGTAGCTTATCGAAATCATATAAAATTTTATCAAAATTAAGAAATGTATTTCTATAGGTCAAGTATATCATCGATAGGACATTCAAAGTACATATCGAAAATAATTCATAATTACAACAACTATTTACTTCAAATCCAAAAAAAAAATAATTAAACCATTGACCCAAATATGATAAAATGGATTCAATTTCTAAATATTAATTTATTATAATATTATTGTCATTCCAAAAATATAAAGCAGAAAACACAAAAAAAATAATATAATCTGACAGCAATCAAATGAGAAAATGTTGTGGGTTGTACGATTGTAATATAGGAAGTTCACAACAGAGGCAATATTAATTGTTTTATGCCGAAAATAATGATTGACTATGTGTGTGGAACAGTAAATTAGAATAATTTATTATGTAATTTTTTCGTTTGCAGACAAATTACAGATTAGGCAATTAAATTAAATTGAATAAAAGTCTAAATTAGATAGTTGAATTAATAAGTAATAGTATAATGTACACTTGGTAAACATCGAACTACATGTACACAGTGAAAGTTGCATAAGGCTCAAATCACAGCATGTCATTTTTAAAACATTTTACTTTCGTTTACGTCTTTACTTCTATTGCTTCTTGGCATTACTAAACACAACTAGGCTGTAAAATGGTTTTGCTTGCCACTCACCTAAATGCTCCATACAACGTGCAATTTGAGCTCTTACGCGTTTGCTGATTGAGGCTTAATTTAAAAATGTCAAATTTGCATCGGTACGGGCCGTGCATCTAATTTAAACTGATTAATATTAATTCCCTATCTCTATGGTGGTTAAACGAAATGGCAATAACACAATAAATAATTCCTTTTAATATCAGGAATTAAAATTATGGAGCCACATTTGCTCCTCTTCTTGAAGATAAATTGAAGGGAAGATGAAAAAACTATACCTATATTAGCAATGAAGATGCAGATTCTTTATTAATAGCTAGTTCAGCTAGTAAATCGTGTCTTATGTATTTGATATCTTTAAAATTTTAAATAACTAGGTGGTAATTGAAAGCAGAAGAAGCTTTAAATTGCAGATACTCGCTTAAGTAATTCAGATAGATGTTTATAAAGAAATTTGAGAACAGCTGACATGGACGCACAACGAATATATGCACTAGGCCGATTTTGACCCAATTTTGCAGGCATGTCTGTGGAATTTTATACGAAGCTTCAAAGTTTAGTAATTTAACAATAACTGTGTGTGCGAAAATAATTAGTAAAAAAGGAAAAATAGTAAATGTCTAATGTCTAAAACTAATCAGAGGAGCAATTTGATTTAGAATTTATATAGGCCTTTATAAATCCGAAATAAATAAAAAGTTTGTTTGTTTTTAATATTTTCAATATATTCTAGAGTCAAACCACTCACAACTCTTTCGCAGTTCGCTTTTCACGTCGAGGCCGGACAGCATTAGATTTGATTTACGTAAAACCATCTGTGCACGGTGTGGGGCTCGTGACATAGAGAGAGAGAGAGAGAGAGACAATGCGATATTAAAGAAGTTTTTCCAAAAATTATTTAATCATTTATATTCCATTCAACAAACCCAATCTCATCATGAACGACTAAGAAATGGGTCTAGTTCCATCCAACTTGGCCATATTCCAGAATTTATTCTAAAACTCATTTTATAATTCCATTTAAGTATCTCCTACATACTCAATTTCATCATGACTGAGTAGGAAGTAACATAGTTCCGTCCGAGTTGGATATATACTAGAACTTTTGCCAAAATCAGTTAACAATCTAATTTTCATCCTAATTACCCGATTTCATCCTGTACGGCTCAAAATGTCCTAGTTCCTTCGCATATGGCCATATTCCACAATTACTTTTAAAAATTATTTAAGAATCATATTTCTATCCAATATATCAAAATTTATCATGAGCGGGGATGAAATAAAACAGGATCGTCCCAATTGGCAATATTCCAGAACTTCCTACAAAAATCATTTTAGAATTTCATTACCGTCCCACATACTTAATTTTATCATATTCAGGTAAGAATATGACTATTCTCGCCCAATTTGAAATTTCATCATTCAATTGCCTAGTTCATATGTCAGGATCTCCAAAAATTATTTAAAAATCCATCATACTCGTACATTACATACACAATTTTATCATGGTCAGCTAAGAAATGTCCTAGTATACCATCCCAGTCGGCCATATTTCAGAATTTCTTTCAAAAATCATATTAGGATCCCATATCCATCCTGAATAACCAGTTTCACCATTATAAAAAAACGAATGGCCTAGTTCTCTCAAAATTAGCCTTTTCCCAGAACTTTTTAAAAATTAAATTAGAATCCCATTTCCATAATACAAAACGACTTGTACCACTCAAAAAATATAAAAAAACCTGTATATGGATTTTGTCTCGAAATGTGTGAAACGAAATGAGTGTAACAGGAAAGATAGAGTAGTAGGATTTGTGTTTGTGTTAGTTTCGTGCGTATGATTGTTTTACCGTATATGCCAGCAACGTGTCATTTTTTTTTTAGTTTATTCATATTAACCCTTTGAGTGCTAACATGATTTCGGCTAGTGTATTGAGGAGCACGATCGCGCTTTTTGCACTGAAAAAGTTAACCATTGTAAACGCCATATTTTTGTATTGTTTATGTATTTTCATATTTTTTTATAGTTAACATTTTATTTTTAAAATTTATGAAATTTAAAATAAATTTATTTATAAAATTTTATTAAAACATTTAAATTTATTTATGATAAAAAAAAATTAAATATAAAATAAATTAGCATGTTAAATAATGACACTCCACAGCTCGAGAGCAGACGTAATGTGCTGAGAAAAGGAAATAAGCACCATAACAATTAAACCGATTCGCCCGGATCGCGTTATTTTGATACTGTTCATCATACAAATGACACAAATACGAACAAAAGAAAAATACAAATACAAAGACATAATTGTGTATTATACGTATTCGATTTTTTTGCTTCACTCATTTTAAATGAGTAACTCACGAGACAAAATCGATATACTGATCGAGAAAAAAAAACAAAACCTGTGCACGTACGGAGGAAGCGATAACCAAATTTACACAAATAAGGATGCCTGGCACACAAACGGTTGTCTCTCAAATTTTTACCAAAATCGAAATATGATACATACAAACTTGGGTAACTACTCATTTGATATATTTTTTCGGTGATTTGTCTTTTTAGCCAATTGTTGTGAATTGCCGTTTTTGAATAATTCTCATTTTCAGTGAATTGTTGTTTTCGGTTAATTTTCATGCTACCACAGGATAATAATATGTCTTTGGCTCATTTTAAAGGTGGTGTCTCCCTTCGCAGCCTTCTTACTGGGTTGGTATCATCCAACATACGATGTGTCTTAGCATTTTGATGTAGAGTAATACGTAGCATGTGTTCTCTCGCATGTTTGCTTATTTCTTCACTGACGAAATCCATCCTCAGATCCCTATGGAGGTTGTCGTTTCTTCTCACCACAGTGCATTAACTATTCCACGTAGGACTTTGTGGAATGACTAGATGATATTGACATTCGTTCTCTTTATACAGCCCCAGAGCTGAATACCGTAAGTCCGCACAGGTTTCACAATTTGCCGCGGTAGTAAGCAATTTATTATTTAAAGTTCTCAGAATTACTTCCTAAGAGCCAATCCAAATCACTGTAATAAGGCTCGAATTCATAGTTACTACAATTTTAAATCATCATACAGTAGGTGATGTCGTAATATTACATATCAATAAAATGTTTGCTAAATGATAAAATAAGCTTTTTATTGATAAAATTTTTTTGTACGTATTGCAACGGAATATTGGAAAAATAAATAAAAAAAAATAAATTTATGTTTTAATGTTTAAAGATTCAATCACAATGGCAACGCACCGCTCCGTTTCGTTAATCAGTCAAAGTAGGAAATGTCACATTACATGTGATTTAAATCGTAAAACGGATATGCAAACACAATGGTCGGCGCGGAACGGTACGTGCGGAAGAGATAGGCCAACTTTCTACATTTTCGGATAACATAACCTAAACAATTTTTTCACAGGCATACAACAAACTTATTTTCAATATTACGGGTGACAAAAAATAATAATATTTTAAAAATGGAATTTCGAATTGTGGAATTCATTAAAAAATTAAAATTTAATATCGAAGGTAAATTTTATACAGAATTAACTGGATCAATTTTACGAAACGGCGCGGAAACATTGTGTTTGACAATCCGTAAAAGCGGCTTGACACGGTGTGGTGCGGCGCGGTGCGGTTTCATTGTGTCTCTGATTGAACCTTAACTCTTATTTTTTTCTTTTTGACATGCTTTTTCCATTTTAGTTTCGCGTCTAGATTCATACGTAGATGTTTTGCCGTATTTGCTTAGGGAATTTGCTGAGAGTTCAGTTCTACTGGTTTCCAGTTGACCTTTTGTTGATGAAATTTACGTGAAGAAATTTTGCTTCATTAAGTTTTATTCGCCATCTCTTCGTCCAGCTACTGACAATATTAGTAGCTCTTTGCAATTTGCTTGAAGATTCTTCTATGCAATCAGCGATTGCTAGGTCCGAGATATATAGAACAAATTATAAAGTTATTATAAAGTCTCACTCAGGCCTGTGCCACATCTCTAAGAAGATACTTGAACATATTTTCTGATTTTCAAGTACATCTTCAATTATGTTTGTAATTCGATGTACTTGTTCTATTATTGTTGAACGGTTTCTTTCTTCTATTATTGGTTTGAGTCTCTTAAGGGGTAGTTTCTCTAATATTTTTGAAATTGTTGGAAGTAAGGAAATCGGTCTATACCAATTTTTTTCATTTAATGGCTCGTTGGGTTTAGTTATCATGATTACTTCATCGACTTTCCATTAATTTGGAACGTGTTTGTCGGAATACTGTGTTAATTATTAGGAGTTCACATACTTCTTTTTCAAGAAGGCCTTTATTATTTGTCCTGTAATTCAGTCATATCCTGGAGATTTCTTTGCACTCAGCTTAAGTTTGATTTCCTCTATTAATTCTTAACTGGTGGTATGTTTTTATCTGCTGTTTGCCTAGGTAAAGGCTGGGACGTTGCTGTTTGCTTTGCACTTATAGCCCATGTTCCATTTTCATTTTTTACTGGTGGAATTTGAAGTTTAGGTCCTTTTAATATTTTTTCGTCGAAAATATCGTAGCCAACAGGCACCGTCTGATAACACTATTCTTCGTTTGGTGTAAAATTTTGTTCAACACACGACGGTGAGAAACCGTCAACATGCAGTTCAGCAGCGTTCAGGACGTTCCAATGAACTGGTTGAAGCGGTCAGAGAGAGCGTTGCTCAGAACCAAAAGTATCGTAACGTCGCCGCGCTTAGCATTTTGAGGTCAGTCATAAACACTTTGCGGTCAATTTTGAAGAATGATTTGCATTTGTTTCCATATAAAGTGCAATTAACACAAATAATATTGCCGACAGACCGTCCACGTCGCTTGGCATACGGCCAAACAGACGCTCAAATGGTTGACACTGAACCTGATTTTTGGAAGCAAATTTTGATGACCGACGAAGCCCATTTAACACTCTCTGGTGGCGTTAATAAGCAAAATTGCCCCATTTGGGGAACGAAGAATCGAGATCTATGAAACGCCATTGCATGTCCAAAAAGTGACTGTTTGGGCCGGCGTTTGCGCCAAAACCGTCGTTGAGCCATATTTTTTCAGAGAAAAGGAAACAGTCAATGGAAATCGATATCGGTGGATTATATTTGTCCGGTGAAGTAAATGAGTGAAAAGGTCTTGATAGTTACTGGTTCCAACAAGACGATGCGACATGCCCACTGCAAATCAAACAATTCAGTTTCTGCAACGAAAATTCCCTGGACGTCTGATGTCAAAAAGAGGCGACATTGACTGACCATCCAGATCTCCAGATTTGACCCCTCCGGACTTCTTTTTGTGGGGTTATTTGAAAAGCAAAGTGTACGCCAACAAGCCTCAGACCATTGACGAGCTCAAGGTAAACATTCGTGCCGAAATCATCGCTAATAATGGAAAACGTAGCAAAAAGGGCACATTTTGCTTTGGACAATAAAGGCGGCTACTTAATTGATGTTGTATTCAAAAACTAGTCCAATATAACATATTGACGATACACTATATTCCTTGATATATACTTTTAAGGTGACGACTACTTGCATAAATTCCTCTTCAAGTTTTAGATCTATAAATGGGTTTCCGATATCTAATTTTTCAGTATTTAGAAAATTTTCCAATATGTTGCATTAGCCCAATTGCATTCCAGGTTACTATTCTTAATGTTTTATTTGTGGTTGAATCATTTTAATGGAGAATGGATGCCATTACATTTAGAGTCTTGCTTATTTAACCTGTTGCTTAGAGCTTGAAGGTTTTCTCTTTTTTAGCTGGCCGAATGTTGATTCATGCTTTTTAGTATATTTTTGAGCACTGTTGTATCTTCGGCTGTGCCCTTCGAAATAACCGGTTTTGTCATTGTTTCTCTCGTTTTACTTCCATTTACTTTGCATTTGGTTTCACTTTGGTGAAACTTTAGCTGTGTTGCTTTTAAAATTTTACAACAACAATTGCATTGTATTAAAGCCGATTTTCTCAGAATGTTAAGAAAAAAAATTTAGGATTAGGGGAAATAAAATCATTTTATGGTTATGGTGTTTACCGCAAGGATTTATTTTTTCAATTTTTTACGAAATTTTATATTGTAGTATAATTTGGCATTTTTTATTTGATAGCAAAATACCGAATTTAATTTGTTCTATTTCATAAAATATAAAAACCTAAAATAATTATTAATAAAATGAACCAATACAGAAAAATTAAAACGCATTAAAAATTAAAGCCAAAAGTTGTTGCTTTCACATTTCTTAGCTAATCCGATTAGATTAGTGAAAGCAACACTACTTTTGGTTCATCTTTTCCGGTATTCCTGGATTTTGTTTTCACGTTTTATTTCTTAATCTTTGTAGCACCTTAGCTATTTCTCATTTCTCGGAATATGGCTTCTTACAATTAACACATTTTGCAGCAATATCTTTACTGATCGTATAGATACATATAGTCTCTCTTTGACAATATTTCTGCGTATGGTTAAAACCTTGAAATTTTTTACACTGCGGTACAGCCATTTTGGACACGCAGTTGATGTTTAACAATCGTTCGAGTGAATCGATGTGAGTGTTTTAGCTGAGATGCATTCACTGACGGTAACATCGTTCAAGTTCACCAAATAGTGCTAGAAAACCGTCAAATTAAAGTTAGAGATGAAAGAGGCTATGAATATGTTAAAAGAATGTATTTATCACATATTGAATCAGATTTAGGCATGAGATAGCTGTCCGTGCGTTGCGCATCGCGTTTGCTCACGTTGGAGAAGAAACGTGTTCGAATGAACAATTCCAACGCTATGTTGGCGCAGTTTAAACACAACAAATCATATTTTTGACGCCTGCTAATTACTGTTGATGAAACTACGATCTCCAAAATCAAAAATACAGTCAAAACAAAGATCTGCCAGGTGGGAATCGGCTCCATAAAAAGCAAAGGCTATTCCTTCGGCTGGGAAAGTGATGATGACTGTTTTCTGGGACAGTCATGATGTTATCCCTTATCGATTATTTTCAAAAAGGGAAAACCATTACAGGAGCATTCTACGTATCATTACGACAAGCTGAAGGCAGAAATTGCAGAAAAGGGGCTGCATTTGCAGAAAAAAATTTTACTCCACCAAGACAATGAGCCGTCTCACAACTTAGCGCCTGCCATTGCGAAAATCCACTAATTGCGGTTTGAACTGCTTGACCACTATCCTTACTCACCAGATCTAGTCCCAAACGACATTTTTTTGTTCCTAAACTAAAAGTTGCGCTCGGAGGACAGAGGATTTTAAAGCAATAGGAAAAAAAGAATTTCGTGTGTTGATTAAACACTATTTTTTGATAAGAACAAGTACTGTTCAAGCAAAGCAGTGGCTTGATAAGTGTTACCCGCACTCTGCACCAGGAAAATTAATCATCATTAACTGGTAAGCTGAATTCAAACATGTTCGTACAACCTCCGATGATGCGCCACGCTCTGGACGCACAAATGATACTGTGACTCCAGAAAACATAAAAAAAATCCACGAAATTGTTTTGAAAGACCGTAAAAAGAAGTTGCATGAGATAGCTGACATTGTAAAGATATCAATGGAAGGTGTTGGTCATATTTTGTACGAACATTTGTCCGCGAGCAAGCTGTCCGCGGATGCCGCGTTTGGACACAACGGATCCAAAACGACAACGCGTCGATGATTCCGTGCGCCACTGTATCAGATTTGGTCCCCAGCGATTATTACTTGTTTGAAAATCTCAAGAAAAAGCTCCAGAGAAAGAGATTTGGCTCCAATGAGACAAAGATAAACCATTCTACAAAAAGGCATCGAAATGTGACGAGGCGTTGGACTGATTGTATCGGCCAGAAGGAAATTATGTTGATGAATAAAATGTATTTTTTCCAAAAAAATAGTGTTTTCTTTGTTAGACCGAGAACTTTTCAGGCGATGTGTTACTACCTTCTTCATTCACGCATTCATTCACCTACACACCCTACTAGAAACCGCTTGTTAATTTAAATTAACCATCATTTATTTTGATCCCCTATAAAGAAAAGCTACTTTCAAACACATCATGGATTTTCCAAACTTCAAAAAAGTTTTTCTTGGAAGCTGCTTTGGCTTAGATCTGTCTCTCATAAATAAGAGTAAAGTTATGCACGTCGATTATAGAACTCACGAGAGCGAATCGATTGTGGATTGGAAAATGCATAATATATGTAAATACAATGGAAAACAATTGGTATTAATCAAAGTAGCCAAGAAAATTTGTACTGATTTCCATACAAATCGATTTTTATGATTCCCCGTACAAACGCAATAAAATAGTTGCGGATCTAAAACAAATTTTACTTTACTTATTGTATGAAAACCCATAGGAATTTGTAATGAGACTAGGGCAAGTATAGAAAAATGAAGCTTGCTTTGCCATTTTCAAATTGATAATTTTTATATTAATTGTAAATAAATTTATAGATTTGAAATTTTAATGCAATATACAAATAATATTAAACTTTCCAAGATCACTTTTCATAGATCAATCCGCAATCGATTCGCTAACGCGAGTTCTATAATCGACGTGGTTATCTCCTCTATAATAAGCTCCTGCCATCTACTAGTCAAATATAATACGTTTGTGTTTAAATTCGAAGAAATATTATAATCGATAAAACGAATCTACATAGAATTTTAATAAAATCAATACATCGCAAGTAACAAACACGTGACAATTATTGAACATTTATTAGTAATTTTCAATAATAACATCGCTAATATGTATAAAAAAATAAATATTCACTCGTAAATAGATTATATGAACGTGATAGGCAAACTTATAAATGCGGGCGTCTGATCTAAACTAAGGTCAATGCAAATTATGTAAGTTAGTGTGTGTATCTGGCCTATCGACACTCTTCACCAAGACGTTTCAATTGGGAAAATAAATCACTTCTGGTTCAAATTTAACCATTACAAGATTCAAACATTGTTCAGTATTTCAAATTAAATATCTCAAAGAAATATTTTGACAGCGGTGTATGATGTAAATGAAGATAAGGAGAATAATAATTACATTAACGAAACAAAATTAGTTTCGTATTTTTGGTTTTGCCTAGTCCTGAATAAAGAATAAATAATTGATAAAATGTGAATAAATTATTTTCTACATACAAACCATATATACGAATATAGATATCGCTGTTTTAACTACTTGAAAAGGTAGACTAGCAAACTATGTAGCTGTATGGAAAGAAAGGGTCATTGCCCATGCCAATCCGCAACAACAACAAAATATGTAGTATAAGAAAACAAAATTTTAAAGTAAATAAATTTAAAATAAAAAACGATATTTAGAGACCATTTAGCTTGTGATTAATATAAATGTATGTATTTTGGAGTTTTAACTTTTTGTTATTGTAATTAGCGAATTTTACCAAACATTAAATGTTTACATTTTAATGGAACATAGATTTTTAGTTTTTATTTCACGTTGAATCGAATATTTTTTGTGTTTAGTCTGGTTTTATAAAGGCAATGTTGATCGTTGGTCAAAAACCAAAGATCCAACAGAAAATATAAAGACAAAATATTTTATACACCAAATTTTTAGCTATGCGGATTTGAAGAGTATAATCCCTTATTTGATTAGTAGAGTTTTGTTATTATTTTAGAAGGACATTAAGATAATAATACATAACTATATAAAGACGAAACCTACAAAGAAGAAAAAAAAACATAGTTTATTTTAATTTTTATTATAATTTTTATGCCAACATAATGATAAAAAAATAAAGCAGTTAGTATCGACTTTTATCACACGCAGCGACTTAATTCTTCAATAAAAAAAATTGACATCAATCGATTTATTGCTAATATGTCTGTAACAATCAAAAAAGATTAACAAGGTCAGCACAATAGGAATCATGAATTGCAATTCGTACAATGATCAACAGCAGATTATTTTTGAGTATCAACGCTTCTAACTAACCATCATTCTATTGAAAAACCGAGAAAATGTTTGGCATTGATGTTATCAGCTTTACATCAGCTAACTACAGGACTACTAATTACTTAAGTCATTTAATTGCAAATTTTAACAACACTGCGACAGGGATAATATACCAACAGAACTTAACATAACATCTGTAACTACAGATATTTTAATTTCACTTCTAGCACTAGTAAAATTTCACAAAGTGGAAACTAAACCTAACCATAATAATTTCGAAGAGAACAACCAGTGATCCTTCTTACGCGAATATCAAGTGCGGCTAATCGATAGGAGTTCGATTCCAGATTAAACTTGTATTGTTATGATTCTACTTTATCATAACCGATTCCTATTAATCCAGTGCCTACAGCTATAATACCATAGACACATATTTGGTTTCGTAACTAGAGTTTGCGAGATGAGAACTTAAGACACACTACAATTTCTTTTCTCTTCTCGTTTGGCTTTACATAGTAATGGAGTAGGCATTGACAGAAACGTCAAAATTGATATTTAATTGACTTTTAAATTGTCAGAAATGTCTTAGATATTGACAGAACAGAAAAAAAATTATTCCCGCCAACCAAATATAATTTCTTGGTAGACTGTTAGGGCCGTAAGTGTGAACGAAGATTAATCCACAACCGAGGATTTACCCTCGATTGCGTAAGTTTAAATGAGGATTATCCTTTATGTGTACAACCAATTCTTTATCCTTATTCTGTACAACCGACATACCCGGGTATGTATCGAAAACTCCATGCATTGCTAATTTATTTCAAAGTAATAGACTAAGGAAAAAGAGAGTTTAGATTTATTGTTTTACATTAAGTATTTTTATTTTTTGTTTAACGGTAAAAATAGAGAGTTTAGAGAGCGTTGTTTACTAAATAAAGAGTTTTTTTATTCAGGAAATAATGTTAAGATGATGTTTCATGTTCAATCTTGCACGTCGGTATAAATAGGAAGCGTTTTATTGTTTGTTGTTTTCGTTTGAAAACTAATAATACCCCTACACACGATCTGACTTGTCGGGCCGACGGTTGGTTCGACCAAATCAGGTATTGCATCCACACGATCGAACAAACTACCTGATATTCATTTTTACTTTTGCTTGCGTTGAGTACAAATGATAAATTCTTGACGTTTGTGATTTTTATGTTTTAATTTTTGGACGTGAAAAATTGAAAAAAATAAAAAATTGCGCTTGTAGCGTGTTTAAATAATGGTGACAAAAGGTGCAAAATATGGTCTAAAAAATGATTGTTAGATTATAAAAAACTAAGTCATGTTCCTAAGTCATTTATTATTGAGTCATTTATTTGGGATGTCATATGTTTATGGAATTCGAATTTTTAACAAAAATTATTTATTATTTCAATATTATCTAATTGTTAAATAACAATTTACTAAATATGTATAATATCGTTAAAATTTAATTATTTATTATTAAAATATATTATTATTAATTTTTAACCAACCATCCAACAACGCTACACACGACCTGATTTGGTCAGGCGGTTGGATGACGGTTGGATGGATTTTCCACCTGACATCACCCGACAGCAAAATTGTCATACGACAAACCTACACACGACCTGATTTTACATCTGACCTGATCAAATCAGCCCGACCGTCTGGCCAAATCAGATCGTGTGTAGGGGGTTTAAGTATTTGGTTAATAAAATTAAAGACAAAATAAATTTATAATTGTTTACTATAAAATGGATGGTGAATGGTTAACTGTAAGGCAATTCTCAAGATTGATTGTGAAGAAAAGGCAGCTTATTTAAGAAGAACTCTTGAAGAATTTTCTGATGCGGAAAGTGAAGTAAGTATTCTTGATTGGTGTGTTTGATTTACACGAGTATATATTATATAGATATGCACATATTCACCCCCTATTCCCATAGACGCATCACTTTATGTGATACGATAACTATTACATCACTTCAAGTACAAATAGCTATTTTCTTAGTTGCAACATGTGACATGATATGGCGAATACATACAAAATACGTGTATACATATTTAAAATGATTTTTTTTTAGGTCTTTTTACGTTTTATTAAACATTTTTTTGCCATATTTTTAATTATATTAATATTTCAAAATACACAAACATTAATAATATGAAAAAAAAATTAATAAAATTAAAATATAAACTGGAATCTCGATTATCTGGGATAAGTGGGACAACCCGGAAAATCAAAAATCCCGGTTAGTTGAATTATTTGTTACCGATTTGTTCCGATTAACCAAGATACTAAGAATTTAATAATTTATTCACAAAATAATTCAGTTTTAAAAACAGCAATAAATTCCCGACGCAAATTTATCCAAAAGCTTTGTGAACAGTTGGTTATGCCGGAAATATCCAAACGATCAAATTACGAGACACATTTCCACAAAAAATGGAATTGAAGCAATTTTAGGCATTGAAATTTGAATCTGGCCAAACTATCAGTAGTTCGTTATCTACAACAGAAGAGCGTGATGTTAATGATAGAAAAAACATAAAGGTAATTAATAAAGGTAATTGTTTCCTCTGCGCCAAAAGAAGAACAATACGTAAACTCTGTGCAAGCTGCCAAAAACCTGTGTGTGCGGAGCATTCTTTGTATATTACCAGCTGCTTGGAATGTCGTAATTGTAATAATATTTTTTCTTCAATGACTTTATTACATATTTAAGTTATTTTGTTAAATTCTTAAATGTTAAATTTTCGTTTTGTTTTCCTTTATTCATGAGACGGACATATCAAAATTTCCTTACATACCCCGGTATGTCGGTTGTCAAGTAAAAGGGTTATTTTACAAAAAAAATTCCAAAAAAAAATCAAAAAAATGGAATCGATTCAAGACAAATAATTGAAGGCTACTAAAATTTTCAGATCGGTACGACCTCTTATTCATTTTGTTTTAGACATTTAAAATTGAAAACATTCCCAGGTATGCGGTTGTACACATAAAGGTTATATGATCCATGGTTATATTTTAATCCACCGATTTCGATGGATTATTTTTATTTTCCTATGATTTTTTCGTTCGTTTTTTATTTTGAATTTTCGAACTGTCAGAGTCAAATAGACTTGATGTAATTTTTTAATATTAACTAACATATTATACATTATTTATTTAATTAGATAAAGAAATAAAAATATTAGAAAAAAAAACTTCTTCGTCTTCTTCATCTTCATCATCATTTTCATCATCCAACGATTCAGATTATCTGCTTAACGAAAATGAATAAAAATCAACATTTATCCCGTTGCCGCACACTTTTAAATTGACGACCGTGCTCAGAAACACACTTTTTTGTTTTGAATTTTGATTTTATAGATGGAAAATGTGCAAGAATCCCAACAATCAATTTCGAATCAACTTCCCAACCACCCCAAGAATCGAATTTCGTACGCTATGCAGTGATTCGCTAGTAGTACAACTACATGGTATTGCTCTATATATATAGACAATATTCCATGTAAATAATACAACGTCAGTCGTCGCGACCTGATGAGAAGACTGATTTTTTCAAATCTTTAATCTCATCCGTTCGAAACTGATTGTTGGGATTCTTGCACATTTTCCATCTATAAAATCAAAATTCAAATTAATTCGTGATCCAGCGTTAATGGAAAGAAAAGTATGGGGTGGTTGGGAAGTTGATTGTGGATAAGTAAGTGTCGATTATCATAGTCGTTGTCATACAGATTGACACACTTTTTTGTTTTCAATTGTTTATGACTGCCATATGAAATTGAGCGTTATTTATATGTTTGGAAGTGAAAATTATCACATAACAGTTTTTTCAAGAAAACTCTCGACGGTAATTTTCTCATCACAACATTTTTTCTAACCGACCAAATGGCACAGTGGTTAAAGCTTTGGCATTTGGATCGGGAGGTACCGGGTTCGAATCCCGATAGGGGCAGGATGCAAAGCATCAACAGATTACGATCTATGGTGAAATGTAACACATCTATGACCCCCTGTCGGTGTGCAAAACCCATGGGCCGACAAATCTTCCATGCCAGTATAGGCTGACATGGAGCTTGCAATGTGCAGATGGTCTTAAATCGGTCCTATAGCCGTACGTCCTCGAGTTGACTGATAGGTGTAAAGTAAGGACGTAAAAAGCATAATCGCGGAAGAGAGAAGTGAGCCTTGAGCCCCAAAAACAGATCGCATAGTTAACAATAAAAAAATAAAAAAAAAATTCTCTTCCCAGAACAAATGACAGCTATAGTCAATTGCGCGAACGTGATAGGACGGCTATTGCCGTCATTTGTCTCTGTAGGCGGAAATATATAGAATTGTTAAACATGAAAAATCAAAACAACAAAAAATAATTGATATGTTCTCCGGAATGTTACATCTTTTTACTTCGATGTATTACTGGATAATTAACAAACACATGCATAAGTACACTTCATACGAATGATGTTCTATTTTTTATTATTTAAAATATGCAGGGCGGCTTTAGCCGTCATTTGCCTACATATCATACTGAATTTTACGACGTGTTTATTATATATTCAACCTAATAAAAGTGGATATTATTCTTAAGATAATAGGGGTTATCCACCTCCCTCGGAACGACAACTAATGGCTGCCTTTCGTTATTACGCACTCATCATTATAACACGTTCTATTGAAAAAACAATTAATACTGTGTGCAGTCGACTTTTTCTACTAAACGATGAACTAAACTAAATTGCTCAGTAATTCACAATAAATATTCATAGATGGCAGTAACATCAACAAAACAAGTTATGCCTGGCTGTTCGAAATACTAAATTGATGACTTTTCGTATATAAAAAAAATATTAAATTAAATTGAAATAATGGAAAATAATATGGAAGTTGCATTATTATCAAATGTTATTATAAACTACGAAATGTTTAAAAATAAAAAAAAATGTCACGTAAAAATTTGTACAAATTTGTACACAATAACACATTTGCATTAAATAATGACATTTGACAACTAAATTGAAAAGTTACCTCGCGATGAGACTTTTCGTTTGTAACATGGCGGCGAATAGAATAAGGTTACCTCAAAAATTCTAGTTCATAATTTACCCAAAAAAATGGGTGTGAGGCACACAGCATAAATTTACAATTGCTTTTGTATTTTCTTATGTACTAAAATGAAATTAGATATTTAGGAACTTTTCTTTTTTTCGAGCATCTGTTGGTAACTATGCGTGCGATGTTCGAAAAAACATCGCCGATTAATCGTCGTTTAAACTTACCAATTTAAACCATGGAAAAATCCATGGATTTTTTACCAACGGATTTTTCGAAAATATCTTCCTTCTTCAAAATTACGGGACTTAGGGTCCGAAATCTCCATTTTTGATGTATTCGGCATTGGGAGAAAAAATATCTCATTCCGAAACTATGTATAAATCAGGTTGCATGAAACCATGGTTAACTCAGAACCACAATTATGGAACCAGTAATGTGTCTATGGCATAAGTTTGACAAAACCGAAAACGCCCGAAATCTTATCATAATCATTAATCAACTGTTATAAAATAACTAAAGCGCGTATGTACTAATACTTAAACCTAATGCGTGAATTCATGAGTGAAACAATTTTTTTCACTAAAATTAACACGAGATAAACCAACCAAATGGCACAGTGGTTAAAGCTTTGGCGTTTGGATCTGGAGGTACCAGGTTCGAATCCCGATAGGGGCAGGATGCAAAGTGAAATTTCATTATCAGATTACGATCTGTGGTGAAATATAACACATCTATGACTCCTTGTCGGTGTGCAAACCCCATGGGCCGACCCATCTTCCTTGCCAGTATAGGCTGTCATGGAGCTTGCAATGTGCAGATGGTCTTAAATCGGTCCGTCTTAAAGTCTTAAAGCCGTACGTCCTCGAGTTGGCCGGGACGCATAAAGTAAGGACGTAAAAATTATAACCGCGGAAGAGCAGGGTGAGCCTTGAACCCCAAAACAGATCGCATAGTTAACAATAAAAAAAATAAAAAAAAAACAAAAAAAACACGAGATAAATATATAAATCCATTACTTGTTAGAAAAAGACAAAGAAAAATTCAGTAAAATTTACTGGCAGTAAGCGGGGAAAATGTTGCCATAAAAAGTATGAAACTCAATACTTTTTAAGGCAACATTTGTTTGTCTTTATCACTCTAACGTAATTTTGTGATTTTAATATGTATACTCTCCTCTTTCGGTTTCCCAGTATTTTTTACTAAAAAAAATTGTTTCACTGTGGAATCCACAAATAAATGACACTAATTTCATAAACGCCTTAAGTGATCAATTTATGCTAAATTTATGTCCTTTAGGGAAAATCATAACTGTATCAAAGAATGTCCAAAGCTCCTGCCTGTGACTAGGTTTTAACACAAGAAAAAGAAGAATGACAAATACAAACGAGTAGTCAGACAACGATGTGTACTTTCTCAACTAAGCATCATTCCTAATTGTGCTAGACACTATAATGCGCATAAATACATACATGCCGCTGAAAATTTAGAAGCTAGCCGATTTGGTACAGGAAATTTTGTCTCAAAATTAACATTAAGCCAACGGCAATGAGCGAGAATAACACACTAATACCAACATAGATCAACTAATGAGCAACGTGTATGAACAATGTGAATGCAACCTAGCCTTTGTCACCTGTTCTAAAACAGAAACTCAAATTCATCATGACAAATTGCTAAAACCGCGCATAAATTCTTCTCTTCGCCGGAAAATCCGAAAAATATAAAACATCTGTTGAATTTTCGCTTAAAGGGTGCCATTGCTGGTTCCATTTCATACATTCTGGCTACAAACTACTACCAATTATCTGTGCTATTGTCTGTGATACCGACCAGATGCTTTTACTGAGCTGTGTGCTTTCCTTCTATTTCGATCAAGACAATCCTCTTAAATTAAACTGTTTTACATGTCAATTAATCTTTTATTTTTAAACCACTAATCTTTAAGTTTTGGGTTTTGTCAAATTTTAATGACAATCTTAATTTTGATTGTTTTTATGTCGAATTATTTTCAAACAAAAATTAGCTCTCAGATCAAAAAAATTACTGTCATTCCACCAGTTTACACGAGTTGTGATTCAACCAAATTTTCTTCTCTTCTTTCCCCCCTGCCTATAAACAAAATTTTAGTTTATAGGCGGGGAGAAAGAAGAGAAGAAATTTTTGGTTGAATCACAACTCGTGTAAACGACGGATTATGATAAATGTACATTTGTTTTTTTTCCGGGTAGGCCTACATTGTTTGCGGGAAAATTTGTCATGTTATTAAAGCCATGTTATTAAAGCAACAAATGTGTTGCGAATTGTTCAGTAGTATACGGAAAATCACTATGGAAGGTTATAGCTTAATAAACACATTTTATTAAACACTTGTTTTTTATTTCGCAAAATTAGATTTTTTGAATATTTTAATTTAAAAGTTTGTTCATAAAGTTTAAAAAATCACTCGATCGATTTCGATTTGTTAAGTCATCATCAGGAGTATCTACTGATTTGTAAAAGTAAAAATTTGTTATATACAGTGTGTCGCATAACTATATAACCACTCGTTTTTTTGCTTTTTAAAATAACGGATTTAAAAATATCAAAACTTTTAATGGAAAAAGATGCGTAAAGATGAAATATATAAAATACAAAAAATTCCGTTACAATATTCAATCGTTTAAACAAAAATAATAAATATTTGAATTTGCCTTGTTGCATAACTATATAACCACTTTTATTTCAATAACTTTAACTCAATAAAAAATTAATAAAAATAAATAAAAACAAAAATGTTAATATTTCGTTGGTCCACCTTTGTTTTCCGCTATAGCTAAAATTCTATTCGGCATACTTCTAACCAACGAATGGATAATTTCGGCCCGGGTGATATTTCCTCCCAGGCATGTTGAATAGCTACTTTTAATTCTTCTACAGTGTCAAATTGCCGGTTACCTTCGTAAATTTTTCTAACCAATATTCCCCAAAGATTTTCGATCGGATTTTGGTCTGGCGAACAAGCGGGCCAATCTAATACTGGTATGTAGTGTGTTTCAAACCATGATTTTGTACTCCGACTCGTATGTACTGGAGCATTGTCTTGTTGGAAAATCCAGTTTTCATCTTGGTTTATGTACAAGAAAGGTAATAGATAATTTTCTAACACGCCAATGTACTCTACGCTGTTCATTTTGGTGGATGGAAAAGCTAAGGTAGGAGTTCCCGCTGAACAGAAAGCACCCCATACCATTAAACTACCTTGGTGGTGATAGTTTTTTTCGTTTAGAAAAGTGTTTTGGTTCTTTTCTCATATCTCTCCATAGTACTGAATGCCGTCCGGACCATCAAGATTAAATTTTTTTTCATCGGAAAAAATCACCTGTAATTGATTAATGGGTTAGTTTTGATAAAATCGCATAGTTTTCATAACAACGAAACAATTATTTTTTTAATTACTTATGACCAGTCGCGACTCATGTTTGCCATAACAAATTCAAGACGGGCGGCTTTGTGCCGTGGCAATAACTTAGGCGCTGATATCGGTTTACTGTGTTTCAGATGTCCAGAAACTTTCAAACACCGACCGATTGTGCGCCGACACACATTTAATTTAAGGTCGCTTTTCAGGCACTTAAGGCTTTTGAAAGTATTACTCGCGGCTTTAATCAACCCAAGAGTTTCGCGTAAACTCATCTTTTTTTTGGCCCTCTGCTATTTTTTGTCCCGTAATTAACCGGATCTCTTAAAAAATTGCCAACGGTAACATGGCTGCGGTTTAATTTTTGCCCGATTCGTCTTAACGAAAACCTTCTTCGGAAAGGGCCAGAATTTTGCCTTTTTCTTCGTCCGATAAATATTTTCCACGTGGCATTATTTTTCTAAGACTGTAGTTGTAAGGAAGCAAGGTGAACTAATACTAAAAATATTATAATTTATAAAATTGAGCGAGAAAAACCATCAAAAGGCCTACTGGTTGTATAAGTAGTTATGCAACAAGGCAAATTCAAATATTTATTAATTTTGTTTAAAACGATTGAATATTGTAACGGTTTTCTTTTTGTATTTTATATATTTCATCCTTACGCAACTTTTTGCATTAAAAGTTTTGACATTTTTAAATCCGTTATTTTAAAAAATCAAAAAAACGAGTGGATATATAGTTATGCGACACACTGTATAGCAGAACAAAGCAAAAAATAAACAAAAGAAGGGACAAAAAATAAGCAATAAAAAGCAATAAAAATTAATCTATTGATCACGCTTTGTCCCTTCTTTTGTTTATTTTCTGCTTTGTTCTGCTATATATAACAAATTTTTACTTTTACAAATCAGTAGATAAGTACTCCTGATGATGACCTAACAAGTCGAAATCGATCGAGTGATTTTTAAACTTTTTGAACAAAAAAAAAAATTTAATTAAAATATTCAAAAAATCTAATTTTTCGAAATAAAAAACAAGTGTTTAATAAAATGTGTTTATTAAGTATTAGTGTGTTTCGCCAAGTGCCTACGGCAAATAGCGTAAAAAGTAGCAGGTTATAGCGTTGAACTTGTGAAAATTTTCAAATTTTATTTTTAAAATCCCTGCTCCGTTCGAGAAACGTTTCGCGCTTTATTTACTTTTTATCCTCGCAACAATCGTTCTGCCAAGTCGACTATTCATCGTTTGGTGGCCAAATTTGAGTCAACCGGTTTCATAAATAATCAGCCAACACCCCTATATTATCAAAACGCATGGTCTACTGAAAACATCGCTGCTGTGCCCTGTGCGAAAGAGTCTACGAGGAAACCTGAGGCAGTCAATTTCTGTGCGTTGTGTGCGTAAAGCATATGACAAGTTGTATTACAGCCGCACTAACCAACTAGTCAAATTTTCCGTAACAACATTTTTTTGTATCAGTTGTACTACTGATTCGCTGGTTAAGCCATTAGACAGCCGTATAAAATCCAACTGACCCAGAAGCAGTTGGAAGTTAAAGCAAATTTCGCCAAAAAAATCATCTTTAGCGACGAGGCCCATTTTTTGGATGAATGAATATGTGAACAAGGAAAATTGTGGGATTTTGAGCAATACCAATCGACACGAGATACACCGGCATTAAATGTATCACGAGAAAGTCACTGTTTGATGTGGATTTTGGTCTGGCGGAATCACCGGTCCGTACTTCTTCGAAAACGAAACTAGCATTGCCTTAACCGTCAACGGCGGCGCTACCAATGGATGATAAGCGAGCACTTGGGGTCTATACTGGATGATATGGACACCGACAGCATATGGTTCCAACCAGACGGTGAAACGTGCCAGACAGCGCATGCTACTATAGACGTTCTACACGAGCGTTTTGAGGGCAGAGAACTAACCACCGAGATCATGCGGTTTAACGCTTTTAGACTTCTTCCTTTGGGGATATCTTTAATCACAGGTCTATGCGAATAAACCGCAAACATTTGATGCCCTTAAAGTCAACATAACGATCGGCATCCAGCAAATTTAGCCAGATGCGACAGTCATCGAAAATTCGACCTTCCGAATACGTGCCACCAAGCAACGCTGCGGCGGACATTTGAACGACGTTATATTCCATAAAATATTCTTTCAAATATAAAAAATATTTAGTGGGTATCTCGCACACAGCTATAGTTTTATTTACATTTAAAAATCGAGTATCCTTATTGAAAGACCCTTTACTTTTTCATATTAACATTTTTAATCCCCTTTCTCTTTGTGCTAACTTTGATCAACCTAAAAGAAATTGTATTATTTCACGTTTTTAGATGCTTCAGTTCAAATTAAACGTAGTTGGCCCGAGGCAATCCTTTTGCATTTACTTTTAAGTTGTAAAAAATCCGGGTTTCGTCTCCCATAAGTACTTTTAACTTTTCAATAAGTTTCATTCAGCATATACAAGATCACCGCACCTAATATTATGGTGGTTTATAAAACAGCACCCTGTTTCTCCAAATAAAACAAGACAATGCAAACGAAAAAACAAACAAAACGACAAAATTCTTGTTGTAAATTGTGAAAAATCGAAAAAATACTACGATTTCGTTTAAGATTCAACGTGTAAAATAAACGAATTTGATTTCGTTTATACAATGTGTAAAATAAACGACATCTAAGCTAATGAATAATAAGAAACCCTAAGCGAAACGAGATGCCTTCTAATTCAGCAAGCGCGGTGTACAAATATTTTTGCTACGGGGAATGTCATGAATTGAAATGTACAGATTAGTTTCGGCCGCCCTCGATCCCTTCCTTCCCAATTTTTATAAGTCATGTCTCTTATTGCATATGCTTGGCGATCTGACGACATCTACAGCTTATGGTTGGCATTATTAGTGCCTTCTTTAAAGGATGAAACACACCAAGCAGCAGCAGCGAGCAGCAAATTTAAATTTTGGCTTATTCGCTTCGCTTATGTAAATTTACAAAATTAGAGTTTGTGTATAAACATAGGTATTTCCATTAAAAGACATTAAGTATTTTGTAATTATAATTGAATAATTTAAGTTCAAAGAAATTATATTGAATGAAGTTGCATCTGTCGCGGCATTAATAGGTTCCACACCCAGCAGCTTCAATTTGCTGCTATCATAACCTCGATAAAATTTGCACTTTTCAAGTTTACTACTAAACCAAAACAATCTGCTGCGCTGCTTGATGTGCACGCCCATACGCAGCCGTTAGTGTGGATTGTTCGGAAAATGTTGCGCTGCTCTTGGTTTGTTTCATCTTTAATATGTATCTCTCTGCCCCTATTAGGTTCCACATTAAGCTCGCATGAAGTAATCCGTGAAAAAATAATTGGGCCCAATTTTACAAAGGCATCGGGACGGGACTTTCCATTTTACGAACTAAAAGGCGTCGTATACGTGTTTGAACTTTCGTCAAGACAAAGCTAAAGCTACTTAATACTACTATTAAAAAAAATTGTGGTATTTAATCTGTAAGGATTAACATCGCTTTTATTATACATAGAAATTTTATTAGCATTTTAGTAACAATCTGACAGGGTCAGCGAACTAATGAACACAACGTATCAGCATGATTCTACATAAGGTCTATTGCGATTTATGTCCAAATATAGAAACTGAAAGACCATGGCTAAGTCATTCTGCCAAACAACCGGTCCGCTCGTTTATCTGATTGTAATTGCCCAGTTGTCACCCCTAATTTTTAGATTACACACACAAACAATTTAACTAAAAAATACAAAGCAAAATTAATAAATAAAAGTCGGAGTGTCTGTCATCATTGTTATCAAAAATGTGATGCAAAATTTTGACTTTTCACTGCCATTATGGTAGATTTTATTTATTTTTGTACAGTATGAAAATATAATACATAACCTTCAATAAATTTCATGTATATAACAACATAATATTATTATAAAATGCGTTTCAACTGACCTTATCATACAGCACACCGCGAAATTTATTTAAAAAAAATAATTCAGCTCCACACTACACAAAAAAGACAAATTTTCGTCTTCAAAATTTTGTCACACAAAAACAAATTAAACACACACATACACTGTATAATATAAATTCACACCACCACTAATTTTTTTTTACTTTTATTTTTATTTCACAGATTTAATTTTCCACAGGTTTTTTTATAATCAATTAACAAAATTAAATTATAATTAAATAATAAAAAGAGAAAAATTATAAATTTTAAAAATAAAACAAATTTTTTTGTTTTTTAATGCGATTGACAGAATTTATGAAACCGAGCAGCCATGATTTTATTTTTGACTAAATATGGCGAATTGTGGATAAGTTCGTAGTGTTATACAAAATGGGGTTGCCAGACAGGCCACAACTACATAAAAGTAAAGTAAAAAATCGTTACATTTAAATAAAAATAAATTAAATTGTAATTTTATTTTAATTATTTTGCTCTAAAAATTGTTGTAACAGCTTATTATCAATCGGGATGTTTAAGTTTTCCGTCCCATCAGGTGCCCGCTTCATTCTAACCAGTTTGTGATCCAAAAATTCGGTAAGTTGAGCACGTAGAGCCAAATCGGAGCTGACAAGGAAAGATTCACGGCATTTTGAATATAGTTCCTTGAACGGCATGCCCTGATAGTGGCCGTCCTTATTTTGCGTTTGGTATTTAACGATAATTAGATAGATTCCTTTCGCGTTCGTTGTGAGCGATTGGAATACGTTTTTCATAGATGAAAGGGCAAGTGCGCCTGAATTCTGGACAAGCAAAGAATTTTCAAATGCAGTTTCTTCTGAGTATGGCAGCATAGTTGTGACATCCCACCAAGAAAAATTATAGTTTGCTATCTTGGCCGCATTCCACACTACAACAGAATAATAAAATGTTATGAACTGGGTAATTGAATTGCTTTACATTAGTTTACTTACACATTGGAGCATTGATGTGGTCCAGCGATGCAACCAAATGAATATTTTGGATTTTTGCTAAACGACTGAGAACCGTTTGGGCCTTATCATTTCGCAACATAACTCCGTCAATATTGTGTACCAGTAGAAAGATATGATCTGATCGGTGTTCCTCAAAATATTCTTCTATTAAATCGACCGCAATATTCAAATTACTAACGGCGATGTCTAGGTCGAGCAATTTATTAGCGAGATTATCTAAAATATCTTTAATATTCAGACTCGGAAAGAACCCATTAACAACTAAAACGTCCCGATCAACCAGCATAACCTTATGAAATGATTGAATTAAATTTCGTTTTGACCCTAGCCCGTACAAGATAATCGAAAAATTTTCATCCAGCAAGAGCATCCACTTTTTAAAAAATGATTTGTACTCGGTCATCATCTCGCTAATACATTTCTCATGTGCCTGTGATATTTTCATAGACGCCAATAATTTGAACAGTTCATCATGCTGCAAACGAGGATTTTTTAAACAATCGAGCGTTCGATCAGAAGTAAGAGCCTTCCCGCTTGAATGATGAAAGAAATCATCACTTTGCAAGATAAAATCGTTGAGATGATGCATCTTATTTTTGTAACGATTTCGCGCCAATGGATCGACATTAAAATCGAGTATCGGTATTTTGCGATCCGACTTTGAATGTGATGCTTCATCGGAATCTGAACCTATCTCATCATTCGAATTTTCAGATTCGCTTGATTCAGGCTCGTCCGGTTGATAGTCACTCTCATCAGCAGAAAAATCTGAATCTGAACACTCTTTGATTGCGATTTTTTTGAGCTCTTTGCGTATTTTTGCTCGAAGTGTGTAAGGTGTTTTTGCGTCATGTTTTACAATATTTTGTTTCTTAGGTGTTTTCGGCGTCTTCGGTGTTTTACAATTTATTTCTGCTTCTTCGATGTACCGTTTCAACGGGCTAACTTTTCGAGCCGACTTGCGCGTCGGCGCAAGATCTTCTGGGCTCGATTCAACATCGTCAATTTGAACATTTTCCAAAGATTTTGTGCTTAGCGCTCGCTCATTGGGTTTTGTAATTTTTGCTGGAGTTTTTTTTGGTGATATAGCCGTGATATGACTTTCATTAATGTACTTTTTATTTGGACTTAGCTTTCTCATCGACCGCCTAGTCAACCTAGGAGGAGTTTTTTCTTTTTCTGTTTGTTGTGGATTTTCAGTATTAAGCTCGAAATCTTCATCGGAAGTCACTTCTTCTATATCACGAGTAGGAACGGCATGATTTATTGTTAATTTACGCCTTGATCCACTAGTACTCATTATAATTTGTAATAAATTTAGTTTTAATTCATAAGCACTTGTAAAAGCAAATCTTCTTATGAATGACACAACTGACGTTTACGAGCGCGCCATTATCCAATAACATTTTCACATGTTTATGTTGCAAACATGGTTTCCGCATGTTAAATTGCCTATCAAAAACTAGATGTCTCTAAAAACACAACACAGCTGAATGTGTCAAATTATATTGTTTGTTTTGATTAAAATCACGATTACTTCCGATTTACTTTAATAATCAAAATATTGAGATAAACTTGAAGCTGAAACATTAGTTTTGAATTGCACTTTGATAACGGAATATGTAAGTATGTATATTTATGTTTACAAATTTCAACGTGGACAAAATATTTTTTTTTAAATTTAACATTAGCCTTGTCGAATGACCCTGGCCGCAAGTAAATTCTTAATTGGAACATTTTATTTTGTTGGGATTTTAAGTAGGCGTAGTCTCTCCACCACATCTACAACCCCGTCAGACATGGAAACACCAGTGACCAAATTTGAATATGAAAAAGGGTTGCATTCTGCTGTATTTGTAACTACTCCGGACGAGACAACTGCTAAACGTTTAGCCCACATGGTCGTTGCAGAAAAGTTGGCCGCATGCGTAAATGTAATACCTCAAATTACTTCGATCTACGAATGGGAAGGTAAGGTAAATGAAGATAGTGAAGTGCTGATGATGATTAAAACGCGTACGTCCCGAATCGAAGAATTGTCGAAATTTGTGAGGGAACATCACCCATACAGTGTGGCAGAAGTTATTTCGGTACCAATCGAAAACGGGAATAATCCTTACTTGGAATGGATCTCAAAAACAGTGCCTGAAAAGAAAAATTGAATATGTATCAAATTTTTTGTTATAGTTGGTTACATAAATGTTTTGATATTATACATATTGTTATCATTCGGATTGTCGCTTTAATTAGACATTTATAAGAAATATAATATGTTTGTTTTCTTTAATTTTTGTGTTATTGTATGTAAATATTGTGGTATGTATGTTTGTGTTGATTACTAGTTACCCCATCTATCGATAATATGATTTAACAAATTTTCCCAATCTTCAAATCATAAGAGAGTGCCATCTAGCTTATATCAGAGAAACAAAATTTTAGCTGCCATCTAGTTTTTCAATACATAGCTAAGGTTTTTACACAATGTGACGCTCCACACACGATGCGTTATTCTTCGTATCTTACCTCTTCGCCTATAAAATTTTTTTTTTAAATTGAGGGTTTTTCCTGTAGGTTTTCTGCAATAATATTATGTGCGGCTCGTGTTGTATTTTCTTTTCGATTTTACGCGATTAAGGCTAATTTGCAGCTGACGTGAAATAAAATTTTCGCTGGTCTCCAAAATATAGCAGATGCACTTGAATCTCAATTATCCGGGTCCGTGAACTTCGATTGTCCGGGATTTTTTAGTATCGGTTGATCTGTAATTCATCTGATTAACCGGGATTTTTTTTAAATTCTAATAACACATAATTCGATTAACCGGGATTTTTGATTTTCTGGGAAGTCCCACTCATCCCGGATAATCGAGAATCAAGTGTAAATAATTTCACGAAAAATTAGTTTGTCGATTTTCATATAGCTTTAACGCAGATAGCTTCATGTTGAATTAATATTTGTATAACTTCATGCCAAAATTTTTATCGTACATTCGTACTGCAGATAAAAACGCAGTGAAAAATGTCTAGAGTTAAATAGAGATATCTGTATTTTAATACGAAACATACCAATTTCACTAGCTAAACTACGTACCACAAAATAAAATTTAGCAGTGAAATTTTCATTTTCGTTTTCGCCTGTGTCATTTGTGTATGAAAAATTGAATTTCACGTCAGCTGCATACTAGGCTTTACTATGAAAATGGATTTTGGTAAAAAATAAAAGTCTAAGCAAATGTGAAGAATTGTACATTTTGATGAACAGCCGGTTCATAACTATGGATAAGAATCCCGAATCCCACATCCGAGATTTTTTCTATTTTTTTCAACTCTTTTGTATAAAAAGAAGCGTTAAAATGAAAAATCCAAAATCCGGGGTTTGTATCTATAGTTATGAAACGGCTGTAACCCCTACTACATTTTTAAATTTTATTTTTTCTATCCGATTCGCTCAAGTGGCATATATGTTCATTTCTCTCTCGCCTATTGAATATTTTTATATAGCGGATGCTTCTTATTTACCTGCAAAAATTTGTAGAAGAAAATAATTTTCTACATGTAAATCGGGCATAAACTATACACAAAACAATTATCAACAAAAATGTCGCATCTGTCAAAATACGTCACTGAATTTTTTCTTAATGTTAATGTTCACGCGCGAAATGTAATCTTACTTTTATGTTTTTATTTCTCACATGGAAAAGCAGAATAATTTAATTTATTCAATCAATTCATTTACTTGTCAACGCGAACTGGGGTATCCTGAAAGTTTGAGCTCTCAAGAAAGACGAGAAGGGGTCGAAATTTATAATTGCAAGACACATTGAAAGATTGAATATTGCATTATCATTGAGCACTAATTCTGTTAGTTTGAGCTCTGTAGCAAGTCAAGAATTGAATAAGACATGCAAACAAACACAGTAGTAGTTCAGCAACAGAAGTTTTTCTAGTGCATTTTGATCAAAATATTGCTATTATTTAAACACGATAGGGGAAGTTGTGACATGGTTGAAGCGTAACGTTTTACCAGATAATTTGGGTCTCTGGTCACTCCGACATCACGGGAAACTGCAAGGCAAACGAACTAGCGAGTTACGGTACAACTCAGCCGGAAAGGGCAGGTCTTAGGAGACGTATAGCAGCGCTCAAATTGGCGTTCAGTAAAAAAAGCAATCGCCTTGACAAACGAGAGGTGGACCAACACTCTCACGTGCAGGGTAGCGAAACTGGTTTGGCCAAAACTGGATTTGCGGCGCTCCAAAGCACTAGTATTCCTGGGAAAACAAGAGGTAGGATTGGTCGTAGGGATACTGACACGACACTGCCTTTTTGGGGAACATACAAGAAGGCTGGATCTAGAGACGAATGATTTTTGTGGACGAAGAGAAGGAAGAGACTTTATATCACTTCATATGCTCGTGCCTGGCATTATCATACAGAAGGCATAAATACTTAGGTGTGTATACGGTGTTACGACTGTGTGGTCGCAACCACAAATTATATTTACCTCGGTAGTTGTTTGTTAATTGTGCGCTGAACGGCATGACGGCACCAAGGCCGCAACCCAATTTTTATCGGGGAGAGGCTCCGCAACAATAACGGCACCAAGGCCGCAACGTTTTTATTAGTTAAGGTACCATTTTTTTATTTTTGTTTATTTTTATTTATTTATTATATTTCTTAAATTTTGTTTATTAAATTTAAATTTGAATTTGTAATCGAGCGCCGAAATAACGGTCGTAGGTCGCGCGCTCGATGCTGATTGTTCTCCCTCTCTCTCTCGCTTCTCTCTCTCTCGTTTCTCTCTCGTTTTCTCCCCTCCTTTTCTTTCGCTTCTACTGGTGGGAAGTTGTGTTTTTTGTGGCTTAAATAAATAAAAATGAATTATTAATTTTTCCGGGTTGGGTATGATGAGGGGGGAATTCCCATCCTGTGTCGGTGTAAGGTAAGCGGTCCCTTGGTGCCCGCATCCGGATTCGAAACCGGTGTTTACCACCGTGTGAGTTCGGGCGGATGTGCGCACCAAGGCACCTCTCTACCGTTATGATTTTTTTTATTCTTTTTCTGCTGTTCGTTCCTCAGGTTCCGGCCGACGAATTTCGGCGCAACTCGGGTATTTTATTATTATTTGCGTTTTTCCCATTTTTTATAAATATCTGTATCATCATGGTGTAAGCCAGGAGCCATGCATGCCTCAAACCCCACGACCCTCGCACTTCTCGCTGAGAACGTTGCCGGCAAAATATCACCGTGGAGGCCTATGCATGGGCTTAGTGAAATCTGCAGGTTGGCAGTAGCCAGCCTGTAACAACGGTATGGACAGCCTTTCGGAACTCGCGCACTGTTGAGTGCGAGATATTTTCGGCTAAGTAGCTCTGGATGGTTTGCAGCGGGATTAAAGGGGAGATAGGATCTTGTGGTATCACAATGGGCCACTATGGCCTTAGTGTGCGGTAGCAGCCACTCTAACATAACCTAACCTAACCAAGGGTGCGTAAAATTGACTATAGTTGGCATCGGTTGCCTAGTAGTAAGAAAAAATTGTACTAAATTAAAATCGACTAATTAGGCTTTTTAAAACCCTCTACAATATATAAAAAGGTTGGCCTACGTTTATTAGATATGAAGCACCATTAGGAATTTTGAAGCTCCGACCTCAGCTTCATGCGAGGTCGGAGCTTTAAAATTCCCACCCTTCATGCGATACGGATTTTATTAAATTGTTTCGTATATTTGCCGTTTTAAGTATTTATTTATATACTGTTATAGACAATGATCCAAGAAATTATTATAAAATCGAATAAATTTTAGATCGATGAACTAAAATCAAGCCAAAATGTTTAAATTTTTATAGCAAATCTATAAATAAATTATCATTTCGATTTAGATCAATTATCATCCAATAATCCAAAATGATTGTCACACAAAATAAACGATCAGTACCATCATCCTTAATCAACGGAATATTTACGATTTAACTGATAGATTTATCAATTTTACTGATCAATAAAATTCGTGCCATGGATTTCTAATAAAAACAAAAATAAAATAAAAACCATCGGAATAAATTATTAAAGTAAACAGAGAGCGCGATTACGTACTCAAACAAAACTTCAAAAAGCACAAATCAAATTCTCCATTAACTTGTTTGTTCCTTTCCTTCTTTCTTTTTTTTTTTATTTTATAGTTTAGTCGACTTTTTCGGTTTCTTGCATAATTTTTTGTTTTCTTTACATTTTATAACTCACAGGTAGTAGAGGTACTCTACTATTTCTTATTATTTGCTTAAAGTGATTTTTTGTATTTGTCTTGCTTTTTGTTGTTTTACGTTTGGTGTTTTTAGGAGAAATTTCATAATAAAAACATGTTTCAATTCTAAATTAAATTCAGATCTTTAGTGAATTTTGTGGTGGAAAGATCGATCGACTGGAATTATAAGTCAGTCGTTTTGTGTATGTGTTTTGTGTTAAACGTTATAACAACAACATTATATTTTTTGATTTATTTATTTAATTAATTTATTCGGTAAGTTTGAGTTAATTTTTTTTTATATTTTAATATTTTCGGGCCACGTGCCGTCTTATATATTCTGTATACATAAATTACTGTTGTTTATAAACTTAACGGTTAAAGTGTAATATTTTTAATTATACGTGACGTTTATGTCTAAAATGTATAGTGGATTTAGTATGATGTGTTGTGATCATTTTAGTAAGGTGTTAAAAATTAAGAATTTATTACTTTAACAAACTTCTGAGGCATATCAGCTCACGACCGCGGAAAATAGTGTATTGAACTTATTAGATGAACATCCTTTAATGGGGATCATAAATTATTGGTAATCTAGCGCTATAAAATCTCATTGTAAAGTACACATAACTCTCTGTATTCGTTTTTTTGTCTAACTTTAAAGCTATTGTCAAGTCTCAAGTGAATTTCTATTTTCTTGATACAGAATTAAAACTTAAATTTCGTTTCACTGCTTCATTGTCTTATGTGTATACCTAATTTGGTTATTTGTTTTGGTTATTTTACATTTAATTAAAATAGATCTAATGATTCGGATAAAATTGGATTTGGAACTTATGACTTTAAAGCTCTTGATCGTATCGATGGCCAATCACAGATTAAATATTAAATTGTTTTCATAAAGTATTTCAAGCTTGTTTAATACGTGACTACTCATCTTTCTGGTTACTAGATCATTAAATCGAAACTTACAATATAATTGTTCAATAAAATCGTTCTGGCTGTTTTTAAATCTTAGAATGCTGCTTTATAAATATATCCTTGCGACTGCTATCACTTCAAATGACAATTTCTGTCACTTGAACTAATGCAGCCAACTAAGATTTAAAAAAAATTCATTGAGTGTTTTGCAAAAAATTATTTAGTAAATTTTGATTTTAAAATCTAGTAACCAGGAAGATCCAGTCACGTCGGTTAAAGTGTTCAAGTGAAATGAGTATATAACCTCCCCTTAGCTGTATTTTGTTGAGAAATAAAATATTAGAGGCCAGTTTAGGAATTAGCACTGTTTCGTTTCTGAGTTTGTCATAGTAAAAGAAATTTTTTGATCATAGTTGGCATATTTATCAGTAGAAATTTAATACTCAATTCCCTTAGACGTATCACTTCATGTGACGTGACTCCTGCGGCCCTATTCCTGAATACGATACGAATACGAAAGTACAAAATTCATATTTGAATTGAATCAGATTCGTACGATTCTTATTTAAAATCCAATAGGAATAGGAATCTTGTACTTTCGTTTTCGTATCGTATTCAGGAATAGGGCCCCTGCTTACTATATTTTCCTGGTTACTAGATTTTAAAATCAAAACTTACTAAATAATTTTGTGGAAAACTCTCAATGAAACTTTATTAAATCTTAGTTGGCTGTATTCGTTTGATTTTTTTCTATTTATTTATCACGTCAAAATATTAAGTGATAGAAATTGTTATTTAAAGTGATAACAGTTGCATGGAAATATTTATAAAGCAACATAGTAAGATTTAAAAAACAGCCAGAACCACTTTATTTTCTACGTTTAAACAATTATTTTGTAAGTTTCGATTTAGTGATCTAGTAACCAAGAAGATGAGTAGTCACATCACTTGAAGTGATGCGACTAGGGGAATAGGGGTGTAAATTCGAGTTTGCTTTATTTATATATAGAGAAAATTGAAGATTTATGATTTATAAATCGAATTTCAATCATAATTAAATTACTATACTGATGATAAGGAAGTCAACTATGACGAAAAATTTTCTTCTGCTATGATAAATTCAGAAACTAACACTGGTAAATCCAAAACTGGCCTTTAACATTTTGTTTATCAACACCCATAGAGGAAAGTAAGATGCCAATTATCTTAAATGTTTATTATAGATAAATCTAGTTAGTCCGCCGTATATGATTAACTGTACCATTTACATTCATCGACCTAATAATACTGACAGTGCTGTCGTTTTAAGAACAATTGTACCTAAATCTGTAAAATAATGTTCCGATCAGAATGGCTCTAATCGAATGCATGATCAAGTGTTTAACAAAGTATTGAGTTTTAGTTTTCAAAATTTAATAGTTTACGGTGATGGTTAAAAATTGCAAATTATTATTATTGATTTGGGTTTTTAAGTTCAAAGTCCATAAATCCGGTTCGTTCAGTTTCTTTTCTCATAAGATATTAATTCACATTTACGAAGCATAACTTTAAATACAACTAAGAAGGAAGTAAAATTATAAAATATGGAAGTAAAATATTATAATGTGTTTGTATTTAATGGTTCTGAACGTTTCAAGCCCCTTTGAACATTTTGGGACCATTTTTGGGGTGGGCGATATAAATCCGTCCTTCTGTTTTTTTGTTCGTTTTAAATATCTAGCGATTCATCTCACTAATTATTAGAGCTAGTCACTGAAATTTTTAAGTCAAACGTTAAACTAACTAAATAGGCAAGATTCCGTTCAGCTGGAATAAAATTATTTATTTTTAGCAATAAATCAGTATGTAGGTAATCGCCTGTTCAATTTTATAATTCAAATTTCACAAACACGAGCGAGCTTCGATTGTTTTTTACTTTACATTTAAAGATTTCGCAGTAGATAACGTGTAGTATTCGTGTGAAAATTCGATGTTAGGATTTTGAAAAATCTGACCATTTTAATTCGTTGAGCGTTTTGTGATGGTTACCGTCTCTGCTTTAGCAAATAACCTTCTCGATTGAATATTACGCTGATCCAGTTTTCTGTTTGCATTTATTTGAATATGATGAACATTTAATCGGTCTTAATGTCTGCACTTCTCTAAGATCTAATAAATGCCGAATGATGTAATCTATAAATGTAATCTATTAGGATTTTTTAGAATTAACTATTAAGATTAAGTTGGGAGAGGCAGTACACCACACCCTTTTGTGGATTTACTAAAATTCGAATAATTGTAAAGTTATGTCTGTCTCACATCGGATGTTTTTTAATATCTAAGTTACTGAATTTGCGATTCTCACAAATAAAAACTTAATGATTCCAACGAACATGTTCTTGATAAAGCTGCATAGTCAGTTTATACTGTTCTTTTATTGATATCGACATAACCACTTGAATCATCACCCAATTTTTTATTTATTATAAATAAAATAGAGAAATTAATCTATAATAAATATAGATGCTAATCAGAGCATATCACGGAAACTAACCCCCGCTATCCGGTGCTAGCCGCTTGATCTGGAGCCGAAACCTCCTCGTTGCTTGTAAATCGATAGTAATATAAATGCGCTACTTATTTCTAGGAACCCCGAGTAACCCCTGTTCTAGCAACTAATAGGGGAGATTGGTCTTACTCAAAGGCCATCTCACAAAATCTGTTATGTAAGTTCCTGAAACTTTGTGTTGGTAATTCAGTCCAGACATAAGATCTTAATAATCCTCAGAGTTATGCGGTGTACGCCCATTTTTTTCTAATAAGTTGAGAGCCACCGAGTGGTAATATTGCTACATAAGTAGCTGAAACTATCTACATCTTCAGTATTCACGTTATTCATGTCAAATAACTGAGTATTGTTGATCTCTACCAACATTTTTAGCGTTGACAGTTGCCTCCTTTGTTTTTTTAAAATCATATTGAATGCTTATTCGAATTCGTAAAAGAGGAAGTAAAGTGGCGAATCCTATTCTAATTTTACTATAGGTTGAGACTCCATGAAGTACGAATATAGCACGTGTACTTTTTGAATTGTGTTAAGGAGAGTGAGGCCTAATCAGTTCTTTGAGATTTATCTTAATTTAATTTGAGACGGTGGTGCTTTCTACTCAGTTGTTCGGAATTGTGTAGTTTAACCACGTTTCTTGTAACCTGTGGCATTATTCTATCTTTCCCTGTGAATACGGAATTGTGAAAAATATTTTCACTGCATTTTTGTTTGAATTGTATATTTCTGGCCTACTGATGGTATCAGTTGGATGTAAATATTTTAGAAAACATAGTGGAATGGGAAACTTTTATTCCATAAAAATTTTAATATTTTCCACTTAACTTTCTTTCGTAAATATTTACTGAAAGCATCAGTAGGCCAGAAAAATACAATTTAAAGAAAAATAATATGAAAATATTTTTCCCAATTCCCTATTCCCAGGGAAAGACAGAATGGTGCCATTGGCGTTATAGAACTGATGCCAGAACTGTTATACCGCATTTAAAGAGCTGCACTGCTAGATTGTTGTAGCTGGGTACTTTCTTGTAATTTCGGACTACTTTGTTGTAGGCTAGAGTTGTATATCCTACCTTGCTATTAAAATCGCCGATTGTCACTGCCATGGGATTGAGTATAGTTTGGAGTGTGGCGCCCAACCGAAAAAATTTATCAAAATTAGCAACAACAATTTAGAAATGTTGGAATATAGACCAATATTTTGTCTTCACCTATGAGTATATAGATATACTCCTAGTGTTCACTCATGTACAAGAGTATAAAAAATATCCGGGTTTTTTGAGCTACAAACCGAGCGCACCCTATAAATCGGTATATTTTTAACTCCACTTTGTCTTGGATTTTTTCGGGGTTTTTTTGACATCTGAGTTTTGTTTTGAAAAAACTCAATTTTTAATAGCCGGCTAAACTTGATTCAATCATAAACAATTTCGTTAATATTTTATTCAAATTTAAACATCACTTTAGGAAATATATCACTATATTATATTCACTAGTAAAGGAAATTGACGTTTAAAATACTGAACTGCCAAATTTATATGCCAAGCTAAAAATAAACGCGTTCACTCGGGTAATAAAAAAAAAAATCGTATATTTTACTGATGTGAAGTTAGCCGGGGTAAAATATTTCAAAAATATACCGATTTTTTATGTCAGAAAACCATCAATGAACACGCTGACTATGTAACCGTGTTATCCTGTAGACCAGGGGTAAGAGTCCAATTTCAAATGGTACCCAATCAAAGCTCGATTCTATTTAAAATTATACGCAACTGTGTGTTACCAAGTCCCATTTTTCATTTAAACTTGAAAAAAATGTAATGAACCGACCAAGACCACTGAAATTGATCACTTAGCGAAAACGAAAATGCACGATACGTTAACATAGAGTTTGTTTCGGCTGTTTATTCCTGCAGTTGAGACTGCAGAGTGTCATCCATTATCTAAAGCCAATGTTATGAACATATTGTTGATTTCATTTAAATCGCGTCCAGATCACCTTACCTTTTTAGAAAGGAGAATTCTGGAAAATCAAATTTAGCAGGATTGTTATACTTACTAATCTTGTGAAGTTGTGGAGTTTGGATTTGCCCGAACGACAATGCCAGAATTTATAAATTTGATTTATGTATCATGACTATTATCGCATTAGATATTTTGAGATGTCGGTAATTCCGGACATTTACGATTTTATAGAAATTTTTCACAATTTGTGTACCTTGGCCGAGTAATTTCATTTGCTCTTTATATTAACTCCATCGCTAATTTACGATGAAAAATTAATTTATTATTACTTTTAATTAATTTCGCACCACATTTCGGAAACTAAAATAAAAATTTCGCAGCTGAATTTTATTTTGCAGTACGCAGGTTAGCTAGACAAATTAATATTTTTCGTATTATAATATAGATGTCGGTGTTTAACTACATATTTTTCACTACATAAATTTTTGACATTTCAACATTTACTTTTGTTTGCTGCTGTGCTGTGTTTCAAAAATAAATATATTCAAAAGCTTTAAAGTATGGTGGAGGAAAGTTTTGTGGATCTCGAGTATTTGACCGAGGCTATTTGTGTTAAAATTTTACGAATATCGACAAACTAATTTGTCTTGGAATAATTTATCTTGCTAATTTTGGAGACTAGCGAAAATTTCATTTCACATCAACTGCATACTAGTCTGAAGGAATTAAATCCTTGGCAAAAATTAGTTTTCTAGCCATTTTCATAAAAAACAGAATTACATTTTCGTGTGACTGTCTGATGAGGTGTAATTACTTTTGCTTTAAGATAAATAACTTTAGAAAGTCTAGCGATTAACTAAACGCATTTAATCGATTTTTCGGGTTTATCTCTTAGGCCCTTTCCCAAACACCGACTTATTGGCTTATTTGATACCATCTTGAATAAGCCGGTTTCGACTTATTTGTGACGTAATAACAAAAAACAAAACGCAATTTCTATTATATGGAAGAAAAAATTTTCTTGACATGTTGGTCGTTGCCACTAGATTTGAAAAAAAAACTGCATGTGTTACATCATAAAGCAAAATATGCATAAGAGGACTCATTTAGAGATTCCGAGGTTAATCTATTTTACTTTTGACAATCTTTATAAGCCTAACAAGAACAATGAACTAACATATAAAATAACTGTGCCGATATGTTTATAAGATACGTAACATATATATGGATTAAATATAGAAAAAAATTAAATTTGTGTATATGTTACGGGTAAAGTTATTATATATTATAATTACCGGTTATTATACATAATTACCAACTGCATCGGTTAATATGCTAAATTTTTTAGAACTATTCACTTTGGCCGGTGATTATATATAATTACCAAACCCCTTTGGTTAAAGTGTTAAACATGAAAGTTTGGCGTAATTGGCGTAATTTTACTTTACGTGTACATCGAGAAAATCAGTTAAAGAGTAAAAGTTTAGAAATTATTAAATCTTTTAAAATTTTTTGATATTCCGGAAAATTTTTCACTTTTTTATTTTTTCAAAATAAGGTAAAATGTTAATTTTTGGCGTTAAGATTGTGTATCTTTAATTTTTAGAAATTACATTATCTCAATTTCCTCAATAATTTTACTTTTACAATTTTTTTTTGTATAAAAATCAGGTTTATTCAATTTTCATGAAACTTGAAACATGCGGGCATTCTATATCCAGGCAACCTTCATGAAACTCCGGACGAGGATCACAACCTTACTAGAAATGAAAATGAAGAATAAATGGACGATAAATTCAATTTTGAATAAATTAAAATTGAAATTTTGAATTAACAAACTACACACAGATCAAAGAGTTTTTATCACTCTTATCGCTTCTTTTGATAGTGCCATAAATGTTAAAAAAGCTACTTTTCTGATAGTGCCACAAATGTTAAAAAAAAGCAACACCCCAAACCCCCGCTTTTCCAGAATTTATACAATTCTTTAAGTGTCAAATTTTATTTATACTTTTAAACTAAGTAAAAAAAAACTTTCAAATTATTCTACCAAAGGGGTTTGGTAATTATATATAAAAACCGGTTAAAATGATAAATTAAAGGAAAATCATTGATATTTCACGAATTTACCAAACGCACAGGGGATTATATATAAAGACTGGTATAATCACCGGATTATACATTTTGACCGTAACATATGTATTATATAAATATATTAAAACTATAACATAAGATTAACCTCGGAAAAATTGGCTTATAAAATTTGCGCTACTTGATTCCTTTTATATAATTGAACTTCAACTAAACAAATTGAGCCACTGAATAAACTGAAGAGATAGTTTGGTCGTGTAGATACTTCAAATAGGTTTTTGTTTTCTTTTGATATTTTAATTTGATGATTTTCAATTAATCATAAATGATGATTACATTTAGTCAAGAAACATTTTTGGAGACATTTCTGTGCAGACATACTTATTCAAATAAGTTTCCTCGCGAGGTGAGTTACTTGAATAAGTCGGTGTCCACAAATAAGTCAGTGTTTGGGAAATAGCTTTAATATATTAAGTGCTAGATTAGCAAAACGCGTTTTATTTCGGGCTTAGTATAGCTAAAACAAATTAGTGCACAAATCACTCAATATTTTGAAGTTCGCCATCTAATAAAATTTTATTTATAAATAACAAAATAATTTTAATATATGTAATTTAAATTATTTACCGTACCTTATTATTTTTAATTTCAATCCATATTTTTTATATATTTTATATTATAAACATATCAGTGTTACCATATTTTTTGCGATGCATCAAAAGCGTTCATGATTGATTTTACTCAATATGTTGCCAACAGTCCAACAGAGAAACATCCCGCCACCGTTTTTTATTATTGAAACAGTGTTACCTAAACTTTATAGTGTACCAACCTAATTAGTTTTTACAATTAAAGCAGATTAAGACTGTATGGTTAATAGGCTAAATTAATAAAGTATCCAAACTGGTTTGTTTCTTTACTAAACTTGTGTACCAATATTTTGTATAATTTACTTACTAGGCTTTGCTTATATTCTTTATATTGTCCGTATGTAGTAAAATTAATTAATTTTTTAATTTTCAATATTTCTGCTCATAAAAATTACATATTATAATAAATTATTGATCATTAATCTTGGACATATGATTTTTAATTGATTTCTTATCTAGGGGCAGTAATTAAACTCAAATTAAATCGTCATTGCGGGGTAAAAACAGAAAAACCTCGTTTGACATAATTTTTCAGTTTCAAATATTTTTAAACTATATTTTCCTTTTTTTACATCAATTTTAAGATCAATCCTGATAATCGTGTATTAATACCTCGAATTTTGGCATTTTATAGGTAAAATATTACAAAAATTGATTTGTACGTTTTAAAAAAAACGGTCTAATTTGAAACCTAACCATAGACAAACTAAACATTTAAAAAAAATTGTAGACAACTTTGAACTAAAACTCTCACTGACTTATCCACCACCACTCGTTCCCCTCATGATGTTGTTGTTCTGACTGAAACCTATTTGCAATAATTTGCAATTCTACGCACACAGAAAATTTACATTCTAAACTCGTGTATGTCTTCAAATATTCTGCCTCCGAAGAAACCTTGTCTCTATCATTGACACGATTATGTATTCGACACCCGTATACTTCAAGGCGACTTTATTAGATTAGGTGACTTCAACTCGTACCTGGGGTTAGTAATTAATAGTCATGGCATTGCAGTTGATGCAACACTGGCCTGCAACTGTATGTCTTGATAGTATTAATCCTTGTTTCAGCCGATTTGTTATTTATAACTTTACATTAACATATGTATAAATTTATTTTACTCAACAATTCTCGAATCTTATTCCAAATATATGCACCTTTTACGCCAAATATATAAATACTGCTCTAGCTCCGATGATACGATAGTGATATTTCCCGCTTAAGCAGCAACAACTCTGAAAAAGAAACCTACATAAAATCAAAGAATCCTGTTCAATATGTGCCTCCGATAAATTTAAACTAAAATTTGAGCAACTTTACAGCATGCCTTTCCAAAATCGGTACTGAAGCTTTTCGTTTTCCTCGGCAGTTTTTTAAATTCATAATCCCACTTTCAATTATCTTAACAATTCTTCTAACCACCCCCAAGTTAATTTGAATCTATTTCGGAATCGGAATCGACCCCATTATTTACTACTGATATCAAAGTAGTAAGAGCAGTTGCGAGTAATATTATTAAGCAAAAACAGAAACGTAACTACTTACAGGTACTTGCGGTTGGTCGACTGGAAAGCAACTATTGGTCGTTTATGAAATAGTTGTCGAATACAATTTTGAAAGTAAAATTTCTTTTATTTGTGTTTTCATGCAAAATATCTAAGCCAACTTTGACCTTTTTACTAACTTTCTTGTGTTTGTCGTTTGAAATATTTTGGAACAATTCACGACCGGATTTCAAGATGTCGTCCCAGTATATATATAAGAAATCACATTACTTGGGCTGGGATTTTACACATTGCGAGTCGCCTTTTTTGAGCGAAACGCGAGAAAAAGTGATTAGCACCATGCGAGTTGTCACGTGAGGAATAGGGCGATATTATTTTACGGTCGATTTTGTAATATTTAAATAAGAAAACTAAAATTGAGCCATAGAATTTAAATTTTGTTTTAAATTTAAAATATGAACAGATAAATGTATTTTTGATCTATAAATAAGATTTTCGGATCATAAAGACTTTAACGAATTTATCTAAGATTTGTACCATGGACACATAACAATAAAATATTTTTATGTTTTATAAAATAATTTTGAATCAAGGAAATATGTTTTGACTATCAAAATTAATACAAAAAAATATACACACATTTTTTGGCCAATATTTTTATTATTTTGACAAGTAATTGACAGATGCTCAATTTGCTCGCCTTCTACTTTTGTCTATTTGTGCGACATCGAAAACTAACTGTCCGGCAAAATTAAAACGTGGCGAGAAACCGAAATAAAACCCGTTCCTTGCCTTTTATGCAAAATCCGGGCGCTGATAGACCAAAGAAAAATACTTAGCTAATTAATAACTTGGAAACGATATAGCAGCTGATACGAGTATAACAATGAATTTGAATGCTAAGCGCAACCTCAACCCCATATGAAAGTATTTCAATGAAATTGAAACTTATATATCACCATGATCGCGCGCACGAGATTTGCATATTACATATTTTCAAAAATTTTATGTATTTTATAATTTACAAAACGTCCTTTCGATATTCATGTCACGTTTTATAAGCCGCGAACATTTCAAAGTGATGGTCAATAAAGTCCAACAGCATTGAACGCGATTTTTAAATATGGATCTAAATAACCTTGCTGCTTAGACGACTTATGACGTTTTCATCATGACATCAAGACGCCAGCCATCACATACGTATTTGTTTAAAGATACCAACATGCCTGTTATATTGTTCGTCTATAATTATAACTATAGATTATATCGCGTCGCGATACATTTAAATTGTTTATAGAGGCTAATTAATATCGTTTTTAATAATTGATTGCAAAAATATATTTGCGTTACTGCATAATTCAATGCAACACGGGTTTGTAAAAAAAAATACATACGAAATACAAAGTTTTGATTGACCGACTTACGTCAAAGCTATATAATCTTTATCATTCAAATTAAAATATTTATTATTTTATATTTTAATTCACATCCATTGGTGATCGTGACCTCTAATATTTTTATGAATTCAATCAGTCGAAAAGGAGGGATTTTTTATTTGTTTTATTTCAGTTGGCAATTGATATTTGATTCGAATAAATAATTAAGTCGTCTTTTTATTAATTTTTATTGATAGATCTATTCACAAAGCTTGGCAATTTGTCCTAAGAATCAAAATAGATACTATTCATAATTTATGATATTGTTTTCGTATTTATCGGTGCTTTACTAGTTTTAAATACACCTTAATGCAGATATGGTTGCAATGCAACAAATCTCTGTAATACCGATATCATTTTTGACAATTTCATATAAATGTATACCTGAATTTAAAAAACATGTATAAGATTTAATTTGAAATCCTCGGGGACAAACGTCAAAAATTTGTAACATCTTAATAATATTTGTTAGCTGAGATATTTCAATTCAAAGTATTTTTAACTTTTGGCTAAAACCGGTACCCATGTTGCTGTGATGACCATATAGTCGTTAAAATTAAAACGTGTTGATATCTTTGACTCGACAACATGGTATTTGCAAAATTGTATATTTAACTTTTCTGCTACTTTAAATTTTTTTCTGGCAGCTCAGGGATCTTTCAATGATTTTTTTACATATTTTAAATGGAAATATTTTTTGTCTAGGCGCAGAATAGACAAAAACGTCATAACGCTATTCTTGTTTGGAAAAATATCGACTCATTTTTTGACCTTGCATCGCGAAAAGCTAGGAAAACTTGTTTGTAGGGTACCCAAAATTCATTATTTTTGAGTTTTAAATTTGAAATAAATTTTAATTTAATTCATAACAGTGTACAACTGTTAAAATAATTAATCTAAATAATAAATATTAATAATAATGATCCCATTAAAATAATTACATTTCAGAGACGTAAAAAAATTGTAGGAAAATGGTCGGTAGATCATTTATTCTTGGCCTACCCAATAACGCTTCTGGATAATATCTATTCTGTGGTCTAGGTTTAAATTCCGAAATAATTCGACATTTCGACTTTCTCATTTTTTGTTATCTTCTGGTTATTTTGGTTGTAGCTTAACTAACTTGGTGTGTTTCCTATTCATTATTGCTGTAAAAGATCGCGGTTGCTCTGCCGGGTTCTAACCTCTTCTACTTTAATTTAATTGTTCCTGGTTTTGGTTGTATTTTCAAATAGTTCGCCATTAAATTTGCCTTTAATTACGTGACAAAATTATTAATTTTGTTAAAATCCTCATATATTATATTTTTCGTCATAATTTTCGCACGCTAAACAGATAAATCTTGCATATAAGGACATCTTCAAGCAGTGTGTCAAACTTTTCAAGATTCTGTTCAAATAAAGTTATTTCTTGCACCGCCCGAAACATTTTATTGTGCTTCGTTCTCTCATTCTCCCAATTTATGAAGAAAATTTGAATTTTGATAGACCGAATTTCGGTGGAACACCAGTTTTTTTTTATATAATTTCAAAATAAAATTTGGATGCAAACGAATGCTCCACTTTCGTTTCATCGATTTCAATCAAAAATCTCTATAATCCCATATTGATGAAAAAAATGCTTAAGATTAAAATTTCTCTCCGATCAGTCAAATCGTTTCGGTTGTAAAAAGGTTACACAAATTTAGTCTAGATGGAATCAAACAAATTTCGGATCATTTCTAGCAGTACACTAACAGCACTTTCCGACTTATTCATCCAATGCGACAACACGATGGTTTCTCTTCGTCTCTTAGCTCTTCGCATATAAATTTAATGTGCGGCACGTGTTGTATACTCACTAACACAAACGAAAAAAAAATTAGGGTCAGATGTTTTTTGTTTTTACGTAATTAGTAGTGAAATTGAATTTTGACAAAAATAAACGCCCTAGCAAACGGGGGGAATTTTACATTGTACTTCAATACCTATACAAGATTTATTAAATTTTATTTTTTGTTTTTCCAATCATTCCTATCGCTCAACATCCAATATAAAGTGAAAATAATTTTACACGTACATGGGCAGGTGCCGCACTTTAGTTTTGCGTGATGCAACTGCTGCTTGAGTTTTTTTTGAAAGTGCGTCCCTGACTAGAAATTCGTCTGGAAAAATCGATAGTATTTCTATCTAAATATTTCTATCATTAAAGACAAAAAGTTTGAAAAATAATCAAAGTTGGCTTAGATACACCTATCCCCCGAATTACACGGTAGATTGATTCCGCAGAATACCGTGTAAATCCGCAGAATTCCGTGTAAATTGAAAGTAAGATTTTTGTATGGAAAACCGTGTAAATCGTAAAAAAATACAATAAAATTCTTTTAATAATTCATTTTTTTAACGTAAAATATATAAAAAAATAGAAATAACAAATAAAAAAAAGAATGACTCCATTAGTACTCTCAAGGAGATGTGTAAACATGGCGTGTGTATAGTGCGTCCGTACACGGTACGGTTTACTTTGAAGGAAGAAGAAATGTAATTTTACTAACCATAGTTTTTCATTTGTTTATTATCGTTAATTGGTCTACTAATCTTTCGGTATAATCGACGCAATTGAATTATGGTAGCTAAAATAAGATACATACATATACTGTCGACTCCAACTTTTCTAATTTTCATTGAAAAACTGTACAATGGTCGTTCCATATCTCGTAGTAGATATATTTCGATCTGAGTTCATGCGCAAATTAATATTGAAATCCCCGCTCATAATCTTCGGCAAAAGACGATACTCTCCTTGGAGAATTTTTGAAATTCATTTAGAATATAGAGTAAGGACGAAATGTATGAATTTCATTATGTCATCGACAAATTTTTTCGGTGAGGTGAATACAACTACATAAAGCATGTTATTCCCATTGAGAAGCTGAAGTTCAGCCGTGTATATATTATCAATGGGTTGTGTTGTTACCCTCGTATCATTTGTTAGGCCAACGATGATTTCCTTATGCGAGTTGGCTCTATAAGTTATTAACTTGTATTTTTACATATTGCTACTTCGGCACCCCACTGACCATTGAACTGACAGACTCTTGAACTGAACGCATCATTCAAAATTAAAAATATTAACATGCTCGTCATTGCGTATCCAGATCTCGGGAACCAAGAAAATTGAGCATCCCAGCGTGACTGTATCAGTTAGGTCGAGGTGATGTGACCTGAGACCCTGGCAGTTCAATGTTAAAAACCAGACGTCATTATTATCACGTACAAAATTCGCCATTACAACCTGATTTAGCGGAGTCCCACTTTTACATCCATGATAGAAGACATGATCATTGACAGCCGACGTGATGAACAGTCCTTCGAGACTCGTTACTCGTACCAAAGCAATATACACAAGTTGTTGAATGTGTCTTTTATCGTAAGAGTATATACTATCTCGTTATAGGTACCACCCTGAGATGAATGAATTGTGGTGGCACATGCAGGTACGACTGGAAAATGATTACGCTTAACATAAATTTTCAGATTGTTGTTTCGATAGCTTTTTCTAGAAATGGGCACCAAACATCGGTCGATATTCGTTTTCTGCGCCAATCCAGATTTATGCCGCCTCACCTTCTTGCCTTGTGAATTTCTACCGAAACCCATCCAAAGTCGTTTGACATTTTTAGTGTTGACTTTTTCATCGTTCTCGTTTTCTGGTCAGGATGGCTGCATTCGATATACCTCAAATAGCCCGTAGTTCCGTTCACCAATCCATATGTTACATCAATATTGGTTTTGAGAAAGTAAGGCCGACCTGTGACAAGTGGAAGTTCGTGCGGCAAAATATTTGTGTCCACTATGCTCATTTAATGGATCTTTTGACGGAATTGCTACTCCGGCAGCCCACTGATCATCTCTCTTGAACTGAACGATGATCGTAATTCGTATTTCGTATCGTAATTTTTTTTTTTTTGATTTTTCTGATCGATGGAAATGTTGATGGTTTCTATTTCATTTTTTAAATTAGTTTTTTTTGTTTTCCCTATACTATTATACATATACATACAAGCAAGCCATGTATAGTACAAAATTGTTTTATTGAGTTTGTTGCTTTTTTTTCAAACGAAGTAGGTACATACGAACGGAAATGACGTTCGTTTCATTTACAAGTTTACTCTAATACAAAAATTTTTGGTAGGCGCGAGCAAAGATGTTTACACATCAAAAAATTAAAAATATAATACTTTTTTTTGTTTTTTCAAACTGTGTAAATAGGGGGATGGGTGTATTTTGTATGAAAGCACAAATATACTAAAGTTAAAGTTTAATGGAAAAATTACAACTGTTTCATTATCTAGTGATTTTAGCGGAAATGCACTACGGGAAGGAACAGAATTTACAATTGAAATTGTAATTATGCCTCATCCCAGATCCACTAAGGCTAATTTTAATAAATTTAATTGAATATGTTGGAAAATATTTTTCAATCCGTTTAAATTTTCCGGTCGTATTTCAAGATTCCACCCCAGTATTTGAATCGGCTAATCGGAAATGCAAGCTCAACGAATTTTTCTGAACGAATTTAATTAAAACGATGGGCGGGTGCTATAGTAGATCCGCCTACTGTTTGCAATATGTTGAGTAAGTTACAACCAATATAACAACCGTTTTCGAAAATCAACTGTTTTTGAAAATCATTTTTTTTTTTGTAATTTATAGTCCATAATCGTTACTAAAGCCATTGCTATAGCAAGCAATGTTTTTTGCTATTTATAAACGAAACTGTAGTGTACTCTGCCGTAACTATCACTTTTTTCGCTTCGATGCATTTTCGATAGAAATGTGTTCCAAACGAAAAAAATAACGCACAAAAGAATAAAAAGTTAAATTTTTGACATTATATTCACCACAAAAATTTTCACTGGTCGCGGTACAGTTAAAAATTTGAATATTCGTTTGTTCATAACAAAATGGAAAACAACAATCCGGATCAAAATTTTAACTTTTTAACTAGTTGCATTTGGAACAGCAAATCGGTTAAAAAATGAGGTAAGTTAAATATTTCTTACCACAGTTAAAATATTTAACTTTTTAACCATTTGGATCACAGACTTAGTACGTGTTTCAATTGGTTTATATGCCGCATAAAAAGTTTAAAAGTTAAAAATTGTGGTGAATAAAAATGTCAAACTTTTTATCTGCTTCAAGAGCTGATAAAATTTTTATGTGGAAAACATTTGGCTGACAAAAATATTTGTTTGTAAACAGAAATTTGTCATGTTAAAATTTTGGGAAAAATCGTAATGATTTAGATGTAAACTGGCCATAATTAACTAATAATATACATTTAAATAGTATTTATTTTACATATTTTCATATTTAAATTTGCTATATACGTTCATAATAACACATAAAATAAGCAACAATGTTAATGTCAAAATTTAAACCAATTGAAACAGATAAAAAGTTAAAAAGTTAAAAAAAATTTACCACGATTTTTTTTAACTTTTTTTAACTTTTTATGCGGCATTTAAACCAATTGAAACACGCACTTAGAAGTAAAAATATTTTTTCTTTTATGTAAATTTTTAAAATTTTCATCAAAGTAGCTTGGTTTTTCGTCGAAGCGAAAAAGTGATAGTTGCAACATGTCGGCCTTGTTTAGAAAGGAGCATGCATTATTATTCGATAGATAGAAAAAGGTTCAATGCTGCATGATAAGTTGGGCTTTCATACCACCGGGATGTTATTGATAATTTTGCATAGACATCATACAGAACTAAAGAAGGTCAATAATCAAAAGTTTTGTGATAAAAGTTTCAGATAGTGAACCCGTAATCTACGATGTTGTTGTCGATAATTCTAAGTTTCTTATAGTGCAATTAGATCGAGATTGTACTGAGATGCCTTATGAGTATTCGGTTACTGTAAAAGGACCACAGCTCTCACACACTAGGCTAAGTGTTACGGAGTAACTTATTTTAAACAATAAGTTAAAACTTTTTATTTTGAAATTGCTCAAAAAAATTTAAATTAGAAAATTTAATAATTTTGGGAAGAAAGTAACGAAAGATGAAACGACCGGAATTGAATCGAAAACTGAAAACCGTTCTTTTTCCTTTCAGTTCCTTCTTTAAATTTCTGTTGTAACATTGAAAAAATATAAGTTTAAAATGTAATTTTAGCATGAAACCGTTTGCTCCGGCGCGAAACCCTCCAAACACCAATATTTTAAAATAATGAAATCAAGATCTAGTATTACAAACAAATTTAACAGTAAATGCTAATTTCTTTATTTCTTTGTTATTTTAGGAATTTGAAATATATACACGATAGTATATTATTCAACGGGCATATAATGATGTCCTTTATGCATGAGGGTGAGATAGAATAAACGTCAATTAAATATTTTTGATTTTTGATGTTATGATCGAACGAATTTTGATATTTCAATTTAACTAATAAAAATGACATTGCAGACTACAGTAATACCCGTTTTTAACATGCTCTGTTTATAACGGAAACTTGGTAAATTAAGTAATCTTATTTATTTGTATTTTAAAGACCGCCCAGAGCGAAAATACAAATCAAAACCGGAACTAAAAGTTGTCTGTAACACAAACCAAAACGGTATTATCAGTAGTTTCATATTCTGCTTTTTGCAGAAAATAATTTGTTTTGACAAGAAGTGGATTTGTTTTAAGGCTGTATAGTACTCAAATTGTTAATGTATAATTGACGGATTAATACATTATTATCCAAATAAAATGTTTAGTTTGTCAATGGTTTATCGGTTTTTTGAAACGAATAAATCAATTTTTTCAATATTTTACCTATAAAAAGCGAAAAGGTTTGCATCAAGAATATTCAAGAGTTGAAAAACATAAGATCGAGGTATTAATACATGATTATCAAGATTAGTCTTGAAATGACGTAAAAAATGTAAAGTTTAGTTTACAAATATTAAAAATTTCGATTTTTATAGATCGAAAAATTACGTTAAACGATAAGTTTATTTGTTACGCCGCAATGCTGACTTTTTGGCAAATTTATTATCTCTTGGTAGCAATTCACAAAATAAAAAGTGTGTCCAAGATAAGTGGTTATTAATTTATTATTATATGCAATGTTTAGATAAGCAGTAATGAAAAATAATAAATTAATTGATTAATTTTACACATACAAACAATATGTTAAGTTTAGTAAGCAAATTGTACAAAATTTTGGTATTAACATTTATCAAAGAAACAATCCTTTATAGCATACATTTTAGGGGCATTTAAATATCGATATCGAAAAAGAGATTTGTTTTCTCAATACCACACAGCCTTATTTATAGAAATTACAAATAAAATAAAATTATGAATAAACGAAATTATATTACAAATTTTGTGTAAAGTATTCAATTCAAGTTTTGACTTTCATTCACAGCCTATGAACAAACGCTCCCCAAAGTTCATCTTCCATTGTTATTGAATCGTTAATATATTGTTGAGGTTTCAGCCAGCAGTCCAATAATTAACACTTGATTAGAATTCTAATTGCACTCAATTCAAAATCCCGAAATTGAAAAGTTGAAACAGAATTTGGGTGTTTCCGTGTTTCTACTCAACCCACTGCTACCATGATTATGGTTTGGTGAATGGTTAAAAACAGATTAACGGGGCCATTATTTTATTAATAAAAATTGTACAATGACCATTAAATGAAATTTAATTATAGTATTCAGAAATGTATAATGGGTTGTATTTAAATCATGTTCAAAATGGTGTAGAATGAACCGTTACGGTGCGATACAAACTAGTAGAGAAATAACAAGTTGACGAAGGTAAGCGAAATTGGAAGACCGACTTAACTTGACAGAACTAGAAATTTTTTTGTTAACAAGATTTTATAATTTGTATCGACTAACTCGTGTATCACATACACATAGTTCTAAGTCTATAACAGTTATATCTTTGAATATCTTAAATATCTTTAAGAAGTCGTATAATATACATTTTAGAACGATCAACGTTTCGATCTTAATTAATATTTCTGTTCGACCTTTAGAAAATGTAAATTGAATATTAAAATTTATACGATCGTTAAAAGTTAAAATTATCTATTATATACGCTCTAAGATATTGCACATAAAATAATGTTACTTAAAAATAATTAAAAAATTTATAAATTCACTAATTGCAGTGTAGCCTTTACCCAATACTACAAGAAGTATTATTTACTGCTTTCTATAATCTATACCTATTCTAATGATTATAATACGAGTAAATCGCATGATAAAAATTTAATGGTAGTCTGTATTTATATGTAGTAGAAAAATTAATTTCGTAAAATAAATTTGTAAACAGAAATCAAATAAGCACGAAGTTAAATTATTCAATCAAATTAAATTAGAAAACAAATTAATCATTATTTATTATTATTTTAAATAACCAAACAGTAATCCCACACATTATGTTGGTTCATTGCGCGACGTTGCAAAATTACAAAATGATTTTTATTATTCACGTGAACTTCTGGAATTTCTCGTGTATCATTATATCTATCAACGATGGACTTGCAAGTGACACTAAACACCATAAGGAATTAAAAAAATGCCCCTGCTTAAAAGAATTCGTAGCTAATTTATCTATTGGCCTTCTAATTTCCATAGATGCCCCTATATGACCGGGCACCAAAATAAGTATTTTTAACATCATTTTGTCATTGATCATCATAATGTGTCCAACATTTTTATTTGATAATGTCACCAAACAATAAATCTGGTCCAATTGTGTGAAGGCACTAACACATTTATTATCCCAAACAGATATAGTTTTTGTTAATCGAGTACGAAAATTATGTTAGATCGTCATATCAGACTTACAACTCGTTAAACAAAAAATATCTTAAGGAGTAAATAAAAATGTCGAACATTACAAATATTCAAGGTATGGATGTGATATATCAACCAGGTTTATAAACAGCACTAATGGTTGTTCTATGTTCTACAAAACAAGCACTTGCTGATATTAAATTAAAGCTGATATTAGATTAAATTAAAAACATTCATTTTAATAACATCAAATTAAACTACAAAACGATTGCCTCGTATCTAATAAATGGTAATCGGACGTACGATATATGATTTTTATTGATGAGTACGTAATGGTGCATGCTGAATATATAGGATTTGTGGTTATCATAAGTAAATGTTCTAAAATATAGGTTTTTCAGATTAAATGAAACCATTTCCAAATTGAACGAAACTTTTTACAGATTACCAGACACCTTTTTCAAATAAAACGAAACCATTTCCAAATTTAAAGAAAAACATTATTCAATTGGAATGAAACCTTTTATAATTACTTGATCACCTTTGAATTATTGAGATTCATAAAGGATAGACTATAATAAATACTAATTTAGCTGTTTTCAATTTAAAATTTAAAATTATTTATATATTATAAATTCAACAAAAAATTTATTTAAAATTCAACGGCATGTTATTTAAATAAATTTACGGCAATATTTCGCCTGCCGCTGCAGCAGGAAGTGTATGATCATCATATCCATTATGAAGTTCGTAGAGTCCACAAATGTTATTGAACTCACATTCTCCCTTATAACTTCCACCATATTATGTTCCCTCGTTGAACCCAATGAATTTCTAGCATTTGCTTTTATTTTTGAAAATGCCTGTTCTATTGGGTTCAACATGGGGGAGTACAGTGATATAAACCTTAAATGATTTCCTGCGTTTTCTATTATATTCTTGGCCCGGGAGTCAATCCGCGTTCCGTGAAAAGATGAAAATGAAAAGTTTTTTCATTAGCAATCGAGTAGGTTTGCATTCCCCATTAGAAATTTTGATTTCACACAGTAAAGGATGAAACACACCAAGAGCTGCGCAACATATTCCAAACAATACACACAAGCGGCTGCGAATAAGTGTGCACATCAAGCAGCGCAGCAGTTTATTTTGTTTTTGTAGTAAAATGCACTTGTCTCAATTTTATTGAGGTTATGAGTAGCATCAAAGAGCAGTCTATTGAAGCTGCTGGGTGTGGAACCTATTGATGCCTCGACAGATGCAACTTCATTCAATATAATTTTTTTTAATTTAAATTTTTCTATTAAAATTACAAAATATTTGATTTCTTTTATTGGAAATACGTATATTTCCACACGAGCTATGATCTTGTTACATTTGCCGTCTTACTTTGAGAAATTTACAACAACAATCCCATATATGTAATTCCAAATTGGAATTATTTTAGACAAACTTTTCTGCTGGTATAGAATTATTCTATTCTACCTGTAGTTTTAATGTTCACCACCAGGGCAATTTTATTGAATACTTTTATTTTTAAATGTTGGCAATAAAAATATAAAAGTGATTATTATTATGTTGACATCGCATTTTTCTAAACTACACGAGCAATTAGTTACGATTTGTAATAATATTCAATAATGTTCTAGCACATTACTATTTAATTGAATGTATTTAGTTGCATTTTTACGTTGTTTTCAAATTCAAAATGTAATTGTTACCAACTAATAAAACTAAATTAAAAATATCTTTGGTTGTTACTTTGAGCACAAATTAATTCTATTCCAGAATGGTTTTAACTTTTGCCAAAGTAAGACGACAATTAAATAAGCGAATAAGGCAATATTTAAATTGGCTGCTCGCTGCTGCTGCTTGGTGTGTTTCATCCTTAAAGCTCAAAACAACAAGAGCGACAACGACGAGCGTCGACGAATAAGTAAAAAATATCGCCACGATATCACTTTAGCTAAGAGAACAAGAGCGTCAGCGTATGGCGATAAAAAAACAACCACAAATGACATAATGACGACATATTTTATTTATGTCAAAATCGATTCTAAAAATTAGCATACTCGGATAATAAACATTTTAAAATTATAAAATTTTTTTATGTTTTATGTTTTTGGCATATGACGTTGGGGCGTTAACCACTTATATATATAAAAAACAGTTGGCAGCATTGTTTCGTTGGCGATAAAAATAGAAATATGTGGTCTTACTTTGGGAAATATTATTCCCATTCGAATAGGAATGAAATTTGTGCCCAAAGTAAGAGCCAAGCGGTTTTTTTTTATAATTTTATCGGTTGGTACAAAAATCTAATAAAATCAAACGAAGCGTGCGTTTTACTTTTATGTCATAACAAATATTTATGAAAATATAAAATGCGTTTTCGTCGTAAATGTGTCTTATTTTTCAGATTAATTTAGCATCGGAGTTAATTTTTTGTATCGTTGATTTATATCGTTTGGTTCTTTATGCGATAACAAAATAAAAATCTAATTTATTTTATTGTTGATAAATTTAAAATTGACTTTTCTTGTTAAGACGCCAACCCATAAAACAATAATTTTCGGAAAAGTTGCTCTAGTGGTCAATAGCTTAACTTTGCGTAGAATAATTTTATTCCTATTCCAACAAAAAGTTGGAATGAAACTATTCTGGTTGGAATGAAATGTATGGCGTTGTTGCTGTAAAATTCCCAAAGTAAGACGCTAATAGACTCGAAATTTATTTCAACGAGAGAATCGTCGTCGCCTGCGTCGATGGTTGTGTTTGTATTACATGTTTTCGGTGTTTTGTAATATGACAGGCGATTTCGCTCACCGCCTTCGCTCTTGTTCTGTTTTGAGCTTAAAATTTAAAATTAAGTGCAAATAATTCAAACTACTAGCCAATGTTGCCAATGAAAAAAACTTTTCATTTTTTCATGGAACGCGAATTGACCTCCCTAATGAAAATGAAAAGTTTTTTTCATATGCAATCTAGTAGTTTTTTAATTATTGGCACGGAATTTTAAATTCCACTGTGTGAAATCATAATTTCTTATGGGCAATTCAAACCTACTCGATTGCAAATGAAAAAAAAAATTCATTTTCATAATTTCATGGAACGCGAACTGACTCTGCACAGTATTGTGGCTTTGGGTATTATCCATTATAAAATAATATCCAGTACTCTATAACTTTGCAACGAGTTCTTCAATGAAGTCGCAAGCTTGAAATTATTTTGTAAGGGATAATGCCCCGATCCGTCAACCCTGCTATCAAGGTAACATTTTGACCTCTTATTGTAGGAAGGATAAATCGAGCAGATGTATTTTTCTTCGAACGAGCGTGTCTTCGGTGTAAACGGGGGTTAACGCCGGATTCTTTGATCAAAATTAATCTATCATGATTCTGCGATAAGCCCATACTGAAATTATACATACATATTACTATATATATTGTTATACGATATCAAATCTCAGTATTAAATTCAAAGGCGATCAAGTAACTATAAAAGGTTTCATTCCATTTGTCAGAAAAACCTCGATTTAACGGACTAATTGGGGGAGTCCGTTAAATCCGGATGTCCGTTAAATCCGAATGGAAAATTGTTAAATTTAATTGACTATAGATTTTGCACTTGTTCTGGAATATGGCCACCTAGGACAGAACTCGTTTATCTCTTAACCGATTATTAAGGGATTTTGTTTGTTGGATGGAAGTGAGATTCATAAACAGAAGTTTTTAGAAGAAGTTCTCGAATATGGCCATCTGGGAATCAGTTCAGACATTTCTTAGCTGATCATGTTGGGATTGGGTGAGTTGGATGGAAATGGAATTCTTAAATTATTATTGAATGAATTTCAGGAATATGGCCACCTCGGACGGAACTCGTTCATGGGATTCTTAAAAATTTTTTTGGAAGAAGTTCTGGAATATGGCCAAATCGAACGGAACTCGGAACTCTTAACCGATTATGATGGGATTGGGTATGCTGGAAGAAAATTGGATTATTAAATGATTTTTGGAAGAAATTCTAGAATATGGCCACCTGGGGTGGAACTCGAGCAATTTTTACCCGATTATGATGGGATTGCGTAAGTTGGATGGAAATGGGATTCTTAAATGATTTTTGGAAGAAGTTCTGGAATTTGGCCATATGGATTATGAGCTCTTGTATTGCAAGTACCTCAAAAGTGTAAATTTTCACTTGGTTGTAAAGGTTCTGAAGATCTCATGATCTTAGAAGACATAATTCATGTTCCCGTGAACAGTTTTTGAGGTCGTTGTTTATAAGAATTACTGGATCCGAGCCCTTTGTGTAGGGTTCATAATGTGATTTTTTGTGAGAGTAATAGTGGTTGACCTGTCGCTCAACCCACTAATCCCATGAGTAGGAAAGGCATCCTGCCTTACCAGAAACATGTTAGCACCAAGAGCCGCTTGCTTCAAGAAAAACGCCTGCTTATTATCGAGTTCCGCCCTAGTTTAAATTTTCGAGTTTCGTGGCGATATTCCAGAATTTCTTAAACAAACCATTTAAGAGTTCCTTTTCCATTCAACATACCCAATCCCATCATAATCAGTTAAGAATTAAACGAGTTCCGTCCCAAGTAGCCATATTCCAGAATTTATTCCAAAAGCCATACAAGAATCCCATTTCTATCCAACTTACCCAATCCCATCATAATCAGTTAAGAATTGAATGAATTCCGCCCCAGGTGGCCATATTCCAGAACTTCTTCCAAAAATCATTTAATAATCCCATTTCCATCCAACATACCCAATCCTATCATAATCAGTTAAGAATTGGTCGAGTTTCGTCCCAGGTGGCCATATTCCAGAATTTCTTCCCAAAATCATTTAAGAATCTCATTTCCATCCAACATACCCAATCCTATCATAATCGATAACCGAAAAGTGAAAAATAAAAAAATTGTCCGTTAAATCGAGCGTCCGTTAAATCGAGGTCCGTTAAATCGAGCGTCTGTTAAATCGGGGTCCGTTAAATCGAGCGTTTACTGTAGTTTCATTCTAATTGTAAATGGTTTCAGTTCAATTGAAAAAAGTTTCATTCCAATTGAATAAGGTTTCATTAAATTTGGAAATGGTTTCCTTTTATTTGAAAAAGGTTTCTGTTAATTTGTAAAAAGTTTCGTTCAATTTGGAAATGGTTTCATTTACTCTGAAAAACCTAGATATCTTCTGGGTGATAAAACCAAATACCATGTATTGACAGATTACATCGTTCGTAACAAATGCTGAATACTTGAATGTGGCGTACAGATGCCCTGTTGATGTTACTTCTGCTCTCAAGGCATACTGCTGTTGAACTAAATTAAATTTATAAACCTGCCTCCCACATTGTTGTCGTTACCTGTGTTAGATAACGCATTCTATCTCCCACATTAATATACCAGAAACCAGTAAATTCATGACGATTCATGAATCACAATGTTTAACCTCACCAAATGTCATAGGTATATGAGAATCATTTCTCAACCATTTGAGCTGTTCAAGACACACATAATCATTTAGATATTTTTCGCCAGTATGGCTAATGATAGAGTACGCTCACTTTTAATAAAGGTTTGAACCTATAGTGCTGCTCAAATAATAAAACAACCAAAATCCAAGAAAACAATGATTTATGAGAAATGTGCTATAACATCAAAATGTAAACAAAATATGGCATCAAAAGGAGCGCTCTTTATAAAACCCGGCATACGGAGCACCTTACATATCACCTCGATCAAGTACTGATCATTACGCAACCTGCAACGATGCTTTTCATGAAGTTGTTATAATAACAAACTCGTCAGATTTAGTTCTTGTGTCGGAATTTTGAACAGATGCGAAACCTTTATTTGTGGACGCCCTGCTAGGTTATGATTTAAACCAAAGAAACACAATTGCTAATAATCGTGATAGATTATTGGATCTTGTCTCCACCACGCCATTGACAATTTTAAAATTTCTGAATCCGTGTTACCTTTTCTCATAAATGATATCAATCACAAATCGTTAGATATTGTATTTGACTTGAGATGTTGTATTGTAACTAATTTAATGGCGGTTCGGAACACCTATAACCAATTCCAATGATATAAACGAAAACGTTGACAATATTAATGACATTATGCTGCGAAGCTTCGAACTTTATGTACCTATAAGCTGTAAACCACAAAATTTTCAACCTCAGTGGTTCCATGATAGAATAATTAACTTAAAGTAAAACGGAAGTCGAAAGCGTATGCCAAACAGGTCGTATCTCGATCAACTTCAAGAAACAATCTAAGTAAATCCAACAAAATTTTGAAATTACCTAAGGGATAAACGCAAAATTGAAGGATACCCTGCTAAATGACCTACCACAACACCAGCTCCTCAGACGCCGCTGAAAGGTTTGCACCATTTTTTCAATCAGTCTATAGGCCAAGCGTTACTAGTGGATTGATCGACCAACCCAGCAATAACAACGTATCAATAACTCGTCCTGTTATTTTTGAGGACAACATTTTATCGCCTTTAAAAAGTCAGGTTTGTACACGGTTGTTGTCTTTACAATATACCCTCTTATATTCTGAAGGAGTACGCTGACACTTTAACAGTTCCATTATGTTATCTATTCAATGACTCCTTAAGCATCGGCGTGTTTCCCGAAAAATGGAAAATTTCAAAAATTACACCAATTTTTAAATCCGGTAAACGAGATGACATCAAATGCTACAGAGGAATATCAACTTTATCATCAATTCGTAAATTGTTTGAATTAGTTATAGGCATCAACTTTAAATCCACAATTGTACGTCATATATCAATAAACTAGCATGGATTTATACCTGGCCGATCCACATCTAATCTGTTGAATTTACCAGTAAAATAATTAACGAGATATATAGAAACACCATCAAGTTGATGTAGCGTATACACGGATTCAGCAAAGCATTTGATTCTTTCTGTCATCATGTAGCACTCCAGAGTTTATTCGCTTTTGGGTTTTCACTCGATTGCATAAATTGGTTTAAGTCATATCTATGAAAGCGGCGACAATTTGTAATAATGAGAAATGGGAAATCAAACGTGATTAAAGCTACGTCTGGTGTTCCTCAAGGATAGATAACCCATCGAGCCCTGGATTTTTTTGTTCATAGATCGAATAATCGAGATAATCAAAAACTCATATTTGCGGATGACGTGAGAATTTTTCGTACTGGTCCTTTACTTATAGAAATGCAAAATTATGTCTTTTATAAAAAAAATTGAAGATATTGATTGTTAGAGAAAAGTGACTGGGATTATGGACTCCACGTTTTTAGCACCCCATCGAAAGGTTTTGACATTGATGATTGAATACGTTTGGTCATCGTTTGGTCAGGATTGCTCACTATAGTTTTTATCGTTTGGTAACTTACGATTAAACGGTAAATAAATAATGAAACTTAAACAAAACAAAAAAATTCTAGGTATAGCCTCATTCCTAGACAATCATACCGATTTTATCAAATTTCGTTAGGTAATCGTTAGGTCAGGATAACACAACATTGGATAACACATTTTGACGTTTGGTCATTAATGGGTTTTTTTTATTGCAAAAAAATGAAATCAAACTTGTATTATTTCAATAAGCAGTAGTTTATTTGTCAATTTCATTTTACAAAAATAATAACAAATCCAGTTAGAATATTCCATTTAGATAAAAATTTATGTTTTTCAAAGAATTGTATCTAAAGTTGAAGACATAAGTTAAATCTATTCATTTTTTTGGTTCTTCATAACTTGGCAACAATTAAATGCAAAACGTCATTTAGATTTATACAATCTTATAACAAACAAACATATTAAAGATTGAGTCCAAAAGTTACCCAAACATGGACCGACGACCGAGTCGGTGATTGTCCGATAACTGTACCATGAAATACCTGATTTCTGGAACACCTTACCCGATGTGGGTATTTTACAGTGTTTTATCCCGTGTTGTCATAAGACTTTTATTAGTGTATGTTTCGGTTATTTGTAGGACGAAGCCATCAATGAATAATTGGTCAATATTGAAGAGATATATCGGTCTTAATTGAGGAATTTGTCATGACTAATATCGTGATTATTTTTCAAAATATTCGGTAAATTTATATAGTTTGCTGTACATCATTAGTTAATACCCGCCAAAATTCGCCAAAACTAGGTTAATTTAAGTGTGAAATTGTGGATAGTATTATTCAGATGTTTTTAGTGATTTCCCGTTCTAACCTTCTAAGGTTTCCATTTTTGCTCCATTACAGGCCGAAAACGGTTAGAAAATATAAGTATTATATTTTCATTTGTATTTACAAATGAACTAATCACTTAACACAACACCAAAATATTATGTAAAAATTGCACAAAATGTACTTTAAAAATTCTACACACGTCCGCTTTGAAATAATTTTGAAGCGCATCTAATTATTAAAAAAAATTATTGCTTAATTCAGAAGGCAACACACACATACACTTATAAAGAATCAAAATTTTGGCGAAATTTTTATGTTCTTTTGTTTTATTTTATTGGAATTGCGAACACCTGTAACGATAAAAATTTGGATTTTGTCTCGTCAGATGTTCGTTACAAACCCGTGCATTATTTTTTGTGCAGATGTTCGCATTGCAACAATAACAATTTTGATTTATCTTTTTTTTGATTTGTCTTGTTTTCGTTTAGAAACTCGTGCATTATTTTTTTAAATTTTATCCGAGTGTCGGGTAAAATGGGACCGGTGTAGCTTGTACGGCGAGAAATTGTTTGTCGGGATGAGGATTATCACAAATCCAACGATCGGAATAATTTGGTCGACTGTCGTTGAGGATTGTTAATTTCGTTTGGTCATCCCTTATAGAAAACGATTAATTGCGAAAATTCGAATAAAACTCACCTTCCCTCACAATTTGAAGTGTTCGGGTTTGGAAACTTAAGTAGAAATAGTTAAGAAAAATAAAGAAAATTTTCTTCTCTATTAAACAGTTCAAACTACATATATCACTTTTAAAGTTATGCCTAGCCCTTCACAAATTTTGGAAACAGACGCTATTGCCGTCATAAGAAAATTAATTTCATATTTTAAAATGAAAATGGACTCCTCGGAATGCTCACCGAGAGGTGCGTGAAGAACGTCGTGGCATTTTATTAAAAGCGCGAGAATTAGAGATGGCGTCAATTAAAATAGAAATCAATGAAAGTTTTGACAAATCAAATCATCGAAGACTTGAAGACGAATGCTTCAGTAATAGTTCCGATGATGATGATTTGGAAGCCCCAGGGTTAGATAACGCTATGTTATGGTACCATTATGTTATGGTATCGCTAAGTGAAAAATTGTGAAACAAATTACGAGATTCTGACTCAACCCAATATAACGAAAGAAAGTACAGTGTTTTAAAAAATGTATGTGGACTGATTTACTAACCGAAGAATTTGTGCTTTCGGATGTAAAAATACAAACATTTATGAACACGAGGATAGTGTTCACCACCTAACAGTTAAAGGTAAAATACCTAAAATACGTCAGAGTAAGAACTGGAAAATCATGAAGATGTTAGAAGACCTTGTATATATTTTAAAATATAAATTAAAGGAAAACAACAATAACTTGTTCGTGAATGTAAAAATGTTTTTATAAGTAAACAGCTTTAGTTTGTGAAGTTTACGTGAACAGTGAAGTTTCATGTAGATCTGTCAACTCATTCGTATATTAACAGCTGTTCAAAGTTAACGTGTCACAGTATTTTTTTACAATGGAAAAAATTGAATATCGTGCAATGTTGAAAGTCTAATTTTTGGAAGGTGTACCAGCAAAATAAGTTCATGAACGCTTGTTAAAGTGTATTAGAGGACTCTTCACCTTCAATTAGAACAGTAGAAAGATGGGTTGCTGAATTTAAACGTGGTCGTACAAATCTTGAAAATGATGCTTTAAAAAGTTCATCAACACCAGAAATCGTAGCAAAAATACGGCATATGGTTTTTGAAGATTATCGATTAAGCGAGAGAGATTTAGTAGAAGACCTAGGTATCTCATTAGACAGTGTGAGCAGTATTTTGACTGAAGTTTTGGGTTTCAGAGCGCTGTGTGCACAATGGATGCCGCATTCGCTAACAATGGAACAAAAAAACATTTAGCGTCGTTTCATCACTATGGATGCGACTTGGCTCTACCGGCATGATCCTGAATCAAAACAAGAGGCTAAGGAGTGGTGTGAACCCAGTACTTTGGATCCGAACCGAGTTAGGGTCCAGGAAACGGTCAACAAGAAGGTATTATTATCAGTTTTTTGGGATGTAAAACGAATTTTCTACGTGGGTTACCTCCAAACCGGTAAAACAATAAACTCAGATTATTGTTGAAACCTTTAAAGTAATCTGTGAGAAAAGATCTGTATATCGATTTTGTCCCAAAATGGTGCCAAACGAAATGAGTGTCATTTTGTTTGTTTATTCTATTATCCATTGTAAATGCCATATTTTTGTGTTGTTTACAAGACAGTGTTACTTTTTGAATTATTTATCTCGATTTATTTTATATTTAGTAAAATATTATTTTATTTGTAAAATTTATGAAATTTAAAATAAATTTACTTATCAAATTTTACTAATATATATATAAAATTAATTTATGACAAAAAATATTAAATATAAAATATATTAGCATGATAAATAATGATAATCCGCAGCTCGAGAGCAGACGTAATGTGTTGAGAAAAGAAAATAAGCATCATAACAATTAAACCGATTCGCTCGGATCGCGTTATTTTGGTACAGGTCATCATAAAATACGAACAAAAGAAAAATACAAATACAGAGACATAATTGTGTATTATACACTGTCTACGTATTCGATTATTTTTTCTTCACTCATTTTCACTCATGGGACAAAATCGATATACTCGATATACTGGTTTACAGAAGAAATAAATACTTTTTCATCAAGACAACGCACCCTCTCACACAGCTTAAAAAACCATCGCGGAAATCAGTAAATTAAGATTTAGCTCCCTCTTTCTGTTCTCATATTTAAAAACATGGATGCGTGGAAAACGATTTTCATCGAATCAAGAGGTAATAGCAGCCGTGGAAGCGTATTTCGAGAGTCTTCCGGATTCTCACTTCAGGGATGGAATCCATAAATTAAAGAATCACTGGAACAAGTGTATTGAGAGTTCAGGGAAATTATATTGAATAACAAAATGTATTTCACACCATAAAATCGTGCTTTTCTTATCAAACGTCAAAACTTACTGAGCAACCTATTATGTAGCAATACACTAATTTTGTATACAAATAAAAGTATAACACCCTTGCACACAAGCTCATGACCTTATGGGAAACAAGTATCTGTCTACATAAGATATTCATTTTGTAAAAGTTAGTCGAATCAGTATTTTGAAGTAAACCAATAATATACATAAAATTTAATTACAACATTTAACTATAAAAATATAAATTAATAAAAAAGACGTAAAAAATTACAATATCTTATTGAGAGTTTTATGGTTTAAATAACACTTAATTTAATTCGTAAAAATCATAAAACATAAATTACGCTAAACCTTTAACAGTACAATAAATTATAGTTAGTAAATAAAATTAAAAATAATGAGTACCCCTTTGCAAACCATTGAAAGTGAAAATTATTAATAAACGATTTAAATATTCATCATATTTAAGCATTCATTACACAACAGTAAGAAAAATGATCCTTTATTGTGTAGCCCTTATGATCGACTGTCAAAGTTTAAATAAATTTGAACGGGTATTTTACATTACTTGCGTTGTGGCTCTCAACGAATTTCCAAAATTCAGACATTTAAATAGGAACTTTTGTGAAAAACGCTCTGTTGAATCCCTTATTTCGGATATGTCAAGTAGAACGACACTTTTGAAGCTGCCTCTAAAACCAATGAAAATAACGAGCAAGAATGTAAAATCATAATGTGGTTAAAAAATGAATACAACCTAGTAAGAGATTTTGTAATAAATTTGCAAAACGTGTAGAGAACTCTTATTTATTTAAAATAAAACTGAGTTTTAGTTGAATCAGGTTCGTATTTTATTTATTCGAAAAACAATACGAACCTCATTCAACTAAAAATCAACTTCAAAACTTCTCTCCAAAAATTATAGTGTTACCACTATTACTAAAATAATAAAAAAAAAGAAAACACCATCCATAGTGGCATCTAATGATTATATAAAACTATTAAATAACTGTACGTTACTTTTCTACAGCTACTACATTCGGCCATTCTGACGACACAATTGACCCCAATTGGCTTGAAACAGCTTCGTATTGAACGGCGCTGAAACTCCTCTGTACGGTCTTGTCGTCAACTCCAGGAATGTCCTCAACACGATAAAGTTCACCCTCTAAACATTCGGTTACCAAATATGGTCCGCGGTATTTGGTCAACAATTTTCTATTAATGCCAGCTTGATTTATCACGTTCTCCGAGAGTAGATACTCCTGATGATGACCTAACAAGTCGAAATCGATGGAGTGATTTTTTAAACTTATTGAAAAATATTCAAAATATTCTGCGAAACAAAAACAAGTGATTAATAAAAATGTGTTTATTAAGTAAAAATGTGTTAATTAAGTGCACGTTCTACTCGTTTTCGATCGAAATACTTTTTATTTTGTATTTGGGATTTTAGGGTATTATCAACAATATTTTTTCGAATATTTGTAAAATCACGTGGTTCAACATTCCGCCTATAGTACTGTTCCAGTTCATCATTTCGAATGTTTTGATTTATACCAAATAAAGCTATCGAAGGAATATTTTGAATATTATAAATTCGACATCACTCAATACGAGATCCCAACTCAATTTCTTTTCAGAATTACATAACTTGGCTAGTATATAGGTAAAAGAGTGCGGTTATACTTTTCGATTTGACCATTGGATTGTGGTGATGCGGTTGCATTAAACACAACATCAACTTTAAAACTTTTATTGAATTTTTGGAATTCGTCGGATTTAAAACCAGTACCTTGAACGGAAATTACTCGCTTCGGAGCACTAAAAGTCGAAAAGTAGTACTTGAGGTGTTTAATTACTTCAGATGTACCTGTCGTTTTATACGGATACACTTTTAGGTATTTTGTGAAAGAATCGGTTAATGTTAAAATGTACTTATTACTAAGTTTTGTATTTCCTAATAGACCTAAATGATCGATATGAATAGTATCGAAAGGTTTATCTCTCTTATCGAAAATATGAAGATATCCTTCGAGTCGTCCATCCTTGGGTTGATAGACTAGACATTTGACACAATTTTTAATTAATTGGCGGTCAACCTTAGGTTTCATACGCGGAAACCAATATCGACAACGGATTTTTCTAATGTTTTGCCTACGTCCGGTTTTACGGTAACTATGTTACGGTAACTAGGTTTTCACGTAATTCAAACGGTTTATTTTTGCCATTGTTAATAAGATTGACATAAACGAATTTAATAGTTTTATCGGTCAGTTGAAACAATGCGAATCTTTGTGATAATGTACATTAATGGTTCAAATGAATGATACTTCCGCTCACTATCGTTTGTGCGCTTGCTATAGTACATCACCGGATGGAAATAACCATCTGTTGCTTGCTTTTGAACCAATATAGCGCCGAAGCCCTTTTGGCTTGCGTCAGTACATAGCTCCGTTTCATAATTCGGATTATACAGACTGGTGTAGAAACTAATTTATGTTTCAACAAATTGAAAGCAGAAATTTCATTTACTTCAAATTTCAAAGCAACATACTTACGAAGTAGGTTATGTACCGTAATCTAGGTTTAGTTATAATTGCAAAACCCTGAATGAATTTACGGGAAAAATTTGCAAGTCCTATAAAACGATTTAGCCCTTGCACATCAACCGGTATTGGAAAATCATTTATAGTTTCTATAGGGTTTTCCAATAAGGGTGATATGATTTCTTGTGAAACACACTAATTAGTAATTGTTAAGGAAATTGAAATGTTTTTTATTTAATGTGAAGTACAATCGATACAATTAATTTCTGAATAAAACGTCATTCAAATGGCCTCCACGACTTCTTCTGCAGGAACGAATTCGATGAACCCAATTTTCGAGCACTTTTTCCACTAAATCAAGTCGTATGTCATGAATAGCACGTTCAATATTGACTTGTAAAGCTTGAAGAGATTGTTTATTGCTAAAGACTAATGACTTCAAATAACCCCACAAGAAATAGTCTAATGGTGTCAAATCACAACTTCTTGGAGGCCAATCAATATTACAATTTCTTGAAATAATCGAATCTCCAAACTTTTCTCGTAATAATTCAATTGTTGCACTTGCTGTGTGGCACGTAGCCCCGTCTTGTTAGAACCAAATGTTGTCAAGATCAACTTCTTCCAATTTCGGCCATAAAAAGTTGGTTATCATCGATCTATAGCCATCTCCATTGACAATAACGGTGTTACCAGTTTCATTTTGAAAAAAAATACGGACCGATAATTCCACCAGACCAAAAACCACACCAAACTGTCAATTTAGGTGAATGTAATGGTTTTTCATGAATAATTTGTGGATTTTCTTCGCACCAGAATCGACAGTTTTGTTTATTTACCGCACCACTCAGATGAAAGTGAGCCTCATCGGAGAAGATGATTTTCTTAAAAAAAAATCGTTATCGTTTTCAAGTTGTTCCAAGTAAAAATCAGCAAATTCACGACGTTTACGGTGGTCCAATGGCTTCAGTTCTTGAGTGAGAACAATTTTATACGGATTCAAACCCAAATCCTTTCTCAAAATCCGCCAGGTTGTGGCTTGAGACAGTCCCAATTCTTGAGAACGTCTTGGAATCAACAAATTGCGGTCTTCAGCAACACTTGCCTGAACGGCAGCAATGTTTGCATTACTTCGAGCGATTCTTTGTCTTATTGGCACTTGAACATTATGTAAAGAAAATGTACGCTCAAAATTTTCAACAATTCGACGAATAGCGAGTACACTTGGACGATTATTACGACTATAAAATGGCAAAAGCGTACGAAAAGTTGCAATTGGAGAACGATTATTTTGATAATAAAACTGAATAATTTGTAAACGTTGTTCTTGCGTATATCTCACCATGATGAAATTGTAAACATTACTGAATACAATGAAACAAAAAATGACAGATCATGACATATTACAAATGGCCGAAACGTCACTTAAAAATCATATCATTCCTATTGGAAAACCCTATATCTCAAAAATTCTAACTTCGGTTTTAAAAAATATGATTTTGAAACATTCATCTCCAAACAATTACTACGCATTAAACTCAAAACTTGATTCAAAAGAATATAGTGATCTTCTATTGTTACGGTAGCCGAAGTCGAAAGGACATTTTACAAAATCAAACTGTCCGAAAATATCCTTTTTCCTTGTAATTTATCTAAGCAATCTTCTATTATACGAAGCGGAAACCGATCTTTCAACGTTACTTTATTCAACACGCGGTACAGTCAGCACAACACGACTAGCATAATCGCTTTTACTTGGCTGTATTATATTTTTAGGCAAAAGATCGTTAACTATATTCCGTTACCTACATTCCGATCATAATACGAAAACCTTCTCTTCTGGTCTAAACCAAAAGTTTGGTAGTTTTCAATTCGATTTCATAATCCCGAGATACATTGTCGACATATGGACCAACGTTATATTTACCTTCGTTTTCGCTATCGTTGTCGTTGTAATTAATATTAAGAACTTACAGAAAATAGGAGGTTGAAAATAGTAATCCTAGCTGAATGGTGTTTGATTTTTCCGTGCGAATTAAATTTTCCACATTTTTTTTTTAATTTTTCCAAACCTTAAAACGTTTTGTTTACTTTGTATTTATTAATTTTACAGACATATTTAAAATATTAAAAGTGTACATATTATAAGAAGTGTAAATATTGTAAATAAGTGTCGTTTTTTTTGTTGTTCTGTGTCCGCGAAGTTAATAGAAATGGTGGTTAATAATTGTGTTGTTTGTGCTAGTGAAAAGGATACAAACGTTATTAATTGCAGAGTTAAGTGTGTTAACGTGCATTGATTGGTTCTGCGATGGTTGTAATAACTTTTTCAAAATGCAGTGTGATAAATTTACTGATTTATCTGAACTATGCCATAACATTAATAGTACAGTGAAAAGATTATGACAATTAGTGTTGGCTGATGATAGTTGTGTATCTTCTAGTAAAGGTAGCTCTGCAATTTACAAGCAAATACCTGGTACTAAAAATTTAACTTTTGCACGAAAACCTAAAAGTTCGGGAAATGCACCACATTCTGTTATATTATCTACTGATGCCGTATCTTCATGTGCTTCTAGTGAGGATATTAACCATTACCATCGTCTGTCAGATGTTGGATTGTGTGCTAATTCGTTGATAACTCGGGATTCGTGTGCAGTTGTAAATGTTCCTGAATTTTCGGAAATTCCGGTTGCTTCCTGTAGTTCATCTGTTGGAGTATCTGCTAATCGTATATGTCTCTTTCTATGTCCAGTATGGATAATAATCTTAAAACTACTGGATTGTTCTCTGAAATTCTGATAAATCCGCAACCAAGTTCATCTTCCTCTCCATTTTCGCGAGCAGCAATTATACTACGGTGGATTCTACTTCTTGTGGCAATATTACTGCAGTTTTCCAAAACAACCGTCTGGATAGCCAACAAATTCGAGATAATGGACAAATTTGTAGTACTAGAGATCTACAATTTGATTTTGGAATAAAACCTTTTGTTCCAATGCTTTGGCTTCACATCTCTATAGATTTGATCGATCAGTTACTGATGAAAATATTTCTACGCTTGTTAAAACATGTTTGGGCGCTACCAATTGTAAAGTTATTAAATTAATGCCAAAAAATCTTAGTCTTGATTTGTTGGACTACGTGTGTAGCCAACTTTAAGGCCTAACTAAGTAATAAAGCACTTGATCCTAATACCTGGTCTACTGGTGTGCTTATTAGACAGTTCAAAAGGAAAAATTTTCGATCAATGGTGCCTCTGCGGGAGACGTTGCCAATGTAAGCTGCTACGGATTCAACAATAATTTAATAAACTCTAATTTAGTTAATATAAACGCTGTTCCATGTGATAATCAGCTAAATATTCATTCTTGTATTAATTTTGGTCATTTAAATGTTCGTAGCTTAGTAAGGCATTTTGATGAAGTTTGTATTATGTTAGACGTGCACAAATTTGACTTTCTTACTTTAACTGAAACGTTTCTTAACAGTAAGAATACAAACCGGTCACTTCACATTAATAACTACAAAATAATACGTTCTGATCGAGTGAATAATACACGCTGGGGTGGGGTTTGTTTTTATTTCCGTGAGTCTTTAAAAATCAAAAAATTATTTTCTGGTGCATTTGTGGACGTTTTAGCGTCAGTACTTGAAGGATGCGGTGCTCAAATTCTTATTTTGATTATTTATAATCCTCCACCAACTCGTTCTGAAGATATTGATAATTTACAAATGATTTTTTCTCAATATTTATTTCAGTATGTAAAAATTATTTGCTGTGGTGACTTTAACTATAATATGTTTAGTTAGTAATAAATTTACTGATTGTCTAAATTTATACAACTTGTATTATTTACCGTTTGGACCAACTTAGATTAGAAAATACCTTATTGGATTTAATTATATTATATAAATTTGATCAAGAATGATTTAATTTTTGCCAGTTATAAATTTAGTCGAGTCAGAGATAAAATTTTATATATGTACCTATGTTCCTCATTATAAAGCTATTAATTATGAAAATTTTATAAACTCTTTCTGTTCATTAGACAGGTCAAATCTTTACTGGTTTTCTGATGTAAATAATTTACTCGATGCATTTAATTCAAATTTTGTATATTTGGATTCCATTTGTGTTCCTCGCAAAAGAATTATTAACAAATGCCTTTCTGCTCCTTGGTAAAATGCTAATATTTTGAATTTAATTAAATGTAGACGGCGTTCTTACAAATCCTTCAAGAGATCTGGTTTACAGAATGACCTTGTATCATTTAAATATTTTAGAAATAAAACAAACAAAGCTATTAGGACAGCTTAACAATTATTTTATTTTGGTAATGTTAACAACTCCTTCTAAATTAAAATTTTTAATAATTGGTGATTTTAATTTGTCGTTTATTGAATGGCATTTAGACACCTCTAGTGTTATTGCAGCAAAGTGTTATGAAGGTAGAACAGCAGATTATTTAATTAATACGTTAGGAATTACCGGATTGTCACAACATAATCTTGTGTTGAATCATCAGAATAAGTTGTTGGACTTAGCTTTGAGTAACATACCTCCCATGTATATTCAAATCACTAATAGCTTGCATGCTCTATCCAAAATTGATCCATTTCATCCTCCACTTCAAGTTGATGTTTGTTTAAATAGATTAAAATTTCAATCAGTTAATCTTCTACCATCGATTAATTTTCGCCAACTAAGGTATAGTTTAATTGTAAAGGAACTCCAGAAAATTGATTGGGACATTTTGTTTGTTAATAAGATTATCAATGAAATGGTTGATGCGTTCTACAATGTGTTATTAGCAGCGATATTAAACCATAGTGCCAATAAAACTAAAGTAAAACAAAATCGGTTTCCAACTTGGTTTTCTAGTCGTCTGATTGCTCTGATCATAGAAAAGAACAAAATTAGAAAAAGGCTGCGTGCTTACAATAACAGTTGCGATCGTGTACTTTTTTCACATTTTAGAATTAAAGTAGACTTTGAATTGAAAAGTTGCTTTCAAAATCATTTATATTATCTGGAAGAAGAAATCAAATCTGATCCAAAAAAGTTTTGGAATTACACAAATTCGTTAATAAATGGTACAAGTTTTCCATCTTCCATGTTTCTCGCCCAACGTAGTTCTTCTGACGGATCTGTAATTGCCAATTTATTTGCTGACAATTTTAGAAGTGTATATAGCGCAGGACCATCGAGCGTGACATTAATGAAAACTGATGAATTTTCAGATTTACTTTGTTCTGAATCAGATGTAGTTAATGTAATTAATGACTTAAAAATAAATAAAGGTGCTGGACCTGATTCAATCCCTAATTACTTTATAAAAAATCTAAAGGATATCCTATGCAAACCTCTTACAAACATTTTCAATTTTTCCATCAAACAATCCGGTTTTCCTGATAGATGGAAGCAGTCTTATATAATCCCAATCTATAAAAGTGGTGATCAATCTGATATCTCGAACTACAGGCCAATTTCTATTTTAAATTCTTTCGCTAAATTATTTGAAAAGATTTTGCATAGCAAATTGTTCTACTTGGTTAGAAATATAATTTCTCACAAGCAGCATGGTTTTTACCCACATAGATCTACAATTACGAACTTATAAGAATTTACTGATTTTGTTTTCGGTTCCGTAGACAATAACATGCAGGTTGATTGTATTTATACAGATTTTAGCAAAGCATTCGATAAGGTCAATCATTCCAAATTGTGCTCGAAACTTGTATCTGCAGGATTATCTCAATCAGATATTGTATTTTTCCAGTCATATTTGGTAGGTAGGAGTCAATATGTATTTTTCAATGGACATAAATCCCAATCTTTTACTCTTACTTCTGGAGTTCCACAGGGATCAATATTGGGACCTCTGTTTTTTCTAATTTTCATTAATAATTTGATTAATGTGATTGAAACTGATTGCTTACTGTATGCAGATGACTTAAAGATATTTAAAGAAGTAAGAGATTCATTAGACTCATTAATGTTGCAAAGTGACTTTCATCGGGTTTTTCAATGGTGTTTGATTAATGACTTACCTTTAAATATTAATAAATTCAAGACTATATCTTATACCAGAAAGCTTAACAAAATTAATTTTGGTTATAATATTGATGGTGCCACACAGAAAAATTTGTCACATTATTTCGAACAAGTTCAAGAAGATTTCTTTATGGTTTTCATCCAAAAAGACAAGCTAATCAAAACAAAAAGGAAAATCTATTTAAATATTTAATATAAAATCCACATTGAAGGAAAATGATTTCTGTTTGATAATTTCATTTGACATCGTTTAATATTGTGCAGTACTGAAAGAAAACCATATTTTGATAAATGGTTAATCAGAAATCATTTTTTCAAAAAGGAAAACTATTAAAATAATAAGTAGTTTTTTCTATTTAAAATAATAAGATTGAAATGTAAAATTAAGAGGAGTTTTCATTTAATTGTAAGAATCTATAATATGAAATCATATTTTTATATCCATATGGTTATCTTATTAGATTTATGTGGCATATTTTTTTCAGTGTGAGTTACTCTACAGGGACATTAATGTAAAAGATCTTGGCATAATTTTTGATGAAAAATTCAAATTTGACGCTCATGTTGATACAATATGTGGAAAATCATTTCGAATTTTAGGTTTTATACTTAGAAGAGGTAGAGAGTTTAGGTCACCCGCAGTATTTATTCTAGTTACTATTTAATAACTTAGTGCGTAGTACGTTAGAGTATGGTTGTCAAATTTGGAATCCTTATTATGAAGTATATTCTACAACAATTGAACTAATCCAAAAAAAGTTTACTAGGTTTTTATGTTTCAAGTTCGTACCGTTTACTTCGAAGTTGAATTATAACATTAGACTTGGTGCATTTGATATTGAATCGTTGGGAAATAGAAGGCTACTTTTAGATGAGTACTTGCTTTTTAAAATAATCAATAACATGATTGATTCAGTTATTAATTCTAAAATTAATTTTTATACACCAGCCTATTTCACAAGACCAACCAAACTGTTTCATAATTCCATCCCGTGCACAAATCTTGGGTTCTCTTCTCCATGTTTTAGAATGCAATACAACCATTTTTTTTTTTTTTTTTATTTAATAAATTTATTTATTTATACAATATTACAACTGATTCAGAGATCATCTAGTAATTTATCTTTCTTAAATTAAGTTCTCGGGTTAAGATGAGTAACCTATTGGTTACTCATTTTATAGTACTTTCTTCTAAAACAAACTGCCCAGCTCCAGAGGTTTCTGCCTTTGGAGTCTCCTCACGCCGTTAGTGGTGTCCAACATACGACGGATATCTGCATTTTCGTGTAGAGATAAGTGCTGTACGTGTTTCCTTGCATGATTCTTTATTTCATCGGTGACGTATTCCATCTTCAAGTCTCTATGGATGTTGTCATTCCTAATGTACCATGGGGCGTTCACAATCCCTCGTAGCACTTTATTTTGGAAGCATTGTATCATTTGTACATTGGTTTTCTTGGCACAACCCCAAAGCTGGATACCATAGGTCCATACTGGTTTTAGCATTTGCCTGTATAGAAGCAATTTGTTGTGTATTGAGAGCATTTGTTGTGTATTCTATATTTGATGTTTAACTCTTCTTTTTTCTTTTTGATGTGTTCTTTCCATCTTAGCTTAGCATCGAGGGTCATGCCAAGGTATTTAGCTGTATTTGCATATGGAATTTGGTTTGAGTTGAGAACCACGGGAATACAGTTTACATTTTGATTTGTAAAGTTGACGTGTACTGATTTGGCTTCATTTAATGAGATGCGCCATTTTTTAGTCCAGTTGCTCACCGTGTTAACTGCACTTTGAAGTTTGCTTGTTGCTTCCGAAATATCTTTTCCAACTGCTAGAATAGCTGTATCGTCTGCAAATGTTGCTACTGTAGTACCTTCAATATTCGGTAAATCTCTCGTATAAAGAATAAACAGAATAGGTCCAAGTACGCTACCTTGTGGTATACCTGCTGATATTCTTTTTATTTCAGAGTACTCATTTTCAAATTTGACTCTAAAGTGTCGATCAGCTATGTACGATTTAAGAATTTGATAAAATTGCTTAGGCAGGTCTCGATGCAGTTTAAATTCAAGCCCTTGGTGCCAAACTTTGTCGAATGCTTGAGCTACATCTAAGAAAATACTGGAGCATATTTTTTTATTCTCGAGTGCATCCTCAATGACATCCGTTATTCTGTGAACTTGTTCAACTGTAGAGTGATTTTCTCTAAACCCAAATTGGTGTGGTGGAATTAGGCATCTCTCTTCTATTATAGGTTTGAGTCTTTTCAGCAACAGTTTTTCAAATATTTTTGATATGATTGGAAGTAGTGATATCGGTCTATATGATTTTTTATCGTTTCCTGGTTTGCCTGGTTTAGGAATCATTATTACTTCGGCCACCTTCCATTGTCGTGGAACATATTTCAATCTGAAAGCTGCATTAATTATTTGATTTAATTTACGCAAACCTTTCTCGGGAATGGCTTTCACAATTTGCCCAGTTATTAAATCATAACCTGGAGCTTTTCTAATACTTAAGTTACTATTGATTTCAGTTTTAAGCTCCAATAAAGTCACATGCCTTATGTCAAGATCATCTGCTTTGTTTACGACTGTTGTATTTTCATTTGCTGTTTGCCTCGGCAACGGTTGAAAAGTCTCTTCTAAATAAGCAGCAAATAGAGAGACTTTCTGTTTGTCACTTTTAGCCCATGAACCGTCATCGCATTTGATAGGCGGCACATGCATTTTGGATCTTTTTAGTCCCTTCGTTGCTTTCCAAAGCGAGTAATCGTCATCCTTTAATTCAGAAAGACCTCGTAGTCGCTTAGTTATGCTTTCGTTCTTTATTTCTTTTATTAGTTGTTTTAATTTGTTGCACAAAAAATTTAGAATAGTTTTGTGTTGCGGTGCACGAGAGTGCTGCCAGATTTTGCGAGCTTTCCGTTTCTCCCTAAGTAGCTCTCTGACTTCAAGAGGATAGTTATGTTTCATTATAGCGTTGGTATGAGAAATCGGTGAACTTTCCCAAGCCGCTTGTTGGATGTTGTTATTAAATATTTCTAGTTCATCTTCCAACTGCACCTTCGTTCTAATTGGTTCGCCGAGATTTGTTCGATCTTCTACTAATTTCTTGAATAGATCCCAATTGGTTTTATTGTTTGTTAACTTAGGTGAATTATCTTTTTTTATTATCATTGTACTCAGTGTCATGATCACAGGTGAGTGGTCAGATGATAGTCCTTCACTATTTTCAATGCATGTGTAGTCCTCTAAAACTCCTTTTGTTACAAAGAAGTCAAGAAGATCTGGAATTTTATGTATGTCAGCAGGCCAATATGTTGGTTTATCGCCAGAGAGGAATTCACAGTTGTTCTCGCGAGCTGCATTAAATAACTCTTTCCCTTTAGAGGTTGTAAGTCTAGATCCCCAATAGGTGTTCTTTGCATTTAAATCACCGCCTATGATAAAATTTGATCCTAGTGATTTAAAAAGTCGACTGTAGTCTTCTTTTTTTAATTGATGGCGTGGGGGACAGTAAATAGAGGAGATACTGAGTTCCCTATTATATATTGATTCAACTATTATGGTTTTAACCTGCATAATTTCTTCCTCAATGCCGGGCACTTCGTAATGTTTAATATTATTTTTAACAATTACGGTAGACCCGCCTCTAGCGTTTCCTCCTGGATGAATAGCATGGTAGCATTGATAGTTACGTATTTTAATAAATGAAGTTTCTGTTAAATGAGTTTCCGAGACAAGACATATATCTATTTTTTCTAAGTTTAGAAAAATTTCTAGTTCTGGAACATGCTGTGGTAATCCATTCGCGTTCCAAATAACAATTCTAAATGATCTATTCTTTTGATTAGTATAGCATTGATGTAAGCTCATTGGTAGCTTCTTGTCTATCTAGCCGCTTATATATAGCTTCTAGACCACGTTCTTGTTTTGCTAGGCGTGCATTTATCGTTTCTATACTTCGAAATATCCTTTCTAGTGGATTTTCTTCAATAGTATTCTGTTGCGTTATCTGAGAGTAGGATCTCCTCTCTGGCCCTATGGGCTCTGGTTGTGTCGGCGCTCTAGTTGTAGTTGGAATCCTTTCTCTTCTAACATTACTGTTTTGAGTCGATTGGCGTGTTTTATTTCTTAACCTTTGCAGTTGTACCGCTACTTCGCATCCTCTATAGTTGGCTGGGTGTTGTCCTTTACAGTTTATACACCTTGCAGGTTCGGTTCGACTAAGAGAACAGTCTTTCGCGTTGTGTCTGCCGGCACATTTTACACACCTAACATCTCCCGCAATATCTTTGGGTGTGGTTTAAGCTTGACATTTCTTGCATTGAGGTATTAATCTCGTGTTCTTTTTCAGTGGTTCTATTTTAACCCTCATATTAAGTATTGCTTTGATATTAAATATATTTTCAATTTTTTCGCTTTTGTTAAATGTCAGCATGAATAGCGGGAGCCCTCTTTTAAAGAATTTGGTTCCTTGACTATTTTCAACTTTCTCTCGTTTAAGGATATTGACTGCGTCTTCAATTTGCAGTTCTTTCATTTTGAGATCTTCTATTATATCCTCCTTCCTGCAGGTGGGATGTAGACCTCTGGCCATAACCTTGATGTTTCGGTTATTTTTGTCTTCATATGTAAACCACTCTTTACCTTCTTCAGTGAGCTTTGTGGCTAAAGCTCTGTATGCATCGGGATCTCTTGTGTTTATCTTCCAAACATTATTGTTTAGTGCAACTACTTTATAGTCGTTTGTGGACACTGATTTCATTAGAGCTTGGATATTCGCAAACTCGGTAATGCCTATCACATTAATTGGCGGTGGTGCTTTGGTCTTCATTGCAACCTTTCGTTGTTCTTGTCGCTGGTGAAGTTGGGGTTCAGGCACTGGATTGACAGTTTCATTAACTTTTGCTTGCGAGAGCTCCTCAACTTCTGGCGAGAATTCTGCTCTTCGTTTTTTCCTTGGTCTTTTCTTTTGTTTGTGTATCCAATCAGTTTCTCTTGCAAGTTCCTCCTCATCTGTGTGAAACTCAGCGTCAGTACGGGCAAGGGTACTGGTTTCGTTATAACAAGTAAGAGGAGTTTCCACAACCTCTATCAGATTGGGCTTCTTAGCTCCTCGTTTTCTTTCTTTAACTTAGCGATTTCATTGCTAAGTTGCGATGCGACTTTTTCTATTTCACCCAGTCTTCTGCGTAGCTCAGCATTTTCGATTTCCTGCTGAGTTGCGAACTCTATTTGTCTAGGTGGTGACCTAGCTAATTTTGAACTTCGATCGAATGGGAATAGCAATGGTTGGCTCACCCCAGTATCCTTTGAGCCGGCCTCGTTAGAGGGTGGATTAGCCAACTGAGCAGTTGGTGTACCACCTGGGGTAAAAATTCCTTTTTGTTGAAAACTCATTGCATTATAATGACTGGTTATTGAAGCAGCTACCAATCTAACCAGTGAAATTGGCAGTGGGTCAGTGGAGAGAACATCATTTACTAGGTTCTCGGTGTTCGGTTATCCCGCCGTTACTCGGTCGCCAGAGCCTCGTTGGTTAATTAGCAGGGAGCACCACGTGCAGGTGAGGTTGACATTTGGGCTGGTGTATTGACCTTCTAGACCGATGCCCCTTACCCCCTGCAATACAACCATGATAGTATTTTTAAGAGTATTGATCTATTTTGCAATCTTATTTAGTATTTAAGCGTAAGTGTCGGGTTTTATTACAATAGTTGGCACTAATATTATTGTAATCTTCAATATACTTTAAATTTTATTTGCTTATTTGCAATCTCACCAGGTTGACAGTGGGTTTGAAATGTTAGTCTTCATGCCAATCTAGTATTACGATAAATTCATTTCAACATGTAAGGTGTTGTGAATGTATTATTGTTATAATTTTTATTAGAATCTATATGAATTGAAATTTGTAATTTATATGTTATTATTATTGTACTCAAGTTTATTAATCTATTCTATAAACTAATTTTTGCGTTTTGTTAAACCTTGTTGTTGTGATAACCATTAAAAAGTATTTATACTGTGTGTTATCCTAGAAGCGGAATGAAATAAATAAATAAATAAATAAATAAACTCTAAAGTATTATGGAATAAATTAAAATCATTGGGTGTTTCATGTAAATCAAGTGTAACACCTATTGTGTTTTCTGCTGAAGAGATTTTGAATCGGACCCGTAAATTAACTGACTGTAAAGGTGTTTTGCCTTTATCTCATTCTGAATTTTCTTGTACCGGTAACAATACTTTAGTATTTGATTGTGTAGATGAACCTATGGTGCTGAATGCGGTCCAAACTGTCAAATCGGGTCTGATAGTATTTGATAAGGTAAATTTCAAATTAATAAAATTATTTATTGATTTATTCTTACCTCGAATCACGTTCATTATGAACCAGTGTTTGACGAAATCTGTTTTTTCTATTTTTCGGAAGGTATAGCTTCTATCATTCCTCTTCCTAAGAAGGATGTAATTGGCAGTACTGATGATATTCGGCCGATAAGTATATTACCTGCTTTATCGAATGTACTTGAGAAGATTATGAAAATTCAAATTAATGAACACAGGTTTAATTTTTTAAGCAAATTCCAATCGTTCATTTGTTATTTTAGTCCTTTTAGATTTTTCAAAGGCATTTGATTGTGTTAATCGCATACTCTTACTTCAAAAATTACATTTATATTATAAATTTTCGGGTTCTGCCATTAGTTTACTTCATTCTTATTTGAGCAATCGTTAAGAATTTGTTAAGCATGGTGATGATGTTTCTGATATGTATGAGGTAATCACTGGTGTACCTCAGGGTTCTAGATTGGGGCCTTTATGCTTTTCTATTTATATTAATGATCTTCCTTCGTATATTCTAAATTGTCGATATCATCTTTACGCTGTTGATTTGCAACTTTATATTGGTGGCGTCTTTTCAAGGCTAGATGAGATTGTTATGCAACTTAATGCTGACCTTAAAAATATTTTGATGTGATCTAAAAATAATTCACTTTCCATTAATGCGCGTGAAAGTAAAGCATTATTCCTGACTAGAAGTAATTCACTTAATATGATGCCCGAAATTTTCTTGAACAATGATATAATCTCATTTTCTCCAAATATTAACAACTTGGGATTAATATTAAATTCGAAACTTGGTTGGAATGATCACATTAACTCGTTGTGTCAACGTGTGAATTATAGTTTGTATTCACTTAGATTAATAAAAAAAATTGTCCCATTAATCTACGGATGTTCCTGGTAAAAAATTTAATTATACCAATCTTTACATATTGTGATGTAATTGCGATAGTTCTGCTAGGCGTTTACTTCAGATAACATTTAATAATTGCACACGATATGTTCATGACCTCCGCAAGTTTGATCATATTTCGGCTTTAGTTAAATAAGTTAAATTTTTCTACGTCCTTACTTACGGGTAATATCAACTTGCCTATAAATAAGACGAATATTTATAACCATTCTAGTTTGATGAACCTGATTATCACATTGAACAAGCTTGCCGCTGGAACTAAAACGTATTGTTCAGTTAAAATGTTTAAAACTAATGTTTTCAAATTTGTAACAAATAATGATTAAAATTGATTTTGTAAATAATGTATATATTGTATAAATATAGTTGTATATATATATATATATATATATATATATATATATATATATATATATATATATATATATATATATATAATTTTTGTTGTTTGTTTCTTTGTTGTACAAAAACTTTATAGTTTAAATACACACATATTAATATAAATATAAAAATATAAAATATAAATATATATAAGAATTTCATTGGATAGACTCACTCGATCGATTTCGGTGGTCGCTTCGGATGGTTCGACCGTCACTGGATTCTCGCCGCCGTTCAACACTAACTGAATTTTAACGGTTGAACAAGTGTGTCATCCGGAACGATGTGAAATCTAACAGAATAAAAATTTAAGTTAATTTTACAATTTGAATGATAAATGTATAAAATGTTTAATCTAGAATTATTTATGGAAATGTTCCGCTATGCTTATCTAATTTAATATTTTCCGGTAGAAATCGTAATGGTATAGAATATTTATTGCGTTGTGATTTCACCTCTAATTAAACTAATATGAGACTCGTCTGATACTTTATTCCTTTTAATTTTGATGTTACAATTCTCTTCTATATGTCTGGATCGGTTGCAAAATGTACTCTGAATTCTGATACGACGTTGTGGTTCAGGATAATTATTTCATCGGTGCCCCTCCCATTTTGAAATAATTATAACACTTATTATTATTACTATTTTTATTTCGGTAATAGGTGCCGGTGCTTCAACCTTACGGTACTGAGATGTTTGGAAGTTACCGTTATCTAATCTGGATTTTGTTGGAAAACTATTGTTTCTAACATTCCATTCTAAACTATTCGATCGGCTAGCCAACAAAATATGATATATTTTACCCTAGCAGAATTAATAACATTTCCTTTTTTAGTTTTTGCAACTACATCATAAAAATAATTCACATAAGATTCCTCTTTTTTTTACTCGGGTGATACAAAAATAACACATTTTTAGCAGTATCTTTTAGTTTAGTTTTCGCCAGGTAGTATTTGTGTTGGTCTTCCCAGTTATAAATCTTCGCTGCCGATTCGATATCCGACAACCACACCTTAGCAGACATCTTTGTAGTCTCTCCGCTAAAATCCAGTACCACGCTGTTATAGTCCACGTAGTTTATTATAACCTGTTTTGTACTTATTGAAGGCGACATTGGTATTGACCAGGCCCATGGTGATTGTTTCTTTTGTTTATGTATCTGATTCGCTGCAAATCAATCGACACATCAACGGAAACGTCGTAAAAATTAGGCGGTTCTGATATTTTTGATATGTCCGACACAGACGACATTTTATGCTCTCGTCGGTTTATAATTAATGTTAGTTCGCGTTCAATGTTATTTATCTCACTTTGACGCTTATTTATTTCCTCTGATGACATTTTGGCGGTAGAGTACACAGGAGCGTGTTTACCATATGAAGTGCCTCACGTGACGACTAGCTGTTTGGAAGGATTTTTTTAGTAGAAGGGTCGTCTACGGGCTGATATATTTTCAAAATAGAACACAACGATTGCAACGGAAGTGATGCAATATTTCTGTCGCAAATGATTAATTGTAAAGGGAAGAAAACTGATTTCAGTAAACCCGCAATAAAATTATCAGACGATTCCGACACGGCGTCTACAGATATTTGGAGAAATAAAGACAAATCTGACTCAAATGAAATAATGTATTAGATAATTGTGACTACCGCTATTATCTTCCACATTACATGTAGAACAATCGAGCATGCCTACAAATGAGCTTATATTCCAAGAAGAATCTGCCATAAACACGAAACAAGGATTTTAGTTTACACCTCAACCCGACATCGAATATTAAAACGAAAACATTACGTCCCGCAAGAAATTCACATTACTGGAAGTGGGCGAAATGCAATTCCCCTAAATGATATTTATTAGTGGTGTTTACACGAAGTTAACATTGCAACGCAACACTACATACCAGGGGCGGTATTTTGTACCATCACTTCGAATCGAAAAAAGTCGAATCGAAAATGTGAAAGTTGTATCATTTTTGCTTTTCGAAAATGATACAACATACCACTATTAGACTTTTTTCGAATTTCGATTCGAAGTGATGGTACAACATACCGCCCCAGTTTGCAATTTCTCCACTGTGTGGAAAAAATAATTCTTGTTCCAATTGAAATTCCGTCCTACAAAATAACAAAGATACAAAAATATCGATTTTGGACTCCCGCTTGATGACTGAGAACATTTAAACTCAGAGAGTGTGGCAGCAAACCTCAATCTAAAAACAATAAATATTTTTTAACGCTGGATAACATCGTAAATGTTTGTCATTTCGTTTTTTCGAAAATTTCCTCTAAAAATCCCGAAATGATAGGGATTACTGCAGTAATCTGAAATCCTAAACGTTTTTCTCATGATCTTCAAAAATAATATGACAACAACATGGAAACAAATAAAATATGACGTTACATTTTGGATTTTGCAACAACATTGAAAATTTATTTTTTAACATATCCATAGAAACCAAGAAAACATTCTTACTTTACAAATGTACCTAACAGTTATAACTATTCTCACAAAATTTTTGAAGTCGTATTCATACGACGGATGGACATTAGGGATTTTTTTCATCTCAAGCGTGAAGGTAGTAACTTATTGGATTTTTGTGACCAAATGTAGAACAAAAATCAAATAGGTTACTAACTTCACGCTTGAGATGGGGAAAATCCCGAATTTTCATCCGTCGTATGAATACGACTGACAGCGAGTTCATACGATGGACAAAAATCTCGGATTTTTCTATCCTATCGTTTTAACCAAATAAATCACGTAAATTATACTACAGACACGCCTCTTTTCATACAAAAAAGGTGAAAAAATTTTTTAAAAAAATCTGTGATAGAAAAATCCGAGTTTTTCATCCGTTGCATGAACTCGCTGTGATTCTGGTTCTTCAAGCAAGTTTCAACCTGTTAAAAACTTTATAACACGAGAAACTTTTGGTGTCCATATGGTTACTTGTTACAGAAACTTTTCAATGTCGTTGTACAATTAAACTGTTTCTATTTTTTTAACCGTTGCCATGGTTTTTGTTGGCTAAAATTTATCTATGAACTAATGATCCAAATAATTTAAATTTTATGACAGATGGTTAACGGCAGCGAAACGATAATGGTACGCATTATTCATTGAAACTGAATCTTGGAAGAATATTCTGTAGTTAGGAAGATTACTAATAGATATACAAACAACTAAACACGTTTCAGCTGCACCAGTAGCTCGCTCTAACTATGAGCTCGCCCAAGTAGCATGAATACGAGTAGAGTATCAGTCTATATAACTTTAATATAGAAACAACTGTTGCCAAAAACGTTATAGGTTTTACCTTAATTTTACAGACACTTTGATTTTCAGCTTCTGTGCTTAACACTCAAAGGCTTTTGTTCAATGTTGTCAAAAATGTTTTTATTTTAACAAGTTTAGTTAACGAAATTTTCTTTAATTATTTAAAAGACAGTAAAATTTATATATAGGAAGGAGCTGTAAATCCTGGTTTAATATATAGCTTAGTTAAAATATGTTCAGATTTTGTTAGATAAACTAGTTCTCATATAAAATTTTTGTGTATTAATTTGACAACTTTTATGCGTTTCTATTTTTCTCAGCAAACCGGCATTCGATTCCTACTTGAAAATTTATGAGTCTGAGAACTGACTAGCCGAAAAAAGTAATCAAGTTACTCAGACTCATTTGATTTATCATTAAACCGGAATTCGTATGCAGAACACCATTCCACAAACTATTGAGAAAACAACCCCATTATTAGGTTATATAAATCATTCAACATCATCGACGATTTGGCTTTAATTTATCAAAGGATAACCTCAAAAAAATCTTGAAGAATTATTTTTAAAATTTTTAAATGTTAAATCAAAATATGATTTCTACTTTTTGTTTAAATTTTTTTTGTTCTAAACTGAATGTTCGGTTTTAATCTGAAACCATACATGTAACTCACAGAATAGATTTCTAAGCTCTAATTGCAACAATTTCTGTCCGATAGACTATTACGTACTCTTCATGGCAGGGCAGTGCACTAAATGGTTTCCCGAAAAATATATTGTGGCCATCGAGTCCGAGGACATGCAAAATCCGTTAGTGTTTGCTTACTTCTCTCGCTGCAAGTATTAAGTAGGTTTTACATAAAACTGGCGATTTTCGAATAGCTCTATCACATTAGCAAGTGACGGCATACGTTTGGTAGATTTTCAGCATATAGGCTAATTTAATGTTTTTTTGACACTTCTAATGTTGTTAAAGGTTATGATGTGATTGAAGGTGTTAACTTCAAAATAAGTCGCGCTAATAAAAAATTTTACGTTGTTTCATGCCCTTTAAACGTTCTGTCATTGATTAAGTTTCTGAATCGATTGCACATGGCATTTTCTGTTTTGTTTTTATTTCAAACGTCTGGAACACGTGCAGTACCAATTAATCATAATATTAAGTGCATTTTTCAATATTTCAATATATTATAAAGACAAGTACCCATTCCATTACGATTTGCAGAAAATTGTTACATGCGCTGATATAACAACAGATATCAATTCAGATTATGGACTACATATAAATGGTGTTTAGTTGTTTATGTTCATACTTTCCATTTTATTTTTATGTACATACGAGTACATTAATTAGGTTTAATCAACCGTAGCTGTAACAATATTGTTGGTGAAATAGTTTTTGACCAATACGTGTAACTTATTTCATTACAATTTTATAATAAACGGAGTCAAGGTCCTAAGTAATTTTTTATGTAGGTACCGATATTAATTTATTACACAAGCCCGTTCCGCGTATACATATATTTTAATAATATTAACTATTTATTGTTATTTTTCTATTATTTCCTCAGATATGAATAAATTAATAACATTGGCAGCAATCGGGCTGCTAATAACCATTGCCATATCAGCTACATATTCACTAGAAGGCGAATCAGAAAATAATCCCAGCACTACTGTGGTACCAGAGGGCGACACTAAGGAGGAACAAAATTATCGGTTACCAAAATCATTATATCCATCCTATTATAAATTACAAATAACCACATATTTGGATAATCATGAGAATGAATTTACGTTTAATGGGAAAGTTTGGATAAAGGTAAGCAATTATTTTGTTACTTTGTTTAAGATGCGAACACCTACACAATATTAGTATGAAATTCAAATTAAATTTTGTGTATGCATGTATCATGTACATATTACGTATGAGGTACGACTATAGGGTAAAAGTTATGCTTTGTTCCAAAAGAAGCGTGGTATAGTTTTGGGTTTGCCGTGGAACAGGAATAAACAATGCATCGATATACATATTGATTGATGTGAAGGCTGGTTATAAATAATTAATTTTTTGATTAATGTGATATTACTTTAATAACTTTCTCATAATATTAACCGGTACATTGTGTAATACTCGTACATATGGCAAAGTTTATTTTTATGTTTGATTCAATTTTAAAGTTTACAATATATATTTAGAAAGCTTTAGTTACATGAATGCATGTTCTTTCAACTTCACAAAATTTTATTCTGTGTATTGTAATTCTGTTATTATCTTCGCCGTTATCCTCAAATGAGGTTCTAGTTGCTAATACTATACTTCGTCCAATATTTTTAGTAAAGTTTTTAAATTGCAGATCCTGCAATGAAATGTACCCCAAAAACCATCAAAGAGTCAAGTTTTGCAGATAATTCATGATTGTTGTGTCCTTTATGACGGGTTTTATCACCGTGCTTACTGATCAATTAGCCCTGGCAATATTACACCATAGAATTATGGAAAGCAATTGTTCATGTGCAGTAGCACATAATGAATATTATCGTTGTTCTCTTCAGAACCAATAGCATATTTTAGCCAATGGCACGTTGCAAGCTCCATATCAACCTGTACACAGATATCACCGTTTGTGATTGATTAAGAAAATGTTCGTTAGCGCCCTGTTCCTGGTAGGGGAATCGAACCCAATACCTCCCGGGCTGCATCTTTAATCACTGCACCACTTGGTCACTTTGAATCTTGACGAGGACCGTTAGATGATTCTTTTCTTGCTTGAGCTATCGTGTATTGGCTAATACTTAGGTATACAGTTTGATTCAATGTTACAACCTTACTCCTATACAGCTGCCCGTATATAATAAATATAAATCTTGGCCATATAAATACAAATCCTGCATATAAAATAATTGTACCCAGTTCACGTTATTTCACGTCCTTAACACAAGTACACATTTAATAGCAGAAAATCTCAGACTGGTTTTAACAACACTACTCCATAGATAAGATTTTACCTCCCAGACAAGTTCCGAATCAGGTAAGGGTTAGAAAATAAATTGAGCACATCCAAAAGATAATGTTGGATTCTGTATCGTCCGACTTCAAAACCTCAAAGATATAGGGCATCATATACATTAGATCGTAGAAGGTGAACTTAAAATAAATAATTTCAGCTAACATAGGAGTCAGTAAGTGGATCAAACACAAAGCGATAAAGCAGTAATGGCCCTACATGCGATCATTTGCAAGCTATAAAGTTTGAAATTGTGCATTGTCGAATAACTACTGACTACCAAGTAGTACCGGAGGCATTGGTAGTACAAACGATTCGTAGATAAAATACAACTTTTTGGGAAACATCCCTCGTGATTTACCAAATGTCTTATGTCTGTAATATCGAGGAAATTAAACATCTTATGTCTCATTAAATAGGATAACCATGATAAAATTCGGCAGGAAGCCTACCGTTCTCGTGGTGAAACATCACTTTGTCGTATCTTTTGGCGTATTGTGTGCATTTAAGCTTCAATGGTCGGCTTAATTGCATCAATTGTTATTGATAATGTTCTGCAGTGATGTTTCGTTAGGCTGGAGTACTTCATAGTAGATCACCCCGAACTGATCCCACCGTCACGATTCGATGAAAAAACCCTTTCGATTTTGTCTTTGGAGCAGCATGTGAAGAAACGCCGTCGACGTTTCTTGGCTTGAGTTCATACGGAGCCCAATTTCCTTGTTTTTGCACCATACCCATGGAGTCACTCCCAAAGTTTCGGCGAGCTCCTGTTGAGTTTGACATGAATGAATATTGGTCAAATAAAGCCTCCAACTCAGCATCTTTAAACTTTATTGGTCTCCCTTCGCGTTCTTTGTCGCTGGTGCCAAAATCGCAACTTTTAAAATGGCTGAACCAGTACTCAGATGTTTTTATTGATGAAGCATGTTCCCCATATGCTTCACAAGCTGCAATTTTCGTTAAATTAAAACAAAAAAGCAGCGCTTCCCGCAAATTTTGTTTTGTTGGCACAAAGCTGCATGACTAGAGCACAAAGAAATATGATGTTTATACACCTCAATGAAATGTCGTTACTTATTTTTAGATGAATATAGATAGTTACAAGATGGCCCGAAGCGATTTAATTATTAGTTACGCCATCATTTGTAAATCCCTCAAAACTTATTTGTACCCCCAATAATATTATATAAATAAGTCTATATAGATTTTTTCCTTTATCTCCAGGTGTTCCAGGATTTGTGTAGCATGTTGAATGTTGCTTTGACTTTTTTAATTCGTTTATTTATGTTTTCATCCGTTCCACACGGTTTTTATGATATTTATTTTGAGGCTAACCTTCTTTGCTAGATCTGTGAGCTTCTGTACTTTCTATTGTATGCAGAAGTGTTTGTGTTACAGTAGTGGCGAGCATACGCATTCTTGTCTTGACTGATTTACTTTGTTTGCCTTTGGATATTGGACTCAAATACCCAAAGCCCTGTAAATATCTTGTATGAGTTCGATTAATTTCTTTGGGGTACCCATTTCACAAAGTGTCTTCCATATTGTGTTCCATGTGTATATATTCGAAAATCGAATTCGAAATTCCATTCGTTAAATTGCTCAATGATGATGCGTGTTTTTGGTATGATCGTTTGAACTTCGTCCTAGTCTGGAAATTTTATCCAGGATAATCATTACAAATACCTTTATGCTTGTGTTGTGGAGGGATATACTCCGCGCCAGGTAGCTTTTTAGAAATCGATATAGTTAATCTTTCCTTCCATTTTCGCGGTATTATAATACAGTCGTAGGTGGTATTTCAACTATAGCAGAAATTTCCTGAATATATTGTAACTCATTGCGTTTATTGAGGCTCCAGAATCAAACTCCAGTTTGTAATTGTGTACCCATGATTCTAACACGGCTTTGTTGTCAACCGATTTCGTGGATAAATCCAAAAATCTGATATTCACAATTTTTGCCGTAATTTCTACTGTAGCGCCGATGATTAAGTTATCCGCAACGATAACAAACAGCATTATTATTCTTTTTAATCGGTTTGGAATGTGTAGTAACCATAGTGTTGTGTTAATCTTCTTATCGTTCTTTCTCACCCCAATCCGTAATTGATGTATACTTGTTGTATTGTTCGACTCACCAGATTTTGATGCTTCGATCAACAAAGTCGCCTTGTGAAACCCCAATTGTTCTTCGCGTAATAACCCCCCTCGCTCATTGGAGTTTAGTATGCCACGAATAAGTTGCTAACGTAAATGAATTTGCAATGAAAACGAATTACAAATTGTATAAGTTCTGCCACATAATTGGCAATAGACTCTCATGTTCTTTGCGTCCGTTTCGGACTGAGATGTTTTTGTGTTCAAATTCTTAGTATTTTTTTATTCGGGATATATCGGGCGCGGTTAAGCTTAAAAACAACTGATAATAGTTATGCCCAACGCAGTATATTAGTAAAGATTTCGAGGTATAGAACTTTGATTTTTAATAAAACACAGATAAATAATTTTAATGTGCGTCGTCTGTTGGCTTCCAAGTGTTCAATAGTGTTTGGCTTATCAGCGTAGACAAGTTACATCCCTCAAAGAAAATAGTCCAGCAGTGTTAAATCTCACGAACGCGGTGGCCGATTGACAGGTCCATTTCTCGATTATCGTTCATCAAATATTTATTTTTTTCAGTGAATTAATTATATCACGCGCTGTTTGGCATGTGGCCCCGTCTTGTTGGAACTACATGTATTTGATGGCAATACAATTGAAGGACAAAACAATTAGTAATCATATATCTATGCCGGTCTCCGTTTTGACTGTAATATTTGCACCAGCATCATTTTTGAACATATATATGGTCCCCAAGATCCTTACATCAAATTCTAGAAATTCATTTGGACTCTCTTCAATACTACGCACTACAGCTGCCACCACCTGATCGGTGTGGGCTATATAGGGTCTTACAGGACGCGTATTATCATTTAAAGTAAACGTGGTTAATCGAATTAACTGCTCTGATGGAAGATTATGGCCGTGTTTTTTATTGATGTCGGAGAGAATAGAGAGATAATTTTTTTCCCAAAAGTGGAGAATGATTTTGGTTCTGTTTCATTTTATTAATTTTTCTCTGATCGCTCAGACATTGCAAAGGTGGGATTTTGTAATATCACTTTTTTCGATACTATCAAAATTTACGTCTCTTTCATCACGAATAAAATTGAAAGATTTTTCAATTACGTTGTTTCTATTTAATCTCAGCAAGCTCGAATAGAAATGCCTCGGCTCTGTTTCTATCATCTATTTGTTTTATATGTGATACTTTATCGAAAAAAGAAATTGAGACAAGCAACAAAATTGTTCTAGTAGACTGCGATCGCATTAGCAAAGGATAATTGAAATGCGAACCAGTAAGCAAATCTGTTCTAGAAAAAAGAAACAATTTTCGATAAGTATCGAAAAACATGATGTTTCAAAATCCCACCCCAGGCCCTAGATTCTGATCAAGTGACAAATGACAATTTTTTGTGACATTGTACTAATTTTGCAGCAATTTTGTGACCAAACTTGTGAGTGAGTACTAAATTTTGATTCGTATGGAGTGACCTTTCCAAAATGTCACCAAACATAAGCTGACAATTTTAATAATATTGCCATTGTTTAATAAAAAAACGTGACATAAGTTTTCATACAAAATATGTGTAAATATTTATAATTTTAAAAGCCTTATAATATATCTGATATAACTTAAAAATTCAGCTGCTGTAAACTGCTGTAAATGTCATAAATCATTTTATCCGAATCGTAAATTTTCAATGACTTTAATTTGTACCAATAAGCAAATGTTACGACAAGCAAATGTTGTCGGAATCTACCCCCAGATATCAAATAAAAACACAGCCTATGTTGATTATAAAATGAACGTAGCGCGCGATGAGTTTCACGAACTGAACCATTATTTTCAAAGTATGGCTATAACCAGCGAGTCTGTAAGAGTCAGTAACGAAACCTTACAGAATTTAACGAGAACGTTTTATTACAGAATATTTGACAGTTTGACCAGCGAATCTGTAACACGATTATTATTGTCATTTGAATTTTTAAATGTCAATCTGCAAAATTACCAAATTAACCACACCACGATTTTCGTCAAAAATGAATCTATTTGAGAAAATTGAACAGCTTCTAACCCTATTTAAAGGACGAGGGGCAAAAATTAAAAAAACGGTCTTGTGTGGTACGAAAAATAAATCGCAAAAGAGACAGATTACTATGTATGTAGAACTGTCAACAGCAATTTTTTATTCACTCGCATGACATTTGAGGTTTTCATTCAACAAGCTGATGGACCTTGTGCGGCCACAAATGTTGGTGAACAAACGGAATCTATTGAGCTGAAAAGAGCTGATGAAAAATGTACATAAAATATTATTTAAATATAAATAAATATTTGTACACGTAAATTATAAAAATGTAGCACATATCAACATACCGCCATTTCAAATATAAATACAATTCTGGGGCGGAATCATGAACGCCGCACGGAAATTTTAGACGGTAGAGAAATTTTATATGGAAAGCAGTAATACTTCTACCGGTTTTATTCTGTTGTTTCAAAAAAAAACCTTACAAATTCGTTCGATTGCTATAAAGCTGACGAATGAATTATTTTTTTTCTGGCTTGCTATTTATGTTTTTTGTGCGAAACAATGGAACAAAACCGGTACAATTATTGCTGTTTTCCATATAAAATTTCACTACCGTTTAAATTTTCCATCCGGCGTTCATGATTCCACCCCTGACGTTTCCTTCAGTTTGGGCGATAATTTTCGTTCTTGTTACAGATTGCTAAGTGACAATTCAAATTTAACGAAACTGAACGAAAAGTACTTTGAGTTTCGCTGGTCAGCAATGTCAATAAACATATATTTTTCCGATATCGCCTTGTTACTTAAATTTCTTACAGACTCGCTGGTTATAGCTTAAATTTGAACAATTTGCAAAGGTTACTCTAGCGTGAGTCTATTCATTATGAAATGGAAAAACAAACTAACCAAAACTCAACTGACACCTATCAAATCGGCTGTCCCTGAAAAAAGTGGTACCAACTTAATATTCTACAACTCGAAATGGACCACCCTATACTTGTAGTGGAAATCGAATGTCCTGCGTATAGCTAGTTAATTTTGTAAGCTTGTACACTTTTTGTTATTCCGTTGAATAATTTTTGTTTTTCCTTTATTAATTACAACTGAGACTGTGCTCATCTAGCAATTTATCTTTCAAATTTTACATTTCTTAAACAATTCTGATTTGTTGGGGTGAAACCCAATGGTTAACCCCATAATTAATTAAACCTATTAAAAATACTAATTTTAATTTGGTATGTTTACTAGGTCATAGAGAACATACCTATATGGCGAATACAGGTGTTTCCATGTCCCTGGAGCCTTAGTTCGTGTTTGCTAAGTCCCTGTGAAGGTCTTCATTTCTTGTGTACCACGGAGCATTTGAGTCAATACATTATTCTTAATGTTAAGTTCTTCTTTTTTTCGTTTTGACATGCTCTCTCTCCACTTGAGCTTGGCATCGAGGGGCATGCCAAGATATTTAGCTTTGTTTGCAAATGGCACCGGTCGTGAGTTAATTTCTATCGGTAGATGGGAATCCTTTTGATACGTAAAGTTAATATGCGTAGAGTTTGTCTCATTAAGCTTGATTCTCCAGCGTTTTTGTCCAGTTACAAACCGCATTGGTAATCTTCTGGAGTTTGCTCGTTGCATCAGCGACATTACTTTCAATCGCCAGTGATTTGGTTTCTTCATTTGTTGTTGGAATATCCCTTATATATATTAAATACAGGATTGTTCCTAAGACACTCCTCTACATCTGTATTGGATAAATAAGATTTTAGTATGGCATAGAATTGCCTCGACAGATCTCTATGCAGCTTGGATTCCAGTCCACCATGCCAGACTTTATCAAATGCTTGGGCGACATCCAGGAATATGCTGGAACACACTTTTTTACGTTCTAACGTTCTTTCAATAATGTTGGTGATTCTATGCACCTGTTCAAATGTGGAATGCTTTTCTCTAAATCCAAATGTATGTGGAAGAATTAGTTGGCGGTCCTCAATTATTGGATTAGGTCTTTTTAGTAATAACTTTTCAAAGAGTTTTGATATAATCGACAGTAATAAAATAAGCCTGTATGATTTTTTATTGTTAGGTTTATCAGGTTTTGCTATCAAGTAATCAAGTCATACCCTGGGGCTTTTTAACATTCATGTTGCTTTTTTACTTCTTCTTTTAATTCTTTGAGAGATACTGGGCGTATATACCATTTGGTTGGAAGGTATTCTCGAGATGCTCCGCAAACAGAGCAGCCTTCTCTTTAGGGCCTCTTACCCAGGTTCAATCCTCCTTTTTATGTGGAGGTGCACTTGCATTTTGGGTCTTTTGAGTCCCTTCGTCGCCTTCCACAGTTAATAATCAGCTGGGGTGACATGTTCTACCATCACATTTTCGATACTTTATCGAAGTTTATTTCTCATTTTTCTTAACTAAAATGGACAACTGTTTCATTTATGAATTATATCTTTTCTATTGCTATCACAACCTACTAGTACAAATGCGAACAAATTGTCTTTCTCTAATTTCGTTCAAGTATCGAAAACAAATTATTTCTTGATAGAAATGGAGTAGAATATCACAATTTTTCAATCTAGCAACCTGGTAAATGATATAAAATGTGAAATAGTGTCACATTTTATTCTAAAGAAACGAGACATAATCTACGATAAAGTATCGAAAATGTGATGGTAGAACATGTCACCCCAGATTTTTTTTCGTCGGTTAGGCTAACTAGATATTTGTTGATTGATGTATCTTTAACTTCTTTAAGAAGAGATTTGAGACTGTTACCTAAACGGTTTTGTTCTCCGGTGTTCTAGTTATCTGCCAGGTTTTACGTGCCCGTCGTTTTTCTCTGTCCAACTCTCTAAATTCCATTGGGTAGGATATGTTAAGCTTCTTCTTATTTTGTATATATTGGGGTACTTGCCAAAGCAGCATCGTGAATTGTTTCATTGAGTTGTTCTAATTCATCTTCCAACTGGTGATTGTGTCTTACTTAACATTTTTTGTTGCGTTGTGGGAGTTGCATTTTCTTCAGCTGATCAAGTATCACGTTGTTCAGATTACTTTGGTCATCTACACGGGGTTTGGTCCATCTGTTTTGATGAGCCCTTCGATTTTAGTGATTTTGCGGTTGATTTCTTGTTTTATCTCGTAATTTTTGTAGTTGTTTAGCAACCTCACAGCCTCGATAATTAGCCGGATGTTGGCCCTTACAATTTGTACACTTGGCTAACACATCTCATCCTATTCTTCATGCCTGGGCAATATGATTACCTAAGCATTTTACACATTTTGGCTCCCAGCCGCAATATCTTTGGGAGTGATTGAATGCCTGACACTTCTTGCATTGCGGTATGCGTGTTGTGGTTCCCGTCATTGGTCGATTTTTACCTCGTAAGCCTTTCATTATTTGTTTGCTTGCGCAAATGTGATGCAAACCTCTTGCCATGACTTTTACAGGTCGGGCCCTTTTATTCTCATTGGTAGACCACTGATACTTTTCAGCAATCAATTTCATAGATAAAGTTCTATAAGTATCTGAGTCCAGAATTTCTGGATAATTGCTTACACCCACAATATTTATTAGTGGGAGTGGTTTTTCTTCTGGTTGCACCAAATTTGGTGTAATGTTCTTGGCAGGTTTACTATCTTTTGGTTTATTGGCTTTGGGTAGAACAACTTTTGAACCTGGACTAGATTGTCCCCTACCATTTAATTGCTCAGCCTCAGGTGACGATTTAGCTTTTCTTTTCTTACTCTTTCTGGGCTATTTTTTCTTCTTTAGGATCCACCAGTCTTCTTTGTAATTCATCTTCATCAGTGAAATAGATGAATTTGTCTGGTTCAATTCTTCCTATATCGCAATCTTCTTTTGAATCCCGATTCACTTTTAAGTTTTCATTTTCTCGCTTTAGATACTCAACTTCACATAGCTTGGCAAAATTGCTCTATATGCTCTAGTCTCGCCAAGAGATCCAAATTCTCCTTTTCTAGGTAAATAGTTGTTTTACTAGATTCGGCTACTTGCAAAGTAAAATTTCTGGCGGCATCACTTATTTCGTGTAATTTTTGTCCGGTACATCTAGTTATAACGTTAGAAAAAACGCCGGCTTGGTCAGCTACCGAGTTGCTTCTATTTTTCTTTATCGGTGATCTTTGTAAATATGATCTTCTCTGCAACGGATTTGATGTTCCCTGATAATGCAATAGATGGTCCTCCCCAGAATCCAAAGGGCCAGTCTCCACAGAAAGTGGATTCACCGATGTTGATATTAGTGTACCACCTGGGATAATATTTCCGTTTGTTACTACCATTGCTGTACCATAGTTTTGATTTGATATTTAACTATTCTGCTTCACTACTACGAAGGGATTGGGTACCACAACCGTTCGTTCTACAAAACATTGCCTAAAGTACATCCGTATCCATTTATGAATATTTCGTGGAGGCTGTCAATCTCGTACTCCGTTGGATAAATGGAATTGTAAATTTGGTGTAGTTGATCCATTTTTAGTTGGTACGCACAGGACCGTAACTCTTTTGTTGTAACAAGTATGTTTATGATCTGGGTTTACGATCTTTACCAATTTAAAAGTGATTTGAGCATTTTTCGAAGAATTTAACACAGATTTGCAGAATAATATTTCCAATTGAATCAACGAGCTTAAATGATTCAATTGCGCAAGTTTCGATCGAGAAAAACCTCATCCAAGCAGTTTTTGAGATTAAAGGAAAGGAAGTAACAACATCTAGAGAAAGGTCTCGTAAAGAAATGGAGCCCAGTGCTCCAAAGGCTTTTGACAGGCTTCCATGTTAAAATAACGTTTCGTGATGTTGTTATGTTGAAAAACCCCTTTCGATACGCATATTTACGTTTTTTGCGTTATTTAACGCTTAAGAGCCCCTTCTGAACCAAATTCTGCAAAATTTACTTTACCAATTTCTGTAAATTTACAAACTAGATAAATATCGAAATTATTGACGGAACGAAAGTTAATATTTGATGCACAAACTACTAAACAAACGCCTAAAGTTATTTTTTTTTTAATTTTAACTCATCTGATTATCAAAATTGTGGATGTAAATCCTGCTTTAAATTACTTTGTAAATACGCTTTACAAATGCGGATTTAAACTCTCTGATATTTTCAGAGCCGTTTCAGTTTACTTCCAAGCCTACTCAGACTCCGTGGTATTATCATTTTCATGTAGTCATCAGAATCGTGCTGCTGTTGGTTTTAAATTTATTCCAAGATATTTTTAAGAAGTTGATACAAGGTTTAGGGTAAATAATTCTTATTTCTATAGTTACTTTATAAATTTAGAATTATGATGTAACCTAAGCAAAACAGAAATACTTACATATTTTGGTTCTAAATGGAATATAAATGATGAACGGTCAGGGTCAAGCTTTTTCAGCCGGTTTTCTATATAATCGAGAGCAAACAAGGTATTCGTTAAATAAACCTCCCGTCCAATTCTTATGGTATTGGAATAGTTCATTATAAACAATAAAGTTGTTTACCTATTAATAAACAATGAAATGCGTCATTACATGATGTTAATTGTTATAATGAATAATAAAGTTTATGTTTAAATTGATTTGCCTTTAATTTGTCTTAAATTGAATTTATTGTACGATCAAGTTAGGTAAGTTTGAAATTGTTTTGCGCAAAGTTCTACGGCCTAGACTACCAGTCTCACTAAATTTAACGCACTGTGAATTTAATATTAGTAAGATGTTTGTATTTTCAACAAATTATCAGCCAATAAGAAGCAATAAGCAATTTATTTCTAAAACTAATTCGCGTATAATTAACGAAATAATTAACATCGGCGATTAGCAGTCAAATGGGGAATTCACATGCGAATGACTCAAAATAGTTTATTGCAGAAACTTATTAACCAGTTCGAAACTGTCTCTGTACAAAATCTATATTAATCGGCCTTAAGGCATTTAGCAACAAATGGGTCACCGCTTATTATTTATTTACATATACCAACTGAGTTTGATTATTGCAAATTCAATACAGCAATTGTCGTTTGAAACCTAACGCAGTATATAGCAAAAAAGTAAACTTTCTATTTCGAATTAAGTTTGTAATTTGATATTAGTTTTGTGTCTTTATAGTTATGATCGCGCCAATATATCAATACAAACACTAAGGCAACAATAAACAAAAAATCGCATTACAACGAGTACTTAAAGATTTGCGTACGCGATCAAAAAAATTGCTAATCAATTTTAGTGTGTTGCGGTTCACGAATTTATAGCATGATAATACATCAAGAATAAATTAGTTTTTGCTATATGCGCAGACATCAACCGTATAAAATCCAATTAAGGTTGTAACGTGATGTTTAATTAATAAACGCAGTTAGGCTTTTTTAATTGATTAATTTAATTAGATAATTTGGAATAAACACAATTGTAATTAAACGTAATTGTTCAAAAATTGTTGTTTACTGAAATATCAGTGGGGGAGTTAAACTATTTGAAATTGGCGCGCTTATTATCGCATCGTATTCAAATACATATAGGCAATTTTTTTTCTATTTCTGTGATTTGCAATTTACTCAGATTGTTGATACCGTATAGCCAAACTAAATTTCTAATCTCTATATTCCGCTTCAAATTCTTTTAAGATTGCTATGTCATTTTAACTGTCAGCTAAGCCAGAATTGGGTCATTTTAAGCTAACGCAGCTGTCATAAAACAAAAACCCAGGGTAGTACAAGGGGGTTTTTCTAACGCTTTTGTTTAAAAACTGGAAACATTTCACATTAAAATTTCTTTAAGAATTTACGAAGTAGCAACTGACGCCGGTTATGATTCTGAGGTGGGATGTTCTAGCATCACCATTTTCGATATTTTATCGAATTTTACTTTTATCAATTATTTCTTCCCTATTGCTATCACAATCTACTAAAATATATTTGGCCAATATCTAATTCACTAATTTCGTTCTAGTATCGAAAATAAATTTTTTGGTGATAGAGAGAGTAGAAACATCATAATATTTCAATCTAGAAGACTGGTAAATGATATAAAAATTGAAACAGAAAGCAATTTTATTCCACAGAAACGAGACATTTACAGGGTAGGCCAAAAGTCACCATGGGGTTTTAATTTGTGGCTGTAGCGTTCTGTAATTTGAGCCTTGAGTTCAAGGATTGTCTCAGGCTTGTTCACATATGCTCGCTCCTTCAAATAACCCCAAAGAAAATAGTCGAGTGCAGACAAATCTGGCGAATGTGCTGGCCAGTTAATTTCCGAATTTCTGGAAATTATTCGTACTCGAAAAATTTACCTTAAAAGTGCTATTGTGTCTCGAGCAGTGTGGGCAGTGGCTCCCTGAACCCCAGAACCTGCAGTTCTGCTTATTAACAAAGCCATTCAAATGAAAATGAGCTTCATCACTCATAATCAGATTTTCAATAAAGTTGATTTCATTTCTGTCCAACTGTTGATATTTACTGCAAAATTTAGACGTTGCCGATGATCTCCAGGTTTTAATTCTTGTACCAATTGCACCTTATATGGGAATAACAGTAAATCATTTTTTAAATGCGCCGTAGTGACGTACGAGACATTCCTAGCTGAGCAGAACGCCTTCTGGTAGATGCATCTGGTGTTTCGTTAACACTTTGCACTACACGTTCAATATTTTCCGCAGTGCGAATTAAACGTGGTCTACTGGTTCGAAACAAATCTCTTACGGTGCCATGTTGGTGGTGACGATCAACTCAGCAACGAATCATTGCTTCAAAGTGCAAAATTCTGACATTAAAATGGCGACGATATGCTCTTTGCGTTAAAATAATTGATCGCTGATTTAAATAATAAAATTATATTATTATGGTTCTTAGTTCAGTTGTGAATCTCTCCATTATTTATTCTCCAGGTGTTATTTATATAATCTGAAAAAAAAGTATAAAAACGAAAAAGTTATTAAATGTTTAACCCCATAAGCTCTTCCAAAAGCTATCTCCCTTCAACATGAGCACTCCAGTCCTCTCTCTCGTTCTCTAGCTTTCACACCCCATGAAGTGATTTTGCCGCCCGCACTGTGGTCCTCCATCCGTCTCGGTCCATCGCTCTCGTCCTCCGGTTTTTACATCCTAATACGAGTAGGTCTTGTTCGACGTCGTCATGCCAGCGCAGTTGGGATCTGGCTGGTTGTTGGTGGAACACTTTGTTAATCATTCGTTATTGTCGTGACCTTGCAACGTGGCCGAGCCATTTAACTCGATTGGATTTGATGAAGCCGATAATATCGCTACCTTCGAAAAGTTGCTTTATTTCGTGGTTTATGCGAATCCGATATTCGGTGTTCGCATGTTTAATAGGACCAAAAATTGAACGGATGGCCTTCCTTTCGAAGCTAGATAACAATCTACAATCGTTAGAGATTATGGTCCAGCTCTCGCTTCCGAAAGTCTGCACAGGTCTTATGAGTGCTTTATAAAGTGCGAGCTTGCGCGACTGCGCTAGGTGTATAGAACTCAACCATTTTGATTGGGAGTAGAAAACTCGTTGTCCAGCAGCGATTCAGGCATTTATTTCTGCGAGAAGTTTTCGACGTTATCAAAATTATGATCGCCAATTTCGAGATTTGCCATGGAGATATGCTTGGATGTTGTTAAAAATTTGATTTAAAACTGTTCACATCCAAACCAAGTCTTCTTGCACAGCGATTGAGCGGGATGAAACTGGCCTTGATGTCACCTTGAAATCTTCGGCCAAGAAGCACGATATGATCTGCATATCCAAGAATTTGCCCTGATTTATTGAATATACAGCGCGAAGTTTCAATGTTGTTTTCCCTCACTACGTTCAGGGCCCTCCACTATATTTTAAATTACCGGCCAATTGAACGAGCCCAAAATTTTATTTGCACATTCGGATTACTCCCAAATACCTGTTATAATAGTCTCTTTTATTTTGCAAGGTTTACGGTGGTAAAAATTAGTTTAGCACAAACATTTAATATCATTAATAAAATTTAAAACTAATTGTTTATTGACCGTTATAACAGTATGATAAGTAACACTCTCAAAATGAATACCAACTGAGGTAAATATAGATTAATATGTAAATGTTGAAAAAATTACAATAAACACGTCCTTTACATCAAGTGCCGAAACCCGCTTTCGACAGTAGATGCTTGTTTGGTATATCTACATATTGCACAAAAAAAATTAATTGTTTACGTTACCAAACCAATGTACACTAATCGTTTTAAATTTGGCGTACTTCCATTACGAAAATATGTGTTATTAACGAACAAGTGTTTCGTTTTGTTATCAAATGATCTTTCTTCACAATAAAATGCCCCTAACTGTCCGTTTCCATCTGGAGGCTGTTCGTATACTCTACATTGTTACAATATTGTTAACAATGACAGCTCTAAATCGTTCTGAAACTATCATTGTAAGAACGAGCACGTGCTTTTTGTCGTTCAATCGATTTCTTCGATAGCACATTCAAAATAATTCCGTATTGTATATACATTTTTATACACACACATAAAAAAAACACAAAGCGATTTCTAATCAAAAGTATTCGGGCATACAATTTTTTGCTTTGCACATTTTGCACTTACAAAACGAAATCCAAAATTTCCCAAATTTATAAAGGGGCATTTTCAACCCTGCAATAAACACAGCAGCCGTGGTATAACTATCCGGAGCCGGATGGGAAATTTCTACTGAAACTGCAGCTATTATTCACTGGTGTCGCTATACCTTAAAAATGAAAAATAAATGCATCTACAAAACAAAATTGATCACGTGAAACAGGGATGATATTTGCAAAAAATTGATAATATTGAAATATTGAGCGCCAGAGTACTAAATTGAACCTAAGAGTACTTTTTCCGTTTTGTTGAGATATTTCAAATTTTATCGCTAGATGGTGATACAATTTGTTAGAAGAAACTTACTTTGAGAAAGCTGTTGCATGTAACAGAAAATTTAGTGGAATATTGCACCAAATTTATTTGTTTTTGCCACCCTTGGATAAAATAAATTTATTCTTACCCAATTTTCAAATTTTCCAACAACCGAACTTATTAAATCATTACGCGTTTTAACCAACTTTTTTAAATCAACAGGATTGTAATTTTGTATAAGATGAAGTGAAATAGAAACATTGTCGAAATTTTAGTTTATGACAAATAGTATTTATTTTTAGTGTTGGACAATTTTCATTATTAAATAATCAGTCATTATGCATATTGTATTAAATTGTTAAATTATATTACAGTAAACCCTTGAATGGACCCCAATCGGACGCTCGATTTAACGGACCTCGATTTAACGGACGCTCGATTTAACGGGCAATTTTTTTATTTTCCATTTTTCGGTTAACGATTATGATGGGATTGGGTATGTTGGATGGAAATGGGATTCTTAAATGATTTTGAGAAGAAATTCTGGAATATGGCCATCTGGGACGGAACTCGATCAATTCTAAACCGATTATGATGGGATTGGATGTGTTGGATGAAAATAGGATTATTAAATAATTTTTGAAAGAAGTTGTGGAATATGGCCACCTAGAACAGGACTCGGTTACTTCTTAGCCAATTTTGATAGGATTTGGCATGTCAAATGGAAAAGAAATCTACTCTTTAAATCTCTTAAATGATTTGTTTAAGACATTCTGGAATATCGCCACGAAACTCGGTAATTTAAACTAGGGTGCGGAACTCGATAATAAGCGGGCGTTTTTCTTGAAGCAAGCGGCTCGTGATGCTAACATGTTTCTGGTAAGGCTGGGTGCCTTAACTTCTATCACCAGTAAGTAACCCACTCGAGGGATTAGTGGGTGGAGCGGCAGGTCAACTACTTACTCTCACAAAAAATCACGTTATGAACTCTACACAAAAGGCTCGGATAAATTTATATTATTCTTATCAACAACGACCTCGTAAATTGTTCATGGGAACATAGAATATGATGTCTTCTAAGATCTCAGGACCTGCGAACAGCAAAAATTTCCACTTTCGAGATACTTGCAATACAAGATCGCAAGATGGCCATATTCCAGAACTTTTTCCAAAAATTATTTGATAATCTCCATTTCATCCACAATGCTTAATTTCTGTTCTAGGAGGTTATATTCCAGAACTTCTTCCAAAAATCGTTCAAAAACTCATTTCCATCCAACATAACCAATTCCAACATAATCGGTTAAGAAATTAAATAGTTCCGTCCCAGATGACCGTATTCCAAAACTTCTTCCAAAAACTGTTTATGAATCTCTGTTCCATCCAACAAACCATGTACAAATATACATTAGTAGATCTCCCAATTCGACTCTTGAGTTGAATTCGTTGGTAAATTCAGATCTGGAAGATATATTCAGATGGTCGTTAGACAATAAACTTCAACTAAATTCTTCTAAGTCACAAGCTTTGCCGATATATAAAGGAAATCCAGTTTTAAATTTACAACCGGTACTCGTTAACAATGAGATAATAAATTATGTGGATAAAGTCCGGAACCTCGGTTTCATCATGATGTCTGATCTCAGTTGGGAAGAACATGTCAACCATATTTGTTCCAAGGTTTATGCAGGTCTTAGGCAACTACGTAAATTCTCACATTCGACTCCAATAAATACACGGAAAAGTTTAGTCATATCATTGTTAATGAGTCATTTCATTTATGCTGATATTGTCATGTCTCGGTTAGACTTCGATTCAAAACGTAGATTGCAAGTTGATTTTAATTCAATTACAAGATATGTCTACAGTGTATCTCGCTACGATCATATAACGCCTTTTAATATTTGCCTTCTTGGATGCACTCTGGACAACTTTTTCAATTTTACGTTGTTGTTGTATTTATTGTAATGGTTTTTTTTTTGTTGTGATTGTTCCGTACATTGGTCTATTTCAGTATATCTCGAATTCGTTGTTGATATTTTACATATCTCCTATGTAAAATATCAACGTCAGTCGCCGCGGCCTGATGAGATGACTGATTTTTTCAAATAAATAATCTCATTAAGTTCGAAACTGATTGTTGCGATTCTTGCAAACCTTCGATCTATAATTCAAATTAAATTCTGAACTTTTTCAAGTTCAGACTATGTGTAGCTATGTTCAATATTATTAATGATTTCTATCCTAGTTACTTATCGGAAAAGGTTAGAATATCTCGCTCTACGAGAAATTTAAGTATAATAATTCCAAAGCACAAATATTCTTTTCGTGCGAATAATTTTTTTATAAATGGAGCTCAAAACTGGAACTTATTGCCGCTCAGCATCAAGAGAATTACACGTCCGACAGAATTCAAAAATCACTGTTTTTCCCATTTTGCCAATACCTAGTCATATTTTTTATGTATTAGTTCACACACATACCATACGATTAAATTTAAAACAAACATAATATGTAGTTATATTTTATTATTAATTCGTTTAGACAATTCTATTGCATTGTTTAATGTTACCTCTTCCTCTTCAATTTTAATTTTTAATATGTATTTATTTTTTTTAGCTGACCTAATATTATATATTATGTATTAGTGTTGGTATATTATAATTATTATTGTATTGTAACTTATTAACTAGTAGTATATTATATTATAGTTAAATTGTATAAATATCTACTTGGATTACGTCTGTGCATATTATAAAAGGGTTTTGAAATCTGATTCACTTAAAATAAAATTAAAATAAATAATTAAAAACAAAATCCCATCATAATCGATTAAGAATTGGTCGAGTTCCGTTCTAGGTGGCCATATTCTTCTTCCAACAACTGTTTATGCATCTCAGTTTCATCCAACAAACAAAATCCCATCACAATCGATTAAGAGTTTCATTCTTGTCGGACTAATTCCAGAACTTCTTTCAATAATAATTTGAGAATCCCATTTTCATCCAACACACCCAATCTCAACATAATCAGCTAAGGAATGCCCGACTTCCTTCCCAGATGGCCATATTCCAGAACTTCTTCCAAAAACTGTTTATGAATCTCATTTCCATCCAACAAACAAAATCCCATCATATTCGGTTAAGAGATAAACGAGCTCTGTCGTACGTGGCCATATTCCAAAACAAGTGCAAAATCTATAGTCGATTAAATTTAAAAACATTAGAATTTAACGGACATAAGAGTTTAACGGACTCCCCGATTAGTCCGTTAAATCGAGGTTTTACTGTATTAGTTATCACAAAGTTTAGCATTAAAGTACTGTAAACAACCATCTACCCCCATCAAATAATTATAATGAAGAAAAAATTATCAAACGAAGTTGCGTTTTTCTCAATCTCTTCTCTCATATCTTTTTTGCTTTATTCTATATTTCGATCTTGGAAATATTGCCAATGTCCAAATAATTTTTTGTTTTTAAAAGTATTGCCTGTTGAAAAACATAGGGTTTGTTTATAAAAAATCCCTTTTTTTCGGAAAGTACTAAAAATGAACATAAAGTATCGAATCACTTTTTATTTGCTTTCGAAAGTACTAAAACTTGCTCGAAAGTATCGAAGTACTTTTCATACAGCCAAAGTATCGAAAAAAGTACTATAGTATTGAAAATATCATCCCTGACGTGAAATACACTAATTGACATTTATTTTGACGTTATAAACAAGAATTCATCTTGCTGCGTTTTAAATTTTTATATAACCGTGCGTTCTCATCTGAGCTTGCTTTGTAATTATTTGCAATCGATTTTAAATTTTTCATTTGCACACATTCAAATAAATTCAGTATCGGTATATAAATTTTTATACACACACATAAAAAAATTACAAAGCGATTTGCAATCGAAAGTACTAGTGCGTACATCTTTTTGCATTTACATAAAAAGTGGAAAATTTCCCTTATTTTATATAAGGACATTTTCAACCCTGCATAAAACACAGCAAAATTGACAGCCACTTTTTTTTGTTTTTGTTTTGCACAGCAACTTGTTTGTTTTGAAACAACCATTATTTTGTAATGTCAAAATGTTGTGCTAATAAATAGCCGTAGGATGATTTTAATAGTAAACATCTCTATTAATTCAAATATGTTATATTTAATACAGGAAATTGTTTTAATTGGTTTAAATTGTTGAGCTCTCAGAATATAATGAATATTTTTAATAGCGAAGCTCGTCGCGTCGTGCTTTTACTTTGTATATTTTAGTTTTGCTGCCGTTATTTCTAAATTGTATTGTGTTCATTAACCAAAAATCTATTGTAAATTAGTTTTATTTATGTTATTATTAAAAGTTTTGTTTTGGAAAACGTTTTTAATAAAATAATTAGAGCAATATCTTAAAAATTGCTAAAAATTTGGGCACAATACCAATAATGATGGCGTTTTCGACGATTATTTTAATTAACTTAAAACTAACTTTTTTTTAAGGATTAAGCTTTAAATAAAGTTTGCCTTTAATGTAGCTATATTTAAAGATTTTACGTACCAGACGCCTCCACTGTGAGCTTTGAAAATAAAAATTGGATATTAAACTTTTAACAAGCTAAATTTGATTTCACTTTGTTAAACAATCGTCAACATTAGACAAAAATTAAATAATTTTTAATTTAAAAATTGGGACTAAAAAAAATAATTGCAATGAAGTTGTTCGCAAAGAAACTTATTCTGAAATCCCAAAGTAAAGGCATAAACAAAAACAGAGATACAGCGACAAGATTCAATGCCTGTCAAATTAAAATATACATAAACCATAGCATGCTAACACAACCAATGTCGCTGGTGACAACGACATTGTCTCCGTTTTTTTTTTTTTAGAATCTATGCTAATTTTGTCGCCGGCGCTGCAGTACTACCAACTAATTTATGAATATTATGTTGGTACTTGGTATCAAATTTGTTAAATTAATATTTTTAAATTAATTTCATCCAAATCTGAATGTTGTACACAATATTTTATGTAAAAAAAAAATTAAATCGGGTCGTTAAAAAGACAAATGAACTATTTTAGGGTTAATTTGACATAAATTTTCTTGTGTCGTCGCTTCAACGCTGACGCACTTGTTGTGTTTACCAAAGCCGTACAAGTGGCGCAGTGGTTAAAGCTTCGGCACTTGAACCAGGAGGTACTGGTTTCGAATCCCATCAGAGGCAGGATGTAAAGCGAATTTTCTTCATCGATTACGATCGGTGGTGATAATAAACACAACTTAAACCCTCTGTTGGAGTGCAGAATTCAACGCCGACCCACCGTTCATGTCAGTGTGCAGGTTGACATGGAGCTTGCAACGTGCAGGTGGTATACTGTAATTGTGTGAGTAGGTGAATGGGTGGGTGTGTGCGTGAATGAAAAGGGGGGTATTAATTAACCTTAAAAGGACATTAAATCCATTGAATCATTAATACTTTCTTTAAAAAAAAAAAAAAAAAAAAAGAAGCAACATCGCCGGCAGATAAATGTGTTTTGTCGATGTATCTTGTCACTGTATCTTTGTTCTGTTTATACCTTAACATTGCGAGTAAAACAAAAGTTCTGCCCAATAGAAGCATTGGATGCTTGTATGTCAGTCAATATTTATACCACAAGATAATGGTTAGACTAGATAGGTTAATAACCACCATCAAGATTGGTGTTTTCCAAATTATGTAAAAATTTTAATCTAATTTTAATAATTAATGTGTTTTATAAATAATATTTATGTATAAAATCGGTTATACAGGGTGGCCCATCTAACGTTTGCAATTTAACTTGGGTCTAATTCAAAGAAGAATGAATATTTTTCAAAGCGGTTGCGTTGAAGAATTAGGCTACTATTTAAATTGGGAAAATAGTAGTTGTTAACCATATTAAGACTGTTTCTATGGTTTTATATCCTTATAACTAGACGTTTTAGATTAGAGAGGGAATTACATCGTTATGCTCTACCTCCTGACATCAAAGTTATTAAAACTGGGATTATTTTCATAAAAGAATCGGTTAGTAAGGTTACACGATACCAAACTTAGAAAAATTATTAATTTCAACATAAATCTTGCTAAACTAAATAATATCTCCTAATTTTGAGTTATCCTGTATCGCAGCGAAATCGATTTGCATATAGTTATCAGATTTAAAGATCTAATATTTTTACTTTTAAAATCTAAGTCGAGGTTGTACCTTTCATTATTTTCCTGTACAAATAAAATTTTATTGTATCCTGAATTAGAAATAAATAAATAATAATGAAAATTTAAAGTAAATTATCGATTCTATCAATAAAATTACAATTATTATTAAATGTCGGTCAATTCAAACAGGGAGTCGTGCTGTCTGTATATAATACAATAATAAAATAATTGTATTATTGATTGCTCTCGTACGACCTAATTTTAAACGTTACTCGATTAAATTGAGTTTCATAAATAATATAACGGAATTGTTATGCACCTGTTAGAGCAACGCTTAGATAACATTCTGATGTTGTTCATTTATTCTGATTCGTTTGTTTTGCTTGTGATGTTTGCGAGCGTGGTTCATTCAACTATATGTGCAAATTACGAGGTGTGTTCAAAAAGTAACGGGAAAGAATTTGGAATTTTAGAAAGAATTTGGTTCATTCATATACACTTATACCACCGCCTTTTCAATCCCCGAAACACTTCCGGAACTCAATTTTTGTGATACTCCTACGCTTGTAAATCGACGACACTTTAAGGTTCTCATCATTTTTGGTGGCGCAATTGGAGGCTGGAGCAACCTTATAGTTTCGTTTATATTCAATTCACGAACAAGCACTGAAGTGCTAATCTATCCACTCCTAATCTATTGTTTATGAGTAAAACAGACTCACTAAAAGAATTTTTTAACATGTTTGAAACTTTACCACAATTTATTCCATTCTTATAGCGAAATTTTATTATTCTCTGAGAATTTGTATTATTCTCTGATCCACAACAGACTAAATATCCAATATGCCTAACATTGCACAGATACTTTTCAGACAATTTTACCAACACAACAATGTCGTACGAAACGAACTACTGCAAAGTGCGAATTTACAAAATTCCCATTACTTTTTGGACCCACCTCGTATATTGATTAGGTAAATTTAATATTCAGTTTTATTTTAAACAGTCGTGGTTTTTGGCGTCCCATATGTGGCAACTATCTAATAATCTGAAAACAATTTTTATTTAAAAACATGTTTGTGTCGACTCGGTCAGTACTAACTATAAAAGAAGATATACAAAATGTTCCGAAATACATGTTTTTGGTCATATAAATTTTGTGAAAAAATTTAATATTCAATACAGTTAAATTTTGAGACCAACATGTTTGACCAGTTTCCGTTTGTAGTTTAGATTCGTTATAATTAAACCAATTTTGGTTAAGTTAATCGAAACAGAATATTTAAATTCAAGAATTTTGTTTTGGAAGAATCACACCTATCAACGAAAACTCTTGACAATTTCCGAAGTAGATTCCGCAGAGTGTCCTAATTCATTCCCACTGAATCCTTTCCTTATGGCCGACAATTTTTTAAACGACACTTTTAACTCTAATTTAATATTTCATATTACGATACTTAATGAATCAAGCGATAAAATAAAAACTTTATAAATATTTTTGTTTCAGCTTACCTGCAACACAACAACAAATAAAGTTGTGTTGCACTCGAGAAATCTAACAATACCCTATGCAGATATCAAATTGAATGAGGTCATCGGAAATTCGGTAACTGAAAATATAATCGAACTTGATAAACCACATCTCGATGAAGAAAATGAATTCCTTATTATACCGACCAAAACTAAACTGGAAGCGGGCAAAGAATACGAACTGCTGATTCCATTTGCGGGCGCATTGCAGGAGGGACTTTTGGGATACTACCGTAGCAACTATTTTGATTCCAAAACGCAAAAGACTGAGTATGAACATTTTTAGTTATAGATGAATTGACGTTTTAACAATTTTCCAATATTATTTTACAGATGGCTTTCGATTACTCAATTCGAGGCTACTTATGCAAGGCGTGGATTCCCATGTTTCGATGAACCAGAATTTAAAGCAAAATTCGAAATAATTTTAGGCCATAAAAAATCATTAACAGCATTGAGTAATATGCCGGTCTCGTCGATAACACCAATGTAAGAAAAATTCTGAGTTTAATTAAATGTAGGTACCTATATAAATACACGATACTACTTATTTTCAGGGAGGATCATGATAACTGGGTTTGGACGCATTTCGATAAATCGGTACCAATGTCGACATACCTCGTCGCTTACTCAATTAATGATTTCGCCTATCGTGAAATAATTTCCGATACAAAAGAAAAAGTAAAGTTCCGCATTTGGGCCAGGCGAGATGCATTAGATCAAGTCGATTATGCGCTCGATATTGGGCCAAAAGTATTAAAATTCTTTGAAGAATACTTTGATGTTGATTTCCCGCTACCCAAAATGGATATGATTGCGATACCTGATTTTTCAGCAGGTGCGATGGAAAATTGGGGTTTGATTACCTACCGTGAAACTGCTCTGTTGTATAAACCTCATGTTTCATCTATTCAAAGTAAACATCGTGTTGCTGAGGTCGTTGCCCACGAATTGGCACATCAATGGTTCGGTAACTTGGTCACAATGAAATGGTGGACAGATTTATGGTTGAATGAAGGTTTTGCTACATACGTAGAAAGTTTAGGTGTTCGACATTTACATCCCGAATGGAATTCGTATCTTGATGAAGCGATCGATTCAATTGGATACGTTTTTAATTTAGATTCACTTAAATCTAGTCATCCCGTTTCCGTTAAAATAGGTAACCCATCGGAAATTTCACAAATTTTTGATGCTATATCGTACCAAAAAGGTTCCACGATTATTCGGATGATGCACCAGTTTTTGGGTGAAGAAGCATTCCGTATGGGAGTCAACAAATATCTGAAGAAACATAAATATAGTAATGCAGAACAAGATGACTTATGGGAATCATTGACCAAAGAAGCACACGCATTAGGAACGCTAGATAAATCGACAACTGTTAAGGATATAATGGACACATGGACATTACAAACTGGATACCCAGAACTTACAGCCACCCGTGATTATGATGGCAAAACTGTACAGGTAGCACAGAAACGTTACTTGGCCGATCAAAGTGGACTAAACAGAATATCACCAGAATGCTGGTCAGTACCATTGAGTTACACCACAAAAGAAAAACATGATTTTAACGAGACTATGGTAAGTTAACTAGGTATACATTTTCTAAAAGTCAAATATCTTACCACAACATATGTTTTGTATAGCCAAAATCCTGGATGTATTGTGACGAAGGCACACACGACAAAAAAATTGAGAACATTGCAAATGCAGAAGACTGGGTTATATTCAATCTTCAACTAACTGCTCTTTATAAAGTGAATTATGACGAGAAAAATTGGGATTTACTAATCACACACTTGAACAGTCCCAACTATGAACAAATCGATCCTGTTAATCGGGCGCAACTAATCGACGATGCATTTGACTTTGCCACCATAAACGAGCTAAATTATACAACTCCCTTAAGATTAATTGCATATTTGAACTACGAAGATCGTTATATACCATGGCGAGCAGCTTTAGCAAATATTGGCCGCTTGAATAATCTATTAAAACGTACTTCAGATTACGGTTATTTCAAGAAATATCTCAAGGGCACCATCTCTTCGATCTACAAGAAACTTAATGGACTAACATTGAACGAGGATGATAAATTCGATATGATTAAACATAAAGTGTTGATTTCAGGATGGGCATGTCGTTTAGGAGTTAGCGATTGCGTTCACACATCGATAATTCTTTTCAAGAAATGGATGAGCGCCGAAAACCCAGATGAGGATAATCCGTAAGTCTTCGGTATAAAAAATCGATTGTATATTTTTATAAGGTATTCATTTCTTTTTAGAATTTCTGCTGACTTAAAATCAATCGTTTATTGTAACGCAATCCGGAAAGGTGATGAAATCGAATGGGATTTTCTATGGGAACGCTACCTTAAGAGTAATGTTGGTGCAGAAAAGGTTCTTATCCTATCATCACTCGGTTGCACTAACGAACTATGGATCTTAAAACGTTACCTTGAATGGTCAATCGAGCCAACCTCCGGAATTCGCAAACAAGATTTAAGCATCGTTTTCTCAGCTGTCGGTCGCAATGAGATTGGTACATACCTAGCAAAACAATTCTTCTATCAAAACATTAACCAAATCCACGATTATTATCGTCCCGAGACATCGCGGATCGGTCGTCTGTTCCGGTCAATTACTGATTCTATAATGACCGATTATGAACGGACTGAATTCAAAGAATTCGCTGATCGCAATAAGGCACTCTTTGAAGGAGCATCTCAAAGTTTGAATCAAGCGTTGGAGAAGATTAACATTAATATTCAATGGCACGAGAAGTTCTATAAAAATGTTGTGAATTATTTTAAAGATGCCTAAGTTAGGTACTTATTTTAATTGATTAAATTATTAACTATTTTAACTTTTATTTTATGTATTATATCTGTGAAAAATTTACTTAATTTAACTATTATTATTAATAAATAAAATAAAAATTATAAAATAAAATTAAATATTTTTTATATACCTATATACATTTATACGAAACACGAATCTGAACGTAAACAGTGAACTAACCCACATTGAGCGAGGTCAAGTATTAAATATGAATAACAAAATTTATGATTCATGTAAAACGTAACGAAACTGAACTCCACCATCATAGAGAAACTCAATGGTCTTTCATGCATGGTCAATGGTCTTTTAAGCAAATTAGTTAATAAGCAAGTCACAGAAATTCAGAGGTATAGCTATAAAATAGCACAAAATATTGGTGTTGTGGAATTATAGACGAAGTTTTTTTCCTCGAATAGTCTGAGACATGATGCATCGCGCAAAACATAAGTTCTACATATCATGACGGTAAGCCGTTAAACTGGATGTCGATAAAACTTGCATGACATATGAACCTACGATCCTGGAAAAATGAGAATAAAAAATATCTGGCTGTGCGTTACAATGTTCAAGCGAGAGGCTGTTGTACTGAATTAACAAATTCGTTCCGTATTTTCCAGAAACAATGTCGTTCATTCGTTGCCATCTACGTTCAAAGATCATGCATGACTAGCTGCTTTTTTAAATCTATAATTGAGTGCTTCAACACCCTGTCCGGTGAAATTATCTAACTCGTCTAACAACCAAAAAAACTGGATCCGGAGATGAAAGTCGTGTGTTTCATTAGATTAAAAATCAAATGTTTTTGTGTGGAGACCAAATAAAACTTACAGGTTATTATCCCCCGTGAATAAAGAAGTCGAACAAAATGTAAAATTTATGTTTTACAACCCATCTATACTTTAGCAAGGGTGAATATTTCAGAAACAACAACTACATATGATGGTGAAGTAAAAACAATGCATCAAACCTATTTGCCGGAGATAAATGTCTCCCGCCGCCATGGAGTTTCTAATGAATAAAACAGCCAACAAAGACGGAGAAACTTCATCAACCCAATTTGGCAGATTTTAAAAGTAAGTTTGTACTGAAGCCACGTTTGTACTCAGCTCACCATTCTTATCTTTGCTAGCTATACTTTTTGGATAGAAGTCTGAAGATGATGTGTTCGACACATTTTGTTTCACATACTGTCTTTGTTGGAGATATTTAAACGAAATTTTCATAGCTGAGAGATATTCTGGATTCGCTAGAGACCTTCTGGTGTTATGATCAGATTATTAACCAGCAAGCTTTTGTTTATTTTCATCAAATTGACGGCACAGATTGTCGATCGCCGTATTGCGAAAAATCGGTTCGCTAACTGTAAGGCGATGCCTGGCTACTCTGACACTAAATAAATAGTCAATGATCGCTGATTCGTAGCTTAGCAGGAATACTCTTTCGTTTGATAAGCCAATTCGTCCCTCCTTTTCTCTGGCCATGCACCCTCTTCTCGCAGTCTTTCACAGTCCGCAGTTCTTTCTGATCTGGATAGTTTTTGGAATGCTCTATGGTTTTTACTATTCCCGGTCTCTGTTTCTCTCGCCAGTTTTCATGTTCCTTATCTCGGGAATCAGACTGCCGCGCAAAACGATCATTCTAGCGTTGTCAACAGTCTCAGATGTAGTGGACCTAACTTCCCGGATCTTCTTTGACTTTTAATGTCACCTGGCTCAACACTTTGACTGTTGTAATTTTCAGTGGCTCCAATAGCTTTGTTAGTTTCCTTAACTTATATCTTATTATAGTCTTTATTTCCACAATATCCTCGAATATCAACTTGTGCAGCTCTACTGTGTCAGTTGCTAAACTGGCTCTAACGCCAACGGCAACTTCATTCATAGTTTTACCTCTAGTCCACTCATAGTCCGACTAATACATCTGCAGGTGCATTACATTCTCTTTCTAGGTTTTGCAGGCTTTCCCCACGTAGTTGCCGCTTGCTTTGGAGTTGAATCTTGCATAATTCTCTAACGTGTCATTGCCCATATCTTAGTTCCAACTCAGTCATAACCGCTCACAGCTCCTTTCCGTTGCGGATACAGTTTGCAAGACATCTGCAGCTTCCCCACGAAGAGTCAAAATCAGTGTGTTAAGCCGCTCCTCCGCAGTTCAATCAATGTTGGGAAGGTTTTATCTAGATAGCCATATCCAATTGAGACAGGCCTCCTTACTTACTTAATTTTATTTTCAAACTCCTGCCTGATTTGCCCTTCAAATTCCTTCAACTGGCCGTCGAATTTTTTCCTCAAGGAACTTTGTTTCTCCGATAAGCTCTGCTGTTTACGTAGATCCGCAAGCTGACCGTTTTGCTCTGCTCTGCCAATTGTGCAATATGCGCCTTGCTGATCGATTTTTGTACTTTGCTGATCCAATTTGTCAACTTGATTGATTTTTACACCCATTCTTTTTAGTTGAAGCAAAAGTGTTTGCATCATTCCCATTTCCATGGTGATATGCGCTTGTTCTTTTTTGTTCCATCGCTCCGGTTGCCTAATTTTTAACTTCTCTTTCGCAAGGCTGGACATTCTGCTCATTGTTTGGGGTAACTGGAGGAATCCCTGATGCTCTTGGCATCGGTGATGATTATCGCGATCTTCGCCTCCTGTTTCAGCATCTTGCTTTATGGCGCTTGCAGTCTCGAAAGCAGCTCGCTCTTATTGCCTTCGGTTGAAAGCCCGAGGCTCTGCAGCTGTTCCCTCAACTGCTGTGATGTATAGGTGTTTAGATTTTTAACCATTGCTGGTATTTGCAAAATCCTCCTTCTAACATTAAATGTTACGAATTGCAGGCGTTCGATATGGATTCGTGCACGATTTTGCAAATAAAGCATTCAGCGATTTAAGTTACAAACTTTATTTTTCAACACCTTTAATTTCTGCAGGAATTCAAATTTCACTCATTCACTACTCACTAAAATTCAATGTTTTACTGTTCACTTTTACTGCTTGGTATTTTCGCACTGTTTACTGTTCACTTTTTAATTTGCACTGTTCTCTGGTTAAATTATAACTGTCCCTGTTTCAAATTGCTCGCGCTCATATACCTGCCTATCGCTGTTCGAGATTATTCTTGTTATTGCATCTGCGACGTATGTGTATTGCAGTTGTAAATCACTTCCATGTTGTTCAACCATTGTTAATTCAATAATTTTCGATGATGACTGTCACCGCCGTTTACAATTGCTTTTGTTAAAATTATATTCTTCAACTGAGTAACTCTCGAACTTTGGGTTCACAACACGTGTACGCCATGCCATAACCACTCGACCACCGAGTGTTTAATGTGTGTAGGTAGAATTCATAACTGTACTTTTAATTTTAGGTTTAGATGGTGTCACAGGTGTGCATAACTTTGGTCCCATTTACGGGCAGTATGCACGATGCATGGGTGCACCGCAATGCACCTGTCACTGTAGTAGGGTATATCCCTTTTCCGGCCGGACAAATTTTTTTTTGCTTAAGTTTAAGTCCACCGCTAAATCGGAATTCTTTTTGAAAAAAGCATTATAATTTGATAACATATAAATTATATGCCATATTAATTATTTGTTTTTGATAACATATTAATTATTTTATTATTATTATAGTTAGTGTTATTTTTCGAACGAAAACGATTTAAGTGGAATGCACAAATGTGTATGTGTCGGTCCAAAATCCATACAAAAATAAACTTTTGACACAATTCTCTTCCGTCACCCACACAATTGTGATGGCAGGCCGGAAAAGGGATATAACATTTTGAAAAAATAATAAATTGATTTAACTTACCTAGATCGAGTTGTGAATCGTGTCGGATTTGCCATTGTCATCGGCGATAGTTTTGAGGTTTTCATATCATTTATATAATTTTGGAAACATTTTTATTAAATATTTTTTAAAGAATAGCATATCGGAGGAGGTGCTCCATTCATTCCTGGCATTCAACTTTTGATTCTGCTTGAGATTTGATGATTTATTATGACCTTAAATTTCGGTTATCAATAAAACAGATTAAATTTAAAATTACAATTTAAAATGTTAGATGTACAAAGCTTTAAAATATGTAATTGTATAAATTCCCATAGATTAATTAATTTATTCAAGAAATAGCAATACATTTGTTTTACTTAAAATTACTTTATTAAGGTCTGTCGTCAATTTAACTGATTCCAGCCATTGGTTATGATCGATATGTAAATATTTCGCAATATTTTCACTAAATTTTAATAATTTTTTTAAAAATTTTACAAGTAAATCTATTTGCTTCTTGTCTGTATCGGCCATACAATTAGTGTGTTGTATTTTAGCAAAAAAATTAATTAATAAATTACAAACTCTATAAATTCCTTGATTTAAAACTACATCTAAATTGGAAATGAAGTTTCTCAAAGTTTCTCTTCGTTTCGAATGTAACCGAAACGAGGTAAACCGTTCAATACGAATATTCAAATTATAAATTAAATTATTTAACGCAATTTTAAAATTATCTACAATTTTAATTAGTAACCCAATAATTTCATTTTCGTTTCTTGTTCTATAAAAAACTTTTAAATTTGTAAATTCATTGGCGTTAAAATTTATAGAAATTAAATTAAGATTTTTTATATTGTTTAATAAATCGATTGGGATATTTAGCGTTGCGACATCGCACGATAGCAGATTTAACGCTTTAAATGATTCAATTAAAACTCGACTAGGGTGATAAATTATTTCATAGTTTATGCTCTGAAAGTTAATTAAATGAGAAACAAAATATAATAGTTTTTCAAAAACCTCAAAATTTAACACAGAGGTCAATAAATCGCCGTGGCTTATTTTATCACGCAATCTCGGACCGGTTTGGCTTTGAAATATGTCATATATTAACTTGAGAATACCTGAGTCCACTTTAACGTATATGTTATTTTTAATCAATTTTGATGTATCAAGATATTCTTCCAAAACCGTATCTAATATAAAATAGTATTTATCAATTTTTGCTGTTATATCGACTCTGTTCACTTCGCTGTATATTAATCGCAAGGTCATCTCGATTTGGGGTAAAAGCAACAGTACACCGCATCGAACATTCTTTATATTGTAATATTCCAGAATTTGGGCCCAAATTTTAGAGTGCCATGGAGTTATGTATTGATACTTTAATAAACAGGTTTTAAACTGTTCGATATTAAAAACATTATTTAATTTGATTTTATCTAAAAGTGAAACTGTTTCATGAGTAAACTGGCGATGCAGTATTAAGAGCTGTTTTTCTTTTAAGATTAATCCGTACGATGAAATAATCGATAGTAATGTAAAGTAGTAGAATGGGTTAATTTCATCTATTGATGGAAATCCATGCCATACTATGTTTCGAAGATTGACACCATTTGGATGGCCGATTAATATTTGTAAGAAAAAAATTTGGAAATCACCAAAAAAATGTTTCAATTCTTTAGTTGCCAGCAGATCACGCAACAGATGAGGTGGTGATGTCGATGTTAATGTTGAATATATCTGAAACAAATACATAATTTCAAAATTAAGTTTTAGTTATATTAAATAGATCAGAAGAATGTCAGCTTGCTATTCACATTTTCTTAACTAAAACTAGTCTAGATCAAATATTCCAAGGTCGGCTTTTTTCCAAGGATGCTTTTGGAATTCATAAGGTTTATGGTTGAATTATCGTACAAATTCAAAGTAGAACGATTTGTTGTCGAAAATATCGATTCGAATCTATTAATAGGTTCAAATTCTTTTAAACTTTTAGGTTACATTAGCAGAATGGTATTATCGGTAGATACCAACCGAGAAAAATTACAATTTGATTTATGGTTGATTTATTTGAAAAGCCAAACACCTAAAGCACCTTTTGATAAATATGCAAATTAAGGTCTTAGAAAGGACGCCAAATTGGACGTTGTACTTAATTTACAAAAACTACAGTGTATGTTAATAGTGCGAGGTCAGAAATTTTAAATTTTGTAGCAGTTTTATTCTTTTTTCTCCAAAGGTCATTCTGGCTTTTGGGAAAGATTCTTTCTTTAGAAAAAATTATTCCCAATTATATCAGTTTTGTGTTTATTATTCCATCCATCTTTTATGAAAAAAATTAACTGGGAAATTTAACAAAAAAATATTGTGTTAACTAAGTGTTAGCTATATTTTATTTTGTTGTAAGTGTATTCTGAGGGTCTATTTTTTAATTCAACCCGAGCAAGCAGGCTTACCCCGGGTAGTGTACACCGAGCAAGCTTTGTACTGGGTAAAATTATCCGGTGTGCATAGAGTAATAAATTGTTTTTTATTTTGCACACTCTTCGTACACTTGACATTAATTTCAGAGTAAAATTTGAAGAACCGAGTATGCACTGTGTAAGCACAGTTCACAAATAAAAACGCAGTGTGCAGAGTGAAATTACACAGGTTGAATAAAAAAATACGAAGTATTTTTTGACAGTGCACTGCCTGCTCGGGATGAATTAAAAAATAGGCCCTGAAAATTTGTTCTCAAAATTTACTTGTAAATAGAATTGTATTAAAATATATAAAAAAAAATTATTATTTAATCTTTGCAATCTGTTCTGAGCCGAAGCCCTCCCAACTCATTTGCAGTTCGCTTTTCACGTCCTTACCTTACGCAGTCGCCTGAGAAATCGAGGACGTACGGCTGTAGGTCCGATTTTATCACCATCTGCACATTGCATAGCTCCATGCCAGCCTCTACACTGGCATGGAAGATGGGTCGGCCCATGAGTTTTATACTCCGACAGGGGATCATAGTTGTGTCCCATTTCATCACAGATCGTTAAAAAGAACAATTAGCGCAGAAAACTACACTTGGGTGCAAAAAATTCGCACATTGATCAATTTTCCACAAAAGTTCAAAAATATCAAAAAATCCAATGTGTGTTTAATTTTCTTGAATGCATGCTCAAAGTCAATTTCAATACCTATCCAGTGGTACGTTTTTTGTACTTATGCCGTGCCAAAAAGTGATTTTTTGGGCCAACATCTGAAGAACACGTTTTTTGTGAATTTGTCATCATGAAAATTAGTGGTAAAAATCGAATTAAAACATGAAAATCAGGAGAAAAAAAAACATTTTTATTAATAGGAAGTATTCCCTCCCTAACCCGAATGGCAGCTTCCATTCGATGTTTCTTTGATTTCACCAAGGTTGACACCATATTTTAAGGTATCGTCTCCCATTCATCTGCGATCGCCTGTTGCAGCTCTTGGAGGCTCGTTGCCGCAATATCCCTGGCTCAAACTCTTTAATTCAACTCGTCCCATAAATATTCGATGGGATTGAGGTCCGGGCTTTGAGCAGGCCACTTCATAACTGATACACTAGACCAGCCGTATGCGGTGTCGCATTATCATGCATAAACAGGATGTTTTCACCGATAAACCACCCAGCAAAATGTACGACGTAGTCCTAGAGTACTCCCTCAATGTACCGTTGAGAAGTCAATCCTCTTAATCGACGGCCAATATTCGCTCCGAAGATGAATACAAAATCTGTCTTCGCCTCCAGTGACATGCCTACCGAAACAGAACATTCTCGACCCTCCGCCATACGAGACACGTTATTCAATGCAACATTGGGCAAATCACTCTCCTGATTTTCTGTATACCCTTCCTCGACCATCGTTGCCATGTAAACACATCCTGCACTCGCCAAAGAACAAGACTGGTCTCCATTGTTCTTCTTTTCTCCAAATACTCTCGAGCGAACTGAGGGCGGGCTCGTCAATGAGCTGGGATCAATTTCGGCTTATTTGCTGACCTGTGTGCAGTCAGATCACCTTCTCGAAGTAGTCTTCTAACTGTCCACCGACTGACTTCGATTTTACGAACCTTTTGGAGCCACTGTCGAAGTTACAATTTCGCAACGAAGTCGTCACAATAATGCGGTCATCAAGCTGTGTTGTAATACGAGGTCGGCCAGTTGCTTGTCGCCTTCTGTAGCAGCTGGTTTCTTGATATCTCTACCACACTCGAACAACGGAGAATCGGCTCAATTTTAATTGTCGAGCCACTAATTATTTAAAAAAATTTAATGTATTTATATTTAAAAGTACATAATAATCAATTATCACGCGATCAAAATTTGACATATAAATGTTTCATTACCAACAAAGGAAAATTAAAATGCATCTAAAAACTAAAGCCAAAAGCTGTTGTTTTGAGATTATTAAAGTAAAACCTGCTCAATTTTATAAAAGCAAAACAATCTATTGATTTAAAAAATAATCAGAAGGAAGGAACGAAAGAACGCAACACTGATCCGCCTTAAGTTACATTTCGCGTGTTAATATTTTTATTCAGCAAAATTCACTGACGTATTTTACTATACAACATTTTTGTTGTATTTTTTTAAACAGTTTATACCTATGTACTTTGAAATTTTCTGACTTACTAATTTAATTCAAATTGACAGAAAGACAGAAATTAAAAAACAACTAAAAGTAAATAAATTTGGTAATTTTTTTGCAAATTACTCAAAAGTTACCATAGGCTGTTTCCAAAATAAACGAATAGTCAATTTAAATTTGTAAAATTAATAATTTTTTAAAATACACTAATCCTCGAGTTGCGTCATTAATGCGTTCCATGATGACGCGACGCAACTCGAAAGTTCATTTGTTATTTCAAGGCCTATTTTTTAATTCAACCTGACCCAAGTATAACAAAACGAAAGTAAAAATTGAGCATAGTATTTTCCTTCGTTTTCGTCCAAAATTAACGAAAGTTAAACTTCACATTATAATGATAGTGTTTGTAGCGTATATGTATACTGTGTTACCGCAATTTTTCTTTCGTAGGAATGTGTATAGCGTGTAATGTACATGGTTTGTTTTTATTTTTCATGTTCACGACATGAGTTTGGTAATTTTATCAAATTTTGTTAAAAAAATTTAAAGATGTGCGTTAATTTAAATAAAATTACATCAAAATATATTTTATATCTATTCAAATATTGTTTTCATAAATTAATTAATTTCTAGTTCAGTTTTAAGTTTTTAGGTAGAAAACAAATGCGAAAATAATAAACTTGATGTGCAATAATCATATTACTTATTTGGAAAATTATTTAAACTTTTAATATTACAATCAAAGAATAATTTCAAATTGTGTAATAATAAAAAATAATTAAAAAATTAACTAAAATATAATTTAGATTCGTATATAATATGTATATAGTTATGTATGTATATTTTTATACCGCAAATTTAATAAAATAAAAATATTCATTTTAAACCTAAATTTTTATTTTGCTCTCACATTTGGATGCCGCCATCTTTTTCTTCTAACATTTTCAAATATAGCATTTTACATTCATGCACAACCTCACTCCCGCCATTTTGTTTTTTGTCTTTTCTGTTCACACATACATGTATACAATTCTCCTTTATTGAGTTTCGTTCAGTTTCGAATAATCGCGACACGTTTCATACGTTTTATTTTAATAAATTGCAACTCTAGACTAAGTTTAGTACTTAATAAATACTAGACTAAGTTTAGTACTTAAGTACGAATATCGCCAGGAAAATTGAAAGTAAAAATACTTGGGGAGCAACCCAAGTATTTTTACTTTCAATTTTCCTGGCGATATTCGTACTTAAGTACTAAACTTAGTCTAGTATTTTTCTAAGTTTGAGTTGCAATTTATTAAAATAAAACGTATGAAACGTGTCGCGATTATTCGAAACTGAACGAAACTCAATAAAGGAGAATTGTATACATGTATGTGTGAACAGAAAAGACTAAAAACAAAATGGCGGGAGCGAGGTTGTGCATGAATGTAAAATGCTATATTTGAAAATGTTAGAAGAAAAAGATGGCGGCATCCAAATGTGAGAGCAAAATAAAAATTTAGGTTTAAAATGAATATTTTTATTTTATTAAATTTGCGGTATAAAAATATACATACATATATACATATTATATACGAATCTAAATTATATTTTAGTTAATTTTTTAATTATTTTTTATTATTACACAATTTGAAATTAATCTTTGATTGTAATATTAAAAGTTTAAATAATTTTCCAAATAGGTACTATGATTATTGCACATCAAGTTTATTATTTTTGCATTTGTTTTCTACCTAAAAACTTAAAACTGAACTAGAAATTAATTAATTTATGAAAACAATATTTGAATAGATATAAAATATATTTTGATGTAATTTTATTTAAATTAACGCACATCTTTAAATTTTTTTAACAAAATTTTATAAAATTACCAAACTCATGTCGTGAACATGAAAAATAAAAACAAACCATGTACATTACACGCTATACACATTCCTAGGAAAGAAAAATTGCGGTAACACAGTATACAGTAGTAACAACACACTATACATATACGCTACAAACACTATCATTATAATGTGAAGTTTAACTTTCGTTAATTTTGGATGAAAACGAAGGAAAATACTATGCTCAATTTTTACTTTCGTTTTGTTATACTTGGGAAGCACTGCGCTGTCAAAAAATACTCTGTGTTTTTTTATTCAATCTTTTATTCGTGTTCTAGAAATTGAATCGATAAGTTCGTCGTTTGGGTGCTAGAATGCGAATCGTGAATCGTAATAAGTGGAAAATTTTGAAAAAAAATATATTGAATTAATAGAGAAAAATAATTTGGATGAAATATCATCTTGTATAATATTTAAGAGCAATTTGGTGGTTTCGCCAGCTCATAAATAAATGAATAAATAATAATATTCAATCTGAGTAATTTTACTCTGCACACTGTGTTTTTATTTACGAACTGTGCTTCTACCCTGCATACTCGGTTCTTCAAATTTTACTCTGAAATGAATGTAAGTGTCGAAGAGTATGCAAAGTAAAAAAAACAAATTATTACTCTATGCACACTGGATCATTTGGCACTGCACAACCTGTGCTCGGTGTTCAATACCCAGGGCAAGCCTGCCTGCTCGGGTTGAATTAAAAAATAGACCCTCAATTCTCAAATATTGTTTTTATCTATAATTTAAAAAATATTTTGTCTCTTTCATTATACTCGGCTATGTACTCAATTTAAAATGGAAGAAAATTCCAGTTGCGTCGAAAAACGACGCAACTTAAATCTATGGTATTAAAATTTTTAGTGCTGCAAGTTGAACTGACACAAGTCGCATCGACGCAACTCGCGAGGCCTTATGCGTGGATTCCACAGTGAATCAATTTTTTCAGTAAAAAATACTGAGAAACCAAAAAGAGGAGAGTATACATATTAAAATTACGTCAGAGTGACAAAGAAAACAAATGTTGCCATAAAAAGTATTGAGTTTCATACTTTTTATGGCAACATTTTCCCCAGTAAGTTTGACTGAATTTTTGTTTTGTTTTGTTTTGGTACGTGGCGAAATTATATTTTTATCCCGCTCTTTTTTTACTGAAAAAATATGTTTCATTGTGGAATAAAGGCTTTAGTTATATGGATAAAAATTCTGGATTTTTATCCGAATTTCCGGATCCCACCATTTTAACCAATCACGTAAATTATATAAAAATCACGTAAATTATATAAAAATCACGTAAATTATAATTAATTATATAAAATACACGCCTTTTGCAAAAATTAAAAAAATTTTGGATGTGGGATTTTTATCCATAGTTATGAATTTGATTTCAATGCGGTTAGTTTATAAGTTTTTAACGCTATTCCGCCGTTCCACACTACGACTCTTTCGTCGTTTGCTTCCTCTCAACCTACAACTGTTGTTAGTTTGTAGGTGAAGGAACCGACGAAAGAAAATGTGGAATTGAGGATTTATCTCAAATTTTGTACACGACAACTTTCTGTTTACAAATGCCTTCTCATACAACAATTGTATCATTCGAGGTCGTATTCATACAACGAGACGTTTAAAAAGCCTGGGGCGGTATGTTGTACTTCGAATCGAAATTCGAAAAAAGTCGAATGACGGTATGTATCATTTTCGAAAAGCAAAAATGATAGAACTTTTACTTTTCCGATTCGAAATGATGGTACAACATACCGCCCCTGGGGCGGTATGTTGTACCATCACTTCGAATCGAAATTCGAAAAAAGTTGAATGGCGGTATGTTGTATCATTTTCGAAAAGCAATACAACATTCACTTTTTCGATTCGACTTTTTTCAAATTTCGACTTTTTTCGATCGAAGTGATGGGTTTTTCCCATCTCAAGCGTGAAGTTTGTAACTTATTTTTTTTGCTTTACATTTGGTCGCAAAAATCAAATAAGTTACTAACGTCGCTTGCGATGTGAAAAATCCCGGATTTTCATCCGTCGTATGAAAACGACACTAAGGTCCGGTTCATACTTGTGGCACAAATAATGAATTTTATAAAATTCATTATTTGTGCTTGTGGATAAAAATTCCGAATTTTGCAACCCATCGTTTTAACCAATTAAATCACGTAAAATATACAAAATACACGCCTTTTTTACAAAAAAAATGGGAAAAATTGAAAACATCTAGGATGTAGGATTTTTACCCATATTTATGAACCAGTACATGGATTCCGGTTAAATGAGATGGAATAAATTAAAATGGGATTTTTGATTATCTCGAATTTCGTTTTCTCATTAAATAATTTCATTCCATAAATTGGGAGTCTCGTTTTTTATTCGAGATAACATTTTTAGGCTGTTTTCGAAACGAGTACTTATTTCAAACTTATTTACTTATTTGCCGCCATCTTAAATAAGTAAGCAAAGCCATTCGAAATGAGTTTGCTTACTTATTTTGACAGCAACATGAAAACATAGATTAATTTCTACGCAAAATTCTTCGATGTATAGTTTTTTCGTTACATTTATTAATTTAATTAACTTATTGATAATTTTAGGAATATATTTATAACAATTAAAATGTCTTTCGGCAATGTAGAAACATAAAAACTCGATATAATGTTTAAATGTGTCTATTTGATTTTTAGACGGAACTCTGCTGGATTTTTTATATTAAAGAAATTTTTCTTTAGCAATGAAAGATCGTAGTCTGGATTATCAAATTAATAGAAAAGGGTTATTCTATATCTCATCAGTACTAATAATCGTGTTATCCATGTATAAATACACTGTAATGTACGATACCGTACGTTATTTTCCTTTATGTGTCTGATTTGTGCAAAAGTTTTTTGTACTCTAGATTGCGTAATTTGCATGATCGCATCTTTAAGTTTATAATTTTATGTAGTTTTAATTTAGAAATATCTATTTGGTATCTAGAAATATTAATTAAATTCTAAAACAAAACAACTGACATCCATAAATAACAACAAAAATGACAACTAAATTAGATTTTTATGAAAGAAAGAGACAGAAAATAAGTCACCTCGCCAGCTTACTTATTTGAATAAGTTAGATTCCACAAATAAGTATTCGTTTCGAAAACAGCCTTAGGCTGTTTTCGAAACGAGTACTTATTTCAAACTTATTTACTTATTTGCCGCCATCTTAAATAAGTAAGCAAAGCCGTTCGAAATGTGTTTGCTTACTTATTTTGACAGCAACATGAAAACGCATTACTGTTTTCAATGAAAAAATCTCAACCAATATTTTATTCGATATTTTTATTAATTTAATGTATACAATTAAATAAAATAACGAATATAAATAATATTTTTACCAATTAAAATGCTTAACGGCAATTTAGAATCATAAAAAAGAAATATTCTTTAAATATTTATTTTGATGTGAATTTTGGTTGATCTCAGATTTTTATTACATATTTAAAATTGTACAAAGCGACCAAGAAAGATCTAGTTGGATTCTTAATTAATAGCGGAATAAATAATAATTTTATTAATCAGTTTTCAAACTCCGTACCGTCTGTTTATATTATCTACCTTAGAAATCTAGCCTCTACCCGAGAATTGTGTGTGTAAATTAAAACATTTTAATTTACGAAATATATAATTGGGTTCTTGTACATCTTTATTTTAATCGTTTTATATATTTTGCTATCCACAAAGACCCATTTGTTTTCTAGATATATCATCCTAAATCTAAAATAATAAAATATTGACATGAAAATATCAACAAAAATGACAATTAAATTAGATTTTTATGGAAGAAAGAGACAGAAAATAAGTCACCTCGCCAGCTTACTTATTTGAATAAGTTAGGTTCCACAAATAAGTATTCGTTTCGAAAACAGCCTTAGTACTAGTTCTAAATCGAGTTCAATGTCCAAAAAAGGAAAATTTCTGTCATTTTAATTATTTTTGCGACTACACAACCAAACATTCTTAATTTTATTAAATTGTAGCAAATAAATCAATTAAATAATTAAAAGCGTTAAAAATATATATAATAATATATATAATAAATAATTTATTATATATATATATATATTTATATAAATAAAATTAAATTTAATTAATTATTAATAATTTAATATTTAATAATATTATTTAATATAAATCTATATATATATATATATATATATATATATATATATATATATATATATATATATATATATAAATATTTTATTATATATATATATTATTTAATTAGGTATATTATTTTATTAAATAGGCATTATTTAATAATGGAAATATAAATATCTTATGGATTATTTGTATATGTACGTATATGTACGTATATGTACGTATATGTACGTTGTATATGTACGTATATGTACGTTTACGTCTTATCCACTTGAAATTCCACTATCTATATAATAATTTTATTTTTGCTTCAAATTCCGCGACGAGATAATTTGACATTTCATTCCACAAAAGTGGAATTTATTTTCCGGTTCCACTGAACCGGAATCCAAAAATCTCGATTAGTTCAAAATTCCATCCCACTAAAAAATTCCATCAAATCGGAATCCATGTACAGATATCGATAAAAATTTTGGCATTTTTATTCTCAATTTTTAATTTTTTATGCGGTATTTAAACCAATTGAATCACAGTCAATTACATTTACATGGTTTTCTAAATTCATGCATTTCTTTTTCTGGTCGGGAATGAAAAGTTTAAAACTTGCTGGTGGTCTATTATGAAATTTTTTTCGATTTCGTAAAATACGAAATCGTAAATTCGAACCGCCGCGGTATGTTGTACCATCACTTCGAATCGAAAAAATGAAACAAATCATTTTTGCTTTTCGAAAATGATACAACATACCGGCCATTTGACTTTTTTCGAATTTCGTTTCGAAGTGATGGTACAACATACTGCCCCTTGATTTTCGTAACATTCGATTTCGATTTATTTTTTTTAAGTTCATAATAGGGCGGATTTACGATTTCCGAATTTTACGGAAGCAAAAAAATTTCATAATACGAATTTTCGCGGCGGATCGAATTTTATGAAATCGAAAATATTTCATAATACACCCCCTGATTAATCGCCTAGTATTACAATTCTTTCTAAACTGCTAAGCTATATCAAACTGACACATTGGGCGCTTTCAGGTCTCCTATCATGATTAGTAAAATCATCGCCAATTTGATTTAAAAATTTCATGTGCTAAACATTTTCATAACGTTGGCTACGATTTTACTCAACATGTTCCCAACTGTTGGGTGTCCTGAAAGCGCCCATTGCTTGCTTATTTGAGCACTGCGTCAGACGAGACAACGTTTACCCCGAATCTAACAACAGAGTACAGCAGTACATACATTTTAATAAATTATTGAAAATTAAGTTTTCTTACATCTCCTAATCCATGTTCTATAATAGATGTCAAAAACAAAATATTTTCTAAATATTTGGTGGCACACTCATCTTTCGTATTAAAATCATTTATTAGTTCCTCTCGCACTTCACATCCAATCCATTCTAAATATTCTAATTTCGTAACATTGCGTCCACATTTTTCGCAATCTTTCCAAACGTGCTGTAATTTACAAACGACATTTAAACAAAATTCATATGAAAATGTTGGATTCTTATCTGAAAAAGACAATGAATTTTTCTATCATAAACATTCACACAATTTGAACAACAATTCTACTTACAATCAGTTATGGCAAATAAATCCTTTATTGTATTCCATCTTAGTAATAAATTTTCATTAACAAAAGTATAGCCATTCATAAAAAAGTCGGAAGATTCCCTTGGAATTAATAAAAGTTTAATTTCATCCGATATGCATGAACTGCCACTTTTGAGAGACGTCATTATTGTGTTACAAGATTTTTCAAGTAAAGTTTGCATTCTTTGTGCCGCTCTAAACATATGATTCATTTACGTTAATTTAACGCATTTGCCGCACCACACAGTGCGGCAACATGCTGCTTTTTCTTCGTCTCTTACCTCGTCTATAAACAAAATTTTAAAGTGCGGTTGTTCAGCACGTTTACAGCAATATATGTGCGCCGTGCGGCTTATACTCACTACCCACAAACGAAAATAAAAATTTAGTCAAAATTAATCCAGTATTTTCAAAAATATTCCACATAAATTAATAAAGTGGCTTTGTTAGAATAAATTGGCTAAATTGACCACTGTATTTACAATCCACTTTACAGGGCTAATTCGAAACAATATTAAAGTATTTACGATTAGAAATTTATAATATTATCTAGTTTTTATGTGATTTTTACACCTAAAGGGAATATAATTGTCTATCGATAGAAAATTGCATTTATCCATTTGACAAATTTTACGTTATCATGTAGGTTTCTAGCGCAAGATTTTATAGGGTAGAAACACTGAACATCTGTAAACAATTAAAAAAAGTTTGAATTGAAATTTCCTTTATTAATGGTTTTGATTTGTTTTAATAAAAGTTGCAATCCAAATGCAAACACATCGTGAGAAACACATATTTTAGGTGCTAATTATGTCTTTGGTGGAATGCAATCAAACAGTTAAAATGTTCAGGCTACAAATTTTTCCCTATCCTAATTTCAACAAATAAAATAAAAAAGATATTTCATATCGGTTTTTATGAATTTTTGTATAAACATCAGCGTTTTTAAAATTTTTTAAGTAATCTGTTCTGTATTTTTTTTGTGTGTTATGTGTACTTACAATAATTTAAAAATTACTTCTAATTAAACTAATCATCTTTCAATAATAAAAGCTTTTATGTCCATGGGGCAAATACTAATTTCATCCGAAGTGAGTTGATTCTCTTTTTTAAGTAACGTTAGTGGAGCTGAGTAGAGCTCTTTATTATCAGGAAGAGCAAATAAGCGTTTTAAATTAAATACCCCGTCACGATTTATATCATTCGAACATTCAGCAAAATGTTTGCGATGCACGACCACACCAATTGATGATTTATCTTTTGTTTTAACGTGAGGTAAATCGCGAACTGCCGCAATTTCTATACCACGCTCGAATGGCTCATGATTTAAACCAAATTGCGGGATGGCACCCACCCAATCATTTTCATGGTACACTAATTTTTCGAATGGGTGTAGTAACGTCTGTAATTCGTGGTGGCTATTGGCTGTTAGGTAGCCAGCTGGATAAGATGGTTCTACTTTTGTGCATGACTCACGATTTTCCAGAATAAGTTTGAATATTTGTACGGTTGGTTGATTATCTAAAACTCCTTGTCCTAAACCTCTATTGTCGTCACGCAGTAATCGACGATCTTGCATTATTTCAAGTTGGCCAGATTTTAAAGATGATCCACCTAGCGGCTGTGCCGTTAAAAGTGTTAACCTAACTGATTCATCTTCAATATAAATACTTGTCGGGATTGGATAGTAATTAGCTTGCAAAGGAATTTTTCCGAATCTTTCCCTTTTTATGATTTGAAGTCCATTTAAATCTGTATAAAATGTCTCTTTACTGTTAATATTGGTTGAAATTCTCATAACTATTTCAGTATCTCCCATGTCACCAATATCTACTAAATTGCGAATCTCAATAGCACTGTTATCTCGTATTACAGTTTCGTGTAAAGCAAAAGGTAGTCCAGTAGACACACTAGATTCAAGTTCACCTTTACTAATCAGTACAACCGGCGTCCCAATTTTTACTGTCGTTGCGTCACCATCTGGCATAAATAAGTAGGCACCACTTTGCTCTCCAGGTCCCTTTTTAACACCATATTTAAGGAATTCTAGGTGCACTGGGAAGTTTTCTGTATTCTTATCGAGAAGAATTGATTTAAGCAATCCAAATTTATTGAATGATGCTCCAACGTCATGATTCTCCGTTAATGAAATATCTCGATGTTCGGCAAAATCTACTGAGTACGGATATTCACCCGGATTAATTGAAAATGGAGTAGAGGTGAGAATGGTAATTTTGGAAAATGTTGTTCCTGCACTGTCCCGAACTCCTGACGTTGCTGTTATTGTATACACTGTCATACCCAATGGAGGAGCCCTAGCCTTAAAGAGAACTCGATATTTTGTAGTCGATGCTTGTGGTAAAACCGATTGATAAACGTTACTGTGCCAACTCCAAACCGGCGCAATTTGGCACTCGACCAAATTTCCATCAAATTCGGTTACTTTAATAAACGGGCGCGACACATAAAATTCCACAATTTCCTCACGTTCGTATGGCAATGAATTGTGAACCACTACATGTTTATTAGGAATTTCGTCTCCGAGTATAATCACGGGTCGGGAATCTTCAGGACTGGGACTTCTAGAATCGTCTATATTAAAGTAATGAAACTTGTAATCAGGTTTGTAAATCTGTAAATTTTAAGAAAAATTAGATAATTTTAATGGTTATTTGTCAACCCAGGACGCAATCTTACGCTAGGTTGAGTAAGCAATCGGTAAACTGATTGTTGAATAACGGTTTTAGCATTATTTAATGCCTTTAACATACGCTGAGCATAGTCAATCATAACATCATCCTTCGCTGTCCCTGTTATAGCATCGTGATGCTGGAACAATGAAAACTCCCTCCGAGACACCTCAAGCAATGCATCAAATCCAGCTTCATCATCCCATGCCACCCAAGCATGTAACATTTCTGCTGTTCGTAAATAATTTAATAAAACCCGATCCATGCGTTTATGAAATGGTCGTGATGTGAAATACCCACTCCAATAATGTTCATCGCGGTCAGCGTACGTGAAAAAATCACCACTTAAAGACGGAAATTCCGAAACATCACGTTCCTTTCGCACTGAATCGAAATATTCGGATAGTGTGGCAAATTTTGCTTCCGTATTCAAATCAGGATTGTTATTAATATATTCAAATATTTTTTCGAAATTTTCCCGCTGCGCTTCCCATTCGACACTCTGGCTATACCTAAAATCATCACCTAAAGGAATGAGCACAGATTTTGTTTTATAAAGTACAGATTTTTTTCGCCATTGATCAAGGATTAATTCAGCTTTGGCAGCAACATTTTTTTCTGATATTTGTTGCGGGGCTATTTGCCAAGGACACGTTAAACCGTAGCCTGGTAAACGTTTAAAATCAAATTGACAACATACTTTTGGGTCAGGCCCACAAGTGTGAGGTACATCATATGAATAAAATGGCATCATATGAGTAAAAAAATCGGTTTCGCCACTAGTATCCCACAATTGCCTCCATCGAAATTCAAGTTCTTGTGTTTGTGCTAATCTTTTCTTAACAATATAATGCGTGCGTTGAATTAACATATTTTCAAGATTTGCTCCTTTCAGGATTACCGGCATAGTTGCACTATATCCAAACGGATCAATAGCCCACGACGATTTTGGTGTATAATCTAAAGATAGTTTGAGCCATTTTTGGCCTTCAGTTAGCTGTTGCAGTACGCTTAACCAATGTGAATTAGCCTCATCTGGCATAACCCAACCGCCAGTAACAAATTCCAATTGTTTCCGATTTAAAATTTTTTTAACAGTACTTTTGTCAGTGGATGATAAACGATCGTACCATCGTTGAAAATAAGAAATTTCCGCCCAAATAAATTTCATGTTTTCAAATTGATCCAAGTGCCGTAGCATGTTATTCAGAATATTTTTTGTACTACGATTAAAATAATCTTCAAATGTTTGTATCCAACCGGGATCGTTGTGGGAGTGGGGGACAACAAAAACTTTCAGTTTGTGATGACTATTCCATTGGTGGGCATCATAAGTAATTCGCCATCCTTGTTTCCAAGGCCCTCCGTCTACGTTATCGAAAGAAACATTGCGATAAATATTCAGCATCTAAAAATTAAATGTTTTACTTAAATCGCCGCGCAGAACTACAAAGCATAACTGCACTTACTTGGATGTCGGGTTTAGGTACAACGTCAGGTTTTAGACTGCATTTTAGTTCTTGAATCCCTTTTTGAAATGGTAAATCATTTGATTTTATCACAGACTCTTTAAACATTTCTCGATTATCCAATTGAGGTTTGGGTTGCTGAAGAGGCTCTGCATTGTTACTATTGCTATTCTCATTATTTCCTGTAAATTGCAATGTATTCATTTGCTTTTTAATTTCGCCAACTTCAGCGCGATGGTGCTTCAGCCCTTTTTCTAATTCCTCTAGCTTATTTTGTAAATATAAATAGGTTTTCTGGAACGAAACCACGTTATCAAGTGTGATTTTTTTCAAAGTTACAGAATTTACCTTGTCAGTAGGAACAGCATGATTTATTATAAGGTAAACACTTAGAAATACCACAATAACAATTCCGCATATAATTAAAGCAAATTTCCGTCGAATTCTGATCATGTTTTGTTTAATAAAACATTTAAAACCAATATACTTTATATTGAATTTCTTATCTATAATTTTACTAAGGAAAAAATTAAATTACTAATGCCAACTTGAATAAAAACAGAAACGTAACAAAAAAGTCAACACAGTGTTTTCTTACCGAAAATTTTTGGAAACGTCAAAATTTAGTACATGTTAACTTAAATTAACAGGGTTGATAAACTTTTTTAAGCGCTGAGTAAAATACTACTATGTAGTCGTATTTCATTTGACATTTTATTCCATTTAGAATTTATTGATAAATAAATAAATCCCTTTTTGGCCTGCGATCACAATTGTGTGTGTTTTATAATTTATCTTTGTATGTATATTGGGCCAACGTACACATTTTTTGCAAACTACTTAAATCGTTTTCGTTCGAAAAATAACACTATAACTTTAATAATAATAAAATAATTAATATGTTGTCAAAAAACAAATAATTAATATGTTACATAATTTATATGTTATCAAATTATAATGTTCTTTTCAAAAATAATTCCGATTTAACTAAGATCCATTAAAATCTGGAAGACATTACTGCCTGTCGTTTACTACATAAATTTGTGTGGGTTGGGCTTAAATTGAAGCAAAAAAATCCTTTTCTGGCAGGAAGAGGGATATTATTTTGGATTTGAGAAAGAGGGGGAAAAATTTTTTTATATAGAGAAATAGTTAATATATGAACTAATGTGTTGTTCTTTTGACGCGGAAAATCATTGTATATTTGATGTACATTAAAAAAATAACGTTTATTGTTCTTTTGTGTAAAAAACTTTTTGAAATCACAACTTTTTCGAAAATTTTACTCCTCCATACTAACAAGCTAACAAACCAAAAATGGCAATTTGGCGTTTACGTTGTTTTCTTTGCATAAATAGACTATAATTTTTGCCATCACAGTAATCCAAAGACTTTATATGTACTATTTAATAAGCCTAGCACGCAGCAGACGTGCAATGAAATTTTTCATACACAAATGACACAAGCGAAAACGAAAATGAAATTGGTGCGTTTCGAATTAAAATATATATATGTATTTATATATATCTGTTTAACTCTACGCTTTTTTCCCTACGTTTTTATCTGCAGGTACGATAAAAGCTAAATTTTTGGTATTTCATAATATTTTGTTGTTAAACAAACTCGCATAAAAATATTTTGACATGAAGTTAGTTGGGTAAAACGGGGTAAATATATAAATATCTATTTATATCTATGGCTTTAATATCCGTATTATCCACAACAAAAACCTTTTGCTTTTATTTTGATTTTTAGCGCGGCTAAACAATTGTAACCGCAATCTTAAATTAATTAAAAAACAGACTTATTCTTAATTTTTATATAGGGAAATAGTAAATGTTATTATTGAAAAAATTTGGGTTAACAAATTAAAGTGAATGTGTGAAGTTTATAGTATTTTTCACTTGTAATTATGTATTTTTTGGTATTCAAATCATCGTTATGGTCGTTGATTGTTTGTCCAAGTAAAATAAAGTTATATTGAAAATTTTATAACTCGTGAATGTTTTGTGGAAAATTATTTTGGGGTTTTGTTCAAATTTATTAAAGTAAAATTCATGGAAAACCATTTTTTGTTGTGGGTGATACGAGTTATTTTTCGTGAGTTTAGTTTGTTTATGTGAAAACAAAATGGCGCGTGTTATAATTTTTTCTGTATAAATATTTAAAAATAGGTACATATTTTCGGGTTAAATAAACATAATTAATGCTAATAGTAGAATTTATAAGTTTCCATATGGTACATATTAGACTTTTCTTAATGTTTTAACCAAATAACTTATAATATTCTATAAGGGACATTCCATAGTAAACCTGCACACAAACATGATTTCGTTAAAAATTGGTACCGCAAAAGTTCCCAGGCGGCAGCACTAAACATTTTTAACGATAACTTTTAACGATAACTAACTTCACACCCAAAAACTATTTAAATCACACCCATATAAACGATTGATTATTAATAAAGCTATAAAAGCACAAGGTACGGGCAACGTTGGTTTACCTGAAATTTTAACAATTTCATCCAAACCCAAACAAACAAATTTTAGTCTAGCAATTGGGGATAGCTAGTTAGCGCTAGACTTAATTTATTTGGATGAATATTAGTGTGATATTTTAACGTATTTAGCGGGGTATATGCAGGCAAACCAACTTAAAAATGTTTGAAGTGCAAAGACTGTCTAGAAGTCTCGAAGTCGCCACACCATCGTTTTGATTACTGACGACCATCACCTTGGCTTTGGGATCATGCGACTTTTATCTTGTTCACGTGGTCCGTAGTGTAGTGTAGTGTAGTGTATTATGTCACCAGAGAAAAAACAGTACCGAAGTGTATTATCAACTACGGTCAAAATGCTGTAGTGTAGTGTAGTGTATTTGCAACTACGCTCCACGTGAACACTTGGCGTAGTGTAGTGTACTTAGTTTTGACAGTTGTTGTTTGTTATGATTTTCAATTCAATATTATTTCTTTGTGTACTAGTGTACTACAGTTTTGAGTTCTTTGTGTACTAAATATTTTACTTTTTCGCAAAGAAACAAGAACACGCCAACGCCAAACACAATCGTCAATATATTGTATAAATAAAATAAAACATCGAAAAATGTCAAACATCCTTAGTACAATATTTTAACAATACGGGCGTAATGGTAGAGTTACTACACTACACCTCCAGGTGAACGGTCATATAAGTGCTGTAGTCATAACTACACTACACTACACTACGGACCACGTGAACAAGATATTTATATCACGGAAATCTGTTTCAATAATATCAGATGTTTCACCAACTTTTAAATTAAAAGCAGCCTCTTCGAATGGTTTTTGCATAACACCGCGACTAAATAAACCTAAATCGCCATCCCATTTCGCTGAGCTACAATCAGAATATTTATTCTCGTCTAATTCTGGTTTGTGTAGCCCCGTGAGAAATCATCAGCTCTTTAAACCATTCAAATATTTTATATGCTTCATTCTTTGTCCGAGTTACGTTTTCATCTTATCTATTGGTTTTACGAATAAGTTAATTGCTTGTACTTGGCTTGGGCCCTGTTATGAGGAGCGTTCAGCTGGTGCTGTATGTAAATCCCATTGAGATTATTTTTAGGCATATTTAAATAACAGTGCATTCCTGGAATAAGTAAAACCACGGAAAGAAAAATTTGGTTATTAACTTTTCTTCCCTTTCACATAACCTCAAACAATATTTGATAAGAATTTTACTTACTAGTTGATCGATTTAAACGTTTTTCCCAAAACGCTAGTATTAAATCATCTGTTTAAGCGGCCATTTGTAATTAAACAATATTTTACTAGAACTTTAATTTTTAATTGCTTTTGCTACACTTTGAAGTTTTGAAGTTCAACAAATTTTGCGAGCGGCGATTTATGTTTTGATAACCTTCGAGTATGAGTTCGTTTTTGGAAAATTGAGTAACCAATAACCAGGATACCAATTATAATTTATTTGTGTATCACAATTTATTAAATATGATTAAAATTATAAATACAAAATAATTAAAATTGTCCTAACGTAACGTCAAATTTTGTATTTCTATTGACTTTTGATTATATTTTTATTTCGATAAATAAAAAAATATTCGTTAAAAAAAATAATTTTATTAGAAAACGTAAACATTTCGTTAAGTTTCTAGTGCTGCCGCCTGGAAACTTTTGCTATGTCGGGAGAATTTTTTCAGTTCATGTCCTTTATAGAATTGTAAGTTATTTGGTTTTAACTAAAACTTTTAAAACTTCTCATTTATGGTGTTAATGTAATTAGCTAAGTTCGTTACAGTTCGTTAAAAAAAATTCTTAATACAGCACTAATTACTTTTTGTCTATCCCTTTTTCTTTGAAATTGACTCTCTTGATATTTAAGCTTTTATTCCACCAAGGAAAATTTACTGTCAGTAAAAAATATTGAGAAATTAGAAAAAGAAAACTTATATAAAGTTGCATTAGAATGACAGAAACAAAATCAAAATTTTTTGGGAACATTATATAGTTAAATTTTTACATCTTGAAGATAACAGAACCAACAACATTTCACAAAATAAATTTACTTCTGCAATTTCATATTTTATAGGAATCTTAGTTTGATTGGTATTCGTATTACAATTCATCAATATCAAATTAAAAATTTGTTTATATTTAAATTTCTACTCGCGAAGAAATGACATATTATAAAAATTGTAATAAAAATATGTTGGTTCACGATAATATTTTTCCAACCATAAAATGATCGTAGTGTGCGAGAAATATTTCTCGTCATATAATTTTTTTTATGTAAATGTACTAGAATGTTGCTATAAAACACTCTCGCAAAAATATTAATTTTTTACATTCTATTACGATAACACACACTAAATTAAAACGACATTTGTGTCGATTCAATGTGAACCTTCTTTTTCTTTTCTTCTATGCTGCTATTTTTACTAGGAAAGTTCAATGCGCTGAAGCAAGCAAGCTATAAATTAAAAAAAAAATGAAATAAATATCGAGTGGCTTTTGAAATAATAGAAGAATACAAGAAAAGATAAATAGAAGATGTGCAAGAAATCGACTTGTCAGCAAAATTTACTGTATTTTTGTTTCATTCTATTAAGTGGGACATAAGTATGTATATATTTCTATCTCGTTTCGTTTTTACTGACAGTAAATTTTCCTTGGTGGAATAAAGGCATCAGTTACACCAGTATAATGTACTATACTGGTGTTACACCAGTATAATACACTATTCAATATACCGTTAGGCCGAATTCATACTTCTTCGCTCATTCTTTCAAACAATTTTTTCGACCAACCATCTCTTGTGAAAATCCAGAACATCATTTTGGAATAATATGATTCGTCGAAAAAATTGTTTGAATGAATGAACGTGGAAGTTCCTTAAGAGCCTTAAAGTCTTTGCAGTATCTGAACAAGAAGAAATACAATACATAAAATTTTTATTCCTTGTTCTCTTGACACAAGAAAAGTGATATTTTTTTTTAGCATTCAAAAGAACATCACATTTTACTAACAACCCAACTATTTGTTTTTTAGAATTAATAAGTAAAAAAATTAACAGTAAAACAAATTTAAAGAAAATCTATACTAAATGAGAATTAATTAAATTAAGAAGAACGTTATTTATTTTAACAGGAATATAAAACTATACTAAACAGCTATAACTATAAGATCAGATGCGATCAAACCGATGTGTCCATGCTCCTTAGCTGTCACATTCCTCGCAAAATTATGCTCATTTTGTAATTGGGAAAGAACTATAGTGAATCAAAATTTTAATTAATTTTATGTTAAAGTTATTGTGAAATAGTTAAACAGTTTGACTTAAAATTATGCGATACTATTTTGCCGCATTTTTGGCCGGTTGGCATTTGATACGAGCGCAAAAGGTTAAATCTGGTCACTACTATAAATTTAAAATTGTTGCCCAAGAAACATACATTACATATTAACAGTGTACATATTCAGCACAAAGAAAACAAATGTCCTATTAATTGCATTACACTTCATACAATAGTTGCGTTTTTTATTTTATATATCGGCCATTGGAAAAAATTTTTGTGTGTGACAAATAGAAATTAGAAAAAATTGACAAATGCTAGTTTTATTCTTATTTATTAATGTTTAATAAACAATTTGTAATTTCATGAATGAATTTTAATTGTTTTTATATAAATTATTTTAAACTTCAGGCACTGATGCATATAGCATCCGCCTAGAAGTGACAATGTGCGATGTGTGTACCGAATTTTTGCATCTTCTTGTCTCCTGTAGGTCACCAACAAAATTTTTTATATTTCGTTTATAATAAATTAAACTAGGATAAAATTGAGTTATAATGTGTTGTGTTAAGCGAAAACGTTTACTTTGTATATTAATTTAGCAGTTTTTTTTGAGTATTTGGTAACATGGAAAATAGTACACACAATTTTTTCTCTTTTCTTTTTCTGCATTCTTTAGATGAGTCAAGAATAAGCAATAATGAATCTGAGCATCCAATTTTACTGAAGAATGAGGTTGATATTGCTTTCAACTATGTTCACACATGGCCGACAAGGTAATTCATTGATTTGGCGATTTTGCAAAGTTTCATTTTCACTCCCTAAATAATCGTATGAACATTTTCCATTTTCCAGACAATGTATGTGCTGCTATCGTGATGTCAAGAATTTTGAAAGATTTAATTTAATCATACAGTCAATAGTATGTCTTTCCGTATGTCAACTGAAAAATATAAAAAATATTTTAATTAATTCGAATAATATCAATAAAACCCCATGTAGTAATGTTAGCAATAATAATAACAGTAATGTTAAAACCGGGATTGAAAACGAGAGCAGTGGGACAGATAGCAGTCCGAAAAAATCAAATCCCACAATTGAAACTAAGTCTGTCGTTAGTTGTAGTAATAGTTGTGACGAAAATAAAGATGCAACAGTAACAGAGAAAAGTGAATCAAGTGCGTCTAGTGTTAAAATTAATGAAGAGAAATGGAATTTACAAGAATTGGAGAAACTTTTGCTATTAGTTTCCAAAGTATTTTTGCTAAATTTTCCGTTGTATGTTGCATACAAGCATGGGGTGCAAGCGCGATGGGATGAAATTTCAGCGCAGGAAGCTCAATCATTTAGTTTATTTTGTGATTTCCACGATACAGAAGTGCCTGCATTCTTATTTAGGAATGTATCATTGTTCTGTAATAGCGGTGGCTTTTCAGCCATGACATTATGTTTTGAACAAGCTACTTTTCCTGTTTCAACAGCTCATGCCATTACCGCGATTATATCTAATTTGAAGATGTGGCTTAATTATCGTAGCATTGTACAATTATTTATACCAATACGAATAAAGGTATTACAATACATGTGTAAATTATCGGATCAAGATTTGCGATCACCCCCGACACGGTCAATGGCAGATTTTATGTGGGCAGCTGTTAAGGATCCACTTGATTCCCAAATAACATTTGACACGGAAGGGCTCGCTTTAGCTTTTAAATATTTTACTTCAAGCACACTTACAATGAGATTAGCTGGAATGGCACAAATAAATGCCCACATTAATTTATTTAATGATATTTGTACATCTGAAACTGTAGCCGAGGTTGAAATTGTTGGGCAAAAACTGGCCGATTGGTTGACTGAAAATCAAATAATATCACATTTATTTGGCCCAAACTTACACGTTGAAGTTATTAAACAATCTCATATTGTCTTAAATTTTTTAGCGGTTGAGAATCAAATGACTGAAGAACATATCAGTTTAATATGGCAAGCAGCCCAATTGAAACATTGTTCGAAAACAGTTTACGATATATTACCCTCGCTTGTAAAAAATTTAGCGGCAAAACCAGCAATGCATTTATATTTTTTAGTGAGCCGCTTGGATCCTAAAGAGCATACAGAACAAAGTATTTATATTGCGCAAGCATTGACCAAATTAATATGGGCTCGTGATAATACACGAGAACAAGGTACCGGATTGATATCATCGACAGCAATTGCACAGCAGGACACAAGTGGTGCTGCTTCAAGTAGTGAAAATAGCGTAAGCATAGATGGTACTAATAGTGATGAGGATCAACATGATGAAGATAGTTCAGAAGGTCGAAAGAGTCCTATTGAGATAGAGGGATGTTCTGATTCAGGTGCCCCTCCTTGTAAACAGGCGCGACACAAAATTTGTGATGATCCTATCGGTGAAATTAAAATTGAAAAAAACATGGATAGCATAGTCAAAACCAAAGAGGGTGGAATACCAATTATGGAACGTATTATGGTATCTTTACATGAGGGATCGACTAGCGACGAGGAGGAAGAGGATGATGAAATTATTGGAACAGAAAATTTTTCAGCTATTCGAAAAAAATTTCGTAAACGGAAAAAGAATCGCGGGACAAAAAAACCAATGCAAGAATTAGTAGAAACAATCTCGGATGTTGAATCTCCTAGTGATGGTGCCGCCATCAATGACAGTGATTGTAGTGAAACACAAATTCAAGCCTCGGTTTTAAATCATCTGCATGCTGATGGCCCATTTATTAGTGCTATACCAGATGGTCATATTATTGATATATTAAGTGGTGCAGAAAATGATGAAAGTTATTCGTCCCCAATGAGTAATAAATCTGAGAAAAATATGGCTGATTTTGATGATGAAGATTCGCCATGTGAAGAAGAATTAGTACAGTTGGCTCAACGAGCACATTGCTTATCTTTTTCAATTCCTCGGGCGAGATCCGCTAGTTTTCGGGATGGAACAAGTGAACAAGGAAGTACAAGTGGCAGTAAATCAGATCGAAGATCTTCTGGAAATAAATCTAATGGTGAAATTTCTATGAAAGAAGGTTCTCAATCCAATTTCCAAGTTTGCGACGTTTGTCAACCAGGAAATACACTTTTATGGGATCTTCTGCAAGACGATAAAATAGTAAGTTTACTAACGGAACACTACAAAGGATATATTTACAAATAATTTATTATATTTTTTTTTATATTCCAAGGGCCAACTAGGTGATACGCTTGCGTTGGAAGCAGAGAAAGCTCTAGGAAATTTGTTGTGCTTCAACACAGATAAATTTATTCGAACAAAATTCATTGAAGGGTGTTTACAAAATTTAGCATCAAATAAAAGTGTTGTCGTTAGCTTGCGCTTGCTACCTAAGCTATTTGCATCATTTCAACAATTTCGTGCTTCGGATACCCATCAGGTTAAAAATTAATGTCATATCACAACATTTATCATTTAGGATTAATTTATTGTAAGTTAGTTAATTAACTTTTTTTAAATAATTTTTCAGGTTACAATGTGGGCAGAGCGGCAACATAAAATGATGAATATTTTTTTTAATAATTTAAAACATTATGCAAACTCATCGAAACACAATAATTCAAATAATATATTAAATCAAAACGGTGGATTAATGTATTCCCATTTGACCCAAGTACAAGTACGTTTACAATTTCTTACGTCGGTTATGAGTTCCATGGGGTCACCGGAAATTTTTCGTCTAAGTCTTGATCAAATTGATATACTATGGTCGTGGTTGGCAAATGATCCGGAATGTGCAGATTGTTTGTTTGCCTGGTTGCAATGTCAGGCAAAGGGTGGCGAACAGCATGCGCTTGGAATCGAAGCATTACATCACTTGTATTTAAAAAAATTGCCAGAGTTGCAACCAGAAGGTATATCAATGGTGGCGTTAGGTTTATTTCAACAATTGTGCAGCTTAGCTAGGATTGCGGCAGCCCATTATGATCAACCGATTGATTCGTTAGATATGGTTGGAATGGGGTATTTATGGAAAATTGCACTAAAGGCTAACAATACTGATGTTTCATTGGCCGCTATCCAATATATAAACTCATATTACATGGGTCAGCACTTGAAATTGGAAAAAGAGTTTATATCTCATTGCATGAATCATTTGACCCAGGCAGCGGAAGAATTAAATAAGTAAACATTTTATGTCGTTGTTGGTCCATTTTATAAAATAATGTTTTTTTTATATTTAGTTCGGAAAATCGGGAAAACGCTTTGATGTGCGTACAGCGAGCACTGATGCTTTTAAATACGCATCTAGAAACATTCCGTCGTCGTTATGCCTACCATTTAAGAAGATGGGATTTGGAAGGGAAACGGTTTAGTTCTCATAGTGCCTTGAAAAGTGAAGGTCCCGGACCGCCTCTTAAAATTATATTACAACCTGGGGGAGTATCAGATAAATCTGTTCTACATTTGCATGCAACTGATTTAGTAGCTGATTTGAAGGCTGAGATTGCAAAATGGTGGGAAACGCTGCAAGGAGGTGTAAAAACTTCTGGTGCAGCCGCCCCCGTTTTAGGTTTGCTGTTAAGCGAAGGACCATTGCGCATTATTACACAGGGACAGGAAATCACGTCTGAATATGATGAAAGGACTCTTGTTGATGTAGGTTTTAAAGATAATCAAATGGTGTATGTGTCATTAGGCGGCAGAGGCGGTCGTCGTCGTGATCACGTGGACCATCCTTCACTACAACCGCCACCATCTAAGGATTGTCTTCCTACGTTACTCCTGCTACAATCTCAATATTTCGAGCAACTGTTTAAATTAATGCAGACTTTAGGTGATATGAAAATGCCAGGAAAACGAGGGAATTTGGTACCGCACACAAAAGCTCAACTCCTTTCACGTCGTGTTTGGGATACGTTAGCGATGCTTCCCACAAATTCAAATGTACTGAACAATCTGAAAGGATTATTTTGTGTACAACAAAAGGACACATCAAAATATCTTAATGCAGATGAGAAAATGGAGCAAGATAATGTAGAATCGACTGACGAGGTTTCAACAATGGAAGATCGAAAAATTTTGCCAATACAAGAGCTGCTGGATCCTGTGAATTTACAAAAATTTATGTATGTTCTCCATATAATTGAAAGTTTGTGTAAAACTAAATACACTGGGAATTGTTGCGGAAATCCAGAAGCACTATCTAAATTTAACACAATCAAAATTAAACAGCTTAAAGGTAATTCACAACAGCAAAAATCGATTGAACTTCAAAACCTAAATAAAGTAGTAAATGAGGGAGACATGGATAGTAACGATAAGATTGGGAAGGAACCCATTAAAATTGATGAAATTTTAAATAAAAGTGATAGTGAGGCGAAGAAAGTGGATAAAGATAAAGATATCAATAAGGAAATTATTAGTGAAATAAAATTAAATCATAAAGACGACTTTATACCATGGTGTGATATTTTCATTAAGTGCGGAGGATTGCGACACTTGTATGAAATTTTTATGTCGGGTGTTTTGCAAACTCAGCCTGAAGATACTGATAATTATAATGAATGGAGAAATGATTCACTAGCAACTTTATTACGTGTGCTATGTCTGCTAGGAATTGAGATGAAACAAGATGATTCAGTTCCAAAATTGTCTGAGGTAGGAAAGTGTTAAGAATTAAGTGTTTAGGTAATTCTATAATTTATTTTTGTATTTTAGCATCTTTTATCATTAATGTCGATTAAGGCCTCTTTAAAACAAATCTCGTCATTATTGTACGATTCATCTTTTCCAATCAATCCTAATCAAGTCCGGACCGGATTTTGGGGCAGAACTCAAGTAAACTAGAATTTTTATTAATGTGGACAATATAAGATAATTCCATTTATTTTGCATTCTAGGTGATCCATTTCGTAATGAATCTCCTCGTTTGTTTTGTACATTCGTCAGAGGAAGCCCGCGTATTACTTTGGTCTGATGGTGAATTTTGTCAATGGCTGCAACGTTTAGTTTTGGATGATCCAGAACCAGCTGTAAGACGTGAAGTGTGTACTGGACTGTATAGAATTGCATTAGGGAATGTGAAGACTTGTCATGAATTAATGGGACCGTTATTGTCAAAATTGATAAATTTCCTACCCATCGCTGAGAAAATGACATCACAAAATATAAATTATAATACACCATCTTCTGCAGAAGAAGGTAAAGAACCTTACGGCCCAGCATGTAGAGATTATTTTTGGCTTGTCGGACGATTAGTTGATACATTACCTGTAGAAATGGTCAAAGAGAGTCTAGATGAACCACAGGTAGCATCAATTGATATAGAAGCATTGTGTCGGAATGTTGCGCAGTCAATACTAAACCGCGAATTTTTAGAAACTCGACATGGAAATCAAGATGATGGCCTTGTTGGATTACTAACGATAATTGGAAATTTATTAAAATATGATCCACCATTTAAATTTAGTGCAGAAAGTGAAGAGTTTATTGAAAAAATATTCGAATGTTTATTCGACTTACCATCGTCAAATGATCGACATAAACCAAAATGCAAATCACAATCGTCACGTGCAAGCGCTTATGATTTATTAATCGAAATGTGTCGCAACTGCCCGAAAAATTATAGTTTATTACACAAAAAGCTAATGGAACAACATCGGCCAGGACCACATTCTCCATATCCATGGGATTATTGGCCCAGAGATGATGGTCGTTCCGAATGCGGTTATGTGGGATTAACAAACTTGGGTGCTACATGCTACATGGCCTCATGTATTCAACATTTATATATGATGCCACAAGCAAGAGAAGCAATTTTATTATTACCACCACAAGCAGCTAAAAAACATGCCACGACATTATATGAATTGCAGCGTATGTTTGCTTATTTACTAGAATCGGAGAGAAAGTCGTATAATCCAAAATCATTTTGCCGGGTTTATCAAATGGATCACCAACCATTAAATACTGGGGAACAGAAAGATATGGCGGAATTTTTTATCGATTTAGTTTCTAAACTAGAAGAAATGACATCCGAATTAAAGACTTTAGTAAAGAGATTATTTTGTGGTGTTTTGAGTAACAATGTCGTTTCGTTGGATTGTGGTCATGTTAGTCGAACTCTAGAAGAATTTTATACCGTTCGTTGTCAAGTTGCTGATATGAGAAATTTGCATGAATCTTTGGATGAAGTGACGGTTAAAGATACTTTGGAAGGTGATAATATGTATACATGTTCACAGTGTGGGAAAAAAGTACGTGCTGAAAAAAGGGCGTGTTTTAAAACGTTACCCCAAATTTTGTGCTTCAATACGATGAGATATACTTTCAATATGGTTACGATGTTGAAAGAAAAAGTGAATACTCATTTTTCGTTCCCAATGAAACTAGATATGGTAGGATATGTAGAGAAAACTCTTATGCCACAACAGTATGAAGGTAAGTAATTTCCCATAAAAGTCTTAGACTTTAATCAATTTTTTTTATAATTCATTAAGAAGAGAAGCAGAAATGCAAGAAAAATGCAACTCGCACCAATAGTGAATCGGAAAATGATCAGAATCTTGTTAATGTTGAAAATCAAGTTGAGATGACCGACAAAACAGAAAAATCCGATTTGAACCAATCGAAAGGCGGGCCAACGACTGATCAGCCCGATGAAGAAGAAACACTTGAACATCATGAATACGATTTGGTTGGTGTTACGGTGCATACGGGTACAGCAGATGGTGGTCATTATTATAGTTTTATAAAAGAACGTGGTATTAATGGCCAATTCCAAGATAGATGGTTGTTATTTAATGATGCCGAGGTTAAAATATTTGATCCATCGCAAATCGCTGCTGAATGTTTTGGTGGTGAAATGACGGTATTATTTTTTGTATATATTAAAACTAAATCACATTGACATTTTATTTTCAATTTTAGAGCAAGACGTATGATACGGTTACAGAGAAGTATCTAGATTTTAGTTTTGAAAAAACTAATTCTGCTTACATGCTATTCTATGAACGACGAAGTAGTAATAATGTCGTGAACAATGTTAATAACAGTGATATATCGGAAACTACTAGTAATATAAATGGAATTGAATATCAAATTCCAAGTTGTTCAAATGGGGTTGGTAGTAAATCTCCATTTAAAATTGCAAATGCTAAACTTGAGGCTACAGTTAATAATAATAATAACGATAGTAATAATAATAGCAGTGATGATAAAAATTTTAATTCAAACATAAAAGAGACTGAAGTTATAAAAAATATAAATAATAGTGATTTGTCTTTAAATAATAATAGTAATTTAAGTATAAATAATAAATGTGATATAGAAACTAAGAATAATTTAAATAGTAATAATAATAGTAATTTAATCAGCAATTCTATTTTATCAACATCATTAACATCGAAAAATTCTACATTAAGTAAAGAATTAGAGGAATGGATTTGGTTAGATAATCGACATTTTCTACAGGATAAAAATATATTTGAGCATACTTACTTCAGGTAAGAAATTTTGAATATTAATTATTTACATGTAAATTATAGTATCATTTAAATTTAGCTAATCATTTATTAGGGATAATAAATAAGAGTAAAATCTGGTGGAGGAAAGCCACCCGAAAAAAGGGAGGATGTTATTTGAAACCTATTAGACATGAACCTTTTATTTACAACGTAACCTTAATAATATTCAATTCAATTCAATTCAATTCCTTTATTATTACAAAAAAATGAGATTTATATATAAAATTGTATTTGGGGTACAGCAGTATGCTTTTCTTCTTCATTATTAATTTGTTAACTACTTGTATTAATGATGAATATGTTACCTGTTTTGAGTTTGCATATTAACTGAATATAATATCATTATTTAGTAGCGGAAAAAGTAGGACGGTGGGAAAAAACCGCTTTGTAACTAGCTCTACTTATCATAATCTTAATCCTATTTTTTTTTTTTATTTTATTTTTTTTTTTTTATTATATAGATCCTCACAGTTTTAACTCCATATAATATATCGATATTTATGATATAAGATTTCAAATCAATTCATTTTTTGTAATTCTTAATTTATTCTTAAATTTTGTTCTTATTTTATTTAATTGATCCAGAATTAAGGGAACTCTAGCTAGTGAGTGTAATTGTCGAGTCGAGTATAATTTTGGTTTGTCGTATATTAGTTTGAGGTATTTATTTTGCACTAATTGTAATTTTTTGATGTTAGTTTTTGCACTAGAGAACCAAACTGGGGCTGCGTATAATAAAACACTGCGGAGTATTAATAGGTATATCAGGCGCTTATACTTTTACTAATAGAATAGTTGATCTGGCTTTTATAAGTGGTTCGTTTATCAATGACCATGCCTAAGTATTTTATATCATCTGACCATTTTATCGGTACCTGCGGCCAAATTCCGGTTCGGTGGTAAATTTAGCATTATGGTTTTTATTAGTCGAAAATATGCAATTGGTATAAAAACCCAGAAAAGCGATTCCTGTTAAATGACTGAGAAAATAAAACCCATAACTAATGTCAAAAAACACCACAAGAATTTTTTTCATGAGAATTGTTTGGTTTTGTATTTTCCAATTAAAAAAATATTATTTTGATAGCGGTAACATCAAGATTTATTTTATATTAAGTATATATTGAAACATAAGTGGATATAAATATGCCAAATCACTTACAGGAGCCCTAATCCTACAAAATTTCTACAAAACATTAAATATTCCGACCACTTATCAAAAATTCCAGCTGGGCACGGATCATCCGTTTCCTTGTATAATTTGACAACGATAGTAATTCCCTTTACATAGAGATTCAATGGCATCGTTAATTTCGTGTATCGCTGAGATATTAGATCGCGCTTACTACATATCCCTTTTCGGTGGACTGGTAGTCGTACGCTTTATAGGTGGTTCTCCAAAATCCATACGGTGAAACGGCGACGTGGTATTCAGTCAACTACTTCCTTTCGATTTTAGTTAGGATTTACGATTATAATTCACCCATAATTTGTGGTAGCAGAATATTTCCGATTGTATTCGATACGGAACTTTTTACATTTTTTACTGAAAATAGAATTAAGTTAAAATTCAATTAATTTTGTAATTTATTTTGAATATTTCTTACAATCATTTTGTAGTATATTATATATACATATTTATATTTTATGTATTTTGATTTGTTTGCTCATCGCAAGAAAAACAATTTCTGTCAAAATATAGCCCAATAAACCAAAAAACGTAATTTATTAAATGTTTCCCAGGTTAAAACCCATTTGTTGAACCGGAATCGAAAATTTTATGGTAATGGTAAATGACTGGTCGAAAAAAAACCATTTCCATTTCCCATTACCATTTATCATTAAACCGGAATTTGGGTGCTGATTGAATTTTAAGGAGTTGTTCATAGGAAGGTTCCGATTGGCGGTTTTTCTGCTGATAAAAATAGCTTGAGTCTTTTCGACATTAATTTTAATTCCCCATTAGGTAGAATGTCGAAATTTTTAATTATAGACTCATTATGAAGAATTTTTCCAGCACGATTACCCCTCTGACAGTTCCATTCCCGATTTTTCGCGTTTAAATCGCAACCAATAAAGAAGGTATCTGATATATTTGTTAATTTTTTGTAAGTCAATTTTGAAAAAATTAAGTTTGAAAGAATCGTTACTACCTGGAAAATATGCTGAGACGAATATGACATCTCCTATATCACTATATACTTTGATACCAATAGCCTCAATAATATTTAAGTTAAAGGAGGGAATTAATTTATGCTTAATATTTTGTCTAATAAGGATACTCACGCCACCATGTCCAGTTAATACTCCTCTTGAGTTTATTCTACCCGGCCTATCCAATCTGTACACCCTATAGTCTGGATTGTAAATATTATCCTCGTCAACTAACCATGTTTCGGTGACAAGACATATATGAATATTTTCATGGTTTAAGAAATCAAATAATTCGATACATTTTGGTTTAATACTTTGAGCATTCCATATTATTACATTTAGTGATTTTAGTTTATTTTCCTTCATATAGATATTTTATTGTTAAATTGGTTATTGCACTAAATTGCTCAGATTTAGTTTTGCAGTTAGATAATTGTGCTATTATGTCGGTAACTAAACTTGTTATTTCGTTAATAGAAAACAAATTATTAGTTTGATCTCCAGATGTTGTGTTACTGTTTATATTTGACGAACTTTTTGTTGAAAATTTGTTAATCCATGTTAAATTCTGTGAAGTCTCTTTAATTGGTGATAGTCCAGGGAAATTGCTCTTATATTGTTTAGAGTTGCTTTGCTGTTGTTCTTCTGTTGATATTTGGAGGTGTGTCTCTGCAGCTTGGGTTGTTCGAAGATGTTTTATTTTTCTATTGATGTTTAAGTTTTGCCTTATAATTTTATATTTCTCGAATTCTGGGCAGTCGCTTGAATTTGCTAGGTAAATTCCATTGCAGTTGACACATTTTATCTCTGTTGAAGTACAAGTTTCACTCACGTGGTTGCCGCTGTATTTCATACAAATCAGTTTCTTGTAGCAATAACTCGTTCCGTGACCATACATTTGACACCTTCGGCATTGAGTTGGTTTGTTTATATAATTTCGTAACGGCTTAATTGAAATTATAACATTGTTTAAATGTTTAATACTATAAATTTTTTGTTTCGTTACATTCGTTTTGTTGAATTTTAGAACGTGATATTTGATTTTGTTTTTGTTGTCGTTGTAGTGTATTGGAGTAATTTGTATCACATCATTACTGTTTATATCATACTCCTCCATTAAACCGGATATTATATCATCTGTTGTCATTGCATCAGGTATACCGAAGACGATTTCTTTGATAGGTTTGCTTTGGGTAGGTTCAAAGGTGAAGTATTCAACATTATTAGTTGTTAATGCAGCTATGGCAATTTGTTTGAACTCGTCAGTTGGAAAGTATATTTTTAACCCAACACTTATTATTTTAATGGAATATTTGAGTTTGCATTCATCCAGGATTTGCCTCGTATTTAAGTAAGATATGTTCTGCACGATTAGGGGTGGTATAGTTATCCGCGGATTCTTAATCTTAGTATTTTGTAAGTGGGTTTCTGATGAAATATTTTCACTATAGTTTATTCCATCAAAACTGTTATTTAAATCCATGTCATCGGCGTAGATAATTTGTTGTTCAGCATTTTCCGTAATATTTTTATCATTGTTATTGCAAGTGTCTCCATTACACATGTTTTGAGTTGTTTGGCCCTTAATTTTGCCATGTTATTTTCTTTTTCTAACTGTAGTACAGCTGGTTGGGTATTAATTGACGTTCTTTTTCTTTTGTTTATGGTGGTTTTAATGTTTTCACTATTACACACATTATTAAGTTTAGGCACGATTTATGAACGTATGTCTTTTATGAATGTTGTTTTATTTTATTTTATTTTTGTATTTTTTATTTTATTTTATTTTATTTATACCTATCTCTTCTATATAAATTATATTTTATATAAAAATATAAATTTTATCTGAAAATACACGTCTGTATCATGCAAACGCTAATTGATTACTGAACCTTAATAATAATACTCAATTTTGAATACGATTTCATTCAGAAAAATGTTATTTGTTACTTAAGTGGATTCAATAATCATGTATGGCATTGGGGTATACTAAAACGAAACAATACTTGGAGATGAGATGAAGCCATGTAGACAAAGAAAAGTAAAATTTTACCTTAATTGTTGTGGTATTTGGTTATTTAGTCAACTTGGTGACCCATTCCTTAGCATTTGTGAAAAATAGACATAACTGTTCTACATGGTTCTTCAGGGTTGCAATGTTTTAAACAAAACGTTTAAAACGAATGTTTAAACAAAGCGGTATATTTTAAACATTTTGTTTTAAACAAGTGTTTAATACTGGATTTTGGTAGAAAAAAAAAGTTTATTTAGTTAAAATCTTAAAGAATACATGTTACTTCAAATGCTGTATGTATGTAGAATAAATCAAAATAAAATAAATATTATTATCCACAAAATTCAAACTCATCAGTCAGATTCAGTTAGTATCATTTTATTGGCCTCACTGCGGTTTTGTTTGTTAGGCAGACTTCGTTTCACAGTCGATCGTATAGAAAGTTTTATAATTATTTAAATTTGAAATGTTGGTTAATTAAGCTAAGGTTTCTTTTAAGGAAAATAACTAAATAATGTTTGGCAAGAATTTTCTGAACTTTAATAAATTTGTTTAGATATTATTGTTTCTAATATGGGATTGTTGTTTCTATTATGGAGTTTCTACAGTGAATCAATATTTTCGCTTATCAGTTTCGTTGCATAAATCATATTTACATAATAATATTTTTAATTTACACTATTCGCGATTTCCAACAAAGTAGCTGACATCTGTGGCCCTATTCTGGGGGAATAGGGAATATTTTATTTTTGTAGCAGGTATTCCCCAGACATTTTCCCCAATTCCCCGTTTTACAAAAGTTAAATCTGGCGATTGGGGAATAAATTTACGGAAAAACAAATTAATTACTCGAGGTGGACACGCGACCGTAATAAAACAAGAAAACAAATGTCTAAAAATAGTTTACTACGTTTACTTGGTTTTTATTAATGTTTTAATCGACTTTTACTTAAAAAATAAATTTTATTTATTAAAATAAAAATTGCATATTGATATTTCCAATTGATATTACTAATTTTTAGTATAAATTTACAGCCATAATTCACAAATTACGTTAAATACAATAAATTTCCGTTAAATTCTATTCCCAGTTAATTCTTTCCTAAAATAGGTATGGAATAATAAACGTCAAAACTGCTATAATGGGGAATAATTTTTCTCCTAAAATTTTTTTCCCAAAAAGCCGGAATACACTTTTGGGGAAAAGGAAATAAAACTGCTACAAAATTTAATATTTCCATTCCCTGGGAATTACCAGAATAGGGCCACTGGTGAACAAAACATGAATCGCAGTTTGCTATGAAACAAGGGGGATCGAAACTGTCATAACAAACGATTTGACAATTCTCGCTCCCCTTGTAGACGTAGAAACCAACGCTAACTACATTCGATGAAAATTGCCAATTGGGTTTATTTTTTATTTCAACCCGAGCAAGCAGGCTTGCCTTGGGTATAGTACACCGGGCAGAGGTTGTGCAGTGCCAACCAAATGATCCTGTGTGCATAGAGTAATAATTTATTTTTTACTTTGCATACTCTTCGTACACTTATGGCCGGTCTCCACTTGCATATTTTTCTCGTGACGAAAAAAAATCAGTCCATTTTTTTTCTTGTGACAGTTTTTAGTACATTTTCCAAAATACATACGCAAAAATGGTTTTGAGCATGCGCATTGAAATTTTGTCAAGAAAGAAAAAGATCAAAATATTCAATATTTTTATCATGATGTTGTGCCAATTGAGCATAATTTGTGTTTTTATGCACATTTTGACATTTCTAATTAAAAAATCGTGGATGTTTTTGTTTGTTAGAATCACAGCACAGCAACACACTATCTAAAATGACAAAGCAAATCATTTTTTTCTACGTAATCAAAACAGAGAAAATATGTCTAGTTTTGAAGAGAGTAGTAGTAAGTATACTATACTAATAATGTCATGAGCTGAAGCCATTTATTTTTTGTCACGAGAAAAATATGCAAGTGGAGACCAGCCATTACCCCCCGATTCTGACGATAAGACTACTAAGGCTATCTTAGCTAAGACTTTCTTGTGAAGACTTTTTTTTAAGACTTAAGGTTCCAACAGAATGCATCCGTTCCGTCCGCTCCGTTTTATGAGAACTGTCAAGTTATATGAAAAACGGAAATGTGAACACAATGAACGGAGGAAAAAAATGGAGCGGACACTAAACCCAAATTCAAATTTTTACGGACGACATAACCTCACATAGTATTTGACATATTAGAAACAATTTTAAACGAGTATTGTTTGCAGTAAAAGACGTACGAATTTGTATTAATTCTATTAACCTCTTCTAATAATCTCCCACACAAATTAAAATTTCTAAAATATAATATATAATTATTATTATTAATATCTATTTTTGACAACCGGAGCGGATGTATTGTGTTTCAAGGAATTGAACGGACGGAGCGGAAACGAAATGAACGGACCGGAGCGGATCTATTCTGTTTGAACTTAAAAATCTTCATTGAAATTTTGAAGGCAGTATTCTTAAATAATATAGGTATTAAAAACTCTCCAAAGACTTTTGTAGAGCTATCAAAACCAAATTTTTACCATATTGTTTCAAATTTATGAACGAAAAACGACAGTTCAATTCGAAATCGTTAAAAAAACTCAAATTTATCATATATGCTGAGAGTTATTACACCAATATGAAATAATACATAATATTTTATTTTGAATAATTTTTCTCGTTTTAATAGTCACTCATAATTATTGTTTTTGTTTAAATGTCAAAATTATGATTTCTAATACCCCAAACATATAGACGCCGACAGCAGCGCCGCTAAATTTCAAATACGCGTTTTTCTATAAGAGCGAACAGATAAAAATGTTACCAGCGCCGCTAAAAACTAAAAATTTTGATTTTTGAGGAGATAAATGACATTTACAAAACATTTGGCTCACCGGGTTACACAAATGCAAGCAGTTAGTCAATCATTTTTTTATTTGTTTTATTTTTAAATAAATACAATATAATTGTATTTACTTATTTCTATCCAGAAATGTTGGCTTAACCCACCATCTTCGAGTAATTCTTTTCTTGTTTTTTAATTTTTCCATATCCTCGTATTAAATTTTTCATAGTAAATAAAATCATCGTCATCTTCATTAGTAGAATTGTATTGTTATTATGCATTGCCATTTTAAATTTATATTTTTAAAGAAATTTTGATCATTCGCAGTATTATAATTTTTGTATGGGACTAAATGTCAAAAAGCGGCGTCTATATGTTTGAAAAAATAGCTCCAACGAACGGCGGTGAAGATAGGCGATGTGCGGCGTCTATATGTTTGGGTTATAAGACCACCTATTTCGCTGATATTAACGAAGACAATTTTCTAAGACTACTGACAGATAAGACTAAGTGCAGAATTCGAATTTAAAGTATCTAGTCTTCGTTAAGACTAAAATTTTTGCTAAGACTGAAAATACGTCTGTGACTGTACGTTAGAATCGGGGGGCTACATTCATTTCAGAGTAAAATTTGAAGAACCGAGTATGCACGGTGTAAGCACAGTTCGCAAATAAAAACACATTGTAAACACACTATTTATCTAAATAAACACTTGTTTTTCTATTTCGCAAAAATTGGATTTTTGAATACTTTAATTAAAAAATGTTGTTCAAAAAGTTTAAAAAAATCACTCGATCGATTTCGACTTGTTAGGTCATCATTAGGAGTATCTACTGGTAGATGTTTGTGTGTTAGCAAGAATATGTCATCTGCGTAATCCAGATCATTGAGTTCTACGTTAATCCCCACTGGTTGCCGTTTGGAGGACGCACTATCTAACTTTTCCATGATACGCTATCTATTTTAATATTATTAGAGACAAAAGTGGCGAGAGTACGCATCCTTGTCCTTACTCCTTGGTTGTTCTAGTATTGCGTATTGCTCACTTTGTTTGCCTTTGTACTGTACTCGATTATCTGCATCTCTGTACATAAGTGCGATTAATTTCTTTGGGTTACCCATTTCATAAAATGTATTCCATATTGCGCTCCTATGTATTGTGTCGAATGTTCCAGTCCAGGAAGAGTAGGTAAAGTAGGTGTGTTGATATGATTGGTGCAACTTCGTCCTGGTTTGAAGCCAGCTTGTCTCTTTTTCGAGTTGTTTGTCGGTGAAATTCTATTATTGGGAATCATTATAGTGAAGCCTTCTTTCCATTTCCGTACTATTCTACCGGTATTACTCCTGCTAATACTGATGTTAGAGCTCGTACCATTGTCGATATGTCTCCTTTGAATATTTCAGTTGGTATATTGTACATTCCAGAGGCCTTATTATTCTTCGTTTTAGAAAAGACACTATCTCTCCGCTCTGTTGGTGGATGGGTGATGATAGTTTCGTTACTAGCACCAGTTGTTAATCCGAAATATTCCTTCTATCTCTTTTGTTTGCACATTCGCAACTGAGTTGGCCTTCAATTTTATTTCAAGTGTGTTGATAGCTGTTTTGTTGTTTCGATATAGGTTTCTTTAAATAGGTTCTATTGTTGCTCAACACTGAGCGAAAGTGGAAACAAATGCCTCTTCGTTGGTTTGGAGCCTGAGCTTGAGCGCTTCGCAGAATGTGATTCTTGCGTCAGTCTATCGGTAAGTGTTAAATTTCTTCCGATTTGTTTTGGTGTGTTTTACACCGGCAGGCTTAATTTGGAACTGATATTATCAGTTGGTGATCACGGTGAATTTTCATTTCTTTCTCTACTTTTGCTACTCTTGATGCTCCTATTAGAGTTCTGCATATGGATTTTGTCTCGAAATGTGTGAAACGAAACTAGTGTAACCGGAAAGATATAGTAGTAGCATTTATGTTTGTGTTAGTTTCGTGCGTATGATTGTTTTACTGCATATGCAAGCCACGTGTCATTCTGTTTTTGTTTATTCATATTAAGCCTTTGAGTGCCAACATGATTTCGACTAGTGTATTGAGGAGCACGATCGCGCTTTTTTGCACTCAAAGAGTTAACCATTGTAAACGTCATAGTTTTGTGTTGTTTATGTACTTTCAATTTTTTTTTAAAGTTTACATTTTATTTTTAAAATTATGAAATTTAAAATAAATTTATTTATAAAATTTTATAAAACATATAAAATTAATTTATGATAAAAAAAAATGAAATATAAAATATATTAGCAAGTTACAAATCCGAACAAAAGAAAAATACAAATACAAAGAGATAATTGTGTATTATACAGAGTGTACGTAAGTATTTGATTTTTTTTGCTTCACTCATTTTAAGTAAGTAACTCACGAGACAAAATCGATATACTGATGTTCCAATTTCCGATTCGAGGCCGTGTACGGTAGTCTGAGTTTCGCTATTTTGTTTATCGGTTGGTATTATTTCTTCTAGTATTCGTTTCTGTAATCAATTTTGGTTTCGAATTAATACACGATTGGTCCATTGAATCCGAGCCATCCCCTGGTTCCCAAGGCTGCTGAGTACTGGCAACCTGGGGGTGGGAGTTGATCATTCATTTCATTCCATTTTTCACTTTCTATGATGCTCCCAAGTACCCAAGCAATGGGTTGCTGATGTTGGTGATGTGATTGTTGTTGTCTTATCTATCCCTATCAGTCGCCCTCCATTTTAATATGTAATACATATAATACTTTAATTTTGTTTTTTGTTTAATTTTGTGTGTTTCTTTTTTTTAATGACACGTAAAAGCATTTCGTTTATTGTATTATAAATTAAAATAAATTATATTTTAATTTGAATTGATGATATTTTAGAACAATATTTGTGCGTTTCAAAAATAATAAAGTTATAAAGTATTATAATTTGGGTATACACCACTTGTAATTAATGTTAACTGAAGGGATCAAGGATTATCTCAGTTAACCTGATTAAAATCTATTTTTTCGTAACTATACTTTTAAGGGATAGTACATCTTTTGAAATATGTAATCATTTTTAATTTTAAAAATCATTCTTACTTACTCGCTTGCTAAATTTCCCTTCGCCTTATATGTAGAAGACAATAGTGTTATTATGAAGAGTGTATGTAAGAGTGTGGAGCATAACATTTGTTAATCCGTCTCCTTTTCTGGTCTACTCGTAGTTTGAATTCTCACGAACCCGCATTCTAAACAGGTGCTTGTTTAGAGTGTTGTGCCCTGTAAGGATAGCTCTTTCTATAGGTAGGGAGTTTGTCTTCTCACCGTAGTTTGAGATAGCCCTTTATTGATGTCTCTTTTAAAGCTCCACATCAGGTAGTCATCAGCACACTAGAATTTATCTGCCTTTTCACGCCTATGCATTCACCTATGACCGAACACCCAAAAAATCATACTTATCGCTTCTGCTGGCCCGATTTAATGTTTCATTACCCTCGCTCATAAATTGCTTTGAAACAGTGTTGTAATCAAAGGCCTTACTGTTGAACGGCTAGGTAGCAATAAATATTTATCAATTCTTGTAGTGGTTCCAAACTCAAAGGCATCTGTCTTAAAGATTGCACAAACATTTCTGAAAGACATTAACGCACTTTCCAAGGGAATATAACGATTTCAGCTCAAGACTGCCACTCGCTAGACTATCGCTAGTTGATCCATAAGTGAACATTATTAAGTCTACATCGGAAATGTGATCCGGAACGTTATGTTCACAATTATATCTTTCCGATCTATTCAGATGTGTAAGTTGTCTTGTTGTATGCGCTACAAATGAAACAATTTTGATATTAAATTTAAAGTTGCGGGTCGTTGCACGAACGAGAAAGCTGAATTTAATAACATCAAACTAAACTACAAACGAATGTCTGGTATCAAAACTGCTAGATTTTCCTGCATCTTCTTCGATATTTATGACTTCATAAGCCTAAGATACAATTATTTATTATTTTTGAATAAACTTAAAAAACTATAATCTTTAAATGTTATTTATCTCTAGCTACCTAAAATTCGAAAAAACCTCTACTTCAAAATAAAATTTATTAGAAATTCCTAATCTAATTTTGTTAATATGTATGTGTGTGCATTTAAAAGATACATAATTGATTCTTACATCCGAAGATAATTGCAAAATTTAAATATTTTATTATTTATAATTAAAATTTATAATAAAGTTGCTAAATCTTAAAACTAATAACTAACCCTTTAATTTCTCGAATAATCCTGTAATGTAGTAATTATTTTAAATTTCTTAGAAACTAATAAAACTCCCAAGGCGACGATAATAACAGTAATAGCTCAGTTCCCTAAGGTAGGCCACAGACGAACAGTTTTAACTGGCAGTTTTAACTGTACAGTAAAAACTGTCGGTTAAAACTGTACGTGTGTGGGTATTTCAGTTCAGTTAAACTCAACTGTAAAGTTTAACTGAGAACTTTAAATTTTTTATATTTTTAACTGAAACGATTAACTGAACTGAACGTGTGTGGTGGTTTAACTGTACAGTTCTCAGTTTTGTGTGGAAATTTCATACACCGAGAGCAGCCAAATCGTTCCGCTCATCCAAATCCAAGATAATAACTGAAGGATTAGACTGAACATGTGTGTGCATCTCAGTTCATAGTTAAAACAGACAGTTATAGCTACACAGTTAAAACTGACATTTAAAACTGTACGTGTGTGGCCGGCTTAAGATTTAGTAAACAGCCAGAACGACTTTATTGAACAATTGTTTTGTAAGTTCTAGTAAGATCTAGTAAGCAGGAAGATAAGTAGTTACGTCACTTGAAGTGATGCGACTAGGGGTGTAGGGATGATAAACTATGACCATAATTTGTTTACCGTTCGTTAGGCAACGTGCATCGCGCGGCGGATATGTCCCCAAAAGCAGGCGGTTTGACTTTGTGATGGGAATTTCTTCCTAAGTTTGCATAGTCCAGGCAGTAAAGCCGTGTTTGGAATCGCCAACATTTTGATAGATGCCAACATTTGATAGATGCATTGTCGCATTCCCTCTACTGGTTTTCCTGAGAATTACGGATCAATTGTGAAGATGAACAGTAGAAAGCCGGGCAAACTCGCTTCGTAAGAGAAACATCTTTTCATTTTCTCGTCTGCCATAATAAAAACGTTAACGCTCATCAGTAGGTAGTGTACAATTTGAAGTCCTCCTTGAGCCTTGACTTTGGATAAGGCTACGTAGACCAAAGGTGGCGAATGTGCCTTACTGTATTTGTAAACAATTTTACCAAATGTCCCTCCTTACGCGTTTTGTGAATTGTGAACGAGCAGGCTGGTTTTAGTGGAAAGTGATTTCCTTTAACATGAATAGATTATTATTTCGATTAAAAGGAACTGTTGCGGATCTACAATTGATGGAAACCGCTCATCAAGCGATTGAAGCGAGAAACGTAGTTTCTATTAGCATAGCTTAGCTCACACTAATTACATCGCTCACACATATATTTCAACAAGTACATGCTATGTCTGCCAGAATATTTTTAGAATCACATAGGTGGGACGTCATCCAAATGTCATTAAAAATTCAATATGTTATAAATATGTATACAATAATAGCAATGTATTTGTAAGCGATATAGCTGACTTTTGCAATCCAAAGACAACCCGAGCTAAGTTAGTTTGCATAGCTCAAAACAGAAAAACATAGCTCGCATAGTTTAGCTCAAGTGTGCAACCTCTCTCTTTCTCTGGCACTATAACCCCCATCAAGGGATTTGGCCGCCTCAAATGAGGTTTCATAATCATATTTTCATTTCGGATAACGGATGATTAATTCATTGATACTAAACCAGCCGTGAAATGTTTTCACCACCGGGAATCGAACCCGGGACCTCCGGTCGCTGGAGCAAGCATGCTGACCACTTTGCCACCGAATTGTGCATCGTTCCATTAAAATTCTTTATTTATAACCAAGAGCGATAAACTTAGCTCACATCGCTAAGCTTAGTTTAGCTGAAATGTGCAACGGGCCTTCACCCAAAAATATAAATTTACAGCCTCAATGGTCCAGTGTGATCTTGAGTTCGAAACCCAAATTAATACTCCAATTATGGTTCTCGCCTCACCTCACCATTGCTTCACCACTCTTTCGCTGTGACACTCGGATTCGTGTGAGCAGTAATTTGGTATCATGGTTCTCGCCTTTATTTTGACGAATGAGAGTATGTTGTTTTTAAACCTTTTATTTTTATTTTTTTGTAGCTAAAAATGTTATTGTTAGCAATTTTGACATATTATGTGTTTATGTATTTACATATTAGTTTGTTGAAATAATTAAAATAGTCAAAAACTAATAATTAAAAATATAAAATGCGAGTAACTAATAATGATCAGTAGTATAAAAAATTTTTTTCGTGAACATTCACGGTTTGTTTTGTTTTTCCGCAATTGGAAATCTCTGAGATATATCCGTATTTTCACCCATAATTTCCACCAATTTTTTGAATTGATTATTAGTAATTTTCTTTGCCTGGAATTATAATACAATATATTGAAAAAAAAAATACACTATTAAATTGAAAAGAAAAAAAATCTCACTACATCACATAAAAATTTTGGGTCATCCATCATTTTTGACATTACTCTCGCTCACTTCGTTTTCACGACGAGAAGCATAATACAAAAATTTAAATGCGGCGACTTGACGTCGCCAAGCGACCTGTAGGTGATAACCATGATAGGGGCATACAATTAATAAATTATTCAGATCCTATTAACAAGGTAATAAATTCTTCATTTATTAATTAAAAAATATTAAACTTATCGGCTAAAACAAAACGAAATTATCAACCCTATTAAGATTCTCACTTTCGAGTCGCCAGGCGACTTGAACTCACTGATATCAAGGTTTCGAATTATGTTTCTCGCAGTGAGCGAGTGATCTTCACATGCGCGTCGCTTAATATATCTTGCAGTGAGCGAGTCTAATGTCAGAAATTCTCGGAGTATCTCGACATCCATACTCCTCGCAAGTCGTAATCGATTGAGTGATTTTTTAAACTTTCTGAACAATAATTTTTTACTTTTTACGCTATTTGCCGTAGGCACTTTGCGAAACACACTAATACTTAATAAACACATTTTATTAAACACTTGTTTTTTATTTCGCAAAATAGATTTTTTGAATATTTTAATTAAAAAATTTGTTCAAAAAGTTTAAAAAATCACTCGATCGATTTCGACTTGTTAGGTCATCATCAGGAGTATCTACTGATTTGTAAAAGTAAAAATTTGTTATATGTAGCAGAAAAAAGCAAAACATATACAAAAGAAGGGACAAAAAATAAGCAATAAAAATTAATCTATTGATCACGCAGAGTGGGCGATTAGTCATCGGCTGAGTAACAAAATTCAAGGTATATTGAAGTATATTTAATTACCCGACGTATTAGTCAAATTATAGAAAAGGGCGGGGTCTGTAATTGGTGAGAAACTAATTTCTCTCTGTTCGTTAAGGATATTTTGGTTAAGAAATATCGATTTTCGAATTTCGTAAGACTCTAAGGTATCTATAAACGTCTGCCTTTAAGTTGTATATGTAATATGACTAAATTGTTCAAGCTAGCTGTATGATTTTCTAAAGTTAAATGGTTATGGAACGTTGATTGATTGCAACCAGATAAATGTTCTTTAGAACTCCAAAATTGCACCCAGTCTGGCCAATATAGGAGAAACTGCAATCATTGCAATTAATCCTATAAACAACAGACCTGGAAAGGCGATCAACCTAGGTTTATTGTTAAAAATCATTTTCTTTATTGTGTTATTATTATAAAAAGCAAAACGAATATTGGTGTAATTGGACACGATGTTGCTAATCCGTTGGCTTGTTTTTCCTATGTACTCTATCCTACAAGAGCTTAGATGGTCTGGGAGTGGGATCCATGACACCAGCAATGGTTACACTCTTCATTACAGCGGCCATCAGAACGGAGGAGAATTTGGAGTTGGCTTCCTCATCCATCGGCACGTGATCATATCATCGATTTCCGCCCTATCAATGCACCCACCGAAGATAAATCAGATGACATCAAAGATCTTTTCTTTGTCGAACTGGAGGAAGTCATCAATAACATACCGCACCACGACATTAAAATCATCGTGGGCGACTTTAATGGCAAAATCGGTAGGAGTGCAGAAAATATATCGCACATCGGTCCTAACAGCCTGCACCTAACTAGTAATAACAACGGCCAACGAGTCACCGACCTGGCAATAACGTACAACTTAGTTGTATCAAGTACGTTTTTCCCACATAAGAAAATCCACAAAGTAACGTGGAGATCGAATGATGGGAGAACGGAAAATCAAATCGATCACATCATGTTGTCTAAGAGACACTTCACCAGCATATCTGACGTTAGATCTTACAGAGGTGCAGACATGAACAGCGATCATATGCTTGTCATATTTAAATATAAGTGCAAACTGTCATCTACGTTTAACAAACAAGCACAAAAGATCGTTCGATGGAATATCAATGCTCTAAAAGACCAAGCGTCATTGCAGAGTTACCAATCAGCGGCAAAGACAGACCCCGCCCTTTTCTATAATTTGGCTAATACGTCGGGTAATTAAATATACTTCAATATACCTTGAATTTTGTTACTCAGCCGATGACTAATCGCCCACCTGTGTGGTCAATAGATTAATTTTTATTGCTTATTTTTTGTCCCTTCTTTTGTATATTTTTTGCTTTTTTCTGCTACATATAACAAATTTTTACTTTTACAAATCAGTAGATTTTTTAAACTTTTTGAACAAATTTTTTAATTAAAATATTCAAAAAATCTAATTTTGCGAAATAAAAAACAAGTGTTTAATAAAATGTGTTTATTAACTGTAAAGCTATGACCAGCGAGTCTGTAAGAGTCTGTAACGAAACCTTACAGAATTTACCGAAACTGTTTTATTACAGAATATTTGGCAGTTTCACCAGCGAATCTGTAACACGATCATTGTCACTTGAATTTTGAAATCTCAATATACAAAATTTAGTAAATATTTATTATTATTATACATTATATATTATATAAATTATTAAAATATAAATAAATATTTGAACACATAAATAGTTAAGACGCTATACATACCAACATACCGTCATTACAAATGTACAATTTTGACGTTTCCTTCAGTTTGCGCGCGACAATTTTCGCTCTTGTTACAGATTGCTAAGTAAGTGACAGTTTAAATTTAGCGAAACTAAACGAACAGTATTTTACGTTTCGCTGGTCAGTAATGTAAAGTAAACATACATTTTTCAGATGTCGCTTTGTTACTTAAATTTCTTAAAGACTCGATGGTTGCCAAGTGCCTACTGCAAATAGTGTAAAAAGTATAGTATCATCTCTAATAAGGTCATGATTAAATTTCTGAAAATAAATAGGTTTATGAATAAGATATTGGCAGAAAATTTCGTCTCTACTGTTGTAGATTAACTAAACACTTTTGGAGGGGTCGTTCCACATGACCAAAAATGAGGTTTGTGACGTTATTAATAATATCACGCATAAACGAGTCGCCGGTTTTTTAGAACAAAATTTCGTTGTATAAACCGCATGCCAACAAACAAATACGTATATTCCAATCAGTTGAAAAGCTAGGGCTATCAAACACAACCTGGATCTTCCAGAAGGATAAAAACCCCAAGCACACTGTGCATCTTTTTAGAATTTCTATTCCATCATGTTCCCAAACAATTGCATTCACCGCAAAATTCTGACTTAATGCTCTGTAAAGTTCGGACTTAAATCCGATAGCACATCGGGCAGAACCATATTATTACAGATAGAGTCTGATAGAAAAAAGAGATAGAGTTTGTCGAGCAAGCAAAACTTAGACCCCGACCAGTTATTAATCGGATATAAAATTACAGTTTATCCAAAGCGTACGATGAATTATAGCGGGCGTAATAAAGAGTGAAACATATACATATTTTAATTTTTAAAGTATACAAATCTCAAAAATTAAGTTATATATGTATTAATGATTTGTATTTCAGTTCTTTATTTTCCACAAAACCTTAAAAGGGTTGGTTGCCTATACTTTTCAAATTTTGCTAGTTTCGTCAATCGTTCGATAAGTTATGGCGCAAAGTGTATATGTATGTTTTAACATTACCAATAAACTTTGTTTTCCTGCCCAAACTATTAAAGATCCTCCACATATCTTTCCTCAGTAAACAATTAAATAGACAAGCATTGAAATGTTTGAAACGTCTTTAATTAAAAAGTGTTGACCCAATTTATAAGTTCAATTATCCTTTTTTATTTTGCATTTTTCTTAATCGTCTTCACCTGGTGCCCATACTATACTCTCAATCCATGGAACATATTTATGTAACCTGGTATAAACTCCAGGAAAATTAATTGTGCCGCATCCAACACCAAACGATGTAATTCCAATTTGAGTGTACATACAATATGTTTGAGAATGATAAATTTGTAAAGGGCCACCGGAATCACCTTCACATGTATCTTTTTTTTCAGTTCTTGACCCAGCACATAATTGAGTCTCAATAATACCTTTGCGTAGCTGTCGGTCCGAAATATGTTGGAAAATTGTAGCACATTCTGTATTATTGAATGATTCCAAAACGACTTTTAATAATGTGTTACTTTTCTCTCTCTGAAATGCAACTGCGCCCCATCCAGTTGCTATGGATTTTGGTGGATCTAAATCTTTTGTTGGCAAACAAATTGGTATAATATATGGTGATAATACAACTTTTTCAGCTAACTTAAGCAGTGCAATGTCATTATATTTTGATGATCTATTATAACTGGGAAATTGTATGATCTTTTCGATCGGTATGTCAATCACGGATGCATCATCATTTTCATCATCAAGCACTAGTTCGCCCAGACGTACCAGTGAAATGTTACTAAAATTGGAATAAATATTAAATTAAATTAAGTTTGAAATTTAATTGTCTGTGATGTTTTATTTACAGTCCCTTCATGCAGTGTGCAGCAGTTAATACATATCTCCTACTAATGAGTGAACCGCTACAATCCCATGCAATTTGTCCGTCTTCTTTTTGATAACCTAATAGAGCCGAATGTGGAAATTCAGTTGGAGCAGCTGGTGTACCGCCCGTAATTAGTGGTACGGCTACATGTCCGCATCTATCGATTGTTATTGTTTCTGAAACCATGTCAGTATCAAATGCTAGCACAGTCAGATTGACATAAACGTACTGGCTATATTCTTGGCATTCTATAAATAAATTTATATTAGAAAATTTAATAAAATGAAAATCTATAATATAAATAAATACTTTGAACAGATATAGGTAAATCTCCTCCAAATTTAGTCTCTGTTGAATCGAGTGGTTTTGGTATTGGGCAACATACAATTTGTTTTAATCCTTGATATCCGCAGGGTGTTGGTAATACAACATTAAAACGTAAATCATCTTCAGCTTCTGGACAATTTGATAATAATGTGCACTCCCCTTTTTCACCAGTTCTAACTATATGACATGCATCTCCTACAAATTAAGTAGAAATTATTAAAATTAATTTTTAAAATTTGAATGTTGTCACAAAACAAACCGATATATAACTGATTAGCGTAATTCGGGACGATTAAGTAAATTAACACTAAACATGTGATTGAATCTATAAATCGCATTATGCAAATTTTACTTTCGATTTAATTATAATTTTTGATTTATCTTCAACTTAAATTAAAATTAAAAAACTAATTTTACTATAATGTACGTTATTTAACTAAGAGCGCTCATTTCAATGTGATTCAATTAGTTTAGCAAGATTTTATAAGTAAGCAAAGCTTTGACCTATAGATTGTAAAATCTTCATTAGAACTAATATTTTTTCCGTTATCGTTGTTATTACGTTCAATCTCTTCTGGGGGTCGATTTTGTTCAAAAGTCGACAAGTTGACGAAATAACCGCAAGTATACAGGGTGTTCTGCAGGTGGACCGACAACGTTTTATGGCAGATTGAGGGGGTCATTTGGAAGCTTTCATCCCATGGAACCGATTTCCTAAGTCTCACGGTGACTGAGATATGATATTTTCAAGGTTTTTTTTAAATTACCCAAAATTTCACCTTTACATGGTCATAACTTTTTTGTTTGTAAACGTAAAGACACGAAATAACTTTTATTGCATTCTGCAATGTAATTTTATTTTAAATAAATCATTATTTAATATCTTCGGTTTAAGAAAATTGAGTTATGGGCTTCCAAATCCTAAAAAATGTATAAAAGTATAAAAAATGTTTAACTTCTATATGCATTTAAAAAAAACTAGCGATTGTTTTGAAATAACTTTTATTTTAAATACTTCTCTAATTTATGCCCTTTCCAACGGTATGCTACATGTTACAGAAATCATTCACTTTGTGGTCAAAATTAGAAATACTATTTCGCCGGGGCCAGGTTTAAGAATATACGTTTTAAGTTATTGAAAAATTTTTAATCAACTTCATTTATTAGATTTTGTTTAAAACGCACTCTTCCACTCCGTATGCATGCAAGGTACATTTTTCTTATCTCCGAGGTTGTTGTGCGAGGTTGAATTTAATTTTTCATTTTTTTAAATGCGCCGCTTATCATTTCAATTAAAATTTCTAATGTGGGTACTTTTATTGCTTAGCAGATCCCCAGATGTAGAAATCTAAGGGTGTGAGGTCTGGGTATTGTGCGGGCCAAGAAATAGGGCCACCTCTACCAATCTATGAGTTTGGGAATGAATAATCTAAGTATTCTCTTACCGTTGGTTGGTTATGTGCCTTACATAATTCTCGTCAAAAGCTTGTATTATTCTTCTATCGACTGTAACATTATGTTGCCTTACATGCACCCGAACTGCCGGTTTTCCTCAAACGTCGATACGTTGTTGAGCAAGTTTCGTGGTGCGGTAAACATCATTCAGGATATCACTCTCAATTCTTCTCGCTTCACGCGCATTACAATTAGCGCTACCATACGTCCACAGTACTGTAACAACAGCGAAGACAAACACAAGAAAAAGTTCTTAACGATTAAACTTAATACGGCACATAACCAACGAACGGTAAGATAATACTTGGATGATTCATTCCCAAACTCATATTGGTAGGGGTATTTATTTATTTATTTATTTACTAATTAAATACCGGTGACCCTAATAGGGGTGACCCTATTCCTTGGCCCGCACGGTCCCAAGACCTCGCACTCTTGGGTTTCTACGTCTGGGGACCTGCTAAGCAATTACTGTTCGCAACAAAAGTACCCACATTAGAAATTTTAATTGAAATGATAAGCGGCGCATTTAAAAAAATGAAAAATTAAATTCAACCTCGCACAATAACCTCGGAGATAAGAAAAATGTACCTTGCATGCATACGGAGTGGAGGAGTGAAAAAACGTATATTCTTAAACCTGGCCCCGGCGAAATAGTATTTCTAATTTTGACCACAAAGTGAATGATTTCTGTAACATGTAGCATACCGTTGGAAAGGGCATAAATTAGAGAAGTATTTAAAATAAAAGTTATTTCAAAACAATCGCTAGTTTTTTTTAAATGCATATAGAAGTTAAACATTTTTTATACTTTTATACATTTTTTAGGATTTGGAAGCCCATAACTCAATTTTCTTAAACCGAATATATTAATTAATGATTTATTTAAAATAAAATTACATTGCAGAATGCAATAAAAGTTATTTCGTGTCTTTACGTCTACAAACAAAACAGTTATTACCATGTAAAGGTGAAATTTTGGGTAATTTAAAAAAAACCCTAAAAATATCATATCTCAGTCACCGTGAGACTTAGGACATCGTTTCCATGGGATGAAAGCTTCCAAATGACCTCCTCAATCTGCCATAAAACGTTGTCGGTCCACCTGCAAAACACCCTGTTTAGTAGTGGTATGTGTGTTTGTGTTAGTGCGAATGTGCGTCATTTAATTTTTTTGGATATGACATTTCTAGATCATTTCCATTTATACTTTAAGATGTGTAAATGCATTGATAATATGCTTTAAATAAAATTAAATTTATTTAGTGATTTAATTTTAGTTCTAAAATTATTTCTAATGCTGTGTTTCCGCGAGAACAAAACATTCGTTCGACATCGCATTGAAAAATAATTAAATATATGTGAAATTCTTTCGGAAAAAAAAATAAATCAAATTTTTCCGGTTGCCAAAGAACGTAAAATTTTTTGTTGTTGTTCTTGTTGGCGGTGTGTAGGTTAATAGCGCGTACACGATCATCTTTTGTTGTTGGTTTTCTTATGCATATTTTGTTTAAACGCACTTGTGCAACACAGGCAACGTGTTTCTTGAAAAAAAAAATTATGGCATAAACAAGTTTATATGTAACAATTAATACTAAATATTATTATTTAATTTGTATAATATATTAATTTACACAAAACACATTTGGACACAGCAAAAAAAATAATTAAATAGTAAATTATAAAAATTGCGCACTAATATGTTTGGTGGTGGTAGTGTCGATCAAATCGAAAAAATATCAAATCCTTCAAAAAATTACAATTTGATTTAAATCAAATCTATCTGTCATTTTTGTGTTCCAAAGAACGTAAAAAATTGATTTCAATCAAATATTTTTGATTTACATCAAATATTTTTTTCCGAAAGAACTTCACGATAGTTAAATTTTTTTTTTCTTAACACATTGACGCACGCTTTCTAGATGTGTGTGCTACTCAGGAACACATTTGATAACTTCTATAATTGCAATGATATTTGGTCCCGGAAATGAATGTATTGTGAGAATTGAAAAAATATGTCGAGTTATTCCTTAAAAAATTAAAGATGTTTGAGCGAACGTATTATAAAACGAAAAAGTTCTATGACTGCTATATCAGTCATTTGCGCAAACTTGTTCACTCGCCACTCAAATATTTTGCGAGATGTCAAAGCAGCGAGACGACGAAACGAAATAAACACCAAAAAACTGAACCGATTTGTACTGATTTATAATTTTTGATGTTTACATTCGCAGAAAACAAACTAACCACACAAAAATTACACACACTAATATAAAATTGTATACTATACTCCTTATACGTACACGAAAACGTCATGTTTTTTCTATCAAATTTTCAAAAAAAAATCGACTTCCGGATGTGAATGAAGATGAAGGTTGGATAAACGAATATGTACAATGTTTCTTGTTTTGCTTATAACACCTAGTAGCGTTGTTTACCTCCCGCGATACTTTTCTATTACGTCCTTTGATAAGATCATATTCAATTAGGAGCTATAGTCCTCCCTTAATTTGGCTTAAAGCCTAACTCTGAAGAAAGTTGTTGCTCCAATTGTAACAACTCTTCGCAGATAAATCATCTTCTACCGCCTCTAATAAATTAACTACATATGTTATCCAATATGTTTTCATAACCAAGTTGATACACTAATGTCATGTTATTTTGTTGAATTGCTTTCAATTGAAAGGGGGTTCGACATTTGAATACCTGGCCAAATTTTAGGCTAAACATTGCTCATGGTGCTCGGTTTTATTTCTCTCCAAGATTCGTCGATATTATTTATTGCGTTCTTAATTTTTCCAGAATGCCCTGGTTGACTGAAAATCATTTCCATCCGTGCCGCCAAAAAGTTGGCGAATGGTGGCGCATTATCTAGGAGGAGTACTTCCTTGTAGCTGAGGTTTGTTCTCGCAATATTTTTAAACCGATGAGCAAAATTTATTTTGGAACCAGTAATCAAAAAGCTTAGCAGTATCCAAGCTTTCTTGTTTGACTTGAATATTACCGGCAATTTGATTTTATTTCATCCTTTAAGAGCTCGAGGATTCTCTGATAAATAAATTAAGAATGGTTGTAACTTAAAATGGCCTAGTCTCCTAGAAATAGAGTCAATCTTTCTTTTGAAACTTAGTACCCCGGGGCAGACAGCTCTTTAGTTAGGTATGTCCTATCAGGCATACGTTTCCAGTAGAGCCCAGTTCCGTCGGGATTAAATATTTGTTGTCAGAATTTGTTCATTTTTTATAAATAAAGTGTAATAATCATGAAAAATGTTGACCTTGTATAAAAATCTCTGTGTATGTTGTCGTGCAGACTAAATGTTGTGTCCTCTCTACAGCCCAGAATGTTTGTTCGATCGGGATGAAACTTCATACTTAAGCTTTTTTCATTATTTCGGAGATTCTATTGATTTTTGGTCGAAATCGGTGCTATGGAAGTGGCAGCTTCCGCGTAGGAATTTTTTCGTTTTTTGTAAATATTTTGTAAAGTATAACATTTACGAGATAAACGATTATGAACTAAAAAATTCTAAATTAAATTTGCAACAATATCGGGCCAGATCATTTTTCCAAAATTTGAGGGAAAATGACGTTTTTTAAAAAAAAAACAAAATTTTTTTCAACAAAAAATTTGCCCTGTACAGCCCAGACGGATTGATTGCTCGGGACGAAACTTCATACTTAAGCTTTTTCCACAAATTGCTTTAAATGACCATCGGCAGGACTACAATTTACAAGGAGCCACGTTGATTTTCTTGTATACATAGCTCCGATTCCTGAGTAACGGTTATAAGAATTCCAAATGCACTTTACACGCAGTGCAATATTCGTAAAACAGTGATGCTTAATAGCGGTTCTGCTATGGTATAAATGGAATTTCCTTAAATGCTCGAACATATTTCACGCCGGTACTTTATGATTCTTTGACAAGCAGGCGGTACATGAGACTGTCCGAAAATTTTACTCCATTTGTGCTTAATCGTATTAACTTCTTAGTTATGCTTGTTATTGGAAGACCTCATACCGCATACAATGTTAGCGAGAATATAAACAATGTAAATATTAAAACTCTTAGTTGATCCACTTAAAGCCCGTCCTTGAAAATCGAGCGCCTATGGATATCTTTGGAAGGCAGATGCGAAACCGTCAACCTCCACCGGCTTCTCTGGTCAAGCAAGCATTGACGTTGCGAAGCAATGATTGCAAATCAATGCGGAAATACACGTTATTAAAGGGTTATCCAATTCGAGGTTGATAAAGTAAACTTAAAAAAAAACACACAAAATATTCGGAATGTATTGTAATTTTTATTTCATTTTACAGATTGATCCTTGCCATTTTTAGTTAAACAAGATATCATTCAAATGTCCTCCACGGGACTTCTTACAGGCCTTGATTCTTTTGAGGTAATTTTCAATGACTTTTCGGCACATTTCGGGCGGTATCTCGGCCATTACCTTACGAATATTAGTTTTCAATTCGTCAAGAGTTTGAGGATTGTTTGCGTAAACACGATCTTTCGCGTAGCCCCACAAAAAGAAATCCAAAGGCGTTAAATCACAGGATCTTGGAGGCCAATTGACATCAGCCAATCGCGAAATCAAACGTCCAGGAAATTTCTCTTGCAAAAGATCTCGATTTGCTCGTGTTACGTGACTGGTTGCTCCATCCTGCTGGAACCACATATCGTCAAGATCATAATCTTCGATTTTCGTAAAAAAATAATCGGTTAACATGCGGCCATAGCGCTCAGAATTGACGGTAACGGTTCGTCCATGGTTGTTCTCAAAAAAATACGGCCCAATCACACCACCAGACCACAATGCGCACCAAACAGTGACTTTTTCCGGGTGTAATGGCTTCTCTACAATCAATTGTGGATTTTCTGAGCCCCAAATTCTACAGTTTTGCTTATTAACGTATCCACCAAGCGAAAAATGAGCTTCATCACTGAAGAAAATTTTGTTCGAAAAATCAGCATCGACGGCTTTAATAATTTTAGCGCGTTGGTCGATTGTTAAATGCTCCATATTCTTAAATGGCAGAATGTCAACTAAATAAATGACAGCGTACTTGACGTTTATCTTTGACAGATGTCGGTATACAGACTTTATCAACCTCGAATTGGATAACCCTGTAGTTTTTTTATAAATTTGCTATTGATAACTTAATTTAACTGTTACGCGAATTTGAAATGTAGTTTGTCTTTAAAACGATATACTTTAAAATGATTAAATGCAGACATTTGTTTCACCCAGTGCACCTTCAACATAACAAAGATAGCGTTGCGATTTAAAAATAATATTGTTCAGAAAGGCTGTGCTACTGTTTTTGGTAAATCGCACAAGGTGTTTTAATTTTAAAAAACAATTTTTCCCGGTTAAAGTTGGTATCCAGCTCGCGCTAAGATAAAATTTACATACAACTTTAACGTAAAATTTAGCTAGCGAAATAACAAAAAAAATAGTTAGCTCTCGATTTCACAGGTGCGGTACGCAGCTGACGTCTACCAATTCTACAAACGTTTTCGCAGCAATTTATCTGCCTAGAACAAAAAAATATAGAAACATTTTGACAGAAAAACTTTATTTTTTTTTTTTAATGGATTAACAAAATAATTTTCTAGACTATGAAAATAGTTTCTAACTATGTACATATTTTTTTCTTTGTTGTAGGACAAATAAAAGAAACGTCATAATTTATCTCTAAATAAACTTTTTAGCTTTCTAATTTATCTGTAATTTAGTAGCGATTTGTGGAGATCGCGTTAACATTTATCTTAGCGCGAGCTAGATACTTAGCTCAAGCAGATAACATCCGTTAATTTTGCAGTATTCTTTACCTTTTAAAACAAAAAAATATTCAAACCGCACTAACGGGCTAACAGAAAAATGGGTTTAAACTTTAAGTAAATTTTCCATGACGCGTTAATGCTTTTCAGGATATATTCGTTTTGCGGTTCACTGTATTTTCGATTCATTACACATTTTTCGAATTTAAAACGACACGACGTAGAATACATATTAGGTCGCAAACCCTGTTTCCAATTTCACCCACGGTAGAGCTGCAGTAAAACTTCTCACGATCAACATCGCACACACTAATCATATAACTATAAATACTACAAGGGAAGTGATACTTCCATAGTAAAATTGCGCAATAACAACTCGTAACTTGTTGTTAGTGTTCACGTTGTAAAATAATTTCAATGGAAAATCTAAAGAAGTCTAAGAACTCTATGCTATCGCTTATCGGGTTTTAACGGAAAATAATTTCAAATAATTTTGTCCGTTTCTCAGAGTGTGTTATTGTGTTATTAGTTGTTTAACATACTAAATTACGATATTCATGTAAAAAATAATGTTTTTATTAATTATACGCGTTGAACAAAATTAACAAGCAACATTTCATTTAAGTGCTGCTCTCTTAATATGTATAACATGCTGATGTGATTTTTTGATACCAATTTTTCTTATAGTTGTTGTATTTGTATGAGACTAATTCTCATTTGATGCAACAAACATGACACGTAATTAGTGGCTGGTGTTTTTTTATTGACGTTAATTTTTCCCCATTATATTTTTGGGGGAATTGGGATTCGTATATTTTTCAATTTTTAAACAATATTTTGTCTAAAAAATATATATTTAAAAATGAAGTAAACTTGTAATAAGGTCGCAATTAGTGTTTTAGTTAATAAAAATTTCAATACAAAAACTTTCCTTAATAAATAAAATAAATTTGCACGAAATGAACTAATTGAATCCTAATGGTAGAATAAATGTTTTATTTATGTATTTTGTGAGGTTTGTGACGTTATTAATAGTAATCACGCATAAACGAGTCGCCGGTTTTTTAGAACAAAATTTCGTTGTATAAACCGCATGACAACAAACAACTACGTATATTCCAATCAGTTGAAAAGCTAGGGCTATCAAACACAAACTGGATCTTCCAGAAGGATAAAAACCCCAAGCACGCTGTGCATGCAAGATCCTCCACATATCTTTCCCCAGTAAACAATTAAATAGACAAGCATTGAAATGTTTGAAACGTCTTTAATTAAAAAGTGTTGACCCAATTTACAAATTCAATTATCTTTTTTTATTTTGCATTTTTCTTAATCGTCTTCACCTGGTGCCCATACTATACTCTCAATCCATGGAACATATTTATGTAACCTGGTATAAACTCCAGGAAAATTAATTGTGCCGCATCCAACACCAAACGATGTAATTCCAATTTGAGTGTACATACAATATGTTTGAGAATGATAAATTTGTAAAGGGCCACCGGAATCACCTTCACATGTATCTTTTTTTTCAGTTCTTGACCCAGCACATAATTGAGTCTCAATAATACCTTTGCGTAGCTGTCGGTCCGAAATATGTTGGAAAATTGTAGCACATTCTGTATTATTGAATGATTCCAAAACGACTTTTAATAATGTGTTACTTTTCTCTCTCTGAAATGCAACTGCGCCCCATCCAGTTGCTATGGATTTTGGTGGATCTAAATCTTTTGTTGGCAAACAAATTGGTATAATATATGGTGATAATACAACTTTTTCAGCTAACTTAAGCAGTGCAATGTCATTATATTTTGATGATCTATTATAACTGGGAAATTGTATGATCTTTTCGATCGGTATGTCAATCACGGATGCATCATCATTTTCATCATCAAGCACTAGTTCGCCCAGACGTACCAGTGAAATGTTACTAAAATTGGAATAAATATTAAATTAAATTAAGTTTGAAATTTAATTGTCTGTGATGTTTTATTTACAGTCCCTTCATGCAGTGTGCAGCAGTTAATACATATCTCCTACTAATGAGTGAACCGCTACAATCCCATGCAATTTGTCCGTCTTCTTTTTGATAACCTAATAGAGCCGAATGTGGAAATTCAGTTGGAGCAGCTGGTGTACCGCCCGTAATTAGTGGTACGGCTACATGTCCGCATCTATCGATTGTTATTGTTTCTGAAACCATGTCAGTATCAAATGCTAGCACAGTCAGATTGACATAAACGTACTGGCTATATTCTTGGCATTCTATAAATAAATTTATATTAGAAAATTTAATAAAATGAAAATCTATAATATAAATAAATACTTTGAACAGATATAGGTAAATCTCCTCCAAATTTAGTCTCTGTTGAATCGAGTGGTTTTGGTATTGGGCAACATACAATTTGTTTTAATCCTTGATATCCGCAGGGTGTTGGTAATACAACATTAAAACGTAAATCATCTTCAGCTTCTGCACAATTTGATAATAATTTGCACTCCCCTTTTTCACCAGTTCTAACTATATGACATGCATCTCCTACAAATTAAGTAGAAATTATTAAAATTAATTTTTAAAATTTGAATGTTGTCACAAGACAAACCGATAAATAACTGATTAGCGTAATTCGGGACGATTAAGTAAATTAACACTAAACATGTGATTGAACCTATAAATCGCATAATGCAAATTTTACTTTCGGTTTAATTATAATTTTTTATTTATCTTCAACTTAAATTAAAATTAAAAAACTAATTTTACTATAATGTACGTTATTTAACTAAGAGCGCTCAATTCAATGTGATTCAATTATTTTAGCAAGATTTTATAAGTAAGCAAAGCTTTGACCTGTAGATTCTAACGGTTGCTTTGTTATCTTGTGGAGAAATTCCCACTCAAAACTGTTGGAAGTGTTTAATCAACAAATTTATAGGGACGTCAAGTAAAGTTTATTAAAGACAGATGTGAGTGAGATATGTTATCTCTGAAGGGCATCTTACAATATTTTGTTATTATTATTTTCGTATTTTCCGATAGATCATATTGACTTTGTTATTTTTTAAACTTCTTAAATAATAACAAATGATCAATAATAAAAATATGTGGTTCAGACTTCTAATTTTCAATTAATCCAGAATGAATTGCGATGACCTAGTTTTTGTATTAATTTGCCATACATTTTTATCCGAAAAATAGTTACAAAGAATTTTTGGCAAGAATGAAGGGAGATATGGCGAACAAAACCGAAAAAACCCGTATGAGACGGAAACATTTAATATTCTACCATCGACTTCTCTTTTACGAAGCTTTAGACGTCCGTCTTTTTTTTGGGGTGTGCATACAACAATTGATAATTTTTTTTTGTTCTTCAGGTAAATTACCCTTTGGATCAATAAACGTCCTTTTTCTTTTTATTTTTCGTTTCCGCTAAGTAAGATGTAGATGTATGTGTTATTGAGCTCTTTGCTGCCAGATATTATATCTGTCCGAAAGGGTAATCTTCAACCGTGCTGTTTTAAACATTGATTATAATTTGGTGTTTTGAAATCAGTTTTGAAGAGATGGCTATGAATAGGGCATGATACTTCGCAATACGCTCTTTCGAATGCTGTGAAATTTGGAGGATACTGTCCAAGTTCAACAAGTCTATTCTGCGATATAATATATACAGTTTAACCGATATTCCTTTGTATGTAGTTGTCAGATAAAAGTTATGTTCCATCGTTCTGGGGTGTCCTTTGTAGATCAAACCGTTGATGATACAAGCTTCAACATGCTACAACAGAAGCACGTATACCACACGATTGTCAATCATTTTGACTTTTGTTTCAATCATTTTGACATTATAGCAATTCTGTCATTCTGTTTTTATAAAATAACGTTTTCGCAGAGAGACTTGTAATCAAAGTTTTCCATGAAGTTTTAGATGTCCACAAAAATAATCAATAGTTACACATTTCGCTTGATTTACGGAACAATTCCGTTCCCAAGAACTTGTACGTAAATCGAAATTGGCTAAATCGAATCATGATTTTTTATATACGCCAATGCAATATTGAATTGGTGTTGTACTAATTTATCTACGTTCCAAGGTATAAAAAAATCCAATAAAAACAGAATCAAGAGCATAAGAAAGTTATTTTCGATTTTAAAAATTCATAAAACAGAAAGCGGTGAAATTTTCATTAGAAGAACTAATATTTTTTCCTTTATCGTTGTTATTACGTTCAATCTCTCCTGGGGGTCGATTTTGTTCAAAAGTGGACAAGTTGATGAAATAACCGCAAGTATATAGTAGTGGTATGTGTGTTTGTGTTAGTGCGAATGTGCGTCATTTAATTTTTTTGGATATGACATTTCTAGATCATTTCCATTTATACTTTAAGATGTGTAAATGCATTGCAAATATGCTTTAAATAAAATTAAATTTATTTAGTGATTTAATTTTAGTTCTAAAATTATTTCTAATGCCGTGTTTCTGCGAAAACAAAACATTCATTCGACATCGCATTGAAAAATAATAAAATAGAGTTAATTTTTTTTTTCTTAACACATTGACGCACGCTTTCTAAATGTGTGCTACTCAGGAACACATTTGATAACTTCTATAATTGCAATGATATTTGGTCCCGGAAATGAATGTATTGTGAGAATTGAAAAATATGTCGAGTTATTCCTTAAAAAATGAAAGATGTTTGAGCGAACGTATTAAAAAACGAAAAAGTTGTATGACTGCTATATCAGTCATTTTTTTTTCTTTTTTTTTTTATAAAATTACATAAAATGTCGGTAGTGCAGGTGATGATTACAATTATTCTGGAAATTCAGATAATGCAGATTGTATCTAAGAAGATCAACTTCACCGACCAAATGACACAGTGGTTAAAGCTTTGGCGTTTGCATCGAGAGGTACCGGGTTCAAATCCCGATAGGGGCAGGATGCAAAAGGGATTTTTCATCATCTGATTACGATCGGTGATGGAAATGAACACAGCTATGACCTCCTGTCGGAGTGCACAGCTCATGGGCCGACCCATTTTCCATGCCAGTATTATAGGCTGACATGGAGCTATGCAATGTGCAGATGGTTCTACGAAAATCGGACCTATAGCCGTACGTCCTCGATTTGGCAAGCAATGCGTAAGGTAGGACGTTAAAAGTGAACCGTGAAAGAGTTGGGAGTGTTTAGGCCCCAGAACAGATTGCATAGTATAGAAAAAAAAAATCAACTTCAAAATTCAACAGCAAAATGCCGGCAACACAGATTAAAATGTAATAAATGGAAACATAAATTTGCAGCCGAGAAATGTCAATAACAGACAGCTATACAATAGACAGGCTACGTAGTAGTTCTAACTAATGAAATGTTTGTATATCAAGATTTTGTTAGATGAACGCCGATCTGAACGTACCAATTCGATGGACCGTAACCCTAAGAAGAATTTGAGTGTATATTTGGAATGAGTTTGATGAGGTTATAAAGGTGAAATGTTCCTTTTTTGTTGTATCGTCGATAAAATAGACCACCATTCCAGATTTTTTCAGGAAATTGATTTCAGACTTACTAAACCAATTCTATAGTCAATGACCTTTAATGGACTTTAATTCTTAGTTTACGGCGGGTTTAATGATGAGATTTTCCCTATATTTATCGATAGAATCGTTCGTTATTCGAGGATCGGACAGACACCGGTCAGAATTAGCCCATATCAATGGCCCATATGGCCCTAAGAAAATATTGATTATAGGTTTGGGGGTGGGTCTGGTGAGGTTGTAGAGGTGAAGTTTTGATTTTCCCCATGTTTTGTCGATAAAATCGTTGGTCATTCGATAATATTCTTCGCAATTCGAGATCCTGCAAGACAGACGACACCAGTCTTATCATGCCGATTTGATAAACAATGACCATGGGTGGGCCCGACGAGGCTACAGGGTTGAAACCTGGTCCATGATCATCTTATCAAGACTACAGGTAGACACGGATTATAGGGCTGGGCAAACCAAAATCCTCCTCTTGTTTGTAGAATGACGAACGATTTTATCGAATAACGCACGATCCCATCGATAAAACATGAGGAAAATCAAAGCTTCATCTCCACAACCTCATAACACCCACCAGTCAGTCTAACGCCCATCTCGCAAAATCTCGAGTGACGAATGTTTAAATTGAAGAAACATATTGAAAATCAAAATTTCACTCCCACAACCTCATCAGACCCACTCCATACCTACAGTAAAAGTAAGTCCATCCATAGCCATGGGCCATCGAATCAGTACAGTCAGATTCCAATAATATTGCTCCAATAATAACGTCTTTATCGACAAAACAGGGGGAAAATAAAAATTTCACGCCTACAACCGCATTAGACCCACCCCAAACCTATAATCAAAATTTACCAACAGCCGATCGAACCGGCATAGGCAAATCGGTGTCTGTCTGGCACAACCCCGAATCGCAAACTATTTTAAACATATTAAGCGTCTTACTTTGGGAATTTTACAACAACAATGCCATACATTTCATTCCAACCAGAATAGATCCATTCCAAGTTTTTGTTGGAATAGTAATGAAATTATTCTACGCAAAGTTAACCTATTGACCACTAGAGCAACTTTTTCGAAAATTATTATTTTATGGGTTGGCGTCTTGACAAGAAAAGTCAATTTTAAATTTGTCAACAATAAAATAAATTAGATTTTGTTTTTTGTTATCGCATAAAGAACCAATAACGACATAAATCAACGTTACAAAAAATGAACTCCGATGCTGGATTAATCTTAAAAATAAAACATATTTATGTTGAAAACGAATTTTATATTTTCATAAATGTTTGTTATGACATCGCATACTTTGTTTGATTTTATTAAATTTTTGTACCAACCGATAAACGTATAAAAAAAAATCGCTTGGCTGTTACTTTGGGCACAAATTTCATTCCTATTCGAATAGGAATAATATTTCCGAAAGTAAGACCGCAATTTACTGGTCGGTAAATGCTTGATAATTATTTACCTTCTTTATCGACAATTTTTGGCTATGTAAAAATAAATATGGCATTCTTTATGGTTATCATAATTTCTCAAGTTATTACCACAACATTATTCTGAATGCAGCCCAAAACCGATTTACAACTTTTAATTGGTAAATGCATACATCTATTAAAATTTTTGCAATGGTTATGGTCGGTAAAACTTAAGTCATTGATTAAATATCAATATTTACAGATATACAATCCGTAACCATTTAAAATTTACACGGAGCTAAATTCACACGCCATAATTTGTTTCATTCCCTTCAGTTTTCCCGAACTTTCAACATGAAATTTGATCTGGGAAATTTTTCAGTGATAAGATAACCATCGAACCGCTTCAAATGAGATTTTTCCCAGACAATATTTTAAACGTTAAGTTTTCACAAAATTTTGACATTGGGTCGTATGCTTATACAATATAATGAGACTCGTAAATTGATATCTATATTTCAACTTTATTTGTTGTTTTTTATGATAGCCTCTGGTAGGTTAGTTACTTTCGGATGGGCTGGCTTTCAATTTCATATATATTTTGGTTAACTTTGGGCTGAAGTAATCGAGACACTATCTGCTTTATCTATATGCACAACAGCTATCTTTTCCGTATTATGGCTTTTTCCATGAATTGCACAATTATGAAAATGACATCATATAAATAAAATTAATATGAAATTCATAGAAATTTAAAAAATTTATTTATCGAAAAATCACAAGTAAAATATAAAAATTATTAAATGTTTATGTAGTTTTGTTCTTATTACCGGTTGCTTCTTCGAAAAAATTGAAACTAAACAAACGTGAAAAACGTGGTTTCACCAATACACATATAGTAGCGACAACCGGTTTCTATTGAGCCTATTCGCTTGGCGCTTTGATTTAACTGGCATCTTGCGTCTACATAAAGTAGGCCGATTTTATATTTGACATCAGTCATCTTATACAAGCACAAAATCAGACAAACATCAGTAACTTTGGCCCCATACAAAGTGAGATTAACAATTAATGAAGAACGCCGTGTTCTTCGTCGTCCATAAATTGTACGCGTGTGTTGTGAATCTGTGTACAATAAAAGTGGCAAATGCAAGCATATAGATAAACACAACAATTTGATACACATTATAAAAATTAGGTTATGTGACTAAGATTTAACATACCTTATTCTTCTAACTGAAAGTATTCACGGTTTTCTTTGCTCTTCTCTAAAAGAAGCTTTAGGGAAACTATAAAACTCACATTTACTATTTCGCCACGAATTTTTACAATTAACAACACAACAAATACTATGAGATGTATTTAAAAAAATTATGTAATTCTACTATTTACTGTATAGACGTCAAATGAGGTTTATAAAATGTCCTATTTATTTCCAAATTTCGACACGGCGAGCAGTACCTGTATTTTGTTTTTCCCTTCCACACAAACGCTCTAAGCGAATAGAGAATTTTTTTGTATCATGCTTATTGTTGTAACTTTTCATAGCAAATGGGCTGATATAATAGACGTGCTTTGATCAATTGCAATAAAGATCGACTAAAGGCGGTGATACATGTACAGATTTTGCCTTTAAGGCATAAAAATTATGCTTGCTGATTGGTTAAAAGTCGGTCATCTTGAATCGCCTTATAGGCAAAAATTTTAAATTGAACACTTCTCAATTTTGTATAAGGCCAATTTTTTTGCCTTAAAGGCAAAATCTGTACATGTATCACCGCCATAAACCGGCTCAATAAATAAACAAAATCAATTCGGATGGTTTTGCGTACTTATAGCTTTATATACTTAGATACTGGCAAACACTTAAGTTAATAAGTATTAATTAAGTATCGGTTTCCGAAAGTAACATAGATACTTATTTTCTAAAGGGCCTTCATAAATTTTGAAATTCTATAAACATTTTCGAAAAATCTAGTGGGATTAAATTAGATTTGAATTTTAAATAAAATTTTAATTGCTCTTTATAATAGAAAGCAAAAGATAAAATGCTACATCTTTAGCTACTCTTCAGCGGTACAACGCTGACTTCTAGAAGATCATTTTATCAAATAAAACGCGTGTTTTAATTTTTGAAAAAATGTATATTTTCATTTTTAAGTAATTATTCATTTCAAATCCCATATGTTTTAATCATCTTCCCCTGGTGCCCATATAACAGAGTCAATCCACGGCAAATACTTATATACTCTTGTATAAACTGCAGGAAAATTAACTGTACCACATCCAACACCAAATGATGTAATTCCAATTTGCGTGTACATACAATAAACATTAGGATTATAAATTTGTAAAGGACCACCTGAGTCCCCTTGACACGTATCTTTCTTTTCAGTTCTCGATCCAACACATAATTGTGTTTCAATAATACCTTTGCGTAGTTTTCTGTCCAGACTATACTGAAAAATATCATTGCACTCAGTGTTTGTATATGATTCTAATACGACTTTTAGCAAAGCGTTACTATTGGGGCCTGAAAATTCAACTGCTCCCCATCCTGTTGCTATGGATTTTTCTGGGTTTAAGTCTTCGGTCGGTAAACATATTGGTCGAATGTAGGGTGATAGTTGAACTTTGCGCGATAATTTAAGAAGCGCAATGTCATTGTATCTTGTTGATTTACGATAACTAGGGTGCTGTATAATCCGTTCGACAGGTACGTCAGTCACGGTAGCATCATCGCTGTCATCATTTAGTACTAATTCACCCAGGCGTACCTGTGAGACATCCACACTACTAAAATTTTATAAGAAAAATTAGTTAGATTTAAAATTAAATTGAAATGGACCTTAATAATAGACGGAATCATAAATTCATCTATTTCTCAGTCCCAATTTATTGTATTACTGGAGAGGTGACTTTAAGCAATGGCCAGCTGTTAATACGTATCGCGTACTAATGAGGGAACCGCCGCAGTCCCATGCAATTTCTCCATCTAACTTTCTATACCCTAACAATGCTGAGTGCGGAAATTCTCTTGAAGTAGCCGGCGTTCCACCTAAGATTAATGGAACGGCGATATGACCACAACGATCGTTACTTTTAGTTATTGCAGCCGCGTTAGTATCAAAAAGTAGTACAGATATATTGCTATATACGTATCGACCATATTCTTTACATTCTAGAAATAAAAAGATTCATCTAATTAGAATATTGTAAATTAGATTAGGATAAAATCATGTATGCATTTACACATACTTTGCATAGCGGTTGGTTCCATTTCGCCTCTGGTATCTACAATTGTTTTTACTGTTGGACAACATACGATTTGATTGTTCCCCTGATATCCACAACTTGTTGGTAATATAGCATTAAATCTTAAATCATTATGAACTTTTTCACAGTTGGTTAATAATTTACATACTCCTGATTCATTAGTTCTGATTACTTGACATTCTTCTCCTATAATTTAAAATTACATAGTTTAAATGGTTTACGATCACAATATTATCACAAAACTAACCAATATTTAAACTATTAGCGTTAGTCAATGCCAACAATAAAAGTATCACTTTATACGTATTTGATATTTTGTACTCCATATCTAGATCAATATAAATAATAATAATAGATCAAAGCGATTTATTTTTTGAGTTTGCAACAAATCTTTATTCCAATTTAATGTTTCACACGCGTTGCGGCCGCTAGCTTGTTATATAAATAACTAACCAACAATGATGTTACTTATTGAATTCAACTTAAAAGTGTGAATGCCATAATCTAAACTGGTTTTTATAAACGCGAAAAGCGCACCTAGAGTATTATAAAGATGACAAAAAATGTTTTGAAAACATATACAGTAAGTAACAAAAGCTTGCTCAGTTTATTCCAATAAACTGACAAATAAATTAAATCGCACAATTTCTGAATGATGCTATAAATATAATAAGAAAACAAAGAAATAATCTATTTGCTACTACGTTCATCTTTGAATGTGTTCATAAACTCAATTTTTTATAAAATCGAAAATTTTAATTATTTTCAAGCTAAGCTCACTTTTTACCTCTATTGATTGGGTTCTGTTTTACTATAATCGTTACAATAATTAATATAACATTAAAGTTCAGATACCTTTGGCTTAACTATTTCGTTTGTAATGCATTCAAATTTTTGATTGCACTCAAATTTTTGTGACCCACTGTTTTGAGACTACGTCATTTTTTTATTATTTTATTATAAAGTTATTCATTATCCATGATGTACTCGTATGTATGTATGTATTTTTACTTATCGTTTACTTCAGAAATTCCCTGTTGTTTTTGTTATTGAGAAGAGGTCATTGTTAAATGTTTAATTGGTTTTGCGTTTTTAACTGTTGTTTATAAGATGATCATAAAACGTAAACTTATTTTGATTTAATTTAGTGTTTATTATGTCATACGTCCTGGCTGGCCTTTGAAATTTGCACATCATAAATGCAGAATTCCATATAATCTAATTTTGGTTTTTTTATTATTTAAATATAACAAAAAATTGATGAATTTCTGGTTTTCCTACTTCTGTTATCGTCTTTGTTAATTCCATTTTTTTTGTAAAAGTAATTATTTAACGGCTCTGATAATTTTGAAATTCTTGGTAATTTTTATTCTTCATATTAATAATCAAGAATTCCGCATTATAAGTGGAATTGACCGCTTGGTTCCGCTTGATCTTTTTGTGATAATTATAAATATTATTTTGTTGACATATTTTTGATAAATTTCTTTACAAAAGAAACCTTTGCTGGAATTTATTCATTGTAAACATTGGTAATACTTGTCTATCGGTATAGGTAACCACAATCAATCCTGAAACCTGTATAAATGTGACATGTTGTCGAAGTAGTTTTATTACCATTAATCGTTGAATCCACCCTGAGTTCATGAACTCCAGTAAGCTTTGAAGTATGTATTATTTGCTTTGTACGAATGATATGCTGTATAAGATAGCAGAAATTTAAAAGCGGAGATCATGAGAGATTGCACTACTCGCCGTAAGTGGTAGCACTATCACCAAAGAGAATTTATTTTGTTTAATTACCAGCGGACATTTTTTATTCATAATGTATCATTTTTTCACTAAATAAAACATCTCAGCGTAATAAAATATTAAAAGTGATTTTTAAAATGACAAATTCATTGATCCCCGGAGCAAAAAAACTCGATATATGAAATCTTGAAATTTAACAATATTCCTTCTTTCCGCCATTTCTTAACGAATTACGATGAAATTTCGATAGTAGTAATATTGATCAGGAATTTTAAAGTAAGTTTTGGACATAATTCTAGAATCTGTTCGTGCTGGACTAAACTGGCCATTGACCAGTCCTTATGAAAAATTGTACATTTTACACATTATAAATAAATTTTAAACTGGAGGGAACTTGGCTATTTCTTAATTCCCTGTATGCAATGCAAATTTTCGAAAATTTGCATTGCATACAGGGATAGTTCGGAAAAAAATTATGGATTACAATTTTCACTATAATTTTTTGATTTTCTGCAGCTCCATATAAGTTATTTTAAGTTTTTGGTTAATATCTCAAAAACTTAAACTAAACTAGTAATCAATACTTTTTCTAATAGATTAGATCATGCTGAGACTATGTAGAAAATTTGGAGAAAATTTATGGACTAGAATTTTCACTATAATTTATTGATTTTCTGCGGCCATATAAGTTATTTTCAGTTTTTGGTCAATATAACTTACTTATATGGCCGCAGAAAATCAAACAATTATAGTGAAAATTCTAATCCATAAATTTCCCACCTAGTCTCAGTATATGGCCTAAGCTATTAGAAAAACAACCGAAAGTATTGGTTACTAGTGGAAGTTTTTGAGGTATTGACCAAAAACTAAAAATAACTTATATGGCCGCAGAAAATCAAACAATTATAGTGAAAATTGTAATCCATTATGTTTTTCCGAATTGTCCCTGTATGCGATGCAAATTTTAGAAAATTTAATTAAGAAATAGCAGAGTTCCCTCCACTTTAAAATTTATTTATATCGTGTAAAATATACATATATCATTTATCATAAGGACTGGTTATGAAATGGCCAGTTTAGTCCAGCACGAACAGATCCTAGAATTTTGTCCAAAACTTACTTTAAAATCCCTGATCAATACTACTATCGAAATTTCATCGTAATTGGTTAAGAAATGTTGGAAAGACGGAATATTATTAAATTTCAAGATTTCATATACCGAGTTCCTTTACTTCGGGGATCAATGAATTTGTCATTTTACGGATCACTTTTAAAATTTTATTCTGCTGAGATGTTTTATTTAGTGAAAAAAGTGATACATAATGAATAAAAAATTCCCGCTGGTAATTACATAACAAAATATCCTCTCTTTAGTGATAGTGGTGCCACTTGCGGCAAGTAGCGTAATCTCTCATTTTCCGCTGTCGTATACCCACTAGCTTAAGTGCCAACTATAGATGGAATAAAAAAACAGGATTAACTTAAGAAACGAAGACAAAAAATTATTATTCCAATTTGACTTTTCGGCTATAGATTACTTAAAATATTAAGTTCAGTCATATATTTCTTGAATATTTTTTTGATATAATATGTATGTATTGCCTAAAATCTTGAGTGAAACTACAATAGTCCTAGTGTTCCAGTTGGACAAAAATGATAAAAAATATCATGATATTTTTTATCAGCTTTTGCCATAAAACTTACTCATTTATCACAAAAAAAAAAACAAGAATATTTTCGGTTCTGGCTGACAAAATTTGTGTACATTTTATCAAATAAAAAACCTCTTAACGAGGTAAATGTTCGAGTGACGAAAGCCGTATTCAATTCACAAAATTTCTGATATCAAATTTGTGCCGAAAAAAACAATTGCATTTTAATATGCCGAAAACTCGTTGACAAGTTGTTGTTTTTGATAGCTAGAAAGAAAAATGTAAACAATCGCGCCGAATGCACTAACATTCCGAAAAATCATTGACAAATCGGATGCAATTGTTTTTTTCGGCACAAATTTGATATCAGGAATTTTGTGACTTGAATTCGGCTTTCGTCACTCGAACATTTACCTCGTTAAGAGGTTTTTTATTTGATATCAATGATTTTTGCATGGAAAAGTCAGTGTTATCTTGAGAATACTCGTCGCGTTTTCATATTTTCACTTGCCATTGCCGATCAATACTACGTGAAAATTAATAGTCTACAACTTTCTTCTGTACCTCAGACAGAATTAAGCTTTGGAAATAAAAAATATGTTTTGTCAAGTGCCATTTTCCATCATGGCACAGAATTAAAAGAAGGTCATTACACAGTAATTTTGAGAAAGAATGGAAACTTTTTTAGAGCAGATGATGGCGTTATTTCACTATGCTCTTGGCCTCGAAATCCTATTTCTCGCTCTCTTACGTTATTCTTTTTATTTTTTTATTCTATCTATAGTTCCTACTTTATACGTCATGTAATCTATCGATTTATGGGCTAACCAGTCATGAATAAAAACTTAAAAACAAAAATAAGAATTTTATTCCAGCCATCCAAAACTTATTCTTAAGTAATAATAAAATTAGCGCGATGTCAATTTATATTTTTAATGAATAAAACGTGATTAGTTTTTTATGCATTTTGATTAATTTATTAACACAAACATTTAATAATAGAAAAGCCACGACTAATATGTAATTTTTAACAACGTGCACAAATCAATCTAATTTTTAGGTTAAGTTTCATAAATTCAATAATTTTATCATATATAAGTGAAAGACTATTCAAATAACTTTATATATTAATTTAGTAATTAATTATACAAATAAAATAATTTCCGCCGTTTTTTTCTATTTAATAAAAATCGGGGTTTGCGACAAAATTTTTTAAGTTTTTCTTATTTTTGGGCGAGAAATCTGCACTATTTTTTTATTAAGTGACAGTTGGGTTTCTTACATGAAAATTTAGTTTGACTGGGTAATAACATTGAAATGCCATTTATCGCATTCTTATTTTTTATTAAGCTAAGTTTTTATTCCTGACTGGTTCCACTTTTATACAAAAATTTAACATTTAAATATTAATTACTTTCATACTTCTGGTGGAGTATGAAAGTAATTAATGCTGCCTAATTGTAAAACAGAACATTTTACATTATAATGCCTTATGTTCTCTCTAACAAATACATTTCTCTTGAAACTTTCATTTTCTTTGAAAAGTGAGAAAATTATCGGTAAATATCTCTTACCATTTAAATTTTAAGTAGCATTTAATTAAAAAAATATACGAACACTCTGGAGAAGTATAATACACTGACCGACCTAAGGTGAAATTATGTATGATAGCCCCTTTCAAATATTAGTTTTGTACGTCTCAGAAATGATAGAAGACCAAATTGAACCATTTTTAAATTAAATTCCTCCTTCGGGGGCATCGCATGATGTATAGACTATTGAACCCACTTGGTTTTTTCGCTGATGAGCTGAAAGAGTACTTCAAAATGAAAACTTTTCATTTTTGATTTCACTTTGGTAAAATTGGGTGAAGATTCATGAAATCGAACTGAGTACTAACTAGGTAGGCTTTATCTTTAAATTCCACAGTGTAAAATCATGAAAATTCCGATTTTCCCTAATCAAAAGAATTTTTTTATCTTAAATATTTATTTAATACAGATTAAATCCAATTGTATTGTTGTCTTGCATACCATTTTGTTTGCTTACACTCAATTATGAATTAATGAGCATTGCGAATATCAAACTTAATCTTTATAAACTTTTGATTTGAACGAGTAGTTTGTTTAATATATGTTGATAGTTTGAAGCTAATTAAACGATAAATATGTGATCGCTATCAATTTATCAATATTGCTATGATAATGGTATTTATAACCTCCTTAATCCTCAATTGGCTTGAGAGAAAGTCGAATAAAATTGTTCATTTTTGGAAACATCGTAAATTTCCACCCGAAAATTCGTGGCAAAACAATTCAATAAAATATGATGATCCATTGATTTTCATCCTCCAAGTTTTAACTTTCAAAATACATAATGTTCTGATTTTATTGAAATTTGTTATACACGAGAATATGTAGAAAAATTTAAAGAATATTTCAGTTTATACCAAAATATCCACAGAAGGGAAAGCCTCTCATACCATTAAACTACTATCATCAAAATTCCGCTTAGAAAAATCCTTCGGCTCTTTTCTGAGATCCCTCCAATAATATTGAATACCTATTCTAAGTTAATTTTTTTTCTTCGGAGTCATAAAAGCAACAAGATGATACAAGATGTAAACAAGGTGTTTTTCAATTACCTTTAATCAGTCACGACTCAGGTTTGCCCTTACAAAGCCAAGACACGCGACTTTGTGCCGTGGCAATAGCATTGATACTGATATCATTTTGCTGTGTTTTAGCTCGGCAGTTTGTGCTTCGCGACCAATTTAATTTAAACTCGCAACTTCGAACCTCTAAAAATAACACCCTTTATATTGTAGAATAATGCTAATTAGATTCAACTTTTACGAGTGGATTTTTTTCGAAAATCCTGTTGCTATAGTGAAATATTTAAAATTTAATTAAGTTTAGAGATTTCTTAAAATTCATTTTTTTACATAAACAGATGTTGGTATTAGTAAATGTATCTACGAACCGGTTTTTGTATACCTATTCCTACGTACCATTTGACCGTGAGCTCTATTTGCCTAATCCTATTTACTAGTGAATTGGTACGGTTTTAAAAATGATTTGCATTAAAATTTTAATTTACCATATTAAGCGATTTATCCGAGAATTGGTCCGCAGCCTCGTTATAAAAAATCAATATTATTTGCAGATATGTAAGAGAAAACAGATTTCATAAATAAAGCATATCACCATTTTTCGTCAATGAGTAAGATTTTAATAAAACAAATAATTTTAAAAAAATTAATATTTTGTGGGTTCTCTCTCCTTCTTTCTGCCAATGGTAAAATAACGTTGGGGAAACTTTCAACCAATGAAGTAATTTCAAAGAGCGACTCCACGCATTTTCTAGCACGATTTTGATTTCATAACATTTGGTTACATCAATTTTTCTAACTAATATAATATTTTGCTCTGATGCTTGTATATATTGTTACGTTGTCCTGCTAAAAAAATGCATTTATCATCTTGATGGTGCTCCAGAAGTGATAAAATACAATATTTATTACTAACACCTACGGTGCCTTTCTGGTAGTCGGACAGTTTATCGGAATTTACCCTTTACAAGTCATTTACCCTTGACCATTAATTTAAGTATGTACTGGTAATAATTTTTTGACTTTCAATGCCCGAGGTAGTTACGAGGCTACGTAGTTGTCTTATTTCCAGTTGCTCAGTCTTGCCTTCTTAAGAAATTGGTTATAGTGACGCGATCTTATTTATCGTTTCGCGTCAATTTTTATAAATCGGTTATTTTAAAATATGAAAGAATTAAGTTATGAAACGGACTCTATTTTTTTTGTATGTTATCGGTGATGTTTGTTAGAAGTTTTCTTTATAATATTTTTTAAATTTAAAGAACATATTTTGATCTATAAATCGAGTGATTAGTTCAAATGTTCATCGCCAGGCTATTTTTGCGATGTAATGTTCATCGGCAGGTTAATTTCGTAGTAGCTTTTAATAGATCCTTATATAAAGTGTTATGTACTTGAATGCAAACAGTTTGGAGGGAAATTTGGAGTATGCCATTCAGAGCAAAAAAATCGTTCCTGAGGGGCCTCCACTTTAGGCCTCCACTACATTTTTATTAGAGTTTAATTTGAATTATAGATGGAAGATTTGCAAGAATCGCAACAATCAGTTTCGAACTTAATGAGATTATTGATTTGAAAAAATCAGTCATCTCATCAGGCCGCGGCGACTGACGTTGATATTTTACATAGGAATATTGTATATATATAGAACAATACCATGTATATGTAGCACTAGCGAATTACTACCTAGTCTACGGAATTCGATTCTTTCATATTCTCGAATTACGTCGTTGTTACACAGATTTGACGCCAAATGGAAGTAATTTCCTACGATTGTGTATTTAATTCGAGATATACTGAAATAGACCAATGTACGGAACAATCACAACAAAACCATTACAATAAAAATCAACAACAACGTAAAATACATTTTTATATTAATTATCCTTGATTTAGGTGTACGTATTCCAAGAGATTTTAGCGATCAGAATTATTTTAGTTTTGGTTTATTATATAAGTTCATATACCATATTAACATCCGTTGAACCAATCCAGGTATAACTCACAATAATGAAGCAAATTATTGTTGCGGCAAAGTTAACTATGGTTATGAACCAATTTACTGAAGTAAAGTTAAAACAGTCTGCATTAACAATGCAAATTTTATCGGAAAAAATCAAATAGTTATTAATAATATTAAATACATAATTAGAAATTAAACAAACCATAAAAGCAAATGACCTTGAATTACCTAGGAAAGCTCCAACAAATTAAAAAAAAATCAAACCTTGTAATTTATCCGCTTCGAATCAGGGAAAATTTTTCTAGCCGCTGGTTCTTTGTTATGTTAAACTAAATATCTCACCCTGTATATAAATTTATTATAAAAGTACATGAAGCGCTCTCGATGTAACAAATTAATCTTTTTTTTTGTAAATTCGATAGCGTTTTCGTGTATACAAAACAAATAACTTTGATTGTGAGAGCATCCATTGGTAATTACTGGTGCTGCCTTACGATACGAGGTTTGTATCATGGCGGGTTTAATTGAATTTATTTAACTTTAGTTGGAGTTAAATTTTAATAAAACACATAAATTATTTAATAAGTTTCTAAATTTTTATTTCAAATGTTAGTACAACGGTTCCGGGTTATTAATAAAAATAATGTCTTCTAATAATTATTGCTGCTGTACGGCCAGCTACCATTCGTTTATTTCTTGAATACAATTAGTAATACTCTTCTTTAGATTACTGATTGTTTGTGGATCGTTGGCATAGACTTGCCTTCAAATAGCCTTATAGAAAAAAATTGAGGAATATTACATCGCAAGATCTAGGCGGCTAATTAATTTTTTGATTTTTTGACTTATAGTTGACAAATGTGTAAAAATCACAACAATCAATTTCGAACAGATGAGATTATTGATTTGAAAAAATCAGTCTTCTCATCAGGTCGCGACTACTGATGTTGTATATTTACATTGGAATATTGTCTATATCTTTGACTATACAATTAGTATGGAACGCTAACCTAATGACATTTACGTATATTTTTCAAATAAAAAGTGTATGCCAACATCTGCAGCGACATCGTTGACCGTGCGGCCAAAATCAAAACGAAAACTGTCGAAAGTCTAATTGTATGGTCAAAGTATAATTGGATAGTCAAAGATATAGGTAAACAATTTACATTAAATGAACATAAAAAAGTATACATATATTGTTTTTCTTTCGTAAAATTTGATCTATTTTGTTTTGCAAATGTATGTTTAAAATTTAACGTACTTTTAAGTTCCATTATTCTTCACGAGTAAACGAGAGCGCTGCTCATGTTGGATTCATGCATGAAGTTGGCAACTGGCAGTCCATACTTATAGTCAAAGTTCTATATATGTATATAGAACAATACCATGTAGTTGTACTACTTGCGAATTACTGCGTAGCGTACGAAATTCGATTCTTTCACATTTTCCCTCTATATTCTATTTTAACAATTAACTTTTCGTATTTACAATACACTATTACAATTGAAAAACCAAAGTAAAAAAGGCCAATTAATGTTTCATCTTCGTAAAAATATTCGATTACCAAACCGTTTTCGCTTTGTGTTATGCATGGTTTTATTTTTTGTGTTGTCTTCTGGGCCCTGCTTGCCTTCAAATAAGGATTTTTGTGGAAAAATTTTTTGTGAACGATAAGGAATTGTTGTGTTTTTACTCACGTGGCAATGTTTCCTTCTGAACGACCACTACGATGGTACACGTTTCCACAAATTTTGCAACTTTGCAATTGATCGACATTTTCCATATTCTGTACGCTTCTTTTTTATTACTATCACCAATTTCACCTGCACAACTTTCACCAAATTTTAATTAATTTTTAACAATAAATACGCGGCTGTTTAATCGGAATTCTCCATTTTTAATCGGAATGTTTCTACGTGTCATCTGTCAAATAACATATGGCACTCTAATACATATAAAAAATATAAATGGACGCCAATTTAAAAATTAACCATAAAATTGGAACACTTTACAATAAAAAAAAACTATTGTAATAAACATATCCCGTATTTTGAAAACATTTAGTGGTTGGAAGGTTGAGAAAACGCTCAATTTCATTCCTTAGTAAAAAATAAAATGCAAATGTTAACTGTTTACATGAAAAATCCTATGATATGCGAACCGCGCTCCAAAACTACAAATTATCAATGAACTTGGGTTATTTATTATAATTAGAAAAGTGTTAAAAACGAATAAAATATATGTATACAGTAAGTTGAACTACATTATTTTAGTTGATTACCACCTTCAAACTAACTTAATTTTTTTATAAAGAACTTTAACAGTAACTAATAAAAATTTAAGTAATGATCAAAAGGGGTTTACGAAGTATAATTTTGATAAAATAATAAAACGGCCCAATTTCCCAATACAAGACAATTATTTTCTGATGTAGATTTCTTATTTGAAGTAATTAATTATATTTCATACTTAACAATAATTTAATCATCTTCGCCAGCCGCCCATATAACACTTTCAATCCATGGAACATAATTATATAGCCTAGTATAAACACCCGAGAAATTAATTAAACCACATCCACTACCGAATGACGTAATACCAATTTGCGTGTACATGCAATATGTATTCGTATGGTAAATTTGCAAAGGACCTCCTGAATCACCTTGGCATGTATCTTTCATTTCAGTTCTCGAGCCCGCACACAGTTGTGTGTCAATAATACCTTTGCGTAATGTTCTGTCCAAATTATATTGAAAAAAATCACGGCATTCCGTGTTCGTAAACGATTCTAATACGACTTTTTGTAGAACTTTAGTATTGGGACCAGCAAATTTTCGCGCTCCCCATCCTGTTGCTATTGATTTTTCCGGGTCTAAATCTTCTGTCGGTAGGCATATTGGCCGTATATATGGTGATAATGCGACTTTAAACGATAATTTTAAAAGTGCAATGTCGTTATATTTTGTTGTTTGAGAATAATTAGGATGCTTCATAATCCGTTCGACCGGTACGTCAATCACGGAATCATCGTCTGTGTCATCATTAAGCACTAATTCACCCAGACGTACCTGTGAGACATTTACACTACTAAAATTGTAAAAAAAATGATTAAATTTAAATTTCAGTAAAATAAAATGTGTTGAACTACTGTATCGGTGATTTTATGCAATGGCCAGCTGTTAATACATATCGCGTACTAACGAGTGAACCACCACAATCCCACGCAATTTGTCCATCCGATGTCTGATACCCTAACATTGCCGCATGAGGAAATTCTCTTGAAGCAGCCGGTGAACCTCCTATAATTAATGAAACAGCTGTATGTCCACAGCGGTCTTTACTGTTTGTTATTGTATTTGCGTCATTATCGAAAGTTAACACAGATATGTTGATATAGACATATCGACTGTAATCTTTACACTCTGAAAATTAGTACATATAATACTAAATATAGCAATTTGATATAAACACCGTTTAAATACTTTGTACGATTAACGATAAATCCGTTCCAATTCTGGTATTTGCACTAGTTATATTTGATATAGGACAACATACAATTTGCGTGTGTCCCTGATAACCACATCCTGTTGGTAATATTGCTTTGAATCTTAAATCATTACGAACTTTTTCACAATCTGTTAATAATTTACATTTTCCTGATTCACCCGTTTTGGTTACTTGACATCCGTCTCCTGTAATTTAAAATTTAGTTAAATTATGCAAAATTCACAAAAAATATCAAACACAAAATCAACCAATGTATAAATTAGCATTAATCAATGTCACCAAAAATAGTAACAGTAGATAAGTAGTGGCATGATGTGTGCTTCCCATATTTCAATTGACTCCTTGTATAATTTTAGAATAGATTATATTAATCGATTGAAAGCAATGACTGTAATATTCCACTCAATAATAAAGTAGTAATGCAAAGTAACTTTAGCTAGAGTAGTCGGACAAATTGAAGTTATACACATATTTACAGTCAGTAAAATGTTTAAATATTCCATAAATTCAATTCTATTTTGTAAATATGATAAGGATCTGTTATAAGTATAGCATATGTAGCCGAAGAATCTACCATATGTAGCCGTGCATGCCAATGAATCCTAAAAATCGCAGCTTTTTTATCAGAATTACTCTATTTTTTTCTTAAGCGATTTTTCAAAACCAAAAAATTACTTTTAATACGACTATTTATAGCACACGCCGATACTTGAAATATATATGCCTCTGATATATACCATACCCCATAAATTGTCGTGACGGACTGTACTTAATGGAACAACGTCCTATTATTATTAATTTACGAAGATTTTAATATTTGTAATACAGTCGAAACTGTGTAAGTTGGACACTCACGATGCCGTAAAAAATTATCAACTTATGCAGGTGTTCAACATGAAAAGGGTTTGAACAAAAATGCGTACGCAAAAATGAAATGTATAAAATCACGCTATATTCTGTGAAAATTGTCGTAGATGCTGCTTAACATGTAAATAAAATCATTACTTGCCCACTGAGCCTCTTTGCCTTCTATCTTGGTCTAAATAGTTTTAATACTAAGTTGTGATGGGAAATTTTGTTGTTGTCCGACTTAGGTTAATTTACATGAGAATTTGATTTTGGTGCAAGAGAATAGCGTCCAACTTACAAGACAGACACGTGCCCAAGTTAAAACGGTGTTGTTGTATGAAAAATTGCAATTTTTGTTGGTGACAAGACAAACTCGTCCAATTTAGCCAGTTGACCAACTTAAAAAGGTGTCCAACTTAACAAGGTTTGACTATGTACATTCCTCAGTACGTGGCTTGTTAACTATGGTGTAAACGTCGTCTCGTGTTTTTATAAATACAGTAGGCTCCCGATAACATGAACGCACTATACCGTGAACTTCGGGTAACGTGAACATTTTTTTAATTACATGTACTACTCGATAACGTCAACAATTAGAAAGCTCGATATTGTGAACTAAATTTTGTACACTCGCATGATTCGGGGATTCCCAATTCGGGCTTTTTGCATAATTTGAATCAAGAAGTAAAGTTGAATATGCGATTCGGGGATTCCCAATTTATCCTTTTTTCATATGAAAAAAATTAACTCCCGCAAACATGAACAATATTGTAAACATGAATTTGCTTGGTTTTATCTTGTTTACGTTATCGCGAGTCTACTGTAGTTTGAAAAATTATTTAACGGAGATCAAACAATTCTGGAATTTCCAGCGATCTTTATTTTCAATCTAAAAAATAATATTGATTTTGAACCGGTTGAACTTTTTTTGTGATAACGAACGAGCACATGCTTTCTTTAATATTTTGCTAATTTTCTTCGCAAATAAAAATCTTTAGGGTCGCTAGCGCTACCTCAATTTTATTTAACTGGTTTTATTTTAAAAGATCGACACAGGTAAATTAGCCAATATCCATTGAAAATACATATATGTGCATATAGAATCAAATTAATTTTTTATAGTTATCAATACCTGATTTACATTCAAATTGCTACTCTTGTAAGGCGTCAATTGTTGGGCCGGGTTCTCAGGTTGCAGTACCGATTTTTATTCAGATGAAACATCTGCTATCCGATTTATGGTTTTTTCAGAGTTGCGAAGTCAGAGTTGCGGGAATTTTAGTGGCTTTGTTACAATTGGAGTAGAAGTCTTACTCGTATCCATCTGTAAAATAAATATTTTGCTTCATTAATAAAAAATGGATTGGTAAATATGTTGTGGCCATTATCCGTTCTTTACCGCCAATGTATACATAGATCTCGAATCGACCACACTTGATTTCTAAAGCGAAACATTAAACTTACCGAACTTTTGGTAAAACTGTCTTGTATTTATAATCAAAAACATATCCCTTCTGAAATTTAAAGAAAAGCTACAAAAGAAAAAATCTTAAGTATGAATTTTCATCCCGATCAATCTATTCGTATGGGCATGTACCCCAGTACCGAATTTTTGCTGAAAACTGTTTTTTGTCCAAAATCGTCATTTCCGCTTAAACCGGCACTGTTGCAATTTGATTTGAATTTTTTTTTGATTTGAATATTTTAATACCAACTTCAGAGCCGAGTTTCTACTTGCACACCTAATAAAATAAAATATAGTAATCATATTTACCATTCGCTATTTGCAAATATTTTGAAATGTATTGTCGTTTACGAGAAAAACGACAATGAACTAAAGTTCATTGTTGTCGTTTTTCTCGTAAACGACAATACATTTCAAAATATTTGCAAATAGCGAATGGTAAATATGATTACTATATTTTATTTTATTAGGTGTGCAAGTAGAAACTCGGCTCTGAAGTTGGTATTAAAATATACTTAAACGCATTACAATCACCCGCTATTTTGGATATATGTATATTTAGCTTATAGTCATTGCTGTTTTTTTGACATAAGTTTCAGTCATTTAACAGTCAATCAATTTTATCAGATGAATGTCGATAAGCAACATGTATGTTCGTGCTCACCCAATTTGATCCTGCCTATAATTCATTACGTTTACCTAATTTTAATGTATTCAATTATAATACCGTTGTTGCTTTCGGTTCACTGTTAATTAAATATTATATATTATATTTATCTACTTATGTATTTGTGAATGTTCGGAATTATAGAACACATTATATACTTTTGTTTAGTAACATTAAAGTAGTCTCTCTAAAATCATTAACGTACTCGCACCATCAATAAAATATATTTTGTGTCGTCGGTTTACTATACGTAACCATTTGGTCCTTCGAGCCGGATCCAATCCGGAGATATCATCGCATTCGTTTCGGTGCAATTGATCATTTTCGTTGGACTATTTTTTATCGATCAATTTCATCACGGTATCGTCTCGTTTGGCGTTTTGCATCACGCCATCAAACAAACCTGTATCGCAACGTGGGACAAGGTCGCTGGTATCGTACGATTTGTTCCGGTGGTATCGTATGATTTTTTATTACTGTTATCGTATGTTTTGTGCATTTGGTAAAACTCGTGTTGATAGAATTGTGAACTGCTAAGATACTTATAAAGTGATAATAAATTTCGTTAATAATATTTGGTGGTAGTTCAAATTAAAAAATAAATTGTTAAAAGAGTGTTTGTTTAAAATATATAACATGACTGAAGAAGAAAAAACGAAGATTGTGTTGGCTGAGCTAAAGGCACGACGCACAACTATACAAAAGGCTCAAACTCGAATTAAAACCTATATCGACAAAAATTCTCCGACTGAAACTGAAGCAGCCACGCGGTTAGGCTTGCTTGAAAATCATTTCGCGAAGTTTGAGGAAGTTCAATCGGAGATTGAAAAGTTAGATGTATTAGAGCTGGAAAGCGATAAACGGGAATCCTTTGAAGAAACCTATTGTTACGCTAAATCGAAATTATTATCAAAAATCACTGAACTCAGGCGTCCATCGGTCAATTTAAATCAAAGTAGTGCAGATGTGTTGGGACTTAATCGTACGGGAAATCGTTCCAATCTAGTGAAGTTGCCAAAAATTGAATTACCTCATTTCTCAGGAGAGTACAAACATTGGACCGATTTTATAAATGGATTCAACACGTATATTGATGCAGATGATAATCTGAAGCCACTAGAGAAATTCAACTATCTTCGCAAATGTCTGAAAGGTGGAAACGCTGAGAGTATGTTGGCGTCATTGGAGTTGACCGACGCAAATTATGTTGAGGCGTTAACGTTATTGAAAAAACGTTACGACAACGAACGGCTCATTTATCAAGCTCACATTCGTGAAATAAGTGAAATTCCAGCCACTGGCAAATCAGTGTCATCTCTGCAAAGGCTTATTGATACAGTCAACGCTAATCTTCGCGCCTTACTAGCATTGGGTAATCATGAACAGCTAGCGAACGCATTATTGCTGCATATCGCAAAACTGGATAATGCTACTCAAATCAAATGGGAGGAAGACGCACCCACAACTTCTGTACCGACATGGAAGGAATTGGAATCATATCTAGTCAAAAGATGTTTGATGTTAGAAAATTCAAATGCCAATCGATCGCAATCGAATTCGATACCATACAGCCGTCCGCAATCAAGTCAAAGGTCGTCTGATTCGTCGAATTTTCGAAGTGCTTCGTTAACCACAACCGTCAATAATCAAGATAATTTGCACTGTGTTTTTTGTGATCAATCTGGTCATTTGATTGATAAATGTTCTAATTTTATTGAATTATCACCTCTATCTCGTTTTAGCGCTGTGAAACAACATCAATTATGCATTAATTGTTTCAGTAAGAATCACCGAGTTCGCAATTGTCGTGGGGTTAGGTGTCGCATATGTCATCAGCGACATCATTATTTGTTGCATATTGGAAGAAACCTTCATCCATTGCCAACGTCTACTCCATCGTTACCGTTGTCACCGAAACCAGAAGCTGTCCCTAAAACCAACTCACTCGAACGCAATCAAGAGGCAGCTGGTTCAAGTTCGACCGTACTACATTCTTATAATAAAGAAGTTCAAGCTGAAAACAGAGAAGGTTCTATTATGCTAGCTACGGCTGTCGTTCTGGTTCGAGATTATGCTGGGCAATTCGTTAAATGTCGTGTGTTATTGGATTCGGCATCTCAACTAAATTTTATCACCGAGTGTTTGGCTGGCCTGTTGCGTGCAGCGAGACGGAAAGTAAATATTTCGATCAGCGGAATAAACGATATCAGTACACAAGTTAAACATCAAGTGAATGTTCTTATTAAATCGCGTTTGGGTGATCATTCGTATATTTTCGATATGTTAATTCTGCCTAGCATCACATCAAATCAACCCAACAGAAGTATCGAAATTGAAGGCTGGAGTATTCCATCCGACATAGTACTGGCAGATCCGTTATTCAACCAGCCACATCGTATCGATATGCTTATCGGTGCCGAAATTTTCTATGAGTTACTTGAAACCGGCCAAATAAAATTGGCTGAGAATCTACCGTTGTTGAGAGAGACCAAATTCGGGTGGATCGTGTCTGGTAAGACTGGTAACATTAAAAATAAATATAACTTTTGCACTGCAGTTGCTGAGCTTAAACACGATGAAGATACCGCGTCGTTACATGAACTGCTTGAACGGTTTTGGACTGTTGAAAGTTATGGTGAGAATAAATCAAAATTTACCATGGAAGAGGCTGAATGTGAAGCTCATTTCGTTCAAAATCACAAACGGCTGGGATCCGGAAGATTCGTTGTCAAGGTCCCATTCAAGGAAGATATTTCATTACTAGGCGATTCGTATTGTACCGCTAAAAATCGTTTTTTGAATCTCGAACGCAAATTGTCGAAATATCCAGATCTCAAATGCCAGTACAAAAGTTTCATTCATGAGTACATTTCGTTAAACCACATGGAAGCCGTTCCAGCAGCGAAGCTATCAAGTTGTAAATACTTTATGCCCCACCACTGCGTTATTAAGCCGCAAAGTTCGACCACGAAACTACGGGTTGTGTTCGACGCGTCTTGCAAGACGTCTTTTGGAAAGTCGTTGAATGAAATTCAAAAGGTCGGACCGACAATACAGAATGATTTGTTTTCGATATTAGTTCGGTTTCGGTTCAAACGATTTGTAATCACGGCCGACGTCACCAAAATGTACCGTCAAATACAGGTCGATGAAGCCGATTCATACGTGCAATGCATCTTGTGGCGAGATAACCCAAACGAAAAACTTCAAATCTTTCGTCTTAAGACCGTTACATACGGTACAGCCGCCGCACCGTTCCTTGCAATTCGTTGCCTGCATCAATTGGGTCACGAGAAGACGTTAAGCCACTCTGTCGGATCGACCGCAATTCTAAACGACTTCTACGTAGATGATATGCTTAGTGGAGGTGATACTTTCGAAGAAGCTTTGAAACTAAAGAAAGAGGTGTCTGAAATTTTAAAGTGTGGCTGTTTTGAATTACGTAAATGGGCATCAAATGACGAACGATTGCTGAGAGATGTTCCGGACGCGCACCGCGAGACATTCAAAAATATCGACGAAGACAAAAGCATTAAAACTCTGGGTGTTTCGTGGAAACCTGACGTAGATGAATTCCAGTTTGTATACACGCAGAAACCTACCGAAGTAAACATAACCAAACGCCAAGTTTTGTCCGACATCGCCAGTTTGTTTGATCCACTGGGATTAATCAATCCGATTATCGTCTTGGCGAAAATATTGATGCAACACCTGTGGAGATTGAAACTTGAGTGGGATACGACTTTACCTGAACAATACACCACACAATGGGTTAAATTTCGAAATCAGTTACCTTTGATCAACAACGTCAAAGTTCCTCGCTTCGTTTTGTCGCCAAATCATGACGCAATTGAGATTCATGGATTTTCAGACGCATCAATCACAGCATATGGATGTTGTTGTCTACATTCGTTCAATCGTACAAACAGAAGTTTCAATCAGACTATTGTGCGCCAAGTCTCGTGTTGCTCCAGTCAAAACCATCTCGTTGCCGCGATTGGAACTCTGCTCCGCAGTTCTTTTAGCAAATTTGATGGATCGTATTAAGTCCAGCATTAAAATCAACAAAATAGCATCGTATTGTTGGGCCGATTCCGAAATCGTGCTCAATTGGTTAGCAGCACATCCATCAACGTGGACTACTTTCGTCGCAAATCGTGTCGCCATCATTCAAGATCTGACATCGTCTTCGGTCTGGAATCACGTCAGTTCAAAGGACAACCCTGCTGATCTCGTTTCACGCGGGGTATTGCCAGAAAAACTGCTTAACAATAAACTATGGTTTTCCGGACCAGAATTTTTATCACGCTCGTCATCCAGTTGGCCGAAATTTAACAAGTCATTTGATTCGAATTTGGTTGCGGAAAAAAGAAAGAATAGTGATGTCGTCATTATCGCAGTGCCCAATGAGGTCGATTGTGTTCAAAAGGTCAAATATGTCAACAACTTTTGCACCACTCGCCGAGTGTTTGGGTTTGTGGCTCGATTTGTAAATAATAGCCGGTCCAGATCCATACGCAAACCAAAAACATATGGTTGTTTGACTGTCGCCGAACTAGATCAATCGCTGAAGTTTATCGTCAAAATCATACAACGCCAAAGTTTTCAACAAGAATTTTCGCTGCTGTTTTCCAATAAACACATTCAGTCGAATAGTTCGATCAAAAATTTAAATCCGTTTCTCGACGACGATGAGATCATTCGAGTGGGAGGCCGATTGCAGAATTCGGATTTATCATTCGAATCTAAACACCCGATAATTTTGCCGAATTCTCATGTATTTATTTTTTCTTTATGTAGGCATTATCACATGAAGAATTGTCATGCTGGCCCTCAAGCATTGCTCGCTAATCTGAGGCAACAATTTTGGATTATTCGCGGCCGTGATGTAGTCAAGAAAGTGGTATACAAATGCAATTCATGCTTTAGAGCTCGACCCAAGTTATACAATCAAATAATGGGAAGCTTGCCAAGACATCGAGTAGAACCTGCGCGACCGTTTTTGCATGCAGGTGTTGATTTTTGTGGACCAGTCTGGGTTCGTTATAAAGGCCGAGGCCAGCGATCGGATAAAGCATATATCGCAGTGTTCGTATGCTATTCTGTTTTCAAATAAAAAAAATGCTGCTCAAGCTATGGAATTGATTAATCCGACTTTGAGTGAACATTCTAAACTCTAGGATGAAAATCCGTGTTAAACTCAAAAAGAGATTGCAGAAAGAACTGTTAGGAGTTTCTCACCAAGCAATATCACTTTGATTGAAGAAAACAAAAACCGAAGAGTTGACATCTACATGAATTCGCTTGCTCGGTACAAAAGAAAGAATTTTTTGTACACAATTATTACGCATGATGAAATGTGGATTTTGTACAATAATCCTAAACGCAGAAAACCATGGGTTGATATTCAGGCCAGCCATCAACATCAGTTGCTAAAATGAATATTCATGTCAAGAAAGTGTTACTGTGTGTCTAGTGGGATTGCAGAGGAGTCATTTACTATGAGCTTCTAGAATCTGGTCAAACTGTTACAGCTGGACATTACCAGGTCCAATTGATCAAATTAAGTTATGCTCTGGAGGAAAATAGACCATTTACGGGTCAAGGCAGGTGGACGGTGATAATCAGCCCAGGAGCTCCTTAGACTGGGACGTTTTACAGCATGCGGCGTATTCTCCTGACTTGGCTTCCTCTGATTACCACTTATTCAGATCGATGTCATCATATTTGAAAGATCGGCTCGATGACTATTTTGCTTCAAAACCACCAAGATTCATCATTTACCTGATAAATGGCAAAAGTCCATAAATAGTAATAACGAATATTTGAATAATTGACCTAAAATGCGTTTCTATTTGCACATCTAGTACAACGTAAATGCAAGTAAAATTTACTTTTCTCCTCTTAGTTTTTATGGTCGCATGTTCGATGAGTAAATATTAAAAACATAACTGTTAAATTATTGAATCGATTCAATGCTCCCTCTATGCCTCTCACACTATTATTTCTTGCAAATAACAACGACGAATTTGAAAATGGTACCTAAAATGAAAACTGGGCCCTCACTTGCTTACCTCAATATTTTTGAGGCGGAATTCGGCTAAAATTTATCAGTATCATATTTTTGAAATTTTTAAGTAACAAAGCCGAACAATGGTGTAATTACATATGTCGACAATTAACTATCTCAACAAATTAAAAGAATTCTACTGGTGAATAAATGATTTTAAGGCGATAATGAAAGTCTAGCATCATCAAATTTGGTGTAAAAATCTTATCGCAGATTATTGCTGGAGTGAAGAAATTAACCAGAGGGTTTATTATGAAATTTTTTCGATTTCGTAGAATACGAAATCGTAAAATTCGATCGACTGCGAATAGTCCTATTATGAAAAGTTTCATTTTGGTCGTAAAATTTAAGACCATGTAGTTTGCTATTTTGTTTTAGATAAAATTCTAAACATCAAAAGGTTTTTCAGATGGACCGACTGAATTTAATTGGTTTGCAATTTCACTTCACGAATGTTAGGTAGTCTCATTATATTGAGGCGCATTTAAAAAATTTCTGGCTATGCCAACATTTTTTTCCATAAAAGAAATTAAAATATGAAATTGGCGACCATTGGTATATGACCTACAAAACACAAATAAATTGTAATAAATTCATTCAACAATACATTTCACTTAAATTTTAAAAAGTGATTGTAGTATTTTATTTAAAAAAAAAATAATAATGTATGTACTCGTATTATTTTCGTAAATACGATATTCGATAAAAAAAATAATACGTACATATACTCGATATTCGTCAGCTATAACGCAGTCGAATTTTCACATTTGATTTTCGTAAAATTCAATTTCGATTTTTTTTTTGTTCGTAATAGGACGGATTTTACTATTTTCGAATTTTACGAAAGCAAAAAAAAATCTTAATAGGCTCCCAATTGCCTTATTCTGGCTTTCCCTGAGAAAAGGGAATTGGGAAAAATATTTTCATAGCATTTTTGCCAAAATTATATTTTTCTGGTCAACTGAAAGACCAAGCTTAGTGCAAAAATTTTCAAAACAAAGTTAATTGGGAAACTTTTGTTCCACAAAATTATTATAGACAACTATAAGTGGATCTGACGGCAAAAAAAATAAGCTTGTTTCGGATATTTTTGTATGTTAATGTTTATTTTCATAAAGTATGCCGTGCTAAAATTTCATAGGAAAAACCCGCAATGAGCTTATTTTTAATGCGCTAGATGTCACATTCCCAACTTTAACAGTCGTCAATAGGGAAAAATATTTTCCCATTTAACTTTCTTTCAAAAATTTTAACACCAAACTTCTTCTTTCAGTAGGCCAGAAAAATACAACTTATGCTAGAAACAGACGTGCGGAAAAACGCTTGCGTTTAAATTAGAATACACGACTATAAATGAAATGAAATACATGTATTCCGCATAGCAGGCGTTTTTCCGCAAGTTGTCTCTATTTCTAAAAAAACGCACCGCAGCAGTGTTGACTACATAACAAAAAAAAAATATCATGAATAAATATTTAACATCAAGACGGCTTTTCTATATTTTGACAGAGATTCCAAAACAAATTGTATATTGTTTATTGAAAATTCTATACCCAAAATTAAAAACGCAATGTCAGAAAAATACGCTCATGTAGTTTATTTGCGTTTTCGCACGCGTATCCGCATGCGGAAATTCCGCACGTCTGTTTCCAGCATTAAACAAAAATGCTATGCAAATATTTTTCCCAATTCCCTATTCCCAGGGAAAGTCAGAATAGAGCCACAGAGTAATAATCAACGTTTATGCAGCACACATACCTGCGGATTCGATTGCGGCAAAATTCTGCAGGTTTGAGTGGAAGTTAGTCATTGCTCAAAATATTAGTCTATTTGGTACGTCATTTTCCTTGTCAAATTTTTCATTTGTAATTTTCACTTGGTCGGTGAACACGCCATATAAATATTTCTCAGTAGGCGTATATTTTTTTATTAGTCCGGCGTTTCAATTTTCTGAGTGAAGAATTTTGTCTGCGCTGCAATATGAAAAATTGGTGAAACGAATGGTTAATGAACTACACACAGTTGGAGTTAAAAAATCATTAAGCGCCTGGTTGATGAATGGTGAGAGAAAGTTAAAAGTGATTTTTGCGAATATTAGCTGCTTTTCTTGACGCCTGATCCGATTCAGATCAGATCATGTCTCATGAAACGACACAAATATGCATTAATTTTAAGATCAAAATATGTGATCTAAAATCAAAATTGGATCAAGTGTTGTTGTTTCACATGTAAAATTTGATCTGATCTGGATCATTATGGTGTCATGAAATACAGATATTATCACAAGTAATTTTACTATAAAATTGAATTCTTTATTTAATTTGCTATATATCCCTTTTGCTGCCCGGTAACACAATTGTGCGAGTACGGCAAAAGTACCATGTCCAAAATTTATTTTTGTATGTGTTTTCAACAAACTTACACATTTGTGTTTTCCTTTCAAACCTATTTTCGTCCGAAAAAAAACTCTTTAACTATACTCACAATTGTGTTGGTTGTACTTCGAATCAAGCGAAATTTTTTATCAAAAACGCCATTACATATTATGATTTTTTACTCACACATTTGTGTGGTTTGGACTTAAATAGAGGCATTTTTTTTTTTTTTTGGTTGAAAAATGGATATATAAATATTTAATCTTAGACCGAAGTCGATCAAATTTACAGCAGAAGAATTGGAACTGCTTAATGACCAGTGCGGTCATGTCGCAGCCAAGAAGGTTACAAAACTTTATACAACGATGTGGACATAGTCACAACTCGTGAGAACATAGAAGGTGAATACTCGGGTATTGAGCACGAAATTGTTGATGGTGTGGTCAGAGTACAAAATTGATGACGAAAGGGGCTTAGCCTGTCACAGATTCGCTTTTCAATACGCCAAAGATAATCGCACGAAAGTGATTGCGGTAAGGCCAATATTATGCGAATGTCTGATGGTGTCTTTTTTGCGCTGCTGTGACATGGCCGTTAAATATCCCGAAGTGAAATTTCAAGAACATTATTTGGATAATGTGTGCTTAAACATGGTGCAGGATCCACGAAAATATGATGTGCTTATTATGCCAAATTGACATTTCTATTGTATGATGACATTTTAAGTGATATGTGCGCTTGTCTAGTTGGTGGTTTAGGCACCAAATAGGTATAACCAGAACCGCCATTGCGTAAAGCAAGATATTTTTTTTCCTACCTTATTTTTTACAACTCTATGTTATCGATTAAATCCAAGAGTTTTTTATCCTCTTAAAATTGAATAAAAAGTTTGATTTTTTAATAAAAAGTTTTGAGTTTTTATTTGTTACTTCATATCAACTACATTACTATAAACCGCGTGATGATGAATCTAGGATGACGTCCTCTTCATTGAATTGGGATCACTTCATAACATTAGGGTACCATCTTTACACTTAAATAGTGGCGTATTTGCCGAATATGCTTGCTGTGATCGGTTTATAATGGCCATCTAGTCCTGTAGAAAATTCCGTTCGGGCCTACTGTATTAGACGAATGACGACGATGGAGTTGGTTGAATTTGTATATTAACCGTTGATAAACTACTAGTCTAGTTGATGTGGCTAAATTATTCGATGGGGATGATGGTCTAGCCAGGTTGTCAGCGAACATGTGTTGCCATTTGGAATTATAGTAATTTCTGTTTCGCTTTTACGTTGCTTCCGTAAATTTCCTATCTCTGTTTTGTTTACTGGATCGGCCAGGGGCACATCATGACAAATCATTTTATTTCAATCAATTTTGTATTTTGACCTAATATTACTTGTAGTTGCGTTTGAAGAAATATTGTCTTAAATTATAAAATTATACATTAAACTATTACTGAAATAATTATTTAAAAAACCATTACCTTATAATCAATTTTACTAGTGTCATTTGTTACACAATTATCTTGTGTGGTCATTATATTGATCTTACGATTATTAATATGTCGACCAATAATGAATTCAATCGTTTCCCAGTTTCAGCAATTTTTATTTTTTCCAAAGCATGGAGTTGTTCATCGTTATAGGTTAGTGAACGAGTAGCTCGATCACGAATTAAATTTTACCAGGAATCACGCAATCGGTCAATTGCGGTTTTCGATTTTTCCTTTGTTCGGGTTCAGCACGGACATCGAATATTTCTGGTAGCATTTTGCCATTCTCGCGTTAGGATTCAAAACCTTATCAAAATCCACTTTTAATTTTACCACCTCTATTAAAAGAAATTTAGATTTATTGTAATATTCATCTTGTTTTACAGACAAATATATCACACTGTTTTACACATAAACATAATACTAATGACATAAATAAATAATAATAATATTATTAAATATATAATATTACTATTATTTATTAATATTATTAGTATAATTATTGTATAATAGTATTACATATATTAGTATTATATAAAACTGTGCTGTAAAACGATTCAAATTTAATTTCGTTACAGTTTCAGTTATTTCCATAACAAAATAATGGTTTTGGTTTCAGTTATTGTTTCGCCGATTTGTTTATGTTTCGTTTTCCGGCTACGTTACTGTTACGTTTCGGTTACAGTTATAATTTGGTTATCTCTCTCATATATGATTACTGGGAAGAAAATTATAATCAATATTAACACATTATGGCCCATTCAAGCGTTTTCGAGTGTTTCGTTGTTTGGATTTTGAAGGTACAAAAAAATATAACCGAGCTAAAATTTTATTGGATACATGAAGAGGTTGATATATCAAAAATACTATTTAATAACCTAATATAAGAAAAATATTTGTTTTATTCGGAAAAAATGGGTTTAAACACAACTGAAGTTAATATAAAACAAAATAAATAATTTTTACGGACTGTAATGTGTTAATGTTATCAAACAAATTAAATTTATTAAAAATAAATTCAGTATTGTACATTTCTTTGGCACATTTATTAAAATTGAAATTTGGTTTAAAAAATAAATAAAACATACATATTAAATATATTTATGTTTTATTTTTTACCTACCTACCCTACCTACTCTGAATCTTAAAGATGGAATAATAGTCATGCTGCTTTGGAATCTCAGCACTAAACAAGGATTATGCACACGATTAGTTGAGAAAATCACGAAAGATAGCGTGATTGAAGCAGAAGTTCTACCTTTCAAGCTTAAACGAAGACAATTTCCTATTAAGGCAGCATTAAGTATGGAGCATGAATAATCCTCAAAGTCACAATGGACCAAGTTAGGATATATCTGTCAGAGCCTCTATTTGGATACGGACAACTTTTTATTGTATTCCCAAGAGTTCGTCGTTCCTATGACGTCAAAGTTAAGATTATGCCTACTCCGCACCAGCGAAACGAATTCATTTATTAAATAAGTTGTTTATAAAGAAATTTTTGATTTATGAATTGTAAAGTTTAATCATATTGCATTAACTTACAATATCTTTCATTTTCTTTTTTTTAAATTGGTTGATTGAAATTTGTCTTATAAAAAATTTCTATTCTTCTCAGAATCGAAGCTTACTTGTTATTGTATAATAGGAAAATAAAAATATAATTTTATATAATTTTTCAGTACAATATTTAATGAATGTTGTAGCGTTAAATTTATCCACAAAGTACCAACATATAAAAAAATATTAAATCGTAATTTTTATTGGCTATCTTCTTGTCCAAAAAATATAGCATAACAAAATTTATTGAATTTGTCTCAACATAAAATACACAATACTCAAGCGTATTTGCTCCATCTTCCCATGCGGACTGCGAATAACACAATTTCAGTGTCACTTGTTTTCATTTAGCTGCTCAATCAGCACTGAAAACGAGTTCCTCAACATAAACAACTTATCGTTGGCTCCTTTAATTTCTGGTAGTGGTGGTACCACTGCTTTTCTCTTATTGGGATTCATTGGTTGCACGTGCAGTAAACATTTTGTTTGGAAGTTTAAATCCTCAATCTCAACTACCTTTCCTGCTATTCCGGCTTTTCTATTTTGGCCTTAAAAAAAATAATTAAACAAAATTTTCACAAAATTCAGTAATTTAATACAAGTTGATATGATTTTTCGATGAGCTGGTTGGATAATTTTGTACATTTTATTTTGCAACTTTCCTAATTTAATTTTTGTTTAATTCGAAATTGTTTATAGTTCGTAATCACTCATAGAAACTTGTTAGTTATGCCAAATTACTATTTTAATGTGTGTGTGGTGTGTGAGTGTGTTACGGTAAACTACGAAATGGGAGTTCCTTATTCCAGAAATGGTTCATCCTTCACCTCTTCGAGTACTAATTTGTGTGGCATTAGTCCAATAAGGTCATCTAGTCTAGATCCGTAGACAACTCTCAATGTCTTATGGAGAATAAATGAAACTACAGGGATATCGAATTAAGCCAACAAACATGTCGGGAACATGGGACTGTAAAGGGGCGAATTTTTAATCGAATAAACTGTGTTAGACTTTGACGGTAATATATAGACATTGTATACTTGATAAAATTGTAGTCTTATTGGAAGTCTTCCCGTCCATATGGTTCTTGCTTGGTTCTTCAAACTTCGAGGGAAAGTTACTGGAAACTAATAAATGAAGCTCCAACTTATCTTTAGTAAAGCCTTGTTCTATCCAATCATTATTTTGAACTTAAGATTTTGGGTGTAAACTGCCTGTTTAAAATGGGTGTGGTTTTCTAATAGCACTGTGTGTTGGATTTCTAAATGGCGAATATTTCTTATTTATTATAATGATCTCCTGCGCTAAATTAATAAATCTGTTTTATTTTATTGTTTTCAGTTTCATGTGGCAAATATGCAGCCATATTCCGCAAACATTACTAATGCAACCCGACATAACATGTATAGCAGCACAATTGTCGGTATCATTTTTCATTGAGACATTTATACATGCGAAAGAGAAGGTAACGTTTTATTCATCCATCTGAAAGACAGAACATTATTAATCATTTTATTTGTATACAGCCAACAATGGTACTTTGGGTGGAGTTACTAACAAAACAATTTAATTCAAATCAAGAAGCCTGCGAATGGTTTTTAACGCATATGTCAACAGAGCCATGGTGGCCGGTCCAAGTATTAATTCAATGTCCAAATCAAATGGTTCGGCAAATGTTTCAACGGCTAGTTATCCATGTTATACAGCGATTAAGGTTTTTTCCCGTTATACTTATACTTATAGATAGGTTTTAAATGAAATATATTTTTGCAGATCACCACAATGTTCACTGTATTTAAAAATTGATACAGACGACGAAGGAAAAGAGGTAATTGGTAATGCATCATGTGTTACTAGATTTATAAAATCATTAATTTTGCTGCTCGAACATGGCGCAAAGGCACATTTACGTCATTTGTCTGAATTCTTTGGTCTTCTCTACGAGTTTTCTCGAATGGGCGAGGAGGAAACACTATTCCTATTACAAATTAATGTAATTCGTAGTGTAGCTGATTTCTATTTGGGGCATAAAACTACACCAGATTGTGTAAGTGTCTTTTTTATTAATTTCAAGTACCTAGCTTTATATATAATGGTCTAATATTCTGTTCTAGGTTGAGAAAGGTTCTGATAACGAAGAAAACTCATCGGATGAGGAACTGTCATCATTATCAGTAGATAAAACCCGTCCAGCATCACTGGATAAAATGATTGCATTGGTTGCTAATTTAGTTGAGCGTTCGCGTGGCTCCGATTTGCGATTGCATTTATCTTCAAAAGATTATAGTGCAATTGCTGGAGGAAAAGGGTTCCCATTTCTGTACCAACAGATAAAAGATAATATAAATCCACATCAAACGCGACATCTGATACATGCATTATGCCGATGGGATGAACGTTTAGCAAACCAAATTATTTCAATGCTATTTGGTGCGGTTACCAAGCATACTGAATTATGTGGTCCATTTTTTAAACTCTTGACTCTTTTAACTGAATCATCCGGTGGGCCATCTGGATTGCCTTGCTTTTCACAATTAGTACTTCAGCGAGTATGGGATGCTGCCGAATATTGTCCGCAATCAGCTCTTGATTGGTTAGCCGTACAAGCACCACGAAATAAAATTGCTCATGCTTGGATTTTACAGTCCGCTGAGAGCTGGGTCGAACAATTTCTATTAGCACATAATAATTCGCGGGTGCGAAATGCTGCGGCATATTTACTAGTATCCTTAGTGCCTTCACAGACATTTAGAACAAATTATCGCACACATCACAAGGTTACGTTACACGCGGCACAACGTGAATTAACCGGGGATGCTCAACTAATAATACATACGATTTTAAATCTACTTCTTCGGTTGTTGAGAGCAGCTCGTGCATATACCGATATATCGGTTCATGGAACCGGAAAGTTAACCGCTTATTTTACTTTGATGACTTATTCTATGGTTTCGAAAACAGAAAAATTAATGTTAGGACCCCACATTCGCGCTCTTTGGGAATTATTCCATCCAAGATTGTCTGAACCGTCAGTGCCGGTACATCACAATAAGCAAGCATTATTAGTTTTTTGGCATCATGCAACTAATGAATGCCCCGAAAATGCACAATTTGTAGCACATTGTACAGAAATTACACGTAACATAGCTTTTAATTATATTTTAGCAGACCACGATGATTCTGAAATTGTTACTTATAATCGTGCAATGTTACCAGCATATTATGGATTATTGAGATTATGCTGTCAACAAAATCGTCAGTTAACTCGACAGTTGGCAGCACACCAAAATTTGCAATGGGCATTTAAAAATATAACACCCCACCCTACCCAATATGCGATGGCTGTGGACGAATTATTTCGATTAATGACGCTATTTGCAGCCAGGCATCCTGATGCAAGCGAAGCAGAACAAAGGGAAATATCTACATTTCGCCGAACTACAATGTCAGCTTACTTATCTGGTTTAGATGCCCGTGTATCGTGGGGAACATTGATTGCAGCACTACGTATATTAGTAGATAATGATGAGGATCGGTTATTTGTGATATACAACGGCGGTATATCAATGGCCTTTGATGCACTTCATACATTACACTCGATGTATCATGAGGCTACGGCATGTCATGTCTCTGGAGATTTACAAGAATTACTTGCCGAATTAGTATTGTTAATCGGAATCCTAAAAAATCGTGATTTACGGAAACCTCGGCCACAAAATGGTATGATGAAAGGATTACCGGATGCAGTTCGCCGCTTAGCCACTCTACTGAACACATTTAATTCTCCAGAAATGCGAAATTTTGCGCTTGACGTTTTAAAGGAGCTGGTTAAAAATTGTTATGTAGAGGTGACTTCAATATTAATACCATTATTAACACATAGTCACGTAGCTGCACAGAATTCATCACATTCGTTTGGTCCACTCGGGCCATTTTTTCCACGCCGTGGAACGAAAAACAATTGGTCAGCGTTGACAAAGAATACTCCGAGACCACCACGTCCTATGTTACAAATGAGCATTCCTCAATCACAAATCATGCAAAATGGTGTCGATGAAGAATACGATGCCGCTCTAGAAGCATTTTACAAACCATATCATGACTTTCTTGATGTTATGTTCCGCATGGCAGTAAATTTAAATCAATTCACTGAATCTCACGTAAATCTAAGTTGTCTAGCTGGTCTGGAGGCTGCCCCATTACATTTTAATTTATTTCCCAAATTTTGGGTTGGAATTCATAATAACAAAAATACTAATAAGTAAGGACTATGATTACGACAAGTTTATGAATAATAATAACAAATTGATTTCCGTTTTATTTTTAGGTACGTTGATTTAATATTAGATAATCCTTATCTCGTTGAATACATCGATACCGTTTTAAGAGATGAACGAATATCATTAAATGACCCTATTATTTATAGTTTTATGGAAATATATTATCCAAAAGTAAGTTTCATCCATTCTTAACCTTCTTAAATTAGGTTATTTACATTTTGTAATTTGTTTTATGTAAATTAGGCCACATCACGATTAGCTATACCACGTCTGATTGATACGATTTGTCAAACGTTACCGTCAAAAGAGAATTTGCATGATTTGTGTGCGGATTTATATGCAATCCGGATAATTGCACAATCAACAGGAATACCTCCATCTGTGCATAAATTATTGAAATCATGTCTACAGACAATTGTTACACGGTACAAGGATTTGTTTAGTCAAGATGGTATGTTAAAAATTAGTATATAAATCCACCATAATTACATAAATTTTATTTTTAGAATCACCACCCAAAAAACGCAAAATGAGTTCCCATGAACCTGGAAATGATGCAACAGAAATAGAAACGGGTAAAACTGAAAGTTCAATGGAGGACTCTCCTAAATCCGATTTGGCACCCATCAAAGAGGCAAGAGTTGATACTGCGGATTCATCAACCGAAAGTAAACCAAAAGGTACCAATGAAAATGAATATGTAAATAAGGTTGACTCGACAGAAAAAACAAGTAATATGCCCGATGATCAAGATGAAATAGTAGATATTGAAATGGATTCCCCACTAACAGCGTCTACTTCGACAGCTGCACAACCGTCAACAAGTAAATTAGCGGCAGAGAATAGTAGTAAAAATAGTGAACCACCCACTAGTGCGGCTGCTTGTATAACAATTATTACAAGTACAAGTACTACATCGAATCTAACCACTTCATCAACTGCTAATTCTTTACTACCAACAGTGGCGCCTGCGAATCCTAAAACTGAAAAACTAAACTTAACTGATGATGATAAAAGTTGTCTGCATAAAAATATTGAAAATAATATAGAAAAAATATTAAATTGTTTTTCCGAAAATGATAATAAATCATAAATGTATTCTATTTTAAATTTTCGGTTAGAAAAGGACTAAAAACTGCTGTGGTTATTTATTTCAGTAATAAAGTAATCTGGAGATGCAAGCCGGAACTAATATATAAGCAAATTATAATATAATATAGGAAGTTAAAACTTTTGATCCTGAATTGGATCCTTTAAATCCGTAATAAATCGGTTTGCATCTTACCAATGAAACCAATTAATTTATTTTAAATAAAGCAAAAGTTAAAATTTTCTCTATAATTTATATAAAAACGATGGATATACTTGTAATCTAAAGTGTATTTGTATTTAATTAAACACAAAACAACAAGCTCTAAATTGTTTTAATAAAATTTATTAATTTAATATAATAGAATCAAAATAAAATAATTTCATTACTATTAAGATTTAAAATTTATGTATAAAATAATGAAAGGAAAATACAAAAAAATAAGTATTTTTATTATTATTATTATTATCATTTTGTTTTTATTTTACTAAAGTTATTTTTATATACTTTAAGAATTATTCAAAACTAGAACTTTTAAGATTTTTTTTTAAATATTTTAAGCCAGATGGCAGAAACCATTACAAGATGTTACAATTTTTTTTTTCGTTTGCTTATTTTTTTTTTTCTAAATAATATATTTCATAATGTGTATTCTTAAAATGATGTTTTTATTATTAATAATAAGTACTAAGAATAATCATATAAATATGAAAATAATTAATCAAATTTATATATGTACCTATATATATATGAATCAATATTTAATTTAATTTAATTAAAAATAAAAAATTTGAGAAAAACATTGGTTTTATCAAATCGCTTTTCACGGTTGAGCCCGATCTGTATTAAAAACGTTACATTTAAAATGTTATCAAGGAGAAAATTGGAAACATAGCCAAAACACGAAACATTTAAATTATCACAAAAATTTATTATTTTGGTCTACAACGCCCGATGACTTTAAAGCGATTTCGAAGGTAAACTTTTCCGCTATATTTATATTAATCGAATTAAGTTATAACCATAAAGGATTTTTAAAGTATATGTAATGCGCTCTAAGTCGGATGCAAACGCCATATTATAAAATGCTACGGCGGATTTTTGCGAAACTATATTTTTCAAATGCGAATGATCAATAGCAGTCGGATATAGCATTATTTAATACACATACGTGATAAACTTTTATTTTTTTTAATATATTAAATATAAAGGTATTATAAATGTCTTGTCATTTTTGTTAAAAGGAAAATATTAACTTTTTTTGGTAGAAATGTATATTTTCTCACACAATTCAAAGGGATTTGACGTGTTTCGTTAAACAATTCTTTATAACATTGGCGTAGTATCTATCGCCTTCATCATCTTCACAATTATTTAAATATAAATCAACAGTCCATATTACTATTTATTTAAAGAGTAATTGAAAATTGTAATTGAAATGAAAATTTTCCTACAGAAAATAAGATATGCGATAATCACATTTCATAATAGAAACGCAAGCGGCGGATCGGATCCGCAAAATCGCAAAAAATGCGATATGCGATCGGTTTCGTAATAGGGCCCCTAAACTCCGTAAACAATTAAGAGAACTAAAGGAATTTACAGCTAGGGTGAAAGAAGATTTTACATTAACGAAAATGAAGTAGTCAACAAATCATTGGAAACACGTATAGCACCTGGGACGACACCTAACCCTGCAATAGATGATGACACTACCCCATTTCAAACGGAAAAGAGAGAATTAGAAAGAGAAACAAATTGTCTCTTAGGCCGGAATAAAAGACCAAGCAAGAAAAGGAAAGCTCAATACTCTCCAGAAACGGTTCCACCAATTAATGACGTTGTAATATTAAATGATTCCAATATTCAATCGATTATGAAATCGAATACGTTAGCTGACTCATACCTTTATGTAATGGCATGTGGGAAATTAATATTGCACACTCTGAAACCTAGAGAGCTTTGGCTTCAAAGGTAAATTTCGAGGGTCTATGATTTATCTATGAGGGTAAGAAGGATAGAATAGAGCAATAGAGGAAATCATTCAAGATCTCAAGCAAAATTGTCGACAAATAGAAAATGCTGTAAACATCATTAAGAAAGAAAAAATCGAAACTGAACATGGAGTTCAAATCAACAAAAGGGGGCTCCACTATTTATGCTTACTAAAAAATAGAGCCATTGAAAAAAAATAAAAATACCGCAAAAATTGCAAAGGATGTATCGGAAAATATCATTCGCAAGTATGTCCACTGTCCAGTCAGTAATTAAAGATACTACCGCAAAATATGTTAATTGCACGAAGCCACATCCCGCAAGCTACAGGGGTTATGAAGTAGCCAAGGAGCACAGATAAAGAAACAAACCTCGAAAACAAAATTCCAGATTTCCGGATAAAATGAACAAAAACTTTCACCAAAGAGGAAGCAAAACCTTATGCAAGTAAAGCCGGAGAACGAAAACTACTCACAAGTTGTAATGCGAAAACCAAATATTTTGAAGGGCACTGTTGAAGATGCAAGAGAAGCCCTTAACATTCGACTAGCTAAAGAAGAGAAGTGCCGCGAAGCTCTAAACAACAAATTAGCTAAGTATGAATCTCTGAATTAAATGGCATCCATTCTCTACTAAAATGATGCAAACAACCACAAATAAAACATAAGGAAATGTAACCTAGGCCGTGTCCCAAACACCGACTTATTTGCTTATACCGACTTATTTAAATAAGTCTGCTATCGAGGTGACTTATTTTGAAAGCAAAAAACTTATTTGATCATGTAAACAAGCAATATACATTTGATCATGTAAACATGAAAAATTCAACAAATTATCAAATATTATCAATAATTTTCGAACATTAATGATATTCCACTTAATTAATAACTATTAATACAATATTGTCTTAATAAATTATATAATTAATAGATTTTAGTGATATAAAAATATTTTAGAGATATAAAGAGGATTAATAGAGGTGTGCTTGCATAAAAAAATTGTAGCTTGCGCATTTCGCGCATCTCAGCTACAATAATAAATTTTCATAGTGTTTTAATACCTCAAGACACATTTTTATGTTTTTATTTATTAAATAATTCATTAAAATAAATTATTTTTTATGCATTTTAATTTTTTTATTTTATTATTAAACAACAAATTCCTAAAACATATTTTGTTGTTTGCTATATCTGTCAAAATAAGTCAGCAAAATCGTTTGGGACGACTTGACCGACTTATTCAAGATGGCGTCAAATAAGTCAATAAGTTTGAAATAAGTCGGTGTTTGGGACACGGCCCTAGAACGCAAATCGACTATGCAACATATTCCAGGACTAGAAATTTTTATAAATACTTTTCAGTATTTATAAAAATTTAGGTAGGTGTAGGGAAGGAAACCTAATTATGCTCTTAAGGTCAGAGAATTAGTTAGAGAGAAACATAAAACTCGTAAAATCTATGGCAGCAGACTTCTGCTCCGCAACTTAAATTTTCTTAAACATCTTAAATTTTCTGTGCAACAAAATTAATGGCATAAATAAGCGACTCCGAGTCGGTCCCTCTGAACTAAAGGATGGCGATTGCCCCCTGTGGAACGAATTGAAAGGGTTAACATGGATCAAAAAGCATGTGCTACCTGTCCAACACGATGACAGATCATGGGCTTAAATTGACAAGAAGAAGTTTCTCTATTTGCGGCCCATTAGGAAAAGACTTTTCTACCGTTACCGATACAAACAGCAAATGAAAATGCTGTAAGTAAAATCGATGATCTTGATATAAGACATATGACCTTATTATAACAAAAAATGGAATCCATAATAGCTTATGTATCAGAAAAGCTCCAGCTTATTCTGGGTCTTAGGGATAAATTTTGAGCTTACTTTATATAATATATTGCTACTGTACCGGTAAATTTTAAAATCAAATTCGTACATAGAATAGTTAATGTGCAGTGATACATAAGAAATGACAACCTTCACAGAGACCTCAAGGAGGATTTTGTCAGCGAAGAAGTAGCAAACACGCTAGGAAACACGCATGCAACGTAAAAGTCTACACCCAAATGCTGAGATACGCCGTATGTGGGTGGATAACAGAAAGCCAGTAAGGCGGCTGAGCAGTAAGAAACAACTTGATGTACTAGAGCCAACTTGGATCAGTAAAACATATAATAAAACGTAAAATGTAAAGGGTCCGAAAATAACGCCTAGGAGTTGTACTTTCATACTATACAATTTGGGGAAGTACGGGTGCGAACAAAAGAAGTGAATTACTTCTTAACTTCGATCTTAAATACATAAATCCATGTATGGTGCATCACTAACTGTAAGCCACCGCGTATAACTAATCTATGATGGTCTTATGGGCAAGTTATATAGACGAAAACGAAACGGATCGAAACGGAACGACCTCAGAAAATGTTTAGTATATGAAAATATACTAAAATAATTATATTTACTTTAATAATTATATTTGCGGTTATACACTATCGGTTATGATTTTTTTGTTATCCTTACAAGCACATGTCAAATTGTCAAAATATTTTATTGTCGTCTTACTTTGGCATAAGTTATGTAAAACCATTCTGGAATAGAATTAATTTGTGCTCAAAGTAACAACCAAAGATATTTTTTAGTTTATTTTTATTAGTTGGTAACAATTACATTTTGAATTTGAAAACAACGTAAAAATGCAACTAAATACATTCAATTAAATAGTAATGTGCTAGAACATTATTGAATATTATTACAAATCGTAATTTCTTTCGTTTTAAATTATTTGTTTGGTTTGACCATTCCTGATCACATCACCAATAACTTGATTTGAAAACTTTACACTTCAGATATCGATAAAAAAGTATGAACGTACTTTAAAAGCGATAGTTTTATTTATTAATTTCAATTTTTAATTTTTCTTCTTTTTTGTGATTACATTCCAGAAAACCACATGGTACCTACCATAGGTCCTTAATGCAAATCGTAATTAATTTCTCGTGTTGTTTAGAAAAATGCGATGTCAAAATAACAAAAATCTCTTTTATATTTTTATTGCCAACATTTAAAAATAAAAGTATTCAATAAAATTGCCCTGGTGGTGAACATTAAAACTACAGGTAGAATAGAATAATTCTATACCAGCAGAAAAGTTTGTGTAAAATAATTCCAATTTGGAATTATATATATGGGATTGTTGTTGTAAATTTCTCAAAGTAAGACAGCAATATTTTAATTGGATTTAGGTAAACGCATTGTATTTAGTTTACCAAAAATAAAGTGGATTTTCCGAGTTAGTTTTCATACACACGAGAAGTAAACTTGAAATAATATAAAATTAGAAACAAATATGAAAATGTCAAACCATTTTTCACTAATTTAGTGGAAGAGCGAATAATTTTTGAGTATCAATTAGAAGAGCAATGCAGCAGGAAAATGAGCTACAAGCGTTCAATAACAGTATCCAACAAGCAGCATGCGGGAACGTTCGTTTATATAACCATGCCTCCCCAGTCTTTCCGTTTCAGTCCGTTTCGTTTTCATCTATATAACTAGCCCATTAGTCATCACTAACCGTAGATTTCTTTATAGGGATAAGGCATTTCATTGGAATGTGTTCGACGATCAGTCCTTTTCCGATCACTTTAGTCTCTATTACGTAGCGAACACAAAACCCACCCACAATCGACTGGGTTCTTTTAGAACCATTCTAGTGAATTCATTGCTGGTAATCTTTTCAAACTCTTTGTATCAATACAAGAGCTCGATGGCGTCGTGGACAAGCTGTCAAATGCATTTAATGGAGTTGCTCTAGAACCAGTCGTATCTATAGTATAATCAAATATAGGAGTTAAGATATAGGAGTTCAAATATAGGAGTTTTCATATAGGCTTCGTGGGGTTCTATAATAGTACTACTACTACTATATGAGTTGTCCTACTACGTTCAAACCGGATATCTAGCATACCTAGGACTAGCAACATTTTTGAAGAGGCAGGTCACATCAAAGAGATGTACACATTCAAAGTTTGATCAAGACGTATAGGCTATCGCAATAATTTACGAATTGTAAGAAGAAATCGGTTGAAACGGTGGAGAAGTTTCCTGTGACAGCATTTCTGAATACAAATAGAGAGCCTTCAACAACGTTACAGCGGAGGCAATTACTTATGAGCAGTCACATGTCTGGGTATGGACAAGTCACACGAAACTACGGATACCCCTAATGCTTAAAAGCACGATCGTGATGGCCTGCCTTGAACCCTGCAATGTGGTGTGTTATTCCCTTTCTTTCCTATGGAACTTGTGTATACAGGACATATTATTGAACCTGGAAGGTTGCGGATTTTGAGTGGTTGCTTATGCGGAAGATTTTGCGTGGATCTGATTCTGGTCAGAAACATAATCTGGAACTTATTCAACGCAATAACGAATAAGAAAGAAACTCATATCGTACATTGGCTATATAACCCAACTGTTAGGCTAATTTTATTATATGGAATTACTGTCTGGTGGTCTAAGGCCGGCTATGTTCTGGACCTAAAGTCTTTTGGTTCTAGAGATCTGAGTGGAAAGGGGAAGATCGAGAGCTCTACGTTCTGATTACTACAGAACAAATAATCGGAACGTAGATCTTCTTCCCCTTAATGCTGCAGCGTTCTTCAAGTAGAATTATTTGCAATGAGAGGAGTATGCGCTTGAGATGTAACCTATAGATATTTAGAAGGCTGATATTACTACGGAGGCTACATATCAGTGTGGTTGACGGTGATATTGCAAGTCACCTTCTGAAGTGAGCCTACCTTCTAAATAACCTTACGGACCTCTATAGAATGAACGTGAGAGCGATTCGATGAAAGCTCTGGATTGCTTCATTGAGTACAGAAAAAGAGAAAGTATGTTCATTAGACTACCTGCAGTAATATTTAATTTCATAATTTAAGTGTCGTTCGAGTATCAGACGAAAATATATATTTCAGAAACTTATAGCATTTCGAAAATATGTACAACAAGAAAATATCTATGTATATCTATCTAAATTATGGCACCTTGAATAATTTTGTTTTTCAGCGTTACCTCACTTCGCCTTGTACGAGATGTGAGACAAATAATAGCACTTGTAAAATTATACTCGTACACCCACTCCATATATCTCCATAAGGTAATATATACTTATAAAATAATGTCTTTTCTTTTTCTATTGTGTTGGGTGAAAATGTGGAGTTAACGACCATAATCCATGAAAAACATCATTACGTAGTTTGTCATGACTCATGTTGTGAAAATTGCATTTTTATTGTTTTCATTACGCAAGTCATGACAAATTTCAAGCAGCCGTACAAAACATTGTTTGTCTCTCGCACAAAATGTAATTCGCAAATAATTAAATTCTATAAATAAATTCCGGTATAGAAAATAAATCTCGTACCGATTGCCGGCTATTTTAAAATGGAATAGTGAGCTTAGATCTATTTAACTATATTGTATAGTTGTTATATGTATATGTACGTAACGCATACACGAATTTATTTCAGATGACCTTTTAGGTTAAGCGGGTCACGTTTACGTATTCAATAAAAATAAAGCATTTATTAAATTAGAGTGTGATCGGCTTGAAATGTACGGCCAAGTCATTTGACAAGTAATCCCAGATATGGCCGGGGCCCACCGTACACCTTTATTACACATAACAAAATCGAGGTTTAGGAAAGGTTATGTTAGTAAGGAGAGCCTCGACCCGGTTACAGACACCTAAGTAGTCGCTAGTTAGTAACACAATGACGACACAATTCTAACTACGAAATAATTATTAATAATGTAACTGAAAAAGTTCCGGCCATCTGAAAATTAAAAATTGTTATTTAATTCTTGAATTTTCGCTAATACCTATTTTTAATAAAATCTAAAAGAAAGATCTAAAACAATAAAAAATTAAATTAATAATTATTATTAAATACCACCCACTGAATGCAATACTAATAATTAAAAAAATTCTTACTAAAACGCCTAACTAAAAAAGGAGCCAAGCCACTGGAAAAACAGAGGTCTCTATACTACAAAATTGTCCATTAAAAGTTTTTAACTGCTTCTGAAATTAATCTAATTTTTAATCAAAAGAGCATATCTATCGTGTAGCTAATTCCAAATGGTTTCAAAAACAGCTAATCTGCAATATGTAAGATCAATAATGGATGTTTGGCACAGCTCCAGAACCCCAACACCTAAACAAATTAAATAAAACTTTTAAAGCAATCACGAATTTGTAAGATGATAGAATTAATAATAAGTTGCTAACACAACTGTAGGATCCTTCATCGTATCGTACCACCTAATCGTATTAAATAAATCATAAAAACAACAACCAACGATAATTGTTTATCCAACCCAGAACAATATAATCAAAACCTTCACCAATTTACAGTCTCCCGAAACAACCTAGAAAACCATTTAATTAAAGAAATGCCATGATCCCTGAAAAACTATCTAAAATGTTGTAATCAAAAATGTTCATTAGAACCAAATATATAAGCTTAATCATAAATATAATAATTTAATACTCAAACGTTGAATAAAATTAGAATGACGTTGAATAAAATAAAATTAGAGTATTAGTAAAATTAGTCAATCTCTGAAATCAAATTGTTGAAAGAATTATTTTTATAAATAATCATAGTAAAATGTACCTAGAAAAATATATAACGTTTATAAAGGAGTGCTCGATACCCGCTGTTCTCAAATGAAAACCAAACATACGCAAACCTTAAAGTCATTTTCGAATCCCAATACACGGTAACCATGCGATCTACCGCTTACATCACTAATCAACAACATTTATGCTTTACAAAGCCATGATGAATCCATGACAGATTATAAACGTATCGTGGTAACCATATAGCCCAAATTTCATCGTACGACTGATCATCCTAAAATTTCAAAAATGATGCCACTCCATCGAATTTGATAGCAAACCTCAACAAAAACATCTATAATATTCAGCGGAGACTAATTTGAACATACAAATCTAAAAATCAGACAAGGGTTCTATGTAAAACTGCAAATTTGCTTTCCTATAGCAAATACAGGCAAAGACAGAGCACATTACATGAATATAACCTTCCGTAAGTTAAGAAACACAATGTTCATTATGAACGAAACCAATTCAAAGCACACAGGTCCACCATATCCTCACCGCCTCTGCGCAAATTGATCACACAGAATGAAATCAATGAAAATTCAAAAATGCGTATTTGAATAGTGCATTCGGTAGCAAACAACAACAAAAATCCATGTTTGAATCGTTTTTTCATATATAAACATTTACACACACAAGCACAAATAATAAATATATAACAATTATGTAATGATATAAATAAAAAAAATGAAAACAAAAACTGCCCTGATATTGTACTTTGTTCGTAATCAATGCATACCCAATCATAGTAGACACAGCCAAAAGCATATACATAACAATTATTTATATACATCGCAAAACCACATTTTCGGTGATTATTGAAATGTATATCCCGCTATACACCTCCAATACCACTGATATGAATACATCACTGATATATAACTCATGGATACGGTATACAACTAAATTACCATAGCAAACGACAACAAAATATGGTACAACTTTTTTTTATATTCCACTCGCTTGTATTATATACACCTCTTACTCGAAAATCGTATTAACGAAAATGTGAAATAAGAGCCGCACTGGAACCAAGACAATTCCGAAAATTATTCGAAGTCGTTTTCTTTTTCCTAATAAACATAGGATAGACAGAAAAATATTCAAAATTGTTAATTTTTTAAATCATAATTTAATAAATAAAACACTGCTGCCTATTTTAAAAAAATATTTAAATATTTTTTTCGTATTTTTCCCTTGAAATATGAAGTACATATCTGTAATGAACAGCATGCCAAAGCCAAAAACAAATTTAAAATTCGACATAAATGAAACGTAAATAAAAATAAATAAATATCGCATTGCATCCATTTTACCAAGTGTATGTCAACTGTTTTTTATGTAGTCTACTATACTAATTTGAATTTGATTTCCGAAAATTCGGAATTCTAGACAAGGAAGATACATTTTTGCTTTCTCTATTGCACATTAGATACGATTTTTAGTTTTGTTTTTTATACCACAGTTTTTTATGTATACCGTATCCATGAGTTACATATCAGTGGAATACATGGATATGGCACAAAACTAAATTACTATAGAAAACAACAACAAAATATGGTACAACTTTTTTTTATATTCCACTCGCTTGTATTATATACACCTCTCACTCGAAAATCGTATTACCGAAAATATAAAATAAGATCCGCACTGGAACCAAGACAATTCCGAAAATTATTTGAAATTGTTTTCTTTTTCCTAATAAACATAGGATAGACCGAAAAATATTCAAAATTGGTAATTTTCTAAATAATAATTATATAAATAATACATTGCTGCCTAATTTCAAAAAATATTTAAATAATTTTTTCGTATTTTTCCCTTGAAATATGAAGTACATATCTGTAATAAACACATACAAAAGCAAAAACAAATGGAAAATTCGGGATAAATGTCAAACGTAAATAAAAAACAAAGTTGATTTTATTTTTCAAGAATGATTTTAATACGATTGTGTAGTGTACTCGTATTTAATAAATAAAACAAATATAATATAAAATAATTTATAATATACATATGTAATTAAATTCATTCGTGTCGGAAAATGTGTGGTATTTGATTCATTGATTTGTTTAGCTATTTGAGAAAATTTTATTTTAATAAAATTTTATTACTGTTTTAGCTAATTTATAAATATGGTTATTGTGAATTTCCATATGAAACTGATGATTGGTTACAACACAGTTAGCAATACTTTTTGATTTTACTTTTTCAGTTAAATCTCGCATAGTATCCATTTTATCAAGTGTAGGTCAACTGTTTTTTGTAGAACACAAATTTGAATTTGATTTCCGAAAATTCGAAATTCTAGACAAGGAAGATACATTTTTGCTGTCTCTATCGCACATTAGGTACGATTTTTAGTTTTGTTTTTTATACCACAGTTTTTGATGAATGCCCTATCCATGAGTTACATATCAGTGTCCAATACTAATCTCCATGCAAAATATAATGTACGTACAAACGTCGTACGAGTATATATATAGAAAACAAAATACAGGATTCAAAATTACCATGGCAATAGCAGAAAAATAATCGTCACAAAACCACAAAAAAATTGTTAGCGAGTGTAACAAAACAGAACAGAATTGAAGAACACTTTCTCGCGCAAACAATACTCGAATAACACTATCGACATGAAAATACTTGTACTCTACACCTTTATGTGTTACAAAATACAGTTAAAAAGTTTATATACATTAAAATTTATTTGGAAAAATATGTATTAATAATTAATATGTAGTAAAATATGTGTTAAGACAATGAAGAAATGAAAAAACACTTAGCTTATACATCATCTGGAATCAAAATAGTCCTACATATTGAAGGTTTGCATACAATGCGTATGAAGCGTTAATGCTTTGTTTATAACATCGGGAAAATAGCATGGTATTTGTACCATGGTATTGAAGTAAGAAATATTTCAACTCGAGTATGAAAAAAGTAGGCGGAATTTTTATATTTTGAAGCGATTTCATTGGTGTAGAGCATGGTTATCAATACCATGGTAATTTTTCCCGATGTTATGAACAAAGCATAAAGCAACGGTGTCAAAATACATACAAACGAAAATTGTTATGTACATATTCTATACTATTGCAAGCGCACCACACGCAAATTAATACAAATATACAATATGTTAAACTTTTCACTTTACATATTAAATTATACGATTTATTATTATTATTTTTTTATTTATTTATTTAAACATCAACACTATATATTATTTATTTATTAGTTAATTAATTATTACAATACATTTAAATTAAATTATTTATTTATTTCGAGGAGAGACAAAAACACGTCTTTCCTCGACGACAAACAAATGCCGACCCCATTAAATTAGAGTGTGATCATGATTTATTGAACACAATGTAGCTCACAATTTTATTTTTTTTGTGATTAGGTTGATCGTCTGCGAATATTTTTCTTAAGGCTTGATTTTATGAACGCGGATAAACGATTAATCTAGGATTAATCCACTATGATAAATATTCCAATCGATTTTATTGAGCTATATTATATTAAATAAAAATGTTTCCAAAAAAATTAATACTAGTTTTTTTTTTTTTTTTTTTGAAAAATAAATTAGGAGAATTTAGAAAAGTTGTTGCAGATGAAAATGCAGAGGTTTAAAACAGGCGGAGGACAAATTGCATATATTCGTTTATAGAACCATCCGTTCGTCCACTTAAAAATATTGATTCGTCGGATCCAATATTTGAAGTATTTACTTAAGTATTATAAATTAGGTTGTTTTAAAGATGATGATCACGTTGATCCTTCTATCTTAAAAACACAAAAATGTCACACACAATTTTCCATCCTTGCGCAAAAGTAGTAAATGTAGGTCTATATTAAAAATTTATTAATATTGCATTTAATTAAACTTTAACACTTTGATATTTATCAAAATTGACACAATTGATGAGAAACGTAAAAAAAGTATTGCCAGTAATACAAAAAACTGCTATAAAACTGCGATAAAAGAGAGAGTAAATATTTTTTTATCGTCGTTTATAAAATCGGCAAAAAATAAAACTCTCGAGTAAAGATTAATCATTACTCTTGGATTTTTTGTGATTTATCCTCGTTCATAAAATCGGGCCTTATAAAAATATTTTATCTTTTATGGGCGTAGTTTGATTTGTGGAAAAGTGTGATTCTAAATATCCGCACAAAAATTCGCACTCGAACAGTCGTCTTAAACGAAACAATTTAACATCACAAATTCGTAAATTTAGAAATTTGATGTGTTAGTTTGGTATCGTGAAAGAATTATAGTGGCTATTCGACGGGGCGTTTGGGGCTCTTCGCCTCATTTACACGGAGTAATTAAAAGAAATTAAAATGTAAACACTTGTCTTTATTAAACTACTAGTAAATTTATAACCCTTAACTGAACATCTAACTTACTTAACATAACCCCACATTTAAGCTTGTTCGAATCGAACAGGATCCAAACTCATCTTTGTATGTATTTATAACTCCAACCAATTCGATTTTGTCCTCGCCCCTTGACGCCATCAACCTCGTAGTTATTTTCTATGGTCCATCCTAATTCAACTTCATCTTTCATGACAGTTCGGCATCACCTGCTCACATTCATACTGTCATCCTTGAAAACAACCCCCGTAGCCAACGCCCCATTTTCCACCGTCGTCTGACATTATCTATTTTTAGCGATCCATTACAATACCCATCGTGCATTATATATTATGGAATCTGTGCATCCCGCGAGGTTTATTGTATAAAAATAAGAAATATTAAGTGGCTATGCCAAGCCCTATCCAAAGAGAGTACAACTATTTTAAAGTTATATGAAAAGGTAAAACTAAATTATACAATATCCTCTCATTTCAGGTACAACGACAGAGATTAGAGTTTTCTAAAATGAAAGAGACTATACTACGAGGGATTATCTGAAAAGCTTCCGACCTCAGCATGAAAATGGCAGCACTCGTCAACAAAAGTGGGAAGTGCGTTTGCGCATGCGTTGAAAGATAGTCACCAATATATCAGCCTTTTTTGGACGCCCGTTGTATTTATTTGTGAAAATGGAACAAATCGAGTTGTCATAAAATATTTACTTTTGAAAGGTAATACGCGAACGTAAATTAAAGACAAGTTGGACGCTGTATACGGGGACTTTGCACGATCATCACGGTGGTAAAATTTTGGGCAACTGAATTTGAACGTAGCCGTACCAGTTTGGGTGACGATGAACGTTCAGGACGTTCAAAAGCTGCAACCACTGACGATAACATCGCTCAAGTTCACCAAATGGTGTTAGACAACCGTCGAATTAATTAAAAGATTTAAATAAATTTAATCTTTAAATTTATTTAAATCTTTGGTTTTCTGAAATTGAAGCAAGAATTGTAATGATTGTAAATGATAATGCATGTTGTAGGTTCGATAGTAAGTAAGAGACTGGTTTAAAAATAGAAAATTAGTTTATTTATTTTTATGACCTAACACGAAGGATCATATTTGACCAATGGTTTGATTTTTCTGCCGTAGCGGCTGACTTTGACTGGCGATTCCGTGTCTGACGGCAGTGTCGGACTCGTTGACCCCCCACAACCAGGTTGACCCGTGTTTGTTGTGGTATTTCCCGTTCTTGATGACTCCGTTGATGGTATTTCAACCGGTGGTGTTTCGCTCGCTCGACTGTTTATTGCTTCGAATTCTATCGATGGTGAAATAGGTAATGGTATCTTCGCTTTAGTTGTGTGCAGGTGTATGTTGTTTCTTCGATATTTTTTACCATCCGGCGTTTCGACTATTACCGATCTTGGATTTCCAGTGGTTTCGACTACCTTCACTGGTTTCTACTCGCGATGATTTGTTTGCATTCTGACATTTTCGCCCATTTTAAATGACAATCGAGGTGTTGCTAGTATGAGAAAAAAAAAGATTTAGACGAAATAAAAAAAAAATTAAAAAAACATTTTGTGTTCGTAATAAAACATACGAACGGTGCAAATTTCACAGGATCCGTCAACAGGAAAGTGAAGCAGTTGATGATTTTTTACAAAAAATACGCGAACAAGTACAGAAATGCGAATTCAATAATAACGACGAATTTATCACCGACCAAATCGCGTTAGGAATCCGATGTGAAAATACACAGCAGAAGTTATAGATCGAAGACGAATTAACAATAGAAAAAGTAATTAAAATTTGTCGCGCGGCCGAAAGAGCAGATAAGCAAATTAATGATATAAATGAAGTGGGCTCGTCGGCAATGGTGAATAAAATCAACAAAGAATTCAAGTGCAGACGGTGCAATACGACGCACGGACCTAAAAGTTGCCCGGCATATAAAAAGGAGTGCTTAAAGTGTGGTGGCACAGGACATTTTGGTATCGTGTGTAGATCACGTAATAATAGAAAAGAAAGTAAGTCGAAATAAACAAAATCTCAGGAAAAGAACAAAAGTCAAAAGAATAAAAAAGTTAACGTCATCGAAAGTGATAATAGTGACAATTAAACAGAATCAACGGGTGACGAAACTGACTTTAAATTTATTGAAATGATCACCACGGTAAATTCAATAAGTGAAAAAAAGTGGACAGAAAAAGTGTGCGTCGGTAAATACGAGATTAGAATAAGACTAGACACTGGTGCATTTTGCAATGTAATTTCAAATAAAACGGCAAGAGCAATTGGTGCGGTCATTAAGGAAAGCAAAATTAAAAAAATTAAATCGTATGACGGCGGCCTAATAAATGTGATCGGACAAACTAAATCAAAGTGCCATACCTTACGAAAAGAAAATAATATCGAGGGGATAGTAATATTTGCGGTAATGAAAGAAGACCTACAGACAATCCTAGGAGGCAAAGACTGCGAAAATTTGGGATTTGTGAAAAGAGTAAATCAGATTGGGTGCTGCAAAAGTTTTGAGTATGATATGGATTTCATAGATAACTCAAAGTTCAAAATAATACCGGCAAGAAAAATACCTTACGCAATTGAAGAAAAGGTGAGACAAGAGATACAAAATATGATAAAACTTGGTGTCATCGAAAGCGTCAGCGAGCCAACGCCGGCAGTAAGCCCTATGTTGGTCGTAAATATGGGTAAAATTCGTGAATGCATGAACCCAACGGAATTAAACAAAAATATTATGAAGCGTATATATCCAATGAAAACAGTCGAAGAAGTGGCAGCTAAAACACGAGGCAGCAAATTTTTCACAAAATTGGACTGTGAAAAGGGATTCTGGCAAATAAAAGTGACAGAACGCAAGTCAAAATATCTAACATTTTCAACGCCATAGAGCAGATACAAATATCTACGCATGCCATTCGGTATATCATCAGCACCAGAGGTGTTCGCTGAGGTTATGAACCGAACTCTAGATGGTTTACTGCTGAAGGGTAACAGAATAATCGTGCCAAAAGCAATGATCCAATCAATAATGACTGAGGTTCATGCGGGCCACAGTGGCATTTCTACAACACTGCGCAGATTAAGACAAACATTGTTTTGGAACGGACTAAGTGTGGATGCAAAAAACCTACGTAGAGCAAATTGTGTGCAATTTGTCAACAGACCCAAAGGACGAATACAAAGGAGCCATTATTATTGCGAGAGATACCTGAATACCCATTCAAAACGGCAACTGGTATCTACGGACATATTCAAGTTCAAGGGGGACGATTACATACTGTTGGCGGACCACTACTCGGGATTTTCTGATTTCAGAAAATTAAAATCATCAACGTCGACAGAGGTAATATTAACACTAAGCCAGTGGTTCTCAGTCCATGGAAAACCCGAAATATTGGAATCGGACGGTGGGCCACAATACACGAGTCAATTATTTAGGGCATTCGAGTCAAAATGGCAATTCAGACATCGAATATCGTCACCATATTATCCTCGGTCAAACGGATTTGCGGAAAGTTCAATCTATTAAGGGAATATTAAAGCGCTGCTGGAAAGACGGAACCGATCCATACTTAGCAATGTTATTACTTCGGAATACTCCACGCAACGAAACACTCCTAGTGTTCACTCGAGTACAAGAGGATAAAAAATATCCGGGTTTTTTTGAGCTACAAACCGAGCGCACCCTATAAATCGGTATATTTTTAACTCCACTTTGTTTTGGATTTTTTCGGGGTTTTTTTGACATCTGAGTTTTGTTTTGAAAAAACTCAATTTTTAATAGCCGGCTAAACTTGATTCAATCATAAACATTTTCGTTAATATTTTATTAAAATTTAAACATCACTTTAGGAAATATATCACTATATTAAATTCACTGGTAAAGGAAATTGACGTTTAAAATACTGAACTGCCAAATTTATATGCCAAGCTAAAAATAAACGCGTTCACTCGTGTAATAAAAAAAATTGGGATATTTTACTGATGTGAAGTTAGTCGGGGTAAAATATGTCAAAAATATACCGATTTTTTATGTCAGAAAACCATCAGTGAACACGCTGATTGAGATCATCGGTTCAGCGATTATTCAGCCGTCAAACGCGAACAATTTTGACGATAAACATGGTAGACTTAAAACCCAAAATAATCAATGGTGTCACTGAAGAACTTCGAGAATTGAGAACGAATCAAAAATGATAATGCATGCTGTAGGTTCGATAGTAAGTAAGAGACTGGTTTTTTGGCGTTCATGTTTGACAGTGGTAAGTATATTGATTGTATCATGTTCACATGACAAGTTCATGTTCACATGACAGGAATAATGATTTTTTATTATATACAAGACAGTTTTACCAAAGGAAGTAAGGTGTTGGCCACTACATATTCTCTCCTCCATTTTTTTGTAGTGGGCAGTTTAGTTTGATTTCCCACTCAAAATCCACACGGTAACACTCCACATTCGTTGCGACTAGCATTACTACTTGGATGGAAGTTGGTGGCCTTTCCACTTGTTATTTCTGTTCTTTATGAGCAGAGCTGGCTCGGTGCTGAAACCCGTTGTTGTAATTGATGCTAGAGGTTGGAAGTCGGAGCCGACGATTCTATAATGAATAGTGTCTGCATCGCTTATTTATGCGTTGAAGTCACCCAAACTTGGAAATTTTGTTGAAGTTATAGGAAGAGATGGAACAAAAGGTGAGTCCTGCGATAATCCCTTTGTATTACTAATGTTCAACTTGACTATATCAATTTAACAAATTAAGTTTAGAAATTTTTAGCGTTTGATCCAATAAAATACGTTTCACCGTACACGGTACACTGTTTACGCCTGTACATAATCCTCGTCTAGATGTACACCTTTTGATGCGCTGTTACGACTGTGTGGTCGCAACCACAAATTATATTCACCTCGGTAGTTGTTTGTTAATTGTGCGCTGAACGCACCCGCGACGTTTTTGTTTTGTAGGTAATGGTAACCAAACGAAAATGGGAGAGAGAGAGAGTAATGCGCATCGAGTGTGTGTGCAAAGCAAAACATTCCATAAGAATGTTTTTCTTATATGCCTCTCGTTTACATCAATGCGAATTGATGGAAACGAGAAACAGAGAAGAAAGACAATTCTTCTGGAATGTTTTGCGCGTCGTATTTCGGCGTGAGAATTTTTATGTAATTCATTCGAGTGTTGATTTTGGTATGTAGAAGTCGAGTTAAATCTCAAACTAAAATTTTTCTGGTCTTCCACCATTATTGTTTTCTTGAAAATATTAAAAAAAAAATAATAAAAAAACTGAAAATTATTTTTGTGAATTGGATTTTGCCTCGGTACAAAATTCATAATTTGATGTGATGGTAAAATAATAAATCGACAAAAAAAAGTTTATTTTGTTCGTGTTATAAATTATTATAAATAAATTGAAAAGAAAATACGAAAGTGTGTTTAGTGGTATACAGTGGAAGAAGTCGTACGTGTAGAGTAATTGAAAAGTAGATTCTCTAACGCTTGGAAATACAGACAACTAAAATTTTGATTGGGCTTGCGCCGCTAGAATTTTATGAAGCCAACAGATTGTATAAAGTAGCTAGTCTCAAAATTTATTTGACGGGTGGCCAGCTCGTGGTTTCGCAGTTTTATTTTAAATTTACCGGTAGACGCCGTCACGTTTTACGATTCGACGGGGGTCGCCTCATATTAACAGGCACCTAATAGTAACGGGTGGCCAACAACAGCAACGTGGTCATTGACATTTTTATTTACGGTGAAAGCAATTTATACCGCAACAATCGGCCGGTCGAGGCCAAAGTATTTACCGGCCAGGGTGTGCCGCAACGGTACAGTACAGGGTGGCCAGTTGAGGTCACTCATTTTTGCTATTTAAGGTGAAGGACGCCCAATTTTTGTGGACGAAGGCATACAAAGCCCAACGAAGGCATACAAAGCTCAACGAAGGCATACAAATCCCAACGAAGGCAACAAAGCCCAACGAAGGCATACAAAGCCCAACGAAGGCATACAAGGCCCAACGCATGCGTAACACTTTACAGTACCCCATAAATAACAAAGGTACGCCTAATTTTAGTGTAGGACTAATGACTTATTAACGAGTGACCAACAACGTAGCTCAACAATTCTGGTCGGGGTAACATCGCTTCTAACGGGTAGCCAACCGGCTGTTCGTTTTTTTTATTTATATTTGGTATCGGGGAGAGGCCCCGCAACGACACGGGTGGTCAACCAAGGCCATTCGGTTTTTATTTACGGCGGGAAGACGCCCAACGGTCCGGGCATTGGTAATTGCCTGTGGCATGACGGCACCAAGGCCGCAACCCAATTTTTATCGGGGAGAGGCTCCGCAACAATAACGGCACCAAGGCCGCAACGTTTTTATTAGTTAAGGTACCATTTTTTTTTATTTTTTTTATTTTTATTTATTTTATTATATTTCTTAAATTTTGTTTATTAAATTTAAATTTGAAATTTTGTAATCGAGCGCTCGGTGAGTATTGCTCTCTCTCTCTCTCTCTCTCTCTCTCGTTCTCTCGTTTCGTGGTGCGGTGGAGGGGGAAGCTGTTTTCCTTTTGTCCGTTTTTTTTTCTCTAATCGTAAATAAAATGAATTATTTAATTTTTTCGGGTTGGTGTGATGAGGGGGGGGGATTCCCATCCTGTGTCGGCGTAGGGTAAGCGGTCCCTTGGTGCCCGCATCCGGATTCGGAACCGGTGGTTACCACCGTACGAGTTCGGGCGGATGCGCGCACCAGGGCACCTCTCTACCATTATGATTATTATTATTATTATTTTTTTTTTTTTTATTTTGGCTGTTCGTTCCTCAGGTTCCGGCCGACGAATTTCGGCGGAACTTCGGGTAGTATTATTATTATTTGCGGTTTTTTCCCATTTTTATAAATATCTGTATCATCACGGTGTAAGCCAGGAGCCATGCATGCCTCAAACCCCACGACCCTTGCACTTCTCGCTGAGAACGTAGCCAGCAAAATATCACCGTGGAGGCCTCTGCATGGGCTTAGTGAAATCTGCAGGTTGGCAGTAGCCAGCCTGTAACAGCGCGTAAACATTTTCCTAAAATATTCCTAATTTCCTAAATTAGGAATAGTTTAGCATGTAAAGTTTTTCCTAAAACTAAATACATCAAAGTATTAGGGAATATATTACACAAAAATAGCTACACGATGAACGATTGATTGCAAAGCTTGTTCAATAAATTTGATCAACACAATAGATTTTAATAAATCGGAATAAAAAATTATGAAAAAGATTGCATTTGCCCCGCCTACGAAAACTTGAAAATAAGCATATCCAAAATATTGATTGAAATGTACAGCTTCATTTTTTATTGTGTACTCGTGAAATATTTGATTTTATTTACATTCATAATTTTGCATTCCTTAAACTGACTTAGAATTCGAAGTCATCAATAAGCGAATATTTGTAGATATATATTGGTCAGTTTAAGCCGTGTAGATAGATTCAAGAAAATCTCTTGGGGATTTGGGGGTAATATTTGATCAAACTCCCAAGAATTGATGGCTTCGAATACATTGATCAAATTGTACCCCCAAATCACCAAGAGATTTTCATGAAACTGTTTGCACGGCTTAAACTGACCAATATCTATACCAATATTCACTTATTGATGCCTTCGAAGTCAAAGGTAGTTTAGAGAAGCAAAACTATGAATGCAAAACGATTCAATTGATGTACAATTCAATTCTCGGGATTTTCTTGAAACTTTTCGCATGGCTTAAACCGGCCAATATCTATCCACAAATATTCGCTTATTAATGCTTTCAAAGTATAAAATAGTTTAGGAAAGGAAAATTATGAAAGCAGAACGATTCAATTGAACTTCGAGTACATTTCAATTCTTCGGTGACGTTTTAGTTAATAATAATTTTTCAATAAAATCGTTATTGTTTTATTATTTTGTTTTTTATTTGGTTATTTAAGATTTATTAAGAATGAGTTTTCTTTAGTAAAGCTCTCGCTTGTTAATTATTACTAGTAATTTTTTAATCGTTATATTCAATTATTTTGTTGAATGCTTTATTAAAAGAATAATTCAAAGATTCACTAATACTATCAAACGATTTTAAATTTAGGAAAGTTTCAGGAAATTCTTTATCACCGTCACCTTTTGTAAGAAGCAATAGAGGACTTTTTATTTAAACTGTTTATTATTTCAATATAAATGGCATATTCTGTGTCTCTTTTCAGTGCCCCTTCAAATCTTGATTTCCATTGAGGTGGTACAACGTAACGAGCTCTTTTAATATGTTGGGTTGGTTACCTTGGGACGTTACATGATGCCATGTTGTTTTTGAGATATTTGTCTTGTCAGTTGTCAAATCCTATTTACTACAAATGTTTTAAGGCGTTTGGTTTTTCTTGTTGGACCAGATCTCTCAAAGCTGGAAAAATGATAGCTATGTGATGATATTCAAGCTGCATTTGATGGCAGGTGCGTTTTGGCTTGAAATTTGTTTGCCTGATAGTTGTGTGAGCTCGAAGTCTCGCGTAGTGGTGGCTTCAAAAGACCAAAGCGCTGACAGGCTTGATCGCTTAGTTGCGCTATCGGCAAGTGAACAATTTATTTAGGTCTGTTGTTATTTTCTATAGCACTGGGACATGTGAGCAATTTATAAAAGTCTGTAGACCTGTTTCAGTGAGCTATTTTTGTCAGGGAATTGTTAAATTTATTAAACCACAGCTTGACCAACTATCATGATGTGTTTCAACCAATTGTTTGTTGTTTGGTGTGCGAGCCTCTTTTAATTGTCGAGCGTCATTAGTTTATGACTTAAGTTTATAGTATTCAAATGATGCCTGGAGCATGTGATCCGGCTGAAAGGAGCATGTAAAAGGCCTTTTAATTATTTTGAGGATATTCTAGTTGACTTTTAAATTTAATCTGATTTGAATTGAATATTAAACCGCTTATTGATGAATTTAGAAAATAATGCATGATGATTCTGAAGGCGGGAAAATTGTGAAGGGATTATAAAATTCACGGATCCCTGTCATGACTTTTCATTATTTTGGAATTCAAGGATGCGCGTACGATCGGGCCAGTCATGACTGATGTATTTATTATTATTTTCATATCTATAAGCGGCATCTCGTTTAGCGTACAGAGTTCACTACGCAATTTCATTTTTTAAAAACATTTCCAACCACATAACAATTTATCTCTCCGATAATGTAAGCGTCTTTTAAATAGAATTTTGTTTCAAAACAAGAAGAAAAAAATTATTCTTATCGTTCGTTTGTTGGGAATAACATGTCAAATTCTTAGCCAAATCATTATAAAAACAAGACAAATTGTACACAAATCATCAGTCAAGTGACTTAATTCAAGTTAAAATTTTGTTTACAATTTTACAGTGGATTAAATAAATGAGAAAATGAATTTGGCAAGATTATTCGTTATCTTTGGGATTTTATTTATTGCCCTATTAGGAGAAACAGAAGGACGCCGTAGGTGGTTTAAACGCAAATACAAAACAATTGTAAGTGATATTTTATTTTAAATAAGTTTTCCTTCAGAGAGTTTGTGTAATTAAAAATTAAAAATTAATTCTTTGATATATTTTTAGGGCTGTGCCGGTCGTCGACAATTGAATACTGTCGTTGGCGTTGGCGCCAATAATCATCAAATTGTGGATGGTGATGTAGAGCTTCCTCATAACAGCACTGTCGGACGGAATAATCGTCGATCGCAATGGCGCAAACTTAAGTGCACTGGAGATAACTGTCCAGTAGTTAATAATAATTCAATCGCTAATACAAACGGTACGAAATGGTGGAGAAGATCGAGGAATCATCGACGAATAAAATGTAATAATTCTCGCAAATGGAGATTCAATAAAGTTGCCATTTCTGAGGGTCGTTTCAATTCGACACATACTGAGGTGCCACGATCACAAAATGTGGACGAACGAAAAGGCCGAAGAAACGGTAATCAAAAATGTAAAGGTCGAAGAGCTCGTAAGGGGAAGTGCCAAAGGACAGAGCCACACGGACACGATAATGAGGATGTTAATGAGGAGGAATTGTCAGAGTTAGACCATTCAGCTGAAAATCAGTTGCATAACGACAGAGTAACAACCACTACGAGTACAACCGAAGTATCAATTCAAGAGAATATTTTGTAGTGTATAATAATTGGATTTTCTTAATAAAGTTTTATATTTACAGTTAAACTATTAAATTGAATCGTCTTTCTTGTTCCGCACTACCAATCTGCCTGCGTACGAAAATCACTAGAGAAATACTTTAGAATTTATGGGTTTTATGGTTAAGGATTATCTGCAAATTACGTAACGTAGCATTACGTATATGAGTACATATAGAATTTCTCAGTATAAGTATATGAGTTGATAACGATAATCAGTGAGGATTGCGTTATGTTATTATGTCAATTTCAGACGATGCCTAAATCGAATGCGATTACAAGCAATTGCATTTTATTTTGTTTGTGCGTATAAAAGGCAACCTAAGGTGATTCCAGGTGTCATTATCGATTTGTGGATGTTAAACTCGTTCGCCTTGCCTAATTGTATGCCTATAGATAGAAGTTCCCTTTTGTTTGACTTGTCACGAAAGCAGATTACTAAATGTGAAGGTATAAATTTGTTTTGCTATTGCTCAATGGAGAGCTCTATACTTCTTTCAAGGTCACCATGTTACGTTAAGCTTCAATCTGCAAATGTAAGTTAATGAGTGGCTTAATATTTGGTAAAAACTGGGCCATGTTGCCCTAAAGTGGGTCTCCTGTAAGCCATCCTCACACTTGGTTATGATTGGATATCCTAAATGACAAGAAATTGTTTCAAAATGTATTAGTTTATGGACGTGAATTTATATTTCTAAGCATTACGCGGCTTTGCCAAATATAATATTATTCTGAGAGTTGTGTTAGAATAACGTGGCTTTTACATCAAACAAATAATACATTTTACGTTGTTGTTGTTTTTATTGTAATGGTTTTTTTGTTGTGATTGCTCCGTACATTGGTCTATTTCAGTATATCTCGAATTAAATACACAATCGTAGGAAATTTTTCCATTTAGCGTCAAAAATCTGTGTGACAACAACTATGATGATTCATACTTACTTAGACACAATCAACTTCCCAACCACCGATACCTTTTCTTTCCTTTATTTAACGCTGGATCGCGGATAAATTAACGAAAAGTTAATTGGTAAAAATGAAGTATAGATGGAGAATATGAAAGAATCGAATTCCGTAGACTAGGTAGTAGTTCGCTAGTGCTACATATATGTACATGGTATTGTTCTATATATAGACAATATTCCTATGTAAAATATCAACGACAGTCGCCGCGGCCTGATGAGATGACTGATGTTTTCAAATCAGAATCTCATTAAGTTCGAAACTTCTTGCTGCAAATCTTCCATCTATAATTCAAATTAAATTCTAAAATAATACATATTTGCCAAACTTCTTGCGACAAGTATTATGCATTCTGCATGCCGTAACTTTTGTCAGAATTTTGAATTGAAATAGTCACGAAAAATTTTTCTTTTCCGGCCCTGCATCATAAACGTAACAATTACGACAATTTTATTCTGTTAAGAATATCGTAGACGTGTTAATGCTACGAATGCCGTACATAAACTGCACGTTTTCCACATGAAAAATGAAACAAATTTATGGAGCGTTTTATTTGTACGTGCAACAACAGCGTGTAAGGCAAAAAACTAAGTAAAAATAAAACTACGATTTTTTTTAGTTTTTATTGTATTTTGTCGGGCGCTACCAACTAATACATAGTAAAGTCACCATTCCTGTTAATAATTGTCTTTCACTATCAACCAAATTCTGTGGGGTGGCAATCCAATGTTGTGATGCCCTTTTTGAGTTTTAATTCCGAACAGAGTATGCTATGGTGTTTTGGATCATTGTCATCTTGCAAGATCCAATTAGAGTTCTCCACTCTAAACCATTTATTCATGTAAAGTACGTTTATGTTCCGTGTGGAAACGATTAATTTTCCAAAACCTTGCTTGGTGAAGCATCCCCATTCATGGAGCTAGGGCGGGTGCTTCACAGTTCGTACAATTCTTGTTTTTGCTTATAGTTAGCCAAACACGCCTTTTAACATTAAAACTCCAAAAGAATGACTCATTTGGTAAACACAATATTCGTAACATCTTTGTTTTTATGATCATTCACCCACTTTAGTCGCTTTTCCATATATTTTTGTGTTACAAGTGGTTTGACTAAAGTGTTTCCATATGCCGTGCTCCATTATTCTATTTCGTATGGTTGTTTTTGATATAATAATATTCTTTTTCGCAAATTTTTTCACAGCTGCATCCAGCGCATATACGAAGAGAAGGATTTTCAGCAAATAACTGTATGATGGCTTATCCTCCTTTTATGTAGTGGTTCGGATTTTGCCTCTATCTGACAAATCGTCAACATTTTTATACATTGAATAATGTGGAATACTCTTCTCTACAAAGGTTTTCGACTTTTTTTGTATATTTTGCTGCACTTGCAACCCTTTCGGTTTGATCCTTTCGGAAATCGTTTTCTTCTAAATCGCATAAATCGCACTCATTCCTTTCATGTATGTTATCCACTAAACAGTTGCAGTTAAACTAATTTTTGTTTTAGAGCGTCAACGAAGAATCGATAAAAAACCGGTTTAAGCTCCGCTTATATTTGTTAATCTAGTTTTAAGTACAGTTATGCCGTACATGCTCATGTTGAACCTACTGTATGTGTGGATAAAGTTCATTCTTATTCTGTGTGACTAAAACGTAAGGTTTACGAGCTTTATAAATGTAACGCTTTTCCGTAATTTATACATTACATTTATGTACAGAGCGAAGTTCTAGATTCTTACCTTCTCGCGGTGCTCTCTGGATAATTCTAAATGAATCTGACATCTGAAAATAATTACCAAATCAGTGTCTGTTCTTCAGGCTAGGGGAAAGTTAAAGCTCCTGCCCCCAGCTTATCAAAAATCCAGAATTAAATAAAAGGACCAAGCACATACACGTACGATATCATTTCATCAGAGAGAGGTATGAGGATGAAACTTTCAATTTGAATTATGTGGCAATTTTATTAAAGTAGTGCTTTTTGGCTTTTTTAAAAGTAACTTGTAAGTAAAAGTGGGGGTATTGAAATTAGTGAACGCACTCCCTGATGAAATTTACTTAAAGCTGAGATAGGTTTGATACATTGTGTTTATGAAAATATGCACCGTGGTTTAGACTCAGACGTAGTACTCAATTGTAAGAGTCTTGTTCTATTTCTGACAGCGAACAAGAAACACTTTGAAATAGTTTTTCTTAGTTAGAATAAAATTTTGTTTTACACACGCCAGCATTTGTTTTATTTATTCCAATACGCTTTGGCCTGAAGGTTGAAAATTAACAAGATTTAGGTTAATTCAACCGACGTAATTTTTTTGATCCAGCAGCGAGACGGTTGTTTCAATCCGTACAAGCTCTTGGATAGCTTGCACACTCGTCGCTTGCACAAACGTTCTCGTCCAAATCACCGAACAGAAAATATGTTTTTATGTTGAACTACTACAAGCTCATTTGTTTTGATGCCACCAGCGCCAAAAATGCTCGAATTGATGTAAACTTAACCACACGGTTGAACGTTTCTGTGTAGTCGATGCCATAACTCCTGTGTGAACCCCCACACTGCCAATCGTGCTTTGTATTGATCAATGCTTCCATCTGGATTTTGGTTTAGTTTGTAGACCAAACGATCTTTTTGTGGATTGACCAAGCTCCACGTACCATTTAGGCGAATGCACAAAATATTCATTTGATAATTTGAAATTTTAAAAGTCTGTAATATAATACTAAAAAACCTTAATTTAAATAAATAATTAAATAATATTTAATTGAAAAAAATAAATCAAATTACAAAATAGCAATTGCCAATTTCCTTTTTAAATGAAATTGTATTATTCTCATTTCACACACGAGTATAGATACATTTTTTTAATATATGTACCTACAAAATACCTGCGAAAAACAGGGACACTATGATATTCTCATCGGTTTCAATAATGTGCGAGCAAGTTAATAGTACAACCGACTCTTTGAACAAGTTTCTTCAATTTATCATGGAACACTCTTAGTGAACCAGACGTTTATATAAAGTTTTGCATTAAATCGCTTAAGGGTGCCACTTTAGGGTAGTACAGTTGCATGTTATTCTCATCGGTTTCACCTATAAGGTACTGATCACTCAACAATTTAAAATAAATAATAATAATAATAAATTCATAAATTTTTCATGGAGCTGAAGGAAGCGATTTAAGATGTAAATTCACATAAACATCTGGCTCACTAAGCCGAGTTCCATGATAAATTTATGAAACTTGTTGTTTGAGTCAGTATTATTTTGCTCTCTTATATGAAAACCCGATGAGAATAACCAGTAACGCTATATTACCCCAAAGTGGCACTCCTAGGGGATTAAGGAGTTTGGGAAATCCATGGAAAATTTATGAAATTTGTGGATTAGGTCTGTGTTTGCTTGTAATTTGTGCATGTTTAACATTTTTTTAATTATTAAATATATGAAACTATATTTGAATCATTTTATAATGGCCGGTTGCATAGAAAAATGGCGGTTAGTTGTGCGCCACATTTTAATTTTTTATACGAAATCTGTTTTTTTTTCAGAAAAAAATCAACGGAAACTTGATTAAATATATTTTATCCCGTGGAAATATTTAGCTTGCGTATAAATATTTAAATGGCCAATTTTGATTGAATCAAGGCGGTGATACATGTACAGATTTTGCCTTTAAGGCAAAAAAATTGGCCTTATACAAAATTGAGAAATGTTCAATTTAAAATTTTTGCCTATAAGGCGATTCAAGATGGCCGAATTTTAACCAATCAGCGCGCATAATTTCTATGCCTTAAAGGCAATCTGTACATGTATCACCGCCTTTAACTAATCGTTAAAAATTTCCATGGTATAAAATATGTTTAGTCAAGTTTGTATTGAGTTTTTTGTTTTTACTGATTGCAAAAACATCATTTCATATAAAACATTTAACTGGTGCACAGTTAGCCGACCGTTACTCATTTTTCTGTGCAACCGGCCATTAGTGATAAATAATTTTAACAATCGATGTTTAAGTATTATTTAAAACAGATGGAAAAATTGTTTGTTAATTATAGTTTTGTTTAGCGGTAAACTTATCAACTTGAAGGTTGGTTTATGACAAACTTTTACAAATTTGATGTCGGTTTTTATGAAGCAGTCACTCGTGCCAAATTATATCGAATGCTTGGACAGCATCCAAGAAGACGGTGGAGCAGTATTTTTCTCTTCGTATGCTGACCTTATTTCTGTAGCTACTCGGTGCACTTGCTCAATGGCTCCGTGCTTTGAAACTAAATTGATGATTAGGGATGATATTTCGTAGTTTCGATTATCGATAATTGTTTTTTCAAATACTTTCGAGATGCCAGGCTTCGCGATCATTTTTATAGTTGACAGTTTTTAGCACACAGATATATCATGATTCTTAAATTGAATTGAATATTTGAGCCGATCCTCCAAAGGCTCACTCAGGTAGTTCTTTAAAAATTTCACCGATAATTCAATCCTATATACCCAGGGGCTTCCTTTAATTGAATTTGATGTGCAATAATAAAGTTTAATAGTGGTTTTTATCTAGAATTTCCTCTCAAATCTAATTGCTACCTTTTTTGTTTGAACCACGGTTTGGAATGATTACACTTTCAAGGTGATCAGCGAAGGTTTTAGCTACAGAAAAAAAAATATGTGCAGAAGTAAAGCTACATACAAAATATTTACTCATTTTTTCTTAGTAAAATTTGGGGGGATGAGTGATCGAACGTCGTAGAGGAAAGATGTGTTTTTGTCTCTCCTCTAAATAAATAAATAATTTAAATGTGTTTTAATAAATTAATTAATTAACTAATATTATATAATATATATGTGTTCAAATAAATAATAATTTTAATATTAATAATAATAATTGTGTGTTCGTAATAATTAATAAGTAAAGTGAAAATGATCGATCATTTACACTTTGAAATGTGTGTACGCGTTGTTTTTAGTTTTAAGTTTAATGTAGTTTTTGATTAAACAGTTAACTATTTTTAAAAAATAATCATATAATAATAATTAAAAAGTGGTGTCCAGTGGATGAAATGTTTTTATATACATTAAACCGTGTTGAAATATTTGTAACGGCATATATTTCTACGCGAAGTTTATGTCGTTTTAATTTTTCGATATCGATATGTATATATTTGCATATTCAGAGAAGAAAATGGAGAGAAGTATCCTTTTAATATATTTTATTATATACATAAATGTTATATGGTGATTGAATGGTTATATATTGTGGGTGTGTGTGTAAATACAGTGACGCTTCGGTAAGTCGAATTACTCCTTAAATCGAATTTCGATTTATGGTAGGAACATTTTTCATCAGTTTCCTGTTTAAAAAATATATATACATATATATGTTTAATATCTAATATGTGTATGTACATATGCTCGGGTAGTTCGAATGAAATTGGTTTTTGATTTCTTTTATTCGAATTTTCTGTATCTTAAGCATATTATTTTGCAAACTAAATGGATCGACTTGTAGAAGTTTTACTGTATAAGCGTACTAGGAAGAATTCAAGGTGTTGGTGTGCGAATGGATGTTGTTTATATGTAAATAATAAATTTCTTTATTCTTGAAGCTCTCTTCGCTCTCACTATTCGTTAAGCGTACTAGGAAGAATTCAAGGTGTTGGTGTGCGAATGGATGTTGTTTATATGTAAATAATAAATTTCTTTATTCTTGAAGCTCTCTTCGCTCTCACTATTCGTTTTGTATTTACACACAACGATAATTGTCTTAAACGTATGGAAAGCAAATGTGTGTATGGATGTATAGATGTATGATCCACGATATCCCTTTTTCTACCAAAAAAAATACATAAATTTGGCACATTAAAGTATCAACCACACAAATGTGCGAGTATAAAACATAGTATGTAATGTCGTTTTAGATAAAAATTTCGCTTGATTATGTAGGTTGGTTCAAAACACATATAAAAATAAATTTTCTACAAAATCCTTTGTCTTACCCACACAATTGTGTGAGCAGGCAGGAAAATTGATATGGAAAAGTTGGAGGGTATAATATTGCTCATGTAAATGTAACGTCAGTGACGACAACATACATGTGATTACGGTTTTTTTTTATAATTTTTTTTAAATAAACAGATAATAAATGTATATTTTTTTTCTAAAAAAAAAAGCTTATTTAAGTTTCATAAGTATAGTTGAAGAAATTTTTTAATTATTTTCTTATTTTCAGTTAAAATCAAACAATGTTTTACTTAAATAAATCATTCAACAATCTTGAAATCCACATCAACTAAGAAATTGTGGCCTTCTTCAATTTGTAACCAAACCCATCAACTACATATTTCTGATAAGAACAGAAATATTTAACACTTCGTTTTTTAACTAGCGGAAATCGTGAAATAACGAGAAATAAGGTCGAGATTTAATTTTGATTTGTAATTTAGGGTACATCGTCTGTTTAAATTGATGAATTCTTGAGACCACAAATGTTTTTGAAAGTTGTGGATCGAGGAGGCATTGCTGTGATATCGTTGATAGTGATTTGTGAGCTGAATTTCTTTGTATATATCCCTTTCTCAACCAAAAAAAAGGGCCATTCAAGTCCAAACCACACAAATGTGTGAGTAAAAAATCATCATCATCCATTACATGAGTTTTTGATAAAAATTTCGCTTGACTTGAAGTACAACCAATACAATTGTGTGTATAGGGATAGTGTTTTTCCTTTTTTCGGACGAAAATAAGTGTTAAAGGAATGCACAAATCTGTAAGTTGGTTGAAAACACATACAAGGGTAAATTTTTGACATGGTACTTTTGCTGTACCCACACAATTGTGTTAGTGGGTACTTAAAGAGATATACAGATATTTAGACGTAACAATTATTTCATAGTGGCTTCAGACAGGTACATATTGTTTTGTTGGTAAACATATGTATAAACAATTTTACATGTTTTTGCTAGCAATGTGTTATGTGCTGTGGTTATTGTGTGATTATGGTTTTATGTTATATACTCATAATTGTTCTATCCCTATTTGCCGTCGTTTTGAAAAATTTATCTCGACGGATTGTTTTCTCAAATGTTTCGACCATGGAATGAAACGTGGGGTGTACGCAACAAAAAAAAACAATTGTTTAGTTAAACCACAGATAAGAATTACTATCTTAGATGATGATCTTTCCTGCAGCCGCGACGTGTGTGAATCGGGGATGTTTGATTTGCATACCCGGTTGTAGTGGGGTACGATGGAGTTTGGAGCGGAGGAGATGAGATGCCTAAACTATTTAATGTATAGCTCTCGTTCATTTTAATGTGGGGTTTCATAACAACTGTTTTGTGTGTTGGATGTGTGTTTAAGTGTGACACGGGCGAGGAAAGTGGACGTATGCTGCCCGTTTATTGTTGTCGATCGTTTGGGGGTGTCTCTTTCTCTTGCGTATGTATTTGTATTAAATGTGGGTGTGTGCGTGAGGGGAGTGTTGTGTTGTGTTTGGTGCGGTTGCATATCTGTATGTGTGTATATGCGGTCGGAGGCGTTTTTTTTTTTTTTTTTTTTTTTTTTTTTTTTTTTTTTTTTTGTAAAAGAGTTGTTGCAGTTTGCTTAGAAGGTCAAATTTATTTTCGCGTTTTTTTTATAATTTTGGTTTATTTATTATTTTGAACGGTAGGGGTGGGAAGAAGTAGCAGAGCGGGAGCGGACAGAGAGGGATTTACTCTTGAATGTTCAGTTGAGGATCGTGGAACTTACGGACATTCAGTTGTATACGATGGGTTATAATAAAACTCAATTTTATTTTATTGCTAAGAAAAAAAAACTCCATTATTTTTATAATAGCCTTCAATCGATCTGGCATCGATTCTACTAATGTTTTCGTTGTTTTTGTAGGAATTTTATGTCATTCCTCAATAATAGCTGATTTTAATTGGTTTTTTTGTTGAATTGAATGATTTTCTTTCATTTTCCTTTCGAGATTGTTAATTGGATTTACATCTGGGCCTTGAGGGAGGGGGGGAGTCTTAGTCCAATCACTTTTGGACCCTTGAAAAGACACCATATTCTAACAATCCATGCTTTATGTTTAGGATAATTGTTCTGATAAAAATGAAAAATATTTTCTATATCCAGTTTTCGAGCCAATTCTTATAAATTTTCCTTTAAAATGTTAAAATAATTTACCTTGTCGATAATCCCATCAATAAATCCCAAATGACCAACCCCTTTATGACCTATAACACCCCAGAACATTACACTATTTCCACCGTGTTTAAACGCTGGACATATATTTCTAACATTACAATCTTCACCGCGTTTTCTCAAAACTTTTTGTTGCCTTTTACCTCTTTGAAATATGGTAAATTGACTGTGATTGACAAAAATCACATTTTTGCAAAATTCAATACCTTCATTTTTATATTTTAAGGCAAAATCTACTCTTCTGTATTTTCTTTACTAATAAAAGGCTTCTTCCTTGCTATACGTGAAAAATAACCATTTTTCTTACAATTCTTTTAACTGTAATGGGATTTATATCTTTACCATTAAACCTGAAGAGCATTTTAGTTAATTCTACTTCGGTTAACTTAGGATTTTGTCTTATTTCGAGATTAATGAACTTTTCATTTGATGGTGATATTTTTCTCGGACCTTTTGTGCTAGGTGTATTTTGTTTTCGGCCTGCTTTAAAATATCGATCATAAATTTTTGTCCTGTTGATTTACAAATGTTAAGTAGAAAATCACTAACGATCATATTAACCGACGTACTTTTAACCATTTTGAAAGAATACAATCAATTAAATTACGAGTGTGAAATAAAATAAATATTGAACTGCACTGATTGAATAATAAACAAAAAGCAAAGTAGAGAAAATACGCACTAAAAAATTATAGCTCTTCCGTATGCTCAAGTGTTTTTCCGTGAAGTCGTATACGACTGAATCAGCCAGGCTACACACGATTTCAGCTTCTGATTTCAAATTAAGTCGTCATAGATTTTTATTGTTAATTTAGACCCTTATTTTGTATTGAAACACCAAATTTTTTTTTGTATTGTTTTGTTCTGTTCTATTTCTATTTTTTCATTTTGGATTCAGCGAAAAATTTAATGTCACAGTTAAAACGGATATTGCAGGTAAACGGGGAAAGAAAGGAAGGTGAAGCCGGACTTATGTAACCACATGTACCATGTGTGGAATGGCTCAATGTCTGTAAGTTTTGTGATCTTCAGATTGGTATCCTTTTTGTTTGTTTTTGTTTTGTTGAATTATTTTTTTTTTGTCAGCTGTCTAGGATGGTTGATGGACTAGGATTGTAGGGAGGATCCGGAGAGGTTTTCGTTTTCTTATTAAATTTCAACACTTTGATAGAAGAGACGTGTACGAATAAATGTTTCTGGCTGGATGTGTGTATATATGTATATATATATATATATATACAATATATGTATGCATGTGTTTACATATGTATGTATACATGTATTTATTAGATGCACAATTGAATGTTTTTATTTATAATTATTTTAGTTTATTATATTATTTTATTATATTATATATGATTATGACTTTTTTTTTTTTTTTTTTTTTTTTTTTTTTCTTTATTTAATTAATAAATGTTCATATTATTTAGGTTTAGGTAAACAGCAATATATTAATTTATTATTAATTTTCAGGACATATACATAGGCTTGTGAAATAATATTTCTTTGTAATATTAATTGCTGATTGTCTAGTTTAGACTTGTATTGTCTTTGTGTTACTAACCATCGTCTTTACCTAGGTGTATGTAATCGGGCCGACTGAAACAATCAATTTTGTTTAGGAAGTCGAAAAGTATCAATATAGTATTCAATTTCAGGTGATTTCCAGATACATGTGAAATAATAACATTTTTTCTTAGGTTGCTGTTTTAAAGAAGCAATTGTTGATGATCAATACCATCATTATCCATTTAACCTATTAAACCTCTATCCTTCCCCTAGTAGACTAGTTTTGTGCTGTTTTTCTGGACCTTACTTATATTATGTGTAAGTTAATTAGCAACTCTTTTAATTTTCATTACTATAATGAATTAATGATCACTTATTTGATACACATTAATTATAAAGTATTTGCTAGGGTCAGTGAAAATTGCCGAATTTAATTGTCATTGCGGCGTAAAACAAACTCTTTTCCGTATTTCTTTCTAGATCGATAAAAATTCAAATTTTTAATGATTTTAGATAAATTTTTATTTTCTGTCATTTTGCGCGTGAAAATCATGTTTTAGTATCTTGTTTTTATGTATCTTAATAACTTGAACCATGAAGAGTAAGTAATAAGGTTGAATATATTGAATACAATTAAGTAGTCAATAATAATCATACAGTTTGTTTTCAGGTTTAATAATTAATATATGTTTACTGAGTTATTTGGCTAGTTTGCAGTGGATTTATTAAATGCTAAGGGTTTTAGAGAAATTATTAATAATTTAATGTTAATTATTAATATAATTCAAATTATTATTATTATAATTCAAATAACTATGGTTTCAGGAAATTATATTGTAACTTGTGGAGTTGTAGAGGATTAAATTAATAAATATTTATATTATTTAGGAAACCGGTAGATTAATTAAGAATTAATTTCAGGAATCTTTAGATGGTATGAATTAATATTTCTTTTAAATATTAATTGCTGGTTGTGTAGATTAGAATTGTGCTGTCACTATGTTACTAACTAGTGGCTTTACCTAGGTATTTGTAACCGGGCTGTTTTAATGTATTAATATAGAATTATATTACAGAAATTTCCAGATGCACGTGAAATAATATTATTTTTTCTCAGGTTGCTGATTTAGTGAGGCAATTGTTGAAGATCAAAGCAATACCATCGTTATCCATTAAACCTATTAAACCTTTATCCTTCCTCTAGTAGATTAGAAGTAGATTAGAATTGTGTTGTGCCGTACGATCGCTAGGTGTCTGCAACCGGATCGTTCCGTCCCAAAAAAAAAAAAAAAAAAAAAAAAAAACCTTTCCTATCCTTCCTATTGTTATGTGTAAACAGGCTGTAGGAATAGGCCCGGCGTTATCCGGGACTCTTGGCTAGCACTTGGTTCTACAGTCCAATCAATCAATCAATCAATTTTTTCTTAGTAAAATTTGGGGTTACGATACAACTTAAAAACCAAACCAAAAACCAAATACAACATTACAGTTACATGCTGATCGAAAAACATAAAAACAAAAACGTTACCTAAAGCTAAGGAAACAACAAACGTAAATCCGAAGAATCGAAAATTCTAACTCCACTATTTACGTGGTGAATCGAGTTTGAATTCTGGGGTTACATTGAAAAAAAGTTGTGTGAAACTTTAGTATGCAGCTTTACCTCTGTTTATATATTACTTTTCTCAGTTCTTTAGCTACTTCCTCGTCACGTCTAGCCTATTCACCGTTAGAAAGACGAACTGAAGGGTTTGGTTGCTGAGGCCCTTTAAGGTATTTAGTGACCCTCCATAATGAAGTTTGGGTCCAAATGGGAGATCGTTTTGCATATAATCCATCTTGTGTTTTTGTAGTAGGCTTTAGTGTTCGCAATACCGGTAAATTAATTTACAGATTTATCGATTTTACAGATAAATCGACTAAAATTTGCTTACCATCATACCGGTTATTCATTTCTAAAATGCCGGTATTTCGGTAAATATTGGAATTACACAGCAGCAGGCTTAAAATGTATTCGGAGTATTACATGTGCGAGTGGACGACAAAGCGGGCTACACAATCATTTAAAGAGCCAACACCATTGTTGACACACATTTTGCACGAATAGTGCGTTCATGACATAGTGAGTAAATTCGGAAAAAATTCCATGGTAACACACAAAATGTATTAAAACAACAACAAAGTTAAACAATTTCAACTCGAGTTCGGAACTAGTAGGCGTGGTAAAAGCATTTCAAATAATTTGATTGGTTTTGAGTTCGTTAGCGAGTATGCAAATATTTATTTCCTATGTCATGAACGCACTGGAAAAGCGAAAAGCGCAAGGTGAGCAAACCGGAAAAATATAGTATTGGGCATCTTGTTTGTATTAGAAGGCGAGATGCATGCGCATGATCTTGTATTGATTTTTTGGATTGACGTTTCTATGCGTAAACATTTCACAATTTTAGAACTAATTCGAATTATCATCATATTTTTGAATTAAATTGAAAATAATTCACACATTTGAATATTAAAAATCCTAAAACATAAAATATTATTTCATTCCACCGCTGAAAAGCAAGCGAATAGAAGAGGTGAGTAGACGTCAGTATCAAAAAAAATAAACCGATTCTACCGGGAACCATTTATTTTGGTACCTAAATATAAAATTGTGTATTATAACATACACTGTACATGTACACAAAATGTTTGCTCACCTCGTCAACTCGCACTGTCGTTTTGCGTACAAAATTGATACACAGATAAATAAATATAATAAAAAGAAAAACAATTCAACAAGTGAAGCCTGCCATTCCAGTAGTTTTGCACATTCAAGTAATATTTACAAATAACAAAATAATTTAAAGAAGCTGTTGACAATAATTTAGAAGTCGTAATCGCACGTCTAACTGCACGTGATTGCATTTTAATAGAATTTACACATCTTATGATTTGCAACAATTACTAAAACATAAAGGATATAAAAACATTCCGAGGTCACCGAATACGATAAACAAATGGCACTAGAATATGGTTAGTTGATACAAACTAAATTGAAAAAGAGATGTGTTTAAGAATAAACCAAGGTGAAGCTTTTACCCTCACTTTCATCGTTTTCGATTCATTTTGGAATATCGGTCTAATCCGAATTCAACTGTCAATGTCAGCTAAAAATGTTGCCAGTGGTTTTGTTACCAAACTATTTGGTATTGCTTGTGCTTTGCTCACGGTATCCAACTGGCCATACTTAAAGTGGTATATACAAGAGATGATTTTGTGGAAGAAGAAAGTTCAATTGACTCTAGTAATAGTAACATTGATATCAATTCCGTTGAAGAAGATTCAGATTACGGGAAACTGATGATTTCGAAATAATAATAAAAGATCAACACTGACTGCCAGACCCGTTGGAACAGACTCCTGATGATGCAGAATTACAATTGTTGTCAATTATAATGGCCTTGTTGACAATAAAACAGCTGTAGAGGTATTATGCCGTAAAGATGTAATGTTCATGCTCGATCAATTAACTAAATAGATTACACCCTTCAGCGAGGAACTGAAAGAGGCTCTTATTTTTAGAATCACAGAAAGACGTACAGTTTATTCCGATGCATATTGATCTTATCTATTTGAGCCAACGATTTTAAATGGGTTAGGAATTTATTGAATATTTAACAAAAGCAATTGTTTAGAAAATTTGCGTACAATATTACATATTTTGCTTACAAAGAATTGGAATTCGAAATGGCTGAAGCGAACGAAAATAATTCAATAGAGGAAATTGAGCCATCATCACAGGAAATACCAGCATTAACCTTTAAATGAAAATTGGATTTGGCAATAAAAAAGACCAGCATCCAAGTAACTGATCAACCAACTATTATCTACAAAACGAGTACTGGTTTGAAATATATTTAAATATGGTTCATAAATACATTTTGTGCGTTCGACCAACAAGCGTGGACTGCGAAAGCTCATTATCTAGCTGTACTAATTGCAACAAAATTTAGATTCAGATTGAACTATGATGTCTTAAATATAATGTGTTTTTTGCGAGTGCACTTCGCCGAACAGAAGGATTTAGATACTGTTAAAGTTAGCAGAAAGTTTCCAGCCGAAAGATAATGCAGATAGTGTCTTGAATACAGCAAAATCAGTCATGAACTCGAATTTAGGAGAATTTAGGATCGAATTACATCATTCGGGTGAAGGAGAAATTATTTCAGTTTATAGGAATTTAAAAATCGATAGGAGCAAGAGTATAAAGAGAGTTTAAAAATAGTCAAGACACTATCTGCATTATCTTTCGGCTGGAATCTTTCGGCTAACTTTAACAAGGTAGGATTTAGAGATTAACCATTCATAATCCTATTATTCAGAGTATTTTCTGAATTTAAGTTAAAATGTTTTTAAACAGCAATCGTTCTCTTTTTCAATAAAGTAAATACAATTTTCGAATAAAATTAAGTTCATTTATTTTATTTAAATTTTCATTATACGTAATCATATATTGGGATTTACCGGTAAATTTCATAAAATATTTGCCGTTTACCGGTTTTTCAAAAGTTGCCAAATTTGCGAACCCTAGTAAACTTTGCAGTTTTCTTTTCGCCTGGTTAAAGTTGTGTTTTGCATCTGGCGATCGATTAATTCGCCAGATGCGTCTTATGCGGAGTTTCTCTGTTAAATTATTTTCTATTTTAGCAGATATTATGATGTGCCTTGTATGTTTGCTCTTTGGTTTAGGCGATCATTAAAGTTTTCCATATCAATGATTATATCTTTAGCCGTCTGCAGTGTAGACGTCAATTCGATAAGCGAATTGAGGTATAACTTGAATTCCAACTAGTTAGTGAAGGGCTTCGTTAGATGGTTGTTTGTAGAACATGGCTTTTAGTCAGCTCCGTATTGCAGTGCAGACCGGAGAATAATCAGAAAATAATTCTAAAATTGGTTTAGCCTGGATTATTTCTCTGTTTATTTTACCGGTCACTGCAAAAACAAGGACGTCAGAAATTGTTGATCGATCATTAGGCCAATAAGTTGTCACACGATGCGGTATCGTAGTGGTCTTCTTGAATAGCATTCATCAATTGACCTCCCCTTGATGTAGTCAACCTTGAACCTCAGCAGGTATATTTGAGATTAAACTCACCGGCGTCGATAAAACGTTGAATATTGTATGTATATTCCGAAACGTTATTATTTGGATTATATTGAAGCAAATGAATTGATTTCGTAAGATTTTCTATGGAATATTAATTCATGAAAAACATGTATTGATTCTATGAAATTTATTTTCTTAAACATTATTTAATCCCACGAAAATAATACATTAAAAAAGACATCATTGCAAATGAAATATGCGCATTCGAATTCACACACACCTAAGAAAATGTTACATAAATTCGTATTTTCACAACATAGTCACGTTCCATTTGCGTTAGTAAAGTACTCGCAAGTACCTCTAGCTACTCAATTAAACTCTTTGTTTTCCTATGTTTTACTTCTTATAAAAGTTGCGTTCCATTGAACATCTACTCACAAGTACTTTGCTAATGCCAATAGAATCCGTCTAATATGTCTATTGTAACAACCAAACACTTTGACAACAAATTTGAATTTGATTTCCGATGAAATATTTTTTCGTTCCCTGTCACTCAGAGAATGCCATTGTATTTGCTCCTTTTTTGCTTAATTGCTCGTTTTTTGCATACTGTTTTTTTGTGTGCTGTATCCATTTTGTTTGAACCAAGCTACACACGATTTCAGCTTCTGGTTTCAAAATAAGTTGCAATAAGATTGCGTATGTTTTGTGCAGTAACTGTAGAACTTTTAAAGACACTATATTTTTGCGTTTTCGTTTACCTATCTGTTTCCAGGAAAAAGATTAAACTTCTAGGAACTATTTTTATTACACATACTTGATTTTAATGTAATTTAGAAAACGCAAACTAATTTTAATAATTAGATCTGAGACAAGATTCACTCAAATTGCAGCAGATTGCACGAAATTCACTGTTTATATTTAATAAAACTGATCTCATCCAGAGAAGAGTTGCATATAAAGTAAGGTTTATTTTTATTAATTGAGAATGATAAAATAAAGCAGGATTTTCGAGTGAATGAGTGGGAATTCAGAAGAACTCTTGAATTCGAAAATCAATGGTGAGAAGTGTTGAAGTTCAAATTGACTGGGCTGGAATCGTAATCTTTGTTGTCCTGAAAGAGAAATAAAGAATATGGAATACGAACAAGGAATAAACAAAACACGTTTAATTTTATTACATCTTAAATTTTTATTTTGAAAATAAAAAATGTTTGTTTTTTTCAGTTCTAATCAGCGCAGCATTCAATTTATATGTAGTTGTAATTTGTTTGTATATTTATATCGTGTGTGTGTATATATATATATATTGTAAAAGTACATAGTTATTATTTTGTTATAGTCTAATTAAAAATCTTATGGCCATACAAAATATTCTTTTTAAAATTGTGTCAATAATATCATCGGATAAAGTATTACTTTGTTTCTTATTTATTTATTAATTAATATTGGACAAAAACATAAAATTACAAAAACAAAAATTTAGAAATTATAAAAATACATAAATTAATATCATTATAATAAGAAAAATTGTAATAATTAGTAATAAAAAATTTGTTTGGTGGTGTTTTACTATATAAATAGTTAATAGTTTGTAGCAAAAAATGTTTTTTAATTTAATTAAAACTATAATTTAATGATGTGCAATTGGTATCATTTTTTCGGCTGCTGTTAGTGCTGGCGGAAGTGGTGCATCAACTGTTAGTACACCATCTTTACTAAGTGACGATCGAATTTGTTCAGGATTAACACCTTGTGGTAGTAAAAATTCACGATTGTATTCTCTATACACGCTCTTTGTATCGGTCTTCTCTTCGTGCTTTGCATGTACCAATAATTTGTTGTCAACTGTTTTTACAACAATTTCTTCTGGAACATATTGGCTTACATCAAATCTTAATTTTAATACTTTACTGTCGCCGTCACCCTGTAGAAAGCAATTATAAAAAACAAACAATTAGTAGGTTCAAAATTAGCAAAAATTACTTTCTAAACTTACTTGAATTAATGGGGAATTTAAATCTGACATGTAATTTGCTCGTGGCATTTGCTGGGCTAAGGCGGTATTTTGACTGGTGCTGTGGCTGCAAATACATAAATAACACAATAATTTGTAAATATTTGAATACAAAGTAATACTATTTTATTAAGTGTAATCGCACAATTTATTCAATATTCAGCGATTACATCACCTCTATTAAATAATTGTGATAAAACTAGCTGAACCATAAAATTAAATATTATATGTACAACTATATGCATAAATAAAATATAATAATCAATTACGTGTACTTTGCTAATTAAATTTAAACGTAAAAATCACAAAAAATATTATTAAAATGGAATTTAATCAATTTGGTATTGTGGCAGATTGACATACCATTAATTAGTAGGCAACTAGAACGTGCTACCAAATTTTGTCTTTAAAATGTACTAGAAAACAATTGAAGTATTTTAACAGGTTAAGCGTTGCTGACTGAGTTATATATTGATCAAACATGCGGCCTTCAACACTATGCAACATTAAATGTTGAATTGTGTTGCATGACATATTATGGTATTTTATTATACAATAATGTTAATGATATGAGTCTGTATATCATATATGTACTTGTATAAATATTTAATTAACATTCAATTAAATAAAACAACTCTATTAATTAAATATTTAAATTTAGTTTTAAAATGTAACACCTCTTCAAATTTTTATCGCTACAGACATATTGTATATAGAATTTAAATTTGGCGTTTTATTAAGTACCCATTTTGACATGGATTAACATCTGGACAATTTTTTTAAAGTAGGTTAAAACTATAATTTAGTCATAAAATGCAATTAAGACAAGAAAAATATTATTGAATTGTTTAGGCGCCGAATAATTTCTAACTAGTTTACTAATTGGCGCCCAGCATGGGGTTTGCAGTATAATCGTATAACATATTGCTTAACAACTGTTTATCATAAGGATTTAAGTACTGTGACTAATGTGAAAAATTAATGAGATTAACATCTTAACACATAATGATAACACCAATAAAATATTACACCCACCAAAAAAAGTTATTGTCATGTTTTGTTTAAATTTTAAGAGTGACATCAAAGAGTTGCCTCGGAAAAATTCCAATTATATTACACATATTAATGATTGTGTATCACATATAGTTACCCGATTAATTCATATATTGGACCATGGCCAAATAATTTCACAGCGCGAGGTGTATATAGATGACCTTCAATTTAATAAATTTGGTAAAACTGTATTAAAGAGCAGCGTCTAGTGCAAAATCGCATCATTCGTACTTTATTCATTATTTTATACCATTTAAGGAAACGAGCAGCAGTCTTAAATTGAAATGTTAATTGAAGGTCAGGAAATAATGAGATATCGCTTAAAGTGGGGCTCACTCAAGGCGCTCAAATAGGTGAAAATCTAAAATTAACACTGAATAGTCTGTTACGAATATTCGCGAACATTATTCTTAACAACAGACTAATGTGTACCGTCGCGCTTTTAATTTTTCTTTTGTATAAACAAGACATATTTAAATTTATATTTTCTTTAAACAATGTGTGTTCCAAGCCTCAGTATTTCAATCAATAACAACCTATCAAATTTCTAAAGAAATACTATTTTTGAAAAAAGAAATTTCCACATTTTCTACTATGAAGACGGATTACGACATAGAGGCCAAATGTTATTTTAATTAAATTCATAAGTAATTAAATTTAATCACCTTAAAATCTGATTTAATATTGCTATTGAAATCACCCACCCAATATAATCCACCCACTTTAGTAGTTTAATTCAACCTAATGTTACACCTAATTACAAGGCCTTTACTGTATTTTATACATATATCGTTTTGACCATGTTTGTACTTTTTGATTCATGCGCTTCATAACTACATAAAAATAAATTCAAAATTTCAAGTCAATTGGAATTTATTTTGAAAGAAAACTACAAAACAATAAACAGGCCACAGAAAGAGAGAGGGATAAAGCAAAAAACCTACGCTTTGAAAATTTTCGTTATTATAAAGATTTTCAGTTTTATGTATTAGATTTTAAATAATTATTTGAAATTTAAAACAGAATTAAAGAAAATAAAACAGAAATATTTTTAGAATTATGACACATAAAAATAATAATTATAATTTACATAAGTGAAAATTATACAAAAATAAAAAAAAAACATCATTTCGCACTAGTCTTGTATGTTAAACATATAAAACAAGTCCCGGAATGTGACTACATGTATGGTTGCATATGAATTATTCATTAAAATGCAATTGTTTTATTATTTTTATAAAACAAATGCATAGAATGCCATTTTTATGAATTTCAATTTGGAAAACAAAATAAAAACAATTGAAACATTTATCGTGCAATAAATTGGAAACGAAACAGCAACACATGCAGGTGAATTTACGTTACTGTTACAATATAAAATATATAAAGTACCATCGGTATAGTAGAATTCTGTGCAGTTAATTAAAAAACCTTCATGATTTGTACACAAGCTATCAACTTGCAGAGAATTCTCAATACAGATTCAAATATTACCTTCGGGTTGATGATTTTTTAGTAGTCGAACTAAACGTCATTAAGCATTATTTTTCATTTGACAAGAGTGTTTATTATCCATTAAAGAAGCGCAATAGAGGAAGTAATGTAAGTAAGAAAAAATAAAATATTAGTAATAAATAAAATTACCGCAAATTTTATAACGCGTCATGTATTAAATATTAATTATATTTCAGATTACCGCCAACGTTATATGTTGCAATTTAACAAATTAATTAAAATATTGATAATTTTTTGAAATGTACGAGTATATATTATTATGACATAAACATTTCCGTATATACATATTTTAATTCTAATATGGTATACTCGAACATTATATAAAAATTTATTAGTCACGCTTTATATAGAATAGCCAAAAATAGTCAATTAATTACATGTGTAAATTGTCACCAAGAAAACATCAAATATGACGTGATACCATGTGCTTAATTTGCATAACCGTTGCGTGCCGAGACACAAAATCCGGCGTCCTTTTTATATAAAATATCCACGCAACAATTATAAATGTGAACAATAAACCGATCGTATACATAACATTTTGATTTATGATCATATTTCGAAAACTGTATAAAGTGACATAAACCGTGTCGATCGGTGCAGATTAAAAAATAATTGAAAATGAAATCAGTTACGTTATATAAGAATTATGATCACATCTACATTATTTAGAGTATACAGAGATGATTATTGTGTTTTTCGTGTATAACTGATTATCTATTAATGTGTTTCTAAAAATAACTACATGATCATACTATTTGTGAATTGTGCAATGTGCAACAAAGTTATCGTTAAAAATTAAATTTTCAAATCACAAGTGTACCTACATGAAAATTATTTATTTATTTTGGAGAAGCGTTTAATGCCAATAACCTCTATATATGCTTACAGTGTATACAGTCATAGACAAAACAATTAATATAAAACCGGTAAAATGTAACTTGGCCCACGAATATTTTTGTTTAAAACAATTATTTCAAATTTAAATAAAGCGAGATATTCGGTTATATGTACATATATAATTTAGGTTAAGTTCCATTTCTTCTGGAGGTTGGAAATTTTATTGTACACGAAGGTGTAAAATGTTCTTGAATAAACAAATTTAGTAAAATGAGCATAATAAGCCTATACGATAGTAAGGAATTGAAGTTTTTTTGCTTTCTTATTTATTTACCTCTTAAGGTATTCTTCAAGAACAATATGAAGGTGAATATACATTTAATTTAGTAGTGTAAATATTATATACAAAAAATGGTACGAAGAAATGGGAATGTACAAAAAAGTTAGTCCTAAATAAAATTAATTTTAGAAATACATAAATCTACTTGTCGTATTATATATATTAAAGCAAACTGCTCTTTCTTTTATAATTTTTTTTTTTTACCTTGAAGTTTTTTCAAAAAAGTTTGATTCACGATTTATGAGTTCTGATCTAAATTTAGCCATTTCGTCTTCCATTTTTCTCATTTCAGCATCAAACCGCTCACGAATACTTGAAAACTCTGTATCAATAACACTAAAATCTCCCAATTTGATTGGAATATTTCTTTTATTTTCTGCCATTTTTAACAATTTAAATTATTTGTATAAATTAATATAAAAAAACAAGCTACAATTATTTGTATTTATTTATTTTTTTTAACAGCACTAAATATTTTAGAACTTATCACAACACAGTAAATTTTTCAACTGAATTTTATAATATTATGTGAGACTGTTTTCTCCACGAATATCTTTACAATACTAATACTTTGCGCAACTCACGAATTATATTTAAATATGTGAATCTTTTCATAGTATTTTGATATTAAGCGATATTCTACAATACATTTATATAGATGCGTGTATACATGTGGTGAAGTATTTTAATCGGCTCGTTGAACGATTTTTTTATACGAATTTCTAGAAGATTTGTTATTCGGTTATTCGCTTTGTATTATTTACATTCGATAAGTTTTGGCAAAGTATATTTTCTTTAGAAAATAACGTCATACATGACTACATACAACCAATGTCGCTGCTGCCTACACATTACAGAGTATATGTGTAGGGTAAAATTGTAGGAATAACTTAATACGACACCCCGGTTGTATGTATATATGTATGTGAACGATGGAAAGTAAGAGAACCTTTCTGTAAATATTATGACACAATGTTTAAATTTGAATATACCATGGTAAGCTCATGCGCATACTTTGCCAATATGTAAACTCACATTTTGGCGTTACATACAGTAAGACTTGTTATATTGAAACCTTGTACGGACGCGACACAATAGGAAGAAACAACTCATTTTGTCATTTTTTCAAAACTCTTCCGGTTACGCATTATAAATGGAAGAATCCGTCATTGACCTTGAGTAGGTTTAAAATCAAATTAAATATTTTCTGTTGAAAATAACCCTACAAACACAAAAAATGTGTCATTTCACACCTATCAAAATAATTTTGAGACTATACCTGGTTCTTCAGAAAAGTACTTAAATTTTATTTTATAAACACTCCATTTTTAGAGTTATTTTCAAGACATTGTAAATTAGTCACACTAACGCTAATCAATTTAATAAATACACTTTTAACGAATTATTTATATAATTTTCAACTGTTTAAGTATAATTCCATATAATATGTAATATATCGCCATAAACCATAAACGGTTATTACAACTTTAATTTGTTTTAAAATATAAATAAAAGGTCAACCCTGTAAAAAATTGTATTATTTTTTACAAATAAAATAACTCGCAAACACCAGAATACGATTTGCGGAATAAAAACTTCTTTAAATTCTAAGAAAAAAAATCACAAGTTGCCCAATTATGTGTTTCCTAGGGTAGCCAAACAGAGCCACAGGTAAAACTGTTAGAATTACGATATTCAATTTATATGTACCTATACATTAATTGAACACTTCAGTGAATTTGCCAATAAACTAGATAGCCATTCTCTTGCAGTCTATTTTTTTTTTCTCAGCGAATTGGAAATTTATTACTTTTTTCTAGTATTTTGGAAGTTTTTGTTCCCCAAAGTGTTTTCTGGCATTGATACTTTTTATTAATACTTCTTATCCCAAAAATGGCATAAAGTTGACTTTATAACAGAAAAAATAAAATATAAATTGATTCAATCAATATAACTGGGGAGTAAGGGGCATCGATCTAGAAGGTCAATATACCAGCCCAAAAGTCAACCTCACCTGCACGTTGTGCTCCCTGCTAATTAACCAACGAGGCTCTGGCGACCGAGAAACGGCGGGATAACCGTAAACATAGCATATGGTATACACAGTCATTAAAGCAAATGAGTTTACAACAAAAAGGAATTTTTGCCCCCAGGTTGTACCCCAACTGCTCAGTTGGTTAATCCACCCTCTAACAAGGTTAGCTCAAAGGATTCGCTCAGGTTAGCTCAGAGCCAACCATTGCAAGTTCAAAAATATCTGTATCACCACCTAGATAAGCACAGTTCGCAACTAAGCAGGAAATCGAAAATGTTGAACTACAGAGAAGAATGAGTGAAATAGAAAAAGTGGCATCACAACCTAGCAATGAAATTGCTAAGCTAAAGAAAGAAAATGAGGAGCTGAAGAAGACCAGACTGATAGAAGTTCTGGAAACTCCTTTTACTAGCTATAACGAAATCAGCACAATTGCCTGTGTACTAACGCTTAGTTCCATACAGATGATGTGGGACTTGCAAGAAAAACTGATTGGAAGCACAAACAAAAGTGATGACCATGAAAATAAGGGAGAGCAGAATTCTCGCCAGAAGTTGGGGAGCACTTGCAAGCAAAAGCCAATGAAACTACCGAACCAGTGCCAGTAACTCAACAAGACCAGCAACAAGAACAACGCAGGGTTGTAATGAAGACTAAAGCTGTACTGCCAATTAATGTGATAGGCATTGCAGTGTTTGCGAATGTTCAAGCTCTAATGCAATCGGTGTCTGCAAACGACTATGGAGTGGTGACACTAAACAATAATGTTTGGAAGATAAACACACGAGATCCCGATGCATATACAGAGCTTTAGTAACAAAGCTATGAAGGTAGCAATAATAGAGAAATTAAGGTTATGGCTCGAGGTCTTCATTCCACTTGCAAGAAGGAGGTTATAATATAGAAGATCTCAAAATGAAAGAACTGCAAAATAGTTAAACCAAGATCATTAAAAGGGAGCTCCCACATTAGACGTACTTGCACCACTATTCATGCCCACATCCAACAAAAGCTGAAAAACAACACGAGATTAATACCTCAATGCAAGAAATGCCAAGGTGATTACCACTCTGAAAGATATTACAGCTGAGATGTCAGGTGCGTAAAACGTGACAGTAGATACAAGGAGGATGCGAAGTAACGATACAACTGCAAAGAATATGAAATAAAACACGCCATTTGACTCAAAACACTATAATGTTATAAAAGATAGTATTCCAACTACAACTAGAGTGCCGGCACAACCAGAGCCTATATAGGGGCAAAGAAGAGATCCAACTGGCAGATAATGCAGTAGTTAAGTAATACTACTAAAATAAATCTTTTGGAATGGATATTCCGAAGCTATAATAGACGAGAAGCTACGAATGAGCTTACATCAATCTTATATTAATCAAATGAACAGAACATTTACGAGTAGAATTGTTATTTCGAACGAGAATGGTTTACCACAGCGTGTTCCAGAGCTAGGAGGGGGGGCGGTCTAAGTCCGAGATTCAAACCTCCTTGTCGGTGCTCTCTGGGTAACGCTAAATGAATCAGGCGGTGTAGTGAAGACGAGCAGGGGAAATTCTGTTTATAGTCATGGATACTATACATGTCAGGGCGAGTTATTGGCACCCTAAAACCAATACCAAAGCAGCGTCCGTTCTTCAGGCTAGGAGCGGCTAAAGCTGGTGTCTGTCTTGTATCAAGCGGCTCGCTATATAAATGTGTTCAAGGTATGATTGGATGCCTTAAGATTCTCACCAGTACGTGACCCACACACGTAACAAGCAGGTTGAGCGGCAGGCCAACACCCTGCCGTCATAAAAACAATTAAGTTATGAACCCTAATCAAAGGCCTCGGATTACGATATCGGATTCATCACCAACTCGACCTCGGAAATTGTACACGGACAACGCTTTAAAAATGGGAACATAGAACCTGCTTAGCCTCTTTCGTTTTTCCCACATAAGAGAATCCACAAAGTAACATGGAGATCGAATAATGGTAGAACGGAAAACCAAATCAATCACGTCATGGTGTCTAAGAGACACTCCACCAGCATATCTGACGTTAGTTCCGACAGTGGTGCGGACATAGACAGCGATCATGTGCTTGTCATATTTAAATATAAGTAAATATAAGTGCAAACTAGCCATCTATACGTTCAATAGATAAGCACAGAAAACCGTTCGATGGAATGTTGATGCTCTAAAAGAACAAGCGTCACTGCAGAGTTACCAATCAGCTGTCACAAACTATCTAGAGCGGCCCAGCAACAACAAAGAAGCTCCTTCTAACATCCAGGAGCAGTGGCACACTATACAGTCAGCTAAACCACCGCGGCGCAAAACACTATCGGAAGTAGGCCTCCGAGATCCCGCAATGATTGGTTCGATGATCAATGCCGCCTGGTCATCGAGAAAAAAGAAAGCTTCGTGGAAAATGGTTGGCCCGCAACACTAGAAGCACCCAAGCAGAATATCTCATGCGTTGAAAACATCAGCTTCCAAGCGGAAGTAGGAAATTCAAGTTACTGTTTTGCTAATGCCAGGAATCTCACTAAAGACTTCCACATAAGAAAAACAGCCATCAAAGACGGGAATGGGAAACCACAAACGGGAAGCCACAAACGTGGCTGATTTTCTCTCAGTATGGCAAACCTACTTTCAAAATCTGGTAAATCGGAATGACGACGTGACCCTCATTAGAGCAATAGCTCCTCTATGTGAAGAGGTCTTTATCGAACATCCCACACTGGAGGAGTAGATGCAGCTAAGATTGAAAAAATGGCAAGGCACCCGGTCTCGATGGAATCTCCGCAGAATTAATTAAGCTTGGATGCGCTACTGCCGGAGAATTGAAAGACAGCGCTCTTATGTCCGTTGCATAAAAAATGCGACCGTTTTAAATATGAAAACTATCGTAGCATACCTCTATTGAACGCTGCTTACCAAGTGTTGGCTAATGTTGTACTTGCCGGACTCGCCGAAAACATCATTGGCGACTATCAATGTGGTTTTCGTCCCAACCGATCGACCACTGAGCAGTGTTTCACCATGAGGATGATCTTAGAAAAATGTTGGGAGTACGACATAACCATACATCAACTATATATAGACTTTCGACAGGCATATGACAGTATAAATCGCAACAACATGTAGGCCGCGCTCATATGCCTAGGAATTCCAGAGAAACTCGTTTCTCTGTCTAAGTTAACAACGTCTGGGTCTGTATGTAGAATCATAATCGAAGGAACTGTGTCAGACTCCTTTGAAATAACATCTGGTGTTCAACAGGGAGATGCCCTCGCGCCTGTCCTATTCAATTTGGCGATTGAGTACGTAGTGAGGAAAAGCAACATCGAAACTTCGCGCTGTATATTTAATAAATCAGGCTAAATTCTTGGATATACAGATGATATCGTGCTTCTTGGCCGAAGACCTAGCGGTCTCAAAGACAGTTTCGTACCCCTCGATCGCTGCACAAGAAGACTTGGTTTGGAGGTGAACAGTAGCAAAACGAAATTTGTATCAACACCCAGGAACATCTCATGGCGACCACAACTTCGATAGCCTTGAAAATTTTAAATACCTCGGGTCAGTTGTAACATCATCGAATAACATGCAAGCAGAAATAAAAGCCCGAATCTCCTGAATTATTGAGATCTAGAAATCTATCGCAGTCCTGCAAGCTAGCACTTTATAAAGCACTCATAAGACCTGTGCTGGCTTTCGGAAGCGAGAGGTGGGCCATGGCCACTAACGAGTGTAGATTGTTATTTACCTTCGAAAGAATGGTCATTCGTTCAATCTTTGGTCCCATTAAAGTTGCGAACAACGAATATCGGATTCGCATGAACCACGAGATAAAGCAACTCCTGGTAGGTTGCGATATTATCGGATTCATCAATTCTAATCGAGTTAGATGGCTCGGCCACGTTACAAGGTCCCCACAACAGCGGATGACCAATAAAGTGTTCCATCAACAACCAGCCGGTGTTCGTCGTAGAGGAAGACCCCGACTGCGCTGACGTGACGACGTCGAACAACTGGAGGACGAGACCGATGGACCGAGACAGATGGAGGACCATAGTGCGGGCGGCAAAATCCCATCATGGGATTTGAAGCTAGAGAGAAAGAGAGAGAGAGAGTTCCAGAGCTAGAAATTGTTCTAAACTTACAAAAAATAGATATATACGTCTTGTATCGGAAAATCATTAAACAGCATGTTCATTTATTGAAATACGTGACTATGAGTGCTACCATGCTATCATTAATCAGTAGGAAACGTTAGAGGTGCATCTACCGTAATTACTAAAAATAAAACAGAAATTATGCAAGTTAAAACCATAAAAGTTGAATCAATCAATAATAGGATCAATTTCCTTGTCTCCTCTGTTTACTGTTCCCTACACCACTAATTAAAAAAATACTACAGTCGACTTTTAAAATCACTAGGGCTAAATTTTATCGTAGGCAGTGGTTTTAATGCAAAGAATACCTATTGGGGACCTAGACTTACAACCTCTAAAGGTAAAGAGTTATTTAATGTAGCTCGCGAGAACAACTGTGAATTTCACCAATGCCTCCTAAACTACAGGCCTCGTACTACTCTCATGCTTCGCACATGACGTCAATTTATGTCTAAACCGAGAGAGCACCATAATAATGTTAAAATATTTACACTAAGAAAACAACTGCAGAAAGCAACAAAAACATCGACATAGCGTGTCGTCATCATTTGGTGTAAACGGCATGTAGTTTAGGAGGCATTGATTTCACTCTGGCGTTAAACAAACATACTGGCCTGTAGACACACATAAAATACCTACCAGATCTTCTTGACGTCTTTGTAACAAAAAGAGTTTTAGAGCACTAGACGTGCATCGAAAATAATGAAGAACTATCGTCTGACCTGAATGATAATAAAAAAAGATAAGCAGCTTGGGAAAGTTTTCCGATTTATCACCAAAGCAGAATCATGCTCCGCAACACAAAAATATTTTCAATTTTCTGTGTAACAAATTAAAACAACTAATAAAGGGAATAAAGAACGAAAGCATAAATATGCGACTTCGAGGTCTTTTTGAACTAAAGGATGACGATTACTCGCTTAAAGCAACGAGGGGCTAACAAGAATCAAAATGCATGTGCCACCTACCAAAAACGATGACGGATCCTGGGCTTAAAGTGACAAACAGAAAGTCTCTCTATTTGCTGCTTATTTGGAAGATACTTCTCAACCGCTGCCGAGACAAACAGCAAATGAAAATAAACTTAAGTATCAGAAAAACTCCAGGTTATGACTTAATTATTGGGCAAATTGTGAAAGCCATTCCCGAGAAAGCATTGCGTAAATTTGTTCAAATAATTGATGCAGCCTTTAGATTAAATCAGCAAACTGATTCCGGTCATATCAAAAAATTTTGAAAACTGTTGCTGAAGAAACACAAACCTATAATAGAAGAGAGATGTTTAATTCTACCACACCAATTTGGGTTTAGAGAAAATCACTCTACAGTTGAAAAAATTCACAGAATAACGGATGTTATTGAGGATGCACGACAGAATAAGAAGATATGCTGCAGTATTTTCTTACATGTAGCTTAAGCTATCGACGAAGCTTGACACCAAGGGCTTGAATTTGAACCGCGTCGAGACCTGCCTAATCAATTTTTTCAAATTATTAAACCCTACATAGCAGATTGACACTTTAACACTAGATTTACCACACCAGTCAAAATGACTGATTTTACAATTTTATTTTCAAATTACTACTTCACCTTATTTTTTCTTTGTTTTATTATGTTTCAATTAACTAATGAATGAAGTTATAATTAATATAATATATTACATTTACAATTAACCTAACTGAAGTAATTTATCATTTTTTTTAATATAAAAAGACCGGAAACCCCACCAACTAAGACCGGTCATTTTGATTGGTGTCGGTAGAAATAGGAATGATCAAATTGTCGGTATATCTAGTGTTAAGCCTAAATAGTACTCAGCTCGATTTCACGTAAAATTTCCATACGATTTTACCAACGTGAAATTAGAAATGAAAAATTCCACTTCTGTTTTCATTTTGTAGTACTCAGTTCACCTCCGAAAAAATCCAAGTGTGTTCAATAAATCAAAAATGGTGCGCATAAACTCTCCAAATTATTTTCATGTGAAAATAACATAGACATAATACTATATACATACTTAGATCAGTAATGTGCTTTTTCTCCATATAAAATCGTCAATTTCATGCGTGGACAGTTACGACGAGATGCATATATAAAACTCTATTTATATCTCTGTCTTTTGTTTCTCTTTCTTATATCTCTGTCTTTGATTCATCCACAACTTAAAGCTTTTGTTTCTGGTTGTTTGTCTTTCAAAATAGAATTACATATTTGAAAATTTTATGTAATTTATGATGAAATTTGTGTGTTGAATACAATTTGTGATCAAATTTGTGTGTTACTAAAATAAATGTATCGGAAAAAAAAAATATTTGTTGTGGATGATATGAATTATGCACAATAGATTCCACCAGTCCCGTACTGAAAACGTTTTCAATTATATATGTGGTAACGAAATGGCTCATTTTTTTAGTATTTTGAATATTTTAATTATAAAATATGTATAATTATAGTTAAATGCGATTCTAGGGTTAATTAATTATGTTGATAACTGTTAAACAGTGAATAGTTCGGTTTTATGAATTATATGGAATAGTTGAATAGCTATTTCGAAATAATTTTATTGTATAAATTCGATTAAGTATTTTGTGAAAGACTCATGAACCAGTTGTAGTTTAAAATAATATTATAAAATTCTTGAATGTTGATAATTATTATAGACAAAATTCTTATTCTACAAGTAATTAACTCCATTCATATTCGTTATTGAAAATTCGTAATACAGTACTGATTATTTTTTGACCATCTCTTTTTTTCTTTGAAATTTACTAACTTGACATTTAGTTATTACTGTGGCACTATTCTGGTAATTCCCTGGGAATAGGGAATTGGGGAAAGATTTTATATGTAATTTTAGTTCAAATATTTTTTTTCCGGCCTACTAAGGAGAAAAGTTTGGTGTAAATATTTATAAATTGGGAATAGTTTTTCCATATCTAAATTGGCAGGGAACATTATTCACAATTTTATTTTGTTTTCAAAAAAATTACCACTAGATTTTTACCTCAGTATGCCACAAAGAAAATTCTAAAATTGAAATTACATATAAAATCTTTCCCCAATTCCCTATTCCCAGGGAATTACCAGAATAGTGTCACTGGTCTATATATTATTATTAATGTCTTTGGAAAATAATGTCTCGGCACATTATTTTCACGCGAAATTTTGACATTTGTTTGTGTTTGGAATTATACCACAAATCTATAAATTTTAATTAAAGTCAATTTAATTTAATTTATTTACGTAAAATAAACAAATTCATTTATGTATGTCTACAAATTTACACGTTAAAATTAAAAATTCTCCAAATAAAATTTCATTTCTATTTCACGCGAAAAAAATAGATTTTTGGAGACCGTGGTAAAATTTCATTTCATTTTGAACTGAGTACTAAGCTTTAGAGGCAAATTTGAAAACGAGTACGCTGAACTAAAAAGAATATCAGCAGATATACAAAAAGGTAGCGTACTTGAACCTATTCTGTTTATTTTTTAAACGAGAGACTTACCGAATATTCAAGGTACTAGAGTAGCAACATTTGCAGACGATTCAGTTATCCTAGCAGTTGGAAAACGTATTTCGGAAGCAATAAGCAAACTGCAAAATGCAGTTAATACTGCGGGCAACTGGACTAAATAATGACGCATCTTATTAATTGAAATCACTATCAGTTCATATCAACTTTACAAACCAAAATGTAAACTGTCTTCCCGTGGTTCAAACCCAATTTCGTAAGATGGAAAGAACACATCAAGAAGAAAAAAGACGAGTTAAACATCAAATATTGGAAAATGTACAGGTAGAAATTCTGAGCTTACAATACGTAACAAATTACAGGCAAATGCTAAAACCACTATGGACCTATAGTATCCAACTTTGGGGTTGTGCCAAGTAAACTAATGTACAAATGATACAATATCCAAAATAAAGTGCTGCGAGTGATTGTGAATGTCTTGTAAAATAAGTAACCATTAGGCTACTCATCTTAAACCGAGAAACTAATTTAAGATACATAGATAAATTACTATAGATGATCTCTGAATCAGTTGTAATATTGAATAAATAAATAAATTTATTAATTTAAAACAACTCAATATAGCTGAAAATAGGAACAATGTGGCCTTGGCTGTTGAGAAAAACTTAGCTCTCAACTTTCTGTTGAGAAAATCCACATCATTTCAATAACGTTTTTAAGTGTTGATTTTCGCAAGCTGTTTCTATATTTTAACTCTAAACATTTTAAGTCAGGGCCAGCATTCTCGCAGACACATTTGGGTAATTTCTTTATCGAATTAATTATGGATTGAGGGCACGTTTTTTCTACAGTTTATCTTCATCTCCTAAAAATGTGTTTGTGAGCCTGTTCAGGTTTTCCCATAAGAAATTGGGAATTTATGACGCTGCAAAGTTTTTATTCCCCAGTGTATTCGTCGTTATAAAAATATCTAAGAATTCGAATCCATTTGATTTATGCGAGCCAAACTTACACTGGTTTGCATACTTATTCAAATCTTATATATTAATACGCTTAATTTTTAGTTTGTACACCCTTTTTATCCTATTTCCCGTGCGCGTATCTTAATGAAACATATATCAGGTGAAAGGTATTTTTTCATAGATGTGCAGAATGTATGTTTTATTAAGGTACGTGAACGGGAAATAGGTGTAAAAGCCAAGAAACATTTTTCCTATACTGTACCTCTTATAAATTAATCAGGACGCCAGAATGCCATGACAAAATATGTTTGTATTGAACCGTCATTACATCACCGTGACAATACAGAACAAAACAGAAAACATAAAATGATTCTACATACATACAAACATTTTGGTGTTCTGTCAGTGTAAAAAGACAATTTTGTCATGGCACTCTTTCGTCATGACAAAATTTTGCGAGTGAAGATTGACCATAGTACTTACACAAACATAATATCTATGGAAAGTTTGGAATAATCATTTTCGTCCAATTTCAGGCAAAAGTTATTGGATCTCTTAATTTATGCGAAAAGGTTAAGCTGGAAGTTTCGTCCCGATATGCGGTTGATTTGTGTCCAAAATATATTTCGTAACCGGATAATTTATTAAGCTCTTAATTTCATGCTTGAACTAGCGTGAAGTGTTTCTGCTTTTTGTGTGGTGGTTAATCGACTATCGACTATATAATCTACATAAATACATTAGTTTAGTACGTCACAATTATTCATATACAGATGAAAATAACACACAAATACAGCGGTCCTTTTGTACATTTCTTGCAATTGTGTGCTTTTCCCTTTTGAGATTTTAATATTTAGCAATGGTGCTTTCGACAACATGTATGCGAGTGCAAATGAAGACCTGTCAGCAAAGGTCTTTGACGTTGACGCTCCCGATGGGTGTGGCAAGACATTTGTATTGCAATCACTCATTGCATTTGCCAAGGGGCGTGGCTTGGAGTCCATTTGCTCCGTCTTCACTGGATTCGCCACGAGCTTGATGGAAGGTGGACGTACGCTACACAACATTTTCAAACTGCCGGTTCCAATATTTTTCCAATATTTCCAACATTTTCAAACTGCCGGTTCATCAATGAAGGCAAACTACTCTCACGCTACCAAGTTGAGAAGCGCGCGACTCATCATGATAGATGAGGCCAGCATCATGCCAGGGGTCGCGCTTATAATCAAAGACAGACGTGTAATCGATTTCGTGTATGGTGACATCAACACAACACTAGCCGAGGGCACCATCGAGGAGCACGCCACCCTTGCACCCAAGAATGATGATTGTGCGCTAATCAATTAGCAGGTGCTTGACCTCCTGCCCGGCGGACAAGAAGTCAAACTTAGTGTTGATAAAGTTGAGAGTGACGACATGAATGAGGAACTCCGCCTACATGTCGAGTTTCTCAACAAGATTGAAGGATCCGGACATCCGCGCCATGTTATCCCGCTAAAGGTAAACGCCATCGTTCTTTTGATGAGGAATTTAAACACTAGCAAGGGTCTTATCAATGGAACACGCATGCGAGTCGCAAAAATAAACCGTTACAGTCTGGAACGTGATTTGCTGACGGGCTTCTCAAAAGGCGAGCGCGTTCTCTTGCCACATATAAAGCTCTCACCCTCGGAAGGCACCTTCTCATTTAAAATGTCTCGCCTCCAATTTCCCGTCCAGCTCGCGTTCGCCATAACCATCAACAAGAGTTAGGGCCAAAGCTTGAAGAAGGTAGAAGTGTACTTTCCGGCCCCCGTATTTGTGGCCTTTTCACGATGCCGCTCATTTGACGGACTCAAAGTGTTTATGGTTGAGACAAGCGATCAATCAGCTGATCGGGACGTGCGCATTACAACAAAGAATGTTGTTTTGTAGAGATTCTACGCATGTAAATTCATATTTTATTATCCTTTTGTACATTTCTTATTAAATATTTAATAGCGTATATGAATTTACTTTATTTTTGATAAAAGTGCACCAAATTTACATCTTAATAAATCTTCTTAATCATTTCTTAACCAAAAATTTAATAAAATGTAATCACGTGACTGATTATTCAGTCACAGGCCAGCTAGTATAAAATAATTACTTTTAAAAACTAATAATTAATAAATTAAGTAATTACATAATAATTTATTTTGGCTTTTATGTATCCGTTTTCTTATAATGTTCTTCACATATTCCAGTTTGGTAAAGTCTTTTACCATTTCTTAACATGGCAATTATCTAATATCATTCCAATTTTTCCAAGAAATAGGTGCAGAAGAATAAGCGTAAAAATTGCTATAACAGGAAAAAGTTTTCTAAAGAATTATTTTCCTCAATGCACTTTGGGAACGGGGAAAAAGTGTTAGAAAGTTTAAAATGAGAGGGATACTTGCAGATGTAGGTGGCTCTGATGATTTTCTCTGAAATTGTTTAACGATAACTATGCCGGCTTGTGTTATTTTGTATAACTTGATGGTGTTATCAATGATGCTGGGTTGATTGCTAAGAAGAGGTGATAAGAGGGATCCCCCTTTTCTATCAATCGTCTCAAAATTATTTTTATATTAATTTGCTTCACGTTAAGTTATTATTCAGAATATATCTCCTAGCAGGATTCCCGTAGTATCTCCAGCATATTGATTTGTTTTATTTCTACCATAGAGCAAAATATACATAAGAGGACTCATGTAGACTTTCCGAGGTTAATCTATTTTACTATTGGCAATCTGTATAAGCCTAACAAGAACAATAAACTATAAAATAACTATGCCGCTATTTTTATAAAATACGTATATATGGATTAAATATAGAAAAAAATTAAATTTGTGTATATAAATAGTATATCAAAACTATAAAATAAGATTAACCTCGGAGAAATTGGCTTATAAAATGTCCACTACTTGTTTTCTCTTATTACTCGATGTTCCTACTTAACGTTAGTCAATTTGTAACGGATAATTAAATGACACACCATTGCAATTATTTCTAATTTGTCGGTAGTCTTACTCTCGATATATACTCCCTGCGATGATCACCGTTCCAAAAATTACTTCGTATCACGATTTTCTGCAGACACTTCATCTAACATCGAGGTCTTAACGCGTTCGAAAGTCTTCATTACCGTAATTGAGCTCGATTGATCATTCGAGTCCTGCGGATTAAGCTGGTTGAAGAAACTCATTTTACTGGCGACATATCAAGATGTCAATCCAGAAAGAGCCCAATTTGACCTCTGAACCCATTCGTTGCCAGTGTTGGCATACTACTGGTACTGCGAATCGAATTTGCCTTCCCAAAGATAAGCAGCTTACCAATTTACTTATTTCACAAGCACATTATATTATAGTGTAGCGTCACGGTGCTCCAGAGCCAACTGATAGCCTCTTTTCCATCGCATCGTGTTACTCCTTCCAGACTGCTCCTGCACAGTGATCAGATTATGCAGGTTCAATATCCATCAAACTACATAAAGACCGTAGTGGAGCATCGATAAAGGGTTACATCTGTATTTTCGTTTGCTTATCCACGAAAGCACTACACTTGGAGATAGTGTTCGAGCTCACCACAAATGCATTCATCACATCGTTTCAAAGGTTCATCGTGCGAAGATATAAAATTCAAAGCTTATATATATAGGGTGTTTGGCGCGTGGACCGAAAAAATTGTTTGGTAAATTGGGGAGGTCATTTGGAAGGTTTTCATCCCACAGAACTGATGCCCTAAGTGTCACGGTAACTGAGATATGATATTTTTAATTTTTTAAATCATCCAAAATCTCCCCTTTAAATGGCCATAACTTTATGATTTGTGAAAGGCACGAAATAACTTTTATTGTATTCTACAATGTGATTTTATAAGTAAATCATTATTTAATACAATTGGTTTAAGAAAAATGTCATATGGGCTTCCAAACCATAAAAAAATGTATAAAAGTGTGAAAAATGTCACCTTCTAAATTAATTTACAAAACCTAAAGGTTATATGGGAATTAGCTTTGTTTCAATTCTCTAGTGCATGCCCTTTCCAATGGTATACTACACGTCATAGAAATCACTCAATTGGTGTGAGGTCTGGGTCTCATCATTTTAAAAAAACATCAGCGTTTCTTCTTCCAAAACTGGTAAAAACAGCTCAGGTAGCTCATTTACCAAGAACAACGTGAAACACACGGGTACTTCCGGTAGCAGATAGTGAAATGTCGACTGAATAGCTCAAGGCAATTAGCATAACACCCAGTTTATTTATTTTTAAAAAACTATCAATAACTTCAAGCCTGACAAAATAGTATCTCTTATTTTGACCGCAAACTGAGTGATTTGCATGACATGTAGTATCGTTGGAAAAAGCATAAACATGAAATTTTTTTGAAACAGCGCTAATTTTAAAAGAAACTTTGGTTTTTTTTTACTGAATTTAAAAGGTAACCTTTTTTAGGATTTTAAGCCCATAAGTTATTTTTCTTAAACTAATTGTATTAAATAAAATCACATTGCAGAATATAATAAAAGTTATCGTGCCTTAAAATGCCGCATCTGCGTTTGACAGTTAACATCAAGTACTATAGACTTCCAGTAATGACACCTATTGGGGAAGGGCGAAGTCATATTCACATACCTAATACACTGATGATATGCCATTGATTTGTTCAGCGTTATCAGTAAAATATTTTCTACTCTTAGAGAAATCGTCTGTCCATCGTCCAAACGCACGTCCACTCTTAGAGAAATCATTTTTGTTGGCCGGGGAGCATTTTTCGCGCAACATACTTCTATTTTAGGGGTAGTCGTTATATCCTCAACACTACTAAGCAAAGTGCGAAGTGTCTTCATCTTTTTCCATTGTTTGAGATGTGTTTGCAAACATTCAAAGAACCTTGGGGAATCATTCCAAAACTTGTTTAAAATTTATTTAAAGTTATTTCAATTGGAAGGTCTAAAGTTTAGACTTTCGAATATTCCAAACACTAATGAGACTAACACTAATATTTGGTAATATTTAGTATCGTGGAGTGTTCGATAAATTATCGTGAAGAAAATATGCAGATGATCAGATTAATTTAAAAATTTTGTTTACTTCTGTTTCTTGAAAACCTAACTTCCGCGCTGATAACCTGCAAATTCTCTAACAAAATGTTATTCTGTGTCTGAGTCGAAATTTGAGACACAAAATATAATATGTTATCTCTTTATTTGAGTCGTTTTGAAACTTAGGCCGTGTCCCAAACACCGACTTATTTGCTTATACCGACTTATTCAAATAAGTCTGCTATCGAGGTGACTTATTTTGAAAGCAAAAAACTTATTTGATCATGTAAACAAGCCCGGTAAACACAAAGTACATTTTCGGGCAGGTTTTTGGCAATTCACGGCTGCCGTAGGCAGATAAAAACGGCTGCCTTTGGCATGCCGAGTGTATGCCATTTGGCATGCCTAGTCCCTCCGTATGTCTGCCATAATGCATACACGACAGTTGACATTTGGCAGATATGACGGATGTCATTTGGATGACATGGCGTATGACATTTGGTGAACATGGCGGATGCCTATTGGCGGATTCAACGGATGCCTATTGGCGAACATGGCGGCTTAGATTTGGCGGACACGGCGGATGCCTATTGGAGGATATGGCGGATGACATTTGGCGGACACGGGGGATGCCTATTGGCGGAAATGGCGGATACCATTTGGCGGACACAACTTATGACATTTGGCGGACATAGCGGATGAAAATTGGCAGACACAGCAGATAATATTTGGCAGTCGTTATTTGTTAAATTAAAGTAAACATTTACAGAATTTCAATTCATTTGCTTTCATTTGCATTTATTGAAATAAAAATCAATCCATTAAGTAAATTTTTTTCATTTTCAAGTTAACGTATTATTCTTTCATAACTGTAATTATAAATTTAATTTAAAAACATATTTCGCTCTCATCACCATGGCTTTTTCTAATTATTTTTTTTGTGAAGTCTTCTAAAAAAATCATGATCTGCGAGACGGACTTTCTCGATGTTTGTCGAATTTGCATTATTCGATGCATTTATTACATCCAACATCCAGTTTATAATATTGGCGTATTTTTGAAATGTAGCTAGATCTGAAAAACAAAGTTTTAACTAACAATTTATTTGCATTTTTTTTTTGAATAGGGGAAGATTTTCCAACTTTTTACAACTATCTTTTTAGATTCGTTATAGAAACATTGCAGGAATATTGGCTAAGAAATTTCATGTGAAAAGCTTTAGCAGAATTGTTAGTTTAGGAATTGTTTTGTTAAATGGGAGAGAGAGAGAGAGATAGAGTTTTATAATTTTTTTAAGTTTATAAATTAATTCGTACTTAATAATTGATATTTCCGAAATTAATTTTTGTGTAAATTTGTCTATATAATGAATTTTAAGTTTGCTTTTGCGCTTGCTTATATTAATACTATGTACATATATCTCTATATACTTTTCGAATAATTAAACTTTTATGATGTATCTATGCGTAATTTTGGTAATAAGAATTTTTTTAGTAATATGTATTGTATATAAAACAGCTTTTATTTTGAAGTAAGAATAAGTAATATTTAAAAAAAAATTTGGCTCTTAATAATAGTTTAGTTTGAATCGGTTTTATATACTATTACCAAAAACTTTTCCATTATCAAAACGGCGGAAAGTATATCATAAAAAAAATTTAATTCAGTATATACTCAAATTTACAAATAAAAATCGCTTATTAATCTTAAACTAGGGCACAAAAAACTTAAACAATTTTATCACTTTATTAAATAAAAATAAAATAAACACTTTTATCACTTTATTAACTTATTTAAATTGGTATACTCGTACATACCTTTTCTAATTTAACAAGCACAACGAGAGAATGATTTTTTTCATTATATCACAATTTTTTTTTGACACCGACTTGACCGATCAGCGATCAGCAGAATAGTACGAGAACGAAAGAGGAAAGTAGAGAGTTGGTCACAAAAATTCTATATCACAGAAAAGTAAAGCTATATGAATGTTTTATATTATTTAAAAAAAAACACATTCGAGAGAGTATAAATTATATACATACATATAAAATGGAATAGTTTTTTGTTTTCTCGAATTTACGTCGTTTCTACAGCCGTACCAAAAAAAAAACAAGTAGCTAATACATAATGGGGTAGATACTCGATCAGCTAGCAAGCAAGCAATTTGCTAGCCACAATCCTGGCTACTCAATCAATTTTGCCAAGGAAATTTGAATTTCAAATTGTGTTAGCCAAAATTTTTTTGTCTTTTTTTGCGAATGCACAGTAAATTTTGCGGTTTCAAAAAATGTACAGCAAATTTTTGCGTTGTTTTACTGTGCAATTGCAAAAATAAACAAAACATTTATAAAAAAATATAATTTGAAATTCAAATTTTCTTGGTAAAATTGATTGAGTAGCCGGGATTTCGGCTAGCAAATTGCTTGCTTGCTAGCTGATCGAGTATCTACCCCAATATCATCTAATTCGTTTTTTACATTCTGAATAATTTTGGGTACGGCTGTGGAAACGAAACAAACGAAAGAAAACTGTTACAAAGAAAACAAAAAATTGCAGTTTATGTGTATGTTCTATGTATACTCTCAGCCTGTCCTGAATGGATATACATACAATAATATACTCTCGTAAATCAACTTAAAATAAGTTATTCTCCTTTTTAAATTTGATTTCTAGTTTGGATTGGATAATTGATTTAAGTGAATAAATAACCACAAAACTCGTAAAATAACTAATAAAATGAAATCTATTGGAGACGAAGAGCATCTCTTCCGGTTGGTTTTGGTTTGCTGCCGAAAAACATACTTTGCCGAGTGCCATTTATCAGCCGTTTCGTTTAGTTTTCGTTTGATGCCGAAACACAGACTTTGCCGAGTACCATTCGGCAGCCGTTTCGTTTAGTTTTCGTTTGATGCCGAAACACAGACTTTGCCGACTGCCATTCGGCGGGCGTTCCGTTTGGTCTTCGTTTGCTGCCGAAACACAGACTTTGTGGACTGCCATTTGGCAGCCGTTCCGTTTGGTTTTCGTTTGCTGCCGAAACACAGACTTTGTCGACTGCTATTCGGCACGCCTTCCGGTTGGTTTTCGTTTACTGCCGAAAAACATTCTTTGCCGACTGCCATTCGGCAGCCGTTCGGTTTGGATTTCACTTGATGGCGAATAGTAGACCCGTCCACTGCCATTTGACTGCCGAAAATCAGACATTACGGCTGTCTGCCGTGTCGACTGCTTTTCGGTTGCCGTAAAACTGCCGCCTATTTAAAAACTGCCGGCTTGGTTTACCGGGTAAGCAATATACATTTGGTCATGTAAACATGAAAAATTCAACAAATTATCAAATATTATCAATAATTTTCAAACATTAATGATATTCCACTTAATTAATAACTATTAATACAATATTGTCTTAATAAATTATATAATTAATAGATTTTAGAGATATAAAAATATTTTAGAGATATAAAGAGGATTAATAGAGGTGTGCTTGCATAAAAAAATTGTAGCTTGCGCATTTCGCGCATCTCAGCTACAATAATAAATTTTCATCGTGTTTTAATAACTCAAGACAAAATTTTTATGTTTTTATTTATTAAATAATTCATTAAAATAAATTATTTTTTATGCATTTTAATTTTTTTATTTTATATTAAACAACAAATTCCTAAAACATATTTTGTTGTTTGCTATATCTGTCAAAATAAGTCAGCAAAATCGTTTGGGACGACTTGACCGACTTATTCAAGATGGCGTCAAATAAGTCAATAAGTTTGAAATAAGTCGGTGTTTGGGACACGGCCTTAGTTGGTTTTATTATCGACCGCAGACGAGTTACAAAATATATATGCGTATGTGTAATTGTTCGATAATGTCCAAATATATTAGTTAATAGTTTTATATATACGCAAGCAGTAGAACGATTAAAGTTTTTTTTTTACCTCCATTCCAAAACTAGATTAGATATATATACAATCAATATATAAAACAAATTGTAACCAACAAATTCAATTAAATTTAACCCATCGAATCTCACACCACACATTTCGATAGTATTTCATATATAGAAAATTGTGTCGTCAAATCGATAAATTTATACCATTTTTCACTCGAATATGTGTAACGAGTTCGGCGTACCACACTTGTATAGGTTGTCTAGAGCTAAATGAAACTAGAACAATAAACTCTATAGGTTTCCTCACGCAACCAATACTCATTATGTTTATATTGACGTCAGAGCATTGTTGTTATAGGTAATTTATACATTGTAAAATTTTCCGAACATTGTCCTACAATCCCAGATTATATCCATGCCATATATACAACGAACGTTACGAAATGGAAAATAACTCGCTATCAAATATTTTCGTACGTATCTAATGTTTATATTAAAATATTATAAATCTCTAAATATTTATTTTATTAACAATAAAAATTCAGTAATTCTGATATGTGCAAAACTAATTTTGATAAATTTTCTCGTAAATTTCTCCGTAAAACAGAACATTTTCATTGAAATAATTTCTCATCATTCGATCCGAATTTAAAAATATCTTGAACAATTTCTTTCTATTTTCTGTATTTTACTTATTATATATAGACGACGCTACATATTTCATGGGAAAAAACACAATACGAGTACATATCTAGTGCAGTCATTTTCAACAAGAATTACGCGGGCTTTTCATGCTCGTTCTTTGAAAATTCTCTACCGGTAAAATTCAAGAATTTGACTGCAGAAGAAGTTCCGCTTTATTGTGGTAAGCTAACTTCTATGGAGATTAATTCGAGAAATTTTTAATAAACTAGTAGATTAATAACAATTACCTGGTTGAAATGTGAAGAACAATTAACTGGTTGAAATGTGAATTAATTCTGGTTTTATTTTCGAGATTTTAATTGTTATATAAAAAATTGAACGTCCATGTCAGCACTACAATGGAAAAATATATTTTTTCGTAACACTAAAAATATTGTATGAAAATAATGGCCAATTGTTGTAAACGAAAATTACAATCTAACCTTATTAATTTAGCATACACAGAGTGCGGCATCTTGTTGTTCATTTTTGAACTAGCGCTTATTTCTCCGCTCATGAGAGTCAGTTGCCGAAACTTGCCGAAAATTGAGGACAAAATTCGTTAGAAATAAAGCGCCAACTGAACAGTTTGCAAAAATTTGTGAACAAAATTCATTCGACTGGCATGTTAATAGACAATATACACGTTCCGCATCACAGTCCAGCTCGTTCCAAGGAAAATATTGCTGGCGTAGCCGAAAGTGGCCGTCAACATCCGAGCACCTCAACCAGCCTTCGTTCACAATAATTGAACATCGGTGAAGTGACTTTGGAAGAAGATACCCCATTCCATTCCACACGAGATTTCTGGTTTTTTGATTACTTTTTCAAGGCCAACAGTCTTAATAGATAATGTATATGTATGTGTGTTTTATTTTGTTTTGTTCTGCTCTCTCGAAAATAAAATTTAAACTATAAAATGAGTCAAAAATGGCCTTGAAATGTTTTTTATTTCGTTTATGTTTGTGTTAGTGTGATCTCAACCAAAAATTTATTTAAGTCGCAATTAAAACCTGTATCATAGCTAAACGGGGAAAGAAACGAAAAAAAGATCGTAGCTTTGATATCTAATGTGGAACCATCCGATGACACCACCAACCGATGAAGCTCATTTTCACCTCGGGTACAGAAAATCCACACATGACAATATACACGCAAAATAATATACGCAAAACGAGTGACTGTTTAGTATGGAATATGGTCAAAAGGCATCATATTCATAAAGCCACATTTCTTCCAAAATGCGCAAGGAGCCGCACTGACAGTCAATGGCGACCGTTAACGTGCCATGTTAACTAACTTTTTACTCCCTACGATTGAAGAGAAAGACTTGGCCGAAATTAGGTTTCAACAGGACGGTGCCACTGCTCACACAACCAGCGATACAAACTCGATAAAACCAATGTCAACTGGCTGTCTAGGAGCTGCAATTTGACTACGTTCGACTATTATTTGTGAGGAGCCGTCAAGAACAAATGTTATGCTATAATCATCGAAAATTGGGTCAACAGAATGCGGAATAATCGAGCAGATCCAGCCGAGGCAGTCATTTGAATGAAATAGCATTACAATTAATAATGGGAAGGTATACTCTCAAACTTAATAAACACATTTTTATTAATCACTTGTTTTTTGTTTCGCAGAATATTTTGAATATTTTTCAAAAAGTTTAAAAAATCACTCGATCGATTTCGACTTGTTAGGTCATCAGTCGAAATCGATCGAGTGATTTTTTAAACTTTTTGAAAAATATTCAAAATATTCTGCGAAACAAAAAACAAGTGATTAATAAAAATGTGTTTATTAAGCATAAGTGTGTTTCACCAAGTGCCTACGGCAAATATCGTAAAAAGTATACTCTCAAAAATAAAGTACTAAATATTTGAATATATTTGTTGCATTTTTGTAATGAGTGTGAACGAGTCTTTACATGCGGATGTGAATTAGTCCTTATTTTTATACCTTTTAATATGTCATTGAATATTATACTTCTCTTTGGTAGATAGTTCAGTGGAGCATTATACTTGATACAGAGAAGACGAAGAATAAAAACTATATTTTGTAACGATTAACAGTATTGTGTTATTTCTTAATAAGCTGAGCTTATTGAAGTGAACAGATTAAATTAAACATAAAAGTTAAATTAAAAACTAAAAGTTTCATCATCGGATCGTCGATTAGTAATATTATTTCCCGGATTTTCTAAAATGGCATCAAATGAGCGTGTATTAACGGAGCTGAATTGTTCTAACCTAGACTAAATGACTGGCCAAATTGGAAAAGGAATTTCATGGTGTATATGATCGCCAGTGGTAAATCGGATAAAGAAGAACCAATAAAAATTGCGAATTTTATTTGGTTAATCGGGACAAACGGTGCCAATATATACAACACATTGTTTCCAAATGACGGAACACAGAATTCGTTGCTTGGTACGGTTACATCCGGTGAGGCAGTTGTACAACTGAAATTAAATGAAGTATTACAAAAATTTTACCAACATTGTTTGCCGCAACGAAACATAGCTATGGAAACTTATAAATTCAACACAATTTTGCAGAAAGAAAGACAAACATTCATGGAATTTGAAACGGAATTACGAACACAAGTACGTCACTGTGATTTCAATTACAAATGCGGGGAATCGTTTGAAAATCGTATGTTGCAAGATCAAATCATTGTTGGGATTTCGAAAAAAAATTACAATTGAAATTATTGGACGGGCGTGATGATAAGTTGAAACGCGTCATTGACATATGTAAAACGGGAACCGTTCAAAATGCCGCGTTTTAAAATGTCGCGTTTTAAAATACCGCGTTTCAAAATGCCGCGAAGTACAAAATGTCGCGTTTTAAAATGTCGCATTTCAAAATGCCGCGAGGTACAAAATGCCGCGAGGTACAAAATGTCGCGTTTCAAAATGTCGCGTTTTAAAATGCCGCGAGGTACAAAATGCCGCGAGGTACAAAATGTCGCGTTTTAAAATGTCGCGTTTCAAAATGCCGCAAGGTACAAAATGTCGCGTGGTACAAAATGTCGCGTTTTAAAATGTCGCGTTTTAAAATGCCGCGAGGTACAAAATGTCGCGTGGTACAAAATGTCGCGTTTTAAAATGTCGCGTTTTAAAATGTCGCGTTTCAAAATGCCGCGAGGTAGAAAATGTCGCGTGGTACAAAATGTCGCGTTTTAAAATGTCGCGTTTTAAAATGTCGCTTTTCAAAATGCCTCGTGGTACAAAATTTTCCGATTTTCCTAAAATTTTGTATACAGATGAAGAAAAATATTTAAAGAATATTTCCCATATACACCAACCCGGAAAAACTACGGGAAATGCGGAAAAATTGCGAACTTCCACTTGGAAAATTTTCCCGATAATGACTCAGAAAAATATGGTGATTTTCCAACATTAATTTTCGGGAAAATTTTCCGAGTGGAAATGGAAAATCACAGTTTTTCCGGATTTCCCGTAGTTTTTCCGGGTTGGTGTATATGGGAAATATTTTTAGTTTATTTTTCTTCATCTATGTACAAAATTTTAGAAAAATCGGAAAATGTTCGGAAAATTTTCCCGCATTTTCCGAAAATTTTCCGAGTACATAGATGAAGAAAAATATTATAAGAATATTTCCCTTATACACCAACCCGGAAAAACTACGGGAAATGCGGAAAAATTGCGAATATACGTGAGTTGTATAAAAACAATATATTCCTTCACTAAAATGTTAAAGTTAAGTCCTTATATATCGGAAGTTGATATCGGATACACAATTTAATCCAAATTGAAACATTTTTTAAGAATTCTTGTTTATTATTAATCAAATTTTGTACATATGTATTTAGATATATAATTATTATATATATTTGTATATATATAATATTATTTTAGTGCACCATTTAAATAAATAACCCTTTTCAAATGGCAATTATACGCGAACCACTTTGATTTGTATGGTTCTCGAGAACTGTCAGACCACAGTTTTTGCACTTTACGGTAATCAAATTTTGTAACATCTTTCCATCGGATTAGTTTCAACAAATCATCATATTGTATGCCATTTACGAAGCAAAATGTGACAACAGTTAAACGTTTCTTGTATGTACAATTATCGAAGAACGAATTAATTATGTAATCTGGTGCATGGTCGAAGCTAAAAAGGTCATCCGCATTCAAACGAATTATACGTGCTCTCGTTCGTTGCTTTTGGAATGAATTCATTCTAAACACAAATAATATTAGAAAATAAAATAGTTTAAAATAAATCTGAATTATAAACTATATTACCTCATATATATTGAGAAAGGAAAATTTTGAAGTTGAACCCGTAGTGAATAAAAATAAAATGTATATTTTCTATCAACTTAGAAAAAATAATATATTGTATTTCACGCCAACCAATTGATAAACTTGAACTGTATGGTAATTTTTTATTTGTCAAAATAGGACACAAAGTACAGCACAATTAAAGTGTTTTATTACGATAACAGCAATCATCCATAATTTAAAAATTATTTTTACCTACCTGCCCATTATTTTTTAACGAGGGGACACATTTTTGAAACGTTTGTGGCTATTCTTCACTGTCGGTGTAGGCGTGTACAGTTGTAGTATTTTATATACATGGTAATATATTAAACTTTAAAATTCTCCTTCACTTAAATGTTTAATTAATTTTAGTATTTGTTTAATAATTCAAATACGACCTAGTATAAGCACTTAAAGAAATGTATACCTTGCTTATTCAAATCGGAAAGTAATAAGTCCAAAACTTGGGACCTTACTCATTACGAATTGACCAACCAAATCAATGTAAGAACCGAAGTCATGTCATAATCAAACAGAAGAAGAATTTTGAGAGAAAATTCTGAAATTTAAATAATAACAACAATAGAATTATGTTTTGGAAAGAATATTTATTTATTTATAATATTATATAAATAAATATCTTCTAAAAAAACTTAAACTTAATAATTAAAATAATCATAAACTTAATATCTAAATCAAAAAATTAATTTAAAACTAATATTTAATAATAAAATTAAAAAGAAATATTTCCTGCAATTGCTTTCAAAAATCCAAATTTGCTGAATTCTTTTTTTTTAGATAAAATCAACTCAATCCTTTTTTCTTTTAAAATAAATTTTTTGTTTTTTTTAGGTGGAAGATTTCCCCTTGTTAATTTTTCTATTTCGGCACTTGTAATTTTTGTTTGCTTTTTAAGTTCGTCTATTAAGTGGTAAACACTAATATGCGGCCGACCAATTACAACATTAAAATAATTATGGAACGATTCTGCATAGTTCTGTGTGCGGGGTATTTTATTCTTATTTTGTTCACTGATGCTCCATAAACTCGGTGGAAATAATGGTGTTCTATTATTTTTGCCGGAAACATAGTTTTCATCCATCCAATTGGTTAGCGGTTCAAATTCTGCGCCTAGTTCTTCTTTAATATCCTTGAACCATTCCGGTATCTCTTCAGGTTCCAGGAAACATAAAGCAGCGACCTGTCTTACCTTCATGGCAAACTCTATATCTGTGCCATACCGCACTTGCCAACCAATTTTTTGGATGTGTCTATATATGTTCTGCATGAAGTGAAAATTGCAACCCTTGACGTTGACTCTCTCAAAGACACTCCGAATGTTGCTGATTGCTGCTTTTTCAAAATCAGTTATTACCAATTTTGGTGCTAAACTGATACCAACTCTTATTGCACTCTCTTGTAGAGTTGTAAACAATTTATTGTATATTGCCGAAGATTTGCCGCTCATTAAAGCGTACACCATTGGGTGTACTGTTTTATGAGGCGCGATACTGCAATGCACAGTATAAAGTTGATAAAATAATTTTGGTACAACTTTGAATGTACCGTCCATCATCCAAAACTCTGCATCGCGAAGCTTGGTTAAATTATTTTTGATAGTAAAAATAATTATCCGATTATCGCCCTCTTTGATATCCCCGTATACAAATTGCTCTCCATCAATTTGGAGAAACCTTTCTGGTATATCGAATGCCAGTGATACTGGCTCCTTGTCCACTATTAATTTTCGTTGCTCACGTTTGATGATTTGGGTTAAGGCGGCCTTAGAAGGTAGGCAACCACCTACATTCTCAGGAAGTTTTGCAATCTTTGATTGTAGTATTTGGCAAGGTAAATTGCTTGAAGTGCTTGCTATATCTTTAATACTATTTATGACATTTAGTACTGGTAACGTTTCAGGATCAGGAGAGTGATTATGGGAATTCCACAATTTTTGTAAATAGAATTTTCCATCTATTTCTTCGGCTCTCAAATTGCAAGAGCATTTCAAAACTCTATTTTGTCGCTTTGTACATCTCCATTTATTCCTGCGGGCATCGGAAGTGTAACTAAATCCATTTAAAATTAGGATTTTAGAATTTTTCTGAGATATTGTCAACTCAATCAGCTGTCCCGAATAAATCTCCTTATCCTCCATTTGGGTGCAATATTACTTTAATGCTTCTCGTACTATATTACTTATTTAATTTTCTATTATAATTAATATTTTCTTTGATATTTTTTAACTTATATATTTTTATGAAATTTAGTTTCACCAACTTATGAAAATTAATCGATTTATTTATATCCTGCTACTTTGCAATTCATTAACAAACTGATACCCAGAGTAATGGAAATTGTTATTTATATATACCTTGATGTGCTGTTGTTTTTTAACCCTTATTTAAAGATCGATAAATGAAACAAAGGAGTTGGTCAAAATTTTGAAATCATAAAAATGTTACTTTTATTACATCATCAAACTGCCTCTTTGGTACATTGTATTTATTCTCCGATCTGAAAAAATTACGTTTTAAATTTATAATGCGCTGTTTTATTGCTGGTTTTTCCAAATTTCATATAGTAAAAACATTTATCTTTAATGTCTAATTTAGTAATAAAACTGAAAAAATACTTTTATGAGAAATGGTCAATTATCTGAAAAGGGGTTCAATATTTGAAATTAGAAAAATATTAAAAACGTACTTTTATTATGGTATCGCCCTCAAATTTCAAAAATGTGTAGTGTTTTCAAACCAATTGTTCTAATTGATCGTAAAACACCTGACGGTTTTCCTTATCCATAAAGGAACATCCATGAATTTATATGACAATGAAACATCTTTGTAGCTAACTCTTTACAAAAAATTCATTAACGAAATTAACAGTGGGAAAAACCATATTTGGAAAAAAATTAGAAAAATATTAAAAACGTACTTTTATTATGGTTATCGCCCTCAAATTTCAAAAATGTGTAGTGTTTTCAAACCACTTGTTCCAATTGATCATAAAACACCTGACGGTTTTTATTATCCATAAAGGAACATTCATGTATCTATATGACAATGAAACATCATTTGTAGCTAACTCTTTACAAAAAATTCATTACGAAATTAACAGTGGGAAAAACCATATTTTTCAATTTCACCCAAATCATTTATATTGTTTAATAATACACATTTCTTATTATCTCAATATAACATTTATTTTATTCCTTCTTTACAAACGCAGTTTTTTAAAACGCGATATTTTAAAAACGCGACATTTTGTACCACGCGACATTTTCTACCTCGCGGCATTTTGAAACGCGACATTTTAAAACGCGACATTTTGTACCTAGCGACATTTTGTACCTCGCGGTATTTTGAAACGCGACTTTTTAAAACGCGACATTTTGTACCACGCGACATTTTGTACCTCGCGGCATTTTAAAACGCGACATTTTAAAACGCGACATTTTGTACCACGCGACATTTTGTACCTCGCGGCATTTTAAAACGCGACATTTTAAAACGCGACATTTTGTACCACGCGACATTTTGTACCTCGCGGCATTTTGAAACGCGACATTTTGAAACGCGACATTTTAAAACGCGACATTTTAAAACGCGGCATTTTGACCCGGACCCATGTAAAACATACGAAGCGACGAATATAAACAAAGGAATCCTGGGCTGAGATGTTATAACATCACATTTTCGATACTTTATCGAAGTTTAGGTCTCTCTTCTTTGTTATAAAATGTGACACTATTTCACATTTTACATCATTTACCTGGGCCGACATGTTGCAACTATCACTTTTTTCGCTTCGCCGAAAAAACAGAGCTACTTTGATGAAAATTTAAAAATTTACATAAAAGAAAAAAATTTTTTACTTCTAAAATACCGTTATTCTATCGAAAATGCATCGAAGCGAAAAAAGTGATAGTTACAACATGTCGGCACTGGTTGCTAGATTGAAAAATTGTGATATTCTACTCTGTTTCTATCACTAAATAATTTGTTTCGATACTTGAACGAAATTAAAGAAAGACACGTTGTTGTCATTTGTTCTAGTAGGTTGCGATAGCAATAGAAACGAAATAATTCATAAATGAAACAGTTGCCCATTTCAATTTAGGAAAACGAGAAATAAATTTCGATACAGTATCGAAAATGTGATGTTAATAACATCTCACCTCTGGATTCAAAAAAATCAACGATAAACATAGTTAAAGCAAGTAGTCAATCACCAGTTGGGGCAATAAACCGTTTGTGCTTCAACTGTGGGGGCCAATGGAAATTTGGTCATATGGAAGAATGCAAAGCAAAAGATATTATCTGCCGTTCATGCGAGAAAAAAGATCATTTCCAGAGAATGTGCCGTAAATCAAAAAAACAATCATCGGAATCAAAACAAGTGTCGGAAAAAAATATTAATAATAACAACTGTGGAAGGAAAAATGTCACTGAACTCGTTTGAAGTGATATGCGGGGTATTATTTGTAATAAATATAAATATTTGAGTGGTCTATTCAGTTCTAAAAATATTACTAGGCTAAACTCAATAGAATCGAAACACAAGCGGTGGACAAAAGTATTCATGATAGGCAATGAAGTAGTAACATTTAAACTGGATACTGGAGCGGATATAAATTGCATTCCATTGAATTTAATTAAAAAATTAAAAATAAATTTATATAATCAGCATAACGATTTTAATGTTCTTGATTATAATAATAATAAAGTTGAAATTTTTGGAACTACTCAACTTAAATGCTCGGATTTGAATTTGAAAAAGGAGCGTTCAGCTGAATTTGTCGTTGCCAATGACAGTTGTGAACCGGTGCTGGGGTTGGAAACTTGTGAAAGTTTTGGATTAATAAAACGTTTGGATGTGAGTGGTATTGTGTACATGACATCAAAGGAAACATTCATGGATATATATAGGGATGTTTTTCAGGTACTAGGTAAATTCCCTGGAACATTTTCAATTAAATTAAAGGAAAATTCTAAGCCAGTCCTTCATTATAAGAAACGGATATCAAACTCACTGATGGACAAACTAAAATTGGAACTTGATAAGATGGTACAGGATGAGATCATTTCACCTGTTGATTACCCAACTGATTGGGTCAATAATTTGCAGATTGTAGAAAAGCCTAACGGAAAACTTTGAATTTGCCTAGATCCAAAGCCACTCAATGAATGTATCAAACGTGAACATTTTTTAATTCCAACGGTAGATGACCTAACTTCTGGTTTAGCAAGGAAACGGATTTTCTCGGTTCTTGATTTGAGCAGTGGTTTCTGGCACATGGAATTGGAAAAACAAAGCTCGCAATTAACAACATTTATGACTCCTTTTGGGAGATTTAAATTTAATCGTGTGCTTTTTGGTCTGAATTGTGCACCGGAAATGTTTCAGCGGGAGATGATGATGAAGAGGAACATGACCGAATCATGAGTCTGGTGATGGATAGAGCTCGGATAAATAACATTAAATTTAACTCGGATAAAATTCAATATCGACAACGAGAAGTAAAGTTAATATTATATCAGAAGGAAAAATTAAAGCAGATTCGAAATCAAGGATGCAATTGTGAAAATGAAAAAACCAGAAAATAAATCGGACGTTCTAAGATTTTTGGATCTTCTCAAGTACTTGGCAAGATTTATTCCGAATTTGTCAAAGCAATCGACAGTCTTGCGTAATTTGACTCGGAATGATGTAGATTTTATCTGGACAGAAAAACATGACATGGAGTTCAGGAATTTACTTAACATCGTAATATCGGGAACAGTACTGACCATTTATGATCCAATGATGCCTGTAATCGTATAGACAGATGCATCAAAGGATGGATTGGGTTGTGTACTCGTACAAAGCGGCCATCCTGTGGCGTTTGCTTCTCGAATCCTCAGTAAAAGTGAACAAAAGTGGGCACAAATAGAGAAGGAACTTTTAGCCATTGTTTTTGCGTGTCAAAGTTTCATTTCTTTTTATACGGACGGGAGTTTACTGTAGAAAATGATCATAAGCCCTTGGAAACACTGGTCAAGCGTGGTATGGATGATGTAACTATGCGAATTCAAAGCATGTTCATGTTTCTTCTGAAATATTCGCACATGAAAGTAATTTACAAACCTGGCAAGGAAATGCTTGTGGCTGATTGCTTGTCAAGAGCGCAACTATCGGAAGTTTCAGAAATAGAAGGACTTTCTGGAATAAATCACTCGGTAACAAAATCGGTTTGTTTCACGGAGGAAAACTATAAATTTTATAAGAAAACGATTGATAATGATAAAGAATATACAAGAATTAGTGGCTATGTTCAAACTGGTTGGCCAGGCTTTCATCAACTTGATGACATGGGTAAACATTTTTATAAGCTAAAATCGGAATTGCACGTTGAGAACGGATTACTGTTCTTGAATCATAGATTAGTCATTCCATCAGAGATGCAATGTAAAATAGCAATGTGGTTACATTTGCCTCATCTCGGAATTGAAAAAACGCTTGCATGCGCAAGAATGTTATATTATTGGCCAGGAATGAATACACAAATCAAAGAATTTGTGACTTCATGCAGCGTGTGTGAGAAATTCAAAAGAAATATTCAAAAAGAATCACTGGTTCAGGAGGAAAGTCTGAAATATCCATTTCATATAGTGGCAATGGACATTTTCGAGTACGTGGGTCGTAATTATGTTACAATTATTGACGTGTACTCGGGTAATCTTATGGCCGTCAGGATTCAGAATAAATCATCAATGCACATTGTGGGGGTGATTTGTCAACTGTCTGACAAACTGGGATATCCGACAATCATAAGGTGTAACAACAGCCCATTTGGATTTGCTGAATTTGAGCGTTTTGCGGTTGAGTGTAACGTTAAGGATAAATTTTCAAGTCCAAAATATCCACAAGCGGAAAAGGGCGTAGCCATTGCAAAGAATATCCTTAAGAGATGTTATGAGGCTAATGATGTCGATCAATTTCAGTATCGCTTATTGGAATATAACACGACACCAGTGGCACTATTCTGGTAATTCCCTGGGAATAGGGAATTGAGGAAAGATTTTATATGTAATTTCAGTTCAAATATTTTTTTCCGGCCTACTAAGGAGAAAAGCTTGATGTAAATATTTTTAAATTGGGAATAATTTTTCCATATCTAAATTGGCAGGGAATATTATTCCCAATTTTATTTTGTTTTCAAAATAATTACCACTAGATTTTTACCTCAGTATGCCAGAAAAAAAAATTTAAAATACAAATTACATATAAAATCTTTCCCCAATTCCCTATTCCCAGGGAATTACCAGAATAGTGCCAAAGTGATGGGCATGAATATTACTCCATCAGAATTATTCTTTGGCAGACTTGTAAAGACTAAGTTGCCTGTGTTAGACTCGCTGTTGATCAGAAACAAGTTAAGTGAATCGGAAATTCAAAATAAATAAAAAATAAAAAAAGACAACCAAAAATATTACTATGATCGGAACGCTAGGTCATTGCCGGTACTAAACGAAAGTGAGTTAGTTATTTTTAAAAATAACGGAAATGAATGACACTATGGAAAAATTGTTGCAGCATTTAACGATCGGTCATACATTATCAAGGATAGTTTTGATGGTTATTTTAGACGTAATAGGCGTTTTATTACTAAGACTAAAAATGAGGACTTTAATGCTAGTGATCTGTTGTTTGAACAAAATATTAGCAAGCAGAACAACTCCCCAGATTCGTTAAGAGAAAGTCAAATTTTAGTTCCATCTCACAGTAATCGGAACGAAAATAATGTTAACACAGACAACTCAGTAATGATGGAGATCTCATCTAATACAAAAAGTTGTGATATTGATGAACCAGTTCTATCCTCCGGAAGAAGTGTAAAGCCTGTAGCTGCATCTACCAATACGGCGAATCTAACACCTGTGGTGCCAGTCATCACTAGAAGTGGTCGCACCCCACAGCGTTATCGTAGGGATTATGGAATTGAAACAGTAGTAATTAATAATTTTAAAAAAGCGTGTAATGAGTGTGAACGAGTCTTTACATGCGGATGTGAATTAGTCCTTATTTTTATACCTTTTAATATGTCATTGAATATTATCCTTTTCTTTGGAAAATAGTTCAGTGGAGCATTATACTTGATACAGAGAAGACGAAGAATAGAATCTATACTTTGTAACGATTAACAGTATTGTGTTATTTCTTTTATTTATAATAAGCGGAGCTTATTACAATTTTTATTTAATATACATTTTTAAAACGAACTAAAATCGAACTTGCTGCACCCTGAATATGTGTATAATATTTGTACTGTTGGAAGGTGATGGGCGAGGACTAGCTTGCCTTATTAGTTATAGTCTTATGTATTTAAAAGCGTTGCCACATACACATCTAATAACAGACGATTCGTGCGTAAATTTATTTTGCCTCGCCACATACCAAAAAAAAATACAGACGATTTTTACAACAACAATTCTTTATAAAATTTTCATAATACATAAGCAGCTAATTCATTTTATAATTAAATAAGTTAACCATACCATATTCATGATGAGCCTTATAAAAATATTAAATTAATGAAAAATATATATTTTGTTTTGGAATTTTTTGACATTTGTTGAAGTTCATAAACAACAGAGAAAAAAATCGTTTAAAATTTTTTGATGAGTTCGGAAATCGTTTTAGATTTTTGTGCGTTCGTTCACGTGTAAAATTATACCATTCAGAGAAAAAATCGTGTCTAGGAACTGCTAAATAGAAAATTGATAAGTTTTCAATTAAAATTATTAAATAATTCCAAATTTTTTATTTTAGCTCCTAACTTGAGATATTTTACATATTATCTCATTGATTTGAGTCAAAAATATGCTCTAATTAATTCGTAAATCCGAAATCTGTTTTTAGATGTCGTCCGTAGAAATGTGTATGTGGCATCGCCTTAAGACTAAAAAGAAACAAAAAAATTATGTGTGTCATGACATAATGATGAATGTGATGACTCTTCCCCTCATGTATTTGGATCTCCATTTCCCTAATTGTTTTTATATCTTACTCTAATTTTATCTTATCTTGAAGCATTACAGACTGTGGATATTAATATACGGCTCTGCTAGTTTTAATCCGTGTGATTAAATTATTTAAGTGACTAGATTCAGTTAGTGTATTGACTGATCTAATGTCTCGTAGCTCACATCCAGCGTTAATTTCTACAATAACTGATCCTTGAAGGTGGATGATTTGATTTCATGATCGCATAATACAACGACCGTTGTTCCATTGTGAAAGGTTTATAACTACTGATTGTTGGCATTGATTTATTCAGTGATTGGACGCGTTTACGGTTCCAATGGAACATGATTCCTCAAGATTAATTTTCCGTTGTGCGGGATTGCTATAGTTATTAATCACCGTTATTGAGGTTGTCGTGTCGATCGACAAACGACTCGAATTTGTGTCGATTTTTATTTTGTATTGCGTAACTGGAACGAATCGACTAATAAGTGTTGTCTTGATACATTAAAATAAACACCTATTAAGGCTTTATTCCACAATGAAAGATATTTTTTCAGCAAAAAGAGAGCGAGATAAAAATATATAATTTCACCAAAAACCAAAACGAAATAAGAAAAATTCAGTAAAATTTTCGTTGACAAAATCGTTGTATACATGTCTCACTTGTTTAAGAATATACTTATTTTTTTAAACATCAGATTATTTCTCCAATACTATGTTTAATTAAACAAATTTTCATTGTTATATCGGAAGAGGGCTCTATTAAGAAGATATCCCATACAACAATTTGCAGGTACGCTAGAGAACCGCTATTTTTTTTTAATAAAATGGGCTCACGCATAAAAATTGCATATTTATTTGTCTCACTCAGGACAACTGAAATGACTCGTTTCTAAGGCTAAAAATAAAAGAATCAGTTCGTGATTAAACCTTGACGTGTGCGCAACTATGCCTGTGTGGCTTTCAAGGAGGGCGGCCATAGTATCCGGGAAATTCCTGCTAAAATTAGAAGAAGTTCAACCGTTGTGCATAATTACCTAAGTAACATCCAAAGCTACGGGAAAAACAGTAAAGGACGTGTGAACATGGCTACAACAATCCAAGATCGATGGACCATTCTTAGAGAAGCTTCAAATTCTACCCTGTTGATTAGCAAAATAAGGGCTAAAACCAGTGTTACGCCCAGCAGAGCAACACTCCATCGTATAATACAGCGTTCCCCACATTCAACATTTCAAACAATTAAAAAAAACGTCGTTTAATGAAGCACGCAGGAACCAGGGTCTTTGCTTTGCAAGGCAACACATTAGATGGGACAGAGAGTGGCATAAGGTTGTCTATTCCGATGAAAAAAAAAATTTAATTTGAACGGGCCAGATGGATACAATTGTTATTTTTAGCAAAAGACACGGCAAATGTAGAACTATTGCCTTGGCCGCCCTATTCACCCAACTTAAACATAATGGAAAAAATGTGGGGATGGCTATCACGGAAAGTCTACGAAGGAGAAAGGTATTTCGAGAATAAGGACGATTTAATTGAAGCCATACAATCTCCCTAAGCCATTTGGGATTACTTTACAACTCAATACACAATAGATTTCTAGAAGTTATTGAACATCAGGGTGGAAATACTCATTACTAAATGATTAAATAATATTTGAAATTAAATAAAACTTACAAACACAAAAAAAAGGTACGAAAACTGTTCATTTTAATTGATTTTACAGCTGTTCTCAAACAAGTGAGACAAATAAATATGCAATTTTTAACGGTGCACGCCGTTTTATTAAAAAAAAGTAGCGGTTCTCTAACGTACCTACAAATTCCAAGCCATCTTCCGATATAACAATTAAAATTTGTTTAATTATACATAGCTTATGATGTTACTACTGCAGCGAGAAGTATACGAATATAGGTGGAGATAATTTTAATCACATCAATTATTTAACATTTAAAAATTTTTAAAATAATTCTTCAGAAAATTTTTGTAGTTGATAAATTAAAGTCAAATAGGTCATCGATATTATATGATGTTGAATGATTTTGACTACCTATTGGAGTACTTTTCTCCATAGTTTGTGGAATGGTGTTCTAGCGCTAAAAACTCATGGCTCCAAAATGTCCTGCGCAGGGAACATAAATTGATATGTTTTCCAAAATGTAAGCTGAATTAATGTTACCAAGCATAACGTTACTAATAAAATCCATGCCCGAGAGAAGTCCTCAAGGGTGCATATTTTGTAATCCGAGTATCGTGTTTAGTACGAAGGTAGCCGTGCCACATTTTCATGGAATGATAAATTTTGTTCATGGGATTATAACGTAATGACTTTTCTTTAACAAAAAAGTCACAAATCAGAATCACAAACTTCTTTTGAATGCTTTAAATTTTCTTTATCAATAATTATTATCAATAATCTCATTAACTCTTCTTTACAATACTTCGCTGTTGACTTTGTATGATGTAGTTAACGGATTCCTTATTAACGGTTTATCCAGTAATGCATGTAATATGTGGCGCTAGAGTCTGTTAATGAAAAAATATTTAACACTTCAAATAATTTTTGTTTTTTAATGAAATAGAATATCTCGAATTATTAAAAAAAAATATATACTAATCTCACATATTTGTTTTGTAAAAATTGAATAGGTAAAAATTGCCTGGTGTTGATGTAAGACTGAGTAGAGAATAGAGATTTTTATTATGATGTTTCTTGGTGTTACTCTACTGCATTTTATCATGCTCCTGTTCTAATTGAGATGGCGCGAGTAGGGAAGAGAATATATTCTTGCGTGCATTATGGATTAGATCAAGTAAGGCTTGTTGTGTGTCTTCCAAATTTTTCAATAATTATATCAGCTCAATGGTTGAAGTTAATATCAAGCGAATTTGTTTTCCCGTGTAAAGATTCGTTTAATTTTTCTATTCCAGCATATTCAGCGTGCCAGGGTCTTTTATCAGTTTGTTTAATGATTCCGTCGTGAGAATTGAATTATACTTTATTAGCTTGACTGTGTTGTCTTTTATGGTGGTATGATTCCTTATCAATGGGTCCAATTGAGGCTGATCATTATTGATGGCGTTAAATTGAGTTTCATATCCCCTTGCTTCACGTGCTGTAAGGATCCCAAACATGCCATCTAACAGAACGCCTGCTATATCGCCTAAGCCTGGTTTTGATCTGCATAGTTTCTAATTGCTCGCTAATAATAATTCATTATCCGCATTCAAATTTTTAAGCTGCCATTGAATTTGCTGAGGTATTAATTCGCAATTTATTCAACCACGTATATGCATGCCGCCTTCAGTTGGTTTTGTATCGTCCTGAATACCTTAAATCCTAATGTGAGTGTATTAGGAGGTAAGGTATTGACCTTACCTTATTGTATATTGACCTATAGGCAAGTCCCAAAAAATAACATATGGATAATGTATAAGCTAGCATTAGACGATTCAAGTTGCCCTTGTTTTTATTTGTGTATGAGGTTGTTGAAAAAAGTCGAGGTTGTCGGAATCGTCTCAGAAGATTTTGGTGATTATAGCTCATCTTGACTCTGGTTGGCTGTATTGGGCATAAAATCTTTTAAATTTTCCTCAATTGGTAGTTTACACAGTTTCACAATTGGTCGCTTAAAGGTATTAATCCCGCACTTCACTGTAATTACCCGAACTAAGTCATCGCTTCCTGCATCCTTCTCCCTAACTTCCACCGTGTGGTTGGTTGCTGGTCATCTATTAGTAATGCCAAGCTATCGATTTTTAGGTTTGGTTTGCTATATTTCCATTTAGTTCGTTCGTAGAGGTATTCTGAAGACCATCTTTTACAGAAGCCCTGAACAAATTTTCCACAACGTCCACTTTTTTTTAATGATATGTGGTCTATATCTGCAGTTGGCACTGTCTTGAAAGAATCTCTTATCAAAATAGATCACTGTTAAGTGGAGTTAGCGGCCGAGAATTTAAGCACGCTTCTATTTGGGTGATTAGTGTATAGAGCTCCTCAAACGTGAGTGTTGCTGTTCATATGATTAGTTTTAAATGGAATTTATTAGATTTAATCCCGGCTTCCCGGGATATGATTTCATATACATACATGATATTTGTGACATGAAATTTCATGATTAAAAAATAGATTTTTTTTTTAAAAGATTTGGTGTTCAAAAATAAATAGTAACATGAAAAACACAGTAACAACATCAGACTGGCTGAAGTGAGGAGATTATATTCTGTAAGTTGACGTAAGTTTAAAAAGGTTTTTTTTTCTTATTTATAGTGCTAATAGATATAAATCCAAGATCGAGAAAACTTCTAAGAATGAACTATGAGCAAGTGTAGCGATAATAAAAATGTATTCGCCTTTTAACACAAAGTGGCTGACATCTGACAGGGTATTTTAGAACTAGAGCCAAAAATGATCAATTTCTCGAAAAATTCTTAGTTGACGATAATTCGACTGAATATTATGTAAAATATTCATTTAGTTTACAATTAATGTAACAAATAATGAAATAATAATGAAGCGGTATGAGGCTCTTTCTCATATAAACAAATATTTCACTAGGTTGCGTTTAAAAGGCAAATAACAGTTCATCCCGAAAAGTTTTTTTTTATTATCAAGTTTGTGCCTTTGCTATATCACATAAAAATAATTCCATCCCGAAAATTTTATTGGAAAATTAAAGAAAAATTCAGCCTGAGAAAATTGTTAAATTATGTACAATGTTTTATGACGCTCGCCATAAGTGGCAGCACTATCACGATAGTTTCTGTTGTTATTTTATTACGACCGGAATTTTTGTATTAATTTTGTATGTCTTTTTCTACAAAATAAAACATCCCAACGGAATAAAATATAAAAAGTGTTCCTTAAAACAACAAATTGATTGATCTCCGAAGTAAATGAACCCAATATATAAAATTATGAAATTAAACAATGCTACGTCTTTCCGAAATTTATTAACGAATTACGAAGAAATTTGGTTAAGAATGGGACTAATGATTTCGGCAATGATTTATATCGCTAGCACATTCAGAAGGGTTATATCGAAACTAAATGACACCTGCTCATAAACGGTTAAATCTATTTATCTTGCATAATTGACATACATAAAATATCAACGTGGTGTTTTTTTTTTATAATTTACTTATGTTTTCTAGTGGTCGAGGCTTATAAATTCAAAACGTATATCATACTTGCAAATTATTTTATCGAAACAAACAAACCCAAATGAGCTTAACGAACACGTCCATAGGAAATTTTTTTGTTATCCATATGAGTGAAAATAATTTTATTTATCTACCTGACCTAGGTTACAGTAAAATGATATCACTAAATTCAAGGCTGCATTACAAGTGCTTGCCAAGAAATTTACTTAATTTACGTAGGCCACAAGCACCATAAACAGCAAATTTATCTCGACGATTTGGTGTGTAGGAAAAATTCTAGATCTTATCAATTTGAAACGCTTCTGAATTAATAATAATGAAACGACTTTTGTGTGAAAACGGTACACACAACAATAACATATTACCTTATTTTGATTACCCATACACATATAGATTTACACAAAATTTGTAGTATTTTTCAAGTGCTATGATTCATGTATTATTATTATTATTGTAACACTCGAATGTATGTATTTTCAAAACGAAAATCGTAAACAAATTTTTATGAATATATCTCGCCTCCGTCAAAACTATTATCTCGCTAAGCCACCACGTATAGTGACGACACAAATAACTTAATAGTAACAAGAAGCTTCGCGACTTTTTTACAATTTTGTTTCATGTCGCATTATGTTGCGCGACATCGCATGAACAAATTAGGGTCAAATAACTCGGTGCGGTTTTGATTAGGAAATTATAAATTTAACAGATTTCGTTATCAGTCAGGAAACACTTAAATTCTGTGTCGTTATCTATACGAGTATTTATAAACTTGCATTGGAAATACGTTAGTTTTAAAGGTAAAACCAAAGGTAATCATTTTATACTACATATACATAAATAACGTTTGTATTTACGGCAAACAGCTTTGTTTATCGGTCACACTTAAGACGTAGTCGTAAATTTAAAAACGCAAACTACGGTCAAAGTGTAATTAGGTTTGATTTGCACATACATCATGGATTCTTAAACTTTGCATAAATGCTTACAATGTAATAGTAAAACTAAAATGGTCAAATATATCCTTTAACACTTGAGAAATGAGACAAAATAATTTTGTCCAATCTGAGGGATTCTAAAAATGTAAATACCCCAATACCTTTAAAATGTCTGCATTATATTACACAAGCACGACACCTCACTTTGATGATCTTATATACATAAGGAATTGATGATTCAAATATTTTAATAAATGAAAATTGATTATTGATTCCCTGTAATTTTAAATTAATATTAGGCGTAAAATTTATGGACAATTGCTTTTTCTAGAACTATAGAAAACGTATCATCATATTATTTTAGATGTGCGTATGCAATTGTACTGGGGCATATTGATATACGCAGAGTACAGACTTCAGGTAGAACTTTATCGTGCTAGCTTCTAATCTTGATCTTAACAAATCGGCGGATCGGTGGTTCTTAGTTTGCTAGTTACCCATTGGAAACAAGGAACTAGTGCACTTACGACACATTTAAAGAAATCAGGCCACATAATTAGCTTAAATAATGTCAAAATATTAGAAAAAGAACGAAATTTTAAGAAAAGATCAATTTTAGAGATGCTATATATTAAATCTAGCATTAAGTCTATAAATATAAATAATGATTGCGCTTACATTGGCAATTGCTACAATTATTTTGTCTAATTTCGTTTTTTGTCTACTTTATTGTATGTCTTTGCTAAATTTATTGTATACAATTTTCATTTATATTTTTTTTAATATTTTTAAAATCATATTCATATTTAAATACTTGTTTGTAAAATTTACTTTGTATTTGCTGTTTGGAAAAAATTGTATTTACTGTGTAGGCTTTTTATATTTGTTTTTGAGAAATTTATATAAAATACTTTCATTAGCTTTGAAAATGATGTCGATGAGACTTCGAAAGCTCAGTCATTAAATTGTTTTATTTTATTTAAAATAAAAAACGAGCCCTAAATTATTAACAACTTTATTCAAATTTCACCTTAAAGATGTTAAAAATAGAAGTTGATTTCTAGTCTGGTATTAGTAAAGCGGTTGCTCAAGAAATAACCACTTTTCGCTTGGACTTGATGGTTTCGATACAGATTCTCATATATTCACGCTTCTTTTTTCGTTCTTTCCTGGCGAAGATGCTCTGATACTCTTTTTGTGTGTTCCTAATGATGAAAGCACATCAGTTTCACTCACCTTTTGTTTAGTTTCAACGATTTGACAACATTTGGTGGTTTTCTACCAATTGTATTTTCCGCTGCGAGAGTTATGGCTGATTGGATCCACTGCTCCTCCTAGCTAATTGGTAACTTTGCAGAGATTCTACATTTTTTACTCCATCGATATTCCAGCGCACTGTTTGCTTGTCTATTAAATGTAGATGATAATTTGCATTTATATTTGAAAATGACAAGCATGTGATCACTCACTATTCATGTCGGTACCTCTATAATATCTAATGTCAGTTATGCTGGTGAAATGTCTCTTCAGGATCATGACGTGATGAATTTGCCCATGGTTTTCCATTGTTTGATCGTCACGAAACTTTGTAATTTTCATATGTTCAAAGAATGTACTTGATACGATATAGTTGTTACTCAGCAGATAAAAGCTGTACGGACCGATATGTGTCGTAGTATGTAGTCGCCCACGATAATTTTGAAACCATGGTGTGGGATGTTACTCGCATGTTGTTTTCCAGCTCAACAAAGGATAAATCATTGACATCAATTGATTTGTCTTCGGTGGGCGCATGAGCATTGGCAATAGTGATCTTCAATTTCTTTAGGCGGAATCTAACCGTGGATATTTGCATGTTAATCGGACGGAAGTCGATAATATATTAATGCACCCGCCGGTGTATCTCCGAAAGCCGACTCTACAGCTCCACCGTTCTGACTACTGTAGTTGTGAATGTAACCTAATAACTGCATTGGTGGTTTATAGACCCTACTCCCAGATCATCTACAGCGGTCCCATTTTTATAGCGTTGTCCGTGTGCATTTTCCGAAGTCATGTAGAGTGATGAATCCTATAAATTTATCCGAGGCCTTTGTGTAGGGTTAATAACTTGATGTGCTTTGTGAGAGCATATGTAGTTGGCCCGTCGCTCAACCATATAAACCTCACGTTTATATAGCGCGCCGATTGCTGCAAGGCAGATAGAGAGTCGCTGGACCACTCTACACCACCTGGTTCATTTAGGGTTACCCAAGCAATACCGCGTGAAGTGAAGAATTTAGGTCGTTGCACTACTATTATGACATATATACCAAAAAGTGACTGCCACGAATTTTATTACATGATTATTATAATAAGCGAAAATCCAATCGATTGGGTTTTAGAATGGCATTCCATGTGAAGCAAAATACTGGAATAAGCAAATTTAAAATGCCTTTGATAATCATCAAATGATATGCTGGAAGTAACAAAGGTGTTAATCATCGATACCAGGGAAATCCGACAAATTTAATGACTTCGATTGTTCAGTGTAAATTTAATAGAGCACAGTGAAAAATCAAGCAGCGATAATACAGTTACATATGTTAAGCCAATAAAGTGAAATACTGAAACTGTGCAAAAGTGTAATAATAACAAGTTGGGAATTTATTAAAGAAACTAAAGGTGTTGATGTTGATAGTCCAAAGCCTAAAATTAGTAACAATATGTCAACAAATTGGGGGGACTCAAAATAATATTTTATAAGATTCCAAAATATCTTAGGCCGAGTTTCATGACCTTGGAGGCAATCGATGGGACAATTTATGGCCAACTTCTGGGATTTTATTCCGCTGCAATGTTCTTTTTGGTGACATACATAAGGTACGAAAACATTAAAACATGTCCACGGGTTATAAAACACCACAAGAAATTCTCTATCCACTGTTTTATTCAGCAATGGTTTTAGACGAATCACATGATTTGTATATAATCAAGCATTGGAACTCAAGTAATTTTACCGTCCGCTGTAACATAGGTGTCGATTTTGATGTAAGCGGCTTGCTAAATAAACTATATTGGGTTCACAAACACGGCTACGAAAACGTATCGCTAATCGGTCCGAAAACCTTGCACCACACCAGTAACAACAACGGCCAGCGCATCACTACCTATTACCTAACCCCTAAATCGATCTGTCGTAATGGCTGGTCAACACACACGATTGAGAAAAGAATTAAAAGTAATGTTTTTATTGTATCAAAAATTGATTCAATTATCAGTCAAGCAAACAACGCATCTCTCACGTGTGCGATATCTTGCCTTTAAATTTATCTACTAACTTTCTTTATTTTTTCCGTAATGTCTGTGTTATTTTTCTTTTATTTGTCCAAATATACGTCACGAGATTAGGTATAATTATTGAGTATAATTAACATTGCATCGTTAAAATATTTATAGTGTTTGTAAATTTGATAACACAATCGTGAAGATCGACTGAAGGCAAGACAGAACAAAATATTGTTATTTGTGATCAAACCGATTTTGCTGGTTTGTAAGAGGTAAATTACGACAAAGCATTTTATATAAGTAAATCACAATAAAATTGCTGGACAACACTGTTCACCCTATTTACCTCTCCTCTATTAAATGTCTGTTGAAGAGATAGTCGAACTTTAGAAGTTTAACCGTTAAAATACGTCACCACTATGTTTGGTGAAACAAGAGGAAACACCAATTAACTGCTGAAATTTTTTAAATTTCCAGTAGGTTTAGAAATAAATTAAAACCATTAAACGCATAAATATTAATATTCTCTTGCATCGTGCATCAAAACTGAATAGAACAATTCAAGCTAATTATTAAAGATTGGCACATCGATCAATTTATTGAAAAACTACACCGAAAACGACAATTTACCAAAACGATCACCAAAATTTTAGAGGTCAGTTGTTGACCTACTGTTTTCGATGAAATGTCGTTTTCGTTAAGTTTGTTTTCCGCGAATTGCCTTTTTCGAGGACTTATTTTATTATGAAACCTATTCATGTTTTTCATCACATCGAAGCATGATAAAAAGAGCAAAAGTACTTGCGAGTACTTTGCTAACGCCAATGGACCCTGGCTATTATTGTTTGTGCACTTCGGACATATATATTAGTAATAGACATATATTATACATCATTCTGTGCTTCGGATATTACGTTTTTATTTTTCCTTCTTTTCCGAATATCTTTCTGCTCGCTCCGAAAATAAGAAAAAACAACGCTAAACGAATTTAAATATTTCTACTGTTCATAGGCGTGTCTAAGTTACCTTCTACAAAAAAGCCAATTTAGCAGATGTTGGTGGAAATGACATTTAAAAATGGAAGCTACTATTAAAAGCTCATAAATCACTTAACTTTATCACAAAAATGAAATATGTCCCCTTCTTCTTACAGACTGTCTAACGCTAATGTAAAGGGTGTACTACGAAATCTCGGTTTTCAAAATCTCGCTTTTTAAATTCCCGGTTTTCTTTTCTTCTAGTTCTAATTGCACAAAATAATTAATAAAGTTTTTTAATTGCAAGATTTGGTTGGTACTTGCAACATTTTGTACTTGCAAGATTAATAATAAAAGCAATATTTTGTTAATGCATTTTGAAATTCAATAATTGTAGAGGCTGACGGCTTCGATAACTCTAACGGGCACTTAGCCCTCCATCCAAATTCCATCCCTATTAGCCATTTTCTAGTACTTAATCGCAAACTGATTTTTGAATTTTGTCAAAAAATCATTTAAGTTCTATTTTCCCACATGCCAAATTTAAAAATTCAAACCGGGATTTCCTAAAAATCGGGTTTTTTTTATACAAAACCGAGATTTTGAAAACCGAGATTTCGTTACACACCCAATGTAAATTATGAGCATGTTTACATCTTTCCTTGTATGTGAAACGAATTTGAACGAATACAAAGTTGAATGAGTACAAAGATAAATCGGTCCAATACTTAATATCTTAGCGTAGCAACTAGATCCAGAAAAACTTTAAAGGCGAAATCTGAGTGAAAAGTGTATGTATTTACCGAATATCTAGAAAGTTCCGGAATGGTTAAATATATCAAAATTATTGAGTTTTAGGCTAAATTTATATATTGAAAAATTGTATGGTTTAAAATGTCAAGATATCCATGTGACTTTCAGAAATGATGTTGAAAGGATCTGCAAAAATCAACTTGGGAAGATTTGAACAAAATTCAAAAGTCTGTTTTGAAGTTTTGAAGGTTTCAACTAAATTCAAACTTTTCACAAGAAAAACGTTTCAGTTCAAATTTTTCATAGGAAGCTCCATCTACGTATAAGTTTTCGTATCAATTTAAAAAATACTTTCAAGGACATCCCTAGATGAGACACGCTAATAATAGATTTTCTTGAACCAACTTGTGGATAGTAATTTAAATCATTTTGAAATATATATTGACCATTCTGAACTTTTTGGAACACTTGTTCATGAAGACCCGTTTGGCTGAAATTCTCGGATGCATTAATTGTGAACCGGAATGCTGCATAGATTAAATGTGTAAACCCATCTAAAATTTTGGGATAACCTAGAGTTGGTGTACAATATTATAGAAACGGATAGTTAATGATCTATATTACCTACTTTTGGTAATCGTCGTCACAGTATAGAAAAGAATAATTTTCAAAATTCAAAGTGACATTATTACCTAAAGTGTTTGTAAAACAGTACATTCTGTCTGTGTCATTTGTACGTATTATTCTTCTGCAATATTCTGCTGGTACAGGATATAAGTGATAAAGATCATTCCAATTTAGGTAATCAACGGTTTAAATGGAACCTGAAAAATAAAACATTGCATACATACATCATCATATCTATGAATTGTTTTTAAAATTACAATGCTGGCATTTAATGAATGAAATGATGAAGTGAGACAAATGAACGGATACACATCCGTACAAAGGAAGTGTTTTTTTATCCTACTTAGGATAACAACATTTTATTCCAAATAACTTCATTTCTTTTTAATTACTATTTATAATTTCAATTTTATTACTCAAATTTTGTTTTGTTTTATTTTATAAATTACACTTAATTTCTAATTTATTTAATGTGATTATAATATTTTTAAAAATATTTTTAAGTTTTTTTTACTGATCACTAAATTACTGTAAACGTTTTTTATTTTGGTTGTTTTGTACACAAATCTATGCTGTAACACGATATCACTTAAAGATTACTGTACTAAAAATTAAAAAAATTAAAAAATTCAATTTCTTTGTTGTAGGTGTGTTTGTGAATGCTTATGTGATCAAACAAAAATTCGAAATTTATTTTATATATTTTTTTTTGTATTTTATAATTAAAATAAAAATAATATTTTTCCATTAAATATTTTACTTTTATGATAAAATAAAATATCATGTGTTCAACTTATCGATTTGATTATCCCACCAATCTTGTATACTATTGGCCATTTTGCGTCGACGAAATCGTAACGCTTCATTTATACACATTTGGATACAACTAAATCGAGTACTAAAGTCACCTTTGAATAAACTTAAATGTTCTAATAACATGGAATAATCGCGGCCGGGCCGCCGAATATCTTTGAATACTACACCACGAATTTCAACATTCTCCAGCCGAATATTCTCCTTCATTTCTTCATTTATATTACTGTCACCATTCTCATTGAATTGATTGTATAAACTCGTTTCATTTAAACTAATTATGGAATTTGTTATATTATTATTGTTGTTGGTGCTATTGATGTTATTCTCATCGGGCTCAGATTTTGGTTGTTTTTTACTTGGAGGCGAAATTTCGTGCTTCGTTGGAATCACAGCCACTTCCTCGTTTCTAACATTATGATGATTAATATTTTGATTAATTATATTATGATTCTCACCGTTACTATTATTAATACTAATTTTATTTTGATTGTTTTCATCATTATTACTAGTGACACCGTTGTGACACTGTTGCAAAATTTTCGATATGTTCTCGGCATCATTAATGTCATTTTGGTATCCGTGTGAAACCGTAATAATTGAACTAGCATTATAAATACTAGTACTGGATGATGTGGGAATGTCACCTGGCGGCGGCGGTGTAATATTATATGATGAAATCGAATTCATATCTGAAATGTTAGGCGGTTGATCACCTTCTTCAACATCTCCATTTATAAAGTCTTGTATATGCCCGTTTATTGAAAAATCGTCTGATTGCTCGTTGAATTCGAAATCAACAATTAATCGATTGTCATCACCATCGTCGGATAAAGTTGAACTTGTATCTGACATTGAACTGTCATCTCCGTCAGATAACTGATTAATATTAAGACCATCTCGGCTTCCCATCGATGACCGTCGAAATATGAAATCTTTGCGTATAGGACCTGCTTTACGTTTTCTATTAATTTTACCTAAATCATTCTTCTTCGGTGTATTCGGTGCATTTGTAGCACGCATTGGCGCCACTTCCCCTAAATCAGCTTCATCCACCATCACCATGTGTTTATCCTTCTTATACGGATTACCAAACATGTGCTGTCTCACATTCGTTGGCTCTATCTCTCGAAGTGGCGGCTCCTTATTTTTGAGATATTCTTGATAATTACCCATTTCAGCAATTGGTAGAGAATGGCCTATATCTTTTGTGTATATATTTACACCAGTGGATGGCACTTTGAAAAAATTCTCCCTCATTCTACCAATGTCTTCAATTAGATCACGTCTAGGTATATCAAAAGGATTTCGGTAGTTCTTCGCCGGCACCGATGAAAATAAGGATGGCACGACAATTGTGTAGTTCTCGTATGTGTTTATCTCGTTGTGCATTTTATTGAACGCATCTTTCAGCATGGGATGTGTAACCAGATCACGTCTAAAAGGTTGGCCGCAAAACAACTTTGTTGTTTCAATTGGATGATAAGGTGGCTTCGGTATTTTAAGTTGTTTAAATACTCGCATACAAAGCGCTTCTTGGTCCAATTTCGCGGTATTTTTCATTTGCTTTAAATAATTTGCAATTGTTGGGCTCAAATAACCATCCAAACTTTCGGGTAAAATATATTGCAGTAATGGGTAAGGGACATTCGCAGCCATAAGTGCCCTCCTTAGAAATGGTGAATAATATTGTGGAATTGAACGAACATAATTTGAAAATTTATAAATCCAATCATTTGGTGGATTTATGGTATACTTATTAAAAAGATCATTCAATAGTGGCAATAACACTGGATAATTGTAGGGGAGAACCATCAAATACACTTGAGTAAATGTAGGGTTTGCTTTTAAATATCCAAACGGCATTTCGAGTCCATGCATTCCATTTGAAATGACGACTGACCAGCATTTGGTCAATTCCCGCTTGGAGAGAATTTGTAGAGTCATTGGGCTAGCTTCTAACTCATACTTATCAATCGGGAAATTTCTCACGGTTTGTGGCTCTTCAACGCAAGGCGTTAAAATTTTTATTTTTGGATGTGCATCCCGTGGTGGTAATGTATTTGCTTTCGGATCGGGCCAATAAGGTTCTGGTATAGGCCAATAACCGGCTGGAAATGATTTTTGAGCCGGATGCTTATGTACATAAATCATTTTTTTAGTAGTTGGAAATGCCAAATCTAGAACCTCACCATCTTTTAACTCCTTGGTCATTAATTGCTCGAAATGTACGACTACTCCTGGTTGTACTTTTTGTACCAAACTTTCGATACATTGATTTAAAACGTAATGTGACTTTATACGATAAGAACGCCCTCCTGTTACTTCACACATACGTTCAATAGGTGAGTCATCATGTGGTACTTTCCCCTCGACACGCTCGTCCAATTTATTTCCGGCCATCCGTAATACCAACGAGAATAATCGTTGATCCCATCGAAACGGTTCCTTTGTAAATTTTGTTCCAGGTATCTGTGCATTCAATGGTAATGTTATATCGATATGGACACCATTTCGAAAGGAATACTTTCCACCATCCGTTATTACAATAATTACCGATGGTTCTAAATAAAATGGACATCTTCCTTGACCATATGTATCGATTCCGGATTGCATTCGATTTAAATTTAATAAATCAAAAGCATTCTTAAGTGCCTCACCCATTGACGTTAATCCATTACTCTGTAAATTTTTTAATTCATTCATAAAAGTTGCATGATTCTCCTTCCACCCTGCTTTCACGTTACACGGTGGATCTTCAAACGTTAATAACATATAACGATCACCCATGCAATCTTGCGATCGTTGACGATATTTTAAAAATGTTTCAACAGCCCCCTTAGCGATGTCCAAATATGATTTTTGTACTCCGTTCACATGCGCTTTCTGGCACATCGATGCCGATGTATCAATTAAAAATAATATTATTGTCATTTTTAATTGTTCCTGCTTTTTAGGTTTTTTTACTTCATTTAATTTATTTCCTCTGCGAGTCAATTATCCTAATTAATTTTTATTAGGGAAAAAATTAATTTGTTTGCTTGTATTTTTTATAGACAGCTACAAAAATCTTACTTTTATGTATACCACTTGTTAACTGGATCCTAAAATGAGATTAAATAAAATTCCAATAAAATTAATTATGAAGTTTTTAATTAATTATTGTGTGAATGCTAAGAAGCAATGGGGATATTTATAAAAAGTATGAGCCTATACCAAAGTCAACTTTGCAAAATCGCTCATGAAGCACTCAGTGGAATAAGTAGATTAAAATACAATAGGTAATTCTTATACAATAAGGATAAAACTAAAGGCTGAACCAAACAGTTCCTAACAGCTTAAGTTGCATTCGATTTTGACCATTTGTATAACAGTTATAGCCCCGCGAGACTCTAGGATTTATTCGTTGAATATTAACAAGATTGCAAGGGTTTGTTGAAATAATGGGAATAGCCCATGTAGAGGTCAACTCAGCCCCTTACGCACTAACAGGTTGAGACTTAAATTATGTAAGTATTAGGTTGGTATTTTGCTTTTCTAAAAAAAAGGACGTATAGGCCATGATTTACCGTATACCATAGATAAAGGACTATATGGCTTTTAATGTTTTTACGCCAAGCGTGTTAGCACTTCCGATAAATTTTTAAAATTATTGTTTTTTAATTTTCGTATGAAATAATGGGTGAGAATAAAAGAGACCTAGAAGTTTGGGTTTATGCTGCCCAATGTAAACAAACTTTGGAAAGGGTAAGGCAAAGGGTAGAAAAGTAATGAACACGAATGCTGATATTGTTTATATCTTGAAGCAGCCATCACTTTGAATCGATACAAAGGAATTCAATTACAAATTACAGGATTTACCATAATTAAAGCAGGTTACAATCGAACCTAATAACTAGGCAACCTCCTAAAACCAAGCAATTTAAATATTGATTATGAATATTTAATCTACTACCTATTCATATTCAGGCGAGTAGGGCATAATCAATTAAAAATTTCTGTATTGGCATAATATACAGGAAAAAGTTAGGTTACGAATGCAAACAAACTGTCAAATATGTGTCCAATATCCAGCACAGTGCAATATTTTTTACCAATATGACTATGCCACCGAATTTTTTATATGTAAATCGCAGCGCCCACAAATCAAACTCTAATTGCGAGTTTAAACGTTAAATTGATGTTACCATTTCCTCAGTGATAGTGTTCTTAAATTAGATGAAAATGAATAAACAAAATAAAAATATACTAAGACAAAATTCTTACTTCACTTTTATAGAGATATGTGTTACTGGTTACAATAATATTTACCATTTATCATTACGGCAAAAGTTGTTAGATGTCATTGTAACAAACATTTATAAAATTTATACATATGTATAAGAAACAAACCACATTCAACTTTTTTTTTTTTTTTACTTTCTTAAATGTCAAAATGGTAAACTTTAAAGCAAAAAAAAAAATTGAACCTCAGAATAAAGATACAGAACCAAAAATTTTATTATTTAAACGCCACACCAAATCACTTAATTATAATTTATGATTTTCGTAATATTTTTAGAGTCATCATACATTAATTACAGCGTACATAAATTTAATTTACAATTTAAAATTTTCTGCCTATTCAAACGACTTCTTTCTCAACACTGCTGAAGTGAGTGCGATATAAAAAAAACTGTATATAGGAGACGATCAAAGAGCTTAATATTTTATGTGGAAGAGTGGCTTTAGAAACGTTTTTAACTTTATAAACATAAACTTTACGTTATAAAACTTTTGCCACATATAGCTAATTTAAATTGTATTATTATGTATATATGTATTATATATATGTATGTATATATAACTTTTTACGAATATTCTCGTGTTATTTAAAAACCGATACTTTATCAAGTAAACTTACAGTTTACGCTTCATAGATCGGTTGAAATTTGTGGTGATTGAATACTTATGGGCTAACCAGTCAGAAATAAAAACAAAAACCAAAATAAAAGTTTTATTCCAGCCATGCAAAACTTATAATTCTTAAGTAATAACAAAATTAGTGCGATGCCAATTTATATTTTTTATGAATAAAACATGATTAGATTTTTATGTATTTTGATTAATTTATTAACACAAACATTTAATAATAGAAAAGCCACGACTAATATTTAATTTTTAGCAACGTGCACAATTCAATCTAGTTTTTAGGTTAGGTTTCATAAATTCAATAGTTTAAGTGAAAGACAATAGAATAAGTGAAAGATATACCTACAACTATTCATATAACTTTATATATTAATTTAGTAATTAATTATACAAATAAAATAATTCCGATTTAACTAAGATCTGTTAAAATCCCGAAGACATTACAACCTGTCATATTTTACATACACATTTGTTCGTGATGGAGTTAAATTGAAGCAAACAAATTTTTTTTTCTGGCTGGTAAAGGGATATATTCATTATACGTATCCCAAGTGCCAAAACTCAAAATTGAGCTATCGTATTTATCTTCGAAATATTAGAAAAAAGTAGAAGAATCAATACTTTAGTATTGGTGCGTATATGAATACTATGCTCAACTATACAGAACGAAACTCAAAAATGCACTATAATATTTTCCTTCGAATTTGAGGTAAAAGTCGAAAGAAACTTTATTGTAAACTAAGGATGAGGGCGTCATCATAATTATAAGTGGTGTGAAGGGCGAAGTGCAGGTTTAACGTTTTAATTTAAAATGTAAGTATGTATTACAAAATTAAATACTTATTAAGTAATTAATTGTCTGGATATTAATGGTTTAAACTATGTTCATCAAAATTTCAGCACAAATCTTAATTCAATTTGTCGGCCTGTAAATTAAACTTACATATTGTGAAAATAATGAAATTATTATCATGAATGAAAGTGAATTGTGTATAATACAGCACATAAAGTCTATACGCCGTGTATAATATATCAAAACAAAAAATAAGGAAAAAATTCAAATAGATAATATTTTTCATCAATCCACAGATTTATGTTAGTCGTGTGGTCAATTTTCATGTGAATTTTAATAAAATTCTGAAATCAAAATAGTAGTTTTTAATTCCGCCAGCATCTCGTCCCCTAATAGTTTCAGTTGTGACGTTTCACACACATACTTACACCATTCTCTTTAGTTTTATATACATACATACATAAGCGCAATTCTATTATATCGAGTTTCGACCAGTTTCGAATGATCGCGACACTTTTCATACAGGAACTTATTCTAAGTCGAAAGCAAAACTAAGTCAAAGTCGAAACTAAATATAAGTTTTTACTTCGAAAAATGATAAAAAAAAGTCGAATTTTGTTATGTGCTGTAATCAATTTCGTCCCAAGTAATGAATTTATTCAGAAAAAAGTCCCATACAAATGATATGGAAACTTTTGTTTTAATAAGTTTACTATATTTACTTGTTTCTCGTAGATGTCACAGAAAAAAAACTTTTCATTCTCCTGAACCTAAACTTTGTTTATTTATCTTCAATTTGGATAAACTATTCTTTTAACTTTAAGGTAGTTTTCATTTGTATTTGGCATTTTATGATGCTTTTAACGTGGCTTATCCACTGACATAATTATTTCTCCCATTACCGTCAATTTACTTTCTCTTTCTTCGAAAATTTTCAAAGATCAAGTCTGGTATGGTAAACTTACCATAATTTCATATTTAGAAATCATTCTGGGCGGGATGTTGTATAGTATATGACCACAATTTTCTACTTAGCTATTATCATGTTTACACCAAAACCACGACTATAATACCAATATTTTTTGATATCTATATTGTTTAATAGCAAAATAGTATGTGATAAAGTATTAAAGTATTTTAGTTTGTGTTTAATACCAGAGTGCCGATTTTGTACGAAAAGCAACAAGCGCGAGGTGAGCAAACCGAAAAAATAGAGTATTGAGCATCATGATTGTATTAGTAGGCGAGGCGCATGCGCATGATCATGTTTTGATTTTTTTGAATTGACATTTCTATTCGTAAACATTTCACAATTTTCATATTTTTGAATTAATTTGAATATAATTCACAGATTCAAATATTAAATGATAAACATACAAACTAATATTAAAACATACAATAAAATCCTAAAAACGTAAAATATTAGTTCATTACACCGCTCAAAAGCAAGCGAATAGAAGAGGTGAGTAGACGTCAGTACCAAAAAAAATTAAACCGATTCAACCGGATCCATTTATTTTGGTACCTACCATCGCAAAAATGACAAAAAGAATGCACATATACAAGAGGGGAAAATACACAATACAAATATAGAATCGTGTATTATACACCGTATATGTACACGAAATTCTTGCTCACCTCACCAACTCGCGCTGTAATTTTGCGTACAAAATTGATACTCAGGTTTCCATCGTCGATAGCATAATAGTATAATAGTATAATACTATTTTACTATCAAGCCCTGCTGATTTTCCATCGTCCGGTTTGAAATAAGCCTTTTCGAAATAAGCGTTTGATAAAAACGATATTATTAGTTTATTTCACACATATTATATAATAATAATATATAACGATAATCAGGCAACAAATTGTTTCTTATTGCGGCGAGAAAATATTAAAAATGGTGATGGATAAGCTAAGAAAATCAAATTTATTTTTACACTGTCAAATTTATAACGTTAAAAATAATATTTGCTACGTATTATATTTTGATAGCTAGTATACTGAAATATTTTAATAAATTATTATACTATCAACTTTGGTTTTCCATCGTAATACTTTAATATTATAATACTATTATACTTGTATACTATGACGATGGAAACCCGGTCAACACACTTTTTTGCTACATACTTGTATTCTACTGGTATAATCGGGCTATATGTCGCATTTTTTAAAAATCAAATGGTATGTTATGTCATTTCTCTAATTATAATTTTTCTATTGTGGTCTTAGGATGGCTCCAATAAAATATCATTGTATTTATTTTTTTTCTAATCTAAGATTACTAGATTTGTTTATTTATGGGGCATTTACATGTAGAAAATTGTTTTCTTCTACAAATTTTTGCTATTTTGGTAAATAAGAAGGAACCGCTATATAAAAATATTCAATATGCCAAAAAGAAATAAACATATACATATAGTAATGGCGTAATTTTTTTATAGGATTATAATTAATTTATTTTTAATGAATTCAAACGCGAAATTTACATTTTTATCTGTGGCGTCTGTTTTTATTATGAATTTATAAATACGAAATAATTTTTTTTCTTGTAAATTTAAAAAATGTTGCCATAAAAATACTCGGATCGAATATATTTTATGGCAACATTTATTTTTATGGCAACATTTTATAGTGGTTTTTGCTTAAAAATCTTCTGCAAAATTTTGTTGGGATATATTTCTTTTCTTGTCTCTCATGTGCAAAAAGTCAATGTTATATCTTTCTCATTTTGCAGAAGAAAAATGTTGGTCGCATGTAAATGCCCCATTATACATCACTTCATATTTTTGTTGGTGATGAAATGTGGTAGACAAAGAACAAATTTTTGTCAGCCGTGCTCCGCGTAGTCTCATAAAACCGGCTTCACCTTCCTTTCATTCCCCTTTTACCTACAAAATCCGAAATGAAAAAATAGAAATGAAGATAAAAAAATTTAACACCATTTTTGAGATGTAGATTTTTGTTTAAATGTTATTTTCGAGAGAACAGAATAAAACAATACAAAAAAAATTGGTGTTTTAATATAAAATAAGGGTTTAAATTAATAATAAAAATCTATTAGTCCGTGGTATCAACCAAAAGCTGAAACCGTGTGTAGCATGGTTGTATCGAAATATTGAAATCGCACTACATTTTGTGTAATTATTTTGACAAAAGAGTATCTAATTTTACATTAGAAAAATGAGACTTTAACTAAGTCGAAAACCGACCAAATGGTACAGTGGTTAAAGCTTTGGCATTGTAATCAGGAGGAACCGGGTTCGAATCCCGATAGGGGTAGGATTTAAAGTGAAATTTCATCAACAGATTACGATCTGTGATGAAATGCAACACATCTATGACCCCATATAGTCATATAGCCGTACGTCCTCGAGTTGGCGTAGGAGCTGAGTAGGCGTAAAGTAAGAACGTTTAAAGCATAACCGCGAAAGAGCAGGGTTCAGCCCCAAAACAGATTCCATTGTAAACAAATAAAAATAAAAAAACTAAGTCGAAAGTCCCTGATTTCGAAGGCTAAGCTAGACAAATATATTTGTTTTTAATGATAAAATTAAAAATATTAACACCAAAATTCAGTTATAATTAGAATAAGAAATTCATCATCAACTGCGAAAAAAACATAATAGATGATCTCTGAATCAGTTGTAATATTGAATAAATTAAAATTTAAAAAAAAATAAGAACAAAATTTGCGTTTCTTTTATCACTTTATAATTTTAAGACCCAACTAAATTCCAACGAACAAAAATATTACAAAAACGAAATATTGAAAGTAAAGAAACTTCAAAATATGGCATGCAATCCAGATTAAGCGCATGAATAGTATTTTTGACAGATGATAAGAAAATATGTACATAGTTGCGATTGCAGTTCTGTGGAATTAAACAAAAAGTGGTTATCTCGGAAACCTCAAATGTTAGGAAATTCAATTCAAAGATTGAGCGATATTTTTTCTGTATACATAGTTATCTTCCAAAATAATTGCAATAAACTATATATCTCCTTCACATTTTTTATAGTGTTTCATAATAATCGGGTAATCATAGATATCAAGTTTTAGTTTATATTAAAAAAATTTTGACTAAGGCACAAAAACGTGTATCTTGACAACGAGTTCATACGAAGGATAAAAATCTTGGATTTTACTATCTCATCGTTTTAACCAATTACATCACGTAAATTATACAACGGGCACGCCTCTTTTCATATAAAAAAGTTGAAAATATTGAAAAAAAAATCTGGGATAGAAAAATCCGAGACAAAACACTTCATTCACAAACACGTCATTCTCTGTTTTTCACATAAATTCTAAGCATTTTACAGTTCAGTCAACAATTTTCTCATTTAGTCGTGTAACAGTCTAATTTCCGTCTTAATAAAATATATAGTTAGTTACATAAATTATTAATTATTGTGAATCAAATTACTTTTCATTGTAGTAAGTACTTGATAATTATTTGGTTTTATAGTCAGTGAGTGTTTGAAACTAAGTTTGAAAAATGTCGAAACAGAAACTTTATAGAACCATACGTAAACAGAAATAGTTAATATTTGCGAGAGTGCTAGAGCGGTTCAAGGAAATGCTTGTACAAACAACTATTATAGTTCATCTGTTAATATTGAACGCCCAGCAATTGTTGTAGAAGAAAATAATAGAAATGAGGAAAGTGAAGGGCTAAACACAAGCAGCAATTTCAGTGATTCTTTCACTCAGAAGTTAAACTCCTTGCTGAGTTACAATAAACGTTTATACAGTGAACGTTCGGTTAACCTTTTTAATTTTATAATTGTTTTTATAAATGTTATGTTATTTCAATCATTACAATAAACTACAAAATAAAAAATATTGTTTGGTTTATTTATTTAAAAATATATGAATATTTATTTACGCTAAATTCTAAAAGGAACAGCACTTAAAATTTTTACGTAAACGTAGCGCTTAAATTACATAAAAACGTTACATTCATACGGAGCCGTAAACCTTACGTTTTCGTGACAACAAATACGACCAACTTTATACACACTAAGGGTCGATTTATATTATCCGTTCCTTTCAGATCCGTTCCTTTCAGATTCAGACATCATCAATTTATACTATCAGATCAGATATTTTCATTGTATGGTTATCGTATATATTCGTATTTTTTGGTTACGTATAAAGTAAAACATAACATAAAAATCCAAAATGTTTTAGTAGCAATTTAATTTTTGTGTATGCAAGTTTGGGAAATAAAGTTTTCGATCTTCTTAAACCTTACCCTGGCAAAATAGTATCTTTTATTTTGACCACAAAATGAATGATTTCTATGACAAATAGCATACCATTGGAAAGAGCATAAACTAGAGAATTAAAACAAAGCTAATTTAAAAATCACTTCTAGTTTTTTAAATGAATTTAGAAGGTAGACATTTTCCATACTTTTACACATTTTGTAGGATTTGGAAAGCCATAAGTCATTTTTCTTTAACCAATTCTATTAAATAATGATTTATTTAGAATAAAATCACATTGCAGAATGCAATAAAAGTTATTTCAAGCCTTTACGATTACAAACAAACGAGTTATGACCATTTAAAGGCGAGATTTTGGGTAATTTAAAAGAAACTTAAAAATATCATCTCAATTATCGTGACACTTTGGAAATCTGTTCCATCTTCCATAGGATAAAAGGTTCCAAATGACTCACCCTATTTGCCATAAAATTTTACCGTTCCACACATCAAAACCCTGTATAAACGTTAAATAACAAGAAAAAAAAAATTAAAACGAATTCAATAGAAAATATGAACACGTGTTTTATTGCTTAGTTCTTCAGTCTAGGAATATGCTCCTTACTTTATTTTACTTTAACATTTTTTTTTATTTTATAGTTTATTAGACTAAAACTACTATAAAATATATGGGATATTTAAAAGAGCATATAAGAAAAGTTAAGTTTAGTGGTGACAAACATTAGCATACGATTGGCATGACGAGAATATAAACAAATATTATTAATTTGTTTTACACATGCTGCATGTATTCGTACTTTGGTTACGTATAGACTAAACGAAACGATAACAAAAAATCCAAAAATGTTTTAGTATCAATAGCAATTTAATTTTGTTTTGATTGTTGTTGCTGGAATGTATATAAATTCCACTTTCCTCGCTATTCTTTCGTATTTTTTCGCGTTCAGACATTAGATAAAACATTTTTTTCAACAATATTTATCTGAAACGGAAAGTAAAGGATCTGAACGGAACGGATAATATAAATACTTATATAGAAAACATATGTAACAATATTTTTTTTGTCTGAATCTGAAAGAAACGGATCTGAACGGAACGGATAATATAAATCGACCCTAATGCATGCGAACCACTGCGTAAATTTGTTTCACTTCTCTTGTGACAAATTGCGGTATATGTACTGTAATCGTAGCGTAAAAACGTACCGTTTACGACATTTTTAGTGTAACAAAAATTTCGTAAACGTTACGTTTATGATGCGGCTGGCCGGGAGGGACGTTATTAATCTCTTCCATATGTTTTTCGATTTCACATGCAAAACAATTTTATCGTTGCATGTAAACAATTTCGCGAATGTCAAATAATGGCGGTTTTTCTTATTTAGGATTAGGACTATAATTTTGTAAACAATACATTGCGAGTTTAATTTAATAAAGCGTGTGTAACTAATTTTTAACCTTTTAAAATGTTGTCAGATAAGGCATTTTCACTAATACGTGAATTAGAGCGAGCCTCAGATGCGCTACCAGCTTTTAATGTAAGTTACTTAATAGCAGATTATGGGAATGATTCGTAGAGTAGTTAATACAAACATTTTCTGTTACAGAATATGTTAGTGCGGCAAGTTTGTGATGAGATTAATGCTCTTTACGATCGAAATATGCGCGACACGTATGTTTTTTAACAATATAATATTTTAAATACTTTAATGATAAATTGTTAACTATAGGCGAGAGCTCCCTTTTGATAATAATAATACTGAAAGTACGTCAACACACAACACTTTCCTTCCTCAATCAACCGTCATTGAGACACCGCGAAGAACAGAACCTCGTGACGCCAGCACTACTACCACAACCACTACGCCTCAACAAACCGAATCGCGATTTAATATATCCCTGCTGTCATTTCGGCACGCCTGCCTACAACGGAATTTACGCTGCGTCCTAGCCTACATATATAATCGAATTGGACGCGTAAAGGCTTTACGATGGCAGTTTGGTCCTACCATACCACCCGACATAAAATCACAATTATGTGATGCAGAAATTCAATGGTTCATTAACTATTCAAAAATTATGTCGAACTATATGCGGTCGATTGGGGATGGTATAGGAATCAATTTAACGGATAATCTTCAACCACCAAAATCGTTATACATCGAAGTAAGATGTTTGACGAACTATGGTAAATTTGAATTAGACGATGGTGAGATTATATTTTTGAAACAAAATAGTCAACACTATTTACCAAGAATGCAGTGTGAAGCGTTAATCCGCCAAGGGGTATTGCAACATATTGTCTAAAAGTTATTAAAAAAACAAATTTACTTAAATAAATATATATAATTCATAAACCCTGTATTAGATTAAAGAAATTCACCTTGGACCGAAATTCTTTGAAGGAATGGTTGGGCATTACATGTAAGTAATTGATATTCAGTCTTCCAGGTCTCATTTCGCGGAATGTTTTCGTTGTACATCTTTTTAAGTAAATCCTGAAAATCAAACTTATTCCTCGGCATTTGACTTGACTTTGATAGTATTTGAGTTAGCTGCGAAATAATGGAAAGATTTTGTTCCGAGCGATTCCTATCTAATACTTTTTTAACACTCAGCTCTTTTAAATATTGGTAGTCTTCTTTGGCACTGGTTTCATTTTCTGTTGCAAGCGTCTGGTAGCCTCCCTGGTCGGGCTCTTCGTGGTCTGGCATGCTTTCTAATTCTTGCTCGGACTTTAACACTGGATTTATAAGATTTTGCGATTCATTTTCACTTTCAGTTAGGTTGGATGAGTTATTTTTTTCTATAGAAGATTCAGCCGAGTTGCTTTGTACCTCGCTCTCCCCGGTTTGATCAAGATTATCGTCCTCATTTGGTTTGGTAATATGATGTTTTTCCGAATACTTGTTTATAATTTCATAATAAGGTTTTTCGTTTTTATTTGACGGCTTCGTCAATACTTTCATCAGTTCTTCAACCAGTTTTTCTTGATTTGTTCGTTTTGTATCCTCCAGTTCTTCATCATCAGTCACCACGGCAGAAGGCAACACATTCATCTCTCCATTATTTGATTGAAACTGAAATACGTCCCCAGAATATTTTTTATACGAATAATCTTTCAACAAGCTTTGCTTATGAATATCGTAACAACATCTCAATGCAGATGGATCAATTGGGTGAGCTTCAGTATTAAAAACATACCCACCAGCATCAATAAGACATTCACCATTTACGGTGTCGATAATCGTACCGTGACGACCGTCGTTATTAATAAAGTTATCCGGATCAAATAGAAGATATAGATATTTAGTCGTCTCGGCCAAGAAAAACGATTCCATGCGATTTTCCTTTTGATGGTCTCGCACATTTTTAATCGTAGCATAACCACAAGGGGTTTTTGCGCTATGTTGGATGCTCCTTAAAATGTCCTCTCCGACTTCAAGTAAATAGGGATCGCCAGTCGCCCGATACAAGTACATTACTGATTCGATCAATTCGGGTCGTAACGGATAATTTTCACGATTAACCCCCGCTTCTGCATTTGGAATATTGAAAAATTCCGGTAGAAATCCATATTTCTTCCAAACAGTATGATAATTATGTAAAGTTTTCATTGCAGAACTGATGTCACCCAATAAACTTAATACGCCTGGCCAATATGCATCCAATGATTGGAAAACAGGTAATGTGACTTGACCTTTGTTCATTCCAACCCAAATGTGCCAATCATCCTTTTTTAAATAGTGATCGATTGCTTTCTTTCCTTCATTAAACATGTACATTAATTCTGGGCGATTAAGCATAAGTGAACCTTTTACTAAATATTCATAAAACGAATCAACACCAGCACCTATACCGGCATCTTGAGCAGTCCATCGGCCTGTTTGAACATCAATATGGTTACCAAATAAGCCAATTGGTGATTTATATTCATTCAGGGCGTACAGAGCATTTAATGCGACTTCTTCAAAAATGGGATCGCCAGTTAATCGGCTTAGTGCCCCGAATTCAATAATAAATGTTCCAACACCGGCGGTACATGTAACACTAGTTTCTCCCGGTGGGACTCCATGTCTCAAATTTACAGTACCAAATGGCATCCCAGTTTTAGTGTCAAACGCAGGTAGAAGCCGTTTTGCTACATCTTCAGCTAGTCTCAATAATGGTCCATTACATGGCCAACCAGGTTCTAATTCTAATCCAGCTTTAAACGATAGTAAATGCGCACTTAAAAGCCCACCAACAATTCTTATATTGGTTTCAAAAACTGAAACATTGATATCCGAATCGAAATTCGATTTTTCAATCAATATATTAACCACTCTTCTGAATTCCGAGTAATTACCAACGACTACGAGGGTATCAAGGGCATCTATCAGAGTTAACGAATAGCTGCCCCAAGTATCAACTCCGTCGCACGATAAAGGCCTTAGTTCATCGTATTTATTTGCATATTTTAAATATCCGTCATATGCGTGTTGGAACATGTCCCTAACCTCTTCCCTAAAAAATAGATATGAAATGTTTTTTTTGCCTGTAATGAAAACTAGTAGAAATACCTTAATTTCATAACATCATTTTTACTATAACTTTTGAGACAAATACTTTCATGAAAGAATACACAACTGATAATAACATACAATATATCTATTTGTTTCATTTTCTTATGGTTTTATACTCAATACAATCCACTTTGTAATTAATAATTTTATGTTTACGTTTCGCCGATTTTTTATTAAAAATTAATTTTATAAATGTCAGGTTGACATAATATTAATAAACACATGAAAAATTGGTACAAATGCAAACAGCTGACTGTAGAATTTTGGTTACATGAACATGTTGCATGACAAAAGTTGCAACGCCACATTTTTGCACGCACTTTCAAGAAATAATTCCGAGAAACCGGAACAAGTCATCACCAAACAATAATTTTTTGCCAACAAAATATATCCACAGATTTATCACTAAACAAATGTAGATAAATTGTCGGAAAGAAATTATTTTGGTGCTCTATGTTATTAATTTAACCATAGTGGCATTTCATTTGACCAAGTATTTGAAATTGGTACTCAATTCAAAAAGAAGCAAGCTCGTGATTTGTTTTTGAAAGTTGGTACTGTTTGACATTTGCGATATTGTTTATTTGTTTTTCTTTTATTATTTTGTTGAAAACTAAATATTATTTTGTTGAAAACTAAATATTATTTAGTTCTATTAGTATGTATTTCTAAATGTTTAACGTAAAAAATCTATACAAAACGCTTGTCAATAGTATGTAGGTATCAATTTTGTAGAAAATATCAAAAAAAAACAAAATAAAATATACAAGATGGCAACATTTAGCACAAAAAAAATAGTTCACAAAACTCTAGTGACAAGTACAGTAACTAAAAAATAGAATTGGAATTTCAATACCATCAACTCTGTAGGATTTAAACGAATTCCAAATTGGCATTGAATCACGGCATTGTTGTTGTAAATTGGCAAACGAAATATCGATTATATGTGAACAACAATTTTTTTATTTAGTATTAACTGGGTGCATTTAAGAATTCAGTAACTTCTCAGGTTTTGCAATCGAAATTTGTTATTTTCGATGCCTAAATTCAACGTAAATAAACGTTTCCTTGAAGATTTTGGGACCTTCTTGCAAAATTATAGTGTTAACTATAATGATATTGTACTGTGCGGTGACTTCAATTGTGACCTCAAAGAAACTTAGGCTGCGGTCCAATTCGTGACTTATTTTGTGGAGACTGACTTATTTGAAAGTCTACAATAAATCTCCAGTCGGCTAGACTTATTGTAGACTTGTTTGACATTTATGCGAGGCTTGCGCCCAAACTGGTAACTCATCAAAATAATTCTAACAAGTTTCCATTAACTCTATTCGAAAGGAGACTTATTTGTAGACTTTCAAATAAGTCAGTCTCCACAAAATAAGTCACGAATTGGACCGCAGTCTAAATCGACTACGAACAAATTTAAAAGGTTGCTAACTGAATTTTCTCTCACTCCAGTGAACACCGAGCCAACATATTTCACGTCACACTCTAGTTCATTATTGGACTGTATTATTTCTAATACGGACAAAATTATATTTCATTACCAAATTTTGGTTGGATTTAGTGATCACGATCTTCTTTACTTTTCCTATGACATTAAACACGAGAGATCTATTCCTAAAATCTCATTTCGCGACTATAATAGCATTAAGTTATCAGATTTGCTTGTTAAATGTAATAATTTAAATTGGAGCATGGTTTACAATTTTAACAATCCTGTTGATAAAGTAGAATACTTTACAGAAATAGTTGTAGACTTGTTTGAGGAATTTGTGCCACTAAGGACTATATCACTCAAACCTAAACAGCCGCCTTGGTTCAATGATGAGATCAGGGATACCATAAATTTCAGGGATTTTATTCTACGTCGATGGAAGCGTACTAGAAAAGTTGAACTGTACCAAGAATATAAAGCCGTACGAAATACTAGTAATAATATTATAAAACGCGCAAAGGCCAAATATTTTTCATCTATATTGCACCCATCTCTTCCTTCAAAAGTTTTTTGGAAAAATTTGAAATCTGTTGGTTCTTTTCTATGATCCAACGAAAAACCAACTACTCAATTTTCACCAAATGAGTTCAATAATTATTTTTCTCATAACAGTGCACGTTCAGCGGGGTTACTAGCTTTTGATGAATTAATGAACTCTAGTTCGATGGAAGGTAACTTTAGTTTTAATAACATCGATATCACTGACCTTATGGATGCTTTAGATTCCGTTAAATCAAACGCTGTTGGAGTTGACGAAATACAAATTAAGTTCGTTAAACTTATTTTACCAAAGGTTGATTGCTACTTACTACATATTTTCAATAGCTTAATAACATTTTCTATCTTTCCAGAGAAATGGAAGCAATCAATTATTATTCCCATTCCCAAGAATAAAAATCCCAAATGCTTATCTGATTTTCGCCCTATTAGTCTGCTTCCTGCTCTGTCTAAAGTTTTTGAAAAAATACTACAATCACAAATATTAACTTACGTTGAATCGGAAAATTTACTATCAATGTACCAGTCTGCTTAAAGACGTCATTTCAGCACTAAGAGTGCTTTACTACATATCAATGACGACATCCGCAGGGCCATAGATAAGGGTTGTCTTTGTACGCTGGTTCTTCTAGACTTTAGTAAAGCTTTTGATAAAATTGATCATTCGATTTTGGTTAGCAAACTTCGTAACAGTTTTAAATTTTCAATGTCGGCTTGTCGTTTGGTTTTGTCATATCTATCAAATCGATCACAATTGGTTAGAACTAATTCAGGAATCTCAAGCTCTTGTTATACTAATTGCGGCGTTCCCCAGGGATCGGTATTAGGTCCTTTTCTATTCATGATGTATATAAACGACCTACTTGCAGTTATCACTCAATGCAAATATCACCTTTTCGCCGATGACCTGTAAATTTATAGTTTTTGTAGGCCCAACGATATAACAAATTCTATCGGAACTATTAATTTTGATATCAAATTGATTACAAAATGGTATATAGAAAATAATCTTGAACTTAATGGTGGAAAAACCAAATCTATTATTATATCTTCTACAATTCGTGATACGCACAACCTACCTAAAATCAGCGTACTAGGAGAGGAGGTAGATTTATCTGATTCCGTGAATAATCTAGGCTTAACTTTTGACAAATGCTTATGCTGGAGTTACCACATCGAAACCGTTTGTAATTGAGCAATTTTTTTATTAAGAATGTTATGGGCTACCAGGAAGTGCTTTAATACCAGTCTTAGACTCCAATTGGTGAAATTTTACATCCTCCCACATTTTTTGTACGGAGATATTGTCTTCTTTGAATTAAAGAAGAAGTATACTTTAATGAACTTCGATTGATGTTTAATTGTTGTGTGAGATACGTATACGGGCTGAGAAAGTACGACCACATCTCGAATTTTACTAATCCATTACTTGGTTGTTCTCTTGCTGAATTCTATGAGTTTCGAGTTTGTTTATACATTTTTAAGTTCTTAAAGTATAAACAGCCTACCTATATTAGACGGAAATTAGTTTCGTCTTCCAATGGTCTCATTCATCTTTTGACTCCGGCTATTAATAAATGTAATCTGATGAATTCATCATTTTTTGTGAGTTGAGTTAGCATGTGGAATTCGTTAAGTAATAACGTTAAGAAATCTAAATCCCCTGCTGTGTTTCGGAAAAAATACTTTTCTTCAGCTTAATAATATCAAAATTCTATTTTTCTTTTTTTTAAAATCATTTTTTCACCAATTTCAAGGTGATGAATCGCTAGTATGTTGCTGCACACCTATAGGTTAATTTTATAAATAAAATTAGAAATAAATTAAAATTAAGTAATTTGCCACTAATGGTATAAGTTCATAAGAACTTCATACATTTATATTAAATAAAATAAATAAATAAATGGAATTTCATCAAAATAAGAAATTATATTTTATTTAATAAGTTTTCTAAAGAAATTTGAGTTACGTTGTTGTTGCTCATCATCAGACAAGTGGTTAGACCACAAAAAAAATTAGGTCATATTGCCTCTTTAATTCCATCAGCTTTTTTAGTGGCCCCTTTTTTAGTGGACTGGGAGCTCGCTAACTCACTCTTGAGAGCCGCCGGTACTGGGCGTCTGATTGTATCGTTGTTTTCCATGGTTGACTCCATTGACTATTTAGATTCTGGGTTCCTTCCCATAGCATTCTATCCCCTACTGTCAGGTTTTTAACAGACGCCCCTAGCATGTAGAACAGACGCTTCGGAATTTTCTATGGGTTTTCCCCCTTAAGGCAAGTAACTAGGGTTTTATCCTAGAATTTATAATGTTACGTATAGGTTAAAATTGGCGAATGCTTACCAAAATGTACGTGTTTTCAGCAATTAAAACTAAAAACTGATCATGGCCAACGTGGAATAAAAACTGTTCTATTTGCGTATTAAATGCCACTAGGGGCGCTATTTATTCCACGAAAGAAAATTTTGATTCCACTATACATATTTGTTTAATTATAAATTAAGTTATCACTTTTAGTTAGTACCAAAAAATCTCTAGATGTCAGACTATTTAGCCCTTTAGATTTCCAAAAATCAATTGTTTTATAAAACATTTTCATGAAAATTGTGATGCGTACTAGTATGTCAAGAATCCCAATCAAGGTGGGGTGGGCCTTAAGGTTTTTTTTTAAAACAAAATGAGACCAGTCAAATTGTTGTTGCTTCTCCAAATAAAAAATCAATACCGTCTGAACACTCCGCGTGTATAAATAAAAGTTATTTATTATTGGCATGGTTGTTCGCTGCTTTGTGGAGAGGAGATACACGAATAAATCTCAATTACATGTTTTTCATGAGTTGTACCAGAGATGTTATTGTTGATACTATAGTATTTTCCGATACTTTGGTACGAAAAGTGCTTCTACAATATATACAATGCCAACCGAATTCCGTTTACATTCGCGTACAAAAAACACACTTTTTCTATGGAGAGCAACATGTAAAGTACACGGAAATTCATACTACTCGCCAAGAAAAGTGTCACAAAAATTAATTTCGGTGTCGGTGTGAATCTAAACTAAAAAGAGAAAAAATCAAATTGGAAAGAAGGTGGGATTTTGCTGGAAACTCATCTTTCTTTCATATACTTTCATGTGTATGATATGATATGAAATGATATGATAAGAGACGTACAGGCAAACCATCATGGCGATCATAGGTATGTATAGCACATTCTGCGGAGTAAGCGTAGTCCAACATCAAAAAATAAAAATAAATTCTTATAAATAACGGGCGAAGACGATGTTTTGGCCGAAGCATTAATTAATTAATTTAACGTACGAAATTTTGGTAGTTAGCTTGCATAAAAACTCGCGCAAAAAATCGTTTTGATATTTTATATAGATTTAGGTCTTATTTTTTGTTGAGTTCATGTTAAATCCACTCTATCCTGTATTTTTATATAACAAAAATGTAGGAAAATGCACGGTTTTGCTACAATACATGCTAAAAGTGCGAACAACTAGATTATGAGTTGATTAATTCGATAGAAATATAAAAATTTATCCTACAAACTATGTACAATCCATGATTTAAATACTATATGTATTTATTTTATTATAACAAAGTAAATAATTGAAAAGGTACGTAAATACTAATGGATTTTAATGTATGTATACTGTACATACCGCCTATGTTCAAATAAAGAAGAGTCAATTAAAATTTCGTTAGTATCATCAAGAAAAATTCACTCTGTTCCTTTCAACGAATAGATTTCTAAAACGAAAGTTTTCTAAAAATTGTGAACGATCTGATTTTATTATAAAACAATAATTGTTAAAAATTCACAAATGCATTGTTTTCTGTACGTAAGAAGTTTGCACCCCATTTCGACCATACGTCATTTAGGACGTCTTCATATATGTTATCGGCTTCTCCGGGATTGTTTCTGACCTCGTGATCCATTTGCATTTTGCAAACACTTCTTCTTTAGGCCAAAAGATAAATCGACTTAATTTAATTGTGCTTGCAGCTCTTTCGTCAACTTTAAAAATTCAAATATAATACAAATTTGGTTACTGGTCGTATCAGTGTTTTGTAATTTTGGAGTTCGTTTTGAACGTTATTGAATTTTACTTATGATGAGACATTTAAATTTATTATTCATATCTCTTATAATAACCCAGCTTATGAGCTCCAATAAGGTTCATTATAACATCGTCACAGACTCGTATTATTTCTTTTCGAATGCTCTCTTTAAGCACTTATTGGTTGATTTGTTGATGATACCCATTAAACGAACACGGGTGTTTGTTTTTAAGCCCGATAGAACTTGAAATGGTAAAAAAAACAACACAAAAAATTAAAATGTAGTCAAGAACACCCGCGGAACCCATATTGCTGTTCTTGACGAAACGCATTCTGGACGTCTAATTTTGTGCCATTTTTTCGAGCACTGCTGGCCGTATGTCACGAATAACACAAACAATGCTGGCCTCCAATTCGCAATTGTTGCTGGTTTATCAGCATAAACCAGTGATTTCACGTAGCCTCACAGGAAATAATCGAGAGGTGTCAAATCGCACGACCTTGGAGGCCAATTTCTCGAAATCAACTTATCGCCAAATTTTGATTTTAATAAGTCGATGGTTGCGGCACGTAGCGCTATCCTGTTGAAACCACATCTCGTCCGGATCAATGTATCCATATTTTCAAACAAAAAATCATTGATCATGGTGCGGTAACGATCTCTATTGACCGTAACGCGATCCCTCATTTTTGAAAGTAAATTTTAATAATTTCGTATAGCGTTGTTCAAGTGTGAGTCTATTCATGATAATTTGCCATACTGAGATCTGCCAGAGTGTATTTTTCATAAAAGTTTAATTTTTTGTTTTATTTTTTACAATTTCAAGTTCTATTAGGCTTAAAAACACCGGTTATAAAGGAACCATACGTGCTATACTAGGAAAACTGTATTCAAATCGAACACAAGAAAATGTCTAAACTAGTGACTATATCGATTTCAAGTAATTATTGCAGCATTGACTCTAGCATTCGGATGAAAATAGCTAGCGAAAATAGTGCAACATAAGGAATACAAACTCAACAGTCGTTCATATCGAACGTATTTTGATTTTAACATGAAAACAATTTGGTTGTTTTTGTAAGTTTTCAGGGCTGCGTTTATGTTGGTTTTGTCCTGAGTGTAAGATGAGAATGAATAGCTTATATTCATTAGAATGGAGCAGAATCATCACATCACACCCACTGTATTGTCAGCAGATTTACGGTTAATACCGGCACCGTTGACACGTGTAGTGGTAGAATCACCCGCTATTCATCAGTGGCCCTATTCTGGTAATTTCCCGGGAATAGGGAATAATTTATTTTTGTAGCAGTTATTTCCCAGATATTTTTCCTAATTCCCCGTTTTTCAAAAGTTAATTCTGGCGATTGGGGAATAAATTTACGGGAAAATAATTTAATTATTCGCGGTCTAGTGATCTGTGGTCTAGTTGAGGAGTGATCGCAATAAAACAAGAAAACAAAAGCCTAAAATAGTTTACTAAATTTAATTGGTTTTTGTTGATATTTTAATCGAATTTTACTTAAAAAATAATTTTGTTTATTAAAGTAAAACATTGGCTATTAATATTTCCAATAAATACTACCAGTTTTCAGTATAAATTTACAGTCATAATATTGCTATAAGTACAAAATACAATAAATTTCCGTTAAATCCTATTCCCAGTTAATTCTTTCCTAAAATAGGTATGGAATAATAAACGTCAAAACTGCTATAATGGGGAATAATTTTTTCCCAAAAATTTTTTTCCCCAAACGCCAGAATACACTTTTGGGGAAAAGGGAATAAAACTGCTACAAAATTTAAAATTTCCATTCCCCGGGAATTACCAGAATAGGGCCACAGGACAGTAAATCAATGACAACCGACAATGTACTAGCAGTTGCTATTGTTGATGAAGCTGGAAATAACACTGTTACAGGCGACATCTCGCCGACGCCTATTGATGTAATAGATTCGAAAAATAAGCAGCGTGATTTCATGGTCAAACCTAAAACGTTTGTGTTTGTCAGTAGAGTACACAATGGAGTTATGGACGCCAAATTTCAAAGCTTTCTTGAACATAAATTCATGATATCCAACTTAACCTTTAAAAGACTAATACCAAAACCAATTAATAGTGTCAACAGATATGTCAACAGACGATATTTTCTATTGTTTTACTTCATTCAGTGTATAGTCTAATGGTGGCTTGCTCAAACGGTTTGAATTTTACAAATCTCCAATATTTTTTACGGTTCCTGTACATCACCTCACAAATTAACAGGAAGCTCCAACAAATTAAAAAGCTGCTCAATTTGCTGTAAAAACGTTAAGAAAATGTCGTCTAAAGCAGCAACTTACTACAACATTGTCTTAAAAACAAACCATCTCATCTATGCAAATTGCGAAACTTCTTTCAATCCAGGAATAAATAGCTCTGAGTTCTTCCGAAGCGATTATTTAGAATATAGAGGCGATCCCTCAGCCGCAACAAGCGCAAAGAAATCCAGAGGTTTGGTTCTTTTAGCCATTCACTCCTCATTTGCCAATGCTGAGTTTGAACTTACCCCCTTCAATTGACCAATTAGGTGTAAAAATGTACGTTGGAAAAATATGTTGCTACTTGTAATTTTACATCTTTAACATTACCCCTCATTCTGGAAGCAAACTGTATGCAAAATGTTGTGATACAATTGAAGTTGTTTATAACGATGAAAAATCCTCGGATATCATTCTTGCACTTGGGGATTTCAATCTACTACATATCCAGAGCGCTCATGATGATGAAGACAATTGTGTTTTACCACACAATGTAACTATAGAAACCGAGTGTTTGTTCATTGACGCAATACTCAGATAGAACCTGAATCAAATAAATAACATTGCAAACTAGGGTGGAAGAATTCTGGATTTAATCTTCACCAATGAACTAAATACCTTTAATATGGTAATAGGTGCAACACGAGCGTGTTCGACAAAAAACTTAGTAGAAATAAAATTACGATTTTATTTTATTTTTATTATGAAAGTTTATTGTATTTTCTTTGACGCTACTAACTAATACATCGTAAAGTTACCATTTTTTTTTGTATTGAAATCTTCAAAAAGAAAGTATTAATCATCCAGTGGATTTAATATCCTTTTAACGTCAATTAATACTCCCCTTTTCATTCATGCACACACACACCCACCCACCCCATTCACCTATTCACCTATTCACACAATTACAGTATACCACCTGCACGTTGCAAGCTCCATGTCAACCTGCACACTGACATGAACGGTGGATCGGCGCTGAATTCTGCACTCCAACAGAAGGTCTAAGTTGTGTTTATTGTTACGGATATCGAATGGCTAATTATCATTATAAGCAGGACATCCAACTCATCCCAATATTTTGTTTTTTTTTAAAACAAATTTTATGATCTAAAGTTTAGGATGACGAGTGCATAAAACTTTATGGACTCGATGTTTATGAACCTCAATATATTTCGGTATATAGAACAAAAAAACGAAGTATATATTCGATGAGTAATCAGCGTATTTATATATACTTGGTTATCGATAGTATATAGCAGTCATAATTAGGTATCATAAAATGTGAACACACTGCAACCCACCCACAAATACATCTTTCTTGCTATATAGGGATTGAGATCGTACGATTTTACGATTATATACTTGGACTACGGTCTATTTTATGTTATATACCTAGCTCGATCTAACTCATTTTATATTTTCTATGATGTTGAAAAATCATTGATACGTGAGACCATAGCGCGATTGCAACCACCAATAAATATTTAATTTGAATTTGGAATAAAAAAATAAAAATAAAAATCAGTAAGTCTAACCAAATTAGTGAAATAAAGCAAAATTTTGGTTTTACAATATTTTGTTGGTGTAAAAAATTTTTTTTGTATTATCCTCTCAAGGGATGGCATACGTAACACGGATCCTTTTGTTCGAATAACGTGAGAGTTAAATAAACCACAAACCAATCCTCAACCCAAAGTAATATTGTGGTAGGCTTGCGGGACCGTGAATTGGATCCCACCAGCTCGGGTCTCACGCCTTTAATTATTTATTTACCTGTACATTTTTTTGGATAAATTGTTATTGTACCCACATAAATTGATTTCATCGATTGATTGCGGACGAGAATTTGTACTTTGTGGCCTAGATACGGTAACGTCAACGTGAACTTTCCTCGAGCAACAGGAAATTTACTCTGTATATACCGCTAGCTTTCACATGCGTGTGCATGCGGTATTATCGCATATTTCGGTCAAATGGCTGGATTAAAAAAAATTCTTAGTGCTTAGTTCTTAAGTTAAAATAACAAAAAAAAAATATATATCTATTTTATTATAAAAAAAAACGAAAAAAATAAGAAAAGAAAATATCTGTTAAATTGCATGAAGTCATAAAGAAAAAAAGTTTTAAGATAATTAGTTAGTTCAACAGTTTAATAATTTTAAGAGTTATCCATTAAGTTCAAAAGTGAATGAAAAGTGCTAGTTTTTTTTGTAGTGTTCTACATACAGGTTTCACCACCACCGCCTACGCAGAGTACTCTACGGAAAGACGGGTGAGTTTAAGTTTAAGAAAAAAAAAGGTTTTCATTCATTTTTTCAAATTTTTGTTTTGGTTAAAGAATAATTTTCTTGCATTTTTTTTTGTATGACGAAAGGTTAAATTTCGCTTTCGTTATGTTTTTTCTTATCTTTTTAAATTACTTTAAATAAATGATTCTAGTATTTATAATGAAGTGAGTTATTTCTATTTAATGGTCAATGGTGTTGTGTTGAATCGGGAAGTGGAGAAGAGTGGTTGCTAGTGATTTTTTTTTTGTGATGAGTGAATTGTGATGACACATAGGTTTGTGGTGTCTCGAATAAGTATGTCGGCAATGAACCCCCGTATCTCCTCTGAGATCTACCCGACTCGAAAAGTGTCAGCCGAGCATGCAGAGGCACGTAACATTATTATCATCACCGATCGTAATCGATGAAGAAAATTCGATTTATATCCTGCCCCTGGTGGGATTCGAACCCAGTACCTCCCGGTCCAAATGCCGAAGCTTTAACCACTGCGCCACTTGTACGGTACCATTACTGCTGATAATTGTCTGGCACGTTTTGTCCATACTATCTATCAACCAAATTCTCTGCATACTGTGGTGAAAAATTTATCCATAATTTTTTATGTGGTACTTTTACAGCTTCTTCATGAGGCCCATAAATTTCGATCGGATTTGCAGGTGACTGACATAGCCAATTCATTGTTGTGATACCCCTTTTGAGTTTAAATTCTGAGTATGCTATGGTATTTCTATCGTTGTCTTCTTGCAAGATCTAATTAAAGTTCCTCGCTCCAAACCATTTACGGACAGATAGTAATAAACCTCGTGAATAAATTTCGTTCATGAAAAGTTCGTTTAGCGCAGAGACGATTATTTATCAAACCTGGCTTGGCAAGAGGAATAGCTACCACATCAATGATACCGAAGTTATTTGAAATTCTTGTGTGTAAAAATTTCAAAATATCATTCCTCGACATCTGTCCAATATCAAATATTGGGTTATGCATTGGAAATCCATATAACGACAAATTTAGTTGAGTTTACAAGTAGGGTTATTAAGGCCATTGACTAACAACAATAAGCAGTGGGTACAGTTTATATGGAGTATAGTAAAGCATTTGAATCCATCAATCATAGCAGAGTGTTGGCCTGTCGAAACTCCTTTGCAAAACTCGCCTATTGAAATTGTGGAACAGATCAAATACAATAAAAGCCTCTTGTGTTTCACATGACTCGTATGTAGGTCCATGGATATTTCTTAGCTCATCTGTACTCGTACTTCCATTTGCGAATAATTTAAAAATCTTCAGAAGTATTGCAAACTATACAAATACCAACTTACTACAAGACGACATAGATAGAACCAGAGAGTGGTGTGAAGTCAACTAATTACATCTTAATATCAAAAAATGTAAAATTAAGTCCTTCCACCAGAAAAAGTCACTATAACATCAATGGTAGTAACTAACCAGCAGTTAGTCACTATGACATCAAATAAAAATCAAAAAAGTAAGTCTCAAATTTGAATATTTTTTTGTTTCAGCTCCAACCACTGATCTATATACTGATCAGTGCTATTTTAAAAAAAAATCAATTACATTGTGCGGTAAAGAATATGACAAACATAAATATTTTTCAATGACGAGCTGATTGTCGTGCTAATAAAAACTACGATATTTGTTTATGTTTTGGTTTACTTTAACATAACATATAATGGCTGCGGGCCAATAGGCGGGTAAAAGTCAATTTTAAGTAAATTTTTCGGTAAATTCATTTATTTTTCAAATTTTCTATGGCAAACTGATCGAAAAATCTGTTCTAAATCCGATTTTTACCACAGTAAATAATTTACCCGACTATTGGCCCGCAGCCAATATGTAGGTATCGAAAAAATTTACGAAAAAATAAAGATTTTTTAAAAATGTGATCAACAAATAAATCAATTTTTCTTTGGAAAAGAACATGCAATGGCAATTTAGAGATTTGATGATGATCTGAAAATGATCTGACAGCAAATTTTTTTGATGGAAAATCATTTTTTGTGTTGAAACCAATTTTTTTTTTAAATATAAAAAGAAAGTATTAATTATCCAGTGGATTTATTGTCCTTTTAAGGTCAATTAATACTCCCCTTTTCATTCACGCACACACAAATCCATTCACACATCCATCCTACTCACACAATTACAGTATACCACCTGCACGTTGCAAGCTCCATGTCAACCTGCACACTGACATGGACGGTGGGTCGGCGCTGAATTCTGCACTCCACCAGAGGGTCTAAGTAGTGTTAATATTAACATCACCGATCGTAATCGATGAAGAAAATTCGCTTTACATCCACATCCTGCCTCCGGTGGGATTCGAATTTCGAACCCAGTACCTCCCGGTCCAAGTGCCGAAGCTTTAACCACTGCGCCACTTGTACGGTAATTTGCCATTCGTTATCCAACCAAAATTTACTATACACCAATACATTTTTAGAATATTTTTGTTTATGTCATACGTGAGGAGTTAGTAGAACTTCTATTTATGTAAGTAGATTGGTACCCAAGAGTTTTTGTACGAAATTTTTGATTCTGTTCCATTACTCTTTAGATATTATCTTTGCTACAAGAAATATTTACAATTATTGTTTATAAATTCAATTTAATTTGGTGGTATAAATTGTTTTTGCTGTGTTCTAGTCGTGGATAATACCGGAAAAATTATTGTGGAAATATTTCTGTTATTTTCGGGAGTATTCCAGTATTGGTGTAAGTGTACCGTAAATATTAGAAAAATATTCAGAGATTATTTCCGATACAACGTGCATCCCCAATAGAATTCCTTATCACTTTTTCCTTACAGAAAAGTATGAAAAAAACTTGACAAAAAAAAAAATCTCAAGTTTTATTTTCATACTTTTCTGTAAGGAAAAAGTCATAAGGAATTCTATTGGGGATGCGTTGACAATTGGAAATATTCCGAAAGTGGCCCGAATTAGAAGAATTATTGTTGCAATCAGTCAAATTTATAGCTGTATCTAAAATCCAGTGATACAAAACGGATTTGACGAGGCAAATTCGTAACAATATGTGTAATGGGTTAATTTCCCTTATACGTACTTTGCTGCTTCTAAAGATGTGCTGCTCACATCAAAACTTTAAATACATGACGGATTAGCAACATAAGGCTTCTCCGCACTCAGACGGATCTTCGTATCTAAAGCAAAATTTAATAGCATTTTAGATCATTTAACTTTTCCGGAGTTTGAATCTAAATCGGAGACGGAGTGGACGTGTTTTTGTGACGCTCCTCATTTTCAAATAGAATAATTTTTTGTGTGTACTAAATAATATGTGTTGAAGTGATAATTTGTACATAGTTTTTTTAATATTAATTTGCGTAAGATGCACGTGCAATCGTTTAGAATATATACATAATTTATAGGTACTATTAATTTCGTATATATTTTGATACCATTGCATGAATACATACCTGCATATTTTGGATCTAAATTACTATGTATATAAACAAAGTTTCACGTGAAACTAAAGGATCCAAAAGAGACATATATTTTGTTTGAACATACACGTGGTTTTATATAAAGTTGGAGTGAGAGAGTGGTTGGTGCATGTTTGTTCTATTTTATTTTGTTTTGCGTTCTCTTGAAATTTACCGATCACAAATATACTTGTTTTGTTTTGCTTGGGGGTAAATGAATTTGTGAATGAAACAGCAATCGATAATAACATTCTCTGTTCTCGATTTTTGATGTTGCGCTCGATATTGTGTTTCACTTTGATTGCAATAATTTGTATTTTATACGTACATGTACGTACGTTTTATTCACAAACACGGGATAATCATACGAGTGTTTATATGTAGGTTTATCTCTTTTCGTTTTCAATTTGATTCAATATATTTACTCGTTTTTCTCGTCAACTTGTTTTAAAAAATGATATAAACTTATGTATTTGTTGCGTGTGAATGGCACGTTCCACACTCTGCTTCTTGGAAGTACTGCTTCTTGCTTCAGAGTGGGTTGTCACTTGTCATAGATGGATCTCTAAGTATTTGTAGTTGTCAGGGAGGAGCCATTTTTGAAATGTTTTCGCATAGTTCGCGTCGTATGCGGTGTAGTTTATCGAAGCTGCTTAACATCGGTATATGTTGATAATTGGCAAAACGAATACAAAATATTGTACTGCTGCTTCCCCGAAAAAAAAAAAAAAATTGTTATACATTACGCACAATTGGATCAGGGGCGGTATGTTGTACCATCACTTCGAGTCGAAATTCGAAAAAGGTCGAGTGGCGATATGTTGTATCATTTTCGAAAAGCAAAAAAGATACAACTTTCACTTTTTCGATTCGACTTTTTTCGAATTCGACTTTCTTCGATTCGAAGTGATGGTACAACATACCGGCCCAGGTTTTATAGGTAATCGGGGAAAGAGAACTACACAGTGTGGAACGGCGGAATGAATGAGTGGAGGTGCATTGGGATAATTTTGTTTAAGAAAATAATAATAAAAAGAAAAAGAGAAATTTGATGGTGTTGTTGGACGCTATCAAATTATTAGGAATCGTGACTTAAAGATTTGGATCTGCAGACCATCGGATAAACATAGTATGTTATACATGTTATATATGTTATATATTATATTGAAGCCTTGTCATTGAAAGGTTAGTGTTTTCAACGTTTGGAACCATGAGATATTTGTCTTGGCTTATTAACTTCATATTTATTTAACTTTATGATTTTTCCAATTCAAATAAGCTAACCAAACACCTCTTGTAATAGAATATTGTTCACGGTGGCCTTTAAAAATGAACTTATATTATAATTTTACTAAGTTTGAGTAGATATTAGTACCAGACTATTCTGTTCCAAATTAGATGAATAAATGAATATTTTAGGTAGCTATATGACACACTTACGAGATTATATTAAAATATAATTAATATTTGACCACGTGAACTAAATAAGTGTTTTAGGTCATCATATGTATAAACACATGCTGTCGGGTTTTTAGGAACAAGTATCTCTCGGGTTAAATGGTGTTGGGTTAGTTTTTAGGCGAACATATAATAACAGCATAAGATGAGATGACCCCTAGATGCCAATGGAAATAATTATTCCAGTCGTACTACGTACCATGACTGATGACGATAAATACGTATGATGAATGTTAGAAGTTCCTATACCATTTCCCAATTAACACAAACTAATAAACTAACAAATTCTCTTCCAAGGTGTGATTTTTATTATGACTAACTTAACTAACCTATTAATGTAGTTAGACAATAACTTTGCTGCGGTTACCGCCCTGGTTATTTCTGTGATTAACATCCTATCCCGATAAACCATTCATGCCGAGGATGCAGGCAGAGCCTAGGCCCGCATAATTTTGGAATATGGTAAGATGCAGGCTTTAATACTGTATCGCGGATATTCCAGGAATGTGCTATACATACCTAGGATCACCATTATGGTTAGCCTGTACGTCTCTATCATATCATATCATATCATTTTAGATCATTTAACTTTTCCATAAAAATTAATTCTTGAACACATGCCTTTTTGTTGTAGAATGTTGAGATTATGTATAGGAAATAAGGTTTTGTTTTATGCTTTACGGGTCCTTTTCTTAAATTTGAAAGTGCCGTGTTGTTAGTAATTTTGATCATAATAGATTCAGTATAGTTTGTTTAGATATTACGAAGCATTTCTATAGTCACATTTAGTATGTACAATAGAGTAGTTTAGTATGTATAGTAAAATATCGTAAACTCAATTATTTATTATAACGAATTTGTACAAAAATACTGTGTTTTACATTTACCAGATGTGCATATAATTTACAAGGTCTACAAACAATTAATTTTCCGGTTTAATTTTAAATTTTCAAGTGATACGTAATTATTTTTAGATCTGCATATACGTTAATAAAATATATATATATATATACATATATATATATATATATATATATATATATATATATATATATATATATATATATACATATATATATATATATATATATATATATATATATATATATATATATATATATATATATATATATATATATATATATATATATATATATATATCTTATCTTAGCATCGAGGCTCATGCCAAGGTATTTAGCTGTATTTGCATATGGAATTTGGTTTGAGTTGAGAACCACGGGAATACAGTTTACATTTTGATTTGTAAAGTTGACGTGTACTGATTTGGCTTCATTTAATGAGATGCGCCATTTTTTAGTCCAGTTGCTCACCGTGTTAACTGCACTTTGAAGTTTGCTTGTTGCTTCCGTAATATCTTTTCCAACTGCTAGAATAGCTGTATCGTCTGCAAATGTTGCTACTGTAGTACCTTCAATATTCGGTAAGTCTCTCGTATAAAGAATAAACAGAATAGGTCCAAGTACGCTACCTTGTGGTATATCTGCTGACATTCTTTTTATTTCAGAGTACTCATTTTCAAATTTGACTCTAAAGTGTCGATCAGTTATGTAGGATTTAAGAATTTGATAAAATTGGTTAGGCAGGTCTCGATGCAGTTTAAATTCAAGTCATTGGTGCCAAACTTTGTCGAAAGCTTGAGCTACATCTAAGAAAACACTGGAGCACATTTTCTTATTCTCGAGTGCATCCTCAATGACATCCATTATTCTGTGAACTTGTTCAACCGTAGAGTGATTTTCTCTAAGCTAAAATTGGTGTGGTGGAATTAAACATCTCTCTTCTATTATAGGTTTGAGTCTTGTCAGCAACAGTTTTTCAAATATTTTTGATATGACTGGAAGTAGTGATATCGGTCTATATGATTTTTTATCGTTTCCTGGTTTACCAGGTTTAGGAATCATTATTACTTCGGCAACCTTCTATTGTCGTGGAACATATTTCAATCTGAAAGCTGCATTAATTGTTTGATTTAATTTATGCAAACCTTTCTCGGGAATGGCTTTCACAATTTGTCTAGTTATTAAGTCATAACATGGAGATTTTCTGATACTTAAGTTACTATTGATTTCAGTTTTAAGCTCCAATAACATACCTTATGTCAAGATCATCTGCTTTGTTTACGACTGTTATATTTTCATTTGCTGTTTGTCTCGGCAACGGTTGAAAAGTCTCTTCTAAATAAGCAGCAAATAGAGAGACTTTCTGTTTGTCACTTTTAGTACAGGATCCGTCCTCGCATTTGATAGGCGGCACGTGCATTTTGGATTTTTTTAGTTCCTTCGTTGCTTTCCAAAGCGAGTAATCGTCATCCTTTAGTTCAGAAAGACCTCGTAGTCGCTTAGTTATGCTTTCGTTCTTTATTTCCTTTATTAGTTGTTTTAATTTGTTGCACAAAAAATTAAGAATAGTTTTGTGTTGGGGTGCACGAGAGTGCTGCCAGGTTTTACGAGCTTCCCGTTTCTCTTTAAGTAGCACTCTGACCTCAAGAGGATAGTTATGTTTCATTGAAGCGTTGTATGAGAAATCGGTGAACTTTCCCAAGGTGCTTGCGTTGGATATTGTTATTAAATATTTCTAGTTCATCTTCCAGCTGCACCTTCGTTCTACTTTTTTTTTTTACTTTTTACGCTATTTGCCGTAGGTACTTGGCGAAACACACTAATACTTAATAAACACATTTTATTAAACACTTGTTTTTTATTTCGCAAAATTAGATTTTTATTAAAAAATTTTTTGTTCAAAAAGTTTAAAAAATCACTCGATCGATTTCGACTTGTTAGGTCATCATCAGGAGTATCTAGCATCTAAGAGTATCTAGTATAGCAGAAAAAAGCAAAAAATAAACGAAAGAAGGGACAAAAAATAAGCAATAAAAATTAATTATTGATGACCTAACAAGTGTAACCGTTTTACTATTGCCTGTACGCACATGCTGGCTAAATTATGCCGGGAGCGTCAGCTAGGGCGGGTCCTACAAAGCGGCAATAGTTGGCAACGTATTACGTAGAAATTACATGTGCAGTCGATTAACGTTCATGATCACACCACCCCTCCCACCGATTCCACCCACCGTCCACCTCCCCGTGCGAAACAATTAATTAAGCATCCTATCGCAGACCTTACCAAGTGGAATGAAGATAATCTTTATTGTAATTATTACCACGCCTGCGAAGTAGATCCTTTAACTCATATATAGTGGTTATGAGTTTACAAACAAAAATTGTGTGACTTAAGCCTAAGAAAAGTTATCTTTAACTCAATAAGTAACGGTCGGATTAATACAATGAAAAAAAACAATAATTGAATAATAATAATAATAATAAGACCGACCGTACGGGATACATGTACTAAGTTAATACAACCAAAGAAATAACATGAATATATAATAAAACAAATATTTATTGTACCTGCGTAACCCTATGTAGCCTGGGTGAAGGTTACCTCGTGGTGTTGGTCTGCTACTCCGTTAGGTTTATATATATCCTTGGTTGATTTCCCGGTAGTTTTCCTTTTTGCAATTTCCGTTGCGGGTGCGATTTTACTGATGTTATCTGGGATTTACGTTATATTTATTTTTTTTGTTAAATAGTGTACTCCACCGCTTATAGTTGTCACGATTACGAATAATATAACCGTAAGTCGCAGCCTCGGTTTTGGTTAACCCCGTTCTATTTGGTCCGCCTTACTCGCCGCGCGTTCACTATTGATGCTTTCACACACCCATACAATTTAGATGGGGAGCAACTATACCACCGTAACGCCGGTTGGTCTCAAGCAATTAGTGGGTATCCCTTGGGAATGTACGTCTCGTATGGTGAACGTAAATAAAAAAACGAGCTCTCAAATTTAATTATATATAACTATATATATAGGTAGTTAACAATATTTTTTTTTCTTTATTAAAAACAAATCACCGCAACCTTACTCGGTTACACTTTTCACAATCTTTTAAATTTTAATATATTCTTATTTTTGTTCTTAATTTTAATAATTTACACTCGGGCACCACTGTATATCACTTGGTCGACCAATTTTCACCAAAAACCCAAAATCGAATACCCTATCCCATCAAAAAAAATTATCTTTTCTTCCTCTTCGTTTTCTTGTTCTTTTTTTTTTTTTTTTTTTTTGAATCGTACCATTATTATTATTTACTCGAATATGTAATAGAGTACAATTATGGCACAAACACCTACAGTCTGCCATACAAGTACCGATGCCGCCGCACGTTACACAAGTTGAAATCGATCGACTGATTTTTTAATCTATTTTTTAATCTATTTGAACAAAATTTTTTTAATTAAAATCTAATTTTGCGAAATAAAAAACAAGTGTTTAATAAAATGTGTTTAAAGTACCTTCGTTCTAATTGGTTCGTCGAGATTTGTTCGATCTTCTACTAATTTCTTGAATAGATCCCAAATGGTTTTATTGTTTGTTAACTTTTGTGAATTATATTTTTTATTATCATTGTAGCGTTATGATCACAGGTGAGTGGTAAGATGATAGTCCTTCACTATTTTCAATGCATGTGTAGTCCTCTAAAACTATTTTGTTACAAAGAAGTCAAGAAGTTCTGGAATTTTATGTGTGCCAGCAGGCTAATATGTTGGTTTATCAAAAAAGAGGAATTCACAGTTGTTCTCGCGAGCTGCATTAAATAACTCTTTCCCTTTAGAGGTTGTAAGTCTAGATCCCCGCCAATATGTATTCTTTGCATTAAAATCACCGCCTATGATAAAATTTGGTCCTAATGATTTAAAAAGTCGACTGTAGTCTTCTTTTTTTAATTGATGGCGTGGGGGACAGTAAATAGAAGAGATCCCTATTATTATTGATTGATTCAACTTTTATGGTTTTAGCTTGCATGATTTCTTCCTCAATGCCGGACACTTCATAATGTTTAATATTATTTTTAACAATTACGGTAGACCCGCCTGTAGCATTTGTTCCTGGATGAATAGCATGGTAGCATTGATAGTCACGTATTTTAATAAATGAAGTTTCTGATAAATGAGTTTCCGAGACAAGACATATATCTATTTTTTCTAAGTTTAGAAAAATTTCTAGCTCTGGAACATGCATTATTCATTAGTATAGCATTGATGTAAGCTCATTCGTAGCTTCTTGTCTATCCAGCCGCTTATATATAGCTTCTAGACCACGTTATTGTTTTGCAAGGCGTGCATTTATCGTTTCTATACTTCGAAATATCCTTTCTAATGGATTTTCTTTAATAGTATTCTGCTGCGTTATCTGAGAGTAGGATCTTCTCTCTGGCCCTATGGGCTCTGGCTGTGTGTGCTCTAGTTGTAGTTGGAACCCTTTCTCTTCTAACATCTGTTTTGAGTCGATTGGCGTGTTTTATTTCTTAACCTTTGCAGTTGTGCCGCTACTTCGCCTCCTCTATAGTTGGCTGAGTGTTGTCCTTTACAGTATATACACCTTGCAGGTTCGGTTCGACTAAGAGAACAGTCTTTCGCGTTGTGTCTGCCGGCACATTTTACGCACCTAACATCTCTCCCGCAATATCTTTGGGTGTGGTTGTAACCTTGGCATTTCTTGCATTGAGGTATTAATCTCGTGTTCTTTTTCAGTGGTTCTATTTTAACCCTCATATTAAGTATTGCTTTGATATTAAATATATTTAAAAAATTTTCGCTTTTGTTGAATGTGAGCATGAGTAGCGGGAGCCCTCTTTTAACGATCTCGGTTCCTTGACTATTTTCAATACTTATGTAGAACAAAACAATTTTATTAAAATCAAACCACATTTTTCACAATTTTTCATCGCCGTTAGGTAACAGAGCGATTTAAGATACAATCTTTTTCGAATGCCCTACTAAAATATAAGATATGGTTTTCTTCTTTGGGGAAAAGTAATAATTGAGATACGAACAATTTTGATTGTCCTAAATTTAAACTAAAATGTTGATTTTCATTCTTCCTTTTAAAGAGATGTAAATTGTTGTTTTAAAGAAAAATTTAATTTTCGTAAAACTTTACTTAATACTTAAAGAATTAAAGAGAACCAAAATTTGTTGGTGTATACATCCGTATATATATATATATACATATATATATATATATATATATATATATATATATATATATATATATATATATATATATATATATATATATATATATATATATATATATATATATATATATATATATATATATATATATATATATATATATATATATATATATATATATATATATATATATATATATATATATATATATATATATATATATATATATATATATATATATATATATATATATATATATATATATATATATATATATATATATATATATATATATATATATATATATATATATATATATATATATATATATATATATATATATATATATATATATATATATATATATATATATATATATATATATATATATATATATATATATATATATATATATATATATATATATATATATATATATATATATATATATATATATATATATATTTTATAAGAAAGCAATTTAACCTTCCAAAATATGTTCATACTAAAAAACCCCTAGAGTACTTTTACTGGTTAATGCAGCAACACAATTCATACTAAAACGAAATTGTTGTGGTTCAAAAAAAATTAATTCCTTTAAACAAATAAGACTAAATAAATTGTTATAGGCAATACGAAAGAATTGTGTTTTTGAATGAAACGATGTAGTTTAATTTGGTTGAGAGCAAGAACCTTCCATTATTCCGCATTAATGAATATTTTGTTTTGTGCATGACAAGTGAAATGATTTTTTCGCACAAATTAATAAAATTTTCGTTGTTGTGTGTTTTCTAAAGATTTAATTAAAATAAGTTTTACATCGCCAGTAATATTTATTTAACCTAGATATAGCTTCGATTTTCTAAAAATTCAATAATTCTTTTATTCAAATGAAAAAGTTTAATTCTTGAAAGTCTTTTCAATCCCATAAACTCCCGTTACAAAAATTAGTTGGCTTGTCAATTATTGTTCTAGCTTTCCCAGGCGGCTGCCGCAATCACGTTGTTTTGTTATGTAAATATTTTTACGGGTGACATGTGCGGTCTCTGTTGATTTCCCAGTCTGATACGCATTTTGATATAGTGACCCAAAATTTTCATGGTTTTGAAAATAAATGATGCGAGACTGACAAATCCCTCCAGCATATTGAAACATATTCATACCAGTATTCATATCAAAAGCTGGCTCTTTATAGCCTGACACTTTATAGCCTTTATAGCGGTAAAGAAGTATGAGATAGTGCATATCTCGGCTTGGGGATTTCAAAACGTCTAATGAATTTATCGCCTAAAACTTACCCGCGATTGTTTTTAGTTTAACAATTGAAATAATTTAATTTTGTTTAAATATAATTTTGCCATACATTTTGTTTTAAACGAAATGACGTCTATTTTAAAAATATCAGCATATGATTTAGTTACGTAAATCAAAAATGTCGTCTATTACTTATTCCTGACTGACAAGTCTGTGACCTATTTAATACTCAATTCCCTTAGACGTATCACTTCATGCGACGTAACTATGGATCTTCCTGGTTACTAGATTTTAAAATCAAAATTTACTAAATAATTTTGTGCAAAACCCTCAATGACAATTTTTTAAGTCTTAGTTGGCTGCATTAGTTTGATTTTTTTTTTTAATTTTGTCACATCAAAATTTCAAGTGATAGAAATTGTCATTTGAAGTGAGAGCAGTCGATAGGAAATATTTATAAAGCAGCATACTAAGATTTAAAAAAGAGTTAGAACGATTTTATTGAACAATTATTTTGTAAGTTTTGATTTAATGATCTAGTAACCAAGAAGATGAGTAGTCACATCACTTGAAGTGATGCGACTAGGGGAATAGGGGTGTTAATTACTAAAGTGCAAAGCAAGTGTTTTTGCTAATCGACCGAAAAGTCCAACAATAAACTAGCAGTGTCGTGAGAGTTTACTATTCCATTCCGAAAAAATCTCACTATCACGACAGTGAACAGTGTCATGATACCATATGATGTCATTTATAACATTCAGCCCGAAAATTTAAAATTACTTTTACAGTATATTAAGTTATCTTCTAACACCTTGACAACATAGACCAACCTAAACTCAGCATATGTACATATATAAGAAGATATTTCAATACTCAAAAGCCATTACTTTGATATAATTTTAAAGGAATGGGTACAAAGGGCCGAATGTCGAAGGGCCGAGTGTCGAAGGGCCGAATGTCGAAGGGCCGAATGTCGAAGGGCCGAATGTGTTGAAGGAACGAATGGGTCGAAGGGCCGAATGTCGAAGGGCTGAATGGGTCGAAGGGCCGAACTTTTTTTTTGTTTTTAGAAATATAATTTTTTAAATTTGTTGTTTTATTGAATATTTTGTAAATTTTTTTATTAAACATAAATGAATTTTTTATGAATTTATGTATTTTACGGTACATTTTGGTGAGGAAAAATTTTGTCATGCGCCACCAATAGGTATATTCCTTTTCCTGCCTGTTAACATAATTGTGTGGGTAAAAAAACAATATAACTATATACACAATTGTGTTGCTTGTACTTCCACACAAGCGAAATTTTTGGAGTAATTTTTTAAAAAAAATTCATCTTACCTGAATTTTTTATCAAAAACGCCATTACATGCTATGATTCTTGACCCACACGTTTGTGTGGTTTGGACTTAAATAGTGCCAATTTATTTTGTTTGAAAAAAGGATATATAGAAAAAATAAAAAAATTAATTAATTAAATAAAAAAATAAAAAAAATATATTTCTGAAAACAAAAAAAAATAAAAAATTCGGTCATTCGACCCATTCGGCCTACAACACATTCGACCCTTTGACATTCGGCCCTTCGACACATTCGGCCCTTCGACATTCGGCCCTTCGACACATTCGGCCCTTCGACACATTCGGCTCTTTGAAATTCGGCCCTTCGACATTCGGCTCTTTGATATCATACCATTTTAAATTATTCTTAAATTGCCGACTATCCTCGAATCTAGCTTCACAGACGATGACAATGATAATATCTCATTCTTCAAGCATTCGTAAATGGCCGTTAGAGTATCCTTTATAATTTTTTTTGTTTGAAAAAGGGATTTATAGAAAAAATAAAAAAATAAATTAATTAAATAAAAAAATAAAAAAAAAAATATATTACTAAAAATAAAAAAAAAAAATAAAAAAATCGGCCCTTCGACCCATTCGGCCTACGACACATTCGGCCCTTTGACATTCGGCCCTTCGACATTCGGCCCTTCGACACATTCGGCCCTTCGACACATTCGGCTCTTCGACATTCGGCCCTTCGACATTCGGCCCTTCGGCACATTCGGCTCTTTGAAATTCGGCCCTTCGACATTCGGCCTCATACCATTTTAAATTATTCTTAAATTGCCGATTATCCTCGAATCTAGCTTCACAGGCGATGACAATGATAATATCTCATTTCTCAAGCATTCATAAATGGCCGTTAGAGTATCCTTTACAAGGTAGCAAGTGCCAAATATCTGAAACATATGCCTTATATACATATATACAATTATTTATTAACAATAAATACTAGTTATTTAAATTCGAACCTTAAGGAGAGTGCGAATCTGGTGGAAGGATTAATGAAACTACGATAGTTGGAATTCTGTTGTTGGACCAAGTATTTTTAACAGGTTGTCAAAGGCAGCTTTAGATATTCGTGTATAGTTGAAAAACGATTCATGATCGTCGAATCTCATTTCAGCCAAGCCAATAAGGTATAATCGCCATGATCCTTTCATGCTTCTTCTGAGAAAATAGGAAGAACCTTTTATTCCTACTCAACCATTTTCCTGCTTCACTACAAACAACTATAGCAATAGCAGCCGTTGTCACATTTAATACCATAATCGGAATTAATTTTTATAAAAACAAATATTTATATGTACGTCTCTATGTAATTGTATATAGATAAATTATTTATTATTTTTAATTAATCGCACACAAAATTTAACACAAAATAGGAACACAATCGAAAACAGCTTTAAATTACAAATGAAATGAAATGAAATATCGCGATTTCAACCATTCAGTGTAACTACCTATTCTTTTTCCACACTTCGACTAACGTATCCCTAACAAAAATGTCAAGAGAAGTATAAATAAACAAATCGAGTAACCGTAGACATCATAAAATAGAAATAGAATGATGTTTTATCCGAGCATGCTGAGTGAGATCACAATAGAAAAATAATACATAATTGGAAAGATAAAATAGTATATGATTTAACTCCTAAAACAGAGATATAACACAACAGACATATGTATAAAATAAGTCAAAAGTCGAAAACATCCCGCCCGTGTGGCACTATTCTGGTAATTCCCTGGGAATAGGGAATTGGGTAGAGAATTTATATGTAATTTCGGTTCAAATATTTTTTTCCGGCCTACTGAGGAGAATAGATGTAAATATTTATAAATTGGGAATAATTTTTCCATATCTAAATTGGCGGGGAAAATTATTCCCAATTTAATTTTGTTTTCAAAAAAATTACCACTAGCTTTTTACCTCAGTATGCCATAATTTTTTTTTTTTTTTAAATAGAAATTACATATAAAATCATTCCACAATTCCCTATTCCTAGGGATATGTGTACCAGAATAGTGCCACTGGTATAAATTTTGCAATGATTTTAAAGAGGTATTATAGATGTTCATTTCGATTTGTCCAGTAATGGACAATATTTTCCACTGCCAATTCCAATATTATTGGAGATACGTTATCTGTCACTTCAATGGTATAATTTAAAAATACATAAAAGTAATACTATTTATAATTTCGGACTGAATGTTTAGATGTCATAAGAGATTATCATGACACATTTTACTGTCGCGATAGTGATATTTTTCGGGCTGGGATATACAACTTTCTCGATATAGTTATAGCTTAGTAGCATCAGGTTTTTTGACCTGAATTTCGGGCTAGCTGCATATACAGGGGCCGGCACTCGAACCACTCGAAGTGTTACCACCGGAAGTGTTAATTTTGTCAATTTTGTTCTTTTTATTTGAAAACTTCATCATATCGTAAAAACATTTCAAATTTAACATAAAGTATGTTATTGTTCGACGTAGCCACTTATAGCTCGGATAACGGCATCGAGTCTGTCCGAGAAGGCTTCATACGCTGAAGAATGTGGTCTGATGATATTTTGTCCAGTTCTCGGCGAAGTGCAATCTTTAAGGCGTCTTATATTTTTTAATTAATACTTTGACCTCCAGAATGGGTGATATGGAAAATTCCTTGGGTTTAAGTCCGGGGAATATGGTGGCTATTGTTGTGAAGAAATGGAGCTGTGAACTTTTTCTTGTAAAAAACATTGGGTTTCATGGGCTTTGTAGGATGGTGCCGAGTCTTGTAAAACGACCAATGGTTTCTACCGAAATGTTTACGTGCCCAAGGTAAAAAAACATCGTTTGCCCTGTTCAATGAAAACGAGTGTTGAGCGTCCAATGGTAGTTATTGCGGCCCACACCATCACTGATGCAGGCGCTTGCTTGAAATTCGCCGATATATAATTGTCTTTTGATTTGCACTCTAACCAAACACGATCGTTTTGTTCGTTTACATATTGCTGAACAGTAAAAAAATTTTTCATCAGAAAACACCAAATCCTCAAGCTCGCCAGCACCAACGTGCAAGTGTTTTGACACCATTGCTCTTTCTAGGGGAACTGCCTTTTGTGCAGGTGTTAAATTTTGCACATTTTGTATTTTGTAGAACACTTCAATCGTTGAGATTTCTCGCCAATTGAATTGCGCTTTGTCGTGGATTAGGTTGAATTCTGGCTTTCACCATTCGAACGGTTTCTGGCGATGTTGCTGTTTTTGGATGTCTACCTGCATGGCGTTGTCTGATGCTACCAGTATCATTGTAACGTTTAATGGTCCAATGCACAAAAATTTTGTTCACATGTAAATGTCGTAGCTCATTAATAATGGCTGGTTACGATTTTCCAGCCAAATACAAAGCATTCCACCTCGATATGCTTCCGTAGGCTTGTAAACAATAGTCAACTCTCCTATAACGCGGTATTCTTATAACGCAATTTCCATATATCGCGCAGTGAAAATTGGAACTGTTCTCCTATAACGTGACGCGATCTCCTTATAACGCGCTTTTGACGAGCGAATAAAAAAGCATGAATGACTCAAGAATTATTTAAGGATTGGTTTTATAATTGATTGAAGTGGAAAGCTTTATGATTGAGTAAATCTTAGTGTCAAAGTTGTGTTGATCGTTGATAACGCCAGTAGTCTTAGTAAGGAGCACCCAAATGTGAAAATTCTTTATTGTCTTCCTAACTGCACTTCATTAGCCGCCGGACCAAGGAATCATCCGAACTTTCACAATGTATTACATACGGAAATTTCTTGAAGCCATTTTCAACAGATTAGAAGATCAAGAAGGTAAACCTCTTCTTGAAGTTTGGAAAGAATTTTATATTTTAGATTACACCCGAATTGTGTCATTTGAACAATTAAACAGCGAACACTTAATGCGTGTTTGGAGGCCCTTGTTACCTGAAATGGTTCAAAGGAAAAATGATTTTCAGATCCCCTAACAGAAATAGTAAAGATTGCTTCTACTTTTGGCAACAAAGGATTTGCAGATAAACAAGTAGAAGATATAGAAGCCCTACTTCAGGAACCGAGTTTAAATGAGGAAGAATTCTACCTTCAATGCATTTGTGGAGGAAAACACTAATAATCGAAATAACAAATTCGTTTAAAACTTCAGTTATTATTTAAAAAAGGACTAGATTTTGCTAGAGAATTAGAATGCTAATTAATCTAAAATGAAGATAGTTTCAAAATTGCTTGACTCCATATAAAGAGGTTTTGGAAGAACTACAAAATAAAACTACATTTGAAAACCAAGAAGAAAATTTGTAAAGTGAGGAGAATTTTCGGCCAATGTCGTATAATACATAACGCAATATAGTATCATTTTAATTTTTTGTTGGAAATATTTTTTTCTAATTTTGTTATTAATTTTATGAATTATGAATTATGCAATAAATTTAGATTAAAATATCTAAATAAATTATTATATAATCTTTGTTATAAAATTCATTCATAGGTTTATTTGTGTACAATTTATTTATTTCTAAGATTCCATACAACGCGGTACGAATTCATTCATTTACATTTTTTCTCAGTTTCTTATAACACGGTTTCCATCTAACGCGGTACGAATAAATCGCGTTATAGAAGAGTTGACTGTAACAGACTGACGCTTGTCAAAAAATGAGCGCGCTGTCATCAAGTTGGTAAAACTTCGAGCGCCAACGCCTGTAAATGAAGGGTTTAGATCTGACTAGGCCTACCAAGCAATAGTAATATTTCTTAAAATTACATAAAAGTAATCTTAAAATTTCGGGCTGAATATTATAAATGTCATGACAGTGTATCATGATACTGTCACGAAAGTGACATTTCTTGATAATAAACTCTCACGATAGTGATAGTTTAGTGTCACCATCGCTAGCTTCATATACACCAATTTGTAGTCAAACCTTCAACGATTCCGGCGGTATATATCAAGTGCTCGTGACTCGGCAAGATTTAATCGACTACATTCAGATAATTCTAGATTGAATTTTTCTGTTTGTAGCTAAAACCTTAGCAATTCCGGTGGTATATGCCAAGTACTCGTAAATCGCCTGTAAGGCTAGATTCAAAAACGACTATATTCCGATACTTCCAAACAAAATTTTTCTAGAAATATCTCAGTTTTGTAGCCAAGATTTTAACAAAGTTCAGATAATTCCACTGATAATTTTTTTTTGAAAACTTCACATGTTAAGTTTCTTTTGCTTTGATTTTTTAGCAGTAATAAATTTGTTTTCATTATTACCAAAATTTAGAAGCCACAATTAATTCGATAGCCTTTTAATTCACATTTAATTAATAGTTATAATTTGCGTGTGACACAAATTTGCTTTAGTTCTAATTTGCGTATATTTTGTGTCATGACAGAAGACCATTGTGAAGTTTTCAATATTTATCAAAAATGTAGCTACACAAATTAACAAAAAACAAAAATGTAGATACACAGTTTAATAAAAAGTATAGAATTACATAAAAAGATTATGGCAGGTTTGAATGTGTTATTTATCCCACTGAATCTAACCTAATTTTATTCGCGGCATATCACTGCGCCCTTGGGTAATTCTTTTTTGTTTAGTGTAAATGTTAATGTTAATGAAAAAAGTGTACAACGGGTCTTGTGAATGTTTACGGGCCATTAACACTTAATTCTAGAGATGAAACCACAAATCTGAGTATACGTGTTAATGGCCAATGGGCGTTAAGTGTTAATGGCCCTTCAATATCCACAAGACCCGGTTTACACTTTTTTCATTAATATTTCCATTAACACTAAACAAGAAAATATCCCCGAAGGTCGCAGTGATATGCCACGAATTAGATTAGGTTAGATTTAGTGGCATAAATAACAAATTCAACCCTGTCACAATTTTTTTTATGTGATTGTGCAGCTACACTTTTGACAAATGTTGGAAACTTCACACCGGTTGACAGAAGTTGTATTGCCATTAGTAAAAAAATAAAATTTCGGACAGAAAAATTTTACTAGCTTCATAGGGCTTGCAGAAAGCCTAAGTATATATCCCTAGCTGTCAGGATTATTTCTAAATAGATAGTTATATAGTATATATTTCTGTAAATATATTATTAATTAGTAATGTTGCCATATTTAACTATAACAATTTGTCGGAAAAAATTACAGGGATAACTTTATAGAGGTATATCCTGTTTGGGTACTTTTATGGTATAATTTCGTAGTTGTGACTAAATATTTGGATTCTGGTCGAGATTTTAAACATCCTGCAGTTTAGTGAACCCATACATCAACTTTATAGTTATAGAATTAGTAATTGCATCCCAAATCTGAACATGATGTATAAGCATTATCACTTTAGCAAAAATTGTATGTACAGTTCTTACGTATGTAATGTACATGCGTATATGTTTTGGGAGATTTACAAATAGGATTTCCTAGAAATTCAAGCAATTTAATTTTAATTTAATCCATTTAATGTTCATTATTGATTTGATTTCGACATTTAATATATGCGTCGAACCTTTTATGATAACAACAATATTATAGAATCTATTTAAAATATAATCTCGTATCTTGTATAATCCACATCCGTAAAAATTGAATCAAAATTATGTAAGTATATAATAAATAATAATAATAAGATAATTTTGTATATATGTATGTATAAAGGGTAGAAAATGAATCAACAAGTGGAATGGAGATATAAAAAACTTTATAATTGCCGCACTAATTCGGTAATCTATCATTTACATTTCCCACACCGGATAATGATAATAATTTTTTATGTCCGATTTCGTTGCCATTGAAATAAAAAATCTTAAATCGAACTGATTTATTTCAATAATAATTTATAAATACATATATGTATATTATGCCGCATAAGCAATATGTGCCTGTCTCAGAAAATTATACCGTTTTATTGTCAATATGCACTACAAACATATTTATATTAGTTTAACAAAATAGTAATAATAATAATGAATATATAAATAATATTGTATCGGATTACGCAATATTTGGTAGTAAAAAAAATTAATTTGTTTACATTTGGGAAAAATGAATCTCTGTGTACACGTACTTTACACTCTGCTTCAACAATTGTCTATATTACGAACGTATATTTGGGCCGCATAACGCATGCGTTACCTTTTCCAAGTTTTTCTTTTCTAAATGTTACAAATAACGAAATGTAAATAAAATTCATGGAAAACGGTTTATGTATTTTCTTTTTAGAATTTTCAATTAAATTTTGTATTTCAGTTATTAACATGCTCTGCTAACGATACAAAACGCAATTCTCGAGTTAGAACGGGGGCATTATTAAATCACATTCGAAATTTTATTTAATTTTTTTTTTTGAACAACGCGTGTTAAATTTTTATTTTTCTTATAAAATATATACATTTTCCATATTGTGATCGTAAAAATTGTGGCATATGTTGAATTTTACAACGTTCGATTTAAATTACGTTCAGAACAATCTAAATTCAATTATATCGTTTAGTTAATAACAGAATGTGCATTTTGAAATTTTAGTGAAGTTATAACGGAACATTAAATAAAATCTAGCTGCAGCGATTAACCAGAGATCATATAAATTTTAAAAGTTTTGGAATAATTTAATTGTAAGTAAGTACTCGGTCGTATGATCATAAAACATAAATTTGTTAAATTACTTTTATGTTTTATATGATGTGTTACAAAAAATATTGTAATATCATGCCGCCTTGATATGGATCAGAGATAACCAGGCTTCAATGAATTTTTTATTATTTATTTGAATAAAATCGTTATTGAAGCAAGTGTGACGCAAGTAAATTGCATTCAAAACGATAAAATGTGATAAACATAAAATATTATATTCAATCAAGTTAAAAATGAGCTGTGTATTTTCCGGAAAATTTTATATTCTTGTTTGAATTAACATTTGGCGTCATACTGGAAAGATTGCACGCACACAACGTCTATATAAAGTGTTTGTATTGTACTGTTGTCTATCGCTATATGAACATATTAGTATCTCAAGAGGGTGTAGCAGTTATTCGTTCGTCTGATGAATAATTATGTATATATAATGTACTTGAAAAATAGTATAATTTAGCCTGGATTGACTGTATAACTGTGAACAACTGCTGATATAAAAATTTATTTCGTTTGTAGTGATTATTCACCTACCGTTTACGTCGATCGAATGATAAATTAAAGTGTGAAGATATTTAAGAACGGATAAAGATTAAAATGGATTTCGTCGAAATGCCAAGGTTGCCACAGTTATAGAATATTTATAATTGCTTAGATATAATTTCTTAGATATTTTCTTATTTAGAAGTTAAATTCGTCTGAAGAAATGAAGAAAATATCCCCTTTATTAATTTAAACTTATTGATCTATTTTTAGTATGATAATGATATTTGTAAATATTATTAAAAAATTCCACTGGACATAATTCTAAATGTTGTGCCGTCGAATTTAGAAATATAGAGCTGACATTTTTAGGAAGGTACGGCATAGACCTGTTTCTAAGAATGAAAATTGTTCTTTACTAACGTAACGGTAAGTTGTGCAGGATCGATAAGCATCTGCGGGAACATTTCGTTCTAGAGTTTTTTGATATTGAATAGCTATTATGGAAAACTTGTGCTTAGGGTTTTCCTTATTATTTTGTTATTAGCTCCCAAACTTGGAGAAGTTGTGCAAGCTCGAGCGGAATATACAACAAAAAGACAAATAGACTCAACGTTTTTTCGCAGTATTAAAGTTAAATCGATAAACTTTGTTTGTTTGTTTTTAAATATTTTAATTTTATATTATAGAAAAAAATTAAATAAAAACAGACTACAGATTATTTATAAAAAAAATATGAAAGATAACTCAGAAAAATGCCGATTGGGGATTGTTTGGTGGTTTAACAACAAATTTAATTTAGTAAAGAACACTTTTAAGTAAAGTATATTTTTGAAATTCGTTTTATTAAAAATTATATTTAGAAATGTTTAAGTGTTTAAAACACATTTGCTGAAATACCAATTTTATTAGTAATTAAAATATTTCTAATTGTTTTTGTGTTAAATACGTTATAAAATATGTTATATTGAATCAATTTAAGTTAGATCTTACCATGATTATGATTTAAGCTTAAATTATCTTCTTTAGCAAACCAAATTGTTGATCTAAAATATAATCAAAATTATTTGCTAATATTATTATGTAAACCTCCACCCAAAATCGAAATATCATGATCGGGTAATTTAAATTAGACTATCAGTAACACTTTTTTTATTTTTTTTGTTTGTTTTTATTTTGTTCTGCGGCCAGACACTCCCAACTCTTTCGCGGGTCGCTTTCAAGGACGGGAACTTTTACGCCGTTTCCCAGCTAATTCGAGTACTTACGGATATAGGTCCATGCCATCCTATAGAACTGGCATAGAAAGTGGGACAGCCCATGAGTTCTGCCCTCCGACACGGCGTTATGCTTGTGTTCATTTTCATGTCAGATCGTAATCTCATGATAAAAATCCCGTTTCCATCCTGCCCCTATCGGGAATCGAACTTGAACGATCGGGAGTTACATCCAAACGCCAAAATTTTAAATAAAACCACTGTGCCGTTTCGTCGGTTATCAATAAACATTAACATAAATCAAATTAACTATTACCAACTTCCGCGGTAAAGTAAAGATTCGCACTGAAATACCAAGTTATTATTTAATTAGAAATATTAATTTATTTTATATTCACAAACATTCCTGTAAAATAATTCCAAATTAATTTAAAAATTTTAAAATTATTCAACCGTTTCACATTCTACTTCTTTGATGTTACTTCATCTTCGACTCTTTCTGCGTTTACCTATAAAACCGGTTTTTAATGCGACAAATTTTTCAACTAAATTTTTTTCGGTGAAGTAGAACTAATTTTCGGCGCTCAAAGTTCAAATCTTTTTTGTCAAACAGATAGAGGCCGTTTTTTGACATTTGTGTCATTTGTAGACAGACTTAAAATAGTAATAATATATTAAATCTTTTTGTTTGTGGATAAAATACATGCCAGCAAAATAAAAGAAATGGCTAAATGTGATAAAACAATAATGCTAATGAAAGTGGCAATGATGTTATTCACAATGAGTAATTTATTGAAATATATGGAGACGCTGGTCAATCGAAAGAAATAAAAAAGGTGCAAGCGAAGATGGTGGGTATACGACCAACATTTCGTGATAGATCAGAAGTATGTTGTTAGTTATTATTTTATTAAATTTATTTATAATTTGTCAACAGGTTGTGGATTGCTTGTGTTTTTTGCTCAGATTCCTCTGTTTTTAACTAAATGTCACTCATCGTCCAAAAAAATATAAATTTTTATATTTTGACGTCGATTATCGACGCTCTATCTGTTCGCTCTTATGGGAATACATTGATTTTAAATTTAGCGCCGATGTTTTCGACGTCAATCTGTTTGAGGTATAATATAAAAAAATTAACAAAGTTCATAGTATAATAGTTTATTAAAATATTTCAGTATACTAGCTACCATATAACTAAAAGAACTATAAAGCACGGTCTAAAAATTTAACCAACATCGGGTAAATATGAAGATGTCAGCACTGGTATCTAAACGATATTTTTATTTGTTGTTGTTATATTTCAACGAAATTTTTTTTAGTTAACGAAACGTCAAAATAAATTACGCGTGTTACAAGATCGGAAGTAAAGTATTGTTTTTAATTTTATTCATTTCAACTTAAAGTAATAACAATTTTGAAATGTTTAGTGAAAATTTATAATTAGAGGTGCTGCTAGTGCTAACTAGATTATAATGAAATAACATTTGGTACAGGAATAGGATTGCAACATGAAAATGATAATGCAGCACTAAAATATCAATCACCAAAGTTGGGGTAGTAATAATGTAAAAACTAAGCGGGATTCATCTGATATTTCGAATAATAGTACAACACTAACCAGTCCATTCGTTGGAATATTTTATTAGGTAGTAGAAGTTGTATTTGCCTATAAATTGTAAGAAAATAATGATTACTTCCGCTTTTTCTTGTAACAATTGTCATTTTTTATACTATAGATAAAAAAAAGGAAACCAGTTCGCAAGGTCAATTAGCTTTACTGAAAAGTTCTGAAGATTTATATAAAATAATTGTACATCGATCGTACACATTACATCAACTACGTTTATTCTACTACCAAGTTGAATTAACAAAAATATGTTCACCAAAAAAAATTATGTTCAATTTGAAGGTGATGCTAGTAATCAGTTTTGGGAGTGTGATTTTCGATAAATCGACAAACTGAATTACTAACGAAATAATTGCAAAACAACTACAATCGAGTATAGTAACAAAGAACCAGGGAAATCTGAAGAAACCGATCGAAAATTAAAAGATAACAGTAACGAGAGTTTTGGTGCGATTCAAGCCAGATTTTGATGACGAAGGTGATGGAGGTCATGAATTCTCTTGCTGATCGAACGCTAAGTAGGGTTCAATTATTGCATTTAATTATTGGATTGATTTTTTTTAACATACAAATTGTTTTGCAAGATCTTCACAGATAAAATACTCAATTTAAAATGCACTCAATATTTAACTTAGTTTTGAAAAAAAACTGTTTTTTTTTAATTTTTATAAACACGAAACACAATAATCGAAAACACTATGACTTTGTACATATAATGACAAATGGCGAACAAGTAAAAATACAAAAAACGTTTCGTTAACATTTAAAATTTGACGAATGGTGGATTGGTGCGACATCTCTATAATTACCCAGTAACCTTTTAACGAAAAAAATATGACAATATGTCGGTGCGCCATTTTACTATGGAAAGTATGAGCAATCGCCCTTATATTTCTTTTAGTTATATGCTAGCTATCAAAATATAATACGTAGCAAATATTATTTTTAACGTTATAAATTTAACAGTGTAAAAATAAATTTAATTTTCCTAGCTTATCCATTACCATTTTTAATATTTTCTCGCCGCAATGAGAAACAATTTGTTGGCTGATTATATTTATATATTATTATTATATAATATGTGTCAAATAAACTAATAATATCATTTTTATCAAACGTTCATTTCGAACAGGCTTATTTCAAACCGTGCGATGGAAAACCAGCAGTACTTGCTAGTAAAATAGTATTATACTATTATTCTATTATGCTATCGACGATGGAAACCTGGTATAAGTTTGATTTTTTTGCCGTCAGATCCACTTATAGTTGTCTATAAATTAAGGTATTAAAGTAGCAAAAAAAATCTATGACGACTTATTTTGAAGTAAGAAGTAATACTTCAAAAAAGTAGAGAACTCACTATCATTCAGTAAAATATTTATTGTAAAAAGAACAACGAGCCATTAAAATTTACGGTGTTTGGTTATATAAACCAAAAGCAAAGTTTGATTGTCTATTCATTATTTCAATTTATTAAAAAAAAAACTAATAAAATACCTAAATATTATTCTAAATACTATACAAATAAACCAAACTGAAAGTGTATTATTTATCAACTTCGTTTGGAAACCCTTCAATCACCTTGTATTCACCTGGTAAGCTCTAAACCGTAACAGTTCAATACATTCATGAAAATCTGATAGACTACTAATCTAAGATTCAGGTAAATTTTATCAATCAAAATATGAAAATATACCAGAATTTTTAAGGTGAGAATTTATTTCGTAAATAAAAATAATTTTCAGATATTTGTCTGATCTTCAAATAGATGGCTTCTGGGCGGTGCTAAATGTGTATCTGCTATATCCAGCGATGCTAAATGTGTATCTGCTATAGCCATTCAAAATTTAATAGCATTCACTCAGATAGTATTGTGGCCAAATCACCCCATTCAGTCGCACAATCTCTATCTGCTATGTCCACATCAAACTTAAGTGTTCAAGCTATTGCAGCCATTGTAAATCGCACTTTCCAAATATGGAACAATCCCTTTATATAGTGATTGATAAATCTCAAATAGTCCTTGTACAACTCCCAGTAATCGAGTATTGTATCAATTTTGTAATGTTTTTGGTATTGTTTTGATATTTTTTTGGAATAGAGAAACAAGAATGTGGGATAAATTTTATCAGCCATGCTACACACGGTTTCATAAGACCGGTTTCACTTCACCTTCCTTTCTTTCCCCTTTTACCTACCAAATCCGTTTTAACTGTGACATTAAATTTTTCGGTGAATCCGAACTAACTCAAACAAAAATAGATAAAACATATTTCAAGGCCATTTTTGACATGTAGATTATAGTTTAAATTTTATTTTCGAGAGAGCAATAACAAAACAATACAAAATATTTTTGTGTTTAAATATAAAATAAGGTTTTAAAGTGTAATAAAAAATTTCATTTCTATTTCGAATGTGTTTTTCAATTTAATTTTATTTTTCGAGTGTTTTGTGTAGTGATAAAACAATAAAATAAATTTGGGGTGATATCGGTTTCAAAGTAGTAATAAAAAAAATGTCGTTCATTTTTCGCATGTGTTTTTAATTTGCTTTTATTTCCGTGTGTACGATGCGAACTATGCGAAGACATTTCAAAAATGATTTTTTTTGTCAATTTTATTTTTTGACACATTCATAGACATTATCTATTGCGACTTTGTTTGAAACCAGAAGCTGAAATCGAGTGTAGCTTGGCTGCATAACATTATGTAATGACGGTGTGAATTGTTACATAGGGCGGGGGCAAACAATAAATTAAATGTTATACTAAAATATTTAAAACATATTAAAATATATCCTTTATCATTAAAATTAATCGATTAATTAAAAAAATATAATTATATATAAATTATTTATCGATTTTTTAATAATCAAAAAAATACTTTTACTACTAAAATTCATACTTGATTTTGAATATTTGTAATAAATCATATGTGCATATTATTTTACTATACTTGAAACTAAACGAATTAAAAAAGAAAATAAATCACAAAATTTAATACAACTAAATAGCAAATCGCAGCCCCATAAAAATTAAATTTAAAAACTTAGCAACGCCACTGAATTTTCAATGACAATTTACGATTTTTGTTTGTTATTTTCTAAAATGAAGAGCAATTTTTTTCGCTTTTAGTTTTAAATCCGAACGTTTTCACTTATTGTTTTGAATGAAATTTAAAATAAATCACCGTTATCACTGAACGTATTTAATTATGCATATATATGCTATAAATTTGTGTAATATTATTAAAATCAATTGAAAGGTTAATCAGAAAAAAGGAATTAAACAGTTTGTAAACACTATCAAAAAACTAACTTGTGAAAAGAAATTTCCATTTTTTTGTGTGTTTTCCCACTTGACTGTGTGTTCACGGAATGAGATAAAAAAAAGCTGGCTTTTTTCCCAACTTTTGCTCAAAAAATTTGTCTACGGTTGTCTATCGCACATCCTTTAAAAAAATGTCATAACACAAAAACAGTTTCGTGATAAATGCTTTTTAAATTGCTATACTTGATTATTTATTTTATAAAGCTAATAATGAATAATCTCAGCATCATCACAGTAACGTTAGCAATTAAAAAAAAATTGAAATGCATTTATCTCAAAACTGTTTTTTTGTGTTGACAGTTTTTAAGAGGATGTGCGATATGTTTTCTGTTGTTTTGTATTTTTTGTTTGCAATTTCTGCTTTGTTTACGATTAGATGGGGCTTTATTTTATTTTAATCGAATAAACTTATTTCTGGGGATTACAAATACACAATATTTGGTTTTATACACACATCACAATAATTTATAGTCCAACAGTTTGTAACAAAATATTTGGTTCTCATCCTAATTGTTTCACTTAAATGCATTTCGCATATTTATTTCATTTATTTTATATAATAACTTTAAATAAAATTATCTAAGGCGATAACCTACAAATTCATTCAAAAAATGTCAAAAATAAACAATAACAACAAATATTTGAGCAAAATTATTGCTCATACTTCCGGTTATTTTTTGTTACTATGTTGGTACGACTAAGATTATTGCTCAAAAGATGGAAATATTTTAACTAAAGCTGGATTAAATTGGGCGGGGTCTAGTTGAATATGAAAGATTTGATTGGCTGAAGAGTTGGATAAGGGTTTGTGTATCTTTGTGTACACTATTGCCCTGGGGTTAAAGGTTTGGGGGAGGGGAGCGCATATTTTCTACTTTTGTGGTAGAAATATTGTTAATAAATGGCCTCTTTGTTTCTGCGACTAAAATAGTCGTAAACATCGTATGGGTGTCCATTAAAATAATATTTTGTCCGAAAAGCCGAAAAAATTCTTAAACAAATTAAATTCACGGACGATTATAAAATTCTTCTTAAACAGTTTTCATTCAAGATGAAGCACACAAAAAAACACTTTAAAACGACGAAAATTTTCCATTATTCACCTTATCTGTGTTTCTCTATTTTATGCATATGTACCTCTCATTTACCCATACATTTTTAGTACATACTTCAATTTTGGTTTGTGTTTTAAATTGAAATTTGTATTGTTGCGTTATGCCCCTTACACGTTCAATATTATTACGCAATATTGAGCATTGCACAATAAAATTGACCGTGTACGGATAATATTGTAGGTTTGCACAGTATATTTGCTGTCTTACTTTGAGAAATTTACAACAACAATCCCATATATATAATTCCAAATTGGAATTATTTTAGACAAACTTTTCTGCTGGTATAGAATTATTCTATTCTACCTGTAATTTTAATGTTCACCACCAGGGCAATTGTATTGAATACTTTTATTTTTAAATGTTGGCAATAAAAAAATAAAAGTGATTTTTGTTATTTTGACATCGCATTTTTCTAAACAACACGAGCAATTAGTTACGATTTGTAATAATATTCAATAATGTTCTAGCACATTACTATTTAATTGAATGTATTTAGTTGCATTTTTACGTTGTTTTCAAATTCAAAATGTAATTGTTACCAACTAATAAAATTAAATTAAAAAACATCTTTGGTTGTTACTTTGAGCACAAATTAATTCTATTCCAGAATGGTTTTAAGTTTTGCCAAAGTAAGACGACAATTGTGTAAAATTAATTTTTTTAAATATTTATTGAAGTTTGTGCAATATATTGTGTAGTGTGAAGCCAATATTGTGCAATATATTATATCGGTTATCAAAAACTCGTTTTATTTTTTAATTTCTAGGCAGCAAAATGTCTGAAAAGTTCTAATAAAGCGGGAGATAAGGAATTTATAATAAAATACATCGAGGTTATTACACATTTAAACATTATTACATATTACATATTTAAATGCGTAATAAGGAAAAATTGTGCAATAATATTGAGCAGTCTTTAGGCTAAACAATTTTTTGCGCATTATTTAGCACAATAATGTTGCGCAATAATATTGAACGTGATTAATTTAAACTTCCCAGACTACTGAAGTTAAATCAAATTAGCTTATTGTACTGAAAGTTGCAAAAATTATAAAGTCTGATATTATTTAAAATTGAAATCTGTAAACATAAATAAGTAATATTGAAAATGAAAGTTGGTTCTATGCCATTTATGTATATGGTATATTACATCGTTCATGTTATAAAAGCAGTTCAATGACCTCAATTACAGCTCGAATGTTGTTCTTAAATTGTTTATTTATTTTTGCAATCTGTTCTCGGGCCGAGGTTCTGCCAAATCTTTCTTTTATTTTTACGCCGTTTCCTGCCATTTCGAGAATGTACGGCTATAGGTCCGATTTTCATCGAACCATCGGCACATTCCATAGCGCTAGTGCACTCCGACAGGGGTTCATAGTTATGTTGCTATACACTTTTCTTTTCAAAAAACCTCGAAGAAAATAATCTAAAGTTGTCAAATCGCATGATCTTGGGGGCTAATTAGCATCAGAATTTCTTGATATTATGTGATCATCGAACTAGATTGCCAATGAGTCGGGTGTTTTACGATTTGTATGAGTTATTTGAATTTTGCTTGTGTAAATCAACGTATAAAATTCGATGTAAAGTGTTTATAATGACACGTTTAATTGTAGTGAACGACGCCTCAAAGAGATGCTTAACTATTTACGAACATTTTCTCTTACAGCTCTTACTGTTTCACGAGTACGAACTGGACAGGATGGTGTTCAAATGCTCTACGACCTAAAACTGAAATTAACCAAACGCGATGTTGTGTTGTAAACGATCACATGACTAAAAATGGTGTACTTATCACTTTTCATTTGTCAAAAAAAAAAATCGAGCTTAATTTTTTTGAGTTTAATAAGGTGTATTGTGTAATCAGTGTATTTTCTGCCGTGGTTTCTTGCTATTTTTGTTTGTAGAAGTTTTCATTAATAAGACCGTCATTGTATAGTTGGTGTCGACGGTGACGGTGATGGAGCGACGGTGATGGAAATGTGGGTGTCACAGAGGAAACCTTGTCTTCCTCGGTGACTTCAACATAAATTTGCGCGATAATAGTAAGTCAGTAGCCAATTCAAAAATGTTCTGGTCAGTCAAAGCCTGGTTTACAGGGTTAGGCGGGATATATTACGCGATGTAATCTACGCAGTTGTCGACACGTAATCTATTACGTTTCTTGCATAGCAAGACAATGATGTCGACAACGTAGACAACGACAACAACCTAAGAAATGAATTAACACTAAATTTCCTCATATATTTTTCTTTAGTTAATCTTAGTTATTCTGATAAACTTGCTATTAGGTCTCATTATCCAAGGGACAAAATAAGTTACTATTTTGATAATAAACACGTAAATTATTATAGTTAGTATAATAATATAATACGTTAGTAAAGGCGAGGTATAATTCGTGGGCTCGGTACTTATGTCCTATTATAAAATCCCGAACGGACAAAATCCTGTAGATCACAAAAAGACCCTATTTCAAAATCCCGTAGTATGAATTTGTTACGAGATTCATCCAATAAAAATAACATTTTTTAGATTTACTCGTATTTACAAAATATTTGAATTCATTTTATTAATTTTACACACACACACACACACACACGTGTCATACGGACAACTGTACCCAACACATAATTCGATAGTACCGACACATACGGTATCCTAAAGTAATTTCCGTTTGGCGTAAAAGAACGCGATTTTACAATAGTGGCCGTTAAACATGTCATTATAGTTAGTACATGGTCAACCTGTACAACATCCTCATGATATTAGTGTGATGAACACGCTTAAAATCCCGCCACAAATAAAACATGTTTAATTTTTCTCAATATATTTAAGGAAAAAATACAACACCAGTGGCACGATTCTAGTAATTCCCCGGGAATGGGGAACTGGTGAAAGAATTTATAAGTGATTTCTATTCAAATATTTTGTTTTCTGGCATCCTGAGGTAAAAACCTAGTGTTAAATTTTTGAAAACAAAATTAAATTGGGAATAATTTTCCTTGCCAATTTAGATATGGAAAAAATATTCCCAATTTATAAATATTTGCATCAAACTTTTTTCCTCAGTAGGCCGGAAAAAAAATATTTGAACAGAAATTACTTATAAATTCTTTCACCAGTTCCCCATTCCCGGGGAATTACCAGAATAGTGCCACAGTACCTATGTATGCGTACACGGCCGTCTGGTAATATATGGACTTTGTATGTATGCAGGCCCAAAAACGTAAACACGAAAAAAATTTTCATATGGAATTCTTTTTTAAAACATTTTTTTCATTTTTTGTATTTATATTTCGTTAATGCGATTTTCCTTCTCCTGAGCATGAATTTCGTCTATGTATCTTCAATTTCAGTAAATTGTATTTTATTTTCAAGGTAGTTGTCATTTAGAATTTTACCATTTCGCGCTATCAAGTCTTTAATTTGAGGATCGTCGTATGAAATATATATATATATATATATATATATATATATATATATATATATATATATATATATATATATATATATATCGCACTATCCATTCAAAATAACTCTAAGTCAAAAACTTGATTTTTCAGGAAATCACTTTTTCTTTGAAAAACCTAGTGGAAGCTCATAGTAAATTTAATATTGAAACCCAATTATCTTATACAGGGAGGTCACGTGGAACAAATCTAACTTGAAACATCGATAGAGATTGGTCCATAGATTTCTAAAATGTAATACTTCAAAAAGACACCAACTAGTACTTAGAGTGTTTTTGAATGGATAGTGCGATATATATATATATATATATATATATATATATATATATATATATATATATATATATATATATATATATATATATAGCATGGTTTGTGTGGGTGCATGAAGATTACTTTTCTTGTGCATAAATACAAATTTTGCTCTATAAATTTTACGGGGATCATCAAATTAGAGACATCATATAGTGGAGAACGATGAAATTCTGAATGAAAACTAACTTAAAAATGAAAACAAAATAATAAAATTAAAGGTAAATAAACAAAGTTTATGTTTAGGTGACTGAAAATTTATTTTTCCGCCGCATGTACGAGATATAAATAAATAAAATCAAAAATTCTTAACAAAAAATAATTTCCATAGCATTTGTATGAAAGTGTTTTTTCGTGGTTACGTTATGTGGGCCTGCATACACACAAACAGTATTTTTTTATTCGTCTTCTACTTGGCCGTATACAATGACTAAATATAATGAAAGACACAAAAGGAAACTTGTTGCTAGTCGAGATGGGAAGAAGCAACTACTTTGATCATAATTCCTATAAATCAAATGCTAATAACGATATAAAATTCGAGCAATTTTTTTTCCACAATACGTACAGTATGTGCAACAAGAGCGTGTACGGCAGAAAACTAAATAAAATTAAAACTACGATTTTTTTTTTGTTTTTATTATGAAAGTTTATTGCATTTTCTTGGGCACTAACATCTAATTCATAGTAAAATCACCATTACTGTTAATAATTACCTGGCACCTCTTGTCCATACTATCAACCAAATTTTCTGCATACTGTGGTGATAAATTTTTTCATATCTTCCGGACAACTCGTTGAATCTAGTGTAGATTACATATTTCCAATTTGCAGAAGGCAAACAAAATTTTTATGGGTTGTCGGTATTTTATTGTAATAAATAAAAAATCTTATTGTATATAATAAAATTTCTTTTGCGGTTTTTAATAATATTCTATGTACATACTCGTATAACATAATACTTATATGTTTTTATTATACAGATGCGAAAATACGTTTCTTTACAAAGCATTTAACTAAAATTATTTCGTGTACATACACCACAATTTCCCGTTTCTCTAATTATCTAATTAACTCATGGATATATAAAAAAAAGAAAATAATTCATCCCGTACAATTAACATTGCCGAAGCTTCATTGCTGTTTGCTAATGTATAGTCATATGAATTCATTTAGCAAAATAGATAAAAGCATGATGTAATAATTTAATTTGTTATAGCAATTTACATATTATGTACTGTTAGATACCATAAAGTTGGATACCACTGAAGTTAGAACTACTACTTTATCGGCGAACGAAAAACTGCTTTATCGGCATATTAATTCACGAAAAGAAGAGAATTCAGACACGGTTGTGGATTTTCGAAAATCTAACTATGAACCCATAAAAACTTTGGTCTCAAGCTTTGCATATATATTCTGTTCATCCTAAAAATATATCCCTCAAACACGTCAAAGGGATAACGCGAGCTACACGGATTTTTGAATGTAGATCATTTGTCTATATGATCCACACAAACTTTGAACTAAAACTTTACATGTATGGATATGGCCTCATCTTATAATTATAGCACTCTTACATGACAAAAGAGTTACGCCAATTTCGCAAATTTTCATATTCGATATTTTCATATATGGATGGTCCACAAGCCAAACCGATTAACTCCATTTTTTGATTTTTTTTAAATTTTATTATCAAAGCACATGATTGGCTCCTAACTGTATATATTGAAAACAATTTTCTCTAATAATAGGTATTAACGCAACTAAATAACGAAATTTAAAGTTTGGCAAACGGCCTTAATTGCAATTAACAAGGAATTTTAAAAACCCATTTTTGTATTTTCTTTCTATATTTTTCTCAACTTCTTATTTTATGGAGTTAATCGTTTTGGTATCCATATCAAATATTAGGCTACATGAATTAAAAAAGTCTGAATTAAAAAAGTTTTTTTTTCTGAATTAAAATAAGTGTTTTTAATTCATTTTAAAAATGAATTACAGTCAGAGTTGAAAAAGAAATAAAAAAGTTGAATAAAATGAATTTAAAAATGCATTTCTTAATTTATTTTTAAAATGAATTAATATAAATGTTTATAAAATGAAATAATATAAGCGTTTTTTATTTCGTTTTATACATGAATTAAAATATTTTTTGTAAAATAAATATATATTTAAACTGTTAGGAATTACGAAATGCGAAAAAATTTTCTTTCCTGAATCCTTCCGATCCTTACATTTAAATTTTTTGAATCATTAATAATCTCTAAGGCAATGTAAATCCATGCAACTATTATTTTCATTAATGGAAATTTTTTGGAATTTTAATTTAAATTTGGCACGTAAAAATTTGGAAAATTTTTGATTTGTATTTTCATTAATGAAAAAGCAAATAAAACTGTTGATTTCCAGAGGCATTTTCATTCCTGAAAATCAGACATTAGAATATCTTATTTTCATTAATGAAGATATTTAACTAAAATTAAACGAGGCAACAATTATAAAAATAGAAATCTATAGAAAACAAATAATATATTATATTACATTTAAATTCATTTTTATTTAAAACTAAAATGAAATAAAATGTGCCTTTTTTAATTCATTTTAAAAATGAATTAAGGTATGTGTTTTAAAAATGAAATAGCAAAAGCCTTTGTTAATTCAGTTTTGAGTTTCCTCATTTTTCTAAATCGCTTTTTTAAATTCATAATTTTATGTTAAAAATATGAATTAAAATAAGTCGCAGATGTTCATACAAAAATCAACTTTTTTAATTCATTTTTAAAAAACTTTTTTAATTCAGACTTTTTTAATTCGGTACCCCTAAATATTAAATAGTATCAATATAGGACATTGCCTTGTAAAATCGTGTTCCAAAATTTTTTTTCTATAAGACAAGAGTGAGGTTAGCTGTTTTAGTACAAGTTCGAAAAAAAACTCGAAAATCAACACAGCTGGATTGCGTTCACGAGATTTACATTGTTAACTATTTGTCGTCTTACTTTGGTACAAGTTAAATCCATTCTGGAATAGAATTAAATTGTGCTCAAAGTAACAACCAGTACCAAGTTGGTAACAATTACATTTTGAATTTGAAAACAACGTAAAAATGCAACTAAATACATTCAATTAAATAGTAATGTGCTAGAACATTATTGAATATTATTACAAATCGTAACTAATTTCTCGTGTTGTTTAAAAAAATGCGATGTCAAAATAACAAAAATCACTTTTATATTTTTATTGCCAACATTTAAAAATAAAAGTATTCAATAAAATTGCCCTGGTGGTGAACATTAAAACTACAGGTAGAATAGAATAATTCTATACCAGCAGAAAAGATTGTCTAAAATAATTCCAATTTGTAATTACATATATGGGATTGTTGTTGTAAAGTTCTCAAATTAATGCAGCAATTGTAACAACTGTCATTGTAGAAATGACGTAGTAATTAACAATGAGATTGTCTCAAGTGTCAAAACAAATGAAAACAATAAAAAGTTGATCTCTTAATTTCTTCATAACATAAAGAGTAACATAATATTATGGAGTATCAAAATAATCACCGTATCCATAAAACACAATTTTTTTTTAAATAAATATATTAAAAATTGAATTTGTTCTTTAAATTATTTTTCAAAACTACATAATGGTTGTTAATAGTACGATCATGATAAATACACCATTAAAAATGACATTTTTAGAGGCAGTCTCGAGTAGGGTTCAGAATGACATTTGTAACAATGCAGAGTTCGTGAACGAAAAACGCACGTGGTCATTGTTACAATGTAGTTTTATGAACGATTTTGAGCTGTCATTGTTAACAATATTGTAATAATGTAACTCTCGTGAACGTGCTCCTGGTGAAAAAGTAAAACTAAATTTAACTGTTTCAACTGTTTAGCTTAGTTGTCTAAACAAAAAAGTAAACAAACAACGGCAATTTTTCGAAATAAGTTCGAAAAAACGACAAAAGCAACACCGTGACAAAATATCTAATTACGGTAAATGCGATAAGCTAAGAGAAAAAAAGAACACGAACGTCCTATATACATATAAGTTATTTAATATATGTCCATATAAAGTATTTGAAATTTAGGCTCTGTGCAAACTTAGGTTGTGGACTAATTGTCGGGTGAAAGTTAATTTCAAGTAAATTTTTCGGTAAATTCAATTATTTTTCAAAAACTCTATGGTAAACTGATCGAAAAATCTGTACTAAAATCGACTTTTATCGTAGTAAATGTTTGAAATGTTTTGTAACTCTTGAGTTACCCACTTTCCCGTCGATTCTTCTATGGCTATTAGAAATGTCATATTCCAGGTATGTATGTTTTATGACCATAGCATCGTAAACATTTAATCGTAGACCACATCATCATAAATTTTTAACCGTACAGCCACATCACCGTATAAGCACTTAATTGTAAGAACATTTAATCGTAAGACCAGTTAGTAGTTCGTGGGTGAATTTAAAATTAGGATGATTTTAGAATACGGGATTATGATATACGGGTTTTGGAAAACTGGATTTTGAAATCCGTTCCCTTAACACAAGTTTACAATTTTTCGCAACATATAAAAATTAGCTTTTTAAGCTGGTCTCGAGTCCGATTCCTGGTATATTGTCCCATAATCAGCCAAATTTTTACAATTTTTTTCGAGTTTTGGTATTTTTTCGAAAATTTTTTCTACTCACTTATTTTTCGTAGCTTCTGACAGATTTTTGGGGGTGATTGATAGTAGAACTAGGTATATCGAGTGATATATCTTTCGATTATAAAATTTTTTTTTTTTGCTGCGACAGCAAAGACACTATCTGCATTACCATTTTTCGGCTACAAATGCTAACTATAATTGGGTAGGTCTACCGCTTTGATGATGTGGAAGTAGCTTAAAATTTGGTTGCAATTATGAATTGCACTAGGCGCTAAAATGCCTGGGATCGGCCCAGACTGCAATTTCAACACAAATCATCTTAATTCGCTAGTTTTCTATAGAAAGTTAATTCAATCCCGATAAAATATAAATTATTTACTGCAAGACCAAAAAATTTGACTTTAATCATTTTGTAATAAGTTGTCGATAATCCAATAAAATTAATGTAATACACATTAGTCCATTTCCTGGGAAGGGGCTGGGCAAACACAAAAAAATTAAAATTTATTTGTAATTTTGAAAGTTTCACAACTATAACTGTTTAAAACATAACCTCGAACAACTGTATTGTTAATTTTTAATGACATAATGAGACTTTATAAATAAAATAAAAAAAATATAAAAAGTAGGTATATTGCATTGGTGATAAAAAAAGATTTAGTGAATTTAGATTTTTACAAAGGGAACTGGAAAAATGTTTTGTTGTCTGTGTTGACAATATCAATCAATGATAATATAAATTGTGTTTGATAATAATTTTTTCGTAAATATATAAACAAATGAAAAAATATTGTCTCCGGTGGCACAAATAAGTTTTGAGGTTTTCTTTATATTGAACTTCAAAGCTTTATAGCCCTCTTCCATTTAAAATTACAAGATTTTGTACGAAATTAAAAAGTGACAGAAATAAACTATGTAGTTCTATTTGTGAGAATGGTATTTCCGATTTTTTTTTGTTTTTGTTGCGTTGCTATAATTTTTCTTTGAAAAATATCAAGCTGAGTATTTTTTATGGCAGCAAATATAAAAATCAAAAATAAAAATCCCCCCACTCTCTCTTTTTAATTTATTTTTTATAAATTTTTATGGTGTACAGATATACATGACGTGACTTTAGAAGTTCAATTTTTTATGATGCCGTGATTTTAGAGAAGAACTTTAATAAATAGATTGGTGCGGTGGTGAGCACAGCAATCCAAGTACAATATAAAAAGAATATAATTTCGATTTAAAGTTTTATTTATTATAAATATTACTCATTCTTCTTCTTCTTTTATTAATCTGAAATTAATATTTTATATTTAAATATGTATTAATATTTAAATATAAATCAGTCCGTACTGAACCATTTTCTGTTAGTCCATCCACTACAATTGACTTTAACGTTCATCTTTTGGTGTACATATTTTCTTAGCACGATTATAACAACACCTAAAGCAAAAACTAAAACGGTTTTATTAAATTTTGATTCTCCTAATTATTTTCGCATAAAATCCATGTGGCCAAAATATAATGACTGTAATTAAAAATAAAATACTTTCTTAAATTAAATTTAGTTTTTTTAATAAAACACAACTTACGGGGATTTTTGGCATCCGTATTGGTGCATTCTAAAACTCAGATTTATACTATAGATAAAGAAAGAAATTTGCGGCATGATTATTAAAAGTGATACATAGGCTGTGTGCCAAACTTAAGGTAAAAGTCAATTTTAGGTCAATTTTTCAGAAAATTTAATTATTTTTCAAAAACTCTATCGCAAAGTGACCGAAAAATCTATGCTAAAACAGGTTTTTACCGTAGTAATCGATTTACCTTCAGTTTGGCACACAGCCATAATATAAATTTAAATTTTTATTTGTCTGATTCTATTTTCCGACTTTTTATTTATTTTTTGTACATATTGACAAATGACAACCTCAACCTTGACACAAACTTAAATTTTTTGATTTTTTAGGCTATAGAGGAACTTGTAAAAATTTTCCCCTCACATAACATAATATTTTATAGCAGAGTACATTTTACGTAATCGTCTAAATTAAGGCTTTATTCCACAATGAAACATATTTTTTCAGTAAAAAATACTGAGAAACCAAAAAGAGGAGAGTATACATATTAAAATTACGTTAGAGTGACAAAGACCACAAATGTTGCCATAAAAAGTATTGAATTTCATACTTTTTATGGCAACATTTTCCCCAGTAAATTTTACTGAAATTTTTTTTTGTTTCGTTTTGGTACGTGGTGAAATTATATTTTTATCTCACTCTTTTTTTTACTGATAAAATATGTTTCATTGTGGAATAATGGCTTTAAAGAAACTAAATAAAACAAGACTATTTCCGCCATTGTAAAAATAATATACATATTTTTTAAACAATGTATAGGGTGTAAAATTATTAAAAATTACGTTTTTTCACTTGATTTAAATAATTTTTAGGTTATGTTTGTATCGCAGTCGAAAAAATCCCCTACTTGTTCAACTATAAAAAAAAAATTGTGTCTCAGTTACTCTCATGTAGATATTTTGTTCTTGTCTCTTTTTAATTTTGTAGAAAATCTTGCAATTTTGAATAGAATAGTTTTTTGTCCATAGAAATTGGTACAATGTATTTTATTCAAAGTATTGTCCATCGTTAGCTACGGTTCTTCCCATCTTTCAGGCAGCATACGGATTCCGCGTCAAAAAAATTCCTCGGCGTTTGAGGCAATCCAAGAATCGATCCAATTTATGCTTTCTTCATAAGTAATGAAGTGCTGCTCGGCCAGGCCATGAGTCATCGACCGGAATAAGTGGTAGTCGAAAGGAGCAATATCTGGTGAATACGGCGGGTGGCGTAGGACATCCCATTGAAACACCTCCAAAGTTGCCTTGACGACTCTTGCAACATATTGTGGGCGTTTTAGCTCAATGCTTGGCTTAATTACATCAATTGTTGTTGTAACATTCTCCAGTGATGGTTTCGATACTAGAAGATGATGAGAAGGATTGATTGATTGAAGTTGATGCATGACGACCGGGATTACCGGTTGTCGTAGTGGGTCGCACTTCTCGTCCCCCGTCACAATTTGATACAAAAATCCCTTCCGATTTTGTCATTGGAGCTGAAGCTTGAGTTCATACGGAAACTCAATTTCCTTGTTTTTGCACAAAACAAGTAGTTTTAAATACTTTTATCTTAATCAACTATTACATTTAAAAAGATAATTGGTGATAAACAAAGTTCCCTTTATTTTGTCTGCTAACTGATGATTGGAGCGTACTGATGATGGGTCCAAGGATACACGGCTAATCCAATAATATACATTTATTGCTAATAAGTGATATATGTGTATGAACCGCCACCTAACTCATTGTCTGATTCATTCATTAAGCCTCTATTATAATACATTTGTATCAACTAGGAAAAAAATAATTACAAGTTATGCCGCAGTACGAGAAGCACAAGCACGAGAGGGCATTGTAGTTCAGCAAAACCAAGTTTAAAATATTCCACAGGCGAGCAAAATTGATTTTTTAGCCTCGCTTACGTACATATGCCCGTGACAATCAATTAAGAGTTAATCATTTTTATAGTTAATTAATTATCATTTTTGATATTCTCTATATAGCAAAATATTATAAAGCAGAAAAAATTAATATTTTATCATTTTTATGCTCTATATAAACATTAATTTTCACAATGATTCTCATAAAATTTCTGGTTTAAAATTTTAGATGATTCAGATACATTTCGTATCGGATAACGATAAATATTTTTGAAACGAGTTAATCATCGGTTATATTAACTTTTCGAATTGATAGAAAAATCAATTTGTAACGGCCGTTAAATAATATTTATTATCAATAATAATCAATAAATGCTATACAGTTTTACAATGTGTTTTCCATATAAAAAATTATTTACTGATTATTTACTTCAGCAACATACAAAATATTTTATGTGATAGATGAAATATAGATCGCCTATGGAGCCAATTGATTACACATTATCTTAGCCGATAATGAAATGTATTCCTATATAGGGTGTGTTCTCACAAGGTTGAATTAATACTATTATTGAGATCGTTGTTTATATCTATTTGTGTTTTTTATTTGAGATTTTGCCAAAATATTTGTAAATGTATTCAACATTTATATACAAAATGAACATTCCACAAAGATCCAAATAATTTTTTTTATTTAAACCGAATGATACGTGTCCGGTAGCTATAGAGGCAACAGATAAATACGCTAACGAAAACACTTAATTATACGTTACGAATAGTAAATTTAGTCTGGTCGTTAATATAACAATACAAGGAATATGGCAATTTTATTATTTATATTGCCTTAGATAATCTTGAATTTGTAAAATTAGCGAGTTGTTTAAGTTAGTTTCGAGTGGAATGTTTACAGAATTAACTCATGCCCCTCGAGCAATATCCCCACCATTACCCCTGGTTATTTATCCTCCCAGTCATTATCTGTTCTTTCACTAGACATCCGCTATTACGCTAATTATCATCAAATTCGGTTAAAAACTAACATATAGTATAATCTTCCAGTTGGCCAAATTTTATTTTACACCGCCGAATTAGCTTAGACAATACATCGATGTAATCAAAGCCGGTCGAGGAATGGCTTAATTTTGTCCAAGGTCACAAAAGAAATAAATATTCCATCTATCATCCGTCTACTAAATTTCACAATTTCATCTGAAAATCTGTATAGTATAGATTCCACTTTTCAACTAACATACCATCTATCTTTGATCATAATGTGTGAAGTGAATATTGTCCGACCTTGGGGAAGAAAAATGCCAGATTGGAAATTCTCATGACCGGAAGATAAGGGTATGGACCGGTGGGTAAAGGTCGATGTTCAGAGAGTAATGATCAGCTGATGATGGGGAGGAAGGAGGTAATAACTGAAAACTTTAGGAAGTAATGACTTTTGTGTACAAAATATTAAGATTAGCACAGTAGTGGTGATTTTTTTTTAAATCTAATTCAGCATTTGAGAGAAAGCTCTGTTACGGTGGGTATGCGACTTGGATATGCTCCTCCATAGACAGACATCTTACAGTCATCACTTGCAGGGTTTGCTCGCCTTCGCTCAGCCAGGGGTGGGTACTTTTGGTGATGACGTATTAGTAAACTACTTTTTCTAAAGTAAATGTGAATAAAATAGAATCTTCGAGATACTAACGTCAATATATCCCTTCAGTGGTCATCTCAGTAGAGTTTTTTGAATGGTTCACTAAGACTGACCCATTGTGTTAGTTGCACTCGTATTTATATACCGATCGAACATTCTAGACTCACTTGAATTTATACAGAAGTGTGTCTTGGACGGTTCTGTTCTAGACTGATATAATCTGCAATACCATAAAACTGTTATAAAACTACCTCTAGAGCTATTACTCAACCGGACCAATCTCACAAAATTCTAAACTTAAATGGGCAATTTTCTCTGAATAAATGTCTCGTCCATGCTGAATAAATTCCTCATTAAACCAATAGATTGGATCGTAACATTACATACAGAGGCAGTAGTTTGGATCCTGGCAACCCAGTTCTGCCCGAACAACTACTACTTCTGAAAGTTAAATCGTGTAGCGAAAACCAATTCAACTTCATGCTCCGCTTTATCTCGGCTAACGCATCTCTTCATCCATACTGCCATGCTTGAAAATAGCCAACGCCCCTAATGCGAAAGCCAATTTTCAGCAGTATTTCTTCTGCATCTTTCCCGCCGCCGCCGTTACGGAACTTCAACATATCCAAAGATGACCGTTTCAATAATTCCATATCGATCTGACCAGGATTCATACTTAAGTCATACTTACCAACATCATCCATGCGTTGCAATACGCATTTAAATTACGACGGTACCTCCAGCTTCAGTATTATCACTTTCATAAAGTTTACTGAACAACCCCGGGTTACTGTCTATACTGGTTCTCTGTTCCGTAAACAATCCAAACCAAAATCATCCTCACTTACTATAAACACATCCTCTTCCAGTTCTCGCTGATCAACAAATGGTTCACTATGAGACGTTGAGTCTGCGTCCGGTTTAGCTTCAAATTCTGAGTAGTTCGTTTCTTTCTTCTTGAACTATGGCAATATCCCGGTTTATTTGTTCATTTTCGAGCTAGCTCAGCTGATTTTTCTTATCTGCTGTCTCCTCGCTACCACCTGATTCTTCAAAACCTAATGGTTCCTCCTGACCAATGGCACCTAACCCCATGGTCCTCATCATCCGGTACTACCTTATTACCAACAGTCATTTCTAAACATCGACTCACAACCGTTTTCTGAATGCTCGACTTTCTGCTCCATGCCGCTCACGTCATCATCTCTCTTGTTTCAAATCTTGAAACACGTGTTGCTTCTTTTTACTTAGTTCATAAATATTTTGATTCATTTATTGTGTCTCTTTATATTGTTGTGTCAAATTTTCTCTGATTTCCATTACATACAACAGTATAAAAATCAACATTTGCCCAATCTCGGTACTTTGAGATGGCCCGGAAACTACCACAAACATGTCACTTATCATTTAGATTTTCCTCGAACTCATAATTATCTGCGGGTTTAATCCTTGCTTCTCGATTGCCTCACGTAGTCGCAACCGTAGACGGTTACAACACCAAATCTCGTAATTCTCACCGCTTCCGGAATATTTGCGAGGCTACCGGAAATAATCTCTGAATAATATCCAAATATTTACACCACCAATATTCCGACAATAATTTGCCCACTCTTATTGTACCAACACCAAATCACAACAACAAATAATTTTCACAATTATTTATTAATTCACTATTTACACCATTTACAATTTTTAATTACAACACTATTTTCACTTTACACTACAAATTATTTTTCGCGCCGTATCTCCCGAATGACTTAAAGTGGTACCAGTCAAGAATAAAAACTTAACTTAATAAAAAAATAAGAATGCGATAAATGGCATTTCAATGTTATTACCCACTCATACCCCGTTTACACCAGTAGAATAAAAGTATGTAGCAAAAAAGTATGTTGGTGTAAACTCAAACTAAAATACTTTAATAGTTTATCACGTACTATTTTGCTATTAAAGTATAATAGATATCAAAAAAATATTGACATTATAGTCGTGGTTTAAACTCTAATTTAATGTTATAATATTTAATTTTGTTTATTATTTTTTTCAAGTGGCCGATAAAGACATTTTTTGTTTGGCTATACATTTCCATTTGTGATATTAACCAAAAAAATATATATTTACCGACAAAAAAAATAATATAGTATTATAGTATGGGTTTACACCGCTTGCGATGTAAACTGGCCGGGTATTATACTTTATTAGCAAAAAAGTATTATACTATTAAAGTAGCTCTGGTGTAAACCCAGTATCAAACTTAATTTTCATGTAAGAAACACAACTGTCACTTAATAAAAAAATAGTGCGCGCCCGTTCGCCCAAAAATAAAAAAACACTTAAAAAATTGTGTCGCAAAATCCGATTTTTATTAAAGAAAAAGGCGGAAATTATTTGATTTGTATAATTAATTATTAAATTATTATATAAAGTTATTTGAATAGTTTTACGTATACATCTTACACTTATATATAAATAAAAATTAGATTGAATTGTGCACGTTCTTAAAAATTAAATAGTTGAATTAAATATTAGTCGTGGCTTTTCTATTATTAAATGATTGTTTTAATAAATTAATCAAAATACATAAACATCTAATCATGTTTTATTCGTAAAAAATATAAATTGACATCGCGCTAATTTTGTTATTACTTAAGAATTATAAGTTTGGATTGCTGGAATAAAGTACTTATTTATTTTTTATTAAGTTTTTATTCCTTACTGGTTGGGCCATAACAAGTCTGACCTATTGTGTTCGTTGCACTTATATTTATATACCGATCGAACATTCTAGACTTGCTTGGATTTATAGAAAAATAATAGCTGTATTTTGTTGAGTCAATTATAACAACACCAATATGGCTAAATAAAAAACTAAAGCATTTTAAAAATTTGCTTTACCTGAAGATAATGCAGATTTGCATTAGTTGAAATAGCTAAATAGCGCTGAAAAAGATAAAGCAAGAATGCGCAATTTCTCAACAAAATACAGCTCATATTCTCAATGGTTCTGTTCTAGACTACCAAAATCTGGAATACCACAAAACTGTTATAAAATAAAAGTACCTCTAGTCCTACTACTCAACCCTCAATCTCAAAACGGTGGTAAAACAACATTTGCATTACAACCACAATTTGCATTATATATCACATATTTTTTCAGGATTCAAGTCGTATTCATCCGACGGATAAACATTCGGGATTTTTCTATCCCATCGTTTTAACCAATTACATCATGTAAATTATACAACATACACGCCTCTTTTCTTACAAAAGAGTTGAAAAAAACTGAAAAAATCTAGGATGGAAAAATCCGAGATTTTTATCCGTCGTATGAATACGACTTCAAAAATACATACTCTTCATTTTGTTTCTATTCCATTTATACTCGCTCAATTGATGATTTTTCAATTTTTCCGCCTCTTTTTCGATCGTGAATAGTAAAATAAAAGATTAAGAACAATAGTTGTGTCGCTTTCGCAAATCCCGCTTAGCTTAGCTTTTGAATCTGAAAGCAACAACTTTGGGCTTGTTTAATATATTTTAGATTCTTTGGTTTGACTCATTTTAATAATATTTACAATATTTTATTTTTTTTTATTTTACGAAATAGAACAAATTAAATTCGGTATTTTTCTATCAAAACAAACGCAAAATGTCTGTTTTTACGACAATATTGATTGATTGATTGATTGATTGATTGATTCTGAATGCACGACCAAGTTCTTACACAGGAGCTCCCGGGTGACGCCGGGCCCACCGTACACTCTTTTTTACATATAACAAAACCGAAGGATTGGATAGGTTAGTTAAATGGGACAGAATCGGCCCGGTTACACACACCTAGGTATAGCCGATAGTTAGTAACACAAAGACAGCACAAAACTAATCTACTTGGGGAAGGATAAAGGTTTAATAGGTTAAATGGATAATGATGGTATTGGTCATCAACAATTGCTTCTTTAAATCAGCAACCTAAGAAAAAATGTTATTAATTCACATGTATCTTTAAACCACCTGAAAATAGATACTATATTAAAACTTTTCGACTTCCTAAACAAAACTGATTGTTGAATCGGCCCGATTTCATACACCTAGGTAGAGACGATATAGTTAGTAACACTAAGACAATACAACTCTAAACTACACAATCAGCAATTAATTTTACAAAGAAAAATTTTTTCACAAACAATATGTATAATTCCTGAAAATAATACTAAATTAATATATTGCTGCTTACCTAAATAATATGAACATTTATAATTTAATAAAAACCAAAAACCAAAAAAAAAAACCAAAAAAAAAAAAAAAAATATAATAATAATAATTAAGGGAAACGATGCGTTTATTACTTTTACGGAAAATCTCGAAAATGCACACTCGATATTGCTCACAAACAAATCATAAGAAAATTCTGAAACTTTCTGAATAATTTCGTAAATGGATTTTCTTTATTATAAAATTAATTTCATGTCCGACAAAGTTTTAGGAATCGATGTTACTAAACCAAATTCATGTACCGGTTTATAATTTTGAAAAGGTGGAATCCTTAATTAGGATGAATTATTGAAATCAAATGAGATAACCGCAGTGGTTAAAATTCAACTATGAGAAAAATGGGCGGTTTAAAAAAATTTTAGTGTATTTGTTGAGGACCATGTCAGTTAGAAAAACTAATCACTGCTTCCCACCAAGGGGTGGGGACAATTTATAGAATTTTGTATTCAGACCAAATATATTAATAGAATTCTTCTTGGCCAATTAAGATATCCCTAGAAATCCAAATACAACCTCAGGTATATGGAGTGTTAGTTAGAGACCATGTTATTTTGACTGATTGATTAATGTATTGGAATGTGCAACCAAACCTAAGTAAGATTCCCGGTTGACACCGGGCCCGTCCACACGGTCTTTTACATATAACAAGATGGTGGGACAGGAAAGGTGAATTAACTATTATGGAAATTGACCCGGTTTCAGACGCCTTAGTTTAGTGGTCAATAGTTAGTAAATTGTTAGTTGAAATGTAATGTAACACGGTTAGTACAAGACAACATAATTATTTAATATATTATGGTATAATACCCAGCAATCAGAATCCTAAAATTTTATTAAATTATCCGCAATATAACTTATACTATTTCCAGTGGTCGTTTTTACTATTAGGGATACTAATAAAAAATGGTAATGATTAGTATTAATTAATCCAACTCAATTCTCCTGACAAATATTAAATAAAATTAATTGAATTCAAACCACCAATTAGTACAATATAATAGTACTCGTCACTGCCGTCATCTGAAAAACCAGCTCAAATCTAAATATAAAGACTAAATAGAATCAAAATTATAATTTCAGGAACATCAGCTCTTTTAAATACTAAACAAAGTAAAATATTAAAGCATATATTTAGAATTATTAATAAGTTTAATAAGTAGCAAATAAATTTCCATTTTACCGAATAAAACCTTTTAAAAAATTAAGTAATAATTAGTACAACTTTTAAATAAATTGTGATAAATATAAACAAACTTAGATCTCGGCAAGACTTAAACAAGAATTAACTTCCCCAGCAAAACAAATTTTTGATTCGAACCATAATCAAAACCACTTGCAAAATACTATGAAGGCCTCCACCCAAAACCTTGATTAGTTAATTTAACCTTTTCGCAGACACACAATTATTTAAAATGTTTTTTACAGGGTACAATGAAAACGGTAACGCTTCCTCTGGGACACGGAAAACCACATTCAATATTAATCATATGCGAAAACAACGTCTGTTATTACCACCGCGTTTTATTTTGTTTGTATCGGCATATACTGACGTGTCCCACAGTAGGTCAATTGAAACGTAGGTATATGCCGACGCATCCGCAAAAGGGTTAAATAATTAATGTAGAGTTAGTAAACAAACTTATAAATACAATACTAAAGTTATGTCCTAGTGTCCTTTCTAAACACCGACCCATCCGCTCATACTGACCTATTCAAATAAGTCTGCTATCGAGGTGACTTATTGTCTATCTCGTTCTTCCAGGCAGACAACTTATTTGGTAGTATAAATATTTTAAAATGAGATCCGTCACACTAAAATAATACAGAAACGACCATTTTATTTAAATTTATTTCGCTTTAAAAGAAAAAACTTTTAAAATTGTTTCGTTTTGTGGTTGTCAAAACAAGTCGGTAAAAGCAATCGGAACAGCTTGACCGACTTATTCAAGAAGGAGTCAAATAGGTCAATAATGTCTTTTTTTACGACAATATGACAAAAAAAATAGTAATACCCCCTACACACGATCTGACTTGTCGGGCCGACAGTCGGTCCGACCAAATCAGGTATTGCATCCACACGATCCAACAAACTACCTGATATTCATTTTTTATACTTTTGCTTGCGTTGAGTACAAATGATAAAATCTTGACGTTTGTGATTTTTGTATTTTAATTTTTTGGCGTGAAAAATTGAAAAAATAAAATATTGCTATCGCGCTTGTAGCGTGTTTAAATAATGGCGACAAAAAGTGCAAAATATTTTTCTAAAAAATAGTTGTTAGATTGTAAAAAATTAAGTCATGTTGCTAAGTCATTTGCGTTTTCGGAAATATCCCATGGTAAGTTTTGGGTAACTTGCTGACAAAAAATTACCAAATCTATTTCCGAACATGTAGGGTAATTTACTTTTAATTGTTTTTTTAATTTCTGTCTTTCTGACAATTTTTATTAAATTAGTAGTGTCAGAAAAATTAAAGCACAAATTTTCCAAGCATAAACTATTAAAAAAATACAACAAAAATGTACATATCTGTTAAAACACGTAATTGCATTTTGCTGAATATAAATATTACCACGTGGAATGTAATCTTACTTTTTGTATAGCCAGGGTAACTTGAGTAACTTTTGTTACCAACATTAAAAAAATTAAAATTACTCAAAAGTTACCATGGGATATTTCCGAAAACGGCTATTATTAAGTATTTATTTGAGATGTCATATGTTTATGGAATTCAAATTTTTAACAAAAAAATTATTTAGTATTAATTATTTATTTATTTTTTATTATTTATTTTTTCAATATTATCTAATAGTTAAATAACAATTTACTAAATATATATAATATCGTTAAAATTTAATAATTTATTATTAAAATATATTATTATTTTTAACCGACCATCCAACAACGCTACAGACGACCTGATGTGGTCAGGCGGTTGGATAGTTGGATGACGGTCGGATAGATTTTCCACTTGACATCACCCGACAGCAAAATTGTCATACGACAAACCTACACACGACCTGATTTTACATCTGATCTGATCAAATCAGTCCGACCGCCTGACCAAATCAGATCGTGTGTGGGGGTATAAAAATAACCGCCTTGTGGTAAACACCATAGCAATAAAATGGTTTTATTTCCCCTAAACCTAAAAATTGTTTGGCTTACATAAAAGCCAATTCGGCTTTATACAATGAAATTGGTGTTGTAATTTTGCGAAAGCAATACAGCTAATATTTTATGTTGAATGGCTTACTACATTCGGTCGCCCTCGAATAGCTTAGTAAATAGAGCGCTTGCTATGTAATTCGGGGGTCCCGGGTTCGATTCCTGGTGGTGACAAAAAGTTACGACTTGGCGTTTTTACTGTGTTATGTGTTACATGGTGCATTGTCTTATATATTTCAAGCCATAGTTATTGGCTTTTCTCCATAAATATTAAATATATATGTATTACCAAAATGTAACACTTTTTCGAAGTTTTTAGTTCTTATTGAAAAATGACAGTACTTTTAGTTTACGTATTCAAAATTTAGTATATATAGAGCGACTACTATCGCCAGAGACAACCTACAAGAGATACATATTTCATCCTATGTAAACGTAAAAATTTAAACTGCGTATTCATTTTCTCTTCAAAAAATATTTTGCGTATACGTATACGCAGTTTACCCGGGGTCTTCATTATGCAAAATCGCTGAGATTTTCTATCATGAGACTAAATTTATGAATGTATGTGTAAGTATGTTATACAAATTTTGAAATTCTCAGCAAATTATCAGGAGGCTATTTCACGAAAAAATTAATTATCATGAAATTTTTACGAAATGTCAATACTGTTTTAACATACAAATCTATAAATTAGTTAACAATATTTACGGATTTTTTGACATTTGAAGAAATTATTATGAGACTGAAATGCCCAGTTATAATATTTGTTCTATATTTATTTATCAATACATTGAAAAAAACATACACATTCATAAAATATCATGAGAGAAATTCTCAGCGATTTTTCATAGTGAAGACCCCATGCATAGAGAAAAGTAATATAAACAGAGGTAAAGCTGCATACAAAATTTTGACACAACTTTTTTAGATTGTAACCCCAAAATACAAACTCATTTTACGACTAAAATAATAAACTTAGAATATCCAACTCTTCGAATATTCATTTAGCGTTTCTTTGACTTTTCATATTGTTTTTGTTTCAATTTTTTTTCGTTCAGATTATAACCGTAATTTTAAATTTAGTAAACATAAAACCGGATCGTGACCCCATATTTTACTATGAAAAAATGCGTAAAAATTTTGTATGCAGCTTTACTTCTGTTTATATTTATTTTTTTCTGTGCCCCATGTTACCGAAAAATCACAGATACAACGATGACATTGGAATTATCAGAGATAAATTTTGTTTTACTATTTTAGTTCAAATGAAAAATCTTTTTTGATTGTCTATGGTAGTACGTTAATACCACAGACAATCAAAGGAGAATTTTCATTTGAACTAAATGTAAATAAAATTTATTTCTGATTCCAATGTCATCGTTGTATCTGTATTTTTGGTTAAACTGCGAAAGTATACGCAAAAAACAAAATATTTTTAATTGTGACTATTTACAGAAAATGTATACGTTTACACAGTATAAAATATTTCTTTCGTTTTATCGTCTTTTACAGTGTTGTCCCCAGTTCGCTTTGGTCCAATTGTATCCATCCTGTATTGATATACAGGGTGGGACATCTAGCGGTTTCTTTGTAAATCATACGTTATGACACTGGTTTAAATATTGCGGATCGAAATGATAAATGTATTGCTTGACCGACTATGGACAATATTGAAAATTTATTTCTAAAATGAGTGCTGTGTTGCCGTACCTGTGCGAATTTTCTAAAAAAAGAATAAAAGCATCAACCACACTTGTTGTACGCGAATTAGAGAGAAACACAAACTTTCCTCGGACGGGCATGCTAGTGGACAATATAAGCGACTACCGTGCCTGTACAGTGTGTATAACTGAGAATATTACTGCTGTAACCTAAAGTGTGTGATTCAAGTGCGATACAGAGCGATGATAATCGGTTTTTTGTGTTGTGCACAAAACACCAAATTGGGCAACCGTGTGCAGAACGACTTGAAAAACTTTGTCATATATGGTGTACACATAATAATCTCGAACTAAAGTCCAGCAAATGTTAGTTCATAACATAATGGAATGAACTCAATTTTATGAGATTATTATATAACAATGTTTTGTTATTAGTATTTGTCCAATCGAAATTTGTGTGTTATAACGAATTCCACTTCCGAGATCAAATCAATAATATAGCAGCAACAATGCGAACTCCCTGCCTGTTATCGTTAAACTCTGATCTAAGGTATTTCTTTATTATCCTTGCGTTATTAAGGCTATTTATACAACGATCGTACGACGACTAATCGAACATGCCAGTTAGTCCTCTTATCACGATAACTACCGTTAATTACTTGGATCGTTAATGCAGTTTGTTATTTTATAACCACTAAGCACTAGAACTCTAAGGTGGTATCGATTCTCCGGCTTTTCTTGACATGATTCTAAATATTAACCTTCGCACCTTGATAAAAACATCAATTTATATGTGACTATAGAATATTATTGATTTTTGTTTAAAGAAACTTCTACAATCCTTTTAACCGTAGAATGGCATTGATATGTCTTTTGCTTTATTTTCTACGCAAATTTTAATTAATTTTATTTGTATTACATTTTATTAACATAAAGCAGATTTAACTGCTAATTTCTTTTCTTGTAAACAACCTCCGCTTGTTATGATGTGGAATGATAAATTGCTTTTCAGTTAGTACATTCGGCGTTGCCTGTGTCGGTCCATGATTCGTTTTTTTTATTTGGTACTCGCCGTAACGATTATACAGCTGATTATATACAGCTCATTAAAACCTCCTTCGTTAGGAAGCCTGCTATCTACCAGTTTAACTTTTACCTCCCTATTTCTACGTTTTATGTACATTAAGACCGATACTTACACAATTCCACTTCTAACACCAATTGTATGCCCCTCTACTGAGAAATACTTCATGTGGCAATATTCATTTAGGGGTGTACAACTCCACCATGAAGTGGTTGAGTTGCAATAATAACTAGCATTATTCAAATACGAGAAAATCGTGTTTGTATTGTCAGGAAATGTTTAGGTAAAATAAAAGAACAGATAACGCCAATGTTGTTTGTTTTCAAACAATCCATTTTCGTCGGCAGAAAATCATCAAACGAAATTACTCTCCCCACTCATATGGAAAAAAAAAATCTTGTAGTAGAGTTTCAAATTAATTAGAGAAAGAAAGAACTGTAATGGAATGTTAAATTTAATACTGTTAGTACAGAATTTGCTTGCAGCAGTTTTCTTCGTCAACCCTCACTATGAAAAAAATAAAACAATTTATCTATTGTTTATCTTCGTATGTTAATTATACAAGGAATAAAATGTAACTGAAAATGTAATTGCAGGAAAAAACTTTCCTACAGTAGAAGATCTTTCAAAAAGTGTTGGTACCAAAAATATAACAATAATATTATTAGAAGAGATGGTCGTTGATACGAAGGTGATCTTCTAATATCTAAATACAATATTGTGGGTTTGAGTGATTGGTTTACCAGAGTGAAATTTTTCAAGTAAAATGTTCTTCTTAATAAAACAGAAATATTATAATATTTATTGTTATGAATTAATGGTTCAATTCCTTTTTGGTTGGACTATTTTATTATAAAATGTAGGGATCAAAAGAAATTTTCAGTGTTATTAGTGGAATGAGAAAAAATAACGTACAGCTGCGACATAAACTTCAAATTTCACCAAACGACGAATATTAAATAATTTACATATAATATTAAATTTCAAGTTCGTAATAATGAAGTTCGAGTACCGTGTACATAACCGAAATTTGATTGATTTGTGGTATGGTAAACCAATCATCACCTCGTAATAAATTTATTTTTAGTTTAGGTATTCAACAATTGGGATTGGGGTGAAAAAATATTAAAATTTAATTAATTTCGTTCATGTAGTAGAGGCACATATTTATAGCAATATGGGACAAAATTTATTATAATTGAAAATATCCTAAGGCGTAAGATAATGAATATCAGAATCACAAAATTTTAAACATTACTCTAAAAAAACCGCTGAAGGCCATGAAATAAATATGTCTTATAGACCGATATCAACATCAATTAAGGGACATAACCAATCCATCTTTCAAAACAAGTAAACAAAATATTCTATTTTTAACCGCTTTTCTGATTTAGCGATTTGAATTCGAAATCAAATATCTGTTCAATTTGAACAGAATTATTTAAAAGTTTAGCATCTCGCGGACCTAAGAATGTTCATCATATAGAACTCTTACTCAAACTTTCACTTATTCCAGGTTTAGCCCCACCAGTATTAATCTCAAACTAAAACTCAAATAAATTATTTGTATTGAAGCTGAAACTGTATCAAACAATATCAATTAACGAGTCCACTTTGTGTTTACTTAAGGTCTTGGTTCTTGATAGCTAAATAATCTACATTTAAAATGATGAAGTAAGGGTAACACAATTTTTATTAGTAGTTTGATGAAGGTGTAAAATGTTCGTACAAAGATAATTTTAATTCAAATCAGTATTATATACAAATATGTTCCTACTCTTTACGTACATAATACAGCCATTCTATGTACTCCTAAATAGCACTTAGTCAATTAAATTATTGATTGCTATGGAATTGTAATTTTTTCCTGTTTTGAATAATTATCCTTGTTTTGGGTGTCTCGCTAAATCGCTGCTAAAAATATTACGTTTCCTTTCAAATAATTTTTACATGTTTTCTGAAACTTTAAAATTGACTAAGTTAATAGCAATTTTTAGAAAGCCTTATTGTTGAATAATAATAATAGATGGTCGATTATGTAAGCAATATGAGTTGGTCGCAATAGCAACAAACCGAAAATATTTTAAATAATGTTATTGATGTCGTTTGTCGTAAGTTAAAAAAAGTATTATATTGACCCTCAGATATACAATTTAGCATTTTCGAAATAAAATTTATTCAGAATCAATCCAACTGGTATAGGCAAAACGGAAACGCCATAACTCCGACAGTTGTTTTAAATCCCGAAATAAAAATGTAAATACATATTCCAAAATATGAAATTTCGGTGGATTGCCTCGGCTAGAATATTGCATCTACAAAATATCGATCCGAATTCATTTTATGCGCCAAGCAATCATAGACCACGTTGTTACGGCCAATACTCAATCCGTGGATATGTGATCTTTCTCGAGACTCTAAACAAAACTATTTTTGTCTCACTTTACGACTATAATGAACAACTAACTGTTGACAGATGTCCTTGTTAGACTGTTTTTTGACTGAGCTACAAGTATGCTCATCCTTTCCAGTGAAGGGTATATGCTTTTTTTTGATATCTACAAAATCGGAATGATCGTGAACAAATAATAAAATGAATCTAAATGTTTAATTTAGAGGACAACCTTCTGTATTATTTTTCAGATAAAAAGCGTTTTGATCGAACATTATCCGAGTGCAAACAAAAATGATAAAACAAACATTTTTTTAATTTTGACAGTAAAAATATTTCCTGTTGTCTCTGACATCAATAAAAACATGGCTTAAAATCAAGCAGCACTTGCCTCTCCAACACTCAAGTGCGACACTTGTCTATGTATTTGTAATATTATTCTCATTTTATATTGGATGCTTAACTAAATGCATCCTAGAGTTCCAAGCAGTACTGCTTTATACATCACTAAGTTTATATTGACAATATATTTTCTGAACTATTTTTCTCTTGCTCCCATTTAGGAGCATAGTGCGTCTACTAGTCTAACTCTGTTGGATGCAATTGTTTTAATTTTCACCAATGATTTTCCGAGTCCTTTCTCATTTGCTAACATCGTTCGTTTCCATGATATACCGGATCGTCCGATTTTCTTTTTCCCTTGCGGGTTCCATTCCAGGGCCCTGTGGGGATTTCCCAATACATTTTTAACTAACATTTTCGCGCTTGGAATTTTTCGTATAGTTCTTTTAATAGGTAAAGTAAAAAGTAAAAAAATATATAAAAGCAAAAAGCAAAACAAAAAATTTACTTTGCAAAATAGCAACAACGACAAATTGAGGTATTATCAATTTTTTTTGTACACCTGCTGGCGTATATATGTAGATGTAATATATGTATGTCTCATCATATTCTCCTAATCGCGATTACACCACAGAATAACTAGAGAAACGACATAACGTTGTTTTGTATGGAAAAATAAAATATGTCTACTAATATTTTTCACCTTGGCTCCCCTAAGATAAGAAAATTTCTTTATTTTTGACTATTTTTATTCCAAATAAAAAATTATGAACTTTATAAGTTATAAGCTTATGAAGAAATTTTTTTCCTACCTTAAATTTTTTATAGGAAGCATAACTTTTAAATATGAATATTTATAATTACAGTGATGATTTGTTAGCTAACCGTATTTTGTTGAAATATCCTGTCAAAGCTTCATTATGAGTCATTAATTGTTTAGTGGTTTAAATGCCGCATAAAAAGTTTAAAAGTTAAAAATTGTGGTGAATAAAAATGTCAAACTTTTTATCTGCTTCAAGAGCTGATAAAATTTTTATGTGGAAAACAATTGGCTGACAAAAATATTTGTTTGTAAACAGAAATTTGTCATGTACAAATTTTGAGAAAAATCGGAATGATTTAGATGTAAACTGGCCATAATTAACTAATATACATTTAAATAGTATTTATTTTGCATATTTTCATATTTAAATTTGCTATATACGTTCATAATAACACATAAAATAAGCAACAATGTTAATGTCAAAATTTAAACCAATTGAAACAGATAAAGTTAAAAAAAATTTATCACGATTTTTTTTTAACTTTTTATGCGGCATTTAAACCAATTGAAACACGCACTTATTTGAAATAAAAATATTCAAAAATAACGAATTTTTTCCTACCTTAAATGAGTCAAGGTCAAAACCTCAGTCGATATTTTTCCATACAAAAACAGCGTTATGTCTTATGTCATTTTTGTATAGTTAGTCTTTGGTTAGGACTCCCGTTTCTCAAGCTATTCCATTGCCTTATATTTGTTATTATTCCAATTATTTCATTTTCTTTCAATTCAATTGTGATAATCGCGATTTATAAACGTGATGATCATATTTTGACAAAAATTGTGTAATGCCAAACGCGCAAGATAATAATTCTTGAATAATTCTTAATGACGTTTCGATGAATGACGTTCCACGAAATCAAAATAAAAAAAATACAAATAAAAACATTTCCTGTATTTGACTAAAGTGCCATCTATAGTCAAAGATCGGAATCTTCGGCATAAAATTACGTCTTGTAACAAAAGTTGTGTTGCTTTCGCAAAATTACAACAACAATTGCATTGTATAAAGCCGCATTGGCGCTAAAAGGTTTACGCTGCTTGAGCGACAACCGTTGTTGATAACAGTTATTTCATGCCTTTACGACTACAAACAAAAAAGTTATAACCATTTAATGGCGAGATTTTGGGTAATTCAAAAAACCTAAAAATATCATATCGCAGTTACCGTGGCACTTAGGACATCAGTTCTATGAGCCATGTGTTACGACTGTGTTGTCTGTAACAAGACATAATATTCGTTTACGCGCGACATCCTCATATTTTGTTAAGATTTTATGTTTTTACTCGCGGTTTCTTGCGTCTGTGTTGTTGGTGTCTGAACGCGTTCCGTGTGGAGGGATTCTCGTATGTTTTTGTTCGTTTGGTTGGTAGTAAAACAAAAATGGGAGAGAGAGAGAACAATGCGAATCGAGTGTGTGCGTAAAGCAAAACATTCCATAAGAATGTTTTTCTTATATGCCTCTCGTTTATATCTATGCGAATTGATATAAACGAGAAACAGAGAAGAAAGACAATTCTTCTGGAATGTTTTGCGCGTCGTTTGTGCGGTGGGAGAATTTTTTTTTTGTTTGGGAGTCGAGTTTTGAATTTGTTATGGATAAGTCGAGTGTAATGTGATAAAACTCGAAATATTTTTTAATGGTCTTCATTTTGATTTTTTTTGTGAAAATTAATAATAAAACAAAATTATTTTGTGGATCGTTTGAGTTTTTTTTAACGAAATTTATCGTATGATTATACGGACAAAACGCTATAATATAATTGTATGGATAAAACTATAAAGTTAAGCAAAATATAAATTTATTTGGTCTGTGTTTTTTTTATATATAAAATAAATTGGATAAAAATACAATATTGGGTATGGATAGTGGTATGCAGTTTCGAAAGTCAATCCCTAATTTATTATTGGCGCATAGTAATGAGAAAAGTGAATCAACGTTTTAATAGGGATTGTGCTGCAGGATTTATAAAAGCCGAGAAACTCGTTCACCTTTAGATAACGGCAAAAGTGACGCAATAATCATCGGCCATTCGGCCATTCATCTTGTTTAATTCATTGTTGAAATTACCTCAATATATTGGTGGTTAAATACGGGACCATTTTATGGTGGCAAATTTTAGTATAACGGAACGATTGTGCTGCAACGATTACAGGCTGCTTGTTGAAGCCTAATAGTTGAGGCCACTTCTTTGCGGCTGGCGAGACAACGCCAAACGAGTTTTTTTGTGTGGTCAGGTGAGACCACACCATTTGTTTTTTTGGTATCGGGGAGAGGCCCCGCGACATTCGGGTAGCCAACCGGTTGCCGTTGTTTTATTTATCGGTGGTCTGCCGCAACGACGGCCGCGCAAGGCCGCAACTCAAATTTATATCGGGGAGAGGCCCCGCAACAAAATAATTAACGGCACCAAAGCCGCAACGGTCCGGGCGTGGTCCGCCTGTGGCATGACGGCCGCGCAAGGCCGCACCAGTACTTTTTTTTTTAAAAAAAGAAATAATTATTAAGGTACAATTTTTTTTATTTTTTTATTTTAAATTTTTTTTATTTTGATTTTTTTTATTGTCCATTTTTATTATATTCTTAATATATATAATTTTGAAAATTTTGTGATCGAGCGCCGCACAGCGGGTGCACGCTCGGTACGCATTGTTCCTCTCTCTCTCTCATTCTCTCCTTAGCGTGGTACGGGTGGAGGGGGAAGTTGTTTCTTTTTTTTCGGTGGTTTTTTTTAAATAAAATGAATAATTAATTTTTTCGGTGTGGTGTGATGGGAGCGGAGACTCCCTCTGTGTCGGTTTAGTGTTTGCGGTCCCTTGGTGCCCGCATCCAATTCCGTAACCAGGGCTTGGCCCCGTTTGAATCGGATGGATGCGCGCACCAAGGCACCTCTACCGTTATTATTATTATTTTTATGATTTATTTTGATTATTCGGTTCGTTCCTCAGGTTCCGGCCGACGAGTTTCGGCGGAACATCGGTGTTATTATTATCATTTGCGTTTTCCCATTTTTTTATAATTATCTGTTAATCACGGTGTAGGCCAGGAGCCCTGCATGCCTCAAACCCCACTACCTTCGCACTTCTCCGCTGAGAACGTAGCCGGCAAAACATCACCGTGGAGGCCTCTGCAGGTGCTTAGTGAAAATCTGCAGGTTGGCAGTAGCCAGCCTGTAACAGTGGCGCCCAAACATTTCGCGAATTTTAATTTTTTTGATTTTTTATGATTTGTAGCTTCATTCCCTTTGGCGTGCGTGTCCAGCGCCGAAACCAGTGTTCTGCTCTGTTTGACTTCGCCTGGACGCGCACACCAAAGCCAGTCTCCCGGTTGGCATTCCCCATCTGCGATCGCAACCAGCACGGGCTGTTTGATTGCGCGTAGATGGGGGGTGTCATACCCCTATCCTTCGGACATCCGATTTCCGAGCTCTTTCCCATTTCCACTATGTGGTGTTCGATTGTGGTGGAGCTCGGATGTCATTTGTCTGGAGTTTAGCATAGCTTCATTTCTTCCCTTCCCCGAAATTTCTCGACCGAAATTTGAGGAATGAAACATAACCTTATTATTATTATTATTTTTATTTTTTTTTATTATTTAGCTGACATGGAGTGGGATTTCCACTCTCATCATACCATCCGTTTCGTATTTTAAATTTAAATTGATTTTTGATATATTTATTTTGATTGATCTTTCTTGATTGATGTTTCTGATATCTTCGATTTTATTTGATTTTGTTATGTTTGATTTCTGATATTTCGATACATAATGATTTTTTGATTTTTTTTGATCGATCTATGGGTTGTATCCTAACCCACGGTTAATTATTACTTTGAGTTTCTTTTTATATCGTTTTTCATTTGGAAATTATTATTCTATCTATATACCACTGGGTGTGTTGGTAGTTTTGGGTTTTTCTATATATTATTATTTTTGATTTTTCGTATCGTTTTCTTTTGAATTTATCCTGCCTGCATACCATTGGGTGTGTTGGTAGTTTTGGTATTTGTTACTATATTTTATTATTTTCGGTTTTCGTATCATTTCAAATTTCAACGAGCCCCTCCAAATTAGGTTCTCATCGAAAAGCGCCACTTTGGGGGGTATCTCGTCCAATCCGTGGTTAAACAATCGTGGGAGTACGGGCCCCACAAACTACTACAAGGTATCCATTCCTTTCTTCGTTTATTATTATCTTAGTTGTATTTTCTGTTGCCACTTTGCCTTCTTATTCGGGTGTGTTGGTAGCTTCATTATCTACGTTATTATTATTATTAAATCTTATTTATTATTATTTTGGTATGAACCGAAATCCGTGGGATACGCCAGAAAGACCTCAAAGACGTACAGTGTGGGATAACTCGGACGTAGAACCTCGTATCCAACGTATTTTGCCGTGGGATCGAGTGGAAGATAACCGAACTCAAATTCGAACTAGCTCTTATCCAACGCATGGGGTAACTTTCTGGCTATTCATCGTGATTTAAGTCATACTTTAAATTATTATTGTATTTAAAATTTCAACGAGCCCCTCCAAATTAGGTTCTCATCGAAAAGCGCCACTTTGGAGGGTATCTCGTCGTAGCCGGGTTAAGCAATCGTGGGAATCCGGGCCCCACAAAACACTATAAGGTAACCATTCCTCTTATCATTAATTAAATTTTTTTTACGTTTTTATTATCTAGTTATAGTGGGTGTGGAAATATAGTTATAAATTCACTTTACTCTGAAACCTTCAGTTTCGAGTAAAGTCATTTTGAAATAAAATAATTTTGTATCCTTAATAAATTAATAAAGATCACGTCAATTCTTTTCTTGCCGAGTTAAACCGAGCGAACTTATTCCCTTATCCCTACTCAAATCAAAATGGACGTCACCCTTTTGGAACCAGAGGAGTTGGAAGTAGAGTGTCTCCTTCGTGATATTCGTTTCGACACGCCAGATGCCCAGCATCAACTCGAGGAAGCGATCCGAAGTGAGCAGGCCGAGGCAAAGCCAATACCATCCAGAATGCATACGAGTGCGGCAAAGAGGCCAGATATTGAAATTAACGCGTGTCAACGCAAACTGAAAATTTTAAAGGAGTTGATCACGCAATTGGACAAACAAACCGAGGATCCAGTTGTAACGGCGCGGCGATACCACTCTCGTTTGCTGCATTTGTCCGGTCGATTAAGTCGAGCTCTAACCTCTCCAAAATACCAGGATTTCGCACGGCAGGTTCTTAAAGCATGTGAGGATTTACAGACGAGTCTCCAAATCTATCTACAAGATCACGATAAGCTGAATGAGTCCATCGAAAGCGCTAAGGGCATTCACCTTGAAATGGATATGCTCCGTTCAGATAATCCCCAGGGCAGTGGAAGTGATGGGATTCAAGTGCAAAACCTTGGTGATGAGGCAGACGAATCGGAAAACCCATACCACACGGAGCGCAGATACACGTTAGAGGAATTGCTGGATCAGGTTCAGGCGAGAAGTCTCGCGGCTTCACAATCAAATGCGCAGACAGTCCTGTTGGAATCCATGATTCAAAAATTCGAAACCGTATCGCAGCAATTAGTGAATTTGAACCAGCGACAAACCGCCTTCCAAACGCAGCTGGACGGAAATAACCAGTCAAACCAAGCTACGCCAACTCCGATTGCACAAGAACGGATTCCTTCCGCTTCCACCAGTTCACCATCCCCACCGAAATTTATCGATCGACGTTTATTGTCGGGAAGTGGGCTAAGTTACACCGGATCTCCCTCGGGCATCAACATAGACATGTTTTTATTTCAAGTTGACACCATCGCGTCGTCTAGGGGATTGTCCGACCAGATCTTGCTATTGGAGTTACACACCATCTTGAAAGACATAGCGTTGCAGTGGTACTGGACATTTCGTAAACACAACCCGCACGCGACCTGGTCAGAACTACGAAGCGGAATTATCGAGCGCTTTCAAGATCGTCGCACAAATTACGAAATTCGAAGAATGGTTGAAGCCCGGAAACAACAGCCCAACGAAAGTTTTTTGGATTTTTACAATCATGTTTGGACGCTGACTCTACAATGCCGCACACCGTACTCCGATGAAGAGCTCATTCAAATTCTCATGAACAATATGAAGCCGACGCTACAATACCACCTAACCGATCGTCAATTTAGCAGCATCAACGAGCTGATCAAAAGCTGTTCGGCCTGGGAGGAGTCTTTCCGGCGGCTCAAAGCTCCGGCGGATCCTGCAATCCATCCACGACGCGTGATCAATGAGTTATCAGGCGGTCCGTATGATGATATTGGAGCATATGACTCTTATGAGAATTATCCCTTGACTGATGTTCTACCCGATAACTCAGTATCCGCAATTCAAACGGGGAGCAGGTATCCGTCGTCAGCGGCGAGACGTCCGGGCGGACAAGTCCCAGCCGACAGTTCTGGGGTAGTTTACAAACAGCATTCGAGTTATGGTAAAAATATCGTGTGCTTCAATTGTTCAGATATGGGACACACATTTATGGATTGTCAATTGGCTCCAGTTGGATTGTTCTGCTATCGATGTGGATTACGAGGTACGATTTCTGCGCGTTGTCGACGTTGTGCCGAGGACCGAAACATGCAATCCAGATTGTCGGAAAACCAGAACAGTGGTTCTTGGAGGACTGGGCCACGAGAATCACCACAACCACAATTGCCACCCAGACTGATGCCGCAACGGACAAGTCCACTCAAACCAATTCAGGAGGACGCAGCGAGCAATACGGACGCGGAACTCCGCTCCCAATCGAACCCGACCCGAAGGTAAACTCGTCTGCCAGTCCTGATTCCTCTCCCGATCCTTCTTCCTTACCAAATTCCCCTTCCCTTCCTGTCGCTCTAAAGTTCTTTTATAATTCTCCGTCGTTAGCTAAGTTAGATCGATTAAAACGTTCCAAGAAATATTGGAACCACCGCGCTGCAATGAGAAATGACGTGATTTCCTCCGTTTTGTTCTCCGAGGGTAGTGACACTCGGCCTTACGCCCAGGTCTTAATAAATAAGATTCCTTTTAAGGGTCTTCTCGACAGCGGGGCGAGTGTCAGTGTTCTCGGGAATGGAGCGGAGAAAATCATGGCAAATCCATTCGTAGAGTTTCATAATTTTCCATCCACGATAACTACCGCGAGTGGTCAAGTCCAACGAGTATTTGGTTACATACGAGCTAACGTCGAGTTTAATGGAATTACTAAAACTATGAATTTCCATGTTGTTCCTTCATTAGAACAACCGCTTTATTTGGGTATCGATTTTTGGAATCGTTTTGGAATTTCCCCAAAAATCTCCGCGTTAAATAATTCGGACGAATTAGGTGAAACTACCAACACACCCAAATTTCATATTTTAACATCTGATGATCGTCGTAAATTGGATCTAATCCGCGAATGTTTCCCGAGCAGCGATATTTTAGGTTTGGGCCGCACATCCCTCATCACTCATATGATCGATGTCGGTTCCGCGAAACCAGTCAAACAACGTTTTTATTCCGTATCCCCAGCTATCCAGAAACTCATGTATGCCGAGTTGGATAGGATGTTGTCTTTGGGGGTCATCGAGGAGTCACAAAGTTCCTGGTGTTCACCGGTCACGTTGGTGCGTAAGGCCAATGGCAAAGTTCGTTTGTGCTTGGATGCTAGAGAACTGAACAAGACCACCGTCAAGGATGCGTATCCGCTGCCAATCATCAACGGATTGTTGGGTCGTTTGGGACACACCCGATTCATTTCGGCGATTGATTTGAAGGATGCCTTTTGGCAGATCCCACTCGACCCAGCATCCCGCGATAAAACAGCGTTTACGGTTCCTGGACGGCCCTTAGTATCAGTTCAAGGTGATGCCGTTTGGCTTATGCAACGCCCCACAGACGCTTTGTCGCTTAATGCACCGCGTGATCCCGTACCAGCTACACGATAAGGTCTTTGTGTACCTCGATGACCTTCTGGTCACATCCTCCACTCTGGCCGAACATTTCGATTTGCTTCAACAGGTTGCTGGATATCTGTCGGATGCTGGTTTAACAATTAATTTGACCAAAAGCAAGTTTGTGTTGAAAGAAGTAGACTATTTAGGTTATATTGTGGGTGATGGTTGCCTCCGTACAAACCCAGACAAATGTAAAGCTATTCTGGAGTACCCTATTCCGAAAACGACGAAACAGATTAGACGTTTTCTGGGAATGTGCGGATGGTACCGTCGCTTCATTCCGAATTTCGCCTCTTTAGCTTCTTCTCTCACCGATCTTACTGGTAAAAACACTAAAGTATGTTGGTCTGCAGCTGCTGATTCTTCCTTTAACGCTCTCAAAACCGCCTTGTCAACTGCCCCAGTTTTGACGCATCCTGATTATACAAAACCCTTTTTTATTCAGTGTGATGCCAGTGCCGTTGGGGTCGGTAGTGTCTTATTTCAGGTGGACACCGAGGGGGTGGAGCGGCCCATTGAGTTTTATTCCCATAAGCTCAATGCGGCGCAGCGAAACTACTCGGTGACCGAGCTGGAATGCTACGCTGCCGTCCTCAGCGTGCGAAAATTCCGTCCTTACGTGGAGGGCTACCCGTTCGTCATTTATACTGACCATTCCAGTTTGCGCTGGCTAATGAGTCAAAAAGATCTCTCCGGACGTTTGGCGAGATGGAGTCTTAAACTCCAAGCGCTGGATTTTCAGATTGGTTACCGAAAAGGTTCAGTTAACGTTGTACCTGATGCGTTGTCTCGAGCTTTTCCGGATGAATCCGCTCTTTGTGCGGATGATTCTGAAAGTAAGAGCACGCCTGATCCTGGTGCCCAATTTGAAGATCCAGTCTTGTCGAGTAAAAATATCGACCCTTCCGTGAATGCGTTAATACCTTCTTCAGTCCCCATTCTACACGTTGATCAAAATTCGGTTGCGTTCCAAGATCCAGATTACGTCGATCAGATTGCGAAAATTCGTTCATTAAAAGACTGTTCGCACAACTACAGAATCCAGGATGATAAACTGTTAATATCCCCTTCGTTTGGTTTTAAATACACGGATACCGATCTTTCGAACTGGAAATTAGTTATTCCGAATAGCTTGACCCAATCACTAATCGAACAGGCTCACGTACCTCCCACTTCAGCACATTTAGGCGGCAGCAAAACTCTCGAGCGCCTTCAGCGTCAATTTTTCTGGCCTCAGATGGCAAAACAAGTTAAACAATACGTTGCTAGCTGCACTAAATGTAAAATGAACAAAGCTGTTAATTTCTCTACGCAACCAGCCATGGGAGCTCAAGTCACGTCAACTCGCCCGTTTCAAAAACTATATGTCGATTTTTTGGGTCCGTATCCACGTTCGAAACTCGGTAATACCTGCATCGTTATCGTTCTGGATCATTATTCGAAATTCGTAGTTGTAAAACCCTTACGCGAAGCGTCTGCCTCACTATTGTGTCGATTTCTGGAAAATGAGGTATTCCTTTTATTCTCCGTACCCGAAATTATCACCTCTGACAATGGGAAGCAATTTACCTCGAACTTATTTAAGGATTTGTTGTCTAAATACGGTGTAACACATGTACGTACGCCGGTGTACTCGCCCCAAAGTAACGCATCCGAGCGTGTTAATCGAACTCTAATTGCCAGCATTCGATCATATTTGAGCGATCACGACCATAATTTGTGGGACAAAAATTTACAAGAAATTGCGGCTGCTTTACGTAACGCCGTACACGATTCGATACATTACTCCCCTCATTATGTCGTGTTCGGTCAACATATGTCGATGCATGGTTCGGATCACTCATTGCGACGGTTACTCGATGAACATGATCCCAGCGAAGTCCAGGTATGGGCTAAGCCAGATCGAGTGAACCTTCTGAAGGATCGTATAATCCATTATTTACGCGTGGCACACGAAAGGGGAGCTCAGCATTACAATTTACGTAGTACTAAGCGCACTTTTCGCGTCGGACAACCCGTTTTCATACGATCTTTTGCGTTGAGCGATGCACCGAATAAATTTTCCGCTAAATTGGCTGGTAAATTCAAACCCGCGATTATTACCAGCAAAGTCGGACAAGTGGCGTACGCGGTCGAAGATTTGAATGGCAAATCATTAGGCACGTATCATGTAAAAGATATCCGCACATGACACATGCTTCACTCTATCGCAATATTAGTTTGTCGCGGTACAATGGGTGTGCATTTCAAATTAAATTGTTTTTATTTTCGTATTGTTCGTTTTAGGCCCGGCGTATGAGACATCTCAGGGTGTGGGACGTTCCCACGTTTGTTACGACTGTGTTGTCTGTAACAAGACATAATATTCGTTTACGCGTGACATCCTCATATTTTGTTAAGATTTTATGTTTTTACTCGCGGTTTCTTGCGTCTGTGTTGTTGGTGTCTGAACGCGTTCCGTGTGGAGGGATTCTCGTATGTTTTTGTTCGTTTGGTTGGTAGTAAAACAAAAATGGGAGAGAGAGAGAACAATGCGAATCGAGTGTGTGTGTAATGGTCCTATTCCATTCAAAAATACGAGATTTTGTACAAAATTAAAAAGAGAGGGAAATAAACCATTTCTATTTGTGAGAAAGATATTCCGATTTTTTTTGTTTTTGTTGAGTTGCTATAATTTTCCCTTGAAAAATATCAAGCTTAGTATTTTTTATAGCAGAAAATATAAAAATCATAAATAATAATCCCCCACTCTTTTTAATTTATTTTTTCTAAATTTTTATAGTGAACAGATATACGACGACGTGACTTTAGCAGTTCAATTTTTTATGATGATTTTTTTCTAAAAAAACTTTAATAAATAGATTCGTGTGGTGTTGAATTTTACTGTGCATTACATAATACATTTTTAATATAAAAATAAATTCGATAATAAATAAATAATAATAATAAAATAATCATCATAGAATATCATAGAATATAACCGGAAAAGTTAAATGTATTAAAAAGATGTATCAACCATGATAGATTACAACTTTTCAAATTAGGATTAGTGAATGTAGATATGAAGAAACGACCATTTCGATTTTGTAATAGATTAACAATATTGTAACGGTAATCTGTTAGAATAATTACAAAATTCAATTCCTACCGGTTGTACCGATTGTAAATTCATTACACCGGCTGCACGTTTCCGTTAAAATTTCCTCAATTTTAAATTTAAAAAATTTTCAAATTGAAAATTATTTTTATGGTGACATCGTTGCTTTTAACTACTAAGTAGTTATAAATATTTCTTTGACTACAAAGAAACACCCTACCCCAGTTCACATTGCAAAAATATTACACAATTTGCAGATAAATATTTTATTATAAATCATTCATACATTCTATAGATTTACAAAACATTTAATAAAAAATGTAAGCTTCAATAATATTCATCAAATCTTCAATTTATATGACTTTTAACAATGCGAGCTGTTGAGCTTTCGTTTGAATCAATATTAAACTTTAAAAGCCAGCTAATAAAATTTAAAAATCATCAAATGCTGGATACCGCGGTGCAGCGGACGCGATTTAAATAAATAGAATGCTAATGATTTAATCTCGGCAATACTTTAACACGCCATAAAATGTTGGACATCAATTCAGTAAATTTATCCGAAATATTATAAAGGTCGGCTGATTATTGAATTCAACCTAAGAAAAAAATAATAGAAAATTTAATTAGTAAGAATAGGAAGCAACTAAGAAGCAATTTAAATTTCTACCTCAAATATCTTTAATACAGTCTTAATGAATTCCCAGTCACAATGTTCTCTCGATAAAATCATATTCCAAAATGTTTGCAACAAATAATATGTCATCTATTGGCTGCAATTTCAGTTGTAACATCATTGAACTTGTCTACAAAATTTGGAATATGATTGATTTGGTTCGGTAACTCATAGTTTAAATAGAGAAGTGTCACGAAACCCAATCGTCAAGCAATATCATAAAATCCATAATGTGCGCTTCTCTAAAGTTGAAAATGGTAAATCAATTAAATACATATTGCCATGTAGCAAGACGTCGCGAACTGTAGATATAGTGGCAAGTTCGTAATATAAACGATTTATATTGAATTTGAATTCGATATACAAGTTTTAAATCATTCGTCTTATTCGGTTGGTGCCTGAAATTAAACGAAATTAATGTTTTATTTGTATGCCAAATCAAATTCGTGACACTTACGTGAAATTTGTGGGTATCGGTTTCGTATAAAACAACATGAACTAATCGCCCCAAACGTTTTGCAAAATGACATTATCTTTCTGTGTTGTAGATCAACAGACCATCGCCCGCCATCGCCGACTTGCATTAACCCTTGCACCAGGAGGTCGATCCAGTGGCGATATGATTTTTTACTTTCCACAATCAGTTTTCATTCAGCTTATAATATTATTGCACAAAATTTCCAATTCAGCTAATAAATTCCTAATCATTACTCGACTTTTTGAATATTTCTTAAGAAATTAAAACGTAACCGAATTAATAAAATTCAATAATAAACAATAAAACTTGTTTCCCAGTAAAATGCGAAACAGCTGATTTTGATGCCACAAGTGAAAATTTTTAAGAGCAATGGATTTACACTTTTAATATAATGTTTACTGTTAAAACGGTAACAAATCAACTACACATTTTATAAACCACACAAATATAATTAGTTTATGATTATTAAAAAAGACGTATTATTTTAAAAAAATTATCTTCACTTTAGGTTTCTCTATTACAGCCATTTTGGTTTATTATATGTAACATAATTTTTTGTTTTTTAGGTTATACCGGAACTTGTCAAAATTTTCCCCTCACATTTTTTATAGCAGAGTACTTTTTACGTATTTATCCAAATTAAAGAAACTAAAATAAAACAAGATTATTTTCGCCACTTCAAAAAAAAAAATTAATTTTTTTAAATAATTTATAGGATATAAAATACATCGTTAATTATTAAAAACTACGATTTTTCATTATATTTAAATAATTTTTAGGTTATGTTTGTATCGTAGTCGAAAAATTCCCCTACATATTCTACTATAAAAAAAAAAATTGTGTCTCAGTCACCCTCGTGTAGATATTTTATTCTTGTCTCTTTTTAATTTTGTACAAAATCTCGTATTTTTGAATGGAATAGGCCCATAAAGCAAAACATTCCATAAGAATGTTTTTCTTATATGCCTCTCGTTTATATCAATGCGAATTGATATAAACGAGAAACAGAGAAGAAAGACAATTCTTCTGGAATGTTTTGCGCGTCGTTTGTGCGGTGGGAGAATTTTTTTTTTGTTTGGGAGTCGAGTTTTGAATTTGTTATGGATAAGTCGAGTGTAATGTGATAAAACTCGAAATATTTTTTAATGGTCTTCATTTTGATTTTTTTTGTGAAAATTAATAATAAAACAAAATTATTTTGTGGATCGTTTGAGTTTTTTTTAACGAAATTTATCGTATGATTATACGGACAAAACGCTATAATATAATTGTATGGATAAAACTATAAAGTTAAGCAAAATATAAATTTATTTGGTCTGTGTTTTTTTTATATATAAAATAAATTGGATAAAAATACAATATTGGGTATGGATAGTGGTATGCAGTTTCGAAAGTCAATCCCTAATTTATTATTGGCGCATAGTAATGAGAAAAGTGAATCAACGTTTTAATAGGGATTGTGCTGCAGGATTTATAAAAGCCGAGAAACTCGTTCACCTTTAGATAACGGCAAAAGTGACGCAATAATCATCGGCCATTCGGCCATTCATCTTGTTTAATTCATTGTTGAAATTACCTCAATATATTGGTGGTTAAATACGGGACCATTTTATGGTGGCAAATTTTAGTATAACGGAACGATTGTGCTGCAACGATTACAGGCTGCTTGTTGAAGCCTAATAGTTGAGGCCACTTCTTTGCGGCTGGCGAGACAACGCCAAACGAGTTTTTTTGTGTGGTCAGGTGAGACCACACCATTTGTTTTTTTGGTATCGGGGAGAGGCCCCGCGACATTCGGGTAGCCAACCGGTTGCCGTTGTTTTATTTATCGGTGGTCTGCCGCAACGACGGCCGCGCAAGGCCGCAACTCAAATTTATATCGGGGAGAGGCCCCGCAACAAAATAATTAACGGCACCAAAGCCGCAACGGTCCGGGCGTGGTCCGCCTGTGGCATGACGGCCGCGCAAGGCCGCACCAGTACTTTTTTTTTTAAAAAAAGAAATAATTATTAAGGTACAATTTTTTTTATTTTTTTATTTTAAATTTTTTTTATTTTGATTTTTTTTATTGTCCATTTTTATTATATTCTTAATATATATAATTTTGAAAATTTTGTGATCGAGCGCCGCACAGCGGGTGCACGCTCGGTACGCATTGTTCCTCTCTCTCTCTCATTCTCTCCTTAGCGTGGTACGGGTGGAGGGGGAAGTTGTTTCTTTTTTTTCGGTGGTTTTTTTTAAATAAAATGAATAATTAATTTTTTCGGTGTGGTGTGATGGGAGCGGAGACTCCCTCTGTGTCGGTTTAGTGTTTGCGGTCCCTTGGTGCCCGCATCCAATTCCGTAACCAGGGCTTGGCCCCGTTTGAATCGGATGGATGCGCGCACCAAGGCACCTCTACCGTTATTATTATTATTTTTATGATTTATTTTGATTATTCGGTTCGTTCCTCAGGTTCCGGCCGACGAGTTTCGGCGGAACATCGGTGTTATTATTATCATTTGCGTTTTCCCATTTTTTTATAATTATCTGTTAATCACGGTGTAGGCCAGGAGCCCTGCATGCCTCAAACCCCACGACCTTCGCACTTCTCCGCTGAGAACGTAGCCGGCAAAACATCACCGTGGAGGCCTCTGCAGGTGCTTAGTGAAAATCTGCAGGTTGGCGCAGCCAGCCTGTAACACATGCTACACACGGTTTCATAAGACCGGCTTCAACTTTCTTTCTTTCCCCTTTTACCTACAAAATCCGTTTTAATTGCGACATTAAATATTTCGGTGAATCCGAAATGAAAATAAAAAAATGTAAGGCCATTTTTGAGATGTAGATTTTTGTTTAAATTTTATTTTCGAGAGAACAGAATAAAACAATAAAAAAAAATTGGCGATTAACATACAATAAGGGTTTAAATTAACAATTAAAATGTATTACGACTTAGTTTGAAACTAGAAGCTGAAATCGTGTGTAGCTTGGCTGTATGGGATGAAAGCTTCCAAATGACCTCCCCAATCTGCCAAAAAAAATATTGTCGGTCCACGCGCCAAACACCCCGTATTTTATTAAATTTTGAGACCCGAATTTGCTAGAAAATGGTTTGTTGGTCATGTTTATCGCAAATACAATAATATATTTGAGCAGTATTTCGACTTGGCATTTTTATGTTGATTAGTGATCATCATTATAAGAATACCGGGTGCTTCGATTTTCGGAACTTTATTATACTTCTTGTGTGATACTGATAAATGGTTTAGCACGAATTTCAACTTACGGACTAACAGTTTAGAATTTCATGGTGAACGACAAATATTACGGCAATTCGATACCTACCAACTGGTTCGGCTTCCGGAACTCGAGGTTCCTAGGAACCATTAAATAAAAATTGTCTCAAATACACTGGGCTGTATAAATATACGCCTCCAGATGGGCGGAGGATCCTACAGCAGGCAACAGAGTCATAACGTGTATTGTGAAAGCTAGAGAATGAGTAAGAGAGAGAGAAAGTAATTTCGGAAATGGTCAATTGGCCGACGACCCTATATCTCGTTTATTCGTAGAATTGAATTCTAATTCTCTGATATTCTTTTATACGATTGAGTGTCCGGACTCCATGAAATAATTTTGTTTACAGCTATTAAATGCCCATGTGATAATTAATCAGCATGTTGTGTTTGTGTATTATACCGGAAAAGTCGATTCATTTATTTGTTTTCCGCATTGTTAGTAAAATAGTAAGGCCGTTCAATTTTAACAAAATAAACTCATTTGCGTACAAGAAATGAAAATGCAATCTTGCAACTTCGGAAAATGTACATTTGTTTTCCGTAGTGCTTGTGCATTTTCATTTCCTCAAAATTTTAGTATATAAGACATTTTAGTTTTAAGATATAAATATAGTTATAAAGTATTAGTCAGACCAGTAATCAACAAAAATTATTTTAAGTGTAATTATAATGTGAAGTTAATTTTAATAAATAAAATGTAGTCGCAACAGTGAAGAAGATGATGTTTTTTAAAACACCTATCCACAACCCGCTCTGCACAACATTGGCGCTGTAGACAGGATCCTGCGGGCGAAAACATATCTTCGCAATCGTTCTTTCACAATCCAACCACGCTGTAGAAAAACTAAGATGTCAACAATGCACAATATTAAAATTCCAAACAACCAACGCGCATTCTTATCAAAACCGAACTTCGACACGCCGCAAAATCCTACAAAATGGACCAGCTACAAATATTAAAATGTATCGCTCTTATTCCAGAATTCAGCGGTGCTGACACAAAAGACAGACCAATTGAACTCAACCGTTTTGTGGCCATAGCAGACAGTATTTATAAAACACTTAGCAATATAGAAAAGCAATTATTCGACAAATTAATAAAACTCCGATTAACACAAGAAGCATTCACGCGAATTTATCACAGAGAGATACACGACTATCCAACATTGCGAAAAACACTTATTGAAATTTATTCACCAAACTATTGTATGACTGAACTGGAACGAAATTTTTTGACAACGAAACAAAATTATGGAGAAACAACCAGAAATTATGGGTATAGACTTTATGATGCACTCGATCAATACAAGGCCAGTTTTAAAAACAAATACGGATATATTGACCAGATTTACAACAAACATCTAGAATTACAAGCTGTGGAAACATTCAAACGAGGACTATACAATACCATAATCAAAAATAAAATAATAACTAGCAAAGCCGAAAGTATCACCGAAATTATAAACGAAACAGAAGAAACTGAGCACATGTTTAACTCGGTAATAGGCATACCAACAACACAGCTAAATGAATCATCAGCACTCGCCCTACTAGCGATCGAAAGTCAACAACAATATCCAAGATCATACCAAATCATATGTAACTACTGTCAAAAATTTAATCATACTTGGGACATTTGCCGTACAAGAATAAACACAGAGAGAAAAAAGCATATTTATCAACAACCTCCGTATACTTGGAGCCATTTTAGCAATCCTGCTATACCAGAGCAACGAAGATGTTACAACGAAACGCCAAATTTTAACCAACATCAACACTCAAATTTAAAATTAAATAAATTTCAAACAATAGCCAACAGTAACTTTACAACACAACCGCGAAACTACAAGTATGAGCCAGAAAGTTACACATACAAGTCCAAAGAAACCAAAATTGTTACTCCAGAAAGAAGTAATAGATTTCCAATCAGCAAAAAAAACAATATTGACACACAAATCAGCAATAACAACCAACCATCAATCCTGTTAATTAAGAAACTGAGCGAAATTACTCACCAAATAAACGGAAACACCCAGTTCAAACAATTATACAACATAAACACAAATCAAGCAATTCCTGACATTCACCACACTGTTTTATGTCAAATCCAGTCATCACAACATTACAGTGACAACGAGGATCAAAATTTACAAACGAGAACTAAACCATTGAAAACTAACAATTTAAAACAAACACAAATCCAAACCAACGACATAAATCGATCAAATTCAGAGGATCATTCATCAGATATAGTTAAGAAGCCAACGAATCCATTTATTCATCAATCAACCAAACTAAACCAAATCGTTCAAGACGTTAAATCAACATATTTAGTTCATAAGCACACGAGCCAAGACGCTCAAAATCTAATCTATAACACGCAATTCAATCAACCAAATTTAGATATCTCTTCAACATATTTAGATCATAAGCAAAAGAGCCCAGACGCTCATAATATAACCAATCAATTATCAAATCTAAAGCAAAACAATCATTCAAACTCAGAACCCCTTTTAGTAAATAAGCCAACGAGCCCAGACTCTCAAATTACAATTAAGTTACATAACAATTATCCAAACGTAGAAACCGTTTCAACATATTTAGATATTAAGCCAACGAGCCCAAATGCTCAAATTACAATCAATCAATCATCAAATAAGTTACATAACAGTTATTCAAACCTAGAAAACCTTTTAGTTAATAAGCAAATGAGCCCAGACGCCCAAAACCCATTTTATATTAAACAAATCAATGAATTTTCAAATCAAACATACAATCTTACGAACCCAGACACCACCTCAACCAATTTAGTTAATAAACAAAGAAGTCCAAATAGTCGTAATCTAATTTATAATACAAAAATCAAACATTTATCAAATCAATCATCAAAAAATCTCATGAGCCCAAACTTTTCTAACCGAATAAATACACAAATTAATCAGCTTTCAAATTCAACAAATGGATGCTCCATCACAAGATTCAGTTAACAATCCAATAGAAATAAGCACATACACTCATCGAATGGTAAACGTTAAGAAAATTAGAAATTTTAACTGCAATAGCATAAAGAACTCTTATATCGAAAGGAGAGTGACAAGAACAGGAATAGGATAGACAAACAATATTACATAATTCACTACAATTTGCCATAAAACAAAATTATATTTATGCAATTTACCAAAATCAGATATTAGATTATTTAATAACACCCTTCTTCTCTCAAATGACGTTATCAAAACCTAACTAATTTATTTAATTATTTTCTAGTCAAACAAAAATAATAATTAGGCATATTAAATTAAATTTAAGATCATTTTGTTTAAAGACGATAAATTATATAGAAATAATTTTTTAAAAGTTTAAATTTAACATTACATAGACCATAATTAAAATATTAATCACAAAACAATTTCATTCATAAGCAACTTTTGTGACGTAACGTAATTTTACTTAATATTTAAAACTACTAAATTTCTGCATATCATACAAAATATATTTTCAATAGAATCCAAATCAAAATATAACATTGAAAACCTTAACCTTTAACAATAATGAAGTGTAACCTTTTAGTAGCAATGTCAATGTACATAAACAAAAACAACAATATTTGAAAAAACAAATATATGTACATTATAAGTCATCTAGGTTAAAATTGAACTATAATATTAAAAGACACCCAAACAATCCATAAAAACATTTAAATGAACCGTATTTCGATATACTATTAACCATATTACATAAAGAAAAACCTTCTTCCAGAAGATTTTTCTTCTCTCAAACGGGGAGGAATGTTGTGTTTGTGTATTATACCGGAAAAGTCGATTCATTTATTTGTTTTCCGCATTGTTAGTAAAATAGTAAGGCCGTTCAATTTTAACAAAATAAACACATTTGCGTACAAGAAATGAAAATGCAATCTTGCAACTTCGGAAAATGTACATTTGTTTTCCGTAGTGCTTGTGCATTTTCATTTCCTCAAAATTTTAGTATATAAGACATTTTAGTTTTAAGATATAAATATAGTTATAAAGTATTAGTCAGACCAGTAATCAACAAAAATTATTTTAAGTGTAATTATAATGTGAAGTTAATTTTAATAAATAAAATGTAGTCGCAACAGTGAAGAAGATGATGTTTTTTAAAACACCTATCCACAACCCGCTCTGCACAACAAGCAAGAGGTCAGCAAACTCGACGATGCCGGTTTTAAGATCGTCATTTTAAATGGTACGCTGCGTGCTATCAAGAATGATATCGTTGTTTTCAAATCGAATGAGAGAACTAGTATGTATAATGTGACATTCAGGGGTCAAGAGCATTATACAAACGCTACAATTGGTACGAAGGAAGCAAGCGTTTTATGGCACCGGACCTCCTTGGAATGTCAAATGTTTGGAAAATGTCGAAAAGATTGGTTAAGGGAATGCCAAGTGATATTTCCGAAATTTGTGTGGTTTGTAAATGCTGTTCGATCGATCCAGGCCACCAACGCAGCGCCCGTTGGAACGTGTACACTCCGATTTATGTAGCTCCTCGGTTTATATATAATATATCTTGATTGGATAAACCGGCTATCGATTATTTGATAAGGAAAATGGACGCAGATTTGCTAGACGGCATGTAGTCTTCGATAAATCGATGCAGTGCAGAATTCTAACACACATTTACAATCTAACAACTCCACAAAACACAACCTTTCACTATGCCTAGCAACAATGAGTTGAGAGATGTCGAAAATATTAATTTGGACACGAATCAGAAAGATTCCACCACCGTATAAAACCCGTTGTGTATAACTCCTAATAACACAAACGTTTGTGACGCTGCAGACACGGAAACAAGTGAAGCCTATCGTGTTAAATGATAGTCCTTTCCTTATATTAACGGACGAATACCCCCGAAGACCGTGGTGCACGCCAATCCAAGAAGAGGTCGTTTCATGGGAGAAAATGATATTGGGGATGTTATAAACCTGCACGTTGAGCAAAACAATAAGTTCAAGATGGATCTTCAAAACTAAGCCGAATGTAACTGGAAATACAACTCGATACAAAGCAAGATAGGCAACACAAGGTTAAATGCAACGTCAAGATTATGAGGACACTTATTCTTCCGTAGCAGACTTGTTAACATATACTGAAATTTAAAAATCCTTGTATGAGCTGTAACTGTAACAGTCACCAAAGTGCTGTAATAGCCGTTTTCATTCATTCATCACTAAACTTAAATTTGAATGATCAATCGCTGACTACTGTCTGTCGAACGAGTAATACTCTAGACAGACACAAAAATTATCGCGATTTCTTCCAATCGCAATTGCGTGTCACACAAATAAAATCGCGATTTTATAATTATTGTCACAGAAACAAACCGGATTTTGTAACTCTGCAAACGTTCAAATTCATATTTAATTAATGAAATAATACAATTTCAATGCGTATTTGCCGATTTTGTATTACATCGAATCAGCTACAGTAAGTTAATATAAACTAAATGTATAAATAAATTCTGTGACAGTTAAAAAATTTTAAAATTTTATTTACAATCTTTCTGTATACATTCAATGAAAATGACTTATGTTCCCCAGCCCCATACAAACCTACTGATTTTTTCTTATATTTTACATTTATCTTCTTCCTACAACCGATTGTAGTAATCTTGTTCTATAAACGCAGTAATCCTGTTTTGCCAAAATAACTACGTAATCTCGAATTCGCGATTAGCTAGTGTGTGTCTGTCTATAATAGGTCTACGATCTACCTATCACATGATAATTACCGGGGACGATGAAGGGAAGAACGTAATCCTAATTAAAATTCGAATATAATTTGGGCACGTTTATAATTTCCAAGAATCCTGAAACTCGTCGCATTAAACATATTTACATCAATTTTCACTTTCTTCGAGAGTTGACATGAGATGGAATCATCAAATCGGAACATTTAAGTTCGAAGTTGGCTGATATTTTCACAAAAACATTGGACAAGCAGCTGCATGAGAAATTTCTGAGGGTAATGTGTCTTCTTTGCGGGCGGATATTAACAGGCGATGTCGACACCTGACGCACGTCACGTAACGTCGACACACCCAGCGAATACATTCGTGAGTGATCTGTCTCGGGATGGTAATAGTTATACATATATCCTTCTGTGTATAATGTAAAAATAAAATACATGCATATTTGTCTAATATAACCAGTACCATTAGTAAATTATGTATTATAAGCACATACAGTGAATTTTCGAACATTTCTGATCGACTTTCTATCAACAGCATTCAAATCTTAGCATATATTCTAGCTAATATTAAGAATGAGGCCATCACACCTACAAATTATGGAAACAAGAGTCCTAACGAAATAACTATAAGGGAGTTTCTTTTCATAGTAAAATTCGCGTCTTGTTGTTATTGTTCCAGTTGTAATATAATTTCAACGTCAAACCTAAAAATGTTACTCCAACCGCTTATCGGGTTTAAACGGGCAATAAATTCAAAATATTTTATATTTCTTGCTTTTCTCAAGGAAATACGTTATGTAACATAGTGGATTGACAAACAAAACACGACATTCTTGTAAAAAATAAGATTTTATTAGTTATACGCGTCGAATAATCAAACAGAACAAGTAAAATTTCGTTTACCTAACTTAATAGTGTGCACCCATATTGGTGCGATGTTTTGATACCAATTTGTCTTATAGTAATTGTATTTATATGATCTTAAACACTCAATAAGACATACAACTATTTTAAGTACTACTGTTACCATCTTCACAATCTACTAAAACTATATTAGGCTGTTTTGAATTATTTCTATATCGCTCCAATCCCCTTTGCAAGTAAAATTTTAGCTCATCTCTTGCTGTGGCCCCGCAGAAATCTTCTTCTCGAATTTCGCGAGTTACATCTGTTTGGAATAAAGAGAGGATAATTTTCAAGTTTGTTTGTTTTCAAGAAATTGGCAAAAATTAATTTTAATTTTTTACCTAGAATAATATCAGGGAATGGTGTAGAAGATAATTTAATTTTATCATTTTTCCCCGTAAAGTTCATCATACTTTGAAGTTCCACACTAAAGAGATTATTAATCACATTTCTCACAGTCTTTCGAAGATTAACCCCTCCAGATAGCGATAGCTTTTTCATCTAGAAAATATAGAAATTATTAATAATATGATATTTGTACGCCACTTAAGATGCAGTTAAATTTTTACCAACATATCCGTATACTCTTCATTTTCACAGTTTACGCTGCACTCATAAAATTCATTAATATTTTTTAATGGCAAAACTATGTCAAAACCTGATCTTCCACTTTCAGATTCCACTTTAGTATCTTTGTGTTGTTTACTTAGGAGCATACTTATTTTTTTAGGAATATCTCGTACCATCTCCTGAAGAGTACCAATTTTTTGCTGCATTTTAAATAGCTCTAGCCTGAGAGATCCTTGGTAAATCGAATTACATTATTAATACAAGTTATAAATCATAAAGTTAAGAATAAAATTACTAATTTCTTGTGCCATTCTTCTCTGTTCCTCATATATTGCGTTGTTACTAACTAGGCCTGAAAAGTAAAATGGATTTAAAACATTTTTTACATCACAATCAAAAAAACATCAACTACTGGGAGCTTGAGTTCTGCTAGAATGTGCCACTTCATCCATTTCGATTAACATCTCGTTTGGCTGATGCTCTTCACCCATTTTGAAGCTGTAAATAAACGAATGAAAATGTTTTCTTCGATTTCATTTATTTGTTATATTGATTATGGCAACCAACAGCAGAAAGGCGAAAGATTCTCATTTTTTTCTGTCCAATATTGTAATAAAAATCTAGGTACTTTAATCTAGTGCTTGTTATCTAAATTGTAATTATGTATGTATTTACACATGAAATTTTGTCTTCAGATCAAATTTATTGATCTGAGTGCAAATTTTTTAATTTTTTTCAAATTTTTAAATGCAGGATTGTTTATCAACAGTTTTTAGGAGGGGGAAGCTAAATTTTTTCGGAAAATTACCCCATTTTTTTAAATACGTACAAATGTGTAATTTTTATAAAAATGTTGATATTAGGATTGTATCTTAACAGTTTTTCGACAGTACAAGTAATTTTTCCGGGAAAATTTTGCAATTTTTCCAGGAAAATTTTGAAGTTTAAAAAATTTTTTTTTTTTTACTTAGTTTGGCACTTGAAGAATTGTATAAATTGTGGAAAAGCGGGGGTTTGGGGGCGGCAACCCCTATCCTCTAAGGTATACAACGAATTAAAATTACATTAAAAAACATTATATTTACGAAAGTTGATTTTTTAACATTTGTGGCACTATCAGAAGAAGCGATAAGAGCGATAGAAACTCTTTGATCTGTGTCTGCAAGGTTGACGAAACCATTATTATTAATAAAAATAATAAAAATATTGAAAAAATTAAATAAGTGAATATTTTTCGGGAAAACCATAAAATTTTCCGGAAAAATTTGAACTGATAGTAAACAATCCTGCATTTAAAAATTTATAGGTATTCCTTACCTGATTTTCGCGATGTATAATACGTAAAGTAAAATTACGCCGATTTTACAGAATTAAAAAAGCTCTTGAAAATTGCACGTTAGAAATTCCAAAAAAATTGCAACATACACCATTTTACAAATCACCAAATGACATTTCTTTGTGATTTTGTACTAAACTTTTAACTGTAGTAAAATAAGAAATAATAGAAGATTAATGTAAAACGCGTATATCGATATATTATTGGAATATTATTGGAATTCACGTTCCAAGTGACTTTCGAGCAGATTTTCTTACGGAATACCGTGTGAAACATTTGTTAGGTTGATTTAGAATTGTAGCCTTGAAGTTCAGTACAGGATCAAGGCATTGACCGATAATTCATTACCATTAAGTTTTACGGCTTCGGACCTGATTGTGTCTACGAGTACACCTAGAATTTATTTTTTTTTTAAATTTTGCTATATGACGTAATTTTACGTCGACGGTTCCAATCGTTGACTACAGATGTCATTATAATCAAATATGTAAATGATATGATTTTTTTATATAATATTTTATTCGTAAAACGTAAATTGCACTGAAAAAAACAAAAAAAAATCCAGGTCAGTTCAAATTTTATATGGAAAATCTAATCCAAATTTTGTTTAAGATCACAAATTTTGATTAGAAAAAGCGCCTTAGCGTTGTTTCACAAAATATGAACGAACTGGATCAGATCAAGAAACACAGCTAATATTTTTAAACTTTATATTTTTTTAGTTCTTGAGTTCGCGATGGCTTTTATCGAATTTTAGCCATGTAAAAATCAAATCTGAGCAGCATTTTTGGTTGTATAAGATAGTTAAAACCATCCTCGGTTTACAACATAAGAAATCGAACACAAGATTTCTGAAGTTTGTCTGCAGTGTTCCAGTCCTCTATAGTTCTTTTTTTAGACTTGCATTTCCTCTGCAGTGCATGTAGAACTATTTAATCTGTTAATTTGAAAAAAAAACACTTTTATTTATTTTTAATTCGTTTCACTATCTATTTATTTCCGTAAATATCAAATAGGTAGTTAATATGAATGAGATGAATATTTATTCGTTATATGTTTGTTTTAGTATTAATATAGCTAGATAAGAAGAGAGTATGTTCCCACATATTTTCCGAAATAATCTTGTGCAGCTTTAGAATAGAGTGAACGATGTTTATGACAATTTTGGTAATATGCTCCCGGGTGTTTTGCAATTCGAATAGAAACATAATTATAATAAATTCAATAGACCAGGAGAGATAAACCATATAAGTATAGATCCGCTTATCTTTTACTTTTGATGCGGAAATGTGTCCTGAAATATTGTTGCAGAGAGAGAACGAGAATGTTATGTTATTATTGAATTCCTCAAAAAGAAATTATAAGACCAATATAACTATTTGGTGAGTCTAAGGAAACTGCGTTGTAAACATCTTATCTTACTAAGCCTCTATCCCACAGAAAAATAAAGCATATAAAAGAATCAGTGCATACGAGCAAATTGAGATCTCAAGTGTGCAACGGGACCTAATGGTTAAAAATACCAATTAATAATGAAATAATTTCAACTGGAAGTTAAAATAATATTCCTTGCTAACTTAAGGGTAGTTAAACCCTCGACCATAGTAATTGATCATACACTCGAACTAAAACCAAGTACATTGATCACGACAGAGGGCGAGAATTCATTACCGTTAAGCCAACCAACATTACCGTTAAGTTAGTGACTTATTGCGGTTTTTTTGTGCGATTTTTTTATGCGATATGAAAAGAATTTATTCAATACAATCTACTTAAGTTCTTTCAAAATTTCAATCAAATTAGAACATAAAATTGAATATGATTAATCTAATTAGTTAATTGACTTTGAATGTTGTTTTTTCAATTATTGATATTACATCACATTGCGTAAGTATTGCGGGAGGTTGTGTAAGTTTTGAGTTCCCCTATTCCGGTCCCTCCCCATTCACCGCATAAAAAAAAAATTTAAATGTGTTGCGAAAACTATTTTTTATACCTACTCGTTAAGTTTCGGAAAAAAATTTTTAAGCGTTTTTTTTATGCGGTTCCCATTACCGCACAAAAACAGGTTCGACTGTATAATGATTAAATACAGTCAAGTGCATGTTCAATTTCTGCGATCAAGAGTTTATTACCATTAAGTTCGCCACGAAAGTAACTTTCATTCGAAAGGAATATTTTAACTTGGCAATATTAATGTTAATCTTACAGGTTGGTAGGTAATTAAAATATGAAGAGATACACTTAATGGTAATGAATTATCGACCACAGAGTCGATCATATACTCAAGCCGGTTACCAGATCAATTCCTGAGGTCGAGTTTATTACCCTTAAATTAGAAAAGAATTTTACTTTCAATTGAGTTCAAAACTATTTCGACTCCTACGAATATTTTAGTAGCAGTTTATCCATTTGGTTGACTTTATTTAGGTAAGCATAGCTAGCATGGTAAAATATTACGTTTTTCATCAAATTATAATTTGTAAATTAATGGTAATGAACTCTCGAAAACGGCCATGATCATGTACTCTCGAAATGAGTGCCTTATATTACTCCAAAAAATTATAAAACCTTACCTTTCATTATTTACACTGTGTTCATTATCTGAAAGCGAAGAATGGTTTGTATCAGTTTGGTAATTATTATTCATCATCGTGTCGGTATTTGGCACTTGTATTGTGGGCATATTATCTGATCTAAGATTTGATTTACTATTTTCATTTTGAATCTCACATTGGTCGATCAAAATTTCTGTTGATACAACTTCGGGGGAATTTTTGGTCGGACTATCTGGATCTACATTCGCAATTACGCTTGTACTTGCGGTAAGCGGTGAAATGTACATTATTTTTGCTTGTTGTTTAATTGATGAAACAGTTGAAAGCCGAATCCGCTTATCTTTGTTTAGTTTCATTAGCACAGCGTGCTGCCGTTGGTTTGTTAATTCTTTTGGCGTTTTACCCATTTCTGTTAAACAAAAATAACAAAATTTATTATTAATTAAGTTTTTGACCATAAAATATTACCAATTGACCTAATTCTTTCTTTAGCATGAACTTAGATGTATAATTGAGGGATTAACGTATGATTATTCAAATAAAATGTTTTGTTTGTGTATGGTTAGATTTCAAAGTTTATCGTTTTTTTGAACCGCACAAATCAATTTTTACAATATTTTACCTCTAAACAACGAACAATTTTTGCATCAAGATGTTAAGAAACATAAAATCAAGGCATTTTACACGATTATCAAGATTACTCTTGAAATGACATGTAAAACTAAGTTTAAAAATATTAAAAATTCCGATTTTTATCGATCGAAAAATTACGTCAAACCAGGCTCCCTGAATTAAAAAAGGCTGACTAAAAATGGTGTTTTTTGCGACTTAAAACCGGCGTTTTTATTTCATTTTAACATTGACTTAAACATCTGTAATGAAAATGAAATAAAAAAAGCTGACTTTATTAATGCATATCATAAGTCACTTTGAAAATGATTTAAGAAGTGTGTTTATAAATGACATAAAATGTGTATTTTTAAGTAATTTTGAAAATGAAATAAAATGTGCATTTAAGATCGAAATAAAACGTAAAAATGTTTAACAGTAAAAACCCGATTATTTGGCATCCAATTAACCGGAAGTTAACCGGAATTTTAATTTTTTGGATTTTTTTTACTTTTTTCTCTTTATTTTCTCTTTCATATGCATTTTTTAATTCATTTTGAAATTTGCAATAGTTCCTTGCACATTTTCCTTAATGAAAGCATTAAGCCCGGTTTATATGAGAAAATTGTTTTCTTCTGCAAATTTTTGCAGGTTAATAAGAAAGAATCCGCTATATAAAAATATTCAATATGCTAGAAAGAAATAAACGTAATTGGCGTAATTTTTTTTATAGGATCATTATTAATTTATTTTTAATGAATTAAAATGCGAAATTTACATTTTTATCTATGGCGTCTGTTTTTATTGTGAATCCTCAACATTTATAAATTCGAAATAATTTTTTTCTTGTTAATTTTAAAAATGTTGCCATAAAAATACTCGGATCGAATATATTTTATGGCAACATTTTCATTTTTATGGTGATTTTTGCTCAAAAATTCTTCTGCAAAATTTTGTTGGGATATATTGCTTTTCTTGTCTCTCATGTTCAAAAAGTCTATGTTATATCTTATTCATTTTGCATAAGAAAAATGCTGGTCGTATGTAAACCGGGCATTAGTTGAAAATTTTGAATGGCTTTAATTTTCATATTATAGTAAAAGCCCGATTATCCTGCATCCAATTACCGGAACACTCAGTTAACCGGAGTTTTAATTTTTATGATTTTTTTTTTTACTTCTTTCTTTTTCACAAGGGATATTACTTTTTTTTATTATTCCGGGATTCATAGAAAATATACTTTCCTTTAATTTTTTGCTGTTTTATGCATTATTCTATTTGAATTGAATGTGTAAAGTCGTACCCCAACTAGGGTTAGTGAAATATTGAATATATGTATTATTAAATTTTGGGTACTCGTATGGGTGTACTCGTATACATAATATGTATGTATTTCTTATTTGCAATAAATTCAATTAACTGATGTATAAAAAATTGTTTCTTGGTAGATAATTGGAAAATAAATAAACGAGAATCCTAAAAATAATGAAATCAAACGAATTTCTCGTAAACTTCCTAGTTTTAATGAAACATTGAATTATTCGGAATTTTCGATTTCTCGGAATGGTCTCATACCCAAGCTTTCCGGAGAACAAGGTTTTTACTATAGTGTATATTACAGTAAAAGCACTGCATTCCGTATAATCGTAAATTCCGGATAGTTGAATGTTTCATTAAAACTAAAAATTTTATGAGAATTCCGCATTTCATTATTTTTTAGGATTCTCGTTTATTTATTATTTTCAAATTATGTACCAAAAAACAATTTTTTTATACATCAGTTAATTGAATTTATTACAAATAATAATACATATAATATGTATACGGATACATATTATGTATACGAGTACACCCATACGAGTACCCAATATGTAATAATACATATGTATATTCAATATTTCCCTAACCCTAGGTGGGGTACGACTTTACACATTCAATTCAAATAGAATAATGCATAAAACAGAATAAAAGTAAAGGAATGTATATTTTCTATGAATCCCCGAATAAAAAAAAAATAATTTCCCTTCTGAAAGAGAAAAAAGCAAAAAATAATTCCAAAAAGTTTAAATTCCGGTTAACTGCGTGCTCCGGTTAATTGGATGCCGGATAATTAAGCTTTTACTGTTTTATGAAAATGAAAGCCATTGAAAATTTTCAACTAATACTTTCATTAATGAAAATGTCAAAAAACTGAATAATTCAAAAAACAATTGTAAATTTCATATGAATTAAAAAAAAATGCATATGAAAGAGAAAAGAAAGTGAAAAATGCAAAAAAAAAATCCTAAAAATTCCTGTTAACTGAGTGTTCCAGTTAATTGGATGCCGGATAATTAAGATTTTACCGTAATATGAAAGTTAAAGCCATTCCAAATTTTCAACTAATGCTTTCATTAATGAAAATGTGCAAGAAACAATTGTAAATTTGAAAATAAATTAACAAATGCATATGAAAGACAAAAGAGAAAAAAGCAAAAAAAAAAATCCTAAAAATTATAATTCCGGTTAATTGAGTATTCCGGTTACTTTTTACGCTATTTGCCGTAGGCACTTGGCGAAACACACTTATACTTAATAAACACATTTTTATTAATCACTTGTTTTTTGTTTCGCAGAATATTTTGAATATTTTTCAAAAAGTTTAAAAAATCACTCGATCGATTTCGACTTGTTAGGTCATCATCAGTGGCCCTATTCTGACTTTCCCAGGGAATAGGGAATTGGGGAAATATTTTGCTGTAATTACAAATTGCAATAATTCCCAAATATTTATTCCCCGTTCCCAAATGTATATTCTGGTAGACTGGGAATAATTTTTGGGGGAAAAATTTTTTATTTTGTTTTTTATAAACTAAAACGCATGTTGCGACCTTATTACAAGTTTAATTTACTTTTCAAAATATATATATATTACAAAAAATAATGTTTAGAAATTCGAAAAAGTACGAATTACATTCCCTAAAAAAATAGTTGGGAAAAATTAACGTCAAAACTGCTATAAAATGGAATTATTTTTTCCCAATAAAAAAAATTCCCAAGCGCCAGAATACACTTTGGGGAATAAATAATTCCCAACTGCTAGAAATACGTCACTAATTCCCAGTTCCCTATTCCCGGGGAAAGCCAGAATAGGGCCACTGGAGTATCTACGACAAGTCGAAATTGATCGAGTGATTTTTTAAACTTTTTGAAAAATATTCAAAATATTGTGCGAAACAAAAAACAAGTGATTAATAAAAATGTGTTTATTAAGTATTCCGGTTAATTGGATGCCGAATAATCGGGCTTTTATTGTAAAATGAAAATTAAAAAAATTCAACTAATGCATTCGTTAGTGAAAATGTTCAAAAAACAATTGAAAATTTCAAAATGAATTAAAAAATGCATATTTTAATTCATAATTAATACACAAATAATAATTCACAACTGAAATTTATGAAAATGAATTTCTTCGTTTTTTCTTTGTTATTCTAATTTGTTATTCTACAATACAACAAAAAACAGTAACAAGAAAAACAAGAAACCATTTTCTTAAAAATTAAGAAAAACAAATGTAAATTTTATGTTTATAATGTGAAATATAATTTGCCTTTTTTAAGTCATTTTGAAAATGAATTAAAAAATATACATATTTGTAAAATGACATAAAATATGCCTTTCTTGTGTTATTTTGAAATTAAATTTGTTTTTGTAAAACACCTTTGTTAAGTCAGAAAATTTGTTAAAAGTATGACTTAAAAATGGTCCCATTTTTTCATATAAAAACACCATTCTTAAGTCCACCTTTTTAATTTCAGCTTTTTTTAATTCAGGGAGCCGTCAAACCATAACCTTGTTTTTACGCCGCAATCCCTAGATGGTAAATCACGAAATAAAAAGTGTGTCCAAGATAAAAGTGGTTAATAATTTATTATAATATGTTTAGATCAGCAATAATTAAAAAAAATTATTAAGTAATTTTTCACATATAAACAATTTAAGTAAAGTTTAGTAAGCAAATTTTACGAAATTGTGGTTCTCAAACATATTAAAGAAACAAATCAGTTGCATACATTTATGGACATTTAAAATATCGATAATAAAAAAGAAATTTGTTTTTAGGTATTAATTCACGATTATCATCTTTGGCCTTGAAGAAATAACTAAGAAAATCAAAAATTTAGTTCAAAAATATTTAAAATTTCGATTCTGATCGATTGAAAAATTACGTCAAACGGTATTTTTTTTTTGTTTTTACGCCGCAATGGTTATTTAATTTGAATATTTTTTATTGTCCCTAGATGGCAAATTAATAAACAAGTGTTCAAGATTAGTGTTTTTTAATTGATATTTTTAGGCTATGTGCCAAACTTAAGGTAAAAATCAATTTTAAGTAAATTTTATTTTCAAAAACTCTATGGCAAACTGATCGATAAATCTGTTCTAACGCAGATTTTTACCGTAGTAAACGATTTACCTTAAGTTTGGCACACAGCCTTAATTTATAAAATATATTTATTTTATTATTACCTTGAAGCTGCATAGTACTCAGAAAACAAATTTTTTTTGTTGTCGACAATAATTAAATGTCGATAGTAATCACTAATCTTGGACACATTCATTATTTAATAATTTGCCAGAGAATATACACAGAATATATACCTACATAAAAACAAAAAACGTATCGTTTGACGTAATTTTTCAATCGATTAAAATCGAGATTTTAAATTTTGAACTACATTTTTCATTCTGTACGTTATTTCAAAGTCAATCTTGATAATCGTGTATAAATACTTTGATTCTATGTTTCTTAAAACTCCATGCATTTTTTTACGGTTTAAAAGAAAACTATTAAAACAATTTATTTTTACTTTTCTATAAAACGATCAACTTTGAAGCCTAACCATAGATAAACAAAACATTTTATTTCCATAAACATAATCCTCAATTATACAACTAATTTCCAGTACATGTTATTTTTGACAAATTGAGTATGAACCAGTAATCATATCAGTAATTTTAAAATGTTTTAAAAAAGTGTAATTTTTTTAAAATGATAATTATTAAACCAAAAATTTTCTATTTTTGGCTAATGAAAAAATTAATCAGGAGAACGTAGTTATTGGGAAAAGAGCATTGGGTTTTTGTAGACTTTTAAATTTTGAATTATTCATCAAAATAATAAATTTATTAACCATCGTGCTGCTGTTTACTAAAGTAAGGGTAGGTTTTGCAGGCTCGATAAGCAGCTGTGTAAACATTTTCATCTAGTGTTTCTTGATATGCAGTTATTATTTAATCTCGTGCTTTTATTGAAATATTCTTTCAATATAGACTAGCTCTCAAACTTGAAGAAAAACAACTTACGCATAAATTTCATAAAAATTTATGAAAATTAACTCAGAAAATTGTCGATAGTGGGCCAAATACTGTCTTTATGCAAATATTGAATTTTGCGTTAGAGCATCACATATTCCATCTAGTGGATTTTAAACTTCGATAATTACAAATTTTAACATCATGGTTCATGCATAAAGAAAAAGCAATCAACACCTTTACTTGTTTTACCAACCTATCTTGCCTTGGTTTAATTTTGTTTAAAATTAAGAAAAACTAAAAGTTTCGTGTGATTTTGATATAATAAAAACACTTACATGAAATAAACTACGTCCATGATTTTGTTGGTATATCGAACACATCGTCACCCAGTATTTAAGTGTTATAAGCAGCAAAAAGTCATAATGGAAATATTGTCTTTAAACATTAAATGCTTATTATTTTAAACCTAGATAATTTTCAAAATTAAATTACGTTGTACGGAAGTGTCCAGCATTCCGAAGCTTACGTCTCAAAGGTTCCTTGTTTTGAACTTTATTTTTTTGTAAATTATGGTTGAATATTTTTTAAAATGCATACGTAACACAAAAAGTTTTCATTTTTAATATTTTGCATTTGTCATAATTTCATAGGAAGTTGATTTAAAATAACCAATTTTAACTAGTATTTTTTAAAGTTAATTTAATAAACAGTACTAAAATTACAAAGCTTTGGTAACTAAACAAGTGTTTGTATTTTCGCCTTTATTTGAACTAAAATTATTATAAATTAAGGAACTCTCCAACTCAGAATTTCTAGAAGGAAAACGTAACGGTTTTATTGGTTTTTATGAGGTTATTTGAGTGGTTATTATAAATCCGAAACAAAAGGGTTAAACAAAAATAATAACGTAGCTTAGAATAATTAAAAGCTTAAATGTTTATATTTATTTCAAAGATATTGCTAAATTGTATGCATGTATCAAACAAATAAACTATTTGTGTCGTTTTAATTGTAATAGCAATCGTTCGTCATTTGAAATTGTTTTGTCATTGTTTCGTCGCATATGGATATCCTAATCCTTGAACTATCAATAACCCCCATTACACGGTCAGTAATAATGTCATTACCAGTAATGTCATTACTTGCATCATTACTCTCTTCAGTTTTGTTACCATTACACGGTCATTCCTACGCGTCAATATTATCGTCATTACTTGAGTTCTATTAATCGATTTGTATACAAATTTAGTTTTACTCTAAATATATAAAATTGTTTTTCAAGAGTTGCCAACGGCAAAAAAAATGTCATCGGCTAAATTTTTTTTTAACAAGTATAGATAGCTAATATGTATATCAAAATGTTGATAGAATATTTACATATTAATATTTATGTTAAAATTATATTTTTTTATGACGACTGAATTAAAATATAATATAGTATTTATATGCATAATCCTGAACTTGTCCAAAAAATTATTTAAGAGTCCCATTTCAACCCAACTTACCCAATCCCATCATAATCGGTAATCGAAAAATGGAAAATAAAAAATTGTCCATTAAATCGAGGGTCCATTAGATGTCCGTTAAATCGAGCTTCCGTTAAATTGGGGTCCATAAAATTGGTGGTTTACCGTACCGAAATAAATACTACATTATATTTCCATTTATTTGTGATAAAACAAATATAATTTTAATATAACTATTGATATATCAACATTTTGATATAATATGTATACTCGTTAAAAAAAAAAATTTAGCCAACGACAATTTTTTTTTTGCTGTCGATAATCTTGAAAAACAATTTTATATGCATATTTAAATAGTGTAGAACTAAAGAAAAGTATGTAATGATGTTCAATAGTAATGACGAAAACCCTACACTATCATTAATAATGACAGTATTGACGTCACACACAAGTAATGATGTCTCGAAATCAGAAAATCCGGATTTCCATCATTACTAAGCATCATTCTTCAATATCACACATTACATGATCATTATTAATGTCATTCCCAGCAAGTAATGACATTATTACTGACCGTGTAATGGGGGTAAATAAGTGACGGTGTATATGTAAATTTTACAAATGTGGCAAAATGGGACGAAAGAAAAATGAAACTACGCTAGAACTCCGAAATCTGAGGCGGTATGTTGTACCATCACTTCGAATCGAAATTCGAAAAAAGTCGAATGGCGGTATGTTGTATCATTTTCGAATCGCGATAAATGATAAAGTTTCATCATTTAAAACCAAAGTAATAATAAATGTAGCTGACATTTTGTTCTAGAAAAAGTATTGCAAGATTAAAAAACGATAAAAGTCGAAAATGATACAAGTTTCACTTTTTCGATTCGACTTTTTTCGAATTTCGGCTTTTTTCGATTCGAAGTGATGGTACAACATACCGCCCCTGGTAATTTTTTATCACAACGAGAGTAAGAAACTGAAAGAAATTACTGAAATATTTCAGCGATGTATTTCGACTTTTCAGTACATTAGCGCTTAATAAAGAGGAAAATAGAATTGAAAATTAAGAAATAAATAGAAAATGCTCAATGAATCCGATAGCGGTTATATTGTGAGGGAAATTAAGAAAACCCCTCAATAAGTGCGCCAATTTGAAATAGAACTGTAAGAAGTGCAGGATACAATGGTAGAGTTGCCAGAAGAAGACCATTGATTTTCGAAACAAGTAGAAAACTGCGTTTCAAGTTTATAAAAGACTACAGAAACTGGATTGATGCATTAAGGATTGCTTTTAATTCATGCGCTCGGTGGAAAGAGGAAACTTGTTTACATCTCCAGGTATTCGCGGTCGGTCCTTAACTGTGATTTATCTGACTATCTGAACTTTACTACACTCTTATTTTTGTATAAAATAATCATTTAACGTAAGCCTTCTTATCTTTTTGATATGGTAAAGTTTTTCAGATCTGCCCGGCTGCAAAGCTTTAGAATTCCATTAATCCTAATTTGCAATCCATTGTCAGATTGAATCAATTCAAGCAGCCTATTTCTCGTCTCTAAATTGATAAATTGTGTTGTATTCCATATTTTATTCATTTTATTAGAAGTAATTGTTAATTCTGTTAAGTTTAAGATAGAGAAAAAAACTCAGTTTAAATTTATATTTATAGTTTTTTTGTATTATCATTTTCTACATAAGAAAATTGTCCTTAGCTATAAGGAGAATTGTAAAAAGGATATGCCTTACATGTAAATTATTTAATAAGATAAAATAAAAAAAAATTACCAGAAACCACCACGAGATTGGGTCTCGATCGATTTGCCTTTTACCAAGACAATGATCCAAAGCATAAGGCTTACGACAGTAGAGTTGTTGCTCTATAACTGTCCAAAAGTGATTGAAAGGCCTCCCCACAATCACCCGACATAAACCCTATTGAGAATTTATGGCATAAATTGGAAATGAGAATAAGAAAATATAAAATTTGTAATAATGGGAGCTTAAGAAGCTGTTGAAAAGAGAATGGTACAATATTGAACCACAGGTGTGCGAAAAATTAGTGTGGTCATTACCAAACCGGCTTGAAGAAGTACGAAAATATAAAGGTTATACAACGAAATATTAAATTGGCCCATAATGGATTTATTAGTAAAAGCTGTGATTATTTACGAATATGGATGTGATGCAATTTTTGTAATCAGTAAAGAAATTAATAATTATTTTTATTTATAATAATTTTCTTTTTTTTTATTCTCGTCTTAAATGATCTCTAAATTATGTTTAATTATTAAAAATAAATTCATGAATTGTTTGAACTTAATAACCGTTTTATTATTCTATAAATGTTTACGAATACGACTGTGATACACTGCATGTTTTTGCAGTTGTTTTGTTTTTGTTTAATTCCACAGAAATATTTAAGTACTTTTTATTTAATGCAAATGAATCATGCGAATTTAACATTTAATAATAACATTTGATATTCTTATATCTTTTGAACGAGAAGATATATCACAATTTTGACACTACCAATTGAAAGCATCGAGGAATGAATATATGTATAAGACAAATCAAGTATGCAAATTTTATAAGGCAATCTCTCCGAGGTTAATCTTATTTTATAGTTTTGATATATTTATATCCCTTTTCCGGCCAGATTTTTTTTAACCCGCATGTGAGTGACAAGGTTCCCGGGTACCTTTTGCACTTTTAAACGTCTTGCTTTGTTTGTTCCAGTCATAATAAAAAGTTATAATTTTATGAGAACTTCTAATTCAATTCATAGATTACGACCACACCTAAAAATGAGATTTTTTACAACTTGGACGCACGTGAGAGGAAAAAGTAGTTTAGTTATACGAAATATGGGGCATTTACATGTAGAAATTTGTTTTCTTCTACAAATTTTTGCAGGTAAATAAGAAGGATCCGCTATATAAAAATATTGTATATGCCAGAAAGAAATAAACATATATAGTAAAGGCGTAATTTTTTTTATAGGATAATTATTAATTTATTTTTAATGAATTGTAATGCGAAATTTACATTTTTATCTATGGCGCCTGTTTTTATTATGAATCCTCAACGAAATAAATACGAAATATTTTTTTTTCTTGTTAATTTTAAAAATGTTGCCATAAAAATACTCGGATCGAATATATTTTATGGCAACATTTATTTTTATGGCATCATTTTATAGTGGTTTTTGCTGTATGGTGATTTAAAAATCTTCTGCAAAATTTTGTTGGGATATATTTCTTTTCATGACTCTCATGTGCAAAAAGTCAAATGTTATATCTTTCTCATTTTGCAGAAAAAATATGTTGGTCGCATGTAAATGCCCCATTAGAGTAACAAAAGTACCCTTTATACATTTTACACTATATTTGAAAGAAATAGTATGCAAATATTTTATAGTTTTGTGTTATATGTCAATGTATTTCATTATTTGTATTTCTGTTTATTTATTGCATTTAATTTAAATTTATATTTTTATTTATTTCAAAAAAACTAAACAAACATTTTTTTATTACTATCGATCATTTTTTTCGCTGATGTGACACGTTGGATTATTTTCGTATTTTTACAGAATGTTTTTCGAAAACTGACATGTTGTGGCTAATGCATTGTTTGTTGATGTTTTCAATTTATGTAGTTTTAGCAAAATCCGTTATAAATTTCATAATTGCAAAAAAAAATTTTTAAAAAATTAGTTTCCAGAAAAATTACATGTAAGGTACCCCCACCTTAGTCACTCAAATTAAGATATTATTTTCGTCACTCACATGAGGGTTAAATATAAGGTCACCGTATACGTAAAAAATGACAGGTTGTAATCTGTTCCAGATTTACATCTTATTTAAATCGGAATTCTTTTTGAAAAAAACATAATAAAAACATATAAATTATATAACATATTAATTATTTATTTTTGATAACATATTAATTATTTTATTATGTATGTATTTAAGTGAAATGCACAAATGTGTATGTGGGTCCTAAATACATACAAAAATAAATTTTTGACATGAGTATTTTTCGTCACCCACACAATTATGATGGCAGGCCGGAAAAGGATATCGCTTTTCCAGTATGTCATCACAATTGTGTGGGTAACGAAAAAGAATCATGTCAAAAACTTATTTTGTGTTTATTCCGGACCAACACGCAGATTTGTGCATTCCACTTAAATCGTCCGAAAAATAACACTATAACCACATATTAAATAGCTTATATATCCTTTTTGTGATTTATTAACACAATTGTGCGAGTACGGCAAAAGTACCATGTCAAAAATTTATTTTTGTATGTGTTTTGAACCAACTTACACATTTGCGCATTCCTTTCAAACTTATTTCGTCCGAAAAAAAAACACTATAACTATACATACAATTGGTGTTGGTTGTACTTCAAATCAAGCGAAATTTTTTATCAAAAACGCCATTACATACTATGAATTTTTACTCACACATCTGTGTGGTTTGGACTTTAATTAAGCCATTTTTTTATTTTTCTTGGTTGAAAAAGGGATATAAGACATACGCGTTTTTTTCTCTTATCCCATCGCATTGCCTAATTACGGTTTTCTGGCACAGGTATCACTTTGGTCCCTTTCTTTCAAACTTTTTTCGAAAAATTGCCGTTATTTGTTTACTTTTTGGAAGTGTTCTGGTTTAACAACTAAGCTACACAGTTGAAACAGTTATTTATTTTTACTTTTTCACCAGCTGTATTGATTTTCGATTTTTTTTCGAACTTGTACTAAAACAGCTGACTTCTTGTTTTATAGAAAAAAAAATATTTGGAACACGATTTTGCAAGGCAATGTCCTATATTGATACTATTTAATATTTGCTATAACCAAAGAATATAATATATTATCCAGTGTCCCTATTCTGGCTTTCCCATGGAATTGGGAATTGGAAAAATATTTTGCTGTAATTACAAATTGCAATAATTCCCAAATATTTATTTCCCGTTCCCAAATGAATATGTGGCACTATTCTGGCAATTCCCCGTGAATAGAGAATTGGGGAAAGATTTTATATGTAATTTCAGTTCAAATATTTTTTTTCTGGCTTACTGAGGTAAAAAAACTGGTGTTAATTTTTTTGAAAACAAAATTAAATTGGGAATAATTTTCCCTACCAATTTAGGTATGGAAAAATTATTCCCAATTTATAAATATTTACATGGAACTTTTTTCGTCAGTAGGCCGGAAAAAATATACATATTTGAACAGAAATTACATATAAAATCTTTCCCCAATTCCCTATTCCCGGGAAATTAGCAGAATAGTGCCACTGGTAGACTGTGAATAATTTTTGGGGGAAAATTTTTTTATTTTGGTTTTTATAAACTAAAACACATGTTACGACCTTATTACAAGTTTAATTTATTTTCAAATAAATATTTATTAGAAAAAACTAATGTTTAAAAAATCTAAAAAGTACGAATTACAATTCCCTAAAAAAAAAATAATGAGGAAAAATTAACGTCAAAACTGCTATAAAATGGAATTATTTTTTCCCAATAAAAAAAATTCCCAAACGCCAGAATACACTTTGGGGAATAAAAAATTCCCAACTGGTAGAAATAGGTCACTAATTCCCAATTCCCGGGGAAAACCAGAATAGGGCCACAGAACATCCATTGGGTAGACCAAAAAAAAATGAGCTACCCACCTTTTTTACGACTCTGAAATGTAATTATTTTAATGGAATCATTCTTATTAATATTTATGATTCATATTAATCAGTTTAACAGTTGTAAAGTGGTACGAGTTACAAATTTGTTTTATTTCAAATTTAAGGCTCAAAAATAAAGGTGGATTTACATATCCGACGATTTTTCGGCGAAGCTGCTTGCCACAGAAAATTCGGCGAACGCTATATTATCGATGATTTACATATCCGACGATGTTTTTTCACACATACATACATAAACAATATTTTGCACACAATGTCAAATCGTAGAAAAAATAAAAAAACAGATTTTTGTGACGTCGCGCCGAAAAGATAAATTTTGTCCATGTCTTCGCCGTCCGAAAATTCGGCGAAGAAGTTCTTTCTGATTGGTTGAATGTGTCACATGCTGTTCGGCGCAGAAAAATCGTCGGATATGTAAATCCACCTTAAAGAATTTTGGTTACCCTGCAAACAATTTTCATACCTTATTGCATACCGAGGTCACAAAAATGAATCCAAATTTTTCCAAAGTAAAAACACGTTGTCTATTCGGTGCTATAACCAAATCATAAATAGCTATTTAATATATGCTATAAATATGTATAACAATAGTAAAAACATTAATGTTATCAAAAACAAATAATTAATATGTTATATAATTTATATGTTATCAAATTATAATGTTTTATTCAAAAATAATTCCGATTTAACTAAGATCCGTCAAAATCCGGAAGACATTACAACCGGTCATTTTTTACACACATTTGTGTGCCTTTACTCAAATTAAAGCAAAAAACAAAAAAAACGTTTTAGCTGGCAGGAAAAGGGATATACTATACTATCTATTTATAAGACTAAACAAAAAATTGGTGACGAAAATATAATAATTTATCACATTTGAGTTACTACATTATAATATCTCTCCTAGATTTCCCAATTTATTTTTGGCGCCCTACTTTTGTTGAAATGAAAATACATATTTCAAACCTTGTCACAGATTTATCGGTGGACTATTTTAATATCACATATTATGGTTGCTTGGAAGTCGAAATATGGTTGAAATACAAAATAAAAACTGAACGAATATTATGTACGGCACACGAAATTTATTTATATTAATACATATTCGACACGTAATTAATTACCATTATCTGGCTACCTACTCTATTAATAACCTGATCCAATTGTTACGAGTCACAACAAAATTTTAATTCTATTTTACCAATAAAATACACAAACTTTCAACAAAATATTTGTTTAAACACTTTAAATTTGACATCTAATCGACTCATGCACACAGAACAAGTTTCGCAGACGGCTGTACTAAAAAAACTGATTTCACGAAAAAAAACAATAAACCAAAATGGATAGAGAAAATATAAAAACGGAAAACGTTCAACAAAAATAAACAATTTTTTGGTTTTAAATTTGTCAGTATAAGCGAACACAGACGAATGCGTATATCGTGTCCGCCCGTGTGGGGCAATTGGCAACTGCGCATTTTTTCATATAATTATAACCACCGCGTATGTACACGGCCAAGTCAAAAAACGTAAACACAAAAAAAACGTTCTCTCAAATGCTATGAAAATTAATTTTTGTTAATATTTTTTTTTATTTTATTTTTTTATATCTCGTAAATGTGACAGAACAATATGTTTGTATGCGTGAACTTTGTCTATTTATCTTATATTTTGATATTTTTTTTTTAATTTTTAAGATCGTTTTCATTCTGAGTTTTACCTTATTCTGCTATGATATCTTTAATTTGACGATCGTCGATTAATAGAGCAAAACGTGTCTGTGCAACAATTTATCAAAACTAAAGATAAATAAACGTCGTTGACACTCGGGAGAATGAAAATTTATTTTTCTGCCTCATTTACGAGATATGTATCATATTGCTGTCTTACTATATATAGCATATATAAATAAAAAAGTAACTAAAAAATAATTTCCGTAGGATCTGTAAGAAAGTTCTTTTTCGTGTTTACGTTTTTGGACCGGCAAACATGCCAACATATGGTAATAATGACGACCCTTCTACTTAGTGTCTACATCTACTTAGGACATTGTACGTAATTTTTGCTAATTTACATACATATATACTTGACTATGTATGCATATTTTATTAATGATTTTCAGATGCGTAGATAGAAAATAAATAATTAAAAAGCTTTGTAAAAACTATTATAAGGCATAGTACAAATTATATAAATATTTATAATTGTGTAATTAAACTTTTAAATTTTATAGTTGTCGTTTTGTGTGACGCAGTGTACTCACTATAAATAACCGAAAATTTTCAACACGTGACATTGAAACGCCCAACTAAAACATCATTTTGTAAACAAATTTCCTCTCCGCAATATTATTTTAAATTATTCTTCTTTGCTTTCTCGGATAAATGTATTTTGTAACGTTTCTCTAGATGTTGGGAATCCAGTTATTGCCTAAAAAATATTCTGGTGTTTGGGAGTTTATTTGTTCGAAAAACAATTTCGTTTTAGTACTTTGGACGTTTATTTCCCCAAAACATTTGCAGTCCGTTTAGGGCAATTTTTAAACTTCGTTAAATCTTATAAATGTATATTTTAAAACTAGTTAGCTCATAATAAAGTTACAATACATGTTTTTTCAATTAGAATATATAAAATAAATGCTTTGGTAGTATATACACACAAAGTATGCTCTACATATTACGTGACGATCATCGAATTAAAGATATCATAACAAAAAATAATAAAATTCTAAATGAACTACCTCATAAATTAAAAACAATTTATCCAAATCAAAGATAAATAAACATAATTCAGTCCAGGAGAATGAAAATTTATTTTTCTGTCACATTTATGAGATAAAAATAAATAAATTTAAAAAACTTAACAAAAAAGAATTTCCATAGCATTGAATGGTAGTTTTATTTCCTGTTTATGTTTTACAGACCTGGAGCGGAATCATGAAATACGACCAGAAAATTTAAAAGAATTAAAAATTATTTTCAAATAAACTCGATTAAAACTATTAAAACTTGAAATAGCTTATGTGGGCTGGCGTATAAATGTAGATAATTTCCGTAGTATTTTAAGAGCAATGTCTAATCTGCTAGAAGATATTCTTTGATCTGAAGATTTTTCTACCAGTGGCACTATTCTGGCTTTCCCTGGGAATAGAGAATTGGGAAAAATATTTTCATAGCATTTTTGTTCAAATTGTATATTTATGGTCTACTGAGGAAATAAGTTTGGAGTAAAAATTTTTAAAACAAAGTTAATTGGGAAACTTTTGTTACACAAAATTTTTATAGGGAAAACAATTTTCCCATTTAACTTTGTTTTGAAAATATTTCCACCAAACTTATTTCTTCAGTAGGCTAGAAAAATACAATACAGAATAGCGCCACAGTAAAATATTTCCGTTTAAAATTGCTTGATAAAAAAGTAGTTGTCCAATATAATGCGTTTTTTTATATTTTCTTACAAAATATCTAAGCCAACTTTGAGCATTTTTCTGATATTTTCGAACAATTGATTTTTCCGCTCAGGGGTGGAATCATGAACGCCGGACGGAAAATTTAAACGGTAGTGAAATTTTATATGGAAAACAGCAACAATTGTACCGGTTCTGTTCCATTGTTTCGCAAAAAAAACACAAATAGCAAGCCAGAAAAAAATAATTCATTCGTCATCTTTATAGCAATCGAACGAATTTGTAAGGTTTTTTTGAAACAACAGAATAAAACCGGTAGAATTATTACTGCTTTCCATATAAAATTTCTCTACCGTCTAAAATTTCCGTGCGGCGTTCATGATTCCGCCCCAGGTTTCATGATCTCGCCCTTGAAACATACACACCCATGCGTATATACACGACCAAGTCGAAGGCAAATAAAATAATACGGTTTATATGTATGGCTGGCACAAAAAAACATAAACACGAAAAAACCCAAACAAATGCTATAGAAGTTCTTTTTTTTGAGTTTTTTTTCGAATTTATTTATTTATATCTAGTAAATGTGACAGAAAAATAAATGTTCATTCTCCTGAGCTCACAATGACAGTTATCTATTTAAAAAAGACTACCAAAGATTGTGTTGGTTACACTACAATGCAACGTTCTCATTTTTTTTTTGTTTCTGCACTAACACATTTATACAAAATTTGTATTATCCAGACGTATTAACTTTTGTATTGAGTCTATGGGCTGTGATGTGCCATCTGGCAAATTTATGAGAATAAACTTATGAAAACGCTTGTTTACTGTGCACTGCATAAGTGGATTACTCTACGTCAATAGCAATCAAAAAACATTATGGAGAGATTATGGATCCTTTAGATAAAGGTTTATACTATACTCATATGATGGTACCGGAAAAGTCAAATTTATTATAAGATGTTACTAACCAATTTATCTCTTTAGGTATTTACATCGCACCTTTCCCTCGGACCACCTATGATTTAAACTTAGATTAAAACTTACTTAATTTACAAAATTACGATACCAAAATACTTTGAAGGTTTGAGTGATTCAGAAAAAATGGTTTGGGTCTGTAAATCGTATGAGCTTTTATCTTCTTGCACTTTATCGTTAAGTTGTTTAGAATTAATTGGTATTTGGTAGTGACATCTGAAGAACCCCTAAAGTCAGCTGGTGGAAATCAAACGCCAGTTGTCTTACAATTGCCAAAGGCTATAAGTAGTAATAAAGTGTTGTAATGTATTCACGATTCACTTTCATTCTTATTAAAACAAATACGAGTACGCGCCATAACACCCCAAAACCTTTACATATTTTTTTAACAATTTTTCGCGGTTTACATCACAAAGATTTTCTTACTCCTGCTATAAATTACAATGTTTGCAATACAATTACTTCAGCTCTATTATTATTTGTACATATAAGCGATATGTATAAAATAAAACTGAATTTACAAAAATTCATGCCTTTAATGTAGGTCACAATCTAATAACAGTCATTAAAATAAAAAAAATGTATTGTATAATATAATATAAATATAGAAATTTATTGATACACAATCTAACACAAATTTTTCGTTTTGTTTTCTTTTCAGCCTCCATTATGGAAGGAGAAGTCAGTGTCCTACTATATATAACAGTTATAATTGGAACAATATTAATGGGATCGTTACTAGTCTGTTATATTTGTGTGTTTCGTCAATTATGTTGTGCAAACGATGTGGAATCGGGTAGCACAAGAACGCAACAGAATACAAAACGAACAACATTTTTTAGGGGTCGAAATAGCATAAATATGGGCGAATTTACAAATGCTTCTAGTCAACCAACGGAAACGGAAAAACTTTAACCTGAAACGGTATATAGCCTTCTAGGCATTACTAATGTTTAATTTAGTAACATAAAAATCTGTGATTTTTTTACTGTATAAATAAATAAAAATATCAAAATAAAAATAAACTATTTTTGTCGAATATGCGTTTATATTTATTTTAAAGGACATGGAACACACGGAATATAAGAGTTCAAAATTGATCTATTTGATTTTATTTGTATTGATTGCAAAAACAATACTGTGAACGGACAACTTTTATTGCTTAACGAATCAATGGATGCAATTACTTGCAGTTTCAATGAATATATAACCAGGTTTAATGAAAACAGGAATCGAATGTTTAATTTGGAGAAGAAGTTAATTTTGTTGTGCAATAATTTTAAAGAAATTTCTTTCTCGTTAGATTACTAATACCAAATTATTAAGTTTATCGACAATTTTGATTTGATCATAAATGAAGCGCTGTCAGCAATAAACTTGAATCAATTGTTTCTGGTATTAAGAAACATTCGACCGACATCCCACACAACAATCAACTGATAACATTAACAATAATACGCTCATCAACGAATATCTTGCATCGAATACTGAATTAATTAATTGAGACTATCCAACGAATTTAATACTCGTATTAAAAAAGATGAAGGGCTTATAAAATAATTCCTGCTAATATTGATACCAACTCGAGCAACTCTCAACACAGCCGCAACGGCAATGTCAATTTTCCATGCATCATTTAGGGCAGTATACCTAAACCAAAAATTATATTTATTTCAAGGTTAAGTAACAATACAACTAATGTCGATGTTATATCGCACGTTAATTTTATATTAAATCGGAACAACATCCAAGGACAAAATGTCAAATATAAAAATATATCCCGCTTCAATGAACAAGTTGCATCATTTAAACCAACGATTCCCTAAGTGTTTGATCTATTGCTTTCCCCAGAATCATGGCCCGAAACAACGTATCTAAATCTAAAAGAATTTGTCGACCATAAAACTTATACGCTTGTACGCCTGTACTACCAGAACGTAAGGGGACTAAGAACTATCTAATCTCGTGACGTTTTCTCAGCTATTCAAAGACTTCCGTTTGATATGTTTGCACTCACCGAAACTAATTTGAATAATGTTTTCAACAGTAACGGATTTTTTTACCTCGGATTTCATCGTCTTTCTGATAGTTTTGTTATCCAGACACAAATTTATCCCGGTAGAGGGGTTCTTATTGCAGTACACATCAACTTTGACAGTCAAATTTTCCCCATTCTCAACACTGATAATATCGATCTAATGTGTTTCAAAATTAAAAATAATTCAAAAAGAATGTTTTTATTTTATGTTGGTAAATTCGCCCGCCAAGACAGATCGTGATCTATCAACTTCTTACTAATGTTGTTGATTTCGCCTTTGATCCGATGGATATCCAAGATGACATCTTTGTGGTGGATGATTTCAATCTCCATTATTCAGATGAAAACACTCATTATGCTGCTTCGAATGCTCTAAGAAGAACAGTCTGAGCAGGCAGCTCGATTTGATGTTTTCCTCCGTTATCACATGCGTCGCTTCTGAAACCAAACTAATCCTCTTGCCGCAGATGTATACCATCCTCCTTTTTTAATCACCTTTTATCTAAACCAAGGTAATCTTAATGTCGACTCTAAAACTCTAATCGCGGTGTAGATTAAATTTTTGTAAGGCCGACTTTGTGAAACCCAGTGATTTATTGGTAAACATCGAAAACCTCTTTAAATAATAATAATGACATAGAAACTCAAACTGTAACCCTGCAGTTTTTGAATGTTTTGAACAGTTCATACCCTATACTCGCCAAAGAACTGTATCACTATGAGCTCCTTGGTATAAAATAGTGGATTACGAACGTTACGTAACCGTTGAAATAAACGTTGGCAACGATTTCTAGAACCTAAATCGAACTCTGATTACTCACAATATAATGATTTCAGTAGTTTGTCTAACAAACTTAATGAGAAATATGTATATCAGGCTCATGCAATCCAAACTAATCGCGGATCCTAACAATTTCTGACGATTCATCAATTTGAGGAAAAAATCCGACGAATATACTCTGAAGTATTTATAAAGTGTAAAAATCATTCCTCTAATTATCTTAAAGTCATAAATCATTTTGCTAACTTTTTCAGTCTAGCTTGCAGCGATTTTGAATACGATGCAGAACAATCTTGACTTCCACGCAAATCGATTATATGAACCCGACTTATAAAAGTCCGTGGTATATACAATTTCCAAACTTAAAGATGATTTTTTATCCGGTCCTTACGATCTACTATCCATCGTCGTAAAAAACTGAAGTGACATTCTTGCTCAGCCGCTGACGGCGCTTTTCCAAAAGTCGCTTTCGCTTGGAATTTTTCCATCTATTTGTCTCTTATCTAAAAGACCGTATATAACATGTGCTATTCAGGTCATCAATATTAGCTCGTTTCTCAGCATCATCTGGAGTGTCCCGAGGCAGCCATCTGGGTCTGATATTTCACCTGTCTATCAACGACGATGAATGTTTAATTATCTATATACGCCGATGACATGAAGATTTACAAATGGATTTCAAACACCACCGACCAGAGCCTATTGCAATCCGACCTCATAACTTCTCAAGCTGAAGCTAAACGTGATCTCGAGTTCGCTGACAACATCTGCTTGTTTGCCCCAACTCTACAGAAGTTCTGCTACGACTATCTAGTTACTGCGATAAGTATAATGACAGCTGCAGCACTAGCGCACACGAATAATAATAAAACGCACCCAACTCAACATCTTTAACTCATGCATCAAATCCGCTCCGATGTGCGAACCGTTTTGAAACGAGGAGAGTAACACAAACATCTTCAAAGAAACTCAGTGTTTCAGTGTTGATCACTAAGGATGATCCCGATTTCTGTGCGAAATAATTTGACTGTGATAAATTAACGTTGAACTGCTCGCAACCAAATTATCACGTTGTAAGTTTTTAAATAAACAGTTAAAAAACAGTTTGTTGGTCAAGGGGTAGGAAACGAGGAAAGAATCAAGGCGAAAGAATCAAAATGTGGAGTGGCGGTCGAAATTATCACAGGAAATAAAGTTATTTATTATGGAAATCAGATACGGACAAGTCCTAATTAATGTCTAAAACGAGGTATGCAGAATCTTTTACCTCAACTCGATTTCTAACGTTGATCTTCTGAAACTGACATTTCAAAGCATATGGTTTATATTTAAATACAGCAAACGATTAGAATTACGTGGATCATATCCGTAGAAGTTGAGTCATTTTTAAAAGGAGTTTTGCTGCAAATCAAATGAAATGGCCAGACTCTTTCTTCTGAATACAAGCGACATGTATTGTATTATTTTTATATTATTTTCTAATACACAGTTTAAAATATATTGTATAAATGTTAAGGATTTAGAGAAACATTTCACAATGGATAACTAAAATTTTAAAAAATAGCTTAAAGGACTAGACACACCAAGTGTCGACGACGGCGAGCGGGGAGTTTAAATACGCATTAATTTATGTATGTATTGTATAGAAACGATAGAAACAATTACACTCATGCGATCAATTTTCCGGGCAAAAGGACAAATAATAATATTTTTACTACATTCCTAAAATAAAGTAATTATTTGTAAATTTGTCTATAAAAAAAAAATTGCGACAAAAAAACTATAAACGTTTTTGTGCAACTAAAAAACGATAATAAAACTTTTACTATTATAACACAGATGTGATTTCTTTAAACAATAAAATGCCATCTATGTTATAGCAGACTAGTTATATCTTTTTTAATTTTGTTGTGTTTGCGTCATAAAATTACAACATTGAACATAATTTCGGTAAACATTTTAAAATTCCCGTTCAACAAATTGAATTGATATGGTAATGACGCGGCATGTTATGAGTATTCATTGCACTGTAAGATAATTTTACCAATATTGAGGTTAGAAAAGCCGGAATTATATCAAATTAACTATTATGAACTCGCAAAAATTCGTTTAGATACCCACAAGTTCTCAGCCACGAACATTACAATCTTCTAGCTATGAAATTTTGCATTTAATTTAATAATGAATACTTTGCGTCACAGGGGAACTATCTAGGAACTAACTTAATTATTTATACTAATTTAGGGCATAGTGCTAATACTGTGCACCTAGAATACACTAAAACAGGTGCACTGGTATTTGTAACGTTAAGCCTTATTGCATAAGTAATTTGCCATGCGGACAATATTATAAGAGGTTGTTTATTTTATTGCCTCCCTTTACCGAACAGAAGTTCACATTAAGCCCAAGAATGAACCATGAAGGGTTAAATTACTTGAAATCGATATGCCCATGGAGTGAGACAAGTTGTTTTTTACTGGTAATTTGTCAAATAGCTAATTTATTATTTGTGACCAAATTACGAATGAGCTTTACGCCTTTTAAACTGTTGCTGTTGCAGTACATATATATATATATATATATATATATAAATTAGCTAATCTGAACATTGAATCACACTGTTTACAAATGTACGTACTATAACTAAGCAAATGCGATAATAGTCAAAAACTCTAAACTGATGCAACATTTTATAAATTACGTTAACAAAGCATATTTAAGTCAGAATACGTCACACAAAAGAGTGAATACTCATGAAAATTCAAAATGTTTTAATACAGTCTTGAAGTTGAATAAGTTAAATGAATCTACAATGAATCCAATGACGCAATTGTACAAGAACATGTTACAGTTCTTGTGTTATTCGTAATAATAAGCTTAGGTTTCTTGCGGTCTTAAAATAGCTTCATCTGTTACCTCCATTAAGATCTAGTATAAATAACAAAATATTGATCATATGATCAATTCCAGGTTAGTATAAAAGTATAATTTACGGCCGATGATACCGATCACCTTTAAGATAAGATCACTCAGGGGCCAGGCTACCAAACAAAACATTATATTTTGTTAACCTTGACTAATATTTTTCGACGGCGCGGCAGTTTGCATTCTTCAAAATATCCATAATATGTTTTGTGTGCCTTGTTATATTAATAAATCATGTTCAATCGTGACCAAACACATAAATGCTCAACAATAACCACGTCAGAATGAAATATTTCTGTTTTATCCTATCGTTACCATGTATATCGTTTTTATGTACATACATATTTTGTGTTTATTCTAAGAAATTAACCGTACGAAAAGAATCTTTATAAAAACAAAAATAAATTCAAGCGCAATGATAAAATGAATGAAAAAACTTTTGAAAGTTGTAAATCAGAAAACCTGCGTTTACTACCCAACAATTCATTCTTCCATTTTGCTAATTTCAAATTAGAAAAATTCCCCTTTAGATAAGATCTACGATTAATTTCATTTCATTGTTAATCTATGTATTGGTAAAGAGCATATTCAAATAACCATTGAAATTTGCTAATTGGCTTATTTATAAAGGGTTTTCAATTTGCACATCAAAGATTTTCAACGTTGTACCACGTACTTCTTCAAAAATTCCCAATAATATATGACGTCATTATAATACAATTAAATTATTCAAAGTACACAAATCGTACAGAGTTGTATGTATATATTCTGGTTCAAATGTGTTCACATGTATTGTTCTGTTATCTTCGCTACTGTTTCTAGTATGGGGAATTTTTGAATCATCATAATCGAGCTCAGAATCTCGGATAAGCTAAATAGCGGATTTAGAAATTTAATGAATTCGAATAAGTTAATTAAACATTTGCTCGCGATTAATCGAATTGTTAAACATAAATTTAAAACTATATTTTGTGAATTATTTATAGTCAAAAACAAGGCGTGTTCCATTTATTCCTCTATATGGAATGTATTCCATTGGTAAATAATTATACTTCAAAATTATATTATATTGTATTTATAAAGATTTACTTAAAGACGGTTAACCGGTAGTTTTGATAAATTGAAATTAGATTTTCCTCTATATGGGGCTATATGAGATTATCTTAAATTCATAATTTATTCAAAAAAAATTTATTCATAAAACAAAGAAAACAAACCCTTACAAAAAAGAGAACTTCCTCAAGTAGGGGAGTGCAATTCTAATGGAATCATTTTTATTAATATTTATTTTTATATTAATTATTTTAACAGTTGTGAGTTACAATTTTTTTTTATTTCAAATTTAAAACTCAAAAATAACGAATTTTGGTTACCCTGCAAACAATTTTTTCTACCTTTTCGCGAAGCAAGACCAAAAAAGTGAGTCGAAATTTTTCCATACAAAAATAGCATTATGTCTATTCTGTCAATTCTGTGTCTATAATACCAAAGTAGCACGTTTCCTATAAACGCGGCATCCAACAGGATTCTTCTAGTTTTGAGAGTGCAGAGATATATACAATTCAGGCTCATGGTCTTAAATGGGGAGTCGCGCCGCTCTCATGACGATTTCCTAAAAAATTACTTATAATGAAAATTGATCAGTGTTGAAAGAATGTTTAGTGGTGAACTTGAATTTTTGTTCATACTAAATTTTTCGTTAAGCAACCCAATTTTCTCTAACTTCTGTCACCGTTCGTTGTAATGACAAATAAAAAAAAATAAATTAATTCTTCTGAATACTTTTGAAGCCATTCTATTTACGTTTTGGTAGTAATACTACTTTAACGATTTATTGGTTGACTTTCTACACGGTTACACTCTTGGGTTAAATATTAATGGTGAACTAATGGTCGAGTTGCTTGTATACGATCGGGCTTTCATTGCAAGTGATTGCAGTTTAAATTTCTTAACTGGTGCATAATATCTGAATGATCGAGTATGCTTTGGTATTATAGAGATAACATGTGATATCCTATCAAAAAACTCCAACGCATGCCGATTATTAGTACTCATACAGATTACGTTAGGAGATGGTTATCTTGTAGGAATGTAGGAATGAAGTGCAGTGATAATAATAATTGTTTATCCACCTTTGTGAACATTAAATAATATGCGTCGTCTTATAGAGGCAGCTTTTTTTAAATCTGATGAGAGTTTTCTCGTACTAGCCGGATATATTAAACGGGATATTATCAGTAGCCATTTGATATTTTTGTATGAGCAGTTTGTAACGCGTGTAAAATTTAACGCGTTTTCAAGCGTACTTACATAACAGTTACGTTTCAAGCTTACTTACATAACAGTTACAATTACTCTGAATTGTGAAATACTATCCGATGCGTTGCAAAAATCGTGTTTATCCTGAGGAAGGCAAATGTAGTCGCGGGTACTATGTCCAGACCTCCTTGTAATAGTGTATGTTCAATACAAATAGACATCCCTAACATGGGGCTCCAACACATGAGACAACCCAATTTGATGATCTTAGCAACTGGACTAATCGAGAATACTTAATGGTCTTTAGCGTTTTGTTCCTCAACAAGAATGTGAACAACCTCAATTAGTGATTCCCGAAAATTCTCGTAATGTAAATCTTGAAAGCATCCCATGATTTTCTAAATGCTGGACACTACGGTGTTGAGTTGAGAGAACCATTGCTAAAATATCTAATAAATATTAATATCAAAACGTATAGTAAGTGTCAGATATACAAAGTTCGAGGTACTTGTCTTGGAATTATTTGGGCCATTAATCGACGAGTTTAAATGGATTTTTATTGTTGGAGATACAGCAACCAGATGAGTTGAATTGTAAGCAGGCAACTGCTGAAATATGTTTATTAATTTTTATAAACGATTTTTTCATTGTTTTGGTCTACCAAAACTTGTTGTTATATCTGACAATGGTGGCCAATTTATCAGTGTGTTGATGCAATATGTTGCATATTGTTTGGGTTAAACAATGATTAACTAATTCCATTATATCACCCATGAATAAATGAACAGAAAGCATGGGTCAACTTCCTACCTTCTATCCGCTTTGCGATGAATTCGTTTAAGTACGAATCCAATGGATTCATGTCTGCGTACCTATCTTTTGGACAAGATCTTCATAATCCTATGAATGTTAAACATGATTTTAGAGCGATGGTACAAAATGAAAATTTCGTTGTCCAAATCACTCCATATCTCTTAGAAATGAAGAAATCACCGAACAGAAGTAAGATCATAGAAAAGTGAATGCTGACAAATCGGAAACATACCGATCATTCAAAGTTATTGATAAAGTTTTAATAAATTTCATATTTATGAGTCCGGAAAAAGTCAATTGGGAGTAACTCAAGTCAGCCCATCTATAACAGAATATCCAATTTTGAATTAAGCCCGAATAACAATCAGGTTTCTAATGTTAATGAAGGATACTTCATATCTGAATCCAAAGGCTTGTTACTCCATTCAAGGGGCCAGTCAAAAACACGCAACAATCAGAAACCTTTCCTTAATCGTTAGTCTAGTTTCATTTTTCTAAATTTTCATCGATACAAGCTTCGTTTCAGAGAGCGAAAGTGTAACGAAAAATACCATTTATGTTTACCCGCAACCATGTGGTTCTTAAGTTGTAGAATAATGAGAGCAGCTGTCACATCTGCTGAACTTAAAGCATGAATAAAATATGCGATATTTTTAAATACACAAATGCAACATCTAGGTTTAACGACAAAACCGTTAGAATTCAATCTAGAAATAGAACCATCTAGAGCATGCTGTAATTGGATTAGATAGATATTTTTATGTAGCTCAGCAAATTGATTTATTTTCCTTTAGGCATTGGAAGCATATTGCACAACAGCAAATAATATGATAAGAATTAATCTCAGACCCTAAAATGACTCTAAACTGGATTTTATCAAGGACGTATGGGCACTATGGTTGATAATTCAGCGATTACCGAATTGATTGTAGAATTTAAATATTATTGAATCAAAGAGAAAGATGGCTTAGTTTAAAAGTTAACAAACTAACTTCTCATGCCGCCAATTGATAGATTAATTATGTACAGTATGTGCAACAAGAGCGTGTACGGCAAAAACCTAAGTAAAAATAAAACTATGATTTTTTTTTGTTTTATTATGAAAGTTTGTTGTATTATATAGGGCGCTATCAACTAAAACATAGTAAAGTCGCCATTACTGTTAATAATTGCCTGGCTCCTTTTGTCCATACTATCAACAAATTTTTCTGGATACTGTGGTGTTACATTTTTCCATATCTTTCGGACCACTCGCGCTAGAGCGTTCAAATTTTTTATGTGGTACATTTTCAGCTTAATCTTCATGACCGCCCATAAGTTTTGGTCGGATTGGAATTAGGTGCCTGCCACAGCTAAGCGATTGCTAAGCGAAGAATTTTCATCAAATAACTGTATGATTCCCTCATCCTCCTTTTTTGTAGTGGTTCGGATTTTGCCTCGATCTGGCAAATCGTCAAAATTTTTATACATTGAATAATGTGTAATCCTCTTCTGTATAAATGTTTTCGACTTTTTTATATAATTAGCTGCAGTTGCAACCGACATTTTTGGTCCTTTCGGATATGCACTTAAAAACAATGCTTCAAATCGTTTTCTATAAATCGCACTCATTTCTTTCATATATGTTATCCGCTAAACAGTTGCAGTTAATCTAATGTTTGTTTTAGAGCGCCCAAGAGGAATCAATAGAAACCCGATGTAAGCCCCGCCCATATTTCTTCCTATAGTTTTAACTATAGTTATGCCGTACACGCTCTTGTTGAACATACTGTATATCCGATATAAGCCTTAGAGCCATTTTTGCAGTCAGAAACAGAGTCTTCTGTATTTAGCCGATATTGCTGTGATTTTCTGTTGTCTTCTGTACTTAGCCGAGATTGTTGTGATCAAAACGTAAATTCCAGTTGTAAAATCTTGCATTTTATATAGTGATTATTTGCCTAGTTCGAACTTTTAGATGCAACACCTAGAAAGAGCATACGGCCGGCATTTTTCAAGGTTTGCTACTGGAGGTTATTTTGTGGTACTTTATTACATTTTGTGATAAAAAGTGTGATAAAAAGAAATTTTCGAAGCTTAATTCAAATGAATTCTGGAGGAACAATATATATAGTATAGTTGGGCTTAAATGTGCCAACATTAACCTCTTGCGCTATCAATTAGTTGAAGAAATGTGTGCCCATCCACTCAAAGAAATTCCAAATGAACTCCTCCTAAATGGCTGGACCGATTTTAATGATATTTTGTATGTGTGTTTGAGTGGGTTCCTGGATGGTTTACAATTGTGAATTGAACCCGGCAGGTGGCATTGCAATCGGGTTCTAGGATTTTTTTTTGTTTTTTGACGAAATGTTTTTTTTAATTTTTTTTTAGATTTTACGCATACCACTCCCACAAGTCCCCAATATTTATATATATATATATATAATTCATGTGTTCAAATTTAAAATTTATTATTTCGTTTATTTATATTTTTTCGACTCTCTTCCAAAGTTGTTTATATTTTATATGTATGGGATTTATTTCCCTTTCTTTTTGAAAAAAAAATATCGTTTACTATTTTCCTCCTCTTCTCTTTCCACGATATTTTTTTTATTTCTAATCGGTGAAAAAGGAAAGCAAAATGTTAAAATTATATTCTTTCTTTTGGAAATGTAAAAATAAGAAAGTCAAAATCGCTCGTAGACGTACGCTGTACGTCATTTTCAGTATAGAGAAAAATTACCAATGACGTATATTGCACGTCAAAATAGCGCAAGAGGTTAAGAATATTTTTATGAGATATTACAAGGGAAAATTAGCTCATCATAGTGGAAGTGAATTTGATCGCCGATAGTGAGAATGGGCCGATTATGCGAATAAATTATTTTTGTGAATAAATTCAATGCTCAGTTAGTGCGTGTTTCAATTGGTTTAAATGCCGCATAAAAAGCATAAAGTTAAATACTACAGAGTGAATGATAGCAGCTGTCAAGTGAGTCAAATTCGGAGGGTAAAAGAGAAAGCATATAAATCAACGGGTCGTATTTAGAATTTGCTCGATTGAAATTTAAAACTTCTCAAATTCCCAATTATTTTTATTCGAATATAGTACGCATTAATTGTTTTTATTTTCGATAAAAAAATTATACTTATAATATTCCAAAATAAAAAATAATTATGAATAGAAGAACACGTAGAATATGTACGTAGTAATAAGAGAAATGCGACACTGGTAATATAACTTATGTTTACAAACACACACACAAAATGAAAAACCCCACACCGAAATCAAAATTGTTTACTTAATTTTCTCTGATTTATAAATTAAATAATGGATAAATTTATCACAAATCACTTTTTTCTTAACATAATTTACATTTTATTTTATATAAACACTTAGTAAACTTACTGATGGTAAGATACGCCTTTTTGAAATCTTTTAGGCGTATTTTTACAATTTTTGACAATACACTTCATTTCAATAACAAGTTTATAATTTTTTTTATCAAATAATGCACACCACACACTACTATATAAACCAACTAAATATTTTATAATATTTTTATTATTTTAATTAATAATTTTAAAATCACTAAATTAAGTCGTCATTATAGGTTGTCACTGCGCACATAAATAAACATCTGATTTGGGGTTTTTCGTTTTGAAATATGAGTAAGCCATATGCTTTTTTATATAACCATCCTTCACCAACGTGCCTCAAATGAAATAGCAAATATTATATGCTTCTTTATATGGGGGAAAAAACATTTCTACTCTGTGTAGTATAACTCTATTATAAAAAGTTGAAAAGTTAAAAATTGTGGTGAATAAAAATATCAAACTTTTTATCTGCTTCAATAGCTGATAAAAATTTAATGTGGAAAATATTTCTCTTTCTCTGTCTGGCACTATATCCCATCAAGGGATTTGACCGACTCAAATGAGGTTTCATAATCATATTTTCATTTCGGATAATGAGTGTATAATTTGTAGATCCTTAAACCAGCCGTGAAATTTGTTCACCACCGGGAATCGAACCCAGGACCTCCGGTCGCTGGAGCAAGCATACGCTGGAGCACATTTGGCTGACAAAAATATTTGTTTGTAAACAGAAATTTGTCCTGTACAAATTTCGAGAAAAATCGTAATGATATAGATGTAAACTTACCATAATTAACTAATATACATTTAGATAGTATTTATTTTACATATTTTCATATTTAAATTTGCTATATACGTTCATAATAACACATAAAATAAGCAACCATGTTATTGTCAAAATTTTAACCATTTAACTTTTTAACTTTTTATGCGGCGTTTAAACCACTTAGATAACTCAACCAAATGGCTATAGACATTACAAAATAATATCAGTTTCTAAAAAATATATTCTACATACATTCTACGACGTTACATCCAATGAATGGATTTTTAAAAACAAGTACATAAGACGGGATATATGGGGGATCCGTTCATAACTGCATATTTTAAAATTGCATTTCTCAAAACGCCATATTTAAAAACTGCATAAGGTACAAAATTGCATTTTTCAAAACTGCATATTTCAAAACTGCATAAGGTACGAAACGGCATATTTCTAAACGGCATAAGGTACGAAACGGCAAAAGGTACAAAATTGCATTTTTCAAAACTGCATATTTCAAAACGGCATAGGTACAAAACTGCATTTTTCAAAACTGCACAAGACAGAATGAAATATTTTAATCGATTATGAATCTAGAATTATCTTTTCATTAATTTCTGGAATATGACCAACAGGTACGGTTATTCCAGAAATTAATGAAAAGCCATCTATTAAATAAATTAAAATATTATACGATGACAATTGTTGTATATAATTGATAAGAATATTCCTTTTATTTAGCATTTTTATATTTACCACTCACAACACAAATTTTTTCGACACTCAGTTTTAAAAACAACCATTCATTATGAAAGAATTTTAATAAACCTGTCACATGAGATGAGAACTGTAGTGTGTCATCTATTCTCATCTCGCAAACAATAGTTTCATAATCCTAGTTACGAAACCAGATATGTGTCAATGGTATAAGATTTAATTTCACATGTTTAGGTTTAGTATAGGTTCATTAGAAAGGACCTTCATGGAAATTAGAAATTATTTGAAGATTTAGTATGCATATAATATTCTCCTTCACCTAAATTTTTCTACCTATGTCGTTTCGAAAAATGAAATTTTGAAAAATGCCGTTTTAAAAAATACCATTTTGTAAAATGTCTTTTTAAAAAATGCAGTTTAGAAAAATGCCGTTTTGAAAAATGCAGCTTTGAAAAATGCCGTTTTGTACCTATGTCCTTTCGTACCTTATGCAGTTTAGAAATATGCAGTTTTGAAAAATGCAATTTTGTACCTTATGCCGTTTTGAAATATGCAGTTTTGAGAAATGTCGTTTTAAAAAATGTCATTTTAAAATATGCAATTTCGACCTGGACCCGATATATGGCTATGATAAAGTGCACACAAAATAAAGAACAATGTACTTCTAAAACAACTAATTTTCATATTGATGATGGTGATTCATGATATTGTTTCTCATTTACGAGATTGTTTCTTAAAATTTAAATAAAATTCCATTTTTGGAGGATGCGAATCCGTCATTACTTAATACCATCCAGCTGACTATCCAGTCAAAAAAAGAAACTTTCGTTTAGAACATGACGGTATATCCCTTTTACAACAAAAAAAATGGCTCTATTAAACTCCAAACCACACAAATGTGTGAGTAAAAAATCATAGTATGTAATGGCGTTTCTGATAAAAAAATTCACTTGATTTGAAGCACAACCAACACAATTGTGTATAGTTATAGTGTTTTTTTATCGAAAATAAGTTTGAAAGGAATACACACATATGTAAGTTGGTGCAAAACACATACAAAAATAAACCTTGACGTGATACTTTTGTCGTACCCACACAATTGTGTTAGTAAAACACAACCCACCGTCGAAACCTTTAATTAAATTAATTGTATAAGGTTTTAAATCTAGAATTAAAAACTGTATTTTTATATTGCGAGTATGTAAAAAAAAATTGTGACAAAATTAGCAATTGCATTAAAAATTATATAAACTAATTAAATAAAATAAAAATTTGTTTTAGTTTTGTTTTAAATTTCATAAAACCACGTATAAAATAAATATATAGCTTGAAATAAACCGACAAATAAAAATATATGCAAAACAATCAGATTACTCCAGAATAAAATGGAATCGTTTCGTGTTACCAAAAAAACACGCAATACAATAAATTTTATAAAAATCGTCATGTAGACACAAATCATATGAATTTAATATACTTTCGTTTCTTCCATCGCAGCTCGTGCTTCGTGTTTTGCAACACGATTTAAACGGTGATGTCATCGAAATTATACATTTTGATTGGTTAGAATTTACGTCATATATGAGGGGAATTTTTAATAAAAATTGAATTTCACAACTTTTGTAATTCATTGTGAGAAAAAGAAGTGAATTGAGTAGACGTGTTTTAAATTTTATACAAAGCGGATAGAAAGTTCTTTAACAAATAATATTTTTCTTTTAATTTGATTTGGGTGTTTTTATTTTATAGCTTTTAGTTGGCACAAAACTAAAAGCCAGCGAATACTGTGAATTAAGTGGTTTATTATAATTTCTGGATATATCCAGAAACTGTATACGTGTGTTTCGTGTAAATTTTTCCACCACTTGGGTAAGAACAATTAATTTTATAGTGTACTGTTTGTTAAATTATTATGTAACAATTTCTAAAATTGAAGAATAGAGATCTGAACTTCATAATTTTTCTTTGAACCGGGTTGGAGTGACTTCCAAAGTGCCCCATTTTCCAATCGTATTGCTCGGGAGCCCTACGCTCATTTACAATGACATTCAATTATTTTTTAGTTCACTTATCCAAACTTGTTCGAACATGTTCAAAATGTATGATGACTCATTGTAATTTCCCTAATTACGTTTATTCCGATTTTATTTTGATAACAATTTTTTTTCATCTATCATGCATGGTGGTAGTAATGTTTGAATCGGAATAAACACATTAATTATGTAAGCTGTTTTTTGTATTATTCGATAGAATAGTTAAATTAAATCAAGCAATTAAAATTATGATATAAATTGTGTAGAAATTGATAAAATTTGTGTTGGGAGTTATTTTTAGTGCGTTGACGAATATTGATAAAAGTTAAATTGATCATTTGTTGTATAGCTATTTGTTGAATGAAATGTTTCAATAAGAAAAATTGAACAATTTTTCGTGTGACAGGTATTAAAAAATAATTTTTTTGTTATTTTATTTACAGGTTGAGAGGTAACTCTCGACTCACCCGCTGCTAGTTTCAAGCTCTACAATTTCTTTACAGTTAAACAGTGATTTAAATGTAAAATTTCGAAATGACTAACTAATTAAAACAATGTTAGATTTACGTATTTATTTATTTATTATAGCCTGTTTTACAATGGTTGCAGCAAGAGTTGAAAACTACTTCCCCTCAGAAATGTTCCAAATCATTAACGCCGGCCCCTCGTGGGTTGGTGAAAATCAATCACAAAACCTACCGATTGGTTACGGAAGGAATTCAAGTTATTGTACCAGGTCTAAACAACTCAGGCGACAACAAGATAACATTGAAAGCGAACGTATTAATTGCCCAGGATCTATTGAACAAATCAAATTCCCCAAGTGTACTAAAGGAAACGAACCGACAAGTTTTTTCGGGCAAAGCGTGTCCACCGTTATTTATAAACTGTGCGAAATCCCAGAGTTTATCGAAAGCGAACAATATTACTGTGAAAAAGAATTCTATGAAAAATTTAACAAGTTGCATAGGCAATCTGGCAAAAACCAAATCGAGCGAAAACATTGGGGCGACAGCCTACACCACGGCAAAGAGCAGCATTTTGAGAAACAATTTGAATACATCAGTTGTAGATGAACAAAAGTATCACGTTGATATACTAGAAGCTAAAACTGATTCAGATTTTCCGAATTTCGGAAAATTAAATAATTTTTATCCAATTCACGAATTTGATGATAAGGATCAGGAATGTTTAATTGATTTTGATCAAACAATATTAGAAGATATAGAAGATAAGGTTTTAAATACTACTACAATTAAAAATCAATCTAAGAATCTAGAATTAATTCAAAATTATCATAATACTAGCCCTAATAATTTAGAAGAGGAAAAGTTTAATTTTAAAATGGAAAATTTTAGTGCTGATTTTGATTCTAGCAGCATTTTTGGTGGTAACTACTTTATGGATGAGTTAATGTTGCCAAATTTTGCAACAGACGATTTTACCAGCTCATTACCTGTTGTTTTCGATGACGTCAATGAACACAATAATTCAACAATTGAATATATTGATCCAACAACATTAACTATATCAAATCAAGATGATAATATTGCATATGATTTTACAACATTAGAAAATGTATTTGAAACAAATGAGTTGTATTGCAACGATCAATCTATAAACATTTCTGAAGACAAATCTCCAAATTTATATTTAAATGATATGATTATCGATAATAATAATATTTTATTAACTAGTAATAATAACCACTATAATAATATAATGGTGCCGGAAGAACTAAATCAAGTTAACGAGTCTGCCCAACAAAACAGCGAAGTCCTAGCGCCTACATTAACGCCACTAAAAATCGAAGCGATAAAAGATGATTTTAATAATAATTCCGCCACAAGTCTGACAACACCAGATATTGCCAATCAAATATTCGATCTAGAAAGCAATGTAATTGTGCTGGAAAATGAACAACCCGAGTTGGAAAACTTTGATCTAATCGAATACATCACCTCACCAGTAAGTACTAATTTTTTTTTATTTGTTACGTCCCGATTTTATTTATCTTATTTCGTAATGTGACGAAATTCATACTCTGTTGAACGAGCTAAATTGAATAGCATTGAATACGATTAAACAAGTAGTTCTATTCCATTCGTCAGTTTGTTCTCATTGCTTGATTTAATTTTTTTGAAATTAGCGTTTTCCCAATTCACTTTTATTAAATTTTTGAATGTTTTGTATTGTTTTCGCTTACAGAATGAAACAATGACCAGCTTTGATGATGATATTCAAGAACCACCAACTCCAATCAAAATGGCAACAAAACGTAAATACAGTGAATACCAAGAAACCTCATCAACGTGCTCATCTATTGGAAGTCCATCGCCATCAAGTTCAAAGAAACGTCGTGGCCGACCACCAAAACCATTAGACGAAATTCCCGAAATTCATATTGACGCAAATCTCAACGATAATGATATTAAATATCTCGAAATGAGAAATAAAAACAATTTGGCGTCACGGCGATCACGGATGAATCGAAAACATCGAGAACTAAAAGATGAAGCCGAGGCAAATAAATTGGTAGAGGAATATCAGAATTTGGTTGAGCAGGAAAATGAATTAATTAAGGAATGCGGAAAGTGGAAACGAGCTGTGATGCGATTAGCTGCTTTGTAAAAATAATTACTAATAAGTACTCGTTAAGATTTAGGACTTTATAATTTTGTTTTATGATATATGTATATGATGTTTGATAACAATTTTATTTAACTATTATTGGCTAATATATATATTTTAAAATTATGCTTAGTTTGTAATTAATTTATCCACAAATAAAAAAAACAAATTAAAATAAATTATGCATTATTTTTTTGTATGTGATTTGAAAGTTTACTATCGGTAATTATAAAATGGCGTAAGTAATCTAAATGTATGACGTAATAGTTTGGTATGTTTACGTTTAGACATGTTTTGACTGCGAAATCGAACAAGGTTTTTGTTTGTAAACAAAACCAGCTGATCGAATGTTCATTTACCGTTAATGTACCAAACAAGCTCCATCTCGGTCATGAACTGAAACATCCATGTATTGTTTACTAACACAGTGACATGAGAGGAGAAACTTTAAATTTTACAATTTCACAATTGTTGAAATTTGTACAATATTTTTCTGCAGACTGTTCAATTTTTATTGAAATTGAACAATTTTTTCCTTCAATCAATGTTGAAACAGCTGCGGTATTTTCAATAGGGCGGCATTAAAACATCCATAAATTGCTGCCAAAATCTAATTACTCAACCGTATCTTGATTTCCGGTGCTTCAAAAAATATATTATGCAAATTTGAACTTTATTTCGAGGTCAAATTTAATTTCACAAAATTTTTTCAACAAGCCTTTATCATTTTATCAACAAGAATATAAACTATGTATTTCTTTCCTCCTAAATTTCCAAAATTAGTTTTGGGAAAAAACATACATGCGGTTTTGGTTATCGTACTGGCAAACTTTAAGTTTACATATTTTTGGATCGAATAACAATGTAAAAATCGTATTAATTGTTGCATCATAAAATTATTCCAACGAATAACGAATGCAACAATTTTACTGGAGTGACTTTACGGCTGTACGGTGATCCGTACAACAAAAATTTCGTGATCATCAATGAATCAAATTTCATTTGGAGTTAAAAATCATGTTTTTAATTTACAAACACTGCATGTGTTCAACAAAGCTAGTGAATGTTTTTCATCTTTCATAGCACGTAATTACTTACGACTTTGACAATTAATCGGAAAGCGACATATCATGATTTATTACATCATACTACTAACCGTGAATTTGTACATCTTCGCCAAAGCAGAATGTACATCTTCACCAAAGCACTTTTTAACCTTTTGTTTATCACATTTAGATATTACGAATATATCATACACCATCAGAGATCAGTGAATAATCGAATGATTCTGGAAAGTAAAAAATGTTAATTTCCCATTCTAACTTCCTATCATGATGCCGAACAACCTTTGGCATATCTAATGGCTCTTCCAATTTGTACTGTTTTTACAAAATAAATAATTTCTTGTCCTTTATTGAGTGCGCGTTTTATTAAACACGTTGAACATGATCTATAGATGGAATGCTAGAAGCCAAAATACCGAAGTTTGTTAAATCTGTAATAACGGAAAATTAAAAAACTTTAAAACCTTACCAGACTAAAATTACCGAACATATCAGTTTTAGTGTTCCACAATAGATGTCATATTTTTAGAAAAATGAAAATGGCGCCCATTTGTTTTGCTTATGGTTGTTGACACTCATTCTTCAAACGAAAACACAATTAAAAAATACATAAAAAATATAACAAACGTCATTAAACTGAGGATTACTCATTTCGCATTGCAATAAAGTGATAATTTCGTATTTAAAAATAGGATTTATCAATATAGAAACACTATACACATAAAAAAAATAAATATATTGTAGTGGGTGTATAGGAAAATTGTTTTTTAATGTGGTATGGTTAGTTTAGGCCCGCAATTCTATAGTCGCACATTGGTATGTTTATTAATTCTTAAAAAGTTATGCAGCTTTTTTGTAAATGAGGGGGTTATAATTAATATACATATAAAATATTACTTTTTTTTTGCTTAACAGGGAGCAAGATTTCTAAATGAAAGATCATCAGAGATGGATGATGATAGACATAGAATTTTGGATCCCGTGCTAAGTGCCGAGAACGATAATAGTTTTAAGCCTTTAAGAACTGTTCGTCATTTTAGGTAAGCAGCTCTTTGTGTGAATACAAGTAAATATTTGGCATAAATATAGCATTTCTTTGTATTGTAGTATACACTTGGTAATATCTACTGCAATTTCCTTAGTCGGAATTGTTTTGGCTGCGTGTTGGAAAGATACCGATCGATGTAAGGCATATTTCATTATGCTCTATTTAAGAGCCTTATTTTGGTTAATCACATTCGTAAGTACATTTTTTTTTTTGTTGAAATTACGTTTATTAGTTACTTTTATCTATACATTAAATACTACTACACTAAATTTATGCATCGAATGTTTGTTTTATCGGTTGGTTTATCATCAAAACGAAAACCCTGTGATACCAATTCCTAGAATTTATTTTTTTGGTTATACATACATACAGGTTTCAATCAATAGTTTTAGGAGCACACGCAGATTCTTATTATTGTTATGTAATTACATTAAAGTACCTTAAAGATATGTACATTGTAACATGCGGTTTCTCAATTTTCAACACATTTGTGTTTTATAACTATTCCCAAAGATTTAATCTTCTAATCGGTTCCTTTATAAGACACTTTTTGGCTGCAATTCGATCTTGTGTAAAACCACTGTCTCAAAAGCATATATGGGTTTTTCGTTCAGGCAATGCCAGGAACTATAGAATTCATATTCTGTCCGACTTGCTGTGTGTAATATGTATATTAATGAATATTGTTTAGGCTATTTAGCGGAAGCCCAAGAGACACAAGAACAAAAGTTGCAGAAACTGATGGCCATAACAACAAGTGTGAAAGTTGCTAATTTTTGGTATGACGACAAGACGATTGTCTTGTGCATTTTTGTTGAACAACCAATGGAAATTGCAAATGACACACGCTGTAAATTTATCACTTGACTCGAATAGCAATCAGCTTTCGTAATATTGGTAGCCAATGTTATTTAAACGTTTGTCGGCAGGCGTTCTGTTTACTTTTATTGATAAGTGCCCTTCAAATTTCTGAAAACGAACGAAATTCCCTTTTCTATCGGTGATGTTAATAAACACAACTAAGACCCTCTGATGGAGTGCAGAATTCAGCGGCGACCCACCGTCCTCGTTTATGTACAGGTTGACATGGACCTTGGAATGTGCAGGTGGTATACTGTAGTTGCGTGAGTAAGGGAATGGGTTAATGATGTGGCGTGAATGCGTGGTATCACAATGTGCGAAAATTGACCTGTGTCAACCACTGAAACCTAACCTATTTGTGGCATGTTAAGTAAAAATATTGCCTTGTAAATGATTCTAAAAGCAATGATAATAAGTTACGTGATCTCTGCAACAGCTATCAAACACATTCGTAGGATACATCAAAATGCCGGATGGAGTAATCTCGAGTAGATAAGTTCAAACCTAGTGCATAAAATGTCTTGGGATATACCCATCTTCAATGAAAGAAAGTATTTTAAAATGAAACCGTCACAACCACCACACTACTTGTTCTTGTCTTTGTCAACAATAGTTTATGGTACAAACTTATATTAAGGCACGTGTAGGCATCCAACGACGCCCCTATCAAACACAATGACCAACTATTGAATTCGCTGATGATATTTTTAATGATACTCACATACGACGGGAGTTCGATAAGTTCGGTAAATCTATATGAAAAATACCGGCAAATTTTATAGAACAATAACTTTATTTTTCAACTTAATCTCTACCACTGATCTATATACAATATAGATCAGTGATAAATAGATCAGTGATCTCTACTCACTCTAATTATTTTATAAAAACTGTCAAATTTTAATGATTTCTTCTGTTCTTCAAAATACTATTCTGTCTGCTCCACGCCATTTGAAAATGTTTTACCTTACATTTTTCAGACTTGTAAACAGGATTATTTGGTGCCATATCTGGACTGCAAGGTGGAAGCGGTATTTCATTAAACCCGCAATCTCGTTCTGCTTGTTGTGCAACATTTGTGTTGTATTGCTGCGTTGTCATGCAAAGCAATATTTTTTCTTTAATTTATCCTCGTCGTTTTTCTGATTCCCGGTTTTCAATTTAACACCTGTGTTGTTGTGGTCTTATGAGCCCCTAAAAATCAATTGCATGGATTCCGGGAGCGACTTTGGGTCATCATCAACACTCGGGGAAACCGTCTTGTGTTAACTTTTAATTGTGTAAAATGGTGCTAACCCTGCCTATAAATATATTTAATATGATAATTTTGAAACGGTGATTTGTCTATCTTCCAATAAAATATCCTATGTTAAATTGACCATTTCAGTAACAGTGAGTAATTGCGTTTGCCGGTCTTGCGCTGCGGCGGATGACTCAATGATTATCACCTTGTTTGAATTGATGAATGATTTGATTAATGTAAAAAAAACATTTTAGGAAGGACTACATTCTCCGTAAGCATTCTTTCGATATCCTGGGACCTTGGAAGTATTATTTTCCTTTACAAGGAATATAATCACAGCACGATGTTTATAATTTTCTATTCAATAAATAAATAATAATAAAAAAACAATAAAAATATTTCTAATACGGTTAGTTTATATAGATTTAAGGCGACTGCATGAGACCATTAATAAATTTGGTAGGGTTTAAAATTCCTACCCTCAGGCAAACCAAGGTTCTAGAGTACGGAATTAGCATGGATAGAGTGAGTTCTTTCCGTGCTATGCTCCGCCCGCTAGAACCATATTTATTAAAGATAATTTTTTTTTCTATAATAAGCTACTCAGCAATTGTTTATAATTTTGATGTTGAAAAGCGAATTTCAAAATGACGAAAATAAAATTAAAAGTCAATTTCAAGTAAATTTTTCTGTAAATTCAATTATTTTTTGAAAACTCATGTGCATATCCACTCGGGTAACTTGTTTCCGGTAACTTCTTCGTTTGTTTCCCCTTTACCTAAATTGGTAAAGAAAAGGGGAAAGAAACGAAACAGTTACCGGTTACAAGTTACCCTAGTGTGGATCTGCGCTATGGAAAACTGATCGAAAATTCCGTCCTAAAACCGGTTTTACCGTGGTAAACGATTTACCTTAAGTTTGGCACACAGCCTTATTTATATTTCTATAATGCTAGTGTATTGCTGCGTCAAGTTTAAAGATGTGGAAACAAACCATGAAATTTTTTAATTTTAAAAATATTTGGATTCGATATTTGCGAAACCGATCTTCCAATTTTTTAAAATAAAAGTCCTACTTTTCCGTAATAGCTATTGCATATCAAAAAACTCTAACCGAAATTATTTTCACAGATGCTTATCGAGCCTCCACAATTTACCCATTCTTAATTCTTTAGTAAACAACACTCTTAAGCAGGGAGCGAGAATTTTGAAAGAGTTAATTGTTCTGATTACGAATTTGAGTGATTATGTCAGTGGCCATCTGTTTCCTGCATAAAACAATTTCGTTAGAAACGTTAGACTGCGCCTATAATACTTCAATTTTCCACACAAAAAAATTAATGATAAACCGGATGGGGCAGATTTGAGATAAAAATTGGGCGACTTTATGTAAGATAATAGGTCGTTGTTCTTTTTTGGGGTATTTGACAACTCACCTAAATACATTTTTGTTTTTTTGTGTCATCTGTTTATGTGATCCGTGAAGTAGATTGATCAATATTTAATTCGAAATATTGTACAATTGTGTTTTTAGTAATTTTTTTGGTGTACATTTGTCGTAGATTGACATTTATTTTGATTAACTCTTATTTTACTAGTTATCAAATTTCCAGCCAATTGATACACTATTTGTTTGAGTTGGCTGTGTCTTGTTTCCTAGTTATAATTATCCGACAATAATTTTCACCCATTCTCTTCCCAAGGAAAGTTGTCGACACATTACTGGAACAATTCAATTTTTAAATGGTCTTCTTCGGCAAAACCTGTATAATCTGTATATGTTTTCCGTGTTAGTAGTAAGTTAAATATGTACTCGTAGAACTCCTAGTTAAGATTTTTTGTTGCAAGCAGTTGATTATTTGTAAATAGGAGGCCGTCGACTAGAATATATACAAATATTTATGTTCTGTGTTTCACGTAAACACAATGTATGCACTTAATCTGAAATTATTGGCATGTTATTAAATTTTACTTCCCGATTATTTGTATCATTTGTTTTGTTTCTGTTAATTATTGGTTAACGTATTGTATATAAATTAATAATTTAAAGGTATAAATATTATATTTATAGATATTTGATCATCTCATCAAACACCATCACGAGGGATTGCGCATGAATGGTTATCATGATTTCTATCGTTCGACCGCAGTTCATAAATCGGTATCATTTTATATTGTTTCACTGTGGAATACTGTTATTTTAGCTTTCCAAGCTTTGATGCAGCACTACTATCAAGAGCACTTTTTCGAGAAGTGTGTCGAAAATTTTTTCTCACCCATCGTTTACATAACATTATTCGCGTGCCTAGAAACTCTTATTTTGGGCATTGTTCATGGATCGTATATAAGTAAGTGTTTCGGAAATATTTTGCGTTTTGATTAGAAGCTCTGATTTTATTGTATAAATTTTCAGTTCGAGTTGTTCAATTTAATAAAACACAACAGCTTCCGGATGCGTTACGCGGTAATCACTGTGTAACGGGCTCAGTAGGATTAACACAACGTGGTGCCGATGTCGATGAACTATTGGAGAAGCAGGCTGATTTGATAGCCTACTTAAAGGATCACAATTTAAAATTAAATCAAAAATTGATGCAATTGAATTCGCAAATAAGACATCCTTCTATCATAACAAATTAAAAATACCAAAAACGCGAAAAAATTCAATTTAATTTTGGTTTGGTGGGTCAGATATATTTTATTATTTTAGGAATGTGTCGTATACGTGCTACCTTTTATGTTAAGAATTTTTATGAAAAGACAAGAAAGGTATAAAATTAATCTAAATGATATGAAAAATATTTAAATTTGGTTAAAAGATTTTTTTTTTGTTTAAAATACAATGTTTTTTGCAGTACTTTATTTTTAATCTAAAATAGTTTTTTTTATAGATAAAAGAAAACATTAGAATAGGACTTCTTTTTTATATAATTGAAATTGTGATTGAATTATTATTATATTGGAATATTGTTTTTTTTTCGTATGAATAAAGCTTTAGGTAGTATTTTATATTTGTTTTTATAATAGATCAACCTCCATGGTCATAAGATGACGGTGTTGCACTACGCAATTGTTAATCGGTTATCATCAAAGGGTATGCAACAGATTTAACGCGAAGTTGAAGCATGGACAACAAAATTAGAATAGTCAAACTAGAATTAAATGCTATGTTCATACTTTTTAATCATTTAGATAACTATATTAACTAACTCTAACTGTAAATTGTAAAGACTTCATATAGAAATTTAAGCGAGACCAAATTTTTTATTAAAATCGTTTGAAATTTCTAATTTCTTACTAAATTTAATTTCCAAAATTTTTTTAAATACATTATTTATGTATCACACTTTGAAGAAAAGCTTTTAATAAGCTTTCAAACGAATGTAATATAAAATTTTAATCACTGATCTAAAAGATATAGCAGTTTCACATTCCAAACAGAATGTTATAAAAAAACGATTTGGAAGAAATGGAATAGATTCTGGACAGTCATTTTTTTATTTGTTTAATAATAGCTGTATTTCATTGGAAAATAAAATAATCTAGGCCAGTTTTGAATTTAGCTTTGCTTGCTTATGAATTTATCGTACCAAAAAGAAATTATTCATCATAGTTGGTTGTTTTCTCTGGTAGTAATTGTAACTTGAATTCGATTTATTTAAATATTTTTTTTTTTTTTAAATTTACATAAATTCAACGCAAATTTAGTTACTACTGATAAAAAAGGCCTGATGATTAATAATTTCTTTTTGGTACGATAAATTCATAAGCAAGCAAACCTAAACTCAAAACTGGCCTCGATTACTTTATTTCCAATGAAATACAGCTAATAATTAACTAAATTAATAAATTTTATTTTATTTTTTTACCACAACCAGAATCCACTTAAATATAAGTCGTGCTAGCTCCACACATATGAAATAAACAATTACTAATATCAAATAACTCCCGATTCCGACTATTTTTCAATATGATTTCTGGGTGTATGTGTGATTCTAGATGGCTTTGATGTATTTGCAAGAGTTGATGTTTCTAGAGATTGCATTTTTTGAGTTATTAAGGATATAAAATAATTAAAATTTTCGTTTTGACGTTTAATGTTATCTTGTTCACTTGACGTCAATAGTTTTATCTTCGGTAAAAAAATGTTTAAAGAATACATTCAAGATATTTTAGATAAAGATTATGGTCCTGATGAAGAATTTGTTATTTTAAATGGGGAATGTTTCAATGTCGAAGATTGCGAGTACGTTTATAAATCCGCCCCGGTGGCAAAGTGGTCAGCATGTTTGCTCTAGCGACCGGAGGTCGCGGGTTCGATTGGTCACCCGGTGGTGACAAATGAAAATTTGTCCGAAATGAAAATATGATTATGAAACCTCATTTGAGGCGGCCAAATCCCTTGATGCTTGATGGGATATAGTGCCAGAGAGAGAGGGAGTTTATAAATTATGCCCCTTCAACAGGGCTGTGCAACAGCCGAGGTCTCGGGAGGTGAAGAAACTAGGTAACTCTAAATTTAATAATTGTAAAATTTAACACTAAAAGTTTATATTACCTTCTAGATTAGGAACATGGGACCAATGGGCTGGTCCAGATTCAAACAAATAACTTATGTTATATTCAAATGGGGCTGCTTGTTGAAATGGGCCCAAACGTTTAGCAACTATTTATTTAGAATGCGGTTTAGATACTAAAATTTTAGCCGTTAGTGAACCGAACCGCTGTGAATATGTATACAATGTGCAAACCCCGGTTGCTTACAATGTAAGCGGAATCCCTAGCTCTACCGGATCGTCACACAAAAATAGTCACGACGAATTATAAGTTAAAAACATTGTGATTTCAATTAAAAAGTGTATTAAGTAAATAAACGAATGGAATAAGCATCTTTTGCTATTTAACGTAATAATTATTTTAAAAAAATCATTTTAATTAATTTTGATAACAATAAATATGTTGAAAAATTAAACACGTGTAGTTGTTTTCCTTATAGTAACAATTTATTTTTATTTTGGAAGATCGATTTCGAAAATATAATTTTCATCCTCAGTTCCAATTACAACTATTATCAAGTAAACTATTATCAAGCAAAATAAAAAAAATAAAAAAAATAAAAAATAAAAAATTAAAATAAAAATAAAATAAAAATAAATTGTTACTATAAGGAAAACAACTACACGTGTTTAATTTTTCAATAAATTTTCAAAGTGACAAAAGTTATACAGTGGTGAAAAGTGGCATTAAACCATAATAACACAAACAATAAATATGATTGATAATATTGACCAATATTTAAATTCTATATTTTATAATTTAAATGCTTTCCATTAAGTTCATTTGTAGGAAATATTTTCATTGGATTGTGTTACAACTGTTGGTGCATACGAACATGGTCATTTCCGAGTGACATTTCCAAATTTGTTGTGGTACCACCATATATCGTTCTTGGATTTGAGTCATCTTCTAGTGGAATATCCTTAGGAAATAATCGGCTTCACGAGCCACTTCTCGAACGTCTACGCTTTCTGTTCTCGAGTCTGGCAACATTTCTTCGTGATGTGCGACTCGCTCGGCTAAGCTATCTTATTATTTAAGATTTGCTTGTGATCAGACTGTTAAACCATAAAAATGTTGCATCCCGATAAAAGAAGCAAATATTGTTATGAATAAATTTTGAAAATCATACGGATGTGTAGGTTGCATATCCCAAAACAAACGCGTGTGAAATTTAAAACCATATTTACTATTTAATTATCAAATTTAATTTATTTTTTAATTTTAATTACCTAATTTCCTGCGTATAACCCGCGGGTTATATGAAAAAAAAGTGTTTTTTTTGGAAATTGAGTGGTGCGGGTTATACAATAAGTGCGGGTTATACATCAAGAAAAATTATTTTCATACATTTTCAATTTATTAATTTAATTTTTCTTTACATTTAAAATTACAAGAAATCTTCCGCAGACTCAAAACCAAAGATAGTGTTTTGCCTTTTTTGGGGCTGCACTATGGGGCACATGCTCGATCAGCTAGCTAGTAAGCAATATGCTAGCGCAAAAACTGGCTTCTCAATCAATTTTACCAAGCAAATTTGAATTTGGATTTACTTTTTTTTATAATTTTTGTTGTTGTTTTTTTGCGATTGCACAGTAAACTTTGTGGCTTAGAAAACTATCCAGGAAATTTTTATATTGATTTATTGTGCAATCGCAAAAATAAACAAAAAACGTATAAAAAAATTAATTCAAATTCAAATTTGCTTTGTAAAATTGATTGAGTAGTCAGGTTTTGCGCTAGAATCTTGCTTGCTTGCTAGCTGATCGAGCATGTGCCCCTATATCTATTAACGAAAGGAAAAAGTCAAAACTCGCTCTAACGTAGTGGTTTAGAATAATTGCGGGTTATACAAGGATGCGGGTTATACAAACGTGCGGGTTATACAAAGGATGCGGGTTATACGTGAACATTTTTTTTTTGTTGTTGCAAAAAGTTGATATTTTTAAGATGCGGGTTATACACTAGGTGCGGGTTATACGCAGGAAATTAGGGTAATAAAACGAAATTACCAACACTCTTGAATGCAAAACAAAAATAAAAAAAAACTAAACGGCGGGATAGAGAAATCCGAGATTTTTATCCGTCGTATGAACTCGCGTTAAAAATGCCCAGGGTCCTTATTTCTGTATTCGATACGAATCTGTGGACGGAACGAAACTCCAATTCGATACGAAAATACTTTGGTATTTCTGTATACGAACGTGATATATTTTAATTTTTGTAGTGTAGATATAGGGAAATTTAGTTTTACGTCAAATAGCCTTAATTGACAGTGTAATCAAAATAAATGTCAACTGACATTTAATTTTTGTGTATAAATTTGATTATTTTTCATTAAAAAAATAAATTTGGTAAGTTGATTTAATTAATTTAGAAAGAAATTAATTTAGAAATCGTAAATGGATTCGATAGGATTTTACTTATCAAGTGATGATGAGGGGGATAATTCAGCTGCCATTAGATATCGGCAACTTCGAGATAAATCGAATATTTTTCAAATTCCCGACAACGTAAGTAGATAAACAATTTTTCTGTTAACAAAGACAAGTTAAATGAATCATTTAAGAATTTTGGGTTTATTTCGATTACCAAAAGCTGCAGTGAAATATTTATTGAACGAGCTTGATGATGCTTTACACAAAACGGGAAAGCAACATCAATTCCAAATGTAATTAAGATTGCAGTTATGCTCAGATTTGTAGCTCAGGGTAGTTACCAACAAAGTGTAGGGCAAGATTTTTTAATCCGTATGTCGCAGTCCACTGTATCCGAAATGATGACTGAAGCAATTGAAAATCTGTTATGCGTCAAGTGGATATCATTTCGCCAATCCGATGGCGACAAACAATTGGAGGCAGATTTTGTTTTTTTTTTGCTAAAACCGAATTTCCTGGCGTTATTGACTGCGTTGACGGGGCACATGTGAACATTGTACGCCCAACTGATAATGAGCATCTGTATTTCACTCGGAAAAGCAAGCACAGTGTAAATACAATGACTGCTAATTTTACAGCCCATATGTTCGTGCTCCATAATAGATTAATGCAACATTTTCGTTCAATCTAGGCATGTAACCACTAATGTACATAATGGCGGTTGATGCAAGATACGGGGGAGCTTCACATGACTCGTTAGTTTGGAGTTTAAGTAGTTACCGACATCATTTACAACGACGACACACTGATAATGCTAATTACTGGTTTCTTGGTAAATACAAACTTTTTGCTACAATATTTTATACTTTCTCACTATTATTTTTATTTTCATTATTAGGTGACTCAGGGTATCCCTTACAACCCTGGCTCATAACTCCATTCAGAGCGACCGCCGAAGGAAGCAGGGAATCTTCATTTAATAGTGTCCATTCAAGAACAAGAAATATTGTTGAAAGGTGCGTCGGCTTATCAAAAGATCGGTTTCGGTGTCTACTGAGTGCCCGTGAATTACATTATACTCCGAAAAAAGCGGCTCAGATAATCAACGTGTGCCCCATGCTCCACAATATGTGCCTGTATTATAATGTTAATGACTTAGAAAATGACATAACAGTAGATGCAGATTCTCATGTTGAAAATTATCAAGACTTAAACGAACCTGATAATACTGTAGCAAGGAGAATACGGCAAAACATTTTAAATTCAATAATATAAATTTTTATTTAAATTCATTTCATATCAGACTTCAATTTCAAAATAAAATTATTTATAAAATATATTCCTATTTGATTATGTTTTCATTATTAGTGTATCGCAGATTTTAATCACATTTTGGTTGCGTATTTACTTCTAAATGAAAAATGTTTATTATTTACATATAACTTATAATTCGGCTAGCTGCCTCTTCAAATATTCAATTCTTGAATATCTAATTTACGCTTTTTTATTTCAAGATCATCTAATTTCAATTTATGTTTATCCAAACTGCTTCTTTCTCTTAATTTAATTTCCCTTTCTTTCAAATCAAGTTCCCGCTCTTTCAATTTTATTTCACGTTTCTTTAATTCGATTGATTTTTCTTCTTATCGAACTAGTTGCTTCAATGACTTGCTTGAGTCAGCTACGGTATTGGCGAGGGACTCTAATTTGTTGGAAATATTTTGATGAAACGCCTCTCTTACAATTTGATTTGTGCCGCTAATAAATTGTCCTTAGAGTTTCTTATTGTTCTGGAAGTGGGCGCCTCTATATTGCTGCCAGAATCGTCGATGTTTTCATCTTGAACATTTTTGCCTATTGTTAAAGTTGGAAGTGAATCAATGTTAGTATTTGGCAGATCCAAGTTGCTGTCACCAAGATCCCGAGTACCAGCAGTTCCTTCAATGGCTCTACTTAAATGTATGAGCCTGATTACAGCAAACGTAAAAATTTTTGACTTGCCTCGCCCCGTTTCGGACATGCTTATTTTAGTCTGAAATCTCTTTTTAATATTAAATTTGAAGTCCGATCACACTTTTTTCCAGAGGTCTGGACTTCGATTTGGTGGTCCATGGGAGTTTAGCCGATTGCTAATTTCACTCCATAATGCTTTGGATGAATTGCGGGAATCGGCGGTCGCATTATAACCTTTGGCTAATGCGGGATGCTCCTCCATAAAAGCAACAATTCAAACTGTTTAACAGTAGTAATTTTTGCCCTAAAATACATACACAATAATAATAAAACATAAATACGTATATTGACCGTGTAGATTAATAAATTACACATTGAATGTAACCAATTCTTGAATTAAATCTATATAATAATCTAAAACATATTTTTGTTTGTACGATTTTAAATTATTTTCTAGGATTTTTAGGGTATTTTTGGTTTAAAAATAATATTACAAATAAATATATTATTTTCATAAAAGTATAAAAACGAATTTTACGTACATTGCGATTTTTGTTGTTACGTATATGGTGTCGTTAACTAAAATGGCATTGAACATATATTCGTTCATGAACGAACAAAATTTGCTCGAATTCGTACTGCCCGATAAGGGAAATTTTGTAACGTAGCATTCTTGCTGGGATTCGTATAGAAACTGTACGTACTCGTATACGAAAATATTAATCTGACGAATTCGTCCATGGGCGGTATGTTGTACCATCACTTCGAATCGAAATTCGAAAAAAGTCGAATGGCGGTATGTTGTATCATTTTCGAAAAGCAAAAAAGATACAACTTTCACTTTTTCGATTCGACTTTTTTCGAATTCGATTCGAAGTGATGGTACAACATACCGCCCCATATTTTGTACGTATTCGTGTACAGAAATAGGCCCGCAGATAATTCATTGTATAACATTTTCACCTATAAAATTTCCCTAACCACAGCCCATAACAACTTGAACTATTGTTGAACAGATGCTATTTAGAATAACTTATATCCATAAAATTAATGTTGAAATTTAAATGGGAACGGTAGTTATGGGCCCTCAAAGTCTAAATATGTAAATTCATAATATTATGTTAAGTTTTGACATTTATTTATCGTAACCGTTATAAATTTTATCTTGGAGTGCAATTAGGGAATGCGAATATTGTAAAAAGGCAAGGTAAATTATCGTTTACACGTTTACAAATTATCTTACTGCTTAGAGAATTAGGGCACGGTAGCCCTGAAAAATATAATTTAGACAAAAATGGTATGAAAATATTTTTCACCCTTTCCCAGAGAAAGCCAGAATAGTGCCACTGGTGGTAAAGATTAAAACTAAAGGTAGAATATATTATTATTCTCTTTGTGTCAGTTAGTTTAGGGGAACTATTAAACATGTTCCCTAAAACGAAATTTGTTTTTTCGTTTGGTTAATGCTTTAAGTGCTTTGACTACCTAAATAAGTGCTTCGAATTTACACCAACCAAAATTGCCCATTTACACGGTTTAACTTATATTTGAAAATTTATTTATTTAATTTTTAACAGCTATCATTTTAATTGTAAGTATTGTCATTCTATGGCGATATGTCGTGTGTTGGGTTGGTTTTTCAATACACTAGGCGTTGATCGTCTATAGCACTGATACGTGATTTATAGTTCAAAGTTGTAACTATGTCGAAACTGCCAACCTTCAAGTGATAACACCTCGGCAACGAAAACAAATCCATTAGATACTAAAGCGAGTGGAACGCATCATATATTGGAACAACATGTTACCAATGGCAACGGAGGACTATACCCCAAGGGGCAGCCGTATTACTAACAATAATCCAACAGATTAGGGTGGGAGGAGCAACTGTTGCTATACTTTATAAACATTTAATCCCAAGATAAGTTGCGGGATAATAACACCCGAATGAGTGTTCAAAAAATTTTTACGGGTGGTATTTCTTCGAAGGTATAAATTCTACTAGAGCGGCTAGTATTAAATAATATGTTGGAGGCGCTTGGAAGGTTCATACTTAAAAGAAAATGTAAAAAAGGACTATTTTAAATGTTTTATAGCAAACTAGGAAAACGATTCATAATTGAAGCAGATTTGAATGAAACATTTCTCACTGGGGCTAAACTAACAACCACCAAAAATGTAGCGCTTCTCAAAACTACCATTATATACAGATGCGACGCATTATCAACTGGAAACTCCACTAAATGGTTAACTGATCGAAATAGATTACCTGATTTGAATGATTTCCTTACGTTTCGAAAGTCAGGACTTAAAATTCAGCAATTCCCAGATATTCCCGACAAAGTGAAAAAATCATTCAATAAGAAAACAATCCAACTCTAATAATCAGCACACCACCTGGGAATATTTTATGAAGTTTTTAGAAGAAAAGTACACTAGGTTTTTAACTTAGTGCCGTTGTAACATGCTCAGCAATTAGGGAACGAACTTCATAAATTTTTACATGCGGCATATGATAATCTGCTTGGAAAAATACAACCGAATTGGAAAAGAATGCTTAATGGGAAAAATCACTTGGCTTAGAAAAATTGGAGAATTGTAGCATAAAGCATTAGCCACAAGGAAATTAAAAATTAATCAATCAGTAACTATCTACGAAATTTTACTAATTATAGTAATTTTGAAAATTTCTTTTGGCGAGCAACTTATAGGCTCAAACGTAACACAAATGTTTACAACAAGTGGAAGTTAGGCTGAAGTGGAAATAATGAATACGAAATATTTGAATATATGCCGATCACCTCGAAAAAATATTCCAACCACACGATGAACGATTATTACGTTCATTTGCTATAGTTAGGAGTATTTCTTAACCCACGAAATGAGGAAAATTTCCTGGTTACGATCTCATTATTGCCGAAAATCTAAAAAAACTGTAAAGGATAGCTTTAGTAAAACTCACCCATCTTGTAAATGTACTGCGTAAGTGCGTACCCAGTTTGTGGTGGTAACCGAAGTAATTGTGATTCCTAAGAATGGGAAACCACTAGACCACTACACATAATACCGTCTTATAGGTCAATTCCGTTGTTGCCAATTATGTCAAATCTTTTAGGAAACCTACTGGTAAAAAATATTAATTCGATAATCGAGAGAAAGAATCTAATCCCAAATCATGAGTTTGGGGTTTGTAATCAATCATAAAATTTTATAAGGCGATATAATATACTGGATTATGTATTGGGACTAGTTTTACTCCTATGATATACCAATGATCTTCCTCCATTAGAAAACAACACTGTAACAGCAACTTGAAGTTACAATCAGAAAAATTTCACCCTATGTAGATAAAACAGCTTTTACTTTATAAGTAAATATTGAAACCTATCTGAACTTACGGTATTCTGCTTTATGGATATACTAAACAGAGCGACTTAGATATCATCCGAAGATTTCAGAGCAAAGTATTAAGGGGTATAGTTAGTGCACCCAGATACATCAGCAATAAATGCACAAATAGAGAAAGGCTTCCAATACACGCTAATAGTGTCACATTTTCTGCGGTGCTTCAGTTTATGTCCTTTTTTCTGAATCCTTGCTGTCGCAGTTCATTACTAATCTTGCTGTGGCCTTAACATTTTTAAGAGGGATGAGTCTGTTTTTAATTATGGGAGGGGGGGGTATGCATGTTCTTACTCCCGTTTTTCATTTATGCTGTGTGCCTGACGCCTATTTTTTTCTAAATTTCCGATTACCTTTTGATAGTAAGTTTCTACAAGTTGATCATAGATGGTACAAAACAAAATGCGGCTGAAATTTAATTAAAATTTACTAAATAGATTAAAATTTATCAATATACATAATATTTCTTCTAATCATCGCTTGATAAATCTGATTAGTTTTTAGATTACAACTAAATATCAGGCATATTTTGTTACATGAACATTAGTCATCTATCAATAAATGGTATAAACTAACCGTCAATTTACTTAATCGGGGATTTAGTTACAAAATCGGTGTCAGGCAGTATTGGATTTTACTTTTTACACTTCTTTGCCAATGGCTTCCAAAACAGAAGCGTTGAAAATTTAACCGCCGCAAAATACCTAAACCAGTGCCAAAAGTTGAGTTGTCAAATATATAGAAGGAGAATATCATTTATCAAATATCATCATTGGACCTTAGAACCCTGACAGGCCTTCGACCGGCGAAGTACTTCTAAGAGTAGAAACCTTATTAAGAACACTTAAACACATCAAGTAATAAGTCTATAAAGTGACAAGCTCCAACATAATATAAAAAAAATCCCGGAAAATTTACCAAACTTTGAAAGGCGAAGTTACCTGAGACTTTCGCTAACCATAGAGCATTTACAACTTTTCTTTTGTCAATTGTAAACCCTGCGGTAAAATTTGACTCGAGATAAACATATTTTAGTTCAAAGGAGAATAAACGAAATTTATAAAGGGGAAGTTAGTTTATCAAATGAAATGTTTTGGTTGATTAGTTTTTTAATTTCAATTCTCTCAGTCAAACTTGTCCGGAAATATTTGACGCCTTCAACCCGCCATTAATCCAATCACAGACCTTGATGGCACTGACAATGACATTACTGAGGCAATAATAGAGCGCTAGGAATAACCCCAATGAAATCATGACCTTTCAGTCAAGAGGGGAGAAATTCATCAATAGCTTAACAGGACCAAGCGAATAAACAATGACCTACTGGGCTCCTCTCACTAAACCTCACAGCGCTAAGGAGCAGTAAAATAAATAACTGGTGAAATTTAAGACTGTAACACGAGCTCATATTTTCTTCAAACAAAAGCCTATGAAACCGTAGTTATGGAGTTAATTTGACTGTTGAAGAAACCTGTTGGTGTATTACTAGTTGCGTAGCCTAAATAGCTACTATATATTATACTTTACGTAGCCTAAATAGTTTGATGGCATGTATTTTACCGCAGAAAAATTTCCAGGCGTTGGTTCAGGCGCTTGATAGATTATATTTGTAAGTTATTATTTAGCGTCTTACTTTGGGAATTTTACAACAACAATGCCATACATTTCATTCCAACCAGAATAGTTTCATTCCAAGTTTTTGTTGGAATAGGAATAAAATTATTCTACGCTAAGTTAAGCTATTGCCCACTAGAGCAACTTTTTCGAAAATTTTTGTTTTATGGGTTGGCGTCTTGACAAGAAAAGTCAATTTTAAATTTGTCAACAATAAAAAAAATTAGATTTTTTTTTTGTTATCGCATAAAGGACCAAACGATATAAATGAACGATACAAAAAATTAACTCCGATGCTAAATTAATCTGAAAAATAAGACACATTTACGACGAAAACGCATTTTATATTTTCATAAATATTTGTTATGACATAAAAGTAAAACGCATGCTTCGTTTGATTTTATTAGATTTTTGTACCAACCGATAAAAATATAAAAAAAATCGCTTGGCTCTTACTTTGGGCACAAATTTCATTCCTACTTGAATAGGAATAAAATTTTCCCAAAGTAAGACCACAATTATATTATTATTTGCTTATAGCAAGCGCAATCTGTAGAAGCTTTTGTTTTCCTAGCCTTTTTGAAAAGCGTCTTGCATTGGCTTTGTAATTTCTTCGACCATCAGAGTAATCAAGCTTAATAAACACATTTTATTAAACACTTGTTTTTTATTTCGCAAAATTATATTTTTGAATATTTTAATTAAAAAATTTGTTCAAAAAGTTTAAAAAATCACTCGATCGATTTCGACTTGTTAGGTCATCATCAGGAGTATCTGCTGATTTTTCAAATAGCGTAAAAAGAGTAGTCAAGGTTTTCTCAATGGTCTTCTAAGAGGATACGAACCTAAAGTAGCTTTATTAAAAGCATATCGGACTGATACAGAGTATCATCAAGGACTTTTATAGATACAGAAATTTTGAAGCCAATACCACTAGTAAATTCCCTAGATTGGTTCTAAAAGTATCCCAATCATTTGGTGGATTTTGTGTCCAAATCGTGGGGATGAATAGCTATCGTTGATGCGTTGGCTAATATCTTCTTGACAACATCTTCGATGTTATCATGGTTGATGTATATATTGTTTCGTGTTCAGTCTCACGTTTGTCTTTCTGATGTTAATGTGAGACGTCCCGTGCCGCTGATAACTTCTAAATTTTCTGCTGCATGCCCGTGTGTTTGCGCGATATCAAACATAATCGTCTGCGTGGTCCAGATCATTTAATTAATTTATAGGTGTTTTAGTATTTGTTCCACTGCTTCTCCTTGTATTGAACTTTATTTGCAGCATCCCTGTATAATTCTTTGATGAGTTTAATTTTTTCTTGCGAATGTCTATTTTGCAGAGTGGCTGCTGCTACATTGCGGCGATTCTAATTGAAAGATTTATTAGCCCGATATTTTGTTAGATCAATTCAAAATACCTCAGAACAGAAATCAAATTAACTCAAACAGTTTGAGGAATTGTTGTCATCTCTTTAGGCTTAAAAAACATTTTGTCTCCTGTTAACATTTGACCAACTAAAATGTGATGTAAGATGTTCAGGATTTTCTCACATCCTCACAATCCGTTTATACCAATTGTTTAGTCGTGATCCATTTGTATGTAACAATAGTTTTCCAATTACCTTCTGCCTCTAATAGTATTTAATGTTATTTTGAATCAACCAAGGCAATCCGTTACGCAACAAATTGTAGTTATTAATTTTATTGCCGCGCCGTTATAAATTGTACTGTGTACATAAACACAATTTTGATGAATTAACGGACATTAGTCGAAATACAAACTCGTTTCAAAATTAATCCGCCAGATAGAGTTGCAATCAGCAAAAAGTTTTTTGTGTTCAACGCCAGATGTACATCACAAAATATTTCCCATTTTTATTTACGTGAAAACTAAGGGGTAATGGTTTTCTGCCTAATATCTCACAGGATAATAAAAAGGGGATTTATAAAAATTCATTCATACGCGATTCTTTTTTATTTGTGCTAGGGGTTTCATGTATCATAAATAAGTAGTACAAAATTGATTTTAGTCGTGATGCAAAAACAAAACAAACTTTGACAAACAACGCATCTTATAATTTTATCTTTAGTTAAAAACTATTCTAATTGTGTGCAACATAATTAGTTTTATTATGGTGGTCAATTAAAATTTAATTGGAATATTATAATGTGCTAATAACTAATATAAAGTTTATAAGTATTAATAAAACGATTGGGTGTAAAGAAAAAGTGCCTAACCAAACAAAAAAAAAAAACAATTGCAGTGTTTTTATATTAATGAATCACGCGAATAAATGCTCGTCTGAAAATTTAAAATCAACTCATCTGAATAACGTGGCTATGTCGAATTTGGAAAAAAGTTCGTCGGAATCGAATATTTTTGTATTTGACAAGGACATATCGCAGCTGAGGTTTTCAAAACCAAATGTCAATAAAATTTCAGGCATTGCCCTTGAATTGGAATTGTGCAAGAAACTGAAACGAAATTCAAGATCGGAAGAAAGTTTGATATTCGAACGTAATGAGATTAATTTTCGTCAACAACTTAATGCCGCTGTTAATAAACAGGTAAATTTAAAATATATAATTAAAACAATAACTAAGGTGACAAAAAATATCAAGAATAGTTTTTTTAATACGAGTATGTAGGTCGTTTGGAAAGTAAAAATTATATATACTCTTGTACGTTTTGGGTGTATACAGAAAGCACGTGCTTGCATCTGTGACTCACTTTTTTATTGCTCCCGTGTGGAAATATTGATTTTTCAATTAAATATTTACAAGTTAGTATTACTTTACAATAGGTCATTAAAAGTAATTTAAACTGCTGTGTCAACTAAATATTTAATGAATTTATAAACACGTTGAGTTAGAATTGGGCCCGAACACTTACTTATCTTATATCCAACGTTTATTAATTACGTAGTAATTATATTTTGATTGTTCGATTGTCAAAATGTAAATTTGTCGGGACAACTGTTAAATATTCTTCTAACACCAAACTTATTTGTTCATATCGACTAGACACAATTGTGACGTCTTTTGTGACAATTTGCAATTAACTATCTTCAATTATTTTCGATTAACTGACGTTCGATCATTTGATTGATTACATTTAAGAAGTCTAAAATTATATTGAGTATGTACAGTTCTAGTCTAAAGTCATGGTCTATAGTGAGATAATGAGTAACTATTTATTGTCCTATCGCATCAAAAAAAGAGGTTAAAACCGAACCAGTCACCATATGAGCTTAAGTTGTGGACTAATTGGACCATTTCTGTCTGAATTTTGACCAGTTACAAATTAAGAGTTTGTCGTTATAACAACAACAAAGAAATCCTAAAATTAATAAAAAAGCTTTATCGCAAACTATTCTAACGAATATTAAATAATTAAAGTAGGATCATACAAGAAGTCATTGGGTCCGAAATCAGGACTATATACAAGGCTGTTGCCGATTAATTCGGTGTTTTGACCGCTCAAATATTCAATTGTTTGTGTCGATGTGTGAGAGCTGGCATTTGCGTGGTGGAGAATGGACCGTAATCTAAAGTACGAATCTTTCAGGATTTTAGAAAAGTTAAATCTCTCTAGGTACAAGCAAAATATTTAAAGGGAAGAGTTTTAAATCGGTTTGAATAGTTAAGAAAATTGCAATATTAGTATCCCTATATATAGTAGTCAATTATGTTTAAATTTTTAAACTTATACCTCCAAAAAAATTACTGTTATTGGAAATTTTTAACAAATTATATTGTCAGCCCTGAATATAACATAGGTAATTATACCGAGTGTCCCTGGTATAATTATACTAACACTTGGGTGCATAAAAATCGCACATTGCTCAATTTTCCACAAAAGTTCAAAAATATCAAAAAAATCCAATATTTGTTTAATTTTTTTAATGCAGATTCAAAGTTTATTTCAATACCTATCTAGTGGGTAAACATCTGAAGTACACGTTTTTGTGAATTTGTCAGCTAAAAATTAGGGGTAAAAATCGAATTAAAACGTGGAAATAAACAAAAAAAAAACAGTTTTATTAATAAGAAGTATTCCCTCGCCTGGCTCGAATGACAGCTTCCATTCGATGCTGCGTTGATTTTACCAAAGTCTTCACAAAATCTTGAGGTGTCGCTTCCCATTCCTCTACGATCACCTGTTGCAGCTCCTGGAGATTCGTTGGAGTAACATCTCTGGCTCGAACCCTTCTTTTCAACTCGTCCCATAAATGTTCAATGGGATTGAGGTCCGGGCTTCGAGCTGGCCACTCCATAACAGGCCCATCCACTTCTTGATGGTAGTGGTATATTACACCAGCCGTATGCGGTCTCGCATTATCCTGCATAAACAGAAAATTTTCAGAAATAAACCCGGCAAAAGTACTCCTCGAGTACTTCCTCAATGTACCGTTGAGAATTCATTCGTCTTGATCGACAGCCAGTATTGGGATTGGCTCGTGTGATGAATATAAGATCTGTCTTCGCCTCTAAAGATATGCCTCCCCAGAACATGCAAGATCCACCGCAAGGCACGTTCTTCAATGCAACATTGTGCATATCGCTCTCCTTGTCTTCTGTATACTCTTCCGCGTCCATCGGTGCCATATAAACACATCCTGCACTCGTCAGAGAACAGGACTGTTCTCCATTCTTCTTCTGTCCAATTCAAATGCTCTCGAGCGAACTCACGACGGGCTCGTCGAAATTGAACCGAATGCGTTCAATTTAGGCCCGTTTGCTAGTCTGTGTGCAGTCAGATTAACTTATCGAAGTCGTCTTCTAACTCTCCACGGACTGACTTTGACTTCACGAACTTCTTGGAGCCGCCGTCTCAGTTCAACCGCATTCATACGGCGATTTCGCAACGAAGTTGTTACAAGAAAGCGGTCATCACGCTGTGCTGTAGCACGAGGTCGGCCAGATCCTTCTCGCCGTCTGAAGCCACCAGTTTCCTGATATCTCTACCACACTCGACGAGCAGATAATTGGCTCAAATTTAGTGGAAGAGCCACCATTTTTTGAATACGAATCCGTGCAATTGTAATACGAATTCGTACCTACTTGATACGTTCACAAATTTCCCTTATTTGACAATACGAATTCGAACAATTTTTGTACGTTCATGAACGAATTTTTGTACGATGAATGTTTAGTTAACGACTCCATAGAAAAATCAAAAATTTCTTTCAAAATCAAAGAAAATCTTTTATTTTAAAACGTAAACATGGCCTTATAATTTGTTTACGCCAATTTAAATGAGAGTATGTACATATATGAAATTAAATAAATACATATATGAAATTTTCGTAGTCAGGGTATTTAGCACGTACTGTCGTACTACAGTTGATGACCGAATATAGAACGGGGTAAGAGCACTGTTAAAAAGCCCGAGACCATAATCCAAAAATGATATTGAAATACATATTTAATAACACAATTAATTTATATTTAAAACCAAAACCTAACCAGTTATTAATTTATATTTAAAACCATTATAAAACCAAATATAATGGGGCACTATCACACAACAAGAAATTATTTGGTGGTAGAATTTTATATTCCATCCATTTGTCGGCCACACAAAACTACAAAATATTTTGCTTCCACAAAACTCTAATTTTATTTCACTATTTGCTTTTATTTATATGTATTACAACTTAAAAGAATCTCCAAATCAAAAGTGATGCTTATTTGAAAACCTAGAAGAAAAATAATATTATTACGTACATCCATTTCAAGTACAAACCAAAACGTCAAAACTCAAAATAGTGTCCAAGTCGTACAATTTTATTGCAGGTAAAACGATTTAAAATAAATTTCCCTTATAGCAAGGACACACACCAAACAATTACGTACGATCGTATTCAGAAATACCAAAGTATTTTCGTAACGGATATCATTTTCGTACCGAATACATTTTCGTATCGTATTCAGAAATAGGGCCCCAGGCTAAGCGTCGATATGCGAATGATCACAATTTCCAGCGAGATATTTCATGGCATGCTATATTGTATTGATCTTGTTGAATTATTTTTAGAATTTAATTCGAAAGCCTGCTATATGCATTAAAAAAATTAAACAAATATTGGATTTTTTTAAAATATTTTTCAACTTTTGTGGAAAATTGAACAATGTGCGATTTTTTTGCACCCAAGTGTATGTTATATTCATTCCGTTTTGGGTTCAAATAAGTTTTTTAGGTTGTTAATAATTTTTGACATCCTTGGTGCTCTGCTGGCGAGATCTGACCACTGAATTGCGTAAGTGGTTCTTTAAGAAACAAAAGTTGATAACTTATAAAGGCAATGAATAGACTCATTCTCTGGTGAAGTGGACGTTTCTTGGAGAATGTGTTAGATAAATCAGGGTTATCTGTGTATGGTTAAAATAATTCCATTACCTTTAAAATCTTTGAAAAAGCTGCATATCGGGCCCAATATTGATATTTCCTGTAACAAGCTGCTACGTAACTATTATAGTCGCGAGATAGTGAAGGTCCTACTATAAAATTAGTCACTTAAAAATTATTACTCACAAATTTCACAAATAAACGTTTTCTTATAGTAAAGTAATTAGTTTAACAAACACAAGCAAAATAATGAGGTCAATTGATAAGAAGTACACTTCACGCTAAAAAAGATGTGCAAATCTCTAAATTTTCAACCTTTTTAAAAAAATGCACTATTGACGTAATCTTTTTTGCATATTTTCAAAATATTTGGCAAAACTACTGTAATTTTCAGCCGTACCGATCAGTTACATATCTTGCGAAAAATATCGTTATAAAATCAAGCTTCAATAGTTTTGAGAGAGCCACTCTGTACTCGTATAATGGTGTCTGCATGCAAACTAGTTATAGTTGTTGTATCGAAACTCAATCATCAACAGCCTTCTAGTATGTCACGCTGCTCTATACCATGTGTAATCATAATCATAGTAGAACTTCCAGCCAATTGCTTTTATCATAGACACGGTTTGTCGGTTTTCAAAAATCGGTTGCAAAAAACCGTTAATTTATTGAAGTAAAATTCGAGACCATTAATTAGAACCGTTTTTATGCCCCTGTAAGTAAATGCTGGGCACCATAAACTTATAATTGGTCCATGTGTTCCAGCGTGGAGACGAGGACAGTTGTGCGTTCTAATTAAACTGAATACAAAATAGCTCAAATACTGATATTTTCGAAATAAAACCTCAAAACAATGTACATCATGCTTCACTGAGAGAAATTATAACCCACAGAGATATATTTTCATATATTTTTATATATAAATATATCTCGTTTCGGGACAAGAATATTTTATATCTGTAAAAAGAATATTATATATCTGTAAAAACGAAAAATATATCTAATTTTTTATAACGTTAAGAAACATAAACATATCTCTCTTAGCTCGGTATATACTCCTCAAAGTTAAAACAAATACCATATCATAAAAAAGGACCTTTTTTATGACTATTCCATAAATATGCACTTATAAAACAGATAAAAATATTTCTAATGTAAGAATTTGAATACCCCATTGCAATAAAATTCACAAGATATGCGATTATACTATTTGAGATATATTTTTTATTGAACTTGGTTAATTTTAATACACATGCTTCTATATTTATTTCCAAATCGGTCAAATGTTGCAAATGGAAAATAATTTTTTTTTCACTATAGTGAATATGTTATCCGTTATATAAAGCAGCGCTGTTACTCAAAAAGGATTGACTTATCTTATTTATATAGTCCGTGCACTTTAAGTACACTGCAAATTTCTAAATTGTTTTAAATAAAAAGTACTGCTTTCCTTTTAATAATTTGATAAAATTCCGTAGGAATAAAAAATCCATAACAAAAAAAAAACGCATAGTCGATTTATGTAAAAATGTGACTACTTATAAATGTTTAGCAAGTGTTTTAATTAAAATGCAAACACTATGTACCTACAAATTTTGATAAATGTTCAAAACTTCAATTAAAAACAGAAGGATTTAAAATTTTCTTTCCACATACCAAAGATCAGCATATGCTCTAAATATTGCTAACTTGTAATTATTATTATATAATAAAAACAAGTCACTCGAATTGCATTTATCCTCTCCCGGTGGTGTTGCAATCTGGTGGATGATAACGAGAACCAATTTCAGTTTGCTTGTATGCCCCATTTCATAAAAATTGTATACCTCACCTACTAGGTACTCGTAATTTATTAATTTTTCGTAATTTATTAATTAATTCATTGATAGTTCGCGGTTTGGCACTCTTATTATCAAACCCATACATTCCAGTACAAAAATCGTATGTCAAATTGCATTTATCCTCTCGTGAAGGCGTTGCAATCTGGTGGATGCTAACGAGAACCAATTTAAGTTTGCTCGCCTGATAGTTCGCGGTTTTTGCAAATTTTCCTATTATTAATTGTTAATAGGTTATGTTGCACTGCCAATATTAAACATAAAACAACAGTACAACAATTTTTCAGAAACAAAATTATTATATCGGTAGATGTCTCTAACGCTAATAATTAGTTTTTAATAGTTTAAGTTGTAACGACGAAAAATGATATAAACAAATATTTTACTAAGTTCACGACTGTAAATTATATTGTTGGTTAAAATAAGTTTTTTTAATTGTTTATTATATGTTATATATTTATTATTTATCTGACGGCAAAAAAATTAAACTTGTTGAGTACATATTTTTGTATGTTAATTTTTGTTTCTATAAAGTACGCCGTGCTAAAAGTTCATGGAAAAAACCCTCAATGAGTTTTTTTAATGCACTAGATGTCATATTTCCAACTATAACAGTCGTCAATTATTTTAGGTATTTTAACGTTTTTAATTCTGTCGATTTGTGCTTCCATCTATTAGAAAAAACTCAGTATCTCGACGTTAGTGACAACCGGTGACAATTTTTGGCACTAATATATGTAAAAAGGGTAAACTGACGTTTTTCGAGAAACATGATCTATTGTAAAAGTAAAGTGTCTCGCCGATTTTTTATTAATGTACGATTCATTGGAAGGTTGTTTAAATCTGTCCATGTTAAGCAAAATGCTTATTTTAGTATTATGTCCGGTGGTCCACTTTTATTATTTAGACTAAATATAAAATTACTAACAATTTTGGTTATTTATGCTTCAGTTTCGATATTGATATTCACCTCGTCCAGCCAAGTATCACACTTCTTATTTATCGGAAGATTCTGGGAGGGAAAAGTCTAAGCACTAATCTCGATTTTTTATTGTCACATTTAGAAAATTTTCATTTAGTCGCGTTTGGATGAAAATGTTGTCAGAAATAAGAAATCGTTTGGGAAATGTTTTCAGTTTTCATTTAATATTTGAGACCATTTTCTTGTACCTATTACTGAACGAAAAATCACAACTTTGATGGATCCGCTATTTTTACAATATTAAGATTTTCAATTCGAAATTTATTTATATTTGCGAGAAATATTACATTTGGGATTAAAAATACTAAATTACTAAACACCTAAAATATCGGATTCACTCGAAACGCGATATTTCAATTTACGATATTTCAAAACGCGATATGGTACAAAATGCGATATTTCAAAACGCGATATGGTACAGAATATGCGTTGCGACGCGGTGGGAGCGCAGCGACGATCGAGATACCGATCCTATATACTATCGTTCCTATCGATTTTTTAGTTCCTATAAACTGAAATTAAATTTCCCCTTCACCCGCCTGATATAACTCGATCCTAAACTCCCGTTTTGTACCATATCCCGTTTTGTACCATGTCGCGTTTTGAAATATCGTGTTTTGAAGTATCGCGTTTTGAAATATCGCATTTTGAAATATCGCGTTTTGTACCGTATCGCGTTTTGAAATATCGCGTTTTGATAATTCTCGTTTTAAAATATCGCGTTTCAAATGGGACCCCTAAAATATTTACCGAAGCCGTTCACTATGGCACCTTTCAAAACAGGATGTAATAAAACAGGACATCACAAAACAGTACATGGTACGGAACAGGACCGATAAAAACAGTACATCACAAAACAGTGCATGGTACATTAAAGTACATGGTACGAAACAGGACCGATAAAAACAGTACATCACAAAACAGTACATGGTACATTAAAGTACATGGTACAAAACAGGACCGATGAAAACAGTACATCACAAAACAGTACATGGTACGCTACAGTACATGGTACGAAACAGGACCGATAAAAACAGTACATCACAAAACAGTACATGGTACACTAAAGTACATTTTACTGAACGTTAAGCTGGAGGATTTTTTCAGCTTGATTTGTTAAATATTTTTTATTGAATAAGTTTAGTAATTAGGATATTATCAAGTGGCTATTTGCCTTCACCTAGAGTAATTAGACAGTATACTATATATTGCTTTAAGTTATAATAAAATATCCCTTCACCTAACAATATATAACATTATTTTTATTTAAATCGCTAATACTTGATCGTTGCAAAATAGATCAAAAATTAACATAAATATATAAATAAATATATCCCTTTTTAACCAAAAAAAAAAATGGATCAATTTATGTCCAAACCACACAAATGTGTGAGTAAAAAACCATAGTATGTAATGGCGTGTTTGATAAAAAATTTCGCTTGATTTGAAGTACAACCAACACAATTGTGTGTATAGTTATAGTGTTTTTTCGGGCGGAAATAAGTTTGACAGGAATGCACAAATGTGTATGTTGGTTCAAAAAACATACAAAAATAAATTTTTGACATGGTACTTTTCCGTACCCACACAACTAGTTATTAAAACTGTAAAATTGACTATCAACTATTTTGTGGTGTTCTCTTTTATTATATACTGTTTTGAGATATACTCTTCCGTACCATACTTTAGTGTACCATGTACTGTTTTGTGATGTACTGTTTTAATCGGTCCTGTTCCGTACCATGTACTTTAGTGTACCATGTACTGTTTTGTGATGTACTGTTTTAATTGGTCCTGTTCCGTACTATGTACTCTACTGTACCATGTACTGTTTTGTGATGTACTGTTTTAATCGGTCCTGTTTCGTACCATGTACTGTAGCGTACCATGTACTGTTTTGTGATATCCTGTTTTGTGACATCCTGTTTTAGCACATCCTGTTGTGAAATGTGTCGTTTCGTATGAGACCCAATATTTACCAATCAACCAACAAGCGTTTTCTTATGTTATTTTTCATGATCATTAACTACAACTACATAACTATTTAAAATCTGCCTCAAAAATCCTCATACTTCTAAAAATTACTGAAATTTTCAAACTTAAAAATCACACAATTCTAAAAGAATAATTAGAGTTTAAACTAAAGTGGAAAATGCGTTGCCATGAGTCATTCGATAATCGTTATCATAAAATTTGGTGTTAATATATAAACTTTCGACCCTTTGGACGTTTAAAGGTTATAACAAAAAATAGGCTACAAAGTAGAAACACCGAGGAACTATTCATTTCATCGTGTGAGTATTAAAGTGTCCAATAGACCATTTTCAACAAAAATCAGTTTTAAATGTAGTCCTAATTTGACTATGCTCTGTCAGAATCTCTCATCAGAATTTTCCTATCTATAGTAGTTTCCAAAATATATTTTTATGCTGTTGTCCTAAAGACCACAATTTCATGTTTTTTCTTCGTCTGTTTTAGTTTAATTGTCCTATATATTATCAATGTTTTACCACAAAATAGTACAATTTTATATAGCAAGTTAATAACTAAGTTATGAGTTTTTACTCTTATATGTCCCATATCCCATATATATGGAAATAGGACAAAATATCAGAACAAAAAAAATGACAGTTTTTATTTAAATTTCCTAAATCCATAAAAACTGGGATATAGGAGTATGCGAAAGGTAAAGTTGTTGCTGCAAATACGTAAAAGCACCAAAATGTGACAAAGCCTGTGCGTATAATTGTACAAAATTTTTTGTTGAGTCCACCAGAAAACAAATCCACAGTGAATTTGGGGTATTGTCTGACCTAGAAGAAATAATATTTTATACAAAATATGTTACTATTGTCATACGGTTAATTTTTCCTTTTCAACATGGCAAACAATAGCTAAAAGTATGTCAATCGTTTTTTTAAGCACATTATTCATATTTCAGCAATATACTTTTTTAAAGCAATTTTGACCATAGCACTGATGTACCAAAAAAATCACCGATGTGAAACTGGCCCGAAAAGTATCCCGAAAAAATTGTGTCTTTGCTAAATCAGTAATATTTTCGGGCTGGCCCGACAAATTAAGAAAAACTGCATTACCTTTAATTCGTATTGTGATTTTTTTTACATCAACATTACTACAACAACATTTGATTTTAAAAGCCAACACTAAAACATAGCAAACAAATTTAATGAATTGTAAATTAAAAGCAAAATTAGTCGGTAATAATAATACGAGTAAAATGATATTACGTAAGATTCTGAAAAAAAAATACCTAAATATTTTGCTACGAGGCGGTTTTCATAGTGAATGCTTGAGGTTTCGGCTACGGTCAAGAGTTAGTTTTGGCCATCTGGAATTCAAATAATGTTTCTCCATTACTGTACCAGGCGGAAAGAAGGTTCGTGTCAGTTTCAGTATGTAAAGATTTTCGACAAAAAATTTACTAAGAAATTTTCTTCTTTGGCGGTTGTCACAGGGATTACCTGAAACTTCGGCTACTGTCGAGAATTAGTGTAGGCCATCTGGAATTCAAATAATGTAGCCCCATTACTGTAGCAGGCGGAAAGAAGGTTCGTACCAGTCTCAGTATGTAACGATTTTCAACAAAAAAATTTCGTCTTTGGCGGTTGTCACAGGGATTACCTGAAACTTCGGCTGCTGTCGAGAAGAATTAGTGCAAGCCATCTGGAATTCAAATAATGTGGCCCCATTACTGTACCAGGCGTAAAAAAGGTTCGTGCCACTAAGTATGTAACAATTTTACCAACATAAAACTTACAAAGAAATTTTCGTCTTTGACGGTTGTCACAAAAATTACCTGAATCTTCGGCTACAGTCGAGAAATAGTATAAACAATCTGGGGGGCTATTTGGGAATTCGATTCGATAACGAGAGTACAAGATTCATATTTGATTTGAATGTTATTCGAACGATTCTTATTTAAAATCCAATATGAATCTTGTACTCTCGTTATCGAATCGAATTCCCAAATAGCCCCGCTGGAATTCAAATAATGTAACCTCATTACTATACCAGACAAAAAAACGGTTCGTACCAATATATAAAACGATTTTCAACAACAAATTTACTAAGAAATTTTCTTCTATGGCGGTTGTCACAGGGATTACCTGAAACTTCGATTACTGTTGAGAATTAGTGTAGGCCATCTGGAATTCAAATAATGTAGCCCCATTACTGTACCAGGCGGAAAGAAGGTTCGTACCAGTCTCAGTATGTAAAGATTTTCAACAAAAAATTTACTAAGAAATTTTCTTCTGTGGCGGTTGTCACAGGGATTACCTGAAACTTCGGCTACCGTCGAATATTAGTGAAAATCATCTGGAATTCAAATAATGTAGCCTTATTACTGCACAAGGCGGAAAGAATGTTCGTGTCAGTCTGAGTCTGTAATGATTATCAACAAAAAATTTACTAAGAAATTTTCTTCTATTGCGTTTGTCAGAGGGATTACCTGAAACTTCGGCTACTGCTAAGCACTAGTGTAGGCCATCCGGAATTCAAATAATGAAGCCCTATTACTGTACCAGGCGGAAACAAAGTACGTGTCAGTCTCAGTCTGTAACGATTTTCGACAAAAAGTTTACTAAGAAATTTTCTGCTATGACGGTTGTCACAGGGATTACCTGAAACTTCGGCTACTGTTGAGAATTAGTGTAGGCCATCTGGAATTCAAATTATGTGGCCCCATTACTGTGCCAGGTGGAAAGAATGTTCGTGTCAGTCTCAGTCTGACATTCGTTACATGAGTTAATAAATCGGTGTAAAGCACCCCGACGACGAGATAATCCTGTGACAAAATTTCTCATTTATTAACACAAAACTAAATTACCATAGAAAACAACAACAAAATATGGTCCAATTTTTTGATATTCAACTCGCTTGTGCATGTACACCTCTTAGATGAAAATCGTATTACCGAAAATGTAAAGTAAGAGCCGCACTGGAACCAAGACAATTACGAAAATTATTTGAAATCGTTTTCATTTTCCTAATAAACGTAGGTAGACAGAAAAATATTCAAAATTTTTAATTTTTTAAATCATAATTTAATAAATAAAACATTGCTGCGTAATTTCAAAAAATATTTAAATAATTTTCTCGTATTTTTCCCTTGAAATATGAAGTACATATCTGTAATGAACAGCATACAATGCCAATTCGACATAAATGTCAAACATAAATAAAAATAAACAAAGTTGATTTTTTTTAAAGATTGTTTCTCTATTTTTTCAAGTGTATGTCAACTGTTTTTTGTAGCCTACCTGACACTAATTTGAATTTGATCTCCGAAAATTCTAAATTCTAGACAAGCGTAAGATCCATTTTTGCTTTCTCTAGCACATTAGGGACGATTTTTAGTTTTGTTTTTTATAAAACAGTTTTTTATGTATACCCTATCCATGAGTTATATACAATCAGTCGTGGACCGTGGTTTACACACATTAATGTTGGCTTGTGAACGATTTTTTTTGATTTAGAGGTTTGCTGAGTTTTTTTTATATGGGGAAAGCATTTTTTAGACAATTTGAAATTTTGTTTTAAGTTGGTAGAACTCGTTGCGCGAGAATTATCGTAACTTAGCCGGTTTGACATTGGGTCATTAATATATGTGAACGGAGCCCGAAAAGTAGCTTGAAAACCAAAGAAAAATTGTGCGTTTTTTATAGATTAAGCAATAAGCACAATTTTTCAAAAATTTTGGAAACCTGCATTACCATTAGTTCTTATCCTAATTTTTTTTTACATCAGCATTTTACAACAATTACATCAGCACACTACCACAATTTCATACTACTACTTGACAATTTCTTGCTCTGGCAAAAAATACCAAATATTTTCCTATGTGGCGGTTTTCACATGGATTAGCCCATATGATGTTAAAAAAATGTGTAGCTCCATTTCTATACAAGGTGAAGAGAAGGTTTGTGCCAGACACAGTTTAAATAAAAAAAAATTGAATAAGAAATTTTCTTCTGTGGCGGTTCTCGCAGTGGTAGCCCGAGACTTCGGCCCCTGTCATGAATTAGTGTAGGCTATCTGGATTCCAAATAAAGTAGCACCATTTTTATACCAGGTGGAAAGAAGGTTCGTGTCAGATCTTTGTGAAAACCGCCACAGAAGAAAATTTCTTAATTTTTTTTTGTATAAAATCGTTATTTTGTGTGTGGCACGAACCTTCTTTCCACCTTGTATAGAAATGGGGCTACACATTTTGTAATTTCATATGGACTACACTATTTTGTGACAGTGGCCGAAGTCTCAGGTAATCCATGTGAAAACCGCCACATAGAAAAATATTTGGTGTTTTTTTTTGTTTCCTTCTTGTTGTAGTATGCTGATGTAAAATAAAATAGGGATAAGAAGTAATGGTAATGCAGTATTTCTAAATTTTCCGGGACAGCTCGAAAATATTACAGACCTTGCAAAGAAAGATACATTTTTTTTTGTTTTCGGCCACATCGGCGGATCGTCATCGTTCTCGAAAAAATGCTTGTATGTTTTATATTATGCCAAGAATCACCCTTTAAAATTGAATTACAAAACTTTAAAAGGTCTTGTTGATGCAGAAATTGAAAAACACATTTTATATATACGAGAAGTCTCTACAATCTAAATGCTAACTTAAATTGTCTATATATGTATTTATATATGCATGTTATCTCTGTGAATTTAATTTCAGTATTTTGAAGACTTGAATCCACTTTACATTACATTAATACCAAATTATACATATTCACACTGTAGGAGAATTTCTTGTCGTACTTTATTACCGCTGCTAATTGATTAAATTTTTAATGAGTCCATGACAAAGCATAAATTAATTATGTTTTGGTTGCCAATTAAATTATTTTTAGGTCAACAAGCTCTTTCTAAATTCTCAAATGTGAGATGCCCTATCGCATATAACATAAGTACCAACACTTTTATGTACGTACGCGAGTACTTATCGGTGATGAATCTGATCGAGTGGCAGATATTTTTGTTGGCGTCTTATATGTAAATACCACATTATATAAATACAGACACTTTAATTAGATAACTTTTCATTCACTTTCGGATTATGTCGGCTATTTGTATTATATTGGAGTATAAAACAGCACCAAATACTTTTAGATTACGTAAAATTCAGTCACCAATAGATCGCACAAGTAAAACAATCAACGAGCAATACACAAAAAATTAGAAAAATTTACGTTCGACGAAAGGAAAAGCATACACATTTTTGTTATTTGTGATTATTTCCGGACATAATTCGGTTATAATTTAAAAAATAATTTTAACAAAAGTTTAAAAACCCAAACCATTGAACATTGGATGAAAGTATGTATAACATAAACAATACTACTTAGACGGCAAAAAATGAACCGGCTATGCTTTATAAGATGAAGTTTATAGGGGTGAAACAATTATGATGTAATGTCGCATAATAAAAGTAGTCTAGTCAATTACGAGTACGAGTACTATGAGAACATGTACGTTTTGTATCTTTTGATTTAAGTTTGAGTACGTTAGACGTATACATAATTTGAAACTTGGATTCAAAGGATTGTATGTAAAAGTATCTGAAAAGAATTTTTATTGTCTATATGTATGTTGTGTTATGCTTAGAATATGCACCGGAAATTGGGTTAACGAACTAAAACAGAAAAGTTCATCTCCTATCTGTCTTTCTTTCCTAGAATGTGGTACATATTATAAAATATGGAAGAAAGGCTGTAAAAATATAAATGAATATTTTAGTTACTTTAGATTGAAATATTTTAGAAAATTTCCCACCGCATAATTTCAATCACAAAATCCTTATCCTTTTACACGAATTGGTTGTGCTCTTAAAATAAAACTACAATACAATAAAACGGAAATGAATCTGTTTTTGTTTTGTTATCATTTTTTTAAGGAGCATACGATGTAACATGGATGAGACAATTATATTTTCTAGAAAAATCTTCACACTTGTCTACTAGTCTGGAGATTTTTTTGACAACAATGTTGATCACAACTGCAACTCACGCTTTACTCTACATCATATTTTCCAACAGGTTGAAATTTTCAACTGAGTCTTGCTAGAAATTTCTAAAAAATTGAAAATTTTGTAAAGTTTGTTTACTTAACCGTGATTCTGAAAATATGACATCACAATTGTGAGATTATCTTTACTCGAGTTAAGTTGATTCGAAAAGATAGTTTGAAGAATGCAAAAAAAAAATTACGAACAAATTTGGTTGACTAAAATGTACCTAACAATTTAAGCCAAATCATTCACCTCTGTAATGAAAATTAGCTGAGATATAACGATTTAAAAATTGAGATAAAATCCCAAACAAATTTCTCACAAGTATCTACAATTAATCATTTCAAAATAACACGTTACAACAATAACATCTCACATACAAATTGGTTTTAAGTAGTAAAACACAATCGGCACAAATATTACCCAACAAAAACAATTCGCCTGAATACAATTGGGAACGATAGTATTGTAACCGCATCAAAGATGACTCCAGCGCCGATTAATATTGTGTTAACGAAAGACACGATGATTTCCCAGCAAACGTGTCTTGCAAGACAATTTAAAGGCGACTTAGCCACAGAATAGATATTATTCAGAAGTGCCAATGAGTTGACCAAAAAAAAATTACCTACCGACCATATTCCTACCTTTTGATGACAACTCGTTTTAAAAGACTTGTTGTTTGGTGTTCTTTGGAAACCTGTCTGATGGGTGTAATTAGTAACTTGTTGGTATGTAGTCTTTGGTAAGATATATAGTGGTGTACGTTGGTAACATGTCTAATGCTTTTTGCTTGCAATATGTATGGGGGTGGTTTTTAGTAACAAATATGTCAGTGGCCTTTGGTAACAGGTCTGTTATATTATTATCAATTCGTCGTCGAATTGCCCAATTTGAATTACAACTCATTTCAAGATTTAAAGTACTTTATGTTATTCACATTTCTGAAATAATTCTATATCGTTTCGCTATCTATAGCTCCATTACTTTTATTTGAAAAAAATTGTATAAAAACGCAAACAGAAATAATGCTTAAGAATAACAAATCAAAATGTGTATCGTTTTGTTCAATAGCAATAAAAAGTTTAATACATATGTATATCCACAAGGAAACTACAAAATGCTGTTAATATAGTGAATAACTGGACAAAAAAATGGAGAATAACACTTAACGAATCGAAATCAACACATGTCAACTTTACAAATAGGAAATTAGAATATATTCCGGTTAGGTTGAATTCGCAACAAATTCCATATTCTGATAATGCTAAGTACCTCGGCATGACGCTAGACTCTAAGCTCAGGTGGAAAGCGCATGTTAAAAAGAAAAGGCAAGAACTGGATTTAAAATTCAGAAAAATGTACTGGCTTATTGAAAGAAACTCCGAACTGACAACGCACAACAAACTGCTGTTATATAAACATATCCTAAAACCTATCTGGACGTATATGGTATTCAGCTTTGGGGCTACGCAAGGAAAACTACAGTAAAGATCATTCAAACTTTTCAAAACAAAGTACTACGTAGCATTGTGAATGCTCCTTGGTACATTAGAAATGACAATCTCCATCGAGACTTAAACGTGGAATACGTCACCGATGAAATACAAAAATTTGCAAGGAGTCATATTCTGCGACTGCAACAGCATGACAACGAGGAGCTGCGGAACCTGCTGGATCGCATCAATGGACCGATGCGATAAAACAATTACTAGATAATCCATATTATGATTAGATGTAATATTATACAGAAATAAAGATTTCTTAAAAAAAAAACATAATAAACACTTACGGCTTTTGGACTCCGCCTTTCTAGCACCCCATCTAAAGGTTTTGACAATGATTGAATTCGTTTGGTCATCGTTTGGTCAGGATTGGTCACTAGATTTTATCGTTTGGTCACCTACGATTAACCGGTAAATAAATAATGAAAATTTCAGAAAAAAAAATTTCCCGGGTAGCACCCCATTGCAAGAAAATCATACCGTTTTTATCAAATTTCGTTAGGTAATCGTTAGGTCAGGATTGGTCACCACATTTTGGCGTTTAGTCATCAATGGGTCAGTTTTTATTGCGAAAAAACAAAATCAAAATTGTAGTAATTCAATAAAATCAGGTTCGTCGCTTACTTGGAAATTTCTTTTTACAAAATTAATAAAAAAAAATCCAATTGGAATATACCATTTAGATAAAAATATTTCTTTTTTCAAAGAAAAGTGGAAGACATAAGATATAATCAATTCAATTTTTTTGTTCTTCATAATTCGTTGAGGATTGGTCACTAGTTGGTTTCGTTTGGTCATCCCTACATAATGATTTATTGCGAAAATTTTTGAAAATCTCATAATTTCCACACGATTTCAAGTGTTTGGGGCTGGAAACATGACCAATACTAATAATTTTATTTAGTCGTAAGTGACCAAACGATAAAAACTAGTAGTAAAAATCATCACTTTTGTCAAAACCTTTAGATGGAGTGCTAGAAAGGTGGAGCCCGGGGTTTGTTGTTCATAATAACGATACGAAAATAATCAAATTAATTTTCACAAATAATTTGATCGTCTCCTAAACACTTTTTGATGAATTTGGCAAAAACAATACAAAATGGTTACATCATTTTTATTTTGTGTACTGGTGGCGCCATTTTGAATAAAGGTAAACAGTTAAACCAAAATGTTTGAATACAATGTCAAGACAACCGCAAGAAGATTTTTATTATTGTGTTTACAAAACCAGCACCAGATCCATTGTTGATTATGTAAAAAATTGTTGTAGGTGTGTCAACGCGTGCTGCTGTTGCGTTGATTGCGAGCTTAGTGGGTTGATTGGCATAAGCAAGGATGAAGGCTGGCTGCTATTACGGCTGCTGACAGAACTAAATCGGGATCCTTTTTGCTCGGTAACAAAATTGATGGTGTGATGCATTTGGTCTGCCAAATCTTTCCTGATACCAACACCAATTTTGTGGATATTAATTTTTTTTTGCTTGCCATTTGTTTGAAGTAGTCGAACTTCCCTGAGTTGAGGTAAATTGCAATTTTCTCCAAGGAGAAGGTGTTCGTCACCAGGGCAATTGTGGACGCGAGGCTTGTCGCTGTGTGTGGGTCTTTTCGAAATGGTAAGTATTGCTAGTACTTGCGTGTGTATTTATATATTTGAGTTCTTTATACGCGTGTTAAGTCAAACTTAAGCTCGTTTAATTGTCACGTTGAGGTACATCAAGGGTTGGAGCAGGGTCTTATAAAATATAATTGACCTTCTCCGTCTGTGCTACTGAGAGGAATATCACAGTGTGGCTATGGCAGGTTGGGCTTCTGCATGTTGCTGAAAGTTATCGGTCGGCATCGAGAGCGAGGTTTTTATTTTCACCGTTAGTTTCCATGTTTTGATTGATTATCAAAATGATTTGATTTTGGTGTTATTGTTTCACACGCTTAAAATATTGTAATGGTCGAAGCGGACACGTTATTTGTGCTGTACGACCAGGGAGAAACACACGAAAATCGAAAAATTTGTGTCGAAATGGACACTTGTTTTAAACTAGTACCACATGCTATCGTTGCTATATACATATTATTCACCAGTTGAGAATTATAAATGGCATTGATTTGTAATGAAAGCCCGATCGTATACAAGGAACTCTAATATTGAATATCTAATACTGAATCAGCCTTATTGTGGTTGTCGTACCGATTTAAAAACGACACGACAACGTCGTGTCGTGGAGTTTTTATTTTGTGTTCTGTAAGAAAAATGAAACGACTTATTATGCCCCAGTAAAACGAAAACATGTCGCAATTTTGTGAATTTTCTCGTTTAAATTATCTATTGTGAATTGTAATAAATTATAATCTGTCAAAATAAATATGGCGGCATGTCATTATGTTAAATGCATTACATAGTAATTTATGTAATAAATGGATCATATTTAAATTTAAGCGAGAATAAAATACGAGCTTGTAAATTTTGATTCTTATAAACACATATCTAAATATGTTTGGAATACAGTAATGAATGAACGTCTACTTCCAAACAAAATACAGTTTGTACCTAACTGGTTTCCAGGAAAAAAAACAATGAATCGAAAACTGAAAAATGAAGCGAAATGAAGAATACCCCGCCAATATTCCCTATAATAACAGCAGTAGCGATAATGTCAGCTAGCTGATATGTTTGCTGACTTTTTTCGATAATTCTAACGAGTAACCATTTTGAAGATGTCATGTTTTGTTCTCTGATGAGAACCAACCGGCCGATGGCAAGATTGATGGTGGTTCTCAACTAGTTTTGTCGTTGCTGGATGCGAGATAATAATATACCTGGGATGAGGATTAAGCCGTCTGGATTGCTCGACATGGGACACAGCGATCGTGATTTCAAGTATTATTCGAATTGGCACAAAAGCGTCGTTGGCTCTTCGACCGTCAGTAGAGTTTTGCTCATGGTGCACAATAAATGGTGTTTTACAGATTTGTACTGAAATGAAGTTCTAGGTGGTTCCGTCTTCGACTTCTTATCTCTGGTGTTTTGCGCGTATAGGCATGCCACTTAGTCGTCAATTTTTTGCGTTGGATCCGACGAAATTCGTTGTGCAAACGAATCGTTGCGCAAATGATCCGTTTCGACGGATGATGATATGGATGATGGATAATTACTCGGGGTTCTACTTTGAAATGTGTAGCAATGTGTGATGACTTTTATCTCATACACTACCCGAACGGATTGTTTATGCTAAACTAGAATGGCTTGGGCCCAAGCAGTTGAGACATTATGTGTTTTTGGGTACGAGATTGGACTTTTATTCTAGTGTAAGCAGCAAGAATTTATCACACTAGAGCATGTTATGATTTCCAGCGCATTCTTTACATGTGGATGTATAAGCTTCCGAAACGGCATGACTGAGCAAACTGATTGAATGTCCGGAACAAAACCTGTCTGAGTAGTTGATATCCCATGTGGTGACCAGTAATCCTAAAACCTTCAAACAGTGAACGCTGTGGGTTGTTATATCAAGGTTTTACACAATCCAGCGGCTGATTTGAGTTCTAATATTGCTATTGTTCGAAACTTCTAAAGGTGGCTGTCGAATGACGGTGGTCGTAACGATCTCGTCGGTGATGCTTAAGTTACAGCGCTGCGTCTCCAGTTAAGTTCGCTTTGAGATAATGCAGTTTTTGTGAATTGGAAATCCGCTTATTGTGATGGATGAGTTTGGTAGCGGCGCGAGTCGAGCTGTGCCTGAACAAAGCCCACAGTCACGCCGAGATCTTGTTTTAATGACGGTTGCTTCGTTCTGATCGTCATTACTTGCTCCAATTGATTTGCATAATATGGTAAGCGCTCGAAATCTGGCACTGGCGGAAACGTCGTTTTTGACACTAAATTGTGGTATAGTCAGATGCTATATTTGTAGCGTTGCCCAAAGTACATCGATTTGGTGATAAAAGAGTTCTCATCAATCGGTGTTACCTCTCATCGATGTAGAGATGTCTTATGGAAAATTCAAATCATGGGCTTTGAAGCCACAAATAAATTATGCAGAACCTTAAAGTAATCATCACATCAGGGAATAAACACATCCCAATGAAGAGGAAGCACTGGTGTGTTAAACAGTTTTAGGTTATGCTTCCGGACACAAATCCCTAACGAGAAAGAACCTTCAAATGCAAGAGTACAACAAATCTCTGAGCATGTGCATTAATGATGAGGTTCGCGTCAAAAGTGTTCCAAAAATAACTAAAATACTTTGTAAATAACTAAAATACACCAACTGCTATCGCATTCCGTAACACAACAAGAAGAATGAATCCTATAAGGCAAACGGTGATACTGCCTACCGGTATAAAGAGTTTCTGAATTAACTATAGAATAGATATAGAATAGATTGGGATCTAGACTTTCTGAAATGGCGTTCAAGCAGCATCGAAATATGGCAAGTCAAAGATATACGTGATACAACCTTTTCGCTTTCTAATTAAATAATTAATCACATTCGATCGTTTTTTGGATCTTTTGGATTGATCTGAACTTCTCGTGCTTTTGAGTAGATTACTGTTTTATTTTTGAAACTATTTTTTATTTTTTTTACTGCATACAAGCAATTTCGATTTAAAAATTAACTTTTAGAAGAACTGATATCAATTTCATGATGAATAGTAAGTTTTATTATTAGTTTTGATTAGTTCTGGATGTATTTGAAGCAATTTTAAAGAATTTTGCTTATTTACTAAAAAATTTATAGTTGGAAATAAATTACCGAATTACGAGTTCTGGTTGTTTCTAAATTTTTCACCGGTAATTTGGTATGCTAATCAGAATGGAAAACCTGGTTAATCGATTGATTTTTTACAGGCAATTCAAGCGCATTATGATATTATTATTCATAGTACAATTTAGTAGACAACGGTGAAATAAAATAAAAATAATCGTATCTTTCTGAAATTGAAACGCCTGGTTTTGCTGTTGCTTCGAAATGCGCATACACTGTGGCAAAAAATTATCCGTACAGTACTCGAATAATGAAATATCATTGAACAATTAAAAAGTAGTAAATAATTCAATCACTATTTTAAATAATTTCAAATAATGTTTAATAAAGATAAAATAGAAATTTGTTAAATACGATTTTGTATGAATACAATCAAAAATTACATCAATTAATTACCCGTACAGATTGATGCAATTTAGCAAAACAAAATAAAATTAATATTTGGTGTGGTGCAATGACACTCTGTAACCTCTCTTTCATTGATAAAGCAAGCTTCTGTGCCATGTCGAGGTTAATTTTTTGCCATGCATCTGTTATGATGCGTTTGAAATGCTTCTTACTGCTGATTTGTTGTGTACGAATTTTTCTCTCTAAATATGTCCACAAATTCTCAATAGGATTCACATTTGGTTACTGGAGAGGATGAAGACGGCTTGATTTTACATTATACAACAACCATTCTTTAACCAGCTGTGAGATATTGTCCTGAACGAAGCAGAACTCTTTCCATGTCCCAATTTCTCAGCACTGGTTAACAAATTTTCTTTTAAAATGGTTAAGTATCCAAATCGCTAAATTTTCCACACACCATTATATTTCCGTCTAAATGCTTCACTGTCGGCCGCAAATGTTTCAACTCAAGCTCAGTGTTCATTTTCCACCACACTTCAACTCGCCCAACTGAACCAAAAACGTTGAAATTCGTTTCATCTGAGAAAATTACGTTTTCTTAGTGTTCTTCAGGCTTACTTGCATAGTTTAAAGCATATTCCAAACGCCTTCGATACACCGTCTGGTGTAAAATGTTACGTATTATCTGGGGATTTACTGTGACATTTTCACGTTGAAATAGGTTGGTAGCCAGCGTTGGAGTGAGAATGAGAAGCATTCATTTTGTTAAATGTACCGAACTTTGTTTCATCGTGTCAAAATCTTAACTAAATAATAGAAATTAAAATAAGTACGTACATATGTTGTAACAAATTTGTTTCAAATTTTTCCGTACATGTTAAAATTATTTGATGTAATTTTGGGCTCTTTTCTTACAAACAAAATCTTAAATGAATTTACATCATGTTAACTATTATTTTCTGTTCTTTAAACATTATTTGACGTTATGTAAAATGAACATTGAATTATTTACTCTTATTAATTGTTCAATGATATTTCGTTATTCGAATACTGTACGGACACTTTCTTGATACACTATGTATACTTTGATGGCGGTTATCAGCGTCGCTTCAGCCGCAGCATTGAATTCAAATCCGACTAATCTCACTAACAGCATATAAAAACATATGATTACGTAACTTTGAAATAATGTTTTCGTTAACTACCTCTCATTCTCCATTTGCTTAAATTTTACATTGTTATTTTTGTTACTAAAAATGTATACTCGTTATAATTTACTCGTCTTGGAGGCTAGACCTTTTTAATATGTTTACTCTGTAAAATTTTCAGGTAAAGTTTACAAATTTAATGCGATACTCTTTAAGCTACTCGCGGAGAGTAAACGAACTACAACACGCGAGTCAAAAACGAATAATTTTTATTTAAGTATGATTTGCCATAGAAACGGTTTATCTTTTTTACCAATACATAGGAATAGTGGATGAAAATGTGAAAACGTTAATAACACGTTCATAAAGTTAAATACTGCAGAGTGAATGATAGCAGCTGTCAAGTGAGTCAAATTCGGAGGGTAAAAGAGAAAGCATATAAATCAACGGGTCGTATTTAGAATTTGCTCGATTGAAATTTAAAACTTCTCAAATTCACAATTATTTTTATTCGAATATAGTACGCATTAATTGTTTTTATTTTCGATAAAAAAATTATACTTATAATATTCCAAAATAAAAAATAATTATGAAAAGAAAAACACGAAGAATATGTACGTAGTAATAAGAGAAATGCGACACTGGTAATATAACATATGTTTACAAACACACACACAAAATGAAAAACCCCACACCGAAATCAAAATTGTTTACTTAATTTTCTCTGATTTATAAATTAAATAATGGATAAATTTATCACAAATCACTTTTTTCTTAACATAATTTACATTTTATTTTATATAAACACTTAGTAAACTTACTGATGGTAAGATACGCCTTTTTGAAATCTTTTAGGCGTATTTTTACAATTTTTGACAATACACTTTATTTCAATAACAAGTTTATAGTTTTTTTTATCAAATAATGCACACCACACACTACTATATAAACCAACTAAATATTTTATAATATTTTTATTATTTTAATTAATAATTTTAAAATCACTAAATTAAGTCGTCACCATAGGTTGTCACTGCGCACATAAATAAACATCTGATTTGGGGTTTTTCGTTTTGAAATATGAGTAAGCCATATGCTTTTTTATATAACCATCCTTCACCAACGTGCCTCAAATGAAATAGCAAATATTATATGCTTCTTTATATGGGGGAAAAAACATTTCTACTCTGTGTAGTATAACTCTATTAACACGTCACATATTTTTGTTAGATGCAATGATTGTGTTTTCAAATAACAAACTAAAATTTACCGGTGAATTGTATTACGAGGGGCGACGAATCCCAAGTATAACAAAACTGAAAAGTTGAACCGGTAAGACACTGTTTTCCGGTTTTTGGTATAAAAACTCGGAAATGATGATTTTTGTTCTTGTATTGTTTCCAAATAAACAGCATATCGGTTTTTCTTGTTGAGTTTGAGGTGAGACGCCATTACGGTTATTTGTGTTTACGTCGTTTATCGAGGCTAAAATTTTTGTGATTAATCTTAGTTTAAAGTTTAAATTTATTATTAATATATAAATACTAGTATATTAAGTTAGCTTAGTTTTTTAAGCTGTACATATATATAGTATAGTTTTAAGCTGTCTGTAAATATATTTTTTAAATTAAAACAATAAATATATATCCTGTTTATAATTTTTTTTGACGCTTTTGGATCTAAATCCGTGACGTAAATATTAAAGAGTTATATTTTTAATTATTAATAGCAAGTTCTTTCCAAAAATAAATTGATTTTTGTATTGATATTGTGAGAATTAGTTTTGTGATAACTTTAAAATTGAATTATTTACTTTTTTGAATATTTAAAAATTAATTAATATTAATTAAGATATTTCCATTTTTAAGATATTTCATTATAATACTAATAAGATATTTTCATTTTTCATAATTTATGTTAACGTTTTAATATGCAAATGTATTTTAAAATCAAATAAAATTAATAATTATTTATTATAAATAAAATATTTACTGAAATAAATTAACTTACTGTTTTTATTTAAAAATTCAAAATTTAAAATTTGCTGCTAAAATCAAAAGTAAGCTCCACCCACTTTTTTACCGGAAAAATATTACATAACCTAACTTTTTGTTTTCATCATTTCCGAGTTTTGGCGACAACATTCATAGTAAATCTTAGATAAAATCGGACATTCGTGCTGAAAAAAGTCGGTGATGATTTCAGCTAGATGTCAGAAAAATTTAAAAATTTTCGGATATAAAAATACTTGGGATTAGAATTGATAGTTCTAGACATCGATGCATCTTAAATATTTCAGGCTGGTAATCGATTTTCTTTTATCTGTCATGTACTTTCTAGAGCACCTACACCTACCCGTTCCAAAGAATTTAGCATAAGATAAAACAAACGTAGTTCAAATTTGAAGATTTTCTTCTTATTACGATTCTGGTTAAATTCCTCGTGCTCTTCAACTTGAATAAATTAATGCGAGCAAGTAAATCCGATGTGTGCGAGCATGAGTAATTTTAAAAAAAGTATATTCTCTTTCTCTCACGTCGCATTTTTTTCAGTTACTCTCTTTTTTGGTGTATAAGCTATGAGCCAACGCGGTAAAGCGAAGAGCATTCATAAAATAAAATCACAACACAACTCAAACGAAAAATACGAAATAAGAAAAAGAAAAGTGAATAAAAAACAAAATACACAAGAAAACACGTTTTATTTACAAACAACAAAAAAAAATGTTTGTCTGTTTTGGTTAGAGCGAATTATGTGGAGTTGTTGGAATCGAAAATAAATTTTACAACAATTTTATTCAGTTGATTGAAAATATTTGTGTGGTAAAGTTCGTTTTACGACGAGACAAAGAAAGATATTTATCTGTTCAGTTGTTTTGACTAATTCGTTTATTTTTTGTTTTTAAATAAAAAAAAAATATTTTATATTATTGTAGTAATAATAAAAGAATTTTAAATTTCATAATTTGTGTCAATAAAATAATATTGTTAGTGTCAGTTTTGTCGAGTTCAGTTAAAAAAAGTTTATCTTACAATAAATATAAGAAAAAATAGTTAAGTGATAATATTGTAACAAAAGCAAAATTGCAGGAAGGATTATAAGGTGTACGATACTTTAGGATAAAGATACGTGGTGGTGCACACACAAAGAATAATATTGTAAGTTATTTTTGCATCTTTGGTTTATGAATCAGGTTTTATTTACCTCCAGTTAGTAACGGCTTTTGTTCGTTATGTTTTGGTTTTTTGTTCCATGTTTGTGGTCCCATACCTATACATAAAGGAGACGTTATTTTTACATATAGACAGGTGGTAAATTTGAATACGTTCTTGTTCTTCCTTGTATTAAAATATACATTGCATATAATTCCGTCTTAACTCGATATCAAGATAAATATTTTTTTCAAATCCAGTTTTGTAAAAAATATTAATGAAAGTGAAATATTTGTGGTGTATGTTTTTTATACCGGCGCCCACGGTGGGGAACACAACTGCACAAGAAAATATGTATAATTTTTATTTACTAGGCGTAATACTTACATTACATTACGTAGACTTTGTATTTAGAGCATATTATCAGATGTTTACCATATTTTGTATTGTAAACAATGATTAATGAAATAAATAAAAGTACAATTAAGAATGACCTTAGTACTATGTGCCTGCTTTAGTGTTTGTTTAATTATTTAAATTAAGATTATTCTATTTACCGAGTGCGCTGTATTTGTGTAAAGTTTTTTGGTGAAAACAACTAGGTATTCTATATAAAAGCCAATTATTCTTGATGAAATAAGAGATTAAATTCTTCTTCTTCTAGATAAATTTGTAAAAACTAGAAGAAAGAAAGATGGTACCTTGAATCCGTCCCATTTTCAACGCAGCAAAGACAACGGGATATTGTAATATAAAATTCAAGATTTTTTTACTAAGATTGAATCTTACATAAAGATTACATTTTACTAACCAAATATGTAATTAATTCAGTTCGCTTGTGTAGGGTCATTGATGCGCAGGTTAGATGCATTCGAAAGCTCTCAACTCTTTTTCCGTTGCATCAAGTCGCGAAACGAAAACGGCATGCGAATTACCTAGCGGTTATTGCATTGTGCTGTTAAGAAATGCGGAGTCGAATAAATAGAATGTTGTTTGGGAATTTTAAACAGCGTTTTGAAAAATATAAAAGTCGGGTTGTTTATTTTATTTATTGTTTTGTTAATGCAGAAACTTATCTTAATGTCACAACAAATGATTGTGATAAAGAAAATAAACAACCGCTGCTAATTTTTTTTTTAAATCGAATTCCTATCTTTCTATTACTACCTTATATTGGGAAAGGTCTTTATAAAAACAGTAGCTTGTTACTTCAGTAGAGATCTGGACTTCTAAATTTTTTGCGTTTTGTAGCATCAATGGAATTACATCTGTAACTTAAATTTCATTTTGGTATTAAAAAATATTAAGCGTGCTACTACAAAATTAATGTTTTGTTAAGTGAAGTGGACCTACGTAGAACACAACTAAATTTAAGAATTAATTAGCGCAATCGACCGTACAAGGTTTTGAAGTTAAAACTGAATTACCATGTGCAGGCGAAATATTCTCGAAAAAGGTCTGGTCTTATTAACATAATTTCTCTCAAAATCCCATATTTTTAAAAAAAACCTTATTTCAAAATCCCGTTTAAAGATTCACCCGTAGATTAAATTCACCCTTTACTCCCAATAATTAATTAATTTAATTACATTAAAATTAATAAAATATTTAATTTTAAATAGGATTTGAAATACAGAATTTAGAAAATGGGTTTTGAAAACGCGATTTTGTAATATGGTGAAAGCACAACCCTAGAAATTTCACATTTTGTAGCAGTTTTATTCCATTTCTGCCAATATTTTATAATAATTTGTTCGTCAAAATCTCACAAGTTGTTGTATATTTTGGTAATTACATTTCGTTTCTAATTACATTTTAGTCGCATTTCCTAAGTATTACGTTTTAGCAGTTTTGAATTGAAACATCAAAATTAAAATTCTGATGCAATCTCGTGGACTCTTATAGTCAAATTGTTTCCCATCCATTGACAAAATGTACTGTTAGAAAACGAGAAATAAAAAATTGGGGAAAACTGTCTGAGGAATAACTGCCACAAAATAAAGTTTCGCACTCCCGAGAAATTACCAAGGGAAATTCAAGTAAAATTAATATTATGGTATTTTTCACATTATACATACCTAACTGTAATCGCAAATTTGACCAAATATAAAAAATTTCTTTCATTTTTTCATGAAAGTTTCGAATTTATCCCTAATCGAACCACATTTGGATTTCATCGCTAAGAAAGGCTTGCGAAACTCTAAATTATTTCTGTTTTCCCGTTCAACAGGAATGAGTCTTTATGGTCGGATAGCTTATCACTGAACTTCGAGTTCATAGCTACATTTATTTGAAAGGACTTGGTCCTGATGCTGACAAAAATTATTCTCTTTGGAAAGCTACTAAAAGATACAAGAGACCAATGGCGCAAGTGCCACCTCTAAAGAACATAAATTGGGGAGTTAGTGGAACATAACGAAGAAAAAGCAAAACTGTTTGCACAACATTTGGCATCAGTATTTCAACCACGCGACATACAACCTTGGATTGATCCTAAGCCAGTCTAGATCCCATCAAACATCAGAAGTGGCACCCGCACTAGAAATTATACAAGAAATAGAAATGAATTTGAATCCCAAAAAGCTACCTGGAATTGACGAAATTTCGTCAAGGTTGTTTAAGGAGTTTCAAAGAGAGCAGTCACTATATGTTAACATATATTTATATAGTGCTTGCTTCGACTTACATATGTGCCTGAATGTTTCAAGGTTGCTCAAATAAACATGATAAAAAATCGCGGACAAACCAGCTGAGCAAATTGCATCATACAAGCCGAGCTCTTTGTTACCTACTATTTCAATGTATTGTTACCTACTATTTTGTGACTTGCACTTTGGATTCAGCAATAAACATTCGACAATTGATCAAGTTCATTGCGTGACTGCAAAGATAGAACAATCATTTGAAGAGAAGAAATATTGCCCTGCCGTATTTCTAGATGTATCACAGGCTTTCGATAGTGTGGCATGAGGGTCTTATTTATACAGGATACGTAAAGTAGTGCCAGAAAACTACCGCCAATTGCTCGAGTCGTATTTCTCCAAACGAATATTTAGAGTGCCATGTGAATAAACACACTCGAACTTTTACCCAGCCATAGCAGGGGTGCCCCAGAGTAGCGTATTAGAGCCCTTCCTATACTACTTTATATACAACGACTAAAATGTTAAATGGATTGATGAAGTGATCCAGGTCGGAATTTACATAACAACAGTGAAGCAATACAAATTCTTGATATAGCACAAGAACTTAGACGCATTAAAAGAATTAAACCGCATGAGCTAGTCATCTAATAAATAAAGGTTCGTTATTGTGAGCAAAACAAAATATTGATTGCTTGTAAACCCACACTCGGTCCACATATTTGTTTCAAATAAGTGCATTATCAAAAAAAAAAAAAGAAAAAAAAAGTTAAATTAGCTAGGTCTTCTTCTTGTTGATGATCTAGACCCTAAAAATTATATCTTCCTTTTTACTCTTCAAAATCTGCTTCAATCGTTGTTCATTTAGAAATAATGATTCCATATCAGCTTCAAGTAACTAACGAATGTTGTAGTTTGTTGTTGAACAAAAACTTAAAAACAAACCACATAGACAACTCTTAGATACAGTGGCGTGTACAAACTATCATGCAATGATTGAAACAAATTTTACAAATGAAAAACAGGAAGAGCATTTCTAACATGATTTAAAAAAAACACTAAAGACATAAACGCAACAGATCCGAAAATCGAGCTACGCACAACGCATCAACACAGAAAAACATCAATTTACAGACTTTGACCACAACCTAACAATATTACATAAAGCCAGAAAAGGACACATACTCAACAGACTTGAAGAATTCGAGATTTACAAATACAACACACTATTAAAATACCAAAACCAACAAGATTTACGACCTAATTATAGACAACAAAAACTACAGTAGGAGGAGCCTAACAAATTAGACCTAAGATTAGTATATAAGCAGCATAATTTTAAGAAAAGTGTATTAGTTGTAAAAAAGGAACTGAAGAAGAAATTTAATTTTCGAAATCGATATTCCTAAAAACAAATAAATATTGTCACTCTAAGGAAATTTTACAAGTGTTTTTCATTGAAGCAATTTAATTCAATTTTATAAGTGACAATAATTAACATTAAGGCTAAAAAATGGATTTCATCCATTATAGCACAAGTTGTGTATTCACAACCTTCATTAGTTAATGATAACAAGAAATGCGAAATTAAGTCTGAGTCTGAGGCATCTCTTAATTCATTTGTTTTATAAATATCTCACGCTGGTATTTTCAAATGGCCATTTCAGTTGAACCTTATGGTTGTGTCCATAATTAAATAGATTTATCTTGTATGTATTTCTCTAAAAAATTATTAAAAAAATGATAATCTGCAGTTTCATCTGCCATTCGCATTGGTTAGTGTATTCTCTTCTCTGGAAAATTTTCTAGAACTACTAACTCTCAGTTTCCGTCTTTCAATAGAATGTTTACATATTGTTTTACAATTTAGTTTTTCTAGACAAATAATAAAAATGCGAGACTATTGTCTCAAACAAAATACCTTGAGAGTAACTATTTCGTAACCTGAGTATATAAATTTTCACCATTATAGTTAGAATAACACAAGTTAAAAATCTAACAAATCCAAATAGCTCATTGTCACCAGAATTAAAAATATTGATTTTTGGGAATTACATTTATATATTTTTAGAGAAAGAGTATTGAATTTGGTACATCGGCAAGATGAGAAAGATTAAAAAGACGATATTCCCGTGCCGATATTCACATATTTTTTAATTAAGTTAAATTGTTATTAATTTACGATACTTTGAAAAGTTTTTTGTGAATTTGTATCCCTGGATCAAGATTTGACTCGAAATAATGTGTGTGAAGTTATCCCAAGTTTTAATCTGATAAAAAAATGAAAATTTTCATCAGGCAACACTAATTCCCACTAATATGATAATAATTGCCCTAGTGAGTTTATATTTCAAATATCTATGATTATGGTTTGCTTATTTGTTTGCAATACGTTAGATTTAATGGATCTCTGAAGCCTCAAAAATTGTGAGCGATCTCGTCTGGTATCGATAAAACATGATCTATTATCTACTTAAAAACATTCCAAACCCAACCGAAGGCTAGGATTCGCCCTAAAAGCTAATATTAATTACATAATTACGATTTAAATGAATGGTTCCTAGAATCCAGAAATGCCGTCAACGATCTCTCCTGAGTGTAGAAATGGGATACAATTAGTGTTGAATGATGAACATTTTTATTTTTAAAAATTTGTAACTTTCGAAATAAACATGTTTCAATTCGAAGGAGAACAAAAAAGTTATGTAGGTCTAAGTTTGTATAGCAAATAAAATAGATTATTGGTTCTATTCTCTTTCAATTCTCTTAGTTAAATTTGTTTTTATGATTTGTTGCGTAGGATGAGCGCCACCTATGACAGGAAATCAACTGAAACATATTCTAGCAAATGGTGTAAAAGTTGATATTTTTGGTAACACTGAAATTATTATAATTTATGTCTTTTAAGTACTTTAAAATCATAAACATTTGAATGACAAAGATATTAGCATCAAATATGTTTGTAGTTATCACAGTTCAAAAAAATTCCGCTACGTAAAATCCGGATGCTGAAAACAACTTTAGTTTTTAATCATTTTACATTTTAGCAAAACAAGTTAAGATTTGTACTGTAAAGATTCCATTTATTGCGAGCTGCTGATTCTTTGCTTTGCAGTTTCATTAAAAGCATTACATTAGAAACCTGAGCGGAAAATGTGTCCTCTCGTTATGATTTTCTATTAAGTGTTGTCCTTGCCCAGTTTCAAGTAATAACATGGTGAATGTTAAATTGACATTGAACGCATAGTCATTAATCAGTGTTTACCCTAATGAGCATCGGTCTCATAACCTTGACTAATTTCGGGAAAAATATTGTGGATTTCATGTTAACCCTAACGTCCATGGCTCTCTCTCACTTAATGTTTTATTTTTAAAGTGGTGGTATTTCCGCTTTCCTTGTCTAGTTTAGGATAAAAATGGATGGGTGAATAGGTTGTTGGCAATACCCGACATACTTTTAGGGCAATTGTACATAGAACTCAAGTACACCACACTTAACTTCTAAATCGAGAAATTGAACCTATCGGATTTATGATAAACACTGCAAAAATTAAAAAAGCTCCTACGGGAGCTGCCACTGCCGGTATATACAGATGTCTACCACATTTCACATGGATCTCCCAATTTATGGAACGAGCTTTAGTATTAAGTTTGATTTCGAATAGTTAATCCGCCTGGTCTGTAGAGATGCCGAATTTTGATGAAATAAAGTTTTTTGATCAAAACTCCTAATTTCCAGTAAAATTTAAAAAATAATCTTAACAAATTTTGTTTGGTTTTGCTTAGTTTCGTTTTTTTCGTAAATGCTATATACTTTACAAAATATGTATTTGCAAAAAACGAAAAATCGCCTATGGGAGCTGCCCCTTCCGGCTGATTTTGGCCAAAAATCGCTGGAACCTCCCATTTTGTGTAGTCTGCATGACACCACATTCGCTCGAGGTCAAAAATTTTCATGATTAATATACAAAAATAAAACAGTTTTTGTACAAAATAGTCATTTCCGCTAAAATTTTGGAAACATGATTTGAACCGATATTACTGAAATTTTAATTTAGAATCTTTTAGTTCATAGTCGTTTTTCTCGTAAATGATATACTTTTCAAAATATTTGCAAAACACGAAAAGCTCATATGGAAACTATCACTTTCAGTTTGCCGATTTCGACCACAACTCACCGAGATCTAACAATTTTACAGGGCCAAATTTTTGTTGAAAAATAGTTTTCCGACCAAAAACGTATTTACGCAAATTTAATTTAGAACCTTTCAATTATTTAAAAAATATTTGCAAAAAACGAAAAAGGTGGTCTGCTACTAAAATCTGCTACTATTGGTGAACTAATTTCGGTCAAAAATCACTAGAATCTCCCAATTTATGGAAAAAGATTAAGTCTGAAGATTCTCCGCGATCAATCAATCCACCTGGGCTGTAGAGACTAGAGCCAACAACATTTAGTTTGCACGGAACCACATACACAGACTTACGTGGGGTAAATGGGGTTTAGGATTAGGTAAATGATCTGGGCCTTTATTGTTGCAAATTTAATTTAGATTCTTTTAGTTCATAATCGTTTTTTTCGTAAATGATATTTTTTTCAAAATATTTGCCAAAACGAAAAAGGTCATATGGAAGCTGTCACTTCCGGTGGACGGATTTGAGGCAAAAGTCATTGAGATCTCCCAATTTATGAGAAAAGATTAAGTATAGAGTTTCATCCCGATCAGTCAATCCGTCTGGACTGTCAGATCTAACAGACAACTAGTCTGCTCGAAACCAGGTACGCACGCACAGAGATTTTTTAAAAACACTTTTTTCGACCGGATATATAGAGAATGATAAATCTGTAAAAATGTAGAGGTTAAAATTTTTCATGATTACTATTATTTATTTTACTACGTAAAAGAAAGTAATATGGAGTATTTCACATTTAAAATTAGAAAATTTCATTTTCAACTATTGCCTATAAACAAACCAACATTGAATGTCGCACCAACACATTCAAAAAGTTTTTGAAATTTTTACCAGTGCACCTAGAATATTACAGACCTCACTGCTTTAAAGATTTTGGTATATGACGTCATTTTATGTCGACGGTTCCAATCTTTGACTATAGGCATCACTAAAATTAAATAAAAGATTGTTTTGATTTTCTTTTGTGTTTAAGCCGTCATATTAATAAAAAAAGTTGTAAACAAACAAAAAGAAAAATATTTTAATAATATATTTTAAAATTTAATAAAAAGCTATTGGTAAGTTTTAATTCGTAATATTACAAAATTATGAATTCCAAATTATGTTTAAAATATAAACACGTATAAAATGTGTACACAATGTGTAAAAAAGAAACACGTGAAAATATTTCCCTTGAACAAAAAATACGCCCTCTCACTCTTTTATTTTTCGAATCAAACTATTTTTGTTTTTAATGTTTTCTGCCATTTCGTTTATTGATTTTTTTTTATGAATATAACTGCCGTCTACAGGTCAGAAAATAAACTTACTTTCGATTACGACAATGTTAGACCACTTTTGCGACCAAGAAGAAATTAGTCGAGCTTGATCGTCATTTATTTCGTATTGATTGATTCAGGATACCGCTATTTCTTTATTAAAGGAAGATTCTCAACTAAATATAAGAATAGCTGTGTTTTTGATGCTTAATCTGACCCGAGTCAGTTCATGTTTCATGAAATTATGCAAAGGTGCTTATTAGATTTCAAATCAAAATTTAGATTAGGTTTTGTGTCTTGAAACAAGGCAAATGTTAATTTTTTTGTTTTATTTTGCTGGTGCTAAATCCTGTGAAGGAGATTTGCATGCCTCATTGAGGCATGCATTTGAGGTTACATAATTAGGTTTTTCGGATTAATGATTGAGTAGTCTATTGAATTTAGGGGTTGCTGGATGTATAGCTATACGATCACCTTGGCGTTGATGGTGACGTCTTTGTCGCACCATCTCAGCTACGCACATACAATGGTAGTGCCTGCTTCAGCTGAGATAAAAGGACAAAACGACACCGAACGCCAACAATTAGTTCGCTTCTACTAACATATTCTTGTTAAATTAAATTTTAACCAACAACATATTTTATTAGTTTACTATTTTAAATATAAATAAATATTGCGATATTAAACAACGAGATTTATATTTCTGGAAAAGGTTTAAAAATGAAATATTAGAACTACGTCTTCCAACGATAATTGACATTCGAAGAGTCTGTTTTTCTTAAGGTAGGCTTCGAAAAGTTTTCCTAAATTTAACGATCTAGCTGTGGCTCCATTGGCTGGGATTGGAAGGTTGACATTAGACTTTGCCAATAGGTAGTAAGAGCATCAGAAAAACTATTTAACCTTCATGTGAGTAAAAATAAAATATCTTAAGAAACTCTTCTTTCCGGGATTTTTGCAATATTACATTATGATTGTGCTGAAGCTATGCTACAAAAATAACATAAATAATATATTATTGCCTATGAAAATTAAAAAAAAAATCGTAAGGCTAATTTCGAAATATTGCGAACTGAAAGTTTGTTCAGATTGTCAGCTGATTGGCATATAAACTACAACTAAGTAAATTTATCGAAAATGTATTTCTATTAATTTGACATGGCAATGCTACGCTTGAGATAGCAATTTAGAAGTTTGCTTGAGTTTTCAGTTGGAGCATGATATACTTTGTTGAATGCATCGTCAACATGCTGATGCAGAAAACGAAGATTAATAATCAATTGGAATCAACAGATTAATATCAAAATGGTCATATATGATTGCCGATATAAGGTATGATCATTTTTTAATGAGTAAACATCAGTAAATCTTGAAAGTGAATTGAAACAAAATGTTTAAAATGAATATTCAAAATATTTTTTTGCTTATCTAGGACACAAAAAATACACTTAATATGTTCTCATATCAACTACTTCTTTAAATATGTATGAGATGGAGATAATGTTTATGTGCATCGATTTCAATAAAACAAAGTCTGAATTTTCTCCAAAGAAAAGCATTATTAACAAAGTATATCTAATAAGCTAACTATGCACACTAAAAATAGAAAAAAAAACCGCAGCCAATTAAAAAACTTGACAAACAAGATTGATAAAATATTGTTATAAGAATATTCACACACTAATCAACAGAACTCGTTAATTAATGATATTGAAAAAAAATTTAAATGTATTTAGAAAACAGTGACTATACCCACAACCGGAATTAATCAATTCGGATGCCCTTCCGAACTGAAATTAACTGAGACAAACATAATATCTGCCGATTCTACATACCGTAAACATATTTAGAAAATTAGAAAACTATCGAATTATGATCAAAATTAGTTTCAATTATACGACGCAAATTTCTTCCGTCCGTATAAAATATTTTCTTAAAATAATATTACACATTTTTATTATTTCCTTTTTCATAATTATTGCCTCTCAATATGTATGTATGTACTTGCAAAACCAGTCTTAGTATAGTACAAGACGTATTTTGCACAAATTGCACAGAATGTAAGAATACGTTAACTATCTAATACCTATATCGAAACATACGAATATATATACATTTTTAATTTCATTTTTGAGACGATAGAGAGAAATGCAATTATAAATAAATTGTGGTTAATTGTTTTTAACTATACGAGAAGAGTTGCAGTGCAGGTAGCGGCAGTAACATTTTCCACCATTAAACCAAACTTGATTGATTCCTGAACACAATTTTTTAAAATTAATTATGACGAGTTCACGCTACAGATACAAGTTTATACGTAATTTTTAATTGATCCGTAAATATGTTGTTTTGTTATGTGACAATTTTATGGACAAATAATAATAATAATATAAATATGTATGTTTGTTGTTTATGTAGCGTAAATATTTAATAAACACATATGGACGTTGTTTCCGGATATGAAATAATACAAGTTTATTAGTTGGGGTTGTGACATTTATGTACCAAAATGATTTGTTTAATGTTTATGACAGTCTTTAATATGTAAGCTACTTGTACAGTAGTAACGAATTTGCGAAATTTGCTTTCTAAATTTGTGTATCTGTTATCTCTTGCTTTGTTCAGTACTTTGAAAAACTTATAAAATTCTTTTTAAACTTATAAATACACTGCCGCTCTTTGAAATCTAATTTGGGTGACTAACGTGGCACCATCTTTACTATAGAGCCCTATTGTTCCGCCATTTTTATTATCGAGCTTTTACGAAGTAATTGATGATTTTCATTTAAAATATAATTAAACTTGGTGATTTTTAGTAGTAAAATGTGCAAATAAATTGCACAAAAAACGACAATATCAACATAACTTGGCTCTATAATTTGGCTTAGACGATAGTCGTACATGCAGCGTTTCGAGATTAGCTGTTAAATACACTAAAAACGGTTAAGTATAGACCAATGTGCGGTTTCTAATAATTGTCGATGTAAAAAAGTTTTACAAATCATAATATGTCTCATAACATAAACATAAAATTATAGGTTTTATAAATAATTTGAAAATAAAAAAATTAATTATATTCATTTAAACCGGCCCAGTTTGCTTTCACAACCAAGATAATTAAATTTTAAAAATTTAAATAAAATAAGAAGAATCACGGCACGTTAAAATTTTTTACATAGTAACTTTCCACTCCTGATAAAATTCAGGTATAATTTCATCCAGACTTCGAGGGAATATCATAGGTGCACATATACAAAGCTGCAATTTTACAAATATCGCCTAATTCCCAATTTATCTCAAGAACAAAATGTGTCATTTATTTAAAAATGGCTTCCTTGTAGCCTTCCTTGTAGAAAAAATCTCCTGCTCCTTATATCTCCTGATCCCTAAGAGTTTGATAGTTTCGTTAATTTAATGGCAAATAATTGTTGAGATATAATGTAATATTAGCTGTGTTCCAATGGGACAAATTTGCTACTCACAAGTACTTGCAAGTAGATAACCAATGGAACGAGCTAAAACTATGACAGAAGTAAAACATAACCTTTTTTGTGTACAAAGTTAGCTATGTGTATAATTTTGCTGTCGTCTTATTTTGGAAAATTAATTTTTTTTAACTAAAATCCACAATAAAATCTCAAAAATGAGTAAGAATTGGTCTTATAATGAAGGCAACGGTTTGATTATGATATACGCCGGCCGAAAAGAAGAATATGTCAAAAATCGCTTGGTATTACAGAAGTAAACAAAAAATATTGTTTGTCCTGACATTTCAACATAGCCTACCCCTCACAAAGCCATCTATTAGAATTTTTTAAACCAAAATACCTACCGTTAATTTTATGCGTAACTACTTTCAACATCTACACTACCATTTGAGCATGGGTAGCTGCGAGTAGATACAAGTACTTGTGAGTAGTTTGCTTTCTCCATTGGAACACGGCTATTATGTAATTGTTTAATTTTATACAATTTGGCTGACATCTGATGGCAAGCATTAACAACAATAACTTAGTCATTGTTGTATAAAATACTAAATAAGCGCTTTATATTAAATTCGTTATTAAAGGTAATGGGGGTAATTTTCTTTTGGCTTTTTGTCCGAGTAGAGAACTAATAGAAAACTAAATTTCCTGGCTAGTGAAATTATTTTTTTATCAGATGGTGTTTCAAATTTGTCAAATATTCTACAGATAACTCCAGATCGAGGCCGTTGAAGAATAGAATTTTGGGAAAGATAGTAAGATTATCATACTGAGAGAATATTAAACACATTTTTTCTCAGCTATACATTCTCATTTATAGTTATATACTCTTCAGGTGGTAGTCTTCAGTAAGATTTCTGGGGTTGTCGAAACGATTGGAGTATTTTGTAGTGCATTCCACTACTTATAGATGTTAAGATGTTAGTTGAAGATTATTAGATTCTTACAGTAGAATCGGTCTAAAGAGACTTCTAGAATTATGTAAAAAAAAAATTAAACTTATTTGAACAGCTACTGTCTTAGAATTGGTTAATGCGAAGGTTTGCATAATTGTGTTGTTAGTTCGTTAAATTTGACTAGATTTTCATCCGACATAAAAATTGTGTTTAACACAGAACTAATTTAATTATAACTAGGATTCTTAGTTTTTTTATTAGCTCAAAGTACTTCTCAAAAATTCAAACTCTTAACAATGGTGGTTTGAGAAATTATTCGACCAAAAAGCGTTCGCACAATAGATCAACTGTTGTTGTACGACATGTGGCACCATCCTACTCAAACCATATATTTTTGGTATCCAATTGCTGTGAACGATGACTAAATAAGGTTTTTCAACTCTCATTAATACTAAGTAGCACTTTCAGCAACAATATTTTCGCCTGAATGACCATTACGATATGATGCAATATGCTTTTTCATAGTTTATCGAGCCAGTTTCTACAAATTTTACTATTTGAATGTTCTCATTTGACGCACACTTTTTTCTTCTAAATTTCTTGTGCAATTTTCTTACAACTTCTGCATAATTTTCACAAAATTTAAGATTTTAGCAATAAATCCGCGTTTAATCGTATTCGCTTCAATTCTAATAACCGGAATATTTCTCTACTTGATATCTGTCAAATTACATAAGGCACTCTATTAAAAAAAATATAAATGGTTGGAAAATTTAAGAATTAACCTCAAATTGGAACACTTTTTATATAATTCACGAGTCACATCAAGGCGAGCATAATTACTGTTGCTGCTTTGGTTATAACTGGTGGACCTTCCGCAATCTCCTGACATCATCTATGCGTTGAAATCCGAGTTCGATTTTATCAGTCTTCTCAGCATCTCAGGCAATATCACTTTCCTCAAGTTTACCATCGTTCTCCGTTAAATAAATAATTTTTGCACCAAAATCATCGAAAACGTCTCCATCCGCTGTCAACCCCATTCACTATGGACACCAACTCTCCTAATTCTTAGAGTAGTTCGAGTTCTTCTTTCTGAGACAATGTCTCGTTTGAATTATTTTTATCATTGTCGAGCTGGCTCAGCTGATTTCCATATATGCCGTCTCATATTTATGTCCCTCATTTGATCCACTTTCTTCTCGATGTTTTCGTTGCCTGTTCTATTTTCCATAATTTCTTGATTCATTTCTCCCATTAAATCTTTACTTTGTTGATCCACTTATTGCGCCAAATCTTGGTTCTTTCCCCACATAATTTGTTTAAAAGCTGCCAAAAATTGTGCATAATCAATTTTTTCAAATAGTTCGAGAATTATTTCAACATCTTCACGTCTATTCGTTAAATCTTCTAGACTTCTTCTGATATTCCCAATCCCATCACTGTCATCAATTATTAAGAATTTGCCCTGTCAAATCCAGTTTATGTCACTGTATTATGAATAAAGCTATATAATTTGACGGTTTCGACAACAAATCTCGTAATTTTCACCGCTTCCGGAATCTCTGAATAAATTCCAAATACTTATCACAACTGGAATATTCTCGAAAATACCAGAAATATTCCCACAGTAAGTTTCCAGCTATTATCCATAAATACTAAAACACAACAACAAATAATTTCCACAGTTATTTATTTATGCACATGACAATTTACGATTATTTTTATTTACACCACTTTTTCCACTTTAACACCACATACAATTATCCTACTACTCACTTTCGGTTTTATTCTATCGCTTACCGCGTCTTAACCAAGACTTTCCAAAGAATACTAGCTTAGTCTCTCTTTTGTGTTGATCGTATCTATAGATTATATCTATCTATATAGTATAAATACTATATACCTCGTTGATTATCCCTAATTGTCCGAGAAACATCGCAATCAATCTGCCATACTACTAATCTGCTATAACATTACTTATGATGCTACTACTTAAACCTAGATGTCACTAATCTCACAAAAAATGTTATTTATTCAATTTAGCTGAATCAACCAGCATTAGCGAAAAATCCACTCACAATTACGTCCAACAAGCGAAATTGTAACAATTTCAATGAATTTTATTCTGAAAACAATATTTTTTTTTGTGGTTATTTATAAATTATCAAATCTTCGTTATTTTAAGCAATTTAGAACTTTACATTGTACATTCTTTACATCGTAATTGTTAAAACATTATACTAAACCGAAAAAATTTAAATTACTAAAATATTTTGCTCTTATCGAAATTTCCATGTATTTTGACAGTAAATTTTAGTATCACCCTGTTAGTTACCCGCTGCTATTAAAAGCGGCCAATTAAATAAAAATTATGGTTTGTATTAGCCATACAAACAAAATAAAAATTAAAAATATTTATTACTCTTATTATACAGATTTCGTAAGGTTTAAACATCTACTTTCAAAAGGAACGTGTTCGGTTCTGTGTGCTGCTGTGCTGATTAACTCCATCTAGTAATGAGCATGTTTATTAGACAATTTGCTTTAAGGAAATTCCCATAAAGTACATTTGTTAAATTTTTTTCGGTTTTCAAAATAAATTTAATTTATATTTTTCACAGTAATAAAAAAAATAATTCCACGGCTAGGCATGTTGTATTTTCACTATTTTGCATCGAATCGAAACTTTTATACGTTTTTTTTGTATAATTAAATTTTATGTTGTTTCTGTTGCAATTGTTCTTTATCTATTGTGAATCGTTACTGGTTATATTAAAATGGTACACTCACACTTTTTTCTCCTTGCGATATACTCGTAGAATCACTGAAAAAATATGAAGATGAGTGAAGCAACGATGATCGGATGTTGTTTTATTTGAGTAAGCCCAGATCGTAATAGAAACAATAGAATTGCAAAAGTGAAAGCGGTAATCAATGTATTCCATTGAAAGGAGACGTAAGTTTTAATTCGTTCGTAAAAAGTGAATCAACAACATCCTATCCCTGATTTTAATTCGAAAAACAGATGTAAATATGTGATAACCAACTCAACCTTTATAGTCAAATGAGCCATCTTCTCTAGTAAGTGCAGAAGTTCATAAAAAGCTTTGGTGTTAATGAGGTTTATTATGAGAAATGTATTTAAATGGCGCACTATATATTTAGGATGCTGAGTATCGTGTTTGCAAATATTAAATTTCACAGAACTCAATTGACCAATTGACATTCCAGAAAGTTAATTTTAGTTCATTCGCCATTCTTTATTTGTTTGGATTATGGATGGGCATACGAGTTAGTCATGTTTTCGAGCATGGGTCCACTTGTTTGATGATTTGACCCCGTTTTCTTCCATTTTACAATTCTTTTGTAGGTTGTTGTCTCATTATCTCTTTCTATCACGTACCCTTTCACTTTGTTCTTAAAAATATCGAATATCTTTGACTCTTTTTGCGATCTATTGTAATAAATAATCGTTGCGATACGGACTACTTATTTAAGTGTACACTCTTCTTACTTACACCAACTAACAAGCGTATAAGTAAGTGGTTAGCTATATTTTCTAACCGGGAACAGCATCTAGTTTCTTTACTTTAATATGAGATTAGCGAACATAAATGTGCGGAGTTAGAAAAAACCCAATATGTTATTGAAAATTATATACAAAGAGATTATTGATAGGCTCATTCATACTAGATTAGATCACCTTTTATATTTATGAATTCTCGCATGATCTCAAACATAATTAATAAAATGACTTGCGTTTTTCTGTTCATACAAAAGAAAAAAATTCTTCCTTATAAACTTAACCCAAGTAAATCAATACTCGACTAAGTATTTTACTCAATATTCAATTTCAAGGGCATCCAAATTACAACATCTATAAAATGCTATATATGATGAAACATATAACGATTTCCTAGATTCCAATTTATGTTTAATAATTTAATCATTAATTAAATTTCAATAAAAAACACTTGTTATCACTAAATCGATAAAACACCTTTTACATTCCACATAAATATTTGACATTTGACTCACACCCAACTACCATTTCCGTTTGGCTTTATATCATATATACATAATATGTATAGTAGTCTGATTGAAAGTTGTAAATTTATCAAAGCGCGACATTGCTTATAGATAAGAAAACCAAAACACAAATCGTTATAAGAAACATAAATTATATGTCAGCATTTGATGACCTTTTTAGACAAAGAAATATTATAACGTACGCGATAGACGTATGTGTTGTACGTACATTTTCAACATACTTTCTGACATTCTCACGTTTTAAATTCTAATCACCTTTCACCGTATGTCACATATTGTGAGCGTTTAGTTAACAACAAAATTTATTAAAACAAATATGGAAAACAGACTTAGAATGAAAATCACTTCCGGGTATACATCAGGTATGTATACAAAAACCTGTTGATGTCTATAATCTCATGGTATTATAAAATACACTTAATTTGTAATAGATTCCACGATTTCATTACCAATAAACATAAATATGTGTCTTTTTTGGATAACTCTTTTATTGAACCACACTTAAAAATAATCGTAATGCAAACCACGTTTATAGAAACTGTTGGGATCTGCGGTTCGGAAACAAAGTAAATATTATATTATTAATCTTCAACTATATACTTCTTGAAGTGTTTACTAAAAAATGTTTATTCCAGATATGCATAGCAGCAAAAATTCTGCAAACCACAGTTCTAAATGCTTTCGACATATTCGTAAAATTTAAGTTTTAAGGAAAACGTTAATATTTAACATGAAAAACCACTTATACCGTAGACAGACACAAACTAGATAATCATGAATTCTGGATTATTCCGATATTTCTCCAGTCTGTCGTATCACGATCAAAACCGGATTATTACGTTTGTAGAACAAGATAATTACAATGTTTGAGCTGAGTTTTCCTTCAATAATGCGTTTAATTCTTCATCTTCGAATTTTTTTGGTTGAGCAGAACGTTCTTTGTCACTGACATCAAAATCACCATTTTGAATCGTTTAAACCAGTTTTCGCAAGCTTGTTGAGTTGATGCATGTTCACCATAAGTTTCTTGAAGCAAACGAAAACTCTCAGCAGCTTTTTTCATTTGATTAAAGCAAAAGAGTAATGCTTCCCGCAAATGCTGTTTTGTTGGAACGAAAATCGACATGTTTAAACGGGATTAAAAATATGTTGTTTAATAATAATAATTGGACTAACAACAATAATTGGACTGAATTAATCTCAATTTATATAGTTTTAGTAAAATCCTGGGTTGGGATGAATTCATAACTTGGTGGCTGATGTGATTATTTATTTTTTCTGTGATCATTTTATTTCTGGGCTACATGCAAGTACATCTATCTTCCATAAGAGCATTTTAATTTTTGCAACGGTGTTGAACAGTTTAGAATTTGCAAAAACCTGCAAAAAGTTAAAAGTTTTATATAAATGAATTTTTACAATAAATTAAATTTTTAGCAAGGGTTGGCCTTTTTTCATTTAAATTGTGTACCATTAATGCATCGTTGACATAGTCAACGTTAAGTAACTGATCCTCGAATGGTGGATGAACATATTTTCAATTTTAAGACTACTTAAGTGTCGATTTTATAAAATATTTCAATAATAAAGTTGACTTGATAGGCCGGCTAAAGTGCATCATTGGCATCAGAAATACCTGTTTTCGGAGGAGTCTTCTTTTTCCATACACTGCGGTGCGTCTGATAAAGTAGTTCGAGCTGTTTAAACTTAGACGTCAGAAAAGAATTAAAGGATGGGTATCCTTAATTTTAATTCAACATCAAGTCTATATAACACGGAACATACGATATTTCAAGAGCACTTCAGTTTATTTCTGTCGATGTAGATATACATCTCAAACTTTCATATTTTTAAGACGTTTTAATAATTTCTATTTCTGATTTAATAGAAAAGATAAGTGGATATCTTATGTAATCTATTTTAAAATTGTATAACAAACATTTGCTATTCATACACATAATAATTTAAAAGTGTCAAGGTCTTGGATTAATGTAGAGTAGAGTAGATTAAAAATTAAATAAAATCTAAAAATATCAATAACTTTTCCAAAGGTATTCGCGCAAAAATATGGCCTTGTTAAGGTTTACATTTTGCTGTGTAAGGTCGAAAATTCAATGGTGAAGTGTAATAAGTGTTGTGTTATAGTACTTTCGTATGTCTTTTGGATTACCTTGACTATATCGCTGTGTAAAGCTGAAAAATATGCAATAATCTCTTCAACTGTATAAACAAAGGTTAAACGGTTTACCTGCTCTTATTCAATATAACAAACAATGCAATACAATAACGAATTGCTAAATAATATTGGATAACCTCTTAAATACTAAAATATGTTTTAACATAAAAAACGCACAAGTATTTTGATCATATGTTTAACCAAATTTATGCAAATCGTAGGTTAAACAATTTCACGTTGATCAGTGTATCATCACAAATATTTAATCTGCAATTAACTTCATTCAATCGCAATAAACAAATATTTTCATTTGTGTTTTCCTTTTATTGAATATGCGATTAATTATATAGCGTAACTTTTAAGATGGGAGTTAAGCTACATACATATTATGAATCATAGACCGACCTCATTCAAATGTAGTGTAACACATTATGTAACACATAATAACGGGTGATTTTTTAAGAGCTTGAGAACTTTTTTTTAAAAAAAAACGCATAAAATTTGCAAAATCTCATCGGTTCTTTATTTGAAACGTTAGATTGGTCCATGACATTTACTTTTTGAAGATAATTTCATTTAAATGTTGACCGCGGCTGCGTCTTAGGTGGTCCATTCGGAAAGTCCAATTTTGGGCAACTTTTTCGAGCATTTCGGCCGGAATAGCCCGAATTTCTTCGGAAATGTTGTCTTCCAAAACTGGAATAGTTGCTGGCTTATTTCTGTAGACTTTAGACTTGACGTAGCCCCACAAAAAATAGTCTAAAGGCGTCAAATCGCATGATCTTGGTGGCCAACTTACCGGGCCATTTCTTGAGATGAATTGTTCTCCGAAGTTTTCCCTCAAAATGGCCATAGAATCGCGAGCTGTGTGGCATGTAGCGCCATCTTGTTGAAACCACATGTCAACTAAGTTCAGTTCTTCCATTTTTGGCAACAAAAAGTTTGTTAGCATCGAACGATAGCGATCGCCATTCACCGTAACGTTGCGTCCAACAGCATCTTTGAAAAAATACGGTCCAATGATTCCACCAGCGTACAAACCACACCAAACAGTGCATTTTTCGGGATGCATGGGCAGTTCTTGAACGGCTTCTGGTTGCTCTTCACTCCAAATGCGGCAATTTTGCTTATTTACGTAGCCATTCAACCAGAAATGAGCCTCATCGCTGAACAAAATTTGTCGATAAAAAAGCGGATTTTCTGCCAACTTTTCTAGGGCCCATTCACTGAAAATTCGACGTTGTGGCAGATCGTTCGGCTTCAGTTCTTGCAGGAGCTGTATTTTATACGGTTTTACACCAAGATCTTTGCGTAAAATCTTCCATGTCGTCGAATAACACAAACCCAATTGCTGCGAACGGCGACGAATCGACATTTCACGGTCTTCAGCAACACTCTCAGAAACAGACGCAATATTCTCTTCTGTACGCACTGTACGCATTCGTGTGGTTGGTTTAATGTCCAATAAAGTAAACTGAGTGCGAAACTTGGTCACAATCGCATTAATTGTTTGCTCACTTGGTCGATTATGTAGACCATAAATCGGACGTAAATCGTGAAACACTTTTCGAACCGAACACTGATTTTTGTAATATAATTCAATTATTTGCAAGCGTTGCTCGTTAGTAAGTCTATTCATTATGAAATGTCAAAGCATACTAAGCATCTTTCTCTTTGACACCTTGTCTGAAATCCCGCGTGATCTGTCAAATACTAATGCATGAAAATCCTAACCACAAAAAAATCACCCGTTATATATTAGAATATTATGTGTGGTGCATGTGTGTATAAAATTGAACATTTCGCGTGAAATGCAATCAATTAAAAACCGATTGCATTTTAAAGAGAAGTTTTTGGTTACGCAAACAAATTAATATTTACTTATGTAAGCATTAAGAAACATATTGGCGGTAAATTGTAACGCAATTCGATCGAAACTAATTTGCCTCTGCATATGTAATTTTTATTAATTCAATTAATAATAATTATTATTTTTTTTTATATTTTTGTGATTGGTGATTAAGCGACTCATTAAATAGTTAGAAATTTCTAATAAAAAAAAAATATAAACATTTAATTTTCCAAATCGTCACATAATTTATTTAAATTTAAAAATCTGCACTTTTTATTTCTGTTTTGAAAATCTTAAAAATACGCATCGCTTAGTTTATCAAACTCTCAGACAACTATTTATACATATTTAAATTTATTGATAAATATTCAACTATGTAAATTTTTGTATATATAGAATAATTAAACAGACCGCTGAAAAATTTCATACATCACAAAAAATACCTCACAGCTCAGACATAACAATAGTCATCGTAATTTACACACAGGTAACTACTGGCAGTTGTCCAATTGCAAAATGGTTTTGCACATACTAAAGGTTTATTTAAAAATAGTGTTATAGGAATTGATATTTAGGTCAAATTTTGTTTTGTCCATTGCAACGTGAAAATAAATTGATCTGGTAAGATTGTTTACTGAATATCAAATTTGAACTCTATATAATAAATTTATTGGGTGCAAAAAAGTCTTCGCCGTTCGACAAAAGATGGTGCCACCAGTAAGTTAAGATTAAAATTGTCCGATGTAAAACGTGATATCCTAAGTTTGGACATTTGTCAACAACAAAACCTTATTATATATTTGCGATTTTGTATCAACATCATATATTTTTTTCTTATAAAAATGTCCAGTATTGAGCCGAATAGGCGTCATTTGTGGGAGCTTTTGATTTACTATTTAATTTGAAGAAACCTGCAGTTAAGGCGCATCGATTACTTGAAAAAGCATATGGTGAGGCTAAAGTGAGAGAAGTTGCCGAGAGTGGGAATGATTCAAAAGCAAGGACATTGGGTTCTATATGAACTGAAGCCGAGATATGTTGAACGCCAATTTTTTCGCGTGAAAGGCTGCTTGCCAGGCATAAACGAGAAGGTATTTTTTTTACATCGGATAGCCACTGGTGATGAAAAATGGATCCACTACGATAACATAAAAAACAAAAAATCATGGGGATCATCTGTGGCCCTATTCTGGTTTTCCCGGGTAATTGGGAATTGGGAAAATATTTTGTTGTAATTACAAATTGCTCTAATTCCCAAATATATATTTCCCGTTCCCAAGTGTGTATTCTGGCAGACAGGGAATAATTTTTTGGGAATTTTTTTTTATGTAAATATTTGTAAACTAAAACACGTATTCCAAACTTATTACAAGTTTAATTTATTTTTAAATATATATTTATTAGCAAAAATTATGTTGCAAAATTCAAAAAGGTACGTATTACAATTTCCAAAAAAAATTATGGGGAAAAATTAACGTCAAAACTGCTATAAAATGGAATTATTTTTTCCCAATAAAAAAAATTCCCAAACGCCAGAATACACTTTGGGGAATAAAAAATTCCCAACTGCTAGAAATACGTCACTAATTCCCAATTCCCTATTCCCAGGGAAAACCAGAATAGGGCCACAGGCCATGCTTCAACATCGACAACCAAGCCATATATCATAAAGTAAATAGATACGCTACTAAGTGGACCAAAAAAAATTGAGTCTACCCTTATTGTATGTAAAATAGTTCAGTGCACAATTTTTTCAGCACTATATTCCACCCTTTTTCAAACAAGTCAAAGTATAAAGAAAACGGTCGACATTTTTCCGTACAAACATCGAGTAATCTCCCTTCTGTTTGTATTCTGTGATCAAGCCGAATATTCCTGAGAAAAACTCATGTTATGCATTTGGTGGGATCAGCTTGGTGTCATGTATTATGAGTTGCTAAATCCAAATGAAAGCGTTACTGGGGCTATCAGCTATGTACCGAACACAATTGATGAGATTGAGCCGAGTACTCAAGGATAAACGCGCCCACTACAACTCAAGACACGAAAAAATTATTCTACTGCATGATAATGTTCGTCCACATGTTGCGGCGCCGGTGTAAACCTATTTGGAAACACTCAATTGGGAATACACCCGCCTTATTCAACACATATTGTCCCGTCTGATTACCATTTATTTCGATCGATGACGCATGGGCTGTCTGAGTATCAATTCACATCATATCCCTTTTCCGACCCGCGATCACAATTGTGTTAGTAAAAATCGTGTACGAAAGAGAATCAAGAACAAAGCATAACGCCATTATAGAAAGTATGTTTTTCTACATACACATTTGTGTACGGTGGACTTCATTGAAGCATAAAAAAAAATTCTGGCCGGAAAAGGGATATGAAGTATGAACATACCAAAAATTGGGTTGATTCTTGGATAGCCTCAAAAGATGAAATGTTCTTCCGACATGGTATTCATATGCCGCCAAAAAGATAGAAAAACGTAGTTGCTAGCGATGGATAACACTTTGAATATGACACAACCCGTTCTTTCACAATAAATGCCCAATTTTTGATAAAAACGGCGGAGACTTATTTTTCATACCCAATTGTTTTAGTTTTTTCTAATAAAGCTAACCTTCCAAGAACACGGTATTCGAAGAACACGGTTTCGAAGAACAAGGATACCTCTTCCCTCGAATTACCCGCCAAACAACATGATGTTCGTTATTAATTTTTATTTTGTTTTATGTAGATCATAACAGAAAATAAAACGCAACGTTTTTTATTTACTTTTTTGTAGTCTCGACTAGAAGACGGTTTCAAAGAACACGGAACGTATTAATCGTGTCCTTGGAGAGTCCCCTGTACTTCTTCTAAGTGACTGCGACTCAGTTTTTACCTTTGTCGTAATAAAATTGCAAAAGATAACGATTTTTTTCATTATTTATCTCCATGCCCGGATACGATCAATGGTTACTGAGATATATGAATGCAAAGCCATCTACCAGGAAAAAGGCAACGAACTATTTTCCCTACCCTTACGTAGACGTAGACCAGCTGGTTCTTCGTATTCACCAGCTAGTTTGAGCAGGTGCAAGTACATTTCTCTATCGAAACTGTTTTTATCTCGAAGAAGTCCGAGCTGGTCCTTCAATTATATTTCAACACATTTATCTTGATGTTGTCAGTTCATACAGAGATTATTGCAAGACGTGAGCGAGAACTACAAGCTCTCAAGATTAAGTTCTCGAGATACGTGTTGTATATTATTGTTCATTTTTCCGGCTAACTCTAGAGCTTCTCAATTTTCCTGGATATTATCATGGTCAACGGTTTCAGATTCTCGGTGACTATCGACAGGTATAGTTTGCACGCAATTTTTGGGTCTGTTAAGTGACAGACATATTTTAACGAAACTGAACGAAAAGATATTAACGTTTCGCTGGCCAGTAACCAACAAAACCTATTTATCGCATTTTTACGTTACGTTGTTACTGGTTCGCTGGTTCAGCCATTACTACTTAACTATGGTCAGTTGATATTCACGTTTCTTGTACCATTCCTCCATCATCACGAACTCGGAAATACAGGAATATACTTAACTGGGCGGTTGATATTCGGCTTTCATGTAACGTTTATCCAGCTCACCGAATTAAAAAAGGCTGACTTAAAAATGGTGTTTTTTCGGACTTAAAACCATCGTTTTTATTTCATTTTAAAATTGAAATCTGTAATGAAAATGAAATAAAAAAGCTGATTTTATTAATGCATATCATAAGTCATTTTGAAAATGATTTAAGAAGTGTGTTTATAAATGACATAAAACGTGTCTTTTTAAGTTATTTTGAAAATTAAATAAAATGTGCATTAAAATCGAAATAAAACGTAAAAATGTTCTACAGTAAAAGCCCGATTATCCGGCATCCAATCAACCGGAACACTCAGTTAACCGGAAATTAAATTTTCATTATTTTCTTTTGCTTATTTCTCTTTCTTATCTCTTTCATATGCAATTTGTAATTCATTTTGAAATTTGCAATTGTTTTTGCACATTTTCATTAATGAAAGCATTAGTTGAAAATTTTGAATGGCTTTAATTTTCATATTACAGTAAAAGCCCGATTATCCGGTATCCAATTAACCGGAACACTCAGTTAACCGGAATTTAAATTTTTAGGATGTTTTTTTTTTGTTTTTTTCTCTTTTACAAAGGAAATTGTTTTTTATTATTAAAATATACTTTCCTTTAATTTTTTCTGTTTTATGCATTATTCTATTTGAATTGAATTTGTAAAGTCGTATTACATAGTTAGGTTAGTGAAGTATTGAGTATTTTATTTTATTGTTCATTCTCAATCAATAACAACGGCGGATTATCCAGTGAATTTAATGTTCCTTTAAGGATAATCCAAGTTGTTATACATAATTATACAAAAGTTACAAAATTTAATTCATAGATATATAAATATTATAAAAATTTAAAAATTAAAGATGACAGAGATTTAGTTCCAAAATAATAAAATATTTGATTTAAAGTAATTTTTAATATTTTTTTTAAATTGTAAGTAGGTTTCAGATTGCTTTATAAATTCAGGTACTTGATTATAAATAAATGGGCCCATAAACGTGATCGATTTTCTTCCAAATTTAGTTCTAATATGATGCGAATCAATTCTGTTACAATTTCGAGTTGAATACACATGATGAGCGTAATTAAAGTCTATATTAGACATAAATGAAGATACATTTAGGCTTTTGTACATATAAAGGGTTAATTGAAACTTATATAACACATTTATGGGCAATATCATAATATCATCTTTGCTATATAATAACCTAGTGGAAAATAGAAGTGGCAATCTGTATAATGCTTTTACACTTTTGTTTTGCATAACTTGCAATTTCTTCAGCCTGCTTAAGGTAGCTGTTCCGTATACGATAAGGCCATAACTTAGTCGCGAATGAATAAACGAAAAATAAACCATAAGCAATACCCTAGTAGGAACAAAGAATCATAATTTTCTGAGTAACCCAATAAGTGGAGCAATTTTCTTACTTGTGATATTGATGTGATCATCCCAAAACATATGTTCGTCAAATGTAACTCCCAAATATTTGAATGAACTAAGTCTTTCAATATTAATGTTGCTAACTTCAAATAGAGATAAACTAGTCACCGATTTATAAGGAAGGAACGAAATACCATATATTTGGTTTTAGATATATTGAGAGCTATTAAATTGGAATTAAAATATTCTAAAAGTATGCTAATGTCATGTTTCATATCAATCAATATACTGTCTGGATCATGGGTTTCATAAAATAAAGCAGTATCATCTGCAAATATTCTAATATGACCCTTGAGCGGCAAATAGGAAATATCATTAATATAAATGAGAAACAAAAGTGGTCCTACAACACTACCTTGAGGGACACCACATTTGATATCTAACATTTCACTTCCACTTAATTTATCATCACATACTGTTTTCGATTTGATAAATAACTTTTCAATAAATTGTAAGGAACGCTGTATCAGTATAATTTATTTAGAAGTAACTGATCACTCAATACAATCAAATGCTTTCTGTAAATCCAAGAAAAGCGCCCCAACATATCTTTTTGAATCAAAAGCAGTATATATCACACTCCCAATTTCTGCCAATGCCAATTCAGTTCCTAAACCTTTTCTAAAACCATATAAGTAGGAATAAAAAAAAATATTATAATTTAAAAACGTTATTAAACGCGAAAATATTAATTAAAATATTCCGGATAACAGGGCTTTTACTGTAATGTACACTACTACTACAGTAAAACCCATGTTATCTGGAATGTTTGTGGATGAGAGCATTCCGGATAATTGAATATTTCATTATAACTAGAAATTGCCCTGTTATCCGGAATGCTTGGAGATGAGAGAATTCCAGGTAATCGGAAATTCCGGATAATTGAATGTCCCATTAAAAATAGAAATTTTACGAGAATTTTGCTTGATTCCATTAATTTTTAGGTTTCTCGTTTATTTATTTTATAATGCATAAAACAGATAAAAAAGTAAAGGAAAGTATATTTTCTGTGAATCCCCGAATAATAAAAAAAAAATTCCCTTGTGAAAGGTTAACTGAGTGTTCCTGTTAATGGATGCCGGATCATCGGGCTTTTACTGTAATATGAAAATTAAAGCCATTCAAAATTTTCAACTAACGCTTTCATTAATGAAAATGTGCAAAAAAAATTGCAAATTTCAAAATGAATTAAAAAATGCATATTTTAATTCAGATTAATACACAAATAATAATTCACAAATGAATTTATTTATGTTTTTTATCTTTCTATACAATAATACAACAAAAAACTTTAAGAAGAAAAACAAGAAAATATTTTCTTAAAAACATGAAATACACATGCATTTTCTATGTGCATTAAAAACAAATGTAAATTTTATGTTTATGAAATAAACATAAAATTTACATTTTATGAAATAAAATATGCCTTTTTTAAGTCATTTTGAAAATGAATTAAAAAATATATTTGTAAAATAACATAAAATATGTCTTGCTTGTGTCATTTTGAAATTAAATTTGTTTTTGTAAAACATCTTTGTTAAGTCAGAAAATTTGTTAAAAATCTGACTTTAAAAAGGTCTCATTTTTTCATTAAAAACACCATTTTTAAATCCACCTTTTTAATTTTAACCTTTTTTAATTCAGGGAGCCACGTTCATCCATCATCACGAACTCGTAAATTCAACGATATTTCCGATCAATAATACCCCACAACTGCCGTTGAACAAGCGCTGTACAATTGCGGCTCTTCAACACTGCACTGTACATCGTGCACACTAAAAACGTACTTATCAAGGCTTTACGTGAAAGTCCGTGAAACAAACTATACTTCTTTGTAGTTTCACTATCGATTGACTTTTATCTTTTAACTTTTAATTTTTTATTTAATGTTTCACTTTAATATTTGTAATTTTTAATTTTTTAATTTTTCATTTTTAAATGTTGTGGTTGTTACCGAATATTATTCAACAACTTCCCTTGCCTTGCCGACTTGACACATGTAACCAAAAAAAAAGTTCGTCTTTCAATCGAACAACACCAAAAAAATCAATCCACAAAAAAAACTGTATCTGGTGTAACCAGATTTCAAAACTTTAACACATTAGAAAAAAAAAATTAAATACAAAATATATGTATGTGTTGGTTGAAACCTGACCACGGAAAAAAATACCAATACAGGGACTTCATGCGGCAATTTCTTAGCCGACTAGAGCTCAGGGTTGGGGTGGGGTTTTTGAAGTATGATGCTAACTTATACCGCATAATAATAAATATAAAAAAATAAAACAAAACAATTGTGGGACAAACATTATTCACAATTGTTTTGTTTTATTTTTTTATATTTATTACTATGCGGTATAAGTTAGCACCAATATATACTTCAAAAACCCCACCCCAACCCTGAGCTCTAGTCGGCTAAGAAATTATCGCATGAAGTCTCTGTATTGGTATTTTTTTCCGTGGTCAGGTTTCAACCAACACATACATATATTTTGTATTTAATTTTTTTTTTCTATGTGTTAAAGTTTTGAAATCTGGCTACACTGGTTCTACCGGGTTTCCGGCCAAATAGCCCAAAGTAAAAAAATACCACACCCATCAAAAGAAAACAAAATTTGGTCGCGCACTATACAGCTAATAGGTAGCAGACATTTAGGTAACATTCTAAATATTATCAATTTATTACAAGATACAGCAGGGAATCCGAAATCTCCTCACATAGCGGTGAATTCAATGGAATGAATGTTACAATATCTTGGCTTACACCCTTACAAGATCAAATTAACTCAAGAACTAAATCCTCTTGATCATTTGAAGCGCCGAAACTTCTTCGATTGGGCTCTGCTAAAGTTTGAAGAAAACCCAGAACTTCATCGAAAAATTTTCTATACAGAGATGAAGTTAATTTTTAGTTTAATGGCTTTTGTCAATAAGCAAAATATGCATTATTGGACAGCAACAAACCCACATGTGCTTCAAGAGACTCCATTATAACAACAGAAAGCGACCGTGTGGTATGGATTTTGTTGCGGAGGTGTGATTGGTCCATATTTTCTCAGTCAGTGGAGTTCGCTATCGCGCCATGTTGGAAGACTATTTTTGGCCAGAACTGGATGGATTTCGCATCAGTGATATGTGTTTCCAACAAGATGCTGGTGCCACACAGATGATTAAATAATTGATCTATTGAAGGGGAGTTCGGTAACCGGGTAATCTCGAGAAATGGTCTGGTCGAATGGACGAATTACGTTAAGTCGTTGGGGTATGCCAACAAGCCAACAGCGTTAGAGGAGCTCAGAGACAATGAGCAAGCGTTGCCAACGTTCTGGGCAATATGTGCGAAAGAGTGGTGGAAAATTGGTCCCAAAGAATCGAACGTTGCCAACGTGCTCGTGGTGGTCATATGAATGAGATCGAATTCCATAGTTAAATGTAACATGTGTACTGCACCTCCAATAAATTTCAGCCCAATATCTCAATTATTCTGGGGTGGTATATTGTACCATCACTTCGAATTGAAATTTGAAAAAAGTCGAAACGATGGTTGGAATTTTGTATCATTTTCGACTTTTCTCGGTTTTTAATCTTGCAATACTTTTTCTAGAATGAAATGTCTGCTATATTTATTATTACTTTGCTTTTAAATGATGAAACTTTCACGATTCGAAAATGATATATCATACCGCCAATCGACTTTTTTCGAATTTCGATTCGAAGTGATGGTACAACAAACCGCGCCTGGTGTTTTTTAAATACAAAATTGTTATGTTCTTATTGAAAACCCCTTTATAATGGCCGTTTACTTTTTTATTTGGTTTGTATTCGTCGTATCGTTTTTTGTTTTCATTTTGGATTGCTCTTCGTGTTGTTTCCGCCGGCAATATTCTAACCGCTGCATCACCTCCCCCAGATGGGTCACATAGTGAAGAAATGGCTCTATATAGATGGCTAGTTCTTGACATACCGAAGGATTTCCGACGCTTACGGCATCTAATCTCTCGGTATTTGTAAAATGTTTGTTTGGCCAGTCGATCAATAGCCACAAGATTGTACGGGTCAAGAAACTGGTTGTGACACACAATTTATTTTGGATTTAAAAATCCGTTTTAGGCTTACATGTTCGAATACAAAAAAGTTTTCACTGTGGCATCACAAAAAAGATTTTACTCTACACCACAAAAAAATATTATTATTTTGCGCACGTTTAGAAAGAAGTTTAATATTTTATTTCACAGTAAAAACCGGCGACCAATATTAAAGTTTTATTTATTTATTAATATAAACGTTTCCACATTTCGGCGACAGAAGGTTGTAGCTAGAAATTATTGGATTGATAAACGCGAGCAAAAAATATTAAATTAAAACTTAATTTGGTATTTTAAATTAAGAATATGTTTCTGTTTTGAAAAATTAGATTTAACTAGTTAGAAAATTATAGGTATGAAATATGGATTTCCGACTGTTAATTTAGAAAAATTAATATTATATCAACTTTCGGATATGCAGAGCAGCTTTCCTTCTTTTACAATATTATTATTTTAATTAATTTGAAAATATTTACTTCTGTTATACATTGCTTAATTTAATTGAGTCCTTAAGATCAATATGAAGTTTTCACTAATTTTATTAGAATCAGTTAAACATCTCGCAGACTTTATGTTAGTATCTCTCGTTTTCTCTCTCTCCTTGAGCGGCCCAAAACCAAAACTAAGATCAACGTCCGCAAGATAAATCGAATTAGAATCACATCGGTTTATAAATCATCGAGGTCAATTCTGCATTGCGAGATTTCGATACTTCACTATTGGATCCCATTTTATCCAACAAATTGAATTTGGAATTACTGGGAAATGTCTACCTGTTCCTATTAGCAACACTTAAGTCTTGCATATCAAATTTGCATCTGATTACACCGAGTTTTGATTCAGAATTTACTCAAAATTTATTGGTTTTGGTATTAAAAATTGAAAATCTGTTTATTAATCGAATTTGAAGAATTCGTAAAGAAATGGTTGGTCCATTGAACAGATCAAAATTTCAATAATGTGCCAATTATTCGTTTTAGAATCCTTATTTTAATTGGTTTGAAATAAAAATTATTTTTCCGAAACGCCTGAAAGGCTTCTAAAATTAATCATAATGTAATGTAAAACAAGAAATGTTGTTAAGCTTGATTCAATATAGAATATCAACGAATATAAATGTGATCAGCCAGCGTTACTCGTAGAATATAATTTATAGTTTTTAGTCTAGACTAGATGATGAGGGTTAAAACGGTTACTGAGTTGGCCAACGGCGCAATATAAATCTTTTAAAAATATTCCCTCTCCAAATTAATTGTTTAAGCTTTTCTAATTTCGGGTTACTCTGTAACATTATACAGACACGTACGTATTGGCGTATATAAATAATTTTGGAGGTGGCGAAAGCGTGTTTTTCAATACCAGTTGTCTGTACGGGATGATAGGCGCATAATACTGCACAAATGAAACTAAAAATATTTACATAACGATAATTTTCAATTAATAATCGAGAAAGTGGAACAAAATTAAAACAAAATAAAAATTATTTTGAAAGACAGAATATGATTTATAATAATTTGAAAAGTAAAAACGTAAATTATAGAGGTACACAAATACAGATTTTCAAAGATTATTTAATCTCCAACAAAATTTAAAAAAATTAAATCTTACCTCTAACTTACAATAAAAAAAAAATAATTCTTTGTGTTCGAGTATTACAATTTTAATTATGTACAAACGACGTTCCACCTGCTAGATACATTTACAAGCTAAAAATTACGAAATTTGATTTTAATTAATAATTTCCTAACGTGTGTGCATAAAATTATGTTGTTTATTTAAAATCCGATAAAAAATGAATTAAAATGTAATTGAGGTAGACGTTCCTGGTTATATAAACTTCGACACCTCAATTTGAGTTAGGCTCAATTTACTCTCAATGTAATTATGGTGTACCGGTATGTTGTTTATATTATTGTATATATATTCTTGCCACCATGAATAAATAATTTAAATTATTGAAACGGAAAATTATATTCTACTGCTTCAGGATATAGTAAAATATTATTACATAAAAATATTCTAGCAAAAATATTCCTAATCTAATAAACTGTTAGATAGATAGATAGATTAGCTCATCCGTGAAAAAATGTATCAAACTCGATTAAAATGTGTGTATGTCAATTTGGTTGGTTTACACTTCTACGGTCTGCCGTTCTAAAATGTATTGCTGTACACACTATTTACATAATATTTTTTTGTTGCTTGTTCAACAAGTCGAAATGGGAAAATGTTGAAAAATTTAATTAATCTGTAGCGTTAAATTGAAAAACATAATCGACCAAGTTCATTTTGTCCGACTGATCCGAGATTAATTTTTTTTTATATGGAAAGTGTTAATTTAATTTATTAGACTTTTACGGTCGTCTGTTTTTATATGGACTCGGCTTTGAACTAAATTACATAAAAAGATAATTTACATTAAAATTTTTTATTAAACATTGGCAGTGTCATTGCAATTGTATTTAGTTTTAGAAAACTCTCTGTTTATTTAAAATTTGTTATCAAAGAGTCAACATTTATTTAATATTTTGTTTCATTTTTATTTTCAGGTAAGTTGCACGTACTGTTTAATGGATACGGCGTATTTAGCTAAAATAAAGGTACACGTGTTGTTAATATTATGACCTAGCGTTCTAAATGATATTTGTTAGAAATTACGGAACGTTATATTCCGGACAACTTACTATCATAAAACATCAATAATTGTATCTTACAAAAATTACAAAAAATCTGTTTTCAGAGATTTTACTGCATACTACAACTTGAGGAAATAATAATATACCAAATATATATCTTATCTTAACTATGTTTTCATAAATACATATTTATTGTGTTGAGATAATTGGTATAATAAGACAAACTTGACAGACGATGCATGACAGTGATCAAAATGAAATATTTAATAAGCAGTTCGCACGAAGGCTGGTGAGTGTGCGATGCTACCTCAATGAAATTAATTTGGTTAACCGAAATATTTTAAATACGTTGAAACACAAAAAGTCGATTTATGCAAAATAGTAATTTACCAAACATTAAAATACGGGAATGGCACAGTTTTCGACACGACAGACGTAACCATTTTGTTTCAAGTCTAGTCGAGACTAACCCCTGTTATAGTTTTCACATATGAGTCACCCGGCGAATTCATCGATTTCGTTATTTGGTATTAAGTGTTTCGCCGTTAGTGAACTAAACGTCAAAAACAGTTCACCATCAGTTTGCAAGTGAATTTATATTCATGTTTGGTTTAGTTTTTCTAGAAATAATTTAGAGTACACTATATGACTGATGTTTCTAAACAGAAATTTATAAAATTTATATTTTTCGCCAATTACAATTTTTTAAATTATTGTTCTTATCACCGATCGATTTTGAGTGAGGTTTGTAGTCGGGTTTCCGTAAAGGGATCGAATTAATCATAACCTGTAGCATCTGATAAAATCTAGGTAAGATTTATTTTCTCAAAACTTCATCTTTTCGATTTCACAATCAAAATATTTGCACAACTAACGTCGTAAACTAAAGTTTGACATACAAGACTGCCGCAGTGAAATCTCGGGTATTTATTTCCTCTCGGCGAATGTGTGGCATGGCGAAAACCATAATTGGGGCATTAAATAATAATCACTCCTCACTAGCAAGATGAACGTTATTCATGTTACATGCGGGCAGTGCGAAATTGAGCTTTATGTGCGGCCTGTAAACGAACCCGGGACCTCCGGTTGTTGGAGAAAGCATGCTGACCACTTTACCACCGGGGCGACAGACAAATAGCCTCATCACAGTTTTGATACTTTGATGGTTAGTTGATACGTAGTTAACGCACTATATCGCATAGAGAGCCAGTTTCTGCGAAAGGCGGGACCACTAGAGTTCAAGGTGTTCCGAATTTATTTTTAGGAACTGAAATTTTCATATCCACAAAAATTTATTTTTATAGAGATCGTAACAATTTTGTTATTGTTCTTCAATTTGAACAACCAAAATTAAAACAAATAATCCACAGGCTATGTAAGTGAACGTACATTTTCTCGATTGCTTTGAACTGTAATAAGTAAAAGTAACCCCCATTTTTAAGAATTTTATATTACCAACCAATACCGGAGTGAATTTTCCTGAAATATTATTTTTAATGGCACCCATACAATGTTTACGACTTTTACGACTTCTAGTCGAAGAAAACAAAGAGGCCAGTTACAACATTTTTACTCACACGTGTGGACGGAAATTTGTGAATTGAAATTTGTGGAAATCAGATCAAAGTACCGAGCTTTGAGACAACGCATCTGTGATTATTTTCCACCTGCTGCCATTCTTCATCTCATACGGCAATTTTCTTTTTAGGTGTAATATTAACAATAGATAGTTTGGCATCTCAAAATATCGTCGAGGGGCCCCCATCATCTTCCTTTGCTTCCAAAAGTTATAAAAATACAGATGGTCTGGCTGACAAGTGCCCTGATGCCTAGAACGCTGTTTCTATCCATGATTTTTTTAGCCTTTCCAGCAGCTTATAATATATAAAGAGGTCAGTGTGTTAATGATATATTAAGATCTCTATAACCTTATCCTTTCTCGATTAACACCAGCCCACAGACATGCATTTTAAAGCTCTAAACAGTTATTTGGAAAACTGTGAAAATCATTCTCAGCACTTCCGGATATCATCAGGCATCCTGATCAAGTCATCCTCATTGAATAGACGACTAATACCTATATCTCCTGAATTGATTTCCGTTGTCCTCAAGGCTTGTGTTAGGAAATCAATTATATTTATTATCCATCGTGCCGTTGTTTTTAAAGAACCATCGTTTTTGGACCGTTTTTCGCCGCCTTGTACTCAGAATATTTGATTATTACCTGCAGTTTGTGCCATGCTCTCTATGCAATACGCCGTACTCTCACTACTTTTACCTTTAGTTCAGCAATCTCTTCAATCTACCAATCCACAATGCGAGCACTCTACAATGTGATCGACTGCAACCTTAACCCCGTTTCTTGTTCGATGTTTCGGTAGCGCTAGAGAGCTATAGACTACATGCAGATTCAAGAACTCAGTTAGTTTTGTACTTTCTAGTTTATTTGAGGTTCACCGACATGGCTCTTGAATTTTTACTCGCTACTGTGTTTGACTGCTCACGATAATTAATATATGTTATGATTCCCATGTAATCTCCACTCGTCCAGCCTGCTGAGGTTTCTTCCTTTGCAACATGATGAATTGCATCTTATATTAATCGAACACTGTTTTTGGGCGCAAGTACTATCGAGACGAACCACTCATAATGTGGTCGTGTCCAAAGATTCCAAAAACCATGTACATTGTACAGTACCTGGCAATTGAATTAGAGCCACCTTGCGTATCAAGTAATTTGTAATACAAGCAGTTTGCATTGAAACATATTTTAAATTTTTGTTTGTAAACGGATTTAGTTGTTGAAATAGTATCTATTTATACAGCAACCCGGGTTTGGGTCAGGTAACTATGAGAGTCTAAACAGAGATAATGAAATTTGAAAAAGGAGTGCGATTAATAGTCAAATTTAGTTGAAATGTGTACGTGTTCGTGTTAAGAAGTGTAATAAAGTGTTTTCATAATATATTGTGAATTTTATAAATTTTTTGGTGAATTTTTAAGCTCTGTAATTTATCCGGAATAAGAAAAGTGAAAGACATTAGTAGCGTAGAGAAAATTAAAATAGAGATTCTATTAAAAACATGTATGCATTCGAGCTGTCAAATTGCAATAATGCAAAAAAATTCTCGGCTCACAGTCGACCTAATAGCTGCATTAGCCGTGTTCCATTATCGTTAGCAGGGTACTTGCAGGTACTTGTGAGTAGATGCTCAATGGAACGCAAATTTGTTAGTTATAAGTAAAACATAAGAAAAAAATGTTGATTGAGTACTTGCGAGTACTTTACTAACGCCAATGGAACACGGCTGAAAAAATATTCCGTCAACATCGGGGGGTTGCAGGCATTGCCGGCGTGTTCGTAAAATCACCGACAGATACGACCGGCTAATTATAAAACCAGCACTTCAAAATAGACAAAATTTTGCTAAAGAACTGCTAAATAAATTAAAAGTGCATAATACTATATCTGAGCGCACGTTGCGATCATGATTGTACTCTGCTAGACTCAAATGTCGCAGACCAGCGAAGAAGCCCCGGTTGACACCAAAAATGAAGAAAGCACACCTGCAATGGGCAAAAATGCACGGATATTTTACGGTTGAAGATTGGAAAAAGGTAAATGAGTACAACTTTTGTCATTAATAAATTATTTCTTCAAAGTATCAATTTTTATAATAAACTTCACTTTTACAACTCACATCCTCTTTGCAACAAGTAATCTTTAGAGATGAATCCTGACTTGAATCGATGACGGAGAGTGTTAATTTCGTTGACGAAGACCCAAGAAACGTTATAGTGATGAAGCTGCACAGAAAAAAATTTAACACCCACCATCTGTCATGGTCTGATCATGTACCGGACCTTTGTATTTTGTGGAGGGTAACATGAATTAAGTGCAATATAAAAAGGTTGTTGAGCTTTATTTTTGCCTTTCTTAAACTCACTAAATGAAGTAGAAGTGCCATACACGTTCATGCAAGATGGAGCACCGTGTCATACAGAAAAAAGATTAAAACTCTGTTTCAAGAGGAAACTCACCTGATCTAAATCCGATCGAAAATGAATAGAACATGTTGAAAAAGCATGTGTACTCATCCCCGAACCCGACAATAGCTGTTCTGAATTATAATATTCACAGACATGGCAATAAAACGCATAACTTCCAGTATGCCAGCTAAAAATAGTGCAGCCATTAAAGCCAAAAGAGAGGATTAACAAAATATTGATGTAATATCAACTATAAAACATAAATAAACATTACGTTATATTAATATGCGGATCCGCTCGAAACGCGATATTTCAAAATGCGATATTTCAAAACGAGATATGACAAAACGAGATTTGGTACAAAACCCAATATTTCAAAATGCGATATTTCAAAACGCTATATGGTACAAAATGTGATATGGTACAAAACCCGATATTTCGAAACGCGATATTTCAAAACGCGATATGGTACTGCAGAATATGCGTTGCGAAGCGGTGGGAGCGCAGCGACCCACCTGATACCGATCCTATATACTATCGTTAATATCGATTTTTAAATTCCTATAAACTGAAATTAAATTTTCCCTTCACCCGCCTGATATAACCCGATCCTAAACTCCCGTTTTGTACCATATCCCGTTTTGTACCATATCGCGTTTTGAAATATCGCATTAATATGTGTCTGTTTCTATTTTGTTCCTGATAAGTTTGAAAAAATAACAAAATCGGTTCGTCCAAATATCGTATGCCGCCCTACATCCTTTCATTTAGGTTGCCTTAAGGGATCTTCACTACTTCCATTTTTTTTTGCATATGTGGAATGCTATTCTAAAGGCCTTGCGTTCTTCTGATCCTTACATGTCGTTTATACGAGACGCAATATCTGGATTTCCGGAACATGAGAAACACGTTGGCTGGAAAATACAAACTGCAGACTTGTGTCCATCCTGACCACATTTTCAACAATTCTCACTTCGACATTTGTCCGATTCCTTTGCTTCGACTTCGCTAGTTAGACTGTCTAAATTCAGAACACCCTCCGTCCTATGGGTTGGGGACTCAACAGCTTGGCCTACTGCTACGCGAAGAGTTTTTCAGCGGCTATGCTCCAGAAGCACCCTGCGGTCAATTGTATCCGAATTTGCCAAATATTTACCACCTTGTCATCCGGGCTCGAGCTACCACGAATAGTCTTACGAACATATTGCAATTATGGTATAAATCCATTGTTATACTTTTGTGTCGTGACTTTAAAACTAGAATTATTTTTTTTGTTTAAATAAACTATATTGTGCGTTTATTAAGATTAACATATGATAGAAACACTTTGTTAACGTGATAATTAATTAGTTTGTTAAAGAAATACTAGTTTCGGACTTCGTCCATCTTCACTTTCTTTTTACCAGCTAATTAGTGGGTAAAAAAACTGACGTTAAGAAAGTGTTTCTATCAAATGTTTATCTTAATTAAATCACAATATATAGTTTTTTTAAACAAAAAATGATAAGTCTTTAGAACACAAACAAAAAACCCCTTTCCGAGAACATGTTAAACCCCTATCGCATTATTCCGCGTTCTCCCATGCCCCCTCTTTTCAGGTTTCGAGCCACAGTTGTATCCTCTTCCACCGAGTATACACAGCTGTAGTGCTTGTATTATCAAGCTCTTTACTCGAATATTTTTTACGCCTCCGGCATTTCTGTCAAAAGTTTAGCCTCCTGTTCCAAGTTATCTACAAAGACTCTGTCTCTCCCTCTTTTGTGAGTGGTCTGGAAAGTTATAACTAAGTGCGCATCCTCGCACGGTGGTATGGTGCGCTAGTTCGAAGTTCGAGGCTCTTCTCTGCACTCTACCATATCATCAAGCACTTCTTCCATGTCAAAAACCATGCATGGTAATATTTTTTTACTAGCACACTGCCCTCTACATTTTCTCAAAAAATTTCTTCCAGTTTCTCTGTATTATTTGGCTCAGTTGCCTACGTCCTCTTTATAGAGGCTTTGCGCTTTTGGCCATATTGATTCTGGCGGTCAAGTGATCCATCCACAAAACATTGCGGTCGTTGATGAAGTTGGGAATGCCTTGATACTAGAAAATTTGACAGTTTCGGTGCAATGAAGGCCATCCGGCCATAAATGTTCTCACATGGCATCTATGTAAACTTCCTAATGTGCCTATACTATTTTTAATACGTAAACCTTTGTTTTTAAAAGATACCCATTCCATTACAATATGCATAGCTGTTTTGTTAAACGCACACTAGTTTTCCTCAAAACATAAATTGTTAAGTATGTTATAAATTAATTGAAAATTTATTAAATTGTTAACTGTGAATATTAAATAGTGTCGCCTATACTTGCTTATTGAAAAATTTAATAAATATTTATCTTTATGTAGTGGCTTATCAAAGATATGCGTTTTACATATTAATTTGCATACTAATTAATTTGCTCAAAATGTTTTCAATAGCTTTACTATATATCGCTACTTAGATAGCGAATACGAGTACACTCGTACACAACGAAAAGTGCAAATTTATTTATCGCTTCCAGATATGGACTCATTTAATTATTGTATTGAAAAGATAAGTTATTGCAAATTACAAAATTACGGATGTCTCAATTTTAAATAAATGGGCGATTAAAATTTCCGATTTTATGTCACTCGATTAACTGATAAATCAAAATCTATAGTGCAAAAAATGAGCAATAATTTATAATGTGAAGAATTTTAGTTGTTAGTGTTTGTAATTTGCATACGAGAGTATGTCATAATATCAAAATATAGTTGCATATACATTACGTCGTTTTTTATTTAGAATAACAAAAAATAATTGATTCACGTCCTATGTAATGAATTTCTTCCGCGCAAATCGAGCACTACCTATATGTTGCAGCCTCAGTGCAACTTTATAGGTTTCTCGTCAGCAGAACGTATAGGTCTTTCTCGTGGTCAGGATTAATTTACTATAAGAAAGATTTAATCCGGTTTCCGTTAAATACTAACACATCGGTCATCGGCCTAGTAAAATTGCCATTAAAATTACGAAATTATCAGCAAATATTAGCTGTATAATTTGTACTATACAACAAGAACAAGGAGGAAGTTACCAAATTTTAAAAAAAAAAAATTAAATCCCAGCAAGATTTAATTTTCTTTGATATCACATCACCCGCATGATCAATATTCTTTTATTAGAACAGAAAAGATTTATAGCATCTTTTCTATATACAATCTTTGTCCGGTTTAGAAACGGTCAATGGATTAATTAATTAATGACTTTCAATTGAATTGTCAATGTGGTTGGTTGTGAAATTTTCTGTAGAAATTAATTAACAATCAAATTAAAAGAGAAAATAATTTAACAGAATATTAAATTTCGTTTTATATTAGATGCCCTACCACTAACTGGTACAGTTTGTAGTTATAGTGTCGGAGCCCTGAAACCGTGTTTTCACGAAATTCCAAAATTTTTGTTTACAGAAAAACATGAAAATGTAATTTAGGTGAAATTGCAATGAAGTGAGTTCAACCAATTTGGTTAGACTGTTCTAGGAATTTTTATCAAATTTAATTGAAGCTCAAAAGGTAAAAGTTAAAAAATGTTAGATTGAGAACAAAAAATTTAATGGGTTGATGGATTTTAGATATAGCTGAGGCATATATCTAAAATTTTTAGCGGCTGCTGCAAAACACTTTCCTTCATTACCTCATCATTTTTAATTAGCTCATTCTCTGACAGTCTTGAATACGTTCCGCTAAAGCGTGTCGTCAGGCTGTCGGGTGAGCAATTTTCCAGCATTCTGGGCAAAATAGGTAACTGATTACGGCAGGATAACTCCGAAGTATAATATATATAAGTATAATATCAGGTAAAATAGGTAATATACTCGTATATTCCTTCAAAATTATACGTAAAACAATTGGCCAATGGTACGATGTGAAGCGGGGGAAAAATGAATTACCTCAATGCTCAATTAGAATATTTACTATGAAAATTTTAATGAATTTATTTGTAGTGGTTTTGGTAATTTAAAAATTGGATTTAAATTTTACATTTTAATTAAAAATTTAAAACTAATAATGTGTTATTAAAAAAAAAAAAAAATTTAATTTTCCATAAAATGTATAATTTAGAAAATACTAGAACAAATACTTTATTAAGTAATTCTAACTAATATTAAGCATTCCTTTTAATTAATTTTGAAAGAATTTTCAATTTAAAACTAAATCAAATGTATAGCGTTTAGCTAAATAATTTATTTCCCGGTAGATTTCTTAAACTCAACTTTGGCATTCGTCATTTGACGATTGTAAAAGTTGGAAAACGCAGCTAGCGGAAACAACAAAAATTACATTAGCAATCCTTCAATGACATTTCATAGTAACAAAAACCACGCGTATTTTCAAATTGGCATAGCTGGATTTTTTTCGAATTGTCAAATTGGCATAGCTCGTTGTGTTTCAAATATTTCTGCTATGTGCCACTTGTGATCGTCCAATCCTCAATGGAACAGCCGTATTTTAGAAAACATGATATTTAATGGTATCGCTAATTACCGCTAGACGTCCGTAAGTCTAATAAAGCAATATTGTTGATAAATTTCATGGTTCAAGTACACAAAAGATTACTATTTGGTGGTGTCAGGTGTCAGATATGAAAAAATTATTCCCAATTTATAAAAATGTACATCAAAATTTTCTCCTCAGTAGGCCGGAAAAAAATATTTTAATTGAAATTACATATAAATTCTTTCCCCAGTTCCCTCCCTATTCGCGGGAATTACCATAATAGTGCCACATGAGAAGATGAAAATAAAAACAATTTGCCGCGGCCATTGGGTTTGTAAACAATTTGAGTACCTTTTTGAACTTAGCACGTCCTTTATAAATTAGATAAGGTAAGCATTAATTTCGCCTTAGAACCATTTATATTGATTTTTCACATATAACTATCGTTAATAATTCATCTATATATTTCTGAATTATGAAACCTCAAAAAAATTCACTTGGACTTGCGTGTAATGAAAAATGTATCAAAGTATACAAAAGTTATAAAACGGCTTGCTGCAAATGTAAACTACCTACTTTTGGCAGACATTCGGGTAATTTTATATACTTGGCAATATTTTTTAGAATTTTTAGGAGTCGTAAACAACTCGACAAAATTTATTTTGAACAGGCTCAATCAAAATTTTTTATGAGGGTATATATATGGTTAATTACAATTTTCATTGCTATACATTTTTTTGTATAATTTACATTTTTCGCAACTTTTATCGGATACATTTTAATTTGTGTACTCGTATACCTACACTTTAATTTGTTTAGCTGCACTTTAATTTATGTAGCTACACTTTAATCTGTGTAGCTACACTTTAATTTGTGTAACTACACTTTCATTAACAAGTTCGCCAAAAACATTATTTCCTGAGTTTGATTTTATTTTTGCAAGTTTGAGCTAACCAGACTTAAGTCAATTAACTTATTTTGGAAACTTTGTTGAACCAGTTCGTGCCGTTTTGCATGAATTATGTCTATGATGTTAATAATAGCTGTTTAAAAGCTTTATTAGCATCATCGAGTAGTTGGATTTATCTGTCCGACGCCGATAGCCACAGCATAGTTAGAAAATCTATTAATAGATTCATTACCTATTTGTATGTGATAACTACACTTTTTAAATTTGATGTTATGGATCAAGGACAGATTTAAGTTCATTACGTTCAATGTCTGGACATAGACTGAATTGAATTTTTGTGTGCATTATTACGGGATCAAGCCTTCGCTACAGTTCCACCTGAGTTAGCTGTAAGACTGTTTTGGTATATTGTGTAAAGTAAACTGGTAACTTATAAAGTTAAACCGCAAATGCATTTTATTTTTCTATGGAACTTCTTTTGTAAAAGATAAAAAAAATTACTTAACGAATTTGTCTATAATCCGGTAGAAAGACGAAACATGTAATTAAAAACGTGTAATGATTGTAATTTACATAAGAGCGTGTTATCTAAACCGGCATTTTTACCAATTTTTCAATGTTTTAAATGAACATTTTTATTGAAAGTTAATCTAACAATTTATTTATCCGTTCGAATGACATTTACTGTGCAGCTTACCATCTGTAATCCCATAAAATTGAAAATTGAATTGACTTTTAAGAGCCCCGCTGATTTAATAATTCCACCTGATTTTTACATTATTATTTCCCAATACTCTAACCGAAAATGAAAATTTAAATCCAAAAACGACTGCATCAAGGAAATATTTAATAAAAAATTAAAGAAGCAGTTTTTACTTTCATTTATTGAATATATTTTTCTAATTCACATATGTGCTTTAAGAAATTTTATTTTTTGTATTTCGCTTTTATTACAAAGAATATATTAAGCAAAAATATTATATGTATATAAAATAAGAGAAAGACTTTCACCTTTATTTTAATGATAAAATACAAATATAGTTAAAGGTATGTATGAGTGTTTAAAAATAGACGGAAAATCAAATTGGAAATAAAATTATTTAGATTTAGAGTTTATTACGACGTTCGTTGGATTGATTGGTAATAAGATGTGGAGGATAATAATAAATCACTCAAACATATTACCTTGTATAATATGTTTGCCTCTGTGCAAACATACATCGCGAATTTAATGATGCCGCGAAATCAATATAAAATTAGATTTTCAAAATAAATCAAATTCGCTAATATTATAAATTTAAATTATGAGTATATGAAATCATTTTTAGCGCGAGTAACGTATGCCATATAAATTGAAGGCCACGAAATATTATCTATGCATCTAAAAAGTAAGTTATAAAATTGTAAAAAAAATGTATTTACATATTCGATTTCATAAAAATATGTGTACACATTTTTGCGCTCATATTACAAATATTTTTGATTCAGTAAAAATGAAGACAACCATGGCGAGAGCGGAATGAATTTGAGTTTTATAATTTGATGCGTGTTGCTTTAGAGTTGTTGTACTGTGGCGCTTAACCAATTTTGCAATACACGTTTTTTGTCCACTTAGCATACAATATGTATATGATATAATAGCATCGATTGATTGTTTTGGTTTTATTCACATGACGTCATCTGTGTACTTTATGTTGTTGTTCCGGAAATGTGTTTATATAGATAGAGTTTTTATTTTATTTTTATCTAAACATCTTTAGTAGATTGCGTAAAAGATTTGTATTTGCTTTAAGAAATGAATCTAGCTATATCTTATATGTATACGGTGTATATACAAATATTTATGTACTGTATGTTAGAGAACATAGAGGCATCGATATTCCATCCAAAAAATTTTATGTTGTTAACGCTTTGTAATTGTGGTATGATTAAAACGAAATTTACCATCTTTTAAACCCCATTGTGTTTGGTTACTTGAGATGAAATTTAATTTTATAAAACAAAAATTTCGAATCATTTCTTTAAAATTTTCTTAGTACTTTTACGATCTAATTGTTTGTAATAGGTTTTGGATATTAAATTTTAATTTCCGCAATTGTTTCTTTTATAAATGGATAAAATCTTAGTACAGGTGCCGCATCGATTAATAGTTAATTTAAAATAAAGCCTTACATGATTACGAAACGCACGGTACAAATATTATAAGAAATGGTTTTCATCAGCTTTTATCAACATAGACAATTTTGGTTTTGCAAATCTGACGAAAGGCATAAGAAGCAAACAGTTATCATTCTGGTCCACCTGATCGTAGAAGTTTAATTAAATCAGAATTGCTAATATTGTTGCACAGTGTTCAAATACAACATTCAATTCACATTCAATAAAACAATCTCCTCAAAATATTGTTGATTTATCTAATACTAGCTGACCCGGCGAACTTCGTACCGCCTCAAAATCAATAAATGAGGCGTTCCAAGTGTAATAACGTGGCTTTCAGAGTAGAGCAATGTTCGTTTAGAAATCTAATTAAAGGTTTTAGATTAATAAAAGGTTTTTTTTATTAGATTTTTGGGGCTTTTTTATTAGATGCGAGAACGAATAAAGCGGATGGTTTACCGACACGTGAACATGCTACGTACAATTGGCCGTGAGAGAAACATTCATTTTCTAGATTCAGGCCACAAACACTCAAGGATTGGCCTTGTGATTTGTTGATCGTCATGGCGAATGCAAGACTTTTTTTTATTAGATTTTAATTAGATTAATAAAAAAAACCTTAGAACAATAAATGAGGCGTTCCAAGTGTAATAACGTGGCATCTCAGAGTAGAGCAATGTTCGTGCAAACGGATCACTTTGACAAATCGAAAAGAAACTGGTCAATGTTGTTGCTGGAGGTGTCTCAGCACGTTGAGCAACATTCGATGTGTTGAAATAAACTCGTTGACCATTCTCCAGATGCATCGCCAAATGTACAACAGTGGGATGACGTTCATGAATAGGGAATGAGAATATACGCCAAATCGCCTCATTGCAGCTTACATATCGACCAACTTGATAGTGTGTGATTTCATCGTTTGTATTGGGATTTTGAACACCAAAAACCGCCATATCGCTGCCTTTCGTGACATATTTACAAATGTATTTTATGGACTTCACTGATTTGCAGTACTCCATGTTGCAATGCGCCTTGAATGTTTTGGAAAGAAGTGGCGAATATGGAACAATCCAAGTGTTGTCGACCACGAACTCATTTCCTCTCACTATCGTTGTGATAGTTCTACCGTTATCATCGGCTAATCGACGCCGGTACAGTGGATAACCATCATTGCCAGTGATAGTCTCTGCGGTAAAATTTCGTGGATATCGCTTGGAACACTTGTTGTCGACCATGCACGGTGATTGGGGATTGATGGAGCCACACGGACCGTGAACCATGTTCGTAATTACAACATCATGCAGGTCTGGATCGGTTTCGGTATCAGGAATCTCGGCACATATGATGTCATCTATTTGGTCTGGTCGAATTTTTTCGACTAACCAAATAAGAATGTGAGCATGCGGCAAGCCTCGCAAGGTTTTTTTTATTAGATTTTAGGGGCTTCCCTTTTGAGTTTTTCCGACTTTTCTTTTTTCCTAAACCACCACTGTATTGAGACGAACAAAATAAAAAAAAAACAAAATGTACTAAATATATGAGAAAATGAATTTTCTTGATAACTTTTTTTTTGGTGAATTATTCCAATGTTTTAGTAGTTATTATGCTATTCGGAACAGAGACAAATCCAACAAAACAAAAATCATAAAAATCGGTCCAGCCGTTCTTCAGTTATAAATGGTGTAACTAAACCGACTTTGTTTTATATATATAGATATTTAAGTTAAGAAACAAAAATTTCGAGAAGAAAGTAAACAATTTTAAATTAGATAGAAAAAATTCGGTCTGAGAACAAATATTTCAAAATGAGAAGTCAAAGTTTAAAATTGAGAATTACTATTTCAACATGAACAATTTATGATAATATTCGATTTTAAATTATTAGTTCCTAAAAATTTTATTTCCTTTAAATTTGTTCACCTCGATTTTTCATGGGGACGTCAAACCGGCCGAACGTGGTTAAAACATTATTAACTTTTCAAATGTTTGATTACTGCTTGCTTTTTCCTTGCTTTTTACTTGTAAATTTAAGGCACTACATGTTATAGTAGACATTTATTTATTTAAATATTTAAGGAACTCGATTTAGTACAATGCAATTATGATTTCAAATTTAACAAAAGTAAAATATAAAATATATTAACAAAAAAGAAAATAAAATAAAATATAAAAATAAAATTTTAAAAATAGAATATAAAAAAATTAATCTATTCACACAGATTGTAAATAAATAAGAATCATAAATAAAACAATTATTTAAATTAACAGTTATAGTACTTCAAATATGAAACTGTCAAAGAACTTAATAAAAATTTAGAAAATACGATTTTAGCTTGTTTTTAAAACAGTTTTTTGATAAATTAAAATCAAATTGATCAATTACGATATTGAAAGATTTTGCTGATCAATAAATGGGATTGTTGTCGCCATAGTTGGTTGCGTGGTGTTCGAGCGCCAAAAATTGATAATCACGCAAATCCTGCTTGAGACATGTATGGATATGGTTTCCAGTATGAAGGATGAATCATTGTGGCCGAGAAGGACATTTCCGATAAAAGCGGCATCCAAAAGTAGAGCCTGTTTTCAAGCGTGCACGTGTTATATTCTTTACACCTTGTAGAGTAAGGAGGAAAGCGAGCCACATTTTCGTAAAATGGTATGTTGGCGGGTATATCATCCGGTCTACACCCATCTCCAAATTCCTTTAAGGCTGATATAACATTCTCTTCATGTATGACAGGTGGAATAATAGAAATATTGTTGTTGTTGCCTATTTTATCAGTGTATTCCATATTATCACAAGGGCTATAGACTGATTGGAAAAATCGAAAGTATTTCCAAAATTCTTTAGGATTTGATTTAATTTTTGTTTCAATGCTTGCAAGGTAAGACCTGTACTTAAAATTGAAATAGACGTCAAATTCATCACTGCGCTGTAAAAAGCTAGCTTGTCGGGTTCCAATCGAGATTTCATCATTTTAGTATAGGCTTTACATTTTCGGTTTTTTATGTTGGTTAGCAGGTCATCGAATCACGGAGGATGAGTTTTCGGTGCTTTATTGTAAAAAGGCACATGGAGTTCAAAGCCTTGGTGAATGAAGTCATAAAACTTATCAACATTTTCGTTCACATTGTCAAGATTTAAAATTAGTTCCCAATTTGCTGCTTCTACATAATGTTGCAAACCGGCGTAATTTGTCTTCTTGAAGTTGAATTTCATTCTTGGAAGGTGCTCAGATTTCTTCAGGTTACAGTAAGTTGTATCAAATACAATGTCCAAAGGTTTGTGGTTGATATCGTTTATAACAAATGGATTCATTGATTCAGTTATTTTGAAAGCATCCTCCTCAGTGGTGAGATTTGGAGTGTGCTATGCAATACGTACGTAAAACAGATCTGTAACCGTATATCCTCGATTTGATGGATAAACCTGCAAAGAAAAAGCAAATAAAAAATTACTGTTCTTATTTTTATACTTTTGGCCTAATTAATTCACACTAGCAGTGGAGTTAACATTATTCCTTTCTGTGTTTTGAAGTAACTTCATGGGAAAACACCCGGGGAATTCCCGGGCAAATTCATGGGGAAACCCCCGGGGAAATCCCCGGATTATTAGCAATGGTGTTTATTTGGTTCAAATTATAATCAAACATGGCGTCCACAAATAAAGATTCTGCATCTGTGTTACCATTACATGGTAAAATACAATTTTCTTCCGAGTCAGAATTCCAGATTATATTTGGAAGATTAAAACCACCAAGCGCAAGAACTAAATCTGTCAAGTTTCTTGTATTAATAACTTCATTAACCGCATTAATAAAGGTTGCGTAGTGATCACTATTTAGTTAAGGTGGTATATGCTGTCTAGATGATTAGATTTGTTTCGTTGATTTTTATTTTTGCTCGGATTTGTTCGACTATTGACGGGGCTAAACTTACTGAAGTATTCCAGAGTTTGGAATGTACTGCTATAAGTACGCCACCACCCGATTTATTTAAGCTAGTTTCGAGAGAGCGATCAGATCTGTAAACAACGTCATCGCATGGTCAAAAAATTCACTGCCCTGTTTGTCGGGTTTTAATGAAGTTTTACAAATTAAGTACATGTATAGGGTAATTTGATTTAGACCAAGTTATAAAAGTGTGATATAAAATGGCATCAAACATTTTGTTTAGATTTTGATAGTAAATTAAACGTTTCTCATAAATCATTGTTTTCTTAGATATTTTGGGTTGATTTATCATTTATCAACAGTAGTATAGGTTCGAGTCGTAATCATACGATGAATAGCCGCTTTTACATCCCGCCTCGTGATTCGAACCTGGTACCTTCCAATCCAAACGCCTAAGCTTTAACCACTGTGCCGTTTAGTCGGTATGAAATTCTCTAGAAATTAGTGATCTCTATATTCTTATCTGCACCAAAATGATATACCACAAAACGATTTTTTTTATAATGTATTTGTTGTTTAATTTGGGTAACACAGTTAACCATAAATGAGTCTGCAAACTACAATATCAACCACAATTACTCATTAATGACTTATATATATTTTACGAGTAGACAAAACCAAAACCACAATATTTACAAAACCTATACAAAGACTGTATAAGATTGGCTTTATTTATTTTATTAAAATATACGATAGTAACCAAAAACTAGACCGGCAACAAGCGATTGAACTTGAACATTACTGGTTGATATGTATAACTATAAAGAGTCTACGACAATTAATGACGGGGTGCCACACTCCATGAATACGTTTGGCGCTTCTTAATGTTTATTATTTTTTTTTTTTTAATTACATCGATGATTTTAAATACTTGAACGGAAATAATATTGATTTCTCTCCAAAACTGTTTTGGATCATAAAGTTTATGATTAGAAACGACATATGACTTGTGAGGGTATGTGTGCATAGTAAATTTTATAACGACATAAATATGTAATTTATGCAATTAGTAATTTATTTTAATTTCCCTTTTTATAGCCAGATGTGATATGATATGATAATTGTGAAATTGAACCAGATTTACACTCCATGATAATTCATTATGTCTAATCGGGTAATAATATTTATTTGGATTAAAGAAGTGTTTAACTTTAATATCATTTTTATAGTTTTGAACTATGTTTTATTAATTATAAAATTATTTTCTTAAGTAATCATACACTATATGTGTACGGAAATAGCCGTTAACATATGTCTGTATATGAGATCTTGTTACTTTGGTAGTTTTGTATCCGACAAAAATATCAATAGACTACAATATTTTATGATCGAGATGAGTTAGATCAGGTATGTTGAACTTTTATCAGACTATACCGACTTTATCCACTGTGCTATTTTGTATTTTTCAAGGCGATCGACACCTAAGAAAAGAACTCAATCGAGCCAATAACCATCAGGTACCAGAAACGGAAAATCAAAGTGCACTCTGGATCACGAACATGGCATTGGTTATGAGTGCAACGTGCACTTGGTTGGTGTTTTTGCGTTTGTAGCGCAATTTCCACAGATCTTTACCAGTTTTGCGTCTTCGTCGATCGATGGTCCTAATACCCCTTTTTACCATTAGGCACAAGTAGTGTAAGGTTGTTCGTACTGTGGAATCTCAAATATTAATATGGCCGGAACAGCCAAAAGTGGAAAAGATGTAATTTTTGGGTGTGTAACAAAATCCCGGTTTTCAAATCCCGGTTTGTCAAAATACCGGTTTTTTTATAAATCCCGGTTTTCGTAATCCTAATTTTGTATAAAAAAACCCCGATTTTTAGGAAATCCCCTTTTGAATTTTTAAAAATTGACATGTGGGAAAATGGGACTCTTAAATGACTTTTTGACAAAATTCAAAAATGAGTTTGCGATAAAGTTCTAGAAAATGGCTAATATATTTTTTTTAATTTGTTTTAAAGAATATTTCGAAATTTTTTATCAAATATTAATGAATTTGCTTGATAAAATTTTCCTTCACCAAAATGTATGAAAACCTGGATTTTGAAAACCGAGATTTTGAAAACCGGGATTTTGAAAACCGAGATTCTGAAACCGGGATTTTGAAGACCGGGATTTCGTAGTATACCCGTAAATTTTGCCCATCATCAAATTTTATTTTATTTTATTTCTTTATCCAAAGAAATCTATTCTGTGATTAACATGTATGATTTCAAACTATTTAGTTTAAAACTAAAATTTATTAAAACAAAAATAAATAAAAATTATCAAATGATAACAAGATAAGTATTGTATAACATGTAGTCAATGCGCGAAATATTTAGGCAAGGTGCACGTACGTCATTTTTACCCCACTTGTGAACTCAACAGAGCAAATTTTTATATGTATTAGGATTTTTATTTTTAATATTTATAATAATTTTATTATTATCATTATTAATGTAATTTAATGATTTTTCATTTTGCAAAATGTTTAAATTGGTTCAATGACATTAATAAAAGTTCGGGTCATATTGGCCCGAAAGACAAAAACTGTATAAACGATTTGAGGAAAATAGACGGTTAATCTGTTCTAACTCGCTATTTTCAGAACCAAATCCGGAATATATTATGCAATTTCAATTTTGTCCAAATTAATTGTCGAAAGGCTTAGCTTCATTCAAATCGACCGATTTCCTGTTTCTTGTTTCCGGAATCCTAAACATAAAACTTTGAAAAACATAAAAACGTTTATGAAACCCTAGATGGCGCTTAAATCTAACCTAGGTGCCGAAACTCACTGCAACTCCAGCGAGTCTATTATGAAATTTTCGACCACGTTTTTGCGACAATATTTACCAATCTGACAATATCGAAAAGTATTGAAAATTTGAAAACCACAATAAAATTTTATTACGATTTTTTTTATAATTAAACTAATTATATTTTAATAATTAAAATTATTTAATCCAATATTTATTATTTTATATATAATTTTATAAATATTTTATGTATTCGCAACGATATTCGACGCCTTAAGAGGTGTCATAAATTTTCGATAATATCGAAAACAAACGCAGTCGAAAAATACCATAATAACTTATATTCGATAACGTCGAAAAAAAACACGGTCGAAAATTTCATATTGAACCCCCAGCTCACCAAAGAAAACATTGTTGTTCGTTGTCCTGCAAAAAATTTAAAAAATTTTATAAATGGTTTAGTTTCCTAACCATTCGAAAATATTTTACGAGTCTCATTTTCACATTGATCAGTTAATAAATTTCCTACGTTGTCCTAGTTGACCGTATATCAGAACTTCCCCAGAAATAATTTTAGAGCCCCATTTCCTTTCACTTTACACGATTTCGTCCTGATCGGGTATTTCGTATTTATTAAGGCATAGTTCCGGTCAGCCTCACATACTTAATCCAGAAATTCTGTAAAAATCATTCCAAAATCCCATTTTCATCTACCATACTCCATTTCATCTTGATCGATTAATAAATGGTTTATAATTTTTATTAGATTTTTTCGGCTTTCCGGACAATATATTATTTTTAATGGCATCTTACAATGTTTATGACTATTTTAGTCATAGAAAACAAAGAGAAAATGCACTCCTCCCATTTTTAACCCCAAGGGATCGTGTAAAAATTCACAAACCCTTACAAAAATTACCTTGGGGTTAAAAATGGGGGGAGTGCATTTTTCTACTTTGCAAACCCGGTTTTAGATTATCCGGTTGACCGATTAATCTAATCGTTCCGTTTTCAATCACCGAAAACGCGGTTTTATTTGAAAAAAACCGGTTTTGAAATATTTTCCTATATTTATAAGAGATGGCTCTGTATGTACTTTCGACCTATTTTTTCGATCTTCGCCCAGTTTTTTTCAGTATTCTTACAAATTATACTTTTTTGTTGGTTTGTCTGGCATTTTGACATTTCTACATTTTTGTTCATTCATTTCATATGATTTTTGAATCAAAATAATTTAATCGTAATCGTTTAAAAATACTGAATATAAAATATGGAAAATACAATTTTTGAAGAATATAGAAAATACAAGAATGATGAGTACACGATTTGTGGGCTCATTTTCTACGAGAAAAAACTGAAAGTTGTGCTAAATGCAAGAAATGTGGAAAACAAATTAAATGTTGCATTGAATCTACTAGTGCGCTTCATTCCCATTTACGAGCGATCTACAATACATATAGATGTAGCAAAACGGAAGATAGTTGCCCCATCTACAGCAAATTTCTCTGATTCAAGTTCATCCAATAAAATTACAGAATTCTTTGTTGAATTTGTCTGCCATTTTATCTCGGCTAATTGCAAGAGAAAGTATACCACTTTGTGTGTTTTGCACCTCTAATGATCTCAGGGTATTGCTTATGGCCAAAGGATTCACGTGCAATCAAATACCAAAATCACCCAACACCACAAAAAAATTGTAATAGATTATATGCTGCAAAAATTCAAGAGGAAACAAGAGCCGAGTTGTTTAACAAGAAAATGAATAAAATTAGATTTAGTTTTTGGGTGGACTTCTATAAGAAACCTTCGATTCTTAAATATAAATGTACATTCCAATGAAACAATATGGAATTTAGGCTTGGTCCGTATTCACGATAGTGCCACTCCCACCGAAAAGTTTTTTGAGCTAATTAAAAGTAAATTAAACTATTTCTCTTTATCGCTTGAGAAGGGCATTGTAAGTATAACCACCGATGGAGCATCGGTAAAAGACTTGGGAGGTTGATTGAGCCAAAACATCAGCTTTGCCTTGCTAATGATATGCAGCTACCAGTGCTTGACGTGCTTTATATGAATATAAATTCTAAATTGGGTGCCACTGGCGTTGACGAATTATCCGAAACTGCTGAAGCTTTTGACGAAGTATATTGCCCAGAACATGTAGAAACATAATCCTATTATACATTCTCTGATAGCAAAAATTCGTAAAGTAGTAAAATTTGGGGAAAAATTGGAATTAACTTTAGATTCTAAAACATGATGGAGTAGCCTGTTGATAATGCTCGAACGGGTTTACAAAATAAACTCTAGTCTACAGATGGCGATCGTTGAACTAAACCTCACCGAATATTAATTTTTTGAAAATGATTGGATATTATTGGTGGAGATAATTAATATGCTTGGGCCAATAAAGCTAACGGTGGAGGCTTTGTGTCGAAGAGATGCAAATCTTTTTACTGCGAACGCTGCTATTACTTTCATGTTATCAAGGCTGCAGAATATAAATACAGTATTCTTTCAAGTGAAATAAAATCTCAAACTAGAATTACAAATTAATGAAAGGCGAACAGAGCCATCAGCTGTTCTTCAGTAGTTACATAATGGGTCCTGAGATGTCAATAACGGAAGTTCCAAGTTAAATAAAAAAAACGCTTATATCTGTGATTTACAAATTATTGAGAAGATTAACAGATTCAGGAAAAAACATACAACCCGCAAATAACCATTCTCAGGAAGACATCATATAGGGTTTTCCAATAGGAATGATATGATTTTTAAGTGACGTTTCGGCCATTTGTAATATGTCATGATCTGTCATTTTTTGTTTCATTGTACATATTTAGTAATGTTTACAATTTCATCATGGTGAGATATACGCAAGAACAACGTTTACAAATTATTCAGTTTTATTATCAAAATAATCGTTCTCCAATTGCAACTTTTCGTGCGCTTTTGCCATTTTATAGTCGTAGTAATCGTCCAAGTGTGCTCGCTATTCGTCGAATTCTTGAAAATTTTGATCGTACATTTTCTTTACATAATGTTAAAGTGCCAATAAGACAAAGAAACGCTCGAAGTAATGCAAATATTGCTGCCGTTCAGGCAAGTGTTGCTGAAGACCGCAATTTATTGATTCCAAGATGTTCTCAAGAATTGGGACTTGGGACTGTCTCAAACCATAACCTCGCGGATTTTGAGAAAGGATTTGGGTTTGCATCCGTATAAAATTGTTCTCACTCAAGATCTGAAACCATTGGGCTACCGTAAACGTCGTGAATTTGTTGATTTTGCCTTGGAACAACTTGAAAACGATAACGATTTTTTTAAGAAAATCATCTTCTCCGATGAGGCTCACTTTCATCTGAGTGGTGCGGTAAATAAACAAAACTGTCGATTCTGGTGCGAAGAACATCCACAAATTATTCATGAAAAACCATTACATTTACCTAACTTGACAGTTTGGTGTGGTTTTTGGTCTGGTGGAATCATCAGTCCGTATTTTTTTCGATATAAAGCTGGTAACACCATTACTGTCAATGGAGATCGGTATATATCGATAATTACCAACTTTTTATGGCCGAAATTGGAAGAAGTTGATCTTGACAACATTTGGTTTCAACAAGACAGGGCTACGTGCCACACAGCAAGTGCAACAATTGACTTGTTGCGAGTAAAGTTTGGAGATTCGATTATTTCAAGAAATTGTGATATTGAATGGCCTCCAAGAAGTTGTGATTTAACACCATTAGACTTGTGGGGTTTTTTGAAGTCATTGGTCTTTAGCAATAAACCAAACTCTCTTCAAGCTCTTCAAGTTAATATTGAACGTGCTATTCATGACATACGACTTGATTTACTGGAAAAAGTGCTCGAAAATTGGGTTCATCGAATTCGTCCCTGCAGAAGAAGTCGTGGAGGCCATTTAAATGACGTTTTATTCAGAACTTAATTGTATCGATTGTACTTCACATTAAATAAAAAAACATTTCAATTTCCTTAACAATTAGTGTGTTTTTTTTAAGAAATCATATCACTCTTATTGGAAAACCCTTTAGAAGTATCGTCGCACGATAACCGACAGCACAGTTCAAAGATACCGGTATCAGGGGAAATAGTTTTGAATTTATTTATAGATTCTTATTGACGATCCTGGTAACCAGCGTAGAAGCTGAAAGGGCTTTTTCTTCTGTAGGAAAATTCTGTACTAAAATTAGGTCATGCCTTGTTGATGACACAATTGGTATCGTCTCTGCATTTTAAGAGCCTCTTTTAGCAAAAAGTAAAGTTATTAGTTACTGAATTATTGTATTAAAATTTGATACATAATATTGAATTGAATGGAATTTATATTATATTTTTATAATTATTTTATTATTTTATTATTTATGAATTTGTTTATTTTATGACGAATAGTTTAAACTAAACATAAAAATTTTCATAAGTTGCAAGGATATTCTACATATTTATTTTTAAAATTATGAAATAAACCGGTTATTAACCGGCTATTAACCGGAACGCGGTTTTCGAAAAGATCAAAGCCGAAAAACCAGTTTTCAAATTTAGGAGCGAGAATATTTTGTCCAAAAATTGAGTTGGCTTAGTACACATACATAGTAGGAATTTCCAGATGTTTCTGTTTTGGTGAGATAATTCGCTAAATCGATAAGTTCTTGTTTTGTACTATCGGTACAAAGCAAGAGATGAATTTTTGCAGTTTGGCCGTTGCAACTTGATAAGTAGACCAACTTTTTCTCAGTACGAAACCAAGCTGCCAAAAGAGACCTAAGGAAGTTCTCATTTTTGTAAGGGGTTGAGTATTTTTACACGTTCCCCTGGGGTTAAAAATGGGGGTAGTGCATTTTTCTATTTTTTGTGGTAGATATACATATTGTGAATAAATGGTCCCTTTGTTTTTTGTGACTAAAATAAACATTGTAAGATGCCATTAAAAATAATAATAATATTATTTTGTCCGAAAAACTTCTTATATAAATGGTTTAGTTTGCTCTATAGTTGGCCATATTTTAGCACTTCCTCTAAAAATTATTTTGGGACCATAATACAATTTCATCTTGATTGCTAATAATGGCTTAGTTTCGTCCATAGTGGACCGTATTTCAGAAATTTATCATTTTGGAAGTGAAATATAGTGAAAAACAAACAACGCAACATGTTAGGCTGTTCCTCCGAAAAATGTTTCTAATCAATCTCCTTAAAAAATCCAAAACAGCTAAATACTGGACTATGTATCATACGAACTATGTATCATAACAATATGTTACCTTCACAATATATGTACTCGTACATGCTTATAATTGTTTTGGATTTCTAACAGACCGATTAAATTATGTAAACATTAGTTGTTTGATTAAAAAAAATAAACTTTTCTATTTTTAATTAATTCTTGATTATATAACTACATATATATTTACATTAGTTGATAAAACTTTGAATTTACGTATCACACATTATAGTGCGATAGAGTGTGAAGGTATCGTATATAATCTACATATGCATATGGAAATACAGAAATTTTTTTCCACAACCAAACTACAATCTCTCGAATTAAATGTTGCTATTTTCCATTTACAGGGCTACGGGCATGTTTTATAGATTTTATATTAGCGACAGATATATGCTAATAAGTTTTCACTTTTTTGATATTTTTATATTTTTTTACTGACGACTGTTTCAGACAAACATAAATATTCCGAAGTTCACAAAATCGTTATCGAAAATTATTTTTTTTTTCGGCGGTTGAATTTTTGAATGATTGACGATAATTGTGTTTGTTTGGTTAATTTAAGGTTGTTTTCTAATTATTTGGTAATAAATTATATGTGTGATATAATTAGTGAATTAGCTAAGGTAATTCAAATAAGAGAGAGAGAGTAATAAGTAATAGGTTTGAAGTAACCGCGGTAACGAGTTTTTAAATAAATATTGTTTTTTCGATTATCGTTTGCGTCACGAATTACGCGCGCCTATTCAAAAATAACACATTGCCTCAAATACCATAATATATTATATATTGGCAAATAAATATAAAATTCAGTCAGAAGTCAATCATTCAAAAGAATATTTTACGCATACATATTATAATTTCTCTATATATTGTATATCAAACTCACATGTACATGGATATGGATAAATAAATATATTATGTATAATCGACGATTTACTTCTATGCGGGTGATCTCATAACAGAAACATTCCTGTTTTGTTTATAAAATTAGATTTACACTCTTGATTATCAATTTAACGAATTTTAATTTCCAGAACAATCAAATTTCGAACACATTTTTTACTTAATACGAGCGAGACGATTTATCAACTAAACAAAAATCTTGATCTTCATCAATTGTAAACAATCAATTGATTGTGTATGATTTTCTGATTATCAAACATCGACCCACCATAAGATTAATTTATTTTTTATTGCTATTTGGCTTATTAAATACATACTCGTACATTGTCGTTCTCAGATGCATCAAATTCAAAAACAATGAAATTCTTTTTGTGCTCATAACTATCACAATCGTTTTCTGGCTGGATTAAGAAATATAATTAATTTAACACTTTTGAACCTTCGATATATAAGAATTATGTAAGTATTATACAAAATGTAGAATTAGACGTTGATATATTTAATTAGAATTTTAATTGAATGCTAACCCGGCTGGAACGGATCGGATCATTTCAATCAATTTTAATTATGCGGAGAGAAATGAGTAAATTGACTAACAAAGCCGTTCATAATATCTAAAATATATTTTTTGTGTAAGTGGATGAATTAGAGACTCTTGCTTGATATGGTTTAATGATGTATTTATAATATTAAAAAAATAAAAACTAAACATTGAAGCGCGATGTCGGAAGCCTTTGACGAGCGGCAGCAAATGAATTTATGATGGGGTAAATTTCAATAGTGTGATAATTCAAATTAAATATGTAGGTTTCTCTTCATAGTAAAAATAAGTTATGTTTTGTGGCTTAATATTCATTACCAAAGTCATGGTTTCGTTCCGTAAAAGCCACGTTTTCCTATTAGTGCTTTTGTTATGAGTAAAGGTATTTTAGCGATCGGTGATGTAAGTAAAAAAAAACGTGACACATGAACCTTGTTTCAGTTAACGGAATTTATGTGCATTCCCTTATATAATTATATATTCGTATCATGTTCATTTAAAAAAAAATATTTTATTTAATATTTATTATAAAAATGCTTGTTAGGCTAAAAGTTGGACTTGATATCTTAATGTGTCGTTTTGTAACGTGACTCTTGTCGTCAAGTTTTATGATAAGCAGCAGCTCGGGTTTCTTATACATGTTTGTTTTTATCATTTTCCAGAGTGGGGGAAATATGACTATGCATCTTTTTGGGATATATAACTCCTCCGAGAAATGAAAAAAACGCATCCTAGTCCTTCAATTTCAAGGCAATTTTTGGAGTTTTCTCCTTAAGAATAGATTTTCATATAAAGGCCGCGGAACACAAATTATGTAGATGGGGAGCAAAATCGATTGTTAACAAGAAGTGAAATCGTTATGTTGGCCCTCTACGCAACATATTCACGTATCTTATTATTTTTGGGGTATCCTTAGTTATCCGTTAAAATTAAAACTGTGCTTGGTTTCTATTGCGTGAACCCATGTTCAATTCGTCGGTCACTGTCGTTTATATACATACTTACTGGCCACAATAGCGAAAACGAATCAGAAAAACTTTAAAAACGGAAACGGGTGGGTGAAAAAACGGAAAATTTCAAAAATTATAAGATACAAAAATTATGATCTGAAAAAAGAAAGGGTCTAGCGAGATGGTTCACGTATTCAGCACGATTGACAGATAAACCCTATACATGATAACCACAAACATCGACGTTGCTGATGCATTAGCTAATGAAATAAATAGCAAATAAATAAAAAAAAATTTCAAACTAACGCAGCCAACTAAGATTTAAAAAATTTTCATTGTGAGTTTTCCACAAAATTATTTAGTAAATTTTGATTTTAAAATCTAGTAACCAGAAAGATCCATAGTCACGTCGCATGAAGTGATACGTCTAATGCTTCGGGAAAAATTACCATGGTATTGATAACCATGCTCTACACCAATGAAATCGCTTCAAAATATAAAAATTCCGCCTACTTTTTTCATACTCGAGTTGAAATATTTCTTACTTCAATACCATGGTACAAATACCATGCTATTTTCCCGATGTTATGAACAAAGCATAAGGGAATTGAGTATTAAATTTCAGTCAATCAGAACGTTAAAGAGATAATAAATTTTCTCCTCAGGGCATTGTTAGCATCATACAGAAAAGGCTCCAAAAATGTTGATAAACCTTATCATACTTCCATTCACACTTGGCGGTGATTTCAATATTCAATTCAATATAGATGACGTATTGCGCTTAGTACAGCGGTACCCCGGTATACGAAGATAATTCGATCCATCGTATACCGAATTGGTCGTATACCGAAGCAGCCTTTCCCATAAGAAACCATGTTAATTAAAAAAATGAATCAGCTCCCATGTGAGAAATTTACCTATATAACTATGTTCTTGGGTTCAAAAATAATTTAAACACTTTTAAACACTGACTAGTTATTAATAGTGATAGACTAAATTATGAAATTTTTAGTATATTTTTTATTTTAAAACTTCTGCTCGTGTTTATGATATAAAATAAAAATAAACGAATTTTGCGTCGTATAAAAATAGGGTAGTGTATACTGAATGTTGTGTCGTATACCGAGCAAAATTTCCTCAGCCCAAAAGGTCGTATACCGGGTTGGTGGTGTATCTGGGTTGTCGTATGCCGGAGTCCCACTGTACAATTTTTGAAAAAATAACTTAATTTAGATTTAGTTTCTGGTAGAACACAGCGGACGACTAGATATGATACAACCATTGATGCGATCTTTTCACGATTCGTAACTCATCCCAGTAGTACAAATCCGCGCACAAAGAGCGCATAAACAGCATATAATTAGAGCGCTCAATTTGTACTTCAAATTGATGCACCTAACTCCATGCTATTCGTATTTTTGTCGACCGAAAACTCGGCTTTGTTTCCCCTAAAAATTAATTTATCTCTCTTTCATTTCGATTTGAGTGTAATATGTAACTGTTAACCGTTGGTTTACCAGAAAATATTTTTTTAAATATATTTTATTGTATCAAAACCAAACACAATCATATATTATTGATTGTGTTTGGTTTTGGTTGTATGTACCAAATGTGTATTGTCATTCTGATACAACTACACATTCTCTTAATTTTGTATACTTACTTTATATATTATCCATGTATTTCCATTTCCATCTCAAAAACATTTACAAATATCGTCATACGTATGCATTGAATATGTTTCAAATCAACGCACATCTTTTACCTTCAGATGAAATCTGGAGACTGATAGAAATGAAATAACAATTTTTGAAATTAAATTGATAAAAAAGAGATTAGGTGGGGGTAAAAATGCAGTGTATAGAAGAAACCGAAGTAAATTTATTTGTTTTCTCGCTTCGACGTGTGCAAATGTTTCCAGCTATTTCATTCTGCTATCAGCTTTTGTTTGCTGGGATGTAACTTCTGTCGTTCAAGTATCGTATATTTCAGTTACCACAATATTTAATAATGACGTTACTTTTCACGAAATTAATAATGTTCGAGACGATGGTGATAGTGAAGAAAATCAATCTTCCTATTTTTATGTAAATGATTTATGTAAAAAATTTTATCAATTTTTTTGTTCTTAAGGTCCAGTCGCGCGTCGTAGTTTTTTCAATTTTAACTTTAGCAGGTTGCCTACTACTACACACATCGGCACAATTAGGGGACTACAAAAAGTTAAAAAGGGTGTTTAAAATCAAATAGACATTTGATTTTAAACACCTTTTTTAGGCGATAGAATGGACATCCAAATACAGGAAAAAAAATCTAATGTTTTATTGAAAAATTATGAAAAACTGTGATAATGGAAATATGTTACTTTTTGAAAGGATTTTCTTTGATTGAAATAATCAAATAAAACAAAATAACGAACAGTTTTTGTAGCCAGCCAGTTTCCTCAGTAACTAATGTTACCTCCATACGAGCTTTCACAACTGCTAATGTACATCTTGCCGTGCTTCCAATAACACTGTCAATCATTTCTTGTGGTAAATTTTCCCGATTCGTCCTCAGACAAAACAGTCGTAACAGAGCGTGCAGTATGCGACCGGGTATATTATCTTGCATTAAAACAAAATTTTCTCCGACAAATGGGGAAAATTGTACCACAACTTTTAGCAGAATATCTCTAACATATCGATCAGCAATTAATAATTGAACGGTTGCCGTAATGTTACATTCAGAATACCGCTCACCTATATTCGTCTCCATTCTCTTTGCCTTCCATCGGTCGAGTTCACTAAGTAACGACTCTTGTCCGTGAACAAAATACGGCCCTACTGTTTCAAAGTCCAAAATCAGTGTTCTTGAGCAAAACTCAACCTTGCTCCTCGGTGTTTTCTTTTGCCGGGTCTTTCGGCTGGAGCATATGATCTCAAAAAACATCTTTATTCTTTCGTCTCACTGTACGTTCATTTATTCGCGCTCCATGAACCTCTTCTAAAGCATTACATGTTTGAGTTAATGTTTCACGCCTGTTTCGCGAAGTTCCAAGGACAATGAAAAGGTCATCTCTGGAGCCAGTGAAACGTTTTCAGCATTTGCCTCGTCTTCTCTTGCAAGAACCCGTTTCCCTGTATCGTTGAGCAAACCGATAAATGATAGACGCGGACACACCAAACCTTTCGACCACTTGGCGGTAAGTGTAGCCATTCTCGATCATTGCCACAGCGCTTGCGATATCTGTAGGTTCTATGTCGCTCATTTAGAATTAATAACTCTTTTTCTTCAAATTATAATGAAGAATGAATTTGATATTCACACATTATACAATAAATTCATATTAAATATAATTAAATAAAATAAAAATACTTTACCACTAAAACAGTTACATATTCTGTTAATTGTTAATAATTTAAATTTGGAATCAAAATATTGAAAAACACAGCCGTAACCTTAAAAATTATAAACTAGAAAAACAAAAAATATTGAATATTCTGTTGTTTTTCTTAATAAATCGAGTGTTACTTGTGTTCCCCTAATTGTGCCGCTGTGTGTATGTATAAATGACAATATAAGTTATTAGTATTGCTATAACGATTGAAGAAACAGAACACAATTTGTTTCAGGTATACATTTCTGATTTGGTTTCTATTTGTTCTCTTTCATATATTATCTTAATGTTAGATATTGTCATTAGTGCCGGGTTGCTTCGATGATGTAGAGAGCCTCCTGCATTTCATGTACCCCGCTCTGTATCTCGTATGCTTGAAATTGGATCGTTAGATCCACAGTCGGAAAACAGTGTCTCGTTTTTTGCATTATTTATTACGAGTGTATTCTATGATTTATATTCTTGTTTCTACCATATTTCTGATGTTACATTACTGTGCCTTTCGGCTCCGACCATTAGTGGTTTGATACAATTAGTGAAGAAAGAGCGGAGCTTGTGAAGTTCTTGTATATCCGAGTGTTTCTGTACCAAGTTTCTATGGGCTGACGTTGGAATTTTTAGTGTTACATATTTTAACGCTTCATCTGGCAATGCAATGTTTATGGCTTAGTTAACGAGTAGTACACTTATTGTGATGATTTCCCTCGAAGTAAGAATTTTTCTGCTGATAGTTGCACTTTTGTTCCTATTGCTGCATGCTGAATATATTCCAGAATTCTATTAACTGTATCTTTATTGACTATCGTTACTAACATTAAAATTATTTAATTTCAACTCGTATTATTTATTATTGCTCGGTTTACTGTTTTTGTAATTATTTGTTCATTTATTTTGAACTACTGGTTGTTTTCGGCTATAAGCTGGTTCATTGCGCCGTTATCTCTAAACTGTCTCATCGTTTATATCTGGTGTTTCATAATGTTTTTATTTGTCGCAAATTATAATATAATATATTTTTTCGCTTTTTGGTTTATTATATTGTTGAGCTCCAACTTTTTGTTTAATCTATTATAAATTATTTTGTTAATTACTTCTACTGTTATATTTTTATATATGTCAACAACAAAAGTCGGTGAAAATTGCCGACTGGTTAAATCAATGCGGACTTATTCCCCCAAATATTTTTTTTATCCACCGCTTTCAAGAATCCGCGCCCAGGAACTACTGCTTGACACGTCATTAAATTTTTGCCAACAGTTTCTTTTCTTAACTGTAGATGGTAGTAATGTTCATAAACAGTTTTTGGGAATTAAATGTTTAACAAAATGTTGAATAACAAACTAATTCTTACCATAATATTCCATAATATAATTTTTATGATATTATTGAAAAATTTACTGCTTTTTTCACCACGATTAACGTTTTATGAAAAAAAATATTATTCAAAAAAATCATATCATTTATTTTACTCTACTGCCATCTATAGCCAAAGTTTGGAACCGTTCGCATAAAATGACGTCATACAGCAAGATTTTTATAGCAATGCAGCCATTATAATACAGGTGCACTAATTGGATTGGTAATTTTATTGAGGTTCCCTTTTAATTTCTAACTTTTGAGTGATATATTGGAGATTGCAGGGACAATCGTTAATATTATTAATGTTGATATTAAATACATTGTTATATGAAATTTATAAACCAAACAAAAATAATAATGCGTTACAAATTCTTATTCGGGTGACAATTTCTTCCCTCGAGCAATAAACTCCTATTTTAATCTATTTTAATCCTATTTTATTCTTTGTTTATTGTGCTGACTTATTTTTCGTAAAATAAATTTTGATTTAAAATAAGTAGATGAAAACAATTGAAATGAAATTTTCCTGGAATGATTAAAAATATAAATTTAATTCTTTTTCTTTTATTCCCTTTATTTTGTTTTTTATTCCGTTTTATACTTTTTGTTATATGAAATGTTTTAAAATCTACATTTTGAATTATCGTTTGGATTTTTTGGTTTCCTCTTGGATTTAACAAATACTGGAATAGATACTCTATCCGCTAGCAAGCAAGCAATTTGCTAGTCAAAATTCTGACTACTCAATCAACTTTATAAAGGAATTTCAATTTCAAATTATATTTTCAATACGCTTTTTGTTTTTTTTTTGTGCGATTGCACAGTAGAACAGCACACAATTTGCTGTTTAATTTTTCAAGCCGTAAATTTTACTGTAATATCGCAAAAATAAACAAAAATTTTATGAAAAATGTATTTTGAAATTTAAATTTCCTTGGTAAAATTGATTGAGTAGTCAGGATTTTGGCTAGCAAATTGCTTGCTTGCTAGCGGATCGAGTATCTACCCCAATATCTGCTCTTTCTTAAGTTTTGCATTTTCTTTTTTTTACCGCTCTCTTCAGATTATCGAACACCGAATATATTTTTTGCTCGTGCTTCAATTTCGGTCGCATCGATGAAGTTGTTTTGATTAAATATTACTTCATTTGGCGTGGAGCCAGTCACTGGGACATTGAAATCTCGATCAATTTGAGCTGATTGAAATGTTTACTTAGAGCGTTGGTTACATCTGTTATATTTTTCGTGTATGTGTTGAAAATGACTTTTTTTTGTGCGTGTTACACATGCACTATTATGATTTTGTTGATTTTGTTTCCCGTTCCCCCCTCGGGAGAGATATGACCGCCTTAATCTACTCTACATCATCTTATTAGTTCCACTCTCTGCTCTTTCATATCCTCGACCATTTTTGTTGTGAAAACAAAATGACCGTTTTAACAGAAATTCGGTCTATTGAAGATGTTCAAATTTTATCGAATAAACTCTTAGGAGCCATTGTTGTCGATTGTTTACGGTTGTGCTGATCTGTTATAAACGTGTTATATCATTTACCTCGAATGATTTTTTTGAGATAGTTTTTTTTAGGGAAGATATCTACCGATATAATTAGGTCTATTTGAAATCTTGAATATAAGTTGATTTTGGTAATATAGAGAATTGAATGAAATATTCGTCTGACGTATTTGTGGAATGAACTGTACATCTATTTCATCCGACGGTTGTACACTCAGAAAAAAAAATATGATAAATACATGATTGCATTTACCATAATATTATAATTGTATGTTAAATACAATTATTTAAATGATTGATTTTATCATACTATGATTGATTTTATCATACTATGATATTCTTGATGATCTTCTTCATCATAACAATGATGATCACTCAAAAAAAATTTTTTCAGTAGCCTGATTGAAGTTGTAAGAAGATTTCTTGTATGTTAAAATTCAAACATAGTTAAATTTATTTGTGCTCTAAATCTAATTATTTTCTAACGATTACAATTCAGTTTTTTTCAGTTTAGTTTTTGATTATTAATGAATGTTATATTTTTGTGATAACTAATAAAAAGTATATCGTCTGTTATCCTAGACATGGAATAAAAATAATAAAAAATAAAATAGCTCCTTTCTGTCGCGGATACAGTTTGCAAGATATCTGCAGCTTTCCCTCGATGAGCCAAAATTAGTGCATTCAGCTGTTCCTCTGGGCCCCAACAATTGTACTCGAATGTCGGAGGCTTTTATCTTCCTCTTGAGCTTCCGACAACTGATTGTAGTTCAAAGCGAGCCTCCACCTGCTTAATTTTATTTTCAAGCGCCTGCCTGATTTATCCCTAAAATTCGATTTTTCCCTCAAGAGACTTTATTTCTGTTCTTGGCTCTCAAACTTGAAGATCTTGTGCATGAAGAATTTGGTTGAGTTTCTGGTTTAACTTGGCAATCCACCCACATTGTTCCACTCGCAGTCCTACCAATTGGACACTTTGTTGTACAGTTTACTGATTTAGTTTTGCACCTAATTTAGCAAACAAGAGTGACTTCATCATATCTCATGTCCAAGGATTCTGTTGTTAGGGAGTAGGCGGATTATCGCCCCGATTACTTCTTTTAGTAACCGGAGCGAAATATTTTCTAAAAAAATCCTAAGCAAAAATTGTGTGGTGGTATTAGTGATTATACACTAAAGAAGGAACACATTTAGGCGAAACTACATTTAAAATGTAAAAAAAAAATATTTGTATATATTAATTATTAATCAATATTCAAATAACAAATATGATATCTTATCAATTAATAATATAACATAAATTTGTACGTAATCAAATTAAAATATGCTTTAAAAAGTTTTTTACGATTTCACTAGAATACTAATCGAGATTTAGCGAAATGATCATCGGTCTTACTATGTTTCTATATTAGATCTATTAAACGCCCATATTCGTAATGATATGCTTCTGAGACATGTTTGGCCATTCCAGAATTATGATAAAATTCTAAAATTCTAAAAATTTTAAACCGTAATGATACGCTTCTGGGCCATAGTTGGCCTTTCCACAAAATGACAAAGTTGGGTTTGTATTCCGTGGAAATCAAAAATTACATTTACTCGTGTTGTATTTAAACTATTTAATTTTATTTGTTTCCTTGACGTACTCGTGTTTAGGATGAGTTGATTAAATTAGATATCATCTAACTAAATAAATAATTTTAATTTTCGTTTTGCGGAATTTTTCAATCTCATTTTAAAATTATTTTCGCCTAAATGTTTGCATGTTCGGTGTATAATTACTAACACACACACAATTTTTACTTTGCATTTTTCTAGGAATTTTTTCATGCTTGTGTACAGAAGTATGAAATTTCTTCTAAACCATTCCTAGTTTTTGTTTTACTTTACTGGCGTACTATGACAGTCGTGGCGTCGGTGATGATTGTCTCAATCTACCCCCCTCCCCTTGTTTTTACATCCTCTTTGTAATGAATTATACAAATAAAACACTCAGCGTTTAGGTTACAAACTTTATTTGCCAACACCTTTAGCTTCTCCAACAAATTCACAATTTTTTATTATTTATTACTTCGTATCACTGTTCACTATTTCACTTTTACTCAAAAGTCATCAATTCCCTGTTTTGTGATGATTCAGTTGCAGTATTTTTCATGATGACTATCTCGGCCGTTTACAGTTTCTTTTGTTATTCGAGTATTTTCCACTACTTGGAATGAAATTCTTAAATCGTATCTCCAATCAGTATTGAGTATCCCTCCAATACTGATTTTAGATTCGATTTAAGAATTTCATTCCAAGTAGTGAGAAATACCACCGAGAGTAGAATTCATAACAATGTTTTGTTTGTTTTGCTTATCCATTTATTTGCTTAAAAAATTTTACAACTTTTTATTTTTTATGCGATAACTTATTAAATTGGAGAAGGTTGTAATAAATGACAGTGAAAACGCTCTTTTCACTCCAGCTTTACATCCCATAAAGGAATTTTGCCGCCTGCACATTGGTCCTCTAACTGCTTCTCTTCCCTTACGCCGTACGATAACTTTTCGTGTCATTCATGTGATGCGACATTTTTCGTATCATTCATGTGATGGAGATCATTCAATCCAGCTGCTGTCAAAAATTATGTTAGTATATACGGGGGTGGATCATTAAGCCTTTAGAATGAAACAATAAACATAATTATTTAATTAAAATTCACTTTATTTTCAAACATAATCTCTTTTTAGCTCACTTCATTTATTCCAAATTTTGTCCAATTTCATTAAACCTTTAAAATATGATTTATAGGACTCATCAAAATAAGCGTTCATTTTTGCTAATATATCATCATTTGACCCAAATCTTATTCCACAGAGCTTAATGTTTGGAAATATCAAGAAGTCACAAGGGGCTAAATCTTTTTGCTGTGTTTTGGAGTATATGTCTTGTACTTCCCAAAAAACAGTGGTCAAAAACTTACCAGCTGAGATACAACAACCCCGTCGGTGTGCAAACCGCATGGGCCGACCCATCTTCCATGACAGTATAGGCTGTCATGGAGCTTGCAATAGATGGTCTTAAATCGGTCCTATAGACGTACGTTCTCGAATTGGCCAGGAGGTGTATAGTAAGGACGTAAAAAGCATAACCGCGGAAGAGTAGGGTGAGCCTTGAGGCCCAAAACAGGTCGCATAGTTAACAATAAAAAAAATTAAAAATCTTCAAACATTGCTTAGAAATGATAGAAGGCGGTCGTTAATGATGACGTCATAGACGGTTTCGACCATTTCTGGTGTTGTTACCTCTTTTGGTCTTCCTGAACGTTCAGCAACACTTGTGCTTGTGTTTAGATTCATGACTTGACCACGTTTAAATTCATTTACCCAACTATAAACGGTTACATTTGAAGTTGCATATTCATCTAACACTGTTTTCGTATAAAAGAACGTATTTCATGACAAACAAAATATGTTGTTACTAGTGATGCATAGATGGCGTTATTCTAAACATTTATCAATCCACCTTCGTATCGCCGTAGCTCTCTCTCTCTAGCATTTACATCCCATGAAGGGATTTTGCCGCCCGCACTATGGTCCTCCATCCGTCTCGGTCCATCGCTCTCGTCCTCCAATTTCGACATCCTAATGCGAGTAGGTCTTGTTCGACGTCGTCACGCCAGCGTAGTCGGGGTCTTCCTCTGCGTCGTACACCGGCTGGGTGTTGATGGAACACTTTGTACATCATTCGTTGTTGTGGAGACCTTGCAACGTGGCCGAGCCATCTAACTCGATCAGATTTGATGAAGCCGATAATATCGCTACCTCCGAGAAGTTGCTTTATTTCGTGGTTCATGCTAATCCGATATTCATTGTTCGCAACTTTAACAGGACCAAAAATTGAACGGATGACCTTCCTTTCGAAAGTAGATAATAATCTACAGTCGTTAGAGGTCATGGTCCAGCTCTCGCTACCGAAAGTCAGCACAGGTTTTATTAGTGCTTTATAAAGTGCGAGCTTGCACGACTGCGAAAGATGTTTAGATCGCAATAATTTTGATTGGGCGTAGAAAACTCGTTGTCCGGCAGCGATTCGGGCTTTTATTTCTGCCTGCATATCATTCAAGGAGGTTATAAGTGACCCGAGGTATTTAAAGTTTTCGACGCTATCAAAGTTATGGTCGCCAATTTCGAGATTTGCCATGGAGATGTTCCTGGGTGTTGTTAAAAATTTCGTTTTGGTACTGTTCACCTTCAAACCGAGTCTTCTTGCGCAGCGATCGAGCGGCACGAAACTGTCTTTGATATCGCTAGGTCTTCGGCCAAGAAGCACGCTATCATCTGCATATCCAAGAATTTGGTCGGATTTATTAAATATACAGCGCGAAGTTTCAATGTTGCTTTTCCTCACTACGTACTCAAGCGCCAAATTGAACAGCACAGGCGCGATTGCATCTCCCTGTCGAACACCAGATGTTATTTGAAAGGAGTCTGATACAGTTCCTTTAATTACAATTCTACATACAGATCCAGATGTTGTTAATTTACACAGAGAAACAAGTTTCTCTGGAATGCCTAGGCATATGAGCGCGGCCCATAGGTTGTCACGGTTTATACTGTCATATGCCTGCTGGAAGTCTATATATAGTTGATGAATGGTTATGTTGTACTCCCAACATTTTTCCAAGATCATCCTCATGGTAAAACATTGGTCAGTGGTCGATCGGTTGGTACGAAAGCCACATTAATAGTCGCCAATGATGTTTTCGGCGAAAGGGATGAGTCTGGCAAGTACAACATTAGCCAACACTTTGTAAGCAGCGTTCAATAGAGCTATGCCACGATAGTTTTCACATTTAAGACGGTCGCCTTTTTTATGCAACGGACATATGAGTGCGGTCTTCCAATTTTCAGGCAGCTCTTCTTGGTCCCAAATAGACACGATGAAATCGTAAAAATTTGTTGCAAGAGTAGCGCCTCCGAGTTTAATTAATTCTGCGGGGATTCCATCGAGACCGGGTGCCTTTCCATTTTTGAATCTACTAATAGCTGCGCCTACTTCTTGTATCGCCGTAGCGCTTTAGCAAAATTGTTTGCCGAGCATTAGTAGGTTGGTATTGTATTTGAACATTTTTGTAAGTTTAATTATTCCTATTTAGACGTACTTAGAAACTAAATTAACCACGCGAATTGGAAACAACAATAGAAAAACAAATTAACTATTCAGCTCTACATTAACAACTGTAACAATTCTAACTTCTAAATTGTACACCTCTTAATACTTTCTTGTAAATGCAACGAAAAGAAAAGTAATCTTTGCGTATTAGAAAAGGTTTTTAGTGTAGTTGTTGTAGCATAAAGCACTATGCTATATGTATCATATAATTATATATCGTACCGCATCTATTGAAAAATTGTACGACAAGATATAATTTCACTTTTCAAGGTAAACTATATAATAAAGCGTGGTTTTTCACTTTTGTTAATCATTACACGAATAAAAAAATTTCTAACCATACATAGTTTATCCGCGAACTAATTAATAATTTTAGTTTTTATCACCCTGCTTAATTAACGCAGACATGTTACCAGGTTGCTATACTTATATACAACACAAAATAACAATTACATTTTTTTTTATTATTTCCAGGGTTCAGGTGACTGTGAACTTAATACTGCGTTGACACCGAAATTGGAGGAAACGGGTTCACCAACTGATAGTGGTGATTTAGTAGGTAAGCGAAAATTTGTATTTTATTTTGTTTTGTTTAATTTATGTTCTACATACACATTTCTATTGTTGACGTGCTCATTTCTAGTTTTTTGTTGTTGCACAATGTAATTAAAACTAAATTGAGTTGGTAAGTTTTCGAAAATAACTTTACAACATACTAAAGTTTGGCATAGTTTTGTAAAATAATTGTATGTTGATTAATAAACATGTTATCGTTACTTTTAATATTGAAACGGCTTTATAATGAATGGGAGGTAAAATTTTATGGTTTGTATATTGTTTTTCAAAGCTATATTTAGACTTAACGCAATGGGCCTTAAGCCGGTTTTAGGAATAGAGACCGTTGCAAGTACTTCCGCCCGTCTTTAAACAATTTATGTTGATTTATGTGTATTTCATGGAGAAATGTGTTAATGATTGTGGCATGGTAAATACATACTGATATGTTATTACAATCGGTACTCGGTGTAAGAGAAGCACTGAGCACCGTTTTCGATGATTTTTCTAGTAAATACTTGATTCGATAAAAATCAAGTATTTACTAGAAAAATCATTAAATGATTTAGCAGATGAAAGAAATGTTTATTTCTGCTTCGTGATTTTTCAATCTTTCGGCTCAATTGTTTTTCTATTATCTTCGATTGTAACACCCCAATTTTATCTGTTAGCCGCGCCACTTGTAAGTAAAACCGTCAAGCTTTAGTTTTCGTTTAGTTGATTTGAGCGGTAATCGTTGGTTGAAGTAATAAACGATATACAAAATGAATCAATATCGCAAGTTTTTGTTGTATATAAAATTATAAATTTTTATAAATATTTAATAATTTGTAATTGTTTAAGACAATTATATTATAATACTAATTATCAAACATACATACCTACCAATCATGCCTTGTAACGTTCAATGCTTCCATCTGGATTTTGCTTTAGTTTGTAGACTCAACGATTATCAATCACCTTTTGGACTTTTGGTGGATTAACCAAGTTCTACGTATAATTTTTAATGAGCGAATCGTATTATCATATGAATGATATTCCTCGCGTCACGTTCGCGTTTTCGCCATCCTTATTAATAGGGTCACTAATGTCCAGTGCAGTCATTGATTCTTGCAGAAGAAAAATCTCGTCACAGGCAATCTCAATTTTGTTCATCTCCGGAATCCACACTCTATATACGATTTCGAATGATTATCATATCCAACGAACACATTTTTGATAAAGGCAATCAGTTTTTGTGATTCTTCCTTTGGAATATGCATAAATACCTCTGGCCCGAAAATCCGCAAATGATTGATTTTCACTTTTTTACCGTGCCATAATTCATACAATGATTTCTAAGGCACAGTGCTCGTTCCGTATTTTTAAACGTAGATAAATCATCGGATTATTCCATGATTTTCAGAAATCCACTGATTTAGCCAAGGCAATTAGCCAATTGGCTTGAGCTTCGAACACATTTGGAATACAACTCTGTACTTCCGGCGGGAAATTTATACTTGTATCTTCATCGATGGGAGCATTTCCCTCTTTTATTGTGATAGCAATATTGTGGAGAACTGCCGTTACCACAATAATTGTCAACGTATTTTGTAGCTTTAGTTGTGATTCTAAGGAAAACGGTTAGAGTAAATGTAAAGTAAAATAAAACCGTACTTCTTTCTATTATTGACCTGGTTGATGTAATCGCTAGATTGTACCTTTCCTGCAAAATGTTTCGTGGAAATCTGTAAGGGGTAATTAAATAATTTTAGCATCCATAGTCGAAATCACCAATGAGCAGCATATTGTTGAATTCGTTCTGTTCAAATCGAGCCTTAATTTAATAGAAATTAAAAATGGTTTGATCGCATTTGATGGTCCAAACCATCTCAACAAAGAAACGCAAAAATATTTTAATAACATATATCGATTAAGTATTAATGGTAAAATATGCTTAATAGATGCCTTAAAATTCTATCTCATCACCTTCAGGAGATCTTATTGGTACCTATATGAATACCGTCAATGCAGCCAATACAGCGAGGCATTCCTGCTTTATTATAAAAATGTTGCTGGGTTTTACTCGCTTCGTCGCCGTACTCTGTCTTATTCCTGTTAAATCCCCGATCACCGCTTGAAATTATCCCGTTGCAAAATACCTCAAACGAACTAAAATTTATTGTTTTGTGATTAACGGATACCCACGAAAGTCAAGTGGTTCAATATCATTTTTTAAAATGTGTTCTAAATAATGAACCCATTCTGTAGTAAATTGGAATCGCATTCTTCGCATGGAATATTTTTGGTCGTTTTATTCGTCGACTTAATAAATAATCTGAATCATTAGACTCTAAGTCTGACGAAGATGAATTAGCGAGATTTTGCATATCTGTTAAAAACTGATTATTCACAACTGAAATAAATTTTCACACGACTGTGTGACACAACGTTTGACGTTTTTTATTTCCGAATTTTTGAAAATAATGTAGCCATTGTTTTAGCCATCGATATCGCGGTACAAATCTGTGGATACGTTTTTAATCCAAGTTTCAATCAGTGGATTTATCTACATATAAAAATACGAAATAGAGAACAAATCCACCGATTTATCTCTATCCACGTTTAAAAATACGGACACTAGTGTCCGTTCTCTTGCTGCATCTGCATTACCGCGAAATTAATCTTTGCTGCAACCTCCGTGTTTTGCTTTAAAAAATATACGTAGCGAAAATGTTGTTGAATCGTCTTTTAACAGCCAAAAATATCTCGAACCGTGAATCGAATCATTTGCTTTGGATCCCTCATTCCTTTGACTTCTCTTCACGAAGTTTGTAACTTCCAAGATGATGTTCGAGCCGTTCATGCCATGCGTGAAGTGAAATTTTTCCCACAAAGTTCTCGAACCATTCATGTCGATGACCAACTCCCGAGCTCAACGCCCAAGTATTCTTGTCTCCAGTTGATGTCGATCCATCACACAGAAATGCATTGTCTAAAACCTTTTTCTTTTTCTTGTCATCTGAATTGTTCGTAATATTCCTCTGTGTATAGTCGCATTTCCAATAATCATTCACGCCAAAATTGAAACAATTCCGTTTGGCCTGCTCCTTAGCTTTTTCTTTATGTTCTGTTCTGATGAATGACCATTTTTGAATTGGAATCCTTCTTTAAAAAATTCAGTTTGTCTATTAACGCTTCCATTCTTTCTATCTCACTCATGCGACTTCAACCGAAGCTCCTCTGCCATAAATATCGGAAGTAAATTTATCATAGTTCGGTTGTTCGCACTCTTTGATTCACACGCACAATAAAAATCAGCAAGCAACGACATTAACATCGTCATAACCATTCAATCGGAAGCCTTTGATACTTTGATTGTTGTACAACTTCCATGAGTTTTGACATACACGTTGCAACATTATCGCACGGCTTCTTTGTGAAATTATAGAATCGCTGTTGCCAGTACATAATATTCTCCTTCGATGTTTGCCCATAAATATCTTTGAGTGACGCCCACATTGAAGCTGCTGAATCATAATTTATTATTTACAGCAATGGCTGCATTGCTACGATACGCAATTGAACGTCTTGCATTGGGATCATTCTGTTTCCATGTCTTAATATTCATCGCATAATCTGCATTCGCAATCGCTGATTTTTGATCGATGCCATCCACTACGACGGAACAATTCACTAGTGGTCTCTAAAATGCGACGCATTCGAAATTTCCATGTTAACCAATTTCCACAGCACCTTCCAGTTTTTCATGGTTGACCCGATCACCTTCCATTTTGTTTCGCTTCGAAATTTGTACCGAAATCTAAATGAATAAAAACTCAAAAAAAATTGACGCTTGTCGCCGTCCTCCGAATTCTTATTTTTACACGATGATGAAATTGTAATAAACACTATTCCTTTCTTGACGCTTCCAAACAAACTCACAACACTTTGCAGATATTGTAAAAAATTTGAATGAATTTTTTTTAAAGAACACGTACACACCACACCACTCGAACTACCAAAAACAAAATTTAAATTAAATTTTATCTTTGCTATTTACTGGACCCATAACCAGTTGAATTGTTAAATTAACCTTAATCCTGGCCCCCTATTCCTGAATACGATACAAAAACGAAAATGCAAAATTCATATTTGAATTGAATCAAATTCGTACGATTCTTATTTAAAATTGAATAGGAATCTTATACTTTCGTTTTCCTATCGTATTCAAAAATAGGGCTGCAGCAGCTCCAACCTTCAGTCCAACCTTCCAACCTTCAGTTGAATACGCAGTGGAACGAATAAAGTTAATGCTGGCTTGCGTGGTATGTGTAAAACAAAATTTCATTTCAAACAAAGAAAAAACTATTGGTGTTTCTTATAAGTTAAAAACTGGACCTATGTTTAGTGGTAATTTGAACTGGGTGAGGTTTTAATTTATTTCAATCTGATGCTGCATAAAATATGCCGTGTTTTTTGGCACAGGTGTTCACTGTTAGTACCACAACTCAAATTCAGAGCCAGAAGCAGAAAGTCAGTTTGATCAAAATATTTACGAATTGGTATAACTTCACCCAGTTCATATTACGTTTAAACATTCGAATTATGTGAAATTAATTTTTATGGATAGTCCAAGTTTTTTCGGCGAGAATTTAGTGTTAACTGCAATAACTTGCAATTTTCGACTAATTTCATCAGAAATTTGTACTACCACCTGATAAAAAATATATCCAACATGACATTTTGTTTTGGCTGAAATTTTCGTCTAAACTGCAATACCACCCAAATTTGCATTTGTTTTAATAAACAACCAATAGAGGCGTTGTTTGTCACGATAAGACATTGGAAAAATCAAATGTTTTGCTGTCTTCCTGGTGGGATAAACAGGTCATGACATATTTTATATAATAAAAGTCAAAAGTTGTTCTTTGGGAATATGGTATAAAACAAAATAAAGTTATTCAGGGGTTTATATTTTATAGTTATTTTCTTGCAGGCAGGTTTAAAACAGAAGCACACAATATATATAGAAACGACAAGTATAACTCATAATTTTTTTGACAATACTTCTAAAGCAGTTCCTATGTACGCCAATAGATGGCTTCAAATTTGAAAAAAAATTCATGTTGTAAATAATAAAAATTTTTAAAAGTGTAAAAATGAAGCCTCACGCTCTTCGAATATCTGTCAAATTGTTTGTGGCTAGTGTAATCATGTCAAACAGTGAGTGAATTCAGTACCAATGACGGCCGGGAAAATGATAGTGATTATTCGTCGGAAAAAATGCATTATGCAAAATATGTGATACAACTTTTAGCCAAGTCAGACCACTTCAAATACTTTTGCAGAGCCATACGGATGTAAATTCGTTTCAAAATGTGAATCTGCACGCGAAACTTTATTCGATTTGACCAAAATTACACTAAACATCGAAGATCACGATACATTAATCCGATAATAATAAATAAAAAATGTAAACATTTCCATTTATTTTATATAAAAAATAAAGAAGTGCTTTTAATGCACCAAACAAATAAATTTTTAATTTAAACTCTATTTAAATATAAATTTTCCAGTGATGGAATCCTCTTCGTTCACCTCAATCACTTCCTTCTTATAGAATACGATTTGTTTCCAATGGGTTGTTTTGCATGAGAGCGATGTGGAACGGCTAATCGTATTCGGTAACTCAAAAAGTGTTTCAAAATATCTAACGATCGCGGTTAATTTTCCACCCATTCATTGCGTGACAATATCAGTATATCACACCTTAACATAAGAATAGAAGTTCATTGAAAAATTTGGCCATCATACGAATTACCGATTCGCCGCATATTTCCGACCAAACGGGATACATAACTAGAAATAAAACAATATTAGAATATTTAATTCCCTTGTAATAAATTATTAAAAGTCACTTCTGTGCTGGAACTTATTAGCATACGTCTACCATACAAATTCTCATGAAAATCTTGTGAGAATAGCGTACAAAATCGCAGACCAGGTAGATTCGAAGTGCTTGAGATGTATTAAACGCTATACAATTTTTTTTCTATCCTTACTATAATCCATTCCACGACAATCTTCAGTTGAGCGAATAAGTCTCCGCATTGAATGCTAATGAGTTGTATTGTTATTAAAATTGATTGTGGCATCACTCATATTCTCATCAGATTTAACTCTACAGCAATGTCTTAATTTTACCAATAACAACAATACGGCTAATACAGCAAAGTCAAAGTGTCATATGAAATTGAGGGAACTAACTGAGAGGAAATTTTAGCTGTACACTGCTAAGATTTTATAATCCATTTTATATTTTTGAAAATTACTAGCGCTATCTATGATTTACATATCTAAACTATTTTTACCACTCCTATTTGATGTAGAAGGTCAAATATTCGAGTAGAAAGAAATTCATATAAAAATGAAGTTACATCGCCTCTGTATAATATATTCTGTGACATAAGTATATACTACAGAAACGACAGTTAAGAAACCATTTTTTTGACAATACTCTTAAAATAGTCCCTACATACGCCAATAGATGACTCTAAATTTGAAAAAAAAATTATTTTGTGAACATTAAATGTTTTTAGAAGTGTAAAAATAAATTCTCTCAATTCAAATTTTTGTATAAATTGTTTTTTTTTCTGGCCTACTGAGGCAATAAGTTTGGTGTAAATACAATTCGTATAAGTGTTTTAAAGGTGAGATTTTAACTTGCACTTTGACATACAAAACATTAAAATCGGTGAAGTGAATAAAAAGTTACAACATTTTAAACATGGAGATAAATAATGAAAAAATTTGATATATTTTGCAATTTTATAACGGCAAAGCTAAAAACGCGGCTCAGGCTTGCGAAAAAATTTGTGCTCTTTATTGAGAAGGTGCTTTACCAAAATCAGCAGCAAAAAAATGGTTCTCTCGCTTTCGTTCTGGAAATATGGATGTCAAAGATGCACCTCGCTCTGGTCGACCAACCACTGGAAAAGTCGATGAAATCACACAGAAAATTGTTAAAGACCGGCATATAAGCAGCCATGCAATTTGTAAAGAAACAAAATGTTGATCACAAAACATTTTCAAACCAGTTGAAAACGACTGGATACAAGGAAAAGCTTGACGTTTGGGTACCACATGAATTTACAGTTAAAAATTTAATGCACCAGATTTCTATCTGCGAAACGCTGCTGAAATGGAGCCATTTTTAAAGCGAATGATTACTGGTTATGGAAAGTGGATAAGATACGATAACGTTGTGCGAAAAAGATCATGAACGAAACGAGGTGAAGCTTCCCAAACGGTCAAAACCAGGATTGACGCCAAGAGTGGTAATGCTGTGTGTTTGGTGGGATTGGAAGGAATCGTGCATTATGAGGTGCTGCGACGGGCCAAACTATTGATTCTAATCTTTACTCTCAGTAACTAATGCGTTTAAGGCAAGCAATTCAGTTAAAACGTCCAAAATTGATCAGCAGAAAGGGTTTTGTGTTCCATCATGATAACGCTAGACCACACACATCATTGATGACCCGGCAGAAACTGATAGAGCTTGGCTTGGGAAGTTTTGATGCACCCACCATATAGTCCTGACCTTGCACCATCGGACTACCATTTTAAGGGTTTTACATTAAATTCAAAACAGACCTTGAAAATGAGTTGTCTCGATTTTTCGCCTCTAAACCATAGTGATGGGTTCATGGCTATACCAGAAACATGGCAAAAGGTCATCGATCAAAATGGCACATATTTGGTTTAATAAAATTTATTTGAAATAAGAAAATTCTTTGTTTCAATGCCACCAAAAAGATCACGAACTATTGCTCTACCTATTATATTCAAAACAAAGTTAAATGAGAAAATACAGCCTTGGCCAAAAGTATTGAGCACCCTATAAATTTGGGGCGTACACGATAAGTATAACAGAAACAACCCGTTTTGTTTATTTATTATTTTTTCGACATGTAAAAAGGACTAAAAACTGATTCACACCGCAGGTGTTGCAATAAACCATCTGGTGCAATAAAATTTGTTATTTTTTCATTTTGTTCGCTACTTTCGCTCATTGTGTACACATCCAGTGGTTTAGTTCGCTTTTGGTGTTTTGATTTGTTAAATTTAGTGATATTATTGCAATATGCCGAAACAAAAACAGTTAAGTTTAGAACAACGTGTGCAGATACAGCTTCTGCATGAGCAAGGGAAATCACAAGTAGAGATTTCTAAAACTGTGAAATGTTCACACCAAACTGTGCAGTTTATTTGCACTTTGAGCGATTCACCGCTAGTGGATCACACAGTAATAGATATAGAACCGGCCCCAAACGCATCACCACATACCGTGACGACCGAAAGTTAGTGAGAGAAGCTTTAAAAAATAGGAAAAAAAACTTCTTCAAACCTCGCTGCTAAGTTGTCAGTAGAAATTAAGAAACCAATCTTTGCTCGCACCACTCGCGGAAGGCTTCAAAAAGTTGGTTTGAAAGGCTGTAAAGCCAGGAAGAAACCCTGGTGCTCCGAAAAAAACAAGAAGGCGCGGTATAAATGAGCCTTAAAATACCAAAGTTTCACCGAAGAAAATTGGTCAATTATCGTGAGGTCAGACGAATCAAACTTTGAAGTAAGTTATCAATTGAATGCCCTAATAACATTAAATTATATGATTTTAAAATAAAATACAAATATTTTAGTTTTCCGAAGTCTCTACATTTTCTTTATTTCAGATTTTTAGTACACACCTGTATACGAATTTTGTTCGAAAACCGCGACTTGAGAGTTGAGAGTTTTTCTGTTGTTTCATCAGCACACTATAGATGTAAATATAAAATTATATTATTATTCACATTAATCAACAATAATATTAATTTCTTGCATCTAGTAGGTTAGTGAAACAGCAGCAAAACTCCCGACTGTCAAGACTCAGTTTTCGAACAAAATCTGTGCTCAGGTGTGCCTTATATGCGTCGCCGGGTACGCGAAGCATTTATCCAGAATGTATGGTACCAACCGTAAAACACGGCGGGGCAGCGTAATGGTCTGGAGTTGGCGAAATGTTCGTGTGTGAGGGCCACATGAACTCTTCAAAATACATAAACGTCCTAGAATCTGCGTTAAATTTTTAACACTTTTTGGTGATACAAACATAGATAGCGTTAAATTCCAGCAGGATAACGTGCCGTCATAAATCTGCCTGCACACTGATATGGTTTCGAGAAAATGGCATTGTGTTCTGGAGTGGCCTGCCCAGTCCCCGGACCTGAACCCTATACAACATTTATAGAGTTTATTAAAACGCAAAGTCAGGCGCTACACAATAAATAACAAAGAAGATCTAAAACGCTGTCTGAGCAAAGAATGGAGCGCCATACGTCCTGCAGAATGTTAGAAACTTGTAAGCTCTCTATACCCAAAAGAATTTCTGCCGTAATTAAGGCAAAGGGTGGACACACAAAATATTAATTTTAAATAAATAAATAGTAATGTGAACCTATAAAAATTGTTTCAATTTATTTCAAATTGATACTTCCAAAAAATTTTAAGATATCATGGGTAATGATATTAATACTTTTGGCCAAGGCTGTACTTTTCCGTATAAAAATTTTGGGGAACAAAACTTTCCCAACTAACTTTGTTTTGAAAATTTTTGAATTAAACTTATTCCTTCAGTTGGCCAGAAAAATACAATTTGGACAAAAATGCTATGAAAATATTTCTCCCAGTTCTCTATTCCCAGTGGCACTATTCTGGCAATTCCCCGGGAATGGGGAACTGTTGAAAAAATTTATATGTAATTTCAGTTCAAATATTTTTTTCCGGTGTACTGAGGTAAAAAGCTAGTGTTAAATTTTTTAGAAACAAAATTAAATTGGGAATAATTTTCCCTTCCAATTCATATCTAAATTATTCCCAATTTATAAATATTTACATCAAACTTTTCTCTTCAGTAGGCCGGAAACACATATTTGAACTGAAATTACATATAAATTCTTTCCCTAATTCCCTATTCCCGAGGAATTGCCAGAATAGTGCCACAGATCGAGCAAAAAATATTGTCTTTTTCCATTGAATACGTGGTCAGAATATACCACTCACCGACAGTCCATCATGATTCAATTCGGCTGAGGCAATTGGGTTGACATAATTACCCCTTGCAGTCAACAGTATCGCGTTCAAGGAGTCTGACATGGGAACCCCAAAAGTTGGGTTAGTTGAAGAATTCCAGGGATAAAAAAGACAGATTATACTCATTTCAACCGTACTCTCAACGAAACAATTGGCGGTTAAAGACCGACAAAACGCTATTGGATTTGTCGATGATGTAAAACGACACAACGTGGCGATTTCACGTACTCGAACAGTACTTGTAATCTTCGGTAATCCCGACTTATTGTGCTTCGACGAAAATTGGCGGTACATCAGTTATTGTGTTCAGAACAACATTTATGTCGGATGTAGTTTACCTGAAATTTTTAAAAATAAAACAACTTTATTAATGGAAATTACCGGCTTTTTATTAAAAATTTTATTTTCATAAATTTGGATTATTCTGGGTTCTCAACTTTATCGGGTGACTGTAAACAGAAAAAATGTTTATGGGTTCCACAAATTGTTTAGTAGTACCATAGAAAAATAAGTTTAACATAGATTTCTGATTTGTATAAAGCGAATGAAATTCCAATGCCTTGATTGTATTTGTGACTTTACATTGCGCACAATGTAAAATCACAAATTCAATCATGACATTGGAATTTCATTTTTATCCCTCGTTTTATACAAATGAGAATTCAAATACTATTCTAAAAAATACGGCAACGTAAAGACACAAAAGGTAAATGATATTTTTTGGGTTTGTGCTGAATATATGGCGAATGAGTTTCCAGATAATATATTTTATAAAAAACATTGCAATCGAGACTTGTACCCCTGTGCTCTCGCGGAAAAATGTATTACTACGAAAAAGAGTTTAGTCAGGCTTTTCTATGAATTATCTATGAAGAGTGACTTTGGAAAGTCTAATATTATTTGTATATTGCATTAAAATATAAAAACTATAAATTTATTTACAATTAATATTAAAATTATCAATTTAAAAATGGAAAAAGTGTCTCGGGTGTATCTGAAGCAAGCTTCATTTTTTCCCACTGGTAGCGTTTTCTATACTCTCCCTAGTCTCAGTACGCTCCGTAATATTGTTTTGAAACAAAAATTCGTTTGTGATATTTATGTAAAATAATTATTAATTTTATTTTAACGTTCCCCTTAATAAAAAACTCAACGGCATATTTTGGGACGAGCTTTCTAAGGTTTTATAAAAAACAAAATAAAAATCCAATCATTTGCCATTAAAATTTCCCCTGCATACGTATTCACACATAAAACACAAAAATGAAACGCGTACAACGGATACACAACTGTAGTCACAATAATAAAAATAAAATAAAATTTCTGAGAGATTTATCAAAATTCATTTTTTTTACATAAACTTATTTTGACATTTTCTGTATATTCCTGTGAACCGTTTCGACCCTTTGAGCCGTATTTACTCAATTTAATTTACTATTGAATTGGTACGGTGTGACGAATAATTTGTACTAAAATTTTAATTTACCGTACTAAACGATTTACTCGAGAGTTGGTCCGCAGCCCTAGTTAGATTTTACCAATAACAGCAATACGGTTGATGCAGTCAAAGTGACAGTTGAAATTGAGAGGCAAATTGGAAATTTTAGTTGTACACTGCAAAGATTTTATAAACGATTTAAATTTTTTGAAAACTACTAGCGCTATCTATTATCTACCTATCTAAACTCTTTACTACTCCTTTTTATGGCGAAGGACAAATATTCGAATCGAAAGAAATTCATGCAAAAATGGAGTTATGTCGCTTCTGTATATTCTATGGTACGAGTAAATATCGAAAATGTAGCAAAAATTCTAATTGGTAAATGTAAAGTTTAATTGGCCAAATTCCCTATTCCGGAATTCTATATGAGTACCTCTTAGTAAACTACTGGTTGACAATCGATTAATGCCTCTTTTCTGGTACAGTGGCTGACACATCAATATACAAAATATTTTTAATTTCGGTTCATTTATAAGTAAAACCCTGTGTATAGTGTATCTGACTGTTTCACTAGGGTTCTAGCCCTATAAACCAAATACTGTCATACAAACAAAATTATGTCACTAGAATATTATAAAAATGAATGTATTCAGCAAATTGTAGACCATTTGAAATTTCATTTGAAATGAAAGTAAGAATATTTTGGCAATGAATACGCGTGGCCAAAGCAATAAAGCATATTCACCGAAAGAGGACAAAACCTCAAAAACCAAATACAAATAACTTTAATTTGTTTATTGCATTTAAGATGTCACATACGTTATAATATACGTAATAGTTATGCAAAAAACGTACAAAACACTTAAAAATGCTATCATAAAAAAATGTGTACAGCATTAAATCTAGGTGACTGATTTTAACAACGCGCCTAATTGAATTATTCATAAGTGAGTTTACTATTTACATATTCATGTATGTATGTCTGTAATAAATAGATTTATGTAAATTATTTAAAAAAAAAGTCTCAATCGATGTCCATCAACGTGTTGAAATTGAAACGCGTCAAAATAAAATGTGCAATTACGTCAACCTTTAGTTTGTTTCTTAGTCGCTTGGAATTTCTGTGTACGGTTAAACGTCTTTTGTTGTATGTATGTACAATTGCTTTGTCACATATAGTTATGGCAATTATTTCGGTTTACTTAAATATGAAGTGCAAAATAATTACTAAGTGATGATAGCAGAAATATGAAACGAGCCGTATTTTGTCCGTCACAAGCAATACTGGATAAAATACAAATATTTGAGAAACGTAAAGAGTTCCGTGCGCATTTTGAGATTTGTGGTTGTGCCAAAGGCATTTTGTGTATACCTAGCCAGTTTTAAAATTATATAACTATATAGTGAGTTGTTGAGTAGTTAATTGGTTTGTTTTGGTAAATATTATTATTTTAGAAATATGGTTTGTGTTTATAAAATGTGTTGTGATGACTGACGAATTACGAACGGAACTTTAGTGTAGCGAATTATATTGCGATCAATTTTTATATACAGAACAGATAAATTCTTTCCGCATATAAATATTGTTTTAACTTTAAAAAGTATTGAATATAAAATATTGATTTCAAATGTACGTACTCGACCCTCATAAAGTAATACAGTTACAATATTATATGTAAATTGATTAGATTTATTTTTAATATTTATTAGAAACCATATATGTAGTCATATGTTCATTGTAATAGTTTACGAATGTTTTGTTGTCGACGTTATACGATATATAATACATACGTGTTTTGTATAAGGTGATCAAGATTCGTTACCTTTAGAACCTTCCTACTCTAATGAATGTGTGATTAAGACAAAATAACGTAGGGATTAATATTATATGGTTGAATAGGTTAATTTGATTATTTAAATTTTTATGAACTTGACGTGATTTTAACTTTTCATTTCCACCTTTAACTAATACATGTATCAATATCACATGTAATATATGTTTAGGGATTGAGGAACCGAAATTGAGATTTCTTTAAAAGAAATATGTGAGATTAGTACGTTTAAAATAATTCAGAATATTCCAAATCATATCCAAATTTCTAATTCGGGTTACCATCTGCGGCCAAATTCCGGTTCGGTGGTAAATTTACCATTATGGTTTTTATTAGTCGAAAATATGCAATTGGTATAAAAACCCAGAAAAGCGATTCCTGTTAAATGACTGAGAAAATAAAACCCATAACTAATGTCAAAAAACACCATAAGAATTTTTTTCATGAGAATTGGTTGGTTTTGTATTTTCCAATTAAAAAAATATTATTTTGATAGTGGTAACATCAAGATTTATTTTATATTAAGTATATATTGAAACATAAGTGGATATAAAGATGCCAAATCACTTACAGCAGCCCTAATCCTACAAAATTTCTACAAAACATTAAATATTCCGACCACTTATCAAAAATTCCAGCTGGGCACGGATCATCCGTTTCCTTGTATAATTTGACAACGATAGTAATTCCCTTTACATAGAGATTCAATGGCATCGTTAATTTCGTGTATCGCTGAGATATTAGACCGCGCTTACTACATATCCCTTTTCGATGCACTGGTAGTCGTACGCTTTATAGTTGGTTCTCCAAAATCCATACGGTGAAACGGCGACGTGGTATTCAGTCAACTACTTCCTTTCGATTTTAGTTAGGATTTACGATTATAATTCACCCATAATTTGTGATAGCAGAATATTTCCGATTGTATTCGATACGGAACTTTTTACATTTTTTACTGAAAATAGAATTAAGTTAAAATTCAATTAATTTTGTAATTTATTTTAAATATTTCTTACAATCATTTTGTAGTATATTATATATACATATTTATATTTTATGTATTTTGATATATTTGCTCATCACAAGAAAAACAATTTCTGTCAAAATATAGCCCAATAAACCAAAAAACGTAATTTATTAAATGTTTCCCAGGTTAAAACCCATTTGTTGAACCGGAATCGAAAATTTTATGGTAATGGTAAATGACTGGTCGAAAAAAAAAACCATTACCATTTCCCATTACCATTTATCATTAAACCGGAATTTGGGTGCTGGTGTTATCACCAAAAAACCCTAACGTCATATTACAAAGTACTGCTTGGTACATTTTTGCTCTTACAACAGAAATTATATATTTTGCCTCCGAAGATACAATTTTGTTTTTTCTTTTTGCAACAAACAGAAGTCGATAGTCAATGTACAAATTTGCATGTGCACAATTTAGTAGAATATAACAACTCGAGCCAAAAAATTATTTTGTCGGCTTAGTTGTGCCCATATAGACTTTCGATATTTTCTCATTGCTTTAATCCGTCAAATAGGTTAGTTGGGTTTAAATGTGTGCGTCGTATCACTTTCGATTTCAACTTTACATGATACTGTTTGGATTTTTTTGCACGGCTATTTAACCAAATTAGGTCAAGCCCATTGATTGTGTATCTGCAACAAGCTAAAATAATCCCAGTTGAATTTGATTTAAATTTTATGAGCATTTACTGAGAATATCGCTAGCGTATGCCAGTACACAACCTAAACATTTGTTAGGTTCTGATAACGACTCGACCGGCTCTTTGGTCAATCTTTGTCTTCGATACTGGTAAAATCATAAGCGATCCCATTTCGGTTCGTGGAGTGGAATTAAATTATTTTACTTATCCAGGATCAATGAACGTAAGCTTTCGCGCATTCTTTGGGGCTTTGCCTATCACTTAATACATTATCGTGCACTAGTAGCTCTCATAACTGTCATGCCGTTTACACAAACCTTTAACATTTTCTGATTTATCGTATCCACGCCACTAGCGTCGTCGTAATCCTTTGACAAGGGATCCAGAGAATGGGAGAATCTTCAAAGAATTGTGTTTTGTAGCCAGCGCGCTCTATATAGAAATTAATAAATTTCATTCTGATGGTAAAATCGAGTTACATCAATGTTGGTATGTTATGTACTTTCATGAGCTTAATCGATTATCATGGCGCTGTATGAGGATGAATCCCGCTATGGGTTTCAAAGGAAATTAATGCTCTTTGCAACGTTTCTTGTGTCCTCTGTCCGTTTCTTGTGCGACAGAGTTGGGGTAGGTCAAAACTGTTTCGATAAATGAGTTGTTTGTGTTTTTGTTTGGGTTTCGAGTTTTCGACCCAAATTAAATAAAAACCCAAAAGATAATCTTTTGTTGAACAATTATACATACACGTGGTTTTTTTTAATCCATGTCATCTGTTTTGTGGCCGTAGCACTCCCTGCTCTTTCGCGGTTTATTTTTCCGTTTTACTTTACGCATCATCTGCCAAATCGAAGACATACGGCTATAGGGCTGGTTACCATCTGCGCATTGCATAGCTCCATGCCAGCCTATACTGTACGTGGAAGATGGGTCGGCCCATGAGTTTTGTACGCCGATAGGGGGTCGTAGTTGTGTTCCTTTTAATCACAGATCGTAATCTGTTGATGAAAATTTCCTTTTGCATCCAACCCCTATCGGGATTCAAACCCGGTACCTCCCGATCCAAACGCCAAAGCTTTAACCACTGCGTCATTTGGTCGGTATGGAGGTTTTTTAATCGAAGCGATATTCATTTTGTTCAGATCAGCTGAGATTTATATTTTTCCGAAAGATTCAGCAGTTTATTTCTAATAGACGCTTGTTTTTAATGGTAATTTTCACTGGAGTTATCAAGCAACTTGTATGGCCGCAATTTGCCTGAAATTTTTTTATTATCATTTTATTGCGTTGTGACTTGAGATGATGTTGATCATTTTGCGCTTTCAGTGGCCCTATTCTGGTAATTCCCGGTGAATGGAAATTTTAAATTATGTAGCAGTTTGATTCCCTTTTCCCCAAAAGTGTATTCTGGGTTTTGGGAAAAAAAAAATATGGAAAAAATTATTCCCCATTATAGAAGTTTTGACGTTTATTATTCCATACCTATTTTAGGAAAGAATTAACTGGGAGGTGAATTTAACGGAAATTTATTGTATTTTTATAGAAATATTATGGCTGTAAATTTATACTGAGAACTTCTAATATCAACTGGAAATATCAATATCCAATTTTTTACTTTAATAAACAAAATTTATTTTTTAACTAAAATCCGATTAAAATATCAACAAATTAAACGTAGTAAACTATTTTTAAACATTTGTTTTCTTGTTTTATTGCGATCGCATGTCGACCGCGAATAATTAAATTATTTTCCCGTAAATTTATTCCCCAATCGCCAGAATTAACTTTTGGGAAACGGGGAGTTGGAGAAAATATCTGAGAAATAGCTGGTATAGAAATAAATTATTCCCTATTCCCGGGGAATTACCAGAATAGGGCCACGAAACAGTGGCAACATGTTGAGTAAAATCATGGCCCACTTTATGAATATGTTGAGCTCTATGAAATTTTCAAATCAAATTAGCGATAATTTCGCTAATCATGATGCCAACAGCTGGCAGACCTGGGCTGGGATGTTCTAACATCGCCAGTTTTCGACAATTTACCGAAGTTTACTTCTCGTTTCTGTAGAATAAAATTTGTCTCTGTTTCAATTTTTATATCATTAACCAGCCTGCTAGATTGCAACATCGTGATGTTTATACTGCGTTTCTATCACCAAATAATTTATTTTCGATTCTAGAACGAAAATAAGTGAAATAGATATTGTTCAAATATATTCTAGTAGGTTGTGATAACAATAAAGATGAAATAATTGATAAACGAAACTGAAGTCAAATTAATTCTAGCAGAAAGAGATGTAGACTTCGATAAAATATCGAAAAGTTGTAATGTTAGAACATCCCAGCCCTAAAAGCGTCCATTGTAGGTGACATTTTGGTAGCTTTGACCCACATTGACATTTTGATGGTTTTGTGTTTGGTTTAAAAATTTAACTGTACATATATGTAAAGTTCATTTTTTTAACACCTCTGTTAATTTATTTTTCAAATTGTACTAAACCCGCTAAGGAATGCAAACAAGAAACAAACAAAATTTTCCCAATCATTCCATGTTTTTAACATTATAACACATATTGATTAAATATGTTAAGGTAAAGTACAAACTCGATAAAAGTGAGAATTAAAATTAAAGGAAAACTGTTTTACTGATCCGAAATCGTTGAAACGAAGATCTAAAGCGAAATGGTTGACTATTTGGTATGATTTTACTATCAACAATAGGAGTCGAATTGGTTAATGGACGCCATAACTGGCACGCGCACGTGGGAATTTGTTGGCCCTACATTTTTCCTCACTTACTCCTGTAAAGGTGAATAAACACACTACGGTTATTTAGATAAAGGGGTCACCTAACATTTCGGAAGCATCAGCTCCATTTAATGCCGATTTATCACTATAAATGTAACACGTACATACATGTGCTTCACTACCATACAAAAACTTGGGTTCAAATGTTTTATATGTCCGAAGTCAGAACATGGTTCAATTAACAAAGAAATCATAGAATTTTGCTGATTGCTAATACATAGAAATAATAATCTTCGACGTCGTCTAGATTTTCTACATTGTCAACGCTATTTTTTAAATTGTCTACATACATTGTCTACACGGCACAACACTGCCCACAACATAAAGTTGTTCCTGGGAAAATATTCCTACATATGTTATAAGTATTCATTGAATCTGTTGCTAAAAGATTTATAGAGGTAGGTAATCGATATTTGATTGGCCATATTCTGGTTTTCCTGCGGAAAATTTGTTGTTGAGCCAAATTTTCTTCTACTTATAAATTACAGTAATTCCCAATTCGTCCGTTCTCAAAAGTGTATTATGGAAGACTGAGAATCTAGCGGATTCTTTTTAAATCATACATTATTTTGACACTGACAGTTGTTTCCCGCTCGAAATACTGACTAGAATACAGTATCATATTTCCGCGATTCGAAATGATCAGATTTACGCTCGACCAACGTTGGAAAATATTGAAAACTTCTTTCCAAAATGGGAGCTGTGTTACCGAAACGGTGAGAATTTTCAAAAGAACTTATACGTATGCAAATTTTTGAAAAAAGTTCGTAAAACGGGCATGCTATTGGTCAACAGGAACGGTCCCGGCCTCGAAAGTGTAGAATATTGCTGATGTAGCTGAAAATGTGCGACTCAATCGCACTACAGAACGATGATAACCGATTTTTGTGATCAGAAATTGGCAGTGTGACATTGTATTCAACCAATAATCGGTTACTTGTTAAACTGTGATTTACTGGTTTTATTGTTCAATGATGTGCTGAAGACTAAATGAATGTCATAACTGATTTTAGTAACTGCTTATTGTAGAATCGCGGTGTGCGGAGAAAGATTTGCGTCAACTCGTTTAAGATCATACTTTATAGATCTTTGGTAGTTGGTGAAATATAGGGAACTGTTGATCATGTTTTTTTTTATAGACTGTTACTGATCAAACTTTGTAAAATAGAGATATCACTTTGAATATAAACTATATTTTCCGCTGTTTTGGGTAGTTCGTGATGCTTACCCAAGAATGCTGATATTTTTAGTTTTACCCCACTTTTTGTGGCGTGGGGTTATATAAAATTTCTGTTTCAAAACTTAACATTAACATGTACGGCCTAATTCACAAACTGTATGTAAGCTCTGTAACTGTAAAATTTCCGATATGTACTAAAACGGTATTCATAAAATGTAACTCGGTTACGATCTCAATAGCAAATAACTCGAACAAAATGCCATTTTCTAAAACGGGTTTTGCATATACAATATGTTGTTACCAATAGCATCTCTATACCAACAAAAGTTGAAGCTAATGACAATTGTATTTTTTGAGCTATTAGATAAACCTTATTTGGTTAAGATTATTACTTTATATGTATATACGTATATAGCCTAAATGTTGATAATGCAATACATACAGTCGAAACAAATAGTTTGTCTGCGACATAGAAAAACAAAAAAATTTTGTTCTTAAGGTATACAAACGAATGACACCAACTGTACCAATATGTTGTTTGACAACTGTTCTCTACAATACATTCTTATTTTAATTTAAATCTTAATTAATATATGTAAAATTCAATATGTTTATGATATACAAACGAATCCAGTTTTATTTATAACGCGAGTTTATGTCAATATTTGAGTTCCGCCATCGCATTTGATTGAATATTTTAAAATAAAATATAGTTTGGTTACAGCGGCGAATTTATTTCGTATTGATTTACAACGGCGAAAAGTCTACAGTTTGTGAATATCATTTTTTAGAACACTGTATCTTTTTCTCTGTAAACAATTTCTATAAAGTGACAGCTATAGAATTTTTACATTTTCAGAATCGGACTAAAATTTATTCAACTTATTGGTGGTACAAATAAGTTTTGCGGTTTTTTTTAAAACTCTGAAGCTTGAAATTGGTACATTGTATACTTAATTCAAAGTGTTGTCCATCGTTAGCTACGACTTTTTCCTATCTTTCAGGCAGCATACGGATTCCGCGTCGTAAAAATTCGTCGTGTTTTGAGGCTATCCAAGAATCGACCCACTTTATGGCTTCTTCGTCAACAGTGAAGTACTGTTCTGCCACGCCATGAGTCATCAACCGGAACAAGCAGTAGTTGGAAGGGGCAATGTATGATGAATACGGCAGGCAGAGTAGGACATCCTAATGAAGCGCCTCCAAAGTTTCCTTGATGACCCTTGAGCATGTGGCCCAGTGTTGCCGTGCTGAAAGATCACTGTGTCATATCTTTTGACATATTGTGACCGTTTAATTGAAGCTCGGCTTAATTGCATCCATTGTTGTTGAAAATATTCTAGTGATGGTTTCGTTAAGCTGGAGTAGCTCATAGAAAATCACTCCGAAATGATTCCACCAGATTAGCTTCTTGCCATGAATATTCGGTTTAACGGTCGAAGTTAATGCACGACCGGCTTACCCCACAATTTTCTGCGCTTTGGGTTGTCTTAGTGGATGCACTTTTCCAAAAATCCCTTCCGATTTTGTCTTTGGGGCAGTTGTCTCTTGATTTGAGTTCATATGGAACCCAATTTGCACTATACAGACGGTTTTGAGATGGTGCTTGAGTTTGGCATGAATCTTGTGCCAATAACACACCTTTGTCATTGGTGTCAAAACCGCCACTTTGAAAACGGCGGCACAAGTATTCACATGTTTTTATTGATGAAGCATATGCTTCACACAGCAATCGCTGTCCATCAGCTGCAATGTTCTTCAAATTAAAACAAAAAAGCAACACTTCCCGTAAATTGTGTTTTGTTGGTACGTGCAAAGATGGCTAGAGCACAGAAAATATATGTTGTTTACACTCCAGCGAAATGACACAATGATTTTTAGAGAAAAATCGTGACGTGATTTAATATTAGTAACGCCATCTTCTGCAAATCCCTCAAAACTTATTTGTACCCCCAATAGTAATAAACAACAACTAATTGGAATAAATAGTTTCTTGAAAATATGTTTCATGATTGAATATGAAATTGATTTTATTTGAATTGAATCCGGTAGAGGCTCTACTAAGAAAAGACTCAGAGATCAGAGACTATCCCTTTTTTAAACATCTATCGAAATTGAACAATGAACTGCCATAACTCCATGATAAATGAAAGAAAGCAATTGATTTTGACCAATACTCATTTTATTTTCCAACATCGTCACCGTTTAATACTTCCAAAATATATGATTCCGGCAACTCGTTTAAGCCATATCTTTTCCCCCAAAGCCATGTACGAAAATAGGAAATAATCACTCGGGACATAATCTGACGAATATGATGAATGCGGAAGCAATTCTATCTAACTCAAGGAAAATAGCCATCGCGACTATACACGTATTCATAAGTACATTGTCTTGATGGAAAATAACTTATTGGAAAATAAATATGGTCCAATAAGTCTGCATAATATTTTCCGTTTAACGTTTTCCATTTTTGAAGTTAAACGATGTAGATTATACCTGTCGCTACCTTCTTGTTATCAACAGAAACCCTCTATTTCAACTGTTCCTTGGTTTCTGGTATATGATAAGGGACCCAGGTTTCATCCATAGTTACGAATAAACGCAAGAACTCGATAGGATTATGATTATACATCACCAAACATTCCTTTGAAGTTGTTATTCGATTACGTTTGTGATGGTTACATGACAACTTACTGAAAAACAATTCACTGAAAACGATAATTTACCGAAAACATCAATTCGCCGAAAACCTCAATTCACCGAAAACGACAGGTCATCGAACAACAATTCATTGAAAATACAATTCACCGAAAACGTAATTCACCGAAAACCTCAGTTCACCGAAGGTCATACCTACTTATCAAGAAAATCTATGTGGATTATACCGGGCACAACCTAACCAATACTTGTCATCACCTTGTTGGGCGACAGAAACCCACTATATCGACTGTGCTTGATGCTGGATGCAAAATGCTATGGTTACGTTTAAACATCGACAAACATTCCTTTAAAGTTGTCATTCAATTACGTTTGTGAGGATTACACCACAATTTACTGAAAAACAATTCACCGAAAACCACAATTCACCGAATAGACAATTCATCGAAAATGACAATTCACCGAAAACGACAATTCGCCGAAAAATAATTCACGGGAAACGTTAATTCACCGAAAAAACAATTCATTGAAAAGTAATTGACCCAAAACGACAATTTTTCAGAAAAAAACAATGCACCGAAACGACAATTCACAAAATTTTGATATATTTTCAAATTGAAATTCGCTTAAACTGAAAATGAGTTCGTGTGAAATTGTTAGGCTACCGGCTTTCGAAGTAGTTCTCACGGGCACGCGGGATGTTGCTGCACTCCCCCTCCGCTTGATCATCTGAGGGGTTTTATATATAAATTTCGGGGGCATAGGAGTGGGAAACCGTAAATATGATGGGATTGTAGAATTGACGCTACTACCAATTATAAAGATGAAATCATATCCACAAATTGGAAGGCTTAGTTAATTTAACTAAAATTATGTTAAAGAACAATGAGCTGTTGTAAAGGGCTTTAAGTATTTAAAATTTCTTAGCAATATTTTTGTTTCATTTTCGGGATTTATGGTTTTAAGTACGATCCCATTATTAAAGCTGAGAATTTTAAATAATAAAAATTATTTTTTGTGTTTGAATTTATTATTGCAAATCAGGTAAACTATGCCTTTTAAAGGAACAAACGGAAGCTTGTATAAAGGAATAGTAGCTTTCGGTGAATTTTCGATTTCGGCGATTTGACGATTTTGGTGAACTGTTTTCGGTAAATTGTCGTTTTCGGTGAATTATCGTTTTCTGTTGTTTCTGCGTCATGACTCTTCTATGAATATTTCTTATATTCTAGATTAAAATGAATAGCAAATGTTATAGATGATGCTTGTCAGTACTTTTATCTAAACACATATAAACTACAACGACTGTTTTAATAGTAAATTGGTAAGGAATGAATGATATTCTCACATGTGATCGTTATTAATCCTCCCGCTTTCTCACAAAATGCGATTACTGCTTTCGAAGGTTTTATATCACAAACTGATTAGAACAGTTAACTATAGTCGTTTAAAAAGAATAATTAAAAAATCTTAAGATCCGCCCACGTAAGATCGTGGATTAATTTCTGTGATGAGGTCGATTTCTATCAGCGTCACTAGCCTAATTTAAACGTTGGCTATTCCGATCTTACTTTTACCTCTGACCAACAGAAAATCGATAAAACCTTCCGTTCATTTATAATAACACCTCTGTTAAATCTCCAGACTTGAGTGGGGAGTGTCCTGCTTCCGCAGCCGAATGAACTCCTTCGCCTACTAAAAGTATATAGTTTTACAGCTGAACTAGCTTTAAACAACTGAATATCTTATCCAAGCCTAGTTGTCACAAAGTGAAAAATATCAATATCAGTACTTTTCTGTTTGACAGGGTTGACTATTAGCAAGTTCTTTCCAAACTAAATTTTGATCTTAGATCAAAAAAATGACTACCTAGGAAAATTACATCGATAGCTAGATTAAAAACTCAATCGCCATATTTTGGCAATATGAGATGATAAATATGACAAATCTTTTACACTACCCCAAGAACACGATCTTTTATTTTCAAATTTTTGAGAAATTTGTAATCTCTGGATCTCTGCTTGATAGTCAAACTAAATACCCTGCAGATTACTGCAGCTTTTAATTCTCATAATGTGTATACATTATTACATGTGCAAAACAGTGTTAAAGGCGAGAAAAATTCCCTAAGTACCTTTAAACTTGCCAAGCACTGCAAAGATAACAGAAAGCCATTGAGATTGAATTATGTGGGTCATTGCAAAATTGAAAACACTATGGAGATGTAGATTTTCTATATCAAAATCGATTAGCGGCTGGAATTCGTGACTAGTCGCTGATCCTAAAAGTGTTTGCCGATTTATTAATTTGAAGAAAAAATCCGATGGATACCCTTCCTCTTCGAAGTGTAAAGACCATTCCTCTAACGATCCTAAAGACATAATAAATCATTTTGCTAAGTTTTCAGTGTGGCCTTTACATGCAGCGATTTTGAGCCCGATGAATATTACTTTATATACCCAGCAAGATTTTTGCGATAACTTTTCGTCATGTCGTAAATATCCGCATTCCGACAAATAATCAGAAACTGTACGCAACTCAATTGAAATTGATCTCTTTGCGTTTTAAAGAAATAACGATGATTAATATACCGTTCCTTCAATCTTAGCTAGCTCGCAGAAGTTCTGAATGAGGTACGGGTATAATGGCAGCCGGAAGGGGTAGGTTTCCATTTCGCTCCAGTTTTACATATGTACCTATCAGGGTTCTCTTGCGGTCACCGACCCGTCACCGACCGCCTGTTAGCTGAGAATTTATTAAATAATTAATCAAGTTCATGGGATCTAGTTGAACTTCAGACAGATTGGTACCAAGAAAGATAATTCGATTTCGAGTGATCGGTGTTACAACATTGGCGCTCGTTACTGTTTGAATTTGTTTTCTATAATCTCGCTTAATCTCACTATATATTGCTAGTAGATAGATAACATTATAATTTATGTCTGGTGTTAAAAACTATACTCTAATCTAAAATTTATTGTATTTCACAGATGATTTAAATACGACCGATACATCAAAGGAATCATTGGATAAGTTGCCAAATCAACTGAAAAGCGTTTCCAATTCACTAGAAAAGCAATTTTCAAACAAAATGATGCCACCGCTGCAACCACCTGCATCTAACATTGCAACCGATTCGCAAGGATTAATTGTGCCAAAAAAGATTATGAATCCATGTCGAGAATCACACGATCGCCAAAATTTACACAGAGAACTGTTATTCAATCAAAAAATGTAAGTAAATCATTGTAGCATCTAATCAATATAAAACTTAGAAATGGCGTAATAGCAGTTTCGCTCGATTAAATTTGTTCAATGTTTATTTATAATTTATCTAAACTATTTACTTTAATATTGCCCATAAATGGCACATGCTCGGTTCAATAAAAATGCTGTATGTCACGACAAAGTTCCGGTGAATATTAAATTTGCAATCAAAATTATTTTATTCAATCAACTCTAATTTAGCAAATTTCCAGTCACCCCATATTCCCCCGCTCTTAAAACTACATCCACATATGTATATTGTACCTATGAGAATTGAAAATCCACTTTATTAATAATTTACGTTTTGTTTTCATTTTTTTATTATTTTATTAAATCATATTTTCACGTCATGTAATAAATATAAAATTTAATTCATACAGAGGAAATCATAAATATACAACGAGAGTAGTTAATATTTTTTTGACTTACAATTTTCTTATTCACTTACATCATTCAAAATTCAATGTGCAATTGCGATTTAAGATTTGTTTTATTTATATGAATAAGAACCGCGATAGTGAAGGTTGATATGCGGATATTCGTTCTATTTTTGCGCTACACTTTCTAAAAGCTTTCGTAGATCACGGTTTCTCTTGTAACTCTTCGTTCGTTAAAATGCGTGGGCATCTGTTTCTGACAGGAAAACTAATGATCGGGTATGGATGATCTTACAAATTTAGATATATCAGGGCTTAGAGGTGTCACAGTTTTTCCAATCAGCGCTTTTGGTTTTGCTTTGCTCAATATTTTACGATCCAGTTTTTCATATTTTTTATTAAATTGGCTAAAAGGCCCATAGTGTAACCCTTTAGTTCGATAGTAAAATGTAGTCAAATTGCAAGTAATATTGAACAACTTTACACGTAATCATTAAGTCCCGACGCTGACACAGATGGCGCAATAAAAACCCCATATGTTTTTTCGGAAATTCCAACCTTCAAATGATTTGTTTCAAAATTTTATGAAAATCCTACTATTAGTTTTACAAGGTATAGTTGTTACATTAACGCTATTCTTGTTATTTTCAAAACAATGAAAAAACTGAATTCCCTGTCTTGAAAAGACCACTGGTTTTTGATGGGGAAAAATACCGTTCAAGCAAAGAAGTGTCTTGATAAGTATTATAGGGACTCTGGTCTTTCGGAAGCAACCGCAATGATGAACGCTTTCCCGAATTCGGCAGTTATTCCAGAAAAGATAAACAAAAGTGCACAAAAACGTTTTGAAAGGTCCACTCAAAGTGGATGCCGAGGAAGCGTGAACATTAAATCAAAAACAGCAACGTATCGATGATTCAGAGCGCTGTTTGGAGCTGTTTAATCATATTAAACAGGTTTTTTGCATCGGTATGTGACAGCCGCCGACTAAAGCCGTCCGAAGTGACCAAAGGCACAAATATCGGCCGTTAAGGTTGTGGCCTCCGTATTGTGGGATGCGCAAGCTAATTTATTCGCCAAGACCGTATCACAATTCGTTGGCAAAATTGCACAAATGGCTTCCCTACCCACCGTATTCTCTGGATCTGGCTCCCAGCGACTAATGAGTCACCGATCTTGTTACTATCAACGCTCTGTGGTCTGGCAGGCCTATAAATGTAGCTCTGTTAATATATCCTAGACAGTTGTTAAGACGACAATATCAAAGTCTTTCACTTCGTATTGAAAGCTTTGTTCACACAACGCGTTAAATCGCAGTTAAACTGACTGATAATTTATGGTTATGCAGCGAACAGTGCATGTTCCGGATCGCGAACTTAAATTAAAGGGTGCGACATCTTTTGATTCGTTTATAAACTAGCGGTTGTTTCGCCGCTCATACCTCTAATGTCATCTGTCAAGTGATAAAAGTTTAGTATTATATTCCCGATGAACGAAATAAATCGATATACGCTTGATCAACGATGGGAAATATTGAAAACTTATTTCCAAAATTACCGTACAATATTTACCGTACAAGTGGTGCAGCGGTTAAAGCTTCGGCACTTGGGCCTCGAGGTACTGGGTTCGAATCCCACCAGAGAGAGGCAGGATGTAAAGCGAATTTTCTTCATCGATTACGATCGGTGATGATAATAAACACAACTTAGACTCTCTGTTGAAGTGCAGAATTCAGCGCGACCCACCGTCCATGTCAGTGTGCAGGTTGACATGGAGCTTGCAACGTGCAGGTGGTATACTGTAATTGTGTGAGTAGGTGAATGGGTGGGTGTGTGCGTGAATGAAAAGGAGAGTATTAATTGACCTTAAAAGGACATTAAATCCATTGGATGATTAATACTTTCTTTAAAAAAAAAAAAAATAGTGAGTTAGTTGCCAAAAACTACGTGCAAAATTCAATGCTGTTTAAGATAGCGGAAATTTGACAAAATAAGAGGTTACGCTACTCGCCGCAAGTGACAGCACTATCACTAAAGAGAACATTTTTTGTTGTGTAGGTAATTACCAGCGCAAATTTTTTATTCATGTTGTATCTCTTTTTCACTAAATAAAACAGCGGAATAAAATATTAAAAGTGATCCTTAAAACGACAAATTGATTGATTACCGAAGTAAAGGTGAACTCGGAAATGAAATCTTGAAATTTAACAATAGTCCGTCATCCATCATTTCTTAACGAATTACGATGAAATTGTGATAGTTGTATTGTTTCAGGGATTTTAAAGAAAGTTTTGGACCAAATTGTAGGATCTGTTCGTGTTGGACTAAACTTGGCCATTTCATACCCAATACTTATAAAAAATGGTATATGTTCTACACGATATAAATAAATTTTAAACTGAAGGGAATTCGGCTATTTCTTAATTAAGAATTGTAAAATTTGTATCGCATGCAGAGACAATCCTGAAAAATTTATGGACTAGAATTTTCACTAAAATTTTTTGATTTTCTGCGGCGATATAAGTTATTTTCAGTTTTTGGCCAATATCTCAAAACCGTCCACTAGTAACCAATACTTTCGGTTGTTTTTATAAAAGCCTGGGTCATACTAACACTACATGGAAAATTTAAGGAAAATGTATGTATTAGAATTAATTGACATTTGGTTTAATATACTAAGAGCTGCGACACCCAGCAGAACGAGATCCGTCGGTTTAACATGCTTGTGATATGAACTCCGGATATTCCGAGACTTCCACAAATTTCTCTAAAAGTAATCCTACCGAGAATGATGTTATGATATAATGAGTTAAAGTAGTTATCTCAGACAATATCCTTTCATTAAGCGTATTGTGGCACTATTCTGGCTTTTCCTTAAAGCCAAAAATATTAAACCAAACTGAGTCCATCAGTAGGCCAGGAAGATACAATTTAGACCAAAATGCCAGAATAGCGCCACTAGTGCACACATAGCATGCCATGCTCCTATTCACCACAAACGATACTCTGCAGAACAAGCTGAGCCTAGAATATCGGTCTTCAGTGCAGGCAGGAAAATAACAGGCTCCGTTGCTATGAGTGGAATCTGTGAAAAGCACCTGTGATAGTTCTACAAGCTGTGGTTTGGGAACGGTTGAGTGTCATAATAGCACTGAAGGTTAAATCATTTGTAGTTAGCCCACCCCCATTATTATTTTTTTTGGTTACGGGAAGATTTTCAATCGGTCGTAATAAGGCCATTTTTAGACCCGTTGTCTTCTTTTTTTCAATTTGGTTATTTCTATTATTCAAACCATCTACAATTTTAGCTCCGTTATTTTTCAAAACCCATACAATGCTAATTCGAGATTTTCGTCATACAAATTTAATAACTGATTCACCATCTCCATAACCAATTAACTCTTCCATTCAAATTGAGAAGTTCACATATTAGGTGTGCAATTAGAAACCGTGCTTTTTTGGTCAAAATCAACTTTATTGAAAATATAATTGTTACAAAGATTAATTATGGAAATATTTGCCATTCCTATCTGTCTTGCGATTTATTAGGTGAGGAAAAATTGGTGATTTCGAAGCAAAGTATTCATCGAGTCATTTTTGTACATATTCAACTTTCGTGAGCCGGTGGTCGTATAAATGGCGAGGGAGCCAAGACTGGAGAATACGCCGCATGCTGTAAACTCCCCAGGAGAAGAGGAGTTCCTAGATTGATTTTGCTGTATTTCGGCGCATAAATGGTATTTTTTCCTCCAGAGCATCACTTAATTTGGCCTGGTAACGTTCAGCTGTAACAGCCAGAGAGTTTGACCGGAAGCTCGTAGTAGATGACTTCTTTACGGTTCCACCAGACACACATTAATACTTTCTGCGCATGAATATTCATTTTTGCAACTGGTATTGATGGCTGGCCTGTATCAATCCGTAGTTTTCTGCGTTTAGGATTATCGTACAATATCCACTTTTCATCATCCGTAATGATTTTGAGCAAAAAATGCTTTCTTTCTTACCGAGAAAGCAAATTCATTCGGATGTCAACTCTTCGGTTTTTTTATCTTCGATCTGTGTATGAGGAACCCATTTTCCTTCCATCTTTATTTTCCCATTGCATGCAATCGAAGTGATATTGCATGGTGTGTAACTCCCAACTGTTCTGCAAGCCCTTTTTGAGTTTGATACGGGTTTTCATTTTCATCCAGTAAAACTTTAACCCTGGAGATATTCTCGACGCGACCGACGTGACTAAGCGAAAAGAAAAAGTTAAACTATGAGAATTTATACTGAAGTAATTATACGCGACGCGACTCAGGCGTAACACAAAAAAAGTTGATTTAACTTTTTGTTGTTGTTTAGTACTAAAGTGACTTCTTACAGAAAATTTATGAAATAATTAACCATTTTTTTTTATTTTTGTTACCGTTTCAACTGTTTTCAACTTGTTTTTCTTTCAACTACTCACCTTTACTATTTTAAAATTTTATTATTCCACAAAAACTGAAAGAAATAAAAACAAAGTCAAAAGTTAAATAAATGTCAAAAACGTGAATTCATATTTGAGTTTATCTAGGGTACTCGTAAGCACCTTTTTGACATTTTGAAGCTTCTAAGTAACGTCGAGTGTATCTCCAGCATAAGTTCTTCGTCTTCAGATTGTTTTACTGTACCACGTGGATCGTCCTCAAGGCTAAAATTGCCATCACGAAATTTGTCAAACTATTTTTTTACTGTTAAATGATTCACAGAATGTTCAGTCAAAGCCGAATTAATCAATTCCATAGCTTGAGCAACATTTTTTTGTCCAGTATAGAATGCGATGACGTAAATGTTGCTTATCACTTTCGTTGAGAGAGCCGTTTATCATATATCCAAAATGGCGGGCCTTTTGGTTGCGTTATAGTATATTTTAATGCAACCAACTTCGGAGCCGTGTTTCTACTTGCACGCTTAATAAAAACCGAAATAAAATAAATTCGGTTTAGATTTGAAAATTAGAAATATAAAAGTAAAGTAATAAGTAAGCAACAATAATAAAATCACGGGGAGAGGGAAAGGGGGGGGGGGTGGAATATACGCCTCAAAAGTTCGAGCGATCATATCTATAAACCACATATTATGTACGAACGTCCTCGATTTGGCCGACTGTCGTAAAGTAAAGACGGAAAAAGGAAAAACCGAAAGAGTAGGGAGAGCCTTGTTAACAGATTGCATTGATTAAAAATTTTTAAAAAAATAAAAAAACACATATTGACTAGAAAAGAATTCCGAACTTAAAATTTTATAGTTGAATCATCTTTCATACATGAAACAAACCGGACCGGAAAGAGTGTTTTTAAAAGAAAATTATGAAATTATTTACATTTTGAAAGTAAATGACTGTTTTCATTCCGTGTCATGATTTCATTCCAGATTTCTGACACTATTTTTCCCGGCTTTTAAAATAATATGGCGGAGATATTTTCACAAGCAGTTAATACTGTTCCAATCAAAGAATGCAATGAGTCCATCAATCGGTGAATAGTAGGTAAACTTATGTGTATGCATGTTTAAGGCCACTATATCATTATGAAAGAATTTAATCTCAAACAATTTAATTGCTTTATCTGACTGTCGACACAAATCACACTTGCTGATGTTAAACCTTGCGCCTCGTGTACAGTTAGTATTTTACTTGGGCCTTTACTTAATTGTTTGCTTAATTGTTTTTGGCCGATTTTGTGTAGATATTTGACTTTACTGGAATGTCATTAATGGAACAACATTGCTTGAAACTAACGGATGATTAACCATTTTTCAGAATAACCATTTTTCGATAATCACATGTCGTCAATATAAACGGTATTTTATTTTTGCGTCATGAATGGCATGTTTGGTGGCACTGAAGACAAGATCTTTTCCCATCGAGATTGGCCAATTTTCTAGAACCACATTCCGAACTCATTTTATTACAGAACAATTTTTCATGATACATACCGGTACTCAATGTTTTCTAAATTGGATGAGGAACGGAATTAAACATTTTCTCAAATCTCACCTGGAACTAAAATTGAATCTTAGGCTTAGTTACACGTGTATTGAGCACACAATATACTATATTTGTTTGACTTTATTTATGTCTAAGTTTCATTCCATTCGGGTGTGAAAATGCTTAGCTCGATTCAAAAAGGCAATTTTGTTGAACCTCATTTGCAGGTTTCATTAGAATCCCAAGTGCATCATACAAACCGAGTTTCACCCCAATCCCCACCCACAAATTGGCAATTCTGCGGAAGCCATGCGTTGTTCAATGAATAGGTTGAATTTTATTAGTTGTAAAATCTAAATATTCGATATTCAGAAAAATTGAATTTACTAATTATATTTTTTATTAATTTTCTATTTCAGAGGCAAAAATGTTTTAAATCAAAAATCCGAATTACAAAAAGTATTAGAGAAACAAAAGGAACGAAATTTTATTTCGGAACAGAAACTCCTACAGGAACAAACCAAAACAAAAACAATAAATGATGAGCTGGATCGTGTGATAATGGAACGTGCCCGCCGACTAGAAAACTCCCAAAAAACCAGCACACCAACCGAAATCGATAATCACGTAAACCCTGAATATTTAAACGCTAGAGCCAAATTAAGACATACGATTGATACTAATTAAGAACCAATTAATTAATAATTATAAGGACCTAACATAATTTTAATTAAATTTTAAGTTTTATTACTTGTTTATTCTAATTTTTATTATCACAACAAACCATTTCAATTTAATATTTTTTCTATTTAAGTTTTTTAAGTTTTTGTTTTTTATTCATTACGTTTACGTAGTTCTTAGATACCGAATTTTGTATAAATTAACAAGGAACTTCGAAAATTTAATAAATCGTGTAATAATGTTATAAACTCCAATTTGAATATTATATATTGTACTAAAATATAACAGAAATCTCAGAATTCCTCAAATTTAGAAATACCAGTAAACTATATAACATTTAACATTATAATATTGCCTTATAGAAATAGTAGCTAAGAGAACTATCATCAAATTTGATACAAATTTATTTAAAACAAATAATAATACATATTTTTGATAGTTACAACCATATATCAAGTTAATAAATTTTTTGAATAGACTTTTAGTCAAAATACGAGAATCTTGTGTTAAAAAAATCTCCCCATCGAGCCCTCGACATAGAACTGAATCAAAATCTAAGCTTATTCAATTTTATAATTTCGGTTTAAATTGTGTAAATAAACAAATATATATTTTGTGGTATATAGCAAGTGTCCAACTAATTGTAGTGACACTAACTATACATAATAAATAATTTAGATAAATTTGATTTAATTTAAAATATGCATGCGATAAAAAAAGTATGGAAACATATTATTATACCACCCCCCTCTTTTTAGCTAGATCTACATTTTATATTTATATACAATATATATTTTAGTTTAGTTAAATATTACTTTAAAAAAATAAACCTTATACATATATTATTATATAAATTAATATTATTATTAATTAATTAGCGGAAATAAATTTTTATTTTTTGTTTTCGAATAAAATATTATGATGTTTGCGCGTTACATAATTAAATATTGTAAATTAATCTCTAATTAAATGAATAAATGTATAAAATTATATTATTTATGTGGTTTTTCATTTATTTGTAAAATTAAATTAAAAATCGTTAGTCGAAGTTGACCATGCTTGAATTTGTTGTTTGGTTTAAGCCGAAAACTTTGATTATGTTCAAAGTAGTTGGCTTATTTATCAAACGATTTACCAACACTGATTTACTAATTGCAAACCTAGCAGTAACATGCTGCTTTGACAATAGTAATTCTATCCTAATGTACCTAGTTGTTCAGTATTATCCGTCGATCATAAGACTGCATATTTTAATGCTCAAATAATGTGTCGCAACTGCGGCCTGTACCTTTAATAAATTTATTTCGTACTTATTTGTTCTTAAAAACTAAAGAATCTATCACCAACATTTTTATCTTAACATTTTAATTGAAATTTTATTAGAAAAGTAACGGTGGTTTTTTCTAATTTCCCAGAAGAGAAATTTGAGATGATTGACGGTGGCGTTTTGTAATGTGGTATTAACTGAAAAAATTACAAAAAGCCAAATTCCTTTTGTAATTTTTCCAAGACGTAAGCAATCGCAAAATTGCATGTTTTTCCCCTATTTAGTTTTACTAGAATCCAACAGATGTAGGTAGTTTCCAATGTTACAGAACAACAATACATAATTTTTTTCCATAAAGTATATCCCTTTTCCGAACAGAAAAAATTTTTTTTTTGCTTTTTTATCCACCATACACAAATGCGTATGTATATAACCGTAATTTGTAATGGCGTTTTATTTTTTTCGTGATTCTCTTTCGTAAACGGTGTTTATGTACACAATTGTGATCGCGAGCCGGAATCGGCTGTACAGTATATTATATTTAAAATTTAAAATACTCCAATTAGATGTTCTTCGTTTTTCATGTGTACAAATATATTTTTACATTGTTTCGTTATAAAGGGTGTTCCATCTGTAGGCTTTTTAAGCTCAAAAACTGGGTGGTAACTCGAAAATTTTTTGACTAATGAAAATCAAAACTATGCCATTTTTAACCATGTGTTCGTTTAGAAGACAACAATAGTCGTTCTGTAAAAAAAAAATCGTAAATTACGTGATGATTTTGGACAATATGGACGTCCATAGCACGTAATTCGCAAAATGTTGAACGTTTTCAAGAAACTAGATCAGTTGCAAGTAGAGCATATGAACACCATATGTTTCAGTTCGTACTCGTGAAACTGAAAATGTAGGTAAAGGGCCAAGAATCTCTTTGATGCGTGGTTCACAATAATTAACCGTTTCGCTTGATTTGTTTTGCTTGCAAAATTGGATGAAATTGATTTAGACGATCTTTGTTTCCAACAAGATGGACCCAATTCAAGATCTTAAGAACAACATTCGTGCTGAAATTGAGGGCATTCAACTGATTTTTTTGGAAAAAGTCATTAAAAATGTTGAGGTTCGTATGCAGCCCTGTAACAGGAGCCGTGGTGGTCAAATGAACGATGTTGTATTCCATCAACTGTCATTTTCAAGAAAAAAATTGGAATTTCTAGCATACATTATGTGTTTTTTGCATAAAAAAAACTAACAGATGGAACATTCTTTATTTTGATGTGTAAAAGATAGAAATAACAGGGCGTTCGATGTACAGTTGTCTTTATCTAACCAATTATAGCTATTGATATTGAAAGTTGGAATAAAATCAGGGAAGAGTACCAGGCAGTACTGCTTGATATGCCATCAAATGTATGTCTGCAGTTTCTTCTGTTCTGAACAGGGTTCCACACATAACGAAAACTGAAAGTATTTAGACCAAAGAATAGATTGAAGCTGATCCTCAGCAAAAAACGTGCTGAAATTAAAATACAGAACAGCTGAGGAAGGTAAATAATGGGGAAGGTAAACAAGTTCATGAAGCGCGTTCATGCTGCCCAGCAGCATGTTACCGCGAAATTAAATACAAAAAATGGTCCCTAATAAATCTGTCATCGATTCTTTTTAACAGTTTAAAAAATATCGATAACAGACTGATGGGACGAAAACTTTTCGGATCGGTATTGTCAGACTTACCGGTTGTGGGTATAAATACTCGTTCTGATATGGAATAAAACCGAATGTCAGGTGGCTTACAAAAGATGGTACATATGATTCTTTGATATGGAATAATCATGCTGTAACAAAGCAGGAAAAATTCGATAATGACCGCCACACTTATAGGGTACAAAAGAGAACAACCACCAATGTACAGTATCGTATATGTAATCAACTTTTTGGCCAAATTCTGGGGTGGGATGTGTATCATCACTTTTATCGAAATTTATCGAATATTATATCTCTTTTTCTTAAAATAAAATTCCTTGTCGTTTCACCTTTCAATTTTGCTTTCTATAATGCGATCGCCCACTACTATAATAAATTGTTTATTTATCTCTTTTCTGTTTTTCGATAAAGTATCACTCTTTAAATAAGCGACATGATGTTTTATTCGAATAGATAGAGATCGCAATAGAAGCAACATAATTGAAAAATGGAAAAACGATCAATTTAATTTGTGATGAAAGAGATGTAAATTTCGATAGTATCGAAAAAAGTGATGTTACAACATCCCACTCCTGGTTAGCAGTTACGGCGGGTCGCAGCATCATCCAGGAACTGACATCCACCTGATGTGGGTGCCAGGGCATTTCAATATATAGCGCTTGCTTATTATATACCGCTCGCTACGTGCAAATTACTGGTTCAAGAGGAAGCTAGAAGAGCAACGAACGCTAGATGGCCCTGTAGTACGCTTAATAACTATGAAGATCTGACCAAAACTAAACCTGTCAAAATCTAGGTAGCAGGTATTGTTGTGGTGGCGGCATGTCATTATGTTGGTGGGTGGTTTCATGGAACACAATCTCATAGATAAACATGCGAGCAGAATGGAAGTCTCTTCACATGGTTACTGTTGTAGTTGCGAGGAAGAAGAAAAAACAGTTCTCCAGTTGCTTTGCATCTGTTCCCGTCTAGCGCTTAGCAGGCTAAAATACGTGCGAGAGCTCCCCTCCTAAATGATACGATATTCTGCGCTTCGTTGAAAGCTCAAGTTGGTTAGATGAGTCAGTGAGCAGAGAAAAGAATGTAGCACACCTGATTGTGCCTATGCCAGTCGTTTAGGATAACCACCCTCACCTAGTCTAACATAACTTACGTTGCATAGGTCCGTTGTTACGTGTTACGTATTCCTTCTAAAGATATAAACTTCCTGAGTAGGTAGTAGATGGAATATTGCTATATTGATGGAAAAGTCATGAATGTGAAGTAGTGCTGATCTAGAATGTAAAGTGAAGAGAGCGATTTTAGCAGATGAGTCACGCGATAACCGTTTTCGAATGAAGAACAAGCTCGAGTTCAAAACCAATGAAGACAGATTATCTTTGCGTAAAGGAGTCAGCAATGGTCTTTAAAGGATAATAATAATAATTATATAACCGTAACTTGTGCTTCTTCTCACGCGATAATATAAAATCATATATTTTTACTTCTGAAATGCATCGCGTAGAGTATAAGACAGCGGCAAGTTTAGCTTGGTTGTTTTTCTGTTTACTTTTAGAATGAAAAATATTAGTTTTATAAGTTTTTTCAATTTATATTAATAACATCCATTAATTTATATCGTATAGCAAGTATTTTAACAAACATTTAATTAAAATTCCTTCTCATTTAGAAATTTCTTTTGAGAGCCAATCCATTCCTTCAATTACACCATGCCACTCTTTAATACTGGCCGGTTGAATATGCCACTGAAAAGATGGAAATACAGAATGAACAAAATATTCCAATAGATCCAATAGGAATGAATCTCTACGAAATTATATTTTACAGTTAATATATTAAACGAATTTAGACTTACCCTAATTCCTACATTATCGCGCATCCCGAAAATCCTCTTGATTTCCTCTTCAGTCAGACAATTGCCCAAGTCCTGTTTATTTGCTAAAATTAATACAATGTGCTCCATACGAGTGCTTGAGGTTAACTGTTAAACAAGAAATATAATATTCACCCCTATTTCCCTAGTCGCATCACTTCAAGTGACGTGACTACTCATCTTCCTGGGCTGGGATGTTTTAACATCACCATGTTTCGATAATTGATCGAAGTTTATTTCTCGTTTCTACTGTGTTTCTGTCACCAAATAATTTTTTTTCGATTGTAGAACGAAAATAAGTGAAACAGTATTGTTCATATATATTCTAGTAGGCTGTGATAGCAATAAAGAAGAAATAATTGATAATTGAAACAGAAGTCAGATTAATTCTAGCTGAAAGAGACGTAGACTTCGATAAAATATCGCAAAATGTGATGTTACAACATCCCAGCACTGGTTACTAGATCATTAATTCGAAACTTACAAAATAATTGTTCAATAAAGTCATTCGGGCTGTTTTTTAAATATTATAATGCTGCTTTATCAATATTTCCTTGCGACTGCTATCAGCGCATCCCCATTAGAATTCCTTTAACTTTTTTCTTACAGAAAAGTATGAAAAAAAACTTGAGAAAAAAAAATATTCTCAAGTTTTTTTTTCATATTTTTCTGTAAGGAAATAGTTAAAGGAATTCTATTGCGATGCGCTGTATCACTTCAAATTCAAACGTTAATTTCTATCACTTGAAATTTTGACAAATAAATAAAAAAAAAATCAAACTAATGCAGCCAAATAAGATTTAAAAAACTTTCATCGAGAGTTTTACACAAAATTATTTAATAAATCTTGGTATTAAAATCTAGTAACCAGGAAGTTCCATAGTCACGTCGAATGAAGTGATATGTCTAAGGGTAATACTTAATTCCCTTAGTGACTAAAAACTAAGAATAATTACAAAAATACCAATGAATTCAAATTATATGCTGCTTCTGGTGCTCTATGTTTATCTGAGGCATCCAAAACAAAAACTATGCCATTCGCACCTTCATAGTGGTGTCGCCATAATGGTGGCATTTTAGCACCACCACCGACATCCCAAACAACAGCTTCACAATGTTTTAAATCAATTATCTCAACATTACACCCTACGGTTGGAATGGTTTCTAATAAAGTACCGGTTTTTAAACGTAATAGTAAAGATGTTTTACCAACATTATCTAGGCCAACTACGAATTGTAAATAAATAATATTAGTCTGCAAATCTCATTGAAATCGAATTTTTGATGTGTTTCACATTAATTTTTTGAACTATCATAAATGTATATAATACTGATTCATTTAAGTCACAATAGATGGCATGAACTGTTGTGTAACGCCGAAAACAAATAACAGAATTCTGTAAGCAGGGAAATCTATAATTCAAATTTCGTTACTCTGTATCAAGGCGATATCGCATAAAAGTACGCAAATGTGAATTTCAGCTGAGCTCATAAACGTTAAATTAAATCGCACTTGTTTTACATTGTTTTAATTTTTTAAATAAATATAATATGTAATTACAAACAAAAATAAAATAAAATTTCTGGGTGAACGATACGTCAAATCAAAAAACGTTTTCCCATAGAATTATATACTATAGAATTCTACCCATATAAAATTTGCTATTTCATGTGTTACAAGTCTGAGTAGGATGGTTATATAAAAACACACATATGGTTTACTCATATTTCGACGAGACGACGTAATTTTGTGTTTTTAAAATTATTAATTCAAATACATTAAAATAATAAAAACATTATAAAATAGTTAGTGGTTTATGTAATAGTGCAAAAATTTCAAACTTTTAATTAAAATGAAGTGTATTGTGAAATGTTAAAAAACTATGCCTAAAAAAATTCAGAAGGAATATCTTACCAGCATGTTAAGAAGAAAGTGATTTGTGTTAAATTTATCCTTAATTTAAGTTATAAATCGGAGAAAATTTAGAGAAGAATTTTGGTCGTGGCGTGGGGTTCTTATATTGTGTTTATAAGTTTTATTACCAAGGCCGTATTTTTTTATTTTAGTTTAATAAAACGGCGGATATTTCATGTGCTATGTGCTTTGCTTTTCATAATTTATTTTTATTTTATTTATAAGTACAACTTTTTACAAAAATTTTAATGTAAACATTTGATTTTAGCTTACCAAAATATGGAGAATTAAAAAAAGAATGGTTGAAATCAATTGGCTTGGGCGAGCAAGATGTAATAAGTAGAAATGCAATTGTTTGCTCGGTACATTTTGAAAAACAGTATTTCATGCCATGCCATAAACAAAAGAGAATCAAAAGAGATCGAGATTAAAAAAGTAGGTCATTCCCACCTTCAATGGCGTATCAACGTGTGGATTTACCGTCGATGAAAATAATCTTGAAATATATGCCCCAATATTAATCAAACCGCTATTCCTTATCATACAGAAGAAAACATTGTTGGATCGAACACTCTAATTCGAAATTTGTTTCCCAAGACGTTTATCCAACTTCTAAAAATGATGCTGACGATATTATTGGGGCTAATTTTGAAGTTTCTTCTCCCGTTTAAACAGATCCAATCTATGCGTTGAACTTATTAAGTGATGTGGCAATCAAGTCATTGCATTTAATTAAAAATAATAAAGACCATGACTATACATCCTTAGGAAAGGAATTTGAAATAAATAAGCGTAGTTGTTTTATAATTACTATTTATTATCTACTACCTATAATATTAATTTAAATAAAAACGATTAATGTATGTACTTATATTAGAGGAATAAAAATGTAATAAAATTTAAATATTTTTTAATTTTAACTTCCTAGCTTCATTGCATTCGGTCAAAAAAAATGCTAAATGTTGATTTTCTGTGGTGAAATAAAAGGTAATAACTCGTTTTTTTCAGTTTTCCAGTAGAGCGTATTTAAAATTTTCTGGTTCTTCTGGAAAAAATTGTCAATCGTAGGAAACTTAACTTTTGCATAGTTTTGGGTATATACTTATCCAAATTTAAAATAAAAAAGAAATTACCGATACAGTTTTTATGGACATTTCGGTTTTTTATGGACATTAATGAAGAGATCTAAAATGTAACAAAATGATTTATTACCTTCACCAGTTATATCCCTTTTTCAACCAAAAAAAATGGTTCTATTTAAGTCCAAACCACAGAAATGTGTGAGTAAAAAATCATAGTATGTAATGGTGTGTTTGATAAAAAATTTAGTTTGATTTGAAATACAATCAAATATTAAATAGTATCAAGGACATTGACTTGTAAAATCGTGTTCCAAATTTTTTTTTCTATAAGACAAGAGTGAAGTTAGCTGTTTTAGTACAAGTTCGAAAAAAACTCGAAAATCAACACAGCTGGTGAAAAAGTAAAACTAAATTTAACTGTTTCCACTATTAAGCTTAGTTGTCAAAACAAAAAAGTAAACAAACAACGGCAATTTTTCAAAATAAGTTCCAAAAAACGACACCGTGACAAAAAATCTAATTACGGTAAATGCGATAAGCTAAGAGAAAAAAAGAACACGAACGTCCTATATATAAGTTATTTAATATATGGTACAACCAATACTAATTTGAGTATAATTAGTGTTTTTTTTCGGGGGAAAATAAGTTTGAAAGGAAAACAGAAATGTGTAAGTTTGTTGAAAATATGTACAAAATTAAATTTTTGACATGGTAATTTGCCATACCCACACAATTGTGTTACCGGGCAGCAAAAGTGATATGCTTTCTCTTCTACCCAACGAATTTGTGACACTTTACAGTTGCTTAGCTTACACTCATTCTATATAATCTAATTCTATGCGTTTTTCCATTTATTTTCAACATAAGCCACGCACGCCAAGGACTCTATGCAAAATCAAAAACGTGAATTGGAACTTTTCAAACCGAAAATTAGCCTAAAACTACAATAGTTAGATACTACAGCCAAGTATCTAAACTTATGATCAAAACTATGTATATTCAAAAAAATGTTGGCAAGCTCAAATTATAAAAATATGTCGCTTACACATTACTATTCGATACGGCTTTCGACACATAATTCTACCAAACAAATTTGAAAATGAACCACCCATCTTGAATAATTATTTTACGTAAATTTATTAAGAAGTTTACGATAATTTGATAAAATTAGTAATTTAATTTATAATTTTCGCATACACGGTTATTGATGTATACATTATAAAGACCTCTTACGGAAAACTAAAGAACCATAACCAATTTTTAATTTCTATTTGAAAACAGGGTGCCCCATATAATTTTAAATTATAACTATAGTAATATCAGATCTTAAAAAAAACTTTTTTAACTGTTCTGCGCAGCTTTCAGTGGTGTAGAAAATTTTTTATAAAAATTTTGATGGGTTGCATTTTTCTTAGATAGTAAACCTAAATAAAATAATAAATAACAATAAAAAATATTTATATTTTGGTTTTAATACACAAATCATATTACAATCATATATCAAGTGAAAATTAATAGGTCTAAAAAAATATTGCACGCCTTTTGGAAACAATGACAACATTTAATTTTGGTACGAACTAGGGAAAATAAATAACCAAATGTGATTCGTATCGCACAAAAGCACAACAACAAAAAAAGCAAATTCAGTTTTCAATTTAATGGAATTTTGAATTAATTTTTAACTTATCGAATTAAATATAATTTTTATTTATAAAATCTAAACTTTGTGTTTTAATTGTATCCTAAAATTCCTATTCCATTTAAATACAAATAATTGTAAAAATGTAAACAATAAACATGAATATTATACTTAATACATCACTGTGTATCCGCCATATTACTTCTGCGCGAGAACTGTCAGAATTCCAGCGAGATTTGAATACTACTACAATTTGGTTTAAATATTCCTTTTTCAACAAAAAAAAAAAAAAATTAAAGACCCTATTTAAGTCCAAACCACACAAATGTGTAAATAAAAAATTATAGTATGTAATGGCGATTTTTATAAAAAATTTCTCTTGTTTTGAAGTACAACCAACACAATTATGTGTATAATTAGTGTTTTTTTCGGACGAACATTATTTTGAAAGGAATACACAAATGTGTAAGTTGGTTCAAAACATATGCCAAATTAATTTTTGACATGGTACTGTTGCCGTACCCACACAATTGTGTTACCGAGCAGCAAAATGGATATGAATTAGAACTGCAGTATTATACATCGCCCAACCAACATTCAATTATGCATTTCAGCGGAAAAGACTTGTACCATGCCGCGCAGGATTGTACTTCCCAACAGGTATCTATTAAAGAAAATATCGCTATTAAATCTTTTTGGACAAGATATTTTTGTCTTCTTTCTTTTTGAATAATATTGCTTTGTTTTCTTTGAAATAACTGTTAAATATTCAACTGAATTAAACAAAAACGGCACTTAAACGATGTAAATACACTTGTTTTGAAACGGAGTTGATTGATAAGTATTTAGATCTAGGTGCTGACTATGACACGTGTTCATAATAACTAATCATATAATCTATGCGTTTCATTGGGTATATCTAGCCCATGTAGGCCTACATTTGAAATGTCTCACTTGTAGATTTTCCTCACTTGTAGAATTCTACATGAGCTGGATGCAATATATTAGTTTTACTTTCGATCTATGTCTACTATTTAAGTAAATATGAAATTCGTTAATTTATTAAATTTTAGACAATGAAGATAGAAACAATAATAAGAAATGAAAATAGAACAAAATAAATTGTTATTTAAAGTACCGGTTCAAATCAAAATATATCTACTCAAAAGTAGACAGAAAATTTTTGCCTCACTAAACAGTGAGATATCTACATTTTTTCAGTCAGCGTGTTCACTGATGGTTTTCTGACATAAAAAATCGGTATATTTTTGACATATTTTACCCCGGCTAACTTCGCTTTAGTAAAATATGCCAATTTCTTTTTTATTACACGAGTGAACGCGTTTATTTTTATCTTGGCATATAAATCTGACAGTTAAGTGTTTTAAACGTTAATTTCCATTACTAGAGAATTTAGTATAGTGTTATATTCCCTAAAGTGTTGTTTAAATTTTAATAAAATATTAATGAAAATGTTTATGATTGAATCAAGTTTAGCCGGCTATTAAAAATTGAGTTTTTTCAAAACAAAACTCAGATGTCAAAAAAAACCGAAAAAATCCAAAACAAAGTGGAGTTAAACATATACCGATTAATAGGGTGCGCTCGGTTTGTAGCTCAAAAAAACCCGGATATTTTTTATCCTCTTGTACACGAGTGAACACTAGGAGTGAGATATTTTGCATATAGCCCATATTATGTGTGAGGCCTACCATTTTTTAGTGAGGCCTACATGGGCTGGATACGCCCATTCTTAATATTATTAGTCTTGATTTTTTTAAAACAATCTCGGAATATTCCCGCTTGCCCGGATTGCTGGTAATCTTTTACGACATGATATAGAATGTCTTTTAAGAAACTATGATATTTCCAATGGATGCAAGTTGCATTTTGTTCGGAAATGCGATGCTCTTAGTTTTCAGTAATTAAATAAACTTGTTTGGAGAATTTAACAGCATCACAGATTTTTAAAATACAATTGAAAATTTTGGTAAAAGAATATTTATAGTTCAACAATGCCGATTCTATTTCATTAGTTTGTGTGGTTCATACTTGCAAAATCTTCAACTTTTGTTTGTGATCGCTATACATTTGACATTACTTGCAGTAATGCAGAAAGACTACAGAAAGACGACACATGAAGTCTTTCCAATAGACGTGTTTTAATGTTTGTAGTAGCTATTAGCTTCGAGTCCAAATGGTATCGTACAATTAAGATGGAAGTTTTTGTATCTCGACACTGCTTAAAAATATTTACAAAATTTTTCAGAATACTCCATCGTCCTAAACAAATGTAGAAAACCACCAACGATTTTTTTTAAATCTTACAAATTTTTCAATCGATTTAGAAGTACCCTTTGGTATTCGCCATATCCTATTAAAGGCATCAAATCAGATAAACTACAAGTGTCAAACTATATCTACTTTTACTTCAAACCATATTGTTTTATGAATCTTAACATGGTTTTCCCAAGGCAGGTGCACCACCACAAACCTGGGGCGGTATTTATGTTGTACCATCACTTCGAATCGAACTTCGAATCGAAATTCGAAAGTCGAATCGAAAAAGTGAAAGTTGTATCATTTTCAACTTTTATCGTTTTTTAATCTTGCAATACTTTTTCTAGAATGAAATGTCAGCTACATTTATTATTACTTTGGTTTTAAATGATGAAACTTTATCATTTATCGCGATTCGAAAATGATGTAACTTACCACCAATCGATTTTTTTCGAAGTGACGGTACAACATACCGCCAAGGACTGTGTAAAATCTATCACAAAAAAAGTGACAAATTTTAAGTTAAACATTACTGTAACCGCACTACTGACAATAGGTAAAATGTGTTTTGCAAAGCCAAACAGAATGCAGAAAATTTTAAAGCTTCAATTGGAAACAAGCAAATCGGAAGATAGCACTTAAATTTATGAATAAAGTGTGGTATACCGAAAATACTTTGAACCTTGATTTGGTGCAAATTGTTTCTCGAGTAAGGCCTCACCAGTCGCAATTAATTAAAAAGATTTATTAATTATTATTAATGGTTTAATTTAAAACGGTATTAAAAGCGCCATCTATAAGTTAAAATATAACCTTTCATTTTGTCTTAGCTAAAATCTACCAGGTATGTACTATCTTTCATCGGGGCCGCGTAAACTGATTTGAGAATGGTGGTATATTCTTAATTTGTTCGGGAAGTTTGTAAATATTTTCGAATTGGTTGGGTTTGTTCTAGTTACGCTTACGTCCATTTTATGCGTAAATGGGTGGCGAGCTTTCTTGCATTTATCTACAATTCAAACAGGGCCGTGCAGTGCTATGGCGCAAAGGCGCGAATACGCTAGGCGCGATCTTTTTAGGGCGCATTTTCTTAATGTACATATTTATATCTACTTACACTTAAAAAATATTAACGTATAAATTGAAAGGCAATACCAAAACAAAAATAATAAAAATTCCCGTGACCAACACATCCGAACAAGCGTTAACAAAAATAATTCTTGATGAATTGCGTGAGAGTAAAATTGATGTCATAAACTTAAGGGGACAAGGTTATGATAATGGTGCCAATATGAAGAGTATAAACGTGCAGGAGTACAAAACAGCACCTTACAAGTGCTGTATTTATAGCATGCGGATGCCATTCTCTTAATTTAGCTATCAATGATTGAGCTTCTAATTCAGGAGAAGTAGCAAACACTTTTAGTATCATGCAACAAACTTATGTATTTTTTTCCTCTTCAACAAGCCGATGGGAAAGCAGAATCTTTGCCTTAAAGCCTCTAAGATTTCAGCTTGAACAAATATACGATGCACTATGTAAGCTTCCATTTAGATATTAATGGGGACAGCCACACAAAATGTGAAGCAGGAGCCTTAGCCAAAAGCAATTCATTTAAATTTATTTGTGGCCTCGTTTTGTGGTACGCTATACTATCGAAAGTCAACAGTGTTTCGAAATTAATGCAAAATCCAAAATTGAACGTGTTTGCGTGATTTAGCGCGTTGGAAGAGCTGCTTGATTTTTTAAGAAGTTATACCAAACTGATTCATGTTTCCTGAAAGTAATCGAAAAAGCCAAAGTAATTGCTGAAACCATTGAAATTGAATGTCAGTTTCCTGCAATTTCAACTGTTCGCCCTAGAAAAAAAGGAGGTTTGATTATGAATCCGAAGATCGACCATTCTTAGACCCACAAGATATTTTCAAAATTAATGTCTTTAATTTCATTCGCAACACAGCCATTAACTCAATTTCAGACAGATTTGATCAAATGAAATCGCAAACTACAACATATAAATTTCTTTACAATATATATGATTTAAAAAGTAAAAGCCGCTCGGATATTTTAAAAATGTGTAAGGATTTAGAAGCAGTACTTACTGATGGGGATAACATGGATATTGATGGAACTACATATGTAAAGAAATAATTAGTTTTACGGTTATGATGCCATCTCAAATATTTGCTCGGATCCGTTACCGACTTGGTCCCCGGTAACACCTTGGTTATTTTTCGGTTTCAAAATTCAAAATGTTTGTCGGGAATGGAACCTAAACAAGTTCTAAACCACTTATATCAAACCCAAATGATAAGTTTTCCGTAATTTATCCATTGCAGTGCGAATCATGCTAACATTGCCAGGAGTGGCTACTGGAGAACGGAGTTTCTCAACCCAAAATTATTAAAAATTATTTAAGGTCGTCAACAGCACAGGATAGTAGGATTAGCAATGATGTCAATAGAAAACAATATTTGTTCATCATTAGATTATAATGAACTTGTTCAAGAATCTAGCGCGTTGTAGCTGGAGGGATAACGAGCTGCGTAAAGGGTATGCTACTAGGAACAACTTATATCTCCATCTTAAAGTTGTTCACACTGAGTTAGCAATTCGTTTGCACTCTGTTGAGTTCGATTGGCTGGACAAAAAAGTTCGTGCAGAGGTAGCTGAAATTTCACATATTCAATATGTGAAACAAAAAGCTAAACTGGATGTGTTGCGAGATAAGGCTTATCCATTTAACCGTAGAGGTAATAGTGGTTCGTCTGATTTCCAATTTCATCCACGTTTTAAGAACTTGTCCTCAGTCGTTTTCCGTGATACAGAGGTGCAAATGCTTAGCAACGGAGTGAATTTTGCCCCTACGCCAAACAAAATCGACCTTCGATCATTCGAAAATCTGGCTGTAGATGCCGAAACAGCCTTATCTGGCCAGATAACCCAAATAAAATCAGTGTGTGCGTTACAAATAAAGAAAGGTATTGATAACTCTTCTACTCCACCATTCTCTTCTTCTGCTGCTTCTAATAATACTAACTTCAAAGTGATTGGTGCGATAAAGAAAAAACTACGTGACCATGACCTTATAGCGTGTAAAGCGGATAAAGTCAATACAATTACCGTGCTCACAAAAGTCGATTACTGCAATAAAATTTCTGATTTTATTACAGAAAGTAAAGCAATAGAGCTTGGCAGAGATCCAACTAAGTCTTTTAAGACTTCGGTTAGTAAGTGTATCAACCAATGCCAGAAGTTATTTGATGGAACTGGTTGGAAGTACTCTGTCATGAATCCATCTGCCCCGATCCTTTATGGTTTACCAAAAATCCATAAGGAAGGCATTCCGATTAGACCAAAAGTAGCGTATTGCAATGCTCCTGCCTACAAGCTATGTAAGGATTTCATAAAATTTTTCAATTGTCATACTAATTTCTTTTCGGCCTACTCGGTTAAGAACTCGGTAGAATTGATTAACAAAATTCAAGACGTCGACATTCCGTTACATTCAAAACTAGTTTCATTTGACGTTGCCAGTCTTTTCACTTCTATTCCAATTAATACTTTGTCCCAAATAGTTTGTAATTACTTAGATAGGGATGTTGTAGATGAGAGCTTACGTCGTGAACTGAAGTTAGTTTTTGAGACTTGTATTAAACAAAATTATTTCTGTTTTGATAATAAATATTTCAAATTTGCTGATGGTCTACCCATGGACTCACCTCTGTCACCTTTGTTGGCTGAAATTTTCATGAATTTCTTCGAACAAATGATGATATCAAATAACAATCCCTATTTTCGTCATATAATCTTTTGGTATAGATATGTTGATGACATATTATGTCTATGGAATGGAACTGATAGACTGTTAGACTCTTTCCTTACTTGGTTAAATTCTCAATATCCCACCATTGATTTTACGTTAGAAAAAGAAGAAAATAAATGTATTAATTTTCTAGATATAACAATAACCAGGATTAATTCTACTTTAGACTTCAAAATTTATCGGAAACCCACGTATACAGACACTGTTATCCCTAGTTCTTCAAACCATCCCCATAATATTAAAATGTCAGCTTTCCACTCACTCATAGATAGACTAATAAACATCCCTCTGTCAAATTCAAACTATAACACTGAGCTTAACATAATTCTTCAAATAGCAACGAATAACGGATATGCAACTAGGACTATATTAAAGTTATTAAATAAAAAGCTAAAGCGTAAAACTCTAACGGGTATTTATCCACCGGACAGTCCAACGCGGGAAAATTGGCGTCGCTTAGAGTATATAGGGAAAACGAGCCAACGGATTAGCAACATCGTGTCCAATTATACCAATATTAGTTTTGCTTTTTATAATAATAACGCAATAAAGAAAATTATTTTTAACAAAAAACCCACAGTTGATCGCCTTTCCAAATCTGGTGTTTATATAGGATTATTTGCAATGATTGCAGTTTCTCCTATATTGGCCAGACTGGGCGCAATTTCGGAGTTAGAGCTAAAGAACATTTATCTGGTTGCAATCTAACAACTTTCCATAACCATTTAACTTTAGAAAATCATACAGCTAGCTTGAACAATTTAGACATATTACATGTACAACCCAAAGGCAGACGTTTAGATACCTTAGAATCTTACGAAATTCGAAAATCAATATTTCTTAACCAAAATATCCTTAACGAACAGAGAGAAATCCGGTTCTCACCAATTACAGACCCCGCCCTTTTCTATTCTCACGTACGCAATAATATACCTTGAATTTTGTTACTCAACCTATGCCTACCTGCGCGATCCGTAGATTAATTTTTATTGCTTATTTTTTCCCTCCTTCTTTTATTTTTATTTATATTTTGCTTTTTTCTACTATATAACAAAATTTTTACTAATACAAATCAGTAGATACTCCTGATGATGACCTAACAAGTCGAAATCGATCGAGTGATTTTTTAAACTTTTTGAAAAATATTCAAAATATTCTGCGAAACAAAAAACAAGTGATTAATTAAAATGTGTTTATTAAGTATAAACGATTATAAATTATGTTCATGTTTTAATCAGGAAAATTTCAATAATAAATACATACCTAATTTGGTAAAATAGTAAATTTTTTCGATATACTACTGCTTTTGGAGTAATTTTGTGTTTTTCTAAAAAAATCCAATAGCACGGTGATTATGGAAAAAATTTGAGTCAGTATATTTTAAAAATTGTTGCCAATAGGCGTGTCTTCGAAGAAATACTTTATTTGTGGTTTGTTCGAATCCTATATTCGCAACTTTAATTGGACAAAAGATGGAACGAAAAACCTTCATTTCAAAAATAGATGAAATTCTACAGTCTCTAATGACTGACAGAGTCCTGCTCTTCCTTCTGAAAGCCAGCTCAGACCTTATGAGTGCTTTATAAAGTGTGAAATTAGGCGACATCGATAGACATTTAGATTGCAATAACCTTAATTGGGCATAGAAACCCCGGTGTCCGGCAGTGTTTCGGGCTGCCTACAAATAATTTGACTATGTTACTACTGACGCGACCTATATTTAAAGTTTTATACACAATCAAAATTATGTAGTGATAGAGCGGTATGAAACTGTCCTTGATATCTCTAGGTCTTCGGCGAAGAACCACTATATCATCTGCATAACCAAGAATTTGGCCTGATTTATTATATATATAGGGCAAAGATTCAATGTTACTTTTCCTTAGGACGTTTCGAGCCCCAAATTGAACAGCACTATACATTAAGAGGAGGTTCTTCGTTTATATTCAGCCGGTTTAGATAGTCAGTGAAAGCTGATTGGTAAGTTTGCAGTGATACTTGAACTTTTAAAGAATTTCGAACGACTATGACAAGCAAATAATCTGTCTGTATCGGCACGGCTTTTGTCGGATATGCTGGTGGAGTGTGGTTAATTCAATATCTATACTTTATTTTGTGGATTCTCTTACGTGGAAAAGCGTACTTGATTCAAGTTGACCATTGTTGTTACTAGTGAGATGCAAACTAAAGGTATCCACGATGATTTTAATGTCGTGGTATGGTATATTATTGATGACTTCCTCCAACTCGACAAAGAATAGATCGTTGACGTCCTCAGAATTATCTTCGGTTGCTGCATGTCCATTAACGATCGTAATATTAAATTTCTTAGTGCAGAGTCTGATAGTGCAAACCCGCATATTGATAGGGCGGAAGTCAATGATACGTTGTTCCATGCCCCAATGGATGAGAAGACCAACTAAATACTCCTCCACTCTGACGGTCGCTGTAATAAAGAGTGTAACCATTGATGATGTAATGGACCCCACTTCGAAAGGTTTTGGAGATCCAGATGTTTTTGAGATATCCAGGATTTAGGAGAATAGGCTCGTTCCATATTTCCCTTTTTAAAGCGTTGTCCGTATACAATTTCTGATATCGTGTTTGTGATGAATCCGATATGGTAATTTGTTTGTAAGAACGTCAGTTATCAACTATTTCAATATAACTTTTTTATACAAGTTTCAATCACCACAATATTTATTTCTTAGTTTTCTACGTCTAAACTAATTTAACCTCTTGTGAATTAATAAGCAGCCTCAACATCAAATTTCATTTGGATATTTCTTTTGAAAGCCAATCCATTCCTTCTGTTACCCCGTAACATTCCTTAACACTGGCTGGTTGAATGTGCCACTAAAACGAAATTGTTAATAATATAACATTTTAAATATATTAACGATAGTTACATTAATTCCTAATTTTTCGCGTAATCGAAAAATCTGCATGATTTCGTCTTCAGTCAAACAATTCCCCAAATCTTGTTTATTTGCTAAAATTAAAATCGTATGCTCATTTCTAGTCATGGAAGATAACTGTTAAAATGTGCAAGGTAAAAGTTAGTTATAATTTTTTTGAATAGCCAATATATCCTTACCAAATAGTGTAACTTGTCGGCTGCTTGGGCCGCTCTTTCTTTATCAGACGCATCCAATACAAAAACTATTCCGTTTGCACCATCATAGTAATGTCTCCATAACGGATGTGTCTTATCTCCACCACCAACATCCCAAATTATTATTTCACAGTATTTTAAATTGATTGATTCAACATTGAATCCTATCGTTGGAATAGTTTGTACTAAAGTATTAGTTTTTAAACGGTACACTAGAGATGTTTTACCAGCAGCATCTAAACCAACTATACGAATTTGAAATTTAAATCATTAGTTTGCGATACAAATTTATAATTCCTTACACACTACTATTCGGTACGGTTTTCGACAAACAAGCCGGCCATACAAATATGAAAATGTACCGCCCATCATGTGGATAACTGGATAGCTCGATTAAACTTAATTGATTATGCCAATTCACACATAATTTTATTATCTATCTATCTAAATTTTTGTTTAGGGCAAGCGTAGTAAAAAACTTATTTCTAAAATTAATCATATTGTGAATTTGTATTACAGTAACTGTAATATTGTAACTTGTGATGTAGGTGATAACACGTAAACAAAATTAATTTGACAGACAGAAACGCGAGACATCAATGAAAATGACACTTGTTAATGGGGGGTGTTCATAAAAGCGCCTCTCGCGCTAAATGAAAACAGCCTTCAATATTTTTTAAGTGTTAAATATTAAAAATGTTTTAATTTGTTAAAATTTGTAAAATTGCTAAAATTTTACGACAATTGTATGATTGCTTATTTTACAGTATTGTGAAAGTAAAGTAGAAAATATGTAAAATTTTCAAAATATAGGGTTTTCCAATACGAGTGATATGATTTCTTTAAAAAAAACACACTAATTGTTAAGGAAATTGAAATGTTTTTTATTTAATGTGAAGTACAATCGATACAATTAAGTTCTGAATAAAACGTCATTCAAATGACCTCCACGACTTCTTCTGCGGGAACGAATCCGATGAACCCAATTTTCGAGCACTTTTTTCACTAAATCAAGTCGTATGTCATGAATAGCACGTTCAATATTGACTTGTAAAGCTTGAAGAGAGTTTGGTTTATTGCTAAAGACCAATGACTTCAAATAACCCCACAAGAAATAGTCTAATGGTGTTAAATCACAACTTCTTTGCTGTGTGGCACGTAGCCCCGTCTTCGAAAAAAATACGAACCGATGATTCCACCAGACCAAAAACAACACCAAACTGTCAATTTAGGTGAATGTAATGGTTTTTCATGAACAATTTGTGGATTTTGTTCGCACCAGAATCGACAGTTTTGTTTATTTACTGCAGCACTCAGATGAAAATAAGCCTCATCGGAGAAGATGATTTTCTTAAAAAAATCGTTAACGTTTTCAAGTTGTTCCAAGGCAAAATCAGCAAATTCACGACGTTTACGGTGATCCAATGGCTTCAGTTCTTGAGTGAAAACAATTTTATATGGATGCAAACCCAAATTCTTTCTCAAAATCCGTCAGGTTGTAGTTTGAGACAGTCCCAATTCTTGAGAACGTCTTGGAATCGACAAATTGCGGTCTTCAGCAACACTTGCCTGAACGGCAGCAATATTTGCATTACTTCGAGCGTTTCTTTGTCTTATTGGCATTTGAACATTATGTAAAGAATATGTATAGCATATAGCACATCATATATATACATATAGCACATCATGAGGTCAAGTGAATGAAGAACTGATCTGCCATCACACTAGTTAGATGAGAGACAACCCTGAGTTACATTCGACATAAGGAAAACTTATTAAAGTGCTTTATTCTGACTCGCTTCAGGATTAGTTCTAGTTTTCTGTGCACTCACTAAAATAGATCTGTGATATTTACGAAATGCGGCAACAGCAACATCATCTGCAGAAGCACAAATCGCAACCAAGCGGTGCACGCATGATGTCTATATATATTTTGCTCTGGCAGGAAAAACGTTTGCTGATGCCAGATGAATTGCACTTTCGCTGCTGCAATACAGGACAGTTACGTAATCTGGAGAATAGTAAGAAACTTATTTTCGAGTGATTTACGCCAGAGAGCTTCTTGACTTGCAGATGGCGCCGCGATGAATTCTTCTTCCGTTGTAGATAATGCGACTGTTGTTTGTTTTCCAGAATTCCAAATCGATTCATGTAAACATAACCTGTGATGATTGTCACTATCTTTCATCTTGAAATTTTCTATTAATTTGGTTTTCACCGATGACATGTCTTCGCTTGGTCATTTGAAAATAGTAAGAAATCGTCAACATATAATCCAAGGGCGCTTTAATACTTTATCACGTTGTTGATTAAAAACACGACTAGGCCGCTTGAGTCCATAAACTATTTTCTGAAGCCCACTTACTTTAACGCCATTGTTGGATTGTTCAATGTCCAAATTGTATTTTGATGCAAGTGATATTAAATATCTTCCTTAAGAAAAACCTCAACATTAGTGCATATGTTTCCATCACAGTCAACTCCTTTTCGTTGTGAACATCCGTGACATTGTCACATCATAAGTTACGTTTCGTTTTAAAAATCCGTGTGTTGTTTTTTTTGGTTGCGAGGCAGACCGGCACATCCAATTGAAGTTACTTTTAATTTTGAGTTATTTTCAACTACAACATCACTATACACTACATAACTGATCTCTATGAGCCAATCGTTTAAGGTAATGTGCGTCGAAGCTCCGAAATTCATGTACCAGTCGATGTGGTGATAGCGATTCCTTGAAAATGTTGTCTATCGCAAACTTGGCTTACACTTTTATTTTTGGTTGGACAATTTTTGCAGTCTGCTCATAGTTGCTTCAATTGAAGATAAGTGAACCAGCTGATTGATTCTGTTTACCATTGTTAGGCTGCTTATTCGTGCGTATATAGGTTTTTATTCTTGTTCTAAGCGTCCCCAAAGAATTATACCTACCCATTTCTCTGATTAAATGTATCGACATGAAATTGAATTTACTATGTTTATGAGCTGTATTGATCGGTTGTCTCCACATTTTTACAGCTTTCCAATTTTTTCGAAACTAGTGAGCGTAACAAGCAAGCTCTTCTCCTTTAAGCTGAGTCCTCAAAAGCAGTTGCCAACTTATCCCAAACTTTTTGTACCGAAATCTCAGTTTTTATATGAACATAATGGATTGGTTCTACTAGCAGAATAATTTTCAATTTTGTTTTCAAATCTATTTTTTTCTTCTGCGGCTACAAAAACACAATCGAACAGTTCTTAAAGACATTAATTATACGTCTGAAATTATTAGACACCATCTTATCATAATTCTTTTTTTTTTCTTAATATTTTTTTATTTTTATTTGTGTCCTCCATTTTTTTCACAATATAATTTTTATTTGTGTCCTCCATTTTTTTCACAATTAAGATATTGCTCCTAGGAGGAGCACAGAACGGAAAGGACCAGCTTTCAGCGAAGCCTGTCTCTCGCCGGCAGTTTGATTTCACGCCATGCGCCTACTGTTCGCGATTCCCTTTCGAATGATCTGCGCCATGTGTTCACTGGGCGTCCGGGGTTCCTTGAGGGTTCCATTCAAAGGCCATTTTTACAATGTCATTGTCCGGCTTCCGCAGGGTGTGCCCTACCCATTGTCGTTTCCTACTATTAATTTCGGTGGTGATTAGCTCATTATTTGTTAGGGCAAGTAGATCCGTGTTTGAAATGGTGTTTGGCCAATAAATGCCACAGATTCGCATGTGACTCTCGTTGATTAATACTTGTAGTTTTTGAGAAATGGTGGTTGTTTCTTTTCAAGTCATATAAGAGGACCAATCATATACTTTTCACAATCATATAAGAGGACCGATTTAACGCTAGATTTGAAGATCCTTAGCTTGGTGAAAACACCTGATTCTTACATCTTACACCTTCGGAAATATATTTGAAAACTCGGTTTATATTGTTATTTGCGGAATGCAAATGATTTACTTTAACTTATTACATTATGATTATCGCAGAGATACAAAAATGTATTGGTTACGAAAATGCAACTCGTTTCGTAAATAAATTGGTTCTGAATACGATCGTACGTAAATGTTTGGTGTGTGTGTCCTTGCTAGAAGGGGAATTTATATTATTTGTCGTGTTCCATTGGCGTGAGCAAACTACTCACAAGTACTTGTTTCTACTCACATCTACTCATACTCAAATGGTGGTGTAGATGTTGAAAGCAGTTACGCACAAAATTTCCGCCAGATGGATTTTAGTTCTTAAAAATCCAATAGATGGCTTTCAATAATTTTAGGTTATGTTGAAATGTCAGATTCAAAAATATTTTTTGTTTACTTTTGAATGGTATTACAGTTTAAAATCTTTAATTAAATAAATAATTCATTTCATGTTCAAAAAATGGCTGAAAATAATTCGGAAATCGATGCAGTGAGTTTTTACACTAACAAAACTTTAACATTTATTTATTAATATGTTTTTTTGTATTAAGATTGTTGTTCAACTAATTGATGAAAGTAGTAGCGGCACCAGTTTACTTTATACATCGTCAAGCTCGGCATCCCTTTCATCTTCAGACTCGGAAGAGGATTTAATTGTAAAAAGAGCACAGATAAAAGATTATTTAGAAGTAGTCCCAAAATATACCGATCTTCAATTCAAACAACATTTTTGATTGTCCAGAACTGTAGCAGAGAAAGTTATAGGTATGTAAACTATAAATGTACATTAAATATCTTCATTCATGTGTATCATAATATGTATTTAATTATTTCAGAACAGTACAGCATAACATTTCTGCAAAATTTAGAACACGGTGGGCGCTCAAAAGTTGGTCCGGAAACTGAAATTTATATTACTCTATGGTTTTTAGCAAACACCGAAACCTACAGACAACTTTCCGACAGATTCAATGTAACTAGAAGTACTTAATAAACACATTTTTATTAATCACTTGTTTTTGTTTCGCAGAATATTTTTCAAAAAGTTTAAAAAATCACTCCGAGTGATTTTTTAAACTTTTTGAAAAATATTCTGCGAAACAAAAACAAGTGATTAATAAAAATGTGTTTATTAAGTATAAGTGTGTTTCGCCTAGTGCCTACGGCAAATAGCGTAAAAAGTAGTAACTAGAAGTTCTGTTCACCGAATCCTTTATCGGGTTGTAAAATGGATGGTCAAAGAAAGCCACAGATATATAGTATGGCCAACACCAATAGAAATGAAAACCTACCAAATAAATTTTTCAAGATTGAAGGGCTTTCCTCGGGTAATTGGAGCGATTGATTGTAGCCATATTAGGATTAATCCCCCAAAAAGCGACAAAGATGCCTATTGTAATAGAAAAAAGTTTTACAGTGTGTTATTGCGTGGAGTCGTAAATGCAGAAAAAAAATTATTAACATCCACTGTGGTGAACCAGGATCTATGCACGATGCTCGACTGTTACGAAAGTCTGTATTCTACAGGCGTATTAATGAAGATCCATCGTTAATTATACCAGGAGGTGTCTTGCTGGGTGATTCAGCGTATCCTGAGACCAGTTACTTAGTTCCCCACTACAAAGATTTTGGGAATTTAACCGCGAAACAGCTTAAATTCAATTAACTATTTACATTCTGCAACTAGAATAGTGGTCGAAAATGCGTTTAGATTGTTGAAGGGTCGTTTTCGCAGACTTAAGTTTTTTGAAAGTCCAAATTTAGGTTTTATAACCAATTGTATATTTGCTGCTTGCGTTTTACACAATATATGAATTATTGTGATTATTGTGACATTGAATATTTAGAAGAATATGACATCCCTGTGTTTGATAACACACAATCCGAACACATGGAAAATCAAAGCTTGTTAAATTAATAAAAACAAACAAAAATTATATTTAAACAGAAATTTATTAAAATAATTGATTAATTCATTTAAAATAAATAAGTCTTTTAATTACAGCCTTCATGGCAAAACAAAAAATACTTTATTTTTTCGTTTTAAAACTAGTCACAACCATAGAATTATATTAATTAAATAGAATGAATGTGAGCAGCTGTCAAGTGAGTCAAATTCGGAGGGTAAAAGAGAAAGCATATAAATCAACGGGTCGTATTTAGAATTTGCTCGATTGAAATTTAAAACTTCTCAAATTCCCAATTATTTTTATTCGAATATAGTACGCATTAATTGTTTTTATTTTCGATAAAAAAATTATACTTATAATATTCCAAAATAAAAAATAATTATGAATAGAAAAACACGTAGAATATGAAGAGAAATGCGACACTGGTAATATAACATATGTTTACAAACACACACACAAAATGAAAAACCCCACACCGAAATCAAAATTGTTTACTTAATTTTCTCTGATTTATAAATTAAATAATGGATAAATTTATCACAAATCACGTTTTTCTTAACATAATTTACATTTTATTTTATATAAACACTTAGTAAACTTACTGATGGTAAGATACGCCTTTTTGAAATTTTTTTATGCGTATTTTAACAATTTTTGACAATACACTTCATTTCAATTAAAAGTTTGTAATTTTTTTTATCAAATGTTGCACTACCACGCACTACTACATAAACCACTAAATATTTTTATTATTTTAATGTATTTTAATTAATAATTTTTTAAGCACAAATTTAAGTCGTCACCATAGGTTGTCACTGCGCACATAAATAAACATCTGATTTGGGGTTTTTCGTTTTGAAATATGAGTAAGCCATATGCTTTTTTATATAACCATCCTTCACCAACGTGCCTCAAATGAAATAGCAAATATTATATGCTTCTTTATATGGGGGAAAAAACATTTCTACTCTGTGTAGTGTAACTCTATTGTCACAACAAACACATCAAAAAACTATATACGATAAATACTTAGGTTATGTTTTACTGCTGTCAAAAATTTTCTCGTTCCATTGGTTATCTACTCACAAGTACTTGTGAGTACCCAAGTATAACAAAACGAAAGTAAAAATTGAGCATAGTATTTTCCTTCGTTTTCATCCAAAATTAACGAAAGTTAAACTTCACATTATAATGATAGTGTTTGTAGCGTATATGTATACTGTGTTGTTACTACTGTATACTGTGTTACCGCAATTTTTCTTTCGTAGGAATGTGTATAGCGTGTAATACATTACATTAATACATTACATGGTTTGTTTTTATTTTTCATGTTCACGACATGAGTTTGGTAATTTTATAAAATTTTGTTAAAAAAATTTAAAGATGTGCGTTAATTTAAATAAAATTACATCAAAATATATTTTATATCTATTCAAATATTGTTTTCATAAATTAATTAATTTCTAGTTCAGTTTTAAGTTTTTAGGTAGAAAACAAATGCGAAAATAATAAACTTGATGTGCAATAATCATAGTACCTATTTGGAAAATTATTTAAACTTTTAATATTACAATCAAAGAATAATTTCAAATTGTGTAATAATAAAAAATAATTAAAAAATTAACTAAAATATAATTTAGATTCGTATATAATATGTATATATGTATGTATATTTTTATACCGCAAATTTAATAAAATAAAAATATTCATTTTAAACCTAAATTTTTATTTTGCTCTCACATTTGGATGCCGCCATCTTTTTCTTCTAACATTTTCAAATATAGCATTTTACATTCCTGCACAACCTCGCTCCCGCCATTTTGTTTTTTGTCTTTTCTGTTCACACATACATGTATACAATTCTCCTTTATTGAGTTTCGTTCAGTTTCGAATAATCGCGACACGTTTCATACGTTTTATTTTAATAAATTGCAACTCAAACTTAGAAAAATACTAGACTAAGTTTAGTACTTAAGTACGAATATCGCCAAGAAAATTGAAAGTAAAAATACTTGGGTAGTTTGCTCACGCCAATGGACCGCTATAATTTTAAATGGTTTTACCTGCAATAAAATTTTACAACTTGGAGAATATTTTAAGTTTTGACGGTTTGGTTTGTACGTGAAATGGATGCAATATTATTATTTTTCTTCATGATTTGGGGATTATTATAAGTTGTAATATAAATAAAAAGTAGTGAAATAAAATTGGAGTTTTGTGTAAATAAAATATTTTGTATTTTTGTGTTTTGTCGAAAATAAAATTCAACCGCCAAATAATTTCTTGTGGTGTGACAGTGCTTTATTAGGTGTCTTGCAACTCCAACCTCTTAAGTTTAAATTGATTGTTTTTAAAATTAAATATAAATTAATTGTGGTTTTGTAAATATTTCAATACCATTTTTGGATTATGGCGCGGGTTTTTTAACAGTGCTCTTGCCTCGTTCTACATTCGGTCATTTACTGTAGTACGTGCTAAATACATATTCACTACGAGTAAATCATATGAGTATTTACACTCTCATATAAATTGACGTAAACAAATCATAAGGCCATGTTTACGTTTTGAAATAAAAGATTTTTTTTTAAATTACTTATTTTAAATTAATGTCTTTTATTTAGAGCTCAAATAAATTTTTGGTTTTTCTATGGAGTCATTAACTAAATATTCATCGTGCAAATATTTCGTTCATGAACGTACAAAAATTGTTCGAATTCGTATTGTCAGATAAGGGAAATTTATAGACGTATCAAGTAGGTACGAAATCGTATTACAATTGCACGAATTCTTATTCAAAAATACCAATCATACGAATTCGTACAATTTTTGTTTGTATTCGTATTCGGAAATAGGGGCCCTGAATATCTCGGTGTATAAGCTTGCCTTATTGAGAGAACCCAATGAACGAGGACCGAGAGCATAAAATATATTAGAGGTACATACTTCAATAACAAATAATTACATTATGGGGGATTATAGCTCCCCCAAGCTTTATAAATTTTGAGTTGGATCAGTTTTACTTCTTATTTTCATATACAATTATTTAATTTTTATCTTTTTAATAACTGTTGATTATATTTATTTATTTTATTAGTTTTTTATACAATTATGAACACTAATGATTACACAACTTGAACCCAAGTTACGGATAATAATCGAATATTATTTTTTCTCATTGTTTTTATACGAGTGGGCAAAAGAAAATCATGACAAGCTATTCAATTTCCGTAATTCATATCCTTCACACGACAAATCGTAGACGCATGTTGAATTTCGACTTGAGTATTTTAAAGTCGATTAATATTTACACCCCTATTCCCCTAATCGCATCACTTCAAGTGATGTGACTACACATCTGCTTGGTTACTAACTAGATCATTAAATCAAAACTTACAAAATAATTGTTCAATAAAATCGTTCTAGCTGTTTTTTAAATCTTAGTATGCTGCTTTATAAATATTTCCTATCGACTGCTCTCACTTCAAATGACAATTTCTATCACTTGAAATTTTGACGTGACAAATAATTAAAAAAAAAAATCAAACTAATGCAGCCAACTAAGACTTAAAAAATTTTCATTGAGGGGTTTGCACAAAATTATTTAGTAAATTTTGATTTTAAAATCTAGTAACCAGGAGGATCCATAGTTACGTCGCATGAAGTGATACGTCTAAGGGAATTGAGTATTTAAATTCGGTTTATATTTAGAATCGATTTCCGAATATTCACTATTTCAACACAATAGAGTAGGCGTATAGACCTGCGGCATTTGGAATTGCAGTGAGAGTTCTAGGCTCATGTGACAAAATTCTAGGCTGCTCTGATAATAAACCTCAAGATATGATACCGTTAAGTTTGTAGTTTTCTGGCCATCCAAATGGAGATTCCCTTCCGATCCTATCGATTTTATGGCTTAAAGGTATTTACTGCTGGCAGGATTTTCCTTCTATTTATTATTTGGCTTCAAGGGCTCATTGTACTGTTTGCCCCTTGCCACCTGTGGAACCATTTTAATGCCACCTGGAAGGTGAGTTCCAGCTGTATTTGATTTCAGTGTATTGTGGTATTACATTATCCATAGTAAAAGTTACATTACAATATTTATGTATTTTAGAAAATGGATTGAATTCTATTTAAATGTGGAAACACATTTAAATTACAATCAAATAAACTTAAAATTAATTAACACCCTTTAAAAATAATATAATGGATCTCATTTAGACATTTCACTAAACAGCCAATCCATTCCTTCAGTAACTCCATACCATTCTTTAATGCTGCATGGTTGGATGTGCCACTAAAACGGAATAATAGTTATAATAAAAATAATTAGAAAAATTATACTAATAGATTTTAGTTAAAAGCGCAGTGAAAAGACTCATGATAACGCTATTTTAAATAACATAAACTAAACGATAGAGTCGCTGATGTGGTTTACGTCATAATTTAAAACACGTTGGTACATTGGTTAAGTTGAAATTATTTCATGTAAATTTTTTTATTTTATTTAACACGTTGAATGCTGTGGGGGTCACTGGTGACCGGCATTGAGTTTGTTCGTAGCGCCATGGGGTTCGCCGGTGACCGGTGAAGCCAAGATTATTAGAAACACATAATTCGAATACACTTTTAATGCTTTTAATAACAGTGCCTTCAGCGCCGTGGGGGTCACCGGTGACCACAGTGAATTAAATGCGACGAATGATTACAAAAATTAACTGTTGTTATAAATAATATTTTATCAAAATATGCAACAAATACTGAGAAATTCATTTTGGCCAGACAGGCAAGCCATATAACATTAGCGTGGCATTCAACGTGTTAAATTAGTAATGAAAAATTTGAAATATACATATAAGCAATAACATCAATTAAATAAAAAATTCGAATATAAATAAAATTAAAAAACATTAAAAATTTATAAAATTTGAACGCCTGTCGTAAACCAACAACAGTGGCTTTTTCGCTTTAAACAGTATTGTTTAAAGCGAAACGGAAAATTTAAACATTTGAGGACATTTATAGCCAATTAAGACTTTTTGTTCGCCAAATGTTTAAACTCAAATTTACTAGATAATCGTAAAAAATACCTTAATTCCTAGACCCTCTTGTAACCGAAAAATCTGAATGATTTCATCTTCAGTCAAACAATTTCCTAAATCTTGTTTATTTGCTAAAAATAGTACAGTGTGTTCCGCTCTACACACTGAAGACAACTGAAAAACAATTTCATAAGATTAAATGCATTTAACCATTTATAAAATACATTATATGTAGTTGTTAAGTACTTACCACATAATATAATTTATCGGCTGCTATCCGGGCCTTTATTTTATCTGAAGCATCCAGTACATAGACTATATAGTGCTTATTACCATAGTAACGTCGCCATAATGCAGACATTTGTCGTCCTCCACCGACATCCCAAATTTCAACGTCGCCGATTTTGAAATTTATTGTTTCATAATTAAACCCGATTGAAGTTGGCTCGGTTTCGACAAAAGTGTTCGTTTGTAAACGGTACAATAAGGATGTTTTACCAGCTGCTTCTAGACCAACTACAAATTACAAATAAATAAAATTTTTTAGTTTATAAAACGTTAATTCATAATAGTTAATATAAAATTCCTTACAAAATACGATTTGGTACGGTTCGGCATTAGAAATCCCACCAAACATATTTGAAAATGAACCACCCATTATGGATAATTAATAGAAACTAAATTAAATATCTTCTTCTTACACTATTTATATCTCATTACCTGATTGTTAATGTTTAGCAGTCGTGGTGAAATATGAAACAGGTAATTGGTAAAATGAATCATGCTTGGAATTTCAAGAATTTCAATTGAAAATAAAGAAACTGAAACTTTTGATGCAGTTATTATTATTATTTATTCATTTATTTATGAGCTGGCGAAACCACCAAATTGCTCTTAAATATTATACAAGATGATATTTCATCCAAATTATTTTTCTCTATTATTCCAATATATTTTTTTCAAAATTTTTTACTTATTACGACTCACGATTCGCATTCTAGCACCCAAACGACGAACTTATCGATTCAAGTTCTAGAACACGAATTGATGCAGTTATTAAATACGTAAACATATACAGATTTTGACAGATGTCAAAAATGATTACCGCGAACCATACCATCAATATTTGAAACATCAATACAATTGACGGTGCAAAATTTACAAGGCCTTTATTGATGCCTCTATTACACCAAGAAAAGTTTACTTGTCAGTAAAAACGAAACGAGATTAAAATATAGATATTTTTTATTCTACAATGAAACAAAAAATAAAATCAGTAAAATTTACTGACAAAACATTTGTGTATGTGTTTGTGATGTTGCCATAAAAAATTTAAAAAACATGTATCGAAAAAATGTATTTTTATGGCAACATTTCAATACATATGAAGAAATATTGTGTAGCGATAGAAAATATTTTTCTCACACATCTACCATCAAATTTTTTATAATTAATTATGGTAGCGGTCTTTTCTGTCATTTTTGATTACATTATTTTTCGAAGTGAGCAAAAACAGTGGAAAACAATTTTAAATCGATTAAAAAATTAAAAGTAGTTAAAAGTTTAGTGAAATACACAAAAGATACAATTTCTTTTAATTAACTTTTTTGAGTACATTCTAAAATCACGAATAAACTTTTGTACTTATTTTGTGTAATAAAATAAGAAAAATTTTGATATGGCCGAAAAACGTAAGTTCGCTAGAATTGTCTTATCTCGATTAAATAATAATGTAATTTGATTCGGCGACCAATTGATTACCTTTATGTTTTTTTTTTATAATTTTAGATAATCGAAAAATTATTATCTTAGAGGACATTCCCGTCGATGGTTTATTATTCGACAACAGTTGCGGAAGTGATGCGAATGATGGATCAATGCTATGTGGATCAACGCTGCTGGTGAATACAATGGGCGCTTTCAGGGCACCCAACAGTTGGGAACATGTTGAGTAAAATCGCGGCCAACGCTATGAAAATGGTTAGCACTATGAAATTTTTAAATCAAATTGGCGATGATTTTACTGATCATGATAGGAGACCTGAAAGCGCCCAATATTTAGAACATCACATTTAAGTGTATTCATTTGAATTATATCAATATTCATTGTACCTAATTTTTTTCAAAAACCACTAAGTTTAAAATTGCCAACACACACACAACGAGCCACACCAAAAATAAATTTGTTTGGTCATGTTTTTTGTAGCTTACAAAATTTAGCTATAAAATCTTGCTATAACAACAAAAAAATTAAACATTTGTCTTCTTCACTCCAATGCAATTTTATATCATTTTTGGGTTTTCAGTATTTTTAACTGACAGTACATTTTCTTGGTGTAATAGAGGCAGCCTCTTGCAGTAATACAAATAACAAACAATTATGGTGTTTCTTTGATGCAAGCAATTCCCATTCCGTGGTTTCACACTTTGATTCTTTCCTCGATTCCTTCCCCTTTCACCAACAAACTAATTTTATGGCGGGGAAATTTTTGATTCTTTTTCAGCAACATTTTTTTTTTGAATCACTGATTCTCGCACTACTACAAAGATAAATATTTCAAGGAGACCTTTTTTATTTGTCGTTTTTGGGTTAATTGTAGTTTAATTTTTGCTTCGAGTGCAAAAAATATATTTTTTCAACCAAGGAAGCAGTTTTCGCAGCAAATAATAAACATTTTTTACTATACGAATAAATCAAAAAAGATAATTTTACGCACATACTTAAACAAAGAAACGTGCAAGAAATCAAATGTGGACGGCGACTGATTTTTTGAAATTATTGAATCACGACGAAATAATCAGTGTGGAAGGGCTCATTCTGAATAGGAATTGTACTTAATAAACACATTTTATTAAACACTTATTTTTTATTTCGCAAAATTAGATTTTTTGAATATTTTAATTAAAAAATTTGTTCAAAAAGTTTAAAAAATCACTCGATCGATTTCGACTTGTTAAGTCATCATCAGGAGTATCCACTGATTTGTAAAAGTAAAAATTTGTTATATGCAGCAGAAAAAAGCAAAAAATAAACAAAAGAAGGAGGGACAAAAAATAAGCAATAAAAAATTAATCTATTGATCGCGCAGGTTGGCGATTAGTCATCGGCTGAGTAACAAAATGCATGGTATATTGAAGTACATTTAATTACCCGACGTATTAGTCAATTTATAGAAAAGGGCGGGGTCTGTAATTGGTGAGAAACGAATTTCTCTCTGTTCGTTAAGGATATTTTGGTTAAGAAATATTGATTTTCGAATTTCGTAAGACTCCAAGGTATCAAACGTTTAGATACCTTAGAGTCTTACGAAATTCGAAAATCAATATTTCTTAACCAAAATATCCTTAACGAACAGAGAGAAATTCGTTTCTCACCAATTACAGACCCCGCCCTTTTATGTAATTTGACTAATACGTCGGGTAATTAAATGTACTTCAATATACCTTGAATCTTGTTACTCAGCCGATGACTAATCGTCAACCTGCGCGATCAATAGATTAATTTTTTATTGCTTATTTTTTGTCCCTCCTTCTTTTGTTTATTTTTTGGTTTTTTCTGCTATATATAATAAATTTTTACTTTTACAAATCAGTAGATACTCCTGATGATCACCTAACAAGTCGAAATCGATCGAGTGATTTTTTAAACTTTTTGAACAAATTTTTTAATTAAAATATTCAAAAAATCTAATTTTGCGAAATAAAAAATAAGTGTTTAATAAAATGTGTTTATTAAGTATTAGTGTGTTTCGCGAAGTGCCTACGGCAAATAGCGTAAAAAGGAATTAATTGTGTTCTTTCTTTGAGAAATTTACAACAACAATCCCATATATCCCTTTTCCTGCCTGCTCACACAATTGTGTGAGTAAGGCGAAAGAATCATGTCAAAAATTTATTTTTGTGTTTTGAACCAACTTACACATTTGTGCATTCCTTTCAAACTTATTTTCGTCCGAAAAAAACACTATAACTATACACACAATTGTATTGTTGTACTTCAAATCAAGCGAAATTTTTTATCAAAAACGCCGTTACATATTCTGTTTTATTACTCACACATTTGTGTGGTTTGTACTTAAATTGATCCAAAAAACGGTCGTTAAACACTTTGCAGTCACGAACTCCTTATTAAAACCACTAAACTAATTCAAAATACAGTTTAAATTACTTTTTATTTTATTTTACTTAACGTTTTCGATCACGGAGTGATCATCCTTGGAAAAATTTTGCAACTGCTTGAGTTGCAAAATTATTCCGAGGATGATCACTCCGTGATCGAAAACGTTAAATAAAATAAAATAAAGACTAATTTAAACTGTATTTTGAATTAGTTTAGTGGTTTTAATAAGGAGTTTGTGACTGCAAAGTGTTTAACGACCGTATAAATGGAAACCACGGCGAGTCTACAGTGCAATAATTAGATCAAAAAAATTTTTTTTTGGTAGAAAAAGGGATATGTAATTCCAAATTGGAATAGTTTTAAACAAACTTTTCTGCTGGTATAGAATAATGGGGCATTTACATGTAGAAAATTGTTTTCTTCTAGATAAATAAGAATTCAAATGCGAAATTTACATTTTTATCTATGGCGATTGTTTTTATTATAAATCCTCAAAATTTATAAATACGAATTTTTATTTTGTTAATTTTAAAATTGTTGCCATAAAATTACTCGGATCAAATATATTTTATGGCAACATTTATTTTTATGCCAATTTTTTATAGTGTTTTTGGCAGCGTAGTGGCTTAAAAATTTTCAAAATTTTGTTGGGATATATTTCTTTTCTTGTCTCTCATGTGCAAAAAGGCAATGTTATATCTCTTTCATTTCGCAAAAGAAAAATGTTGGTCGCATGTAAATATACCTGCAGAAAAGTTTGTTTAAAACTGTTCCAATTTGGAATTACATATCTGGGATTGTTGTTGTAAATTAACCAAAGAAACACGACAAATAAATAAGGCGGAATTCCATTACTACGGTTTTTTTTGTGCAGGAAACCAGAAACAGATGCAATCAAAAATCCCTATAGTAGTATTGCTTTCACTAATCTAATCGGATTAGCTAAGAAATGTGAAAGCAACAACTTTTGGCTTTAATTTTTAATGCGTTTTAATTTTTCTGTGTTGGTTCATTTTATTAATATTTATTTTAGTTTTTTTTATTTTATGAAATACAAATCGAAGTATTTTTTATGGCAACCAAAATGAAAAATACCCCCACTCTCAGCAAAATTTTAGTATTTTACTATTTTTTTTACTATTTTTATTTTACTATTTTTTTAGTATTTTACTATTTTAACGCGGTCAAATATTCCTCTAACTTTTTTGTAGGAAGGCGTTTTCTTAGGTTTTAATTATTGAAAGGAAATAATTAAATAACGTAATAAAATGATGCCTACAAATAACATTTAGGTGTTTTAGTAGTTAAGAGGTATAAATAAAATTGATTTAACAATAATTTTCATTTTTTAACTAATTTTGATTATAATTTTATAGTTGTCAAATATTCCCCTTAAAATTTCCCTGATTTTCTGCACAAAAAAAACTGCAGTAATGGAATTCCGCCTATGCATGAAAATGATTTCGGGTTTTAAATTGTAGTACAGGGTGTCCTAGATGAAAACTAATAAAAAGTAATCAAAAATTGTTTTAAGTAATTATGAAACATGAAATAAACAAAAAAATATTCTTTACATTTTCTTCACATTTTTATAATCATTTTTTTAATATTTATTTATTACAACAGATTTACAAATATCATCTAGTAATTTATCTTTTAAAATGTATATTCTTGTTTGGAGGTTTGTAGCCCTTTGGCTAGCCCCCTTTACAATTTTATTATATTTTTAGACGATTCTGATTGGATCTGAAAACCTGAAAGAGATGCAATCAAAAATCGCTATGTGTGTGAGCGGCGCAACAGTGAAATTTTTTATACTTAATTTTTTTGTTGTTGTAGCGATTTGGTTGGCTAATGCCCGGTTTACACGACCAACATTTTTCTTCTGCAAAATGAATAAGATATAATATTGACTTTTTGCACATGAGAGACAAGAAAAGCAATATATCCCAACAAAATTTTGCAGAAGAATTTTTGAGCAAAAATCACCATAAAAATGAAAATGTTGCCATAAAATATATTCGATCCGAGTATTTTTATGGCAACATTTTTAAAATTAACAAGAAAAAAAATTATTTCGTATTTATAAATGTTGAGAATTCATAATAAAAACAAACGCCATAGATAAAAATCTAAATTTCGCATTTTAATTCATTAAAAATAAATTAATAATGATCCTATAAAAAAAATTACGCCATTGTTATATATGTTTATTTCTTTCTGGCATATTGAATATTTTTATATAGCGGATTCTTTCTTATTTACCTGCAAAAATTTGTAGAAGAAAACAATTTTCTACATGTAAACCGGGCATAAATATAAATAAAAAATACAAATCGAAGTATTTTTTATGGCATCCAAAATGAAAAATACCCCCCACTCTCAGCAAATTTTTAGTATTTTACTAATTTTATGGTGAGCACTTGGCTCATACATTTTTTTATTTATTCCATTCCGTATACTCGCAAAAAAACTGTATTGCCATCACCTCCTTGGTATAATAGCGAATTACGAGCATTACGCAACCGTAGAAACAAACTTTGGCATAGATTTCTAAGAACTAAATTGGACTCTGATCACTCTAACTATTTGATTAGTTATAATGATTTCAGTAGTTTATCGGACGAACTTTATGGGAATTACATCAGACTCATTTGTTAATTTGAAAAAAAAATCCGACGGATATCCTTCCACTCTGAATTATAAAGATCATTCTTCTAATGATCCTAAAATCATAACAAATCATTGTGCTAACTTTTTCAGTCTGGCTTTTGCAAACAGTGATTTTGAACCCGATGAAGATTACTTCATACGCATGAATAACTGTGTTCAAACAACACTAACTTCGGTTCAAATCGATTACGAATCCGTGGTACAAAAGATTTCCAAACTTAAAGATGATTTTTCACCTGGTCCTGACGGTCTACCATCCATCATCCTAAAAAACTGCAGTGATATTCTTGCTCAGCCGCTGACGGCACTTTTCCAAAAGTCGCTTTCACTTGGAATTTTCCCATCTATTTGGAAAAGTTCCTTTATAGTTCCGATCCATAAGAACGGCTCCAAATCAGACATTTGTAATTACAGGCCGATTGCAAAGTTATCTTGTATTCCCAAGCTGTTCGAAAGTATTATATATGATTCATTGTACTTTTATTGTAAACCGTTGTTTTCCGACAATCAGCATGGTTTTCTCAAAGCTCGCTACACGACCACAAACCTTGTGGAATTCACTTCACAAACATTAAATATGATTGAAGCAGGGAATGAGGTCAATGTTATCTTGACCGATTTCAGCAAGGCGTTTGACAGGATTTCCCATAAAGTTATTTTGTTTAAGCTCAGGGCTCTTGGATTTCCCCCACAATTTCTTCGTTGGGTGGGCTCTTATCTTAAAGACCGTATTTATCAAGTTCTGTTTAGGACATCAGTATCAGCTCATTTTTCAGCAACATCCGGAGTGCCCCAAGGCAGCCATCTGGGGCCGATCTTTTTCATTCTGTCTATTAACGACGTTGCATGTTTAATTAAAAATTCAACTATATCTATATACGCCGATGACATGAAGATTTACAAACAGATTTCAAACACCACTGATAGGATCCTATTACAATCCGACCTCTAAATGCCAGACGGTCACCTACTCTCGGAAGCGTGCACAGTCCATTTCTCGTGACTATTATATTAACAACGATGCCGTTACCAGAGTTAGTTCTGTTCGTGATCTGGGGGTCGTTTGTGACAGCGAATTGAACTTCAGAAATCACGTAGATCGCATTGTCAATCAAGGTAACGCTGCGCTCGGTTTCATTAAGCGTTGGTCGAAAGAATTCGACGACCCTTATGTTACGAAGGCTCTCTATTTAACATTCGTTCGTCCCCTGCTCGAGTATGCTTGCCAGGTGTGGTCGCCTTATCATGTGGTTCACATAAAAAGGATTGAAGCAGTTCAGCGTAGATTTCTTCGCTTTGCTTTACGCGGGCTACCGTGGGTGGACATGTTTCACCTACCTCCATACCTAGATCGCCTCAAGCTAATTGATTTACAACCACTTCATAGGCGCAGGGTTGTTGCAGACGTGGTTTTTGTTCATCAATTGCTGACCGGCAGTACCGACTCTCCTTTCCTCTTAGGAAAAATCAATCTAAATTTTAATTCACGAGCCTTGAGATCGGTACCTATGTTTCGAATCGACCATCATAGGACTGACCATGGTAAAAATGAACCTGTATCTAATATTTTATAACTTTTATAACATTTTGTTTTGTTACATTTTATTTTGTTTTATTTATCAAATTTTATGCAATTTTATTAGTTGACTGCTATATTTTTCAATTTTAATCTGCTTGTACTAAGCAGACTCAACCTCTGTTCTCCTTCCGTCCGCGACGGGTATCGTTTTGCTTAGCTGTTCACCTAGTTTGCCTCTTAATAATCAGATTTGATTTTAATACTAATATAGATTTTCCCGCTTGCTACTTTTCTTTAATTTCACAGGTTAAGCAGTTCGATATCCATGTTTATAATCACTGGAATTTTACTCAAAAAATAATAATAATACAGATGGAGACTCCCCGCGCGCGGTTGGGAGGGGTAATAGGTCGTTGGGAATTATTATTATTATTATTATATGTTTGGTGGAGTGTAATATCATAGAAAAATAAGTTTAACATAGATTTCTCATTTGTATAAAACGAATGAAATTCCAATGTCTTGATTGTATTTGTGACTTTACATTGCGCACAATGTAAAATCACAAATACATTCATGACATTGGAATTTCATTTTTATCACTCGTTTTATACAAATGAGAAATCTATGGTAAACTTATTTTTCTATGGTAATATAAATCGCGTTTTCATGATAAATTTTTAATTTTTATTATTTACTCTGTATTACATAATTTTAATAATGAGATATTATTTAGGTTATGTTCAAAATGCGGTCAAATATTCCCCTAACTTTTTTATAGGAAGGCGTTTTCTTAGTTTTTAATTATTGAAAGGAAATAATTAAAAAAACGTAATAAAATGATGCCTACAAATAATATTTAGATGTTATAGTACTTTAGAGGTATAAATAAAATTGATTTAACAATAATTTTCATTTTTTATGTAATTTTGGCACTGATATATAACTCATGGATACGGTATACATAAAAAACTGTGGTATAATAAACAAAACTAAAAATCGTATCTAATGTGCAATAGAGAAAGCAAAATGTATCTTCCTTGTCTAGAATTCCGAATTTTCGGAAATCAAATTCAAATTAGTATAGTAGACTACAAAAAAAAACAGTTGACATGCACTTGATAAAATGGATGCAATGCGATATTTATTTATTTTTATTTACGTTTGATTTATGTCGAATTTTAAATTTGTTTTTGGCTTTGGCATGTTGTTGATTACAGATATGTACTTCATATTTCAAGGTAAAAATACGAAAAAAATATTTAAATATTTTTTTAAAATAGGCAGCAGTGTTTTATTTATTAAATTATGATTTAAAAAATTTACAATTTTGAATATTTTTCTGTCTATCCTATGTTTATTAGGAAAAAGAAAACGACTTCGAATAATTTTCGGAATTGTCTTGGTTCCAGTGCGGCTCTTATTTTACATTTTCGTTAATACGATATTCGAGTAAGAGGTGTATATAATACAAGCGAGTGGAATATAAAAAAAAGTTGTACCATATTTTGTTGTCGTTTGCTATGGTAATTTAGTTGTATACCGTATCCATGAGTTATATATCAGTGAATTTTGGTTATAATTTCGTAGTTGTCAAATATTCCCCTTAAAATTTCGCTATAAAATAAAAATAGTCTGTCTTTGTCGAATTTATGATATTATCTCTTTCTGTGGCACTATTCTGGTAATTCCCTGGGAATATGGAATTGGGGAAAGATTTTATATGTAATTTCAGTTCAATTATTTTTTTTCCGGCCTACTAAAGAGAAAAGTTTGATGTAAATATTTATAAATTGGGAATAATTTTTCCATATCTAAATTGGCAGAGAAAATTATTCCCAATTTTATTTTGTTTTCAAAAAAATTACCACCAGATTTTTACCTCAGTATGCCAGAAAAAAAAATTTAAAATTGAAATTACATATAAAATCTTTCCCCTATTCCCTATTCCCAGGGAATTACCAGAATAGTGAAACTGGTTTTCTACTACAAAAGCCGCAGTAGTGGAATTCCGCCTTAAGACGTATCTCAGCATTTTAGTGTAGCTGTAGACTAATACGGTGCATATGTTTTCTCGCGTGTCTGCTTATTTCTTCACTGACAAAATCCATCTTCTATCTAGATCTCTATGGAGGTTGTCATTTCTTATGTACCACGATGCATTAACTATTCCACGTAGCAGTTTGCTTTGGAATGACTGGATGATATTGACATTGGTTTTCTTTGTACAAATCACCAGAGCTGAATTTTGTAAGTCCACACAGATTTTATGATTTACTTTTATATTCATTGTGGTAGTTTACAACGTGAAAAAATTTAATGGACTGACCTATTACCTAATTTAAGCCATTTGGCAACCGTTTACAACGCCAAAATTTTATATAGTGAAAATAGAATTTGTCCATTTTTTCAGAATGGCGCTGGGATTTTACCACTATTATAGTTATTTGATTTTAAAAAAATTTAATTTTTATAAAATTCAATTATTATTTTAAAAAATTATATTAAATTTATTTACACTTTAAAATAACTTTATATACATGTATAAAAAAAAAACGTAAAGGTTATAAACAAAATATAAGTTGAATAAAAACTTCTTTAAGTGGCAATTTCTTATTTATATGGAAAACTTATTAAACTTAAACTAAATAAAAAACTAAACTAAACTAATTAAAACTTAAACTTATATGGAAAACCTGGTTTCGGATATTCATCCTTCCTTAGTTCCTTTTATTATTACAACTCTAAAAATTTTAGGTCACATTTGGGTCACAATAAGATTTATGTGTACATATACTATTTCTCCCAGACGATATTCTTTCATACGTAGAGTAGCTGGATAGGTCAAACTTGAATTTTAAAATTTGTTGAGTTACAATTGCAACAGGACAAAGCTATTTGTGTGAAAATCTTACTAAATCCGAATAATCGATACACGGCTTTTCTCGTATGTTTACCTGACAACCAATTCACAGTCGACTAAGTTCCTTTAACACCCAAATTCACATATATATCTCCTACCACAAATTCCTTTCCGCTTGTTTCATTCCAACGTCAACAAAACATCGAATTTGTTTACTTTTTATTAACAAAATGTTCATCGAATGTTATCTAAAGCTTCACAATTCTAAAACCCAATTTTGATTCGTACATTATATGCAATCTTTTCTCTTCTTTAACCGTTTGAGCCCAACCCAAGGGGTATTGAAAAAACGGTATGATATCAAAGGGCCGAATGTCGAAGGGCCGAATTTCAAAGGGCCGAATGTGTCGAAGGGCCGAATGTCGAAGGGCCGAATGTGTCGAAGGGCCGAATGGGTCGAAGGGCCGAATGTCGAAGGGCCGAATGTCGAAGGGCCGAATGTCGAAGGGCCGAATGTGTCGAAGGTCCGAATGGGTAGAAGAGCCGAATTTTTTTTTTATTTTTTTTTTGTTTTTAGAAATATTTTTTTTTTAATTTAATTTAATTATATATTTTTTTTTACATATCCCTTTTTCAAACAAAAAAAAATTGGCACTATTTAAGTCCAAACCACACAAATGTGTGGGTAAAAAAATCATAGTATGTAATGGCGTTTTTGATAAAAAAAAAATTTGGGTAAGATGAAATTTTTTTAAAAAATTTTCTTTGTATGATTGTGCATCTATCATTTTTAGAAAGTACAAGCCAAAAATTTCGAGAAAATTATCACATTTTCTGGGAAAATTTTGACCTTTTCAATTTTTTTGGTGACAAATTGCGTATTATTTTATTCAAAATAGATTTATTTTAAATTTTGATATTAACATTGTATTTTAACAGTTTTTCGACAGTATAAGTAATTTTTCCGGGAAAATTTTGCAATTTTTCTAGGAAAATTTTATTATTTTTTTTACTTAGTTTAAAATTATAAATAAAATTTGCCACTTGAAGAATTGTATAAATTCTGGAAAAGCGAGGGTTTGGGGCCCCCATCCTCTAAGGTGACAACGAATTAAAATTACATTAAAAGAAAGTTTTATATTTACAAAAGTTGATTTTTTTAATTTTTGTGGCACTATCAGAAGAAGCGATAAGAGCGATAAAAACTCTTTGATCTGTGTCTGCAAGGTTGACGAAGCAATTATTATTAATAAAAATAAATAAAACTAAAAAAAATATTGAAAAAATAAAAAACGGCAAAAATTTTCCGCAAAATCAAAAAGTTTTATTAAAATGACGCAAAAATGTAATTTGTTATCCGTTTCATGACAGTGTAATTCGAATTTTTATCATTAAAATTTAGATTTGATAAATAAAAACGGCAGATTTTTAATTTTTGGATGAAAAAAATCAAAAAAATATTTATGGAAAAACTAAAAATTTTCCAAGAAAATGTTTTTTTTCCAAAATTTTTGGCTTGCATCTCCTAAAAATGATAGGTATACAATCCTTTAAAGAATTATTTTAAAAAAAATTTCGTCTTACCCGATTTCGGTAAGTATACGTCATCTACACTTACGCCAAAAATTTCGTTTGTGTGGAAGTACAGCCAACACAATTGTGTATATAGTTATATTGCTTTTTTGTCGGACGACAATAATTTTAAAAGGAATGCACAAATGCGTAAGTTGGGTCAAAACACATACAAAAATAAATTTTTGACATGGTACTTTTACAGTACCCACACAATTGTGTTAACGGGCAGGAAAAGGGATATACCTATTGGTGGTGCATGACAAAATTGTCCTTCACCAAAATGTACCGCTGACTGGATACGTGATGAAAAATAGTAAAATACATAAATTCATAAAAAATTCATTTATGTTTAATAAAAAAAAAATTTACAAAATATGCAATAAAACAACAAATTTAAAAAATGATATTTCTAGAAACAAAAAAAAATCGGCTCTTCGACCCATTCGGCCCTTCGACATTTGGCCCTTCGACATTCGGCCCTTTGACCCATTCAGCCCTTCGACACATTCGTCGAATCTTCTTCTGTCGAAGAATCCCAAACAGCGCAACCGCGCTTTCTTTAAATGAGAGAAGAAGATGAAATGAATGAGATGAAAAGGCAATCTATTGGGACAAACCTATTGTAAAATATACTATTTACATTAAAAGGAGCTATGTGATGTACTTGCTTCAGTAAATCTGAGCGCGTGAGCACCGTCAGTTGACGACAATGTTCGAAAGGTGCGGGGTTTTATCGCGATCGTGCTGCTTGGGACTCAAACGGTTAAATGATAATATTTCGAGTTTTTTACTGACACTTACATAGTATATATCGAAGTGGTCGGTCTATAAACACCAGCGCAAAAACTTCAGGGGGTGAAGCGGTACTTGGTTAAATTTATCTAAAATTAACTTATAATTAGTTACATTCAATTCTGTGAAATCGTGGACGACCTTCCTAAAGACACATATCCTAAAGTTTATAGGATATGTGTCTTTAGTTATACAAAGCTTTTAGAAGTTTGGGTTTTCCAGCGTATTTCTGAAGTGGATAAGGGCATATTTAAAGAATATAGGCAGTAATACATCGAAATAGGCGGCATTAAATCAAGGCCAATGACAGCACATTGTGGGTGCCTCAAATCTCAAATCTCAAGCTAGACATTGCTGAAGGATATTTGGCGCTAAGATCACCATCTGTTTACCATCAAAATATTCTCAGTTACGTATAGGAAGATAAGCGATGAGTGCTACGACCACTAGTTGACTACTCACGGATTATGCCTAAATGTGCCTTTTGCTTATTGAAGGAAAATAAAGATTAAGAAATTCAGAGACTAGTCGCTATCTTTCAATCACTCAGAAATGGTAAAATACGGATTTGTAGTGGGAGTTTATTGAAGACAATTCGGCAATAAAGATTTCTAAGCAGCACTTATCTTTTCACATTGAGATATCAGAAGAGTCGTGTGCTTTTTCAAAACCACAATTCTATGGTTTGAATGCAGTGCTCCATTTTTGGGGGAATTTATGGGCTCTGCAATAAAGGTCATTCAAACATTCTTATACGACAGATGTATCTATAAGTCCCGCGTTGGTGACATAATTTCTCACCGTACTGGACTATCGCTCTCTAAGGTTCTGACGGCTCTTCTGGCGGATAATTATATTGGTGTTCAACTAGAATCAACCAAGTGGCCCGGTGGCATATTTGGTGTTCGAAGATATTTTTATTTTATTTTTTTATTATTCAATCTTTGTAATCTGGTCTGGGGCCGAAGCACTAGCAACTCTTTCGCAGTTCGCTTTTCACGGCCTTACCTTACGCAGTCACCTGCCAAATCGAGGACGAACGGCTATAGGTCTGATTTCATCACCATATGCACACTGCATAGCTCAATGCCAGCCTGTACTGGCATGGAAGATGGGTTGGCCCATGAGTTTTGCACTCCGACAGGGGGTCACAGTTCCATTTCATCACAGATCGTAATCGTTGATGAAAATTCCCTCGCGAATCGAAACAGGTATACCACCCGATCCAAGCGCCAAAGCTTTAACCACTGTTTGCCAGTCAAATATGAGATGGTTTAAGCCAATAGCTAACGGAAGGGTTTACCAGTAACTATTGTGTAACAAAGGCACTTAATACGTGGCAGAAAAGTTTTTCAAATTTTGTAAGCTAAACAATATTAAGCATCTGACGTCAGATCCGTTTCACAAAGCTTGAAATAAGCAAGCTGAGCGGTTCGTCCGAATTTTCAAGTCGTCATGCACCAAAATCATGGTAGAAATGTTGCTATATAAAGTTACACCCGAGCCTCCTACTGGCACATCCCCATCAGAATCCCTACACGAACGACAAGCACTTATTCGGGTACCGAATTCAGAATACCACCATTTTTGAATATCGGGAACAATTTGTAAATTTCAATGTTTATCGATTTGATATTATGTGAGGACCAACAATTCTATTTCCACTTCCATGTGAAGTTAGTTTTATAGTACATGTTGCCTGATATTCACTTAAAATATACCTCTGATTCCCTCAAAAAAGTTTCGAGGCCAGCCTCAATATTTATTTACACTAATAGTAAATAGCTACTTGCCTTCATAGGCATGCTCAACAAAATCAAATTAAATTCTAAAAACAACCAGACCCAATCAAACAAACACAGTTTCTTTATTTAAATCCGATAATAAATTTTCGATGTCGGTACTGTTCTCTGCATCAGAGACTCTTTCTGTAATGTTGCAACTAAATTTGTGAACATTAAACTCATTTACTAATCTTTTCTAAAGTCCGTTGAGCCCAATAAATTTTTTTTATGCAAATCATTCACGCCATGAGTATCGGAACACGTTACGAACACCTAATTTAAAAAACTCTATTCTTGTGCTATATTGTAATGAATGTCAAATATTTTTCGGAATATTTCCGGCAAAATGCCAATATTTATAATTGCAACATTAATTTATAGTACATACATATGGCTCGCCAAAAAACTATTTCGACTGGAGTTTCCTCGATTCATTGAAAGAATCAAAATTATTTAGGCGCCTTGCCAAATATACAGAACCGTATTCTCCAAAAAATACTAAAAATGCTTTCGATTTTTTTGTGACAACATGTCGCATTACCGCCTTACATACTTAGTCTATGTTAAGTTAATAACTTGTTTTTGTTATTTTAACTAATTATTCTTGAAAATATCATTTATTTGCTTTTTTAGTTATCGCCCAGAGTTTATTTATCGTTATGATTCAATAACTAAAGTGTTTTACGTTATTTAAATGTTGTTTGGTCGTTTGCAATTATTGTTGCCATCCAATAATAGGTTACCACTACAAAAATAGGTAATTAGTTCGTCGGCACCTAACATACGTTTCGAACTCTAAAATTAAATAAAGTTTGTCATTTTGATTGATGTGTTCATATTCTCGCACGAGTTAGATATTAGTCCGTAGGCACAGTTAAAGAATATTTTTTAGTTTAAGTTTTAGAAGGTTAAACGTTGTTATGACGGTTATCGCTTTGAACTTGAGCACACCTCCAATAAAATAAATAATTTTCACGTCATGTGATAATTAAATACGTGTGCAGTGTGCACTGACTAATAGTGTTTATTTTCTGTCTATTTTAATAATTTTCCTTTCGTTACGATAAATTCTATGATCGACTGACTTGTTATTTCAATACCGCAGATTAACACGTTATATAAATATGCATATATACTTGGGTTGAGCTTTGACTAGAATAAATCAAGATTCCACGTATTTCCGCACCGACAAATCTTCATTAAGATTCGTTTCATATTTGACATCTTCTCACTCAATTAATCCAGAGCCTGACACATAGATGGCGCATCTAATGAAAAATGTGTATGATTTCGTTTGTTGATTAAACACCTTTAGCTTTTGATGGGAAAATACCGTTTAAGCAAAGCAGTGGCTTGATAAGTGTTATAGGGAATATGCTTCATCGAAAGCAAATGTCGGACGTTGGTTTGCTGCTTTCAAACTGGTCGTCAAACTCCGATGATGTTGAACGCTCTGGTCACTCGAATTCGACAGTTTTTCCAGAAAAGACAAAAAGTTCACAAATTCGTTTTGGAATGCCGTAAAGTAAAGATATGTGACCTAGCTGACACCTTAAAAATATCAGAAGGCTGCACGGACATGTATGTATTCATGAGAATGCTGGTTCAAAGTGGATGACTCACTTGCTCACATTGGACCAAAAACAGCAAAGCGTAGATGATTCAGAGCAGCTGTTTACCAGTAATAAATAGGACTTATTTGCGTCGGTATCTAGCAACGGATGAAACACGGATCAGCCGATGAAAGCCGTCCGAAGCGAACAAAGCACAATCCATCATACCAAAATATGGTCGATTTCCCTAACTATACACCCGATGGCAATCACTGCAGATGATTTCCGTGACTAAAGCACAATTGATTCCACCAAGGTTGCACAAATAGGTTTCATCGCATTCGTTGCGCACTCGTGCACCGCGCAAACCTGTCACGCAATAAACTCGCTCAAGGCGACTGTTCGAGTGCGAACTTTTGTGCGAATATTTAGAATCACACTTTTCCAGCGATTTATTGAGCACAATGTAGCTCACAATTTTATTTTTTTTTTATGATTCGGTTGATCGCCTGCGAATATTTTTCTTAAAGTTAAAAATATTTTATCTTTTATGTACGTAGTTTGATTAGTGGAAAAGTGTGATTCTAAATATCCGCACAAAAATTCGCACTCGAACAGTCGTCTTCACTCTTCGTCACTTCGCACTCTCACATCAAGTGTCAAATTTGTACTGGAAACTACAACGTTTTTCACAATGCGATTAAATCTCGTCCGAGAAAAGAGGTTGTGTTTCAGCTGCCTTTGCAAATGTCACATCAGTTCGCATTGCAAATCCAGCTTATGTCGGGTTTGCAATAAAAAACACCACACGCTATCCATTACATAATTCGAATCCAAACTCCGGTTCATCATCCGTCGAATCATCACAAACTTCGGTCTCTACGAACTATGTCGCATCACCATTCACGGATGTTCTGCTCGCAGCAGCAATCGCCATCGTTCGCAATCAAGTCCAAACTTCGAGTTCTGTTGGACTAGGGATCTCAGGCCAGCTTCATATCGGAGAGTGCGGCAAATCGCAATAAATTAGCAAGATCGCAGCCCTCGTAGTCGAGTAGAATACAGGTACGCTACCATCCCAACCAATTGCCACACTTACATCAATTGGAACTTGCTGATCCTCATTACTATCAACCCAACAAGATAAATATTTCACTCGGAGCTGACATCATCGGATGTTTCACAAGGATGGTTGAATCAGCGGCGTTAACGGTTCATCATTCGCACAAAATACAAAAATTGGTTACATCTTCTTCAGCAAGGTGGGGCGTAGAAAACCAATCAGCCGTCTAATTTAATGGCAACCATCGAGGGCTATGACTATGACACAGTCGATAACACGCTCAGGTCGTTTTGGGAAATTGAAGATGTTCGTCCATCTCAAGAATTAACGCTCGACGAGTCAGTATGCGAACGACTTTACGAATGGACATACTATCGCAATGAAGATGGAAGATACACCGTATCCCTGCCATTCAATGAGAACTCATCATCACTTGGAAGGTCACGAGAAGATGCAGTTCTGCAACTACAACATGTGGAACGCCAGTGCGCCAAGAACGATCAGCTATGCCCTGAGTATAACAGGTTCATGCAGGATTATCTTGAATCGCGTTGCGTCACGGTGTGATACAACGCAAACTGCGCATGGTGTTTGACGCACCGCACAAAATATCAACCGGCATATCACTTAACCATACGCTTCGCAGTGGCCCCAAGCTTCATCAGAACGTCTTTGAAATACTAACACGATTTCGCAAACATCAATTTGTTTTAATTTCAGACATCAAGCAGATTTATCGGAGCATCCTGATTTTGCCTGATCGTATGGCTGTTTTCTCCAGATGAGCCAGTTCGAGACTATCGATTATGTGTGCACCGTCACGTCCGGTACTGCCAGCGCTCCGTATCTCGCAATTCACACCATCCTTCAGCTAGCACGAGACGAACAAAAAAAATATCCAATTACAGTTAAAGTCGCATCCAGAGACTTTTACGTCGATGACATAACCGGCTCGCGAATTTAATCTAACCAACATCGCGAATTTAATCTAAGTCCAGAGGCAAAAATGGTGGAATTACTCAGATGTGGTGGCTTCATACTGCGGGAGTGATCCTTGAACAGTTAGCAGCTTCTGAACGAGATACCAATCGAATTCCGTGAACATCAGGGTCAACTTGCACTAAACTGGGACGATTCAGTCAACACACTCGGGCTGCATTAGTCTCCTTCGGCCGATTGTTTAGGAATCAACATCAGCGTATCATCTAATGTTCGTGTACCAACCAAACGAACAATACTGTCGCAGGCATCAATCATCGCAAAAATCATACTAATAATTAATAGTCCTACGGATATCAGTAAGACTCCAGATCTTATAGACTTCTTTATTACAAGAGGGATTTCAGATAATTATATCCATATAGAGAACAGTGAAAGTCTATCATCAGATCATTCACCAGTCATTATGATACTAAGCCAACCAATTATTATGAAAGAGAGCAATCCGAAATTAACGAGCTTCAAGACCAGTTGGGATCTCTTCCAAACACAGTTAACAGAAAGAATTAGTCTACAGAACCCAATACAGGGACCAGCTCAAATACAAGACGAACTAGATAAACTCATCCATAATATCCAAAGTGCTGCGTGGGAAAGCACTCCTAATAATAGTAAGGAAATGAAGCGCAATACTAGCTATCCAGAGGAAGTGAGAGAACTTTTTAAAAATAAACGAAAAGCACGGAAGAATTGGCAAAAACATCGAAACCCGGAAAATAAGAGGGTATTTAACCATTTGTATAACAAATTAAAATACCTAATAAAAGACATTAAAAATCAGTCAGTTAATAAATACCTCAGCACTCTAACTGGGCAAAAACATACTGATTATTCATTATGGAAAGCAACTAAGAATCTTAAAAGACCCACACTTCAGGTTCCTCCAATTAAGCATAATGAAAATTGGGCCAGAAATACTAAACAAAAAGCAGATTTGTTTGCAAATCATCTTGAAGAAACATTCCAACCTTACCCCAAACAAACGGAAGAGGAAAATATCACCTCGATAAATGAACAGGATGAACTAAAAATTACACCTGTAACTTTGAAAGAACTAAAATGGGAAATCAAGAATAACCTGAATGCGTATAAGGCTCCAGGATATGATCTTAGATCAGATAATAAAAGTGTTACAGGAGAAAGCGTTGAGGAAACTAGTGCATATAATTAATGCAGCATTTCGACTAAGGTATGTACCAAGACAATGGAAAGTTGCAGAAGTAATTATGATACTTAAACCGAACAAACCCCCTAATGATAAAGCTTCATATAGGCCAATTTCTCTGCTACCAACATTATCGAAAATATTTGAAAGGGTTCTTCTTTAAAGACTATAACCAATTATCGAAGAAAGGAATCTTATCTCCTCGCATCAGTTTGGATTTAGGGAAACACATTCTAAGATAGAACAAGTACATCGAATTACTGATGTAATCGAGAAATCACTAGAACGCAAACAAATATGCTCAACTATATTCCTTGATATAGCGCAAGCATTCGACGTATGGCACCAGGGGTTTGAATTCAAACTTCACCGAGATCACCCGGAGCGATTTTTTCAAATTTTAAAATCATACATATCAGAGGCACTTCCGAGTAAAGTATGCGAATGAATACTCCCAACTAAAAAGAATAACAGCAGGAGTGCCACAAGGGAGTGTTCTTGGGCCAATCCTCTATCTCCTATATACTAGAGATATACCAACTACAGAAGCAACAATGGCGATTTTTGCCGAGAACCAGATATGTAATTGGAAAAAGAAATGGCGAATAAAATTAAATGAAGCAAGATCAATCCAAGTCAACTTTACAAATCTAAAAGTTAATCAATCATATACCAATAATGATAAACTCGATAGTAGTACCGCATGCAAACACTGCTAAATATCTCGGCATGACTTTCGATGCTAAACTTAGATGGAAGGAACACATAAAAAAGAAGAGAGAAGAACTAAACATTAAATTTAGAAAAATACATTGATCTTAGGGAGACAATCTGAACTAGCGGTCCATCACAAACTGCTGCTATACAAACAATTGTTAAACATTGTTAATGCACCGTGGTACATTCGAAACGACAACCTCCATCGAGATATAAAGATCGAGCTTGTCGCGGATGAAATTAAGCATCATGCAACAAAACATCTACAACGTCTGCATCAACATGAAAATCTGGACATACGCTGTATGCTGACCACTACACCAACAAGAAGACTGCAAAGAACTAAACCACTGGACTTATCGCGACAAGGAGGTTAGTAGACTTACTGTGGCGAAAAATCTGAGGAGTTACACGAAACTGGGGATAAACACTTGATTACGCCGACTAATCAAAATACTTTATTATGCAATGTAAATTACTAAATGGGTGCAAGACTCAGTCGTAATATAAATAAATATGTAAAAATTATATTAAAAAAAAAATAATAATAATTATAGTGTGTACTGTGCATATCGTGGGATGACGCGGTCTTAAAATCCATTGCTCAAAGATGACTCGCTTGTTGAGATAGCCTGAAGTCATTGGAAGTTCTCCGAATCGAGATCCGCAAAAATCACAATGCTGCGGCGTCAAAGACCAAGGTTGTGCCACTGAAAACGATCAGCCTCCTTAGGAACTTGGTGCCAGTGTATTTCTCGCCAAATTCATGCACTCCATCGCATTCAGTCACTCGACGTGCCAGATGAACATGGTTTTCGAACATCAACATCGGGAAATACTTTATCGCAGCTGTCATCGATCCACGTCGCGATCAAGCAACACAGCACGGATAGTCATCATCAACAATAAATAAATATATTTTGTACTAATCGTAATTAAAATCGTTTTTCGTTTCTTTGCATTTTATTTCATACATCGTATTTTCGCTTCAATATAAGGGCTTGTGCATATTTAGATGAATTACCACCTTTATGTATCCAACACCAAAACAGCTTGAAAAGCTCGATAAGGAAAGAATGGTCGAATACGATTCTGCCGTTAAACTTTCCTCTATTTGCATTTTGATACGAAATAATTAGTCGGATTTCATGATCTCGCCCCTGATTTAATATTTTAACAACTCTCGCTCCATTCATAATAACTTTAGAGCCATTTGGAATGGATGGCCCATTTTACAAAAATTAAAGTCAAACTTGTTATTTTTTAAACGTTTATATTTATTTTATTAATTTAAATATTTCTAAAAAACATATATGTTTAATAAAATTATCTAACACATTTAAATTATTTTAAACAATAAATTGAGGTATTTCCTTTACTGTTAAATATTTTTTTACAAAATAATATTTTGGTGGAATGCAAGTGTGGCTCGTTATTGTTTTGTTTAAATCACGTAGAGCATATTTATTAACAAATTTTTTTATGGATATATAAATAATATTATTTATTAATTATTACTAATATTTATATTTTTTTACTCGTACTGGTTAGTTTAATTATATTGTGCTATAGTTTCAACAAAATTCATTTAGAACACGGAATGTTTTAGTCCAGAATTTTGTCTCAACATTAACTATTATACATTTCTATAAATAATCTATGGATTTCGAATATTCTTTTCTTATTTATAAGGAAGACAGGAGTTTGGTAAATTAATCAATATTTCGTTTTACATTTTTGGATACTAAAATCACAACAACTTTTGTTCAAAATGCGTTACACTACTTGTAACAACAATTTCTGAGATTTTCATTGACGTCTTTAATATATTTTTTTTTCTTAAACATATGACTTTGAATATCATAATCAGTTTTCGCGGTGAGACAATTTTGCTATACTTGTACATTATTATATGTATTATTTTTAGATCAGCTAAAAATATGATTAGCTGCATTGTTGTTGTTTTAAATGTATTGCAAACTGTATGAGTGTAAATATTTCATTCGTTAATGAGAACCTCTTCTATTATACAATTATATAATTAAAAAAATTATCTTTATCATATAAGTGGTTGGGAGCACTGGGTATTATGTTCGGCGTGTACAGACAGATAAGTTAATAAATTAATTTAAAGGCCAATAAACTTTACTGTAATACTGATGTGTGTGTGTGTTTACTCTATTTGACTTGTTGTGGCTATGTTGGGTTACTTTAAATAAACTTATTTATAATTAATAAGCATATATTTTTGATTATATAATTTAATTTTTGTATAGTCGGTAATTTATAATATCAATATTGGATCAAACACAGATATCTGTTAAAATAGACATAAACAATCTGAATACTTAACACAAATTACATATTTTATATTTTTTAACAAAACAGTTGACGTTAAACGTTACAATCAGAATACATTTCATGAATTTCCTAAATGCTCAACTAGGAAATGGCTATACGGTTTCGCATACAGTAAAATTAGTTTTATTTGCCGAAGTTTTTAATCACGGTTAAACTATTAACCCATTTGATAAAATTTCTTATCATATTATCAGGCTATACTTGATTTATGAGTGATTTAATGGCGTTGATATCATTAAAATTCTTATCGTTTAATTATTTACTTTGGAATTGATCAATATTGAATGATAACGTAAATAATTGCCCTAAGTTTATTGAAACAAAAATTTTATTTTTATTAATATTTTAATTTTAATCGTATAATGTATTTTAAGAATTCAGGTGATTCAACTGATACGATATAGAAATTTGATGGTCGCACATAATACAATCCATGTGCTGTGAACATGATCCTACATACTATGGAAGTTATTTGAATTTTTAAATATATTTTATTTGGTTGGTTTTGTGGTGTATGAGTTTCTACAAAAATGTCGAATGAAATACTAACTAAATGCATTATTTAATCTTTGATCTTATATACGTTTTGGTCACGTTTTATAGCAAATGTATTAACTTTGTTTAGTTCCTCGCCAATTTGTTCAGATTACTTTAACTTCCGCACAGCCGTTTGTTAATTTTTTTTTTAATTTAATTATATTTAGAAACTTTTAGTTTTTTTTTATTATATTTGGAAGTATGTATTTTGTTTTATATATCTTTAAATAATAATAATAATTAAACTAATTTTAAACTTACAATTACATAACATACAACATAAAACGGTAAATAAATTTAGTAACAAAAATAAATTTCTACTAAAATTCACGGTATGCTAAAACCTAACATTATTTTCGTTTAATCTTGCATTTTCGGATAGTATCCAAAATTTAATCGTAATTGTTCCAAAATTAAGAATGTTAAAATTGTCTGTGGGCCCAATCTTAAGAAAGCTGGTACATAACCTTTATAAAATGCCATGGGCCCTAATTTTGCGGTATACGCAAATAAATCAAATAAACCTTTAAATTGTCCTGGTGCAGCATTCATTGCACGAGTTTTCAAAACATCTAACGGTTGTGTTAATGTAGTTGCAATCGCACCAGCGACAAGAGACGAAAGAAAATGTGTTGTTGGATTATCTTTAAAGTGTCCAGTTCCAAGTAATAATGTTTTTACTTGATCGTAAAATGCTATTTGACCAATTGTCATAAGAAAGCCACGACTTGTGGCAGTGGTTGCGCCCGAAAACAATCTTCTAAAACCTTCTTCGCGGTTTACACGTAGCAAACCGTCAAATACATTTTTATAATTCCGTCTTTGGTCCAGTGGTAATTTCATATCGTTTTGCATCCGCACATTAATTAAATCGGCTGGTACACCAACAAAACCGCCAGCGGCTCCTGCCGAACCAGCTAATAAAATTTTAGTGGCGAAACCTGCATCTTTCGATAAATTTTGTTTTCCTACCTCGTATATACCAAATCGCGTAGTCGAATACGTTAATTGACGTGCTAATGACGCGGATATTCCATTATACAACCTTAGTACACCATCCTCTTTCGCAATTTTTGCCGTTAGTTGAAGAATAGATAATTTACCCTCTTGTTGCGTCTGTAGTAAAACCTTTAATAGATCTAATGGATGTGTGAAACACGCAGCGCCTGCACTGCCTAGACCACCAAAATACCATCGGGAAATCTTATTTTCTCGTAAAGACATGATGTTGTTATAATTTATTCTGAAATTTTGAAATTTGTTTTAATTTATTAGTACTGTTACATTTCTTCAGCGTCTGTAATATAAATTCAATAAATTTAAATCTATTTAATTGAGAGTAAATTATTCTTTGAATCAAAATTGTTCAAAATTTGAAATAAATATTAATTCTTTATTAGCTGGCATGTGAACCAACCTATTTGAGTCCGAGAAGCTGAGTAGAGGTGTACTAAGTAGCATAATCCCACCTTTTCGTAGCTTTATTGTATACGCCATATTCGAAATTTGTTAGGCTCGATTAACATTATCCGTTTTGAAAACAGAAAAAACATTTGAACAAAATTTATCTTTTGGCAATTTTCTTTTGGTAATAAAAATATGAGCATACAACAAATGTTTTATTATCATTTCCAAAAAAATGTTGTCAACTTATGACAATGACAAATAATTTCTTACGTACTATAGTACAAAAGGAGAGCTACTTCTTTTGTATGAATTTATTGGTCTTTTAATTACCGCCTAGTCACCGCCACTTCCTATGCGAGCGAACGGTGAATTTGTTTATACAAGAAAAAGCCTCATTACATTTTTATTATTATTTCATCATTTGTTACATTAATTGTGAACTAATTGAACATTTAACATAATATCCAGTCGAATTATAGTCATCTATGAAGTTAATATTACATTAAAACTAGGGCGATATGTTGTACCTTCACTTCGAATCGAAATTAAAAAATATCGAATGGCGGTATGTTGTATCATTTTCGAAAAGCAAAAATGATCAACTATCACTTTTTCGATTCGAAGTGCTGGTACAACATACTGCCCCTAGTTTTTTGAAAAGTCGATCACCTTTCGCTCCAGTTCCAAAATATTCCGTCAGATGCCAGCCTTTTTGCGTTAAAAGGCAAATAGGAACCAAGCACACATTTTAGTGGAAAATAATATTCGATATATATATTTTTCCGTTTAAATTAAAATGTATGTATGCGTACAAAATTGCTATACAAATTTTGAGCATGCAGCCCACATACTACTTTGCCCACTACTTTTTTAGACAAAATTTTATCAGTATTTAGGAGGATAGGTACTTAAAAAAAGATACTCATTATTTTGACAGCAAATTTTTATTTTTCTAGCAAGAATCAAACAAATTTCTTTATAATTATTTGTAATTTTTATTGAGAAACACGAATTCGCCTTGATTTATATAGTTTTACTAAATATTTATTTATATATTTTTTAATATATTATGGATCTATTTATTTGGGTATTTTAACATTTAGGAATTAAAATAGATAAAAAATTAGTCGAAACCCCGGACGCGGATATATTTATAGGTTTCAAATACAAATATTTGTTTATTAAACTCAAAATTGTTTCCTTATTCATATATGTCCAATAAACGGCGACAAATTAACACATATTGAAAAGTCATTGCGAAATGTCAGTTGTTTGTAAACATAATAAAATGAATCAAAGTTGCACATACGTCTGCTATGATTAAACAAATATTCGAATATTTTTTCCACTAAAATGTGCGCTTGGTTAATAATTGACGTCGAGCAATAAATATATAAGAGAAATCAAATAGTTCAAATTTTATAAGCCAATTTTTCCGAGGTTAATCTTATTTTATAGTTTTAATATATTTATATACATAAATTTAATTTTTTTCTATATTTAATCCATATATACGTATCTTATAAACATATCGGCCTAGTTATTTTATAGTTCATTGTTATTGTTTGGCTTATACAGATTGCCAAAAGTATAATAGATTAACCTCGGAATCTCTACATGAGTCCTCTTATGTATATTTTGCTTTATGCTATTGACGATTAGAGGATCACGAGTGGTACATAGCGGAAAAATTTGAAACTCAACGAGCTATGCCAATTTGACATTTCGATAATAATCCAGGGCTGACATGTTGTAACTATCACTATTTTCGTTTCGATGCATTTTCGATAGAATAACGGAATTTTGGAAGTAAACATTTTATTTCTTTCATGTAAATTTTTAAATTTTCATCAAAGTAGCACGGTTTTTTCATCGAAGCGAAAATAGTGATAGTTACAACATGTCGGCCCAGCTATGCCAATTTGAAACTACTCGTGTTTTTTGTTATCACGAAATGTCATTGAATGTAATTTTTATTTTTTCCGCCAGCTGCGTTTTTCAACTTTTACAATCGTCAATTGAGACTTGTACCCCTGTGCTCTTGCGGAAAAATTTATTACTACGAAAAAGAGTTTAGTCAGGCTTTTCTATGAATTATCTATGAAAAGTGATCTCGGAAAGTTTAATATTATTTGTATATTGCATTAAAATATAAAAACTATAAATTTATCTACAATTAATATTAAAATTATCAATTTAAAAATGGAAAAAGTGTCTCGGGTGTATCTGAAGCAAGCTTCATTTTTTTCCACTGGTAGCGGTTTCTATACTTTTCCTAGTCTCAATTGAGACTAGGGAAAGTAATACGCCACCAGTGTAAAAAATTGAAGCTTAATTCAGCTACACCCACTACACTTTTTTCAATTTTAAATTGATAATTTTAATATTAACTGTAAATAAATCTATAGTTTTTATATTTTAATGCAATATACAAACAATATCAAGCTTTCCAAGACCACTTTTCATACATAATTAATAGAAAAGCCTGACTAAACTCTTTTTCGTAGTAATAAATTTTTCCGCGAGAGCACAGGGGCACAAGTCTCAATACTGTCCGACCAAAATGATAAAATAATTAACGTGATATTTTTTGTGACCCTAACTTCACTCCGTATAATTTTATGACAAACCCGAGTGTGTGACCAAATGGAAAAAAAATTATAAATTGATTTTTAGGTCATTGATGACGCTGTCATAACCAAAATTTTATATGTACTAATTCCTAAGTGTTTCAACAATAGTTTACGACTTCACGTTAGCAGAGATTTTCAGATAATAGAACGTGCTAAAAACTTTTCACAAGTCGTTTTTCGTTGGAATTTATACGAGGGCTGCCTTTTATATTTATGCGTTTGAACCAATTGTCGAAGCACTTTTTCCACTCTGATTGAGGTATCTCCAAAACATGCATTCTGAACGCAGCAACCGCTTCATCAGGCGTCGAAAAACGTTGACCTCTCAGTTTGTTTTTTACGTACGGGAATAAAAAGAAGTCATTTGGTGACAAGTAAGGACTATACGGCGGATGTCTCATCAAATCGATGTTTTGAGTGCTCAAAAATGCAGTTGTTTGAGCCGATGTGTGAGAGCTCGCATTGTCGTGGTGAAGAGTGCCCTCAAGATGGGTTGAGTACCACTCAGAATTGACTGTTCTGCGTTGTTCTAGTGGTACGGTTGCGACATGTCCATTTTTTCCGAAAAAACAGGCGATCATTTGCTTGCAAGTGCTTCGTGCGCGAACAACTTTTGTTGGATTCTGCTCATCTTGAAACACCCATACAGTCGACTGCTGTTTACTTTCGGGTTCATACGTGTAAATCTAAGATTCATCACCTGTCACTATGTCATAGACGTGTTTTGAAGCACCGCGATCGTATTTTTTGAGCTTTTCTTTCGACCAATCGACACGAGCCTTTTTTGAGCGATTGACAAATTGTGTGGGATCCAACGCGAACAAATTTTTTTGACATTCAAATGTTTATGCAATATTGAATGTATGCTGGTCCCACTAATGCCTAAGGTTGTCTCAATCTCACGATAGGTCCCATGATGATCTTGCAATATAGGTTCGCGCACAGCATCAATAGTTTCCGGAACAACAACTGATTCTGAATGACCTTCACGAAATTCGTCTTGGAGCAAACTACGACCTCGATTGAATTCACCATACCATCGATAAACACTAGTCCTTGATGGAGCTTCATCGCCAAAAATTGAATTAAGTTCATCCATGCACTGTTTTAATCCACGTCGAAAGTTGTAAAATATAATCGCACGAAAATGTTCACGATTTAATTCCATTTTTTCGCCGAGATGTTGAGTTAATGAGTACTGTAAACAACACAAATAGCGCTCGAATGTCAAAACGTTCTGAGTACGTATAATCTCAAAAATGTCAAACTTTACGATAGAGCTGTCAGTTGCCAGATTGCAACACTAGGGTTGTCCAATCCCGAAATATAAAAGGCAACCCTCGTAACTGTTTTAAACTACTCATAATAAAATAGAAGAGCAATTATTAGTAGTTAATTTAGCAAAGACAAAAAACATAAGTGCTTATAAGTACTTGCGGTGGTCGATTGGAAAGCAACTAATACAACAAACTCGGGCAGTACATCGTAGAGATTTGCAGATGATTGAATATGCTAAAAACCTTTCACAAGTCGTTTTCAGGTGGCATTTACATATATGAATAACGGCAATCAACTATAATAAGCATGTAACATAACATCCATGGATTAGCGTTCATCTTCTCGCCATATTCGTGAACACTTGAGTAATTATAACCTAGTAATTAGTTGAGCAAACTGCCCATGTAATATCATAATATGTAATTAGAAATAAAATGTACACAAATTTTAATTTAATTTAATTTAGACAGCCAGAATCAGAAATATTCTTGTTTTTTTGTGATAAATGAGTGCGTTTTATGGCAAAAGTTGATAAAAAAATATCGAGATTTTTTATCATTTGAAAAGCGATTAAACAACTAAATTAAAGCAAAACAAAAATTAGTTCTAGACGTCATTTATGTTTAGAAGCGTTCTGTCATTAGCTATCAACATGGCCGTCTCATGACTTTTCACAGTGTGCGTTTTGCTATGCAAGTGATCATGCATGCTACTTTAAAACTGTAGGATACGTTGTGCTTGTAATTATGTATTTTTACTTTTATAATTCTGTCTATTAAACCAATCAGAATGCGCACATTTTGTTTATTTCTTACAGAGTGTTGATTTATTATTATATATGCTAGTTTTCTCGTAAGTTCATATTTTAATAGCACACACATTTTTCAATCCACGACTCCCAGCTCTTTCGCAGTTCACTTGTCACGTCCCACCGCTTTAGTTCCGATTTACATAGAACCGTTTGCATATTGCATAACTCCATGCCAGCATATATACTGACATATCATTATATACCATATCATTATACAGTAGTACTGACGGCCAATAAGTTCCGGCATTCCAAATTCAGCCAATAAGTTTAGGTTAATCAAAGCGATAATCAAAGAAAACAGTCAACATTACCTTGACTTTTGATCGATTTTGGCGGGTTTTTTCAGTTTCGGCTTAGTTGGAAGCGGAAGGCGCCATTTGAAGGTTGTTGACCGGTTCGATTGAGTTTTTGAAGAAAATTCTGTTTCGGAAATAGTCGAACGGAAACGCGTTTCATACCCAAACAATCGTGTACAAAGGTACGAATTGATTCCTAAGACACAAAAAGTTCACCGGCTATCTCTCTGAAACCTAAACGACATTTTTCCGTCACCATTTCCTTCACTTTATTGGTGTTAACTTTGGTTGAGGCCGACCAGAGCAAATGTTCCACCACATCTCGACCGTTTTTGAATGCACCGTACCACTTATATGCAGGTGCTTTGTACGTTTTAGGCCGATTGTGGTATAATTATTATTAGCAATGTGTTATTTTACCTTTTCTGTTAGATTTCGTATGTAGATCAGTGAACCCATTACCAAATTATTTTTGATTTGCGGTTGTTGATTCCTACTTAAAGGCCAAGAATCTAAATCTTCTGTTTCTATTAAATTTAAATGGTATTAATTATTAATTAGATTTATGTTTTTGTACCAAAGGGGTTTAAAAAGTTTTGTGGGATAATTGTTATTTTGAAGTATTTCAAATACAATTTTTTTTGATTATCATCGATTTGGGGAGATATACTGTTCAAATTTATTCTATTAGGTTGTATACGCGAAACAATCGGTCAATCTCATTCTAGGTAAAAGAGCCATACACTTCGACAAAGTATCGAAATAGTGATGGTAGAACGTGTCACCGAGCGAATTTATTTTATCCGTAATCTTATTAGGTAAGTTTTTTTTGTAACCGAAAAAGATTGTAATGTTAAAACAAAATATTTAGAGCATATAAAAAAGTCAGTCAACTAAATAAAACAAAGGCTTATTTCGGCACACCAATTGGTCGGTGTTTATATGCAACATTTGTGCAGGATGCTCAACAAAGACAGTGCCAAAATGCAATTAATTCATTGCTTAAAGTTTTGCAAACCCACAACTAAAAACGGATATTTTTTATCAGTTCAAAAGCCGAAATATATTATAATATATTAAAACGAGAAGAGGAAAAACAAAATTGAACCCCTTGTTCAGGATCTCAAAAAGTGTGTTGCCACATATTACAATTAATCCAGCACTCGAATTATAGTTCCGTTCATTGAATAACGATATCTCAAGGTTTTTTTTGTAGCTAGTACGTTACTATCACGAAATAAAATTACTCTTCAAACAGTGTTTTTAGTTAAATTTAGAAACAGCCCAGAGAAAAAATTTTAACATGGAATATATTTTTTTTTTTAATCTGAACATTATCAACAAGAAAGTGAATTGGAATGACCTAACCACTTATTCAAACAAATCAAGATGGCATCAAATAAGTCAAAAGGTTCGAGAAATTAAAGACGAAAAATCTTAATATGTAAAACAAAACGGTAAGGTAGGTTATAATTTATTGGAGCTACAAGTTGAAAATTCTGTAAAAAAATGTATGACAAAATATTTCAGTAGATCCGCGAAATTAAAACTCGTCAGTTGTAAATGCTTAATACTTATCTCAACTTTTATTTTTTATTTTCTTACCATTTAAAAAAAAACGGAAAAAGATCATTTAGCCGAACAGTAAATTTTGACGAGACACAAGAGTAAAGAACATTAATTTGGAAAATAACCAAAATTTAATCGCAAAGTTTCCAAAAGCAACATGGTTATAATTGTATGTGGGCCTAATCTTAGAAAGGCTGGAACAAAACCATTATAAAATGCTTTTGGTCCTCCTAATTTTGCAGTACGATGGATTACATCCAGAAAATTTTTATATTCACCGGGTTTAGCGTTCATTGCTTTTGTTTTCAAAACATCTAATGGTTGTGTTAATGCGGTTGCAATGCCGCCGGCAGCTAAAGACGCTAGAAAATGTGTTTCTGTATCATCTTTAAAATGGCCAAAAGTAAGTAGTGAATTTTTTATTTTTTCATAGAATGCCACTTGACCAATTGTTAGGAGGGCCCCCCGGCCTAGAGAAGGTGCTACTCCAGAGAATAATTTTGAAACACCTTCTTCACGACTAATACGTAGCAAACCGTCAAACACATGTTTATAATTTCTTCTTTGTGCTACCGGCAGTCTCAAATCGCTTTCCATACGTACATTAATTACATCGGGTGGCACACCGACAAAACCACCAGCGACACCTGACATTCCTGCTAATAAAACCCGACCTCCGAATCCCGAATCTCTTGGTAGAAAGTCTTTTCCCATTTCATATAAAGCAAACCGAGCAGTAGAATATGTTAATTCATGTAAAATCGCAGCTGTTATTCCATTATACAGCCTCATAAAACCATCTTGCTTTATAATTTTTCTCGTTGTTTTGTAAATGGATAATTTGCCTGTTCCTTGGGTTTGTAGAAAAACTTTTATCAATTCTATGGGATGAGTAAAACAAGCAGATCCGGCGCTGGCTAAACCACCAAAATACCATCGCACAACTTTATCTTCTCTTGGCCTTTCGGACATTTTCTTGGAACTGAAATTTTGAAATTGTACTACATTAGTTTTTACTTAAAACTTTTACTACATCTACGATGAAAATGACTAGGTACTTTAATACTACAATTCCAGCAGCTAAAAATTAATGTCGACCAGTACCCGGAATAAACAACGCATGTTAGAATAGCAATCACAATTTTATTTACTATAAAACATAGCATACGAATTAGTAACCAAAATCGTAATTTCCCCAAAAGTAGGAAAGATATTACTGTGTCAATCTTAAAATAGCTGGAAAATACCATGTTATACATGACAGTGGCCAAGGTTGTACTGTATACCAATATAAACTCTTTAAACTTTTAAATCCCGTAGGTTTAGCATTCATTTTAAGACATCTAATGGTTGTGTTAATGTATACTACCAATAACTGAGGCGATTAGAAACGAAAGAAAATGTGTTTTGGTATTCTCTTTAAAATAACCTGAATCAAATATATCTAATAAAAGCAGCCCCAACCGATCCAGCTAGTTTTAAACCCCGACTCGTTTGGTAAATTAGGTAGGTTTTCCTACTTCATATAAAAAAAATCTTGCGGTTGAATAAATTATTTGGCGTGCCAGTGATGCTGATATTCCATTATACATATAACTTAAGTGGACCATCTTGTTTTATTATTTTTGCCGTTATTTGGACAATAGATAATTTATTGTCTTGCTGCGTTTGCAATACAACTTTCATTAAATCTAAGGGATGAGTGAGACAAACAGCTGCGGCACTGGCTACAGCACCAAAGTACCATCGCTGTATTTTATCTTCTAGCGGTTTGAAATACATGGTGCGTAGCTGAAATTTTAAAATAATTATTTTTTGGATTAGTGTTAAACTACACAAACAAGATAATTTACATACGCCAGAGGATAGTAATATAATAAACAGATACTAAATCAAGAATAAATTATTTTCATTTTTCATGTCTGATTTAAATTACATTTTCATCTCTAGTTCAACTTGTAACTAAACACAACTTTTTATTTCAAATACTTAAAGCTTATATGGTTGGGATCTTCGATTAATTATTATAATTTTTTCTATATGTATGTTTTGTAACGTTACTGTTTTACATGGAGAAGTACACAAATACATACGGGTTTATAAAATACTCAAAACAAAATAAAATAGTTTTTGATATATTTTATTATAGGTACAAATTTTCTTTATTGTCTGTCGAGTTAATGTTTTTACATTGTTCGAGAGCAACTCAGGGAATATTATGAATTTTTTTTCCATTTCGTAAAATACGAAATCGTAAATTCGATCCGCCGCGAATATTCCTATTATGACATTTTTTTTGTCGCAAAATTTTAGGCCATGAACTATGCTATTTTGTGTTGGTTTTAGAGTTAAATAATAAAAGTTTCAAATTAATTTTAATAAATTAAACTAGTCAAATATTATAAAATAATTGAGTAACTTACATTTTAAAAGCAATTAAAGTGTTCTATTTTAATAAAAAAATAATAAGTAAACATTATTGTTTTCGTAAATACGATATTCGTCACCTACAGAGCAGTCGAATTTTGACCTTTGATTTTCGTAAAATTCGATTTCGATTTTTTTTTTTAAGTTCATAATAGGACGGATTTACGATTTTCGAATTTTACGAAAGCAAAAAAATTTCATAATACGAATTTTCGCGGCGGAATGAATTTTACAAAATCGAAAATATTTCATAATAGGCCCAGTGTTGGATGAAAATTTTGTTCAAACATATTTCCTTCACTAAACGAAAAAATTATTATAAATTAATTTTTTATATTATAAAAAAATTAACAACAGCCAGTATTCCAATGTGCTTTCGGTTATTAATACAAAAGAACAAAACACATATATAGACATTTTTTTTCTATTTTCATTTGTTACAAATAACAGCCAGTATTGAAATACGCCATCGGTAAATATCTGAACATAATTATTTTTATATCCTTGCAACGTTCTCTGCTCGATAAATAAAAATAAAATATGTACTCATAACTAAAAAAGCACGAAGATAGATGGAGCTGAATGTCTAAATTGGATTTTTACGAAATATGGAAGAACAATGATTTTTGTTCTTATTTTCATGTCTGAGTGTTGTCTGTGGTCAGAGTAATTAGAAGTAATTTTTATTATTTAATTATTAATTATTATTTTGTAAAATTCTAACTGAGAATACGATCTAACCATAAAATCGAAAAATACTATCAGTAGAAATACGCGTATTTAAAATTCGCGAGCAAAATATGTACCAATTTTTATTTTTAGGTAGGATCATTTGAGTAATTTTATTACTAATATAAAACAAATAAAAATTATTAAAAAATTTATCTCGCTGTATTTACAGAATTAAAGAATACTTTCAGATTTCAGTCTATAAATCTTAAATCCTTAAGATTTCGAAAAGGAAACCCTAATAAAACGCCAGATCTCGTAACACTAATAACAGTTACCGTAGATACACAAAATAGATAATTGTAAATTCTAGATTATTACGATATTTTTCCGGTCTGAAATTACACGATTGTGGCCAAAACAAGATTATTACTTTTATAAAACACAACTATCACAATCGGTTATTGTAGAAACACGATAAATGTAAAATAGATGAAAAATCAGTAGATTTATTAGGAGGGCGAAGGGAATATAAATGTTATTTTTATAAAATAAAATTTTATTAAAACGTTAGATTATCGATTAAACTTTAAATTATGAAAAATTGTGTCAAGAATTATTTATACTTTATAGATTAAATTAAGTTATTGTAAGTGATTCGACATAAATATTTATTTAATTGACATGCAACCGCGATTGAAGAAAATCGCGAATTTCTGTCCACGACATAAACGGACCAAAAACTAATCGAACTACGCTAGGCAGCATCGGTACTAAATATCATGCAGAGCCCATACACGCAACGACGTCTTGTATATCTGAATCGTACAACTCAGTTGTACAATACACACTCGCTCTAACTGATTTCACGGATTTGAGACTATAACAGATGCCATTACCTGTTTTTTCGGAATCAGTTAAAACAAAATATTTAATAAAACCAAATTTCATTACATCGAAATCATTTCGCTACGATTATTTTAAAACATGTGGTCGTGTGAAAATTTCTTTAAGAGGATAAATAATTATGAACCTCTTGTTTATAATCTCAAAGAGTGTGTAAGCCACAATTTATTATTAACCCAGCACTCGAATTTTAGTTCCGCCCATTCCACACTTTAATTCTTTCATCGCCGTTCCTTCCTCGTTTCCTTCCTCTTCACCTACAAACTGTTGTTGGTTTGTAGGGGAAACGAGGGGATGGAAACGAGGAAAGAATCACTACGAAAGAGTCAAAGTGTGGAACGGCGGATTCATTAGTCAATCGACTAAAAGGTTTTATTGTAACTAGTACTTTACTATTACTAAATTGGGGTATTTTTGAAATGTAGCCAAATTTTATTTTTAATATAGCTACGAAAATGCAAAAATACCTCAGTAAACATCCCCATTTTAGTAACGGAGCATTTCATTAATTTTTACAATATATTCTTAATATATAAAGAGTTAGTGGCATTTTTTCATTTATAGGTCCTTTCCAAACACCGTCTTATTGGTTGGCAAATAAGTCAAGTGACGAGGCAACATTTTGAATAAATGTACCTAATACAAATGGTTTTTTTCGTTAAATTTAGAAACAATCCAAAGAAAAGTTTTTACCAGTAACATAAATTGTTTTCATGTTTTTATTTGTTATTACGTTACACCTGAGTGAATGAATTGGAATGAGCTAACAACGTATTCAAGATGGCATCAAATAAATCGAAAGGTCCGAGAAATGAAAGACGAAAAATCATAATATGTATACGACACAAAACGGTAAGACATTATAATTTATTGGAGCTATATAGCTGGAAATTCTGTAAAAAAAGTATTACAAAATATTACAGTAGATCCGCGTAATTAAAACTCGTCAGTTGTAAATGCTCAATACTCATCTCAACTTTTATTTTTTATTATGCATTCATTTAATTTTCTTACCAATTTGAAATAAACGAAAAAAGATAATTTAGCCGAACAGTAAATTTTGGAGAGACTCAAGAGTAAAGAACATTCCGCGTTTATTAACATTAATTTGGAAAATAACCAAAATTTAGTCGCAAAGTTTCCAAAAACAAAAAGGTAATAATTGTATGTGGGCCCAATCTTATAAAGGCTGGAACAAAACCTTTATAAAATGCTTTTGGTCCTCCTGATTTTGCAGTACGATGGATTACATCCAGAAAATTTTTATATTCACCGGGTTTAGCGTTCATTGCTCGTGTTTTCAAAACATCTAATGGTTGTGTTAATGTGGTGGCAATGCCACCGGCAGCTAAAGACGACAGAAAATGTGTTTTTGTATCATCCTTAAAACTGCCAGAAGCAAGTAGTAAAGATTTTATTTGTTCGTAAAATGCTACTTGACCAATTGTTATGAGGGCCCCTCGGCCTAGCGCAGGTGCTGATCCAGAAAATAATTTTGAAAAACCTTCTTCATGACTAACACGTAGCAAACCGTCAAATACATGTTTATAATTTCTTCTTTGTGTTCTCGGTAGTTTCATATCGTTTTCCATACGTACATTAATTAAATCGGGAGGCACACCGATTAAACCACCAGCAGCACCTGACAATCCTGCTAATAAAATCCGACCTCCGAATCCCGAGTCTGCTGGTAGAAACTTTTTTCCTATTTCATATAAACCAAACCGAGCAGTAGAATATGTCAATTCATGTAAAATTGAAGCTGATATTCCATTATACAGCCTAAAAAAACCATCTTGCTTTATAATGTTGCTCGTTATTTTGACAACGGATAATTTTCCTGTTCCTTGAGTTTGTAGAAAAACTTTAATCAATTCTAAGGGATGAGTAAAACAAACAGATCCGGCGCTGGCTAAACCACCAAAATACCATCGAGCAACTTTATCTTCTCTTGGCCTTTCGGACATTTTCTTGAAACTGAAATTTTGAAATTGTACTACATTAGTTTATACTTAAAACTTTTAATACAGCTACGATGAAAACGACTGATATGTAGATTGTATAAAAAAATAAGCCCCATTTCACATTGCTTTTATAGATAAATCGTACAAATTATAGTGAAAGATTTAATTACTTCAATACTACTACTACAGCAGCTAAAAATTATTGTTGACCAGTACCCGGAATAAACAACGCACGTTAGAATAGCAATCACAATTTTATTTACTATAAAAGATAGCATACGAATTAGTAACCAAAATTTGATCGTAATTTTTCCAAAAGTAAGAAAGATATTACTGTGTGGGGTCCCAATCTTAAAATAGCTGGAAAATACCCTTTATAAAATGACAGTGGCCCAGGTTGTACTGTATACCAAAATAAATTCTTTAAACTTTTAAATTCGCTAGGTTTAGCATTCATTGCACGCGTTTTTAAGACATCTAATGGTTGTGTTAGTGTAGTACCAATGACTGCGGCGATTAGAAACGAAAGAAAATGTGTTTTGGTATCTTCTTTAAAATGGCCTGAATCGAGTAGTAACGATTCAACTTCATCGTAAAATAATATTTGACAAATTGTCATAAAAAAACTGCGCCCGGTTGCAATTGATGCCCCAGAAAACAATCTTCCAAAACCTTCTTCACGATTAACACGCACCCAACCTTTAATCACGTTTTTATAATTTCTTCTTTGGTCTAAAGGCAATTTTATATCGTTTAGCATTCGCACTTTTATTAAATCAGCAGGCACACCAACAAACCCACAAGCAGCCCCAACCGATCCAGCTAATGCAATTCTAGTTTTAAACCCAGACTCTTTTGGTAAATTATGTTTTCCTACTTCATATAATGAAAATCTTGCGGTTGAATAAATTAATTGGCGTGCCAGTGATGCTGATATTCCATTATATAACTTAAGTGGACCATCTTGTTTTATTATTTTTGCCGTCATTTGGACAATAGATAATTTATTGTCTTGCTGCGTTTGCAATACAACTTTCATTAAATCTAAGGGATGAGTGAGACAAACAGCTGCGGCACTAGCTACAGTACCAAAGTACCATCGCTGTATTTTATCTTCTAGCGGTTTGAAATACATGGTGCATAGCTGAAATTTTAAAATTATTATGTTTTGCATTAGTGTTAGACGGCACAACTGAGAGTCAATAAAATGTATACACAATTTATTCAACTACAAGTAGATTATCGCAGTCAGCAAATTTAAAAAATAAGTTAAAGAAACAAATTTAAGGGGAGATTCATTTGAGAGGCAAATTGAGTATAATAGCGATTTTCAGAAACAGTGCTTCGGAAAAATTTGCTGACAAATGAATCTAACGGTCAATTTTTAATTAACAAATGAATCTAACGGTCAATTATTTTTATACGAAGTCAGCGTGATTAGAAGTAATTGTTAATAATACATACAATATTCTCGAGCAAAATACAAATTTTTATTTTATATGGGCAGGATAAATTGAGTAATTTTATTACTAACATAAAACCAATTAAAATTACTGAAACGTTGCTCTCGCTGTATTTCCGAAATTAAAGAATAAGAAACTATTAGTCCTCACGTAATTCAGTCTATAAATCTTGAATCAATAAAATTTCGAAACACAAACCCCAATGAAACACCAGACACTAATACCGTAGAGATTTATTTTTCTGGTTTGGTATTACACAATTGCCGCCAAAACAAGATTATTATGTTTATAAAACACAACTATCACTGTGAGGGGTGGGGCGAGACTATAAATGTTTTTTTTATAATATGAAATTTTATTAAAACGTTAGATTACAGTTGTGCATGAATTATTTATACAATATAGGTTAAATTAAGTTATTTTAATTAATTCGTCATATATTTATTTATTTGACATGCAATCGAGGTTGAAGATGTGAATTTTTTTTGTCTGTCCACTGCACACACGGAACAACACTAAACGAAGTACGCTAAGCAGTACCGGTGCTAAATATCATGCGGCTAATACACGCAACGTTTTGTTGTATACTGAATCGTACAACTCAGTTGTACAATACACACACACGCTTAACAAAACAAATTTTAATTATAACCAAACGAAAATTGCTAGCCATTCTCTATGCAATTTAAGTCTGTGAGTCTGTCAAGTAGTGACATATACGGTACAACTAGTTTCTAGATTATTAATATGAACTTCGCCAAGGGCCAAAGGCAATAAGTGCAAATAGTTAACTAACTGCGTCAAATGACTATAAAAAGTGATCCACACACAGTACAATTTTGTTGCGACTCAACTTACAAATGACGTAGTGTGTATGGGAAGCATTATGAAATATAAATTGTTAGCGACACATTATAGAAATATAGCAAACGATATATAGAAATATATATATAGAAATATATATATAGAAATATAGCAAAGGTGTTTACATTTTAAAAATTAGGAATCAAACCAAAACGGTAGAATTTTGTTTAATTTAATAAAATAAGTTTTAGATGAGCATCTCATACGACCTTAAAATCCAAAATTAACACATGAAAATCTTGTCATTGCTGAATGCTTGAATTATCGCCAAAAATGTAAAACTATTTGAGAAAATAAATTTGCTGGTTATGAATTTGGAAATAGGCTCAATAAATATGGCTGAGTGGATATATTAGAACCTTGCTTCTAATGATTCATTATTCTTTAAATAGTATGCAAACATTCAAAATCAATTCCCTTTCGTTCTGGGAGGTTATAAAACTTTTACATCCTCACTATTAAAACCAACTAACAGAGCTCTCACAATAGAAAAATGTTTTGCTTTTACTTATGCCTTAAACTTTTACATTTCCTTAATTTATTCTAGACCCAACCAAAACACTTTATTTTGTCAACAAATCTTCCGATACATGTACAAAATTTTGTCGTATCGATATTTTTGACATTTCAATAAAGCATTTTTTTAACCTTTTTTTTATATAATTTATTTATTATAACTGATTTACAAATTATGTAGTAATTTATCTTTCAATTTTATGTTCTTGTTTGGAGGGTTGTAGCTCTTTGGCTAGCCTCCTTTACAATTTTAATATATTTTTAGACAATCCTGATAGCATCAGTAGATCAAGTGGTTTCTTCCTTCGAATCTCCATCTTCGGATCTCTATGGATGTTGTCATTTGTTATGTATACTACGGTGCTATTCCGCATAGGATTTTACTTTGGAATGACTGGATTGTATTGACATTGGTTTGGTACAGCCCCGAAGCTGAATACCGTAAGTCCACACAGGTTTTAGGATTTTCCGGTATAGTAGCAATTTATTATGTAGAGGTAGCTCAGAATTTCTTCCTAAGAACCAATTCAGCTTTCTGTATTTGATGTTTAACTCTTGTTTTTTCTTTATCCAAGCTCTTTCTATTTTAGTTTCACGTCTAGAGTCATGCCTAGATATTTTGCCGTGTTTGTATAGAGAATTTACTGAAAGTTCAAGAACCTTACCACCGAATCCGCCGCCGTTCATTGCTGGTTCGCTTTTACAATTTTGTACCACAAAAATCGCAAAGCGAAAATTTGATCGCTTCAGGCGTAAATTTAAACGATTTGGTTACTAGTAGAAACGAACGACCTCATTTTCGATGACAAGCAATGTTTTCAATGGGGAGTATTTTATGGCGAACAAAAGAGCGAAATATTTTTTATGATGTAAAGATGCAAGTATTTATTCCTCAAGATATTTCCTACAACAAATATTTAAACGCTTATTTTGACACTCGACATAACTATCTGAAACTAATATAATTATGTATGTATTTGCTCTAAAAATGTAAAATATATGTAATGTTATTTTAGTAACGTTGTTTCTGGAAGATTAAGAGAAGAATTAGCTTTAATTTTTCTTCGCTGGAGTTTTCCAAAAATAATGAGCAATTGAATCCATGAAGTGAATAAAATCTTTATATTGATATAATTTAACCACAAACACTACATACTTGACATATAAATTACAAGTTCAGTGCAAGGTAGCGTTGTGTTTTTCGTTGTATGATTTCACTAGACAAAGCGAAAATAAAAAGCGAAAACCAACGAACAATCGCGGAGTCGGTGGTCTGGTAAGGCTCCAGTTCTACTGGTATACAGTTGATCTTTTTGTTGGTAAAATAAACTTGAACAGATTTTGTTTCATTAAGTTTTATTCGCCCTCTCTTCGTCCAGCTACTGAAAATATTAATAACTCTTTGCAATCTGCTTGAGGATTCTTTTATGCTATTAGCAACTGCTAAGATGACCGTAAACGCTGCTATGTTAGTATCCTCTATCGTTGGCAGGTCCAAGGTAAATTTGAATATATAAATTTGGTCCCAGAACGTTACGGTGTGGCACTCCTGTTGATATTTTCGTTATTTCCGAGTATTCGCCATCCAATTAAACACGAAAGAGTCAGTCAAATATGTAAGATTTTAGAATTTCATAAAACTGCTTTGGTAAGTCTCTTTTTAATTTATATTCCAAGTGTTTATGCCATACTCTGTCAAAGGCCTGAGCTACATCCAAGAAGACGCTTGAACATACGTTCTTACTTTCAAGTATGTACATCTTTAATTATGGTTGTAATTCGGTGTACTTGTTCTATTATTGAATGGTTTTCTCTGACGCCAAATTGTTGTGGAGGAATAAGATTTCCTTCTTCTATTGGTTTGAGTCTCTTTAGGAGTAGTTTCTTGAATATTTTTGAAATCATTGGGAGTAAGGAAATCGGCCTATATGAATTTTTGCCATTTATTGGTTTATTCTAAACCAAATATTATGATTACCTACTTCTGCGGCTTTCCATTGATTGGGAACCCGTTTAAGTCTGAATACTGATTTAATTTTATTTGGAGTAGTTTACGTAGAACTTTTTCAGAAAGAGCTTTTTCTATTTGTCCCGTAATTAAGTTACGAGATTTCTTCGCATTTAGGTTAAGATTGATTTCCTCCTTTAATTCTTGTAATGTGACAGGAGATATATTGCAGTTATCCATTCTATTTACTGGTGGTATGTTTACCTCCGCATAACCTAAAATGTGTTTTTATTTTTGTTCTTTTAGAGATTTGAACAATATTGATTTGAATTATCATAACATACATTTTAGTGAAAGTGAATAATGTCTATCTTTTATATTAAGGTTATGTATTTATGTTATACAAAATTGAGCAATGTTCAATTTTTAATTTTTGTCGTACGATAAAAAAATATGGCCGATCTTCCAACCAATCAGAGCGATTATTACTTATGCCTGTCAGACAAAATTTGTACATGAATCATCGTCTTTACTTTGACAATTTTTCAACAACAACGCCATATACATTTCATTAAAACTAGAATAGTTTTATTCCAAGTTTTTATAAGAATAGGAATAAAATTATTCTGCGCAAAGTTGTCCTATTGACCTGAAAACAACTTTTAAAAAATTATAATTTTAATGGGATGGCATTTTGACAAGAAGAGTCAATTTTAAATTTTTTAACAATGTAAATATTCCAAGTTTTTTATTTTAATTCCACAAGAAAACAAACGAAATAAATTAAATAATACAAAAAAGGAATTTAAACGATCCAAAACTCAAAAAATAAGAAATAAATATTTTTAATGTGGAATTTTATTTACCAAAATCCGGCAAAAAAAATTGATGTACATCAAAAATTTTGAAGAATTTATTAATCGTCCGTGAATTTAATTTATTTAAGAATTTTTTCGGCTTTTCGGACAAAATATTATTTTAATGGACACCCATACAATGTTTACGACTATTTTAGTCGCAGAAAAACAAAGAGGCCATTTATTAACAATATTTCTACCACAAAAGTAGAAAAAATGCACTCCCCTCCCCAAACCTTTAACCCCAGGGCGTACTTGTGTATACAAAGAACACAAACCCTTGCAAAAATGAGAACTCCCTTAGGTAGCTTCTTGGCAGCTTGGTTTCGTACTGATAAAGCTGCCAAGAAGCTACCTAAGGGAGTTCTCATTTTTGCAAGGGTTTGTGTTCTTTGTATACACAAGTACGCCCTGGGGTTAAAGGTTTGGGGGAGGGGAGTGCATTTTTTCTACTTTTTTGGTAGAAATATTGTTAATAAATGGCCTCTTTGTTTTTCTGCGACTAAAATAGTCGTAAACATTGTATGGGTGTCCATTAAAATAATATTTTGTCCGAAAAGCCGAAAAAATTCTTAAATAAATTAAATTCACGGACGATTAATAAATTCTTCTTAATTAAATGTGTTGGCTTGTTACACACACATAGTGAGAATTTCCTGTGGTTTCTGATTTAGTGATATATAATTCGCTAAATCGATATGTTCTTGTTTTGTATTATCGGTACAAAGCAAGAGTGGAATTTTTGCAGTTTGGTCGTTGCAACCTGATGAGTAGACCAACTTTTTATCAGTACGAAACCAAGCTGCCAAGAAGCTACCTAAGGGAGTTCTCTTTTTTGCAAGGGTTTGTGTTCTTTGTATACACAAGTACGCCCTGGGGTTAAAGGTTTGGGGGAGGGGAGTGCATTTTTTCTATTTTTGTGGTAGAAATATTGTTAATAAATGGCCTCTTTGTTTTTCTGCGACTAAAATAGTCGTAAACATTGTATGGGTGTCCATTAAAATAATATTTTGTCCGAAAAGCCGAAAAAATTCTTAAATCAAAAATTTTGTTCTATTTGCCAGAAAAAATCAATTTTTTTTGATGTACATCAATTTTAAAAAATGTAAATTTTTTCGTGAATTTTTTTTTTGATGGAGGAATACCAATACAAAATGAAACGTCAATTTTTGTAGAAACGTCAATTGGTGTGTTAAATCCCTAATAAATTAAAGCATGCGTTTTAAACTTAATTAAAATATATTTTAATCATTCATTAATAAATATGTGACGATTATTCGTTTGGAAATATAAACATAAAATTTCATATAGTGGAGTGCACAATTGATGTCGTTTTTATGTGACATTTCTAAACTTCAAAATCCTATTTAATATTTCCAATACATAAATAAAACCACATCAATATTGATTTTTTGTTCTATTTGAACCACAAATTTCACATTGATTTGGAAAAGTAAATAGAATTCCACATAAGTAAATACGTCGAAAACGTATCTTATTTTTTTCATAATTTGTTATGGCATAAAAGTAAATCGCTTACTTTGTTTGCTTTTATTAAAGGTTTTCTGATCAAAGGAATCAAATCTCTTTGAACACAAATTTCACTCCTATTCGAATAGGAATAATATTTCGCAAAGTAAGACCACGTTTATCTCGCAACAAATTTTGACACAGAGGTACCAACTCAAGAAAACTAACATCTCAAAATGTAGACTGCAATGGTTTAATGGCTTGTTTAAACCCTAACGATTTCTTTAGCAACATAGAGAAATAAAAAACATAACAATAGTCAATTACGTCGTTATCTATCACGGTCACTTCATATCTGATGCTGGAAATAGACGTGCAGAAAAACACTTGCGAATACGCAGGCGGAAACAAGTCAAAATACATGCGCGGATTATATGATTTTTTTTTTCATGTAAACACACATTTTTATAATTAAGGTGCTTTTTATTATAAATTCATTTCATGTTGATAATTTTAAATTTTCTGTGTGTTGTCAACACTGCTGCCGCGCGATTTGCGTTTTTTAGAATTACAGACGACTTGCGGAAAACGCATTCTATGCGGCACATGCGTATTTCATTTCATTTAAAGTAGAATAGTAATATATTCTAATTTATACGCAAGCGTCTTTCCGCACGTCTTTTTCCAGCATAAGTGCGTCAAATTTTTCCGGAAAAATTTGGCGACGATTAACATAAAGTCGCCTTGACTTTATGGTAAACGTCGACAAATTTTTGAATGTAAATACGACTACACAGTCGAATTATAACAAAAAAGCAATTTAAAATTCACATAAGAAAAACTTGTTTAGCGGAAGTGCGAGATAGTGTCGAGAAAGTATATGAGACAGTAAGGAAGAGAGTATATGATATAGCAAGGAAGTGAAATAAGTGATTATTTCTCAAGTGAAAAAATTACCGTTGATTACCTCGGTTACTACCGAGTAACATGATATTTTTTCTCCAAATTCTTTTTTATTAAAATATAATTTTTTTGACAAACTGTTTTTAGTTTTTACACCTCCGAGAAGTTTGTATGTATATTGCTATTGAGTTTTCATTGAAAATTCGTGTCGTATATAACAAATTTTATCTCAATAACATGAAATTACATATTTATATTTGCAATTGTTTTAGAGGGAAATACCCGATTTCCGTTAATTTTGTTACTTCATTTGTTTTGATCTTCATAATAGAGAGGATTCACGATATCGTATTTTTTTGTGAAATTTAAATTCACAACAGACAGTACAAACGTCGATAGCGAGAAAACAAAAATATTTACTTTGTTTTCTTTTATCGACTGGACTTTTACCCTCAAATTGTTAATCAGGGCTGGGATGTTCTAACATTACCATTTTCGATATTTTATCGAACTTTACGCCTTTTCCTGCAATTATTAATTTGGCTTCTATTTCGTTTATCAATTATTTCTTCCGTATTGCCATCACAATCTACTGGAATATATTTGAACAATTACGCCTATTCACTAATTTCGTTTTAGTATAGAAAATAAATCTTTTTATAATAGAAATGGAGAAGAAACATCACAAATTTTTAATCTAGCAGGCTGGTCACAAATTTTTAATCTAGCAGGCAAGACAAATTTTATTCTAAAGAAACGAGACAAACTTCGATAAGTTATCGCAAAGGGTGATGTTATAACACCCCAGCCCAATTTCATTTAACGTCGCATTCAAACGTCAAAACATAAATTAAAAGTCATCGCACCATTTGTAAAATTCAATTTTGAATTTAGACTGCGTTCCAATTCAAGACTTATTTCAAATACATAGGTGTACAAGTATGAAATGCGGATTTTTTTTTACTAAAAAAAAACATGTTAAATCCGGAAAAATGATAAAAAGTGCTTTATTCAAAGTATGCTCCATCGCTTGTTATACATTTTTTCCATCTTTCGGGCAATTTGTGAATACCACGCCAGTAAAATGTTTCCCCTTTTGCTGCAAACCATTGACCAAGCAATTTTTTCACATCTTCGTACGAACTAAAGCAAGTGCTCACTCAGCCAGTGCGTGACCCATCGATTCAAACAGTAACCGGAAGGAGCCAAGTATGGTGAGTAAGCCACATGGGGTAAAAATCCCAGCTGAGTGATTCCAACGTGTCGCAAACCGGTTTTGCCGTAAGTCATGGAGCACTGAACAAACATATGAACAAAAATGACTTTTTGTTGCCTCTTTCGGTATTCCGGTATTTTCTCAAGCAAGGTTCAAATAGATCAATGTCAATTGTTGTTGGTAACATTTAGTATTGCCCGTTTCTGTAGGTTATAACAGCTCATAATAGACCGCACGTCCCTCTGGTCCCATCAAATACAGAGCATCGTCTTTCTGCCAAAGCGATTCGGTCTTGCGGTCGATGTGAATGGTGCGCCTGGGTTCACCCATGGTTTTTACGCTTGGGATTTTCAAAATAAATCAACTTTTCATCCCCTTTAACCATACGATACAAAAACGATTTCCTTCTTCACCGAGCGAGCAATGTGTCACATGTTTTTGCGCTTCTCAATTTGCCTGTCCTTCTCATGTGGTATCCATCTATCGGTCTTCTGAATCTTTCCCATACCTCGTAGCCGATTAGAAACAGCATTTGCAATTCTTTATTCAATATTTTTTTTTTTGATATTACTGATTCTCGCACTACTACAAAGGTAAAATACTTCAAATACTTCTGTCGTATTTGAATTTTATGTTAATTTTTGTTTCGAGTGGAAAAAAAATTTTTTTCAACCAAAAGGGCATTGTACGCAGCAAAAAATAAAACTTTTTTTACTACATATATGAATAAATAAAAATATACAGCATACTTTATAATATAAAACAAATAAAATTTCATGTTTGTGGAACCTAAATAATAAGTTCGAAAACTTGACAATAAAGGAGAACACCAAGAGCAGCGCAACATATTCCAAGCAATCAACACTAACGGCTGCTTCTGGGCGTGCACACTGCACACCAAGCAGCGCAGCAGATTGTTTTGTTTTAGTAGTAAAATTGAATTGTGCAAATTTTATCACGGTTATGAGTAGCAGCAAAGAGCAGCAAATTGAAGCTGCTGGGTGTGGAACCTATTGATGCCGCGACAGATGCAACTTCATTCAATACAATTTCTTTAAATTTAAATTTTTCAATTATAATTACAAAATACTTAATGTCCTTTAATGGAAATACCTATATTTATACGCAAACTATGATTTTGTATCATTACATAAGCGAATAAGCCGAAATTTAAATTTGCTGCCCGCTGCTGCTGCTTCGTGTGTTTCATCCTTAAAGGACAAGACACACCAAGCGCGACGCGTCAAATTCCAAAAGTTCCATACAACTCGACGCGCATATCCGTTTACACCAAGGGCGGCGCGGCAACTTTTTTGTTTTAGATAATTTTGAGAATTTTAGACTTTTGTTTTAATAATCATTCATTTTGGTAAATAATATTAGTGCTTACTTCAATGACGAATGAGAAATGTATGAACCACAATCGAAGATCATTATTTTTAGGTTATGTTCTGCGGTGATGGACGAACTTTTTTGGCCGCTTGGTGTGGGGCATAATTTCGCGGCGGCGGATGCAACTTCATTCAATACAATTTCTTAAAATTACAATTTTTCTTTTGAAAACCCAAAATTTGCAATGTTTTTTTATAAATAATTGGTATATAATTGTTTATACTATCGTTTCTATACAATACATAAATAAATTAATGCGTATTTAAATTCGCCGCTCGCCGCCGACGCTTGGTGTGTCTAATCCTTAAGTCTCCTGTCGAGGTGACAAATTGTAGATTTTAAAGATTAGTCTTAACAGATGTATTAAAATTGTGTGGATAATTTGTAATTTTGTGTGTATTTACAAAAAATATCTCGTGAACTAAAATGTTGTGTTTTTTATTTGTGAACTTATATAATTTCTTAAATTTTTATTTAAAAATTGTTGATATTGAGTGATAAATAAATTAATAAAATTAATTTATGGGACACTATAATGAAAAGTTTAATACTTTGCTTTATAAGTTTTTATTATACCATCGCTAACTAGCTGAAATGATAAACCTGTCATTGATAATAAACAATTTTTGATTAATAAACACATTTTATTAAAGACTGGATTTTTATTTAATAAAATTTTGAATATGTTAATTAAAAATTTGACCAAAAAGTTTAAAAAATCGCTCGATCAATTTCGACTTGTTAAGTCATCATCAGGAGTATCTACTGATTTGTAAAAACAAAAATTACTTGTTGAAAAAAGGCAAAAAAGAAACAAAAGAGACAATAAAAATTAAAATATTAATCGTCCCAACCATCTGTTAGGTTTAGGTTTCAGTGGTTGCTATCGCACACTTAGGCCAATTTTGGCCCATTGGGATACCACTCAATTGCGCCACATCATTAACCCATTCACCTACTCACACAACTACAGTATACCACCATTGCAAGATCAATGTCAACCTGTACATTGACGTGGACGGTAGGTCGGAGCTGAATTCTGCACTGCATCAGAGGGTCTTAGTTGTATTTATTAACATCACCGATCGTAATCGATGGTGAAAATTCGATTTGCATCTAGCCTATGATGGGATTCGAACTCAATACTCAGTCCAAGTGCCGAAGATTTAACCACTGCACTACTTGTCCGGTTCACCGGACTGCTGTTTATACGAAAAAAATACTAATAAAAAAGGAAGGGGGATGGCAGGTAAGCGATTAGTCATCGGCTGAGTAACAAAATTTATTGAAGTACATTTATTTACCCGTCGTATTAGTCATATTATTACGAGCGTGAGAATAGAACAGGGCGGGATTCATAATTAGTCAAAAACTGAAAATTGGGAAAAACCTAAATGGGTAAACTATCGAAAAAAAATGTAATTTAGCTGTCAAAACATAAACCAGTTTTAACTCGGTACATGGAAACATGGTATTGGATGATTTTTTGAAAATAAATTTCCCTTGGCGAACTCCTAGGCAATTACAAATTAATCATCTTACCGTTGACTAAATTATTTTTCTAATGTTACGGTACACTTTCGAACAGTTTCGGTCGAGCATTCATAACCATTCGTTTGTCACTTTAGCTACCTTAATGGTACATATATAAACACTCGACAATAGAAATTATTTATTAAGAGCCAACCAGTCAAAATAAAAACATAAAAATTTTAACGATACCAATTGTCTTTCTTTTTTTGACATTCCAGTTATGCACAACTTATAATTCTTAAGTACCTAATAACAAAATTAGCGCGATGTTAATTTACAACTTTTATGAACCAAACATGTTTAATTTTTTATGTATTTTGATTAATTTTTTATAACAAACATTTAATAATAGAAAAGCCACGACTAATATTTAATTCTCTCTTCTTTTTTTTCATAATTTTTTGCTGAGGTCTAACCACGTTGAGAACGCCTCAAAAAGAATTTAATCAAATTGAAGCTCCTAAATTGGTGTTCATTCGTTGAGTCTTCAATCGAGTAAGTTTGTTAAACAACTTGCACCATTCAATTAATTTTTAGGTTAGTTTTCATAAATTAATGCCACGTTTACACCAGTAGTATAAAAGTATGTATCAAAAAAGTATGACGATGTAAACTCAAAGTAAAATACTTTATTACTTTATCACATACTTTTTTGCTATTAAAGTATTGTACGTATCTAAAAAGTATTGGTATAATGTTATGCGTCGTGAACTTTTAATACAATATTTTTTAGATACGAAATATCATTTTAGTCAATTTTCAGATTTTTTTTTTGTTTATTGTGATAAGTTTTAACTGTTTTTGTGAATTATTAGTGACATATATAACTAATAAACTATTCTAATGTGTTCACAACACTATGGTGTAAACTGAAGGAGAAAAATACTTTGTTAGTAAAATACTATTATACTATTAAAGTAGCTGTGGTGTAAACGTGGTATAAATAATTTGATCATATATAGGGGGTCGGCACTCGAAGCGTTACCAACGTCACGCTGCTGTAACAACCAAACGGCTAATGAATGCGCAGTCATTTTTTAACACGCGTCAGTCTGTTATATTGTTTACAAACCTACGGAAGCATATTGTTTTACGTCGCAGTTAAAAAAGTTATCGAAATGGAAAACAAACGCAACAGTGTTATTGCTTTGTATTTGGCTGGAAAATTGTAACCAGCCATTGTTAATGAACTGCGACATTTACATGTGAACAAAATGATTGTGTATTGGACCATTACACGTTGCAATGATACTGGTAGCATCAAAAACGCTATGGAGGTGAACATCCAAAAACAAGAACATCGCCAGAAATCGTTCGAAAGATGAAGACTATAATTCAACGTAATCCAAGACAAAGCGCAGTTCAATTGGCGAAAAATCTCAATGTGTTTGTTTGTAGCATGGAGCGCATATTGAAAAATGAACTACGACTGAAGTCCTACAAAATACAAAACGTGCAAGATTTAACACCTACGCAAAAGGCAGTTCGCATAGCGAGGAGCAAAGGTTTTAAAACACTTGCACATGGGTGGCGAGCTTGAGAATTTGGTCGTTTCTGAGAAAAAAAATTTACGGTTTAGCAATATGTAAACAAACAAAACTATCGTGTTTGGTTAGAGTGCAAATCAAAAGACAATTTAGACCAGCCAATTGCTCTGCGAAAGCAAGCGCCTGCATCAATGATGGTTTGGGCCGCGGTAACTGCCACGGTAAATCAACAAATCTAGCGTGAAAAGATTTTACCTTGGGTACGTAAACAATTCAGCAGAAACCATTGGACGTTGCAACAAGACTTGGCACCATCCCATAAAGCCCGTGAAACCCAGTTTTTGACAAGAAAAACTTCCCAGCTTCATTTGTTCTCAACAATGACCACCTCTTAAAGATTGCTCTTCGCCGAGAATGGGACAAAATACCATCAGACCACATCCGTGCAGCGTGTGAAGCCTTCTCGGACAGACTCGATGCTATTATCCCCGTTACAGGGGCTACATTGAACAATAACATATTTTTTGTTAAATTTGAAATGTTTTTACGATATACTGAAGTTTTGAAATAAAAATTAATAAATTTACGGCATTTTTAATTGGTAACACTTAAGTGCCGACCCCTGTATAAGTGAAAGATGCATAGGTATAGAATTATTCAAATATGTAACTTTATACATATATTAATTTAGTAATTAATTGTACAATTAAAATAATATCCACCTTTTTATTTAATAAAAATCAGATTTTCGGTACAATTTTTTATGTTTTTCTTATTTTTGGGCGAGAAATTGCGCACACTTTTTTTTAAGTGACAGCTAAAACTTAGCGAAGTTTTGAGGGTTTCTTATGGCGTTTTCTTTTTACAAAAAAGTGGCATAAAATTTTGATGTACATCAAAATTTTTTGATGTAAATCACATTTTCGCGTTCTTTTAGGGGGAAAAATAGCAAAAAAATTTGATGTACATCAAAAAATGGAAATGTAGATTTTTCCTTCCATTTTAACTACCACATACACACATTTATATACATATAATATGTCAATCGGAAATAATGTCAAATACGTCAAACGCGTCATTTGAAGTTTTTTCAAAATGGTTTGTTATTGTTTTTGGCATGGACGCACACTACGCTTAAAACACATCAAATTTTTTCGTATTCTTTTTAACTATCGGAAATTTGATTTACATCAAAAAAGTAAAAGAATTCGCTATTAAGTAAAAATTACCTAAGTTTTGTTGGGTAATAAGACTGACACGCCATTTATCGCATTCTTGATTTTTTTTTATTAAGTTGTTATTCTTGACTATGGTTCCCACTTTAGGCTTCGGGAAAAGCATAAAACTACAACTTGTCCTGCGACCTTCACAAATATGAAATAAACAATAACTAACTAAAGATGTTTGGTAATTTTTTTTCTATCCCTTTTTCAACCAAAAAAAATAAAAAAGTGGCTTAATTAAAGTCCAAACCACACAAATGTGTGAGTAAAAAATCATAGTATGTAATAGCGAATTTGATAAAAAATTTCGCTTGATTTGAAATACAACCAACACAATTTTATGTATAGTTATAGTGTTTTTTTCGGACGAAATAAGTTTGAAAAGAATGCGCAAATGTGTAAGTTGGTTCAAAACACATACAAAAATAAATTTTTGACATGGTACTTTTGCCGTACTCGCACAATTTTGTTAGTAAATCACAAAAGGGCTATAGTAATTTTTTTTTAAATAACTAATAAATGCGTTGTTGCAGAAATAAACAAAAAATGAAAAAAGTGTACCAACACAATCTTCGAGTTATTTTTATATAGGTACCTGTCAATGAGAGCAGCAGGACTTATATTTAAGTAGATTGTGACTATCACCACGATTCTGAAGCACAGTCACATGGTCTTAGGTAAGATTTTTTGTCTTTGAGTTTACTCTTAATTATGAGGCTTTTCGTATTCCGCGCGTAGTCTGTGACCAAAAAGACCACCAAATTTGTATGTCTTACGCAAGAATTTTTTAAGACCATTTTCCGTTGAAAGCCGATAAGCCATAGGAGCGACCAATTGTTTCAATAAAATTGTTTTACAGAGGGAATACAAGTTGCGAGTTGTTATTGCGCCACTTTACTATCGAAAGTGTGTACAATCCCATTTAGTTATTGTAGTTGTAGGGGAAAATAAATGTTGCAAACAAATCATGTACATATTTGGCTAAACAAAAACCATTTTCAGTAGAAAAATTTTGAAAACTGAAAATTTTCAGTTGACTTGAAAAAAATTATTTCGAAGTGGGTATTTTGATGTCACATGTTGCAAATAGGAAATTAAAGAAAGCGCAAGCGTCTCATAAATTTAAAAGAATCAGAGTCAAGATCATCGGGTGATAAGCAAGCCTCAACAACGAATGAAGTTCAAATTATTACATCATATCATATTGTCATTTCGATTAAGTATAATATCAAGGTCGTTACGTTTCTCTCGGCTGGAGTAATAAAAATAAATTGGTATCATTTGTGTAGTAACTAGCACAAGTATATTATAGAAAATATGGTCACATTTTCAAACACGTTTTTAATTGAAAATTAATCAAATCGAAGGAGTTACATAGTAGGTAGATAATTCGTAGTAGCTTTTCATTCGCTTTTTACTTAATATTTTATACGCAAAAGTACGTAAAAATTTGAGTAACTGATACAGGATAATCATAAATAGAACAATTTAACATATCACTATTAAACCGTTCAGAATATTCGGAACGAATAAACGAAACAATTATTCACAAAAACTGTAGTGCACTCTCAGTGTATTGAAAAAAATCAATCAATTTTAAGATAACTATAATTTAATAATCACATCACAGAATCATGAGCTGACTAGGGTAGATCTAGATGTCAGAATTGACATTTTAATGAAATTATCACAAATCCCACAGAAATTGTTCACATATTTTTAATAACAGTAATTTACCAATTTAAAATTATATTAACAATCTTTTAAATTTTTAACACAATTTTTATTTTGTTTTAGATAACTTAATTTAGAGAAGATGGGCAATCGACTAATTTAAAAGCACAAAATTGGCTTTTCATATGTAGCAAAACGGAAATATGTACTTACGAACAAAATAAATATAGCTAATATGCTAATTTTTTAATTACACATAGCTAAATATAACTTAATTTATTATGATAAAACACGTTAAACTTACATAGGAAATTATTTTATTCTAATATAAAATTTTATTTACATTCTAACGAAAAATTTTGCGGTTCGGATGGTTTGGTTTTATTAGCACTAATAATTTTCCTGTGATGTCATAATTTTAAACTCGCTTTTCGATGTTTACTTTGATTGAATGAGATTTTTGGAATCGGAATGTCAAAAAATATTGACGAAAAACAAGAAATGAGCCACATGTACGCAGTAAATACTGACAATAACTAGATAACCGTAAGAATACCCTACAAGCAATAAATAGTAATTTAAAATGAGTTGATGGCGGTGCACATTGGAAACGATTTTTTTTGTTTTATTAGCAATCTGTTTTGGGGCCGAAGCACTCCCTGCTCTTTCGCGGATCATGTTTCCCGTCCTACTTTACGCGGTTATGCCAAATCGAAAACGCACGGCTATAGAGCCGATTTTGTAAGTTACCATCTGCTCATTGCATAGTTCCATGGCGGACAATGGTACTGGACATGGTAACTGGGTCGGCCCATGAGCTTTGCACGCAGACAGAGGATCGTAGTTGTGTTCATTTTAAACACAGATCGTAATCTATTGATGAAAATTTCCTTTTGCACCCTGTCCCTATCGGGATTCGAACCCGGTACCTTCCGATCAGCTATAATTAGAGCGCCTAATTTTTACTTAAATTTGATGCATCTAATTCCATGCTATTCGTATTGTTGGCGACCGAAAACTCAGTTTTGTTATCCCTAAAAATAAATTTAGCTCTCTCTTCTCTCTATCAATTCGAGTTGAGTAATAACATGTAACATGTTAACGGTTAGAATAAGTATTATTCTATGGTTATGGTTTAACCAATTATATAACCAGCAGAAGAGACATAGTGTAGACCAAGAAATTTTTTTCCTACCTTAAATTTTTTATAGGAAACATAACTTTTAAATATGAATATTAATAATTACAGTAATGATTTTATATTAAGTAAGTGTTTTTTGTCTTCAAAGCTTCATTGTGAGTCCATAATTGTTTATTTGAAATAAAAATATTAAAAAATAACGAATTTTTTCTACCTTATCGCGAACCGAGGTAAAAAAATGAGTCCAAATTTTTCTTCAACTGAAATCTGGAGACTGACTGATGGAAATGAAAAAACAATTTTCGAAATGAAACTGATAATTAAGAGATTAGATGGGAGTAAAAGTTCAGTGCATAAAAGAAACCGAAGTAAATTTATTTATTTTCTGGCATCGACGTGTGCAAATGTTTCAATCTATTTCATTCTGCTATCGTCGTTTGTATTTCAGGGTAAGCTTTAATCACTGTGCCATTTGGTTGATGGAAACGATTTATTTTATACAAAAAATATAATTTTAATAGTTTTCGTATACAATTATTACTTATTGTCGATAATGTTGAATTAGTAACAATAAATTAAAATTGTGAAAGAAAAGTTTTAAAATTCTATGTTATGTTCTTTATGCGATTTATAAAATATCGTTTATTTAAAACTAACTGATTACTCCATTTCGTCATTTTTCATTCATTATTTGCGAGATGGATTACCCCTCAGCCTAAGGTAGTTAGAGAGCATCGGCTATCTCTATCTACACCTAGGTAACCAAGTTCGTATCGCAGGTAGTTAGAACTGGTTCAGCAGTAGCAATGTACTACCAGGAATAAAATCTCAGTGAAATAACTTGGCAAAAACAAACAATGAGTACAACAAATACGAAATGAAACACCCCAGCGGATCAATCCGATAAAATAAAAAAACAGGAAAGACTTTCTTTTTATCTCTCTGAGCTGCTGTTAAGCCTTTATTCCACAATGAAACATATTTTTTCAATAAAAAAAGCGAGATAAAAATATAAACGAAACAAAAACAAAATCAGTAAAATTTTACTAACAACATCGTTTTATATGTAGTAGTGTGTTGCCATAACAAAATGGAAAAAATATTAACCAGAGTATTTCTTATAGCAAGATTCTAATACATTTACATAAAAAAAGAATATGACGAGAAATATTTATCGTACACTAAGATATTTTTATAGTTGGGAAAATATTATGGTGAACTAACATTTTTATTATTTTTATAATATGTGATTTGTTCGCGAGTAGAAATTTATAAAATATTTTTTATTTGATATTGATGAAATGTAATACCAATCAAATTAAATTGCTATAAAAAAATGAAATTGCCAAAGTAAATTTATTTTATGAAGACAAATGATTTTGTCGTTGGTTGTTATCTTCAAGATGTTTTTTTTTTTTTTTTTTTTTTTTTTATTTTTTTTTTTATAGTTTAATTTATTTGTTTGGCTTGAACATTCTCGTTCACATCACCAAAATTTACAGTTCGGTTACATGATTCTATATTTGACATTTCATTTTATTTTATTTTACATTTATTTTTCCTCTATCCGATGACGGTTTGTCTGTGCATTCCAAAGATTATTTGTATGTTTATGTTTCGAGATTAATATGTGAAATTATGTTTTTTTTTTTTTTTTTTTTTTTTTTTTTTTTTTTTTTTTTTTTTTGTTGATGTTTGGTTCCCTTGATGTAAGTTATCTTCCCTTATTAAATTTCCGTATTGGTTTCTCTTAAAAAGGAGATTAATTCAGCGTATTCTTCCTGTTTATTATCAGCTAATATTTCTTCTACTTTTTTATTGCTTATTGATTTAAATTTTATCCTTATGTTGTCATATTTTTTGCAATCTTCGATTATATGTCTGGCGTCTTCTTTTGTATTGCATGTTTCGCATTTGTCATCTTCCACTTTTTTAATTAATTTTAGATATTTTTTATCGAAAGTATGGTTTGTCCTCAGTCTTGTCAATTTTTTTATGGTATCGCTGTCTAGGTTTAATTTATGGAACCATGGTTTCTTCCCAACTATTCCTTTAATGTTCTTCTTGTGTTGTATCCCTTTTATTGCTGTTCTATTCAGGAATTCGGTGTTCCATTTTTCATACATCAGGTTTTTCATTATGTTGATGTTTTCTTCTATTGGTGTTTCTGTAGCGATTGTTCTTCTGGTGTTTGTCCCTTTTTTGGCGGCTATATCTGCTTCGTCGTTTCCGTATATTCCTACGTGGCTTGGTATCCATATTATTTGTATGTTCATTTTATGTGTTATTGATAATTTGTGTATCTGCCTTTCGAAGTGTTTTGTGTGTGTTTTACTTCTGTAGTTGTTTATAGATTTGCAAGCTGATAGTGAATCTGTGACTATTGTTAAATCTTTTATGTTGTTGTGGTTTGCTATCTTGATTGCTTCTAATATCGCTATTGTCTCGATTGATTTTATCGAGAGTGGTTCTGTTATATTGTAGCTAAAGGTTTCGTTATTGTAGTTGTTGTATATGCCTATCCCTCTTTTCCCTTTTGATATAGATCCGTCTGTATATGTTATCGCATAAGAACTGTGTTCTTTTATGTGGTTTGTTGCTATTTGTTTCAGTTGTGTTATGTTGTTCTTGTTTATGTTCTGTAGTTGGTGGTGTAATGTTATATTTATTTTTATATTTGTTTCCTCCAGCCTTTCATCAGGTGCTTTAATTGGTATTTTATCCAAAAGTTCTTTGTATTTTATGTATGTTTCCTTTGAAGTTCCATGGCATTTGTTACTTCTCAGTTTGCGGCCTAGTGTGGTGTTGTTGTATAGTTGTTTTGCGATGTAAGTGTAGTTGAAGTAGTCTATTTTTAGATGGATATGTAGGTCTCCTGCTTCTGTTATTACCGCTGTTATGGGTGTACTATTTGTTAGCCCTAGGCATGTCCTAATCCCCGTATTTATTATTTTTTGCAGTATATCCATACTCTTGTTGCTAGATGTTATAGCTGCGCTGTATCTTATCCTGCTCTCTGTGAGGCTTTTGTGAAGGTTCAGTAATATTGAGGGGTGTGCCCCTCCCTTTTTTCTGCCGAAGATTTTTATTATGTTGGTCGCGATTATACATTTGTTTTTCAGCTCTCTATGGTGTGCATGGAAATTTAATTTTGTGTCTATGTTGAATCCTAGGGTTTTTATCTGGTTGCTTTGTTTCAAGTATATGTTATTTATTTTTATTTTTATTGATTGATCTATCCTTCTTTTTTTGATGATAATGAATGACGTTTTGTTTGGGTTCATATTTAAATTGATTTTGCTTAACATATGGTTGAATTCCTGTATGTATTTGTTCGCCATTCTTTCGGCTACATTTAGTTCATTGGCTGCAACTATCATTAGGAAGTCGTCCGCGTATTGTAATATTTTTACGTCCTTATTGTTAATTTGGTGTAGTTGGCTGGTATATAAATTAAATAAATCGGGGCTTAGAGGGTCCCCTTGTGGAAGCCCGGTACTGGTTGTAGTTTCTTTTACTTTGTTTCCGGATTGGAAAATTATGTTTCTGTTTATTAACGACTTGTATATCCAATTTGTATATTGATGTGGGATGTTCAAATTTTGAAGTATTTCTATTAATTTCTTTATATTCACTCTGTCGAATGCTTTTTCTATGTCAGTTGAGATTATTATTGTGTGTTGATTATTGGTTTTATTTTTTTCTATTATGTTGATTAAATGATGTATGTAGTCTGATGTAGATTTTCCTTTCCTGAATCCGTATGAAGTGTTCGGTAAAATATTTAATTGCTCCGTGATTTTGTTAATTCTTGACTTTATTAGTTTTCCTGTAATTTTGGCGATTGTTGAGTATAGGTGAATTCCTCTATAACTTTCTATTTCATTTATATTTTTATTTGGTTTTGCTACCGGGATCAGTTTTATTTTTTTCCAGATTTCGGGGAACTCCTGTTTATCCCATATATTGTTTAAGTGTTCCGTTAATTTGGCTATGTGTCCCTCTGGTAGTCCCTTTAGTATTTTGTATGATATTTTGTTCACTCCTGGTGCAGTGTTTTTGCTGCTGTGGATTATTTGTCGTACTTCCTCCAAACTGAATTCGTCCTTGTTTGTGTGGGTTATTGGTAGGGAGAGTTGATTTACTTTTTCTATTTTTGAATTTACTATGCTGTGCGCTAAAAATTTTTCCATGTTGTCTTCGCTGCTAAATATATTGCTCCTTTCCCCTTTCTTGTTGTTGAACATTCTAATTCTGCTCCATAACTCTTTGGTGTTGAGGTTAGGCTTTATTTCGGTTATAAATTCATTCCACGATTTCTTTTTTGCCTTCCTAATTTCCAATCTTAATTTGCTGGATGCTCTTTTTAGTTCTATTTCTATGTATCTGTTTCTTCTATTATTGTTATATAGTTTTAACTTCTGTTTTTTAATTTCCCATAGTGACCTGATTTTCTCTGACCACCAAACTTTTGGTATATATTTATTATTTGGTTCTATTATTATGGTGTTGTTTTCTATTATATTTTGTAATTCGGTTTCGTAGTCTATTAAATCAAATGTGTGGTTTGGATTTAAGTTTTTTATTTCCTCTGCGGCTCTCTTATAGTTGGTCCTTGTCGATGATTGTGCGTTATATGTGTTGGTGTCTTCTATTTTGATTCTTATGGGTAGGTGATCTGTGTGACCAATTTTAATTCTATCTATTGTCCAGTTTACTTTATTTGCTAAGTTTTGGGTTATGAGTGATATGTCTATTGCTGAGCTTCTTCCTTTTGATCCCATCCAGGTGTGTTCGCCGTTATTTAATATTATGTAATTCGATGTTGAAATTAGGTTAGCTATTATTTTCCCTCTATTATCTTCATGGCTATTGTTTTCCCAAGCGGGGTGATGTGCATTTATGTCTCCCATTATTATTGTTTTGATATTATTGATGTTATTATTGTCATTAATTAATAGTTTAAATTTGTTTTTTATTATATTATTATTTATATTGGGAGGTATATATATCCCAATTATGTTTAGTATCTCTTTGTTTGTGTTATTTATTTCAATTTTTATAGCTTCTATTGGTTGGTATTTTGCGTTGATTTTGATTTGTCGAGAATTTATATTGTTGTTGACCAAGAATCCCACGCCACCGTAACCATCCGGTCTGTGTTTGAGGTAGATCTGTTTATTTTTGAATTTTATTTTGCTGTTGTCATTCGTCCAGGTTTCGCTTAGGAAAGTGATGTCCATCCTTTCTTTGTTGATGTAGTATTCCAATTCGTCTTTATTTTGCCTTAGGCTTCTTATGTTGATTTGTGCTATATTGAGGGACTTACTCATCGAGGATGTCTAGCTTTTGTAAATGCTTGTTAGTTATATTCACCACTCCATCGAAGTCCTTGATTTGCTCGAGGATTGCCAAAACGACTACGTCTAATTCTGATCCTTTGATTGAGGGGTTTACTAGTTGTTGCGCTGTTGTCTGGATCTTCCTATTCATGATTGCCATCTCTGTTATGTCATTCTTTAGTCCGATTATTTCTTTTTTTAGTATTTGGTTTTCTTTTTTCAATTTGGTTTTAATTTCTTTCATCTCGTCCTTTAATAATTCCAGCTCTCTGTCGTTTCTGCTATTATTGATTGGGGGAAAGTTTTCTTTTTCTAGATTAAATTCCTTTTGTATCTTTGGTTTTACGGTATTTCTGGCTTCACCGTATGAAACTCTTTTTGTTACCATTAGGTATTTTATTTTTTTTTTGATTCTTATGTTCTTCGCATAAGTAGTAGTTAGTTGTGTGGTTTTCCCCACAGTAATAACATTTCGTTTCATTTTTACAGTTAGCCGTTTTATGTTCTAACTGCGGGGAGTTATTACATTTTTCTTTACCCTTACAATGTTTTTGGGTATGACCATATAGTAAGCATCTTTTACATAATAAGGGTTTAGGTATATAGTATGATACTCTTCTATCTACCTGATATATGGAAATTTTATGGGGAAGTATTGTTGAGCGGAATGTTACTTTTATTGCTGTAGTTGGTTCAACCTTTTTTTCGGTGTTATTCCATCTGGTTATCCTTTCTATATTTGTTATTTTTGTGTTCGATGAGATGTTTTTCTTCAATATCTCCATGTCTGTGTTTTCTGGTATTTTGTTTATGAAGCCTATTGTTTCAAGCATGAAATTTGGTACATATGATGAATAGAGATGTATTCTTTCCAAGTCGACGCTGTTTAATATTTTGTTTGCGGTGTCTAGTTCCCTGGTTTGTACCTTTACTCTGTTCTTGCCAAATTGTCTGATTGATAGGATTTTTCCAAAATTCAGTGAATTTAATTTTTCGGCGATTACTATGTCTTCTATCCCTTTTTTTTCTATTATGACATAATATGGTCCGATGTCTCCCGGTTGGTATCTATTTTTAACGGTCTTTTCGCTTTTTCCTGTCATATTTCCCGTTTTGTTTTCTGGTGTGTCTTCTTTCTTCGTTTTTGTTTGTACTGGTATGTCAAATCCTATGAAATCCTCGGTATTTGTCTTTTCTGTACTTTCGATTACATCCATGTTTTCTTCCATTGTAAAATATGTTTTAAAAGGTTTTGTTGATTTTTCGTTTTGTTTTAATTTTTTCATACGGTTTTCATTTTTCACAAGTTTTATATTTTCACTTCTATTGTCTTCCACTTTTCGTTTTCTATTTTTATTTAACTTTGCAGATTGCTCTTTGTTTCTTGACGCCTGCGCGTCGCGCATTTATTCACTGTTTCCTGTTCGTTATAATGTTTTATTTTTCACTTTTTCCACAATTTTATTTTTTGACTATTAATTTTTCACTTTTTATCTACACCTCACTACTATAAATCACTTTTGTTTTACACAAACGAAAATTCTATTTACCACTTTGAATGATGTTGTCCATACAAAAGCTGCTATAGAACTCCCTTCAAGATGTTGAAGTTGAACTATAAAATGTTCCCATACATTTTGCTTTTGTTTCTGTCACGCTAATATAATTTTTTGATTAGCTTTCTCTTTTTGTTTCTCCAGTATATTTTACTGAATAAATATTTTTTTATTGTGGAATAAAGGCTTAATTTCATAAAATAATTGAACAACTAATCACGGCTTTACGTAACTGTACTATCTATATATGTAGATGATATTATTAGCTATTCGGGATTTGTTCCCACGATTTAAAGAAACAAGTAAAACAAAATGCAATAAAGCCAAATGTACCCTTTTCAGGATAGTTTAAAATATTTAGGATAAACAATTTCTGCACAACGTATTAGTTGTTCTGAAAACGAATTGGAACTGTCAAATAGTTACCACAACCAAAGAGTATTGGGGATGCCGATACTTTTATAGGCAAGATTAATTATTATAACAAACTTATTTTTAATTTTCAGAAATAGACGCACCTGCGACATACAATTTTTGTCCTTGCATCCGAAATGAAAAAATATAAATGAAAATAAAAAAATTTTAGGCCATTTTTAATGCCGGGTTTCCACCAAACGAACAGTTTTTAAAACAGTTCTGTTTTCAAAAAGTAAAACAAAAACATGTTTTGTTTTTTACAAAAGTTTTCTTTTTCCAAAACAAACTGTTCCATAAGATTTTTCTATTTATTGAGTGTTTGTTCTATGTATCCGTATATATGACCAAGTTTGCAAAAATGTCCGATGACGACAAGACATTAGTTATTATTAGTTATGGATTTTTTTTAATTCTCACTAATTATAAAGAGAACGTAAGATAACGTCACAAAGATAACGTAAACCGAGATATTGGAATAGTTCAGTATGACAGTCTTCAAAAATCACAATAAAGTTGATAAAATGTTTAACCAAATATTACACAAAACAAAACTACAAAAGTACCTGTTTCAACAGAACGGACTGAAAACGAAAACAAACTTCTTTTCCTTTGATCTTACCGACTCGACATGGGAAAATGTTTGTTTACTAAAAACACTGTTCTCCGACAAAAAAGTTTTAAAAGCTGTTTATTTTTTACAAAACATTACAGTTTTTGTTGAGAAAAACAGTTTTTGTTTGTGTTTCTTGTTTTGTTCGTTTGGTGGAAACCCGGCATAAGATGTAGATTTTGTTTAAATTTTATTTCCGAGAGAACAGAATAAAACAATCCAAACAAATTTTGTGTTTTAATATAAAATAAAGGTTTAAATTAACTTAAATTAAATTAACAATAAAAATCGTGCAAAAAATCGAAACAAAAAATATTAAAAACTTAATAAAAAAATGTCAGATAAGTAGGGTAAACTTTAGAAAATAATGAAATTATGGAATAAAAGATTTTAAATTTAGAATAAAAATCTAAAGAAAAACTTAAGTACTATTTAAAGAAATATAAACGAAATTAAACTTCGCCGGCAAAAAATCCCATGTAATCGAATTTATTTACTATGAAAAAATATAATCGCAATTGCCTGTCACTAACACTAACTCAACGACATTTTTTTATGTTGCCCTGGCCATTTATATAGCGGCAACAAATGCACTAAATTAATAAAAATACAGTGGAAACAGAGAAATGTAATGGGATGAGCGTCATCAAATGATTCCAAATATCCCTTTTCAAGCCAGAAAAAAATTGTTTTTTCTTCAAAATAAGTCCAACACAGCCAAATGTATATGTAAATAACTAAATAACCAGTTTGTAATGGTTTTGGTTTTTCATGGTTCTCTTTCGTTCACGATAAATTTGTATACGTAAATTGGGCCGGAAAAGGTATATGTATACAGAAAGGGTTAACAAATTTCAAAATATTTATGTATTTCTCAAACAGCAATTCTACCAAAATATAAATTAAAAATTGACACAATAATTTATTGTTAAATATATAAATAATATTACATTTCAGTTGGTAAGTTGAAACAAATCAAATAAAACTTGATTTGTTATTGAAATTGAGCCCTTTTATATCAAACCAGATAATCCAACTTTACCTTGTTGAATGATTAATCATCAAACGTCATTCTGCCAGGACCGTGATTTTTCATGTACCTCCTATATTGCTTATATCGTGGATTATCGGCTAGGTTCTTTTTCATTTCCTCTTCCTGTTCAAGCTTCCAATTTTTACAATTCTCTTTTAGCCACAATTCAAGTTTCAGGTATTGCTCGATTTTATCAGCTTCAATCGCATTAAACTGATGTTTTCCAAGACTCATATTCTTCCTGATTAAATGCAATTTCTCCTCGCGACCATACGGCTTTTTTAATATATTAAAATTCCAGATCCACTGTAAATGCCACCATATGAATTTTACAAAGGTGTACGGGAATATTATAATCTGTATCCATAGAATATCTTTAATTTCAGGTTTTGCGTAAGCTCCTTTAATATCCATGTGTTCTTCAATAATTTGCCTTATTAGTTTCTCAGTCTCTTCTCTCTGCTCTTGTTTCGATGATTTTCCTCTTGATTTCTTATGTCCATTTACGCTTTTCAATTCGTCTGCCTTCTGTTGAGCAGCAATTTCCATCGCCTTATTGCGATACTTTGGTACAGTCATAAAGTATTTTATAGCTGTATCGTACCTCTGCCATGAGCTATAATGCTGGACTATAGAAATAATTGTTATCGTGACAAAAACAACAATTCGTACATCGACTTTTGGTGCGACACGTCTTCTATAGTACCGGTAGTAATGTGCATAATATGCGTCAGGATTGTCCAACATGTAATCATAATCGGTACGTGCTTCATCATCGCGTAAAATTTCATATGCTGTTGCGATTTCCTTGAATTTTTCTTCAGCGGCTTTTTTTGCCTCATCGCCACGATGCAGATCTGGATGAACTTTTTTTGCTAATTGGCGATAAGCTCTTGATATTTCACTTTTATTTGATTCACGTGTTACACCCAGCACATCGTAGCAATTTTGTTTGCCACAATAAAGCCCCTCAAGTAATTGGCACTCAATTTGGGTCACACATAAATAAAATATAAAAAAAACTAATTTAAACATTTTCTTTTGCAACATTGTGTTGTGTTATCAAATAAGCAATTTCATTTAAAATTATTATTCTATTTTTAAAAAGTCAATTATGATAAAAAAAATTAGTTGCTTGTTGTCATTTTGTTGATGACATGTAAATGCACTGACCAAAACAGCAAATAGTACACGTATTTCTCCAATCTACGGCAATGTGATCTTGCCCTAAAAACCAACAAAAGCGAAAACAAATTAAAAGCCGTACCGGCACGTATAGACTACAACCAATGCCCAACCAACTACAGGCCGCTTACCAGTGTTACCACTTGGATACAGTTGTAAGAACCATTTGGATACAACATTTTATAAATCTTCAAAATGGATACTGGGATACACAAAAGTTAAAAATAGGCTGAAATTGATACATTTTAAAATAGTGGATACAACTGGATACAAATAAAAATTTCATTAACCAAATTGAGAAAAAATATTACGATATACGATTTTCCGTTTGAAGTGCCTTGATGTTGTGGCTTGGGTGCGTCTTTAGGGATAATGTGTTTAATACAAACAATAGAGTTATACTACACAGAGTAGAAATGTTTTTTCCCCCATATAAAGAAGCATATAATATTTGCTATTTCATTTGAGGCACGTTGGTGAAGGATGGTTATATAAAAAAGCATATGGCTTACTCATATTTCAAAACGAAAAACCCCAAATCAGATGTTTATTTATGTGCGCAGTGACAACCTATGATGACGACTTAATTTAGTGATTTTAAAATTATTAATTAAAATAATAAAAATATTATAAAATATTTAGTTGGTTTATATAGTAGTGTGTGGTGTGCATTATTTGATAAAAAAAATTATAAACTTGTTATTGAAATGAAGTGTATTGTCAAAAATTGTAAAAATACGCCTAAAAGATTTCAAAAAGGCGTATCTTACCATCAGTAAGTTTACTAAGTGTTTATATAAAATAAAATGTAAATTATGTTAAGAAAAAAGTGATTTGTGATAAATTTATCCATTATTTAATTTATAAATCAGAGAAAATTAAGTAAACAATTTTGATTTCGGTGTGGGGTTTTTCATTTTGTGTGTGTGTTTGTAAACATAAGTTATATTACCAGTGTCGCATTTCTCTTATTACTACGTACATATTCTACGTGTTCTTCTATTCATAATTATTTTTTATTTTGGAATATTATAAGTATAATTTTTTTATCGAAAATAAAAACAATTAATGCGTACTATATTCGAATAAAAATAATTGGGAATTTGAGAAGTTTTAAATTTCAATCGAGCAAATTCTAAATACGACCCGTTGATTTATATGCTTTCTGTTTTACCCTCCGAATTTGACTCACTTGACAGCTGCTATCATTCACTCTGTAGTATTTAACTTTATGATACAAACTGCATTATCATTTCATTTTTGTGATGTTATTTTTAATTTATTTTACGAATTCAGTGATTTTACTTTTATTGTTGTATTTTTTATTCTTTATTATTTAAATAAAAAAAAATTAAATAAACTGTTACAAAATAACAAAATAATCATTTTTTAATGAAAAAGAAATTGGATACATTTGGATACAATTATTTTGTAAATCAAGGGGGTATGTTGTACCACAAATAATAAATTAAATCAGATATGAAAACAAGAAGTAAAAGTTCTGTAGTTCAATATTTAAGTTAAACTCCATTTGTACAATCAGCAACATCTATCGTAATAAAAGAATAAAAAAATAAAAATTGTCTCGGGTAAAAGCTTCTCACTCATAACACGAAAATAAATCGATCAAAAAAAAAAATTATGTTGTTTCATATTATTTTTCGTTTGCGCTAATGCAACAAAGCAAGATGCGAAAAACACATTTTGTTATAAAAAAAAATAAAAAAATCAAACCATCCAATAAGAAACAGCGTTTACGGAACTTTATGTTTATATTTCTATCACAATGTAAGCCATAGTGCTAAATGTATTTTCGTTTAACCATTTCTGAAAGTAAATTCATTTGCTGTCTGTGAACGTGTTCGCTTTTATGACAATATTGCGTTGTAACCAAAACCAAACACAATATATAATATGATTGTGTTTGATTTGGTTGTAACTATCCCCATTAATGCATACATAGTAAAATAATTTTTGCTAGAAGTAAATCGTTTGAAAATTTTTCGTGATGTTCTCGCATACCGATTGAATTTTTATATCTGTACTCGAGTAAATACATATTGAGAAACGATTTTGCCGTTAATGTTTCATTTAATTAGATTAATTATTCATACACAAATTGAATGTCCCATACACATATGAGTATATTATGCCAATCTCAACATACGGTTGGTTTTAGGATTGTTTTGGTAGATATTGGATATCATGTTGTAACGAAATAAGGAGAGATCGGTGACGAAATTTTAAGTTCTTAGGGATCATAAATTTAAATAAATACAGAATGGTTACATGGAACTTAAAATTATGTGAACAATTTCATTTGGTATTGATAAGAAATGGTGGCCCATGAAAAAAATCCTAAGACCAATCGAATCGTCTGTTAGAATTGGCGCTAAAGTAAATATTTGTAAATGGAAATACCATTTACAAATATTTATCTATAGCGCCAATTCTAACAGACGATTGGTCTTGGGATTTTTTTCATGTGTATAGTGAACATCATTTCTTATCGATACCAAATGAAATTGTTCACACCATTTTAGGGTCCATGTAACCATTCATTTAAATTTTAAATGTACAGTTTAAATGGATCATTTCCAGGATCGTATAGCGCCAATCACATCGTACGTACGTATGGACTTGTAGTTTTTTTCTGAATGGGACATCATGTCGTTTAGAAATCAGAAAAGATCGGTGGCTTCATGTTGACTTGACTTGAAAAAATCAATTTGACTTGAAAATTATTAATGTAAAAATACAAAATAAAATAAATCCGCTTTGGATTTGAAATTTAAAATATAAAACTGAAGTAACAAGTAACAAATAAAATCAGTGAGGGGTATAAAATTGCTTTGCTTTAATACTCGTATACTTTTAAATTATCTTTAGTTACACAAAAATCAAAGAAATAGCTACTTTTATTGAAACTCTTACCAATGCCTCCTAAACTACAGGCCTCTTACTACTCTCATTTTTCGCACATAACGTTAATTTATGTCTAAACCGAGACTGCGCAATAATAATGTTAAGATATTTACACTAACAAAACAACTAGAGAAAGCAACAAAAACGTCGACATAGCGTGTCGTCATCATTTGGTGTAAGCGGCCTGTATGTTTAGGAGGCATTGCTCTTACACATCGTCTTCTCTGGTTCATTATCGCCAAAGTTGATTCTGTGTCTATCTAAGTAAAGGAAGTAATGATCTTTGTTGTCTACTAGGAACCTTTATTTTAATTGAATTTGGTACATCCGGTCCGAAGATTAGGCCTAGAAGGAGATAACAATTAAATGCACGTTTTAGCAAATCGAATCTATTTCCTAGCGTTGCTAAGTTGTAGGTCTAACACCCAGTTAAATATGGTAGTTTTCGCTGTTTGTTTATATGGTATGGTAGATCATGGTCATAAACCCATCCGTCTTTCCAGGTCAAGTAGCGTATAAACTTCTTTTAAAATTTCTTTGGATATGTTTTTAGAACGGACACCACACATTTAAAACAAATTCCAGCTGGGATCGAACGCACAATACAGGATCTTAAATGTTTCCAAATCAAAAATGTCACCCGTCCAACGTTTGACAAAACCGAGCATGGAGTTTGCTCTAGCGATCCACAGCTCAATAGAATAGGCTTAGTAAACCTTATGATTTCAACAAAAGTAACCGCTAGGTCTTTATTTTCAAGTACTACCTGAAGTAGTACACCATTTATCTTACAGCCTTGTGTAAGAGGGTTGGTTTTTCGGTGAAATGAAAAGATTTGCATTTTTCAATGTTGAGTCGCAGAGGATTTACGTCGCACCATTACGCTAGGTTGTCAATAACTTCCTGTATTTTATGCTTTGTAGATTTTGAGCTCATCTGCGAGCATCAGAATATTGGAATGCTTTATCACTTCAGTAATACCATCACTTCAGTAATATCAATAATCCATGACTAAATTCTGCATACCTGTGACAATAATTTTTTGGGAGATGACGAAGTTCCATTCAGAATGGTTAAATTGTAGAACTTCATTAAAAAGACACGTTAAAATCCCCAAAACAAGTTGACATTTTTAATTAGAAATCTAGCTCAGCTCTAAAAAACTAAATTGGAAAGTTATCGATTAGGTAACGGCCTGGTTCCATTCATTAGAGCTGAATCCCAAAATTTCGTCAAATTTAGCTTTGCACACCGAATTTAACCATCATTTGTTGAGAGAGGTGACCTAGTTCCATTGAGCATTATGTTAGAGTGCCAATCCAATTCTACATAGCATATTTGACGATAGTTGATTGAGGAATGGTAAAGTTCCATTAATAATAAATATGTCCCGTGCAGTATAATTATACTTGGTAGTTATAAGAGAATTCTTTAGTGACCAAAAGTAATAAAACATTTGAAATTTTTGCGAAATAAACTAAATTTATTTGAAATATCCAATCCGGTAGTTAATCTGGCATTGAATAACATTGATAGTTTTCCGGGAACCATTATCTTTGGGATGCCTCACATATTTTGTGCAACTTTTTGAAAAAAAAAAAAAATTTCATTTCGTGGTTGCCAATTTAAGGGTTAAATACTAATGGATTTTAAAGTAATTTTTAATATAATGTTAATAACTATTCTCTCTCTCTCTCTAGCTTCATATCCCATAATGAGATTTTGCCGCCCGCACTATGGTCCTCCATCCATCTCGGTCTGTCGCTCTCGTCCTCTAGTTTCGATATCCTAGTATATGTAGATCTTATTCGACGTTGTCACGCCAGCGTAGTCGGGGTCTTCCTCTACGATGCATCCGACTGGTTGTTGATGAAACACTTTATTGATCATCTGTTGTTGTGGGGACCTTGTAACGTGGCCGAGCCATCTCACTCGATTGGATTTGATGAAACCGACAATATCGCTACCTCCGAGGAGTTGCTTTATTTCGTGGTTTATACGAATCCGATATTCGTTGTTCGCAACTTTAATTACGCCAAAGATTGTGCGAACTTTCGAAGGCCTTTCGAAGGAAAGGCTACAAATTATTTCGGTCCGTTTTCAAAACGTGGCTCTGACTGTAATAAATTTTTTATAGTGATAGCTGATTTCCGTTGTTTCAGACAGATTAGATATCTGCCGTTAACATTCAGTTTGCATTGCTTTGAGTCTCATACAAAACGAGTTTTTTACGGTGTTGAATATGTCGAATTTTGTGATAACTAAAGAGCATTTGCGGGAAATGTTAATTTTTTATTTTAATTGGAAGCTGAAGCACGTCAAATGCTTGTGGAAGTTTCCGATGACAATGCTACTACCAAAAAATCATGTAGGTAATGGTTTCAACGCTTCATAAATGATGATTGCAGTGTTGAAGATAAGCCTCGCTTAGGATAGGCAAACAATTCGTAGACGATGGATTATAGGCATTGCTCGATGAAGATTCCACTCAAACGCAAGAGAGGCTTGTCGATACATTGGAGGTGACTCAACAAACAGTTTCCGTACGATTGAAATCAATGGACATGATGCAAAAGCAAGGCAATTAGATCTCTTTTGAATTGCAACCAAGAGAGGTGGAAAGGCGAGTTTTTTCTTGTGAGCAGTTGCTTCAAAGGCAAACAAGAAAGGGTTTATTTTTATATCGGATAGTGATTGGTGACGATAAGTGTATCTTCTACGATAACCCTAAGAGGAAAAATACTACACTTTGCTCAGCCAATCGTTGCCATCGATCTCAACATCAACAACAAAGACGAACATTCATAGTTCGAAGGTTATGCTGTGTATCTGGTTGGACTAAAGAGGTGTTGTGTATCACGAGCTGCTATAACCTGACGATTCGATTACGGGCGAGCGATACAGACTACAATTAATTCGTTTGAGCCGTGTATTACGAGAAAAACGACCGGAATATGAGGAAAGGCATGATAAAGTTATTTTTCTGCATGGCTACGCTCGGTCTCACGTTGAAAAAGTCGTAAAAAATATTTGGATACGCTCGAGTTGGATATTTTACCGCACCGCCTGTATTCTCCGGACATTGTTCCTTCTGATTACTGGTTGTTCCAAAGGATGCAACACGAATTGGTAGGTTCACTTCTTTCGAAAAAATTGAAAATTGGCTTCAAACTTGGATCGCCTCAAAAGACGAAACGTTTTTCCGAGATGGGATTTGAAAATTGCCTGAGAGGTGGAAAAAAGTCGTAAGCAGCGAATGACAATATTTTAATTAATCTGTTCATTCATTTTATTTTAAAATAAGTATTTTTTAAAATCAAAATAACGAACCGAATTATTTGTATTACCAATAAAACGTATCAATACAAAATGAATTATGCTAATTAAGCGTAATATGCCAACTAATTCACCGTGTAATAATTGTTTAGATAAATTGATTCGTGCTCTTGACATATTAAAATAAGAAAAAATAACGTGTTAATAAACTGTTCGGCTGAACAATTTATGAGTCGGACCCCATCTGAGAACCCCCTGAACCAATATTTCTGAGTTTAAAACTCATTATAATCGATTCTTAGAAATCGAAACCCCCCCTCATTTATAAGTCGTTCGACTCGAAAACCATTAAATAAATTTCCCGAAAATCTACTCATCGCCAAGCATTCCTTGCAATCTCGAATTAGAAAACCCTTATCAACGCAATTGTTATGAGAATAGTTCGAGTTGAAAACAACACAAATAGTCTCGGGATAACCTCTAAATGAGACCAGAATCCATCGCAATCAGTGTCTGGTACTCGAAAACATCCTCTCAGTAATTTAGAAAACCGTGCGAGCCTAGCAAAAATTAAAGAAACGACTCCGGGCCCGCCAGATAACATCAGCATCATTTGAGACAGAAGAATATGTGAAAAGGGACCTAGCTCGTACCATTAATTAAATGAGAATGCTGCAAATCAATATTGTTACTATAACAACGAACATTTTCAAAAGACGTGATTAACGAAAACATACAACATGTCACCGTAACTCAATCAGCCCAACATGGCACAACATTCTTCAAAATGATGAAACATAACGCGAGACATCTAATTAACGCAAGACTCAACGCGCAACAACTTGACGCAACATAGCGCAACATTAGCAACTCACGCAACAGCTACAACATTGTGCAATATGACGCGTCATAGTGGAACATCACACAACATTCCTAAACAAAATTCAACCATTACGTAATGCAACATCACCCTGGTGCAACGCACGGACCCCTAAATGAATTTTCCGCAAATCAGAACTCCTTGTAATCGTTTCCTTGCAATTCAAAACTCCGTTTGTTAAATTTTATCAAAATCGTTCAAGCCAAATAAAATGTTAAAAGGCCACAAACCCAACCAAAAACCCCCCAATAAGGACCCAACGTAATCGACTTCTGGTACTCGAACCTCCCCCCTCCCATCCCTGAACAATTTATATCGGAATTATTCGAGCTAAATTTATTTTCATAAAATGAGATCCAACGGGGGAACTTATAAATGGATTTTCCCGAAATTGGGACACATTGCAATCCATTCCATTCATCAAATAACCCGTATCACCGCATTTTTTATCAAAATTGTTTAAGCCGAAAAATATTAAAACCGCGCCCTATCGAATGACCTACTAAACGAATTTTCCTGAAATTACCACTCAACAAAATCAATTCCTGGCATTTGAAATTCCATCTTCACTAATTTTTATCAAAATCATGCGAGCCGACAAAAAATAATGTAATCCGGTTCCCACCGGCCCCTAAATGTATTTTCCTCGAAACAGGGATTCATCTCAATTGATTTCCGGAAATTCGAAAACGCCCTGTCTACAATTTTTATAAAATCGTGCTCCCCGACAAAAAGAATAAAAAAGGAACCGGGCCCAATTGGACGACTCTCTCAATGGATTTTCCCGAATTTAACACTCATCTCAATTGACTCCTAGGACGAAAAACCCTCCTTACCATGTTTCATAAAAGTTGTGGGAGCTGAAAAAAATAAGGATGGAGATCCGGGGTCCACTAGATAACCCTCTTAACACTTTTGCTCTGAAATCAGCACCAATCACCAGAATCCTCGAATTTGAACCCCTCTCCCCTTCATTATTTTTATCAAAATCGTGAGAGCCAAAAAAAATTAAAAACGGGACTCGGGCTCCAACCGGATAACTTTCAAAGTGAATTTTTCCGAAATCATGATCCATCACACTCGGTACTCGAAAAACGTCTCTCAAAAATGAAAAACCCCAAACCAAAATGAAAAATGAAACCTCCCTCATGAAACTCGTTTAAGCTAAGAAAAAAATAAGAAAAATGGAATCCGGGTCCCACTGAAGGACTCCCTAAACGAATTTTCCTCAAACCAAGTCCCTTTGCAATTGATTTCTGGTACTCGAAAACCTCCTTTTAGCAATTGTCATGAAAATCGATCGAGCCATTTGAGAAACCCTTGTACAAACATATAAATATACAAATGTATTTATGTATATACAATTAATCCTCGTGCACGTGTACAAAATATTTACCATACATACGTACACAAAATCATAATACAGTGTGCGAATGGTTGTTTCACATTTTTATATGTTTTTGTTTTTTATATATAACATATATTTATATTTTCATTTTACTTTATTTAACTGCGTAATAAAAATAAAGAAACATCTTAAAAGCTTAATTTTGTCGTCACACATTTAAGCAAGGTTCGGAACCATTTTATTTATAACATTTACAAAAGTTTTGATGAAAGTTTTCTTTAGTTGCAAGTCATTACATAGATGGATTGGAGTTTAAGTAAGAAAACTAAAAAAAAAAATATTTTGTTCTAATTTTCATATCTGATAGCTTTATTGTTTGTGGTTGTACCATCACTTTGAATCGAAATTCGAAAAAAGTCCGGGCGGTATGTTGTACCATCACTTCGAATCGAAATTCGAAAAAAGTCGAAGGGCGGTATGTTGTATCATTACTGTTCTTTGAACTTTACTTCATGGAAAATAGGTATCCAGTAAAATATCTAGTTTCCTGATAGGTTCTCGTAAAGTCTCAGATATCTTTTATCGAGTTCCGATAGTGATTTTACAACCATCACAGAGAACTTTCTTAAGTTTGGTAATCTCCGAAAGGTTTTCTACTCCCTCATTAATCGGATACATTTTGGTACTCTCTTTAAGAGGTTCTGTATAAAATCTAGAACTACGTTTTACCAGTGTTCGTGGCTTTATTGAGAAGCTGTAGGTTGTACGGACTGGTGAAGAGTATCTATAAAGTAGCCAGTTTGTATTTCTAGAGTTTCAAATTTCCTTAATTTCGAGTACGAGAGAGTACATCATCTAAGGCGTTGCGGTGAATTACACATTCATTTAGACCAGCCATTTCCTGACTTACAGACGTCAAGAGGGTTGGTCCTTACCCCCTTTTAGTATAACCAGATGAGAAGATAAATAGCTCAAAGGGTGGTACTCCTTGGATTGATATTACGTGGTGTGAGTTTGCATCGCACCCACAATAATTTGAATTCGTTCGTTTCATCAGACTTCGTTAAGAAATTTATGCATATTGCCACTAATATGTAAACAGGTTATTGATCTTGAGCAGACATTTCTAGACAAGACGCTACCTAGTTTCCCTGGGTAAGATCTTTCATTTTACCCCAATGAATGGATGATTCTTAATCAAGAAGACGTATTTTGAAAGTGTTTTTCAGGATGTCATTCACCATTCCAAAAGTACTCATAATAGACACTTGTGCATCAGCCATTCCAATCAAGATAATATGTTATGTTGAAGTTAGCAGTATGGTTTCCGTTCATTTTGAGACACGTTTATAGTGTTCATTTTGAGACACGTTTATAGTGAGCAAAAGGGTTTGTTTAAAATCAAAATCTTGTAGTTTTGGAGTAGATGCTTCATCCTGGCCGATATGCAGAAGTACACATTTCGGGCCCTTTTGTGACCAAAGATAATCCATCTGTCAGTTGTTTGTTCCGGGTTTGGATTTTATGACCCTTTCACCCTCGTCCGGTACTCCTAACAGGAGCGTGGCTTGGTTACTGATTTAAATGCATTCCGATTTTGGCCCTCCCACGGATGTAAAGTAGGCGTAGTTGCTTTAACTAATTTAAAAGTTCTGTTGTTCGCGCATTGCATGCTGATCATAGTTTTTACACTCAGCGCCCTCAAATGCCAATGGTTTACAAGAAGCACTTAGTATACAATATTTATCACTTTTCTAGCAATTAACTCGATAAGTGACGATCAGGGTTCCTCATCGAGATTAAGGTGTCTGTTGTTTTAACTAGAACCCGATATTCGTAACTTACTCGTATTTTAGTTTCGGGACTAACACCGAATATGTTTTTTTCGTGATATACCTTTCGCTCAGCACCGGAATTGTTCTTCTGATTTATATGACAGGTTCTGGAATCCTTTATTTATCTGCTTACTGCTTTTATTTTCTTAGCGTATCCTAACTGTAAATGTTAATCTCAGCCATATGTCTCTTTATTTCCCACTTTAATTTCAGGACCATGAGGTTCTTCCATATTTCATGGTAGCAGCCTTGACGTATACTTCGTTTGTTCCCATTTCTTGTTCAATAGTGGTGGTGTCGTGTTTTGAGAGGTTACGTTTCCTCGAAAGCGTTTCTTGTGCCAGTATTTCTTATTGTCTGGTTGTTGAAGACTGCCGATTAATCTTTGAAATTTCATAGCTGCTGGTATGACTTTGAAATGATTACAGCCAATACATTAGAGATGATTCAGTTCAATTAAATGGATCTGTTTCATTTAAGGAGTTTGAGACAAGATTAAGAATCTCTAAATTGTTATCAACCATGCTAATTTATTTTACATTATAACCCAAGAATGCTCTTACATTTCTGCATACATCTTTTTTAAAAACTTTTTGGCGGCCTCGACCTATTTAAAAGCCACATCATCTAATAAGCCGCATCCTTTAACACGCTTAGAAGTTTCTTCTAAATTTTTAAATAAAATTATTTGTTTTTAAAATTTCGATTTTTTTATTTTTTATTAAGCTGCTCCCTTTAACAAGCCGCATTCCTTTAATACACCGAAATTTAATAAAAAAAAAACTTTAAGATTAAAAAGCCGCGGCTTATAACGGTAAAAAGAGAAATTAAATTTGAGCGAAATTATGCTGTTTAGATATTGATTGATTTATCTAAAATCATTTGAGCTTGAAACGAGGTAGGTGTACGCTTAGCTTGAAACTAACTAGGAAATAAAAATATCACATTAGTTGCACTTGCAATACTTTGCTCAAGCGTGCCACCTAATCATGGGACTCGTTTCTAAATGACAAAATATTAATAAATGATGTGTAATATTAAAATTAAATGTATGTAAATTTTTATCATTACAGATGTCTGTCTTTGGAGAGTTAAAGGATATTCTAATGGAACAGCTTTCAGATATCGATGTCTTCGCTCGTCTGTTGAAATTTGGGCCGTCTCGGCAAAAAATGTTTAAATGTTTTTCGGTTAGAATAGTATATACATAATCTTTTTTGTGGAAATTTTAACACATAAATTTATTTTACAGTTGTTGATGTCGTATGGAAAGCCAATATCCACTGAATTAAAAAAAGGATTCATATCCCATGTTAAACAAATTTTATATGATTTTAAAGCCACTTCCGAATACAATCAAAAATGTGTGTTAAAAGAAATCGATATTGGATTGCGTTTAGGTACATTTTTAGCTGAAGCGGGTTGGATCGAAGACAGTTTACATGTGTTACAACAAGTTTTAGCATTGAGTGATATATTAGAATCTGACTTAATTTTATTAATCAAATTAGATTGTTTACAACGTTTATTGTATGCCCAGGCAAATTTTTGTTGTTTCAAAGAAGCGTTACTTTCGGTTAAAGACGCACTAGCTATTGTTGACAAAATAGGTGTAGATAAAATACCAAATAGTTTATTAGCCAGTTTATATATACAAATATCGGTTTTACATTTTCTGCGTAGCGAATATGATTCTAGTTATAATTGGAGTATTAAAGCATTGAAGAAACTTCGACAGAATACTCCCGATAAGTTAGTATTAAATATTGATTTATGAAAAACTGTGTAACAAAATAAATTGTGTAAATTTTAGAATTGCAATCGATGTTTGGCGTCAAGCAGCTAAATCTTGTGTAGTGAAGCGACACTTCAAACGTGCAAATATGTTAATCGTACAAGCTTGTCAACGGGCCAGGTAAACTTTCTTGTTTTAATAATATGCTTGATAATTCATTTAATGTGTTGTTAACAGAATAACATTTGGCGAAGATCATCAAAAGTATGCAGATTCTTTATTGGATTACGGGTTTTTCTTGTTAAATGTAGATTCAATAAAATCCAGTGTAGAGTATTACGAGCGCGCTTTAAAAATGCGAAAAGTAATATTCGGAAGTAAAAATTTCCATGTAGCAATAGCCCACGAGGATTTGGCTTACGCTCTTTATGTGCACGAATATAGCTCTGGTAGATTTTCAAGTGCCAAGGAACATATTGAAGAAGCAATCCGTATAATGGTTGATTTGGTACCTGGTCATCATTTAATGTTGGCTTCGGCTAAACGAGTTAAAGCTTTGATATTAGAGGAGATAGCGTTAGACAGCATGCCCGCGTTACATAATGACTACGAAGGTCTGTTAGTTCAATCCGAAGAACTGCATCAATCCGCTTTGCAACTTTCGTTGGAAGCGTTTGGCGAAATAAACGTACAAACTGCCAAACATTATGGAAATTTAGGACGCCTTTATCAGAGTATGTTGAAATTTGAAGATGCAGAGAAGATGCATAAACGTGCGATTAAAATCAAAACAGATTTATTGGGCGCTTACGATTATGAGGTGGGACTTTCGATTGGTCATTTAGCGTCTTTATATAATTATCATATGAAAAAACATAGAGAAGCGGAAGAATTATATTTAAGGAGTATTAATATCAGTAATTATTTACATTTTATATTTATATAATAAATAACATAATTATGTCAAATTTTTTATAGGTCTTCGATTATTCGGTCAAACGTACTCAGGGTTGGAATATGATTATAGAGGTTTGTGTCATGTATATGAAGCACTAGGTGAAACACATAAGTATTTTGAATACGCTAGAATATTAGAAACATGGAAAATGTTAAGAGAAGAAAATTTCACGGGTCGTGTAAGTATTTTTCACAAAATCCTATTCGCCCGCTTCTTAAAATTAAGGCAAGTTTTAATTATTTTTTTTTTTTCATTAACAGAACAATTCGTATATTGAATTAAAAGAAGATACTCCAATGGAAGAAGTCACAATGAAATTCTTCGAAATGTGCTCAGATAATGAAGTTTTAGTATCGTGATTCGAACAATTTTTGGATTTTAATTAGCATCGGTCTAAAAATTAACATGATTTAATTAACTTCGCTATAAAATAAACAAATAACGCATAATTAATATTTTTAAAATTAATGAAATTAGCAAACCAACAAAAAAATTATTGAATATTCCATTATGTATATTTTATTGATAAAACAAAAATTTTAAATTAAAAAAAGGAGAACAAATTTAATGTTTTGTTTTATTATTAATTATTAAGATTTTCAATTTAGTTATAAATGATTATTTTCGTGATTTTTTTTAATTAGTGCTAAAATAGAAACATTTTATAATACATATTCTAAATACAAACCATACTGATAATCATGAAAATTACAATTTTATTATACATATAAAATATAAATAAAGTAGAAAATTTTTAAATCGTGTTAGATAATGTTATGTAAAATGAATAGATTTAATAATTAAATAACATACAAATACTATTAAACTATTTAAGTAAAATATTGTATTGCACAACAAAATTTATAAGCAACAAATGTGTATGCAACAAAACCAATCATCATTTAATTCAAAAAAAAAAAGTTTAAATTATTTAAGAACACAATCTTTTCTTTTTAATGATTAGAAAATTCTATTTAAATGTTTACAAACATTATGTAAATGTCTGTTGTATGCATAGTTGTGTCGCCTATTAATTTCGATTATAGTGTATCTTAAAAGATTTAATAAAGAAACAGAATGACTTTATAAAGAGACAAAAGTGTTTTTAATTCCATTCAAACTGCATCTCTTTAGAAGCCAATTACTACACGGTACGGTAAAATTGTGTTTCGAGAACGTTGTTTAAAAATTTAAAGGTTCTCCGTTGTTTTGTTGCAGCAAAATTTGTAATAAGTGTTATATGTGGTGTAATAGGTTTGCTTCAGGTAGTTTTTTGTACAGCTTTGCAAATAAAAATTGTAAATATTTCTAAACAGAGAAGCAAATCCAAACCAAACGATTTCTTTTTCAAGCAGAAGAATTTTAGAAATTTACGAAGCAGAATCTGCCACAAAATATTAATAAATAAAGATTCTTTTAAACATAAACTTATTGCAAGCCTTTTTATTTGTGACAAAAATCATTCTTTGGCGTCTTCAAGTTTTATGAAAAGTGAAGAAATGGGATCATAAATTTATCAAATTACGTTTTTATATGGGAGATACGAAGAAAGTTAGAGAATGGTTATGAGATCCGGAGAAACTTCAAGAAGAATTAGATAGATTAAGTGTTGTGATCGAAACTCACTACATTTAAATATTAAGAAATGCAAAATTATGTCTTCATCGTAAAAGGAATGCGTTAATTACTTCATACTTCCAAATGGTTACATTTGTCGAAAACGCCAGTTTCAATACGCTTATTGAAAATTGTATTGCGAAGGCGAATGCCCTGTTCGGATTTATTTGCGGTCTTACTTTGAGAAATTTACAACAACAATTCCATATATGTAATTCCAAATTGGAATTGTTTTAAACCAACTTTTTTGCTGGTATAGAATAATTCTATTCTACCGGTTGTAAATTAGTTACGATTTGTAATAATATTCAATACTATTCGGTCATATTACTATTTAATTAGATATATTTAGTTGTGTTTTCACGTTTTGTTTAACTTCAAAATGTAATTGTTCTCAACTAATAAAAATAAGTAAATACAATTTTTCGTTGTTACTTTGAGCACAATATTTATTCTATTCCAGCATGGATTTAACTGGTACCAAAGTAAGACCGTAATTAAACGATGGTCAGGTGAATTTAAAGATATTCAAACCTTATGTTCACTCTATTCCGGTTACGTTCGATCTCAACTGGAATACGCTGTAATTGCGTTAAAAAACATAAAAAGAATTGAAAGCATTCGAAAGAAGTTGTTGATTTTTTGTTAAAGAAAAGTAACTGCGAATATGACCAAAATTTACCATTCCATGAAAATGTAGACCTCCGTACTCAACAAGATGCAAGTATTCAAAATATGCACGCTTGAAAATAGACGACTTCTCTTGGGCGCTTTTTTTATTGGTAACGTTTTGCTTGGTCACGATGGTTCAGCTTACATTTTGGAAAACATCAATTCATGAGCCATGCCGAACATTTCGAAACCGTGAGTTTTTTGCACTTGAAGACCATCCTACAAACTATGGAGAAAACAACCCCATTAATAGGTTGTCTAAATCATTCAAGATCATTGATGACCTATTTGCCTTTAATTTACATAGGTTAACTTAAAAAATAATCCTGAAGAATTATTTTTTAAATGTTTAATTACATGTTAAATAAAAATTTAATTTAGGTATAATTTTTTTTTGTTTTAATTTAATATTTGTTTTTTAAATTGATGAATGTTCGGGTTTAATCTGAAATCATACTTGTACTCACAGAATAGATTTCTTTAGAGAAAAATAGACAAATTTGAAAAAATATCAACGAAACGCCATCCATCAATCGCCCATGCATTTTGGTGATCCCATCCGTGTATACGTCACCAAGTGCATCATTAATCAGTGCAACATCCAATATATCTCACATTCATATTTTAGTTTACCAGCCATCAACATCGATTGCATATTATTCCAGTTTGTAAACAAAATTAGAATAGTTGTAGGGCAACTGCTCATTATTCTGCTTTGACCCCGACCAGTGGTAAGAAGGTCGAATAATAACAGACAAAGACCTATAATTAATTTTAAAACTGGACTCTTCCTACATCATTATCGTGATGTTGTTCTGCACGGGTACAGTCGTATGTATTTTGTAAATGAATCGTTTACAGCCAACATATATTTATCATTTTCTTAAAGACTTAAATGGTCAATGTGGATGTTATCGAACGGTTTGTCCCCTTTATCGAAAATATGGAGGTATTTTTGTCGACTATATTTAGATTGATATATGAAAAATTTAACACAAGTTTTAATCTTCATTTTCATATTCGAGAACCAAAATATACGGCGGAATATTTACAAGATTTTATTAACCTCGTTTTCATAAAACAATAATTTATTTTGTCGGTTTTACGATAAAATAAAATTCCGGAAAGCTCGAATAATCGACATTCGCCATTTTTTACCAGATCATCGTGTATGGACTTAATAGCACCATCAGTTAGCTGCATAAAACAGCTGGTGTTCGATTTAATGCGCAAACTTCCTTCATGTGTAAAGCCCATTGACGATACGGTTATTTATATTTTTCTTTTGAAATGTCTGTTGTGCAGCGTTAGAATCGGTAATTATTTTAAACTCTATACCGATCTACACGGTATAGAGTTTCAAATAATTACCGCATGGAACCATTGTAGGGTGAAAAGTATAGTCTCTAATTCAAATTAATGATACTTTCTCTCGTTGTCATTAATTTGTGTTTTTACTTACTACTCTATTTTAGCGGTACGCTAAATCCATGCTGGAATAGAATAAATATTGTACTCAAAGTAACAACGAAAAATTGTATTTACTTATTTTTATTAGTTGGGAACAATTACATTTTGAAGTTAAACAAAACGTGAAAACACAGCTAAATATATCTAATTAAATAGTAATATCACCAGTAACTAATTTACAACCGGTAGACTAGAATTATTCTATACCAGCAAAAAAGTTGGTTTAAAACAATTCCAATTTGGAATTACATATATGGGATTGTTGTTGTAAATTTCTCAAAGTAAGACCGCATATAATACAACACTGGGTGACAACATTGTCTTTGATTGTTTCTGAACTTAAATAGCGCCAAAGCCTGTTTCAGTTAATATGCCTGTTTCAGTTAAAAAATTTAGAGAAACTAAATATATGTTTTATATCGGAAAGCCATTTGACAGAAACATCATTCATTAAAATACGTGATTATGAATGTTATCATGCTGTTCACCCAGGAGGAAACGCGAGGGGAGGATCATCAGTAATAGTGAAAAAGAATGCAAGTTAAAACCGTAAAATTCGAAACTAGTAATAATAATGAATGTAAGCTGCGTTTTTTTTAAAACAATCGAGTAGAGTTCGCGATAGCTATTTTCAAATTTGTCCAATTCAAAATTAAATTTTTTTTTTTTTTAAATTTAATAATTTAAATTTAATAGTAATCTATTATACTGTTTATATTGGAGGTTGAACCTAGGTCGAGTCAACTTGTAGTTATCTTCAGGGGGCGGTATGTTGTACCATCACTTCGAATCGAAATTCGAAAAAAGTCGAAGGGCGGTATGTTGTATCATTTTCGAAAAGCAAAAATGATACAACTTTCACTTTTTCGATTCGACTTTTTTCGAATTCGACTTTCTTTTCGAATTCGATATATCAATCTAAATATAGTCGACAAAAATACCTCCATATTTTCGATAAAGGGGACAAACCGTTCGATAACATCCACATTGACCATTTAAGTCTTTAAGAAAATGATAAATATATGTTGGCTGTAAACGATTCATTTACAAAATACATACGACTGTACCCGTGCAGAACAACATCACGATAATGATGTAGGAAGAGTCCAGTTTTAAAATTAATTATAGGTCTTTGTCTGTTATTATTCGACCTTCTTACCACTGGTCGGGGTCAAAGCAGAATAATGAGCAGTTGCCCTACAACTATTCTAATTTTGTTTACAAACTGGAATAATATGCAATCGATGTTGATGGCTGGTAAACTAAAATATGAATGTGAGATATATTGGATGTTGCACTGATTAATGATGCACTTGGTGACGTATACACGGATGGGATCACCAAAATGCATGGGCGATTGATGGATGGCGTTTCGTTGATATTTTTTCAAATTTGTCTATTTTTCTCTAAAGAAATCTATTCTGTGAGTACAAGTATGATTTCAGATTAAACCCGAACATTCATCAATTTAAAAAACAAATATTAAATTAAAACAAAAAAAAATTATACCTAAATTAAATTTTTATTTAACATGTAATTAAACATTTAAAAAATAATTCTTCAGGATTATTTTTTAAGTTAACCTATGTAAATTAAAGGCAAATAGGTCATCAATGATCTTGAATGATTTAGACAACCTATTAATGGGGTTGTTTTCTCCATAGTTTGTAGGATGGTCTTCAAGTGCAAAAAACTCACGGTTTCGAAATGTTCGGCATGGCTCATGAATTGATGTTTTCCAAAATGTAAGCTGAACCATCGTGACCAAGCAAAACGTTACCAATAAAAAAAGCGCCCAAGAGAAGTCGTCTATTTTCAAGCGTGCATATTTTGAATACTTGCATCTTGTTGAGTACGGAGGTCTACATTTTCATGGAATGGTAAATTTTGGTCATATTCGCAGTTACTTTTCTTTAACAAAAAATCAACAACTTCTTTCGAATGCTTTCAATTCTTTTTATGTTTTTTAACGCAATTACAGCGTATTCCAGTTGAGATCGAACGTAACCGGAATAGAGTGAACATAAGGTTTGAATATCTTTAAATTCACCTGACCATCGTTTAATTACGGTCTTACTTTGGTACCAGTTAAATCCATGCTGGAATAGAATAAATATTGTGCTCAAAGTAACAACGAAAAATTGTATTTACTTATTTTTATTAGTTGAGAACAATTACATTTTGAAGTTAAACAAAACGTGAAAACACAACTAAATATATCTAATTAAATAGTAATATGACCGAATAGTATTGAATATTATTACAAATCGTAACTAATTTACAACCGGTAGAATAGAATTATTCTATACCAGCAAAAAAGTTGGTTTAAAACAATTCCAATTTGGAATTACATATATGGAATTGTTGTTGTAAATTTCTCAAAGTAAGACCGCAAATAAATCCGAACAGGGCATTCGCCTTCGCAATACAATTTTCAATAAGCGTATTGAAACTGGCGTTTTCGACAAATGTAACCATTTGGAAGTATGAAGTAATTAACGCATTCCTTTTACGATGAAGACATAATTTTGCATTTCTTAATATTTAAATGTAGTGAGTTTCGATCACAACACTTAATCTATCTAATTCTTCTTGAAGTTTCTCCGGATCTCATAACCATTCTCTAACTTTCTTCGTATCTCCCATATAAAAACGTAATTTGATAAATTTATGATCCCATTTCTTCACTTTTCATAAAACTTGAAGACGCCAAAGAATGATTTTTGTCACAAATAAAAAGGCTTGCAATAAGTTTATGTTTAAAAGAATCTTTATTTATTAATATTTTGTGGCAGATTCTGCTTCGTAAATTTCTAAAATTCTTCTGCTTGAAAAAGAAATCGTTTGGTTTGGATTTGCTTCTCTGTTTAGAAATATTTACAATTTTTATTTGCAAAGCTGTACAAAAAACTACCTGAAGCAAACCTATTACACCACATATAACACTTATTACAAATTTTGCTGCAACAAAACAACGGAGAACCTTTAAATTTTTAAACAACGTTCTCGAAACACAATTTTACCGTACCGTGTAGTAATTGGCTTCTAAAGAGATGCAGTTTGAATGGAATTAAAAACACTTTTGTCTCTTTATAAAGTCATTCTGTTTCTTTATTAAATCTTTTAAGATACACTATAATCGAAATTAATAGGCGACACAACTATGCATACAACAGACATTTACATAATGTTTGTAAACATTTAAATAGAATTTTCTAATCATTAAAAAGAAAAGATTGTGTTCTTAAATAATTTAAACTTTTTTTTTTTTGAATTAAATGATGATTGGTTTTGTTGCATACACATTTGTTGCTTATAAATTTTGTTGTGCAATACAATATTTTACTTAAATAGTTTAATAGTATTTGTATGTTATTTAATTATTAAATCTATTCATTTTACATAACATTATCTAACACGATTTAAAAATTTTCTACTTTATTTATATTTTATATGTATAATAAAATTGTAATTTTCATGATTATCAGTATGGTTTGTATTTAGAATATGTATTATAAAATGTTTCTATTTTAGCACTAATTAAAAAAAATCACGAAAATAATCATTTATAACTAAATTGAAAATCTTAATAATTAATAATAAAACAAAACATTAAATTTGTTCTCCTTTTTTTAATTTAAAATTTTTGTTTTATCAATAAAATATACATAATGGAATATTCAATAATTTTTTTGTTGGTTTGCTAATTTCATTAATTTTAAAAATATTAATTATGCGTTATTTGTTTATTTTATAGCGAAGTTAATTAAATCATGTTAATTTTTAGACCGATGCTAATTAAAATCCAAAAATTGTTCGAATCACGATACTAAAACTTCATTATCTGAGCACATTTCGAAGAATTTCATTGTGACTTCTTCCATTGGAGTATCTTCTTTTAATTCAATATACGAATTGTTCTGTTAATGAAAAAAAAAAATAATTAAAACTTGCCTTAATTTTAAGAAGCGGGCGAATAGGATTTTGTGAAAAATACTTACACGACCCGTGAAATTTTCTTCTCTTAACATTTTCCATGTTTCTAATATTCTAGCGTATTCAAAATACTTATGTGTTTCACCTAGTGCTTCATATACATGACACAAACCTCTATAATCATATTCCAACCCTGAGTACGTTTGACCGAATAATCGAAGACCTATAAAAAATTTGACATAATTATGTTATTTATTATATAAATATAAAATGTAAATAATTACTGATATTAATACTCCTTAAATATAATTCTTCCGCTTCTCTATGTTTTTTCATATGATAATTATATAAAGACGCTAAATGACCAATCGAAAGTCCCACCTCATAATCGTTAGCGCCCAATAAATCTGTTTTGATTTTAATCGCACGTTTATGCATCTTCTCTGCATCTTCAAATTTCAACATACTCTGATAAAGGCGTCCTAAATTTCCATAATGTTTGGCAGTTTGTACGTTTATTTCGCCAAACGCTTCCAACGAAAGTTGCAAAGCGGATTGATGCAGTTCTTCGGATTGAACTAACAGACCTTCGTAGTCATTATGTAACGCGGGCATGCTGTCTAACGCTATCTCCTCTAATATCAAAGCTTTAACTCGTTTAGCCGAAGCCAACATTAAATGATGACCAGGTACCAAATCAACCATTATACGGATTGCTTCTTCAATATGTTCCTTGGCACTTGAAAATCTACCAGAGCTATATTCGTGCACATAAAGAGCGTAAGCCAAATCCTCGTGGGCTATTGCTACATGGAAATTTTTACTTCCGAATATTACTTTTCGCATTTTTAAAGCGCGCTCGTAATACTCTACACTGGATTTTATTGAATCTACATTTAACAAGAAAAACCCGTAATCCAATAAAGAATCTGCATACTTTTGATGATCTTCGCCAAATGTTATTCTGTTAACAACACATTAAATGAATTATCAAGCATATTATTAAAACAAGAAAGTTTACCTGGCCCGTTGACAAGCTTGTACGATTAACATATTTGCACGTTTGAAGTGTCGCTTCACTACACAAGATTTAGCTGCTTGACGCCAAACATCGATTGCAATTCTAAAATTTACACAATTTATTTTGTTACACAGTTTTTCATAAATCAATATTTAATACTAACTTATCGGGAGTATTCTGTCGAAGTTTCTTCAATGCTTTAATACTCCAATTATAACTAGAATCATATTCGCTACGCAGAAAATGTAAAACCGATATTTGTATATATAAACTGGCTAATAAACTATTTGGTATTTTATCTACACCTATTTTGTCAACAATAGCTAGTGCGTCTTTAACCGAAAGTAACGCTTCTTTGAAACAACAAAAATTTGCCTGGGCATACAATAAACGTTGTAAACAATCTAATTTGATTAATAAAATTAAGTCAGATTCTAATATATCACTCAATGCTAAAACTTGTTGTAACACATGTAAACTGTCTTCGATCCAACCCGCTTCAGCTAAAAATGTACCTAAACGCAATCCAATATCGATTTCTTTTAGTACACATTTTTGATTGTATTCGGAAGTGGCTTTAAAATCATATAAAATTTGTTTAACATGGGATATGAATTCTTTTTTTAATTCAGTGGATATTGGCTTTCCATACGACATCAACAACTGTAAAATAAATTTATGTGTTAAAATTTCCACAAAAAAGATTATGTATATACTATTCTAACCGAAAAACATTTAAACATTTTTTGCCGAGACGGCCCAAATTTCAACAGACGAGCGAAGACATCGATATCTGAAAGCTGTTCCATTAGAATATCCTTTAACTCTCCAAAGACAGACATCTGTAATGATAAAAATTTACATACATTTAATTTTAATATTACACATCATTTATTAATATTTTGTCATTTAGAAACGAGTCCCATGATTAGGTGGCACGCTTGAGCAAAGTATTGCAACTAATGTGATATTTTTATTTCCTAGTTAGTTTCAAGCTAAGCGTACACCTACCTCGTTTCAAGCTCAAATGATTTTAGATAAATCAATCAATATCTAAACAGCATAATTTCGCTCAAATTTAATTTCTCTTTTTACCGTTATAAGCCGCGGCTTTTTAATCTTAAAGTTTTTTTTTTATTAAATTTCGGTGTATTAAAGGAATGCGGCTTGTTAAAGGGAGCAGCTTAATAAAAAATAAAAAAATCGAAATTTTAAAAACAAATAATTTTATTTAAAAATTTAGAAGAAACTTCTAAGCGTGTTAAAGGATGCGGCTTATTAGATGATGTGGCTTTTAAATAGGTCGAGGCCGCCAAAAAGTTTTTAAAAAAGATGTATGCAGAAATGTAAGAGCATTCTTGGGTTATAATGTAAAATAAATTAGCATGGTTGATAACAATTTAGAGATTCTTAATCTTGTCTCAAACTCCTTAAATGAAACAGATCCATTTAATTGAACTGAATCATCTCTAATGTATTGGCTGTAATCATTTCAAAGTCATACCAGCAGCTATGAAATTTCAAAGATTAATCGGCAGTCTTCAACAACCAGACAATAAGAAATACTGGCACAAGAAACGCTTTCGAGGAAACGTAACCTCTCAAAACACGACACCACCACTATTGAACAAGAAATGGGAACAAACGAAGTATACGTCAAGGCTGCTACCATGAAATATGGAAGAACCTCATGGTCCTGAAATTAAAGTGGGAAATAAAGAGACATATGGCTGAGATTAACATTTACAGTTAGGATACGCTAAGAAAATAAAAGCAGTAAGCAGATAAATAAAGGATTCCAGAACCTGTCATATAAATCAGAAGAACAATTCCGGTGCTGAGCGAAAGGTATATCACGAAAAAAACATATTCGGTGTTAGTCCCGAAACTAAAATACGAGTAAGTTACGAATATCGGGTTCTAGTTAAAACAACAGACACCTTAATCTCGATGAGGAACCCTGATCGTCACTTATCGAGTTAATTGCTAGAAAAGTGATAAATATTGTATACTAAGTGCTTCTTGTAAACCATTGGCATTTGAGGGCGCTGAGTGTAAAAACTATGATCAGCATGCAATGCGCGAACAACAGAACTTTTAAATTAGTTAAAGCAACTACGCCTACTTTACATCCGTGGGAGGGCCAAAATCGGAATGCATTTAAATCAGTAACCAAGCCACGCTCCTGTTAGGAGTACCGGACGAGGGTGAAAGGGTCATAAAATCCAAACCCGGAACAAACAACTGACAGATGGATTATCTTTGGTCACAAAAGGGCCCGAAATGTGTACTTCTGCATATCGGCCAGGATGAAGCATCTACTCCAAAACTACAAGATTTTGATTTTAAACAAACCCTTTTGCTCACTATAAACGTGTCTCAAAATGAACACTATAAACGTGTCTCAAAATGAACGGAAACCATACTGCTAACTTCAACATAACATATTATCTTGATTGGAATGGCTGATGCACAAGTGTCTATTATGAGTACTTTTGGAATGGTGAATGACATCCTGAAAAACACTTTCAAAATACGTCTTCTTGATTAAGAATCATCCATTCATTGGGGTAAAATGAAAGATCTTACCCAGGGAAACTAGGTAGCGTCTTGTCTAGAAATGTCTGCTCAAGATCAATAACCTGTTTACATATTAGTGGCAATATGCATAAATTTCTTAACGAAGTCTGATGAAACGAACGAATTCAAATTATTGTGGGTGCGATGCAAACTCACACCACGTAATATCAATCCAAGGAGTACCACCCTTTGAGCTATTTATCTTCTCATCTGGTTATACTAAAAGGGGGTAAGGACCAACCCTCTTGACGTCTGTAAGTCAGGAAATGGCTGGTCTAAATGAATGTGTAATTCACCGCAACGCCTTAGATGATGTACTCTCTCGTACTCGAAATTAAGGAAATTTGAAACTCTAGAAATACAAACTGGCTACTTTATAGATACTCTTCACCAGTCCGTACAACCTACAGCTTCTCAATAAAGCCACGAACACTGGTAAAACGTAGTTCTAGATTTTATACAGAACCTCTTAAAGAGAGTACCAAAATGTATCCGATTAATGAGGGAGTAGAAAACCTTTCGGAGATTACCAAACTTAAGAAAGTTCTCTGTGATGGTTGTAAAATCACTATCGGAACTCGATAAAAGATATCTGAGACTTTACGAGAACCTATCAGGAAACTAGATATTTTACTGGATACCTATTTTCCATGAAGTAAAGTTCAAAGAACAGTAGAAAATCGACTGTATTTTACATAATCAGAGCTTGTTTGGTTTTTGGGTATGTTCCATAATTGTGGAGGAAAGTAAACGTGGATTTACGGAACCCATTATTAAGGTCGTGCCCAGAAAATAACTGCTAACTTGAGTAGCGCGATAGCTATTGGGACGACTCCTAGCATGGAATGTTCTCACCTCATGGTTAATCCTGTTAAACGACAACCGATTTTACTGCCACGGGTATAGCTATCATACCGCTATAATACTTGCTGATCATCTACTTAAATCTACAACTGTGATGGTCGTTTTTGCGAGACGGAGGATTTTGAAATTTCAATCTCCAAAAAATAGGGGATCTTGCATCCCACTGTCTTCAGAGACTAAGGTTCTTGGTCGTAGACCACCATAGAGTTGAAACTGGATTCACAGATACTCTTCTGTGTTATTTAGGTAGCCATTCACTGGTAGATAGTACAATTAGACACCGTCGAATCTGAACGAAAGTGATTTGATGGCCTCGGGGAATCATTTAGTGTGGTTACTACTTAAAGACATGTACGGGAACATGATATTCCATCTCACATTTCCGATGAGGGGTTGATAATGTCTATTGATGGATCAGTTAGTGGCGTTCTAGATGGTATCGAGCGGCACGTATCTGATCTTGTAGTGCATTTGGCATATTTCTTTGGAAAGTAAGCCGAAGACTTTCAGACAGAAATTGTTTAATCCTTAAAGCGTACATCTGCCTATGGGATTGAAGCCCACTTTAAAGGTCGCTAAATATGTATTGCATCACATAGCCACGGTGTCTTAAGTGCTATTGAGTCCAATTCAACACTTTTCTTCAAAACTTGCTTGGCAGAATATTGAAACCTTACATCAGGTCCGCAGACGAAATCGGCCTAAATTAACTAGACGTTAGTCACTTTTGTGGAACCTGGACCTTGCTTTAAAAGAAACATCATAAAGTGCCTAAACGGCTTACGCCAAACTAGATTGGACAACTCTCCTGTCATTTAACTAATATTTTTCTTGGATTTAAGGATAAGGAAAGCACCCCATTTTAGAACATGAGAGGTACCTGGAAAACTTTACTGGACATTCTTACCGCACATTGTGCTCTAGCCAAACATTTGGTTAGATCGCGGGATCATAAGAATACTATCACAACAACACTTAAGATACCGACAATTTTGCAACGCGCAGATGGTTATCTGAAATTGTGTGAATGAATGATTTTAATTGAATAATAGCGTTAATACAGTGGTAAGGCTGCTGCCCGTACAGTTTCTATTATTGTGGGGCGCAGGCATGTTTTTAATATTCTTGAATTATATTAGTAAGACTTTCGTAAGTTGTGTAAATTCTAGAAATATTTTTTGATTGTGTTTAAGTTGTGAAATGTCGCTTAAAAATCAACTTGTTGTATAAACAAATAATAACAAACCCATTTTTGACTTGAAGTATTTTATTTTGAATCAAGCTATAGAAAAGCCTTAAAATCCGTCATGCTAAATGGAAGTGAGTAAACTAAGCTAAAATGGAATGTTAACCTCGAGAGGTCGGTAACCCCAGAAGTTATACATTTCAAACCTAATAAAGGCATTCATTTCATATAGCACGTTCCTAACAATTTGAGAATTATGTTGAAATTCTTTTTCAAATTAGGCGAAATTCCCACAGGCCGAATTTCCGGACCACAAGAATAACAAACAATACAATAAAAAAGCTATGACTTTTAGTTCCACAAAAAGGTAACTTAGGATTTTTATACCAGTTATTTAACTTGTCTGGTCTAAGAGAGAAAATTCCTTCAAAAGAAATAACCCACTTATACCAGCAAAACCATTTCAATCTTTTTATTTTATTTTTAATTTTCCCTTTTTATTATAAAATGACAACTAGGTCATTTTTTGTAACTACATTCTAATTACATTGAATAAATAGCAACAAGTTATATTAAGCTACATTAGTTTGTACAAAATTCAAAAATATATGAATCAATATACATATGAAGAAATAAACTAAAATTAAAACTAAAACTAAGTCTTCAATTTTTCAATTTTATAACTAATTATAAGCAGCTAGAAAGCAAGATTACCTACAACTATTGATCATTAAGATAATTCACACAATCCACCCTGAACCTGTCCAAACGTGTTAAACATTTAATATTTGCTGGAATAGTGTTCCATAGCCTAGCACCTCTCCGTATAAATGACCCCTTCATATAATTAGTACGAGTGTTTGGCAATATTAAGTTTTGTGTTCGTAGTGATTGAGCAAAAATCAATTTGTCATACAGATATTTTGGCTGACGAGTAGTAATAATTTTATACATTAAAATTAGTATTCTAAGATCAAAATAATTATTCAGAGAATGAATTATATCATGTTAGTTAAGCTCCCGTCAAAAATGAAAGGATTAGTCTTCTGAGAAAACATTATCACCTGAGACTTTTTCGAGTTTAATAACAATTGGTTCTCCGCCGACCACGCAATAATATTATTAATGTCACTGTTCATATTTGCAATTACTTCGTTTAAGGCTAATATTCTGTCACATTTATTAATTTCAATTTCACAAAAAATTTGGATATCATCCGCAAACAGATGATAGTGAGAGTGTCGGATCGAGCTTGCAATATCATTTATATACATCGCAAATATTAAGGGCCCCAACACCTGTTGGCAGAAGCAAGTAACTAGATTTAGCTCCATTAACTTCAACAAATTGAAAGCGGTCAGTTAAATAAGACAACATTATTTTTTTTGTTTTTATCAAATTTAATTATAATTAGTATATTTCCAAAACAATTCCCCTTTTGGTAGGTCATATTTCTACGAAATTGTCAAGGAATTTCCACACATTATAAAAAGCTGATATGAAGAATAACCGCGATCGGTGCATACGACTGTGATGTGGAGGCCACAAGATTCCAAAACCGGCGTTTGGAAGATTAAACTCATAAATTCAAACCCATTTTCATTCGTAAGAAGAAATTTGTAAAAACATAAAACCCAATCCTAAATTCATTTCATTTCAAATAACCCGTTTCTTATAAATTTTAAGTTGGCATTTTATTCCATTCGTTTGTATTGGATTCGAACTAAAATAATTCGAATTTAAATTTTTAATTTATGTTTATATTCCTTCCTTCCCAGCCTGAGAATTGATTTCGGAACTTACTGAAAATTAAATCCGACTTAGTTTAGGGCTTATTTAACATACATACTTAAAATATTTAAATGAAAATAATTAATCAAAAAGGGGGGAAAAATCCGTAAAAAGTTAAAAATTAGTTTAAGATTTTGAGATAAAGCAAAATTTGCCAACACCGCAAACGAAATGAAATTTTTGTTGTATCTTCTTATAACATTAGTGTTTTATTTCGTTCCTCATAAACAATTTTTAAACATATTCGCAAACAAAAAACGATAAATTTGGGTACACACACAAGTTTTGTAAAAGTCTACCTGCGGCCGTTGAATTCTACAATAATTTTTAAGACCTCCTAAATGATATAAAGATCTTAATTTTTAAGTTTCATTCGAAACAGTAAATTCGTCCGCACTACACTTGGAAAAATCTTAACATTTGAGTAACTACAATTTTCCGAATGTATAATGCACCTCCTTTTACTATATAAATGAATCTATGCTAAACGACTAAGCGAGTAGAGATTATAAAAACGGAAAACAGAGCATGTCATGTTTCATGATTACAGGTGTTTTTAAATTAACAATTTAAATACGACAGAGATTGCGTGTATTGAAACGCGCATTACTTACGTAAAACAATAAATAAAATAATACTAAGAACGGGCATTCAAGAAGAGAATTCAAGGATTTTTAGAGATGTTCAAATTACCATCGGTCACCTCGCTCAAAGACCTAAAGAATATTATTTAGGTATTCTTTAGGTGCATCGTAGGTCTAAGAATTCTGAATGCGGAAGTTTAGACGGACGAATAAAGTTTTCATAGTGAATACTAAGAAACCGGAAATCGAGACTTAATTAAGAGATGCATAGATGACCTTAGAATTCCTGTTATTGGTTTATACAAGATAATGCGTGGTTGTGGTTACTGATGTGGTTGAACCAGTACAAAATCTCCAATTTTTTCATTAACAAAATAAACAGCTGCAGCCAACGTATCGTTGCCCGTCTGTTTTACAAAAAGAAACAGATTTTAGAAAGTTGTTTCAGTGTAGTAACACGAAATAATTTTACTAATCATTCAATGCATGCATATCTCATTATTCATCATGTGCCTTAAAATTTTCACTTACATTATGCGTTCATTGATATGTAATGTGTGAATCAAACCAAACTACAAAAAAACATAATATTATAACTGTTTAATGTTTTTGTTTACAATCATAAAATCGAATCTTTTTGTTATCGAGAGATTCTTTCAATTTTACTTTTATCTCGTCTTCTATCGAAAATATATAGTTTCTTAAGTAAGAATTTAAAATTAGTTTTTATATATGTACATACATTGTAAACATATTTTATTATTATTAGATATGCCAACAAAATACAAACAACAACACAAAGATCGAATATAAAAATAAAATCTTAAGAAACACATAACAAACAAAATTTCATCTTAGTAGTGGTTAATACATATTTTTTATTTTGACACAAAACATATGATTTTTATTTAATACAGTGATTTTTTATATACTTTTTCTTACACACTGACAAAAAACACAAAATACACTGATGTATTTCATTTCTATAATTTTATTTATCAATAGAATTATTTATTACTTATTATAATTCAACATTTTCCTAAATTACTTCAAATAATTAAATTATTTATTTCACTTCGAGTGCATAAAACTATTTAAATTACTGCAGAGTAAATAAAAAATTATCAATGGGTATTTAAAGCCACAAATAATACGCTGGTATACACTCGAAAAAACAAGCATCACCAATCACCATTCATGTCTGTGCTGATGAAACTTTTGCGTTACATTTTTACGGTTTATATTTACCTTTAAATAGATATCCGCTAATATTGTTGGAGGCAATAAAGGTAGAATATTCAATTTATCAATAGTTACAACATTATAATTTAGATTTGACACATAATTTCCTAAACACTGTTTATAAAGAGAGGTAGGACTTCTGACTTTATCCGCCATGATTAAACTTTTATTTAAACAAAACAACATCTACGAAAATATATATTTTGTACGAAAAGTTATAGAAGTGTGTGTGTTACTCGACCTCATATGCATTCGGATAAATGTTTCGTTTAGTTTTAATTTGGATTTTTCTAAACATTTATTTATATTAAAAAGATTATTACAAAATGACCGGTTGGCTTTATTTGAGATCCAAATATAAAATAAATAAATGTTATTATATCAATAAATAAGTTATATTATAATTCAATATTGTTTTAATTATCATTCAAGAGAAACGAATACGTTCCAAAAATCAAATAGTAATGAGGTTTGTGTCTCAGATAATTGTTCGTTGAGTAACACATTATCTACTAGACATGTTTATTTACCATTCTCTGGTTTTGGTATGAAAAAAAATCGCTTAATGCCCGGTTTACATCAGAAAATTGTTTTCTTCTACAAATTTTTGCAGGTAAATAAGAAAGAATCCGCTATATAAAAATATTCAATATGCCAGAAAGAAATAAACATATAGTAATGGCGTAATTTCTTTATAGGATCATTATTAATTTATTTTTAATGAATTAAAATGCGAAATTTACATTTTTATCTATGTTGTTTGTTTTTATTATGAATCCTCAACATTTATAAATACGAAATAATTTTTTTTCTTGTTAATTTTAAAAATGTTGCCATAAAAATACTCGGATCGAATATATTTTATGGCAACATTTTCATTTTTATGGTGATTTGTGCTCAAAAATTCTTCTGCAAAATTTTATTGGGATATATTGCTTTTCTTGTCTCTCATGTGCAAAAAGTCAATGTTATATCTTATTCATTTTGCAGAAGAAAAATGTTGGTCGTATGTAAGTAAAGGATGAAACACACCAAGCAGCAGCAGCGAGCAGCAAATTTAAATTTTGGCTTATTGGCTTATTTAATGGTACAAAATCATAGTTTGCGTATAAATATAGGTATTTTCATTAAAGGACATTAAGTATTTTGTAATTATAATTGAAAAATTTAAATTTAAAGAAATTGTATTGAATGAAGTTGCATCTGTCGCGGCATCAATAGGTTCCACACCCAGCAGCTTCAATTTGCTGCTCTTTGCTGCTACTCATAACCTCGATAAAATTTGCACAATTCAATTCTACTACTAAAACAAAACAATCTGCTGCGCTGCTTGGTGTGCACGCCCATAAGCAGCCGTTAGTGTGGATTGCTTGGAATATGTTGCGCTGCTCTTGGTGTGTTTCATCCTTAAACCGGGCTTAAAGGATGAAACACACCACAGCGCAACATATTCCAAACAATCCACACAAACGGCTGCTTATGGGTTTTGCTTTACTGCGAGGTGTGGAACCTATTGATGCCGCGACAGATGCAAATTCATTCAATACAATTTTTTTAAATTTAAATTTTTCAATTATAATTACAAAATACTTATTGTCCTTTAATGGAAATACCTATATTTATACGCAAACTATGATTTTGTATCATTAAATAAGCGAATAAGCCAAAATTTTAATTCTCGCTGCTGCTGCTTGGTGTGTTTCGGCGCGCGCACAAAGCGTCGACTGTGAGGGGCGAATTTTAATTTGCATTAATTTATCTATGTGTATATATTATATAGAAACGCTAGTATAAACAAATACTAGTACTAATTGATTATAATTATCATTACAAATGTTGTAGTTTTAATACAAAAATCTCGCACCAAGTGGCCAAAATTCGTCCATCACCGCCGAAAATAACCTAAAAATAATGATCTTCAATTATGGTCCTTACATTTCCCATTCGTAATTCACGTATCGCTCATTTGCTGCAACAGTAACACAACTCACAATTTTTAATTTTTCAGTAGAGCGATTTGAAAATATCACGCAAAATTTTTTGTAACAACGGCGTTTTTCAAAAGTAAATAAAAACACATTCTGATTGGTAAAATATTTTTTTTTTCTGTTCCTAAATCCTCAATCGGATCTTAATTTTTATAATTCTTAAATATTTTGTAAATTTTCTTATAATAGATTCCAATATCTTTAAATTGTTAATTTCTTTCGCGAATTGAGTTATTTTTTATATGGAATTTTACGGTATGTATTCATATTATTTACCAATATAAAATTCTCAAAACAATTAAACAAAAAAATCGAAGCGCCGCTCTTGGTGTGAATGAGTAAGCGCGTCGAGTAGTATGGATAAAGGACTAGACACACCAAGCGTCGATGGCGAGCGGCGAATTTAAATATGCCTTATTTATTTATGTATGTATTGTATAGAAACGATAGTACAAACAATAGTAGAATCCGCTTATAACGAACGGCCAACGGACAAAAATATTTGGTCGTTATAACAGATTGTTCAGTTTAACCAAATATTCGGATATAACAACCGTTGTTCGTTTTATCCGAAAAAAATGAGATCTTGAAAATTGAAAAGAAACATACATATTCAAATAAAGCTTTATTCCAGTTATATTTATTTAAATTTAATTCATTTTTTGTCACATTAAACTTTAAAGCGAAACCGAAACGAATCCATACGAATCCATTGAACACAATGCTATAATTTTCATCAGATGTACATGTATGTATACATATGTAAATACATACATATGTACAAATGTATGTACATATGTATGTATAAATGCGCTAACATATCTTTACACCTTTGAAAAGAAATCGGTTAATTTTGATTGCTTTAAATTTTTTTGAAATAAACAGTCTAGAGAAGTTTCTATTGAATGTAAATTATTTAGTTCAATATCGGTATTCTCACCACAGCTTAATGCTAGTCTTAATACGCGAATTGATTTCTCAATATTTTTTCGAGTGGGGGCTTGGTAATCTTCGTAGTCTGATAACTCATCTTCCGGATCGATTTCACTTGAAATTTGATTTATAATATCGTCATCGTTTATCTCATCAGAAGTTACTGTATTGGCATCAACAACAACATAATCGATTGCTTGCGTATCTCCAACAATTGCTTCCAGTCTGGGATTTGACCATAGCAATTTTAAAATTTCATCTTCTACATCTAAATTTGGATGACCAGCATTATCGGCAAAAAATCCTGCTTTACAAAAGAAATTATTTATGCTTTCCGATTTAACTCGATCCGATGACCTTTTCATGAAATGAAGTGCATCTAAAAGATCAATTTTAAAAGTAGCAAGAGAGTTTTCATCTTCGTTTTCCAACGTAGAAATAAGTTTTCTAACTACAAATTTACGGTAATATCCTTTAGATATTTTAATTATCCCTTGATCCATCGACGGGGAAATTGCTGTCGTATTCGGAGGAAGGAATATTAATTTAATGGCAAGCAAATTATTTACAATAAAGTGGGACGGGCAGTTATCAGCTATAAATAAAACTTTTCTGCCTTCATCTAAAAATTGTTTATCCAATTTAAGAGTATACTCCTCCCATTCGAAATGAGTCATCCATGCTTTTCTATTATTCTTATAGATGATGGGCAAAGTTTTAATGTTTTTAAAACAGCGTGGTCTCGCACTTTATCGGAAAAAGTAAAGGTAACTTTTCAGTACCGTTAGCATTACTTCCAATCAAAACTGTCACACGTTCCTTACTTAGTTTGCCACCCGCACAATTCTCATTCCGAAATTCAATTGTTTTGTTCGGTAGCAGTGTATAGAACAACCCCGTTTCATCGAGGTTAAATACATTTTTTTTGTCAAAACCGTCAAGGATACGTGGCAAATGTTCTTGTATCCATTCAGTACACACCTCCATCGGAACAGACTCCTTCTCGCCTACAACATTTTTAAACACCAAACCGTTTCTTTTCTTAAAACGATCAAGCCAACTATCATTTGGTTTAAAGTTTGGGAAGTTCAATTTTTCTGCAAACTGTGACGCTTTTTCTTTAAGAAAAGTTCCACTTAATGGTACTCGCTTTGCGCGCATTTTTTTTATCCACTTCAATAGAGCTTCCTCAATTTTAGGATATTTTCCATCTCGTATTTTTTCTCGTTTTAAATTTACAATATCCAAATTTTCAAAAACTTTCCGATTTTTCACTATTTCTGCTATTGAACTCTTTGCGCAAATAAATTTGTCAGCTATCGCTTGGTAACTTAGTTATTGTATTGTGATTTTTGTGATTGTGATTTTTAAAATTTTTAATTTTATTTTGACCGATATAGCTTTGCGTTTGCGTTCCATCTATAAAATGTTTGAGACCGAATTTAGGAAAATAAATTTACAAATTTTATTGATCATATACCTTCTATTTTAATTTAAAAAATATTATTTCAACACTTCAAAAACAATATTAGGGCACAGATCTATTAACAATTAAGTTCAAAAAGTTAAACTCTCTTAATTTATTAATAAAGAAATGAAAAAACACGATGAAAAAAGTAATTCGTATAGGTGGCAGCTGTTTTCTAACATGGATGTGTTAAAACTAAAGTAATAACGGGGATGGACAAAATTGCGAAGGTCGTTATATCCGTATGTTTTTACATACACTTTGCTTTATGGGATATTTTAAGTGGTCACTATAGGTTTATAAACGAAGTTCGTTATAGCTAGTGTATAAAAAAAAATGCTTCATACAAAGTTCAAGGGACTGAGCAAAGCGTTCATAATAAGCGTATGTTCATTATAAACAGAGTTTGTTATAAACGGATTCTACTATACCAATTATTTATAAAAAAGATTACAAATTTTGGATTTTTAACATAAAAATTGTAATTTTAAGAAATTATATCGAATGAAGTTGCATCCGCCGTCGCGAAATTATGTCCCACACCAAGCGGCCAAAAAAATTCGTCCATCGCCGCCGAACATAACCTAAAAATAATGTTACTTCAATTGTGGTCCATACATTTCGAATCCATGATTCACGTATGCTCTCATATTATTTACCAACAATAAAGATTTATAAAACAAAAATCGAAAATTCTCAAAATGATTGAAAACAACAAAGGCGCCGCGCCGCTCTTGGTGTGAACGGATATGCACGTCTAGTTGTATGGAACATTTGGAATTTGACGCGCCGCGCTTGGTGTGTCTAGTCCTTAAAGGATGAAACACACAAAAGAGCGCAGCATGTTCCACACAATTAACACCAACGGCTGTATATAGGCGTGCAAACCAAGCAGCGCAGCAGTTTGTTTTGTTTTAATTGGAAAATCGAATTGTTTTAATTTATAATTATGAGTAGCAGTAAAAACCAGTTTTTGGTGCTGCTGGGTGTAAAAACTATTATATTTTCTTTAAATTGAAATTATTCTATTAAAATTCCAAATTTTCAATTTGTTTTTTTTTTTTGAAAATGTCTTAAATAAATTACAATTTTGAACCATTAGGTACACGACTAGGCCAATATTTAAATTTGCTGTGCTTCATCCTTTTATGTATCGCCAGTTTACACGGATTGTGATTCCGCCAAAAATTTTCTGTTTGCTTTGCCTCCTGCCTAACACGGAATTTCGTTTGCGTAATTTTCCTGCAGTATTCCATACATATGGGAGCATTAATATTCAAACGTGAAATTATAAATGGAAAATTAATCCTTGCGCCTAAAATTGCAAAATGTCCTTTGAATGTCAATTAATACCCCTCCTTATCATTCGCCCACGCCACACATTCACACAATTACTGTATGCCATCTGCACAATACAAGTTCCTTGTCAACCTGTACCCTGGCATGGACGGTGGGTCGGCGCTGAATTCTGCACTCTACAATAGGGTTTTAAGTTGTGCTTATTAACATCATCGATCGTAATCAAGCATCTGGTGGGATTCAAATAGTATACCTCCCAAGTGCCGAAATTTTAACCACTGCACCACTTGTGCGGTAATTCGGTACATAAAATAGTAATTTATTAAATTAAAACCGTATTTTTTAGAAAACCCAAACACGACTTCTTCGATATAGAACTTTTTTTGCCTAAGGCTGTTTTCGAAACGAGTACTTATTTCAAACTTATTTACTTATTTACCGCCATCTTAAATAAGTAAGCAAAGTCGTTCGAAATGAGTTTGCTTACTTATTTTGACAGCATCATGAAAACGCATTATGATTTTCAATGAAAAATTCTCAACCAATATTTTATTCGATATTTTTATTAATTTAATGTATACAATTAAATAAAATAACGAATATAAATAATATTTATACCAATTAAAATGCTTAACGGCAATTTAGAATCGTAAAAAAGAAATATTTTTTAAATATTTATTTTGATGTGAATTTTGGATGGTTTATCTCGAATTTTTATTACATATGTAAAATATTTGAAAGTGACCAAGAAAGATTTAGTTGGGTTCTTAATTAATAGCGGAATAATTATTTTACGTGTAATCAGTTCTTAAACTCCATACCGTCTGTTTACATTATCCATGCTCTACCCGTGAATTGTGTGTGTGTAAATTAAGACATTTTAATGTTCGAAATATATAATTGGATTCTTGTACATCTTTATTTTAATCGTTTTATATATTTTGCTATTCACAAAGATCATTTTTTTCTAGATTTATCATCCTAAATCTAAAATAATAAAATATTGACATATGTATATCAACAATAATGGCAACAAAATTAGATTTTTACGGAAGAAAGAGACAGAAAATAAGTCACCTCACCAGCTTAAGTGGGAACTATAGATAGAATAAAAAAAATAAAAAAAACAACGTAAGAGAGCGAGAGATAGGATTTAAATGTATACGACCATACTCAGAATAACAAAAATAAAAAGTTTAAGAGAAATTGCGTTTTAATTTTGCTGTCACGTAAAAAGAATAGCAGAGCGAAAATTTTCGTGCAAGAATAAAAAACTTAACAATTACAACAACAAAACTGAAACAAATTTTTGTGCGTTACAAGTAATATGCATTTTTATTATTTTATATATGGGAATTTGGAATAATTGGTGTATTTTATGTTTCCTATTTATAAAATATCCATGTACACATATACTAATATGAATATAAAACCAAAAATAATTTTCACTACACTGTATAATTGTATTTTTCTAAAGCAGACCAAAAAAAATAATTTATCGAATTGCGGTAATTTAAACCGCATATAAATAATTTTTATAATTTTAAACACATATATTTGTTGAGATATAATTCGTTTATACTCAAAACTATTGTAGTTTCATTCAATATTGAAAATATTACAAATACATTAAAATACATTAAAAAAATATTACATGATATATAAGAATGAACTTAATATTTTAAGTAATCTATAGCCGAAAAGTCAAATTGGAATAATATTTTTTTGTCTTCGTTTCTTACGTTTTTCTGTTATTTTTTTTATTCTATCTATAGTTGGCCCTTTACTTATTTGAATAAGTTAGGTTCCACAAATAAGTATTCGTTTCGAAAACAGCCTAAGGCTGTTTTCGAAACGAGTACTTATTTCAAACTTATTTACTTATTTGCCGCCATCTTAAATAAGTAAGCAAAGTCGTTCGAAATGAGTTTGCTTACTTATTTTGACAGTAACATGAAAACGCATTACTGTTTTCAATGAAAAATTCTCAACCAATATTTTATTCGATATTTTTATTAATTTAATGTATACATTTAAATAAAATAACGAATATAAATAATATTTAAATATCATTTTAATTGCTTAACGGCAATTTAGAATTATAAAAAAAATATTCTTTAAATATTTATTTTGATGTGCATTTTGAATGGTTTGCCTCAGATTTTTATTACAAAAGTATTTAAAATTTTAGAAATCGACCAAGAAAAATCTAGTTGGGTTCTTAATTAATAGTGGAATAATTATTTTACGCGTAATCAGTTCCGTACCGTCTGTTTACACTATCCATGCTCTACCCGTATATTGTGTGTGTAAATTAAAACATTTTTATGTACGAAATAAATAATTGGGTTCTTGTAAATCTTTATTTTAATAGTTTTATATATTTTGCTATTAAGGTGGCTACAAAGGTCCATTTGTTTTCTAGATATATCATCCTAAATCTAAAATAATAAAATATTGACATGTAAATATCAACAAAAATGGCAACTAAATTAGATTTTTATGGAAGAAAGAGACAGAAAATAAGTCACCTCGCCAGCTTACTTATTTGAATAAGTTAGGTTCCACAAATAAGTATTCGTTTCGAAAACAGCCTAAGGCCCTTTTCGAAACGAAGACTTATTTGTGGAACCCGTTTTTTTCAAATAAGTCACCTCGCGAGGTGACTTATTTTCTGTCTCTCTCTTGCACAAAAAGCTAATTGTGGATCTGTCAAAAAAATTTCGATCGCGTTAATATGTCAATTTAATCTGTGCAACACGCAAAGGGAAATAAAACGAGCAAAAGGAAAATATATAACAGTCGATGTAAGCATATACGTATAGCAAATAAAACCAAATATATTTACATATCGTTTTCAAGTTGAGGTTATGAAAATATATTATACCTTTCGCAATTCCTGCCGTTCCACTAATTGAAACAATTCTTTATCGTTTTCAATTAAACGAAGCCACAGTTTCAAATTTTTCATAATTAAACTATTTAAAAGTATGAAATGCTTCTTTTTTCCATTTGAAATGTAATTACATTTATTTAATTATTAAACTTTTTATTATTTGACTTTAATTTATTTTTATAATAAAAAATAATTCACTTTTGACAGCTTTCAAAAATTTAAAATAAGCCGGTGTTATCGTTTCGAACACTTTTACTGACTTATTTAAGATGGCGGCAAATAAGTCAATAAGTCCAAAATAAGTCTTCGTTTCGAAAAGGGCCTGTGTCATTTTTGGTCAAACTGAGTTAAATATGCTAACTTACTAAATTGACGACGAGCAATACGATTCTCCAGTTAAATTCGTCTATTTCTGTTATTCTGTAATAATAACGTTTCCCAAATCCTCGTATATTATGATAGTTTTTCTTAAGTTAAAAAAAATCTGTCTATCTCCAATAGAGATCTATGCAATGCAAATTTTTTAATCATTCCGTGTGTTTTCTCGCATGTTTGCTTATTTCGTCACTGACGAATTTCATCTTAAGATCTATATGGAGGTTGTCATTTCTTATGTGCCACGGTATATAAACTATTTCACGTAGGACTTTGCTTTGGAATAACTAGATGATATTGACATTAGTTTTCTTTGTACCGCTCCAGAGCTGAATACCGTAAGTCCACACAGGTTATAGAATTTGCCGGTATAGTAGCAATTTATTATGTAAAGGTAGCTCAGAATTTCTTCATAAGAGCCAATCCATCTTTCTTCTGGTACTGACAATATTAGTATAGCTCTTTGCGATTTGCTGGTGGATTCTTGTATGCTATCAGCGGCTGCTAAGATAGCCATATCATCCGCGACCGTTGCTATGTTAGTCTCCTCTATCGTTGTCCTTGGCAGATCCGAGGTATGTAGATAGAGCATATAAAATTGGTCCCAGAACACTATCTTGTTGTACTCCTGCTGATACTTTCTTTATATCTGAGTATTCGCCATCTAATTTAACACGAAAGTGACGGTTAGATATGTAAGATTTTAGTATTTCAAAAAGCGGCTTTGGTAAGTCTCTTTATAATTTATATTCCAAGCGTTTATGCCATACTCTGTCAAATACCTGTGCTACTTCGAAAAAGATACTTAAACATATACTTTCTTATTTTCAAGTATACATCTTCAATTATGTTTGGAATTCGATGTACTTATTCTATTGTTGAATGGTTTCTCTGAAGCCAAATTGATGTGGAGGAATAAGATTTCTTTAGAATTTAATTTGAATTATAGATGGAAGATTTGCAAGAATCGCAACAATCAGTTTCGAACTTAATGAGATTAATTCGAGATATACTGAAATAGACCAATGTACGGAACAATCACAACAAAACCATTACAATAAAGCAACAACAATGTAAAAGATTTCCTTATTCTATTATTGATTTAAGCATACGAATTTTTGTCGTTAGGTGGTTTGTTTGGTTTAGGTATCATGATTACTTTTGTGACTTTCCATTGATTTGGAAAGTGTTTAAGTCTGAATATTACGTTAATTATTTGGAGTAGTTTACGTACTCCTTTTTAGGAAGAGCTTTAAGTAATTAAGTCACATCCTGAAGATTTTTTTGCATTTAGGTTAAGTTGATTTCGTCTTTTATTTAATGTGACAGGAGATATGTTGTGCAGTTATCCATTTTATTTACTGGCGGTATGTTTTCCTCTGCTGTTTGCATAGGTAGAGGCTGGAACGTGGTCTCAAGGTAGGTTGCAAACAACGAAGCTTTTTGCTTTGTACTTACAGCCCATGTTCCATCTTAATTTTTACCTGGTGGAATTTGTAGGTTAGGTCGTTTTAAACTTTTTGTCGCTTTTCAAAGGGAATTCCCATTTCTTTTAGTCTTCCTGCTGCAAACAGCTTTCTTCCTTTTTTAGAGGTTACTTTTGATCCAATAGTAGGTATTTTTTGGGGTAAAATCACAAGGGGGCAATATATTGGGCAATATATTGATATTGACGATGTTTTCTTTTAAAACCACCGACGATTCTTCTCTGGCCCGTCTTTCTGGATGAATGGCGTGGTAACCGCTATATCCATATATTTTAAGAAATGATGTTAGGAAAATGTCTAATTCTGGAATATGTTGCTTTCGCCCATTTGCATTCCACGGACCCAATTTTGCTTTGCAAATTTCGGGATTCGAACTCGATACGTCCCGATCCCAAACGACAAAGCCTTAATCACTGTGCCATTTGGTCGATAATAAAGTATAAAAATAAAATATTTGAGCGTGTGGTAGTAAATTGCCAGCATTTAGGTGATTTTGGTAGGAAACAGTATTAATAATAAAGTTAAGCCTCCGTAGGTTAATCCGAAAGTTCAGTTTGTTTTAGCGGATATATTAATAATATCAGATGGTCAACAAGATCGCAATTAACAGATCAGATCCATTATAATACCATCGGTTTGCTTGATAAAATAATCGGATTAAGGCCAAATCTCTCCAACCAGCAAGTTTATAAAGTTGTGTTGCATTCTGCACCCCCTAATGCCGCCTGGAGTAAGCTATGTCGTCTTTCGTTATGCCGTTCAAATTGCACCTAATAATAAGCAAGACTGCTGAATTTTAACATCGTTTTTTGAAATTTTATAAGTAGATATAGATCTAATCTACATACTTACCAAGTTTCATAAAGTTCTAATGAGTTCTACCTACCCTAATTGTGCGTGGAGTGTCTACTACCCCATAATTCTTAAAGCCGTTCGGTTACCACGTAATAATAAACGGGGTTGCAGGATTTTGGTATCGATTTCCTTGATAATGGAACCGCATGTATAGGCACCCACCATTTGGCACGGTCTCACTTTTGTTGTTTTTTTTCGAACTTTGATATTCAATACAAAATTAATCACATTCATTTTTTTATTTTTTGCTTTATTTGAATAAATTTGTTTGAACATAATCAAATCACTACCCCAAGTATGTATAACAAAACGGAAAAAAATGTTAATGTACTAGATTTTTTCCGAAAATATGACGTATTAGTCAGAAAACATTGGACATTTTGGGTTTATATTGCACTTGTGTGTTGGTGAGAAGAAAACACTATAAAAAAATTACTGAAGTACAGCATAATTTGTGTGAAGTGAAAATTTTATTGTGATTTTAAAATATAAAGAAAAATCAAAATTTTTTAATACTGTTATCATATTTTAAAGAAATGGTGCCAACAAATAATTTGTGTTAATGAAAATTGTATTGTAATACAATTAAATATTTAATAAAAAGAAACAAATTACATCAAATAATTTTTTTTTAAAATTAATCTAACATATTTTCATTGTTTTATTTCCAATAAAAAATATATTGGCGCCAGAATATTTTGTTCACAAGCTCCGCCCCTTTTAAAGCATGTGTGCACTCACACATGCACAAGGATTTGTTTACTCAAATTCATAATTTGTCCGACTTTTAGCGACAACATTCATAGGAAAGATTTAAATATTTCGGACACTTTTGCTGACAAAAGTCGGTGATGATTTCATCAAAATATCGGAAGCTGCTGTAGCAACATAGCAAGGTAACAAACAAAAAAATATGTCGAGGAAATCGAAAAAGCACTTGTTATTTATAATTTTAAAAAAGTCGAATTAATTCGTACAAAAAGTCGAAATTCAATCAATACAGAGCTAATGCTCGCGAGCAGTGGAAGAATTCTCATGATGTAGTTTAGTCAACCGATAGAGAAGAGTTAGATTTTTAATGAAATTAGTACTTGAAAATAAAAATGGTTATTTCTCAATATTGAAGTTTCTTTAATACAAGGTGTTGTGTTGGAAGGCTCCTCTTTAAAAGTCTATAGCTTGATAGAGGGGCTTTAACGTCCGGAGTGGTAGAAGTAACCTCACCTTCGTTTTGATCAAGGAATAAAACGGAATAACCCATTCGTATGAGCCACTTTACGGACACCCTGTATACAAAAAAGGGAACGGCTACAGTAAATAAGTCTGTTTCATTTCTGAAATGAGAGGAACGTCGTCGTTTTTTATTGTACATTCAAATACAAGTTGTATATTAACTTTTTGTTGTATATTCTTTATTTTAAGTATATTGGGTTTTTTAATTCCTATATTTCTCTTAATATTGTTCACGGAGTTCGGCATGCCCCTTGTACTGAAATATATTTACAGTTGAAGATCTTGGTGATCTTGATAATTTGGAAATTCGTCTAAATGGGTTAAACATTCCGAAGAGTTTGAATTTGGCAACACCTCTGCTGCTGTACCACCTGGGGTATTACATTCGGTATTTGTTGTACTCATTGTTTTAGTCAAGCTGTACCACTGGCGTTTGATCCCCAGTAGCACTTTGCTGCGGTCGAAGCAGTAACTACACCAGTAACGCTAGGGTGTTACCTAGGTTACACAAAGACAGCCGAAGCCCGCTGGGTACTCTAGGCTGGGGAACATAAGCAATAATGATATAATTCCTACATTATACACAGGTATAAATAGTTGAAGCTAACAATAAGTCATTAATCTAATAATATTATTATATATTTTGCAAACTGACTTACAGTTCAAGCATACTGTAAACAATTATATTGTTAATTTGGTTTCTGGAAATCTATAGCTCCAGTCGAATAACTATGAATAAAATTAAATCTTGGATATTTATTGCTTTACTAAGTCCATTTTTGTATCTTCAAGATCCATAGAATTTCTTTGATTTATTCTAATTTTAATTTTCGGGAGAATATAAAAAATACGATTATGATTTAAGTAGACATTGAAATGAATTAGTTTAAGTTTCAGTTGTTCGGAGCAGATTTGGTCAAATAGCAAGCTGAAAAGTATTGTTTTAGTACTAAATTTCCTCAAATTTTCAGATACATAAGAAATAATAATTAATTTTTCGGTAGGTTGCTGATTTAAAGAAGCAATTAATGAAAAAATACCCTTATTAACGCTTATAGGAACCTGTATCCTTTCTTCTAATAAATTGGAACTGTGTAGTGTTGGATCATTCTTAAAAACGCCTTTCCTACGAGATTGATTCAAGATTTTCCCAAATTCTAACTCCTTCATTCTCTCTTCGGTTCACATCACCGAGTTAAGATTATTGAAAACAATTCAATGAACTGGATTACATATTAAGATATCACTATTAAAATAAATAAAACAACCTTGACGTACCTAATTAATTTTCATTTTATTTTTAAGATATAAGTTACGTTTTCTTTTATAAATAATAATTGTTACACATTCAATTAAAATTGTTCATCTTTATGTTTTTTCCCCGTAATATTAGAAATTAAAATTTAAAAATATGTTTCTTGTTAAATTTATTCATATTATGATTTATGTATTTATATTTTATGTTTTTAAAATGAAATATCAATTTTATATTTATATATCAATGACTTTCTTAATTGAGTTCTTTTTATTTTTTGTTATATGAATATAATATAATTATAGGTTTGTTGTCGTTTATATTATAAACTATATATGTATATTGAATCTCTTTTTTTGTTGTTTTTATTTTTATTTTTTAAATTACGTAAAAATAATTTAATAATAATTAATTACTTGTATAATATTATTATTTTATATATATAATTATATTAGTTTTTTTATTATAAAAAAAATAACACACACCGCACGAGCCTGCCTCATATTTCTCTCTATTTGTATTTTTTATTATTTTAATTTAAAATAGTAATATTTTATTTTTTTATATCATCATTATTAATATATTATATATATATTTTTTATTAATTAAATAACTCACCCTATTATTTTTGTTTTTATTTATCGAAAATATGACAAAAACATAAAAAAGAAACAATAATGCGTTTTGCTATTAATTATTGTTCTTTTTAATTACTTTAATTTTTCCGTAAGAATTTTTAAAATTTTCTGTTAGTAGCTTTTATTTTATTTTTTTGAAATTTTTGATCAAATCAAATAAATTTATTCAGTTTTCTGAGTTTTTTTCATTTTGGTTTTTTAATTTTTAATAAATTTTATTATGTGATTTTTTTGTTATTTAAAAATACAAAATATATATTGATTTATGAATATCGATAATAAATTATTTTTTGAATATTTCGAAAAGGATACAAATCATAATACATAGTAATATAATAGAATATTGATATACAATGGAAAATAAATAAATCTAAAAAAAATTGTTTTACTTTTAACAAAAGATTTTTTAAATTTATCACGTATCGAATGGCATTCCTATTATTATTTTGTTATTATGTTCATTTCCTCATTGTGTTAGAATTATTTTTCAATATCATATCTTATAAATTTTAAATATGTATATGATGGTCTAGTTTAGGTACAATCATCTAAAATCATAGTCCGCAAGTTTAAGCGCATAAAGGTGTATTTACAGTGGCGGTAATTAAAATGGTAGGAACCGAAGAAATAATCGTTTCAAATACTGTTAGCATATCATAACAAAAAAATGTAATTGCTAACGATTCTGGAAGTAGCTACATCACATGATGCTACAAACAAATTATAATCAAACTCGAGAAAGGAGTAAATTGATAAGGCAGCAATAAATATTTTATCATACACTATATAGCAAATGAAGCAGAAATCTGCGTTCCAACATGGTTCCTGGACTTAAGATGTCACAATTGTAGCTTACATATAAAATATTCATTAAATTCAAAACACGATTAGGGCGATTCCTTTCTTTAGTCGCGGTACTCTTTTACCGAAGAGAACAACGATAACAACGTGAGATGTTGATGAACAAATTCACTATGGAAAAGTCAGCCAATTTCCTATGTTGAAAAACTATTTCGGCAGCAAATGGATGCTTAATTTTCTGATTTCGACTTATCTTAAACGCATATCGACCTTATTCTTGAAATCGGCGATAATTTCCTCATTCATAATATAATTTGCTTTAGAATTCTCTATACATATTATTCGAATTTGTCACCGACTATTTTAACCATTTTCTTCAAATTTGTTTGCATGTGGAAATCTTTCTTAATATTTGTTTTCGTAATACGGAAATTTCCGACTTAGTAAATCGATTCGGAATTATTTCCTTAATACTTGACAACCAAATATTGTTTTTCCACACGTGTACTGAGCACAACACATCATAACAGCAAAAAAAGTGAATAAACGAGCGTCTGCAATTGATATAATTTTATCTAAATTATTTATTATTTTTTTGTGAAATAATGCAATTATGGCAGACACTCGTTTAATGCATTTTTTGTTGGCATGGTGTTTTGAACTCAATGCACGTGTGTAAAGGGCCATTAACAAACAAATTTGAAAATATGTAGTTTAAGAAATTAGAAATAATAAATTGGAAGCGGATTTTTCTCGAGCTCGAGGAATGGAAAAATTTCGCTTGCTTTGAAGTACAATCACCACAATTGTGAGTATAGTTATAGGTAGTGTTTTTCTCGGAAGAAAATAAGTTTGAAAGGAAAACACACATGTGTAAATTTGTTGAAAACACATACAAAAATAAATTTTTAACATGGTACTTAACAATAAAACCAAGATAATGATGCTCCTCCAAACGTACCAATCCCGAAGAACCAGGACCCCTTAGGTAAGACCCCCGAAAGTTCTCACGACACTATGGTCTACGACAACCCTGACTATTCTAGGATAATCCCCGGGATGCCAGGAGATTTAACTGCGATATCTTCAGAGACGCATCTAAGAGCGATCATCTTCGAGTTAACATCGAAACACAAGGAGTAGAAACGTTATCATGAACACCTAAACAACCCGTATTCACACCGAAATTAATTCAACCGAAGATTTTGACTGCACTGCAAATAACTCTTGAATTGAACTCTTAATCGAAGAAATAATTCGAGATAAAGTTTATTGACTTAAAAAGCATTTTTGGCAACACCGATTTCGAAGAAGTTCAAGCACAAACTAGTGCAAGAGGCTTCTTGACTCCACCTTTCTATGATGGATTATTTATATGTTGAAGAGCAGGGTACAGGCTTCCTACGCTGATGATCTAGTCCTGTCTGGCCCGAGGCAAATTTGAGAGCACAATAGCGGAGCGTATGGAACACGCGATTAGGTTAATAAACGACTGGTGCAAGACCAGAGAAAATCGACTGCATCCTAGTATAAGTCCCCAATGTGATACTATGACTAAATCAAAGCATTTTAAGGTCTATTATTTTGTTTGCGGCTTTAGCTTGATGGCCAAAAACTAGCACAACACTCAATAAACTTCAGATGCTTATCTGTTTAAGAACAGCAGAAGCTATGAAAACCTGCCCCACGGTAGCTCTCGAGAAGCCATCTGGGCTTACAACTTTGCACTTACAGATCCAAAGTAAGGTCGGTTCAAAGACAATGAAACTAAAAATATAAAAATCAAATAAAACCCAGAAGACCATGTTGTAACAAGATACTGAAAACTAACTCTCGAAATATGAGTTAAAGCGTACTGTGAACCGAAAGATGGTATCAGAAGAAGATACAAATAAATGATCTTCATAATCACTAACACTAAAAGATCCTTTATGTCAAATTCTTTAGAAGAAATGATATGGGATCGTTATTTTGTGGTCTAAAGAACACGAAAAGAAAAAATGGGGTTTTACATTTGTTTAAAAGAAAATCAAAATAAACAACAAAAAAATTACAACGTAACAAAAAAAACATTTTTAATTACAATAAATTTACTTTAAATTACACAAAAACTAATATTATTTATAATATTTAATTTAAATAAACACAACCACACGTTAAAATATAAACACCAAATTATAATGCCGATAATGAAAATGGCGGCCTTTTGTTTCTTTGTTTTTGACATTGACGTTTTCCTTGTTTTTGATCTCAAAACAAATCCTTCAAAAATTTGGGATTTTGAAATTTGATCATAGATCAAAAAAAATCAATTATTTTCTTCTAAAGAACAAGAAAATATATTTGTGATCAAAATTTTTTGTTCTTTTTTCTGCTAAAGAATTTCACATTAGTCTATTTAATATTACGATTTAAAAATACTAGACAAGGAAAGCGAGATCACTTTAATTTTGTCCCCTGGCCGTGCGAGAGAGGGTGCAGCCGCTTCACTGATACGAACACATCGTTGCTTATTCTAAGAGCCACTTAAATAGAAGAATATTGGATTGAACATTTATTTTTCACATGCGACGCCCTCGCTCCTAAAATAGTCAGATTATTCAAAGCCTATTCCATACAATTGAAGCCCAACACCAAACCCATTATTTTGCCCTAAAGAGTGGGGCTCTCCTCAGAGTCATATAAGAAAAAAGAAAATAAGGAAAATTTTACCTTAATCAATTTTATTCTTTCAAAAAGAATTTCCACTTATAGGTGGCCAATCGAATCATTCTAGACTTTTGCAATAAGTTTAATGTTTCTAAGGCCTTTTTTATATGTAAGGAAAGAATGGGTTTCTAAATGAAAGTGTTTTCATAAATTTTAGATTTTTGGTAGTATTCACCAACAAAAAGAGACAGTGGAACTTGAATAGTTTGTTTGTGACTGTGTCGTTTGGAATGAGTTTTAGTATCGGCGAAATGGTTCAAAAGTTTTTCACTTTCTCATCGATATGTGAGCAGTGGAAGGGTCACTAATGGTTTGGAGAGCATAACCGCTGAATGTTCGAGTTTTCCCTGATAAATGAACGAAAGTGAAAACCTTTCCGATAAGGGCCACTACTTATTTTTGAACGAAAGATGAATGGAAACTACAGATACTCGGAGAATCCTTTAAAATTTCGACCATTACCAAAGAGTAAGATATTTATAAGGAATTGAAATGTGAAATAGTGCAGTATGGCGGATTAACCAGTACACAGTTGTTGTAGCTGACGGTACTCAGTTGAACATTAGAGGAGTGCCTCGTATTCAGAATCGAAAATAATTTTTAATTTGGATTTGGAAGAGAGCATCTCTGTTCATTTTGAGTCTTGTAAGGAAGTAATGAAAGAGTGAAGAATTGACATAAATGTTTAATTTGAAAAGTTTTCGCATAGATTGGATAACTTGATTGATGATTTTAATAGAAGATTTTAACCGGATTATTAATTTGTTCAGAAATCCATTCTTGTAGTGGTCTTGGATGTTATAGGAAGTTTTGAAACGTTTAGTCTGACCAATTTGTTGCATCTGATAGAGCAACTGAAATAAAACTGTTGGATGTGGAAATGAGAGATTTTAGACTCTAGATGTTTTGGGGTTGCCACAACTGTTAAACATTGATGTGGACGTGGAAGAGGTGGATGAAAGACTGCAGCGCAGTGTTCTCATTTTTTGGTTATAATTTACTTACTACTTTTTACTTTTATACTTTTCATTTAGCTGCCTTTTTTGACCATACGAAATGTTTTCTGGTGAAACGACCGAACACGAGTTAAAATAAATTGGACGGTGTTGATTCTTTACCTAAGGTGTTTGTATGCCGGTGTCTTCGCGATGTTAACCCGAATGTGTATTCGTTTTTTGTCTTCGATAGAGGAGTCCGCAATGGCTTTTGAAGTCGTGCTGAAATGCTCCATCTTATTGCGTTACCTTTCAAAAATTCGGATTTTATAAAAAATTAATAAAATCCACAAGATGATTTGAGAGGAATTTTTCTAGGTGGGTGGGTTTCGTTTAATTTTACATTTTTTTTTGTTTTAGCTTCTGAGGGCCTACTATTACTTTCGAACGTTTTCGTTCATTTTCGTCTATCGTTCAACTATTTGCTATCGTATTTAGTCAGAGTGATATTTTCGAGTGAGGTCTCACAAGAAAGTACGAACAATGTAATTGCAGATACTCTGACCATATTGCAAGAAAATCTATGTTCGGAATGGATTTAGACGTCATATTTTCGTAAACGTTCATAGTATGCGAAAGTAATAGTACGAACAAATTGGTAGCGCGTAACCAACGAAAACGATCAAAAGCAATAGTAGGTTTAAAGCAGGGGGCTTTGAAATTTTTCCGACATCGTAAAATTCGTCTCGCGTCGGTTATTTATATTATGAAACTAAAAAAAATCCGATCCGCGCGGATATTATACTACTATGAAATAAAAATCAGTTAGCGGATTTTACGACAAAATCCAATTTCAAATCCGACAGCTAGTTAGGTGACGAACACCGTAGGTTTTTAGGTTTCAGTGGTTGACCACTTAGGCCATTTTTGGCCCATTGTGATACCACGCATTCACGCCACATCATTAACCCATTCACCTACTCACACAACTACAGTATACCACCTGCACATTGCAAGCTCCATGTCAACCTGTACATTGACGTGGACGGTGGGTCGGCGCTGAATTCTGCACTCCATTAGAGGGCCTTAGTTGTGTTTATTAACATCACCGATTGTAATCGATGATGAAAATTCCATTTTGCATCTAGCCTCTGATGGGATTCGAACCCAGTACCTCCCGGTCCAAGTGTCGAAGCTTTAACCACTGCACCACTTGTCCGGTCCGACGAACACCGTAACATACGCACGAAAAATAAATTATTTAACAAAATATATATAACTTAATAAAATTTAAAATGTTAGTACATATCTTTATTAAATTATTTTTAGCAAATTTAAATAATGTTATATTTATATACTGAAAATTTTGATTTTATAAGTCTTCAACAAATGGACACCAATTGGACATACCTACTTATTTCTTTTATGGCAAACATAGAAAACCGATCTAAAAATTTCGAAGATAATATACGAACTTGAATCTATCATCACTTATAATTTGAACATTTTATTAAGTTAAGAAGAACACCAATTTTATACATGACCAATAATTGAATATTTGAACATACATTGGAAGGGTTTCATTGTATGTAGTGAAACAATCAAATGATACGGATAGTAAAGTAGGTAATCATATTTGATTATTCTGGCATAGAAACGGCACGCGGAGATTAGAGGATCAAGAATCTAAGTTTTAGTTCGAATTTGTATCTTAAAGTATACTGTACTGACCACCTAAAAATGCAGGAAGACGCTGGTCTTACAATTGTAAAAATTGTAAAACCAAAAATTGCTTTTCGGTGCAAGATCTTTATATTAAAACCGTAGTCTATTGAAATTTACCTAAACAGTAACAAGTTTTTTACATGAAGAAGTATAGCTACTTATTAAATAATTCTACACAATTGAGGTAAAGAATTAAATTTATATTTCCAACAACCACATACCATCTTAATTCTGAATTCTCATAAAATTGAGCGTACAATTTAAAATTTACACAACTCAATGTGGTGATTTACTAGTTTGGTCCCAATATATTGATATAGCAGTCCTATCGTTGAGAATATCATCCCAAATTATTTTATACTTGCATAAACCAATAAATAAATAAATTTCATTTTATATTAATTGATTCGTCTCAAATAATAATAATAATAAATTAAAAAAATATAATAATTAATTTTTCGAATATATTATTTTTAAAACTAAAATTTATAACAATATACATGTTTTTATTCTTAATATTAAGTCTTTTTTGTTATTATATATTTTATTTAAAATACGTTGAATGCGCAAATGTTTAATAATAATTAGGACGAATCAATTAAAATAATTTTATTTGCATGAATTATTTAAAAAATCTTTTTTTTTTTAAAAAATTAAACAACAAAAAAAAATATATCGTAGACAATTTAAATCGCATTCACAATGCATAATTTATGTTTCACCCGAAAAATCGAGTAAAATACAAATCGATTCAACTATCATAAATTCCATCATCCTGAATAATTATAATAAGATATAATTGCAAAAAAAAGAAAATTAAAACAAAAAAACACAAATAAAAAGAAAATATAAGGAAACAAAATCCAAACAATTTTCCATTTTAACTACACAATTAAAAATCATATCGCTAATAAACTAATTAAAATCTAAATTATTATAGTTAAAATAATAAGTAAAAGAAAAGGTTATCTTTTGGTATTTTTGTAATGTAAGTTGTATTTTGTGAATTGTGTTCATAATAATAATTATCGTGAAGGTAAATTCTTTCGATTTGTACGTAATTTTGAAGTGAAATTTTTTTTGACAACCTCTGGTAATTAAGAAAAATAAAAAATAAAACAAAATGATAGTAAATATTATTATTAAAATAAATGAAAATAAAATTTATATACAGAAAATTGTTTTTTATAATTAAATATTATTTTGTCGTATGCTGCGAAAACGATTTGAAAATAATAATTTTAACAATTAAACGAATTTTAATAAATTAAAAATGAAAGGAAAAATTATATAAATAATATGAAATGAAAATTTTTGATAATAATTTATTTGTTATATTTTTAGATATTAAATTTTCATTTTTTTTTTACTTTTTTTTTAAAAAAATTTCTTTAGAGAACTACGTCTGGCAGGGCGTGCGGCCTGGCCTAGGCTCGCATCTGTGATTCATGTACAATTTTTCTTTCTTTATAGTAAATTTCTTCGGATTCCTTATCGCATAATAATAATACAACAGCACCGAATAGAAATATAGCTGCACCCCAACCTACCCCGTATGCCCATCCAAATTCCCATATTGGACGGTTACCTAAATTTAGTTCAGCTGCAAAACATACTGGATAGAGTATTAGAGCTATCAATATTGATACCACTGGAAAGAAAGAAAAAAATTATTTATTATTTAGCTATTTATGAAATCAGTAAAAAAATAAGACCGTGATTATTTCACGAGTGAGGTTATTACAAAACGCACGCACGATAATGAACATATACATGAACGAAAAATGTATTAACGTTTCCTATGTGCTGTATACAATATTTTTATACAGAAGTAAAGGGTTTTTAAATAAGAACATAACAATTTTGTATTTAAATTGTTACATTTAGCTATGGAACCCGATCTCGTTCATATGACCACCGCGAGCACGTTTGCAGTGATTGATTTTTTGGAACTAATTTTCCACCACTCTTTCAGACATATCGACCGGAACGTGGGCAATTTCGCGTTCGATATTGTCCCTAACGTTGTTGGCATAAACCAACGACTTAACGTAACTCCATATAAAAGAAATAAAACGTTAAATCGCCTGAGCGAGGTGGCCATTCCACTGGACCATTTCTCATTACACGGTTATCAAACTTCTCTGTGAATAAATCAATTGTTTGATCAGCTGTGTGGCATGTGGCATCATCTTGTTGGAACCACATATCACTGACATCAAGTCTGTCGAGAACTAATCTTTCAACATTGAACTCCATTGACCGTGGCGATAATAAAAACCCTTTTGTTGTACGAGTGGGGAAGCCAAAATCTTTACGCAAAATTCGCCACAATGTGGTTTGACAGATTCCCAATTCCTGCGAACGGCGTTTAATTTTTACACATACATAAATCAGTTATACAACTTCTTTCAGTTAACTATTTAATGAGGATGCGCATGCTGATTTTGTTTTTGAATATTAGATAAATTTTCGTATATAACATTAAAATATTGCATTTTTTGGCGACCGTATTGTCATTTTAAAGAAACTAATTTTATGTGCGACCAGGTAATATAAAGCATATTTTTATTTCTTTTTTGTACATGAGTACCACAGGAAGCGTTCCTGCATATATATTTAACCAAATTTACGTTTTCATTGCTTGAAAAAAATAACGGAGCCGTAGCTTGGAACCAACAATTTTACCGGACCCACACCACTAATTAGATTTCGGCTCCAATGCTCTCTAGGTAGTATTTTGCATAAAATAGGCACGGCATCCGAATCTCGAATTAACTCCATACGAAATACATAATATTTTTGTGCAGAAATAATTCATTTCATAATTAAATAAATCTGTCCTTAAATTATATTCATTTGGATCTGTTGTAACCTAATAATAGTCAACAAGTCTGTACATTTTTTTGAAATGTTTAATATGTCAGAATTACATTATTGTGGAGGTAATATAATATAAATATAATGTGATAATGTGTTATTTGTTTTGATAATGATCGTAGAAATGTTGTTAAGCATTTTATTTGTAGGTTGCTAGCTATAAAAGGAAATATGTTTGCACTAGTTGGTGAAACCACCCCCTGTATTTCTACCTACCTATCCGTCATATGTTCAATAAAATATATAGAATAGCCAATAAAACTTCTCAAAAAAATATATCAATAAACATTAATATGCTTCACATAACATTTCAAAACAACAATATGTCAAGTTTAATCAGCCAAGCGGAGGCCCAAAAATATAACCTTTTAATATTTTCTCTCCGTGATATGTTTTTTAATGTGGGTGTCGAAAATACTTAGCTCCAATTTCGGTAAAGCAACTTAATTTTTAATGTTTTTACAAAACATCTTGAAGCGAAAATAAAATAATGTTAAGTTTACACGTTATTGTAAAAATCACCATATCGCATTAACAAGCTCTTAGGAGAGTAATCAGGTAGATGTTAAATAAAATTCACTTTCCTCGTCGTAAATATAAAATTACACCCTTCACAATTTTTAAATTTTATGTATTGGATGTCGAACACCCACCCGCACCGCACGATGGAATAAACAAAAAAATCAATTTGGATTTTTATTAATCTTAAATAGGATAGAGGACCTACTGTGATGATTCTACTCGTATTATATTAGTTGTTATGTTTTAGGCTTATGTTGAGTTCTAAATAATGAACGTTTATTATTTTGTAGAGAATATGTATATACATATTTATGACATATTCTGAAAATGAATTTTGACAAATTCTCGCCAAATTAAGATATGTGCATTGAAGATGCAAATAAAGATAGTAATTTGTATAATAACAATGTGAAGAAGAATACAAAAATACATTATTGGTTCAATTTAAATTTTATGTGAATGGAACCATTTATCACAAATAGTGGTAAATTGAATTCATAAGTTTATTGAATAATGGATCTTTTCTAATTCTCGTTGTTTTTTAAAACGCAATTGATTGGTGTAGGTGGTGTTTCAATTAATTAAACGAAAGAAAATTTTAATTAATAACAAATCACATTAGTTTCTCAAATAACTGTCACATTTCTTTTTTAATGACAGTGTCTTAGGTTAGCCGGGTTTTAGATTAGAAAAAATTAAATCTGTAATAAAATCGCCCTTATTGTATAACTTTGCTAAAACACGCCATTACATAGAGATTTTTTCCTAGTTTTTGTTTTTAATTCCAATTCAGATACTGAAAATTAATTTTTGTATTACAAAAATTAATAAAACCAGGTATAATTTATTAAAATATTACAAATATAGCTAGTTAAGTAAAAAAAAAAATGAATGAAAAATTTTACTATTGTTTCGAAAGAAAATAGTATTTTAGAAATACTATTAGCGATTTTCACCGAATGTAGATGGCCTTGTTTTCTACATCTACAAGGGGAACGAGAATTGTCAAATCGATTGTTATGACAGTTTTGTCCTCCTTGCATTATAGTAAACTGCGATTCACGTTTTGCTCACCAGATGTCACCTACTTTGTTGGAAATCGCGAATGGAATTAATCGACTCATCACCAAGCCGACTTATAATTTTATTGGAAAAACTCGGTGATACAGGAAAGGTTCTTTCTGAGTTCGTTAAAGTTGGTTTAAATGTAAGTAAGGCATTGAAAAGTAAAAATGATATTCGTTTCTAAACGTGTTGACATTAACGACTTCTTGTGATTTTTGCACGCACACTTTTTCAATAGCCATGTCAGGTTCATCATTAAGCGACGTTTTAACATCATTATTCACATTTGTTATTTTAATCTCATTATCCTCACCAACCACTAAATTTTCTGGTTCTGCTTCTATTCGAAACAATCTTTCCAATCTTCCCATTTCCCGTTTGGAAAATTAAGAATTTCCGTTTTTGACGAATATGGCAGAGGAACTCCCGGTTTAGTTAGTGATTTGGTTTTTGTATTTGGGTCTTTCAAATACTTCGCCGAGATACTAAATTAATAAATGAATTGAATAAACTTTTGCTGATTTCCGTATTTAGCTGACAATTTTATTCAACATGAATGTGATTACGGTTTCGGCCGTAATTATTGTAGCGTCTTCTCGTCCCAAAGCTTCCACTGCTACTAGTACGGATGACAAAGCATCACAAATACCTTTAAGCATTATCTCAGAAATATTTTGGAGCATATTTAATTTTTGCAAATCATCTAGTGTTTTTTTACGCAATCAATGAGTTTTAAAAATCGTTGGATCATAAGTAGTAAAGTATCCCAACGAGTTTTAGAGTCTAAAATTAGTACAATCTCAACATTGACGGTTGCTTAACATACTGCTGTAAAATTGTATTGCGTAGAGGGGAACGCTTGAAAAATGTGTAACATTGCGAACTGAATTAGTACACACCTCGAATAAAATGTCAGAATATTCAACTTCATAATATTCTTCATAATCGAGTTCATCATCATATTGGGCATTATAATGAGATTCGTCGAATTCATTTGTTTCTATTGTTGCTTCCACTAATCGGTATGATTTTTTATATAAAATGTCTGTAACGCCAAGATGTAACCCATGGTTCATATACAGAATAATTTCAGATTCTGATTCTTTGCCAAATTTAATATTTTCTGATGCTCCGTCACATGTTGTGGCGACATTATCATTTTTCAAAACCAATCCAAATTTGTTAAGTCGTTGATCAATTAGTTCCTTCATTTTATATGAACCACAACTTCCGTGTATGTGGATTAAACCCAAATTTATAAATTAAACTGAAAATTAAAAAGAATCAGGTTCAGTTATCTTTTACTCGTAGGCGCGCGATCTGTCATTTAGTTTGTTTACTACAGTGCACTATTTTGTCAGTTCATCTCAAGTGTGTTTTGCGTTAAAGTTGATGATAATTATTTTACGAATTGTTTTGATTTTATTTTTTCCGTAAGTTCATTTTCAATTTTTGTAGCATTTAAAATCAGTTTCATTACAGTATTTTCGATTTGGGGTACTCATAACCTCGAGCATTTATTGATTCTTGCCTTATAGGCAAACCATCTAGCGCAGTTAATCTTGATACAATTTCTTCCAAGCTTGGCCGTCGTACGAACTGCAACATATTAGACTGAAGACTGTGTTTTTGAAGGTCCGGCTCTTTCGATGTTGATTCACTTCATACCACATTTTTTTTTTTTACAAATATTGCAATTTGCTTTTTCATTATGAATTTTTGTGAAATGTCAATGAATTTCCTATAAAAATTATAGATTTGAGAATTAGTAGTTTGTCTTCTTGTATAAAATTTATGTTAAATCGTTTCAAATGCCGTTTAAAAATTTACCTGGTTATTTTCCAGAAAAACCGGGTTTTCGGTTTTCATTGAAAACCCCGGTTTAAAGCGGTTTGCAAACTCTACAAATTGCCCAGTCCAACTACAACATAAGACTTTTTTCAGATGATAACATTTTTCGTTAATGACTTGGGTGAATAATAATTTAGTTATACTGGATATTTGAATAAATGTACAATTCCACAAATATGCCAAAAAGATTCGTAAAACACACTTGAAAAGTTTTGAAATAATTAAAAAATCATTCGTATCACTAAATTACTCCATTAAATTCTCTTGTTATTGTGTTGAATATAGAAAGATTGAAATCTTTATTTGTTTCTCAAGAATTATTACGATGAAACTAGATTTCCGATTCTAGGTACTTTCTTTGGGAGTTTCACTACTAAAGAGCATAGATTTGCGTTTGAGCCATTCTACCGTGTGGAACCAGATATATTATATATCTCCGTTTCCTGAATTCTATAATTCACAGAACTTCAAAATTTAAATCAACAGTTGCGGGAAATTACACATCGAAAACCAATTATTTAATTCTTTCTCGGTAATTTTTTTGTAGTTTTTATTGACAATAGTCTATTGAAGGTCGATGATGATGTGATTACTGCACAGCATTTCTTAAAATATAAGGTAATCCGTTAAGTAATTGAAATTGGTATGCAATTCATTTTTTGGTCAAAAGAAGCAAGCAATGAATTTTCGTGATTTGTTTTTGAAAGTTGGTAGTGTTTGATATTTGCGATATTGTTTATTTGTTTTTCTTTTATTATTTTGTTGAAAACTAAATATTATTTAGTTTTATTAGTATGTATTATTAAAAATGTTTAACGTAAAAAATCAATACAAAACGCTTGTCAATAGTATGTATCAATTTAGTATAAAATGTCAAAAAAATCAAAATAAAATATACAAGATGGCATTTTAGAACAAAAAAATAATATGGAAAACTCTAGTGACAAGCTCTCTCTCTCTCAACTATTATATCCCATGGTGACAAGCACAATAAATAAAAAATAAAATTGGAATTTCAATACCATCAACTCTGTAGGAGTGGTTAAAGCTTTGGCGTTTGGATCAGGAGGTACCGGGTTCGAACCCCGATAGGGCATCCTGCCCCAAAGGTAATTTTCATCAACAGTTACGATCTGTGGTGAAATGGAACATCTATGGCATCCTGTCACGTGCTTAAATTTTGTGTCTATAGTTACATTTTGATTGCCGTGAACCTATATAAGTTTTCGATTTTTTGGAAAGTAAAGTGAGTATTTGTAGAATCTTTCACAAATTTCTTAGTGAGGGGAAGGACGGGGAAGGAAGGAAGGGTAAGTGTATAACTATTAGGATTAATACTGTTTACGCTATTTGTCGTTTTCTGTTATGAATTCATCCGCTCCGATCCTTTATGGTTTACCAAAAATCCATAAGGAGGGCATTCCGATTAGACCAATAGTCGCGTATTGCGATGCTCCTGCCTACAAGCTATGTAAGGGTTTCATAAATTTTTTCAATTGTCATACTAATTTCTCTTCTGCTTACTCGGTTAAGAACTCGGTAGAATTGATTAACAAAATTCAAGACGTCGACATTCCACTACATTCAAAACTAGTTTCGTTCCAATCAATACTTTGTCCCAATTAGTTTGTAATTACATAGATAGGGATGTTGTAGATGAGGGCTTAAATCGTGAACTGAAGTTAGTGTTTGAGACTTGTATTAAACAAAATTATTTATGTTTTGATAATACATATTTCAGATTCGCTGATGGTCTTACCCATGGGCTCCCCTCTGTCACCTTTGTTGGCTGAAATTTTTATGAATTTCTTCGAACAAATGATCATATCAAATAACAATCCTTATTTTCGACATATAATCTTTTGGTATAGATGTGTTTATGACATACTATGTCTATGAAATGGAACTGATACACTGTTAGACTCATTCCTTACTTAGTTAAATTCTCAATATCCCACCATTGGTTTTACGTTAGAAAAAGAAGAAAATAAATGTATTAACTTTCTAGATATAACAATAACCAGGATTAATTCTTCTTTAGACTTCATAATTTATCGGAAACCTACGTATACAGACGCTGTTATCCCTAGTTCTTCAAGCCATCCCCATAATATAAAAATGCCAGCTTTCCACTCACTCATAGATAGACTAATAAACATCCCTTTGACTAATTCAAATTATAACATAGAGCTTAATATAATTCTACAAATCGCAACGAATAACGGATATGCAACTAGGGACTATATTAAAGTTATTAATTAAAAAGCTAAAGCGTAAAACTCTAACGAGTATTTATCCACCGGATAGTCCGATTCGGGAGAATTGGCGTCGCTTAGTATATAGGAAAAACAAGCCAACGGATTAGCAACATCGTGTCCAATTACACCAATATTAGTTTTGCTTTTTATAATAACACAATAAAGAAAATTATTTTTAACAATAAACCTAGAGTTGATTGCCTTTCCAAGTCTGGTGTTTATAGGATTAATTGCAATGATTGCAGTTTCTCCTATATTGGCCAGACTGGGCGCAATTTTGGTGTTAAAGCAAAAGAACATTTATCTGGTTGCAATCAATCAACTTTCAATAACCATTTAACTTCAGAAAATCATACAGCTAGCTTGAGCAATTTAGACATACATACTACATATACAACCTAAAGGCAGACGTTTAGATACCTTAGAGTTTTACGAAATTCGAAAATCAATATTTCTTAACCGAAGTATCCTTAACGAACAGAAAGAAAATCGTTTCTCACCAATTACAGACCCCGCCCTTTTCTATAATTTGACTAATACGTCGGGTAATTAAATGTACTTCAATATACCTTGAATTTTCTTACTCAGCCGATGACTAATTGCCCATCTGCACGATCAATAGATTAATCTTTATTGCTATTTATTGCTTATTTATTTTTATTTATTTATTTATTTATTCATTGCCATTAAAAATTTTGGTAAAGGAAAAGCACATATGGAAGCAATATAAATGAACAAAAAAAAAAAAAAAATACTTCCATTAGGCATAAAAACCTCAGATTTTTTCAAAAAACAAATCCACTCCATGCTAGTACCCTCCGTATTGAGCTCAAGCTCATTTGTTACAGAGAACACCACAAGAAGTGAATACTTATAGACTACATACAAAAATAATACAAATAAATACAAAAGTATTATTACAAAAATAGAACTATATGCATTGTCATTCAAGCGCGCCACGCTAAATAGCACGCTTTAAAAGATTTAGGCGAAGCTGACCTCTTAATATCTAATGGAATAGAATTCCAAAGAGAAATACCTCTAACAGAAAAGGACGTATTTAAAGATCTGCACAGGTTTATAGGGGGATGTAAACGTAAATTTGAAGAATGGGACCTACTGAACAATAACTTATTAAATAAATAGGGAGGTTGCTTCGTTCTGAGAAGCTTAAAAATAAAAAGACATACACGAAATTCATAAAAATCTACCAAACTACAACCAAGGATCAAATTTAAAAAGGAAGAAATATGATCATATTTTCTAATACTAAAAATAAAACGAGTACAATCATTGAAACATCTTGAAACATCAACAATTTGCAAAGAAGAATTTGCTTATTTTTTGTCCCTCCTTCTTTTGTTTATTTTTTGCTTTTTTCTGCTATTTTTAAACTTTTTGAACAAATTTTTTAATTAAAATATTGAAAAAAATCTAATTTTGCGAAATAAAAAACAAGTGTTTGATAAAATGTGTTTATTAAGCAACAAGGATTAACAGTATTGTTTTGGAATCTTAGGTGAATAAAATTTCTAGCTTCGTTAGTTTTGGTATGTGTCGAATTTGTAAGATGTTTACAAACTTTTTCAAAAGGACCTATGATTTTCCCAGTGATATGAACTTTAATACCAAACCCGAAACTAGATTGCCCGACATTATAAATCAATTAGCAGGCTTAAATACCATAGATAGATGACAGTACCCGACTCATCCGGATCGCACACCAAATCTAAAATTTCCCTGGTTATTTATGGAAACCTATACATTATTTATATTTATTTTGCTGGAGCTGATTTCTAAGGTTACTGACGATGCAACGATATTGCTAGCTGTAGAGGCATTTCGTTGTCCTTTGCGACACCTAAGCTTTTTGAATGTTTAGTTTAAATCCAAATTAGTACATACAAACTAAAATTAGTTCGTGCCTATATGGGTTTACGGGCGCGATGAAAATCAACAATTATCAATAGAATGGTTTTTTATAGTGACATATATTATTTTGGAAAATGTGGTCAGTTTGATTTCTACATAAGAAATTGAGATCCTTAAGACAGTTGTTTTAAGCCTTTACTTTTCATAATATTTATTAATTATGTCGCTAATGTTTCGAGTTTTGTATGTGAGTATAAACGATCTAAAAGAATTTGTTAACATGAACTGTAGTGTAAACACTGAACGTGTATAGCTAGAGATTTTTTTGCAATTGGTTAACTTTTTGTATTGTATTTTTATAAAAACACTTCCCTCAGCTTCTGTTTTTTTGTGTTATTTTATTATTTAATATTTCGCCATCATCGGCATCATCAGAATTTAAAGTAATTTGTACATAAAATATTAATTAATGTATATGGTCAATATAGTAATAAACAAAAAATTAAAAATGATTGAAAGAAACAAGAAAGAGAGAATCAATTTAATTTGATTGTAATGACGTCATTATTTCGCATTTTCATCATGATATGTACCTTTTCAGTTTGAACGAAGCAATTTTAAAGGGTGACGATATTATTCTAGCATTCTTAATTAGATTCCACAAACAAAAAGTATGTCATAAATTGAAAGTAACAACAAGACTTGATTTTTATCATTCATTTACACGACACTTTGTTAAACCTGCACAAATCAAATGAATAAAATAAAATCATTTTTATGTTATTTATTACATATTTGATTTTTATGTTATTTATTACAGTGACGAATCACGATTGTTTGTTTCTTAATAACCATAAATAATGTGCAATTAAAATTTTCTAAATTATTGTAGAATTTTTAAAAAAAACGTCATTACAAACGTTTGATTTCTTTAGTAACGTCGTTTAATTTTTTTTCGTTCAACCAAAATTACGATAAATTTAATTTTAGTATTTCAAGCGAGTAGTTCAAAAGGCGGTTAAACCAATCAAGGAATTAAGTTTTGTTTCAATGTTTCATTTTAGCTCAACATTTTAAAAAATGTGGACCCATCATATTTTGGCGTTTCAAATATCATGTGGCAGTATGTTTCATTATATAATACTAATACCAAAAAACAAGTGGTTACAAAGATTTTTTAAAATTTGATTTCTAGGAAAATAAATTATAATAAAGTGGAGCGTTTCAAAAAATAATATGTTTAACTTAAAATTCGGAAAACCTCATTATAATTTAGTCAAAAAACTAAATACACGTTTATAACAAACCGTACTAGAGTTGTGGCTAGATTTGTTTTTGTTAAAAATTGGTTCAATGTTGTTGAATATTTCTTATTGCACAAATAATTTTAAACGTGATAGCATATTATCCAAGCTGATCTTAAAGAAACGTTAAAGGTAATATTACCCCGTTTATTGAATAGAACACGAAAATAATGTATTAAATTAACATCAATATCTGGTATTTATAATAAGTCAAGAAACTTCCCTCGATATAACATCTAAATTGCACGCCTAACAAATTCGTACACATCAGCACAATTTGTATTGTATAGTTAATCCAATTAAACAATAACATAATCCATTACGATTAAATGGTATGTGCGTTTGTTATTGTAATGTAGTAACTGATGAGCAATTACTATACACTACATACTAAAGACCATATACTAAATCCACATACTTGGGTTAGGTGCAAACTGCAAACTAATTTTACGTAAATATTGATATTCGGCTTTGTTTTTACTCATAATTATTACTCATAATTTATTTTTTTATTTGTTTAGGGTTTTGTTTGGTTACGTGTAACGAGATTTATTTATAATAAAGTACATTATTTTTATTTGTTTAATACGTTCAAAGCAAATTTAATTCCGGATGATACAATTTTTAAATTATATCTTAAGAATAAAATGAAATATAACCAAGTAAATAAAGTTAATACTTACAAGCAACTAACATAATTAAAACGGCGATTCTATAAAATTTATATTTAACGTTATGATCTTGCGTTCGTAATCCAAGACCTGTTAAAATTGTGGCAATGGCATCTGTTATTAAGGTAATTATGCATAATACTGCTGTTACTTTTATATATACTGAAAATATAAATAAAATAATTTGTAATGGTTTATATTTATTGATTTTATTATTATTATTATTGTGATTGTTACCTGCATCACGACTCGGATAGCAACCTGGTGGATCTTGCAAATTAAATGGTAATGGCGATACTACATCCTCTTCAATACAATGTACAAATAAACCTTGTCGCCATCCCTCCGCCATCAACCAATCGGTTGATGTTAATGCCAGTATCATTAAGACTATTACAATAATCCCACATATGAATGCAATTACCTGTAAATATATAAAATAATAAAATAAGCATTAGATAGACGAAATTTGGTATTTTAAAAAATATTGCATTTCAATCAATAATTCTATATAAGTAGGGAAAACAATCTAATTCTATGTCTAGAAAAATTTCTACTGATTCAATTAATGAAGAAACTTTTATTGTTTTTGGTCAATTGAAAAAAAAAATATTTGTTATGATAATACTATTTTGTATGATATGTATAAGGATAATCTTAACTAAATATGACATTTACAAGCCAAATATCTATATTATTAAATTTGAAAATAGATGGTTGATTTGTCAACATTAACTTTTCCAGTATAGCACTACTCTCTAAAATTCGAAGGAATTTACATAAATTAGAATTCTGCAATTTACCTTTGAGAGAAAATAAAATTATTTCAAAATGCTAAATGTTGTCTGATTTAGTGATAACCGTAAGTTTAAATTGAAACTATAAACCTCTAAATCATTCCCCAATCTAAAATTTACATTATATGCTAAAACAAAAATAATTTCTAGTTTCAACACAAGTTTAGATCTTTCATTCGTTTATGTTTCCTTTTATCGGTTTTAAATTTAAGCGTACAGCCCAACACTTCAAATACAATTAATTTTAGAAGTTAAATTCCATAACTTAAGGTCAGATTTAATATTCTGAATAATTTAGCATCTATTTCTGTGGATTAATTTCGAGCCTGTTGACATGAATCTTTTAAAAGTGGTACAAAATGATTAAAATACAGATTTAATGAATAAATTAAACAATAAGTCAAACAGCAGTCGACATCTGAAGATTAGTTTCATTTCCGTTTAATTAATCCTAAACAATTTTTCTAACGGAAAAATTTTTGTTCTTAAAAATAGCATTTCCAAAAAAAGGTTATTGTCTGAATTGTTAAAATTACCGCGACATCGTCTTGTTAAACATGATTAGCAAATCTTGTTCTCGACAGACCCTCTGCTCTCAAGAAACATTAACGCCAATGGAATCCAGCTATTATTGTATGTTATTGAGGGTTTTTACATCATATGCATAATCTGTATATTTGATTATGTAGCTTTTGCAATAAATCGTTATGTCGCGGAGGTCCAGGGGCTCTATTTCTGAATACGATACGAAAACGAAAGTACAAGATTTCTATTCAATTTTAAATAAGGATATCGTACGAATCTGATTCAATTCAAATATGAATTTTGTACTTTCGTTTTCGTAACGTATTCAGGAATAGGGCCACCAAGAAGGGATATCATGAACTAACTATAATATTCCAGAAAAATTAATGTTTTTAATATATTTTCTATTTGGGTTTTTGTGCTTCATACTTTAAATATATAAATCTTTTAAATTGAATTTATTAAAAATCAAATATAATAATTTTTGTTGGCTCCGTTTACGACGAGCATATGTATTCATAAGTTTTACATTAAAGCCCAAATTATACAGGAAAACAAGTTCGAACTTGTATTCACTTTATTAATTGAAACCTGGATGGTTTAAATAATTTGACAATAATTTAACATGACATTTAAAACAGTTAAAACTATCATGACACAACAATTTTACGGGACTGAGAGTAAAAAATGATGGTTTGTTGATAATTCAATAGTATCCCGAAAGAAACACTTTTGGGGATTGGCAGTAAAATATCATCATATAAAGTGGACAAGTTTGTGTTTGTTTGCGAGCAAGGAAGAGCAATAAAGCAAGTGATTTCGATTCCTTTCTCGGGGTGGGAAGACGTGTGAGAAAATTATTGGTTGTATGCCCTTTTTAAGGGCATCTGAGTTGACTATGGAGAATACGGCCCATAAAATCCGTGATATCGTATTAGCAGACTGCTGGATGAAGAACAGATTGAGGTGTAAATATCTTGACTATAGACGAGATGCGAAGTCTCCTCACAGTCTTCTCACAGTGGAGCAATAATGGAATCGCATCCTTCGGAGCGGAACATTGTTTTGCTTGGACATATTTGGACTGTTGACTGTTGAAAATCATGGATCTTCACGTCAGAAAGTGATTCATGCCAAACGGCGTGGTCATCGCCGAAAGAGAGGCTTATTTTGAGTTTAACAAATCATATTTTTAGATGTTTTAAAAAGTATGAATATCGCTGCACTAAATTTATCGAGCTTGAAGGAAATTATGCCGAGAAATATACTGGCGATTTTCACCGAATGTAGATAGCGTTGGTTTCTACGTCTACAAGGGAGACGAGAATTGTGAAATCGATTGTTATAACAGTTTTAATCCCCTTTGCATCATGCGATTCACGTTTTGTTCACCAGATGTCAGCTACTTTGTTGGAAATCGCGAATAACAGTTAAAATACTTTTCTCTCCGTAACACGGGTCCTTATCAAATAGGCTTCGTATGATGCGGAGTTCAAATATACTCTCTTGAAATCAGGAACTATGTGTTGACCGAACTAACCGAACTAGCGGCTTACGTCTTGTGATACAGGAAGATTTAAAGTAATTTCCGTGATATTTCTAAAAGGCGGAGTTGAAATATATTTAATCTTTGTTGCCTGGACTGGCGCACTTCTTGTGATGGACGAGCAAGATTTGAAGGGATTCTTGTGAATTTTTTCTAGTTCGTTGGGAGAACTACTAGCCCATCGAACTTAGGAAATATTCTTTGGCTAGCCGCTAGGCCAAGTGTTGTGATGGAAAAAGTTTTCAATCTCTAAAATTTTTTCAGAATTTCTCTATGAGTTGAAATATAGCACCTTGAACTCAGGAACTATTCATTGCGTGGACCAGCGGCTCACGCCTAGTAATAGAGGAAGGTATAAATATTTATATGAATTTTAATTTCAATTTCGTAAAAATGAAAATCTAAACAGGAAAATAACCAAGACAACAATTTTTGTTAGAAATCAAAATCAAATTAGAATGGCTCTTCAATTTAGAGAATATTTTTTTGGAAAACTAGTGATTTCGTCAACCGACGATGATCAACAACCTATAGAATATAATTAAATGTGAAGTTTGCAGGTTATACACGCATTCTGTATAAAAAATTCACCTTATCTATACCCAACAAAAAGTTATACACCATTGTAGTGGAAAGATTTATTATGTATTGATTTTCAAATGTCGTTCTTATTGATGATGTGATTAAAATGACATCGATTTTTATCTTTTATTCAATGATAATATTAAATTTCACGTCATTTTGTAAAAAAATAAATTATCTTATCAATTTTGGCGCAAATATTAAAATACTAAATTATTCAAATGTATAAAGGAAAGAAAAACGAATATACATACATGTAAAAGATATTTTTATTGATTATGTATACATCTCTGTAACTTAGAAATAAATTAATAATTCGTGCGACTAAACTATCAAAGAGTCCGAGCATGGAACTGTATAATTTTATTGTGTTAAATTATTTTAATTTATGCATAATATTTATACATATACAGATAATCAACAAGAGCCTTTATTCAAATCTTGAAATATTCGGAAAAAAATATTTTCAATTAGGAAGAAACCACGAAATTTTCGTAATAACAATTTGTTTCATATTCAAATATTACTGTTTTTGCCTTAGGCAATAAATATCAAATTTTGATTGAATATTTTGATCCTTTTTAATAAAAAGAGCAAACAAAAATCTGTATATACGAGTATATATTGACATCCCACACATTCGCACAAGGATTGGAATTAAACATATTTCTTATTATTGTGCGATTATTATGTAAATCCGTAATCATATTTGTAAAGCTATTTCTAAACCGCTGTCAACTAAATATGAACATTTAAAATTTTTGTAAAATCGTTGATATTTGATACTCTTTAAATGTAGATTTTTATGTGGGTAGAGCTCGCTAATATTTCGATTAATCAACTTTGTCATTTACATCATATAAACAATTTTCATTTACATTCGATGCAGCCTGGTCTAATTATAGTAGAACACTATTTCCATGTTGTGTGTTTTGCAAATTTGGTATGTGCCATGTAATGTATTTGGCCAATTTATAGTAAATATGTATTACAATAAGACAGAAAGCGAATTTCTGTATATAATTTTAAATATTAATAAGGATTAAAAATCCTAAACTGCTCTGATTAAACATTTAAATTGAATTTCTCACTAATAAAATAAAACACTTAACATTTTATTTTTAGGGTTTATTCGGGTTCAAACAATACAAACTATAAAAATTCAATTTACATTCTTTAATTTAATTTTTTCATACATTTAGAGGTATTTATAATGTTTTAGAAAACGATTTCGTATGAGTATGAAGAAAGCTAATTTTTTGCTGCTTCTAGATTTTTTTAAAGATCAAGATGAAGGAATCTAATTGGTTTTATGGGATGTTACAATGTGCTGATTGCGAGCCAAGTCATTGAAATTGATAATTTTTAAAATTATTTATTGATTCCTTTTCTCAGAAGTTTAGCAGTAATAATCTTTGTGGAAAAAATTTATCTTAAAAATAGAGATTGTTTAAACTGGATAAATAACAGCTCTTATTAGAATATGGATATTTTCTCCTTTTATTCTATAGTGAACAATATACAAATCACCAATTTAAACAATTCGTAACCGATTAAGGAAACCTTACTATTGTTAGAAAGTTGTGTAGAAGTAGGTGTAGTAGGATATTATTAATTTATTTAGTTCTTATACAAAAAAAATTTTTACACAACTTCACGCCATAAACCAACATACATCACTTTGAACAGCAGCCGCCCATTTACAGGGGCGTGTGTAGCTTATGGAGTGAACCAAAAAATGTTTTTGTTTTGGGAATAAACGTTTTACACTGATGCATTGTTACAACACTCGAGCATACATACGAATAGAAGCCCGATAGTTCTGCATTAACATGCAAACGATATAACAGACTGATATTATTATTTATTAATAAAAATTTTTAAACAATTCACATTTATAAAAATATTAACATTATTAAAAAACATTTTTTAATAATGTTAATATTATTATAAATGTGAAATGTTTAAAAAATTTTAAAAAGTTCTATTAATAAATAATAATACATATTTGTTTAATTTCTGTTAATTAATACAAAATATAATATAAAATTGTGATAAAACCTACGGCGCCAACCACATAAAAATGGATATCCATTTATATGATACAACAAACTTAAATAACGTGAACCAAACATTGTTGAACGGAAATGCTCTTTTACGAAAGGAATTAACAGAATTGTTATTCAAGTTTACAATTATATGGTGTGCCTGAAGTAAAAAATGAAACCTTAAATGAACTTGCCACTAAAATCTTCAATGTCGGTGCTACAAATAGTTCTGAAGTTGATTTTAAATACTCTCATCGCACAAGGTCTTGAATTTATTTCTAAGTTGGGAAGTGTTTCAAGTTAAACAAAAGTTTTGATGCTTCCAATATAGGTTTTACAACGGATTCCCGTATTTTAATCATCGAAAATCTTTCCCCTGCCAAAAAAAAATTATTACATGAAGCTAAACAAATATTGCAGATAAAGAATTCTGATAACCGTTATAAATAGCTGTGTTCCAATGGGACAAATTTGCTACTCACAAGTACTTGCAAGTAGACAACCAATGGAACGAGCTTAAACTATGACAGAAGTAAACCATAACCTTTTTTGTGTACAAAGTTAGCTATGTGTATAATTTTACTGTCGTCTTATTTTGGAAAATTATTTTTTTTAAACTAAAATCCACAATAAAATCTCAAAAATGAGTAAGAACTGGTCTTATAATGAAGGCAAAGGGTTGATTATGATATACGCCGGCCTAAAAGAAGAATATGTCAAAAATCGCTTGGTATTTCACAGAAGTCAACAAAAAATATTGTTTGTCCTGACATTTCAGCATAGCCTACCCCCTCACAAAGCCATCTATTAGAATTTTTTGAACCAAAATACCTAACGTTAATTTTATGTGTAACTCCTTTCAACATCTACACCACCATTTGAGCATGGGTAGCTGCGAGTAGATATAAGTACTTGTGAGTAGTTTGCTTTCTCCATTGGAACACAGCTAATATGTTTGGAAGATTCAGATAAGGCAGTGAAAATATCATCTAGTCTGATTTATTAAAATTGCAATAATATCTAATTAAATTATAAATTGCTATTATCATTATCATTAATTAATAGTAATAAATTAATTTATTATTTTTGTTATTACAGGTCTAACCCGATTTAACGAATCTCCGATTAGACGATACCCGATTTTGCCACATCCGATTGTACGAAAGAAAAGTATCCGATTTTACGAAAGCTAAAAAAACTTGAAAATTTATTGCGTATCAAGTCACCGTGAGTTACATAACCGCCCACAATAGCAGAGTATATGGTGACAATTGATAAACAGCACGGCATTGCATTCTGAACGAATTCCAGCAAGGAAAAAATGCTTCTAAAGCACGGGAATCAATTTGTTGTAGTGTTCTTAGTGCCCACGTTGTACAAACGTTTTAGAAGTGGTTATTTTGATGTTAGTAACCACTGACCAGCCGCACCCTGGACAACCACGAAAGTTTAAAGATGCGGAATTCCAAGCTCTACTGGATGAAGACTTAAAACAAACGTCTCAAGAACGTTCATCTAGAAGTTACCCAAACAGCTATTTCCAATCGTTTGCATCGAATGGTAAAAATTCAAAAACTAGGAAGATGGTCCCATATGTGTTAACCGAGCACAACCAAGGTCAGCGTATGAGCACATGCCTTCTACTGCTTGCCCGGCAATAAAAGAAGAACTTTTGTGGAAAATAGTGGCTGGTGATGAAAAGTATATTTCCATGAGAACCCCAAACATAGAAAGTAGTAGATAGATCGTTTTAATTATGTACTTTTAATTTTTTAGTTTTATTTAATAAATTCGAAATTAATGATAGATATTTCCTAGAAATTTAAGATTCAAAAACCCTTTATAAAAAATTCTGACAGGAGTAAGATGCAAAGAAGAGCAGGGTGAGCCTTGATCCCGAAACAGATCGCATAGTTAATAATAATAAAAAACTAAAATAAAAATAAAAAATAAAAAAAAAAATATCCGATTTTACGAAAGCAAAATTTTTTGTGCCTTTAGGTAAATCGGGTTAATATTGTATTACTAATCAGTAAGGCTCTGGTATGTTATAAAACTATTTTTATCTTTATAATAGAAATATTTTTTCTTTCCTTTTTAAGATGACAGGGATTGAATTTATATTATCAGAACACAAGAAGTCTGTAGACAAAGCTTTGTTCATTTAATCTTGCGGTACCAGCTAGTGGTTGTAATTAGTTTTCTTAATGGAGACATGGTTAAACGAGCCTATAAATTCGTCAGAACTACGTCAGAAAGGTCGTAATATTCCCCACTGTATTAAACGAGATGCATTTAGAAAAAAAAATAATAATTTATCATATTTTTTTTATTAAATGATGTTATTTAAATGATGTGAAACTACTTGTGAAAAAAATTTACACTTGTGATCATCATTGTTATGATGAAGAAGACGAAGCAGAATTATCAAGAATATCATATTATGATACAATCAATCATTTAAATAATTATATTTAACACACAATGATTATATTAATCATATAAATTAAGTTTGATAGTACATATTTCTAATCATATAGAGACGGAATATCACAATAATTTAGTATTATCATAATATGAGCCGTTTATTTTGAAAGTGGTATAAGTTCATTTATCTTTGAATTGAGATATTTAAGGGTTTGTGTTTGAATTGATTTAAAAATATTGGTAACTGGTATTAAGTCGCTTTTGTGTTTTTGTGACCTTAAACATGTTAGATTACTTAGTGTAATACATTTTATAAATATTGCTTGAAAAAGAAGCTGTTTTTGAGAACCTGCAATGGGCTTAAACCACTTTCATAATTAATAAAAATACTTACTAATAGTTTTTAAAATGCATGTAGGTCCATACGTTAATTTTTTCACTTAAATTTATTCAATTATTTTTTTATATAACTCCAATATAAATGTTTAGTGATTCTTCTAATTGTTGAATAGTTATTTTTTAACCGTGCATTGACTTTTGTATCTAGCGGTCGATTGCTCTTTCTCTTTGGAGAATTATTATTTTTTTTTAATTAAGTTTTTAATAATAATACAGCTAAACTTATGTATTGCTGATAGTTATCATTTCTGTGGGAAGGGGCTTCCTGGATGATATTACCGTGTAGATGCTGTTAAAAGAAACGGACGATTGGAATCTAAATCCGACTGAATTACGTGATTAGATGAGCGATTATTTTAACATACGGCATATATAGCAATAACAGAAACGTTTACAATTTGAATGAGTGGGGACAATTTGAATATGCTTGTACCTTGCATTCTTTTATAATGAGCTTGAAAGCTCAAATAAGAGTATGAAGTTACTACCAAAATTTTAATGTGTATATATAAATAAATAAATAAATAATTTTTTTAGTGTAATTTCTTGGAATTATTATTTTATAGAAATTGCAATTTTTTTATTTTTGGTGTAGATGAATATTAGATTTAAAGTTTAAAATAAAAAGAAGTTTTATAATTTAGATTTAGATAGATTTTTAATAGAAAAAAATTTACTTAATAGTAAAATTTATTCATCTATTACAAAATTAAAATAACATTGTTTTAGGAATACCTAAAATTAAAAAAATCAAATTACATATCTTATATTATTCCTTCTCCACATATGGATTACGTGTGAGATTTGTAAAATATTTATGATGCACAGGAGGTATGTAGTTTAATAACTCCTTTATGTCTTTGTACTTACAAGTTGAAATGGGACGTACATTTTTACAATTTTCTGCTTTAGAGCATTTACAATTGTTTATAAATAAAAAGAATTATAAGAAAAAGATTATTGTTATCATTAACTCATTTTTTTTTGGAAAATGGACTTAAACCACTTTCAAAATAAACGGCTCAATTGGTAAATGCAATCATGTATTTATCATATTTTTGTTCTGAGTGTGGAGGTGGAGTTGCTGTTCATAATGATTGGGGTGTTGTTAGGCTTAGCGGCACAAATAACTTATGTTATCGATGTTGTAATCAAAATTAAATGAAAACTGGATCATCTTAGATTATTTGTATTGTCTACTTCAAATCGAGATTATTTTTATGGATTGTAATTTATTCTGTGATCATAAGCAAATCTTGTTAACTCATGTAAGGCTAATTTGAAATTTATTATAGTGGACGACTTTAATCTTGCATGAATTAAATGGAATACTGATAATCCTCTGAATACGCATTTATTTGCTTGGAATTGCGAGGGACGTAATACTGAATATTTCATTGATACTATTGAATTGATACCTTTATCGCAACTCAATTACGTACGAAATGCTCAAAACCAGCTTCTTGATCTATTCCTCCCAAATATTGATGTTAATAACGCCAATGTTAAACAGGGCGATTCGTACTAACTCGGGAGCATTTAAAGAAATAGTCTAAATGGATTATCATTATATTTTGTTCTTTTATACCAGCGGTTACGTAATTTGCCTATGTAAGGTACCTAATTTATCATAGGACAGAGTGATGCCGGTTGTTTAAGATCCTAAAAGGTCGGATCAAATATCGAGTTTTGTTATCAACTTAGAACTCATTTACCTTAAGATTATGTTTTGTGGCTAAATATGGTTTTTATTCGATTTTCGGTTTGGGTTCTGCTTCAATGATATATTAAGAACGAGTAAAGACAAAATGTTTCGATAGGGAATTTAATTAGACCATAATGAGCCTTTAATTACGTGTTTGTTAAAACTGCATTCTAAATTGGATTTTTGACCGTGTTTTTCGATTTGGGCCAGCTAGCTAAAAAATTGCAGAATACAAATATTTATCTAAAACAAGAAGAGATACAATCTTTAAAGCGTTAATAAAGCGTTTATTTAACACAATGAAATCCAACACAGACAATGTGTCCTCAAGATCCGGTGGAGCCTACATTTTTTATGGGACTTTTGTTTGTCGATTCGGGTTCCACTTGCTTTAAAGTATTTTATCTAAAGAATGGAGGCTAAACATTTTTATGAGGCAATTTATTTAGCCAAAAGTTATTCTCTATATATCACGCATTCCATATAACGTACTGTGACAGTGTGCGAATATTTTTACCAAAATTTACCAACACATTCCTTTTTCTAAGAAAGTTCTTTATCATTTATAATGACCAATTTATGTCTTAATTTAAAGTAGCCTAATTTTTTAAAAATCGCATTACTAATTACCAAAATATGTATTTAACAAAATACGTAAAACGTACATGTGACAATTTTTTCCTCTGATTTTGATTTGTGTACATTATATCAAATTATCTGCGAATTGGTTTTGGCCAGAAAATACAATTTTTCATCTAAATTGAGGGAGCTATGCTAAATTGTTTTAATGATGATTTCAGTTACAATAAACTAATACTAACTGATTTTTCAATTTTTCACTAAATACCGTACATGTCACATGGATAACGTACGTGTGGCACCATATAAACTTTGCTATTGCGAAAATTTTTAAATTCTTTATTGAAATAATTACCGTTATGCAAATGTAGAAAAATAAAAAATTCTGTCAAATGTTAATGTTAAAACATTTTTTTTCCTAAAAAACATAACTGTTCTTATCATTTGTCGATTCTATTTTTCAAGTGTGTGGTTTACCTTTTTGCAGAAATCCTGATATCCATTTCTTGCTATTTTCTTGAATTGAATTCTCTGAGATGTGGTGCCTTGAGCAAGGTTTGCGCGTTAATCCAGACCAGCTTACTGGTTTTTTATTAGACTAGACTAAGAAATATCGGTGAACTATCTACCCCTTCTCTTTTTGGGAAAACGATCACCATATCTAATAGAGTAAAACAACATGATGTTTCCTTAAACCTACTATATTTAGTTCGAATCACGTAAAATCTTCATACGATTTTACTATAAAGTGAAATTAGAAATGAAAAATTTCACTTGTGTTTTCATTTTGTATAGTACTTAGTTCACTAGCGAAAAAGCAAGCCAAGTGTGTTCAGTACATCAAAGATGGAGCGCATAAACTTTCTAAATTATTTTCATTTCAAAATAATGTCGAGGGACATTATTTTCACGTGAAATTTTGACATTTGCTTGTGTTTGACAATAAAAAAAAATTTTAAATACCATAAACCTTTAAATATTTAATAAAATCAATTAGGATAAATTTATTCATTTAAAATAAACAAATGCGTTACAAATAAAAATTCTCCAATTAAAATTTCATTTCTATTTTTCCCGGAAATAAATAGATTTTTGGAGACCGCGTTAAAATTTCATTTCACTTTGAACTGAGTACTAAGGTTGAGACAGTAAACTTTCCTGGAAATTTCGTATTAATTTTTTGCAATTTATTTCGAGTTCTTAGCACTGCTCATTAATTTCTGTAAATGGTTAGAAAAAGCAAATCACCAGTTCGATAAAATTCTCTTATTTCCAGAAGGTTTTGCTCGTCGCTTCAATATTTGACATTTTTTATTTGACAATACTAAAATTTTGCTGACTCTAAACTGAGAAATGCAATATGACACAATTTTAAAATTTAATTATGTTGTGCAATCAAGTTTTTTTAATATTTTTTTTTTGATTCTACGGTTACGTTAAACAATTATTATATAGATTTGAATTAATAAAACTAAATTAGAATATATGTATGTTTGTTTCATATGTTTTTAATTTTGATCATATATTTCGACACTATAAACATAAATTGTCATTGTCTACCCTTAAAACGAAGGTGCTGCCATAAAATTTGCGGCAACTATATTTACTATAAGCATGCCCATAAAATAGATTTAATCAAGTTTGCGTTGAGTTGTTTCTGATAGTCAAAACAGGGCAGGCATGTTGCAACTATCACTTTTTTCGCTTCGACGTAAAAACCGAGCTACTTTGATGAAAATTTAAAAATTTACATAAAAGAAAAAATATTTTTAATTCTAAAATACCGTTATTTTATCGAAAATGCATCGAAGCGAAAAAAGTGATAGTTACAACATGTCTGCACAGATTTCATATAAAACATTTAACTTGCGCTAGTGCACAACTAAGCCGCGGCTTTAGTCATTTTTCTGTGCAACCAAAATTTTTAAAATTTCGCCAGCCAAGAATTTATTTTGGAATTCTACAAGCAAATAAAATTTTATTAAAATTAAATTTGGCCAAGAAATGCCTACAGTAAGCAATTATATTATAAAACAATACAGTTTAATTCCATCCAAGCACCAATTAATAGTTATGTTAATATACTGTACCAATATCCGCTAATTTGAGAAAAAATTTGTAACACATATTCGAATAATTACAAATATGTACATATCAAGCGAAAACAAATAAAAGTTTGATTTTGATTTAAAAAACAACCCCTGCTGAGCCCCACACCATGGAAAATAGAAAAATAAATAGCGCAGACATATGTGGAATTTAAATAGACTCATTCCCCAGCGCTAAAAACAAAATACATATTTGAATAATTTTTTATTGTAAAATTTTGAGACAAATTCTATTTTAGAGCTCAACATTTAAATCCAAATATAGCCCCCTGCCGCTCCCTATTCAGGTATTTTATCAAACATAAAGCATATATAGCAGTTAATTTTTAGCAACGACTTAGCCATTACAAACACCTTTAATTTCTGGAGTACAAACCAATGAAAAATTCATTCAAAACTGTTTCTCTTTGAGTACTCGCCTCTGACCATGTCAGCATACATTGTTGCGTTTCTTTAAGAAGCTCATAATGGCCAGCTGAAAAGGGATGATAATAGGCATTCAAATAGACGACTTCAACTGTTTTGAATAATCGTCCTTTAAAAGAATTCCTTCACCAAAATTGTAATTAATTAAAATTAAGAAATGTAGGTAATTTTCTTTTAGCTCACCCCTCTCATATCGGAATTAAATTGACTATTTTCGATATTTAATAAATCTGTAAAAAATAATGTCGCTTCTAGCAAAATATATTAAATTTTAATCAAATCAAATACATATACCAAAATTTGTTTTTGAATTTTGTTTATTTAATACATTTTTTTGATGGACATTTTAATTTTACATAATTTTTGGGGGATTTGTAGTTTTTATTTTCATATCGGAAAAAAATTCTACGTATTTCAGTATTCAGTGTAGCATTTCTCTTCAAAATAATTTTTAATTTGTGGTTGGGGTCAGAACATGTACGAGTATGTTTGTTTGTCAAAATTACATGTATCTTTTTTATTTGATAAAATATTAGTAATTAAAAAAATCTGTCGTAAAACTGATATCTAATTACTCAACCACTTAAATGTGATAGTGTTTCAATTTGGGGCTAATTTTTAAATTTGTCTCCATTTATATTTATTGTAATAGAGTGTCATGTAGTTTGACAGAAAAGTAGAAACACTAGAGAGATATAAAACTGAAGAACATGAGAACATGAAAGAGGAAAATCTCTTTCAATTATGGCCATTAGAAAAAATTGTTGGAAAATTTGTGAAAACTGGTTCGGTACCGGATGAAAAAGTAAAATGTACCTTCGTAGTGGTCGTTCAGAAGAAAATGTTGCTGCAGTAAGTGCCAAATTGCTCAATGAGGGTTCAAAAACATTAATTTGTGGTCGTTCATAACAATTACACATCAACCACTTTATTTAGAATTTAGCACAAATATCTTCTTTTGGCGGCTTACAAGATTCAGATATCTTCAAAAATAAAACCATCAGATTTTGGATAACGTCGTTAATTCGCTAATTGGGCCAACAAAAATACTTGAAAATGCTATTTTTTACAAAGACATCTTCAGCACAGGGTTAAGTCGACACCACTGATTGAATCTATTATTGTATTTTTGTAGAAGTATTGCATTATGCACTATTTGTAATGCTTTGTATCTCGTAAGTCACAGCCTTGTGAAAATTCTGATGAAGATTACGATAAATTAAAACTGGTCATGAACAGATCAGAAGAATCAAAACACAAACAGTAGAATTTTTAAATACATTTGAAAGCTATGCAAGAGGGATTGGAATTGTGAATTTAATGTTTTTACTGTGTTGGTCTCTCTTAGTTCACAGTAAACGGTAGTTCACATATCGTCCTAAACTGCAGTTGGTTTGAAGCTTCTTCGCAATGAATAATTTTGCACTTCAACAAATGTAAATTTTAATAGAAATATACATTTGCATTAGATTTCCAAAAGATTTTAAAAATTGTATAATTCGATTTGAAAATTCCAAAATTTTAATTTACAAACATATGTCATATTGAACGTCTCAAACATTATCATATTTTTGTGTACTTTAAGATATTATAAAATATTCGTTTTATTCTAATGTTTGATTCAGCTCGAAAAGACGTTTTAAAAATATTGTAATAAAATATTAACGAAAACGAAAAGAACAAAAGATATGAATAAAATATCGTTTTTGTGATTTTTGGAGCATTCAGAATATTAGGATATTCACACACTCTCATATAATAGTGCCTCATCTACAATATATCATTAGCGGATTAGCTCATTAGCGGTTATTATTAGTTTCGTAACTTCTCTTGCTATGTTTATGAAGTTTTCAAAATATTTCGAACTATTGTATGCTTTGTCAATTTTGGTATGTATCTCAAAATAATATAATATATCGTCGGCACACAAGAAGAATGAAAGAACTCAAAAATCGTCATTTTGCAGTTATTTACAAAATTGTTTTAGCCAAATGTTATATATTGTATGGGAAAGAACGACAAAATGCTAATTCCAAATATAACCGCCAGAATTCGATTGTGTTGTGTGAGAGTTATCCTTATCGCAAGAAATCAAACAATTTAAAACACTCTCTTGGAAAATCCGCTTTTTTGAATTGTGTCACTCTTCTTGTGCACCGACGATATTGTGACAACGATAAAGGACATAAACTGCTTTAATCTAATTGTTAATTACGAAATAAGCAGTACAACGTAACTATTACAGATGTTTTAATTTGTCTTTATTTTTCGTTTGTGAAAAATCTCTGAAAAATCTAAAACATTTCCCCATTTAAAGCTTGCTTTGCTGTGAAGTACAGTAATCTTTAATCGGACGAATTTCGGTTTTTGCATTATATTAACATTTTAAATTATTCCTCAAATAACGTAAACACCCACTGCTGATAAAATAACATGACAATGACTCATACAGCAACACTAAAAATTTGAAAAACATAAATTTAATAAAATGTTGAATAAATTATTCATTTCACCTAACGTAGGGTAATTTGCATAATGAGTTCATACATATTGAATCATTAACTTCACCATTTGAATGTACCTTCAATTATAGAGGTTAAAACTGGAAAGCCACTGATTTTGTTACTTTAAAATTGTCTGAAATCTTACTTCTGTAACACCCCACATTTGACAAATATGGATGCTACATCATCATCCCATTCCGCTAAGTAGTCTCTGTACCACCATAAAAGAAACTGAGGAAAATTAAATATATTTTCGCGATATAATTGTTCAATAATGCATATGTACTTGTATTAACATTTTATTTTATTTCTCCGGAGAGTGCATCTTGAAAATGAAATTCAATTTTATTTATATTATGTATATTTTTATAAGTACATACATATTCGCAATGTTAATAAACAAAATCATTGTTCTTATTCAGTCCTTCACAATAAAAATAGACTTTTTGTAAAAAAAACCTCTTCCATACAGATATGTAAATATAAAAATTATTTCCAGAACTCTTATGTATGCAAATATACCTTGGCCAAATAATATGCAAATATTCTAATCCTTAGCACACAACAATTATAATTTGCTTTCATATTTAATTGGATAATCGTACAATTATAACCTATTTGTAAATTAAAAGTCAACAGTTATAAAAAAGGAAATTCTTTGCAAACCAAATTTTTTGGTTCGCCGATATTTGCATTTGTGAAGAAAAATCAAAGCAAAACTTGTATTTTATATAAGAGCTCTACAATGTTCATTGCGACATGTTTAAATGGTTTGAATAATTTATTTGTAATATTTTTCAAAAACTTTATTAATTGTAAAATTCAATTTCATAATAAGTAAAATATTTACATTTTCAACAAACACAAGAATATACTGAAGTACATACAGAAACTTATTTATCCTCTTACAAATGTATTAATTACTCATTTTGTTTTAAGACGAATTGACCTAGAAAGAAATATTATCTCTTAGGTTAGACGCTGTTTCTTTTTTTATTAAAATGTGTAATATTTATCATTGTTTTACATCGCAGAACAGTGACCCCAAAATTCTTCCGATAAAATTAATGTTGTAAATGATGTATGTAGCGTAATCCACTTCTTGAATGTTAAATTAAAAAACTTAAAAGATATAACGTACGTAGGTTTTGTAGTTGATTCATACAGGTAAATGATATACGTAACGGAGCTTATTTTTATTGTGTTTCTTACAATTGACCCGGTAGTTAAAAAGAAAAGCAAACCACTGACATTTCAATTTCAATGATCCAAGTAATTCGTTTCGTGAAAAAATGTCATAAACTTATCAAAAATCATGATGGTTAGGTTCCGGAAATTCCAGTCAAAAACATTTCAGTCACCGAAATACTGGTTCTTCAATCAAAAACCAAAACAGACAAGTTAGAATTGTTCTGACTGGGGTCTTTTCCAACTTTTGACTGAAATTTCTTATGGAATTTAAAATATCAAAATTATAGGCCATTATTTTAATTTATAGTCTAAATCGAAGTGGGAAAATGATGTCGAATCACTATGCAATCGTCGCTTCGCTCAACGAACCTTGAGTTTAGAAATATAAACAATGGGTGTGCACTAAAATTAATTAAACAGTAATTAAACCGTATAGGTAATTAAAACATTTTTTTTGTTGATTGCTATTAATCCAACAATCAAATTTGGGACTATTGATTGATCTATATTAATTTTAAATATACGATTTATGAGAAATTCGATTTAATATTCTCATTGATTTCTTTTAAGCACAAAATATTTTATCCTAAAATTTACAATATTTGATGGTGAAATCCTTATTTCCAATGCCTAAGTGGCATCTTTCGCTTACGGAATTTGCTAATCATTTGACATTTTAAATTGTAGGTCAGTCAATGAATTTTGACCATTTATTTCTTGATGTCGCAAATTAACTTAATTCGCACTTAACATTCCTTTCGAGTTTTTGATTGAATTTAAATCCGTCGATTGAGCTGCCATTGCATAGAATTAATATTACTTTTCTGAACATCCCATAAATTTCCAATCGTATTTAAAACTAGCTATTTCGTAGCATTAATATAGTTTTCCCAAACGCGAACTTCTAAACGGGATTTAAAGTGGAACCAGTCAGGAATATAAACTTAACTTAATAAAAAAATAAGAATGCAATAAATGTCATTTCAATGTTATTACCCAGTCAAACTTAATTTTCATGTAAGAAACCCAACTGTCACATAATAAAAAAATAGTGCGCGCTATTTCTCGCCCAAAAATAAGAAAAACTTAAAAAGTTGTATCGCAAAATCCGATTTTTATTAAATAAAAAGGCGGAACTTATTTTATTTGTATAATTAATTTCTAAATTAATATATACAGTTATTTAAATAGTTTTACGTACATCTTTCACTTATATATGATAAAATTATTGAATTTATGAAACCTAACCTAAAAATTAGATTGAATTGCGCACGTTGTTAAAAATTAAATATTAGTCGTGGCTTTTCTATTATTAAATGTTTGTGTTAATAAATTAATGAAAATACATAAAAATCTTGTCATGTTTTATTCATAAAAAATATAAATTGACATCGCGCTAATTTTGTTATTACTTAAGAATTTTAAGTTTTGGATGGCTGGAATAAAGTTCTTATTTATATTTGTTAAGTTTTTATTCCTGACTGGTTGGGTTATTACAAAAGCATTTATAATTACTCTCAATAATATCTACATGCGAGTATTATACTCGGAAAATTCTGTTGTATTCGACACGATTACTCGTTGTTGAAGTGTTTCATCAAATCCTGGACTTATTTTTCTTCTTGTGCATTTGCATTCTGACCCTAGGGCACTGATCTTAACAAATGTTAAAACTAGTGAGCTCACTTTCTGTTAAGGTTTGATTTCATTATACAATACATCACATGACAAGTAAATATTTTCTGGTTGGGTAACATGAAGCCGGACCGGACAAGTGCAGTGGTTAAAGTTTCGACACTTGGACCGTAATTTACTGGGTTCGAATCTTATCAGAGGCTAGATGCAAATCGAATTTTCATCATCGATTACAATCGGTGATGTTAATAAACATAACTAAGACCCTCTGATGGAGTGCAGAATTCAGCGCCGACCCACCGTCCAAGTCAATGTACAGGTTGACATGGACCTAGGTGGTATACTGTAGTTGTGTGAGTAGGCGAATAGGAGAATGGGTTAATGATGTGGCGTGAATGCATGGTATCACAATGGGCCAAAAATGGCCTAAGTGTCAACCACTGAAACCTTAGAACTTAACATGAAGCCGGCAATGTTTAACTTTCTTTCACTATCCCAGTGTTCACTAACTGAGTACTGAGTAGTTGTGTACTTTAAAAGTGTTTTCTATATTAGTCGCAAGATGAGGAAAGTTTCCGAAAGGGTATAAACTCGTTGTTAGCATATTTCATTGTTACTCTCACAAAATTAGCCATAATTCAGGGGAGGTTTAAGCCAGATTCAGTGCTGCGTTCGTTCGTTCTTTCCTTACGGTTTTTGTTAAATCAATCAAAGTTGCTGATAGAAATTCAAAAGAAAAAAACGTCATTTTTAACCAATGAAATTTTAAGTTTAAAACAATTTCAGAACGAAGGAAGGAACGAAAGAACGCAACACTGAATCCGCCTTCAGTGTTGCAACCGCCATTTCCTGCCCCGAGAAAATACTCTTGCACTTTAATTTTATCCATGATCTTACCGCAATTTAAAATTTTTAATGGAATAGCAATAAAAATAATAAAAAGTCACAGAAAATTAGAATCGATCCCGAATAAAAAATACTAGCCGTTAAAGGCATGCGCAAGGCGATAGACATACGATCGTTTGACCTTGTATAACTCTGTTCAAAGAGGTTTTCAGATATAACGGTATATGTTATTTGCTTGATAAGGCCATCGATATAAAAGCGTCTGCAAGGCCGTTACCATAAGATGGAGATAAGAGCCATACACAAACCATTTGCAATCCAATAGTTTCGAATAAATGATTTATGAATACGACCTTGGTTGACCATGTTTATCTCTGTTTACAAAGGTTTGCAAATATAACGAATTTTGTAATTTGCTTGAAAATGCCATTAATAAACAGCATTTGCAAGACGATAACCATACGATAGAGATAACGGTAATATATAAGCGGTTTTAATAAATCAGACGGTCAGATTTTCATAATCACACGCGTAAAAATCATTGGATAGCAAATGGCCTGTATATGACCCGTACTCTCATCGTTTGGTTGTGGCGTTGTGGATTCGTTTTATTGATAACCTTGTCTTCGTGAACACAGGATTAAACATGACCGTTTTCAAAAATCGCTCAATTGAAACCATTGGATAGCCAAATGGCTTGTCTTATCCCCATCGTATGGTAATCGCTTGCGGATGCGTTTTAATGATGGCCTTGCCAAGCAAAATTCATATTTTGTTATATTAGCAAACCTCTGTGAACAAACATACACAGGGTCAAACATGACTATTTTCATAATCATAAGGTCAAAAGCATTGAGTAGCAAATGGCTTGTTTATGGCCCATCCCCATCGGTTTGTAATGGCGTTGCAAATACTTTTTGTTAATGTCCTTGTCAAGCAAATAACACGTTCCGTTTTACCTGCAAATCTCTTTGAACTCGTTAAAATCATTGAATAGCAAATGGGTTGTATATGACTCTTAGCCCCATTGCATAATAATAGCTTACGGATGCGTTTTACTGCTAGTCTTATTGAACAAATGCCACATCCGTGATATCTATAGGCCTGTGTGGACTGAGATACATTTGTCGAAACATGGAATGTTTTTTATTTTGGGGTTTATTATAGCAATTATTGAATTTTTATTAACGTACCACATTCTTAGTTCGAAAATTAGAAAATTAAATTTTTGAGATCCGGAGCAAATCTATATATATTTTTTCGGGATGGATTCTAATTTTCTGTTATTTTATATTATTTTTCGGACTAAAAGGCTTTTTTAAATTAAGCAATGACCCAAACAATTCTATTAAAAGTTTTTTTCGGGATGGTTTTCGGGTTAGATTCATAAGCATCTGTTTTGGTTTCTATTTCCTTATCAAAAGAAGTTGATAATCGCTGATAACAGATTATCAAAAAATAAATTTAGGATTATTTTCAAGATTATATTGCTCCAACTCTGTAATTAACTTTTCGATAATCATAGTGAGATCGATGACCAGTACCCAAAATCACTATCAAATATTATCGCAGTTTTAAAGCGGCTGAATATGAGCCATTCTCGGTATCAAGATCCCACTACAATCTTCTGAGACTTTCTACTTGTAAAGGCTAGAACCAGAACCATCCGGAAATCATAGTGAGATGGCCAATACCCAAAATCTCAACTTTCAGCAAGATATTACGGTTGTTCATAAAGCGGCTGAATATGGACCATTCTCGGTATAAGGATAAGACGATATGTCTGTTCTCAGTGCACACAAATCTGATTTATATGTCTTGATATAATGTCTTAATGATTTCACTCGTTTTAGATATAATCAAAGTATAGACAATGTCTGTCATTAGAACATCATTTTTAAATTTGTGATCTGGTGTATGTGTTACGGTTAAAGTCCGAAATCGGTAAATGTCAGAGGTCTAGTCGTTACGAAATGTTTGTCGATCAACCCCCTACATCACCGTAGTTTCATTTATTCCCCATCAGAGGGCTAATCTTCATGAGGAGCTAAATTAGCTCCCGCGAGCCCATGAGAGTTAGTAAAACCGTTAGTCCCTACTATTTCAAATTCCAATTTGCATTAATATCATGAAAATACTCCGTGGGGTGAAGAGTAAACCATTTCGAGAATATAGTACTCTCATTTCATAGATTTTGAAGCAATAAAACAGTTTTTTCCAATTTTTATTCGGACATTTACCGATTTCGAGGTTTTACCGTAACATATGGATTCGATAACAGGTGAATTTAAAGCTTAAATTTATCGAACCATCATAAATACTCCGATGGAATATATTCAAGACAGTTATGTTAATTTTTAGTTGAAGGTTGGGTGTGCGTTGAGTACAAGAACTCAGATACAAAAACGTAGGACAGTTGTGCAGGTTCGATAAGCATATATAGGAACACTTTCTTCTAGAGTTTTTTAATATTCAATAGCTTATGGAAAAATTTAGATTTGTTTCCCTTTTCACGAAATTTTATTTTAATGTTTTATTATTAATCCTCTTATTATTGGTCCTTGTGCAAGCTCGATCGGAATATATTACAAAAATAGACTCAAATATTTTTCGCAATAATAAAGTTTAATCCCTAATCTCGTGCATAGTTTTATTGTTTTTAAATATTTTAATTTTGTATAAAAAATTTAAATAAAAACAGATTACTCATATTTTTAACAAAAAAATATACAAAAACTAACTCAGAAAATTTCCGATACAGGGCCAGGGATTGTTTGTGATTGCAAAACCAGAGTTTATAGGTAGATTCGAATGGTAAAGAAAATATTGTGTAGTTAGCACTAATTTTTAGGTTAGGATCAACAACAAATTTAATTTAGTAAATAACACTTTCAAAACGGAAATAACCCAAATAATTAAACAAATTAATGAATTTTTCAAGGGTTTCTGACCTGGTAATATGGATTTAATATAGGGTTTTCCAATAAGAGTGATATGATTTCTTAAAAAAAAGAAACACACTAATTGTTAAGGAAACTGAAATGTTTTTTATTTAATGTGAAGTACAATCGATACAATTAAGTTCTGAATAAAACGTCATTCAAATGGCCTCCACGACTTCTTCTGCAGGAACGAATTCGATGAACCCATTTTTCGAGCACTTTTTCCACTAAATCAAGTCGTATGTCTTGAATAGCACGTTCAATATTGACTTGTAAAGCTTGAAGAGAGTTTGGTTTATTGCTAAAGACCAATGACTTCAAATAAGCCCACAAGAAATAGTCTAATGGTGTTAAATCACAACTTCTTGGAGGCCATTCAATATCACAATTTCTTGAAAAAATCGAATCTCCAAACTTTTCTCGCAATAATTCAATTGTTGCACTTGCTGTGTGGCACGTAGCCCCGTCTTGTTGGAACCAAATGTTGTCAAGATCAACTTCTTCCAATTTCGGCCATAAAAAGATGGTTATCATCGATCTATACCGATCTCCATTGACCAGCTTCACTACAAAAAAAAATACGGACCGATGATTCCACCAGACCAAAAACCACACCAAACTGTCAATTTAGGTGAATGGAATGGTTTTCCATCCATGATGAAATTGTAAACATTATAGACATATTACAAATGGCCGAAACGTCACTTAAAAATCATATCATTCCTATTGGAAAACCCTATATAACATACATTTATTAATCTCGTTTGGTTTGTCGAATGTTTATCAAGTTAATGGACAAGACAATTTGAGGCGTTTGAAACTGGCTATGACAAATTATGGAATTAATTTGTTTAACATACATATTTTGTAGAAATTCACAAAAGCAATACAATAATCAGTTTATTCAAATCATTTTAGAAAAGAAATATTCTCGTGTTGACATAAATGATGCTATTTCAAAAATATCCCCCTACAAATAAATTAAAGATTCAAAAGGCATATTTTCTTGATATAGTTGCTGGAAAGAACTAATTGTAAAATATTCCAAGTTAAAAATAAAATTTAAGTCTTCCTTTACAAATCTAGATTATACTCATATGTTGCTGATGCTTTAGCAAAACGTACATTCAAATGATAACAAAAATTTCAGATTTCTAATTGACTGACTCTGCAACATACAGAGTTAGTCGGTACGGTACATAAACATAATATAATATCCATGACACAAAACCAATTTATATATTCTGGAAACACTACCATATATATTTTACATAAGGTTTGAAATAATCTATTTATTTTTTACAGATTGTTGATTAAGCAATGTCCAAGAATATTAATACAACATAGATGTACAAACGTTCATACTTCAAAGAATTGCCCTTACACCTTTTTAATAAGCTAATGCATATAATGTGCAGTGCATGTACAAATTATTTTACGAAACGAAACGTTTTGGCATCTTTTTGTGTACGTATAGTATTCTATTTTTATAACCGAAAACATACGGATTTAATTGTTAATGTTAACACAGCACAAACATGAATATACATTAAAATCACTGTACGTTGTTCTGTGGCTCTGCTCTATGCACCACACCACACAATAGTTCATTTATTTTAATATGGAGGCTGTCATAAAACGGATAATTCGTCTAAAACAGCAAGTAGAATATGTAGGAGTAAAACTACACAAAAATATACAAACTATACAATTTATTTATAATTAAACTGTTTTTTTTTAATAAGTAAAATTTGTGTAAAAACGGTATAGCAAATAGTTTATACGAGTGTAAAGTTTTTCGCTGCAGTTCTATTCGAGCTTAAAAATTTAATTTCCAAGAATAATTTTTTATTTGCGATTTATCTCGTAAATTAAACAACAATCATAAGCAACCTCTGCACTCGTCGAACTTTGTATGACCGCACTCACTTTATTGGTGTTTGATTAATAAAGGAACTTATTTTTGATAATAAACTCTTGCGGGGACCAGCAACGAGCAGCTGGAACTTTTGTTTTGAAGAGTATTGTAAAACTCTTAGTTATGTTTATATTGGGATCCTAGCAGACATCTCTGATTACAATCACCAACTCTGATGTTACAAAAAGAGATACTAATTCAGAAGGATGCTAAAATGATTTCATTTAATTCTTGAAAAACACGATGTTGCACCTGTGTAACACACAATATCACACCCCATTTGTATTTGCGCCTAAATTAATTCCGCGTCTAGGAGAGGAAAATTGAATCATATTTCCTCATTATCACCGATTCAGAAGCACCCTGCAGTTTGCTGGATTTATCCATTTATTAGGTTTTAGTCGTGTACTTCGATGATTAGGTATTTGCTGGCGATCGATAATTGACAAAAAGAACCTAACTACCAAAAACCGCAATGGGAACCAAATATTTTATTAGTTTGTTTAACAAAACTGTCTTTAACTAAACTACATAATTCCATCTTTTTTGCAAGTTAATTTATGTGTAACTTATTAGAAATGTATGAAAAATTCTTTACATCTTAGGCTCTTAAGGATATCTTTTAGCATTAACTAGGATTGTCAGTAAATTTTCCGCTAATGATTTAAGCTAAAATCCTTTTAAAATATTTTCGGATGCAAATTGCTGCTATTTATCCACAGCTAAATTAGCAATGCTAAACGCAAAATGACAAATGTAGCACCGATATAAACGACACATTCGTAAAGCTCAGATAGCTAAAATTATGACATTTGTAGCCTTAGGCTTAGATAAACGCAAAGCGAAAGGAATACTCTTTCTTCATCCTTTTCATTTTCGCAGCTAAATCACTAATCGCGTGAGGAGAAACCATGTATCTCATGTCTGCCAAGACAATGTCCTATATTAGCACACACACACAACTACGATGATATGCCGCCTCCGCAGTGATATCATCCTTTTGAATGAGCTCGTGTAAATGAATACATCATGAGGTGTTATACTAATACTACAACTCTCAGCAGTTCAAAGTGCATAAGCGATATCTTTACGTATTATTCTTAAATACTGGAAGACACAAATTAGCTAATTGGAACCAAGGCGAAGACCGGAAGAAACGTTCCACACGTCAATCGTTAAGCCTATATCGCTGCAAGTAAATTTAAAGTGTCAAATTGTTTACTAGTAGATAATGTAACTGTCAACATAAAAAAAACTTTAAAAGTTTGCGATGATATTTTAAATGTTACATTTTTTGCAAATTATAATTGCATCGTCAATTATTTTATATTGGTGCCCCTTCAAACATCCCCTGCAACTTGCACGCACCTGCCACATTTGAATCATACGTCAAATAGTTATCCCTTTAGAATTCAGAGTTTCACCGATCCGGTTCTCCTCTCTGGTAGGAGAGTTAGTACTTAATTCCTTCTCAAAGGATAGTGACCAACAAAAAGGAGCAATAGTGGCTCTCTTTGTTCTTTTATTACCTTAGATTCAGGCACTTCACATTATCTGTGAAGGCAAGTTGATACCATTTATTCTGCACCCTTGTTGGTTCAATTGAGGTGTTTATACAGTCTTGTATGGATTAATGTTCAATTCACAGTTGTTGGCTCGATTGGAAAGTTAAAGGCGCCAATTGTAACATCATTATTTTGTCTACCTTAGTCTCTGTGTAATCGTTCACACCCAGACAGATGGATCCCTGAATGATCGCTTCCAGTCTAACGTTGTTGAAGGTGTCACCTATATTCAAAAACGTTATCATAGATAATTCCTAATCTTAATAGGGCAAATAGAGAAATTATTACCGATTTTCCTTGCGACATGTATGTCGGGGTATCGACGGCTTATATGATTCGATCAAAGACCAAAAATGTGCTTGTCCCTATTTCCCAAATTTTTTTAGGATAAAATAGGATAAGCCTAATAGGTCTGGGGTCTTCATATTAACGCGACCCTACATTTTTTACAAATCACTGGTATAAAAAAACAAAAAAGCTCTCACGGACCCCATAAGTTTTGCTCCAATATCTTATAAGTTAAACTCGTCAAATAAGTCTTTTGTGAACATTTCTTCGTAAACATTGTTATAAATATTAGCCAATCCATCTACAACCAAGTTGGTAAGAACAACCAATATGAATTAATTGAAAATATAAGTCAATTATTATCGGCGCATTATAAATACCAATGAATCGTTTCAATGGGGATTTTTGTATTGTAAATATTTTTTTATTAATACAAGATTTTAGTTCAATTACAGTTGGATGGGTTGTCATCGAATACCCAGAAAATCTTTTAAATGGCTAGAGAACGGGTTAAATTTTAAGCAATGGAACATTATCCTTGTTCAGGCTTTTAGCTTTCACCAGCATTTTACTACTAATTTTCTAACGCTTATCCTATGCATCGTTGGCTGTGAAAAGGAGGAAACGTTAGATTCACTTCTTGTGCCGGATCGTCTAACAAAAATGATATAAGTTTATTCTAGCAAACCAAGGCTAATCGGCCATCACGTTATTGATTACAAAGGACATACTCTGTAACAAAACAATGTAAATCAATCAGCTCTTCAAGTTCGAAATACACATTTATTTTTATTTGTTTATTTACAATGCAATCTGTTTTGGGGCTCAAGGCTCACCCTGCTCTTTCGCGGTTATGGTTTTTACGTCCTTACTTTACACCTACTCAGCCAATCGAGGACGTACGACTATAGGACCGATTATAGACCATCTGCACATAGCAAGCTCGGTCCATGCCAGCCTATACTGGCATGGAAAATGGATCGGTCCATGGGTTTTGTACACCGGCAGGGGGTCATAGATGTTTTACATTTCACAACAGATCGTAATCTGTTGATGACATTTCACTTTGCATCTTGCCCTTATCGGGATTCAAACCCGCGGTACCTCCCAATCCAAACGCCAAAGCTTTACCCACTGTGCCATTTGGTCGGTTGCGAAATATACTCGAAAACATTATTTTTGAGTAAAATGAGATATGTTTTGATCATAGCTTCCCGTTTTACTTTACATTACAGATCCATCCTATTATAGTCAACCCTGACCTAAGCAGTATTTCTCCTATTTAAGTGTTCTAAACAAATAGGGTTTGAAAAAATATCAGGGCACTGCGAATCCCCACTGTCGCTAAATATTTTTAACTTTTATTTGAACCTAGTAAGCAACCGTGCAATCATGGGTCGGAATTTATAATCTGATTAGATATAAAAGATGAATTAAATTAAAAATTAAAAAAAATAAAAAAAAAAAACAAAATAAAAAAACAAAATATGCGAAATAAAGAAATTATTATGCCTCTAAACATTGTAATAAGTAGTATTTTTATGTTGCAAAACTTAAAAGTATCAATTTTTGGATCCCATGTATAGGGTTTTCCAATAGGAATGATATGATTTTTAAGTGACGTTTCGGCCATTTGTAATATGTCATGATCTGTCATTTTTTGTTTCATTGTACATATTCAGTAATGTTTACAATTTCATCATGGTGAGATATATGCAAGAACAACGTTTACAAATTATTCAGTTTTATTGCCATTTTATAGTCGTAATAATCGTCCAAGTCTGCTCGCTATTCGTCGAATTGTTGAAAATTTTAAACGTACATTTTCTTTACATAATGTTCAAGTGCCAATAAGACAAAGAAACGCTCGAAGTAATGCAAATATTGCTGCCGTTCAGGTAAGTGTTGCTGAAGACCGCAATTTGTCGATTCCAAGACATTCTCAAGAATTGGGACTGTCTCAAACCACACCCTGGCGGATTTTGAGAAAGGATTTGGGTTTGCATCGGTATACAATTGTTCTCACTCAAGAGCTGAAGCCATTGGACCACCGTAAACGTCGTGGATTTGCTGATTTTACCTTGAACAACTTGAAAACGATAACGTTTTTTTAAGAAAATCGTCTTCTCCGATGAGGCTCACTTTCATCTGAGTGGTGCGGTAAATAAACAAAACTGTCGATTCTGGTGCGAAGAAAATCCACAAATTATTCATGAAAAACCATTACATTCACCTAAATTGACAGTTTTGTGTGGTTTTTGGTCTGGTGGAATCATCGGTCCGTATTTTTTTCGAAATGAAGCTGGTAACACCGTTAATGTGAATGGAGATCGGTATAGATCGATGATAACCAACTTTTTACGGCCGAAATTGGAAGAAGTTGATCTTGACAATATTTGGTTCCAACAAGACGGGCCTACGTGCCACACAGCAAGTGCAACAATTGCATTATTGCGAGAAAAGTTTGGAGATTCGATTATTTCAAGAAATTGTGATATTGAATGGGGCCTCCAAGAAGTTGTGATTTAACACCATTAGACTATTTCTTGTGGAGTTATTTGAAGTCATTGGTCTTTAGCAATAAACCAAACTCTCTTCAAGCTTTACAAGTCAATATTGAACGTGCTATTCAAGACATACGACTTGATTTAGTGGAAAAAGTGCTCGAAAAATGGGTTCATCGAATTCGTTCCTGCGGAAGAAGTCGTGGAGGCCATTTAAATGACGTTTTATTCATAACTTAATTGTATCGATTGTACTTCACATTAAATAAAAAACATTTCAATTTCCTTAAATGTGTTTTTTTTAAGAAATCATATCACTCTTATTGGAAAACCCTATATTTTCAATGGCAAGTTTCTGAAACTTTGATCCGCCTCAGCTCAGTCCAGGAAGAACCTATCGGTGTAATTCCAACGGCTATGAACTTTTTTCATCACCGAACCCTAAAAGCATACCAAATTACAACTTTCTACCTATTACCCTTCTCGAGTTTAAAAAGCTGCGGACATTTGTGCATTATTAATAAGATATGTCGTTATACGTTACGTTGGATTACCCTTACCAACGTAACTGCTTTTTCAGGGTATACTAAAATGAATTAACTCATTTGCTTTTGATATATTTGGATTTTCTTTAGTTGTATTTTTAAATTTCTTTCAGGTTATTTTTAATTTCCTCAAAAAGCTTTGAAATGAATCGATTCACAATTCAGCAATCTGACGCAAGTTTTAATGTACGCCCGAAACAATAACTAAATTATCGCTACGCAACGAGAATTCCGAAGAACATACCGTCAACAACAGGCACCTCATTTACATGAGAATTTGCATAGAAACCAAATTAGAGAGTTGTAATTTCGGATTATACGTTTAGGCTATACTTAATTTGAGATTTCTAAGCGAAAAGTGTAAAAATTGTAGTGGTAATAAGCTCCATGCCCTGCATAGATTTCAAATTGACGTGACCAGTGGGATGCAAGCTGAACTAGTCATTTTTATTTCTGTTTTACTTTATATCTGATGGTACTCGAGCGTTGCGTAAGGATATAGTTGAGAAACATTCGTGATGTAGGAGCCGGCTCAGAAAGACTTTTTGAGAAGAGCTCCAACTTTCATAAGAGAGTTTATAACCAAATTGTACCAATCGTGAGTTGTTATGATCAAAGGGTAAGAAAACAATCTGCAATGCGTATACTATTTGATGTATAATTACCCGACCCGTACTTCGTATAAAGCATGCATTGGAAAGCACAAAATTAGGTGTGCGGGTTCAAAATAAATTTTAATACGAACAAAAAAGATCATCTAGTTTTTACGAACAAAATAAATAAATCATCTAATTTAATTATACCATAATTTTATGTCGATTAATGCAAACTTTTTCAAACTAAATTATGTAAATAACACATTCACATCTAAAGTTTCAGTTGTTCTAAATTGAATTATTATTATATTATATCAACAAAACCAACAATTTTTCCTCTTGGATTATTTGCTTATTAAATTGGAAATAGTTAAACTTTAAATAGAAAAATCAGCAATTAGTTTTTAAAAATCATTAAATTACAGCTACGAGCATGTATATAATTTATTGTTTTTGATTGTTACTTTTTAAATAAATAACTGAAATGTATTATTAGCTATAAATTTTGTATAAAAAATATTTCGCAAAAAATGTAAAAATTTTAGTCGATTATACCGAAAATCGTTGTTTTTACTTTGATTTTGATCGGAAGCACTTCTCGTCCACAACCAAAATAGTAAACCATGTAGTTACATAAAATTGTGGCATTAAAAAAACAAATAATTGTTTATTGGTAAACTATACTAAGCGGAAATATTCGAAAAAGTGTATAGTTGTATTAAAAAACCTTTTTGTCTCTTTAAAACTAACATAATGAAATACTCATAGAAAAACGAAATGCAATATGCAGATGGTTCTACGTAAATCGGACCTATATTTCAATGTTCCATATTCCCATCCTTGATCTGAGTACCGCGTAAGGTAGGATGTGAAAAGAGAACGGCGAAGGAATTGGAGTCCTTCGGCCCCAAGGCAGATTGCAAAGATTAAAAACAATTCCCATAGACGCCTCACATCATTTTATGCGACTACAATCGTTTAGATTGCCTTATTGCAGCCTAGTCGTTTTTTACGACTATGCTCACTTCAAATGACTTCATGACCTGTTTTGTGCCAAGATTTTTTTTTTGTCGAATCCATCAAAACTAAAAGGAATTTTTATTTTCGAAGCAAATTTCTTCTATCTTTATATTCGTATTTTAACCTATTTATTTTAGGAAGTTGAAACCCCATGGCACTTGAATATACACGACTATTACCACTTCACATAAAATGATGGTAGCATGGTAGCAAATTAAGCCGTTAACTTAAGATTTTACTGTCAGCGGTGGATCTGGGAGGCCCTTTGGTATTATGGGAAAACCCTTATATGCATTATCTCAACGAAAATAAAAGCAACCAAGTATGTTGAATTGGTAGACGATTTACTAGTAACCTATTGTTGTTTCGATCACGATAAGAAACACCGCACAATTATTTTTATATCATCCGTATACATAATTCATTAGAAGTGTATAATTCTCCATATACAGAATTATTTCAAAATATACGCTAAATTTGCATAATCAAAATAGAATTGAAAAAATATATTTTGGTTAGACAACAAATTTCATTACAATAACCTCTACAAATCACTTAGAGATTCATAAAACTCGTATTGATTTTGAAAAACCGAAATCGTGTAAAACGCATCTATACATACACCAAGCCATCACCCAAGAGATGGCATTGCAAACAATTATTTTTAAAAGGGTTGCGTCGAAATATATTGGTACAAGTAAATTAAATACAAATCTAGTAAAACCTGTTTTGGATTGTTTTGTTTTCGGTGATAGGCAAGAAGGCGAAGATCAAAAATACCTGCCTATTCAATTTGGATTATTGCCGGAGCAACATCTAGCAGCAACATCACTCACCAACAACACAAACAACAGAAAATTAATTTTATAAATAAAATTTATTTTTAAATATAAAATTAATTAAAGTTTTTTATTTTTTATTGTCAATCAACAACTAATAAAATTATATGCCACGCCATTAATAACAAGTCATTATAAACCAAGGTGCTAATACAAACTATTCGATTAGCAATCGGTATTTAAAAAAAAATATTTTATTGTGATAAAATAGTTGTGGTCTTATCATTATTTCGTAAGGGCGATAAATTCAAAGTTACATATCTATGTATTTATAGTAATATAAATAAAGTTTCTGCTAGTTTAAGCCAACTCTTATCATTTAATCATTTTGTGAAATAAATAAATTTTTTACTACACTGTGTAATTGAAATTTGAGTTTTTTTATTTGGTTATCATTATTTCGTATAGTGTATAAAAAGAGTGTGGTGATTTATTTTTTTGAGGTTTCTCGACGTAATTATCCAGATACATAGATACAGTTCCTGTTTTGACACCTTGATTGTACATATCTACTGATTTGATTAATTATGGTCAAGTTGGCTAAGAAAAATTTATGTATTAAAATATTTCATAATTTATAACCAAAGACGTGAGGCGACTGAACATTCTATTTAAACCGTAACTTAAATAAAACTTTTGTCTACGTAGACCATCTTAACTTTTACAGTTCAATGAACAAACTCACAGAGCAATTTTAAAAGAAAGCAGATTAATTTATTAGCAATTTTAATAGACAACTTCACTTATCCCTTTTCCGGCCCGCCATCACAAATGTGTGAATGATAATCGTGTACGAGAATCATGTAAAAAATTTATTTATTTTTGTATATATTTTGGACCGACATACACATTTGTACCACTTAAATCATTTTCGTCCGAAAAATAACACTATATAAAATAATTAATATGTATCAAATTATGATGCTTTTTCAAAAATAAATCCGATTTAACTAAGATCCGTTAAAGTCCGGAAGACATTACAACCTGTCATTTTTTACATACACATTTGTGCGTGGTGGACTTATAAAGAAGAAAAAAAATTGTGCTTTTTCAAGATCGCAGTCAACTGTAAGATTGTCGCATTACATTGTTATTAACACGGAGTCTTCACTAGACAAAATCGCTGAGACTTTCTCTCGTGATATTTCATGTATGTGTATGTTTTTTTCAATGTATTGATAAATAATTATCAAACAAATATCATAACTAGGCATTTTAGTCTCATAATAATTTCTTCAAATGTCAAAAAATCCGTAAATATTGTTAACCAATTTATAGATTTTTATGTTAAAACAGTATAGCATTGACAATTTCACTGACATTCCTTCACTATGCACTAGATCTTCACTATGCAAAATCGCTAAGATTTTCTATCATGAGACTAAATTTATGAATGTATGCGTAAGTATGTTATACAAATTTTGAAACTTTCAGCAAATTATCAGGAGGCTATTTCACGAAAAAACTATCATGAAATTTTTAAGAAATGTCACTGAAATTGTCAGACATACATAAAATATCATGAGAGAAAGTCTCAGCGATTTTGCCTAGTCAAGACCCCGTGTTAAAAATTTCATGATAATTTTTTCGTGAAATAGCCTCCTGATAATTTGCTGAGTGTTTCAAAATTTGTATAACATACTTACACATACATTCATAAATTTAGTCTCATGATAGAAAATCTCAGCGATTTTACATAGTGAAGACCCCGGGTAAATTATTAGCATTTTGTTTAACAGTCATGAATTTTCAAAGAAAACGAAAGTAAATATTTTCTTGCACCCCGGTGGCAAGTAATAATATCACAGCTTTAGGGTTGTATTCAAGAACTAATACAAATTTTTAGAGTGCGTTTTGTTTCAAAAATAAATAGACAGCGTTTTGTTTAAATCTCAATAAACAGGGTGGATCACAATGTTTAATATATTAGTTTCCAGTTTAAGAGCTTAGAATCTACTAGGTAAGTGGGAAAATCGGTTTAAATCTCATTATAGAGAACATAGCTATTTTTTAAATACTGTTACACGAATATGTATATAGTTAAACTTCTATTTTCACTGTGAACCTCAGTCATAAAGCGTGTAATTCCAATTAAGTGACATTTCTTTGAGCATAGACCCTCTGAGGAGACGGATTTCTCAAACATAGCGAGCGGATAAACACAGGACTCGCTTCTTATGCTGTATTTGCTGCAACTATTAAAACCAAATTTTTGCAAAACTTCAACATAAGCCTCGGATAAATTTGGAATTTCAACAGTCATTTCAACAGACATTTCAACCTCGGACACGAAATGAAAATCAAACGACGGGAGCACGGTTAATCAAATTACTTCCGTATCATCTTTCGTTACATCTACTCCGATTACGGGTCCCATTTGAAACGCGATATTTTAAAACGCGATATGGTACAAAACGCGATATTTCAAAATGCGATATTTCAAAACGCGATATGGTACAAAACGCGATATGGTACAAAACGCGATATGGTACAAAACGCGATATTTCAAAACGCGGTATTTAAAAACGCGATATGGTACAAAACGGGATATGGTACAAAACGGGAGTTTAGGATCGGGTTATATCAGGCGGGTGAAGGGGAAATTTAATTTCAGTTTATATAGGAATTTAAAGATCGATAGGAACGATACTATATAGGATCGGTATCAGGTGGGTCGCTGCGCTCCCACCGCTTCGCAACGCATATTCTGTACCATATCGCGTTTTGAAATATCGCGTTTTGTACCGTATCGCGTTTTGTACCATATCGCGTTTTGATATATCGCGTTTCGAAATATCGCGTTTTGTACCATATCGCGTTTTGCACCATATCGCGTTTTGAAATATCGCATTTTGAAATATCGCGTTTTGTACCATATCACATTTTGTACCATATCGCGTTTTGAAATATCGCATTTTGAAATATTGCGTTTTGTACCATATCTCGTTTTGTCATATCTCGTTTTGAAATATCGCATTTTGAAATATCGCGTTTCGAGCGGATCCGTCCGATTACTTATAGTTGCAAAATACACATTTCGTTTAGCAACAACATACAACTGTCGCCCCCCAATGAACATAGAGTTAATTATGAGAATACGCTATGATGATGATGATACAGGAAGTCTCTGATACAGGAATTCTGGAAAACCATCCACTGCCCGATTGCGCGGAGGATTAGTGGAATATCATAAAAACTGCGGTATAACGGAAGCATCATCATCAACAATTGGTTGAACTTCACCGACGGCTAAAAATGATTTTTTTGAACGAAGATTGCTTGAAAGCCAAAAGATAGTGCACGGCAGGGAAATCTATCGCAAAATACAAGACAATCACGTAACGAATGACTGCGAAAAAATTCTTCACTCATCTCTGCAGACGAAGAAAATGAAAATGACCCGATAAACGTGTGCTTCGCTTTGTAGCACCACTATTCGCAGCGAAATTGGAGAATTAGTAATGGACACCAAGAACGAAGTGTAGTGGAATTATTTTGCCTCTTTTAAATGAACCAGTGCCACCATTTTCTGGTGAACAATTATCTCCCTTGTCTGACATCAACACTGAAATGATTCCACCACCTCCATCATGGTACGATGAAGTACGTGTAATGTGATGTTAAAAAATGGAGGCAACCAAATATTCTACCGGATGTACGAACTTGTATTGACTGGCTGGTATATTGAGCAAATCTCAGAAGAGTGAAAGACGGCTCTGATTTGCCTACTAGTGTAGTGGCAGCAAAATTATCGATATTTAGTTAGCGCATATTAGGCGACTATCGGTTCTGACCTATATGGATACTTATATAAAATGGTGAAAACCGAGGGCAAACTCTCGGAAACCACTGAAATAACGTCAGGAGTACGGCAAGGTGATCCTATCGCACAAATACTTTTTAACTTATTTCTAGAATACATTGTTCTTCACGTTAACCTAGAACAGTGCAGCTGCCTATATTGTAAATTTTGGGCCGGAACATAGCTAAAAGAACCTACCGTTTTTTATCAAATTTGAAACTACCATATTAGAGTCAACAGATCAAATTGGCCTTTAAATATTTGGGATCGGTAGTAGTAATAATTGTGACAGTTTAAACATTTTGAAATTTAATTTAAAATCTAACAATTTTTCTGTAAATTCAATAACAATGACTTATTTTCCCTATACTAGTCACTTCTACTCACTTGTAAAATCGATGTGACAAGAATGTTATTTTAAGTGACATTTGTCGCTTAAAATGACTAGAGGCGTAAGAAACGACTATGATAATAGTAAAAATTAAGTGACGTGACTATAGTCGTCTAACCCCCCGATTCTAACGTACAGTCACAGACGTATTTTCAGTCTTAGCGAACACTTTTTCCTTAACGAAGACTACAGACTTTAAATTCTTATTCTGCACTTACACCCCAATTCTGATGGTATACTCACAGACGTATAAATCCTCTTAACTAAGAGGTTTTTCTTAGCTAAGACCAAAACCTCTTAATTCGTTTTCTGTGTGTAGTCTTACCTATGATTTCTCTTAAAAAAACCTCTTAGCTAAGACCGACGAATATGGTGGTCTTACGCATCATAAATTTGACAATTGTCTTTTACTTTTATAATAAACTATAAAAATTTAATTATAAAATTATTAAATTTTATATAATATAAAACTAATAATTTGAAAATATTAATATTATATTGGTAAATAAATTATTAATAATTAAATACATAATTATATCGAAATTACTTACTATTATAAATATCCGTAAACAAAAATGGCGACTACCGACTACAAAAATACCAATTGACAGCTCTCCAAAATATTTGGAGAGATATTAAGAGGTATTTTAAGACTACTAACATCAGAATACCAATTAAGACTTTTCTTAAAACCTCAAATTGTCACAGCTAAGAGGTTTTAACGCCAGAATCGGAGTGTTAGTCTCATCTGTCAGTAGTCTTAAAAAATTGTCTTCGTTAATATCAGCGAAATAGGTGGTCTTAGGAATCATAATTTTGACATTTAAACAGAAACAATAATTATATGTTTCGAATTGAACTGTCGGTTTTCTTTCATAAACTAGAAACAATATGGTGAAAATTTGGTTGTGACAGCTCTACAAAAGCATTTGTAGACTTTTTAATATATTATTTAAGACTACTGCCTTCAGAATTTCAATAAAGACTTTAGTCTTAAAAAAAGTCTTCACAAGAAAGTCTTAGCTAAGATGGTTTTAGTACGAGTAGTCTTATCGTCAGAATCGGGGGGTAAAATGACATAAGACGACTATGACAATTACCCAGCAAACAAACGTTGATAGCAGTATGAAACAGATTGAACCATTTGCACAGGTCGAAGTGAGAAAACAAATAAATTTACTTCGCTTTCTTTTATAATACATACAGATACACTGCATATTATCCCCACTTATTTTCTTGTTAATCAATTTCATTTAGAAAAATTTCTATTTCATTTTTATCAGTCTGGAGATTTCATTTGAGGAATGAGGTGTGAGTTGATGCAGAATCTACTTAAATATATATTTAAGTAGATTCTGGTTGATGTGTAAAATATTCATTGTGTTTATTTTACAATTGTTTTCAGATGGACAATACATGGACAACATATAAAATGAGTATACAAAATTAAAAATATGTAGTTGTATCTGCGAGTGTGTACTCTTCGTATATACAACAAAACATAAAAATAAAAAAATATTGTTTCTAGTCTAGTTAAACCGTTAAGTTAACGTAGGGGAAACAAAACCGATTTTTCGGTCGGCAAAAATACGAAAAGCATGGAATTAGGTGCATCAATTTGAAGTAAAAATTGAGCGCTCTAATTATACGCTGTTTATGCGCTCATTGTGCGCTGATTTGTATTACTGGGTAGAGTGTAGTTCACAATGAAACAACGATCGATGTATTATGCGATCATGAAATCAAATCATATACCCTTCAAGGATCAGGTATAGTGGAAATCAAGGTTGGATGTGTACTGCGAGACACGAATTCTTCTATTTTTGCAATCGGCGTATCTTGTAATTGTATAGAAAAACATTTTATTGATCACTAACTGGATCTAGCCACTTACAGAAATTGACATATGAACATCTACAGTGTGTAACGCCGCAGCTGTTCTTAACGAAACGCATTTTGGACGTCAAATTTTGGGCCACTTTTTCGAGCACTGCTGGCCGTATGTCATGACGAATAACACGAACAATGCTGGCCTCGAAGGCATCAATTGTTGCTGGTTTATCAGCATAAACTATTAGGAATCAAATTTTGATTTTAATAGGTCGATCACTGATACACAGGCTATCACAGAAACCGTATTTTTCTTCATTTTTCCCCCCGTTTACCTATGATACGGGTTTTAATTGCGACTTAAACAAATTTTCGATGCAACCACACTAACACAAACATAAATGAAATAAAAAATATTTCAAGGACATTTTTGACTCATTTTAGTTTAAACTTTATTTTCGAGAGAGCAGAACAAAACAAAATAAAACACACATACATATATAGATTATCTATTACGACTAGTTGGCCTTGAAAAAACTAATCAAAAAACCAAAAATCCCGTGCGGCATAAGCCGATGGTTGCGGTCGCCGTATGGCACGTAGCGCCATCCTGTTGAAACCACATCTCGTCCGAATCAATGTCATCCATATTTTCAAACAAAAAATTATTGATCATGGTGCAGTAACGATCTCCGTTAACCGTAACATGATCCACGGCCGTCTGTACGGTCTCTTGTGGATTGGTCTCACTCCATATGCGGCAAAACAGTTCGACGGATGGCTTGCTCAGATGAACGATTACGTGCGCTATAAAAATCACGAAGTCGTCTATAAGTTGTGCGAATCGACTACTGCTTTTCAAAGTAAATTTTAATAATTTCGTAGCGTTGTTCAAGCGTGAGATCTGCCAGAGTATATTTTTCATAAAAATTTAATTTTTTAAGTTCTATCAGGCTTAAAAAACACCCGTTATATGAAGAGAAGAGTCATCATATCCAACATTAATCTATAATATAAAATTTCTTGGATCATTATAGTCTTAGGTGTTATTTGGAGTCTTAATCAAATAAGCTTAAGGCGAGTAAATTCACGCTCATCACCTTCCCCACTTCAACGAGCCTGCAGAAGCATAACTATTTCAGGGATGTGCCCCGGAATATGTTTTCAACATTGCAAGCAATGTACATACATGGTAACTCATCAATTAATTTTTTAAGTATATTAAGTTGTAATTATATTTATTCGGATTGTATAATGTTTTGTTAGATTTAGATGGCTATTTAGATATAGTTGTTACACAAAACATATTTTTAATTATAATCCTGAGATAAGCATTACATTTTGTATACAAGAATTAAAATTTTCAAAAGGAAAAAACAGGATTAATATTATAAATAATCGAAAAAAGTATGTTATTATAAATAATCTAAAGAAAATTTTACAGTCGCAGAAATTTATGTGATAATAAAGTAAATGATCGCACACGAATATCGGTCCTAATATCACAACTAAATTTATATTTTATACACTCAGAAAAAAAAATATGATAAATACATGATTGCATTTACCATAATATTATAATTGTATGTTAAATATAATTATTTAAATGATTGATTTTATCATACTATGATTGGTTTTATCATACTATGATATTCTTGATAATTCTTCTTGATCTTCTTCATTATAACAATGATGATCACTCAATTTTTTTTTTTCTTTTTTCAGTGATCATCATTGTTATGATGAAGAAAATTAAGAAAAATGATCAAGAAATAAAACCAATCATAGTACGATAAAATCAATGATTTAAATAATTGTATTTAACATACAATTATAATATTATGTTATTGATCATGTATTTATCATATTTTTTTTCTGAGTGTAGTAGCAAACTTTTTTGCAAATTCTCAAAAAATATCAATTGTTATTGTCACTTCATCAGAATTTAATGCCAGTACTTTACTAAATAAGCAAATTTACTTAAAAATGTATTATTTTGCACTTATGCCTAGGCAGCATTCGGAATACGGGTAATTAGAAATAATAAAAGGCAGTTTTATGCTGAGCCACACATTTTAAAATATTGCATATTACAATTTTGCATCAAGTTTTAAGTATTTGTAACCAATATGTTTCCTGAACCAAGAGTTTATAAATTGGCGCCCATCCATAAATTTGCTAATAATTTATTACCGACAAATAACGAGCATCTTAGAAAGGTTAAAGTTGCTGGTTTAGAGTAAAAAAGACAATTTAACCTTTGATCTCATTAACGATGAAACGATACCTTATTTGAATTATTAATTATCGGACAATTTTCTATGATTTTTGCCAAGTATCGTAAATGATAAAAATTGTAAATACCAGATATTTGATAATTTTGTAAATTTGTATGTCGCTTTTCTTGAGAAAATAGCACGTTTTTTTTTTTTATTAAATGCAACCCATGTAAATTATAAACATGCAGAGGTTTGGAGAGGGTGCTAGTTCCTTTTAAGCTATGAAAATAAAATTTAATTTATATAGCTTTACAAATTCAGAGTACACCGTCAGTGATGGCATAGTAAACTTTACAAGATTAAGACAAATTAAAGCCAATATAACCATATACAATTTACGTATGTAAGTATAAAAATGATTTCTTAATTTTATTAAAAACTATTTAAGTTTTTTTAAGATTTTAAGAATAATGTAAAGTAATTTTGGTTTTTAAATAAAATGTATCTTTTAGTTCGTTATTTATCTTTGGTTTTGTATGTATCTTTTTTTACTTTCAACCCATAATTAATTATTTGAAAACGACTAAAGTTTTACCACTTTAGGCCGGTTTGGCATCCACTTCATATAGTATTTACAATTCATCTTAGTTAATATTCTTTGAAGTCATATAGAAATAACAATTATCCGGCAATTACATTGATATTTTAACATTTGGACCAAAATTGATACATTCAAGGGGGTATGGCATTCGTCTCAGATCCACTAATCGGTATGCCATTTATAATTTCTGTTGTTTACTAATCTTTCAATATACAGCAAAATTTTCGGAAAACTTTCAACAAGTGATGGGCGAAATTCTTACACTGTTGGTAATAAATTATACACAAGTTTAAACTCTCTTAGGATACAAGTTCCAAATTCTTTTATCTCACTTTAAAATCGATGTTTTAACCCTTGAACACTAAAAGACACACATGAACATATTCACTAGCACACTGCGTTTGAAAACGTTAAAGTAAGTCTGTATTTCTCTTAAAAGCAGAATTTCAAGCAGACATACTATGCGTGCTTTACAGAAACGAAAGTAAAAGCAAGACACCTGATAGGATGTAACAATAGCTGTTTGTTTTGGCAAAGTCCGCTTAGCTTTGAAAAATAAAATATTAGAGGCTAATTTTTGTTTCAGCAATATTTGCTTGTGGATTTCCAGTAACGGGAAATAATTATTCATTATAGTTGGCTTTTATGTCAGTATAGTAATTGTAATCTGAATCGGTTTTATGAAAATCTTATTTTTTTTAGTTTTATTTAAAGCCAACTCTACTTTAATTATTAGTGATAAATACGCCAACTATGATGAACAATTATTTTCCGTTACTAAAAATTCACAAGCAAATATTGCTGACACCAAAATTGGCCACTAATATTTTTCAAAGCTAAGCGGACTTTGCCAAAGCAAAACAGGTATTAAAACCTAAGTGAAATGAAATAAAAATTAAAGTTTTGTTTGTTCTGTAGTTTTTTCCAAACAAATTTAAACTTGCTAATTAATATCATGTTTTGTGATAGGTGTTGTAGCTCCTAAAGTTACCGTTTTGGTCCTGTATCTGATTTTTGGAGAATTTTTTTATAGGCAACATTTTAATAGCATGGCTTTAAATAGGTCAATGTGTAAACATCAACAAAATTATTTTTTGCATGAAATTGTGTTGCATAAAATTCCTAAACAATAAAATATCAAATAACTGAATATTTTTTAACCGTATATTTAGTATATCAGAGATGTGCACTACGTATTAAAAATATTTTAGGATTTCCCAATATACTTACGGCTTGACAAATTCTCATTTTTTGAATTTGTAATTGCTAATTAACACCAAAAATAATGTAATTTGAAACATCAGGAAAAAAATAAACTCTTCGGAAAATCAAATAAAATACTGGGTTGTAAATGAAAATTAATTAAAAACAAAATATTATCTTAGATTATAATTAATTGAATCGCCAATAAAAAGTTATATTTTGGTGAATGTTATTTATATAAATTATTTGAGACAACAACAAGAGAACTTTTGTCATATTATTTCTATACACTATATAATATCTAATGCCCTGCTGTTTATTTCAAGATAAGGAATTTAATTTTTTAAGAATATTAGAAATACAACTTTATTATTTACGTAAAATTTATTACTTATTTAGAGATGTTCATCCATAGTGTAGTATTAAAAAATTTTGTATTACTAATAGTATAGGAATTTATCAAGCTTAATTTTAACAACAAATAATAGTAAATCTTAAATAAGTAAGATGCTTTGTATTTACTTGTGCTATTTGGTTGGCCGCCATAGATGAAGCGGCTATTGTAATGTCACATCGACTAAATTCAAAAGTATTTCCACTTAATATCTACACTACACTATATCTAAATCTCTTTGGTTGTGGTTCGTTTTCTTCTTGGTTTCTAAATAAAAGCAATAAACATATTTTATTTTCTTATCAATTTTTAATATTCACCCAAAAAAAATAAAAATAAATGAAAACCAGAAACATTAACAAAAAAAAATCAACTAAATTTAATTTATATCACTAAAACTATTTCGTTGTTTTAAATTTTATTCGAGACATTTTTTTAAGATGATACTTCTTTCTTAAAATAATAAAATCGAATTATCTCTTAAATAAAAATCTAATAAAAAATTTAAAAACAGAATATTTCTTTTAAAAAGAGAACAAAACAAAAAAAAATCAATAATTCATTGAACACCTTTAACAATATAACTTTTAATTTCCTTTTCAATTATATAGCAAAGATATACATTTTATTTTACATTATATTAGAAAACTAGTTACAATAATAGCAAACTGTTTAATTTTAATCATCTAAAACTAATTCAAAATCATTTTTTTATTATAAAAAAATCCACTTTCACTAAAGTAAAACCACACACAAGGAAAACATAAAAACAATCACATAAATATTTCTTTTATCATGAAAATCATTGAAGATTTTTCCTACTGTTTAGAGGTTTTTTAGCTTTCTTCATTTAAAATATTTTCACAAAGGATATTTTTTAATATTTTAAGTATTTTTTTGTTTAATTTAGAGAAACTTTTTTTAAATACGTATATTATATTTTTTAGTGGTAATAAAAATAGAAGTGAAAATGATACAAAAAGGGAGTTTGCAATTTAATACTGTCAAGAGTGCGCAAGCGTGTTCGTACAGTCATTAAACTAAACAATCGAATATGAATACATACTGTACGTACGAAGAGAGGATTCAAGAGAATATTATATACAAATACATATGGAAAATATAGTACAAAGTATTAACAATCAATAATTTATTGTTTCAATACCATCCTAAACATATCCTTCTTCTAAAACTCAAGAAATGCATTGAAAAACAAAATAAAAGAGTAAATTTATCAGAAATTTGGTAAAAGGAATAACATAAAAATTCAATTATTATCGGATTGCGCGTTGCAATGTCTACTCTGAGTAGTCAACTTGATTATATTATAGAAATGATTAAGTATTTTGTTTGGTAAATACTGTAAGGATAATACAGTAAAGACTTAAATATGAAAGTGATAGAGATAATGAAATATAAATCAACTTGATAATAAATTTTTATTATCCTGTTCTTTTTCTTCACTTGATATTGAAGAATAATTAATTTCTACGAGTATTTTTCGTGTAACGTAACGCAAATGAACCAGCGTACAACAGGTTGACGATTGCACATAATATAAGAGTTTTAATTTAATAAGACTTTCAGATGAGACGTGGCAAGACACTTTATTATTACTTTTTTTCAGAATAACCTGTAACAAACATAAAGCAATTACAAATTATCTATTTTCATTTCTTTGTGTTTTATTAGTGTGTCTATGCTAAGTCTGCTAATAGTAGTGTCATCTGGGAGACAAATTACGAATTTACAAGTAATAAATAAAAGAAACTATTTCTTTTATTTATTACTTGTAGGCTTAGGATTTTTATGTACTAAAAATTATGAAATATGTACCTAAAATATGTGCTTAAAAAGAAGAAATATGCAAGTAAAATGACAAAATATGTAAGATATTTATTACAGTAAATGCGTATGCTACATAAACATAACAGTATAAATAATGTTTTACAAAATCATAAAATCAAGATAACAGAAAATAATTTACTTCATTTAGGTGTGTATCTTAAAATTACATAAAAAATCACCCGTCACAAGAAAACCCATAATTTCAAAATTAAATGAAATACATCACAAAAATACGGTTCGAAAATTTTCAAGATTTTCAAATTTTCAAAGAAAAATGTTTTCCGGTTATGACATAAAATAATTTTATAAATTGGAAAACGATCTTTCTACGTCAACTGATGTAATTATGGGGCATATTTAAATTCTAATATTTGCGATACCGTGAATTGTTCAATTTCATTCGAACTTCCAGGATCTTCAAAAGTAGTAGTCCCTGGTAGCTTCCAGAAACAAGTTTATTTGTTATACTAAACCTTTATTTGATGACTCGAGTTCTTCTATTGTCGTAGTTAGATGGCTATAATTGCTAGTATTATATAAGCCAAATCATTTTTAAAAGTTGCCTTTTCTAATTTGTCTTAGCAGTTTTAATGTACATAGATTCCTCGTCGTTTAGTTCTAAAATAATTTCTTTTATCTTTTCAAAATTTTCGTTATAATATGTCACTGCATTTAGCCAGGTTCCCCACTGGATAACTATTGGTTGAGGCGGCAGCGAAAGATTAGGAAATTTGTTTCTAAAAAGCACTGTCCAAGATGGTGCTTTCAAAAAAATATTTTTAACCATCGAATACAGTCCATTTCCATGAACTACACAGGTCTCATGCAAAATTTTGGAGTAAAATATTTGAATAGATTGTAGTAAAATATGTTGAATAGACGCCACATCTGAAATATATATAGTAAAATTTTTTCCGCTCGAAGCTTTCTCTAAAATATTTAGTACAATATGTATTTATGGGCTGTGAACCAATTGTCAGGTAAATCGATTAGTACGGTAAATTGAAATTTTAGTACAAATTACATTTTAAATCGTACCCATATTCTATGAAAAAAAATTAGGTAAATGCGGCTTAAAGGGACAAATGGTTTCAAGGAATATACAGAAATTGGTATGTAGGTACACGATCTTATGTCAGAAATTTTATTGTTGTTGTTCCAATTATTCGTATTGAATGAATAAATTTAATTAAATATTTGTTCAGATTTGTTGTGTAATATACACAAAAAAATTATTGAGAAAATAAATAAATTTTTTAACAAATAAGTGTGTTTATAAATAATACAAGCGTATTTTTATTTCATGGGAAATGGTAGTGAATATAGATAAAATGATGTCTAGAAATATAGTCGCCATATTATCATGATTTGTTTAGCAAAAGCAAAAAATCCACTATTATTTACCTTTTATGTCTTCGCATTACCCTACTTTTTAGTACAGTATTTCAATTTGCCGCATACACTGTAAATGCCGTTTTACATTTATCCTAGATTTACCGTAGAATTGATCAACAGCCATGGAGAAAATATGTACATACTAAAATTGGAAAATATTTAAAAATATGTATTTATTCAGAAAAATGTAAAAAGGTTTTAACAAATATGGCTAAATGTTTTCGAATATTTATGAATATTTATGATATTTATATATCGCAAAACTCTGTTATTTATTTTGCTTAATCTTAATAAAAAAAAAAAATATATTTACATAAAAATTCGAAGCCTATAACTTGTAATAGGACGATTTCTTTGTCTCTTTGCCATTTTTTTGTTGATTAACCATTATTAATCTCGAACTCAAATAAGCCATCTGTTATTCAAAGACACCCTTCGATAGCAGATTTTCGTGTTTGCGTGACATTTTTACTTTTAAAATATAACAATAAAAACGATATTTATATAATATTGCCTACTGAATGTGAAATTGCGGATAAAAAGTTTAATTTTCATTCATTTTAAAAAATTAATGCTCAGTTCTTTCAGATTTATCAAAAATATATAAAATTTCATGTCGAAACGAACACAAGAGTAATTGATGGCTACCCAAATTAGAAAAATTGAATTAAAAAAGTAGTATTTGTATGAAAAATTTCCACATTTTTTAATTCGTATTTTAAACAAATTTTCTGAATTTAAAAAAGTAATTTAAAAAAAAAGAACTAGTAAATTTATTTTATTTCATTTTTAGCCCACTTTTCTTATTCTCTGGCACAAACATGTTGGTCCATTTTTGATCCAAAATGACTTTTTCGTTTACATTTTTTGTCTTTTTATTTTTTGATTCTGGATCAAAAATAAAACCCAAAAAATTTGTTGGATTTTTTTTTGACGTTTACTCACACATATTGTGATATTGTGTACCCACCATATATTCCTGACCTTGCGCCATCGGACTATCTGCCTGCGAAAATGAGTTGTCTCGATTCTCTAAACGACAGAAGGTTAACAGTGATGGGATCATGGCTCTACCAGAAAAATGGCAAAAGGTCATCGATCAAAATGGCACATATTAGGTTTAATAAAGTTTATTTGAAATAAGAAAATTCTTTGTTTCAATGTTACCCAAAAAAGGCCACGAAATATTCCCCTACCCTTTATTGTATTATTTGTTTAAGTTTATCGTCGTTACGGTTTTCGAATGAATTTTCGGATTTGATGATGATTTTTCTATACAGAGTACCCCAGACGGACCTACACATATGCCCAGAAATGAACCGTTACCCACTTAATTTCATTTTAAAATTGTTAGCACAGCACAAAACCTTGAATCAAGTAAATGCCAATAACTCTTCTAAAAACTAACATACTACTCAAATGTTTTTAGATAAATATAATTTATATGAATATGTAATATAATTTCAAAGGCATCGAGTTCTTCGTTGTTTTCTGGAAGTATAGACATATAATGGTTAACATTTTCCCTTAGGAAAACAATGATGAAATTAAAAAAATTGTGCGAAAAATATAACTAGTTTTGAGATTGTTAATATTAATATTGCACTTGTTGCAAAAACATACTATAAGATGTAATAAGTAATTTATAATGCGGCCCATATCCACTCGACTTGCGACAGTTGGCATAACTTTTTTCCGAAAATCTTTATCTTTTATTATTGGCAATTATTTTAATTTCATCATTGCTGAGCAAGCAAGCAATTTGCTAGCCAAAATCCTAGCTACTCAATCAATTTTACCAAGAAAATTTGATTTTCAAATTATGTTTTTCAAATTTTTTGGTTTTTTTTTGCGATTGCACAGTAGATTTTGCGGCTTCAAAAAATAAACAAAAAACTTTTGTGTTGTTTTACTGCGCAGTTGCAAAAATAAACAAAAATTTTATAAAAAATATAATTTGAAATTCGAATTTTCTTGATAAAATTGATTCAGTAGCCAGGATTTTTGCTAGCGAATTGCTTGCTTGCTAGTAAATCGAGTATCTACCCCACTATCTTTGATATTTCTATAAATTAAAATATAGAAAAACCATTGAGTTATCCAAATTTTTGAAGGAGTTATTGGCCTTTATATTATCCAAGCTATTGTGGCTTGATACAAATTTGATATGCAATTTAAGTTCTTTACATAAATAAGGGTACGATGTACAGATTCGATAATCAGCCGTAGGAACATTTTCTTCTAGACTTTCTTCATATTCAACAGGTATGGAAAACTCGTGCTTAGTTTCTTCCATTTCTCGAAATTTTCTTTTAATAGTTATTAGCTCTCAAAATTGGAGAAGTTGGTTTTTAAATATTTTAATTTTATGTTATAGAAAAAAAAATAAATAAAAACAGATTACTCATAATTTCCAAAAAAATTTATGAAAACTAACTCAGAAAATTAAGGAAGGGCCAGAGATGGGTATGCAAATAAGTTTTTCTATTAGGTAGGTTGGAATGGTAAAGCATATATATTTAGAAGTTCGTGAAGTATTTTGAAGAATTCATTATTTAAATAAAAATATCGACATGCTGCTCATATATGAATATTTTGCCAAAAATGCGAGAATTTGATTCAATTTGTATGTATGTTTGAAAGTTTTAAACGGAAACAAATAAGGAAGTTCGTGAATTTATTAAAGCCAAATAACACATATCACGAAAATTATGGGGATCAGCACACCAACCAGATGCAAACGTAAGTCCAGTTCAATAAAAATTTTTTGAAGCAATCCAAATGAAAATGGACGAGAGGAAAATTAACAAAATTGGATTGTGAATTTAACGGGGTAGGAAATTACTTTAAACATTAGAGAAGTTATAGATACCATTGCTTAAAGAGATAAGACAGTAAATAACGAAATTCAAAATATATTAGTGATAATTTCACCAAATTTTAAGTCAAATAACATTTATAAAGGGTGTTTCATTTCGAGCTATAGAGCTTTGAATTTAAATAAAATACAGAAAAATCATTTTAATGGACACGAATGTGACTTTATTCGAAAGATAATTTTATGCCATTAATGTGTGAATATGGTTTCGAACATGTGGCCGCCGCGGTACCATGACGTAATCTGGAGGTCCAATTTTCGATCACTCTCCACAGCATTTCTAGCCGTATTTGCAGTAAGGTGTAGAATGTTAGCTTCCAAGTGTTCAATAGTCTCTGGCTTCTGAGTCTATGCAAGTGACTTCACATACCCACAAAGAAAATAACCCTGCGGTGTTAAATGAACATGAACGCGATGGCCAGTTGAGAGGTTCATTTCGCGATATTAATCGTTCATCAAATGTTTCTTTCAGTAAAATAATTGTATCGCCCGCTGAATGGCATGTGGCCCCGTCTTGTTGGAACCATATGACTCTGATGTCAATACCATCCAATTGAGGTACAAAAAATTATATCTCTATACAGGTCTCGTTAACTGTAATGTTTTCACCAGCATCATTTTTGAAAACCTATGGTCAGATGATATCTTCGACTCATAAAGCACACCTAACGGTAACTTTTTGTGGATGTAGCGGTTTTTGAATAATGGCTTGAGGATTATCTTCACTCCAAATGCATCAATTCTGCTTGTTGAAATAGCCAAATTTCAACCAATAGCTTCATCACTGAAGAAAATTTTGTATGGAAAGTTTGCATCGATGTCAATATTGGCTTCGGCCCATTCACCGAATTAGCGGCGCGAACGATGACCGTTTGGTTTTAATTCCTGCACAAGTGGAATCTTGCAAACATGTAAATTAAGATCCTTACACAAAATCCTACATAAAGATGTTGGATCAAGTCCCAATTTTTGTGCACGATGACGAATCGATTCATTTGGATTCTCTTTAATAGTACGCACTACAGGTGCCACCGTCTGTTCGATGCGCGGGGTCTTAGACGAGGTTGCGTAGTTAATCGAATTAACCACTCTGATGGTCCATGTGGTAATAAATTGCATAACTTCCAACGACAAAACCTAAACAACTGATAAAGAAAAAGTCAATGCTTCAAAATCGACTTTTTACTTCAATTTGCTAAGCTATAATTAACGAATTCAATTCTCTGGTCTGATTCTCTGATCTTACATTTAGTCCGCAAGTACGCCGTAATATGAAACGGAAATTTTCGATTTTGAATTTGTCTTTTGATTACCCTCAGCTATTTTTATTAACAAATCCCTAAAATCAGACATTTTCCCCACTGAATTGAAAATGGGTATGACTTATAAAAAAAAACAATAGGAACCATAAATGAACCCGGTATTCTGTTGAAATTTTGTGAACTTAACGTAAAATCTAGGTAAGTCTAGAAGAATATCTAAAAATATCTGTTTTGTTAATAGATGGAAACTTCCTATGTGCCTCAGTTGTGTCTTACTAAACTTTTCATTCGAACTCCATGAGATTATGGATTTAATTTTATTATTACGATTTTTTTTGAGTCTATTGTTATTGTATATTCCGATCGAGCTAGCCAAACTTCTCCAAGTTTGAGAGCTAATAACAATACATATATTAAAATAAAATTTCTAGAAAAGAGAGAAACAAAGCACGAGTTTTTCATAGTTAGCGATTTTCATCGAATGTAGATAGTTATACTGTTTATATTGGAGGTTGAACCTAGGTCGAGTCAACTTGTAGTTATCTTCAGGTTAACCTTGAAGTTAACTTCTAGTGTTTATATTGGAGAGTTATCTTAAGGTTGAGTCGAAACCAGGTTATAACTTTCAAAATTATTCTAATTTTTTCCTTCAAAAAATCATTCTAACTTTTTCTTTCGAACTAGTTACATAGAAACATATTTAAAAAAAAAATAAAAAATCGCAAAAAACACAAAAATATGCTGCCGAATTGAAACACAGATGCGCTTATACAACAAAAATATGAAAAATTGCCATTTTTATTTTTAAATTTATTGATTATTTTTTGTTGTTGTTTTTCGACTCGACTCTGGACGTTTATATTAACCAGAGTTAACTCGACCTAAGAAATTTTTTGGATTGAGTCGAGTTAACTCCAAGTTAACTTTTGTTGTGTATATTGGAGGTTGAACCCAGGTTGAACCTGGGTTCAACCTCCAATATAAACAGTATAAGTGCTGGTTTCTACGTCTGCAATGGGGACGTGATCTGTCCAATCCAATGTTATGACAGTTTTAATCCTCCTTGCTTCATAGCAAACTATGATTCACATTTTGTCAGCCAGATGTCAGCTACTTAGTTGGAAATCGCGAATAGCATCGAGAAATAATATAAGAGAAATCAAGTAGTGCAAATTTTATAAGCCAATTTTTCCGATCTTATTTTATAGTTTTGATATATTTATAAACACTTATTTAATTTTTTTTCTATATTTAATCCATATATACGTATCTTATAAACATATCGGCATAGTTATTTTATAGTTCATTGTTCTTGTTAGGCTTATACAGGATGCCAAAAGTGAAATAGATTAATAGATTAACCACGGAATGTCTACATGAATTCTCTTATGTATATTTTGCTCTATGCGAATAGCTATTGAATATCAAAAAACTCTAGAAGAAAATGTTCCCACAGATGCTTATTAAACCAGCACAACTTATCCTTAGTTTATTATAGAACATTCTTAAGGCCCACAGCATAAATTTGGTAATAATGATATTAAAATTAAACCTGTTTTATTTTAAATATTTTTTATGCTACGTGAACACACTTTAAATTAAAATTTGTTTTTGACATTGTTGTCAAAGTGCATGTCATACAAAATTAAAAGTACTCGAAAATAATCATCGAAAAAATATTTTTCGTCTAACATCTATTAGGAAATACCGAAAGCTTCAAAATTGAAAAGTGTTAATGCATTGTGCTTGAGATTTTTTGGCCTAATGATGTACGCCCGACTAAATCAAATGATTACGCTTCTGATATTGTCCACTACCCCGGTCGATGAAAAGTAATCAATTTATGAAGTTACTTTTCGATGACTTTTCAATTAACCTTTATAATTTTAGTATAGTGTGGTAACTTCGGTTGACTTTAACTATTTGTTTACATGTTAATTAACAAATAAACTATGCAGATTACGAATTTCATTTTAATGACATATGTTTTTACATTCCACGAACACTTCTTGTCTAAATTAAGTTAAGTCAATTTAGTGGATTAAGGCACCCAGCACTATTTTCCATTATTGATATATGTCGCTAATATTCACAGGCAAAAATACGTTTGATATTTAATTCTAAACATCGAGCTTCGTTTTTCAATCGCTTTTGTCAAATAAACTTCAATTTAGTGAGTCGCAAATTTATAAAAAAAATGGCCTGAGGCACACAGCATCAGTTTGAAGTCTTCTGAGGCACACATAAGAAAGCCTTTGACAGCGCCAACTATGAAAGAGTACTTATAAATTATATAAAAGCATTGCACTAAGAATTTTCGAAAACTACCCGGAAAACTATTCAAATCGTTAAGCGCGATATAATATTAATATCCATAACAATTCTTCAAGGTTCCATTACTCTTCATTATTTTTATACTTCAACTTTGCGCGGATGTACCACTGTGATTTATGGTGAACAGTCTTATTCCAGTCATGAAATTTTTATAAAACAAAAACTTTGGTTTAATTCAAAACTCCATACACGTTCAGAAACAAATTCATAGTAAATCACAACAAAACAATCTTCATGATATTATTTTGTATCCTACATGTCATAATACCAATTTATTCTGCATACTTTCGATCTATCTTGTAGTAGTTATAAATGGGGTCGGCCCCAAACTGGAAGAAATTTAACAAATTCAAAATTGAATCTTCGCTTCTGAATACATACCGTTGATTTGTTTAAAGACAATATCACCGACACCTCTACCACCTGGCTTATTAAATTCGCGTATTGTCTTATTATATAAAATTATAAATAAAACGAACAACGCCAATTTCTCGTTTACGAGTAATACCCAAAACACGTGTCAAATTCTCACATAGGCCGATCTCTGGAAGAAATATTACTGACCCAGAGTATCATTTTTGGCAGAGTTCTCTCAAAATGTATGGTGATCTGCTTGCTGCAAGGCAGTATTTAGAAACACAAATATGTTTTCTAGAAATGGTAATTTGATAACCAACTATTGATCGATTAACACTTTAAAGACCACTAACACAACACCATGTGTGTGATAGCATGAACAACTGTTAGTGACTGCTCACACCACATGTGTGATGCTATCGCCGACTGTTTTAAAATATAAAAAACTAATACAATTTTTTTTGTGTATTTATGATAAATGAATATAAAATAAAAACACAAAAAAAATTGTATTTGTATTTATATAACGTAAAAATATTGCCGGCCCCTGGCGAAGTTTAACTGCGCAGACGTGCGGCCATTAAAGTGTTAAAATAATTTTTAAAATAATAAAATAAACAATTACCCGTAACAAACGTCAAACCACTGATTAGTCTTATCGTCGAAAGTTGGAGAGAAGCTGTTGAAAATTTTGGTTTTTTGGTGAATATTAAAAATTTTTATTTATTTTTCCAAATCACCTTAGTCTTAATGTAAATTGGTTAGAAATCTTACAAATGTATATATGTATTTATAATCCGTTATGTAATAATTCCTCTCATAGGTCTTTCGACTTGGGCAAACGGTGCGGTTGTAATATCCTATAAAAATACGGTGCGATTATTTATATTGGTACCTAGACCTACAATTCCTCTTGCCTTCAATTAGTACTAATTCTTCTCATGTAATGGACCATGGGAATGTTTGAGTTGTTATCCAATATAACTAAAAATGTTTTTATTTCTAAAAAATACAGCCAAATTTTATTTTTCCGCTGAATTTTTCTTTTATTGTCTCATATTTTATTAGTGCTAATTCTTGCTTCTTTAAATTCAAACTGATTCTAATAAAAAGGAATAAAATAAATGTTTAGGTGAGGAATAGGATGGTTACTTAATTACAACCGTTTTCTAACGCTGCGTCAATCGTTCACCAATTTTGTATAATAAAAAGCGTGGTGCATTCACATTTTGTAGTGCGTGCTCAGTCAGACCATGCGTCTTTTTGGTGGGCTCCTAACCCATCAAATCAGCTATAAATACATCGTCTCCTTTTAGCTTCGATATATCGAACAGTGACTAGCTATTTTATTCCAGCAAGAGGTGTTGGGTTATCTTTTAACTGCATTTCTGCAATTGCACATGAATAAAAAATGCAATTTATTCATTTTATTTCGTGAAATAAAATTTTCCAGTTAGTCCCTATTTTAAGAGGACAAATTGTACTTTAATCTTCAATTGTTAAGTGCAAAATATAAAATTCATACTTATTTGAGGAGAAAACCATTTTAGTGCAGTTATTATTAAAACGAATTCTATCACCAAAGATTTATACCTTAAAAATGTTTTACTCTAATGAAAAGTGCAACGCTCGTGGAGTAGGTACTCTTTGAATGAATCTAGGAGTTATAATTGAGACTATTATACGAGGAGATTACATTGACCAGTTTCCAAACTTTAGTTTGCCTAGATAAACCGATACTAAACACACTTAAATTTACGATCATGACCCAAATTTAAAGTTTTGAACACAATTGCATAGAACTAGACTTTTAATAAAATTCAAAACACAATAATTATTTATCTTACCTTGAGCGGCCTAGTTACGGTTACAGTCTCTATTGTAGTGGTTGGAGCCATTTTAGATGGAGATGGTCGTTTAGAACTGATTTAAATATAATAAAATATAAAAATATTGTTAAACTTTGCGTAAAATCACATTTAATTACTATATGTATTATTTTAACTGGTCAGCACAGTATGTACATATTTTAAATTGGGTAACGTTTATTGATAAGAAAATTTTGATAATCAGTGTTTTTGAAACAATTACCGTCAGGTAACTACGTCAAAACAAATTTATAAGTTGGAAACATGATTACGAATATTTTGATTTTTCCGGTTTTATCATTTAAATTGGTTAAAAAGTGATTGGGTGTACCTACACGCTTGTATAGATAAAATATGTTGGAATTATGAAACAAAATATTGATTAATGAATTGTGTTATCTGAAAATTAGTTTACCTACCTGTGTATAATTAGTTCCAAATGGTATAAAATATCAGTTTGTTATTAAAATCAGTCACAAAATTTATTGTTTTTTGTTGGTGATCACAGATTTTTATTTTTATTTAATATCAACCTTATTTTGGCATTAAACTTTATGCTTCTTATAGAGTTCTTATTTAGTTCATATAGTTTTTTATTATGTATTTGAGTTTAATTTTTTTATAGTTATTCATCACTACATGCAAAAAAGATTATTTTAAAATTACATAAATTATTAGCATTTTAACACACGCAAAAAAAATTGTTTAATTAATTAAAATGCACAAAACGGAACCCGTCGTCTAGGTAGTATTTAATATTCCATCGCCATACCAATCGGATTTAATTTCTATAAGTACCCGAAGTGTGAAGAGTATGTATGGTTCTATGAATGACCTGTGAATTATTTGTTTATAAAATGGATTTTAATGAAATTTTATGCGAGAATACATCCGGTGCATTGTACGCGCCATAAAATTTATTGTACTCTAGATTCCATTGTGATGTACACGTACGTAATGTAAACATTTTCAAAATGAAAACAATTTAAAATTAAAACACGATACACATATTTTTAAACGATACGTATGTGTGCTTACCATTTTTGAATAAGATCAACAAGTACATAAAAATGAGATAAATTTTTCTTTATACAGAATAGAAGGGAAAACTGTTACTGGAAAAATATAACCAGAATGTTAAGATTGTGGCCTTGCCGGTTTCCAAATTCCAATGTATGGCATTCTACATGTTCAAGTGTAATCTGAGATGTTCGTTTCAGCCTAGTTCTTATAAACTTCAAAATATGTACAAAGCTGTATAATTTTGACGTCTATTGTGAACTTTTTCGTTGTAATTTTTAGCTCAAGACTACATTCTAGAAAATGAGATAAATTTTTACTTTTCTTCAACTTATGGATCTTTGATTATTTTCAAATGACGTCAAATTCGTCGATAGTTTGCTCTTATTCTATAATCTACATGATTAGTACTGATTAAAGATTAAATAGAATGTATGATAAGCATTTCGAAAACAAAAACAGAAAAATGACATTTTAAATCGGGAGCAAAAAAATTGAATGCATCACACAACAATAAAAACAAAATTTCACACATTCTTCCCAAAAGTCACGTTCTAGGATTAAATTTTACCTTTCTCGAAAATAATCCATTGTAACAGATTCAGAATCAAATTCACTATAGTCGGGTAGAGAATCGCCATCGAAGGAAAAACTCGACAAAATTGCTCCTTGATGATTTTGAAATTGATCAATTTTCGATTTTCCTTTGTTTACGCCTGCGAATTGACCAGCCATCGCTAGCAAAGTCGATAAATCAATGTATTTAACAATTTAATTAAACAATTTTCTAGTGGATGTATTCAAATTTAACAATTAAATATCATAAATATATTACCGAAATTTATATTTTCGTTTTAAATAAATTTTTTTGTAGCTTAGTTCTATATTTAAGATCTCGATCGCACCATTTTTATTTTTAAACTAACACATATACATAAGTAGCGGCCGTTATTCAAATCGTCGTTATATTTGGCAGATGAGAGTAGCCATAAATAAACGGTTTAATTTTAATACTTTGCTCAATTTAAATGTACTTTCTGCCATCTATTGCATTTTTAGGAACTATTTTAAATTTACTTATTTTCAGTGTTTTTATACAATCATTTCTATGTCTAATGAAATTAACAATTAATTTATATGAAAATTAGTTTAAATTTACTTGAAATATTTTTTTTAATAAATTATCACCGTTAAGTTATTATGTCATTACGTAAATTATATGTTTTGTTATTGGGCAAAATGTTGCCCCTTTAAAAATATAGATGCCGTTGCAATTCATTAAAATGAATAGTTGTCAAATTTGCATTGTTAAAATTTCCTGTTTTAAAAATATTCAACATATTGGAAAATGGACAATTCGAAACAAAATTTTAAAGGAATTTGCCGGTATGCAGACGGTTGTTATCGTGTAAATCCAACGCATCTTACAGAATATGAACATCCTCACCGTATGTATAATTTTGTGAAACTTGTATTTTTACAATAAAGTGTTTAAATTACAGTTGAGAGCATCATTAAAAATGCGAAAGATGGAAAGCCTGCGATTCCTAGTAGCTTCAATGTACCAAAAGATATAGCTTTAAAGCAAATTGAAGTTCTGAAAGCAGCCGGTGTTTATAATTATAGTAAAGATGATACATCAAGTGTCACAGTATCACCAAGTTCTGGAACTCCATCGAAAAAGCCAAAATTGGAAATTAAAGCGAATCAACGAATAGCTACACCAAGTTCTAATTCCATTCAAAAAGAACTGACACCGAAAAGAGTTGTGACTAAAAATGATTTAGAAAATGCTTTAAAAAATATTGGATCACTTAATAAACCCTCAAATAAGCATCCCACAGACGCCGAACCCGACCGGAACAATTCGATACCAAGTACTTCAACAAACACATCGCAATCCAAGCCAGAAAATCAAGCTAGGCACCGTATAGAAGATTATTTTGCCGTTGTGGCTCCTAAGGGTCAAATGGCGATGAAATTAAAAAATGCCGAACCTTACAACATATTTTATACAACCATTACTAGTTCCCCTTTAACACATCCAACTAGTGATCCTTTATCTATTACATTCCAAGAATTGTTAGACCCTAGTCTGGGACAAATCGAATCTAGTTTGCAAATAAATTTTATGATTGATATTGGTTGGTTATTGGGGCACTACTACTTCTCGGGTAATATTAGTAAGCCAATGCTTATCTTATATGGGGATGATACACCCGAGATTAAAAATATAAATAGTAAGAAACCCAATATAACGTCTATCAGAATCGAAATGAATGGAGCTTTTGGGACTCATCATACGTAAATCATAAAATGGTTAGATGTTGAATCGGGGAGATGAGTAATTTTTAATAATTTTAGGAAAATGATGATTTTCTCGTACACCGATAACTCAGTTCGTGTCGTTATTTCCACCGCAAACTTGTATGAAGATGATTGGCACAACAGAACTCAAGGCTTATGGGTAAGCCCAAGATGCCCGCAATTACCGGACTCTGCTGATACGGCGGCTGGTGAAAGTCCAACGGGATTTAAAGAAAGTCTTCTTCGATATTTACAAGTCTATAAACTAGGTAAACTGCAAACATGGATTGTTAAAGTGAGAAAATGCGATTTTAGCCATATCAAGTAACATCTTAAAATATATTACACTACCTCGTCCTATTTACTAACTAAAAATTAATTAGCGTATTTCTAGTTGCCTCAGTCCCCGGTGGTCATGTTTCCACTGCTAAAGGACCTCTGTGGGGTCACCCACGATTAGGATATTTACTAGAGAAACATTCATCATTTGTAGAAGACACTAGCCCAGTAGTGGTTCAGAGCTCAAGTATTGGTAGTTTAGGACCTAACATTAATTCATGGATATTAGATGAATTTGTGATTAGTCTAAGGAAAGATTCTTCGCGAGGTGGTTTGCGTCGTGTACCAGATTTTAAAATGATCTACCCGAGTTTATCGAACGTGCTTAATAGCCACGATGGGATTTTAGGAGGCGGTTGCTTACCGTACGGACAAGCTGTTAATAGTAAACAACCATGGCTGAAAAATTATTTGTAGTATGTATATAGGTAATTTATTTAAATTATTTACAAGTGATCACAATCTCAATATTGTAGCCAATGGAAAGCGAAAACTCGCAATCGGGATCGAGCAATGCCACACATAAAAACGTACTGTCGTTGGTTAGATGATAAAATGCCATGGTTTTGTTTAACATCAGCAAACTTATCAAAAGCTGCCTGGGGTGTTTATAACAAATCGGCTAAATTAGAACGGCCATTGCGAATCATGAATTACGAGGCAGGAGTTTTATTTATTCCGAAATTTGTTACAGGAAAAGATTATTTTTCGTTAAAAGAATTTCCAATGCCGTATGACATACCACTTAAGAAATATGGGATCGATGATACTCCTTTTGTTGCCGACGCATTAAGATAAACGGGTTAAAATGATTACTTTGTCACTTGAATATATTAAATTGTAAAATGTTTTGAATACGAATATTTTACTCGTTTTTTACTCGTGAATACGAGTGCTTATTGGCACCGGCCAGTTCCAAAAAATGCCGACATTTAAAAGTTATGACTACCTACGCGTGTTCTCAGAAGATATTTGAAGAAGCACAAATAATCCTCTAACGTAGATGCAATGACTTGAATCATTTTTGTGATAGAAGCGGCGATTGTTGACCGATTGTACAAAGCAACTGTACCTGCTGTAAGAGACACAAAGGTAAGTGATACATAAAAAAACAGTCATGGTTCATTAATTTGCAATTTCCACCGACCATCAAATATTAACTGCTGTGTTCCTGGCCATTTCCAATTTCCAACAATGTAGATTGTGGATAGGAAGTCTTTTAGTTCTTAATTTTTATTCTTAAAAGTGTCGGAAGCGGTGGTTCCACAAAGAAGAGTAGAGGCTACAGTAAAATTGAATCGCCTGTGTCTATGCAAGAAGAATAGTTTGCTTATTATTTCCAGTCTAAGCCTTCCCGTGCTTGAGTAAACCTACCTTAACAATCGCGAGTTCATTTAATTAGGTTGAGTAGGAACTGAATTTAATTTAGTGTGTTTACTTGGCCTGGTGGCCTATGAGTACATTAACTTATTGCGAATTAAAATTAGCAATACATTTCATTTTCTGAAGAACTATGATATCGCTCTGTCTAGTAATACCTTCTCAAGACAACGATCCTGACTTGGTCTCCGGTGGTCTACTGAGTTGGGTAGACTGGGTAGTGCAGTCCTTGGATTTGTTTAGATTCCAGTAGTGGAAAGTTTCAACGACTGATAAAATCAAGAGAACTCTCGGCGATGATCGTTAAATCACTATCGGAACTCGTGGGCGAGAGAAGTTAGTAGGACATTTTAGAACTAGTTAGGAAGCACTAGCCCTTTATTCAATATCAATTTCGACAATTAATAATACTAAATCAACCCACCCTCCAAGTTTTACAGACTGGCAACTAACTGTTATGCTGGCGACTGGAGAACGATAACAATTTAGCATCTTTTAACCAAGGTCCGGATGTTCTACCGTACAAGTGGTGCAGTGGTTAAAGCTTCGGCACTTGAACCGGGAGGTACTGAGTTCGAATCCCACCAGATACTGAATGGATGGATGCAAAGCGATTTTTCGTCATCGATTACGATCGGTGATGTTAATAAACACAACTAAGACCCCTCTGTTGGAGTGCAGAATTCAGCATCGACCCACCATCCATCCAGTGAACCCCACAAGTCAGTCTAATGGTGTTAAATCACAACTTCTTGGAGGCCATTCAATATCACAATTTCTTGAAATAGCACTTGCTGTGTGGCACGTAGCCCCGTCTTGTTGGAACCAAATGTTGTCAAGATCAACTTCTTCCAATTTCGGCCATAAAAAGTTGGTTATCATCGATCTATACCGATCTCCATTGACAGTAACGGTGTTACCAGCTTCATTTCGAAAAAAATACGGACCGATGATTCCACCAGATTAAAAACCACATAAAACTGTCAATTTAGGTGAATGTAATGGTTTTTCATGAATAATTTGTGGATTTTCTTCGCACTAGAATCGACAGTTTTGTTTATTTACCGCACCACTCAGATGAAAGTGAGCCTCATCGGAGAAGTTGATTTTCTTAAAAAAATCGTTATCGTTTTCAAGTTGTTCCAAGGCAAAATCAGCAAATTCGTTTACGGTGGTCCAATGGCTTCAGATCTTGAGTGAGAACAATTTTCTACGGATGCAAACCCAAATCCTTTCTCAAAATCCGCCAGGTTGTGCTTTGAGACAGTCCCAATTCTTGAGAATGTCTTGGAATCGACAAAAAACAAAAAATAATAAACCAAAACCTGCGTATCTGTACAGGTATGCTAAAAACTACACCAATCCCCACATTACTGGTGGAAACAGCAACACTACCAGCAGAACTCGACAATAAGGCCACAACGCTAAAGTATATAGCCAAACATCTACAAAAGAATAGTGATATCGGAAAAAGAATAAAAAACAACTCCTCTATAAAAAAAACTGTCAAACCTGAGTATGATTTTCTACGTGAAATAGAACAAACACAAAGGCACAAAGCAGGGTTATGGAAAAAACCGAAAACATCTTAGTTCAGGAAGTACTAACAAAAGAAATAAGAAAAGATACCCTAAACGAAATGATTGCAAGATCGCACCACAACGAAATACGGAACAAATACAAAGAATATGTAGAAATATATACAGATGGGTCACCAACAAGAGAACAAGGAGGAATTGGAATTCATTTCAAAAACTCAGGAATAGAGATAAAATTACAACTAAAAAACCAAGCGTCAATCAAAACGATAGAAACTTTAGCTATTAAAACCGCAATCGAGAAAGCTATAGTAATGGGTATAGAAAAGATGATAATATTCACAGACTCAAAGAGCAGCTGCACCTCAATAAAACGAGCTAACGAAGAGAGAATATACAAATTTTACGAACAACAAATATTTGACATGATAAGGGGAAAAAATTTCAAAATAATTATACAATGGATACCGGGACACTTAGGAATAAAAGAAAATGAGAGAGCAGATAAACTAGCTAAAGAAGCAATAGAAGATCCCAACGAAATAATAAACAACCCAATAACCATAAAGGACTCATATCAAATAATAAAAGAAACAATAAACAAAGAATGGCAAATAAAATACAACGAATGGACAACAACAGTTGGAAAATACAACAAAATTATCAATATATCACCTCCAACTAAACCATGGTATCATAACTCAAATCTTAACAAGTCGAAATCGATCGAGTGTTTTTTTAAACTTTTTGAACGAATTTTTTAATTAAAATATGCAAAAATCTAATTCTGCGTAATAAAAAACAAGTGTTTAATAAAATGTGTTTATTAAGTATAATCCTTTTTCAACCAAAAAAAAATAAAAAAATGGCTTAATTAAAGTCCAAACCACACAAATGTTTGAGTAAAAAATCATAGTATCTAATGGCGTTTTTGATAAAAAATTACGCTTGATTTGAAATACAACCAACACAATTGTATGTGTATAGTGTTTTTTTTCGGACGAAATAACCCTACCGGAAAATGTTCATCAAGCCTCAAACACAGTAACGCAAAAACTCTCACAAACATACGAATTACATAAATTTTTGATTTAGTATTGAAAAATCTTCAAATTTTATTTGATTGTATGTGACTGAATTTTTTGTAAGTCAAGCAATTGATGACAACATAAGTGAACTTCTCGATGAAATTCTGGTCAAAAGATATGTTGCGATTATTTTTCTCTCCGTGAGAAATTAAAATTATGTATTGGGCGTTCTACTGAATCAACTAATGAACTTGTTAATAAAAGTCATTAGTGGAGAGGCTATTATTACTTTTGTAACGGTAAAATCCAGTTTCACTGAGAGGAACGATTTAATTTTTTAACTTGTATAAACATGTTACTCTAGTAAAAATTGTAGAAGTGATTAAACACACAATTTTACTTTACTTGGGCAATTCGTTTAATTATGGGATGTTATTTTAATAACATAAAAAAATAAAAGTAATTCAATATGTGTATCTGAACTAAAAGTGACTTACAAACTGAAGACGTGTTTTATTTTATAGTTAAAACATAAAATATTAATCACAAATCATAAAGAACCATTCAAAATGCCCCTTAATAGATTATAGCACACTACTTACATGAATTTCCGCAAGAACTGCCTTATTACTATCCCAATGACTTCTTTACAAAAATCGTCGATGAATTCATCGATGCGTTATACAGTAAATTACTTATGAACATCGTTCATTAGATCACGCAAAACTTCATTAAATATATAAATGACTTTAGTCCCGAGCACAGAATAAAGTTCGTTTGAGACTTCATTGAATGAGTCATGGTGAACTCATCGATGAGTTCATCGATTCCCTTCCAGTAGGGAAGTTTGAAAGGAATGCGCAAATGTGTAAGTTGGTTCAAAACGCATACAAAAATAAATTTTTGACATGGTACTTTTGCCGTACTTGCACAATTGTGTTAGTAAATCACAAAAGGGATAAGTGTGTTTCGCCCAGTGCCTACGGCAAATAGCGTAAAAAGTAATTCCTTAACGAGTTGATACTGTTTTGAATTCTTCGTTTGTGCATCAGTATTGTTTTCGTCACGGCACCATTGAAAGGGTCAAACTTATCACAAATCTTTGCGTTATTTTTTCTTCCAAACTCTCATTTATAAGCTGTATTGATCACATTATCAGGCTGATAAGCCCGCAAAATCAAGATTGCTGCGATCAAAATATCTTTCGCAATCTTGTAAACTCGCAGTTTACGAATCACTAATAAGACCTATGCTAGCTTTCGGACGTTAGAGTTGAACTTTAACCACCAATGATTGTATATTATTACATTATCTAATTTTGATAGAAAGGTCATTCAATCTATTTATGGTCCCGTTAACGTTGCGAGCCACAAGTACCGGATTCGAATAAATCACGAATATATGCATCTCCTTGGGGACTGTGACATTATCGGATTTATTAAATCTAATCGAGTTTGATGGCTACGCCACGTTGAAAGATCCCTATCAGAACGAATGATATGAAAAGCCTTCCTTCAACAACCAGTCGACGCACGTCGATCTTTACTACACTGGTGTGACGAGACGACATTGAACAAGTTCTTCGAATAATAGGATGCCGAAACTGTAGCGAGCGTGCGGTGAACCGAGACAGTTGGAGGCAGGGATGGATACGAGGTAGATTTCCAAGCAATTTTCAGCGTCTCTGACTTCGACAATGTAGGCACCGTCGACAAGCTAGGAAATGGTAATTTGGAAAGTACTAACTCAATTGACTCATTATTTTCTTTTTATTTTACGTTAGCGTTTGATTAAGATGCTATCTAGCTGTTAGGTAATTATCTAACTAGGATAATTCTAGAGGCCAAAAAAGTTTTGATTCTGATACTAAATAACATAAATTATTGGTCAGTATAAGCATCGTCTCTTAAGCTGACCTAAACTTATGAACCATCGGAATGGTTTTTCATTCGATTTTCAATTTTCATCAACATGTAAGTAGAGTACTATTAAAATACGTGTAAATAAATACGCGTATTCCTAAGGATTTTTTGAATTAAAAATTTCAATTAAATTGATAAACTACAATTAACTAAACTAATCTATCTTAAAATTTGAAATAGCTACTAATAATAAATATTTCAAATATTTTTATAAATATATGGTTTGCGCGCCTACTTTTATCAATTAGACTTATTTATGAAGATAGTGGATTTCTATCGCCCCATAACAGTCTACATTATTTTCAAATATCAACTGTCAAATTCAATTTCTAATTATGGTGTTTAATAATTCTTACCAATTATTTTCTCGGCGAAGATAACTTAGATAATAGTATTATCACGATTAATTAGCTCGCTATTAAAGAAGAAATTCATCAATTGCCATAGACATACCAACGGACAGGGAACTAAATTGATCACTGTCACCCAGATTGTTGTCACAAAAAACCATTGCACACTCCGCACATACCGAACCAGTAGTTCAGTTTTACTATGTTCTCCCTGAACATAGTAAAACTGAACTACTGAGGATATGATATAATTTGTACCTTCTCATTGCTATTAGGGAGCTGTGTATCTGGATTGCCATGCTTACGCTCATCCATTCACCCAAACCAGCATACATCATCCTTTCCAACAACAGCAACCGTACAATTCCAAAAAAATCGATTTCTATGCCCCGGGGTCGAAAGTAAAACTACATAGTACAAAATGGGTAAAATATTACCGAGAGTTGGTTTATATTGTGTTTATCGCGCTAATAATTTGAAACAATTCTCCGGATTGGTCTCGAACTCTGGAGGTACATATATAGTAATCTATCATAATCAGCACCGCGTCACGAGAAGATAATGGCCATACGTTAATGGCCGACAATTGTTCCGAACACAAATTATATTCTCATTTGGTATATAAAAGAAGATGATTTAACAACAATCGCTGTTAAACGTCAAATAGTATGATGAGCACACTTAAAATTCTCTCACAAATACGAATAAATAGCATATACTTTCCAATTGGCCTACATGTGCGATTTAATCTAGCATCCATTACCATCATCAAATTCAGTATCACCGCAGTACCTGGTTCACGTTTAATTAATTAACGAAGAAATACATCAGCAGCCATAGAATCAATTTTTTTCGTGAATGTTTTGGCATTGAACTGCAATGTTAAATTAATTTATGCATCAAAGAAATGTTTGTCTGTTCAATGAACAAAAAGTATTTATAGTTCAATAAATTGAAATCCATATTTTATTTAGTTTGGCCAAAACTTGGTAGATGTCAGCAAAATCTATTTGGTTTGAATTTTTTTACCATTTTTAAAGAGACGGTACCGTATATATTCTTAATTATAGTTTAAAACATCACTAAATTTTTATGTCTGAAATTAACGTTTAAAAAGTCTACTACACTGAACTAATTTATGTTAGTTCGCACCACCAGATAACGTGAGTTACAAATAGCTAGACGCTGTCTACGAGTAATCGACGTTGTCTATGAGTAATTGACGTTGTGTACGAGTCGCCGACGCTATCGACGTGTTGTCAACGCGACTTGTGATCGCGTCGCGTAAAAATTAGTATATGACGCGTAAATGCCCACCTCTGGTTGGAGGGCCATTGTGCAGGCGGCAAAATAATTAGAGTAAGTTATTAATTCAGCCCGATCAGATAATTGTCAAGGGACTCACAATTTCTTTAAAATGATTGCCACTCTCTTAGTTTTATTAACTAAATCTAAAGAATCGAAAGAACAACAGATGATCAGACATGCGTGCTGCCTATGTACTATGCCTCAATTGTAGCGTCTGAAAATTAATTAACAAAACTTTTGTAAAACATAATTAATACTTTTTTATTGAATCGATAAATTTAGTATCACATAAAAACATCACAAATAATATATAATATAATTAGGTATAAGTCAGTAAATAAATTTCTGGAAAATAATTAAAATGTTTAAATATAATTTATTAAGCTATAAAATCAATCGAAAATATTACGCAATCGCTTTTATAAATAAGAGAATACGCTTAATTAACTAATTATTTAACAAGTGTGTGATTTTCATTTTTCACTGATTTTATGCTCTAAGAGTTTCGTAAAATTTCTTATAATTTAATAGTTATTTAGTTGAAGATGGACTACATTACATCTACAAGGATAAAAATAATTTAATTGTTTTCTAATTTATTTAATTAAATTATATTCCTGTTTGTTGCGGATATCAGCTTCAGGTACCAGTCAGCAATCACTACGCAAATTTGCACTTGAAATCGAATTGCATTCAATCCATTTTGCAACCTACACAAATAAAATAATATAAAACTTTGTTGTAGCAGATGTTGTATGTGTTCCTACCTCCATTGGCATTTCGGGTTTTATTTTTGTAGCATCATAGCCATGCTCTATAACCGCTTTGTTATCACTTAGAACTTTATTAGCCTGATTGGTTAACAAAATATTAATAATTTCTTCGACTGAACATTTTGTTACGCGCTGCCTGCATAGCGCAACACAATGTATAAATGCATCTGATGTTGATATGAAACGATGTTCCATATAAATTGATTGGTCGTCCCAAAATACGATCTAGAAATTTATAATTTTTATTGCTTAGTGATCAGTTAGTAATGGATTTACTATAAGTTTACTTTAGAAGATATATAAAATCGTGAGAATGGTTTGATAAAGCGACGATATCGTATTGTTGTAGCACCCTGAACAACAGATCCACCCTTCGATATTATTGTTGCGTATAATTTAGTTCGTTCATAAAAGTCTGCTCGTGCAAAATCAATTTCCCTCAAGTAACGTGCATTGTTCATATGGTAGATTAATGTATCGACATCATTTGTTAAGCAAAGTCCTGAAAATATAAATAAAACAGAATTAAAACAATTTCCTAAGTAAATCCGGGGGACGAGGCTTATGGTGATAAAAGGCGTAAACAAATTCAATATCGCGTCCAGCAACCATAGCTTTAATTAATAAGGGTGCGCTCTTTGTGCGGCAAAGTGTTGTCAGTAACAAACAAAGACAGCGCGACAGCTGACAGTACAGCATTATTAAAAATATAGAGCAACGCAGGTGAGCATACTTCCCATTTTACCGCAATCAGTTCACAATTTTCGTACAAAATATGGTAGTAATAGTGATTTAACTTCGTCAAAAATTGTCGAATTGGTGTGGTTCAGAAAATCCACCAGTGATTGTTGAGAAATAAAAGTATTCACAACGTGTCACTAGTTGGTGCCAACTTTGGGATGTATCATCGGACCACGCTTTTTATTGCAATGCCGTTGGTCAGGCTGTAACAGTTAATGGTGCTCGCTATTGCGACCGACATGATAATACAGTTTTATGTGATTAAATTGCAAGATATGGATGTGGTTTCAACAAGGCGGTGACCCTTGCCATACAGCCCGAGATACAAAACAATTATTGTTTGGATTATGTCCTGGGGCCCTATTTGCGACAATTCGATTCGAACGACAATTCGATTCGAACGATAAACTCGATTCGAACATGGTTTGGGGCGGTATGTTGTGCCATCACTTCGAACCGAAATTCGAAAAAAGTCGAACGGCGGTATGTTGTATAATTTTCGAAAAGCAAAAAAGATACAACTTTCACTTTTCCGATTCGACTATTTTCGAATTCGACTTTTTTCGATTCGAAGTGATGGTACAACATACCGCCCTTTGTATTTGTAATTTTAAAATGTACACTGTAAAGTAATTAGCATGGAAATTTTAATTGATGGTTATACCTGTACGAAAAATACACGTCTTGGTCATGGAATTTTGACGTTTGACGACCAAAACAAAAATTTTATTTGTTTGCAAGCACACATTAATTTCAGTTTGATTTGTAATTAATATTTTCAATATTAATATTAATACATTAAATAAAAAATATTAAATCATAACAAAAAAATCATTTCGGAGTGTTTCACTGTGTTAAAAGTTTTATATCTCAGCCGAGTTTTTTTAGTTTTGTATTGTAATTTTCGTTTAGTGTATGTTTCAAATTGTCAAAAATAATTCCTAAATTTTGTTTAGATACACTTTTTTCATTTAATAAAAATTATACTAAAATAATAAAAAAAAATTGTTTGAAACTTATACTAAGAACCTACCAAAATAATTTTTACACCAATAAAATAACATTACGTATTAATTTATTATAGAGAATTGTAATTGCTCTTTGGATTCATCATTAAAATTATCAACGAAGAAAAATTCGTTCAACAATGTTGTTCGAAAACGGATTGCGGGTAATTTTCGTTCGTTTCATGGTTATTCGTTTTCGTTGTGACGTTCGATTAGATCAATACGTTTTCGAATTCACAAATACCGATTATTCGAAAACGTCGTTCGTTGGTTCGCGAATTGCCGTGTAATTTCTCGTTTTGATGATCATGTGATTTAACGCCGCTGGACCCTTTTCTTAACAGTTTTTTGTAATCTAAGGTTTATCCAACAAGTCCACGACCATCCATGCTTTGCAGAAGGGAATTGAGCGCTGTATCAACGAAATTTAACTACATTTATGCAAAACGGTCATGAAAAATTTAGGCAAAAACTTGCGATGTGACCCTATACTAAATACTTTAAGAATCGATGAAAAATTCACATATTTTAAATAAAACGCTGTGTTTTCAGCAATCATTAATCCTATACTTCGGATCATCGAAACCTCATATAAAGCGGCCAAAATCCTGGGATAGAGGATTCTGTGAAAAATTACAAATTAATTAAATATTTGTTTGGGCTCAAAACCATTTAGTGTTTTTCCATTTTAAAGATAACAGAACCCAAATCGAAAATCTGAGTCATGTGAATAGTTAAAGGCTCTCAAATCAAATGGTTAATCATATGCTCCATTAAAATTATTGTGAAGGTTTTGATCTGATTTAAGCTGTTCTCCCAGCTTTAAAATAGAAAAGCAGACTATTTTATCAAAAACGAGGGAAGCCCAATGTTTTCTAATAGGGTATTTAATTAGCCTATATGATATTTTAATTATTCACATAATTATAACATAACAATTAGTTATCTAAATTCAACTTTCGATTTGGATTCTGCTAGCTTTGAATGAAAAACCCAATGTTTTGTCAAGAACCTCTAGAGCTCAAATTTTTATAATGAGGCATTTAATTAGGTCATAACTAGACCTTCATTTTTTGTAAGCCAATATATCGTTTTCGATTCGGATTCTGCTAGCTTTAAAATGGAAACTTCAGTGTTTTTTAAAAAAGAGTTCAGTTAAATAATTTTTAAGGGGTATTTTATTAGCTTTGGTTTTCCATTTGGTTATAAATCCTTTTTTAATATAAGATTCTTCTAACTTTTCCTGGGTTCAGAATCCATCGTTTTCGTTAGAATTAATGAAGCCTAATTTTGTTTTGCAAGGAAAGAAGAAGGTAGGTAAATCAGTACCAACCTGAAAAAGAACGGTGTTAGCTGATGCGAAACCTCTTGGTTAGACATGGATAGAACTAAAAGCAATAGCCCCTAATAGAGTGGGATGGTCCAATCTAGTAGACCCTGTTCCTAAATCGGAAATAAAGGAATGAAAGTCTATCTTCAGTTTTATGTTTAACTCATGTCCGAGGTTGATTTTTGTTTGGCCACCATTTTGTTTTGTATATATTTATCAGTTCGCATTTGACATTTTCCACAACAACGGGTTGAAACTATTAAAACATTTTCTTTAAATATAATTGTTGATTACGCGGAGACAAAAAAAATACGTGAAATTCAAGGCGCCTTTATTGGTTGGTGTTCGTTCTGACAATTTTTTCGATCAATCATATTGCACAAAAATGAAGATTTTTTCTTTCTGGGTTTTTGCACAAGAGATGATTGGTCGAAAACATGACCGAACGAACGCAACCATAAAGGCGCCTTCAATGTGGCGGTCGTTCGTTCCTTCCTTCCTTCTGAATTTTTTTTAAATCAATGTAGCTTGCTGAAAAAAAATCACAAGAAAAAAAAAACGTCATTTTTAACCAATGAAATTATCAGTATTTGGTAAGCCGTAAATCCATACAGTTTAGTGAATTTCAATTGCGATAAAACGCTTGAAAAATTAAATTTTATTAAACTAATTTTAATCGTTTATAAAATATCGGGATAACAAATAATAACTTTTAATTTTATTAAAAAAAGTAAATTAATCGAAAAACAAACGAATAAAAATAAATAAAAATAAAAGTCACAAAATGAATGTGTCATTGACGAAAACAAACAAAAATGAAGACATAAGCTAATCATTGATGGTTACGTTTATCATCTCGAAAAGATGGGCGATAATCAAACTTATCTATAGTGCTGTGATCAACTTAAAAATCTGTTGTGCAAAGCATCTGTTGTTGTTCTCACAACATTAGAAGAAGGAAAACATGAGATAAAAATGGTCAGATCATAATCACGATCCGTTGGCTTCCAAAAAACACATTTTCCAGGGAAATGAAACAGTAAACAATTTGGCCGCCAAAGTACCGTGGTTGCGACCTTCTCAAATAATAAGTGACAGTATAGTTGAGTGCAACCCGGATTGTATAGATTATATTCGCCTTAAAATGAAGCGGTTGAGGCATGACACGCTCGGCTAAAAATAGTAGTCGGAATCCTTCATGTTGGGGTCTATAAATTAGTCGATGAATCAGCAAAGAAGATGGTGTTATCCAAAACAAGCATCGAAAAGAGGGATGCTAGTGAACGCATACCACAAAAAAAATCTGGTAAGAAATAGTAAAATGTTGAGAAACGACATAGTTCCAATCAGTATTGTCAAAAACTAGTTCTGAAGCTAACATTTATGTTAAAATCCCAATCCAGCACAATAATACGTTGAGAAATCGTCTAGTTCTAAACGTTATTGAAGAATTCCAGAAATTCCTCCGCAAATACATGCGTACGTTAGAGTCCTAATTTATGTTAAAATGCTAATCACATCCCATAATTTGACAAAGATCACAGTGTAAAAAATACCGCCAAGAGTTGATAATTAATTTTTGCGTAGACAATGTCGACAATTGGAGCGAATACTCTCAGCAATTATTTACATTCGATACCAAGCAACTACATACAATTCTTTTTGAAATTTTCATATCACCATTTCGTCCTAAAATTGGCTTCTGCCTACTTATTGAGCTCGTGCAAGAAACTGAAATTTATCGAGCAATATCCGGTTACTGAGAGTATTGCGGTTTTTGTGACATTTTCTTCAGAAAATTTCTACTTTTCACTAGTCAGAATCCATATTTAATAATTTTAAATCTTAAATTTGACCGTTGAATTACGCAAGTAGCTCACATAACTTTAATACCCCCATAATTTTAAATTTATTCAAAAACACGCTACATCTTTAAAAGAACTTTATCCTTTTATGGGGTTTATCGATAGTCATACCGATGTACGAGGCTATATTTCCTATCCTCTATGGGCCCCTGAATAACTGTTTATTGATTTGTTAATCAAAATTTATTTGTAGTGCAAGAAAACTTTTACAAATGGAACTGTTTTGAAGGTGGGGGACATACATTTTTATTGCAGATTCGGATTCTATGGCTCAAAGTACGTTGGATTTCTTTGAAATATTCTTTTCGATTCATGATAGATGGCGCTGTTAAATTAAATTTATATTAAATTTTTTTCCATTTCTCTAATAGGTCCGTTTATTTGATTAATCGAATCCAATATATTGAAATAGGAGGTTTAACGTCGAATAGAAGAGAAGCCGCCTCTGGTGTACCACTCTCCGCTCTCACGTTGGCCCATGGATTTTCACAATCTTCATAGATGGTATTACCGAAGTGATAAAGCATTCCAATATCCTGATATTCGCAGATGACCTCAAAATCTACAAAGCCATCGAGTCAGTCGACGATGCCAATAAACTACAGGAAGATATTGACAACCTAGCGAGAACCTTTAGCTGTGCATCGCTAGGGCGAACTCCGTGTGCTCGGTTTTGTCAAACGTTGGACGGGTGACAATTTTGATCTGGAAACAATTAAGATCTTGTATTGTGCCTACGTTCGATCGCAGCTGGAATATGCTGTAAATATGTGGTGTCCGTTCTCGAAGATCACATCCAGAGTATTGATAAAAATCAAAAGTAGTTTATACGCTACTTGGCCTGGAAAGATGAATGGGTCTATAACCATGATCTACCATACCACGTAAACATACAGCGACACCGACAACCACCATATTTAAATGGGTGCAAGCCATACAACTTGACAAGTCTTGAAAATAGACGCAAATTGGTAAAAACTACATTTATTGGTAATCTCCTACTAGGTCTAATCGACGCACCGGATGTGCTAAAGTCAATTAAAATAAAGGTTTCTGGTAGACAACTAAGAGATCATTACTTCCCCCACTTAGTTAGACACAGAACCAACTATGGCGATAATGAACCAGTGAAGATGATGTGGAAAAGTTTCAATAGAATTAACTATTTATTTGATTTTTACTTTTTACGCTATTTGCCGTAGGCACTTGGCGAAGCACACTTATATGTACTTAATAAACACATTTTTATTAATCACTTGTTCTTTGTTTCGCAGAATATTTTGAATATTTTTCAAAAAGTTTAAAAAATCACTCGATCGATTTCGACTTGTTAGGCCGAGTAGATACTCCTGATGATGACCTAACAAGTCGAAATCGATCGAGTGATTTTTTAAACTTTTTGAAAAATATTCAAAATATTCTGCGAAACAAAAAACAAGTGATTAATAAAAATGTGTTTATTAAGTATTTGATTTTTGTTTAACTAAAAATAATTTTAAAAGTATGTTAAGGCAATTTTATGACTCTCAGTGATTTTTACTTTACTTTTATATTTCAAATTTTCAAATCCAACGCAGATTTATTTTATTTTGTATTCTTAATTTAATATTTTTCAAATCGAAACTAGATGACGTGTCGCTAGATTCAAATTTAGCACCTAAGTATTTCGCAATACTAGTAAAATAACAATTAAACTCATTAGCAATTTCTAACTCACTCGTAAGAAGTTCTCCGTTCTGTGCTAAAATAGATTTGACGTGACGTTTTAGATTTACGAGTTAGAATTTCGTTCACTAAAATCCAGTTTTTTATGTCACCGCGGTTAACTGAAAAACGCTTGGAATAATAGATTTCCTTTTTTTGAGAACCACATTATTAATGTGCACATTCCATTTTAGCTTTCATGAAGTACTGCATTATCAGGACGCTTATTTAATTTGGATCGCATTTTATTCCTTTTGTTAATACACCGTGCAAGGTCGAAGGAAATCCAAGGCTGCAGGCGTTTTATTCTAGATGAGCAATTTATGTATAGCAGCGTTCTAAAATAGTCGAAATAGTGTCCAAAAATATCTCAAGAGCTAGCGATGGATTGCCCATGTTAAAAATGAAACCCGAGTCCATATGATCCAACCTTTCATATAGCAATGACAGATTGAGCTTCTTTCTTGTTCTTGTTCAAACTAGAGCCTGATAACAGTACCTGAGGAACCCTAACCCATATCTCAATGAAATGGTGGTCTTCTTAGGCCCAAAGCCGAAACTGTTATACTTGAAAGATCATTAGACCTAAGTCGAGCAAAAAAGTGGTCAATGCAAGTTGAAGAAAAAGCAGTAACCCTCGTGGGAACACCAATCAATGATTCAAGCCCAAAACAAGACATAAGATTAATATAATAAATGCTGCTGTTTAGAAAATCTTGGAAGTTGAACATCAGCGCCCTTGGACTGTCAACGTGTGGTGTGGTATAATTCGCAACAAACTCATCGGCCCCACATTGTTTAAGGTAACTTTAATGGACAAATGTACCGAAACATTTTGGAGAATGAACTGCCAACATTATTTGAAACTTGAGTTTCAACATGATGGTTGTCGAACATACTATTCGTCGGTAGCACGTGAAGTAGTTTATCGTGATTTATAAGTCCATTGAAGTTGAAGGCCATCACTTTGAGCACTTAATTTAATTAAAAGATGATGAGGCGAGGACCCATGTAAATCAAGCGCCATGGTACGTGAGAGGCGAGGTACTCACGTTAATCAAGCACCCCGAAGGGAACAGAAAACTACTACGTCCACGTCGTTGTTCCTGGGCTACTGAAAGTAGTTTATTCACCAGCACATTACATTTCTACAGGTAACAATTCCCAGTTGTTCAGATATTTTTAAAACAAAATACAAAAAAATCATGCGCTTATTCCATGGGAAATATCTGCTGTCAACAAAAATAAAAGCGAGAACAAAATATAGATTTTTCTGGTTGTGTACGAAACAAAATATGTCAGTAAAATTTTACTGAGAGAATAGTTGTGATGGTGTTAGTGTGCTGCCATAATGTGCTATAAAAAAATGTAAACTCAAGTAATTTTTTATGGCAGCATTGTTCACACATCTACAAAAAATGTATGTATAGTAGTATTCAAATCTCGCTGGAATTCTGACAGTTCTCGCGCAGAAGTAATATGGCGGATACACAGTAATGTATTAAGTATAATATTCATGTTTATTGCTTACATTTTTACATTTATTTGTATTTAAATTGAATAGGAATTTTAGGATAAAATTAAAACACAAAGTTTAGATTTTATAAATTAAAATGATATTTAATTCGATAAGTTAAGAATTAATTCCAAATTCCATTAAATTGAAAACTGCCAAAACTACCAAAATTAAATGTTGTCATTGTTTCCAAAAGGCGTGCAATATTTTTTTAGACCTATTAATTTTCACTTGATATATGGTTCTAATAACATAAATACATAATAATTTTGAATGCTTTGTGTATTAAAACTGAAATATAATTATTTTTCATTGTTATTTATTATTTTATTTAGGTTTACTATCTAAGATAAATGCGACCCACCAAAATTTTTATAAAAAAAATTTCTACACCACTGAAAGCTGCGCAGAACTGTTAAAAAAAAGTTTTTTTTAAGATTTGAATATTATTATACGTGCACGTATAATAATATTCAAATCTTAAAAAAAAATTTTCATGAACATACATGTATGTTCATGAAAATTTTTTTCAGACTCATACTACCTACAGGGTTTTTTGTATTTTGGTATTTTTTTCAAGGCAAACTAGTTTTATTTTGTTTTGTTCTGCTCTCTCTTAAATAAAATTTAAACTAAAATGAGTCAAAAATGTCCTTGAAATATTTTTTATTTAATTTATGTTTGAGTTAGTGTGGTTGCACAGAAAATTTGTTTAGTCGCAATTAAAACTTGTATCATAGGTAAACAGGGAAAGAAACGAGGAAAAATCCTGTATTTTTTTTACTTGTGCCATCAGCCATACATTATCTATTACGACTAGTTGGCCTTGAAAAAAAATATCAAATACCAAAAACCATCTGTGGAATGGAGCATAGGCTGATGGCACATGAGAAAAAAATACCGTATTTTTCCTCGTTTCTTTCCCCGTTTACCTATGATACAAGTTTTAATTGCGACTAAACAAATTTTCTGTGCAACCACACTAACTCAAACATAAATTAAATAAAAAATATTTCAAGGACATTTTTGACTCATTTTAGTTTAAATTTTATTTAAGAGAGAACAAAACAAAACATAATAAAACATACATACATGTATACATTATCTATTACGACTAAGTAGTTGGCCATGAAAAAAAATACCAGATACCAAAAACCCTGTGTGGAGTTAGGCATACAAAATAAATCGTTCGCCATTTTTATAGTGAAATGTCCATTTGGTTTGTTTTTCGAGTAAAAATTTATAACATTAGTGATTTTTTGTGGTAAAAATTTTTTGTGGTAAATTAAAATATATAAAAAAAATCTAAATGTACGAAAATGTAAAAATTAAAATCTTATGAAATTTTTAGGTTATGCCAAAATGTAATTGTCGAAGTTACCGAAAACCATAAGATTTTACAATACTATAAAAATGAAATAAAAAATATTTCTTTCCTTTGTCACTCTTATAGATTTTTAAGATTTTTTTGTTTTCGTTTTTTTCAGTAAAAAACATGCCGACAGCAAATTTTTTGACGATCACTACTTGTCAAGAAACTATAACTATTATCGGATTACGATAATAGTAGTTTCTTGACAAGTCATTTTTCATTAATTAAAAATTTAAGAAATACAATTTGTTTAAGACTAATTTCTAGTATTTACATTGAAAACCTGTTAATTTTAATTCAAACGTATTGCAGAATCGTATGCATAGGTTCTCAGTAGGAGCAATCGAAAACAATTGAATATCGTTATTACAGCGCCATCTATTATGAATCGAAAAAAATGTTTGAAAGAAATCCTACGTACATTAAGCCTTAGAATCCGAATCTGCAATAAAAACTAGAGGTTCTTAATTTATTTCAAAGTTACCCCCACCCGACCTACAAGAAGGAGAGGAGGGGTCCTAATTTTAACACTAATGTATGTCCCCCACAGAATGATGAAATCTTGATAATGCACATTTTTTCGTAGAGTGCCTATTTTCCGAAATATTTGAAAGTTTCAGCTTAAAAATATCACGCATTTGTTTTAAATATGATTTATCGGAAACTATCGATGATTTTCGATAGTTAAAATGTGAACTATCGATAGCTTCGTACCGATTATTCATATGTGTTTCTCCACCTCTGGTTTGTCTACATTGTCGACGCCATTTTTTAAAAATTTCGGCATATGTAAATTATCTACACATGTAGAATACTAATTAATTACGCGGTTTAGACAATACGGCACAATACTGCTTCAGGCTTCAGCTCAATCTACAAAGCAGCGAATGAAATCTGCTGACGAAGAAAAAAAGATGGCAATAGACAATTGCTCATCCTCCAAAATACTTTAACTGCAGCAGTAATAACAAAAATAATCGCACACTACTTCAATGTCACCGGATAATACAAGATATTCCTTTCATAAAGACAACAGTTAGGATAGATCTTGACAAGAGTAGTAGCGTTGGAATGAATACTTCGATGACTATTCTAAAACGAAATTTTCGAGCTTTCATATGACACCTCAAATAAAACTATCAAAATACGCACTCGCCAAAACATGTCAGTTGAACATGGCTTATTCGTATCATAGATAAATCAAGTAAATGCAAACCACTACACCCACTGTTTGTGGACTCGGAAAGCGCATTTGATACAATGAACAATTTTCAAAGTAGTTTGGGAAATAGGCATCCCGAGCCTGATTGAACTAATCTAAGTGTATAAGCATGTCGGAAATAGAGGTAATTTGTATATACATATATGTATTTTGAAAATGAATTATTTCACCTTAAAACTGATTCTGGACGCATATTCTTAAAATTGGTGGATATTTCCGTCTGCGGATTATAATTTGCATTAAAATTCTTTATTCTTCTTTTTGTAAGGGTTTGTGTATCTTTGTGTACACAAGTGCCCTGGGGTTAAAGGTTTGGGGAGGGGAGTGCATTTTTTCTACTTTTGTGGTAGAAATATTGTTAATAAATGGCCTCTTTGTTTTCTGCGGCTAAAATAGTCGTAAACATTGTATGGGTATCCATGAAAATATTTTGTCCGAAAAGCCGAAAATTTTTTTGAATTCTTTACATTATTAGAATTTTTCGCCTGCTACTTTAGTCACTTTTATAAATTTGCTTGCAAGTATTCTATTATGTATTTCACTACTAAACAAAAATCGGTGGAAATTTCCGACTGGGTAAATCAATGCGGATTTATTCCCCCAAATAAAAGAAAACTTGCAAGCAAATTTGAAAAAAAAACGACTAAAGTAGCCGGCGATAAATTCAAAAAATATAAAGAATTTTAAAGCAAATTATATTCGAATGCGGAAATTTCCATCAATTTCAAGAATAGGGTCCTTGGAGTCACTTAATGCTATTTATGGAAAGACGTGGTGGCGTGAGAGGCGCTGGATAGGCTTTTGAGCGCGTAGTACTCACTTGTCTGATACCCACAATAGTTCAATTGAGTCAAAAAATATTTAAACTGAATTCACGAATTCATGTTTTTATTGCCCGGGTGTACTATAAGCGCATATAACATACACTCTTGTAATGTAAATGAAATCACCAAACCCGTTGCAACTAAACACTGTACACAACATTTGCTTGCTGTAGCACCCTGCATTCTACCAGGTATTTAAATTCAATCAATATATACACACTCATTTAAGTATTAATAGTTGTTTTGTGAAATGGGAGACACTGCATATAATTTATTATAATCTTTTATAAAATATTTTGAATTTAAATCCCCTGACTTTAAATCACTTTTATAAAACAATACGAGTATAACATAAAATCAATGAAATGTGTATTGATTTTAAAAATATGTATATATGTATTTACCTGTGACTTCAGTTGAATCTAAAATATATTTATGTTTCTTAAAATATCGTGCAATTATTAGCGTAAGGCACATTCGTAAAAAGTAATGCAGATCGAAAAAAAGATATAGAACCAACAGAACTGCTATAATGCCACTCAACAAATAATATAAACTCATTTTAATTAATTATTTTTTTATATTATGTTATTATATTTAGTTTAATTAGGTTTGTTTGGTACTTAAATTTATTTAGTTAAAATATAATTTTATTTATAATTTATTAAACAAACACGATTATGTAGTCCGTCCCTTTTAAACGTAACTACGTTTTTATTTATACAGCCGAATTAAAACGTTTTAGTTTCATTTTTTTCAATTTTGCATTATTTATATATTTAATTATTAAACATTTATTAATATTTTATATGTATACAGCAGCACCATTAAATAATTTTTTTTATACTCGTATGTACAAAATGAAAATAATTTTTCCTTATTATTAGACAATGTTTTCATTTTTCGTCTGTGCTTCCGATGAATCCAATAAAATTTTTGTTGCGTTTTTGCAATGTAGCGCATGCGTTCTACTCCAAATGGCCAAACACACTCTAAAACATTATCAATTGTATGGCATTGGTAAAATCATGTTATCCTAGGGGTCACACGTGTATCTTTATCACCCACTATATTTTAGTTCCGCTTTAATTTGTCACAGTTTTTTCAATTACTAGCTGATGATTAGTGGATATATATATATTATATTTATAACATGTTTTTCACACAAATTTCTAAAATTTTGTTTACTGCTTAATAATTAATTTTGCATTTCTCTGCCTGAACGATATAATGTGCACTGAAATTAAAGTTGTTACTTACTTTACGTTTTTTTTTTTTCAAAATATAATTTTGCTGTTGAATCAAAATGTTAAGCACGGTTCAACACAGGTTGAGTAACAATTTGTCTTATTCATTAGCATGTTTTAATGAGTCGGTATTTTTATTTAATTTATAGTCGCGATAGCACTGCCTATAGTGGAACGGTTTGAGTACTGCATGATGCAATTACAAATTATTTAATAATTAATTGGGGTATCACATACCCTAAATGCGCCGTCATCATTATATTGCATCGTTTAATTGATTTTAAATAAATCGAATTTAACTTTCCAATTACCCCAAACTATATTTAGTTCATACATTTTTGTAGTAAAATGATACAAATTACTTAACTAAATATATACATTTGTGGTTTTTGTGTACTTTCCTAACAATATTGTTTGGCAAATAACCACAAAATCTACGTGATGGACACTTTAATTATGATTCATCACTTTCGTACAGAGGAGTAACCGGCAATGAGTGTTGCGCATCTACGCCTATTCTGAAACTTTCGACATGTTGGTGTCGAAAAAACGTAGACAATTCATTTTGGCGTAGACAATATAGATAAATCGTAGAGTATGTAGAAAGTTAGTAGACAATGCAGATTCAGACGGAATTTGTCATACCACAGTTTTCCAGTTCAAATTGTGAATTTCCAATATTGTTTAAAATTATAATTCCATTTCTTTTAAAACAAAATAGATGATAATAGTATATGTTTAAAATAACTAAAAATATTTTCCAATTTTTTATTTTCAATGCTATATATTTTTTCATTAATTAACTCTATCGCCTCGCCGCATATTGCATGCACTACTGGCAAATGGGTAACTGATGATGTTACTTTTTGTTTTTGGTGATTTGTTTTTGAAAATTGCAATAATCAGTTTAAAAGTTTATTTAGAAATTGTCAAAGTGCTAACTGACACCTGCAAGAACTGAAATACTGGCAGATAAATATCCGCCAGATAATGCTTGGCGTCGGCTTTAACCGGTCTTGAATTCTCAGCATTTCTTATTCGTTTAATCTTCCAGTTGTTTTGGTGCGCTATTACACATGGCGCCACTTACAGCATTCCTTTATTTTCGATAACGACCATCTGCACAAAATAGTCGAGTTTCATGGCGTTTGCAAACTATTTTGTAGTATTTGTAAGTACATAGATGTTCAATGGACCTAAATTTGTTAGCTTGGAGTAAAGCATAAGCATGCCCATACACCTGCAAACATGCTTGACAATCATCGCGATTGCGCAGTCATTTTGAGTGTGTGGTGATTGAAGGCTTGCACAATCCTGTAAAAATGATTGGTGAAATAGCAGACATGTTTCATTTTTTCTCTTCAATCGTGCGCTTGTGCAATCATGATTGAAAGTGTATTGTTGTGCATGTCAATCTTGTATTACAGCTGTAGAAGTTTTCCAGCATTGTGGCAAGTAAAAAGTGAATTATACACGAGAATAAGAATAAAAACCCGAATGTTATTCCATTTTAGCCGAAAAATTAAAAGCGATTGAACCTCGCGCAGACCGTGATATGGTGTGCAAATAATTAAATCTGTTTTCTGTAAATTAAAGATGCGTAGTGGTACGAATAATAAATTAAAGATGCGTAGTGGTACAGTGACATTGATATCCCCAGTTTGTGGTATTTTGATGATCTGTCATTTCTTTAAAATCATGAAATATAGCATGAGAGCATTTCTACAATGGACGAGGAAACCCAAAATGTGAACTTGCAACTTGAAACAATCCTAATAAGTGTAGTTTTTAAAATATTTGTTAACAAAATAGTACAATGTGCCATACGGATTGGCAGTTGGTTTTCTATTGTTTTGTCATGATGTCTTGCCGTATAACTGCACCTGTACTAATGAAATACTCGTTATATCGATCCCGTGCTAATTTAGGCTAATTTAGCAGCAGATGAAGAATTTGAGTTTGAAGAATATTTACAATGCGTGTGAAATACGTTCCTAAAAACCCAAATTTGTAGCACAGAAATCTCAAAAAATATAAGGATTGATTTGGAATAAAAATAAATGATAGATTTTCACCGCGTTATTTCCAAAGATTTTATTGCAAAGAATTAATTTATTATTGTTGGTGTTTCATTAGTATTGTAATATGTTGTAAATAACCTTATATATTGGAAATATAAATAACGGATCAAATCACAAAACTTATTTATTAGAATATAAAATAAAAAATCATACCTCTCTCTCTCTCTCTCAGATCAAATTTCATGATTGTTCCTACCACCCATCAGCCAGAATCGCACTTACAAGACCCTTCCTCCAAGCCTGATTTCAACGAAAACCTTTTTTGAAAAAAATATATAAGGGTGATTTCTGAAAATCCCATCTTTTATTATTGAAACCACTAAACACTGAACCGTAAACACATTAGTTTTATAATAGTATAGTTTTACTTTTATTATAATTGCAAGTTTGAATTATTTTTAAAAATATTTTTAAATAAAATTGGCGCACTCTAATGTTTAGTTTAGTAAAAACTGACAATCTGTTCACAATTTTAATAAAACGTGACCTGTCCAAACATATGAAGTCTTCCGGGATTTTTTCAGATACCTTCAGACTCAAGGAACCGTTCTCGGTAAAAGACCATATTATTATCATTCCTACCCACATGTCAATCTTTTGAAATATGTTGAACAAATTTGTTAATTGAGATTTGTTGCAACAATTGGGCCATGTAAACCGAAAAATGGTGTTCTTAAGCTACATATACCTTGTTGAATTTGGCCGGAACAATTTTCTAGCTCTAAACTTTGTTCCAAATAGGTACCCGCTGCTTTCTACATAAGTAATTATGTGAGAACATGTTAAGGTTAGAACATGCAAATTTAACGTTTGATGCTACTTCTGGACCAAGCTTTATGGTCGTTAAAAGAATTCGGAATCTGCCTACTAGTATTCCGTGGACGTTTTCGACAATTCGCCGAGTCCGAAATCTAAAACGTACAGTATTTCCAATAATTTTGAGTTCAGGAATATCTAAATGTTTCTTATTTAATTATTTTCTAACTCTGTTTTCTAATTGTGCTTGCAAACACTCCATCATCCGAAACTCTCGCCGTAGTGCTAATACCTACCATTATGAAATCATAATTTCCATTTACCACAGCCATAAGGACGATTCTGAATGTGTTGAGGTAATAATATCCTGTCACTTGGCTTTCAACTTCTTTTCAAATACGTCTGCAACATTTACTCACACTTTTCAGTTTTTGATAACTTTGTATCAGCCGTTCCACATGGGATGTCAAAGAAGCACTGCTTCACGCTTTAAAATAAGTCGTAATAGATTTTTTATTGCTAATTTCAAACCTTATTTTATATTTAGGCTGTTTTCCAAACGAATACTTATTTGTGGAACCTAACTTATTCAAATAAGTAAGCTAGCGAGGTAACTTATTTTTTGTCCTTTTCTAGCCGGAAAATCTAAATTGGTTGTCAATTTTTTGTTGTTATTTTTATCAATTTATGACTTTTAGAATTTGGTTAATAACTATTTCTAGATAACGAATTGAACTTTGTGGGTTAAAATCAAAATTAAGATAAAAACAATTATCATAAAGATATAGTATCCTAATTACGTAATGTATGCATATCTTACACAAATGAATTGAGATCAGCTACGACTTTAACTAGCAAGACCACACGGCGTATTAATATATTCTGTCTTTACAAAAGAATTAATACTGATTAGACAGACATAAAATATATATTTACATAAAATATATATTTTCCTATTAACTGGGGCCCATTCGAACTTCTTTGATTGTCTAAACGAATTGAAATATAAAAAATCAGGCCTAAAAATCATATAAACATTTTTGGAGATTTAAACATTATTTCTAAGTTTTTCTTTTTTAAATTGTCGCCAATCCTTTTAATTGCACAAATATAATTTTTAATTTATTAAAATTAATAGTTAAATTAATTGTAAGCGAAAATATTATGCCTTGAAGAATTTTGCGATGAAAACAATCAATGTTTTCATGTCGATGTCAAAATAAGTATGCAAACTCAATTGGACTGGGTTTACTTACTTATTCAAGATGGCGTCAAATAAGTCAATAAGCCTGAAATAAGTATCCGTTTGGAAAAAAGCCTTAAACACAAAATTTTTTTAGATTTCTTTTATTCTGCTCTTTCGAAAATAAAATTTTAACTGAAATCTACATCTCAAAAATGGCCTTAATTTTTTATTACGCAAGTATAACAAAATTTGACTTTTTTGTCATTTCTCGAAGTAAAAACTTATATTTAGTTTCGACTTTGACTTAGTTTTGCTTTCGACTTAGAATAAGATCCTGTATGAAAAATGTCGCGATTATTCGAAACTGGACGAAGCTCGATACAATACAATTGATCTTATGTATGTGTGTAAATAAAAATTGGTGGAACAATTTGGTGTAAGTATGTGTGTGAAACGTCACAACCGAAACGTATTAGGGAATGAGATGCTGGCGGAATTAAAAAACTACTATTTTGATTTCAGAATTTTATTAAAATTCAAATGAAAATTGACCATACGACTAACATAAATCTGTTGATTGATGAAAAATATTATCTATTTGTTTTTTCCAAATTTTTTGTTTTGATATATTATAACACGGCGTATACACTTTATGTGCTGTATTATACACAATTTTCGTTCATTCCTGATAACAATTTCATTATTTCCACAATAATATGAAAGTTTAGTTTACAGGCCCACCAATTGAATTAAGTTTTGTGCTGAAATTTTGATGAACATAATTTAAACCATTTTATCCAGACAATTGATTACTTAATAAGTATTTAATTTTGTAATACTTACATTTTAAATTAAAATGTTAAACCTGCACGTCGCCTTTCACATCACTTATAATTATTATGACGTCTCCATTCTTAGTTTAAAATAAAATTTCTTTCTTTATACTTTGGACAGTATACATATACGCACCAATACTAAAGTATTGATTCTTCGACTTTTTTCTAACATTTCGAAGGCAAATACGATAGCTCAATTTTGAGTTTCGTCTTGTTATACTTGGGTATTTCATTTCTATTTGTGTTAATGCCCGGTTTACATGAGAAAATTGTTTTCTTCTGCAAATTTTTGCAGGTAAATAAGAAAGAATCCGCTATATAAAAATATTCAATATGTTAGAAAGAAATAAACATATATAGTAATGGCGTAAGGCGTAATTTTTTTTATAGGATCATTATTAATTTATTTTTAATGAATTAAAAAACGAAATTTACATTTTTATCTATGGCGTCTGTTTTTATAATGAATCCTCAACATTTATAAATACGAAATAATTTTTTTTCTTGTTAATTTTAAAAATGTTGCCATAAAATACTCGGATCGAATATATTTTATGGCAACATTTTCATTTTTATGGTCATTTTTGCTCAAAAATTCTTCTGCAAAATTTTGTTGGGATATATTGCTTTTCTTGTCTCTCATGTGCAAAAAGTCAATGTTATATCTTATTCATTTTGCAGAAGAAAAATGTTGGTGTTATGTAAACCGGGCATAAAGCTGCTTCACCGAAAAAAATTTTGTTGTAAAATGTGTCGCAAAAAAACTTTTTTGGCAAAGATTCAGATAATTTGTGACTGCTTATACATATTTATATTATATTTAAAAATTGAACCTAATTAAAGTTATATTTTTGGAAAACAGGAGGATATAATACAACTACAGCAACTACCGATATGAGAGACATATTAGCTGAACATTTTATGACAGATGGGTCAATTGCCTGGCAATGGTCGATGGTGGATTAAATCTAAATAAAGAACAGTTGAATTTTACGTAAAGAAAATGTATTTATTACAATTCTCCTTGTCATGGAAATATTGGCTTATAAATATGGAAGCCTCCAAGAATTCAATATCATTAAGTCCTCGCATGAATGATGCCACAATATTCCCAAAATTTTGACTTATTTGTACAGCTTTTACTAGTTTATCGATCGATCCACTAACCCCCACAGTATGATCCTCATTTTTTCGGTTTACATCTACCTCATTAATTTCGTATACAAAAGAATCGTTTAAATATTCAATTTCGAACTCTATATCGTCCATTATTGGTTTTCTGTTTGTTTTGTACAACTTGTCAAAAAAGACAAAATAAAAATTGATTCCGCCTGTTTACACGAGAATTGAATTCAACACAAATTTCTTCGTTCCTTTCCCCCTTGCCTATAATCTAAAATTTTTGTTTGCGTACTTTTTCAACTCGAATTTTAGGTGTTGAACGAATTGTAATTTACTAACACAAACAGAAAAGCTATAAAAAAAATTTCGGTCCAATTTTTTTTTTTCTGAAAACAGGTTTTATTTTCAATTTGTCTTTCGTTCGCAAAACATGAAAGCATCTACCGAACATAAAAAATAAATATTTAGTTGAGTTGGGTTTTCAACAAAAAAATTTTTTTTATTTTTTTTTGTATAACATAATTAATTCCTAAATATCAATTTATTTTTTATAAAAAATATAATAACAAATTTTATAAACTATAATTATAAATTATTGTAAAGCATTGCTGTGCATTGTGTAAAAAATATTAATCAAAATAGCTAATAAGTAGCTGTCAATTTGTTTTAAAAATTAAAATAATTTTTATTATTATTTATTTTTTTAACAACAGTTTGTTTTAAAAATTAAAATAATTTTTATTATTATTTATTTTTTTAACAACAGTCTGTTTTAAAAATTATCGTTAATGTAAATTACACAAAAAAAAAATTACTGTATAACACAACTAAAAAAATATACGAATAAATTGACAACCGCTTTTACGATCCTTCTCCGAAGAAATTCAATATGAAATGAAAATAATTTTACACATACATAAGTAAATAACATCAACTACGTTTTACCGTGTGAACGCAAATGTTGAATTATGATTGTTGAAATACTCATCGTCTAAACAGGCCCATTGATGGTGAGTTAAAAAAACTATCGATAAGTTTTCAATTTTATTTTTAAAAACAACAAAAAACTATTAAATATATAGATTAAAACCAATTTAACTTATTAAAAATATCCATTTCAATTCCAAATATTAATATTAACAAAAAAAATTTAAACACAAAAATATAAATATCGATAATTTTTTTACGAAAACAACAAAAAATTACTATGTCATACAAAATTTGTTGTTTTCGCCGTTGTTTTCGGCACACTGTCAATGCACCTAGCAAATATTTTACTATGAAAACGATAACTGTTTTATATGGGAAATGCAAATATTACAATCTGAAAACAACATCGAAAACAACGACGAACACAATACTGTGAATGTAGCCTAATCGTTTTTTCAAATTTGTTTGCAAGTTTTTTATTATTTATTTCCCTACTAACATGGCTATCTGTATGTTATGAATACATGATTGCTATGTCGGCAGAACTAGATAGCATGAATATAGCATGCATATAGCATGTATATTTTGACGTTTCTTCTATTTCAATATGCCGTCTACTACATTTTTACCACTCTTACTCACTGTGTGCGTGTCTGTTTGTATCGTCAAATTTTGTAATCAATTTTTCAACCACTTGCGATAGTCCAATTGAGCTGAAATTTTGTATGTAGGCTTAACTCCGATGACAATACAAGATTCTAATATTTTTGGACATTAAAAAATTTCGATGACTAAAACTAAAAAGTACAAAATAAAATATATTTAAAAAAACTTTTTAAAAACCACGCTCATATCTAAAAGTAGATAATATAATAAAAGGCTTTGAAAAGAAGAAAATATAATTTTTCTTCCTTACTCCTATCACGGTATATTTATAACAAGTAGAAATTTAAAATTAATATGACTAAAAATATAAGCGTGGGGCGCTCCTTCTGAATGTATATACTATCTCTCAATATATCATTTTTACGTTAATACTGAAATGCTCCAGCAAAAAATCTTTTCTTAGGATACATCAGAATAGACTGTTCCATTAGTGTTACTAAACGACTTTACTAAAACTTACATACTTCATATGTAGTAGTCTTAAATTACTAATGCCGTAAAGGAGCGCCCACGCTTACATTTTTAGTCATATTAATTTTGATTTCTCCCATAATGCGGAGGCCAGAATCTTATCGGTCGGCACTTTGATTGCTTCGCACGATTTTCACCGGCTGCTGTCCACTCAGCTGACTGTCGATTTGTTTTCGGCGTGTAGAGTTGAATCCATATTTCATACATTGTCACATATTAACGCAAAAAATCCTGTTTTATACATTCAAACAGCTCGAAACAACGCTCTGCATCATCAACGCGTTGCTGTTTTTGCTGAGAGCAACATTAGGTTGCATTTACAATAAATGCATACAAACAACAATCCAAAATATGTAAATTGCTATATACTGTATGTATATGTTTACAGTTTTCAAAAAAAAATTAAAATAAAATAATTAACAGAGTACTTTACAAAATTATTTTCTGGTTATACCATGTTGCCGAAGTTGGAATCGCCTCTGCGTTCGTTCTCGCTCAGCACTTCCTCATACTCCAATAGATTAGATGCTGGGTCCAGTTGTCGCTGCCTGAAAAAAAACTTCCTTATTCCCAAATTTCGGTTTAACGTCGTATCCCGCATTAACTGCACAGCTACCAGTACGTTCGACGAGAGTTGATGGTACCAAACAAAACCTTTGGGATTGTCCCTTTTACACTAACTCGTTTGTCGACTTGCACGCCAATAATGATTGCACGTATACCAAACACAAAATGGTGGGGCTAAATGACCCGCTATGCACCTTTTTTACTTTTTATTTTTTCCGACTTAAATAGTCACATTTGTCAAGATGGCTTACATACATCCAACTATTTTACACTAAATATATTACTTGTTTTATATTTGTTTTTTTTTTGATACAATCGTAATTTATTGCCTTTCGAATTCGCACACCAAAGAAAAACAATCTCGAAAAATAAAAATTTTATTTTATGCACTTTATGCAACAAAACTTTGTAAAACCCAAAATTAAAATTCTACGACCCTTACTGGTAATCGCCAAAAATTAACTACCCCTTCGCCCGTTTCATCCGATCGAGCTGTCTTTTATCTTCCCTTTTCGTTTTTTTTTTTTTTTTTTTTGAGAGAAAGGGGCAACGAGTTATTATTTTCTACTACAATACAAATCATGAAAGGTATATTGTTGTCTCCCATATTAATCATCAACGATCGTAATTAACATGAACATCCATCATCATAAGACATGCTACCAAAGCAACATTTGTTATGTCACCCAGGAAACATTTTTGCCAATCAAGCGACGCTTTAAATCGTTACAGTGTTTTAAGCCATTCCATCATCCATATTTTTCTTGGGTTTCGTTTTTTGTGGCGACTCTGTTACCAAAATAAAAATTAGAGCCGTACAGAAATTTTTTGTCAAAATTTTACACGTTTATGCTGGAAGTTGTCAATTAGAAATATGGCTGTGGGAACTTGATAAGCATACTTGCAGGTGTGAGGGTATCTTAAGGGTCGTATCGACAGACGAAGCTAAAATCGCAACTGCGACTAAAACCATTTTTCTATTATTTTTAGACCAGGTTAAAACGTCAAAATGAAGCGCTTTTTTCATGTTTCTCTTTCGCACACGATTTTTACATACACAATTGCGATCGCAGGCTGGAAAAGTTATATTGTATTCTATTTTTTTTTAAAATTAATATTGAATTTCTATTTTCAAAATCATCGTCGCCATGACTCTTAATGGTACTTCCCCAAAAATGGTACTTGCATTTCTATAGAAAATTTAATTGAATCTAAATAATTGGTTTTGTTTTGACAGATAATTGAATTTTTTTTTATTATGTTTGTTTCATGTTTTCGAAAGTTGTACTTTTAGTTGCTTTTAAAAATACAATAAATTCGAGAATTAATTCGCGATTTTAGCAGGGTTTAAAAATACAGTTTCTGAACATCGTTTTCGAAAAAATCGCGACTACGGCTAAAAGTCGTAGCTATGTCTGTCGATACGTCCCGAAGAAAATACAAGTTTCTATTGAGTACACTGAAAAAACAAAATTAGTAAAGTCAAAGAATCTACATTCTTTGATTTTTATTTTGTAGTATTAAAGAACACTTTCTTGATTTTAAGTAATATATTACATGCATCATACAATACAATTTTTTAAATTTGCGAACACGCATTCTATGTTTTCGATAATTACTCTTTCTTTAATTCAAACAATGTAGTTTCAGAAATATAGAATATAAATGTTTGAATTTGCAAATACGTATTCTTAAATTTCTCAAATTGTGCTATTATTATATTACCTACTCGCTCTTGATTCTCCAAATTGATTTATTATTTTGTGTGCTTTAGTTTCCCAATATCAGAAAAAGTTTTCTTTGATCTTGAAAATATATTAGTGGAAATATAGAAAGAAAGTTGTAAATTTGCAAATACACTTTCTGTAATTTTCAGTTTCAGTATTTTGAAGTTTCTGATTTTGTCATATAATTCGCCAAATCTATAAGTTCTTGTTTTGTACTTATGAGTACGAAACGAAGCTGTCAAGAAGATACCTAAGGAAGTTCTCATTTTTGTAAGGGTTTCTATATCTTTATGTATACAAGTACCTTGGGGTTAAAATGAGGGGGGAGGGGATTCTTAGTTATTGAAAATCAATAAATCTTGCCCTCATATTCATTAAACTGGACAATTTTAATTGTATATAATTTTAAATGTTTTTTATGAAATTAATAAAAAAATCTTTGTTTTTGGTAATTAAATGTCTAATATGGAAAATCGTAATTGACATAATCATGGAATAATTTAGATGAATTAAATAAAAAAATCTAAATCTCTGTAAATTAATTATCTGTTATTGCAAATCATAATTCACATATGCAATGAATTAATTTAATAAATTAGGGAAAGTTGAACATAAATTGTTTGAATCCGATAATTTTATATTCTTTAAATATTAAAATGTTTTATATAAAATCATAAAAAAATTCCTCGATTCAGCAAACCGGCCCGCTGCGAAAATAAAGAATCTCGTTTGGTATTATTAAAGAAACATAATGTATGGCTAAAAATCATAGAAAATATTTGTTGATATCTGACTACATTTTGCTTAATATTAAAGAATCATTTTTTTCTGTGTAGTTACGATTAACTAGAAATACTTGTGAGTACTAGGATTACACAAATGGGACCCGCTTAATATTGTGCTAATCAAGGAATCTGGAATATAGGAGCATTTCGAAAGAATTTCTGCATTCAGCGATACTTTAATTTCGTTTATAGTCGGTTTATAATCTATCAAAATATATTTTAACGGGAACAAATAAAATGTCGTTACATATAGGATTCATCTCTAATCATAACGCCGTACGACGCTAAGTTAGCGTGTATGAAAGAAGTTCTCTGCGTTTCGTACATTTGCGAAACCTTCATTACCCAAGTTTAACATCCATTTCTTAAGTATAGTATACAGATACGGTGCTCTTTTGACACATCTTCTGCCTGCTGGATTTACAAACTTCATATAAATATTGCAATGCTTGAGTAAATTTTCGGAATAAAATTCCCTGAACTAGCGCTTTAAAATTTTATTGTCTGATGATTTCGTGCATTGAAGAACCGTCGCCCAAATTAGTTTATTTTAACAGCTCTGTTTCTAGTTTTTTTTAAATGGAGCTGTTTTTCGCGTGTTACAAAATTGTACTAACACAACTAAAGTATAATTTAAGAAATATTCAATTTTTCCTATCATTCCGTTACCATAACTTAGGTTCAAATTTTTCAAGTGTGTGTTAAATAAACTATAAAATCATAAGATTTTACTTATTGATAACAGAAATAATAATTTTCGACATTGTTTACATTCTCTACATTGTCGATGCCAAATTTTTAATTGTCCGCATATATTCTCTACACATGTAGAATATTAATTATCTACGCGGTGTAGACAATAAATAAGCACACGGCCAATACCAATCGGAATGGTAAATAAGTATTCGTTTAAAGTTAAAACGAATTGTTTTCTAGTATCTACAGTAACATTTTTGCAAAAAAAAAAACTGTCAAACCAATTATTGATTAGTCCTTTATGTGAGATACAATTTGAGACGTTATAATGCCATTGAATTTAAATATTTCTAATTTACAGTCCATCTCTTTTACGGAGTGATATTGTCATAATCAGATTTTTCTGAATTAATCTAGTTATGAGAACTTTTTTCAATTGTAGGATTTCTGAAAACATATCGAAAATTCAATTGTATTTAATTTCTAACAAAAGAGGCCGGAAGCTGGCTAGTATACGGCCAAACTACGAATTTGCTAAACGTGATGACACGAAAGAAAATAAAATTAATGAATTTTTCTCCTTGTCTGACACTTTAAATTTGTATAATAAACTGATTATACAAGAGATTTGATAATTTTACTTCTTATTAAAGGAAATTCTGTCTTCTTTTCGATACTATGGAATTCGTTTCATTTTATTTCGTATTTTTATGGCTTTTTTGAGTAAAATAAAAATTGTCTAAAAGAAAAAAAAATATGCTGCTGTTTGAGACTGTAAACGAACTTGCTCGATATTTCATTCCCAAATCCAAATCCCATATCCTATTAGTGCAATTAAATGGTATATTGCAACAAAAATCCTTTTAAACTTTATTCAAACGTAATTGATGATTATTGATTGATTGATTAGAATGTACGGCCAAGACTAAGCAGGGATCCCGGATACGCCGGGCCTACCGTACACCCCTTTTACATATAACAAGATGGAGGGATAGGAAAGGTTGTTAGATATGATAGACTTGACCCGGTTACAGCCACCTAAGTAGTCAATAGTTAGTAAATTGTTAGGCACAAGACAGCACAATTATTTTTGGTTTTATGGTATAAAAGTTCAGCAATCAGCATCCTGAAAAAAATTTAATAATTATTTAAGTACCCATATATGGTAAATTCCCTGCAATAAAACTTTATTATTATGAGTTGAACATCAATAAACTAAATATGTAGTTCAATTGTCCATAAACAAAATTAAACTGGTTCCCCAAAAACATATTAAATCATTTAAAATTAATGAAATCCAGAAATCACTTATAGGCATTAAAGAATAAAATTTATTGATATTAATTTAGTAAGTTTTATTAAAACAACCACATTTATTAAGAATATATTTATACTTAAATCTCACTCAAGCAATAATAATAATATTTACATAAATAAAATTAAATTACAATTATTACATGCAGGAAGTGAATCCATCCATTGTTACAGTCATATACGTTTTCTAGTTTTAATTTAAATACGTAATGCATTTATTTGATAGCTCAACTCAAATGGATCAATAGTTCACGGAATATACCTTAAACTTTATTCAAACGTAATAAAACTAAAATCTACAAACAAAATTTAATTTTCAATATCGCGTGTTACCTCCTGTAGCCCGCATTACTTCATAAATACGCCGTGGCATATTATTTAAAACATTTTGTATTTGCTGCATGGCGATTTGTTGCAATTCTTCTTGTAAAGAGCATCTCGATGTTTCTGCAAATTTGTTGGTTCCCTTGTCCGTTTCCTTACACACCGTTGTAACATATGACAGACGTGCTAACAGGTTGACATGATCTTAGTCAATAAACTTTCTACCGATGTATTATCATCTATTTTAATATCTGGTTTTGTACTGGTTCATTACTTTTAATTTCTTGAGCTCTGCTTGTCCTGTTTTTTGTAGCATAACGTGCGACAGTTCGATCTTCTCTTGGTGTAGTTTTTCCTGGTCGACCAGATCCTTCACGTCGATTCCCACTACCTGTTTCTAAATATCGATGTCATGTCCGGTTCACAACAGACACACTAATATCACAGATGCGCCCAATTTCACGGTAAGTTACACCGGTGTGAACGAGTAATTGTTCTTTTCGATTCGCTGGAATCTTCAAATATCTATGCGATAAATTGTATTATTGTTTTCCAAAAAATGAAGTAATTTAAAAAATAATTAAATTTTATCGTAGAGTGCTTAGTTTGCAAGATAAAAAAATGTACCTGTAACCGTTTATACGCTTTTTGATACGTTTCTCTTCACACTTCAATAAATCGACAAGGAGTCGTCGCACAGAAATTTCCACAGCGTCATTTTCAAGGTTTCTAAAACTTCTATAAAATGACTAGTTTGGATTTGGGAATGAAACATTGAGCAAGTTCGTTTACAGTCTCAAGCAGCGGCATATTTTTTTTACACAATTTTTGTTTTACTTAAAAAAGTCATAAAAATAGAAAATAAAACGAATTCCGTATTGAAAAGAAGACAAAATTTCCTTCAATTAGAAGCAAAATTATTGTCTTCAAAAGTGATATTTCACCCAGATAAAAGCGTTCAATACATTTGAAAATTTCATTTTTTCGAAAAAATGTTAGGCTCCACTCATTCTTGATCAAGCTGTATGTGATTTTATTTACAGCTAGCCGAGGCCAAATCAAAATTATTTTTTTGCTTTAGACATAAAAATAATTGTAGGCTCATTATGGGCTAATAAAATGACCAATTAAAAAATTTAGGGTCCACTGGTTCACCATACTTTCGGTGTTTAATTTAAAGCTACAGTAGAACCTAAACTTTAGGCTCATTATAGCCAAATCAAATGTTCCATTAAATCATTTTGGGTTCCACTCGTTCTTGAAGCTCATAGGTTACTTTTTCTTTAAGTTTTGGTTCGATTTTCAATTTGTGTTCTGCTAGCTTTCAATAAAATAACCTAAAACTTGATCAAAATCGCGTGGAGTGCAACATTTTTTAATAAACAACTTGATTATAAGCCTTAATGAAACTTAAATTATTTATATGTCAATTGGTCTTTTTTTTATTTTTTTTTTATTTATTTAATTGGCTCTAGCTCCAAATTTGGTGCCATTTGGCCCAGTTACAAATTACAATTTTATTTTACAATTTTAACATTTTTTTTTTCAATCATTCTCCTTTCGCTCATCGATCCCCTTTCATACTTCTATCTGATTCATTCTAATAAAATTATACACATTCTTATAAATGTTCATTCCCATTCGTAATAATTCTGTCAAATTTCTTGCACTCAAGAGAACATCGAACATTTGTCTGCTCTGATTAAAGGCAGAGCATTTTAAAATCAAATGTTCGATGTCCTCCACAACCAAGCAGCTGTCACATAATTCACACTCAATCAAATTGCGTTTCTTCAAGCATGCTTTCCAATTTCCATGATTCAGTCTCACTCGTTCCATTGTTCTTGTCATTCTAGTATCTCCCTTGAGTACCTTAAAGAAAGGTTGCCTCAAAGAAGCACTAACCAACTCAAAGTACTTCTTACCTTTCAACTGACATTTTTCAACAAACTCTCTCTCCCATTTTCTCCACAGATTCACCTGAAACATGCGAAGTACATCTCTTCCATCCATGAATTCATATTCATTTACCTCCTCAACCAAACAACCCCTTTTTGCAAGTATATCGGCTCTTTCATTACCTTCAATCTGTAGGTGTGTAAAGTATCCATTGAAGAATGACCTCACTCCCACACGATTGAAGGTACTCATACAACATTTCCACATACACATTACCATGAGTTCCCCCACCCCTACTAATTAATTCCAATCCACTCCGGGAGTCGGAGAATAATACTACTCTCCTCCTCCCTTGGGTCATTGCCAACTTGATCCCTTCCTTAATTCCAATCAACTCTGCATTCATTATACAGATGCTTGCAGTCAACCGTAGTATTTTCTCTTTTCTTATTGACGGAATAAAAATTCCATACTCGATCATCATTCACACTAGCATCTGTATACACTTCCACATCGGCAAAATAGTTCATGCGGATTTTTAAAAACTCGCTCTTAACCGATAACTCATTCATAATCGCTTTTCTTGTATCACCAAAATTTAAACGCACAATTAGATTGCTCGGAGGGACTTTCGGATTTACAGGTCGAATCTTGGAAAATACATTAATACTTTCCAAAATCACCCGTGATCTTAATGTCCTTTGGTAGTCCGTCCCTCTTTGCAATCTCTCTTTCATTTCATTCACCAATTTATTGTTCTTAGTCAACATTCGCACCGTCTCTCGCACGGTGATCCATTCCCTCTTATAATTAAGAGGTGAATCACCCAATTCAGACCACAACGTGTGTATTGGGGTTGAATTAATCGCCCCCAATACCACCCTGGCACAAGCATTCTCCACATTCATCAACTTTTTAAAACCGACTTTGGATCCATCACCATATACACTCAGTCCATACGCGATTTTCGATGACACTAGCGCCTTTCGTAACATATCAGTCACACCAGGATGAGCTCCCCATTTCGGTTTACTCACCCTTCTGATTACATTCAATCTACTCTTGCAATTATCGGCTAATGTTTCCATATGCACTTTGAAACCCAATCGCTTATCAATCCAGATTCCCAAATACCTATTCAAATTTACACACTCAATTTGCTCATTATACACTTGCACGTCAACGATACGATTCGTTCGAAACGTCATACAACAACACTTTCTCGAATTTACATGCAAATTCATTTCAGTCAAACATTCTGTTACCTGATTCACACATTCTTGAGCTTGACTTAAGGCCTCCTCGATGGTCCTCCCCTTGCCCGTCAAGACAAAGTCATCAGCAAATTGCAGAATGACCTTGTCCGAGGAGTTAAACCTATGTATCGAGCTCGTGTAAAGGTTGAAGAGAGTCGGTGAAATTTTACTGCCTTGGGGGAGGCCTATATTCAGCGCTCCCTCCAACCTGTACCCTCTACCACACAAAAGTAATTTTCTTTCATTCATGAACTCATACACCCATTTGCAAATTTTCCAAGGAAACCCCAGGCCCATAAGGATCTGATAAAGTTTCCCCGGAACCACGTAGTCATATGCCCTTTCTATATCCAAAAATACCGCCACAACATGCTTCTTTTCCTTTCGCACTTCCCACACAAACTTTTCTACACATTCATTAGCAGAGTGGTTGCGACGGAACCCAAAGGTGGTTACCGGCAACAAATTACCCTCATTCACAAATTTGTCTATGCGACCTTTCATCATACCATTCACAATTTTAACAAATACATTCAACATACATATTCCTCTGTAGTTTGTTGCCAGATTTCTGTCCCGATCCCTTTTAGGAATAGGTACCACCCTGCTTTCCTTCCATTTTTCCGGTATTTGAATACTCATCCATACTTCATTGAGAATTCGAAGCAAGGCCACCTTGGCTTCGAATTCCAATCTGCCAATCATTTTATAACTCACCCTATTAGTTCCGGGAGTCGTAGCTTTGGATGTTTGTAAGACCGCCCGAAACTCTTCCCATTCAAATTCCTTACACATGTCGTTCATAAAATCACTTTCATTATCAGGTAATAGAACTTCATATCTATCGCTCAAATTACTACGTACATCCGTCATCATTTGTAAAAAGACACCTCTATTCTCTCTGTTAAACTTATCCCATACATCCTTAGTTGTGGTCCTATGTGTCATTTTGGACACATATTCCCGCCAACTTTTCCTCTTCGCTCTACGGATAGCCTTTTTCAATCTCGCATTCATTCTTGCATAATTTATTCTGCATTCATAACATATACTCCTATTGAACTCTCTCAATGCTATCCGTTTCCTTTCATACCAATACTGGATTTCTTTATTCCACCAACCATTCACCTTACGTTCATTTCCTCTTACATGTATAGTGCACATTTCATTCACGCTCTCTATTTCATCCTCAAGTTGGTTAACCTCGTTTGCTTCATTCATTATGAGAATCTCATTCATACGTTCGACACATTTCTTACCATTCATAATGACCTTACGGTCTATATCAACATTTATACCACCTAAACACATCCTGATCAAATAATGATCACTATACCCAAATTCTCATCCGTAACATTCCAAGTGACTTGGGCCGCCAACCTGCTGACATTAATGTTAAGTCTATGGCACTGGCTGTCGACCCCACACACGCCATCCTAGTTGACCCACCATCATTCAGGATTACGAGATCGGTATCCAAAATAATGTGAGTCAACAAGTTTCCCCAAGCATCATTTCTTTCACACCCCCATACTCTCGAATGCGCATTCATATCACCCCCCAGAATCACGTCACTTTTTCCTTCCATCCAGTCAAACAAAATTTGAAAATCTCTCAGGTTTTTTTCTCTATCACTCACTGATTCAATTGGAGTTGCATATACACTCACAAATAGCAAATTTCTGTCCAGATTTCGAGTTTTGGCTGCGATGACTTCGATGCGCTCGAATGCCGGTGTGTCGCACTGTATCATGCTGATATTGGTCCATGCCAATATCGCCACTCCGCCGAAGCCTTGTCTTGTTTTAGTATATTACCACTTTTACAATCTGTGTCAATTATTAGCTCCATCGAAGATGAACAGTATACCGTTGTTGATCTTTAACTTCGTGTTACTTCAGTAGGCCTCATTTTTCCGGAATGATAACCTCTGGTTACTCTGACTAATATTAATCCACTTAGAACATTACTTAGCGATGCGATTCTTCTTTCAATCCGGTTAAATGCTCTTCGCTGGGATGTTCTAACATCACCATTTTTCGATAATTTATCGAAGTTTATTTCTCGTTTCTGTAGAATAAAATTTGTCTCTGTTTCAATTTTTATACCATTTACCAGCCTGCTAGGTTGCAACATTGTGATGTTACCAAATAATTTATTTTCGATTCTAGGGCTGCGGGCCAATAGTCGGGTAAAAGTCAATTTTAAACAAATTTTTCGGTAAATTCATTTATTTTTCAAAAATTCTATGGCAAACTGATCGAAAAAACTGTTCTAAATCCGATTTTTACCATAGTAAACGATTTACCCGACTATTGGCCCGCAGCCTAGAACGAAAATAAGTCAAAGAGATAGCTATTGCTCAAAAATATTCTAGTAGGTTGTGATAGCAATAGAGAAGAAATAATTGATAAACGAAACAGAAGTCAAATTAATTCTAGCAGAAAAAACGTAGACTTCGAAAAATGGTGATGTTAGAACATCGCAGCCCTGGATTATTTGTGACAGTAAATACCGCATCGGTATTATGCTTTAAAAAGTGATGAACTGCCACCGTAATCACTTTTTGAAGACGTGGATTTCATTATTGTAAATAATAATCCGTTTCCAGGATTCTCTCTTGCAATGTTTCAAAACGATTCCAAATATAAACAGGTGAGTTTCTATCAGTATATGCCTGGCGAGTTTCTTTATATGGATGCCTATAGAAGCTTTTGGTACTAATATTCAAACATAGTTGGCAGACCAAATTAAAGGCAAAATCGTAACATTACGTTTCGGAAATTTAGTCACATTCCTATAGTAAATGGACAGATGCATATAACTTTTTTTCTCCAAATATTTTTCGAGAGACAGATAGAAGCTGACGTTAGAAGGGCGAACGTTCAACGGCTCGTACAAGTTGTCGAAATGTCATAATGCATATTGCAAGGAGTAACCTTCGGAGGCTGATGACCAAATGACCACGTAAGCAAGGGCTGACGAACTTGCTCATCCAGGTACATTCTGAATCATATAAAAACATATAACATGGCTACTGATCAATCCTTCAGTCAGGTCAGCCACCTCAACATAACCTACCTTAACGATCATCTATAGATAACTAGAATAACAGTTCAAAAAAACTTTTAGAAAATAATTAGTTTTATTATTTCTTCTGTTAATCCTATTATATATTTAAATGTCTATGTGCTATGTTGCAATGTATAGAGAGATTTTGTACAAAAACACCTTCAGAAATCAAGAATGACGCTATATCCATAACCATTATATAAATAATACGGATGCTTCCTTAAACCATATTTTTAATCATCCTTTCTCAATTTTTTGCTCGAGGCCTCTATCGAGTCCAACCATAATTTCAATTCTTCAGACATTTCGGGTCGGGTTTCACACCCTGGAAATTGTTTCATTAAATCCAATACATTAATTTTTGTAATGTTTTGTTTTGACATCGCAATAGCTCTAACGAAATTATCAGCTACCGTAATAAACTTCTGCTCCAAATATATGGCCTTATCATCCCACCACACCAACTTAGTTTCAATACGGTATTGAGTAAAAATTTGGATCGCCCGGCGGTATCGTACACTCGATGCACCTTGTACAGCACCACCACCATTTTTCTTGACAGCAGCATAAAGTCCCGTTAACCCATAGTAATGGAAACGAGCAAAGTCTAATTCTCGCAAATACCTAGCATTATTCATATGTCGAATAAAAATATCAACATCCTGTGTTGTAACGATTCCTAAAAGAAAAATGGAAATATTGTTATATTTATGTGTTCTGATTAACGATTTTAAGATTAACTTACCGTTAATTGAGGTCGTCTCGGTAACTTTTACTTTTTTCCCGAAATAAGATGCTATGCCAACGGTCCAAATACATCGGATAAAATAGTTGACGTCCCAAATTATGTACAAAATTAATAGACCGATTAACGTTAGGCAGACCATTATGATAATCAGCAATACTCCGACTAAACCACCTGTTGAAAAATAAAAATATTATAATTTATGGAAAATCGAAATCGGAAATGATTTAATTTTAATCAATTTAAAAGATCAATGAGCACATTTTAGTTGTAGTGCAAATACAACGCTTAAGAATGTTTTATTATTACGAGTACTATAATGTTTCCGGTGATAAGGTGACATATTACCGCTGGGGACATAAAACAGGACCAGAAATTGTGTATATGTTTGTTTATAACACTGTGCACTTTTAAGAACAAATACATTGCCTAATTCGAATTGACCCCTGTGCCGTGCCATTAAAATTATTCACCAAACTGAATACATTTTTGAACTTTTAACTTTTAACCTAGACTATTTCCTGTGGATATTATTAAGGCACACCTAAGCATTAAATTTTCGACCAAAATAACCCAAACTAACGAAACTGAATATTTAGCATAAACTCCGGCTCTTTCCATTTATTTAAAAACATGAGTACTTCAGGTATAATCGAAGACCTGTTTATCTATAATTAATCCGGTTTATTATTCCATTTGTAAATTTATTATCACAAATTTGACAAATAAATAAAAAATCAGTTCAAAGGAATTTTGACATTTCTAATTAATATTTACCAATAACAACAAATTACAATACAGCACAAAATATTAATTTTAATTAGCACTACACTCTAGATAAATCTAAAACTAGTTAACTGTCAATATTATACTAATCATATGCTCAAGAATGCAGGTATAAGACTGCGGCTGCGGCTGGTCAACAAAATACTATCGTGGAATAAAATGTTGAATGTATTCGCTTTCTTAATGGTGTTGTATTGTATGCAATTGTAAGTAAAAAAACGAGAATACAGTGACACATTGATAGTCAAAGTTATAATGTAAGAAAACATATTTTGAATTTTTTTTTGCCTTTGAAATATTTTTTTCTAAGTGATTTGAGCACCAATTTAAGATGCGTACAAGACATAGGAAATACAAATCATCATACTCGCTCCCGAACTCAAAACCAATCAAATTTCGTGAAATGCTTTATGCCTCGCCTATACTACTTCCATGGTGTGATGTATATGCGCCTGCCTTACAAAGTGTTAAATTTAATTTCTTAAGAATATTCCTGTATAAGTATTGCGTTTGTATGGTACAATACAATTGTATTGTAAACCTACACATAATGTGTAAATATTTGTTCATAGTGTACGCTATTTGTACATGTATGTCGTAATAATATGCACGAGTATGAATGAAAAATAATCTGTGTGTCTTTATACAAATCTTATTTAACTGACCTTAAACTTTGTTTGAAAATGTCCATTGCACTGTAAAGTAAATATGTAGTCGTTTATACAAATTTGAACAGGTGAAATGGATATTGGACGTCTTAAAAAATTAAGGTATTTTGTTAATTACATACTTTCGTTTTCTCCAAATATGTATGTATATTTAAGCATACAACAAACAGTTCACCGAAAATAATTAACGTAAAATAAAAATTCACCGCAATGCATTTTATCAAAAATGTAGGTAATTACTCGAAAATAGAATTTGCTCGTACCGGTTTAACAGAAGATAGCAAAATAAATTTGGTGTTGCACTACGTTTTCACTTGCTGCAAATCTCAGCCATCTCACCAATAGTTTCTTGTCCTTTTGATTACTCTGTTTATGAAGCTCTAGAAAGCTTTATTGTAAACTATGTTTTACGATATCCGGTACAATATCTGCGCATTGTAGTGTAAGAATTGTGACAAGATGGCGACTAAATTTACCATCAATCGAGAAATGAAAGATGGTGGAAATTCTCAGTTCAAATCTATTTAGCGCTGCGGAAGAACTGTTCGATTGTGTTTTGGTAACCGCAGAGAAATAAAAAGGGATTTGAAAACAAAATTGAATATTATTCTAATTAGAACCAATAAACTAAGGCATTCATATACAAAGTACAACTTCGGCAAAAGAAGTGTGGGATAAGATGGCAACCGCGTTTGAGGATGTACGAGAGGACTTGGCTTGTGGAAGTGGATGTGGAAATAACTTTACGTAACATGTCAAACGATATTGCTCTATACGGAAAAGGCTCATTGAATGGCACGAATAAGCAGTGCAACAATGGTGGGTTAGGTTAGGTTAGAGTGGATGTCTTATGTGTGGTGCGTACTCGTGCCATATTGTTTTTTCTTCTCCGCTAATCATCGAATCATCTTGAGCCCTCAACGAAGCGTAGAATATCATTGACATCCATTTTAATGAAGACCGCCAAGTCATTTAGGAAGGGAGCTCTTAAGAATTTCAGTCTGCTAGGCGCCAGACGGAGACAGGTGCAAAACAAATGGAGTACAGTATCTCTCTCCTCCTCTTATTCGAAACTACGAAAGTAATCAAGTGAGGAGAGAGAGACAGAGCTGAGACTCCCCTCAAGCTGCCTGACTCTTGACATGTCTATTTTTGCTCACAACTGCCTAGTTGGATGTGGAACTGATCTGTCATCTCGTTAAGAGATGAGAGTCCATTCTGGGGTACTTTGGTCGTGAAAATATGATTGAGAGTTTTAATTGAAGCCAACCAGTCAACGGCTTCTCTTTCACAATTAGTTCAGCTTGAAAAACGCTGCAGTAGCCCGAAGAAATTAACACCTTCAGTAATCAAAGTAAGTAAGTTGAAAGTAAGTTGAATAATTTGTATACATAGAATTTCCAAACCATGCGCAAATATTGATTACTATTTTGTTTTTTTCCTTTATTTAATTTATTAATTTGTTAATTATATTTCTTTACTTTTAATTTTTATTTTACTTTTTTTTTTTCTAATTTGTGTTATATTATGTTTACACATGAATCGTGACTCCGAGACATTGTAAAATCAGGAGCTCACTATCTAGTTTTATTTTTTTATGCTGTACTATTATTTTATTGCAAATGAATGTATTATATGTGATTTTCAAAAATAAAACTATGTAAAAAAAAAAAAAAAATCATAAATGCTCCTCTCCTCTGGTGGGCATATCAGTCCCAAACCACTGACCAGGTGAAAGATGGTGACCGATTAGTACAGTCTATAGTATATGTAGGATGTTTCTGTTTCTTAGAATAGATTAGTGTCCGGCATTGTTACAGTTCTACATATAGAGATGGAGTTGAGCCTTATAGCTGAGCTCGGTGCTATTTGTTCACCTATTGGAAATCTAGGGGTGTGAGATGAAAGAGAATCTCCAGAGCTAGAGTGGAGGTAGTCCTAAGAGCCCCACTAGTACACAAGGCAAAGGTTTGCTGTACTTTCACCAAAGTATTTTAGGCTGGTCAGAATATTTAAAGCATCACTTAAAATGGACGGGGTCAAAACCAATCTTTTCCCAATGGCATTGTTACAAAAATAAACCGCTGTTGTAGCTATATTTACTCTTTCTAATATGTTAGATTTCCAGCTGATCCAGCCTATTTGGCTCAATGGAACTCCTAATGTGGGTTTCTATCTGTCTTTTCAAAATTTTTAATAGGAAAGAGGCTAAACTTATACGTCTAAGATCTTTGGGACAGCAATGAGAGCTTTTTCCCACCTAAGGTATAAACGTTAATATTTACCTAAATCTATTTATTATTAATGTGATAGAGCAGAGTTCTATGCTGCCCTTGAAGATAACTTCCAGCCAGGATAAGGGTAAGTCAGTCGTTTGTTTATAACCTAGAAAGTGAGTTTTCAGTAGTAGTTCAAATGATTCTGCAATAGTTACGGCCCAAGAATCATCCAGTCGTTGAAGACAAGTCGGAGTGTGACTTAGAGATAGTATTTTATGCAGCATATGTCTCAAAGGACCCCTGTATTTTACTACAATATTAGCATTTCTTAATTCGTGTTTGTATGATTTGACGAATTCCTTGTAGCAGTTCTAGTCATAATCAGCTTTAGTTTACCTAGGTCTTGAAGTTCTTTCCGAGTATTTTTGTTGTAATTTTAATTATTATTGTTGTAATGCTAAGCAAATTAGTTTGTATATAAACTGAAAACTTGGAATAATAAAATCAGTATCAATCAAACCATACTCAGCGTTATTTCTCTTTCTGGTAATAGCCCCCACCCGCAGCAAGCTCAGAACAAGGTGAAATCAAAATAGGCGGAATCTAACAGTGGTCCTGCGAGACGGATTGTCCAGTGGGAATCCTCCGCTCCGTGTCAGTGTTGCCATTTGTTGTTGTATAGTTATAACCTCTTCAACGCTGTCACCCCAATCAGTAGACCGTCCAAGTAAAAATCTGTTTTCATGATCTTTGCTGCTGTTGGATAGTTGTTCTTTTCATCCGCTGCCAACTGCATTAAGGTTCTTAGAGCGAGAAAGATTACTGCTTTTGTTCCATAGGTGACTATTTTTAGTTTGTCGAATGCTTTATCTTTCAGCAAATGTGCCCATTTGTTGTTATCACATTCAACTTCTGAACACCATTGCTTCGCACTTAATATCAAAGGAGCTCTTAAACCTTGAGGATAAACTTAGTTCGACTTTGTGATTGTAAGATCCCGACTTCCTCTATTGACTTGTTTTTACCTCGCCCTTATAAGGTTTGTTGCGTTTGTAGAGATAAATGATGCGTGAGAGCCTGGGTCAATCAATTCTCTGAAGAGCATGCGTTTCCCCTCACTTGTTGTTAATGCGAAGGTATTATCGCAGGACCCGATTGCGTTGTTACATAACTTTTTGATACCTGCTGTGTTTCATGTTCTGCTATTATAAACGGTTTCTTCATAATTTATGCAGCATCTCCACGTGTAATCTTTCGTTGGAATTTAATTTGCTAAATCCTCTGCATTAATTAATTTTGTTTCCATCTCTGCAGTAAACATAGATAGGTTCTGTGTTTAAATTTGTTTGACCGAACAACATATTTAAATAGGTTGAAATCAGCAGTACCTGCTGTTTAAACTTTCCCAAGCGGCCTGGATACTTGATTCGAGGTAGATAATTAATTTGACGTTTAGATAGTTGATTTTATGAGCGCCAGTGACCTGTGTATGTTCATGGATGTGCTTGCGGAATGTGTCATATAATCCGGTTCATTTTTGGTAATAAACAGCAAACATTGGAATTTGAATGCATGGCAACTGAATATCTATTGTTTGAGACTTCTCACCCGAATTGCCTGCTGCTTTATTAATTGTTGTAGTTCCAGATTGTCATTGCACAAATAGACGTAAAGTTCAGCTAAAATCTTAACCAACGTTCCTGAGCAAGTAACAGCAAATGAAATGATTAATTTGATAATCAACAACGTAATAAAAACTATTTTCTACAATCCGGCTCGAAGGACCACTGTTAGATTGCTACATACTCAGGTTAGTACTAAGAATAAAATCAAGAAGTATCTCAACTCGTTTATTAGCATCTGTGCTTCCCTAAATTGTGTGATGTTGAGGATGACTCCAATTTTTTTGTTTTTGAGCCTCCTTGAGATTCCTAAAATAGCAGGTTAGGTATCTCCCCTATCATGTGTAAGGTCAGCTCATACTATAGCCAGTGATTTTATCCATCCATATCAATGCTTGTTGTGACCTCATCTATAAGTTACTGTAATTGATAACAGAAAGATATTCTGATTATTTTTAGCAAGAATACAGGAAAGAATTGTACGTACCTCCTTCGCGTGTAGCAGTTTATATTTAGAGTCCAAGTCCAGTACCCGGTTACAATTGACTCAAGATACTTGGACTAGGACAATATATATCTCCCTCTACTCTTAGTTTAAGCATGAGCGCAGCCGAAGCTGTTTTGGAGTAATGTAGAGTTATCTCCATTAAATTTGCTGCTTTACTTACTGCTTCAATGAGATTACTCGTGATTCCTCTAGGGATCCACAAAGTAATCTCATTGAAGTGGACATCTCAGTGTCTGTAGAGGGTACTTCTAGCCCCCACCCATATCCATGTGTTTCAGGTTGTCAGCCGGGGCCTCCACGTTATCGGTCACTCTAGGCGGCACCCTCATCTTTCTTATAAATCTCGAGAGGATTGCGCCAAACCATGTTAATTAAAGCATTGGTTCCCGCCAGCGCACTCAGCTACTCTCTATTTAATACGATAATAGCTGACGTATAATCAGGTTTTGGTTCTTTAAACTTAGCTGACTGGAGAGGAGGAGGGATCCGTGGCTTTACGTGAGAGTATATTGAAAAACCCGAGGCAGTCAATTTCTCTTCGTTTACAAGAACTTGAACTTTTTGCGACTTCAACTTGGCGACTTTTACTTTGGGACTTAGGTTGGCACCCGTATTAAATCCAACTGACCCAGGAACTTAAGGTAAACAACCATAGATACGGCGTTATTCGCTGGATTAGGCCCTGGATCAGTTGGAAGTGGCCACAAATTTCGCCCAAAAAGTCATTTTTAGCGACGAAGGCCATTTTTGGATAAATGGATATGTGAACAAACAAAATTGTCTAATATTTGTGCGATACCAGTCTACACGGGATACATCAGCACCAAATACATTCCGAGAAAATTACTGTTTGCTACTTGGGATTTCTGTCCAGCGGAATCATCGCTCCGTATACTTCGTTCAAAACGAAACTGGCAATTCCATAACCGTCAACTGCGAGCGCTACAGATCTATGATAAACAACTTTTTTGGCCTAACCTGAATGATATGGACACCAACGACATGTGGTTCCAACAGGATGGCGCAACGTGCCACGCAGCGCATGTCACTATGGACCTTCTGGACGATTCGAGGGCATGATTATCTCGTGTGGCGACGATATGGTCTGATCACTGAGATCATGCGATTTAACACTCCTTTAGACTTCTTCCTTTGGGGCTAGGCAGGTGCACCCAACCAAAGGGGCGGCGGACATTTGAACGACGTTATATTTCATACTTAATGCCATAAAGTATTATTTCAAATTTAAAAAAAATTGAGTGAATATTTGACACTCACCCCATTTTATTTACATTTAAAAGTCGAGCGTCACTATATTGAAAAATACTTTATCATTTTTAGAAGAAACTGAAACGTTTACAGATATTGACGGTTCCAGGACTTTAATAGGGGGGCGAAGTCCAAGATTCATACCTCCTTGCGGTGCTCTCTGGGTAACTCTAATTGAATCAGGCGGTGTAGTGGAGACGAGCAGATAAATCTTGTTTATAGTCATGGACACTACATGTCAGGGCGAGTTATTGGCGCCTCAAAACCAATACCAACTCAGCGTCTGTTCTCCAGGTTAGGTGCGGCTGAAGCGGGCGTCTGTCTTATATCAAGCGGCTCGCTATATAAATGTGTTCAAGGTAGGACTGGATGCCTTAAGATTCTCACCAGTACGTGCCCCACACACGTAACAAGCGGGTTGAGCGGCAGGCCAACTACCTGCCCTCATAAAAACTATCAAGTTATGAACCCTAATCAAAGGCCTCGCTCGGATAACCATATCGGATTCATCACAAAATCGACCTCGGAAATTGTACACGGATAACGCTTTAAAAATGGGAACATGGAACGTGCTGAGCCTCTTAAGACCTGGAGATCTCCAGAACCTTTCCAACCAAGCAAAAAGTTACACATTACACGTACTTGCACTACAAGAGCTCAGATGGTCTGGGAGTGGGATCCATGAATCCACCAATGGTTACACTCTTCATTACAGCGGCCATCAGAACGGAGGAGAATTTGGAGTTGGCTTCCTCATCCATCGGCGCGTGAAGCATCATATCATCGATTTCCCCCCTATCAACATGCAGATATGCACGGTCAGACTACGAAATTTAACATCACGATCGTTAATGTACATGCACCCACCGAAGGTAAATCTGATGACATCAAAGATCTATTCTTTGTCGAGCTGGAGGAAGTCATCAATAACATACCGCACCACGACATTAAAATCATCGTGGGCGACTTTAATGCAAAAATCGGTATAGGAGTGCAGAAAATACATGACACATCGGTCCTAACAGCCTGCACCTAACAAGTAACAACAACGGCCAACGCGTCATCGACCTGGCAATAATGTACAACTTAGTTGTATCAAGTACGTTTTTTCCACATAAGAGAATCCACAAAGTAACGTGGAGATCGAATGATGGAAGAACGGAAAACCAAATTGATCACGTCATGGTGTGTAAGGGACACTCTTCCAGCATATCTTGTCATATTTAAGTATAAGCCCAAATTGTCATCTACGTTCAATAGACAAGCACAAAAAACCGTTCGATGGAGTGTCGATGCTCTAAAAGACCAAGCGTCACTGCAGAGTTACCAATCAGCTGTCACTAACTATTTAGAGCGGCCCAGCAACCCTCTGACATCCAGGAGCAGTGGCACGCTATACAGTCAGCCATTATCACCACGGCGCAAAACACTATCGGAAGAAGACCTCCGAGATCCCGCAATGATTGGTTCGATGATCAATGCCGCCTGGATGTGAAAATAAACGAAAGCTTAATGAAAAATGGTTGGCTCGCAACACCAGTAGCACTCAAGCAGAATATATACGCGATAGCAAAGCCACGATTAAATTCCTCCGACAAAAGAAACGTGAACATATGAAATCATGCATTGAAAACATCAGCTTTCAATCGGAAATAGGAAACTCAAGGGACTGTTTTGCCAATGCCAGGAATCTCACTAAAGACTTCCACCCAAGAAGTACAGCCATCAAAGACTGGAATGGGGAGTTGAGAACAAACATGACTGATATTCACTCAGTATGGCAAACCTACTTTCAAAATCTGCTAAATCGGAATGACGAAGTGACCCCCATTAGAGCAATAGCTCCTCCATCCCACAGTAGAGGAAGTAGACGCAGATATTAGTAGATTGAAAAATGGAAAGGCACCCGGTCTCGAGGAATCCCTGCAGAGTTAATTAAACTCGGAGGCGCTACTCTTGCAACAAATCTATACGATCTCATCGTCTCTGTTTGGGACCAAGAAGAGCTGTCGGAGAATTGGAAGACCGTGCTTATATGTCCGTTGCACAAAAAAGGCGAACGTCTTAAATGTGAAAACTATCGTGGTATTGATCTACTGAACACTGCTTACGAAGTGTTGGCTAATGTTGTACTTGCCAGACCATCCCTTTCGCCGAAAACATCATTGGCGACTATCAATTTGGCTTTCGTACCAACCGATCGACGACTGACCAGTGTTTTACTATGAGGATGATCTTGGAAAAATATTGAGAGTACAATATAACCATTCATGAACTATATATAGACTTCCGGCAGGTATATGACAGTACAAACCGCGACAACCTTTGGGCCGCGCTCATATGCCTAGGTATTCCAGAGAAACTTGTCTCTCTGTGTAAATTAACAACATCTGGATCTGTATGTAGAATTGTGATTGAAGGAACTGTATCAAACTCCTTTCAAATAACATCTGGTGTCCGACAGGGAGATGGTCTCGCGCCTGTCCTGTTCAATTTGGCGCTTGAGTACGTAGTGAGGAAAAGCAATATTGAAACTCGCGCTGTATATTCAATAAATCAGGCCAAATTCTTGGATATGCAGATGATATCGTGCTTCTTGGCCGAAGACCTAGCGACATCAAAGACAGTTTCATCCCGCTCGATCGCTGCGCAAGTAGACTTGGTTTGGAGGTGAGCAGTACCAAATCGAAATTTTTAACAACACCCAGGAACATCTCCATGGCAAACCTCGAAATTGGTGACCATAACTTCGATAGCGTCGAAAACTTTAAATACCTCTACTTATAACCTCCTTGAATGATATGCAGGCAGAAATAAAATCCCGAATTGCTGCTGAACAATGAGTTTTCTACGCTCAATCAAAATTATTGCGATCTAAACAACTATCGGAGTCGCGCAAGCTCGCACTTTATAAAGCACTCATAAGACCTGTGCTGACTTTCGGCAGCGAGAGCTGGACCATGACCTCTAACAACTGTAGATTATTATCTACCTTCGACCTTCCTTTAGAGAATCCGTTCAATTTTTGGTCCTGTTAAAGTTGCGAACAATTAATATCGGATTCGCATGAACCACGAAATAAAGCAACTTCTCGGAGGTAGCGATATTATCGGCTTCATCAAATCTAATCGAGTTAGATGGCTCGGCTACGTTGCAAGGTCTCCACAACAACGAATGATTTACAAAGTGTTCCATCAACACCCAGCCGGTGTATGTCGTAGAGGAAGACCTACTTGCATTAGGAGGTCGAAATTGGGGGACGAGAGCAATGGACCGAGACGGATGGAAGACTATAGTGCGGGTGGCAAAATCCCTTCATGGGATGTAAATGCTAGAGAGAGAGTGGACTAAAACAACACTCGGTAAATTTGTCTATTATAGGTAAGTAACATTGGATGGTCTGCACAGAATGTGCGGATTAATAAACCCTATTTAGAAACAAACTCGAATTTGGTATAGTAGATTTTCGTATTGATTTCGTAGTGAATGGAATTTTATTCCCCAGAGTGCTTGATCGAATTTTGTAAAATAGAGTTTACTAATCCGTAGTCTATACAGACTATTTATTAGAAATCAAACTTATATAACGCATTGCCATTTTAAATCTTCTGACGTAATTTTAAACGACCAAATGGCACAGTAGTTAAACCTTTGGCATTTGGATCCTGATAGGGGCAGGATGAAAAGTGAATTTTCATCAACAGATTATACGATATTTTTTCTTTGCACACCGAACCGACTGTGCAAAACCCATGGGGCGACTCATATTCCATGTCAGTATAAGCTGGCATGGAGCTTGCAATGTGCAGATGGTATTAAAAACGGTCCGGGAGGTGTAAAGTAAGGACGTAAAAAGCATAACCGCGGAAGAGCAGGGTGAGCCAACTTGAGCCCCAAAACAGTTCGCATAATTAACAATAAAAAAAACGTAATTTTAACCAAATACAGTGGATACTTGGACAGATAAATCGTTTTGTAAAGTACGCACTTATTGCAAAAACATAATTTTTTTACATTGGCAGCAAAATGTTGAAACTTTTTTTTTGTTACGTGATACTTTTGAAAGACGGATTAATCATCAAATCCACAGATTATAATTATGTAACGTTCATAAAACCTTATGGATACGATCTGATATTCCTAAGTTGTTGAATGACACAGTAACACTATATATATTTTACCATCGTTTAACGCAAACATGTTCATTCATCAATATTGCTTATTTAACTCATTGATATACTCTTCTTAAGTTAAACATGTTTATACTTTTCATATGTATACACACTGATCTATTTTTAAGAATATTATTTCTATCTGTTTTGTACTCTATATTGTGTACAGTATCAGCTACACATGTTTTTATCAGACTATAATAACCTTTGTTTGGTGGCTACTTAGAAATAAGATTAGATCTCTTTTGATAAGTTACTCTTGGTTGTATAATTTCCTTTGCATAATAAATTTTAGCATTTCAGCAACATTCGAGAAGTAAACATTTTTCAAAGCTCTTTAAATTACCGCACAATTATAAATTAGCACAGCAACTGGTTAGTTGGTGGCTATTATATTCCTAACCTACCTACTAAATACAATGTATCGGTATATACAGTCTGTTATTTAAGACAGATAATTTTCTGACACAAGAGAATTTACATATTGTTTATCGTCGCGCGCTCATTTCTCTTTTATCGGTGTTTTTAGATTTGTTTACTTGCGCATAATAAACCTAATTTCTCAGAATATGTTTTACGATTTTAAATATGTAATTGAAAAAATATATATAAAAAAAGCTGATAACCTCTACAACTGCCTCTATACAAACTCTACATCTATACACTTTAAATCCCAACAACACAAATTATTAAAAAGAGACAGCGAAGACAAGGCATACTCGTGTAAATACAAAACACAGAAAATTATTTTATTTTTTTACGAATGTTAACAGTTACACACGAATTTTTGAAATACGCGGAGTTAGATCGCGAATCTGCAGCTTTTACGAGCTAAATATTTTATTTTATTATTTATTTTAGTTCAGTTTATTGATTTCACTGATTTTGTTTTTTAAGTTTTAAAATTTTTTTCAATTTGGTTTTTTGTTTACAATTTTTTTGTTTAATTGGTTTGGCTTATTCATCGGTTTTGTTTTTTTTTAAATAGTAACAATAACAATAAACAAAAATTTAAATTAAAACGAATTTACCAAAATACTAATAAATTATTTAATAATATCAAAACAAAAGAAAAATTGTTTTTGGGAGATTGGGAATTTATGTGATTTTGATTGAAATGCAAATATTTATGTGATTATGTTTTGTTTATTAAATTGTTAATTATAAAAGTGAAATTTATTAAGTAACGAATAATAGTTATGAGATAGTGAGTTTTACCGAAACGATCAGCATAATAACAGCAAACAGCAAAACTAATTATAAAAGAAGAAAAAATTATAATAAATTCAAGCTGAGGTAAGAAATGTATAATTATCTCATTTGCAAAGATGTTTTACATAAAAAAAAATGTATTCACTCTATACCATCTTACAGTATCGTACCGTGAGAAACTCATCAAAATAGAAAGAATCACTTTAAAAATTATCTCCGTTCCATTAAAACAAAAGCCAATTTCGAAAAGCTGTTAATGCTGTGTTTCGTGTTATTCTTTAGAATTTTTTGTGAAGTGCTCTATATAAATATAGTCATCTGCTTTTTATATGTGAATAAAAAGCATTTGGTGCTAAGTGGGATGGATTTGTGTATAAAATATAAATTAACATTTGGTCTTTTAATGCTCATTATGTGTTGGCTTGACAGGCAGGGATCACCGAGTTCATGATTTAGCTAATTCCAATTTTCTTATAAAGTAGATTAAGCCTCTGTATATTAGCTTTCAGTTCAACATTAAATTTAGCGATTAGAATAAAATGATAACAAACCAAACCATTTGATAGGTCAGTTAGAGTATCACCGAAAATAGTTTTATCAAACAAAAAATGTTGACTATTTTCTATGGAGAGAGAAACGTGTGTTTAGAAAAGGTAAATAAAATTTCATAATATTGAGAATCCTTCAAATATAATTTTATATTGAATTTTTATCTGGAAACAATACCTTGCCACATAAGAAAAATCACCAAACTATTTTTAACTTTATTTTTGGTTGAATTGTTGTCACCAATTTGATTTTATGGCCAATGTGCAGAGTTTATTGAATTTTCAAGGCCTTTGGGGTCGGTTATCTTGAAGGGCAGAAAAAATTAATTTATTCAAATTTGTAAGGAATGATAGTAGAAGCATACGCTGCCAACAGTAACTAATTATCGTTTTTGTAATGTTAAACTAAAGTTTTCTAAGATAAAATCGGCAAGTTTCATAATTATGAGGCGTCATAATTTTTCTAGCTTAAGCCTAGAATATAACAACTCAGCACCCTTAATTTTCAAGTTTTGTGTCAATACAAACGTTTAATTCGGTTTCAGAAGTATCAAAACTGAACATTTTATGACATTTGGCCTTGAGCCTGGTTACATGGCGATTGTATTGAACCCTCTGAAAAATAAAGATAAACACACCAATTTTCAGAAGCATTAACATTTACTTTAAAATAGTCGAGATTTTGCTTGTATATATATGTACAACTGACGATGCCCTAACTTTTAGCATCCAACACAAATTTAATACATTTAAATATTGTTACCGGTTATAATATGATGGTGCTACTGACATTGAAAGAATTATTTTATTGGGATTCGCTTAGTGAATGACCTTAACCATACTGAATAATGAGTTTACAAGAGAGATGTATCATATACAAAAATGTTCGTGTGTCCCTGAAAATTTATTATGAAATATTCTGATCACTACCTAGTAGCCCGTAGCGAAAGGTTTGGCGGTTTTTATAATTTTACGACTTGTAGGAATATGTCATAATACACCAGAGAAATGTTCTTAGTTCAAAATGCATCTTAAAACCCTGTGATTCAATCATATAAATTAAATCTGTGTGATAACCAAAACTGGACGATTTTCGTTAACGTTGGCAAAATGCTAGAATCAAGCAGGCCTTGGTTGTTAGTGATTTCTTCATATGACACTTCTCACCAAGGCAAAGCTGAGTATTTTGGGAAGCATCGTCGCCAGCACTTACAAAAGAAAATAATAATGTAGGCTTCCTTTTCTAGATCCAATAACTGTTCACCGAAAGTGAAAAAATTGTATATGTTCGTCTTACCCTTGATGACGGAAAACAAAAGCTTTTCTAGGTGAAATTAAGCAGGCGCGTACTCGTCAGATTTTATACCTCAATTATTTCTTTGCTACCTAAACGATGGCGTTTTGATGTTTTCTCGGATGCGACATTACGAACTCTGACAGTGTCGCTTTACATACTCCCCCTTGATGACGCAAGAGATTTTGAATGCTCTCTGTTCGTTTTTTTCAAGTATCGTCTTTGAAAAATGAGCCCTAATTTTTGGTCTCTCGAAATCTCGAAATAGGCGATGTGAGTGGAACCGCTCAAGCCAAACAAAAAGAACGAGATTTAATTTTTAAATTTTACTATAAAGTTTTAATATAAATATGGTTTTTTCTTTATGTGATAATTTTTTTATTTTATTTTTTAGTTTGTACTAGTTTTAAGAATTCTCTCTTCGTCAGCTATTTACTCTGTTCCGGAGAATTCTCGAAACTATAGAAAATACGATATTCTGACTTTATAGTAAAATTTAAAACTTGATTAACTCTCCCTTGATATTCTTGATATAGGTTTAGTGTGTGCAGAATCCATAAATTCTTTTTCATTTGCAAATATATCTATCGTCAATTTGCATTCTGCAATTTGGGAAGTAAAATTGCAATCGGGTCTGGTCTAGATATGGTTAGTTTTAAATTAGTTAAGCGAATAGGGAATAGGGAAATTGTATCAAGATACTTGTTGTTTTTTATTTTAAAGAGACTTTCATATCCCGCTCAATGGAAGCTGACTAAAACTTTTCCTATTCCTAAAATTAGCAATTTCTCCCAGTTTTCCTATTTCCACCCTATCAGCATTTTAAGTTCTTTGATCTCTCAAATTAAATCTCATGACGCACTTAGCTTTAATTTGCTTAGTCTTTTTCAATCGGGTTTTAAGAGGCCCCACAGTAATTCCCCAGCTTTACTAAATGTTTGTGATAATATTCATCGTAGTATGAGTAACACGGGGTCTACAGTCTACACTATGCAAAATAGCTGAGATTTTCTCTCATGAGATTACATTTATGAATGTATGTGTAAGTATGTTATACAAATTTTGAAACTCTCAGCAAATTAAGAGGAGGCTATTTTACGAAAAAATAATTTTTTTACGAAAGTTTTTACGAAATGTCAATGTTACCTAATGAAATTTTCAATGATATACTGTTTTAACGTAAACATCTATAAATTGGTTGACACTATTTATGGCTTTTTTTACATTTAAAGAAATTGTTATGAGACATTTTAGCCTAGTTATGATATTTGTTTGAAAATTATTTATCAATACATTGAAAAAAACATACACATACATAAAATATCATGAGAGAAAGTCTCAGCGATTTATCGATATATATTTTAAACCAAGAAATATTAGTCAATGCGACCGACGAAGAAAATGACACTCAGTATTTTGGTGAAAACTCATATGAAAAGATGATTTTCAAAAACACTTTGATCCTCATAATACACAATTTAAGATAAAAATCTCTCTGAGAGGAATAACACATTTCTATGGGAACTACGAATAAGCAATAGCCATTCAAAACTCAGTAATAACCACTTCAGCGTATCACAAATAGATTACTCCAGTGCCTGTTGTATTTTAACCACAGTAGTGATCACAGTAATCACAGCATGACACAGTATTAAAATGTACGCAGGCCCCTGTAACATTTGTGATGTTCTGTCAGGCTATTTGCTTAAATTTTCACGCTATTGGTTTATTTGGTGATGATATAATGACGTTCACCATTGATAACGGAATTTAGAATGTTTTTGTCTTGAATTGCTATAGGGACAGCATCATCAATTAACTGGTAAAATTTTTAGTATTATCGTGAAAATACTAGCAAATAGTCTGATGGAAATATTACAAATAACAAAAAAAAGTTATTTGATTTCAATTTGAGCATATGCGTGTGCAATTCATAACACGACAGTTCAATAATTCAGGGGAAATCAGTTAGAATTTTGAACCGCGTTCCTTAATGCTCTGACGATTCCAGTACGTTTGTTCATCTTTCATGTATGACATGATTGCTGATCAGATAGATCGGTTCACACGTTCTGATTCATTACACCATATTTTTATAATACTATAGGCACACCTGGGATACCTTTCTCTCCAGAAACTAACATAATTTTTCGACAAAGACTGAACGAAATGAAGTCGGACTTTTATTTACACTTATCACTGCAGCGCACACTCTAACGCCGTGATGGTTATAGTTGCGTTGGACCTTATTTAATTTTACGGACATTCACATTGGACATTAAAATGCTTCTTAAAATCGGGGTTTACCAGTACTGGTGCTGAAAGTAAGAATTTGTTTTAGTTTTTCAATCGCTTCTTGTGCCAATGTATTCCGTTTAGGTTAGACCTCTTTGGCATATAGCAAATCGGTTATCGGTGCTGCCACAGAAAAGTAAATGGGAATAAGCCCTCTGTACCCGTCCATTCCGTATTATTCAGCGTGGCGTGCTTAAATGACAATTATACACGTAGTATTGTTTTTTTATGTAGCCTGTAAGTGTATTCACTTCTTACAGTATCCTCTATAATAAACAAACTTAAGCCAATATGGATGGGATTAGCAAGGAGTGGTTTTTTTTCTGAAAAAATCTAAGGCTTTTATGCCTAATAGAAGTATTCTCTCCTTATTTTGTTGTTCATTCATAATGCTTTCATATGTGCTTTTCCACTACCAAAATTGTTATGTCGATCAATAATCAATTAATAAATACCCAAATTTTAATGTTAGCTCTCTCGATTGGGAATTAGCTGATACGCTAGTTATACTCTAGATGTTCTTTGGAGCTTATTCCCCTTTGCACCTAATAAAGCTGCAATTTCAGAGAAGAATAAGAACTGGACGATCAGATTATACTCACCATAAAGCATATCGCTCGATCTGTCTTCTACCTTTTTTAACCCTTTGTACTCGATTTATTTTCAAGGTTGTTGGGTGTCAACTTGTAATTTTTAGCTAAATGAATTAAAATAATTTACAGTCGTAGAATTGAACATATTATATTTATTTCATTTATCACTATTATAAAATGTTTTAAGTTAATGCGTGAACTCCACAGTGAAACAATTTTGTTCAGTAAAATTAACACGAGATAAAAATATAAACCCTTTACTTGTTAGAGAGAAACAAAAAAAAAAAATTCAGGAAAATTTATTGGCAGTAAGCGGGGAAAATGTTCCCATAAAAAGTATGAAACTCAATACTTTTTATGGCAACAATTGTTTGTTTTTATCAGTTGTGAAACTTTTGTTCCAAAAAATTTTTATAGGGAAAATTTTCCCATTTAACTTGGTTTCGAAAATATTTACACCAAACTTTTCCTTCAGTAAGTAGGCCAGAAAAATACAATTTAGACAAACAAGCTGTGAAAATAGTTTTCAGGGAAAGCTAGAATAGTGTCACTGGGCAGACTGTGGATTAGTTAAACTGGTTAACAAAATTCAATCTGGTACCCTATGGAAAAACTCGAATTTGCAAGTAAATTTTTAATTGTTTTGTAGTGAATCGAAATGAATAAAATTCTAGAGGACTTGCCCGAATTTTGCTAAACCAGTTTTATTAACCCGCAGTCTGTCTGGGCTATTGGTAAAGATTAGAGTAGAATTGGTAAACCCTGAGAAACTGTTCTGCATGAACTTGTTTCTAGGGTTGAAAGATCATTTAATAATATAAACATCCTTGTAGTGATTTTCCTGTTTACCACACCTGTTTTGGATTAAAATTTCTAAAGGTCATCCGGATTTGAGGTATACTTGTTCTACCGTGATCTAGGTTTGTTGCGTAAAGCTAGTCCGATGATCTTGTCATAACAGTTTTAGGCATAGCTATATGAATGTCATTTCTGACGTAAGCCGATGAGTTCTGCTTATTGTGGAGTTATGGTGTGTTGAGAAACATGTGCATGTGAATCCTTCTAATACCAAGCGATCTGTCGAATCCTACTTTAAACAATTACTCTCTTATAGACTAGAGGGAACTACTTCCTGGACTATTACGTGCGTTTTGCTTCCTGTCCTCGCTTTAAAGACCAATTTTTTCTGGCCTAGCTGTATTTTTTCATTATAGCACGGCATGTTAAGCTGGCTTCACTTCGAATTCTGACGCGGAATTTGGGATCTACTATCCTTCATACGATCTAAGATTATCTGGTAGTTTGGGTGCATATTGTACGGCATTTTATACTAAATTGGTAGCTCGCATATAAGCTCGCTGACTTAAGTACTAACATTATTCTGTGTATGAATAATAAAACTGTGCATAATTCGTTGAAAAATCTATAACTTCAGGGTCGGTCAAGGATTGTTGAAATTGGTTGGTCCCACACTAGTGGCCTCATAATCTTTAATAAGTATAAGGAGACTATTAAAAATATTCTACATGTCGTAAGGCGAAATACTTTATCGCTGAACCCAACCAGAGATTAACCAAGTACGTCTTGACGTTGAGAAAGGATCAACTTATGGCCGGTTGCACAGAAATATGAGTAACAGCATGTTAGTTCTGCGCCAGTTAAATATTTTATATGAAATCTGTTTTTGCAGACAGAAAAAAATCAACGCAAACTTGGTTAAATACATTTTATTTCGTGGAAATACTTAGCTTGCGAATAGATATTTAAGTGGCCAATTTTGATTGAATATCTTTTTAACTAATCGTTAAATATGTCCATGGAATAAAATATATTTTCTGGCTGTAAAAACAGATTTCCTATAAAATATTTAACTGGCGCACAACTAACCGGCCGTTAGTCATTTTTCTGTGCAACCGGCCATTAGAATTTTTGTTTCGATTATTACTGGTCATTACCACTTCAAAAAAAGGCTAGGTCAGTCGTCGTTCCTGAATTGATTAAAACATATTCAATTTGATAACGCAGCATATATCGCATTTGCGGATTTAAATAGAACCCTTCGGATTCCAGGTAATTTTATATAAATACTTATTATACATAACTACTTTTTGCTGGTACCACGTCTTGGACCGTGATTTAGACAAAAATAAAAGAAAATATAAATGTACAACGCATATTTATCAAGTAAGAAATCGAGTCGACTTAGTTCATATATAGTCGTTGGCCTCTTGTAGCTATTATATTGTCGTCATTTTACCAGCTTATTTTGATTTAACACATTTTTTCACCAACAAGCGCAAAATCGGAAGCAAACTCAATTTATGATATTCTATTATCTATTAAGGGTATCACAAATGATCTGATTGCATAACAAATTTTCCAATTGTAAATTAATTTAATTTTTGTGTGTCCCAGAATAAGGTAAATATAGTTTACGCGCTTTACGTAAAGTTAATTTTAAATTGTTGTGTTGGTTACAAATTCCTGAAAGCACTCGTTTGAACCAAATGTTTCTCAATATCCATTCGAAATATCTCAAATAACATTTGTGTTTTTTCAACTCAGGGTATTTTGTGTTGTTTATTATTAGCTTAAATTTAATTTAAGAACTTGAATTATAATAAAAAGCTTATAACGAAAGTTGTTCATGTTATTCTTCTCTATATAAGGTGTTTTCTATCTATTTCTCTCGGAAGATATATTTCGGTGTTTTTAATTAAATTAGTATCTATCTGTAAATTAAAAAAAATTTGCATGTGGGTTCAAAATGTGTTACGATAATATGTTGCATGGTTATATTAAGCATTTTATCGCTGATATTTGGCTGGATATTTTAGTTAATTTGGTAAGAAATGAACTATTAAGATATAAAGATAAATTTGAATAATTACATCATTGAACTGGCTCAATTGTATTTAAGGATGTAATGATAATAATTTCATAAATCCATAACACTAAAGTAATATGTACTTGAAAAGCGGCCTTCCTACGAAGTACTCTGTGTTAAAAAAAACTTTGGAAAATCAAATTTAACTTTCACACTTTTATTCATTTTAGATAAGGTTATAATCTCCACCATGACCAATTATAGTATTCTAAATGCACACAGGGCTTATTTATATTCTAAAAAATTCAAATCCGTACAGTTCATGACAGTTACTAGCGAGACACCCTATATTTAGATAATATGAATTAAATATTTGACGCAAATTCATTCTTACCATGGCCAAATCAACGAATTGATTGAACAGAAGCAAACTGATTAAATTCCGATAATGCACATAAGACAGCTGAAAAATAAACTTTGCGGTTTGTATTGTTTTACAAGATTTGTGAAGATAGATAAGATATCATCTCAATCTAACTAAAAATGTCCACGAAAATGAAATGCGGCAAAATCCAAAAACTCCACTCAAACACTGCAAAACGATCAAGAAAAATATGCTAATCATCAATATGAATAAAATCAGACGATTATGTAATTACAATTTTTGACGTTCTTCAAGTTCTGAACCTTTGTTGAACCTCAGTCTAACCTGACAAGTTATAGGACTACATTCATAGATGGCAGTAACATCAACAAAACAGGCTGTGCCTGACTATTTGAAATACTAAATTGTCGACTTTTTTGTGGATAAAGGGAATATTAAATTAAATTAAAACAATGGAAGATGATATGGAAGTTGAATTATTTGCAAATGTTGAAAAATTTGTACACAATAACACATTTGCACTACACTGTGTCTCTAGTGGAAAAAATCGAATATTTATACCAAAAAAATATACTGAGGAATACCAAAATCAATTAATTTTTGTACAAATGACTAGTTTAAATAGAAAATATACTTTAAATTGGTTAAAATTTAATATATTTATAGACCAAAATTCTGCTTAAATTATACATCTCAAAAATTATACCAATTTAAATATGAATTTTGTATATAAAAATATTTAAATTTAGTTAAAATTAAACATAAATATACATAAAATATTTTAACCTAAAATTAACTCTTAAATTCAAATTTTAAACTAAATTAAGTATATTTAGGATAAAACTTAATACAGCGGTTTTAAAGTTTAATTATGGTTAAATATTTTATAAACATTTAAATTTTAATTTTGTATATATAAATATTTAAATTATTCAGAATTAAACATAAATTTAAAAAATTATTTTAAGCGAATTATTGGAATCGAAAATTGTGTTACACATTTTTGAAAAATATTTTTTTTTAATCATCACTTTTCATTCCGCACGAGGGACGAAATTCCCGCAAAACGGAAAATTTCCACTACCTGCCAATACTGATGCGCATCAATACTATCGTGCTGAAAAAATATATTTAGTTGTAGTCGTATTGCGCGGTATTTTGTATGTTGCTGTGCTGGTGTAGTTTGCAGCAAATGAAATAAACCAAATTAAGTATATTTTAAGTTTAATTGTGTATTTAAATATATTGATTTATATTTGTCGTTTAGCCGAAAAAATTGACCAGAGGCACACAGCATAAAAATACAAATGCTAAATAATGATTTTTATTTTTCATTACCCTGTCCGTATGCAAAAACCTACTTAATGGCTAGCACTTTAGATCAATAAATATTATGGGCTGACGGTAGTGCTTATTTTCGGCAGATTTTTGACCTCGAAACGCTAAAATTTCATACCAAGAATAACAATTTTAAAACTCGAAAAAATATAAAGAGCGATTCTTACCATATTCTAACATTCTGACAAGTATTTTTCTGTTTGTTTAATCTTCAATTGGTCAAACTTAAGATTTAAGAAATTTCATCATAAAGCAGACCTACGCTTCACTCTAAAACCTCTTTTAGTCGCTTACCCTTATTAGTCGCTTGCTTTAGAATATGATCTTGCATAATTAACTGACGTGTGACTGCCCATATTTTAGTTCTAACTCAAACATCGAAGAGCTAAATTTAGCGCATTAAGCTGCTCCTCAGCGCCCAACTGTTGTGCTGTACCGATGCTTGAATTGAAATTTTCTCCAATTTGCTATAGCTTGCTTAGGAAAGTAATATCATAGAAAAATAAGTTTACATAGATTTCTCATTTTTATAAATCGAGAGATAAAAATGAGTTGTGTAAAAAACATCTGATAATTCCAATGTCATGATTGTATTTGAGACTTTACATTGCACGCAATGTAAAGTCACAAATACAATTATGACATTGGAATAATCAGATGTTTTTACACAACCCATTTTTATCTCTCGATTTATAAAAATGAGAAATCTATGTAAACTTATTTTTCTATGGTAATATTTTTTAGGTAATATTTTATTTATTTCCATTGTTATGTTGAGTTATTTTGATTTGGCGTGCAGTACTAACTTTTTGTCAACAAACTTTGACGTTTGAAAATAATAAAATTTAGAATTATAAATAGCTATGCACAGCTCGTGTTATTTTACTACTGCCATCTATTAATGGCAGATGTTCACTAACAAAACATTTAGAAAAGTTGATAATTTAGTCGAAAAAATCAGTGTCAGGCATACAGTATAAGCTCAGATTTGTCGATAGCCGATTACAAATATTGCCGAAATTGATAAATCTTAATTAAGTATGCAAATTTTAATTAAATTTTAGATACAGTTTGTTTTGGGCCATCTATGAACGACTAGTAAGAATTAACCATCAATTTTGTTAGACAGAAATTTAGAAAAAAAACTCTGCGTCAGGCATACAGTCTAAATTACTGATTAAACTCAATTTCGTTTAGTTTGAACTAGTAATTTATTATTACTAGTCGCATAACGTAAAATTAAATGTTCGTTCGCAAACCATAATTAAGAATTCACAGTGCCACCTCTATAAAAATGGTAAAAAAAACTCGTAATACATATACTTTGCTGTCATTTACTAGCTCTGGCCAAACTAAAAAAATGTGAAGTTGATTGAACTATAATAGTTTGTTTTGTTCAATGAACAATTCTTGTTGGACTGATGGTCAGTTGCGATGGCAGGAATAATGTGTGTAGTGTAATTCCAGTTAGTTGTATTTTTACTTTTCGAATCTTCTAACTTACGCAAAAACATAAAATATTGAAGTGCTTCGGCTGAATCCGTGATTACGAAATTTTTAGCGTACATTTTTTCGAGACTGCGTTATGTTTCCTCAATATCGACTAACACTAAAAGATAACAAAACAAAATTTATTGAGAATTGGTTAAAACATATCAGATCAAATAATTTACATAATGGTTCCTGGACATTACGTGCAATATAATATGAACAGCATATAGACACGATAATTTTCGAAACTAGATAAAAATTGCATCTCAAGTTGTCCAGTCAATATAAAAATTTCAAAACACGTCATTGGTTTCTCAGCTGCATAAAATATTTCTCGCCGTCTTCAACATGTTTGTCTGCAGATCAGTTTAGGTTAAAATTTCAATATTATCGGTCGAAAGAATGACTGATAATTGTATAAAAGAAATTATCATTCACATGTTTCTGATATATTGAGGTGTTGTTCCTTAATATCACAACATCACATCCTATACAGTACACCTCTTTTCAGTACGAATCGTACGAACTAAACTGTTCCTAATTTGTCGTTTATATTAAATTTTAATTTATTTCATGTTTCGAACTATTATGTCACTTAGGTTTCTGGAATTTCTCTTCTTTTGCGGCAAATAATTCGGCGACTAAATTCGTCGAGGATCATTTTTTCTCGGGAAAATTTATGTATCAAATTTGGCGTGTCACCTCTTGACTGTTAAGCACGATTTATGATTGAACTTGCAATCGTTTAGGATAGTTCGTTCTGGGCCTTTACCTCACGCCAATCGGATATTATGGGTTCCCATTTTGGTTTTTGAGCAGTGGAATGTGATTTTTTCTTCGCTTCTTCGAATATTGCTGTTGTTTGTTTACTTGTTCGTTTTGACAAGTAGGCTACATAGTTAAATTTAGTTTTACTTTTTCACTAATTGTGTTGATTTTCGAACTTGTATTAAAACAGCTAACTTCATTCTTGCCCTATAAAAAAAGTTTTTGGAACACGATTTTAAAACGCACTATCTTGTATTTAAATTTCTTTAGCTGTAAAATGGTAGTTTTGTTAGGGCTCTGGTAACTGGTACTTTCCTTTTTCATCAATAAATTAAATATTTCTCGTTAATCAACTAATTAACGTTTTAACACTAATTTCTAACCAAAACCAATTTAAAAACATTATATTGGAATGTTTATGAATTAATGTCTCGACCTATTCCAAACTGTTAAATAGCTATTAAGCATTTTATACAAACAAACAAATAATTTTAAAAAATCAAGTTTTAATAATTTGCTAAATCGCAAAGTTATTATTTGCAATATCACATTCTAACCTGATTAGATCAGACCATAACAATACCAGACAAATGTCAATATTTTTGAAACAATATCCGGATGTATAGTTTCATTATTGGTGTTCTAAACTGAAATAACCTTAATACGTTAAATATCATCAACCATATAAAATAAATATTAATTTTATTCAATTTGGGGGATTCATGTTTCCGTGGAGTCCGAACACATAGATGTGATTTTGTCGAAAGCTGTTACATTCACACATACATAAATTGCAATTTCTAATCATAAAACCGCTAGGTTCATTTTTACTGCATGCATATATTACAATGACACTAATTTCAGCAATTACCTGAGCGTACCAAATAAAATTACAACTACACGTTTTTATCCATATACAAAAGAATTATTGCTTTCTTAGTACAATGTTTTACTACACAGCTACCCGATATTTTTATGTATGTTCATAAGTATTTTGTCGATTATGTCATTTTCAATAAAAAAAATCACCGCAGACGTTAGAAAAAAAACTTTAATATCAGAAGAAATAGCAAAAAGAAGTCACAAATCATTCACAAGATAGACGTAGAAATAAACAAACATTTCTTAAATAATTCATTACGTATATATTTTATAATTTAACAGTTAGTTTAGCTCAAGAAAGCAGTAATAAAAACGTACAAATTCTTTTCTAACTTCTTTTGTCCAACTTATATCCTCTGTAGTTTTTTACAATTTGTAGTAGAGAGAAAACAATGGGCCAGTTAATCTATTTATGTCTACGTTTATATAAATGTAAATAACAATTATTATTTTGTACATACATATTTTAAATGATAATATTAAATTTTATTTTTCCTGTACATAAGTAGATCGGTTAATACTTTATTAAAAATGGCGCTTGTTTAAAAACTGCCGGTTTTTATCATGAAGCACGTTAAAAAATTTAGGAGAAAGAGACAGGGTAAAAATTACACATGGTAACATCAATAAAATTATTATTAAATTTAATATCATAAATTTTAGTCAATTTTTGTTTGTTTCGCGTTCTGTGTTATACTCGCGGATGTTAGTAATTGTTTATTTTATTTGCAATCAATCAAGATTTGGTTGTTTAGAAAACATAAATAGCCAGCGCTTTTTTATTTTTTAGGGGAGAGCAATGTGAGAAAATTTATAGTTCACTTCACCGATTCAATTGAATATTATCGTTGATTGTCTATAAAGCACTGGTTGGTTACCTACTCATATTCATTTATGGGGAATGACTTTCCCCAAAATTGAAAATTGTGAATACAAAAAAATTAAAATTAGGAAGCGGCAGTAAATTAATAACTTCTTGTATTGTGTTGTTCCTCGATTGTATGTGTTTAGCTGTCTAGCATAATAATCAATGGATTATAAAATGTTTTGTACCCATTTTCAGATGCAATGACTTTTATGACAAACAATTCATATTTATTATTAATATGGTTTTCTTAAATCGATGCACGTAACGTAATAATCGTTATAAAGACAATAATTACTTATTTTTTTTTTTTTTGTAATCATTGCTGCACTATACTATATTTGACTATACCCATATGTATTATTCTTATCGTTTATTTTGTATGCAAATATGTTTCACTGTGATATATGTGAAATATAAATATTTTGAATCTTGAATGTACATAAGTAGATAAGATTTATATTTTAGTGATTAAGAATCTGCTGCATGTACCTACAGTATTTCATACATACATACATAACTCCAATTTATTACATGGAAATTTTCATTTTCTATAAATAATATTATGTGAACTTATAATTTACGGTTGAATACACCGATTCGGTCGAATTCGAATACAATTCCATAACTATATAGTTATAAGTAAGCTATTATGTAAGTTGTGATTACCAATAATAATAATTATGTACTGATTTAATGAAATCGAAAATGTATTGCAAAATAATTTTATAGATTCGTGGTTGACTTGTGGGGATTTCCCAATACATATTTTCTAAATTAACACAAATATTGGCACTGCACAAAATTTAATTATTCGTATAATTCTCAAATCAAGTAGGTAATGAAAAACATGCATGCGCGATATAAAACTGCATTTTTGTTTTTCCAATGGAGAAAATTTGATTTTTAATATCAATAAAGACGACTATATAGCTGTTTTTCTTTCGCAAAGCCGCTTAACTTTAATGTTAGAGGCCAATTTTGCTTTCAGCAATATTTGTTTTGAATTTCCAGTAATGGAAAATAATTGTTCATCATAGTGGACTTTTTTGTCAGTAGTAATTGTAATCTGAATCGGTTTTATGAAAATCTTTTTTTTTTTTAGTTTTATGTAAAAGCCAACTCTACTTTAATTACTACTGATAAATTCGCCAACTATGATGAACAAATATTTTCGTTACTGGAAATTCATAAACAAATATTGCTGAAACCAAAATTAGCCTCTAACATTAAAGCTAATCGGCTTTGCGAAAGCAAAACAGCTTATGTTAACTTGCGCCAAATTTTTCCATATTTTGAAAGGGAGTGAAACCAGTACACTTACAAACAAATGGCCTCATTGCTTTAAAAATTTTGCTATTTGACGTCATTTTACGTCGACAGTTCATATCTTTGACTATAAATGGCAGTATAAAGAAATAACCTTTTTTTCGTAAATCGTTAATCGCAGTGACAAAAGCAATAAACTCTACAATAATATCAATTAAAAAATATATTATGGGCTATTGGTAAGAATTAATTCATTATTTTATTATTAAATTATGCATTCAACATTTCGTTAATCTTCCAAATCTTAAAAACTTTTTACGAACATTACTGCCACCTACAAACATATCAAGCAGTGCATGCCTCCCTAAGTGCATTGGACACAACTATTACATTTTATTTGATAAACAAATGTCACCTTTATATTTTGTTTGTTCACCTCTGATTTAAAATAGAAATGCAATTCACAAAACAAAAATTGTAAATGTTATGTGATTGTTAGGATAAATGTCAGCTAACTTCAATTCAAAGTGCGGTAAATTTTTCCGTAAAATTTTGACGAACGTAACATAAATTCAATTAAATGACTTAAGACTCCATATTCATTAATAAAAGTGTTTAAGTTAAATAATTGTCTGAAATCAAAAAGTAAATTAATTTTATTTCGTTCATGGGCCAAATTAAATGAGGCTTGCAATTCCTTTCAGTAGATTCAAAAGAAACGTGCGGGTGAAAATGTACTAATTTTGATCAGCACAAACAAATCAAAATGCTTGAAAATATTACTTTAATCTATACAACACATTTGCTTAATTTCTACGCACGGAGTTAGATCTGATTGCTAAAACAATAAAATCCGATTAAAATTATCTAGATTTTTTGAGCTCTAACTCGTACTATATACGATTTGCCAGGGTAAGTAACGAAATCGGTTTTCAAAATCCCGGTTTTCAAACCCCGGTTTTGTATAAAAAACACCGGTTTTTAGGAAATCCCGGTTTGAATTTTTAAAATTTGGCATATGGGAAAATGGGACTCTTAAATGATTTTTTGACAAAATTCAAAAATGAGTCTGCGATAAACTTCTAGAAAATGGCTAATAGGGATGGAATTTGGGTGGAGGGCTAAGTTCCCGGGAGAGTTATCGGAGCCATCAGCTTCTACAATTAATGCATTTCAAAATGTTGCGTTAACAAAATATTGCTTTTATTATTAATATTGGAACTAAAAAATGTAGCAATTCCAATTACAAAATGTTGCAATTACCAAATCTTGCAATTACAAAACTTTAATCATTTTATGCAATTAAAACTAGAAGAAAAGAAATCCGGGATTTAGAAAACCGGGTGAAAACCGGGTGAAAACCTGGATTTTGAAATCCGGGATTTTGAAAACCGGGATTTTGAAACCGGGATTTTGAAAACCGGATTGCCAAGGATCCGTCTTATTGTACATCACCTGCAAAAAGTATTTGAAGCATTCACCAGCATTCGAATCGATTTTTCACTCGACCACAGGATCACCCGATTTATACGGGCCTGCTTTGGTATGTTTCTGCAATTGGTGTAAAGTAGGAATCTTACTCGTAGAACACGGAAATAAATTGAAATAAATAAATATTATGACTTTTAAAATGTTTGAAAACTGTGACTTCCCAGATTAGAATTCAATATTTCTAGAATAATTGTTAAATATAAATAAAATGTCCTTAATATTTGGGAATCTGTGTTTTCTCAAACTGCAAGCGCATTTTTGTCGAACTTTTACTTTTGGTGAAGCTCAAGTGGGAACTGATTTATTCTTGACATATGCAAAAAATTTTTTGATGATAATAATTAAACCACACAATTTCGAAAATTTCAATAGAATGAAAGAAACGTCAAATAATGTAGACGAATTTTAGTGAGCAAAAAGTATAGAGTAGGCGGTATTCTATTAAGCCCGCCAATTTTGAAATTTGAAAAAAAAGTAGTGTTTATTTGATAAGTTCTAAAATTTTTATTGTAATAAAGAGTGTAGACATTGAGGTTATGTATTGAACACAGTATCCGATAAATGACAAAACTTTTTGGCATAGTGATTTTGGTGGCCAATTCACATCGCTGTAGCGCGTTATAAATCTCCCTTCAAATTTCATCTTCCTCAATTCCATTGTTTCGTTACGCCATCCTTTTAAAACCACATCTCTCCGAGTTCCATTTCTGTAATTTGAGGCCGAAAGAAGTTGTTTATCATCTCACGATAACGAACGCCGTGGACGGTGATCGCATGGCCAGCCACATTCTCGAAGAAGAACGCACCGCCACCTCAAAATGCACGTTGGATTCCCAGCTCTCCAAATGCGACAACTCTGTTGGTTGATATAGCCATCGTAGAAGATGATTTTCTTCACAAAATCACCATTCACTTGTTGTTGTTTGGATTGGATCACTAAACCTCAACGTTCACAAATGACAACTGCTATGTGAAAACGATGTATTACCCACACAAACAAAATAGCGCTAATTTCTAAATAGGCGGTCTTAATGGGACACCTTTTATTATACTAGTTACTATAGCTTTAGACACAGTGCGGGTAAAATCTTACAGTCGTATATAGCAGCCTTACCGTTTGAGTCCAAGGGAGTATTGAAAAAACATTGTCGAAGAATCCCAAACACCGCAATCGCGCTTTCTCTAACTGAGAGGGGAAGATAAAATGAATGAGATGAAAAGGCAATCTATTGAGACAAACCTATTGTAAAATGTACTATTTAGATTAAAAGGAGCTGTGTGATGTACTTGCTTCAGTAAATCTGAGCGCACGACTTCGACAATCGGTAACGCACCGTCAGTTGTCGACAATGTCCGAAATTTTCTCGACATCAAATCGCGCTGCTTAGGACTCAAACGGTTAAAGTATATAATGAATAAATGAATGATTTTGAATTCAAAATCATAACAAACAACAACTGTCAAAACTAAGTACCTACACTACACTACGCCAAGTGTTCACGTGGTGCGTAGTTGGAAATACACTAGCTGAGTGGAAAGTAACTGGTGAACCTCGTCCAAAGCGGCCGAAAGCACAACAATTGGCTGGAAAGGTTATGGCCTCGGTATTTTGGGATGGGCGTGGTGTAATATTCATCGACATTCAAACCATCAATAGTGAATATTATATAGCGTTATTGGAGCGTATGAAGGCCGAAATTGCAAAAAAACGACCGCATATCTCAAAGAAAAAAATATTGTTTCATCAAGACAACGCACCGAGTCACAAGTCAATCAAAACAATGGCAAAACTACATGAATTGAACTTCGAATTGCTCCCACATCCACCTTATTCGCCAGATTTGGCTCCCAGCGACTACTGGCTGTTTGCAGACCTCAAATAAATGCTCTCCATTAAGAAAATTTGCTCGAATGAAGAGGTTATAGCTAAAACTTAGGCCTATTTTGAGGCAAAAGATCAATCGTTCTACAAAAGTGGTATTGAAATGTTAGAGCGGCGCTGGAATGATTGTGTTGCTCTTGATAGAGATTACGTTGATCAATAAAGCCAATTTTGAACAAAAACAAAACGTGTTTTCTTTGTTAGGACCGGGACTTTTCAGCCCATGTGTTACATTACACTACACTACAGCATTTTGACCATATAGTTGAAAATACATTTTGGTACACTACGGACCACGTGAACAAGATAATAATTTCTAATAAAATTGTAGTAGATCTTTGATTTCATCCAACAGTTTTTCTTTAATTGACTTATCTTTGATATAAAATTCGATCTAGCATCCTGGTTTTCTGAAAAAAGGGAATTTATTCATGAAGAATATATTGTTGCTAAAATTTGGGCTTATCATACGTATTCTTGAATTTCGATCGAAAAAATTTACCGCGGGATCCGGCCAGCAAGAAGGTCGTTAAAGAAGAAACTACAATGGTAGTCTATCATGAGAGATTTATAGAATTAGTATCGTTAAAGAAACTTCAATGGCAGTCAATCATGAGAGGTTTATAGAATTGAAACAAAAGACTAATCAGGCTAAATTTTGTTTTTAACTCTACCAATCAAGAAAAGCGGAAGCGAACCTTAAATAAAGCCAATGAATTAAAATTAATATTTATTTGTCGAGAAAAGTTGTATACTTGACACAGCCAGACAATAACTGATATACAAAAACAACTTCTAGATTGGCATGGCACCTGTCAAGTGATTTGTATATTTATTAGTTTTAATTGGTCGTGATCGATCGTATTTAAACCAGGGAGCCCTGTATTGCAAAGCGGAGAAATCTATGCTATACACTGACTTTTAAAGAAGGTTAAGTAAACTGTAAAGACTATTTGTGAAGATCGAGCTAAAGTCAGTCAGTCTTTAGAATGTGAGGGTCGGTTAAAGATGTAATGTCTCTAAATATTTGCATGACATTGGCGTAGAATTCATCACAATGATTATGTATAATCTACTACTATGAAGTCTATAATTCGTAATATTATCAAAATTTCAATGAAAAATGCATGCCTTATTCATTGTAATTTGGTTAAAAACAGTAAATACATGCAGGCTTTAGAAAACAAAATTATTTGGCTATGATACCTTGTTTGAAAAGTTACGGGCCTGATTACTAGATGTAGCCACTAATGTTAAATCATTATTATTTTTGGGAAGTGCCAACTTTAAAAATCAAAATCTGAAGATATATAGTAACCTGTTAAGTAGTTGAAATTTGGGAGTTGGTTGCGCGTCATCATCTTAGTGATTTTGTAAACAATGGAAACACGAATTTCACGAAAAAATGCTTGATAATTATTGCGCATCTGCTTCATCGAATGCAACAGTCAGATGATGGATGCAACAATTTAAGTTTGATTGTACAAGCACAAATGACGAACTTAGCTCAGGAAGCCCTTCTGACGTAACCACGCCCGAAAAGATCATAAAAGTTTTATCTTTGATGACAGATATCCGAAAATTGAAGGTGCGTGAGATTGCTAAAATGATAAAAATCTCAATTGAACGTGAGCACTATATTTTACATAATTCGGGTTTTGAAAACGCAGCAAGCTGAATTGTTGTTTATATCTTCATGACATTAAATATCAATTGACGAATTTCACATCATTAAACAGCCCGTTTATTGGAATTTGAATTAAATTTATAAGTTTTTGGAACTTTTCCCAATCTATAGAAAATGTGTGGATGATATATAATTCTTTCAACAAAATAAAATTTTGCTCTATGATGTAATTTTATAGTACTACTATTTTATAATGTACTCTTATGAAACGCATATAGTAATGACGTTTTAGAGATAACTGATTTTACCGGCGACATGCCTGATGTAAGTTAATTTTATATTTTACATGCAATTGATATTATGCCTTTATCATACGTTTATATTTAAGTGTGTAAAAGTTCTCCCATCTGACAGAAAGCTCTTGTTGACGATTCGAAACGTTAGGTTGATAATGGCACTATTCTGGTTTTCCCTGGAAATATGGAATTGGGAAAAATATTTTCATAATTAGCGTCTTACTTTGGGAATTTTACAACAACAATTTCATATAAAATTCAATCCGGAATGAATAATTTCATTCCACCTAAAAGTAGGATTATAATTATTCCATTCTTCGTGTAGTTCAAATGTTCACCGCCCAGTTAGGTTAGGTTAGGTTAGGTTAGAGTGGCTGCTATCGCACAGGCACCTATCTCCCCTTTACTCCTGCTGAAACCATCCAGAGCTACTTATGTAGCGTAAAATATCTCGTATTCCACAGCCCGCGAGTTCCGAAAGGCTGTCCATACCGTACACACCTAAATACTTATGCCTTCTGTATGATAGTGCCGGACACAAGCATAGGAAGTGATCTAGCGTCTCTTCCTCCTCTTCGTCTAAACAACTTCTACAAAAGTCATTCGTCTGTAGACCCAGCCTTCTTGCATGTTCCCCAAAAAGGCAGTGTCCTGTCAGTATCCCTACGACCAATCCTAACTCTCGTTTTCCCAGGGATACTAGTGCTTTGGAGCGCCGCAAGTCCAGTTTTGGCCAAACCTGTTTTACTACCCTGCACGTGAGGGTGTTGCTCCACCTCTCATTTGTCAGGCCTTTTTACTGAGCGCCGATCTAAGCGCTGCTATAGGCCTCCCCAGACTTGCCCATACCACGTTATGCTTCAACCATGTCCCGACTTCGCCTATCGCCACCACTTCAGCCTGGTACACGCTGCAGTAGTCAGTGAAACGAACGGAAATATTAACATTAAGCTTCTCAAAGAAGACTCCGGCTCCTACTTTGCCGTCTAACTTAGAACCGTCCGTGAAAAATTGCAGTGCCTCGTTTTCCAGTATTGATCCGTTCCTCCAGGATTCTCTCGAAGGACAGATGGTCCGGAAAACTTTATCGAAGCACAACGTTGGTTTAATATAATCTAGATTCGCCAGTTCTTCCCTAAGCGATCTAACTATCGTTGAGTGTCCCGCCTGAAGACACTTCCACTGAGAGACAGCCGAGAGCCTTGTAGTCACATTGGCTGCCATCTGCTTACCAAAAAAATTCGATTGGAATAAGGTGGAACATAACCTCTAAAGCGCGTGTAGGTGTTGACCTAAGCGCCCCGCTTATAAGCATACAGGCCGTTCTTTGCACCTTTTCCAACATCTTCCTATATGTTACCTTCTCCAGAGCTGGCCACCACACACCCACCCCGTACATCAGCACAGGTCTTACCACAGCGGTATAGAGCTAGTGTACCAGCTCTGGTTTTAGACCCCATCTCTTCCCTATGGCGTTCTTACACGAGTAAATAGCTACATTAGCCTTATTCACCCTTTCTACAATGTAAGGCTTCCAGCTTAGCTTACTGTCCAAGATTATGCCCAGAAATCTCGTTCTGTCAGCAAAAGCCAGTCTAGTGCCGTTCACGGTAGGAGAACTAACTACCGGAATTTTATATTTCTTAGTATAGTACGGAGGGGTTAATTGGAGGGGTTAATCCCTAATCCACATTTGCTGGCCTATTTCGTAACGATTATAAGTGCATTCTGCATAACATCCCTAATCGTATCCAGATATTTGCCTGAGACAGCTATCGCTACATCATCCGCATACGCTACAACCCCTATCCCCTCTCCCTCCAGTTCTAAGAGCAATCCATTCATCACAACACTCCAAAGAAAGGGGGACATTACACCTCCTTGCGGGGTTCCTCTATCCACCCGCCTTCTAATGGTGGTCTCCCCCAGTTTCGATGTAATAATCCTGCTTACCAGCATCTGATTTATCAACCTACATATGGGGTAGTCCACGTTCAAAAATAGCAATCCTTCCATGATCGCCTCCGTTTTAACATTATTAAAGGCACCCTCAATGTCGAGAAATGCTACCATACAGAACTCTTGCGAGTAAATTGACTTCTCAATCATGCGTACTAGATCGTGCAGAGCTGTGTCCACCGACTTTCCCTTACAGAACGCATGCTGCGACATTGCCCAACTCCTGGGCTCAATTTTTGATCGAATACCTATATCTACCAACCTTTCCAAGGTTTTCAACAGAAAGGATGATAGAGTTATAGGTCTCAGATCCTTTGGATAGGCATGCGAGCTTTTTCCCGATTTCGGGATAAAGACCACTCTGACCTCTGTCCATTTTTTAGGAATATATACCAGTTTCAGACATCCCATGAAGATTCCTTCCAGCCTGGATGACTGCTGAGTTCCTCTGGATCTCTGCTGGTATAATCCGATCCGGGCCCGCCGACTTATAAGGTCTAAACCCGTTCAGCGCCCAACGGATTCGCTTCTTGTCCACGATGCCCTCCATCTCTATTGAAGGTGTTACTCGATTAGCTCCAGGCTCTGTCGAGTCTTCAAAGCTTCCCGGAAAATGGGTCTCGATGAGGAGCTCCAAAGATTCCGCACTTGAAGTTGTCCTTGACCCGTCTTGTCTAATTAAATAACTAGGACTGGTTGGGTTAGTAGCTAGAATTTTCCTAAGGCGAGAAGCCTCAGAGACCTCTTCCATTCTACAAAAGAAGATTCTCCAAGACCCCCTTTGTGCCTTCCTCAACTCTTTTTTGTACTTTCTGAGGTCCTCCTTATAGGAGTCCCAATCCCGAACCTCCCTTGTGTTCTTAGCTTTATTAAAAGCTCTCCTACACACACTCCGATATGTTCCCAACTCCTTGGTCCACCATATCGGTTTCTGCCTACCCCTAGGCTTTATTAGGGGGCACGCAGCATTAAATGAAAGATTGCATGCCTTTGTGACAATATCAACCATGCCATCTAATTCCTCTACTGTCGCCGGAAGTCCAGGAACCTCCAGCGGCAGTAGTTCCTTCAACACCTCTCCATATTTGTTCCAGTTTGCCCTTCTGGGATTTCTGAAGGATCTCCGGGTAACAGGTTTAATGTCGAGGTTATAAATTACATATCGATGATCAGAGAATGAGTGCTCATTTGCCACTCTCCACCCTCTGATCATATGAAAGATCGTTTCTGACACAAAGGTGACATCTAAAACCTCCTGTCGATTTTTAACAATAAATGTCGGTTCTCGTCCAATATTGCAAACTAAAAGGTTGGTATTTAATAAATAATCAAAAAATAACTCACCCCTCTCGTTGATGTCTGTGCTTCCCCAGATTGTGTGATGCGCATTTACATCACATCCGAGTACAACACCTACCCTTCTTTGATCTGCTTCCCGGATCAGTTCCCCCAGGTTGTCCGGTGGAACCTCCTTCTCGCGATCCATATATGCTGAGGCTAGCCATAGCTTTCCACAGCCAAACTCAGCGCTCACCGCTGTAACGTCTCCGCTACTAAATTGTGGAAGAAGAAAAATATTCAAATTATTTTTCGCTAAAATACACGATCTGATCTTTTCAGAGTTGCTTGAGTATAGTAATTTATACCCTTTCATTCTGAGGCCACAGATCCTGTTATTGTTAATCTAAGGTTCTTGGATTAACACTAAACCCTCATCTGACTTAGTCAGTCTGAGCACGAGAGCTGCCGAGGCAGCCTTCGTGTGATGTAGGTTTATTTGTACAATGCTAACCATTGTAGTCGACCTTACTCACCTCTTCCTGCACTCCCTGCATCAGGATAGAGCCATCTATCTCCTTGTTCCGGAAGCTGTCTTTCTCTCGTCGAGAGCCTGACAGGATGTCCCCATCAGGTTCCAGAGAGAGGAGGCTACCTCCCCTAACTATGCTCCCCGGAGCCGAAGCATTACTTTCCTGGCCGTCCTCAGCCTGCTTGACCGTCTCCTGTTGGGTCCGTTCGCCGTCACCCCCAGGATGGTCTTTCGCAGTTGCGTCGGTCTCGTCCTTTTTATATACTTTGAGAGTGATCGACCCGAACCCGAAGTTGATCACTCCCTTTAATTTTGCAAGGGAAGCCAAGGATTCTTTATTGATCAGCATGATTGCCAATCTAAAGCCTCTCTTAGCTTCCTCTCGCTTAATAATCCTCCAGTCTTCCGTTGGAAGATCGGGATTACTGGCCTGAATGATCTCGAGGATCTCCTCTATTTTATCCGGCTCGGTTGGTAGCCAAACACGTGCCCTCGGCCTGCTCGGGATTTCCTCCCTGCAGACTGCCTCAAGCCTCGCGCCCGGCCACACCTCGCCTACTTCGGCAATTGCCCTTTTGTAAAGGTCGACCGATCTCTGATCCGAGCACGCAGTCAACTTCACGCGCCCCTGGTACCATCCCGCATCTCTGCAGGACGGGGGGGATCCCGGATTTTCTCTCAGGATCCGCAGAAAAATGGAGTTTAGTGCATTAAACACTACTTTCCATTTCTCTGACGTGATGCTCCCATCTTCTTGACTTCTGTCAATGACTAGCACCAGCACGTGCTCCTTTAGGATCTCACTGAATAGCTTCAGTTTTTGATCCCTAGAAGCACCCGACGTCTTATCTACCTGAACCTTGGCTCGCTTACTCTCACCCGTTTCCAGCTCTTCCTGGGACCTCTGTCTTTTAGACACAAGGGCCCTTTCCGAGCTGTCACGGCCGACAGTTTTTTTAGCCCATGCCACAGATCCTCGTGGTTCTACTGTAAGCTGCCCCTCAGGGGTCGCAGCCAGTTTTTCTAAAATCCTATACGCCGACCGTCTCTCCCTGTATCGACGCTTCGACTGAGGGATCTCCCTCAATCCCCCTTATTTCCTTTAGCGGTTCCGCTTCCACCTGGCTTCGATGCCAAAGTGTCGCTTAACCCTGATGATGAAGCCCCACCTTTACGGTTAGAGTTGCTAACTTCTTCCGGGTTTTGAAGGTTGCCGGCCCCTTTAATTTTAATTTCTTTTGATTGTTCCATGTTTCTCCCACGAGTATCGGAGAAATATAGGTCAACTTGCGCAGAGATCCGTGTACGCAAGCAAGGCTAAATACAACTGGAGGTCGCCAGGTATCCAGAGGGCTCCGTTCACGACTGGGCTTTGTTAAATGGGCCCCCAGTCTAGCCGATCATCAGCACGGGTCGCGTAACACCTTAATCCAGCCCATTGGCTTACCGAGCACCCCACCCCCCGCACCCTCGCCCTCCTCCCACATTCACTCACTCATTCACCCATTCATATGGATATCCCAAACAAATGGGACCCACTTCATTCATGGGATTACCGTTTATAGGGTTCCCCACTCACTACCTCGAGGCCCGAGAGCACAGGGAGACGTGATGCTCAGTTCACCGTGGTTATGGTCGATGGTTTTATGGCGCCATCAGTTCGCCTTTCCCTACTGGGTATCCTAGGCACTCAGAATTTGGTGAACAGAGGTTAACCACTCCCCCGTTCTCTGAGACTCTCCTCCCAGCAGAGCTGCGGTTGGGGACGGCTTATTTAATTCACCGCTAACCTACCTATCGATAGGCCGTTCACTATCCACCACCTGTGACCCCCCCCGATAGCTGCAGCTCGCCACGGGACCGCCCAGTTAATTAATAAAATAATTTTATTTTTATGCGTTGTCACTCTGGGAGTAATGTAGTGTTTTTATCGCTTTCAGGCTATAAAGAATCAAATGACCTAAATTAACGATACAAAAAATGAACTTCGATACCAAATTAATCTGAAAAATAGGACATCGAAAACGCATTTCATATTTTCATAAATATTTGTTATGACATAAAAATAAATCGCATGCTTAGTTTGATTTTACTAAATTTTATACCAACCGATAAAAGTATAAAAAAAATCGCTTGGCTGTTACTTTGGGCACAAATTTCATTCCTATTCAAATAGGAATAATATTTCCCAAAGTAAGACCGCAAATATTTTTATCCAAATTGTATTTTTCTGGCCTACTGTGGCACTATTCTGGTAATTCCCTGGGAATAGGGAATTGGGGAAAGATTTTATATGAAATTTCTATTTTAAAATTTTTTTTCTGGCATACTGAGGTAAAAATCTAGTGGTAGTTTTTTTGAAAACAAAATAAAATTGGGAATAATTTTCCCCGCCAATTTAGATATGGAAAAATTATTCCCAATTTATAAATATTTACGTCAAACTTTTCTCCTTAGTAGGCCGGAAAAAAAATATTTGAACTGAAATTACATATAAAATCTTTCCCCAATTCCCTATTCAAACGGGGAATAACCAGAATATTGCCACTGAAGGAATAAGTTTAGTGCAAAATTTTCAAATTTGTTCTACATAATTTTTATAGGGAAAAACATTTTTCCATTTAACTTTGTTTCGTAAACATTTACGCCAAACTTATTCCTTCAGTAGGCCAGAAAAATACAATTTATACAAAAATGCTATGAAAATATTTTTCACAATTTCCTATTCCCATTGAAAGCCAGAATAGTGCCAGGCAGAAAAGTCTAGTTGACATTTCGAAATGTCACATAATCAAGTGAAGCTAGATTCAGTTGCTTATATGTAAACTCATTAATTAAGCAACACTACAAAAGGCCGGATAGATAATTTCACCTCTCGCTCCGCATAGGGAATAAAAAAACCCAACATCTGTCTTATTTGTGACGTAATAATATAGAAAATGTGACGTAATTTTATATGTAAAATAATTTTATTCTTGTCATATTGGGTGCTGTTACTAGATATAAATATAAAAATTTTTGACAATACATTTAGATAAGACACAAATTAAAAGAGTGTTTTGTGTAAGACGTATATTTATTCAAAAAAATCACCAGTCGATGTTTGAAAAAGGCCTTATTGTAACGCAAAGTAACATGTAAAATGTGGTATTATTATGAAGTAATGGTTGGTATTCCGGCGAATGCTATTTTTTTTTTCACGTAAAATATAAGCAGGGAAGTTATGCCACGAGGTGAATAGGGTAACGTAACAATTTAAATTCAAAAACACATAATTTTTGGAACATAAGACGGTCAAATTTGGCCGCCAAAATTTAATGTTCTGATTTATTATTTATAATGTACTATAACCTAAATGACAGTTTGATTTATATCGGCCCAATAGTAGATTAGAGCTCTGTTAAAATCTTAAAATTAATTAAACATTTGTAAAATTCTTAGACGATTTTAATTTATAAAAACTATTTCCGAAACATTTTTGTTTTATTTTTCAATTACAACACAAATTCTCAATGGTTACATTTTTTATAAAAAATATTTGGGCAGTCGACTTAAAATGTGTTATATGTATACACAAAACCATAGTTCTTTTATTAAATCGGTTTTTAAAATTATGTAAAAACTATTAATATGATAAGAAAAAATATATTAACCAGTGCATGACATTTAAATCAGCAATACATTTCTCTGGTTATATAAAACGAAAATATGTTTAGGCATTTTAAGTCATATAAATTATGTGACAAATTATTACGAAATATTTATTTTTGTTGTAATTCTAAAGAACTTTTACTTATTGTAGGCCAACTTAAATTTTTTTTTTTGTATACAGTCTAGTAGTTTTATTTGTACTGAGACTGTTTGAAAGTGATACTATAATTATCATTTGAGTGTTTAAAAAGCAGGAAAAGTAAAATACCGACTGAGCAAATGTGTATCTTGGAATCTAATATTATTATTCTAAAAATAATTTATTTCTAATGTTTAACTTAAAAACTGTAACATACAAACATAAAAATTTTCATATATCACTCAGCAAAAAATCTATAATACTTATTATTATGATTATTATTTATATGAGCGTAACATTTTTTAAGTATGTATGTTATACAGTTTATACAGTGCTGTACGATAAAATACTGTTGCTGATCAGTTTGATAATCGCACGTAAGATCCAGTATTTATTTAAAAACCTGGTGCGGTTTTTTTGCACGGTACTGTATCTACATTTGGAGTGATATTATTTATAGATTGCGAAGAATAGGTTAAATTTTTCCACTTTTCCATGTTAATCTTAATTATAGTGTTATGAGATAAATTAACGCAGGTCGTTTTAATTATTTTGGTTTGGTAAACTATACACCAATAAAATGACTAAATTATATGACATTTCTATTTATCAAACAAACGATTTACAAAATTCGTTAAGACATTTTTATAGCAAGCGATTTGACGACAAATACGATTAGATTTATATAACTTAATTTAAACATAACCTTGTTTACGATGAAGTTAGTTGCAGGTGTAACGGTTTACAACTTAATTTTACATAAACCACGTGAACCGATTTGTATATATAATACAAATATTTACATGTTGAGAATCGATTGCAAAATTTCAAAATTTTGTATATATTATTGACATTATAATAAACACACCTACATACATCAATAACTTTGCGGTTTGATTACCAATTTAAGAGTTCAACTCCAATAATAGACCGAAATTATTTCCAAAATATTATTTACAGGAAACTACACACATGAATTTGATGATCAATGTTTGTATGTACTCCAAAATAAGCGGAGGATTGGTTGCTTAAATAATATATATATGAAACTAAAATGCACCAATTCCGACCGGAAACCTTAGTTTTTAATCCAAAACATATTCGACCGTCCAACCGCCACTTAAGTAGAACCATATATTTTTTTAACTCTACTATTGATTGTGGGAAGTAAAATATTTTACCAATTACATTATTATAAGATTTACTTAAAAGACATAACACCAAAACTCTTAAAAACACAAAACTGGTTTTAGTACGATTTTTTTAAAACTAATATAGTCTTCTATTTTAAGTGTACTTATACTAGTCTTAAAATACTATATATATATATATATATATATGTATATAAAAAAAAATAATTTATCATCTTTGAAAATCTCTTATGCCAAGGACATGTGTATATGTCAATTATTATTGTTGATGATGTAAGCAATGTATCTGGTCACCGATTTTGTCATCAAACCACACTTTATTGGTAAATATTGAAAATAAAACTTTGTTGGCAGACTAATTTATAATTTGCATATACACTTACTGTCTTTGAACTACATTTTAAGATTATTTATTCAAAGGTGTATTAGTAACATTCATGTATACACATGTACCAGTAGTGTTGCAACATATACCTGGATATCAAATTTCTTGAGTTTTTATGATACAGTAATAATAGTCTTAAAAAATTATTGTTAATTATTTCGTTATAAACTGGATAATACACACGATTAGATTATAAAAGAGAAATGTGTGGTAGATTGGGTAAACATTGTAACGAGACTAATTCGTTCATTAAACTGTGCCAATTCCGTATGGGTGACATTACAAAGTAATTCGACTAAAAGTGTAACGAAAAGTCAAAATCAATTGTTTTTACGGTTATTATATTTTGTACATATGTATTTGTCAAAATTTATTTAACCATTGTTTATTATAATCAGCTGTTTTGAGCATTTAATATTTTACGTGAATACTTATAAATTGTTCATATGTCTACAACACATTTATATTATCGATGTAATTGAAAATGAACAGTTAAAGAAACCCCACAAAAACTATAACTTAATAAACTGCAGAACAAATATATTTCTAGTTAGGTTTATTTATATATTTTGAAAATAACTAGTTATTTTAAGTAATTGATTTTTATAATTGCTCCAAGTTTAGAAATATAGGTGTTTTTCGACCTTTTACATAATTGCGCCGTTGACCAACTAAGGATACATTCATTTCACTATGAAAGAAGAAGAAAGAAAAACTAATCACGTGATCTAGAAATATGATAAAATAATATTCTGTATAAGAGTATTTTTGATCAGTCGACCATTTGTTGTAATACTGTGTGTCAACATTATAGCTTCGTAGCTTATACCATATATTCACAATGTTAAATTTTAAATGTTTCAATTGGATTTATGCTAGTGAAATTTATCTACATTAATCCACAAACAGCTCTTATGGAAGCTTCCAATTTTGGTAGGCTAGTTTCGGACAAAAATCGCGGTGATCTCCAATTTAATGGAAAAGGCGTACACATATCGAACGGTAAATATCTTACTACGTAAAAGAAATCCAAATACAAATAGTTTATTGCAATATAATTGTAAAAAGCAGACATTTAGGCAAATTTATATATATTATTACCCCTATTATGGTTCTTACCTCACTGACAACACGCCGTGGCATTTAAAAGTCGTGCGATTACTAATTTGGTATTTTGTTTATCACTTTTATTTTGGTGAGAGTTGTGCGCTGTAGTTGTATGTATTATGACAATTTCCATTAGTTTTCGTGTTGGAAATACATAGTACACATAGTACTGAAATTTTGTTTTGAGTTTGAACGTTCGTAAAGCAGTTTTAAAGTTTTATGTAAAATACATATATAATTATTTGTGTCAATACACTGTGCTAGTTGAAAAAAGTGATAATCTGGCCACCCAGGGGTAAATCTAATTCGAGTAGGTACGTCTCAAGGTCCCATTTCAAAGTTAGTCACCATTTTTGAGATATCGTTTTCGACATGTTTTGGCTCTGAGTCAAAAAATTGTCAAAATATACGCTCGTTTGCGTTGATAGCTCTTGAACCATTAAGATTTTCGTTTAGCTTTTTTCAGTGAAGTTGTTCATAAAATTCCGGCCGAATAATTGTACCCAGTGGGTTTTTTATAAAAAATGTCGTAAAAAACAGGCATTTTTCTCGTTGTTCACCAATAGTATTTGAACCATTAAGATTTTCGTTATACTGTCTTAAGCAGAGCCGAAAATCTACATCCATCATATATGTGTGATTTACTTAGGCCAAGGTTAGCTTAGATTAGGTTGAAGTGGCTGCTTCCGCACACTTAGACCAGTAGTGGCCCGTTGTGATACCACAGGATCCTGTTTCTCCTTTACCCCTGTTCAAAACCATTCGGAGCTACTACAAAATATCTCGCATTCCACAATCCGCGAGATCAGAGAGGCTACATGAAAAAAATATTAGGGCACAATTTATGAAAAATCTAAGTAAATTTAACTTAAAGTTTCAGTTGAAATTGAGCCTAAGTTGTGCAAAGTCACAAATTTTGGAATATGTAACTAACTTTATACTATGTAAAAATATTTTATAAAAAATTATGTCGTTGCATGTAATATTTACTTCGTTTTTTGTTGGTTGAAGTAATTGAATGAAATAAGATGAAAATATAAAATAAAGTAAATTGAAAATATTGTTTACCTGTTGAATTAACTTTAATTTAAGTAAAATTTATATTTTGCTGAGTAAAAATAATTTAAAAAAAAATGTCTTGCAATTCTCCAGAAACTGTTAATTTTACTTGAGATAAAATAAAAATGACTATAAAGTCTTGATTCTTTTGGACGATAACCAAATATTTGTTATCGGATCACATTGCGGTCGCATCGAGAATCGAGATGTTGATCCGTCCCACCTTTTCAAAACTAATGAGCTCAAAATTTTAAAACTTTTAATTAAAAGATTCGGTTCCCTCATCAGATTATATAGTACTAGCAGAGACAACCTAAAAGAGATATTTCATCCTATGTAAACGTAAAATATTGAACTGCGTGTTCATTTTCTGTAAATAGCCGCATACAATCAAAAATAATTTAGTTTTTTTGCGTATATGTATATGCATTTAACGAAAAATCACAGACACAACGATGACATTGAAATTATCAGAAATATATTAAAATAATGTGTCATACTTTATATATTCAAATGAATTAAACATCAATTGACCTAGCGAATTATATTAAAAATGCAATAATAATTGTCAAACATCGCCGATGTAAATTTAACACATCAATTTGCAACCTTTACTTTGTGAAGTGTAAATTTTTGTTTAAAAAATTATTCAACATTGTATAAGTGAATTTTACTTGTTAACTCGTTAACTTGTTAAGAATAAGAAAATAATGATGATTTTTTGATTTACACTATTTTTACAAATGATAAAGTTTGTTTTAACTATTTAAAATGTTTTATTTCGGCAAATTCTTTTTACATTTCAAAAATCGTTATTTAACTTACGCTAACTAAGGAGAACTTTTAAAAATTTTACTTAGCATGGGTAAATATGTAATGTAAAATATTGTGTTAGTTTTACAATTTTAAATTTACTTAACTGTTTAAGTAAAAATCGCATCGATTATTTTTTTGAGTGTGGCCATACTGTACATGCCCAAATATGCTGACCACTTTTCATAATTTGCATTGTCATGTGAAAAATATTGCCGAACAATCGCCAGCTGAATCCGATCCACGGCGAGCGTTTTCACCAAGTGACGGCAAGGCTCGAAAATTAGTACAGCGGCAAAGAGCTACATGCACTCTTGGGTGACGTTTGTTGGAATTTGCAAGAGGAAGAGGATCCCAAAGACGACACGAACGAATCAGAAAATTAAAATTAAAAAAGTTAAGAAAAATGTTAATTATTTAGGAAACAATTAAGAAAAATCACCATAACATCAACTGAATCGATATTTGTCGATGCGATGCTTATTCGATCGATTTCAATCGAACTCAATAAAATGATAAAATATGTGTTTTTCGTCGAAATGAAAAGAAAAGCAAAAATAACACAAAAATTTGAATGTATAGATGTGGTTTTTCGATCTTGATATGTTCGGCAAAGTTGTGTACATCTTGGCTTGCGCAACAACTTTGTTGAAGACAGCCAAACGAAAATCTTAATGGTTCAAGAGCTATCAACGTAAAAATGAATGTATATTTTAAAATATTTTTGATTTAGAGCCCACACATGTCGAAAGTGATATCTCAAAAGTGGGGACTAACTTTGAAATGAGTCTAGCACCATTGAATTCAGCATACTTGAATTAGGTTTACCACCTGGGGGCTCAGATATTCGAAAAAAAAGTTGTTTATGATGAAATAATAGTTAAGTCACTGAGTGACTTAAATGTGACAAACATAATAGAAGTATGTGTATTTTGAAATTTCTACGAGTGTGGAATATTTAAATTTCTTAGAATTGGGCATTATTTAACGGTACACTTCTATGTCATTATATAAGTATTTTCTAAGCATTTAACATGAACTCCAGGTATACTTGTGAACTACTTATACCCAAAGGATTGTCTTTAATACGTTATGTATGATTTTTTAATGAATCTGACAGAGTGTTTCGTAAGGTTTAATGATGGGATTTATTAATAAGCCTTAGGCAAATTCCAAAGTTATCATCGGTCATCGTCGTGGTTTTCCTGATGTTTATTTTGAGGCCAACCTCTTTCGCTAGATCTAATAGCTTATGCACTTTTTGTTGCATGTTTGTGTGTTAGCGGGCATATGTCATCTACGTAATCCTGATTATCGAGTTTCTCCGTTAATCTCCACTGATGCCATTAAGGGATGCTCTATATAACTTTATCATGTCACTTTCTAATACTATTAGGAACAAAAGAGGCAAGAGCATGCATCCTTATCTTACATCAGTCCGTCTGCTCAATGATGATGATGCGTGTTGTGTTATTATGATCGGTACAACTTTGCCCTGGTCTGAAGCAGCTCGGCACCTTTCTTTGTTGATTATCGCTGAAATTCTTCTAGGATGAGACCTTTGTTAATATCTTTATGCTTGTGTTGAGGAGGCATATACCACCACTAATTACATACCCCGCCAATTTTTGTATTTTCTCAGATCGCCTTTCTTGGGAATCTTTATAGTCAAACCGTTTCCAGTTGTTCATACGATTGTCATACGATTGAAGTAGGGCGCGCATATTTCTGGTTGCTCTTCTGCCTTCGGGCCTTCGGAACTCCTTGGCATTTTCTTGATTTATCGTGCCGTATCTTCATATTGACGTTTCCTCTCCGACTTGTTTTGTTGACATATTTTCAACTTAAGTTGTCGACGTTCTTCAATTTTCTTCCAAGTATTTATCCACTATTCCAGGGGCTGCGTTGGTATTATTGGTACGTCTGTTAGTAGCTTAGCTGGTCTATTCGTTTTCACTATTGCTACTTGCAAATGACGTTTTCAGTGCCTGCCTTGGTCTGAAGGCTGAGCTTGAGCGCTTAGCAGAATATGATTCTTGTTTTGACCTTTTTAACCTGTCGGTGTTAAATTTCTTCCAATTTGTCTTGGTGCATTTTTACAGTGACAGGCTTAATTTCTAACTGTGCTATTATTACAGTTGGTATAGTCACTTTCAATGTTCGCACGTCTCAATGCCCTAACATCTTGTAATGGACGTAAGTAATTTCTTGTTCTGCCATTAGGTATCAATGTATTTTTTGTATATTTAGTGTGCAAAATCTATTGCCTCCTATAAAATAGTTTGATTTGTAATGCATAGTCGATACTGTTCTCCATTATTATTACGTACACAGAGCCTACTGCTTGTTTACCATTCATATGATGATTTATATAATAACCAGTCAGTCGGTCGGTGTAATCCGGGTCGGTTGTTATTTGTTCCAATTTTTACATGAAATCTCCTTGACATCAATTATCTCTAGGGGGTGTGTGCATCTATGCTATTATTTATTATCTATGTGTATAAGTAAGTGGCTCGTTTACAACTGGGCTTGGGTTGGTTGTTTCGTCTGCGTCTTCTGTTGGGGCAACAGCCCTGTATTTGGTAGTTGTATGTGGTTTTTTTGAATGGAAAATCTTGTTATCGCGTTCAGAAAAAAGTATCAGGCAATAATTTTCCTTCAAATTGTGTTTACTTCATCAGTTATTATCTCACTTCACTGAGAAGCTGAGAATTTCTATTTTGTATTTTCATTTCTTTCTCCAATTGTAATTGTGCTGCTGTAGCTGCCTTGATTTAACTGTTAGACTTCTGTCCGTACTACTTAAAAGCCTGTATTTATTTCTTCTAGTAATAATCACTTTGATTTCTGATTAATGGAATGGTTGGGCCATTGAAATCCAAGATAGCTTCCAGGGCTGCTGATAAGGCATACTGTATTGCCCCAAGCCGAGGGAAGTTTTCGTTTTATTTATTTATTTAGTTTCTTCTATGATATTCCGAAGCGGTCATCTAAGTTTGTACTAACCCAAGCAATGGGTGCTTGACGTTGGTGATGAAGGTGTTGTCGTTTCATCTATCTCTGCCACTTGTCTCCTCCCCACGATCATTACTCTGTATATTTATACATATTGTTGTTGTTACGCTCATTTCCAAAGCCATGCGGCCCGTAATAGATTGGAGGTGGGATTCTGCCTTGGTAATTAAATAGCCAAACATTATCCTAAAGTGTCATTGCATCCTTCGTATCATCAATAACAGGTGGTCGATTTTGTTCAAAATTCGACAGAAAAAACATAACGTTTTCATATACGTATAAGGAGTATAGCATACAATTTTATATTAGTGTGTGTAATTTTTCTATGGCATTTCGAGATGGCAATGGTTCATTCCTCTATAAGCCTGTTCAAGTGTCAACGTATCTGGTAGGATCCGAACATACAAAGTTTCAATCTTTGTCCCGGTACTATCTCTACACGCAAATGTGCTCAGCAGCTCTGGCAAACTGCATAAGCTTCAACCAAGGCAGGAAACGCAGCTCACCTACATTAAGAAATTTATAGTTAAGAAACTGGGACAGGACTACCTCGAAGCTGGATAACACCAAAGAATGTGCATGCTGTCATCGTCTTCTTCAAGGCAATTGTCACACAAGGAAATTGAACAAGCCCCACACGTTGTAAATACGGTTAAAAACGGTCATGAACGGTGAAAATAGTGATCAAAACTCTTATCTGGTCTTTCTTCAAACATAAAGCGTACTTTGTTAACCCTAGTGTGAGTGACGTGGGTACCCGGGTACCTTTTGGTTTTAGACGTCTATTTTTGTATGTTTTACTTCGAATAAAACTTTAAATTTTATGAGAACTTTTAGTTCAATTGGTAGATTACGATCATATTTAAAATTGTGGAATGTTACAGCTTGGATGAAAGTGGAAAAAAACGTTTCCATACAAAATGCATGTAGGTACTAATCTCTCAAATTAAGATATATTTTTTTCACTCACATAAGGGTTAACCTAAGATTATAGGTTGACAAATAATGTACTTTCTCAGCTATCTCAGTTCCCTCAATAACACAATGAGCCAGAACTCACATATCCCCGACACTATTGCTAGAGTAAAGAAGACTAATAAAATGTTTACAGTTTTTAATGAGGTTGGAAGTGGTTAAAGGATTCCGTAAAGAATTGAGTACAAATTGAGCCTGAAATAGCAAAACTAGCAGCATTAGACGCACAACGTGTGAGTGCTATCAGCTCGCCTTGGAATACCGTGCAGTTTTTGCCTGGACCCCCATGTGATTCTAGAACATATGATGCACGATAGTTCTAAAACCCGCATCAAATTCAGAGTGATGGCTGGTCTCCACTTGCATATTTTTCTCGTGACAAAAATTATTAGTATAGTATTCTTACTACTACACTCTTCAAAACCAGACATATTTTCTCTGTTTCACTCTTCAAAACCAGACATATTTTCTCTGATTACGTAGAAAAAAATGTTTTGCTTTGTCATTTTAGATAGTGTGCTGTCATAGTGTGCTATGATTACAAACAAAAACATCTACGATTTTTTAATTAAAAATGTCAAAATAATATAATGTGCGCTCATAATTGAGCTCAAAAACACAACATCATGATAAAAATATTGAATATTTTGATCTTTTCTTCCCTTGATAAAATTTCAATGCGCGTGCTCAAAACCATTTTTGCGTATGTATTTTGGAAAATGTACTAAAAAATGTCACAAGAAAAAATGGACTAGATATTTTTTCCTTCACGAGAAAAATATGCAAGTGGGGTCTCCACTGGCCATTCCGCCGCCGGTGCGGCCATTCCGCCAACGAAAAAAACTAGCGACTCGAGCCACTCAGTTATTGAAGTTTTGAGACATCGATGAGTCTCTCGGTGCATAAACCGCCGAGAAAGAATTATCTAAAGAGAATTCTGGTAGCAATTAGTCATAAACCATAATGATTTCTGGTATCAAAGAGCCATATAGATTGAAGATCTGACTATGCCCTGCAATCGAACCGAGTGTAATCCATGCACCAATGTATCGTAATCTAAAGGCAACGGAGCAACAGCACGGCACGCCATACCTTCTAAACTCGCTTATTGTATAGAGAACAGATACTACAACTTAAACAAATGTTGTTTCAGATTTGAACACAGGCTCAACTTGTTTGTAACAATTCAAAATTTTGTACAGATCTATTTTGCGTCATGCGATAAATCTCAAATTCTTTGGCTCGAAATTCTTGTACAGCAAGTTCGAAATGCTTTTTGAACATATTTTTGCTAGAAGTAAATTGTCCTTCGTAAGAGACATTTCCAAACGGAAAATAGTAACTTCGTCGGAAATTTTTTATCGCGATAGACCCTTCTCCAGTCAACCGTTAGTTGTCTGCAAAATTTCGCATGATAGAAATGCCACAAATTGTACCGGTATCTTTCGTGTAGAAAGAGTTCTATCATCGGAGTTAATCCAAGCCCTAATATTGTTGGAGTCAAACCAAAATATTTTCACATCATTTGTAAATTGTGAGCCGCTGATTGACGATGCAATTTGTATTATCATTGGTCTCCGTGGGGCTAGGCTATCCTTGTGTTAATTCCGTTTTTCGGGTCAAAATAGGCTACAAAAGTGAGCTGTTTCTTGTGTTACTATACCACCGCGGAATATTGACGACAAATAAGTTAAGAGGAACTGGATTCCTCGAGTTATTTTTCATCTCAACGTTGATTTCGTATCGCCTGCTTTCCAGATGTCTAATACAACCATTTTGGCCTAAACAATGATATGGGCAATCAAACTCATCTGTTAATAAATTGGGATCTAGAAGTAGAATAAGCATTCTATGTCATCGATTCGTCGACCACCAAATGCCTAACACTCTAGTGATTTCGATAGATTCACTTTCGCCATTCATATTAAATAAATAAATCAAAATAAATATTAAGATCTCTCCTTGAGCTGTCTAAATTGGCGCCCAGCGCTTCGAGTACACCCAGTGAATTTGAAATAAAATTACGAATTTCAAATGCCTATAGTAAATCTATTTTTGTCAATCGTCTGGTATTATTGGCAGCCTCCTCAGATTCTCAGATTCGAATTCATGACATTGTTTTTCAAAGTAAGCCCTTGGATCATTCATCTAGTCTGCTTCATAAGAAAACGCTGGACGAATTGATCTTTTTCGAGTATGCCAAACATCTGGTAAACCTCTCTTCGGCGATGATACTGATTTTATGTATCCTTTATCTACGCAATGTTTAGTTTTTTCATCCTTGCTTGCTGGTCTTCTGTAGGTTTTGGTCGATTTACAGATGGACACCAACGTTTCAGTACTAAAAAACCATTCATTTGGCAGAGTAGGTCATCATATTCTGTCATCGAGTATATGGGAAAAGGGCATAGTGGAAGTTTAGGTTATCGTCATTGGTAGTGACCTTCTAGTCTAGAGCTCTAAATAGCATCCATTCGAGTGGTGAAGAAACAGCTATTGGCTCACGCATATCACTTTTAAAGATTTTTAAGAGCTTACCTAGTTGTCATTGTTGTCTTCATCGATTAGAGTAAAAAGGATCATCGTACCTAAAAACTGCATCTGATGGCCACATAAACGGAACATCTCTACACGACGACCGGAACGATTCTTATCAAAAGCTCAATAGGACTTTTAGTGTGATTTGGCATCATTGTAGTGGTAACTGTATCTTTTAATGCGAGTGATAGAGTCTGCTTCCGAATGAAGCTTGGCTCCCCCTTCGAAACGTTTTCTTGTTATGATTGGTATACAGACGGTTTAGAACGATATGTATCGCCCAATCAAATTTTAATGGTCATTGCAGTTTATCGACTAGCTTCTGTAAAAGAAAAGTAAAGGGTTGTTAAAATGACCAAACAACCGTATGGGTCCATTTTATTTGTTCTATCAACAACTGTAAAACTAGTTGCGGTCGGCTAAAAAAAAGCATCCTGAAATCCATTGGAGTTCTGGCAACGTTTGGGTCTGACCAAATTTTCTTCATTTAAAAGTTGCAATATTTTGTTGAGCGCATATACATAGCTTGAAATAAATAGTGGCTTCTTAATTTGATCTCCGAATTGCGTTTCTTTGCGGGCGCTTTAACATGACAATGTTAAATTCTGTTCAATGCTTTTAGCCTTTTGAGTCATTGAGCCTACGATTAAAAGCAGAATTTGTCCAACCAAATTATGTAATTAGCGCGATTTCGGAATGGTTTGGAGTACATGGTTGAATTTTTCGCAACTCCGGAATACTGTTCACACTTCTTACTGTTAATTGAGCTCCTCTTAACCGTTTCTTTCTACGAGACGACGTTTTGGTGGGATATAAATTTTCATTTGTCCTAATTTAGAAGAAAATGTAATAGAATTTATTTATTAGCAATTGCATCACAAGAAATACTCCAAGAGGCAATGTGTCTAACATACAAATAAAAAAAAAGGGATCTACTCTTCTTTTTAGCTAGCGCCATATCCCGTGAAGGAATTTCTGGTGCCGACTCCAGGGCCTGTTTTACATGGTTCAATTTCTGAATGTGCATCATACGCATCTATTTGCGCCAAAAATCTGCAAGCTTTTGGCTGTCCCGTATTGTTAGCGTCCAACACTCGCTATCAAAAGTGACTACTGGGCGTTTCAGCGCCTTGTAAATATTTAATTTTGTTCTGCGCAATATGTTATGAGACTTGAAAATGTTAATGTTAGCGTATATTGCTCGATATCCGTGATGTTATATCTGCAGAGATTGAGTTTTGCACATTTACTATCAATCCCAAGTATTTAAACTCATTCCCCTTTTCGTATTGTATGTGGCGTCTATTAAAAAGTATCCAGGTGTTAGCCGTTTTGCGATAGTCATGTAATTGGTTTTCGCTTCGTCGATATGGATGCTGATTTGATGGGCTGTTCTTTTCAACGGAAGCAGAACTTCTTTGAGAGATACGCTGTTACGACCCAAGATGCATATGTCGTCCATACTAATATTTGGCGTGATTTATAATATAAAGTGCTGTGCTGGGATCTACGGCTACCCCTAAAAGGATCTACGGTTGCTCCTAAATTAAATTAATCGTTCCTTTCAGTTGTAGCCACTTTTAGTTTTAGTAAACAGTTATAGATATTTACACTATACGATTTATAGTAACTTTAAATAGTACGAGAGTTTATATCTCTGTATTATAAACAAATCGATTATGTTTTGTTCAATTATGCTAATGAACTCTAACAAAAACATTTAATTGTAAACAAACGATCATTATGGTAATATATAGGCCAATACAAATGAAAAGAATGGAATAAAATCTATTCCAAAATAAACACGTATGCAGTACATCAATGGTTGTGTACATGATGAACTAGTAGACGGATTCTAATAATTTAACGTCAATCTGAAATTCTCGTGGCCTAATGCATATTTATTTTTGTGACTTTAACATGTTTCGACTAATCGTAAAACGTTGTTTTCGATCGAAACGATCGAATGACTTTTAAATGTGAAGTTCAATGTTTTATGCTGTTAGTCATACACCAATTTTTTGGTTGATCTGTTTTAAATTAATTTGCATAACAAATTTATTAATTTATTTATTTATGTGTTGTTGTTTGACATAAGAAACTTGTATTCTAATTAAAAAAAAATTCTTAAACGATTATGTTAAGTTTTTAAAATATGTGCAGCAAATTATAATTTTGCAAGCTGGAATGCAACATTTTTCTTAAATTACTAATACATTGTGTACCTATTCCAGAATAGTAATTAAAAGGAGTGAGCATCTATCGCCTAACTAAATAAGTCTAAATAACTTAAGTTAGTTTTTAATTGAGGTGAATCAATAAATTAGAATAACTGAGGTAACGTGCCCACAAATACATTAATAACAGTAATTTGTATGTGTTGAAAAATTCTTACTAGTACCGCTTTGTATACATGTTTCGCAACTTTAAATTGCTAATTTTTATTTCAGCAAGGTAATCTAGTAATTACATAATGTAGAAACTATTATAGTTATATGGTAAAAACACCCAACGTCAGATTTTGCTCATCAAATTCGTTAGTATATGAAACTCGTGACCAAACTAAACATGATAATTTAGAATTAGAAGATTAGCAAGTTATACGAGAAAATTAGCAAGATGTTTCAATTTACGTTCTCAACAGCTTTTTATATAAACAGATGTAAATCCAACTAAAATATAAAGCTTAAATCTTAATACGTGCGAGTGACCTGTAAAGTTCAAGAATTATACGAGTTTACCGATCCTAAACTGCATTTTACATCAAACCTACTCGTCTTGCTTGTAACGAGCAAATTGCATATACCAAAGATCATAAAAAAATTATTCATTTACCTTAATATGTTCACTGAAACAATGATATCATTAATGGCAAATGATTTAAATTCAAATTACATCATGCCTACCGTATGTACTGCAAAATAAATTTTAGTATCATAAAAAATTGTACGATAGGTACTACGACTGACGACATTATCGCTACACTTTATTTATTTAAGTTCTATGCAAATTTAATAGATTTGTATTATCATAAACTCGTGGCGTTAAAATTGCAAACATGAACTATGCTCGCTTAAACGTTGACCATGAACGATTACAAAGTCCCAGGTGACATAATTTTTAAAAAATTTCACTTATTACAAGTTGCGCGAGTTTTACTTATTTTTAGCACGAATACTTCTAAGCTAGATTTATGTACATGATTATATTTAAATTTATAATTTATAACGGTTTCGATAAACAATTCAGTTCAAGTTCAAAATCGTTGTAAAATGTAAGTGAAACTATTCTAGGTAATTTAGATTTTTATTAATATTTATATAATTACGTCATTTCTGTGAATTGTAAATCCGTTTGTAAGAGAAAACTATATGGTATAATTAGAATAGGTCCCGCTAGGGTTTCTAAAAATTCTGGAAATCATAAGTCATTTTAAATGGAAATTGATTTGCATCTCAAATTGTGATAATCGGGATCGAAATTTTATCGTACAATTCGAAAATGGTCACAGATTTAAGAAATAGGCTAATTATATTTGGCGTGGAAAGATCCTTGGTACAAGTTTTAATATTAGCTTCTTCCCAACCCTCAAAATATTTATTAAATTAACGCTAATTGAATCGTAATCTGATTAATTACCGAGAACCTTTCAACGTTTCCAAGTTCTAGAATATCGACCAATCGTATATTGGTGAAATACGTGCGGGTACCTGCAGCAGGGAATCTTTCGAATTTCAAAATTAAACTTTGCATACCGATTAAGCCCAATTTGTGCTAATTAGTGCTCACGGGGAAAAATTAGTGCTAGTCCAGAAGCCGAGAAAACGGGAAAAGAAAATTTCAAATTTCGCCTGAAAGACGAAACAAATAAAACCTGGTAAATAATGTAAGCCTAATTTTGACACTTTTCAAAGGCGGCTAATCTGACAAAATTTGTGCTTATCATAGAAATATAATTTTCATAAATTTTCATTACCCCTAAAAGATTCTATAATAAACAAACAAAATACAGAGATATACCGTTCAATAATATTTGTGTTGAACAACAAATTAAACAAAAGAAGTAAAATGTTCCAAAATCTAAAATAAGCGATTCAGATAGAATATTCCTATCAGGTTTGTTCATTGCCATCTGAAAAATATAGTGGCTGAATTCTTGCTAATCCAGAATTGGCCCAATTCCCCAATTTCTGGCAAATTGGTTTCTAGAACACTTTTTGTTCAATGAAATTGGGCCAATTCTGGATTAGTACAAATTCATTCACTATATTTTTCGGATGGCAATGAACATGCCTGACGGGAATATGCTATCTGAATTGCTTATTCTTGGATTTTATAATACGTTATTTCTATTATTTAATTTGCTGTTCAACAAAAATATTATTGAACGGTATACCTCTGTATTTTGTTTGTTTAATGTAGTATCTTTTAGGGGCTAGTTTGTTTTCCTCAATTTATGAATGAAAATTTATGAAAATTATATTTCTATGATAAGCACATATTTCATCAATGTAGCCGCCTTTGGAAAGTTTTAAAAGTAGGCTTAAACTATTTCTGGTTTAGTCTAGAAATCAGGTTTTATTTGTTTCATCTTTCAGGCGAAATTTGAAATTTTCTTTTCCTGTTTTTTCGGCTCCTGGACTAGCACTAATTTTTCCCCGTGAGCACTAATTAGCACAAATTGGGTTTAATCGGTATGCAAAGTTTCATTTTGAAATTCGAAAGTTTCCCTGCTGCAGTTACCCACACGTGAAATGTTAAATACTTACCAAAAAATATACCAAAAATGTACACTGTTAATTAAAAAAATTCCAATTGGAGTTGCCTTGCAGTGAAATGGATTTTTTTTTAGATTATCTCTAACTCTTATATTAGAAAAGCCCCTTAGTCCCTAATAGTGTCATTGTAAAAGATCAAACAATTTCCAAACGATTTTTTTTTCAATTCTAAAGAAGGTTATTTTAGACAAAGTTTCTACTTGTATATCTATGATTCTCGAGATGTTCGCGGGACCCCACCTATCTGACCGAATAGATAAATAAAAACCCTACATGTGTCGTGTATTGAATATAACTATGATGATTTTTAATTAGCCTAGAGAAAGTTCCATGGATATGAATAAATTTCAAATGTTATTGCACCGGTCATTGCATTGTGTTAACGGGATCTAATTATGATTTTTGACTTGTCTAGAGACTTTTTTACGTTTACGGTTATATTTTCCATCCCAGAAATGTTCACGGGATCCCTTTCATATAATCGAATAGGTCAGAAAATTTGCAATTCGTGAGAATGGGACACAAATAATGATTTTCACCATGGCTTTCCATTTTCATCAATTGGAATTTTACCCAATTGATATTCCCAAATAAGCTACGAACCCGATTTATTGTATGAAATCAATCAAATAACTTAAATCCTAGAGATGTTCACAGGGTCATGTTTATACATTTGGATAGTTTAAAGTTTCAGCTATCGATAGTTCAGAACAGGGTCCGGTTATGATGATATTTACTGGTGCTCATTTTATGATTTTATGTTGATCATCATTGACTGACAGTTAGCTATATAGTTGACTCCCTCAGTATTTGCAATTCTCTTTATTTTTGAGATTCGTAGGCTCCACAATTTCCATCTTCGGATTAGATCACTTTTTCGCATTACGGTGGTATCTCACTTATGTTTATTTGAAGCGGCACCCCCACCTTACGCGGTTTAGTATCTGGTTATTTAGATCCACGACCATCTGGTATGTCTTCATAGCTTCCATGACATATTCATCAGTTATTCTAGCTACGATAGTGTTTTGAATTTTACTCTTCACAGATTTACACTTGGTAGTCCACACCTTAATCACTCGACCACCAAGTGTTACATTTGTGTAGAGTAGGATTCGTTACATTATTTTATATCTCTCTTTCAAGAAACACTCCTTCACCTTAATCGACCGACCGTCAAAAATTTAATAGAAAGTGTTTTTAAACCAAATAAAAAGAAAAGCCGTCAACTATAGCGGAGCTAGTGTTATACTTGCTCTGCTAACTTGTGGAAAATCTCTCTATAGGCATTTTATAAAATTAAAACGTTTAACAAATTTAAACTGTTCCTCAAAATCATACATATTTAACTAATTTAATTTATGTAGTGTTAATTAACTTATTTTTGTTATTTAATTTCAGGTAAATTCGACATACATACATCTCTAAACAATTTTTGTAACGTTTTGATTGGCAGGTAAGGTTCGGACCGGATGTCATTCCAAATGTAATTGTTGTTAGTTGTTATTCATATTATGCCACTTCACACAGTGCGGTCACACATGCGTTGATCATCATCTCTTCTCTTATAAACAATATTTTAAAGTGTTTTTTGAAGCACATTCTATGCATCCACACGGGATGTCAATGAAGTGGTTTCAATTTTCGTTTATTCCCCCTTTACCTATTTAGGAACTCGTTTCGAATGACAATTCGAATGATAAATTCGATTCGAATATGATTTGGTATTTATGAATTCGATCGTACATAAAATTGTACACTGTGAAGCAAAGAAAATGAAAATTTTATTTAAATGGTAATACCTACATGAAAATTCCCAACCTTGTGAAATTTTGACATTTTAAATTTGTGTTTGGCTGGTGCATTATTCAAATTGTGTTTTTATGGTGATTAATTATAAGAGTGATTAAATAGTATTAAAACAATTAGTATTGTGTGAATTACAATAATAGATACCATCGCCATATATTTTGCTGATTGATACGGATTATAGAAACAGAAAATTGTACTTGCATATACGATACCGTCCAATTCGTGATTAATCCAATATATTTGAACTATCTGATACATCCGTAAGTTGATATTGGCTGCAACTCTTAGATTTTGTGGTCCTCCATAAGGGAATAAAATGTCGTATTGTTGAGGTGTCGTATTTTTTGCTGCCCTAAAATTTATATAATTTTAAATAAATAGAATTTTCTATTACAATTTTTATGTAATTTTAGTGTATGCCAAGGCTATGTAAATACATATTTAAAATCGAAAAATATATCCGAATAAAATTTTATTTTTAATTACCAAATAAAAATAAATAAATTTTTAGTACACATTTCAATTAGCACTATTTATTCGATATACATTTTTATCTTGGCGTCGGTGTCCATTTTTAATTCTTTATATTTTCATTTTAAAAATGTTCGTCCTTTTTCTCTGGCTTCGTCAACGAAACTTACAACGATCAAACATTCGTTCATAAATTACGAATTAATACATATTCAGACCAATTACTGGTTGGAAACGGATTGCCCGATAAGGGAAATTTTCATTCGTTTTACGTTTATAATTTTTCGAATTCACAAATATCAATCGTTCGAAAACGTTGTTCGTTTATTCGAATTCAGAAACAGGGGCACAGGTTTTTATTTTTGCGCCGCAATATAACCCGTTTTATAGGTAAAGGGGAAAGAAACGAAGATTGAAACCGCTTCATTGGCATAGATTTGCAGCAATAATTGTTTGTGTCATCCTGGAAAACTTTCTTGTACCCGAATTGGATCAATTAGGTCTACAGAACATGTAATGGGTGATTTATTTTGAGGTACTTTTCAAAAATAAAAAAAAAATCAATTTTATCGAGTAATCTTTATTATCATAAAAAGGAACCATTCTTTACATTTAGTTTTTAAAGAATATTTCTTTCAAATGTTACTCGTAACTGCGATTACGACGCGTTCGAGCATTTCGAGTGCTATTTGGCCAATGACGCGAGTAATGTTGGCTTTTAATTCCTCAATCGTAACCGGCTTATCCAAGTAGACTTTGGACTTTACGTAGCCCTAAACGAAAAGGTCTAAAAGTGTGATATCACATGATCTAGATGGCCAAATCACCGAATTGTTCTCACGGTTTCACGGGTTGGTGACAAATAGCGCTGTCTTATTGGAACCAAATGTCGTCGAGATCATGGGCTTCAATATCAGGCAGTAAATAGTCCGTTATCGCAGCACGACAATGGGCGCCAGCGATTCACAGTTACGTTCCGGCCGGCCTCATTTTTGAAAAGGTATGGACCGATGATTCCACCAGCCCATAAATCACGCCAAACCGTTGAATGTAATGGTAGCTTTTGAACCTCTTTGGGTTGTTCTTCAGCCCAAATACGGCAATTTTGATTCTTTACGTATCCATTAACCCAGAAATGGGTCTCATTGCTAAACAAAATTTTTTATCGAAAACTGTGGATTTTCTTCAAGATCAGAGCCTAAAGACTGAAACGGCGATGATTTGGAAGATCGGCTGGCTTCAATTCTTGCACGAGTTGATTTTTGTATGCTTAACCAAGATCCATATGCAAAATAGGCCAGGTTATTGCATACGATAAGTCAAGCAGTTGAGAACGGCGCTGAATCGATTCAACCCGGTCATCGCATACATTCTCAGCTACCGCCGCTATGTTTTCTTCACTACGTGCTGGATGTGCTCTATTTGGTCACGTATTTTCCAATAATGAAAATTGGGTTTCAAATTTTTCGATGGTATAGCGAATTGTGTGTTTGGAAGGTCGATTATGTGAACCATAAGTTGCTCTAAGCGCACGAACAACATTCCTCGTAGAACGCTGATTTTCGTAGTACAGCTGAATAATTTGTAGACACTGTGCCGGGCGAAGTCTTTCCGTGATGAAATGTCAAACAATACTGAACAAAAATACCATAACAGTTTGACACGACTCACACGTGATCTGTCATAAAATTCTTGCTGAAAAAAGTACCTCTAAATGAATCGCCCGTTAGTTTCAACAAGACGGTCCCATCAAGCATAGCTCGTTTTACGATTCAAAATTTGCGAGAATTTTTCCCCGGCTGAATTATGTCAAAAAGTAAACTAACCACAAACTCGATGCTTAAGGACAACATTAGGAACGAAATTGCTGAAGTAACACCAGAAGTCTGCGGAAATATTATGAAAAATGTGCTTAAAGGAGCTCGCCTTTGCACCACGGCCAGAGGCGGCTCCTTGACTGACATTATATCCCAGATATAATAAAAAGAGCATAAAAAGCACCCTGTATGTTCGGTACACCCAGGGCACGTATTCTTGAAATCGGTTTAAATTTCCACATGCGGAATATAATTTGTAGCAAATTCTTAAATTATTCGAATTTTTCGCCGGCTACTTTAGTCGTTTTTTCACATTTGTTTGCAGTTTTCTATTATTTATTTCCCTGCTAAGGGAAAAATTCCGACTGGGTAAATCGATACGGAATTATTCCCTTAGTAGGAAAATAAACAATAGAAAACTTGCATATACAAATTTGAAAAAACGATAAAAAGTAGCCGGCGAAAAATTCGAATAATATAAAGAATTTTAAAGCAAATTGTATTCCACATGTGAAAATATGGGCCGATTTCAAGAATACGCGCCCAGATTTCATTCATAAAATGTGGAATTTCCAGAAATCACTAAAACAAAATTTTTCAAAAATTATCTTTTGAAATTGGGTCGAAATACGGGGTTTTCCATGGGTCCTGCTCTCCGTAAACAGAATCATGAAACTTGGTCAGTATGGTCAGGGCATCTAGTTTAAGTGATTTCATGAACAAAAGTTGGGATTTCCAGAACTAACCCACATTTTTCGTGAAAATAATAATTTGAGAAAATAGGGTTGAATTAATTGTTCTCTATGGCCAAGTCTAGGTGATATGGAGAATAAACAGTTAAACCCGGTCTTGTCAGGTTATTTGAATCTAGTTTAAACAATTTAAATTTAATAAAATACGATTTTCGATCATGTGGTGACGTTCCTGGAATACGAGTACGTTGGTAAACTATGTAAAATTTTAACGTTTATCAGCCCGCAACAAACTAAAATAATCTCATTTGTGCTAGAGATTTTACCCAAAGTAATTAAAGGCACACGTGAGGAACAAATTACATTCAACAGGTACCCCTCTCAACCTTTATTAATTATTAATTATATGTTAGTTTTTGAATGACGTTTACTATTTGTTTAAATTTCATGGTCGAATTTAAATTTTTCGTTTTGTTAAATGACCAAACATGTCTTTTGACCGTAAATATACATACAAGCCAGTTAAGTTACGGTTGATTATATAGATTTTATTAAGATTATTCGAAAACAAATAACTGTCATGCGCCGCATTTGTAACGAATTTACTTAAGTGTAATATTGAGTTAAAAACCGCTTGTCTAAACAGTCAGTGGGAGAATTGTCATCACATATATACCCAAGTTTTAAGTCTAATCCAAACATTTCAAATTATATTTGTGTGGTGAATGTACGCTTTGAAAAAAAAAATCTAATGACCTTCCTAAAAACTTCTTAATTTTAAAGAAAAAGACTAATCTAAAAAATTATTGTAGAGATAAATAAATTTTTTTGAAATTGCGAAAGCATTTCCTTCCGAACCAAAAACGAAACATACAAAAAAAATTGTAATAAATTATTACAAACAGTCTCAAAATTTTAATAATGTAATTATTTTATGTACGTACATTAATTTTTTGTAATTTTTAATTTATGTTTGTTACGAGATTTTTCTATAGTACTCGGAGTATCATCTGGTAAATTACATTATGTTTATATTTATTTATTTGTTTAGCAAAAATTTCATCACTTCAGATCTTTGAAAATTTAAAAATCGGACAAAATAAAACGAAATATGTATATAAAATGTTTACTTAAACATTGTAAAAAAAAAATTCTATAAAATTAGATGCTGAATTTTATTGAATAATGTATTAACATTATTGTTTTTAAAATAAATACGAAATTATTTTGTTTCTTTAAAATTTACATATGTTTAAGTAGCAATTTTTTTAGTTCAGTGTTTTTTGCGACATATTCTAGTGGCGCGTACTTACTTTTGATTGTTGTTACTACGGGGAACAATTTTATATGGTAATTTTAATTTAAAATTTGAATATATGCAAATATTGATTTAAACCTTTTTCAATTTCAATGTTAAGATCAACAAGATTAATAACATTTTTTTATATTTATTATAATATTTATTTTATTATTTTGGCATTAAAATTAAAAACACGTTTTGAGAAATTCAAATCCTAACCGAATGAAAATTATTTTCTTATTCGTCAGGGCGGCGATTTTTAGTTTCGGTGGACACATACCCGTACCTATATCGCCAGCATTTGCCTTGACGATATCTGGACTTCATGTTGAAGAAATTTAGTAGACCACGGTGGTCATATAAAGTGAGATATAAAGAAAATGTCGTAGCTTCCTTCGAATTAATTATGGGTAAATCTTTTTGAATTATGTCACGTTGAATGTTAATTCGAATGAAAAGACCGCAATATCTTCCATCTCCTTTTCACTAATATACATATAATAAATTGGTTTACGTTTGTTGTCAATATTGTATGTACGACAATAAATCTTTTCGTTTTAGTAATTAAAAAAAAAATCACTCACAAAACCTACTTCTGAAATTATTTTATTTAAATTGAAATTAGAAATTATTATTTTTATATCTATATCACACCGTGAAAGCCACTTCATAAGAACACATTCATATGGCTAAACGAAAACAAAAACATTCATAAGACAAAAAGTCAACTTATCACTTTTAGTTCATTATTGCCCCTCAAATTCATTTTGCTGGGTTGCGTTTATAGAGTACCTTGTCTTGAATTATATCACAAAAAAAGTCTCCAATAGTGATATAAATTCATCATATAAATGACCACCCAGGAGGCACTTGTTAAGGGGAAATTGGAGAAATCGAAGTCGGCTAGATTTATTTTGGTTTCAAGTAAAAATGTTTATTTATTTTTGTTTTTTGATCACCCAGTAAACTCAAAAGCCTGCTACAATTTTCGTAGGATTTTATCGATATTTTATTGATTTTTTAATTGATAAAACTTGCTATTAAATATTATTAATGCACTTACTATTTTTTCTTTATTTTATAGTTTATTATTTAATTAACCATTTTATTTATTTTAATTATTAAATATTCTTTTATAAATTCACGAATTATTTGGGGTGAACGATTGTTCTTACTTCACTTTTATTTGAAGTGAAAAGTGACTGACTGAGTTGTGAACTGAAATTGAGACTGAACGAAATTTTCAGTTGGAGGTTACATATCATGGTGTCAATTTTGTGACCGAAATGACGTTGACATTTTACATGTCAATGAAGTAGAAAACAAACATTCTGTAATTCACAGTAAAATTTTAGTTATAAATAAAAAATAACCAAGAAGATTTGGTTGCTACAACACTCCTCTCCTGGCTCGAAAACCATAGTGTTTTATATTAAACATAACGATTTTGCAAACGCTATGATTTTCGACTGGCTTTATCATAAGTATTCCGCATACTGGTTTAAGCCTGTCGTTGCCAATTGTTGTCTGGCTACGGTCTAAAATAAAGGGTACTAAGAAGATCTTTGACTCTATTCACACGCATGAATACGTCTGAATAGTTTAACAGATTTTTGGGAATGTACCTTGCCATTCGGAAGGCTGTCTTGTATCCGTAGAGACTAAGGCTCTTATGATAGTAAGAAGCTGCTTCACGAAATTCGAATCTATGTTTGGGATCGAATTTAGTTCTCTTGGAGTATAGTTGAGGTCCTCCTTAACTCATGAGGTTTGATTATCTATTAGGATTGTTTGAAGTTCCGAACTCCAATATAATGTTCTACATCGAGCTGTTAGTGGTTTCAGTTGCCTGTGGAACCGTTCGGAAAGATCATTTTCTTTCGGGATGTTTTCACTTGATTTCGGCGTGCGGGCTGAAATCAATTTCTACAATTTGTCATTACTTTGTTCTAGTACAAAAAATGTTTGACCAGAAAGATGCCATTAGTCGATCACCACCACATTATGTTTAACTTTATCATGATTAATGTCGCTAGTGAATTAGGCAATGAAATCTAGATGTCCTATAATTACCGGGGACTACGTTCAGATCATTCCATTCTTTTTAAATAAAATATGGAACTCACCGCTTTTAAACTACCTTCTATGGTCTATCACGAAAACGAATGTTATGTCAAAACACGAAAATATAGGACGACACACTTTAATGTTTTTTTCAGTGGTCAGATTCTGTAATATGTAAGCATCTACAAATCCAAAGAATATACCCATGAAAGGGCCAGCAAAATCTGCATGCATTCTTTGAACATGCTCAGTTGCAGTTTCCCAACAGTGCAAAATCACTTTAACTTGGTTGTATGATTTGACATTTCGAACAATTGTTTGCCAAGAGGTCTTGTTTCTATGGATTCCTTCCCATCAGCAATAAATTCTAGTAAGGGATATTATACGGCTTATCCCGAAATGAGTGGAATGTCGATAACAACTTTGTGTAATTCCAAAGGCCCCCGTATCAAACAGCCTTCTTGTGGAGATAATTCAATTTGGACGACCCCAAATCGATGATTAGATGAAACTTATGTCTTCCTGTTCTTCAGTTTTGTGTTAGTGTAGACAACGATTTATCTTTCATTGTAACCTCGGACAATTCTTGAACCCGTAATGGTTTTAAATTTATTTCCAGCTCCTTGGCGCCTTAGTACTAAAAATCTGTTATATTTTGGGCCTGAATTTATGTTCCGGTATTTTAAATCAAAACGATTGATTGCTTTATTGCTGAGATTGTCGACAATCCTTTGTGTGGTGAAAGAATTTGTATTAATGGTTTGTTATTAAGCATAAAAGTAACTTTTCGTCCAACTAAGAAATGGAAAAACTTCCGTACTCCGAAAATTATTGCGTAGGCCTCTTTGTCAATTTAAATATATTTCTGCTGAGTTACAGATAATGTTTAAGAAGCGTATTGTATTTAAGAAGCATCCGTTGCTAGTATCAAAGGTCACTTCGGATCATAGTGAGCAAAAAAGTTTGACTCTTATATTTTGTTCTTTGCTACTCGGAATGCATGAGCGCATTCATCATCCCAGAGAAGTTTTGTCTCTTTTTAAGGAGGTTGTGTATCGAATAAAGCTTCGTATTGAGAATTTCAAAAAATCGTCTATAGAAGTTAATTAGACCAACAAAGGTACGGACTTCTTACACGTTACTTAGACGTTTCATGTTTTGTATAGCATTCATTTTGGATTGCAACTTGTGAATTTCATTCCTGTCTATCTTGTACCTGCCGCCCCGGTGGTCAGCATGCTTACTTCAGCATACGGAGGTCTCGCGTTCGATTCCCGGTGGTGAAAAAATTTCACGGCTGGTTTAGGATCAAGGAATTAATCACTCATTATTCGAAATGAAAAAAATGGGTCTGCGTCGGACCAGACGGTGGAAGTGAAACTTCTTTGGCCATTCGCTCACACACACGCACACAGACAGATAGGCAGAATACATAAATGAAATATAACACATTTTTCCCTATTATTCAATATATTTCTCTTCAATATATTATAAATGACTTCAGTATTATATTATTTTATTTACGTAAAATCTAAAATCCACTCGTAGGACTTCTTAGATAACATAGCTTCTGTGAAGGAATCAATAATCTTTCTGGAATCGCCAGAATTAATACGTAGGATATGATTTGATATGATTTGATATGATTTGATGTGATTTGATATGATTTGATATGATTTGATATGATTTGATATGATTTGATATGATTTGATATGATTTGATATGATTTGACATGATTTGTTATGATTTTATATGATTTGTATAATTAGATATGATTTGATATGATTTTTGATATGGTTTGATATGATTTGATATGATTTTTGATATGATTTGATATGATTTGATATGATTTGATATGATTTGATATGATTTGATATGATTTGATATGATTTGATATGATTTGATATGATTTGATATGATTTGATATGATTTGATATGATTTGATATGATTTGATGTGATTTGATATGATTTGATATGATTTGATATGATTTGATATGATTTGATATGGTTTGATATGATTTGATATGATTTGATATGATTTGATATGATTTGTTATGATTTGATATGATTTGATGTGATTTGATATGATTTGATATGATTTGATATGATTTGATATGATTTGATATGGTTTGATATGATTTGATATGATTTGTTATGATTTGATATGATTTGTATAATTAGATATGATTTGATATGATTTTTGATATGGTTTGATATGATTTGATATGATTTTTGATATGATTGATATGATTTGATATGATTTGATATGATTTGATATGATTTGATATGATTTGATATGATTTGATATGATTTGATATGATTTGCTATGATTTGATATGATTTGATGTGATTTGATATGATATGATATGATTTGATATGATTTGATATGATTTGATATGATTTGATATGGTTTGATATGATTTGATATGATTTGATATGATTTTATATGATTTGATATAATTCGAGATGATTTGATATGATTTGACATGATTTGTTATGATTTTATATGATTTGTATAATTAGATATGATTTGATATGATTTTTGATATGATTTGATATGATTTGATATGATTTTTGATATGATTTGATGTCATTTGTTATGATTTGATCCGATTTGGTATGATTTTATAGGATTTGATATAATTCGAGATGATTTGATATGATTTTTGATATGATTTGTTATAATATGATAAAATGATTTGATATAATTTGTTGATATGAACGAATGATCATTCGAATGACCTTACTGCAAATACTTTCCAAACATCGTGAGATCACCCAAGTTAAACTCAAAAGTAATAAATTGTTTTAAGACCACCGTACAACACTACGTATAAGCAATCAATTTTCACTTTGCATCTCATTTTTCCCAACCGTCCTATTTACCTACAATAATAAGAACATAAAATACAATTTTACTACTTATAACCGATCGTCATTTCATAACAAATTATGTAAAATTTCATTAATATTTAAGATTTAGGTTTTCTCATATTAATTTAATGTTTTCTTGCAAGACCGTTGATCATATCCGTGTACATAAAAAATATGCCGGGATTAAGTTGGATGTGCTGTTTTTATGGCACTATATACAAAATGTAAGCTGATTATCAGTTACACCACATATTCCCAATATTTTCATCTCAGTTAGTTAGTTCTCCTTCTTCTTCGTCCTGGTCGTCTTTATCACGTATTTGTATTTTCCAAAGAAAACGGTACGTGTGTGTAGAAAATAAAATAAAATTAAATAACAAATCCAAATATAAATAAAACAAGCCTACTGCTATCCCGCAACGAAAGTGTCTAATGCACAAAAACGTATAATCGTCGATTATTCTCGCGTGACGCGGTTTCTCGACCAACACCCCATCCCAATGTGTGCAACAGGCGCAAAGAAGTTTCACTTCAAAAATGATTATGAAACCTCATTTAAGGCGGCCAAATCTCTTGATGGGATATAGTGCCAGAGAGAGATAGATATCTTGTATCTAAAATATTCTACGGAATCAGCAACAAACTCACATTTTCTTAAATGTATCCTCATATTGCGCCAATAATAATTCAAGCCTTTTAAGATGTATTTGTTCAGTTATTTTGATATCATCAAGAAATACAAACACGGATATCCTGTAAAATTATTTCCATTTGCCGTTGTTGCGAAAGTATGCCATAGATCAGTCGAGTCGACCTATATAATACCTTATGCGAGTATTACTTCCGTGTCTTCCATTTGAAGATACATTCTTAAAATCTATCTTTGTAAATTTACTTGAACCCGACATTTGTACGAATAACTCCTCAATGGTTGGAAGAGGGTTTAGTTAACAAATATTAAATTTGGATTGACAGTTATTTTGAAATCCCCACAAAATCGTACAGTTTCGTTTGATTTTATAACAGGTAACAACGGAGTTGCCCACTCACTGTGGCCGACCTTTTCCAAAACTCCGTTTTATTAAGTTAAGCTTGAATACCGCCAATTTTCTGTATGATATCTGAGAAAAGAGAAAACCAATAACTTTTTGATAAATTTGTATTCCGAATATTCTTTACATTTGCAGAAACAGTTCTAACGGTATCTACATTCAATGTTACGCATCCACTCGCGTCCTACCAATGCATGGCGATTCAATATGTACTCGTAAATGTATATAATTTCCGCCATCTTTGACACTAACGTCTATAACCCCTATAACGTCAAGACTATTTCCACAATAATATTTTCTTTCAAACTCATAATTGAAACAAGGCTTTCTGTAATAATCATACTTTTGAATCATTTACATTAAAATTATAAAGTTCAAAAATCTCAAAATCATTTACTTTAAAGGCGGATTTAGTGTTGCGTTTGTTCGTTCCTTCCTTCCTTCTGAATTTTTCTTTAAATCAATCAAAGTTGCTGAAAAAAATCACAGGAAAAAAACGTCATTCTTAACCAATGAAATTGGTCTAAAAAAATTCAGAACGAAGGAAGGAACGAAAGAACGCAACACTGAATCCGCCTAACTTCCGGGTTATCATTATTAGAATAAATTTTTATTAAATTCGTACGATTTGATTTTTTTAATTTCATGCATACAGACACTAAATTCCCTAACTTTTTACAAAATTCACATCTATATCAGCTCAAATTATTCCGCTTAGAACTAATCTAATTTTGATTTTTCTTTGTAGTATTTGAAGTTTTACCTGGTGTGCAGGCCCATCTTCTTCATTACTTTTACTATTTAATTTTCAATGCTTTTTTTTACCCGCATTTGAATATACGAAATTTGCTGTATTTGGATGTCTATATACATAATTGTGTTGCATTTTTCGATGACAATTCCAATGCTGTCGCAAGTTCGGTAAGTTCAAGGATTTCGGAGGCTGGTTACAAAGTCCCCAAAAATTCCCGTATAGTTTCAACGTTGTACTCGGCCAATTTGTCACACACAATGTCAGACGCTTCTTGACCCATAGAGTGTAACAAAAAGTGCAAATGATTTGCTTTCTTAATTTTAAGAACGGCGATAGCACTATCCAAACGCTGGATCCACTTATTCCGTTTTGTAATATTTCGGTCAAATTTATCTATTGTAAACGATCTTTGTAACGTGGTGGTTTCCTCTTTATCACTAATGTCGCGACCAAAAAAAAATTTTCGCGCATCCCCCAATAGAATTCTTTTAACTTTTCTCTTACAGAAAAGTATGAAAAAAAAATTTAGAAAAAACTTTTTTTTTTTTGTTAGGTTGGTGATTTTCTCCCTCTCGTGGGGTGACCGTGTTCGCTTTGATGTAAAACCCAAACGCTTTAACGGTAAAAAAAATTGAAATTCTGAAAAAATTGAAATCAAAAACAGAAATTTGTAAAGAAGATGGGATTCCAAACTCTACTTTATCAAAGAAAAAAAATCGTCTAAAAATTCAATCTTCATATGAAAAGGGTGATTTCGAAGAAAGAAAGTAACTTTTGCGTTTACCAAAGTATGAAGATTTAGATTCATTAGTGCTGCTTTGGTTTAAACAAGCGCGATCTCAAAATGCTCCTATTTCTGGACCTCTATTAATTGAAAAGGCTGGATGGCTAGAACGTTTCAAGACAAGACACGGGATTGTCTTTAAGTGTATTAGTGGAGAGGCGAGGCAAGTATCACCTGATATGGAATCCGATTGGATATCATCAAGCTACAATTCTGAAGGATTACGATATAAAATTCCATTTTTAATGCAGATGAATGCGATTTATTTTTTCGTTGCATGCTGGATAAAACTTTAAGATTTAGAGCAGAAACTTGTTCTGGTGGTGAAAAATCTAAGGAACGTCTTACAGTACTTGTTGGATGTAATTCCGATGGAGCAGAGAAAATACCTCTTATTGTTATCGGAAAGTCTCAAAATTCGAGATGTTTTAAAAACGTCAAAAATCTATCCCTTCAATACACACCACAAATAAAAAGTCTGGATGACAGCGGACTTATTTTCAAGTTGGTTGAAATCGTTATAGATAAAAACTTTTTAAAGGAAAAGAGAAAGGTAGTTTTAATTATGGATAATTGCCCAGCGCATCCGAAGAGCCAGAAAGTGTCAAATTAATTTTTCTGCCTCCAAATACTACTAGTGTATTACAGTCTTTGTGATCAAGGAGTCATTACGAATTTAAAAGTGTTTTACAAAAAAATTCTCCTTCAAAAATATTTAGCAAGTATTGAGCTTAAGGAAGATATGAAACAGGTATCAGTCTTAGATGCGTTGTACATTACGCCTGTAACTATACCAAATTGCTTTCGCCATTCTGGTTTTACAATTCCAGAATCTTCCAGCGATGATCAGCCAGAGATTTAATGTGAGACCACTGTAAACGATGACGTGAATAATATTTTTGATCAAGATTTCGATTTCGTATTATCCGATTTCCACTGTAAATAACAGTTGTTGCTCAGTTCGAATTTTAGGAGGAAGGAAAAAGTCATAAGTAAAAGTTTTTCTGCATTCTGGATGCGCTGTTACCTAGGTTTGTAACTTTAAAACATCCTCGTCACAAATTTGTTGTAATCGTAATATCTATGTTCGAGAATTGCATACTTTTTTATTTCTTTAATTAAATTTTAAATTAAAGTGTTAATTTTAATTTATATTCAATTAGGAGGCTACCGGTTTCTGTTTGACAGCCTTTTTTTACTACCTACAAAACCCTACAAACATTTGTATTTGATGAGTCATGTAAATATATAGTTTATAACAGGTGAATTTTTTCCTTTTGGTTTTTCATGTATATGTTTTTGATTCATCACGCGTGATTATAGCGACATCTGCAAAGTCTATTGTTCTCAGTTAGCATTGCCATTTCATCATGAAAACGAATTACACCCAAACGACGTTTGCAGATTATTGAATTTTATTATCAAAATTCGTGTTCAGTGAAAAATGTGATTCAATAAAAATTGTGTTGAGTGACGAAGCTCATTTTTGATTAAATGGGTACGTTAATAAGCAAAATTACCACATTTGTTGTGATAAACAGCCACAGGCAATGCAAGAACTGCCAATGTATCAAGGAAAACCATTATTTGGTGCGGTTTATGGGCTGGTGAAATCATTGATCCGTATTTTTTCATTGATGACAATCAATGGCACTGGATGTTTTCGGACTTTTTTTTGCATGAACTGTATCTGGTCTTTATTAAGAAATGAGTTCGGCCAGCAATTTATCTTACGTTTCGGATCGATGAATTGGCCGCCTAGGTCGCATGATTTGAGACCTCTTGACTATTTTCTATGGGGCTACGTGAAGTATCTCGTCTATACCAATAAACCAGTCGCAATTGGAAGACAACATTACACGCGTCATTAGCGATCTACTAGCCGAAATGCTGAAAAAAGCCGTGAAAAATTGGACATCTCGCATGAACCGCTTAAAACGTAAGCTGTGGCCAATATTTACATGAAATAATCCTTATAAAGCAAATGGCAAACATTGATTTTTTTATTCAAATAAAAATTTCATACATTTTTATAATTTTACTGTGTTTTTCTTAAATATAAACCAAACGCTTTAAAATTCACCATTTCATCAATAGTCTCAAAAAATTATCATAATGATAAATTTTTTGTTGAAATTTAATTAAATATTAAGGCACAACAACAAACACATATAACAATCGAATATAAACAAAAATTTAACAAGTTCCCGAGCTACGTAATGATATCATTGCTTCCCATATACATATATCAAAGACAAAGAAATACAACTCAGATAAACCACTTGTTATACGGTCTTTAGTATATCAACCACAGATAGTTAATAAAACGTTGTAAAAATATTTACTTAATAAAATAAAAAACTTCACTAAACTTGTTCTTCTGACATTTGATTATGTTCGTGACTTCGTGTGGATAGTGGAGGGTATTTCTTTGCTTTAATGTTTTTGTATTTATTTAATAATGAATGAAAACAAAAAATTATAAATAAATTTTATATCTGGTATCGTTAGATAAATAAATAGTAAATTTTTTTTTTATTAATTTTTAGTTGGTAAAAATTCATTCAAGGATTCTACTCAGAAATATCTATAAGTGTTACATCATTTACTCGACAATTATAAATTATTGGTCTCCGTTATGTTTATGGCACTCTAGTGAAATATGCAAATTATATTGTCTTAAATGCACACGCAATTTCTTAATTGAACAGTATTAGGTTCTATTCAAATTATTAACTTCTTAATCAAAACGACATTTAGAAAAATTAATAATAATTAAAATATTTGCGTCTGTCTTATTTTTGCTTTCAAATTAGATTAACGATTATCGTTTTTTTCATTTAGCTCGCATCGTCGCATATTTTATTCATATCTCATATACGTTAATATAGGGAATAAATAAAGCATTAAAAATTTATGTGCGTGATTAAACAATTAAAACGATATAATTTTTGTATTATATGTGTTTGAAAATCACAACAAAAATACTGTCTTGATATAATAAATTATGCGCATATGCTTAAGTCACATTTGATATTCCATCTATATAGGTCACATAAAATCTGTATGGTTTACAAAAACCCCTTAGTTTCAGACTAACGGAATTAGTGTATTGTTCTTAAAATGAATCAGTACATACTTTTATATTTTAGCTCTAGACTAAGGTTGTGAATACAAAATCAAATTTAACGGATGAATTAAATCTATATGCATAAGTTGAAGACGTGATTAATATTACCGCCTATAGCTGCTCTGCTGTCGAAAATATTTCGACACAGTATTGTCGTTTTTTTATATTGTTTTCATCTCGAATTACATGTATATATATATGTTATTGTATAAAATTTGCAATTATGTGTAAGTACATATTAGCAACATTGCGTGTATATTTAAAATTAAATTTCATAATTTTAATGAAAATGTGTATGGTAAGATGACTTAGCGAAATAATTTTGTAGGTAGTGCATTTTGTGGCCTTTTCAATGATTTCCTTTTGTGATTATTCGATTTGTATTTGTAATCAGAAGCACCGACCGCGGCAAGTGCATTGGTAAAATGAGACATCGCTCAGGTTTATTGCCATTACTTGACACTTTACCGATAATTTAAGCAATCAAAAGTTTGAAGCGGATGGCGAAGCAGAAAATATCATTTTTTTCCACGTGCACCTTCAGGAGCGTATACGTTAGTTAGGAAGGGGGAACCTAAACCAAGGCATAAATATTTAAAGAACAACAAGCAACAGCTAATTTTAATTGGCGAATTACCCAATGATATGTGTAACGGATTAGGCAAACCAGGTCAGTTTTCGGAAGAAACTGACAGTAACGTGCACAAATAAATGTGAAAAAAGACAACAATCTAAACGTTGTTATTACTTTGACAAGCTAGGTTGGTCAAGTGGTACAAACGTGGGAAAGGCCCGTAACGATAGGTACACTTGCAGCTAAAAACCTTTAACTTTGGTTACTGTGAAAAAGACACCAGAGGTAGCTGCGCGGGATACAACAACAGAAAAAAACGCAAGAAACGTAAAAACAGAAAGTGTTGGCAAAATAAGACAAAGACAATACTGATAATTATCTCAGCTAGAGATAATGAGTCCTGCCTGTCAAAAGAAGCGAGTACAAAATTTAAGGAAGTCATACGTCCCAGTGAATCAAACATAATGATCCACTAAATCGTGTTGCGATAATTGTTGACTCTTCCACGGATTTAAGGGTATATTTACAGACAACGTGGAGTTGGAAAGCGTGGGACTCGTAGACACTGAACCAGTGTCTGAAAAGAGATTACCTAAAGTAAATATGTTGTTAGCTCAGAACTTGATGGGGCGGCATGGTCACAACCTGCTTAACAAACCAAAATCGCCTGGATCAAAAAAGGTGCCAGTGATATGGTCAAATTGCAATGAGCTACAGGGCCCGTACAGAGACCTGTTCTCACCACACACAACAGGATCACGGTTATAAGGGTTGTCCAAATAAAGACAAACCTTCCAATTGCGCTAGCTACATAAAAGGAAATGCAAAAAGCACCTGATCACCAAGTAGGCCGCACTATCTGTAACGCATACAAAAGTGATTTAAGATATTATGCAACAGCAACCTATACGCATCGCTCACCTCAACATGTTGGGAGCCAAAGTAGACGGAACAGAAATATTTGAGCCTGAGCGTATTTTCAACCACAACATAAATATTCTATGTATGCAAGAACCACACTCAGTCAATGGCCGAATCAGCGGCATGACTGCTACAGCCAGAGTAGTCACTGGCCAATTATGTCAAACCCACTATTTAACAAGAAAGGATTTATTTTATAAAAGAAACTGAACTGCGCATTCGATTAATAATAATGACATCATGCTTCATAACCAAGAAAGTTTAATTTTGAATTTCGAGAAAAGTCATGATTTCGAACCGGTTTCATTTAGTTGCGGAAATATTGGATCTGCCCAATTCAAAACTAGGAAATCTAATCAAAAATTCAAAACATTTACAAATGAAATATTACAAAAATATGTACTTGCGGATTGTCCGATTCGGTCTAAATCACGGTCGGAACGATTTATATTACTAAAACACTGCATCAAAGCATTTGCCTTGTAATGAAAAAATACACCAGGCCTGGAAAAGTCCTGAGACCACTAGAACTAGTTGTTGAAAAACTAAACAGAGATGACGTTACACTGCTTGCATGCGAAGGGGTATATAAATGTATATTTTCCAAGTTATGAGAACTTGACAGTCATTTGAATCTGGAGTTACTCGATAAATCGAACGTTTGCACCAAAGACGAAATAAGTTGCTGATCAAAGCAGTAAGCGAACTGAAAATATAAACTACGAATTTTCAACCAGAACAGAAACTTAGATACGCCCAGCAGTTGATTCGCCGATTGAACAACGTTACATTTGATGTAAACGAATGTCATTCTGTTTCGGGAGATCCAAGTTCCAACATATAAGAAACGTTGGAAATTCTAGAAACAAGTAAAGTCGATATCTGCCGAGATCTGTAGATCTCAGAAGACAATTGGAAGCTGTCATTACGTCGCTCTCAACTCGTTGTCAACTTATATGTAAATGTTAAAAATTATTTCAAATTATTCGATGCGACAAAACGAGTTTTCGAGCATTTTTACAGAGCCTTCTTTTGAATTCAGCTTCTTTTGCTAGTGTTGTGTGTTTTTCTCTGGCAGGGAACTGCGCCACTAAATTAGAGTCAAGACTGAGATTTCAGTACCTCCTGCATCAGTATACCAAATGAAATTTTAATTGAAATTAAGATTCCCTCGTTCTCTCTTTCTCTCTCTCACTCTCTCTCTCTCTCTCTCTCTCTCTCTCTCTCTCTCTCTCTCTCTCTCTCTCTCTCTCTCTCTCTCTCTCTCTCTCTCTCTCTCTCTCTCTCTCTCTCGACTGGTTTTTGATAGAACACTTTATTGATCGTTGTTGTGTGTTGGAGACCTTGTAACGTGGCCGAGCCATTTAACTCAATTGGATTTGATGAATCCGATAATATCGCTACCTCCAAGAATTTGCTTTAATTCGTGGTTCATACAAATACGATATTCGTTGTTCGCGATTTTAATTGAACTAAAAATTGAACCATTTAATTAGACCAAAGATCGTTATTCCATTTTTATTCATATCTGCTGTGTCTGCTGAAAATTATTGATTTGCTTAAAATTTTCATAAATTTTCTGCCGGTTTCGAAAAAATATCAGCAGAGAATAAATATTTTTTGTGATAGTGTTACCTCTAACGGTGAATATCAAAAAATAATTTTTTCTTGTGGGAATTTTCTGCTATCTCATACAGCATATGTAAAATACCATTATAAAATATTTGGTTAGTCGAGTAACATTTTTCTCGCCTCGCTTTTTTTTAAATGCAAAATGTAGCTGAATTACACTCAGATCGGTTTTGCCCCAGTCCCAAACACCGACTCATTACACACTTATTGACTTATTTAGCGCCAACTTGTGGCACTATTCTGGTAAAATTTCATGGGAATAGGGAATTGGAGAAAAAATTTACATAATAATTCTCTTTAATGCTGTATGGTACTCAACTTGTCAAAAACGACGTTTACTAAAAATCATTTTTTAACCATAAAATATTTCCAATTGACCAAATTCTTTCGTTAGGGCGAAATTAAATATATAATCGAGGTATTAATACATAATTATCTAAATAAAATGTTTAGTATGTCTATTGGTTTGAAAGTTGATCGTATTTTACAAACGTACAAATCCATATTCTTATTATTTTACCTCCAAACAGCGAACAATTTTTGAATCAGGGCGTCAAGGAACGTTTTTGTTTTTACGCCGCAATGACGATTAAATTTGAAATTTCTCTTACTGTCCCTAGATGGCAAATTCATTATAAAAAAATGTGTCTAAGATTAGTGGTAATTAATTTATTATTGTAATTTTATGTTGTGAAAATGCTGGTCACGATTAATACTTGGAAATTTTGTTGTTTTTGTAATAAAACACTGTAACCAGCTTTTGTTTTAAACAACAGAAGCTGGATAGAGTGTTTTATTACAAACACAACAAAATTTCCAAGTATTAATTTATTATTATATGGATTGGTTATTAGCACAAATAATGAAAATTAAAAAAATTATCTAATTGATTTTAGAAAATTAGGATCGGGAAATCTATATGAAATAACGGTAATAGAATTTTTTCTTATTCCCCTTAATGAGCGGGCCGGTGCTTTAAAAATTTAAAAAATTGGAAAATATTGAACATCGTCAGTTATTTTAATTTGAAATGAAAACGGGATGTTTGCGGTTTGAAATTACTCTCAGGTGTTGCACATACTAAATGTAGTATATCGTATAAATATAGCACTCATCCCACCTGACAGTCAGTTCGAACCACAATATCACGTTTATTTTTCAAATTAAAACCACAGCGCGATGTTCAATATTTTTCATTTTTTTCGTTTTATTGACATCACTCTATACTGCAAAATTGTTCTTTATTTCGCCGAAAGTAACATTTATGAATGGGCAAGAACCACTTCTACACTGCACTGTCCAGTTTGAATTACCACTACACCACTTTGTTATATTTTATTTACCACTTTGTTGCATTTTTAAAATACGGTGATTTTATAAATTTTGAACTAGGCTACTTTCCAAACACCGACTTATTTGCGCACACCGACTTAATCAAATAAGTAACCTCGCGCGGAGACTTATTGAATAAGTACGCCTACACAGAAATGTCTCCAACATTGTGTCTTGGCTAAATGTAATCATAAAGCAAAATATACATAAGAGGACTCATGTAGAGATTCCGAGGTTAATCTATTTTACTTTTGGCAATCTGTATAGGCCTAACAAGAACAATGAACTATAAAATAACTATGCCGCGGTATGTTTATAAGATACGTATATATGGATTAAATAAAGAAAAAAATTAAATTTGTGTATATAAACATATTATAAGTAAGATTAACCTCGGAAAAATTGGCTTATAAAATTTGCACTACTTGATTTCTCTTATATATTTAGTCAAGGCATAGTTTTGGAGAAATTTTTGTGTAGACTTACTTATTCACTTCTTACTTAAGGCGGTGATACATGTACCAATTTTGCCTTTAAGGCAAAAAAATATTGCCTTGTACAAAATTGAGAAATGTTCAATTTAAAATTTTTGCCGATAAGACGATTCAAGATGGCCGACTTTTAACCAATCAGCACGCATAATTGTTATGCCTTAAAGGTAAAATCTGTACATGTATCACCACCTTTATTTGACGCCATCTTGAATAAGTCGACCAAGTCGTCGAAATTCATTGTACCAATTTATTTGTGACGTAATAACAAAAAAAAGATTTAAAAAAGCGACATGTATTATGTCATAGAGCAAAATATACATAAGAGGATTCATGTAGACATTCCGAGGTTAATCTATTTTACTTTTGGTAATCTGTATAAGACTAACAAGAACAATGAACTATAAAATAACTATGCCGATATGTTTATAAGATACGTATATATTTATTTTATTAAATAAAAAAAAAAATAAATTTGTGTATATAAATATATCAAAACTATAAAATAAGATTAATCTCGGAAAAATTGCCTTATAAAATTTGCACTACTTGATTTCTCTTATATATTTATTCCTCGATGGTATAATACATGTAGCTTTTTCAAATCTAGTGGCAACGACCAAGATGTCAAGAATTTTTTTTTCCACATAATAGAAATTGAGTTTTGTTTTTTTTGTTTTTTTTTTATTACGTTACAAATAAGTTGGCACAATGAATTGGAATGACTTGACCAAATTATTCCAGTGGCGCTATTCTGGTAATTCGCTGAGAATCGGAAATTTCGGAAAGAATTTACATATAATTTTTCTTCAAATTGTTTTTTTCTATAGCTTGTCAGAGAAACCAATTTCCTATTTAATTTGTTTTCGAAAAGTTGCCACTAATTTTCTACCTTAGTATGCCAGAAAAAACTAATTACAAGGCTGTATGGTACACAGAAAACAAATTTTATTTTCATCTTAGAAAAGACTAATGTTTTCTTTGCATACGATTGTACGGACAAAAGCCCACGTTAGAGTACATCCAGTTGTACCATAAATTCAACAAAACTTGTTTGAAAAACAGTTCTTTTAAAAAAATGCATACGGACCTTGGTGGAATTATGGGTCCGACAGAAGGTATCAAGTTAGGCAAAATCCTGCCAACGTTTTTTTGAACGACATCAATTTGGGTCCAAATATCTAGTGGATTTTAATCTTTTGTATTCGCACTAAATCATCTCTTCACATTTTATCTCTTTTTAAAATTGTTTACCAATATTTTCTCATGTTGTCTCAAGTTTTAATAATATTTCATTTTTGTTGCAGATATAGACGAATGGCATCGATTTAGCCGATCACAATCTTATTGGATGACATCAGCTGGAGAAAAGCAAGATAGCAAATGTAAGTGCGACTGACTTTATTTTAGTAAAAGACAGAGGCCCATACAATTTTGTTCACATAATATTTTGAGATGTTCGCAAAGAATTTTGAAAAAAACGATGAAAATTCATCTTTTAAGTAAATAAGTCATTACTAAAATGATGGGCTTGGACTCCAGGTTTGATGCTTCGCACTTTTAGTTTTCAAAGTACAATATTGTATCTCTAAACTGTTTTATTAACCGAGAGTGTAATGTGGTACATGTAATATATATTGTGCTGATCTATTAATTTATATAAACTAAAATTAATAACAATATATGGTTTATACGAGTACATACATATGTGCGAGTACAGCTTACATTTATTATTAGTGATATACGAAGTAGAGAGGACAAAATAATATTAATTTAAATAACATCCGTAAAATTATTTGTATTATTATTATGATCGTGATTACTAAAATAGATTAAAATTTATTATATTGTTAATAAATAAATTAGAATTTATTAGTAATAAAACCCAAGTCGTGTTAAACATACCTCTATATATGATATTTTTTGCTATCTAAAAATTAATTAGTAAAATGCAGGTAATTATAATATATGTACTCGTATACGATTTAAGGTAATTTGGAACGATTATGTTAATTGAGACGGGCAGGAAAATTATAAATCTCAAGTACGCGCATTTCTAGTAGTAGTAATTCGTTTATTAAAGTGATGTATACTCGTATATTTGTCAAGTGGTAGGTACTTTATTAATATAAATATACAAAATTATATTATTAGTCAAGGTAACTTAAGATTTTTATTACTACTTGTGATATACTTGTCGTGTGGAATTGCTACAGTGGCACAAAACCTAAAATATTACGATAATTTAGAAAATTTGAAACTAAACTTGCTTTCAGAATACTATACTTGCATGACCAAAATGGTCAATTTTCTAGAAATTAGGCCATAACATATTTCAAAATTGTTCAACAAGTTTAAACTCTACAAAATTAAAATACCGTCGTAAATAATTATATGAACCAAACAGATTGCAAACATAACTTTGTATACACTCGCGAGCAACTAAATCGACCCAAACGGCTTAACCGATTCTCACAAAACATTATTCTTTTGAAAGCCTGATATTTTTAATTATAAATAAAAACTTGTTTTTCAGTTTTTTTAAAATAACTATTTACAATAGATATTTTAAAAAAACTGAAGAAGGAATATCCCTTTTCCGGCCCGCGATCACAATTGTGCACGTTGCGAAAGAGAATCATGAACAAAATGTTTGTATGGATTTTGGACCAACATACACATTTGTGTAGTGGTATCGTTTTTGTCCGAAAAATAATACTATAACTATAATAATTATTAAATAATTAATATGTTATCAAAAACAAATAATTAATATGTTATCAAATTGTAATGTTTTTTCAAAAAGAATTCCGATCTAACTAAGATCCGGTAAAATCCAAAAGACATTAACACCTGTCATTTTTTACGTACACATTTGTGTACGGTGAACTTAAATTTAGAAAAAAAAATTTTGTCTGGCCCGAAAAGGGATATATCTGAAATCGATGTTTTTAAAAATGAAATATTCAAATTTATTATCACTATAAGGAAAAATTAGTAATAAATATTGTTAAAAGTACAAAAAATAAAACTAGTTTTTGTTCAAGAATTTTTTCCGCTTTTCGGACAAAATATTATTTTCATGGACACCCATACAATGTTTACGACTATTTTAGTCGCAGAAAACAAAAAGGCCATTTACTAACAATATTTCTACCACAAAAGTAGAAAAAATACACTCCCCTCCCCCAAACCTTTAACCCCAGGGGTAATAAAAGTAAATAAAAATAAAATTCTTCTTAAAACTAGTTTTTATTTATAATTAATTAAAGTGATAAAAGTACACAAAAGTGAAAACCATGATTAAACACGAAACAAATGATATTTTTACTTTAACTTACAGTATTTGCATGAAAATTGGTTAAGGAACTTTTTGTTTCTTTTTTCAAAATGTATGATTATGAAAAAAAATATTGGGGATATTTAAATTTAAATTACTACAAAAAATTCAAAATAAAAACAAATTTATTGGTTAATATTCAGTATTGCCCCACCCACGCATGCAGTTCTCCACTGTCGAGACTTGATTGATCGCACCTCACTCCTCATCCAACGCAATCTTGAGTTCACTGATGTTAGATGGTACCGCATTTCTGGCTCGGATCATCCGTTTTAGTTCGTCTCATAAATGTTCAATTGGATTCCTGTCTGGACTGAGGGCTAGCCCCTTAATCGTCTCGAGTTCATGCACTGGCGAGTGGTTTGAACTGTGTGACATGTATCAGTATGAAATCTTCTCCTATATATCCTGTATAGGGCACTACATGATTAAAGAAAATGTCCTCGATATATCTTTCAGCGGTCAGACCTCCTCTACGGCTTCCACCATGTACGAAAATAAGATCTGTTTTTCCGTCAAGCAAAATGCCAGCCCACACCATGCACGAACCGCCGCCGTACGAAACTGTTTCACCAAAACAGCGAAAATTGCTCTCCTGGACCCCGGTACACCCGGCCTCTCCTATCACTACCATGGAGACATATTCTGCAATCGCCATTGAATAAAACGGAACTCTATTGTTTCATGCTCCAATTGATGTGTTCGCGAGCAAATTCGATTTGTTCTTTGCGGTGGCGTGCTGTAAATTTGGGGACTCTAGCGAGCCATCTTGGAGTGCTGTTGGCTTCCTTCAAGCGCCTTCTTACTGTCCATCGACTAACAATTCCTTCTCGAACTTGTCTTAGCTCCTGCTGTACATTGGCACCCGTGAGAAGGCGATTGCGCAGTGAAACTAGGACGATAAATCGGTCGTGCCTTTCAGATGTACACCGATACCAACTGTTATGTGGCCTACGATTGAAGGTACCAGTTTCGTGAAACCTTCTGGATACTCTTGAGACAGCAGATAGGCTCATATTTAGCTGACGAGAGACTTCTTGTTGATTGCATCCTTCTTGAAGGAAAGTAACAACTTGTGCGGCTTTTTCTGGGATAGTATCCATGGTTTTGAGGAAACAACGAATGAAACTGGTAGAGATTTGTTCAGGTCAACGTCTGATAAGTGAATGATAGTATATATTGGCCAACGTGGTATTATACAGTACAGGTGATTGCAACTTGCCAATGTTTCACCGAAACATCGCATTTTGCTTTGATTGCTTTAATTCGAAAAGTACTGTATATGATTTTAATGATAAACGTGTCCTTGTACAGATAAAATACTAAGCTGTCAAAAAAGTTATACAAATTACGAAAATTGGTTAAGCCATTTAAAAAATACTCCTTTTTGTACGCGCGGAGGTTTCATTCAATTTAAGTGCTCGCGAGGGTAGTTTAATGAAAGTTCATACCAGTTTGATATTTTCCAGAGATTTCAGATTACAGCTGGAATATTTTGAGCCGTGATTAAAATGTATCAAGGGGAGAATTTTAATATTTCATGGATAATTTCAAGATATTTTCGAGTACATCTTCAATTGTGTTTGTTATTCGATGTACATTTTCTATTGTTTAATGGTTTTCTCTGAATATTTTTGAAATTATTGGAAGGAAGGAAATCTATGCCTATACGAATTTTTGTCATTTAGTGGTTTCTTTGGTTTATAGGTATCATGATTACATCAGCGACTTTCCATTGATTTGGAACGTGTTTAAGTTCGAATATTGTGTTAATTATTTAGAGTTTACGTAGTCCTTTTTCAGGAAGGGCTTTTATTATTTGTCCTTTAATTAAGTCATATCCTCGAGATCGTTATTTTAAGTTTGGTTTCCACTTTTAATTCTTGTAATGTGACAGAAGATATCTGTCGTAACAAGGCATATGTTAATTTCTGTCGTTTTTCAGTAGAGCTAATTTAGTTTTAAAAACCAATTTTGATAAACGGTGAACTGCTTTCAAAAATCGGGGAAAAGGTATTTCTGCGATGTATTAATTTGTATTTAATGAGCCAGAGCGCTATATTGCCAGAAAAAACATTAAACGAAAATTGACTAAATGACTTAAACGGTTACTCTATGTGACAGATAGGTAAAATTTAGCGATTACTGTTATACCGACGCGACTACAATTATATATCAAATTAGTTCACCAAATTACACATTTCGATCATAAAAAAAAATTTACGGATATTTGCTTAAAAAATCACAATCAAATAAATACCGAGTGATCATTGTTGTTTAAAATAGGTCATCAACCCCCTTCTCTAAGATCATTGTAAAAATTATGGAAGCATCTATAAACGGATCTTTTTCATAAGATATTTTTATTTTCATTGATAATAGTTTGCGAGCAGATTTTAATTCCTAAATTAGCAAGATCTATCGCCCGGATCCATCGTTGTTGTATATTTAACTGTTGAAATGGTTCCTGACTATTTAACGTAATTTCAAAGTTTCAAAACTACTTTATCAGACAAATTTTTCCCATTTAATTCAAGCCCTGAAAAATAATATTGTCAAGCTAAGTATCAATTAACCGAATAAACTGGTACCAATCCCTCGGATGGTGAATTTTTACAGCGGTTTTTTTCGCTCGATAACTGGTCGATATACCGCACTCCATATGCGTATGCCGTGGAACCATAAACTTGTGGTCGATTGTTTCGATGTGATCGGAATTTTCAATATACATATGTCCAAAAAATACCAGCATCAAATGAATTCTTGTTCTGACCAGTGGCTCTATTATGGTAATTCCCCGGTAATAGGGAATTGGGGAAAGAATTTACTTATAAATTCTATTTAAATATTTTTTTTCTGGCCCTTAGACTGTGCGCCTGAAAGTGATTTTTTCGACTAAATTGCCGACTAAACTAAATTAATGACTGACTCATATCATTCTTTCAAAGGTGGCTCTAGTATCTTTTAAATATGCTGTGCCTCCGATTGTAAACTAAATTGTAAACTAAACTAAATTTTGACTTTTCATACGTCATATTGTTTTCAACAACACCGATTTGTTCTTATTTAAAATCAAGTAGCAAAAATAAAACAAATAACAAACATTTATAATAGCAAAAATAAAACAAATATGGATTTGGAAATCGCATTATTCATAAATGTGATTATAAATTACTACAATCGAAATTTAAAAATGAGAATATTTCCTTATAGACATTTTTACTTGTATATGCACACGATAAAAAATAATAAAAACAAGAAATGAAAATGACAACTAAATAGTCAAGCAAGCTCAGCACGAGTCTAAATGATAAAACCTGTACGAATCACTGTAAAATGTTAGTGATTGAATATTACTTTCGAGTGAATTTAAATGTTTAAAAAGACAGGACACAATTTTGTTTTTGCTTCGGGCTCCTTATGCCTTATGCCATATGTAGAAATAAGGATAATCTTACAGGTATGACGTAGGCAGTCATTGTTGTATGTCGAAAACACAAGTTTTAATTTTAGAATTATTATTTCCTGCTAGCTTATCATTTTCCTTGGATTTGTGTGCTAGATCTGCTTCTAAATGATGAGCTTTTTCCCGACATTAGATTATTTTTTTTAGTAAAATCTGGTTCGGCAATACCGATTTTGGTTTTTAGGATGTCGCAAGTCTTGCAGGTACATATCTACATTTGGTGATTTAAATGTTATGCCCATACCTTTAAGACAAATAATTAGTTAAGTTTTTATTATTATTAAAACACAAACAAAATCACTAAACTCATCTCTCACTTACTGACGTTTGCTTCTCGTAGTATAGGCTACGCATTTTCATAATACGCCAATCGAAATGTAACTATTTCGTGCTTGAATCCCTGCACGAATAGTAGCTTTCCACTTGGTATATATGGTTTCTTTTGAAAATTTGTTGTATAGGGTGTAAATTTTCCTAGCGATGATTCACAAAAAGTACATCGGGGCATGCAATTTTCTTTTTAATGGCACTTTTAAAAATCTCTGTCTCGTCAAAGCATTTGCGAATACAATTTTGGCACACTATGGTTTTAAAACCATTTATTACATCACGCTTACCGAATATTCCATTGTATTCAATATATATTTTGGGGATACTGAAGACTTTTGAAGTTTTTGAGTTTTTTTATCTTGAATATCGAAGCATGATGTCATGTACAAGATTCGCTTTTCGGATGATCCATGAGACCACTATTGATCAAATAACCGCTTCTGTTGTACGAATGACATGTTGTCTTGGCATTGCCTCTTGCAGTTTTCGAGCAGTACACATGTTCTGTCCTTTACCACTTTTCCCTTCTTCGTTTCATAAGACTTTCTATGATTTTGATTTATAGCCTTTTCCGTTTTAGTATTAACATCAAATGAGGCATCCCAGCTGCTTAAAACATATTCGATTACCATTGTCATTTCGTCAATATTTACGTTTAAAAGATTGATTTCATCACGATTGCACTAACATTCCGAAAAATCGTTGACAAATCGAATACAATTGTTTTTTTCGGCACAAATTTGATATCTGAAATTTTGTGAATTGAATTCGGCTTTCGTCACTCGAACATTTACCTCGTTAAGAGGTTTTTTATTTGATATTAATGATTTTGGCACGGCAAAATGAAAATGAATTGAATTGCGGTTCGTTTTATTGTTGTCAGTCGTTTCGACTTCGACTTTGAGTTCACACACACACGATAGCACACAAGTGGTGCTACGTGTTATTGTGCCTCATACACAGACGCGCCGCATTGAAATGACCAAAACGAACAACAATATAAAGCCATGCTAAAAAACAGAAAAAACTACACCATAGATAGTTGTATTAGAATATATGTGTAGTAGTTTAATAAGTAGTGGTACGAAAGAAAAAAATTAACATGGGATTGTTAGTGTAACCAATACAATCTTCTGTAGTTTATTGAAAATTGGCATCTGCGTTTCAGACTTTGTTCAGGGCTTAATTGTTGTTCGTTTCACGAAGAACGAATTACGCATACTCTCCTCACACAGCTGTCGGCTGTGTATTACGGAGTGTGAATGATTCGTTCTTCTTCTCTCGATATTCGTGACTCCAGTGGCCTGCGTCTGTGTATGAGGCACAATAGAACGTATATGCTCTTGGCCTCGAAATAATAAAGACTTATATTATCTTTTTTATGTTGAAAAGTAGGGTCAGGTCTCATCATTAGGTTCAGGTAGGTAGTTTTTTTTATTATGTTCAGCACGATAACCTACCTTCTGCAGGTGTACTGTTTTTGGTTGTGGTAGACGATTCTATTTCTTTATTTTGCACGCAATTTTTCAATCTTCATTTTGTAGTCTTTTAGTAGATTTTATTTCAGAATCCTTTACCACATGCCACAAACAGGTCATGCCGGGTGTGATCTTATTACACACCCGGTTCTTGTAGGCTTTCGGCTGAACATTTGTAGTTTAGTTTTTAGTGTATGTTACAGAGTAGTAAAAATTTAGACCAGATGCATGTGTTTTTGGTAGAAATTCGATTGAGTAATTCAACAATTTTTTTTGCATGTTTCTTGCTATTTTGTCACTAACTGCATGCGGCTACCATTCATTTTTAATTATCCTTAAACAATACAATAAAATATACATATTTTAGTGTGTTAGTTGGAAACAAAGGTTAATGGTAGCTAGCCTCTCGCTGATATTCCATCTTCATGCGATGGGAGGGGAGATAAGATCTATTTTTCAAAGAAATCATCATAATGATAAAAAAATATCGATTTTATGCAAATGTGTCTGTCAAATGTTCAATGTATTTGGTGATTTTTTCGATCACATCAATTTGTCAGTTTTTTCATTTTTTTTTTATTATTAAAAAAGGGTCACTGGTAAAAATTCTCTTAGCAATGATAATAATATGATGTATTTATATTTGTTTCATTATAATACGTTGATTCACTATCATTATGAACCGAAACGGACCGATATTAGGGTGCATTTGAGCCAAAAAATAAAATTTTGCAAAAAATTAGGGTTTTAAGTTATGGAGGTATTTTCTGGGACAAACGGTTGATGCCATATTGTAGATGAGGTTTGTGGCTAGTAATCCTGAAAATATGAACCAAAAGTTTTGGGCTAATTTTTTAGCAATTTGGCCGAATGTGGCCGGCCGATTTGGCATTTTTCAGTTTTTTGGCCAAAATGACCCTCCATCCTAATTTTTTGAAATTCTTTTATATGCTATTTGATAGCTGGCGTCAATACCTGTCCAACGATATGCATATGTCCGGGCTATGTCAAATAGGTTCAGCGCAGTTGGCGTGGCCAAAATGGCCAAAACTGGCCATTCAGAGGCCGGCCGCGGCCAACATGGTTGCCAAATCAAAAAGTTGTACAACAAAAGTTGCTTAGTTTTTCAAGTATGTACTACATACCCTGAAAATATGAGATGAAAATGAAAAAAGTACGGACAAACATACATATATACCAAAGCAAGATTATTTGGTGGCGTCATAGAAAAATTTAAAAATGTCATAACTTTAGTTAAAATCATCCGTTTTGCACGTTTGAGGTGTGGTTGAATTGGTATTGACGTCTACAATCATAATTTGCTAGCCCCAAAAAATAATTGGGGCACTTTTTGGGGCAGTTATAGCTGAAAAACTGATTTTTTGGGGCAATTTTCAGAAGGTTATATATCCACTCAATGTTGGTAGAAATTCATGCTTTTATACAATATTTGGGTCTACGTTTCAAAACCTTTCCAATGATATATAACATGAACCTGGCGGCCTCAAAGGGAAAAGTTCGAAACTAGCTGTATATATACGAGTTCGACTTCCAGCACAGTAGGTGCTTTCGTCACTCGTTTGGACTGCCGTCCAAAGTAATAATTCATTCGCACTATTCTTGTTTTCCATGAAAATAGGGAATTGATAAAAATATTTCGATATCATTTTTGTCTGAATTATATTTGCTGGCCTACTGATCGAATTAGTTTGGTGTAAATATTTTCGAAACAAAGCAAAAACGGAAAATTCTCTTTCATAAAGCTTCTAGCTTGTTTGAACAAAAAAAATAAAACACTTTAATCAAGACCACAAAATTTATTTTAAACTCAAAATGGCTTTTATAACAATTGAATATTAATCCGCCAGTTTACACGAGTTGTGATTCAACCGAAAATTTCTCCTCTTTTTCCCTCCTGCCTATAAACTAAAATTTTGTTTTGCGTAATTTTTTAACACGAATTTTTTGTGTTGAACGAATTGGAACTTACTAACACACACATAAAAGCTCTGGAAAATGTTTGTGCTCAATACGAAAAATTATTTTACACATACATACGAAGTAACATCAAGAACGTCTTCTCGTGAAAACGTAAGTTGTTGTAGTTAGGCCCATTGTTCCCCAAAATGTGTTATATTTTAACCCTTATGTGAGTGAAGAAAAACATTTTAATTTGAGTGATTAACTTAATTTTTCCACGTTCGTCCAAGTTGTAACATTTCTCATTATGGGGGACATAGCACCTTCAAAATTGAAAAAAAAAGTTTTTCAAAGATTTTTTTTTGGAATAAAAAGAGATATCTTAATAAAACTTTCCAAAAACACTGAAAATACGTGGCCGTGCATCATAACTGCTCTCAGAAACGTCTAAAAAAACGGGGTTTTATTCAGCATGCCCTTGGATAAATGAAAAAAAAATGGTTGAAAAATAAAAAAATGGAGGTATTTTGTCGAAAATGCAGCTTTTTTTGTCCCCCCAATTAGTTGTAACTCAAAAAATTGAAAGCCGATTATTCCTTCCGTAGTTCATTAGAAAACGTAGTTCAAAGAAACTTCATTTCTCAAAAAGAAATGAAGTTTCTTTGAACTACGTTTTCTACGTCGAGGTGGATTGACTATTCACTATTAATGAAAAAAAAAAATCATACTGAAACTTTTTCCATTAATTGGGAGATCGTTGCGAAATTTGGTGGAAATCTGGGTAGCCGAAGTGGCATCTTCAATGTGAACTTTTCAATTTTTGAAATAATATTGAAAAGTTTAGCATTTACAAAAACCAATAATGAAATAAAAGATTTAAACAAATTTAAAGATTAAATTTTCAACCAACAAGGGTTATGCTGGTTGCTTTTCTGAAAATTAAGCAAGACAAATCTGGTCGATTCAATGTACACAACAGGACGAAAAAATATAAGAATTGCTATTCCACATTTTAAAAAATATTAATAATTTTTGATTTTTCGTTTAGAAATTGTTTAGAAGAAATAATTTCGGGTTGTGATAAAAGCGGGTTGTGTTCTGATCTGATTGTGTTTTAATTTCTGATTAAAAAATTTCCAGCATTGGTAAAATTATACAACGAATATAACAAATTCAGGAAAGTACATAGGAAAGAAAAGAAAAACATTGAATGAGCTTTAAGCTCAAAATGGGATGCATATGGTTCCTAAAGTTACTGAAAATCATGAATGATGAATAATTTGTCTTTTGCTGATTAAATCAAAACATTAATTTAATGTGAATTTATATTTAATGCAAATGGCAAGAAACCGTCAAATTATATAATCAACAATTTACATTTATTTTGATAATTCATTTTAAGAATAATTAAGATCTTTTTGATAAACTTTTTTAAACTAATTTAATTTAGTTTTCGTTTTTATTTAAAAAAAAGTATGCATCACAAATTCACAGCTGGTCCTTTTTGGTAATAAATTCTTTTGACGTTTTCATCAATTAGAAAGTTCAAAACTCTTCTATTTGATTGAAGAAGATTTCATTGAATCGTCTTGAATGTATTTTGATTATACAAGACAGTTTTACCAAAAGTCTGGTAAGTTTTTCGCTTTAGAAATCAAGAGTGGTGTAACCACGACCTATGTATACGTTCGTCGGATTATTTGTATGTATACATAAGTCGGGAGTTGGCCACATTATATTGTCGCCTAAAAAATGTATGTATAACTGCTTACTGATGTCGACAAAAATTGCTGGGATCTTCCAATTTGCGAGAAAAGCTTAAGTATGGAGTTTCATCCTGATCAATCCATCCATCTGGAATGTAAAGGGGTTGATTATTTGTTGAAAAACAGTTTTTTTGTCAAAAATCGTCATTTCCGCTTAAATTTTAGAACACTGATCTGCACCGGCATTCTTTCAAATTTATTTAAGAATCTTTTAGATCTTACTCGTTTTTCTCGTAAATGGTCTAACTTTCAAAATATTAGCAAAACTCGAAAAAACTGCTATGGCATGGTTCTATTCCGGTGGACTGAATTCGGTCAAAAATCACGAAGAGTTCCCAATTTATGAAAAAAAAAATATTTATTTTTCACCCCGATCAGTCAATCCGTCTGGGCTGTAGAGAACCAACAGACATTTAATCTGCACGGCATTTAATTACCTTTTCCGATTAATTTTAATCCTACCACGAATATAGAAATCCCAGTTTTTATAAAGTGCTTTCTAGACTGTATTAATAACTTTTAATGCAAGACCTGGTGAAACTACCGATAAATATTTATAATTAAAATAATGAAAACAATTTTTTAGTGATGTATTTAGGGTTATGATATTAATTAGTCTAATTTGTAACACGATGAATGTTACAAACCGGCATAACCTAACCTAAAGACGATAAACATTAAAACACGTTTGATAATTGATGTTGCTTATAATTAAAACGTTATAATTGAAAACAACATAAGAATATATGACTAATCTAAAGCACAAGTGTAATTTGACGTATATTTTGTTGGCATCCCAGGAGCATTAGCGATGGCCAAGTTGATTGCTTAATAAAGTTCGGTGAAGATAAGTTAAAATCAACTTAATGGTTCTTACAACTATTAATAATTCTACATGTGGCTCAGGTTAATTAGTTCAATGTGTTACTTTACCACTAGAAATAGTGGACGTACAAGTAAGAAATCTGTGCTGTACAGAATCTGCCGGTGTCATTTACATAATTTATTTCATTAAAATTCGAATTTGCAACTTCACTTAACTTGGTTTTGCTAGCGTGCTGATTATTATCACTTTAGTAATGCTAAAATATAGGTACTTTCTCTTTATATAATTAACAGAATTGCTAAATGAATTTTTATAATTGGATTTATGAAATTTTAAACTGATCTACTGAATATCTGGCAATAAAATATCGCATATCGATTGTCATCTTTTATTTTTAAGTAATTTTAGTTTTGTAACTAATCCGAAATTAATAGTGTCTAAGCGTTGAATGCAGTTTGTTTCACGAACGAATGTCGCGATTAATATTTGAGTGTGGTTTACTTCTTTATCGTGCAATGATCATATTCTTAAAAAATGCTATGATGTCACAAGATTAATCGACGTTTCGGATAAATTTATGTAATTCGAAATCACCTTTTACTTTTTAAAAATGATAAAGAAATTCAAGGTTATTCGTTATATCTTAAACGATTTTCAGTTATAAGCAAACAACTTAAGTTTATACATTTTTGTTAATTAATCAACTCGCACTTTTCTATACATTCCACAACTTTATACGCCCTATCAGGGCCAAAAATTAATATTTTTTTTATTCGTAAAACATTGGAGCTTGAATATAACCTACCTAGTTGAAGAACTAGTGTGACATTATTGTAATTTACTAGTAGTAAATTTTGTAATGGTTTTTTTCTGATTTTAATAAGATTTTAACATAAAAGCTAGAGAACTGGAAACTGTATAAAGTATTAAAATGAAGGAATAAAAAGCGAAAAAAACCCAAACATAAGATGATCAAAAATATTACAGCACACCAAAAAAAGTCGTAATACTCTATATTTTGCAAAATTATAGAAATTGAGGAAATGATACAACGTATCACAACTTTCATCATTACGGAATAATTGGATAGTGGTCGACATAATATGAAATATGAGTGGATTCGTCGTTGTCTGTCATGAAATTTTAAACAAAATGTTATCAATAAAGCTGTTGGTCACGTAATAGAGCATTTTATTTATTTAAGTCGCGTCCATTTCCCGCCGCCTGTTTTCCCACGTTAAAATATTTAAATTTTTACAATGAAGTAGCTACCTGAAATACATGAGTAAAAGCCCGATTATCCGACATCCAATTAACCGGAACACTCAGTTAACCGGAATTTTAATTTTTAGGATTTTTTTTTTTGCTTTTTTTTGCTTTAATCCATAAATAAATATTAATATAGCTTCGACTAGCATAATCAGTGATAAAATTGAAATTATTAACAGGTTGGAATTGATGGTTATTGGGAAATAAGCTCGACCAAGAGCAGATTGAAAAATATCAGCAGCTTACCGGTAATATATAAATCAAAGTCGAATGCTTGGATGAACCGAGAAACATTTCATGACTGGTTCAAATCAAATTTTATACACACATAATCAAAAATATTGGCTATTATTAGACAATTATAGAGCTCACCCTTCAACAAGTGAACTAGTATCAGATTGTGGAGATTTCAACCGATGGATCAGAGAATAATTCAGAATTTCAAATGTCACTTTAAAAAACATATTTTGACAAATTGATTGCTGCTGATTCAGTAAAATCGTTTCAACAATCTTATTTAACATAAAAGATGCAATATTTAAAGCAGCGTTCGCCTGGACTGAAGTAAAATGTTCAACTTTAGCAAATGGCTGGACCAAATTGTGGTTTAATGGTAATCAGACATCAAGTAACAACAACGCGCCTTACAAGTAACAACAACGCGCCTATGAAATTTGCGAAATTTTGAATTCTAATGCAAAACAATTTGTGGACATTCAAAGGCACTAAATTGCTAACTGGTTGCATTTCTACTGGTTTGATGACATTTTTCAAATTTGCAGAACAATGCTCGCAGTATTCTGCTCAAGAAGTTATGCAGATTTATGTAATGCATATAACAATTTTCTTGTGAAAAAGAGAAGTCTACCAAACGCCTAGATATAAGACCGTGGATTTTAAGAAACCCATGAAGTTTCAAAAACGACGAAGTGTGAATTGTTTGATATTTTACTATTAAATTTTATAACTGATTTATATAATTTGTGTTGTGTAGACGCCCAAATTTTATAATGGATAAATATACGCCACAAGAACGAACAGAAATAGTGACAATATTTATTGAAAATACTCATTCCATTATTGCAACTCAGCGGAAATTTCGGCCAAAATATCCTAATCGTCCAGTGCATCACAAAACCACAATTTATCGTTTACATGCGAATTTTCGACAGTACGGTACGACAGCAGACAAACCTCGTTCTGGAAGACAACGGACGTCTTGTAACGCTGAAAATGTGGCTCTGGTGTGCGAGAGTGTTACAGAGTCTCCAAAAACATCAATTCGGAGGCGTGGTTCCCAGTTACACATTTCTGCACGCAGCTTAATGCGAATTTTGAAAACTGATTTGAAAATGTTCCCGTACAAAATTCAATTAGTCTATAAATTGCTACCGAGAGATCATGATCAACGAGTTGAGTACAGTAATGCAATCCTAAGGCAGTCTGGTGAAATTGAAGATTTTTCGTCTAAATTGATAATGAGCGATGAAGCCCATTTTCTTCTCAGTGGCCACATCAATAAACAGAACAGTCGGTTTTGGGGAACACACAATCCTCAATTAATTCATGAAACATCATTGCATCCACTAAAAACAACTGTATGGTGTGGTATTCATGCTGGAAACATTATTGGTCCCTATTTTTTTTTTAAATGACCGAGGTGTTGAAGTTACTGTTAGTGCTGAACGGTACCAAGACATGATTCGAAATTTTCTTGTGCCTGAAATGGAACAGCAAGGACTAGAGGATATGTGGTTTCAGCAAGTTGGGGCCACAGCACACACAGCCCGTTCAACAATTCAATTATTGAATGACGTTTTTCCACGAAGACTAATTTCGCGAAATGGCGATTTAGCATGGCCAGCCAGATCTCCGGATTTAACAGTACCAGACTTTTTCTTATGGGTTTTTTTAAAATCAAAAGTTTATGTGAATAAGCCCCAAACGATTCAACATCTTAAAGAAAATATTCGTCACGAAATTGAAGAAATTCAGCCTGAGATGTTGCAGGATGTCATGAAAAATGCCTTAAAAAGAGCCGAAAGTTGCATAGCGAATCGCGGTCACCATTTAGCCGATATAATTTTCCAAACATAACGAAAAAAAATGTAAAGACCAAATAAACTTTTTATGAAAACCAAACTTACTTATCTTTTCTTTGAACAAAGTTATATTCAATCAAAATGGTAGCGGGACTTTTGCCCCACCCGTTATTTATAATTTGCAATAAATTCAATCAGTTTTACTCTACCTATGCGCGAAAGAAAAGATTGATAATTTGGATGTAAAATTGAATCTCGTTTCTTATATGAATACTCAAAATAAGGTGTTAAGTTCCCGAAACTTTCATAATGAATAAATAAATAAAAGAATCGTAGATTTCACAGCAGACAAGGATAGGGCGTATCCAGCACACTGAGGTCTAACTAAAAACAAATAAAAGTTTCATATAAAATTTGATGGGACAAAAAATAGTGAAAATATCAGTATGCTGAGTACGCCCACTTAACAGTGAATGATTAATTCGGTAGGAACAAGTAATTTATTATTTAAAAATTTATACCTGTAGCATAACACACAGTAATTGGGATAACATTTGCCGAATATCGAGCAACGCCCGCATAATACTTATACTTAAAAACGATTTCATTTTACAGTTTTATTTATTTATTGACTCTTCCATAAATCAAAAATAACAAGAAGTTATGAAATCTTAATCACTAAGAGAATTATAGCCGTGTTTTTAGCCGCCATACAGCGAATAAATGTCTGGAGCTGGATATTAGATAATTCTATAAAGTGGTTTAGCTTGGATTATTTCTCAGTTTTTTTTATGATTACAAAATCAAGGATGTCAGGAATTTTTCGACGATCAGTAGGGTAATAAGTTGGATGGCCACACCATGCAACATCGTAGTGGTTTTCTTTAATAAGATTCATTGACTCCTCTTGTAGTAGTAATATTGAATCCCAGTAGGTTTGTGTTTGGCATTAACGTCAGCGGCGACCCTAAAACGCTGCAAAAATCTAGGTATCTGGTGAAACGTTATTAATTGGAGGGTAATATATTGAAGCGATAGCTAAACTTTCTTTATCGAGTTAACACATACAGAGGTTCCTTCAATTTCCTCAGTGCTACATAAAAATGGATAATGGATAATTTCAAATCCGCTTTTTTATAATAACATAGCAATTCCTTTTCGACTTCTTGTAAGGGATGTTTCGTGTCCATAAACTTCATAACCATTTATTCCGAAATTGTTTTTATCGGCTAAATGGGTTTCAGAAACTAGCATAAGATCAATTTGGTGCTTTGCTAGGAAATGTTGTAATTCGAGTTTGTGTTGGCTTATACCGTTTGCGTTCCAGTGTCACATCTTCAGATAATTTATCTGAGACACTCTAGTTTCCAATTCACCTTCGGGAACACTGCATATATTGGTTTGCTGGTTGATGTTATGGGCGAACAAGGGTCGTTTATACTATTTTACGCATCTGACGTGGTTTTATACTGCCATCTGGAACGTGACGTGACAATTGAATAATATTTCTGTGCCCAGTCATCCCCGGTAGTTTGCAGTGTAGTTTCCATTGCAATTGCTGCATTATGTCTGACCTCTGATAAAAATTATTCCTAGAATCCACCTTTCTCGTGTTATGGGAACTTTTCTTTATCTATAAAATAAAAATTATTGTACAGAAAAAAATTGCTAAGTTTAAATCTCCATGGAGACCAAACTCTAAACTGCAGTTTGTTGAACTTATATGGTACATTATGGATCAGGAAAGAAACTTACGGATTATGGATAATAACCGAAAATACGGAAATTTTGGAGAAAACATGAATACAAACAAAGAACACAATAACAAAGAAAATATAATAGCAAAATGTATTTACACTCTACGAACCTCCCAAACCCTTATAAATAAGCTCAGGTGCCTAAAAGGTGTTCGATGGTTCACAAAATGGGAGAGGTATGAAATCCCGATAATCCCGAAGGTAAAAGGTATATTAATAATCCCGAAGTAATAAATTTCCACGAGTGAAAAATCCCGATTATACAAAATCCCGAGATTTTTAAATCCCGAGTTTCAAAATCTCCTGGGAACAAAATTCAGACGGACAAATCCCGAAAACCTATAAAAATTTTAAAGTGTATTTGTTAGAAAACTATGGCTGCTATTGCAGATTTTAAACCTGCCGAATGCCATTTTTAAATAATATAGCAACATTTGTTTTTGGTTTTTTTTTGGAATAAATACTTGATTAATTTTGAATCGTTCATAAAGAATACTAAAACAAAAGAGAGTACATAAAGAAAAATGATTTTACACACATTTCTGAGTAGTTACATTAACCTATTGGCTCCTCAGTGACGCATAACACCAGGACCAAATAAAATTATATAATATTTTTTCAAATCAAAGCTATGATGAATTAGAATGAGCTGTGTTTAAGTTAAATCTGAAATTGATTAGAAATATTATAATAAAAATGAATTTATACTTTAAATTTTATAATTTATTTTACATATTAAACGTTTGAATTAAATATATTATTTAAACCAAACTTTTCATTTTGTTATAGTACAAACATTCCGAAATATAAACTGCATTAGTTCTAATTTAAATTTGAATATATTTTAAGATTTGGTCGTTAATTTTATTAAGGCGGCTGTTTGAGTGCGAATTTTTGTGCGGATATTTAGAATCACACTCTTCCACCGATTTATTGGAGACAAAGAAAATCTAGCTAATAATTGTATCTCTTTTTATGATTAGGTTGATCGTCTGAGAATATTTTGCTTAAAGTTAAAAAATTTTTATCTTTTATGGGTGTAATTTGATTGGTGGAAAAGTGTGATTCTAAATATTCGCACAAAAAATCGCACTCGAACAGTCGCCTTTAAATAGAACTTTCTTAACTTCAAAATTTGTTTTTATTAGAATAAAACGGTTCTACAGTGAAATAGAACATTAACGCTTAATCTATCTCCACAATAAATAAGAAAATGGTTCTACGCAAATTTTTAAAATCAATACTTTAGCAATTTACAAAATCGTATTGCATTTAAAATCTAATTGATTGATTTTACTAATAGTAATAAATAAAGCCAATTTTTGATACTCTAATTAACAAAAATAAAAAGTTATCATGATCTGAATCTTTCGACTGCAATTTCTCTGAATCCATTTGCCCAAATAGAACTATTTCATTCTAAGGTCCCGATTTGCTAGTATGTACTCAGCTCAGAAATTCTTAATATGAACATGACACAAGCGAAAACGAAAATGAAAATTCCGCTGCTAAATTTTATTTTGCGGTACGCAGTTTAGCTAGCTATAGTGATATTGGTATGTGTCGTATTAAAATATAGTTGTCTCTGTTTAAATCTAAACAGTTTTCACTGCGTTTTTATCTGCAGTGGCCCTATTCGGGCTTTCCCTGGGGGCCTATTATGAAATTTATCCGATATAGTAAAATCCGATCCGCCACGGATATTCATATTATGAAATTAAAAAAAATCCGATCCGCCGCGGATACTGCTATTATGAAAATAAAAAATCCGAACGTTAGCGGATTTTACGAAAATACAAATGTCATGTCCGATTGGTATTTAGGTGGCGGACTTCGTAAATTACGAAAGGAGAAAAGTATGTTTTAATTTATTTTGTGTAAATTTTAATTAAATAAAATTAAATTTTTTTAAAATGTAATCATATGTCAATCATATCTACTATCCATTAAATTTTATTAAATATGTGGTGTTAATTTGTTTTTATTTTTACGATAAACAAATCACACGAAATTAGATATAAAACCCGAGTATTTACTTTGACAGCAACAACAAAATTACAGAAAACAAAAAAAAATGACTTCACTCCTCTATATTTGGTTATTAAAACTAATTTCATTGGTCCACTTTTGACAGTTTAAATACGTGTTTCATAATATGAATATCCGCCGAGGATCGGATTTTACGATTTCGTATTTTGCGATATCGGATAAATTTCATAATAGGCCCCCTGGGAATAGGGAATTGGGAAAAATATTTTCATAGGATTTTTGTCTAAATTGTATTTTTCTGACCTACTGAGGGAATAAGTTTGGTGTAAATATTTTGGAAACAAAGTTAAATGGGATATTTTTTCCCCTAACTTTGTTTTAAACATTTTTGCACTAAACTCATTCCTTTAGTAGGCCAGAAAAATTCAATTTAGATAAAATACTATGAAAATATTTTTCCCAATTAACTATTCCCAGGGAAAGCCAGAATAATGCCACAGGTACGATAAAAGTAAGCTAAATTTTTGACGTTTCATAAGTATTTGTATTTGTTGTTGTGCTGTGTATCAAATGTTTTTAAATATGGCGAATAAAAAGTTTGTTAATTGCAAATATTTAGATTGTGCGTTAAAATTTTACGAAATTCTACGAACTAATTTTTCATGAAATATTTATCTGCTTAATTTTGGAGACCAGCGAAAATTTCATTTCACGAAAGTTTCATTAATGGCATAGCCATTAATGATAAAAATTATTTGTACTCAAGTGACAAGAGATTTTTTCAACTTTTTCAATTTTTATGATTTTTTAAGAATTTCTTAATAGAATCGTAAATATTTTCATCATTCAGATTAATGACAATGAAAATTACCATAATATAATTTTATTTATTAGGCCCTTTTCCAATTACTTACTTATTTGTGTAGACGTACTTATTCAAATAAGTAACCTCGCGAGGTGACTTATTGGAATAAGTACGTCTACACAGAAATGTCTCCAAAATTGTGTCTTGACTAAATGTAATACACGTCGTTTTTATTTTTAAATCTACTGACAATGACTAATATGTCAAGATTTGTTTTCTTTCATTCATTGTTGCTGCTTTCTTTTCAGATATCCAAATGACATATTTTTGTATATGGCAAGCATCTATAATAGAATAATAATAATTCCAGTTTGTCCATTTTATGATTATGATGTGAATTAAATATGATAATTGAAGAAAATTCGTACGTAGGAGAACCGTAGTTAAAATTTTATATGATAAGGCGCACAGTAGCGTGCAAGATGGCAAAATTGATCCATTTCATCTCAAGGACCTATTTTGCCAATATGAAGTCAAGTTTTAATGTATTTGTAATGCAAACGTGATTTTTAATTATTTATTATTTATTTATGAAGTAGTTATTTATTAGTAGTAATTTTTCATATTTCTATTTATGAAGTAGTTATTAATTATTTTTTCTGTCCATTCCTAATGAAAATTTTGCGTTAGCAAGAGTTTATTTTATAATTGCATTAACAAGCTGTCAAAATAAGTAAGTCATGAATTGAAACGGCTTGACTTACTTATTTAAGATGGCGATGAATAAGTAAATAAGTTTCAAATAAGTAAGTAATTGGAAAAGGGCCTTAGTACGAATTTCACGCGATCGACGGATTCGTAGTTGATTTTGCAAATAAAACACTATCAACGTTTAAAATTACAAATTTTATTTAGACCAACACCTGTACCCTCTTTAACAATTCACTATTTATCACTATTCACTTTTTTACTTTTACTATTTCACTTTTCGCACTGTTCAATTATTACTTCTTACCTTGCACTGTTCCACCTGTAGCACTATTCTGGTTTTCCCTGGGAATAGGGAATTGGGAAAAATATTTTCATAGCATTTTTGTCTAAATTATATTTTTCTGGTCTACTGTTGGAATTAGTTGGGTGTAAATATTATTGAAACAAAGAAATAGTAGTAATTATTTTTCCCTATACAAATTTTGTGGAACAAAAGTTTCCCAATTATCTTTGTTTTTAACATTTTTGCAGTAAAGTTATTCCTTCAGTAGGCCAGAAAAATACAATTTGGACAAAAATGCTATGAAAATATTTTTCCCTATTCACAGGGAAAGCCAGAATAGTGCCGCTCTATTCTGGCAATTCCCCGAGAATAGAGAATTGGGGAAAGATTTTATATATGTAATTTCAGTTCAAATATTTTGTTTCTGGTTTACTGAGGTAAAAAGCTAGTGTTAATTTTTTTCAAAACAAATTTATATTGGGAATATTTTTCCCTACCAATTTAAGTACGGAAAAATTATTTCCAATTTATAAATATTTACATGGAACTTTTTTTCGTCAGTAGGCCGAAAAAATATATTTGAACAGAAATTACATATAAAATCGTTCCCCAATTCCATATTCCCGGGGAATTACCAGAATAGGCCATTGGTGGTGTATACCTCCTTTCCCCGTGTTGTAACATCGTAACCTATGAATGTGGACAACTTTCATCTTACTTCTGTGGTCTATTTGAGTTCAATATACAACATAGTTAATTCGATTGATCATTTTATAAGGTTCTTCCCAACCTTGTTGTAAATTCGGTGATAATCTTTCATTATCTTGGGGTTGTATGGCCAAACCAAATTTTCCTCTGCAAACCGCTCACTATCTGCTCTTTGCGATATAGCTTCTTACTTCATTATAAATTCTGTTCATTTTCCGTCACAGATCGGCTACGTATTCATACTGTGCGATTGATTCATTGCACTGCACTATGATACCCCAACATGAACAGGGTAAAATCAGACACCGATCCCAGTTATCCCGGTACTCCGAATCTAGATTTGAATTGTTCACAAACGTGTCTTCTTGATTCACAATCGGATAGGATTTTTTCTGGAAATGGGCTGGCGTTATCCGTTGCTATTCATCCAAACGGTGCTCCAACATTGTATGGCAGGATTCTTCATTTCTTTCGAGTTTCGATCTTTTACTCGCTCCAGATCTTCCATAGTATGTTTTTTATAGTAGCCGATTAGATGATAGCACAATTTGCTGTTTATTGACACCGTTGGCCAATTCTCAGATTCTTACTAGCAATCTGCCATCTAGCGAGTGTCCCTGCGTGCATTCATGCCAACTCATCTGCCTTCTATCAGCCATTTCTTCAGACACCGAATGGACTCATCAGCCTACTAGTCTTCTTTCAAATTTTCTTGCTCCCAACCTGCTATAAACTGGATTTGTACAACACCGTGCAAACAGTTCTTTAGTGCCTACCTTATACGCATTGCGCACACTGAACTACACACGACCTTCTGGATAATCTATTTGCATGTTACGCAACATATCTCACAGGTGTTGTAGTTGTTCGATCAACCTAGCTACTTGCCTCTCGAGTTCCTTAAACTACATCAACCATTTGAGAACCGCATGATCTGTTGCGGAAGAACAAACTCTCGCCAAGCTCTGTACAGATATTTGTGGAAATGTTTAACGCAGTCCACCACATTCTGTTAAAGTTAGCCGAAAGTTTCCAGCCGAAAGATAATGCAGATAGTGTCTTGAATACAGCAAAAATCAGTCGTGAACTCGAATTTAGGAGAATTTAGGATCGAATTACATCATTCGGGTGAAGGAGAAATTATTTCAGTTTATAGGAATTTAAAAATCGATAGGAGCGAGAGTATAAAGAGAGTTTAAAAATAGTCAAGACACTATCTGCATTATCTTTCGGCTGGAATCTTTCGGCTTACTTTAACAAGGTGTCCACCACAGCTAACAGTTCCCTGCTTGTTACAAAATAGTTTTTCTCTGCTTTAGAGAGGGATCGACTATAATATTCCACAACCCACTTATTACTCACTTTCATATGTGATAACATTTCATCTATTCCTGCATTTCTAGCATCTGTATTCAAGATGAATATCCCAACTGCTCGGGAAAAATAGTAACGCCAAAATCGGAATGCTATATAATTTCTTCTTAAATTCTTCAAATGCTCCGCGTTCCACTGAGATGATTGACTTTTTTCGGTGAGGCGATGAAAACTTCGTGCAACATCTACGAAGTTTGGCACAAATAGTCGGTAGTAGAAGCATAATCCTATGAAACTTCTTGACAAATGCTTAACAAATAGTTAACTTTTTCCTGAACAGCCTGCATTTCTTTGCATTTAACTAAAACCCAGCGATTCCAAACAACTTTTAGAACTTTCTTAAAATTTTTGACTTGTTTATCATATGCGGCCTAGTACAGTGATGTCATTTAGATAAACCAGACATATTTTCCAATTCAGACCTGTTAGAACTTGCTCCATTGATAACAGCAACCCCGACCGCCTTATTAGCAGAAGTAATCAATGAAGAGAATAAGTATGCCTTAATAGAGGAAAATTATTATTTACTATTTTTTGTAATACAGAGGGAAGAAAGACACAGACAACTTTTATTATCGCATCAAGCAACCATTGCTAAAGTTAATAAAAATTTGGGTGCCCGCATGTGAACGCAAATAAGAATACGCAAAAACGGTATGGGAGCTGGCTCAATGGACTAAACAATCACTAAGCCGACGTAAAAACTGATCATCATTACCTCGTGTGAAGCGGCCAAATACTTTAACGGGCTGTAAAACAACAAGTACAAGAACAGTAAAACAGCAAGTATAAAGACTTTTGTAAATGAAATACTCGACTTCCTGAACTTACAGAATTGCAATGTTCTACAAATAATTAAAACATGGCCACGACAAGTTTGTCACGTCTGTTTTAATAATCATTTTTTTTTTTTTTATTCATCTTTAATGAGTTCTGAGTTTTGTAGAACTATCTGCCATTGGCATGGAAGATAGGTTGACCCAGGAGTTTTGCAAATCCTATCGGGATTTGAATCCGGTACCTCCGGACCAAACGTCAAAGCTTTGCCCACTGCGCCGTTTGGTTGGTATAATCCGATTGTTATCTAAAAAAGAAAAATGGCGCAAAAATTTTCTGGCGAATTTTTCATTTTATTGCCTTAATTTTTAGCGTTCGTCACGAAAACTAATTTGTATATTGTAAAAGTTTCGGACCATTTTTCGCAGAGCCGATAAAAACAACTGTACACCCTTTTTTATAATTTCGACCGTCAGAAGTGGTTTAAGCCTAAGAGAATACCCTATAATATTGTGAATATTACTGTAGTGATTAAAATGTAAGATTATCCATTGACCATGATCTTCATCGAGCGCACAGTTAAAAATTTAAAATTACGATTAGCTGAATGTAAATGTGTACATATATGGAAATTTAAAACAATTTGTGATTGATAATAAAAAAACCTGACAGGATTTTATTTTAACAATTCAGATTTATATGTTTTGCTTAATTTGTGTCTCTGACTTTGAAATATTTGTCATTGGCGGCTTTCAAAATATTGTACATAGTTAGGTACTCGTATTTTTTTTTATTATAATTATTTTAGTTGGTAAAATGTACTCGTATACTCGTATGCACACTCTCGTGTTATTACATAAATGAATTTAAATTGCTGAAATTGTACGTTAGCTGTTTGTATAATAATGTTTGATCTTGCTGGTTTAGTTGTTTTATTAACATTTTAATAGGGAAGGAAAAATGATAACGATATTCGTATGAGAAAATTTATTTATTTTTATAGCCTCAAACATGCGATAACATGATAAATTAAACCAAAGCGATAAATTTGTTTTAAATCTCTAATAAATGTCTATTTTTATTTTCAGATTTCAACGTAATACGCGGACAAAGTATAACGGATAATATTAGGATTCATTTAGTTGTAATATGGGGAAAAAGGGATATACCTGTTTAAGGACAACATTTTGCTGTTTTAATTTACTTATATGGGTATGTACGCGTGTAACATCTAATATACATTAACTAATGTTTTACATAATTGTACTACTTCATAGATATGTGGTTGTGCTTTTCTTGGAGCTGGACTATGGCTACATTTAGGATATGCCGGTTATGCAACGCTGCTTCCGACACATGATGCACTAAGTGCCGGATCATTATTTTTAACAGTAGGTGTTTTAAGTTTCATTGTGTCATTCTTTGGCTACTGTGGATCGTGGTTTCAGTCTAGGTGCCTCGTTTTTATGGTAAATTAATTTTATTACGCTATTCTATAATTCCATGTTCATTACCAAATATATTTTATTCCTTTGCAGTACATTGCATTAGTTGTACTATTATTTTTAAGCGAATTTCTTCTGGGAGCTTTAGTATTTTTATTCCGCGGTGGAATATCGCGTGTGGTAGCCGATGAACTAAAACAAGGAATTGAATTACATTATAATTCAACAGATCGGGGTGCTCTAGCAGCACCATCCGTCGCAGCTATATGGGATCATTTACAAATAGAAGTAAGTATAAAATAATTACTCAAGTTCCATAATTTGTGTTGTTAATACATTTTTTTTTTTGGTAGCTACAATGTTGTGGTGTAAGATCTTATGAAGACTGGTATGATATTCGTGCATGGCCTAACGAGAGATGGGTGCCAAAATCATGTTGCCGTAAATTAGAAAGTGTTATTATTATAGAGGGATCGGGTGATGATAATACCGAAATTGATTGTCACAAGGCAGCCGATCCAAGCGTTTGGTGGAGTCACGGTTGTGAGCAAATGTTACAAAAATGGTTTATGGATCGGTTACATATCGTGGGTGGTATAGCACTCGGAATATTAGCGGTTCAGTTAATTGGTCTAGTCTGCTCAATGCTATTGTATTATACAATAAAATATAATCAAAGTTCTCATACGTATAAGTCATATTCGCCAACAATTGAAAACAATCCTAGGATAAGAACATACTCAGACGCCGAGTAAATGTTCGAATATTAGAAATAAGTAATTTAAGACTAGTGTAGTATATAAATATAATATAAATAATTGTTAAATTAATTTTTAAAGTTAAAATGAAATATTAATAATATTTATAAGATCAATTTATCGATCTTCGTTTCTTTTATTTTTTAATATAAAGTACAAAGATTATCATCTGATACGCTAATATACAAATCGAAATTGTTAATTTTGTTTTATTTTAGTAACTATAAAACCGCCTTATTTCTCAACAATAAACTGATTAAAGTCGGTATCTGTATAATTCTGGTCAAAAGCCAAACTTGTAATAACATTATTATGATGAATGCATATGCACGTAACCAAACAAATTAATTGTTATGTTTTAATAATTTATTTCCATTTAATGGATAGTCTCTAATTTATTTTGCATTTAAAATTACAAAAAAATAAAGAATATTATAACGTGTACAATGATGTTATTTATTTTGCAATGAATAATCAATTTTCTGGAGGTAGGTACATATTTCGATAGTCTATTCTTAATAACACAGCGTTGTACCTAAACTTGGTACTCAAAGCTACAACTGAAAATTTAGACCGGCATAATTAAAACCACCAGCCGCAATCAAATATCCAGGAGCAGTGGCAAGCTATCCAGTCAGCTATAACTACAGCAGCGGAAAATACAATTGGAAGAAGACCATTGGTTGTCTGTGTTTTGATTTAATCCGATAAATAAATACTTATGCTTATATAATTAAATATATAATTTAACTGCATAATGAACATACATGTGTACTTACATCTAGCGGGTTTCCGTGTACACTCAATCAATATATCGATCCATATATCGTTCCATATGACAATAGCTCGCAACACTAGGAGCTCTCACATAGAACATCTCTGCGTCAGGAAAGCCACGTCCAAATTCCTCGGTATTTGTCCTACATCTCGCAGAAGATGAAATCTTCTGCTCCTTAACTTTTTAAATTTTTAAAATGCTCTTAAAATGCCCTTTTAAAATGCTATATAAAATGCTAAATCTCTGTTGGTTACAAAACTGGCATTTTAAATTAGAACCTTATAAAATTTCTGAGGTTATTCGAGATTGCCTGAGTTTACCTTAAAATCGGTATCGTGAATGGACAACATAATACAGTAAAAATATCGAATTTTATGAAAATTAATTAAAAAATAAATAAAAATACGAATGTAGTACCGTTGTCAAACAACATATTGGCACAGTTGGTGGCATTCATTTGAATACCGCAAGAACAATATTTTGTCTGTGCGTATCGCAGGAAAAATATTTGTTTCGATTGTGCGTGTAGGGGAGGGTGGGGCAAGATGACGATAGTAAGCCATTTTACCCTTTTTTCTTTCCATGTGTTCGCTCTGATACCTTGATTGGTTATTATTTTTATTCGTTGTAGTTCTACTTTCCACTAAACATTTGCTAGGTATCACAATTTTAACAGTTTTCGAGTTGTTTAAACTATTTTGTCTTGATATCAAATTCGCCATCTGATCCTCATAGGCGGGTTAAGTTGACTTCATCAGGTGGGTAAGATGATGATTATAATAAGAAATAAAAAATAACCAAGAGAATCAAAATAAAAAAATAGATAGTTCAAAGAACAATTTCACAAATAACTTAAGTTATAAAAATTATCAGACTTAACAGAAGTCATACGGTTTGTGTTTTGCCTCAGACGGAGTAAGCGCATGAACACTCGTACCAGGTCTCACGTTTACCAGAATCATTGCACACCAGATACAGGTTGTATTCCAAAGAAACATCTTTGTCATTTGATTCGACATAATTTCTTGATATTGAGGAATCTGAGGATTCCTCATTATTGGAAACGTGAATTTTCTTATTCCGCTTAGTGAATTCGTCAACTTAGTCGACTTGCTATTTTTTAAAGTGTAAGCTTTAAAATATATTTAATAGAAAAAATTTTCCCAGTTTAGTTATTAATTTACAGATCACATTAACACACAATTAAAAAAAACTAAATATCACTTTACCCGATTTAAATTATTTTATATTTTTTTTTTTTTTTTTTTGTTTCACAACCAACTTGCACACAAAGAATGATTTGTCACAACTAAAAAATGTCTATTATTGGGAATTTTTATTTTATAACGTATGGCACGCATACGCAATACTATGTAAAACATGGAAATAGGGCTATTTGTGAGAAATTTCATGAAATTAACGGTTCGTCATCTCACCCGATTCATCATATTACCCCTTCTTCCCCTATGTATTTCATTATCAACCTTTAGGCGTATATAAGAAAAGTAGAAAATCTTAACTTAAACAAAAAATTTTTTGTCTAAAATCTCAAAAACAACAATGGGAATTATGTCTCTATTCCACCAAAAAATATTTACAAAAAATTTTTATTAAAAATATTTATTTAAAATTATTTAAAAATATTTAGAATGAAACAAAAAAAAATTCAGTAAAATTTTACTGACAAAATTGTTTTATATGTAGTGGTGTGTTGCCATAATAAAGTGGAAAAAATACTAACCAGAGTATTTATTATAGCAACATTCTAATACATTTACATAAAAAAAATAAACACACTAAGATCGTTTTATGTTTGGGAAAATATTATGGTGAACCAACAATAATACTATTTTTTTAACGCTCAACCGATCAGATCGCTAGCTCGGGGGACGTAAATTTAAGGCTATTATTACCTAAAGACCGCGTTTTGGACAGCTGATTAACGTTTGTTTCATTTAGAATTGGTTTGAAAAAAGCTGATTTTGGCCTGCTTAACAATTCTAATATTTGGCCCGCTCGTGCTATAATCCGCCCATTTACAAATTTTTCACACACATCAAAACGGTGGACTGTGGCCATGTTTCAAGAGCCAAAGTAACTACTGCTTTAACCAGTTAAAACCAGTTAAACCATCAGTTAAATTTATCAACGACCGTCCCTTCATTTAATACCACCAACGCCTTCACTCCTATATACTATCACAATGCCTCTAGTATCTGAAGTAAAACCAGGGATATCCGTTTAGGCATTTGACAATCATTTTGATGTTATAATAATCAGCGAAACCTGGCTTACGATTAATATGTTATTCGAGGAGTACTTTCCGTCTGACTATGTCGTTCATAGAAAGGACAGATAGGATTTTGACACCAGTTGTATAGAGGCGGCCATTCGATTACTTCGCATTCATATCAACATCGGAAACTTTTGCACCTGCTATTTGCTGCCGATATCTTGCATGCTCTTGTTGCTCCGTGCTTGGACTTCACCGGACGTGAGAGCATTTATCACACACCAACTATGATAAATATTTTTTATACTAAATGTACAACTAATTATTTTTCACATGATTTTCACTTTAATTTTAGAATAGCCGACTACGCATCCTTGAACCAATTTTTCAGAACTGCCGATTGGCACTTTTTACAGCGCGGCGCGCATTTGAATGATACGGTGTACAGATTCAATGATCTTCTCGGGTGTGGTATCGAGAGACACGTGCTGCGGGTTATCAATAATGAATTCGGCTGTCATGAGCCATGGAATAATACCGAGTTGATGTTTGCACGACAAACGACGCAACAAGTTTCATTCCCTGTATAGGCTTTACGAGGCTTTCTGGCCCCTGTTACCTTCTCATTTATCGAAACTTTCGCTTTGGTTTTTTCCGGATCCCTGAAAAATCTCATGCATTTCTCCTTTTCAGCATTGATTTTATCCCGGTAGGTCTACCTTGTCTAACATGTCCTCTTTTTGTGGTAATTTATTTCACAGTCCAAACTCCAAGAAGCAGTTGACGTTGTCTACACAGACTACGCAAAGGCTTTCGATGTGTTTGATCACTCTATTCTTATTAGCAAGTTGGAGAATCTCGATTGTCACCTCATTCCAATCGACTAGTTGCGTTCTTACCTCTTAGATCGCTGGCAATCCGTTAGGATTCTGGATTCTTTCTCCTCATTATTTCGGGCTTTCTCCCCATAATTTCATTATTTATTAACGAATGTTGTATAAACCATTGTTGTAAAATGTTTTAAGTTTGCCAACTGCCTCCTCTTCGTGGATGGATGAAAAGAAGGTTTTAGCCCGGGTCTCTAGCGTATTAGAATGCGAAATGTTACAAGATGACTTCAACCGCTTTTGCAGTTGGTCATTGAACAACATACTGGCGTAAAACGTGAGTAAATGCAAAACTCTTTCTTTCTTCCGTATCCGCTCGCCTGTTTTTTCAATATCAACTGTGCAAACGAAATCATTGATCGGGTCGAGTTCATTTCGGATCTTAGCGTGATCTTTCAATCTGCGATGCTACATTTATTTACCAGACATGTTAACCCCATTTTTCAAAGTCATACATTACGCATGGTTTCATTAAACGAAACTGCAAGGACTTAATTGGCCCGTTAACTTTGACATCATTATACGTCTGTTTCGTTCGGTCTATTTTGGAGTATGCATCTCCTGTTTAATCACCCTCTTACCACTGTCATTCTGAGAGGATCGAGAGTTTTCAGAAACAATTTAATTTATTCGCGCTACGACGTTAGCCATCCATGCGTGCTGTGTATTACGTTCTTCTGCTTTATCTGAATCGATGTAATATTTTGAAACTGCCACGTCTAGATAATCGCGTAGAGGAACCTTCCGAGCTGTTTGTGCGTGATATCATTAATTCCTGTGTCGATTGTATCGAGTTACTAGCACGTATCAGCTTGTATATGCTCCCGAACGTCGAATGTATCAACGCGATGGAGCTTTATTCATAGATTCAACTTTTGTTGGTGTATATATAGAAATTCTATTGGTAACAACGTATATATGCAAAACTGTTTCAGAAAATGACAAGTTTTCCAAGTGATTCGCTATCGAAATCTTGATATGTAACTTTCTGTAATCAAATTTCGTGCTGCAAAGTTACAGAATAAATCTTACGTTTATAGAACAGAGTTACATTTTGCGAATATCATTTTAGAACATATCGGAAATTTTACAGATACAGAGCTTACGTACAGTTTGAGAATTATACCATAAAATTTGTTTTTCTATTAACACTATCGGCGAGATAACAATCGAATCGTATATGGTTAGCCATTTCCGAGCTATTACTATATTCGTAACTTCTCGTATCAGATAAACGAAATATATTTACATGCATAGATTTAGATTTGACTACACAAGTTCTGGCATCACTCAATTGGTTCCATCTCTCTTGCCAAGCTACTATGGACGCTTTTCGAATATCCAATTTAAGCTTACTCAGGATAGCGAATCATTTTTTCAATCAAAATTTTATTGATTGGAATGACTCCAGCTAAGACACCAACCGTTTCGATTGAGACTGTCCTATACGCTTTAGTTATACCAGTTAGAATCGCCCTTTATGCACACGTTAGTATTCTTTGATGGTGGCAGTTTATTCTAAGTCATGGATGCAACTACTAAGCTCCGTAAATCTTAGCCAAGGAATTTTGTTTCAAACCCCACGTTTTTAGCTAATCTTCCTAACACACAGACAAATATTTTACTACTCCCTGAAACTCTTTTAGAGTGTGAGGTTATACCGAGCATTTCATTAAAATCAACTCATAACCATATTACTAATGACACCATCTGTATAAACTCCTTTCATCTACAACCATAAAAGGTGGTCTCCTAATACTGAGTGGGATGAAAATAGTTTTGGAGGACGATAGCTCAATTTTGTTGCTATTGCACCAATTAACCATCCTGTCTATGGCATTCTGCACTTCCCTTGAATGCTCAGTCTTGAATTGCCAGCAAAGAGCATGACCTTTTTGTTCGCGGATTCTTACTGTTGAAAACTATAGGTCACAAGAAATTATTAAATGCTACAGATACATCCATGAGTTCCCCTAATACATAATTTGGCTGTGACTCATAATGTTGACCATTTTGAGCATATAGCGTCCCCTGCCCTGAGGACATATTTTCTCCGCAACAGAAATGCTCATCGCTGTATCATTCGCTACTCTGGAATATGTTCAACAATCTGCCGGTAATCAATTTATCGAGTAATTTACCTAAGACCGGCAGCTGCATGGTTGGCCTGTATGCTTTGGGATCGATGTTATCTCTATCACCCCCGTTTTTGATGATTATTACTTTGCTAGCATTTCGGCAAAATAGCTCTATCCAGACAAGCATTCAGGAAGCTTAATACTTGGTCCAATTATTGGCCAAGATCTATGTATTTCCTCGATCTCGATGTTGTCTAGGCCTGGTGCTACACCTTTTTCCATGGGCATAATGGCAATCGTACCTTTCTCACTGTTAAAGTATTCCAGCCGATTCCTGTTTGGTGCTATATAGACATTTAGTAGTGTCCTCTCAAAATGTTGTGGGCTGACCATCGTTGTGTGTTTTTAAGTCTTCCTGTGCTGAAATTGTACACGAAAAACCATGGTTCTGTATTACTAACGAAGGGTTTGATTCCCTCTTATAAAACTTTCTTTCGAGTTTATGAGCTCTAGTATATTTGATGGTAAGATGGTTTGACCACCATGGCTGATGAGATGTTCTGGCATCATCATCTCACGTGTGAAAATTACCGTGGCACAGCTCTGTTTAACATCGCGTTGAGGACTGTCCACTGAGCGGGCTACGCTCAAATATCTAGGAGTTCCATAAAATCTTGTCTCTCTGTGTAAGTTAACAACATCTGGCTCAATGTGTAGAATCGTAACGGACGGGGCAATATTTGACTCCGTCCAAAAAACATCGACAGGGAGATGCGCTCGCGCCCTTGCTGTTTAATCTTGTGTGAGTACGTAAAAAGGAAAAGTTGTATTGACTCCTCGTGTTGCATATTCAATAAGTTAGGACAAACTCTTGGATATCAGATGATATCGTGCGTCTTGACCGAAGGCCAAATAGTATCAAAGACAGTTGAATACCGCTTGGCCGCAACTCGAAATGTCTTGTTTTGAAATTCAACAACAGCAAACCAAAATTGTTAATAATACAACGCAACACCCCTACGGCAAATCTCGAAATAAACGACCACAACTTTGACAACGTGGAACATTTTAAGTATCTCGGGTCAATTATAACATCAACGAACGATATCCAGGCAGATATTAAAGCCAGCAGCAGCAAGACGACGAGTCTTTTGATGCGATCAAAACGAATTCCAATCCATTTTCAGCGACACACCCGGAAAGTATGTAAGGCTAAAGGGCATCCACCTGTAGCTTTACGTCCGTCCTATATACCGGCCGAAGCGCTCGATATCTTTGGCAATAGTTGAATGTAAACTAGATCGTCTTCACAAAACTCAACATTATTTTACCGATTGGGTACTCAGAGTGAGCAGCATCCATCATGGCACTAAAGAGCCCCGACGGTCGTAATGCGTCGGAACCAACGCACATCCACTAACAACTCGGGAGGAAATATTCGCAAAGCTCACAGGCAGTTCAGCAAAATCGATTTTTCAACAACTGGAGGAATGCAGTTTCCGAGTGAAGTTAACCAAATGTAAATTTTCTTGCAATGAATTCAATTATTTGGGGATGATCGTAAATAGCCAGAGCATCACCATAGATAGATCGAAAAATGCTGCAATAACTTCAATGTCGGTCCCTGAAAACGTCCTCGAACGTGTTTAGGAGCAATAAACTTCTACGGAAAGTTTGTGCAATAAATGCATGAGTTGCGATCTCCATTGGACTGACCCTTGAATACAAATATCAAATATGAATGGCTATGCGAATGCCAATAATCATTTGACAAATTCAAATGCATTCGGATGTGAGAATTGCGGCAGAATTGCGACCCTTTCTGTCACCCTTCCTGTCAAAGTCTTCGCTGATGCTAGCAGCACGGGAATCGTGCAGACGGAACGGATAAAAATAGTTAAAAAATATTTCGGTCAATTGGAGAAAGCTCTTGTCTATGCAGTCAACAAGCTTCATCGGTACACCTACGGGAAAATATTTACATCGGTAACCGACCACACACCTCTTCTTACAATTTTAGAAAAACGGGATCGAGTACATTGCAAATCGACATTTCATCGACATTAATATTAACGACATATGTGATATGATTTCGACATTTTATACATGTCGACAAAACACATCAACCCGAGTTGACAATGAAGACTACGTGATTGTCTGCCTCCACCTCGAAAAAGAAATAAACGATCCTCGTCAGATTCGCAAGCGGAACTTCTAGACGACGACAAATTTGTGAAATTTTATCACCGACTCTCGAGCATATTTATACTGGCCTAAAATTGATAACGGCATCACAGATCTGAAACGCTCGTGTAGTCAAAGCGCCGAGAGTGCCTATCAAGATACTGTCACAATACATTACAATCACCTATCAAGATACTTCGCCCTATGAAACGAATGCATACCGGCATCGCTGGACCACTTAACAGAAAATGGTACCTGATCGTTGATTCCCAATCAAATTTTCTCGACGTTCACGAATGCACTAACATCACTTCAACGAATTACATCGAGAAGACGGACAAACTCTTCTCACATTATGGCAATCGGGAAGCATTGGTAACCGACAACGGGGCTCAATTAGTCAAGAAACTCTTCAATGATTTTACTGAACACAGCGGACAGTTCATCGTCATTCATCATACAATTTCGCGGAATTCCACGACTCTTTACAAAGCCAATAACGATCATTATCACCAGTGGTGATGTACCCACAACAACTGAACTATTGTGGGGAAGCTCGTCCGAAACGATGACGACGACCACCACCTACTCACTTAGCTGACATACGTGCAGCCTTAAGATGATATAGAATATCGATTGTAGATCAAAGGACACTACAATTAGGCTGAATACCTGCGTCCTGCCATATCCTTCTATTAAATTTGGATTATCGAAGTACTCTGTCAAACAAATGATCATAAATAGACAGCTTCAAAACAATTAATATACAACAAACACGAAATATATAATGCTCAATAGAATTCAAAAACTATTATTACATGAATATCGTGAATTTGATGAAGCTGTTCTCGTTGAAAGCCCCTTTGCTGAGGTAACCGATCAAGGAATTGGTATACGCCAAGTTGAAATCGGAATTACGGTATCCAAGATAATAATTGCCTCAGACATCATAACAGAAAGTGATAATAATTTTGGCGAAAATCGTGGCAATTTAAAATATTTAGTAGATCCTGAAATTGAAAATTTGGAATTGGTCACCATTTTACCGTTGAGAGCAATCAAACTAAAAGTGTACTACCAATCAAATAGGCAAATTTTACGCGTATGTCTCGGCCCGGAAAAATATAGATATTTTGAATTTGGCGGGTATTTATTACGAAACATGTTTTGGAGTTTGTGGCGGGATCGTATACGAGCAATGAAATTTTCCAAATATATTGAATCAGCCTCCGTCTCAAATGACAAAACGGACACCGAAATGTCCGTACAATTATGTCTAGAATCGTGCAACGATGAAAAATCTTTATCCCAAGCGACTACAGTAAGTGGTGGTGTGAATGAAAAGTGCGAAACAACAATGGCACTGTTAACACCCAAAGTTTTAAAACAATTTATACAAACTTATAATTTAAATTATCCTAATTCTTCAAGTTCCAAATCTTCGTCGAGAGATGAATTAAAAAATTCAAATTAATTGTTTGTGCCTTCACTGACATCTATTATTGATTTATAAATTTAATCAAAAATATGCAAATGATCACACGATCGGGTGCCTATGTGCATTACTTTAAAATGAATACGTTTTCGGTTATATAAGCCGTATAGGTGAAAGTTAAAAATATACCTCATAAAAATAATCATAACCAAGAAGAAATTAACATTGAAAATACGATAAAAGTTACTCAATTAAACTTTTGGAGTTTGGTTATATAAAATAACCGAATATTATGAAATATTTTGATGACAACTGTTTTTTCCATCCGGCATCTCCGGCACAAACCCATTAAACGATTGATAGGTGAAAGTATGGCCATCCGATGTAAAATGGTCCATTTTAATAACATAAAATAGTTCTTTGTACGTCACATCATAATTACGAGTAATATAAATTGCATAATAATGAAAGTTTTTATATTTCTCGTCAACTAACTCTCTTTCACTCTTCTATTTACTTAACAGTGCAGTTCAAAACATTACAAGACGTAATGTAAATAGCGATTCTTTTTAATTTTACACCACCAAGTAATATAACTCGTTCAAGGCGACCGAAACGTGTATGCGCGGCGCTATTAACACATTAGTCGTTAAACTTAATTCGTGTAGTGCGGAGTGAAATAAAATTGGTTTAAATAAAAATGTTAAATAAAATAAGTTTGTTGTTAATTTTTATCGCTCTCTATATAATTTCAAACCAACGGTCAATCGTTAATTCTTCACCACAATTCGGTGGTTTTGAAATTATTAAAACAATCCAAACGCCCAGCCCTTACTATAACAATGAACATGCCGAATTCAATGGTGAAGATATATTATCAAAAGTGATTTCAAAGTACGATTATACGCAACAAGGCTATGCAAATGTTCTCCAGGTAAATATTTAATTTATTAAATTTTACGTAACTTTACAATAATTTTTATTTTATGATTTAAGCCACGACCAATTGTTGATACACTCAGAGAACAGGATAAATATGGGAATAGCGGGGATAAAGGTGTAGCCGTCGGCCGAGCATTAATCGATGGGTTTGAGAAACTTTCTAACTTCTTAAATTCTCTTGTTGATGTTAGTTTATTTGTTTTCGTGTGATGCCAGTTAGTGTGTGCTAATAATTTGTTACGTTTGTTTATAGAAACCTGTGAATCTTACATATACAGCATCTAGGGCATTGACTACCAAATTAAACAGTGTGGGCGCACAGTTAGTAGGACTGGAATAAATAATTGTCCAGAGTAGGGTTATGCAACCCAATTATAGAAACTCTTAAATTCAGCCATGGTTAATTTTGTATACAGCATTTTTGTTATTATCTATTTATTTTGTTAGTGATTAAAACATATTTTGTAGTTTATATAATAATAATTTTAATTTGTATGGTAACTTTTATTTTTAATGCAATATAAGATTTTTTGGAAATTATTTGCCTAATCCTCTTCAAGCACCATAATATTTCGCTATATCGCGTTACGATTGGTTGTTCAGAGCCTTTTCCGACCACTAAGTGGATTATGCACTCGACGTGATATAGTTTATATGGAAGCCAAAGTTAGCAATTTAACAAATTGTTATACTGTGGGCTATTATAATTATTAAATTAATGGTCGGTGAACATCGTCCAAACCAAATATTTTATCAAAGAACTCAATTTTACTCGTATCTATTTTCTTTGGCAAGCATGAACCAAAGAAAGGAAATGAATGGATTACCTACAATACAGCAAAACCTAAATTCGAGTGATTTTCTCCTCACAAGTCGGGGTTATGCTATGAAATTTTTCGATTTCGATTTTTCTCGATATCGGAAAATCCGCCCTAATTACGAAACGCAAAAATAAAATTTGACCCAATTTTTTTTCAAACGCGTATTGAGAAAATTCGCCCTAAGGAACTAAAATAATAATTTGATCCGGTTTTTTTCGAAAACATACGATTCAACTGTGTTATTTGTTGTTTGGGAAACCTTGAATTAAATCGACGACTCTACATATATTCTTTAACCCTAGCAGACAAGGCTTTTCCACCTGACATCTGTTGTGTACCAATGCAATCTACTTTCTCTTTCTATAAAACTTTGCCAAGATGGAGTCTGCATGTCGATTATGGCTACCCCATAGGATATCGAAATTTTTCTCCTGCATAGAAATTACAAAAATATTGCAGTTTTTTCCTACACAATATTTCCTATGGTTTATTCTAGCAAAATCAGGAAAAAAATTAGGAATTTTTATTTTTAGTTTTATAGTTTTGTTACTGAACGACAAGGCGCTAACATCAGTTTAAATTACTGAGATTACGGTTTCAACCATATCATTTACGGGACGGATCTGCTCTATTTTAAAAAATAATTTGATATGTTAGTAGTGCAAAGCTTTTCAAATGAAGGTATATACATAGAAATGATTACTGTTATGGATAATTCTTAAGCCATTTTTGAATATAAGGGTTCTAGGTGTATCCTCGATCATTTTTTTAGTTTACGAAAGTCTTGGTTCTTTAATAATATTTCAGTAAACTTTAAGTTTTATATTTAAATTATTAATTTTTAAATATTATGTAATAGTTATTTCAATTAAATAATTAATTAAGTAATTTTAACAAAAATCACATTTTAATATTATTTAAATCCAAAGATTTCTCATTCAAATATTATCTCATTAACTCCTGCGTGTCGATTCTGTCTTTGATTAGGAATAGGAAAAGGAAAAAAAATTGACATTTTTATAGTAGTTTTCTGTTTTTTCTTAAACTTTTATTCTGGCAAAACGGAATAGGAATTTCATTTTGGCAATTTATAGCAGTTTTGACATTTAAATTTCCGTACCTATTTGAGGAACAGAATTAAACTCCTATTCAATTATTGCAGGAGTTAACGAGATAATATTTGAATGAGTAGGAATTAAATAATAAAATGTGATTTTTGTTAAGATTACTTAACTAATTATTTAATTAAAACAACTTTAATTTAAATATAAAACTTGAAGTTTACTGAAATATTATTAAAGAACCAAGACTTTCGTAAACTCCCCCTCGCTTAAGGTTTTATCTAAATGAACGAGGATACACCTAGAACCGTTATATTCAAAAATGGCTTAAGAATTGTGAGGTTATCCATAACAGTAATCAATTCTATCTTAAACCGTTATATAATTGCGTATTATATACCTTGATTTGAGCTTTGCACCACTAACATCAGATTATTTTTTAAAATAAAGCAGATCCGTTCCGTAAACGATATGGTTGAATTCGTAATCTCTTGATTGCTCTCCATCATCTTCAGTGTATCACTATAATATATTATTTGCCGTTTGTTGTTGCTGTATATTAGTCTACTTTATACGCAAATTACTTTTGCAAATAAAAACATAATACGAAGCGTTTGCCTACTTTTAACTCATATTAGCTCCTTGCCGTTGAGTACTAAAACTAAAAATAAAAATACCTAATTTTTTTTTCCTGATGCTAGAATAAACCATAGGAAATATTGTGGGCCTATTTTTTAATTCAACCTTAGCAAGTAGTGCGCTGTCAAAAAATATTCTGTGTTTTTTTATTCAACCTGATTATTTTTACTCCGCACACTGTGTTTTATTTGTGAACTGTGCTTATACCGAGCATTCTCAGTTTTTTAAAGTTTACTCTGAGCAGAATGCCAGGGTACGAGAGTACGCAAAGTAAAAAACAAATTATTACTCTATGCACACTGGATCATTTGGCACTACACAACCTGCGCTCGGTGTACAAAGGGTTTATTTTTTAATTCAACCCGAGCAAGCAGGCTTACCCCGGGTAGTGTACACCAAGCAAAGGTTGTACTGGGTAAAATTATCCGGTGTGCATAGAGTAATAAATTGTTTTTTATTTTGCACACTCTTCGTACACTGACATTAATTTCAGAGTAAAATTTGAAGAACCGAGTATGCACTGTGTAAGCACAGTTCACAAATAAAAACGCAGTGTACCGGGTAAAATTACCGGCTGGGATGTTCTAACATCACCATTTTTCGATATTTTATCGAAGTCTACGTCTCTTTCACCTAGAATTAATTTGACTTCTGTTTCGTTTATCAATTATTTCTTCTCTATTGCTGTCACAACCTACAAGAATATATTTGAACAATATCTGTTTCACTTATTTTCGTTCTACAATCGAAAAATAATTATTTGGTGATAGAAACACAGTAGAAACATCACAATGTTGTAATCTAGCAGGCTGGTAAATAATATAAAAATTGAAACAGAGATAAATTTTATTCTACAGAAACGAGAAATAAACTTCGATAAATTATCGAAACATGGTGATGTTAGAACATCCCAGCCAGGTTGAATAAAAAAATACGAAGTATTTTTTGACAGCGCACTGCCTGCTCGGGATGAATTAAAAAATAGGCAATATATAACATCGCTTAAACAAAATATTGTATGTGCAAAAAATGCAAAATAAAAATATATATATGGTGAGAGCGCCGGATTTTAAGTTGCCGCCATTCCGCCATTTTGTTAATACGAGTTGTACGGTGATTTTTTTTTTTTTCGATATTTGTCATGTACAGACCACGCGGTTTAAGAATATGGAGAAGTATTCAAACCGACAACGTTTAATTTTTTTGAAAATGCGGCTGGAAATGCGCTCAAATTCAAAAATAAATGTGTTTTTCTTTAGAATTTAGAATTAAATCCGGCGTTCTTGTTGGGACAACCTATATAAGCGCCAAAATTTTAATTTTTTTAATTCATTTTACTATTTTAAAACACAAATAAACTCGGACGACCAACAAATTTTATGATGCCTCCATATTGAAATTGAAGAATTGTCAAAATATACCGCATGCTATGTAGTCATGCGGACTTTGAATATACATATATATATATATATATATATATATATATATATATATATATATATATATATATATATATATATATATATATATATATATATATATATATATATATATATATATATATATATATATATATATATATATATATATATATATATATATATATATATATATATATATATATATATATATATATATATATATATATATATATATATATATATATATATATATATATATATATATATATATATATATATATATATATATATATATATATATATATATATATATATATATATATATATATATATATATATATATATATATATATATATATATATATATATATATATATATATATATATATATATATATATATATATATATATATATATATATATATATATTGGTCATTCATGGTACAACATGGTGGGGATTATTGCGAGTCTCCACTTGCAATTTGGTATAACTAGATGGTAATAACAGAGGGAGAGTTCATTAGAGTAAATTTATATTCTAGAGAAACGCGACATAAACTTCTACTACTAAAGTATCGGAAATATGATGGTACAACACGTCACCATATTCTCCAACCGCGAATAGTTTTAATTGTAAACCAGCTTTAGCCTCTATGCCACAGAAGGCCGGTAGTGACCACATAACCACAGAATATAGAATACAAACAGAAGGGACATAATCCGATCTTTCTATGGAAAAATTTCGACCGTTTCTTTTATCCTTGATTTGTATGGAAAAGGGTAGAATATAGTGGTGAAAAAAATTGTGCACTGAACTTTTTTACATTCAATAAGGCTACAGTCAATTTTTTTTTTGGTCCACTTAGTAGCATATATATATGTGCATGCCATAACCGTGACTAGTTCACTGACCGGATCCGCTCGAAACGCGATATTTCAAAACGCAGATTAGGGAACTCACTTTAGAAAAGTTCGTTCAAGTACCTATAGGAAATAACTCCAGTTTGATAGACAATTTACATTGTATGTCGAACTGAATTGAATTTATTTCCCAGAGTATATTTGAATGAGTTCGTCTTCTGTACACTGGCCCAGCATTGAAGCGCGATCGCGACCCATCTGCTCTTCCAGATAACTCGATCGACAACAAGAGGTCCTGTCTTCAGTGGTGCCGACTACAGGGCCTGTTTTATAGTACGATCTATCAAACGTAGAACGCGTGTTTCAGTCTTGATGATTTAATTGTTCCAATTATATCATAATTGTTCAGATCATTTCTGATCTAGAAATTCAGACGCATCCTGTACATTTCTCCGTCCTTAATAGGGTCTACCATCATACGCACTACATTTACCACACTCCTGATGTTTTTCGAAAGCCTCCGAGAGTTTGCTTTCTACTATCACTTAGCTTTTAGAGCCATCCATTAATAATTATATGGTTATCAATTTTGAAGGATTGGAAAAATGTGACACGAAACGCCATGTGTCCTCTGGATGCTATCATATTCCTGTTGAAAATCTATAAATAGAATTAAATTCACCCCATTTTTCTAAAACTATCATCGGAGAGAAACTTTGATCGGTTGTTGGCCTACCTGGATGAAAATCGCATTTGTACGCAGAACTTATCAGCATCTAAGATGGCCAAAGCCTTGTAGTCGATGTTGAGCAATGCTATTCCGCCATAGTTGTTACAATTAAGCCGGTCTCTTTTAATGTAGTGGATAAATCAGTGCTATTTTTCACTCGTCTGGGATTCTCTCTGCAAACCAAATCGATGAAACCGGCTCAAACATACGATAGAACCCTAGGTACATTAATATTTTTCATTTTGAATATGACTCTTCGCACTTCATCGTAAAATGGAGCCGGTGGAGTGTCATTTCTACAATTATATCAGATTGATGCAATGATGTTGGCTCATCGCTGGAGGCTGTTCGCTGGAGGATAACGCCTGTCAGGACGATGTTTATGTCCATTTGTGACTCTCCAGATTCGTTGCGAATAGCGCTACGACGTGGATAGCAGCCGGTAGCGATTTCTTTTATAGAAAAGTATCTGTCTCTTAAATTGGTGGTTTCCATTTTAAGCACTTAATGTTTGTGTCGTTCACGTTCCGTCCTTCTACACAGTCGGTTGGAGTTTTCGGTTGCGACCAAGTAGTCGTTGTATGATCGTCTTCTTGATTGATAGAGGTTTCGTTTTCGTACGCGGTCCTTTCTTTGAATTGAAGCTATACAATTCTCATCCAGCCACGTCTTTCTAGGTTTTGATGTATTTTTATCTAGATTCGCAGTTGTTATCGCCAATTTTATTATATTCCACTGTTCTTCCACCGAATGGATTAGTGGTTGGTTGTCCGGGGTTTCTGATATACTAGCTATACATAGGCCCTGTTTAATGCTTTGGTATTTCAAAGTGAGATTCATTGGAATCGGTTGTTATACACGGTGAATAGACGCGCGAGGATGTGGTCGATTTGATTGACCGTGGAGGAATGATGGAGTATCATTTGATTTCCACGTCCTTTTGTGGAATCGCTTACGTGGGAAGTGTGTGCTGGCTACAACCAGAATAGTAGAACTAGCTCGGTGGTGCGCACCCGTTGGTTGTTTGATGTAAGGTGTAAGGAACTGGGCCGATGTTACCACGATGGATATTGTCTGTATTGCTGATTTTCGCGGTAACAAACATTTTCATCGTGTTGAGGAATTTTGTTTGACGCGTGTGCAGTCTGAGTACGTAGATCCAGTCGTTTATGGATCTAAAATCTGTTACGAATTGGCATAAACGGTTGCTAATCAGAAACCCAACTTCGAACTAATAAAAGAGATAAGAAAAATCGAAGTTGTTGCTTTGACAAAGAGTAAATCCGTGGCGAATGTGATCGACGTTGCTGATACCGAGCCTAGTTTGTTGTAGTACAAGTAAATCATGCATGTACGGAGATGATTGATCGAAGAGGTACCAGCTGGTGGAGGCCCTCTCCGGGTGGTTCGTGCTGAATATATTCCATGTTCCAAATTTTAAATCATTGCACTTATTTCGAGGTCTTTGTTCTAAATCCGAGTTAATTATCCGCGGCTTTTGTTTAAGTTTCAAAACAATCATTTTTTCAGATTGAGTTGCTAGACCAACGCAAACGCCTTGTAGAAGGAACACATCTCTCAAGTCGTATTCATACGACGCATAAAAATCTCGGATTTTTCTATCTCAAATGTTTTCCAATTTTTTTCAACTTTTTTATATGAAAAAAGGTGTGTCTGTTGTATAATGTGCGTGATGTAATTGGTTAAAACGATGGGATAGAAAAATCCCGGATTTTTATCCGTCGTATGAATACGACTTCACGCACTATCTACCCCAGTTAAGGAATAATTATCGGCGGCCGCCGTAGGCCTTGTGAGCACTTGCTGAAATTGCATACAGAGATGACACAGGATATGAGTTTTGCAGTAATTTCTCGGTTTTCATTCCAACCTGGTCCACCAATTATGATTCTGGTCAGATTTGAAATTTTCGAAAATTAGCCGGTGCCGCAAAGTAGATGATGTACATCCTAACAGCGAACAAGCTGGAATCAAAATAAATTATTTCAGCTGAGCCAGAATTAATGAATTTCAACAGACAAAACACGGCAAGTTGTTGGCTTTCCTGAGTTGTTAGCATTCAATTTGGTAACCTGGGAAATATCATTATCAAAGCTGTTAGGATGTACAACATCTCGTTATTAAAATAATCGTTTGCTAAATCGGTAGAAGTATATCGTGTTAGTAGGAATGTATCCTGTTGATATCAGCGAATCGAGTATTGTGTTTAGGTATCGCCCGTCTTCCGAATGATATAAGGAATATTTTTGTTCTAACGATCCAAAACTGCAAAGTGCGACTAGACAAATACCAACAAAGATTCTTACAGCATCAAGGACTACATCTAAATGATAATTTTAATTCTTAGTCGAAGTAGTGCGAACTTTCAGGAGCGCGGTCTAGACCATGATGGTCTCTGATTACAATTCAATCTACATTTGGCATATCCCTTTTGTGATTTACTAACAGAAATGTGCGAATACGGCAAAAGTACCATGTCAAAAATTTATTTTTGTTTGTGTTTTGAGAAAAAAACTCAAGAGGGTATTTTATATTTTTATTATTTATTTCGCACCGTTGAGTTGCATGTTCACTTTGTTGTATTGAGCATTTCATTTGAATACCTGAGATGCGAGATGGCTATAGAAACAAATATCGAGTGTGCGGGACTTGTCCTCGCAAGAGAGAGCAATGCTCGAAAAAGTTCAAAACAGGAAACCGCTGACAAACCAGAATTAGAAAGTTCATTTTCGGGGTCTTACTTAAATCGAAAAATTGTTTTTTTATTTCAACAAACCATATGAAAACACTCTATTTCTTATTTCTAACATCAAATTCTTTGGGCGAAAAATGATCAAAAAAAATTGATTATAATCAAAAAATTTTGATCAGAAATACCTGATCATGTTCTTTGGAAGCAAATAATTGATTTTTTTTTTTGATCAGTGATCAAATTTCGAAATCCTAATTTTTTGGAGGATTTGTTTTGTGATCAAAAAAAAAAGAAAAACGTGAGTGTCAAAGCAAAGAAACAAAAAACGCGTCATTTTCATTATCGGCATTATAATTTTGGTGTTTATATTTTTTCGTGCGTTATAAGTGTTTATTTAAATTAAATATTATAAATAATATTAATTAATTTAAAGTGAATTTGGTGTAATTAAAAGTGTTTTTACGTGTACAACAAAAACAAAGAAACTAAAAACGCGCCATTTTCATTATCGGCATTATAATTTGGTGTTTATATTTACGTGCGTTATTAAGTGTTTTTTTAAATTAAATATTATAAATAATATTAATTTTTGTGTAATTTAAAGTGAATTTGGTTTAATTAAAAGTGTTATTTTTTTGTTACGTTTAAAATAAAAGATAATTTGCCATTACAAATCGTAATGGATTTTGGTATTGGCAAACCTAACCTCACAACAAACATTTTTGTTGTTGTTGTTCGTTTTGATTTCCCTTTAAACAAATGTAAACAAGCCATTTTTTCTTTTTTCGTGTTCTTTGGAGCAAAAAATAATTGATCTCTTTTCATTTTTCCCAAAGAATTTGATGTAAAATATTTTTTCAATTTTATTCATAAGTAAAAAAATAGTTATAATTAAATACTTTCATGCATACATACAAAATAGTAAGATGGATGGATTCGGTTTAACTAGTGATTGTCATAATAAAAAAATAATATGCCAAAATATGTTGTACACAGTAACAAAAATATTTTCAAAATTCATTTGGCCTTTTTCTTCTCCTTCTCCTTCTTTTTCTTGTCATCTGTTGTCTTTTTGGATGCCTTCATTTTAGCATAGACTGCCAACAATAACGTTAATCCAAATCCACTTAGCAAGAATACGATCATGTATGGATGATCATTGGCCAATGTTAAGCCAATCACGCTGAATTTTTTCAAATACAGCACACTAGCTGTTACCAAATTATCGCTAAACAATTTCAAATACAAAGTTAGATTTAAATAAAATTTTGTTGAATCGTGTTACTTACAATGGTGTGGATGGTTTAATTATTTTCTCAGGGGTTGCATTTTTATAAAATTCTTGAGCAAAGCTTACAAAACTTTTAACATCGTATTTAGAAATTTCGTAGCGATAGAACTTGCCCTGTCGAATGCTATATAAATTCAAAATTAAATTTAATTAATAGTTTTAATGGAACGTTTGTAAAATAATACTTACAGTATAAATTCAGGAACTTTTTGTACTTTAAACCTTTCTGCAGTTGCAGAACCAGTGGTACCTTTATTTATACGGGCTACATTCATACGAGTTTTTAAAGCTGCACCAACCGCTTCCCAAACGGCCGATAGTCGTTGACAATCAACACACTCTTGTGTATAGCTGAAATTTTTTAATTATTAGTCGATTAATAATTAATTTTTAGTTATTACAAAGATTTACAAATGATCTTTAATGTTTTTATCATTAATTAACGATTACAGGATGTTCTTGGCGAAAAAAATTAAATAACATTTTAAATAAAACGCTTGTTTTTTAGTTCGCAAATTTTTAAATTTCCTTAAATATTTTTTTTAATTAACCCAACCGATTATGATTTGTCGATTTGAGGATGATCTCCTCAGAAATCTCCGGTTTTCAATCGATCATAATCAAATTTGGAGTTGGGATGTGATTGATATTCCAACATGCTTTTTTGATGAATAAAGGCTAGAATTAAGAAAGAGAACTATTTACTGAAGCAACAGTACATATTCTTCTATTTTTTATAGTCTTTCTTTCTTTAAGGAAAAATTTAGGCTCATCTCAGTAAACACTGGTATTAACCTTCATGGGAAACTCACTGCTTATGCTGCCAGTCCCATAGGAAATTATTTGAGTTCTGGATAAAATTTGGACCCACATCGCCCTAAAATCGTTTAAGGAATGGTCCAGTCACAATAAAAATTGGAAATAAAGGCTATTTTCTGTGCAATTTAATTCATTGAATTCGACGAAACTCGTTTGAGAAAAAATAATAAAAGCCTTTAACCCACAAATTGAAAACGATTACCACTTTAGAATCCTAATTACATCTCAACATTACCTGTGTTTCTTGACGCTTGATCTGATCCAGATCAGTTCATGTTTCATGAAACAACACAGAGGCTAGATATAAAATCAAAATTTTGTGATCTAAAACAAAATTTGGATCATGTTTTCCATATAAAATTTGAACTGATCCGGATCAATGAGCGTCAAGAAACACGGCAATTATTAACAAAATTTGATCGGAACCAGGGCTCCTAAAACGGGATCCAGTTTTCGCGGAATCCCGGAGGTAAAATCAGTTCCCATTGCCCTCGCAAATCAATTAAATTTCACGGGAATTACATATGATTTTTCTATAATAGGACGATTAGTTTCTAATGAAATGCTTAAGGAAATATCGAATCAGTTAAACAAAAAGTGTTAAGAGGATTGGTTGAATACATACTTTTGGCAAGGCAGCGGCCATAATAGTATATTTTGAGGATTATTTTGACCATGTCGCTGTAGCTTTTAATAAACTTCTATTAATATAGATTGATTTACTCATAGTTCAATCACAGAAATTTGCTATTTCTCGATCTAAATTCTTTTATAATATCCTAAGTTAATCAAATCGTATACGCTCGTTTAATTTAGCCTCACATTCTCTGTTTTATAAGCCCATAATTCATTAAAAACTTAACCCATTTTATCCCAAATGGATGAAAACGACCATTGCCAGTATTTATTATACGCCCGTGTTCCCAGACGTTTTTGTTTTGTCGGATAATTTTATTTTCGAATATTTTGGTTGATTCGAGTTTGTAGAATCAGGAAATGCAAACGTTTTTGTAACGAGTTTTGAAACGAGTTTTGGTTAAAAATAGTTATGGGATGAAATTTTTAATTGATTAAAAAATGAAAAAGAAGAGTACGAAAATAAAACAACAATATCGATCGAGTCCAAGTATTTCATCTACAGATTCTAATCCTTTGATTCTAATCATACTTAATTTTTTAAAGTATGTACATCGTTTTAATTCAAGTGACATTTACCGCTAATCATTAGATAAAAAGTTTTAGTTCCTGGTCTGTTAGTTATTGTTCATAAATTATAACGTACTTGTGGACTACCATTCTGATTCCGGTTTCCCGATATTCAAAATTTCAAATCAAATTTAGTAAGAAAAACCGTTGGACAAAACAAGTCGCGTAGCGTTTGAGTTCGTAATAGCTTAAGTTGCAATCAAACTATTTGAACCGTTTGGGTTAGAGTTTCTGATAACTGAAGCTGGCTAGTCCTACGAATCTTATTATTTCATAATTGATATTTCGATTTTTTAAGTTTTAAATTATCAAACGATTTTGTTTTTCAAGTTAGAAACTTTAAAATCGACCCCAAAGTTAGATATTTAGAACCAATTTCGTTTTTTTAACGCCAACATCACTTTACTCCTTCCATAATTGTCTCAAGTTGTGGTACTAGCCCCTGCTCTGCGCGATTTCAACCAATTTCACCGACAAGAATTCGGACGAAATTAGTTACCAACGTTCCAAAATTGTATTTTTTGGGAATTTAGTTCCACCACCAAAACAAAAAATAAAATGTAATTCTTGGATGTTATAAATCAATTTGCGCTGGGCTTTCTCAGTTCGAGGTTTCGATAGCTTCAACGTAAACGTATGTGCATACGGTGAAATTTTCTCCATTATTTCTGCAGAACATTTACCATGCATTAATCTATAGCACACGCAGAGTTTTACAACTTCACTGCAATGTTTGTAAGCTGTCTAGATCTTTAGAGTCTGTTGTTGCGTATTATTCTGCACGCCACTGATTCCTACCCAGTAACTGGAGAGCCATACCATATGCTTCACTCCAAACTTGAACCACTACTCTATGCACGGTCTAATGAAGGTCTTTGTCTTTTATATCAAAAGAACCTGATGCGAGTTGAAGAACCTTTTGCTTCTATTGAGGAACACAAGGTTTCGCTAAGGTAACTTGACCAATGCAACGATGTGTTCATACCATTTTAAATTGTTTCTACCTGATTTCTTTTTAGGAAGCAAACGCACAACACCTTTTTTGGATTCGCCTTCTAGACAATAAGGAAAGCTAAGAAAAGGAATGAAATGATTAGAGAAGTTAGAAGTTCAGTCTTCTAAAATTTCATTTTTGATATTGAGCTTAAATTTTTCCTAAACCGATAGGAAAATCCATTGCCGAGATTATTTTGGACACACCGAACATAAGGTCGTAAATTTTTACTTTTATCCAGATTTTTCATTAAAAATATTTCTACCTAAACACGTCAGTCGTTTATTACCTACTTACAATTGCACAAACCAATCACCCGTTGTCGAACCGGTCGAGGCTTGAGTTAAATGTTCAAATACTTCATCGGTTAGTTCTTTCACAACTGGATCTTTGTTTAAATCGAACGTTGTTAATATGGAATCTTCTTGTATCGGACCATCATACAATAATGGTACACCATGTCTGAAGAAAACTAATGCTGGCTCCTTAGTCGGACTGTATAGTCGTACAAGTTGACTGTTAAATGCTTTTACCACTTCCGCTTCCAATTTTTCACGTAATTCATCTTTGTTGGCAAATAGAATTTTTTCAATTTTATCACATTGCTCGCAATTCTTCTTAGCTGCGAAATAAAGCGAATTGATAATAATTAGTCAGTGGCCACGAAACGTGCGGGTGGAATTATGATTTAAGATTAAAGGCCGACCTACACATATAATTTCAACAGGTGGCCGGTGGGAGAGGTATCTATGTGGCAGATACAAAAAAACATAACCAGAAAAACAGAGTCAAGGAACTGATAAATCGTGATTTAACCTGAATTTACTAATTTATCAAGTTATTACAGATTAAGCGTACCCATGTTTGGACAATCATAAGCATTACAAAGGAAAATTTTACAGTTAAACAAAATTATCATACTTACAAAATAAGACCACCAAATAGGTTTCTCTTTTAAATAATTGCACTAAATCATCATCACTAATTGATTCTAATTCGGCTCCATCACAGTAATTTAGTTTTGTTATTAACATAAAAATTACACAAAAAATTAATTTCATTTTGTTTATTTCTGGGACGAATCTACACCACGGTGACGGATACAATTGTGCGCGGTGCCCGTGCCACCAACAAAAACAAATTGGATGTTTGTGGGCAGAAATTAAATGGAATCGCGATCCACATTGCAAAATTGAAACATATTTCCTAAACACAATTTTCTCCTTACCATCTTTAATGCTTGGGCGGCGCATGATAAAACTTTCGATAAAATTTCGACCAGTTACGTTTTCGTTGTTTTATTTCTGCTGCCTGCAATCAACTGTCACTCGATCGATAAATTTTTTTTTCGCATAAAAATGGTGATGAAATAACGTGATTAGTTTTTCCTAATAAATTCCGACCATCGGTTTTTCATTATTATCCTGTTGTTAATTATTAAACATATTTTTGGATTTAGCTAAATATATATAAATTAACCTTTTCTATTCTAACGTAAGTATAGTGTGTGTTTTATACAATTTAAGTTTCATGTAAAATAAAGTGAGGTTATCTAATGGAATTTACCTAAAATTTTTTTGGTAATAATTCAATTGCGTATTTAAATGGTTTGAGAGTAATTAATGCCAAACAAATTTGATTTGGTTAGTTTATTGTATAATGTTATGTGCAACTAAATATGAATGTTACATAATAAAATAATCCTTTGACTGACAGTTCGATGCTCTTTTCAACAGGAAAACAACAAAATTTGCATTGTAAATTTAGAAGAATATGTTTGACATATTAATGTTTAAATGATTGTTTTAAATTATTATTATGTTAAGTTCTATATTGTTCATTTTCGTTGATTAACATTGTCTAGATATGCTTGAGAAGGCCTACGTACCACTCAATCTCAAAGTTCAAGTTTTGAAGATTTCTACGGCGAAGGAGGATTCGAAGACTATTGTGATCTAGTTATTGGTCCTTTCTCAAACTCAGAATTATTTCATTGATCTTCTGCCCCTAGACAACATTCGAACTTGTCGGTCATCGTTCTTATTTTTTCTTAATATACATATTCAAACGGAAGTACGAATTCCACTGACTAGCGAAAGGTTATAAATTTCTCTTCGATAATGAATACCGAAACACCTCAAGAAGTATAAACCTTAATAAGGACATCGTAAACATTTCAAGTGGCAAGAATGTGCAAAAATGAACTCACCGAGGTAATGTGTTCTCTGGTGGGATCATGACCTTGAAGCCTAGAGGAGGGTTATTCGTAAATTTTTTAACGGGGGCAAGCAACCAAATGATTGGAAGGCCAACCGATGTTCTCTCACTAAATTCGCTTAGAACACATTCGTGCCATCTCACTCGATTGGATTTAATGAATCCGATGATATCGCTGCCTCCGAGGAGTTGCTTTATTTCGTGATTCATACGAATCCGATATTCGTTGTTCGCAACTCTAATTGGACCAAAAATTGAACGGATGACCTTCCTTTCGAATGTAGATAACAATCTACAATCATTAGAGGTCATGGTCCAGCTCTCGCTTCCGAAAGTCAGCACAGGTCTTATTAGTGCTTTATAAGGTGCGAGCTTGCACGACTGCGACAGATGTTTCGAACGCAATAATCTTGATTGGGCGTAGAAAACTCGTTGTCCGGCAGCGATTCGGGCTTTTCTTTCTGCCTGCATTTCATTCAATGATGGTATGACTGACCCGAGGTATTTAAAGTTTTCGACACCATCAAAATTGTGGTCGCCAATTCCGAGATTTGCACTAGAGATGTTCCTGGGTGTTGTTAGATATTTGGTTTTACTGCTGTTCACCTCCAAACCCAATTACTCACCAAATAAAAAAATATTCACATTAGCTATGTGAATGATAACCTGATAACCTAGTTCTACTGGTTCGGGGCAAATTTGGGAGTACAACAGTTCGAAGGCCACTTTAGTTTGGTGGCCAGAAACAGCGAACAAAAACTGGTACTTATCTATGTAAGTGCAACAGGAGCAGATAAACTCTGCTCTCGGGAAACTTTTAGCATTAAGTACTTACATATCAAAATTATAGTCGGTTCTAGGGTACAGGCTGAAATTGTCAAATTTTCAACTTTCCTGTTAAAAACAATGAGTTAAAGAGAAATATCTCTATGAGGAACGGAACCAAGAGAAGACAATATATCCTTCCTTCCCCGTCGTGCATCTAAATGGTACAATGACGAATGGACAACTACGAGGACTGGAGCTAGAGTAATCGGGCCTGCTTAAACTTTGAAATTCTCTGAAAGTGTAATTTCAAAAACTAAAACAGCCAAGCCGCATTGCTAGTTCTAGTCGGTTCGGCATTCTATTGTATGCTGATCTGGAGGTTCTACTGCTTTTTAAATAACCTAGGCAAGGAAACCCCGGTGGCAATGTGGTTAGCATGCTTGCTCCAGCGACCGGAGGTCGTTCGATGCCCGGTGGTGACAAGGAAAAAATTTCACGGCTGGTTTAGGATCAATGAATTAATCACTCATTATCCGAAATGAAAATATGATTATGAAACCTCATTTGAGGCGGCCAAATCCTTTGATGGGATATAGTGCCAGAGAGAGAGGGGCAAGGAAAACAAAATTACTTAAATGTTTTCGCTTGGCCACTCTAGTATTCTAGTTGGGAGGTGAGGATATTATCTCCAATTGTCTCGAACCCAGCGTTGCCAAGAGCAATTTAAATCGAAGAATCATAACCTGGGTAAACACACTACAAAGTAGGTTGCGAAAGAACACAAACTTAAAAGGTTCTTATTATCGGACATCTAGATGGAGACAAGTTCTGCCTTCATTGTGGTCTCTGGTATGGTAACAGAGCATTGTCGATTTAACGGTATCTTAATCCAAAACGATAGTTTTCAATATATCAACATATATTCAAACCTTTAAAAGATGTTTCAAAACCTTACTATACATTGGCCCAACATCGATGCCATTATTTTACCTGCAGAATTTACCAAGGAACTATATCTTCAATTTACATGATAGGCCAACTGGGATGCACAGTCAATCTAACGGTTAAAGTGGCCTGGAATCTTATTTAAGTCCACTCTCATAAAAAAATGACAAAAAATTTCTTAAGTGTTTGAACTGAAGAATGGGTTGTTTTCACATGCAGTAAAATTTTTTCTGGTGTAAATATTTTCGAAACAAGGTTAAATGGGAAAATATTTTTCCCTATAAAAATTTTGTGGAATAAAAGTTTCCCAATTAACTTTGTTTCGAAAATTTTTGCACTAAACTTATTCCTTCAGTAGACCAAATAGATACAATTTAGTCAAAAATGATATGAACATATTTTCCCCAATTCCCTATTCCCAGGGAAAGCCAGAATAGTGCCACTTGAACAATTCCATTGAAAAAGCGCCGTACAACGTCTTTGGTTACAGGCATTTTGATGAGCGAACCATTAATAGATCACACATTAACACCCAGTCATAACTTTCTTTTTGATCACGAGAAAAAGTGTTTCGCTCTTTGAAACCTCAAGCTCGCTTTAATATTTCCGTTTAGAACTACAAATGTACATTTAATATAATTTTACTTAGGCATTTAGCACTCTAATTTTTGAATTCCCATAATTTATTGAGGAAATTTAAGTGTTGTTTGTTTTCCAAAAATAAGATCTTTAGATGCTAAAATATCCAAATATGCCAAAATCTGGGAAAAACGAATAAATTCGAATTTTGAATAATTTTATAATAGGTAGGTCTTTAGGTATTATTAGGGTATCATTGTAATATTTCTTCCTCAAACGTAAAACTGTCTGTGATGGGATATATGTCATGCAGAAGCATGTGGTCTATTGTTCCTATTTTTACCTATAATTGGGTTGATATAATTCTCATTTGAGAATGATGGTGTGCTATCTCATTATAATAAACTAATTCGAAACTTCACAGTACGTTGTTTTTTGTTGGTCATGGCTAAGGCAAAATTAACGGGACTTTGGGTCAAATGATTAGACAGTTATGCGTGATTTTAAGCAGAAACCATTAGTTTTCCCTTTATCAATTATAAATTATTTTAAATTAGTTTTGCCATCAAGAAAGGCTAGGTATATATAAATAAAATAATTCGGTAAATATTTAATTTCAGAGATACACATAATTTGCCATGGAAGAATACGCGAGAGAACCGTGCCCCTACAGAATAGTTGATGATTGTGGAGGTGCTTTTGCCATGGGCTGTATAGGTGGTGGCGTATTTCAAGCAATCAAAGGATTTCGCAGTGCACCTTCTGGTTTCAATCGTCGCTTATTAGGAAGTTTAACAGCCATAAAACAGAGATCTCCAATAATTGCCGGTAATTTCGCAGTTTGGGGTGGAATGTTCAGTACAATAGACTGCACACTTGTACATTTACGCAAAAAAGAAGACCCGTGGAATTCAATAATAAGTGGAGCAGCTACAGGTGGAATATTAGCCGCTCGAAATGGTAATAAAACCAATAATAATAATTTTAACTTTAAATTGTGAATTTATCGTAATTGTAAATAAATTTCAGGTTTACCCGCAATGGCTGGCAGCGCCCTTATTGGTGGTGTTCTTCTCGCACTAATCGAAGGTGTAGGAATATTATTTACAAGATTATCAGCCGATCAATTCCGAAATCCTACCCCACCCACAGAAGATCCCGCCGCACTAGGAGATCCAGGGCAAGGGTTTAGTTTCGGGCAGCAACCAAATTATCAATAATTGTGTTTTTTATAAACAACAAATCCACTAATTAGTAATAAATTACCTGTCCTGCAAAATAATACAGCTGTATTGCCCCCGTAAATAATGTGTGAATGCGTTTGAATTACGAGATATGACAAATTTTTTGTGTATGCTGTGCAAATGGATGAAATTGTGTATATGAACGAAACTTTATTTTACTCGACAAAAAATAAAAATAGAACGAATTTTCTTATATTTGTATAATACCATAAACGAATTATACCTTTTATTTCGAAAAGGGCTGTTTATAATGAATAATTCAAATATTTCGGCCTCGACACAATCATACAAAACTGTTATTATATTTTATCAATTGTGTCTTCCAGAAATATGATTATGATTTATAAGCCTTAAAATAATTTAAAACGTTTGAATTTACTTTGATAAAATAATTTTAATATAAACAATTAAAAGGAAATAGCTTTTATTATATAAAATTCTTTTTAGTGTGTGAGCCTTAAAATTATTTTATTATTCCAAAGATCCAAATATAATTCGAAAAATTTTAGTCGAGCAACTCGAGATTCAAAATTCCCATTTGCAAATAATTTATTTTATTTTTTCAAAGTTTTGTTTGGTGAATCGTGATAATAAAAGATAAACTGATTAAATTTATAAAATGCGATATATATTGATTGTAATTTCAAATTAAAAAAAATATTTGTTGATTTAGAATACAAAAATATTTTCTTGTAAATATATATTTCTAATTTAATTTTAAAAATTGGGTGTTTAATTTAATTTATAACTCTTGGAGTGCTGCCGTGATTTGTAGATATTTACCGTTTTTAAAACTTGAAAATGGTTATTCCAGCTGGATTAATCAAATTGTAACGCGCTATAATCGAACAGCCAAAGCGTGGCAATAAAAGTAATAATATCAATTTACTTTGCCGGGAAGAAAGTAGTTGCTTCTATTCCACTGTAAACTGACAAAACGACTGGTAACTGTCAATAAAAATTTTTAGAGTAGAAATTTTTTTACTACAAATTTTCAAAAATGGAACACGATATTAATTCAAAAGACGCGAATTGATTGAATGGACTGTATGACGAAGTACCTGGACAAGAGGTGGCGGAAGACGCCTCGCCTTTCTACAGAAGTTTTACACATAACAGGAAGGAAGGATAGGAAATATTGTACTTTCTGTTTTCTTAGGACGGAACGACCCGAAGAAAGAAGGATAAAGGTTTGGTTAACGATAATATTGGTCCAACAATTGTTTCATTAAATGAGCACCTACGAACAAGATATTATTTCACATGCGTGTAAAGATTTCGATTTTTTTCAACCATCATGACATAATAATTGAATGATGGGCTTATTGTTAGCTACGCCTGTAACTCGAAATTTCATAATGTACATTGTTCACATTTACTGAAATAGTAATATTCCCAGCATGAGTGAATTTCCTGAAACCATTAATGAAATTAATTGATACTCCGTGAACCATTACACATTGAAAAGTTTTACAATATGTATTTAAAATTCATATTTAGAAAATGAAACAACACACTAATGATCCCATCACCATAGGTTCAAATAGATTACTTGAATCTAGAGGTTATGCAATTGAAATCAACTACTACACTATTAAGTAAACTAAACAATTTTACGTCTGTCTGTAATTAAATTAAATTTCAAATAATTCGATAAGAATCAAAAATCAAGAATAAAAAAATTATTGCTTTGTTTGATACGGAGTTCGTTGCATAAAGGAAGGGAGTAATGAGAAGGGACGAAAAATCGGAAGAAGAGTGTTAGTCATTAGGACGATGATCTCGGCTGGTAGTAATTAAATTTAAAGAAATGTCTAGAAATTGCCCATTGAGACCCATCTAATTATCAAACCAAACATGTAGATTATGGAATCCGGAATGCATATCCATAGCCGCTTATCAATGGGTTGTTGGGTCGTTTGGATCAAACTCGGTATATTTCGACAATAGACCTAAAAATGCCTTTTGACAAATTCCACTCGACCCACAATCCAGAGATAAGTCGGCATTTATGGTTCATGGACGGCCCTTATATTAGTTCCGAGTCATGCCTTTCGGTCTGTGCAATGCAGCTCAAACTTTGTGTCGTCGTATGCACCGACTGATCCCCAACCGGGAGAGAACGTCTTCGTATATTTGGACGATCTTTTGACCACCTCGGCGACTCTTTAAGAGCATGTTGCTTTACTTGAAGAAGTGGCATCTCTCTTAGCGGCAGCAGGACTAACTTTTAATTTGGATGAAAGCCAATTCTTGTTGAGAGAAGAAAATTTTATTGGGTACGTTGTAGGAAACGGGTGCCTCCGCACCAATCCACAGAGGACGTGTCAGGCCATTTTGAATTTTCCAGTTCCTAAAACATCCAAACAAATTCGCCGGTTTTGGGCATGTGTAGATAGTACCGCCCTTTTATTAAAAATGTTGCAACCTTGGCCTCGCCTCACAGATCTTACAGGCAAAACGAAGCAGAAATGATCTGCAGCTGCAGCATTCGCCTTCTCGCTACTTAAACAGACCCTCTCCTCAGCTCCGGTTTTAGCAAATCCAAATTATGAACAACCCTTCTATATACAGTGGGACGCCAGTACCGTCGGCGTGGGAAGTGTACTTTATCAATTGGATCGGATGGTACTGTACATACTATAGAGTACATTTCCCATAAGCTCAATTCAGCACACAAAAATTATTCAGTCACCGAGTTAGAGTGTTACCCCGCGGTACTGAGCGTAAAAAAATTTCGTCCTTAAATAGAAGGGTATCCGTTCACAATATTTAGAAGACCACGCTAGCTTAAAGTAGCTGATGTCCCAAAAGGACCTATCAGGACGCCTGGCATGGTGGAGCCTACAGCTGCGGTCCTTTGACTTTCAAATAGGATATCGGTAAGCGTCATTAAATGTGGTCCCCGATGCCCTATCCAGGGCCTTTTGCGGTTCATTGTCGACCGTTGTACCAGATAATAAAGACAACACTGATGTTGTTCATATCAAGTTGTTGTCAAGTTGTTCATATAGATCTGAATTCACCTGCATTTCTGGAAGAAGATTTTAGAAAACAAATCAGGAAAGTACAACAGTTAGACAATTGTCATCATAATCTTACTGTTTGCGATGAAAAATTATTAATTGCTCCTTCTTTCGGCTTAAGGTATCTGGACTGGAGATTAGTGGTTCCGCAGTCTTTAACCCAATCTTTAGAATAAGCTCTGCTACATGAGCTTATTCTAATAGAGACCTCCGCACATATGTGAGAATGGTTAAACGTCGGATCGTCTAAAACAACAGTTCTATTGGGTTCGAATGTCTAGTGAGCAAATAATATCTTCTAAACCGTTTTAAAAACTGTTCGTTGATTTCCTAGGGCCATACATACCCACGATCAAAACGCGGGAATTGTTTTATAGTCAGTGTCCTCGATCATTATTCGAAATTCGTTCTCGTAAAATCTTTGAGAGAGGCTTCAGCAGTCTTGCTTTGTTCTTTTCTCGAAAATGAGATTTGTCTCATCTACTCGGTTCCGGAAGTAGTGACCACCGTCACGGCCAAACAATTTATTTCAAAAATATTCGCATAATACGACTCCCGTATACTCTCCTCAGTCCAATGCATCGGAGAGAGTGAACCGGACATTATTGTCAGCAATTCGCTCGTACCTGAATGATAACAATCATAATGAATGGAAAACCTCCTTGCAGGAGGTAGCGGCGGCGTTTCGAAATGTAATCCATAATACCACTCGGTTTTCACCGCATTACCTCGTCTTTGAACAGCACATGTCGTTGCACGGTTCCTATTACCGATTACGAAACTTACTGTTTAATTGGGACGTGAATAAGGTTTCGGTTGTGTCGAAAACAGATCGATTAAATTCAATTAGGAGCAACGTTATACATTACTTGAAAATCGCACATGAAAAAGTTTCCGGACATTATAATTTGCGCAGCTCAAGCCGCACGTTCTACCCAGGACATCCAGTATTTGTTAGATCCAGTGTTTTACAGAGCGATGCCTCTAATAAATTCTCGGCAAAACTTGCCCCCAAAATTTCTGCAAGCTGTGATCGAGTCCAAGGTGGGAAATGTTGCATATGTCCTGAGGAATTTAGAGGAAAATTAGGCACTTCTCATGTAAAAGATATCCGCGGATAATATCATGGAACTTTCAACCTAACCAATGTACTCGTATTTTTTTCCCGGCGTTATGAGACTCTTCTCGGGTCTGGGCCGTCCCCACGTTTGTAATGTTGCGATTATACTGCCCTGATTTATAAAAAATTCCCAATAATTTTTGGGGAAATTATTTGGCACAGGTACGTAAACGAATACATAAACCTCTCTGATGGCAATCTCCCCACCTTGGTCAGACCGTCTATCAATAAGGCCAACATAAGCCTTGAGGAGTTAGTTTTTGTTTAAAATTGATTTCGATAACATGAAAAAAAAAACATACTCTCGAACATTGCTTTTTAAAGAACAAGCATAATAAAAAATGTTATGTGATTTTTGGTCCGGCGATAAAGAATCCCTGCACAAAATCTTACGGATTTTAAAGATTACGTAGGAAAGTTAGTGTGTCGAGTGAACTAATTTTAATTAATACGAGTGTTTATCCAATCTAAATCCAAAATTAATAGTGTTCGTTTCTGGCTCATTTAAGTGGTGGTACTGACGTAGTTAGTAGTTGAAATACTAAAACATTTCTTGTGAATCAGAAATAATAAAACTATTCTTGTGAATTTGTATGTACTCTCAATCAAAATGTGTTTTGGCATCGGATAAAATATTTGGCGGAAACACGTCATTTTCGAGATTATAATAACAAAATACAATAAGTTGTCTACGATAAACAAAGTTATAAAACCATAGTGGAACAGTTAAACTAAGATTTCACCCTAATGGTAATGGCTATACTAAAAGGAATATCCATAATGATAATCTCAGTAGTAATTATTAACGATATTTAGATAAAGTTAGTAGTAAATTAGCTACATATATATATATTTCGAATTAATCATAAACAAATTAAAGTGTCTGTGCACGAAACCTGCAAACCGGAAAAAATCTATACAATTGAGTTTACATATATCGTCCATTTCAAAAAAATGTACATTGAATTTGTAAACCGTACAAGGACATTTGTGTTGAAAATAATTGTAAAACTCGATCCAATTGCTGCATGCGATCCAATTGCTTGTATACAACTTCGAACAATTATGAAATTGCAGCAAGAGCATATCATTCATCTATTGATTTATCAGTGCTACGCAACCAATGAGTTAAAATGCACGAATGTGCACCGCAAATATTAAGTGTTTTATTTCTTTTATTTTAATTTTTTTTTTTTTTGGTAATTCTTCTCAATTCTATTAATATTAAGTTAGTTTATTAACTTAGTTTTTTTGTTTCAATTCCATTTTGCTTTATATACATACATAATTTAAGTAGTTAAATGGCCCGGGTGTTTTTCTGGTTAGGTTTAGTTAAAGTCATATATTATGTTTTTTTTAATTTAATTTCAATTTTTGTAAAATTAATGCTACTATGTATTATCATTTAACATCTTTTTATGAAAATATAACGTTGATTATAAGTTTAAGTAGCGAAAGAAAGGCCGATTTTTATTTCTTTTCTTTTTTTGCTTATGTCAGTAACTAGTGCTCGATATGCCTGTTGAGTAGAGTGTTCGGTACTACAGTGATGAGTGTGAGGTAAGTGTATAGTGCGGATGTTCGTTGCATTCCCTTCCTAATGCGTTGTATTGAAGGATTATGTAAGCCTCGACAATCCCCACGAAAACCATGAGCCTAAACAAATTTCACACAAATTGGAACTTCATTCTGAAATTACTTTTATAAGTTTGTAATTTAATTCTTAGTTAAATATCTCTAATAAATTAAAATTTTAGAAAATTAATAATTTCAAGTTGATCACTGCCCTCCCCCCTCCTCCTGGCTGATGTCCTAAACTAGAGATCTAGTATGTAGTATAAAGTTATAATTAATTTACATTTCTATAAAAAATGTTATTTGAGGTAATAATTAAATAGCCTCCTGATTCCTTAAAACCAAAATCTACCAAACGAAAGAAACCTTATTCATTTAACAACACTAAAATCACCATCTAACTAATCAGAAATGATAACAAAAAGAAAAAGTAGGTATGCACTTATACCATTCAATCAACATAATTCCAATTTACTTGGATGGCCATAGTGAACCTCCCTGATAAAGAACTGAATTTAACTGAATTTAACCAAAATACATTTTTCCCACCCCTGTCGACCAAAAGCATAGCATCTCACTAATTCAAAAATCGAAAGCAAAATGCATCAGTACAGCACAAACACAAGCCACAACAATGTATTGTACTCTCCCAGGGACTAAATCAGGCTGGCCACCAGAAATCCAACCTCAAACTTTCATACTAAATCTCCCTTGAAAACGAACTCTCAATGAAAACTCGACTTCAACACAAAAACCTCTCGGGGGACATGTAACGCACCATAAACCACTTGACAGAACATCACTTTTCCACTAAAAAAAAAAGTAGTTTGGTTCGGCCCCGGGCCTCAACTTCTTTACTCGTGTGACAACACAAGCTCCCGACGTGTTTTAGTAAGTAAATGCGTCACTGTTTTGATGATTGTTCAGTAGGAATATTCAATGTTACTATTTGTTGGCGATTTTTGATTATTTTGTATGCCGAAGTTTTGATTAAATCAGAATAAGACGGCTTAATCCTGTTCTGTCCAAGGGAATTCGGACTTCTCGATTTTTAAATTCTATTTACCAACTTTTGCCGAATTTTTCTAAATTTTTGTACGAACCTGCTTGGTGGTTTTGATGAACATACTTGGTGGTTTTACTTTTCTTGTAGGATAACTTACAGATGAACATTATGGGGTCTGCTTAATGACCAGCGGTGTTGTTTGTGTAATTTCAGGAGACGTTGGTGTAATATTTTCATCTGTTGCGCGCTTCGACTAAAATCGAAATTGTTGTACACTAAACATCATGAAGATGGCGATTTCGGAACCGTATATAGATTTTGTTGATTCGTAGAAGCGAGTGGATTAATGTTGACGCAATCTCGGCGTTAAACCGACTCATTAATATTAAAAATGAACGATCGGTTCGAAATATTTTGTTGTATTACTACTTTTGGCCACAACATATCTTCTGTTGGGTGTATCTGTACCACGACAGGCTGGCCTATATGTTTTCCTCGAAATAAATGTAGAACCACACTGGAACCTATTTTGTTTTGAAATTTTCAAGACTGTTATAAGGCGAGACCACAGGTCTTCTCCCGTTTCGTTTGTTTCTTTTAATTCGCTTTGTTGGTGATATGGCTCCCATATTTTATGTGAAAAGCCCCATTTGATGGCAAGTTAGTCTTGACACGAAATTGGTCAATCAACAAGGCTAAAATAACTTCGCAAATTGTTGTAGCCGATTTCGGTCTTAAACCATCTTATTTATTTAAAAAAAGAAAAAAATTGAACGGTCAATAGTTATTAAAAAATGTGTGTGCTTTGCTATAAATTTGTCCAAAGAAACCACCCATTGAAATTATTTGGAACTGGTACTTTTGTACTGGTAATTTCTGTTGTGCATTGGAATATTAGGCACTTATGTCACATACTTCTCTCTTATTTCGGAAGTCATTAAAAGGCCAAAAAAAGTTTTGCTTCGCCAGATTTACGGTTGCCTCGATTTCATTATGACTGATGATATGTATTTCAATCATTGATTTACGAAGATTGTACGAAATCATTACTTTATCGCTCTCGAAATATCAGTCCGTTCTCCGTTGAAAGCTCATATTTGAAATACAATTTTATGTCATCCGGTATATCCTTTTTCCTGCGCCTGCCATCACAATTTGGTGGGTAACGAAAAAAATCATGTCAAAAATTTATTTTTGTTTTGTTTTGTTGGACCAACATACTGATTTGTCCATTCCACTTAAATCGTTTTCGTCCGAAAAAAACACTATTACTATAATAATAGTAAAATAAATAATATGTTATCAAAAATAAATAATTAATATATATTACATAATTTATATCAAATTATAGTGTTTTTTTTTCAAAATAATTCCGATTTAACTAAGATCCGTTAAAATCCGGAAGACATTACAACCTGTCATTACACACACATTTGTGTGGGTTGGACTTTTTAGGTTTCAGTGGTTTACACTTAGGCCATTTTTGGCCCATTGTGATACCACGCATTCATGCTACATCATTAACCCATTCACCTATTCACCTACTCACACAACTACAGTATAACACCTGCACATTGCAAGCTCCATGTCAACCTGTACATTGACATGGACGGTGGGTCGGCGTTGAATTCTGCACTCCATCAGGGGGTCTTAGTTATAAACACAACAATTGTAATCGATGATGAAAATTCGATTTGCATCTAGCGTCTGATGGGATTCAAACCCAGTACCTCCCGGTCCAAGTGCCGAAGCTTTAACCGAGGCTGTTCGTAAACTCTACATTATTACGATATTGTTAACAATGATAGCTCTAAATCGTTCGGAAACTATCATTGTAACAACGACCATGTGCTTTTTGTCGTTCGTAAACTCGTTTTAACATTGTTACAAATGTCATTCTCAACCCTACTCGAGACTGCCTTTCCAGCTGTCAAAGTACTAAATATGCTACAATCAAGCGAAAAATATTCTTTCACATCAATACCTAAACAAAATAATTTTTTAATGAACTTTTTTATGTGGTCAATGTGTTTGTTAAAAGTACTATGCATGTAATTGAGTATTATTTAGAAATCATAATTTTAATACTCTAAGTTTACGGATATCTGGTTTAAAAATTGTTTTCATATTGAAGGGAATAGAAATTAGTTTTCTATTTTGCGTTTTATTATAGGTTTTTTTATTGATCATTGTCAATCATTTGTAAAATCATTGACATTTGTAACAAAATCATTGTTAAGCACATACGTCATACTAACAAACACAGTTGTAACAATGTTAACAATGTAGAGTTTACGAACAGCCTCACCACTTGTCCGGTGTGGGTTGGACTTAAATATAACCAATTTTTTTTTAGTCCGGCAGGAAAAGGGATATCACGTATATTTTTGCCCATTTTTAAATGGCCTGGCTTAATTAATGAATTAATTTTGAAAAAGTTACATCTTATGCAGTTTCCTCACGCATTATGTTGAGGCGTTCATTCGTGATACTGAGCGTAGTCAGCATGCTGAGATTATTCTTGTGAGATTCTTCTGCCTCATCAAATTTTATATGAAACTATGTATTATTTGTTTTTATGTTAGACCTCAATGGGCTGAATACGCCCGTCAATTATTTTAACTTTCTGAACTTGTCTCTCGGAATATGGTATTTGCGCTATGTCGTCTATTCGATAAATAGATATTTTGTTTTTTTTTCTAATATTTTGGTGTTTTTGATCGTTTTCAGTAATTTGCTCTTGACAGGGCATCAGCGAATATATAAATTTTGCCTTCTACAAATTTTAGTCACTAAGAAAGTACATTATTCTTGAGTACAAAATTATTCGATACACTAGTTTTATGAGATATAATTGTTTGAGAATCGTACCCCACTACACAGAAAAGAAATAAATAGTTAAACTTTAATTCCATGGATAAAATTTGCTGATACGCAAAAAAAATTTTTCATACAGCTATGCTACACACAATTTTGGTTTCTGGATTCAAACTATTGCGCAATAGATTTTAATTTTTAATTTTAAACCCTTATTTTAAATTAAATCATTAAATTTTTTTGTCTTGTTTTATTCTTTTTTCTCGAAAATAAATTTGAAACAAAAATCTACATCTCAAAAATGTCCTTAAATTTTTTTATTTTCATTTCAATTTTTTTCATTTCGGATTCACGGTCAAAATTTTTACGTCGCAGCTACGTAATAAAATTTTTGTCCGTGAATCCGAAATGAAAAAAATTGAAATGAAAATAAAAAAATTTAAGGACCTTTTTGAGATGTAGATTTTTGTTTAAAATTTATTTTCGAGAAAAAAGAATAAAACAAGACAAAAAAATTTAATGATTTAATTTAAAATAAGGGTTTAAAATTAAAAATTAAAATCTATTGCGCAATAGTTTGAATCCAGAAACCAAATTATCGTGTAGCATGGTTAATAGAGCCATGCTACACTATAATTTGGTTTTCTGGATTCAAACTATTGCGCAATAGATTTTAATTTTTAATTTTAAACCCTTATTTTAAATTAAATCATTAAATTTTTTTGTCTTGTTTTATTCTGTTCTCTCGAAAATAAAATTTAAACAAAAATCTACATCTCTAAAATGTCCGTAATTTTTTTTATTTTCATTTCAATTTTTTTCATTTCGGATTCACGGTAAAAATTTTTACGTCGCAGCTACGTAATAAAATTTTTGTCCGTGAATCCGAAATGAAAATAAAAAAATTTAAGGACATTTTTGAGATGTAGATTTTTGTTTAAATTTTGTTTTCGAAAGAAAAGAATAAAACAATACAAAAAAATTTAATGATTTAATTTAAAATAAGGGTTTAAAATTAAAAATTAAAATCTATTGCGCAATAGTTTGAATCCAGAAACCAAAATTGTGTGTAGCATAGCTGATAAGAGTGACAAAGAACAGAAATAATTTTTATTTCATTTTATAGAAAAATTTTATGGTTTTACATTTTGGCATAACCTAAAAACTTCACTAAAATTTTTAATTTGAACATTTTCGTACAATTCGATTTTCTTTTATATGTTTTAATTTTTATATATGTACCACAAAAAACCACTAACGTTAACAAAGTTCAACTCGAAAAAAAAAATTAAATCGTCATTTGACTATAAAAATGGCGAACATGAGAAAAATTTCTTATCTTTACATACACGTTTTGTAGATGTGTGAAAAATGCTGCCATAAAAAATACTCCAATTCAGCCATGCTACACTATAATTTGGTTTTCTGGATTCAAACTATTGCGCAATAGATTTTAATTTTAAATTTTAAACCCTTATTTTAAATTAAATCATTAAATTTTTTTGTCTTGTTTTATTCTTTTCTCTCGAAAATAAAGTTTAAACAAAAATCTACATCTCAAAAATGTCCTTAAATTTTTTTATTTTCATTTCAATTTTTTTCATTTCGGATTCACGGTCAAAATTTTTACGTCGCAGCTGCGTAATAAAATTTTTGCCCGTGAATCCGAAATGAAAAAAATTGAAATGAAAATAAAAAAATTTAAGGACATTGTTGAGATGTAGATTTTTGTTTAAATTCTATTTTCGAGAGAAAAGAATAAAACAAGACAAAAAAATTTAATGATTTAATTTAAAATAAGGGTTTAAAATTAAAAATTAAAATCCATTGCGCAATAGTTTGAATCCAGAAAACCAAATTATAGTGTAGCATGGCTGATTTACATTTTTTATGGCAGTAAACTTCCCCATTATGGCAGTAAACTTCCCCTATCGCAACTTCCCCTCTCAGTAAAATTTTACTGACAATAAGTTTTGTTTCGTACACAACCAAGTAAAATCTATATTTTTTTCTCGCTTTTATTTTTGCTGACAGCAGATTATTCCCATGGAATAGACCCATTATCCTCCTTTGTTTGACGATCGTCTTATAAATTGAGAAAAATCGCAAAATTATTGCGCACGCTAAAATGATTAAAACCGTTTTAATTCGGATAAACAAATAGTTTTGCAACACTGTAATAAATTTAACGTCTACTTCTAAACAAAATACAGTTTGTGTAATTGGTATCCAGGAAAAGTCAAAATAAAGGACGTTCTCCCATTTTTGGTCAAAAGTGATCTTATTTGGGATTTCAGTTCAGTTGTAGCAATTTTAATCTTGAGGACGATCTACGTCCCGATGCAGTAAAATAATTTGAAGACGAAGAACTTAAAGTTTTACTGGATGAAAATCCGTGTCAAACTCAAAAAGATCTTGCAGAACAGTTAGGAGTTACTCTGTACGCACCAAGCAATATCACTTCGATTGCATGTAATGGGAAAAATACAGAAGGAAGGAAAACCTGGGTTCCTCATAAACTGACCTAAGGACACATGAACCGAAGAGTTGACATCTGGATGAATTTGCTTTCTCGGTACAAAAGAACAGATTTTTTGCACAAAATCATTACTCCTGATGAAACGCAGAAAATCATGGGCTGATCCAGCCAAGCCATCAACATCAGTTGCAAAAATGAATATTCTTGCCAAGAAAGTGTTACTCTGCGTCTGATGGGATTGGAAAGGAGATACGTCATTTATCTTCTAGGACCTGGTCAAACTGTTACAGGTGAACGTTTCCAGGCTAAATTGGGCGATGCTCCGGAGTAAAAAATTACGGGCCAAGGAAGACGGAAGATCATATTGCTGAATGGTAACGTTCGCACACACACAGCAAAATCGTTTGGTCGAAAAAATTGTTTGACTGAACGAACGACCGCAGCCATAAAGGCGCCTTAATTAAGCTGGCCGCCAAAACGCTTAAGGTCAAGACACATTCCGTTCCGACCTTTAAGTTGAATATGTCAAAATGTATGGAAAACCGAAAATATGCACACATTGTTAAGTTAAAGGCGAAACCGAACCGAAACAGTTGATCAAATATCAACAAAAACTTAAATAATAACCTCAAATTATTTATTTTGGCGTTTATGGTTATCGTTTGTTTGTCAATGTGTAAATCTTGACTCATTATTAAAAATTGATATATTATAAATAATTGATTGAATTGAAGCAATATTGTAAGTAATAAAAAAAATCGATTTATCAAATACCACAAAAACAACCCAAATCGAAACGTAAGACCGTACGTCAGAATTTATAAAAACTTATTGAAAACGAAACGAATCGGAACCAAACGCAAAATATGTGCCTATCGCTTTAATTTTGCGAAAAGTAAACCAATCGACTATGCCATGCTTTTCTATATAAACTTTACAGTGTACGTATGCTGTCAAAATATTTATTTTGAAAAATTCAACCCTGGTTATGAAACGTCAATTTCAGTGTCGTTTAATCATAAGAACACATCTAGTATTTACATATATAGTTTTTTATCTAATTTATTTATATATCTAAGATTTTAAACGAAATTAGAACTAAGGTGTTGTAGATTTTTAAAAATTAATTCAAAATGTCTGAAAATAAAACAACAACCGATGGTAAAGTGTAAATTATTTAGGCCAAAAATAATTGAAATTACCCGTATGTCTGTAGGTAGTTAAAATTGCAACTTTCTTTTCTTATTATAGCTCGAACAAGAGGAGATGGAATGGAACAAGAAGCTTTATTTAATCAAGATACTTTAAAAAAATTGTCACAAAGTTCAATATCATCAACGTCACAAAGTTCGAGTTATCAGCAAACAAGTATAACCGATACATCGGTGTCTCTTCCAGCGATAATACCAAAGGGGAAAATTTTCAATTTAATACCACATTTAGTTAGTCATCACACAAGCTCACAAAAACGAATTAATTTAAATAAACGGGAACCAAAATTTGTTCCTTTCGAGCCATACAAAGCGGCCATAACACCGATATTTCCGATTAAAAATAAGATCAAGCCGCCAAAACTTAATCGAAATAATTTAGATCTAAATGTTTTAGTCTCACAAATGTCCGAAATGAAAACTATCGAATTGAACGATACAATGGTTGGTAAATTTAAAACAGTTCAACCAGAAAAACCAACAGATTTGCAGCGGCTAGAAAAAGAAGTCTTAGAATTGAAAAAAGAGCGAGATTATTTTTCGAATGAACTAAAATTTCAGAGTCAAGTAAACTCGGAACTAAAAAAGTTGCTAGTGGCAGCTGTGGGCGAGGACATACAGACAAAAGTTAATGTCCTCACAGAGGACAAATTGCAGTTGGCGAAAGCATTGCTAGATACTGCACAAAATTTATCATCACATACTGTAAGTCATTATTCTTGAGTGATTGATATCGAACTCTAAAAATACTTATATTTTTTAGGAGCAAATTGAATTTCTAGCAGGACAAAGTGAGGTTTGGCGAAGTAAATTTTTAGCTTCCAGTTTAATGGTTGAGGAATTGGCCCGCTGGAAAGCATCACTGACTCAAAAAAATGATAAACTCTTTGCCTCAAATAAATGCCTGCTTGAATTAATATCACATCTACGTGAAATGCAATTAGAAATTTTACGAAATATGAAGTTTCTTACCAATCTCAAGTCATTCAATATGCCGTCAAGTAATATACTTGATCTAACTTCTGAATTATTGAATATATCGCAACAGCTCGTTTTACATTCTGGAATGCCCGGAATGCCAGATGAAAATTTAAATATAAATACATCAAATAACATGACACCAGCGGAAAAATTAGCGGCTGAGGCATTGCAGACATCTACGCAGCCTCTTATGCCAATGCAGGAAGCATTCAAAGCAATATTTGGAAAAGCATTTTTATCCTTGCCATCGGCTGGAAATAATTCCGATGATAATTCTATTAATGATTCGAATTAGGATTCTTTCTATACTATAACTCGATTGTATATAATGTTTGTGCATATTTGACTATTAAGAATGTAAGAATTTTGTCGAAACAAGAAATAAATAACGATTTTGCAATATGTATTTAAAATAAACTTGGCGCTATGTATTTTAACAATTATTGTTTGAAATTCTCAAATAGAGATGTCGGCAGTAGTCCTGTAGCACCATGACATTTTATCTGTCAAAATAAAACGTGTAGTGGGACGCGAATTCTTGACTTGTTGATTTTTAAAAGAAATTAATTAATTTAGCATGTTAAAATGAGTCAAATTATTGAATTAAGTGACGATGAAAATACCAACATCTCTAATGATGTCGAGGTTATTGAAGAATCGAGTGTTCCAACTATAAATTTGGATTTTTGCGGTTTTGATTCTGTCGAAGAATTTTCTAAGGTTAGAATTTTATTTGAGTATACAATTTCAATTATCTAAAACTTGTTAATCTATATTTCTAGGCTGGATTACAATGTATAGTTGATGCCACAAAAGCATCCAATGCACTGCCATCAGGTGCTTCTAGAGATTTATATTCGGCCTATCCAGCATTTCAAAAAATTTTAAATACTCAATCTGAACGTATATTGAATATTATACAAAACGTTATCAAATATCAAAATATTAAGGGAAATATTCAAAAGTAACTTAAATTAGTGGATTTTCTGCAACTGCCAATTAACTAAATATTTTCATTTATTTTTAGACGAGACGATGATGAAAAATTTGAATTATTACAGGAGTGCAATGATATTATGTTAGAGCGGATAAATTCTAATTTAGATGTTCTGGCGGGTATACGCAAAGAACCTGAAACCATTCTGATTGAAACTTCATTGCAGCCAACTTCAACCAGCTTTAAACCTGTAAATAGCAGCTGGAATGATATGGGCAATAAACAAGCAAAAATCGCAAGAATTCCCAGGTTTGTTAAATTTAAAGATTTTTTAGTTAGTAGTTAAATTGTAATATTTTGTTATCTTTGTCTATCAGGTTATTGACGGCTAAAAATATAATGCGTCCACAAACAAGCTTTAAAACGCCCGTAGATAACAGTAACAGCACACCATTCGAACCGAAATTAAAATATAAACCAAATTCTATAAAGCCTCTAGCTATTCTACCCGAATATGCAGAAAGCGGTGAGATCGAATCTTATTTACATCCTTATGAATTTGAATTAAATAAATTTGAAGTACCAAAATCACAACTGCGAGAAGTTATACCAGTTCCGCCACCAGAAATTGAAAGAACACCATTAGAATTTATTAGCAATGTGGAGCAGTTAACATCGCTAATGGACGAATTAAAAGATGTTAAAGAAATTGGGGTTGATTTGGAACATCACAACTATCGTACATTTCAAGGCATTACCTGCTTAATGCAATTATCGACGCGTAAAAAGGACTATATAATCGACACGATAACTTTAAGAGAAGAACTTCACGTTTTAAATGAGGTTTTTACAAAACCTGATGTATTAAAAGTATTTCACGGGGCTGATTTTGATGTGGAATGGTTACAGCGTGATTTATCTTTGTATGTTGTGAATATGTTTGATACGCATCAAGCGGCCAAACGTATCGGAGTCGCTAGACTATCGCTAAGCTTCTTACTTAAACATTATTGTAACATAGATGTTGATAAAACTTATCAATTAGCCGATTGGAGAATAAGGCCGCTTCCTTTGGAGCTAATTTCGTATGCTCGAGGTGATACACATTATCTTTTATATATTCATGACCTAATGAAAAATGAGCTTTTGCAAATGGGCAATGGACAGACAAATTTGCTTGAAAGTGTCTTTCAAAGCAGCACAGACCTATGTAAAAAGGTACTAATATATAAATTTTTTGAAATATTTTTATAGTATGAATGAATTTTTTTTATTTAGCGTTACATAAAACCTCGAATAACATCTGAATCGTTTATGGAGTTGTATCGTAAATCAAAGAAAAACTTTGACAATCGTCAGATATATGCCTTGAGACATATATTTCAATGGCGTGATAAAATTTCCCGTCTAGAAGATGAAAGTTACGGATTTGTTTTACCCAATCACATGATGTTACAGATAGCAGAAAGTTTACCAAGGGAAATTCAAGGTATACTAGCGTGTTGCAATCCCATACCGCCTTTAGTACGACAACATTTGATTCCGATTCATCAGATTATTTTAAAGGCTAGAGAACAATCTGTCGTCAAGGTACGTAGATATTCAATAATTAATACTCGGTTGAATCACAAATTACTTTTGATTTTTAGCCTATTGTGGAACAACAAATAAACATAAATAGTACAACTCAGATCCGTGATATAAACAATTCGCTGTATTGTCCACATGATTTATCGTACAATACCGATTTTCGCGATGATTTACCAACATTATTGAATAATAAAGTTAAGAATACAATTGAAAATCCTAAATTACTATTGGCACAACCAGCTTTAAGTGTGTTTGGTTATAAAGAAGATTCAGATCTTAACGAAAAAATGGCAAAAATAAAAAAAATTAAATTTGTTAGTCCGTATTCACGCTATCAATGTATATTGCCTTTTGCAGAAGAAGAACGCTTAGCTGAGTTGAGAAAAGAGGAAGAATTAAAACAACAGAAAAAATTAGAAGAACCTATGCCTGTTGTAATCGATCAGAAACAATCAGTGACAGAACCAGAAATTGAACCAACATTAAATCAATTAAAACAGAAACGGAAATCTGAACAACCCATTGAAGAATTAGTTGAGAGTAAGAAACCGAAGAAGCATGAACCCCCAGAAACTAGTAGCTCCGGGAGTGAAAGTGATTCGGATGATAGTGAGGTTATAGAAGTTCCATTGCCAAAGCCTACGCCTATCGTGATAGAAGATGATACAGCAAATGAAAAACCTGATAATTCAAATAAAAAAAATAAGAAAAATAAGAATCGACCCTCAAAAGAACGCTATATTACGAAAAATGTTACTAAACAAGGATCAAATCAGGCTGTCTCATTTGACTACTCGAAGGTGGACTATAAAAGATTCCAAGGTGGTTCGCAAGGTAGTTCCCCAAACAATGGGCAAATCAAATCGAAATTTAATGCTAAGGTACTATTCTTAATAGGTTTTAATTATTTTATGTTATTAATATTACATACATATTTAATATAATTACAGAGTGGAAAAGGCAAGAAAGACATGAAACAATTCAACAAAATGTTTTTGTTTGGCAGTTTAAATAAAAAAGGAAAATAAGGAGCTGAAATGGACCAAAATTTTCAATAATAATGTAAAAAATTAAAAATATAATAAAAATACATATACATATAATTATATGGGTTTTTATAAAATTGGATTCTTTTTGTAAAAATTGAAAAAATTGATTTAACTCTTTATAGTTTAATTTTTTTATGAAGCCTACGATTAAACTTTACTGTTATAGTGCCAACGTTTCAAATATAATTATTTTCAGGGCAGAAGAACAACTGAATATATAAATTTACTATAAAAATCAATTATAAAATATTTTTCAAAAAACTTTCGGTAATTACAAAGTGATTTAATTAAAGTAATTAAATTTTTATAAAAATGTTAAAAAATAAATATAAAATTAAAAACAATATAAATCAAAATATTTTGTAAAATGTAAATTGTAAACACAGAAAAATGAAAATAAAATAAATTGAATTTATTGTTTTGAACTAAATTTCTAATTACAAATGTTGATATATTAAGGCTAAAGTAAGTATAAATAAGATACAATTAAAAACGTTTGATATAAAATGTTAACAAAAACAATCTTTAGATAATATTAAAAGATAGTTTTGTGTATAAGACGGATTTAAAAACTATTTCATCAAAAGTAAAATATGAGTCTAAAATCGATTCATAAAAAGCATAAATATTAAATATTTTTGATCAAATGATTGTATGTACATATTTTGAAAGTAAGCGCAATCAGATTGTTTATTTATGCTTTCGGGATTCTTTTTGATATGTACATTACACATATGGGGCGGTATGTTGTACCATCACTTCGAATCGAAAAGTCGAATTCGAAAAAAGTCGAATCGAAAAAGTGAAAGTACCCGCTAAACAAGGTGAACCGTTTATGAACCATAAACTAAGACTACACTTCATACAATAGTACGTAAACGAATCGATTTTGCAGCTCAAAAACGAACCGTTTACGGTGTTCCTATCCTAAGATAATTAGACTTTTTTACGAGGTACTCGTTCGAATAGTGTTCACTTTTACTGATACGCAAACGTAACACTTTTACGAATCACCAACGCAACACTTTTGCATATGATTTCCAATAATTTTATCGAAATTTAAAAGAATGTTGGAAATAGAAACGCAAAACTAAATTTATAATTTATATTATTTTATTTTCATAATTACTATTTTTCATACTTATTTTATAATACAATTAAAAATCCATAAATCATTGTGATATGTTGTTCTCATAACAAATCTGGTGATGTTTCGATATTCCCTTCTTGACTATTCGGCCTGGATTATAGTTTATTTTCGGCACATACTTTAATAAATTTTCTACTTTATAATATTTTCATCTTGTATTGATGCTTTTATCTTGAACAATAGAAATATAAATTAAATTCCATAAATATAAAATACTAAAAAAATGTCTAAAATACTTAACTGAAAAGATAATGACATAAAACACAATATATGGCGTCTTCGCTCGAGCCACGAACATTAATGATTTAGCTTAGCGAATCGTTGTATGTAAATGTATCCCTATAAAATAGAAGAAACCAAAAAAAAAAGTGGTTCGTATAAGTACCGTATTTTGCGAATTCGATTTTTTGTTTAGAGGGTAGTATCATTTTTGCTTTTCGAAAATGATACAATATACCGCCATTCGACTTTTTTCGAATTTCGATTCGAAGTGATGGTACAACATACCGCCCATGGATACTAATCTGAACAAAATATTTGCTGCGTTCCATTGGCGTTGGTAAAGTACTCGCAAGTACTTCTAGCTACTCATAACTACTCAACTACTAATTTTTGTTTTTTTATGTTTTTTGCGTTCCATTGAACATCTACTCACAACCCAAGTATAACAAAACGAAAGTAAAAATTGAGCATAGTATTTTCCTTCGTTTTCATCCAAAATTAACGAAAGTTAAACTTCACATTATAATGATAGTGTTTGTAGCGTATATGTATACTGTGTTGTTAGGTTACTACTGTATACTGTGTTACCGCAATTTTTCTTTCGTAGGAATGTGTATAGCGTGTAATGTACATGGTTTGTTTTTATTTTTCATGTTCACGACATGAGTTTGGTAATTTTATAAAATTTTGTTAAAAAAATTTAAAGATGTGCGTTAATTTAAATAAAATTACATCAAAATATATTTTATATCTATTCAAATATTGTTTTCGTAAATTAATTAATTTATAGTTCAGTTTTAAGTTTTTAGGTAGAAAACAAATGCGAAAATAATAAACTTGATGTGCAATAATCATAGTACCTATTTGGAAAATTATTTAAACTTTTAATATTACAATCAAAGAATAATTTCAAATTGTGTAATAATAAAAAATAATTAAAAAATTAACTAAAATATAATTTAGATTCGTATATAATATGTATATATGTATGTATATTTTTATACCGCAAATTTAATAAAATAAAAATATTCATTTTAAACCTAAATTTTTATTTTGCTCTCACATTTGGATGCCGCCATCTTTTTCTTCTAACATTTTCAAATATAGCATTTTACATTCATGCACAACCTCGCTCCCGCCATTTTGTTTTTTGTCTTTTCTGTTCACACATACATGTATACAATTCTCCTTTATTGAGTTTCGTTCAGTTTCGTATAATCGCGACACGTTTCATACGTTTTATTTTAATAAATTGCAACTCAAACTTAGAAAAATACTAGACTAAGTTTAGTACTTAAGTACGAATATCGCCAGGAAAATTGAAAGTAAAAATACTTGGGAAGTACTTGTGAGTACTTTGCTAACGCCAATGGAACACGGCAATTATAAAACCACAGAATAGGGGTTCTACTGTAAAATTAGTCATTCTGAATTTCACTCATAACTATTACTATATTTGCTATTACCTACTCAAAAATTACTCAACTAAACGTTTTTTCCGCAAATTAATTAGTTTACCAAACACAGTGTCAATAATAAGGTAAAGTGAAATAAGTAGACTTCGCACTAAAACCTTTCGAACTTAAATAGACTGCCATTTTAATGATGAGAAATAAACTAGGTATGTCAAAGTCGAAAATAGTGATGGTACAACATCCAAGCTGAGTGGTTTCTGTCTGTGTTTGAAGTTTGAACGATCGTATATTGCCGCCCATTTGTATTTGTAGTTCTATCGTATTCAATATTAGAGTTCCAACGTTTGAGATGCTGTTGATGGAGAAGAGCTCACTACTGTGGAATTTATTTAAAAATAATAGTGAAGCTTTGCCCTTACCGTGGCGGTAGTGCGACCAATTACGGTCGTCTAGAACATTGCGTAACAATTGGACTAAAACCCCGTTTTCGTTGCTCGAAATATTTCAGCTCAAAGGAATACGCAATGGGTCATTAGTACATTAAGCTCGGTTAATTCATCTGTGTCGCCCTATTAGACTTTAAGGATATTTTTTGTTTTCATTCTACTTTCGTGATATGCGACAATAGAGTTATACTACACAGAGTAGAAATGTTTTTCCCCCATATAAAGAAGCATATAATATTTGCAATTTCATTTGAGGCACGTTGGTGAAGGATGGTTATATAAAAAAGCATATGGCTTACTCATATTTCAAAACGAAAAACCCCAAATCAGATGTTTATTTATGTGCGCAGTGACAACCTATGATGACGACTTAATTTAGTGATTTTAAAATTATTAATTAAAATAATAAAAATATTATAAAATATTTAGTTGGTTTATATAGTAGTGTGTGGTGTGCATTATTTGATAAAAAAAATTATAAACTTGTTATTGAAATGAAGTGTATTGTCAAAAATTGTAAAAATACGCCTAAAAGATTTCAAAAAGGCGTATCTTACCATCAGTAAGTTTACTAAGTGTTTATATAAAATAAAATGTAAATTATGTTAAGAAAAAAGTGATTTGTGATAAATTTATCCATTATTTAATTTATAAATCAGAGAAAATTAAGTAAACAATTTTGATTTCGGTGTGGGTTTTTTCATTTTGTGTGTGTGTTTGTAAACATAAGTTATATTACCAGTGTCGCATTTCTCTTATTACTACGTACATATTCTACGTGTTCTTCTATTCATAATTATTTTTTATTTTGGAATATTATAAGTATAATTTTTTTATCGAAAATAAAAACAATTAATGCGTACTATATTCGAATAAAAATAATTGGGAATTTGAGAAGTTTTAAATTTCAATCGAGCAAATTCTAAATACGACCCGTTGATTTATATGCTTTCTCTTTTACCCTCCGAATTTGACTCACTTGACAGCTGCTATCATTCACTCTGTAGTATTTAACTTTATGTATGCGACAATTCCGATAAAGCAGATATCGTTATATTGGAAACGTGTTTCTCGCTTTGGCCTTCTGTTTGTACACGGTATGAATCTTTATTTTTAGTTTCTTGCTCTTTATTCGGTGATTAAAAATCGTTCTACTCCTAAATTGCATCCTTCGACAGTCCTTTCACAGTTAATGGAAAGGTATGGTTAGTTCGGCTTCAGTAAACCTTAAGATTGAACTCTAATAATTCAGCGAGCATATTATCTCAACATTAGAATTAGCAACTACCTAGCTACCCATATGATTATATCTCTATTATACTATAGCATGATGTGGTACGTAAGAGGTATTTAAAGTTATTAATCAATTTAGATATAAGGAGTTCGAGAGGAAGTCCATCGAACAATGTAGAAGATAAAGTTTTTTTCCTTTTCCGAAATACTTAGAGCTGATATTCCTCTTTATATAATTGCCTATATTTCTGCTAGAAAAAAATGTGTAGTTGAATAAACCCCAAACTTTGACCCCACCGTCCATAATAACCGTATTGAGAATAATTTCTAAACCATTAAGTTTTATGGATGAAACATATTTTAATTTAACCACAGTGGTGGTCAGAACAACAGAACTGATTTTTTGAATTTATATAGTCCAAATATAAATGCAATTTTTTTTATCTAAATTAACACCTAGGGCTTTCATCTGGTCAGACCTGCTTATCAATTTTCCAAAAACGATGAAACTGATTGATTTCCATGTTTCCGCGCTTGTTACAGAACGGATCGTTTTAAGGGGTTTTAATTTTAATAAGAAAACCAAAGCGAGTGAGATTAGGTAGACCCAAATCTGATAGTTTCATATTGCTATATGGTTTGAAGTTTGAACATCGGCTTTGCAAGGTTAATATTAAGGTGACTGTGCTAACCCTACTATCATGGCTATCTAGACCACGCCTTCTATACGATTCATAGAGTTTTTAACTTTCAGCAAAATATTTGCAGATGACCAATCTAATTAAAAAATATTTTGATTTGATTGGCTGGGAGTACGATTTTTTTAATTCTAACAAATATGTTCATGTGCATCCAGTCGCATCTAAAGAAGTTCCAAATGTATTCTGAAGTAAAAATATCGTTCGTTACTTTTCAATTTAGAATCACCGTAGGGTAATGTCAATCACTTCCTACTATGTATATAGTTGACAAACGTCGGTACTGGATCAACTTTATGAGTTTCAAGCTATGAAGGGTTGATAAATCTTATAAAAGCAGAAACGCTATTAGTATAATGTTTGAACTTAAAGGTATGTGAAAAGCAGTACAGCCTACCTAGTGTCAAAGGGAGATGATTATAAGGAGATCGATAATAAATCATTGTTATATTTAATTTTAAGATTAAGCTTCTAAATGTGAATCTATAAGAATATCTCTAGCTATAGTCAAGTCTTTATACACGTCTAAGGAATCAGATGGTGTATTTGTGAATACCATATATTCATAGTCCTCATTTTGGCGTAAAATTTAAACGAAAAACTGCCCAACCTTATTCCCGATCTTTCCTAAACCTCATTTGAATGAAATTTGAAGCTGCGTAATTACAATTATTTCAGTGCTTTTATTAATATCATTAGAAATCTTCTTTCAGAAGTTGTCTTCGCTCTGTAGAAAAGTACAAATAACTGTTGATTATAGGACATCTTTTGGTATGAGAGAGTTAATTACTCTCTAGAGTTAATTATCACCTTTAAGTTAGCAACGAATATACTATAAGTTACATATGAGTTGAGATTATGCAAAATCATTTGGGTATTTTACTGGTAAAATTGGAGATCCAGATTGCGCTATCTACGCGTTAGCCGCCGCGACCACATATCATGTTCAAGCAGTAATGGCATAAAATTATCTATCCAATAAAGCTACATAGTTTCACTGATATTCAAAAAGTTTTTCTTTGTTCTATTTTAATTTAAAATTGTGAACCTCTAAAAACACCCTTTAAAATACCGATCTCGTTGGGATTACATATTTGCCTATCATGTTATAAACATTTGTAAAACTGATATGGATGACGTTAACGGTAATTCAAATTTGGAAAAAGCAGGTGCATATCACGTCGCATCGCCTTTTTGAGGTTATTTTGTTGTAATAGTGAAATACCTCATATTGATGCGCCTATGAACACAGAAAAAACCTAAACGCATGTTATCTTATAAAAAACATTCGGATTCGATAAACATATGTATTTATAAAATTTATCTAACCACACCCTTATTTTATGAACCAACGTCTATGCATACTGGTATTTTCATTTTACATACTCGTTTAGTATTCCAAACATATTTTATTCATTTTATATTTTTTAACTCCCCTTTATATTCATTGAATATAATCGATTGTCAACCATTTTGGATTAAAGATATAAATTCTATTTTGATTGGTGATTAGAGAGTACAACACAATTATACGTAAGCATTTGTATTTGCTGTGTCAGGTGCGGCTACAGCTTATCAAAGATTAATTTAACTGAAAAAGGCGTTACTTAATTCTGTCTAATTAAATTTATTAGTCATCTCATCATAAATGTATCCCGTGAAACCCGCTTATGCAAATTTGCATAAACATAAAACATTTTGAACTATACGACACATCTTGTGGTATTAAAATATAAGATAAACATTAAAAAGGCAAATAATTTTTTTTCTTCAAATTTAAAATTCTAAAACTTAAAAATGCAACATTTTTATGGAATACGAACGCATTTTATTTTTTTATCTAAGACCTCTAGGAATGCTAGTTTTTTGTACGAGAACGAAAATTCTTCATTCGAACGCCAAATAGCATTTTATTTACCTTCACCTCTCTTTGATTGAATATTCGAAGTTTACTTTTACCTTTTTCAGACCTGGGGCGGTGTGTTTATTTTATTTATTTATTTATTATTACCGACTTTACATGCCTGGTTAAATTATTATTTACATAAAAGTATTAAAAAAAATTATACAATATATGTAATTAAAAGTTTACATGTTACCAATAATTCAAAAGAAGCTTCGACATTAATTCCTTAAATGCACTTCTAGACAGATTAAAGTCAAAAGCCGTCCGTACTTTATTAAAGAAAGCAGATGAATGATAAACCAGCTCACATTTACCGTAGTTTGGCCTACAAAACGGCAATTTAAGTTGGAAATCTTTATCGCGAAGCACACGTAATGGAGTATATATATCAAGCAAACCCAATATTTCCGAACAATCGATTTTAGACACTAGTTGCTTTCACTAATCTAATCGGATTAGCTAAGAAATGTGAAAGCTACAACTTTTGGCTTTAATTTTTAATGCGTTTTAATTTGTCTGTGTTGGTTCATTTTATTAATATTTATTTTAGTTTTTTTTTATTTTATGAAATAAATCAAATTAAATTCGGTATTTTGCTATCAAATAACAAATGCCAAATTTTACTAAAAGATAAATTTTTCGAGAAAAATAGAAAAAATAACGCCTTGCGGTAAACACCATAACCATAAAATGATTTCATTTCCCCTAATCATAAAATTTTTTTTCTTAACATTCTAAGAAAATCGGCTTTAATACAATGCAATTGTTGTTGTAAAATTTTGAAAGCAACACAGCTTATAATAAATCTCGAATAAACATTGCGCTAATTTCAATTCTATGAATAAAAAGCGGCTCCATATTTATTAATTTACATCTGCCTCGATAAGCTGGGATAATGAAAGCAGGGACATTCGCATCTCTAGGCAACCTTTGTAGTGCGTACATTAAAAATCGCTTCTGAATCCTCTCTAATGCGATCTGAATAGTTATTATAAAACGGATTCCATATGACAACACCATATTCCAACAATGAACGAACAAAAGAGACATAAACAGTTTTAATCACTTAAGGATCATGAAAATCCTTAGAAAACCTTTTAACAAATCCAAGCATAGAATTCGCTTTCGAAATGCAACCTTCAACATGTTTATGAAACGATAAATTAGAAGTAAAGGTTATACCTAAATCTTTAAAAGTATAAACACTTTCAATAATACAATCATCAAAACAGTAATTGGGCTAGTGGATAACAGTACGCGTGTGAAATTCATTGTTTTGCATTTGGAGATGTTTAGAATCAAATTATGCGACGTACACCAAGTATTAAAATTTTTTAGATCGGACTGAAAATCAATTGCATCATTGTCACATGCAATAGTTTTGAAAATTTTTATATCGTCCGCATAAATGAGAATGTCGGAATAACTTAGACAGTTGACCACATCGTTTACGAAAAGAATGAAGAGCATGGGACCCAAATGGCTGCCTTGAGGGACTCCCGAAGAAACATCAATCACTCTTGAAGTGAAACCGCCAATTTTCACAATTTGAGTTCTGGATTCAACTGGCAAGTAGTTACAATCTAATGTACAAAAATCAGTGTACACAACCTGCACATTATTACCATTTAAACGAGCACTTAAAATACAATTAATGAACAAAACTAAGTTAGAAATAGTTGACCTACCTGGAAAAAATCCATGTTGTTTGGAAGAAATGGATGTCTTAACATGAAAGAATAATTGATCTTTAACTAGTTTCTCAAAAAGCTTTGGTAAAACTGAAATAATACAAATACCTCTATGGTTCACCACATCACTTCGAGATCCAGATTTGAAAATCGGCTTAACAAGTGAGCGTTTCCATACCATAGGTAAGCAACGTTCAGTGAGACTTCTATTAAACAAAACAGCGATATGGGGAGAGATTATCTCGCCGATTAATTTTAGAAGAATAGGTGGAATAGAATCAAAACCGGCACTTTGGTTAATATCAAGATTAGACAATTCGGATAAAATGGTATCCACTTCCAGACGAAACATTGAAAATTTGGTTTTACTTACAACATTATTCAAATTACCAAGATTTGTTTTTGAACTATATACACTCTCAAAGAAATCAGCAAATAAATTACAAGTATCCTGTACATTATCACAGGAACGGTCGTTTAAATACATGGTGAACGGGTAATCATTAGATTTACTTTTGTAATTAACAAGTGCCCCTCTGTTGGCGCCTATCACTCCGGAAAACTGCATAAGATGATGGAAAATACTCCTCCGTTTTGAAGTGGATTGTTAACCACGTTTCAACAATGCAAATGACATCTTCCTCTAGAACTGACAAATACAGAGATTTTGATTTAGCTCGGATACTATTTGAATTATGGTAGTAGATATTTAAGAATGACCGCGGCTGGAGAACTGCTTCACTGTTACAAGCGGTAAACAATGGTGTGTTTAGTAACGGGCAAGTTACTTTATGCTTAGTTCACGGAACGGGGTTATTTTTGATCCAACTTTTTAGCCAATCAAATCTTTATATTCAACTAAGTCCCGCCCAATTTGATCTCGATTTAGTTGAAATTTTTCCATCTTTTGAGCAAATAATCTAATTCGTACCAACATAGTAACAAAAATAACCGGAAGTATGAGCAATAATTTTGCTCAATTATTTGTTGTTATTGTTTATTTTTGACATTTTTTGAATGAATTTGTTAGGTTATCGCCTTAGATAATTTTATTTAAAGTTATTATATAAAATAAATGAAATAAATATGCGAGATGCATTTAAGCAATGCCTCCTAAACTACAGGCCGCTTACACCAAATGATGACGACATGCTATTTCGACGTTTTTGTTGCTTTCTCTAGTTGTTTTGTTAGTGTAAATATCTTAATATTATTATTGCGCAGTCTCGGTTTAGAAATAAATTGATGTCATGTGCGAAAAATGAGAGCAATAAGAGGCCTGTAGTTTAGGAGGCATTGATTTAAGTGAAACACTTCGGATGAGAACCAAAAATTTTATTTTGTTACAAACTGTTGGGCTATAAATTATTTGATAAATTAAAATTGTGATGTGTGTATAAACCCAAATATTGTGTATTTGTAATCCCCAGATATACGTTTATTCGATTAAATTAAAATAAAGCCCCATCTAATCGTAAACAAAGCAGAAATTGAAAACAAAAAATACAAAACAACATAAAACATATCGCACATCCTCTTAAAAACTGTCAACACAAAAAAACAGTTTTGAGATAAATGCATTTTAATTTTTTTTTAATTGCTAACGTTACTGGGATGATTCTGAGATTATTTATTATTAGCTTTATAAAATAAAATCAAGTATAGCAATTTAAAATGCATTTATCATAAAATTGTTTTTTGTGTTATGATATTTTTTTAAAGGATGTGCGATATGACAACCGTAGACAAATCTTTTGAGCAAAAGTTGGGAAAAAAGCCAGTTTTTTTTATCTCGTTTCGTGAACACACAGTTAGATGTCGAAACATGGTCCCTGTCCGGTTTTTTGCTATGCGAGGATAATTTGTGAACGGCCGGATTATTACCCCAGGAGGCCAAGCATCGGAATTATTGAGCAGGTCGAAGTGGGCCTCCTTTAATCCAATTTTAAAGGAAACAAACGTGTATGAGCTGTCTACGGTCTTTGGACAGCAACAGTTTACAATTGACTTCCTCCGGTGAGCAATTTTGCAATTTTCCACAGATTATAGTTAACAATCTGGTTAGATGATACGGAAGGATCAATACGACTGATATATATAGATATTTATTATCAGTGTGTCAATTTTGTACGAAAAGCAACAAGCGCGAGGTGAGCAAACTGGAAAAATATAGTATTGAGCATCTTGTTTGTATTAGTAGGCGAGACGCATGCGCATGATCTTGTTTTGATTTTTTTTGGATTGACGTTTCTATGCGAAAACATTTCGCAATTTTTGAACTAATTCCAATTATGCTCATATTTCTGAATTAAATTGAACATAATTCACACATTTGAATATTAAAAATCCTAAAACATAAAATATTACTTCATTTCACCGCTCAAAAGCAAACGAATAGAAGAGGTGAGTAGACGTCAGTATCAAAAAAAATAAACCGTTTCAACCGGAACCATTTATTTTGATACCTACCATCGCAAAAATGACAAATAGAATGCACATATACAAGAGAGCAAAACACACAACACAAATATAAAATTGTGTATTATACACTGTATATGTACACAAAAATTTTGTTCACCTCGTCAACTCGCGCTGTCGTTTTGCGTACAAAATTGATACACAGGTATAGATACGGTTTTACTCGAATTGACGAGTGCACCTGTCCCCACGACAACTTGCGCTGACCTCGGCGATTCACAGTTAAAGGAGTTGCAGCTGGACTCTACAACTTTTGCGAAAGGTGGTTTAGTCACGTTATTGTTACCCAATTTATTTATCAAGGCATCGATCAATTTGCGATTTTCGGCAACTTCTGTTTCAATCTTCTTTAAATCCAAATTTTCGGCAGTATGTTGTACCATCACTTCGAATCGAAATTCGAAAAAAGTCGAATGGTGGTATGTTGTATCATTTTCGGAAATCAAAAATGATACAACTTTCACTTTTTCGATTCGCCTTTTTTCGAATTTCCACTTTTTTCGATTCGAAGTGATAGTACAACATACCGCCCCTGAGCCTATGTTTAAATGTTTAATGGCATGATGACAGTTCTTTACAGTTAATTTGGGGTCGTAGAATTCAAATATATCATCTAAATTAAATTATGGCTACTGCCAAGAAAGTTATGGCGTGGCAACATAATATGCCAAATCGACCAGGGGCAGTATGTTGTACCATCACTTCGAATCGAAATTTGAAAAAGTCGGATGGCGGTTTATTGTATCATTTTCGAAATTTTTGCTTTTCGAAAATGATACAACATACCGCTATTCGACTTTTTTCGAATTTCGACTTTTTTCGATCGAAGTGATGGTACAACATACCGCCCCAGACAGTTACAAGACAAAAAATTTTTAAGTATTATTTATTTAAATATTTATTTACGTTTCAGTTATCAAATTCTTTCTCTCTCTCTCTGTCTCTCTCTCTCTCTCTCTCTCTGACACTATATCCCATCAAGGGATTTGGCCGCCTCAAATGAGGTTTCATAATCATATTTTCATTTCGGATAATGAGTGATTAATGAGTGATTAATTCATACAACCATCAAAACAGTAATTGTAACTAAATTCATTGTTTTGCATTTGGAGATGTTTAGAATCAAATTATGTGACGTACACCAAGTATTAAAATTTTTCAGGTCGATTAATTCATTGATCCTAAACCAGCCGTGAAATTTTTTCCTTGTCACCGCCGGGAATCGAGCCCGGGACCTCCACCGGTCGCTGGAGCAAGCATGCTGACCACTTTGCCACCGGGGCGGCCAGTTATCAAATGGTTTTAGTTATTTTTATCATAAACAAATTTAATTCAGTCGTTACGTTTGCTATAGTAAGATGTAAATAAATCATAAATAAAATGTAACAAAAATAAAATAAATAAAATAAAAGGTAACAAGTATTTTACATCTAAAAATTATTTAGTGTTGAATAATAAAAAACAATTATTTTTTTCAGTTACACACAAATGCACTTTACATTTAATGCACCCAATTCTGAAGCGGGATGTACAGCCAAGTCGTTTGCACCGATATGGAATGTGATTCTTCAAATTTTGGTAGATGGTTAAAGCCATCGAAACAGATATTTCCTCCTGACTTTATTTCGTTAAAACGGCGAACCAAATCCCGATATAATTGTAAAAGCTCGTGTAATCATTTCCTATTATGTAGTTGTACGTTTGCCAGACTATGTTGGCAACATTTAATTTATGTATCGTTGATTCTTAATTTTCTACATTCGCATTGCTTCTTATATACTAAATAACTAGGTAGCACACAGCGCAACAACAATAAAATATGCCATTGCACGGAGTGTCCTTTTATTGGGTTTAAAAAATATTTAGTACTAGCTCTTATGTTCGTAAAAGAGATCCACACCACTCATCCCGCCATAGTATTTCTTTACAATTGTAGGCTGACTAATTTGAACAAACATTTTTTTTTTTGTCTGAACGTTACACGTTTTTTGCACTAATCTGTTATGTTGCCACTTCACCAATACAATATATTACCATCTCGATTAACAATTTTTTCAGCATTACTCCGTCCTTGTTTTTCAATACTACGTCTGTAAGTTTGCATTATAAAAACTATTACACCCTTATTCCGCTAGTCGAGTCGTTTGTCGTTTCAAGTGACTCATTTACGATGAAACCAAAGGCAGCTACCTTGACAAAATATCTAGTATGTATATTATCGTAGTCACTTCAAACGACAAACGACGTATTTGATGCCTTTTCTAGTCGTTTCAAAATTTCATATGACTCAAAATGACAGTTTTTTGCCAACTGCGTTAATTTGACTTTGAGAGAGCGCTTTTCAAATAATTGATAACTGGAGAAAAATTTGTCAAAAACAATAATTACTTGGTATAGTTTAAGGAGATTTACCAAATGAAGCACTACTGTTGAGCCAAGATCTACACATGCTGGTTCAAATGGACATCATCTCCAAGCTATATCTTCCTTTTCGATTTTATAATTATTTTGCCGATCTATAAATTCAACTTCATCAACTTCAACTTCAGTATCGTTCTAATATTTCGATGACATCAGCTTGTTTATGTTAGAGAACTTCGTCAATATCTAGTTCACCATCAAGAAAGCCGTCAATATCGTCATCCGGCTCAATGTTGGGGTTATTTGCCATAATAAAATGGGCAGGTTCTTCCAATGAGTAAATTTTTTTTGTCGCGACATACAGAATCCTAATATAATGTTATGTTACTTGTTACGTTTCGCTCGATTTGGCAACAAATGTCGACAGGGCAACATATATTGCCATACAAATCAGTATATTTTTCAACATTTGGTCATCTGGTCATAGTATATAAAACAGGATAAAAAAGCAAATGTAGCAAATAAGAATATGCCTTGGCAAAATATATTGCCGCAAGGTCCCAAAAGGTTAAACTTAGAGCGTAAAACACTTTTACACACGCTGTCAGTGTGATTATATACGACTAAATTGATTAAATGGTTATTGGGCCCGATTCTCGTGGCATAAAATTGCTGTTATGTTATTTTATTTCAATACTTCCTATTGGAATTTGTATTGGAAAAACAAAAATAAAATAACATAACATAAAATTTTAGACCCCGGAATCGACCCCAATAATGGAATCGATTCCGGGATCTAAAATTTTATCTTATGTTATGCTATTTTTGTTTTTTCATTACAAATTCAAACAGGAAGCGGAGAAATAAAATGACATAACAGCAGTTTTATGTCACGAGAATCGGGCCCAATATCTAGCGTTGTTTAATTTTACCACTGATCTATATACAATCTATATACATTGTGATTTCCCTTAATATTTCAAATGCTCTCCTGCAAATATTTCGAATAAAAAAAAAGAGTTCTTGTCGTCAAAACGTCAAACGTCAAAAACTCATAGGAACTTGTTTTCTGTTTACATTAATTTGATTTTCGAAAATTCGGAATTGAAGAAAAGACAGAAAATTTTTCTGTCTTTGTCACAAACGTAGAACTATTTTTGCTCTACCATATAGTTTTTGACATGTCGTATCCATGTAATATAGATCAGTGAATTTTACATACTTTTACTTACTTTTTTAATGTATCAACATGCCTTTTCTTAATTCAAAACTATGTATACTTCAATTGATTTTCAATTTTTTTTTCTGGTTTATACAATTTACATTATATAAAATATTTTGATAATAATGAAAAATTACCACATTTTACAATATGGCGGATGAAAACCAAATCGATGTGACGGCGTTGTTAAAGTTGCTACAAGAATTACAAAATAGCAATCGGGAAACAAATATACAAAGTACGTATATACAAAGTATAAGGTTGTCGAGAATGTGCGAGAGTTACAAAAGAACCATCGAAGGCCCCAATAAATACGTGGAAATTTTCGACTATGCCTTGGCAACAAATAAACATAAATTTAGCGGGGCCATTTATGGAACATTATTTTATGGTGGTAGTGGATGTAAAAACAAGATGGTTTAGAGGTGGTGTCCATAAAAAATATCACAAGTTTCCACACCATTAGATCATTACGGGAAATATTTTCCACGTTTTGGCTTGCCACCAATAGTTGTAACGGACAATGGCACTAATTTTACGTCCATGGAATTCCAAAATTTCTTACAAAGCATCGGTTTCATACATAAGCGAACGGCTCCAGCACACCCATCCAGCAATGGATAGGCAGAAAGAAGTGTCCAATCAATAAAATTTGCATAACGGGCCACAATGAATGATCCAGGAGATCTTCATTCAACTACATCGATTCTTACTGCAATACAGGAAAATAATGAATTAAACAACATGGAAAAACCCAGCTGAACAAATGCTACGATTTAATTTACGATCGATCATCGATTTGATTAAACCGGCAGAGAGGGAAAATGATTATACAAATATCAACCCATCAAAGTGTTACAGACGGGAGCTGGTCATAGGCGATACAGTTCAAATCCGTTGGTACCAAAATAAAAACATCAAATGGAAATTTGGTTATACAGAAAGAGGGTTTCTTACACTATCTTATTGAAGTCGAAGGAAAATTGCACTGCCGACATATAGACCAAATGCGAGCCACGGGGTTTGAAGGATATATAGAAGGTTACTCGAATTTATATACACTTTTTTTAATCCAAATACAGATGGACTGGTGTTTACAACAGATGGCGTTTACCCTACGAAGAACAACGATGACGGAACTACTACAACTGGAATGGAAAGGAAATAATTTACGAATGAATTAACTAATCGGCAATCAACGGTGTTGCACCCGATGGAAGTTGCCTCATCAACGTCAACCTCAGGGCAAGAAACGGGTAGTATACAAAAAGGGGTTAAAATTACATCTGGGCGTATGTACGAATGGATGAAGGTACCAGATGTTAAGCCGAGTGTGTCGACCACCAAATAGAATGGATTTATAATGGGTAAAATTCCTTTCGCCAGGGAAGACTGTTATGTATTGGATTATCAGCCTTGGACTATAGTATAGTATCGAGCTTATCTGTCTTTTCTACGTACATTATAATGCTCATGAGAGCATTCCAAAATATACTATAGTATAAGTAACACACATTGTAATGTAAATTATTATTAATAATAAATGTATGCAATAAAAAAATAACTGCGTGAAGTATTTCATTAAATATATAATGTTTATGTACAAAAAAGTTGTGTACTACGAAATCTCGATTTTCAAAATCTCGTTTTTCAAAATCAATGCTTTCAAAATCCTGGTTTTCGAAATCCCGGTTTTCAAAATCCCGCTTTTCAAAATCCCGGTTTTCTTTTCTTCTAGTTCTAATTGCACAAAATAATTAATAAAGTTTTGTAATTGCAAGATTTGGTACTTGCAACATTTTGTAATTGCAACATTTTGTAGTTGCAATATTAATAAAAAAAGCAATATTCTGTAAATGCAACATTTTGAAATGCAATAAATCCATCCCAATTCTATCCCTATTATCCATTTTCTAGAACTGTATCGCAAACTCATTCTTTAATTTTGTCAAAAAATCATTTGAGTCCTATTTTACCACATGCCAAATTTTAAAAATTCAAACCGGGATTTCCTAAAAATTGGGTTTTTTTTTATACAAAACCGGGATTTTGAAAACCGGGATTTTGAAAACCGGGATTTTGAAAACTGAAATTTTGAAAACCGAAATTTCGTTACATACCCACAAAAAAGGTATAAAAGGTGATTTTCTAAGACCCCAATATACTCATCTCTATACCAGTAAACTACCACTAAAACTCTGCGTAGAAAAGTACTTTATATCTTTTCTGAGATAAGATTGAATACCATCTGGCCCGTCTAATTAATTTTTTTTTCATCTGTAAAAATCACCTATTATTTAAAAAATGGTTAGTTACCATAAACACAGGACAAGATGTTCTTCAATTACCAGTCACGACTCATGTTTACCCTAACAAAGTCAAGTCACGCGGCTTTGTGCCGTGGCAATAGCTTTGGTGCTGACATCATTTTGCTGTGTTTTAGATGTCCAGCAACTTTAACAGCTCGGCAGATGTGGTTCGAGACAATTAATTTAGCTTTTCGGGCGCTTAATACTTTTACAAAAATTACTTACTCTTTTTTTGTTTGGGATTCCTGTTTTGTTGGTGTCATAATTATAATTGGGACGTTTAAAAAATTAGCAACTGTATTAGGATGGCGGTTTAATATTCTACCGATTTGTCTAAAAAAAGGGCTTGAATTTCACCTTTTACTTTCCACGTGGCATTGCTTTTTTCAAACACTTCTATTCGAAAGATTAATTAATACAATTTTTTTTTTACAATGTATCAGCCTGAGCGAGACAACTGATCAAAAGGTTACTGTGGTTATAGGAATGAATTTGTTTATCCCGATAACTATTTGAAGTAATTAACGGGGTTTGCTTCATAAATCAGTATGTTCGAACTTAAGGGTCAACCATAAAAAAATTATAACGCTAAAAATCAAAAAAAATTTACGACACTAATTTCTAATGACATTCCAGCCATACTAGTCGTAACGAGTAATGCCGTGCTGTTGAATATTGAATAACAGTTGTTTTTTTAGATAGCACAATACATATTTTAATTTTGTTTCCTTTACGTGGCTGAATAAAAAACACCTTTAGCAGGCTGGAATGAGTACAATTATACCCAAATATAAATTAACAGAGAATTTGACTAAATGATTATTTATAAAATTGTTGTACATAGAGAAAAAAATTATATTTCTTCACAAGCAAATCGACATAAAAAAAGAAATAAAATTAAAGATGTCAGCGAGTTGCAGCCACCTACGCCAACTGTATCATAAAAAAATTAGAGTCAAATTTGCATTTGGGTATAATTGTACCCATTCAGTCACATAAAGGTTAAGTTTGGACGCAAAATTTCGCTCCAATAATTTTTATTAAGTGACAATTCATATTTCACGAAGCTTCGTTAAATTTTTTAATTAGAATTAATTTTTCCATGGACAAAAGCACAGAAAGGGCATTTATGGAAAAGTTGGCACAGTTAAATTGGAATAGTTTTAAACCAATTTTTCTGCTGATAGAATAATCCTATTCTACCCGTAGTTTTAAAGTTCACCACCAGGGCAGTTTTAGTAAATACATTTATTTTTAATTGTTGGCAATATAAATATAAAAGTGATTTTTGTTATTTTGACATCGAATTTTTCTAAACAAGACGAGAAATTAGTTACGGTTTGTAATAATATTCAATAATGTTCTATAGCACATTACTATTTAATTGAATATTTAGTTGAATTTTTACTTTGTTTTCAAATTCAAAATGTAATTGTTACCAACTATTAAAAATAAATTAAAAAATATCTTTGGTTGTTTCTTTGAGCACAATATTAATTCATATTCAGAATGGAAATTGCTTGTATACCAAAGTAAGACCATGATAATGTAGCAGCACATTGGAAAATTAATTTTCTACTATACAGCAAACACCAGTTTTTATTATTTTAGTATAGTTAATATTTAGAATATTTAGATATTTAGTTTTTAATATTTAGAAAAAATTATACCGGCATAACTTGGCCCAACTGAAGCGAAAGGAAGGATTGACTGTCACTGAGGCACTTTTAAATGTTGAGCGACCCCTACACGTCCCAACAGAAATAAAGAAACAAGATTTCCTAAAAACAAAACTGGATCGTCCTAAATATTAAAAAACAAAATGATTTTTGCCTGTCAATGTTCTGTATAAAATAAAATCGTAGTGCTATATAATTCCTGATGCTTGAATATCCGCCATTGTCAGTAAAACACACACATGAAATATTTATTTAATTAGAACTAAAGATTACCCTCGTTTAAATGAACAATTTTTTTTACGTTTTGCGGATATAGAGTTTAGCATCCCCTTACATATATGTAATACGATTTTAATTAAAATTTCCTCTATAGCGTTATAAAGAGGGTGAAATTCACATTTTTATATTAAAATGGAGGACTAGAAACAAATATGGTTTCTTTGAAATACGTGAATTCGATGGGATAATCTTTCCGGCTTTAGTTGTGTCATTTGTGATGATAATAAGATATTTTAAATTATTTTACCTATACAGAAATAAACTCCAAGTTGACTTTTTTACAAAGGGTTTCATGAATTTAGGTTTATGAAAGTAATACTGATAACTTATAAAATAAATCAAATGTTTAAATTTATTTAAAGTGTTGCATGTAGACTATACCTCCATCCTTAACATATAGATTTACAATTGAGTGGTAGAATAATCGTTTATTCGTATATTGAATTAGAAACGGATTCTCTCCCGTTGACCACAAAACTGAAGGAGCTGGTCCATAATTTATGGATACAAATTCGTCAGTTTGAACACATCGTATGAGGTCCGGTGTTGCATTTTATTTTATAAGCTAGCGGCATATTATCTTTAATTTATTTATAAGCGTGACTAAATGTAAACAAAAGACATGATACAATATGGCCTGGTCGTATAATTTAATAATAAAATTTGTTCAATATATGCACAATAACAAAAACAAAACAGAATTAAAAGACTAAATATGGCAAAACTCTTAAAAATCACATTCGAATTTATTAAATTGGATTTTTATAACCTCCATATAATAGAGAAGCATAAAAAACTCATTAATAAAGGATATGCCGCCATAAAATGTGCGATATCCTTCTCGCAAGAATCGTCTCATATCCGAAATTTTATGGATGTAATATACAAAATTACAAAATACACCACGCCTTTAGTAATAATAAATTTATTGCTTGCTATACGGAATTTTTTCAATTAAATATCACGAATGTGTACATCATTGGGTAAACGTTTTGGAATTCAAAGTCTAATAATTTTAAGAATAAGACGTACATATATAAATCGTGCACATATAGAAAAATTTAATTATTAAATTCGCTTTTCAGCTCGTATTTTCGTATTTTAATTTTTTATATTTTTGACTTGGGCCGCTCTAATTTTACGCGATAAGGTAACCGCTCTAATTGATTATAGAAATCGCATTTATATACGTCAAATACAATAAAATTCATGATTTCGAATTAATAACACATTACGTATGCGGATTATTATAATTCACTTTAAAGTATGCGACTTTAGTTTTGTAATTTGGTCCTTGCAGTCTGATGAGACCTCGCCCTAGTGACAAAGTGGTCAACATACTAACTCCAGCGATTGGTGGTCCCGAGTTCGATTCCCGGTGGTGATAAGGAAAAAAATTCACGGTTTATAGCATGGACAGACTGCGGATTAGTTAAACTAGTTTAGCAAAATTCAATCAAGTAACCTATGGAAACTCTCAAATTTGCTAGTAGATTTTTCTTTTTTCGTAGTGTGTCGAGCTGATTTGAATTTTATTTCCTTGAGTACTTGATCGAATTTTGCTAAACCAGTTCAACTAATTCTCAGTCTGTACAGGCTATAATAGAATCAATGGATTAATCACTCATTATCCGAAATGAAAATATGATTATGAAACCTCATTTGAGGTGGCCAAATCTCTTGACGGGATATAGTGCCAGAAAGAAGAAAAGAGAGTCTGATGAGACGAACGAATATTGCAATATAAAGGGTAGGGTAATTAGTTCGTGGCCTATTTTGGGTGACATTGAAACAAAGAAATTTCTTATTTTAAATGAGTTTTATTAAACTAAATGTGTGTCATTTTGATCAATGACCTTTTGCCATTTTTTTGGCAGAGCCATGATCCTATCACTGTAGAACTTCTGCATCAAAGCTTCCCAGCCAAGCTCTCTCAGGTCTAGCGTTATCATGATGGAACACAACGCCCTTTCTACAGATCAATTCTGGACGTTTTAACTGAATTGCTTGCCGTAAACGCGTTAGTTGCTGACAGTAAATATTAGAATCAATTGTTTGGCCTGGTGGCAGCACTTCATAATGCACGATTTCGTTCCAATCCCACCCAACGCACAGCATTACCTTTCTTTGCATCAATCCTGGCTTTGATACCGTTTGGAAAGCTTCACCTTGTTTCGCCCATAATCTTTTTAGCACGACGTTGTCGTATCTTACGCTTTTTTCATCACCAGTAATCATTCGCTTTAGAAATGGCTCGATTTCGTTAAGTTTCTCAGCAGCGCTTCGCAGATAGAAATCCGGTCTATTAAATTTATGAGGACCCAAACGTCAAAATTTTTTTTTGTATCCAGCCATTTTCAAATGGTTTAAAAGTTTTGTGATCAATATTTATAGTTCTTTATCAATTACATGGCTGCTTATATGCCGGTCTTCTTCATTTTATGCATGATTTCATCGATTTTTCCAGTGGTTGGTCGACCAGAGCGAGGTGCATCTTTAACATCCATATTTCCACAACGAAAGCGCGCGAACCATTTCTTTGCTGCTGATTTTGATAAAACACCTTCTCCATAAACAGCAAACAAATTTTCGCAAGCCTGAGCCGCGTTTGTACCTTTGTCGTAATAAAATTGTAAAACATATCGAGTTTTTTCATTATTTATCTCCATGTTTAAAATGTTGTAACTTTTATTCACTTCACCGATTTTGTCAAAGTGCAAGGAAAAATGTCACCTTTTAAACACACATAAGAATTGCCCGATCAATGGTTACTGAGATATATGAATGTAAAGCCATCTACCGGGAAAAAGGCGACGAACTCCTCTACCATTCGACAATCAATTAGCTTGAAAACGGAACCGCTCCAACTGTTTGTAATCTATAACTTCATCGCATAAAATAATCCGGCCTAACTATAAATCGGATTTATATGTACAACTGAGACCTTTTAATTTTATTTTATTTTACAAAAGTCTTCAAATTTGACTTGAGAACATACATAAAATATTAATACAGAGAAAATATATTTTTTTTGTTAAAAAATAATTAAATAGTCGGCTCATAAAATTGCTTCAATTTACTTTTAAATCCGTTTTGCTAAGGCAAAATTTAAAAAGATGGTCAATTTTGTTGAAACTCGTGCAGATCATGTTCACTGGTTCATGGGGACAATAATTTGTTTATTTACTTAATAAGAAACTCAGCATTTCTTAAGGTTCTGCACTGTCCTTTTATTTCAATATACTCAAGTAACGTCGGTGAATCGCTTTCATCCAGTAAGATGTAGATCATTTGTATATAGGAGGTATACTACAGGGCTAGAATACTGCCTTGTGGAATCCCTTCCAATATTTTCTTTAGTTTTGAATAGTCCTCTTCCTATATATCTCACTCGGAAGTAACGGCCGTTGATGTAAGACTTTAACAATTTAAAATATTGTTTTATGGCAAATCTCGTTTGAGCTTAAATTCTAGAAAACGCCAACGGTGCCAAACCTTATCAAATGCTTGGGCTACGTCTAAGAATATTGCTGAACATATCAAGGTGAAGTTATCAAGACGATGGAAGTTTGGTTTCGAACTAATGAAAACATTGAATTTTTTATATAAAAAATTCGGTCGTCTCATCAGACTGCAGTGACCAAACTAAAAAAATATTGAAAATACTTTGAACTAATCAAAGTATAATTTTTTTATAATCACAATGCCTTAGCGAATTTTAATGATTCGCTACGCAGTTAACCCCTTGGTAACCTTGGATTTTATTGTATTTTACGCATACATGCGATTTCTATATGAAATTTTGGGTTATTCTGGATTGATAGTCAGATAGTATTAGTTCGAAACCAAACTTCCATCGTCTTGATAACCTCACCTTGATGTAAAAATACTATCTGGCTATCAATCCAGAATAACCCAAAATTTCATTGCTGAACATGCTTCCTTTTTATGCAGCGCCTCCTCAATTGTATCAGTAATCCTATGTACCTATTCTATCGTTGATTTTTGCTCTCTATAATTGACTTTAGTCTCTTGAGAAACAAAGAAATAGGCATATACGATGTTTTGCCGTTTAGTGGTTTATTTTTAGGCTTTATGCAACTGACTCATTCTTAATCTGCTCTATAAGTAGTTTAAGTTTGTTGCACAAGTTGTTTAGAATTGTTTTGCCTTCAGGGGCTCTACTTCTCTGTCAAGTCTTACGAGCCCTTTTTTAATTTTTTTCGTTAACCAACTCTCTCACTTCAACTAGATAGTATATACTTTTTGTAATTTCTGATCAGGTGTACTTTCCCAGGCCGCTTTTTGCACACTTTCAATGAGGTGTTCCAGTTTTTCTTCTATCATGTAAGCGTTCGAGATCTGCACCAGTATATTGACGCTTTTGTAGCGGGTAGTTTTAGATATTGTGTAATATGCGGAGCACTTTGGAAATTATAATAATAATAAATAAAAAAACAAACTTCAATTTAATTTTAAAATTAATAAAAAAATTTATTTAAATAAAATAATATTAATATTATTTTGCTGGTGAGTGATGAGCGCCGCCGATGAGTTGCTCCGGCAAAATCCAAAATTTGTGGTTGTAAGTGGATGTTCCAGAAAGAATTCCCCAGGTAATTTAATGGTTTGACCGTACACCAGTTCTGCTGGTGAACATTTTAGGTCATCTTTGACTGTCGCTCGGATTTCCAACAATATGATTGGTATCTCTGAGCTCCAGTTGACGGTATTTGCACAAGCTTTTAGAGCTGTTTTTAGTTGGCGGTGAAAGCGCTGAACCATACCGTTTGTTTGTGGATGATAAGCAGTTGTCCGTATTCGATGTGAGCCTAAAAGGTTCATAAGCTCGGCGAATAGTTTGGACTCAAACTGTGTGCCTTGATCGGTCGTAATGTTGACCGGAACGCCGAATCTAGCAATGTAGTTTTCGACGAGCGTTTTTGCAATTGTTGTTGCGGAAATATCTTTGATGCAGTAGGCTTCTGGCCACCGCGTGAATCGATCTACGCAAGTTAAAATGTATGTGTATCCATTAGATGGTGGAAGTAGTTCAACAATATCTATATGGATGTACTCAAATCTACCTGGTGGAATTTGGAAATTCCCGTGAGGTGATTTGGTATGTCGTTGTATTTTACATTTTTGGCAGGATAAACAAGATTTCGCCCAAAGGGTTAAATCTTTGTTCATGCTGGGCCAAAAATACCTTAAAGTAACGAGTTTGCGAGTTGCTCGTACACTTGGGTGTGAAATATTATGCAGAGTGTCGACGATAGTTCGACGCAATTACTCTGGAATGTACGGGCGATTGTTACCCGTAGATATTTCACAGTAAATTGACAAATCGGCTAATGGAAATTTTTCTAATTTCCATTTGGAAGTGCGCCGATTTGTGCAACTAGAAAGTAAGTCTTGCAGTTCTTGATCGCCAGCTTGTGCCTTTGCGATCGTTGTGATGTCGTAGCGTTTTGCTACGGGGGCAAGTTCATGGTCGAAAGTCCGAGATAGTGTATCGGCGACCACATTGTCTTTGCCTTGAATGTGTTGTATGTCTGTCGTGAATTGAGAGACATAGTCCAAGTGGCGTGCTTGCCTTGGGTTTCGCTCCGCTTTAGAGGTTATTGCTCTAGTAAGCGGTTTGTGGTCGGTGAATATAGTGAACTCCCGACCTTCGACAAAGTAGCGAAAGTGTTTGATTGCTTGGAAGATTGCAAGCAATTCGCGATCAAATGCGGAATATTTTCTTTCGGCATCTGATAATTTCTTGGAGAAAAATCCAAGTGGTTCCCAGGTCTTTTTGTTGAGTTGTTGTAAGACCGCGCCTATTGCAGTGTTGGAAGCATCAGTGGTGATGCTATATTTGGTTGCATTTAGCGGATGCGCTAAAAGGGCAATATTTTCTAAGCTGTTCTTGAGCTGAAGGAATGATTTTTGACATTCTTCAGTCCAAGAAAAATTTTGAGGCTTTTTGAGGAGACTTGCCAAATGCGTGTGTATTGGGGCAAGTACTACTGCAAGTTTTGGTATAAATCGGTTGTAGTAGTTTACCATGCCGACGAATTGTTGGATTTGCTTGACGCTTTGAGGTGCTGGGAATTCTCTAATTGCATTAATTCGTCCTTCGGACGGCAGAATGCCATTAGATGTAATCTTGTGACTGAGAAAGTCAAGATTATTTGTCCCGAACACGCATTTTGCCGTGTTGATATTGACACCATACTTTGATATTTTTTGGAAGAGTTTTTCCAAATGAAGTAGGTGTTGCTTCTCGTCTTTTGAGGCTACGAGAATGTCATCGATATATACAAAAACGAAATCGAGATCTCTCACGATTTCGTTGATGAAACGCTGGAATGTTTGTGCAGCATTTCTGAGTCCAAATGGCATTCGGGTGAATTCGAATAAGCAATTGGTATGAGATGGTATGCTCTGACGAGATCGATTTTAGTGAAAATTGTGCAACCATGTAGTTGCATGGAGAAATTTTGTATGTGGGGATAGGGTAACGGTCAGGAATTGTGACTGCGTTAAGCCTTCTGTAGTCCCCATATGGTCTCCAGTCATTGTCCTTCTTTTTTACCATGTGTAATGGACAAGAAATTGCTGATGAAGAAGGTCGGCAGATTCCTAGTTCCACCATATGTTGGAATTCTAGGAAAGCTGCTTTGTGACGTATTGGATCAAGCCGTCTTGGTCTTGAGAATGGTAAATGCCCTGTAAATGCCGTGCTGATGTTGCGTTGATGGATAGTTTAGTGGATGGATCAATCAATTTGTCCACTAAAGTCCGAATTTCTTTAGGAAATCCGCGCCTATGATGGGTCGGTTGACATTGGCGAGAATGAAGGCGTGTTTGAATGAACGCCTTAAACCAGTGTCAACGTCTAGTAATTTTGTACCATAGGTGTTTATTGTGGTACCGTTTGCAGCAGAAAGAACTAAATCGGGATTGCGATTTGTTCCGAGGCGATAGTATTTGTGGTACGGAAATACGCTTAAATCAGCACCGGTATCAATCAGAAATGTGATTTGATTTACCGAATCCCGTAGAAATAGGCGGCTGTACTGCGGTTGTCTTAGGTCTGCCGCTACGACCTTAAGACTTGTTGGTTTAGGGAACCGATTTGCGGATACCTTTTGTGAGCAATTTGATGCTGTGTTGCCAAATTTTCAGTGATACCAACACCAGTTGTGTGGAACTTGGTATCTTGGCGTTTTTCGGTTATTTTGTTGAAATGAACTTCCCTGGTTTGTATGCGCTGGTGGATGTGTTGAAGGGGATGGAGTTTGTCTCCATGGCAATTGCGAATGTTGTCGCTGTGTGTGTGAATTATGCTCTAGCTTCAGTAGCCGGTCGCTAATTTATTTTAGCATTGCTTCATGAGGACTGCTGCTAGAGCTTGGCGCGTGTATCTCTGAGCTGGGTATCCGCGTGTCGCGATCAATTAAACTCAAGCTCTGAGTCCGCATGCCTATGATGTCGTGGAGCTTATCTGCGATTTTGTCGAGATCCTCTTCTTATTTGTCTTGTTGAGGGATCAACGCCACTTGTAAGTAATCAGGGAGTTGCCTGATCCATAGTTTTATGATGACGTTGGTCGTGAAATTGTTGCCGGCCAACGATTTTATTCGGAATTGGTGTCGGAATGGACACGTGTTTTCTAAAAAGCGACCAGGGGGTTGGGACGATTTGTGAATATAGCGCGCTTACCAGTGGTCGGGACTTAGGCCACTATATCACAAAACTCGTCTTTTTATATTTTTAGATTTATGTAGTATTGAAACACCATGCACTTTGTTTTTAATAAAATATTTTTATTTTATTCACTTTTAAGTAATAATGAAAAAAAATCACTCACCTGTTACGGTAAAAACCGTCGTCGTGGGTCACCAGATATGGGTAGTATGATGCGGCGGAACGTAAAGTGGGAGCATTTGTTAATTTAATAATAAAATATAAATAAATAAAAAAACTTAAAAATACGAATTTAAAAACCAGAAAATCCGGTTTTGGATTTCTGTGTTTTTGTTGGATGCTAGGCAAGGAAAATAAAAAATAATATTGTGTCTGCCTATTCAATTTTAGATTTTTGCCGGAGCAACAGCGCTGGAACATTGGCGGAACTCATCACTCACCAGCAACAAAAAAAAAGAAATTAATTTTTATTTTATTTATTTTATTAATTTTTTATTTTATTTATTCGAAATGTCCACAAAAAACTGTAACGGTAAATATTTTTTTATTTTAAATTTGGATAAGTAAATACCCAAAACCATGCAAAAATTAAGTTTCCTACGATTGATAACTTTTTTCGGAAGCACCAGAAAATTTTAAATATGCTGTACTGAAAAACTGCAGAAATGAGTTATTACCATTTATATCTTTACCACATTATATATAAAAAGAGAAGGTCAGGAATTTTATTTGGATTCGTAGGCCACTCTCACTGACTTAAAACTCACATTTTAATGTTCTGCCTGCTTCAAATAGCCCTCTTCCTTTGGTACTAGGTATATTTGATCACCAGAATATGAGTTTCGCGTTTACGTCGCCCCCAATAATAAAATTATTACGATGCGATTTAAGATGTTTGAGGCAGTCTTTCTTTTTGTGTTATATCTGGGTGGACAGTAGATGCTGATATACTATAGTTCTTGTTATTTTTGGTTTCAGTAGATACAGTAGCTACTTGCATAGCTTCTTCCTCTATTTTTAATTCTTCGTGGTGTTTTATATTATATCCTTAATAAAAATTGCTGTCCCCCCACCTCTAACTCTTTCTGCTGGATGTAGAGCTAGATAGCAAAAGCACTGGTATAATCACGTATTTTGGCATACGAGGTCCTCGTAAAATGACTGTCTGAGATTAGGCATATATCATTTTTTTGTGTGCTTAAAAATACTTCTAATTCTGAAATGCGTTGCGCTACACCATCTGCATTCCAAGTAGCAATTTTTAAATAGCGTTTCATTATTTTTTCTTGTTAAGTTTGTATGGACTATAGAATGAAGGTAGTCAATAACTTCTCTAGTTTTACTTGACGCATCCGTCAAGGCACATCTTATCTTGGCACATCGAAGTATTTTCCAGTGTTCCTATAGTACCTGTTTTTGTTTTTTCAGTAGCTCACTCATAGATTCTAGTCTTTGGTCCTGCGCAGCTAGATGTGAATTGATAGCGTTTAGCTTCTGAAGTATTTTTTGCAGAACATGGATTTCCCGACTCGGCGCTTACATGATATTTTCGTTCTGCCATTTGTGCATATGTTATGCCTTCTCTTATACTTTGGCGCTATATAGGGAGATTTGTTTTGAGTAAGATTGCATTCTAGGTTGAGAACTCTTACTTGTTCAACCCATCGCAGGTTTTCAATAAATGAACACTTCAAAAGTTCTCTTTTGTTTTCCGTGAGGGGTTGTAAGATTGTATGTTCTACATTCAGTGAGGTATGGCGGTACTTCTTGCAGGTTTGCGTGCTACGGTAAGTCTTTGTGGGATCTGACGTATGCGAAGTACAATATCTTTATTGTCTCAATATCTTCAATATCTCCAGTCCACCGTTTAATAAAGCCAAACAAAGAGTTAGCACTAGCTATGCACCGCTCTATATGTGATTAGAGAAACTCATATTTTCAAGGAAAGTAACCCCTAGGTCTTTAAATTCATATACTCTTTGTAGAGTGTACCATTTATATAGTGTTGTTGGGCAACAAGACTACTTATTTATGTTGAGACTGAGCGCAGATTGGAATCACATGAAGTTAGTATGTTGTCAATAGCTTGTTATAATTTGTGGGTGTCGTTGATGATCTCCACGATTTTAAAGGTTATGGGCGTCTGCAAACATTAGGATCTCTGAATAATGAATTACTTCGGTGAATCCATTAATGGAAATGGTGAAGATTTAAGGGCCAATATGGGAGAATTGAGGCACGTCAGAGGTGGCTGAGATTAATCCAGACCTTTTGTTCCCCATTTCGATGTATTGGGAGCGGTTGCTTATAAGTATGATTTAAATCAGGTTACAAACGGATTGCAGAACCCAAATTTGTTCAAGCGCTCTAAGGTTTTAAATGGCGTGCTGCTGGTGAGTACTGTCAAGTTTGGTTGCAGTTGATCATTTAAACCATGGTACCACGGTTCTGAATGAATTGCATATTACTACCTCAAATAACTTCAAGATTGATGAAATTCACGTTATACCTCTATAACATGAAACGTCATTCCGCGTTCCACTTTTGAAAATTGGTTTTACTTTTCACCTCTGCGGGGACAAATTCCTTGGTTCAGCGATTGATTGATAAGGAGGCATAGAGAAATTAGCTAATTTTTGAAGTCTTTTAACAATGAGGCTAGTATTATCCCGGCCGCATCCATCTTTAAACGTTTCTACAATTTATATTATGGATTGTTAATGCTGGCATTTGGTTTGATGTATTTGTTGATGTCTTCTGGATGACTTGTGGAACACAAGATTTTTGCCCTTCGAATGTCATATGTTCCGAGTAACTGTTAGACGCTTTGTTTGAAAGTAGGTCGAAAAGTATCTTGCATTATTCCTTATTTTATCTTGAAGACAAGAGGAAGAGATATGTATAACTTTTGAACTTCGTTTCATAGTAGATTTCGTATTGTTGGTTGCGTGTTGTGAATTTACGTTAACTAGCTTTAAATGTTACTTTGAGTTTTCCTTTATAAGCCTTGTTTTTTTATTTTTCAGATTTATTAGTTTATTTTCGTACCATCACGGATAACGGTTTAGTATAGTGGCAGCGGTGGGAGCAAATAAATCTATTCCGTTATAAAGTGCGGAATTTATCTGCATTTACATCAACATTGTTGTTGTTTAATTCGTCGTCCCAGTTGATGTTTTTAAAGTCTAAGTTCACTGTGTATCACTTCGAACAATAAGGTCTAAAATTCTGTTACGACCATTTAATATATCAGGGGCCCTATTCTTCAAATCGGTGGAAATTTTCGTAATCGGAATACAATTTGCTATGAAATTCTTTATATTACTAAAATTTTTCGCCGGCTACTTTAATAATTTTTTTAAATTTCTTATCTTTTTTTAAATTAAGAAACATATTTTTCCCCCTACTAAGGAACAAATTCCATCTGGGTAAATGGATACGGAATAATTCGCGAAATAGGTAAATAAATAATAGAAAAATTGCATACAAATTTGAAAAAATGATTAAAGTAACCGACGAAAAATTTTAGTAATATAAAGAATTTCATAGCAAATTGTATTCCGATTACGAAAATTTCCACCGATTTCAAGAATAGAGTCCCAGATTGTTGACTCAGATTGGAAATGACCATGATATCTGAGCAGGCACTAAATTTCCAAAGACATATTGGTGGGTAGAATCTCGCCAATTTCATCTATAACGATGAAGTTGTGTTTTGTTCATAGCGTGGACAGTTGTTAACGATAACCAGTTGTAATACCAGCACATATCGGAACGCAAAAATATTTTTCTAAGAACGAAAATATTGAGTTTTGTGCGAAATAAACAGCACTCGCGGGAAGCTTTGCTTTTCTGCTTCAACTTGAAAAAAATGCAGCTGAAGCACGTAATTTGCTTGAGGAGGCCTACGTCAAACATGCACCATCGAAAACTACCTGCGAAGATTGGTTTAAACGTTTCAGAAGTAGCGATTTCGACTTTGAGGACAAGAAGCGCTCCGGAAGGCCAAAAACATTTGAACACACCGAGCTGCAAGCGTTATTGAATGAAGATGATACGCAAACTCAAGATCAACTTCCGTAGGCATTAAAACCGACTCGTCAAGGTATTTCCAAACGTTTATATGCTATGGGAAAAATTCAAAAGGAGGGAAAATGGGTGCCACATGAGTTGACTCACAGACAGATGAAAAATCGAAGAGTTACTTGCGAAATTTTGCTTTCACGACTTGAAAGAAAGATCTTTCTACATCGAATTGTTATGGGAGATGAGAAGTGGATTTTTTTAAGAATCCCAAACGCAAAAAGTCGTGGCTTTCACCTGGCGAAGCATCAACATCGATGGCACGGCCAAATCGCTTCGGCAAGAAGACCGTGCTTTGCGTTTGGTGGGGCCAGAAAGGAATCGTGCACTATGAGCTGCTGAAACATGGCGATACTGTCAATGGGAAACGCTACCGTCAACAACTCATCAATCTGAACAATGCATTGCTCGAAAAACGGCCAGAATAGGATACGAGACACAAACGGACACCATCAAAACGCTGAGATGGGATTTGCTACAGCACCTGCCTTTTTCGCCAGACCAGGTTTTCTCGGATTATCACTTGTTCCGGTCGATGGCGCATGACTTGCCAGGGCTACACTTGGCCAGTTTCGAGAAGTGTGAAATTAGTTGGATGGTTTCGGTCCAAAGACGCGTCATTTTATGGTCGTGGTATTCATGTATTGCCATATTGCAAAAACGTGTAGATAGCGAAGGACAATATTTTGAATAATCTACTTTTTATATTTCTATTCAAATTTGCCATTTTTCATTTTTCCAAAAAACCCGGAAATTTAGTTGCGCACCTAGTATAGATAAATATTGACATTTTGTTTATGTATCGTTGCTTTAACACATCCTTGCTCGATGGATAAGATACAAGGTACTCCTTGGATTGATGTAATGACCGGTTTTTATTTATTATTTTTCCATTGGTAAGCAAAGCAAATTAATTCTTTCAATAATTTTATGGTCCAGCATTACTTCTGTGGAATTGGAGCAGCAAATGTAATTTTTGGTTGTTTAGAAACAGTTGTTATCTAACTCAAACTCTCATTATTTCTCCATCGTAGCCCCAAAGATGACCAGTCGCAGGCTGTTCTAGATATTTTCGGTGTTCATTGTCGTAAACAAATACCCTTAGGCATGAGTACGTCAGCGTACTCAACTGTTTTGCAATATAGTGTTGACAACTCGTCAACAATAAAGGTATTTGAGAACTTCATAAAGTAAAGGATTTCTTTCATTGAGTTTTGGTAGAAGCATTGAGTTCCTCCTTTGAGTATAGTAATTTGAAAATGCTGTAGGTGAAACGGCGTTTGATGTTTTCCATAAGACGCGTTACATAAGATGCTGGTACCGATGATCCATCGCGATGAGAATGCTTGATAAGGGATATTTAACCGACACGTTAAAAGGGATGTTTAATATTAATTTCAAATTAATAGATTTTAGGTTTGTAATTAAGTTGAATACGATTTCCAAACGATCAACATTGCATGAGATATCTAGAGTGAATTAGATGTCTATAGATTAGGTTTAGATTTCTATACGACTCGCTGAACATCACCATTTCTGCGATGAGGAATTATATCATGCCAGTTAAATTCTTCGCCAACTATAACGATTGCACGGTACATTGTACCGTCTTTCGTGTTGGCTGACAGGCATTTTGTTTGTTCGAGCAATCGAATGAACCCGTTGTGTTTAGTGTCCGTATTGAATAGACAACGATGATAAATTTACCCTTGCACTTTAAATGTTGGTGCGTGTATTTTCCGCGCGCGACATTTCTTGCATCGAATAATGTCATTTGCAAGCAAGAACTGTACTTGCATTTTGCTAAGAAACGTTTTGATTGGCTTCTACCACCTAATACCAAGGTTAATAATAGTTTGGATAGTGAACGTAATTCTGGCAATTTCACTTTTCCACAAACTCCGTACATTCCTGCATCGTAATGGAATACACCAGTATTGAAATCAGTATGTAGTTCTCGCCTGGATCGGGCAATCCGTACTCAAGCAATTCTAGTCTAGAGCTTCTCGTTTCTCAACTGTTTCACACAAACCGGTTTGAGTATTGCTTAATAGAGCAGTTTCCAGTCTTGCTTGCTATTGCCCGACTAATTCAGACAAACCAACTTGGGTAGTGCATACCCGAAAGGTTTCTAGTCTTGCTTCCCATTGCTCGTCTGCTTTTGAAACTATATTGTAAAATAGTTGTACTAATTCAGAAATATTCCATAATAACTCACCAAAGATTCATCGCAATCGGATGAATGGTATAGGAACGAATACGGGCCAAAAAAAATCATTTATATTTATGGCAGAAAATAACGAACACGCACGAGTACTCTGAAGTAACGAGAATACCAGCAGATACACTCAAGGTAGGCTTTTTGGTTAGGGGAGCGAATACTTAATTAACCGTTTGAAAATTTTATATAAATTCCGGTTGTAGTCGAATTATTCACTGCGTTAATAATATTTGAAGTTTGCTCTGTGATTCTGATTTATCTTTTCCAACTGCTAGAATAGGGAATCCTCTGTAAATGATATAGGATGATCATTTGCATAGACGTTACAAAGCCCTAGCAGTTGCAGAAAATAAACCAGAATCAAAAAGCAAGCTTCAATTACAGAGTTTACAAATAAAGGTTTACAGGTACATAAGAAATTGCTTGAAACATACTAAACCTAGTATGGAACTAAGGTACATTCAGAAAGAAATTCATTTTGTTCAAACAATACAATGCTTTCAAAACTATGTACGTGGGGGGCATCGACAGTGCTCGATGGGAAATAAGGAAGGATAACCTTGTTAAGGACTTAAGATGTAATACATTATGCCTTATCGTGATTCGAAATGATTTATAATAAATAGTAAATTTTAAGATCTGTGAATCAGCTGTATTATGGAATAATAATATACGGTAATAATAATAATAATAATAATAAAAATTTAATTATTTTTATTTTATTATATTCGAACAATTTCTCAGTAGTGTCATCTTCATTTAAAAATAATACAAATTGTTATAGAATTTTACCGGAAAGTGTAAAAGTTGCGGTAAGATCGAAGACACATTATTCGATGGTTTATTATTGTTACGTTAGATGGCAGAATAGAATATATGAGTTGCTCGGAAGATGGCACTGCATTTGTACTCTTATTCTAATAAGAAACATGACTAGCAGCGCTTCCTAAAACAATTTTTTTACGGACTATTTTTAGTCTGGATTCTAACACAAAATGTTTCTTGGATAAACCAATATATGAAGAGGCTTTTTTATTATTTTGATTCATTTGATGCGTACCACTGTACTGTGCTTGCCACATAATTAACGATTTATTTTAATTCTAAAACCAAATTTCAGTCGTTTTTGCACAATACACATTATTGTTTCGGCTTTTCGTAATAGATTTTCATTCTTTTAATTTATTAACTACTTATTTGTAGTTATAATGCGAAATGAAACAAAATAATATTTGCTGTGTTTCATTTGACGTGTCAAACACAAATAAGTATGGAACAGGTGGGAAGACCTATTATGAAAAGCAAACTATTTTTGGGAAAAACATGAGTGGTTGCGTGTATAGTCAGAAATATTTGTGATTTGTTTGCTACAATAAACGGAACGTAGCAATTATTAGCTGTATTTTATTGGGAATTAAAATAATTTAGGCCAGTTTTGAATTTAGCTTTGTTACCTTACGAATTTATCGTACCAAAAATAAATTATTCATCATAGTTAGCTGTTTTCTCTGGTAGTAATTGTAACTTGAATTCGATTTGTTTAAATTAAATGCTTTTTAAATTTACATAAATTCAACGCGAATTAGTTACTATACTGATAAAAAGGCCGACTATGAAGAGTAATTTCTTTTTGGTACGATATTTTCATAAGCAAGCAAAGCTAAATTCAAAACTGGCCCCGGTTACTTTATTTACAAAGAAATACAGCTATTGAATGACAGCATTGTAGCAACTTTGCATAGAATTTCGGCGTGATTTTTTATTAATTTTGCCTGCAACATCGACTGCATTTTCTGGATTGTTATACAGTAAGGCCCAAAAGGCGTTTCGATATTGTTATACAGTAAGGCTCAAAGTGAGTTTTGACGAAGGACCGGTTTACAAATTAACAGTCTCGGCATGCACTTGCGTTATGTGTTGTGTTTATCATATGGTCACTCTGTATAGAGATCAGTAAAGAAAGTGGCCGAAGTGATAGAAATTACCACGTGATTGTTGTAGTCGTATTTCGAACTTGAAATGTTACAGTTGTTTTTTTGCCACTCAAATAATTTATTATAGCGGAGCGGGCGAATATGGCCTGTATTTATAATAATCCGAGTTCAAAGGGATTTCAATCAAGGTATAGAGAACATTAAAATAAAAATTTTGTTTGGTCAACATTATCATTCGTCAAGTCATTCGTTTAAAATTTTGTTGTGGTAGCTGGCAGATCGCTGTTTTCCGCACTGCTACAAACCAACATTTATAAATTTAATGAACTGAGATTAAGTTACCTGTATAATAATTTTCTTTTCCAGTCGGCCTCCAATACGTTCTTTAAAATTTATTCAACCTAATTAAAATGTAGTTTTGAGATTTTATAATTTTATTATTTCCATTATTAAGTTATTAAATACAGCGCATTTTTTTGATGAGATATTTTCTACATTACCTTCCGGCCTAGTGGTTAAAAGTTGAGTTTCTTGCAGTATGTCCTATTTCCATTCGCCGTTTTAGTTGGCTATGGCCCTTGTGGCACTGTCGGTTTCGATTACCAAACATTCTAAAAGGCAATAAGCAACATTTCACAATCTAATGGAAAATAAATGGCAGAAAATTTAATTTTATAAGTGCGTACATATTCCAAAACACAAAAATTGTGTTTAGGAAGCATAATGTATGTATCTTAAATGTTAAATATATAATTAGTAAACAGTTGTTGTATAGATCGAAAATGTTTCTTATCTTATAGGGGTACAACTATATTGTCGCTCCTCGTCTCATGTTATCGTGTATAATAATTTTTATTCTCAAAGGGATTAATTTTTACGCCATGCAATACTTTAAATGTATGTATTATTTATAAGTAGTAATTTAAATTATATATCTCTATAGAATCAGATGAATATTGAATATTTTAAAATAATGTTTACCATGTATAAATTTAATTTATGTGTAACATTATCCTTTTAAAAAACCATTTGTGTAAAATTAATCAGAGTATTATTTTCTTACCACATTCCTCTTCACCATATACATATTTTGTTCATCTATAATGCACACCCTAATTTATTTTGTGAACTAATATAAGCATTAAAATCTAAACATGGCTCCCGATGATACCAGATACCACTCGCTCAACCTCATATTACATAAAAGATAAAATAGAATTTTCGTATGCGCTATATACTTACTCGTATATACACTGAACACAAAAAAAAAGAATAATAATAATAACAATAATAAAGCAGCCAATAACATAAAAATGTCACAAACAATTTATTACAAAAATCCTTACAGTTTTAGTGCTACAGTAACAAAAAAAAAGCTGGAATATAAAAAGAAATCTGTTTCTTATCTTTCCAACCATTTTGAATAAAAAAATGTAACATAAAAACTTTATTCCATATTTTATGCTATTTGACATTTTTTGTCGTTGTTATAGGTTTTGTTGTAGATAAATCTAAAATGAAATTTCCTTGACTACTTCTAGTTACATAAGAAGCTGAATTTAATTTATTTTCTTATCTCATGAGTTGCATACTCGGTTCTGTGCGTTATCCTTCATTATCCGTTTTAGTAGGTTCGTAGTCCTCGCAGTACTCGATTTAGCGCTATGCATGACATTGTATAATTTTCATTTATCTGAAATAAAAAGAAAAGGTGCATGTTAGCAAATTGGAAAGCACCAAATATCTGTTTGTGAAGTGAACAGCCTGAGTATTTTATTACACAATGACGGACGGTATTCGACTAAAAAAATTGAAATTAAAATATTTTTGCTTTAAATAAAATATCAATATGCGCTCCCGTTTCCAAATCAAGAGATCAAGACGATAATGTCCTTTTGGAGGGCTCCTTATCCGGTACTTTCTAAATTTCTACATTATACCTACATTCAAATTCCTGCTTCGAATCGTCCTGCTTTATATGTATAATGTGTCAACAGCCGACGGTCAGCAAAATGACGTGAACTCCAAACCCCTAACTTGTATGTGAGTGAAATTTTTTGAGAACTCTTTAAAAGTTAATTTATAATTTATAAACCTACCAGTAATTTATTTTATTTGATTGATTTTAAACTTTATTTAGAAATTTACTCAAAGTTGAGTTAAGCAGAAAAGACCAATGGAATACAAGTATCATCTGCCGTATCGTTTCCTTGCTCAGAGCTATGCGAGTATGGTATAGTTAAAATAAAATCCTGAAGCATAGGGGAAATCATGTCGCTAATGACTGTTCCCATTGGAGTAAGCAAACTACTCACAACCTTGTTTCTACTTACATATAGTCATACTCAAATGGTTGGGTAGATGTTGAAAGCTATTACGCAAAAAATTCCGCCAGATGGATTTTAGTTTTGAAAAATCTAATAGATGGCTTCAAAAATATATTTTGTTTACTTGTGTTTGGTCATACATTTTAAAGCCTTTAATTAAATAAAAATTTCATTTTATATTCATAAAATGACTGAAAATAATTCGGAAATCGATGCCGTGAGTTTTTACACTAACAAAACTTTAACATTTATTTTTTAATACGATTTTTTTAATTAAGGTTCAACTATAATTGATATGAAAGTAGTAGCGGCTCCAATTTACTTTATACATCGTCAAGCTCGACATCCCTTTCATCTTCAGACTCGGAAGAGGATCTTATTGTAAAAAGAGCACGGATAGAAGAATTGGAAGTAGTCCCTAAATATACAGATCTTCAATTCAAACAAGATTTCCGATTGTCCAAAATTGTGACAAAGAAAGTTATAGGTATGGAACTTTTAATGTGCATTAAATATCTGTTCATTCATGTGTATCATAATATGTATTTAATTATTTCAGACCAAAGTACAGCAAAATAATTTTGCAATACTTAGAAAATGGTGGGCGCTCAAAAGTTGATCCAAAAACTGAAATTTATATCACTCTATGGTTTTATGGTTTAAATAAACGAGAAATTTTATTTTTAAATTATTTTATTTAATTAATGAACTTTTGAAATTTCACAAAAAAGTTTTGTCACTGTGTGCAAAGTTAAAAAACTTGCACATATGAATTTAACTTAAAGTTATGTTTTACTTCTGTCAAAAAAACGCGAACCATTGAACATCTACTTACAAGTACTTTGCTAATGCCAATGGGGCACGGCTAATAACAGAGCATGCAAGTTAAAAAAAATTACTTCAAGGTCACGTGTGTACAAAATGTATAGAAACTGAGCTAATGAAAAAAGTAGTTCGGCAACGATGTTACACGAAGCAGCAAATTAAATATCACTTGGCCTTGAATGAAAATTAAATGAAGCATTCAAAAAGAAGATCGCTCTGAAATTTAATTTGTTATTAATTTAACCAGTGGAGAAAGTTGCAAACTATAAGATTTTCAACAGGCACTTGGTCAAGATCTAAGTAGACTTGTATCTTCCAAAGCCAGTTTACTGGCAACTCTGGTAAAACTTACATCGAAAACGACTCCGTACCACTAGGCTTAAAAAGGCTTAACAAAATTCATCAAGAGTAAAGTAATATACCGGATTATCAATCGGAATTAGAGATTATCATGAACAAGGGCCTTGATCTTATCAGAAACAAGAAACTCATTTAAACAACATAGTATTGCTCAGGAGCATTTTAGACGTCGATCAAACTTTGATAAACTGTGACATGAAGGACTAACACGCAAAGTCAGGACGAAACTGTCATACGTCCATCAAAAATTACCTCCTTAACCGAAAAGCGTTTTGTTTAATTTAAAAGGCAGAAATTCCATTTTGAAGTATGTTAAAGTTTCAACCTTTGCGAATAAGACAGCATTAATAGATGTAATGTAAGTAGCTTTCCAAAAAGAGAATTAGTGCAAACGAATTGGAATCAACACACAGTATATTCACCATCGGCAAACAAACCTATATGGCCTGGTGAAGCTAAATAACGTCAATCTGCCACAATGCGAAAATATTAAATACTTACGTCTAGATTTAGACAGAAGATTGACATGAAGAGTTCATGAAGTGAACTTCAGAAGTGTTAAAATAAATTGGACGAAAAAATATTGAACAGTTTAATAAGAAAGATCACCAGCAATCTTTCCCTAATCTTAAGGGATGAAATGCATCTCAGCAACGTCGTTTACGAAATAAATAACGGTAAGCAAAAATTATTAACTTTTCCTGCGAAAACTAAATACTAACTAAATTTTTTTACAAAGTAGAATTAGTTCTTAATCGAATATGTCCAAAATTAGATTAATAGCACTTTTTGCGTTTAAGGTATCGGTAAAAAAGTGAAACTTGTTTTTTTAACTTTAACAATTATTACTAGGCCATCGTTTCAAACAACACGGAATGTTTCCAACTCAAGATAAATTGGACGCTATTACTAATGCCACTCCATCAACAAACATCATAGGACTATACGCTCTTTCATGGGTATAGTTAATTTATACGATATGGCATAGCTACAAGTCAAAGACTACTCTCCTGGATATACTATACGTTCCCCCCGTCTATTACCTCCAGGCCAATTGGCCACCCATGGCTCAGTACCACCACAGCCATCACCCAATTCTGCCGGGATATTACTTCCGGACATTTCCCTGATGATTGGAACATTTTTAGAAAATGATCCGGATTTCGGTACCTCACTTGACGTGAAAAACCATATATCAGCGCTTAGTTTAATTATCATTGATATAGAGAAAGGACCGTAGCATGACTATGATAAATAACATTTTTATGTGAATTACCTGGAGTTAACGCTGATTTTTAAAAAGCGAAATCGACGCGTGACGGATAATTTAAGTTTATAGAGATTTAACACAGGTTTACAATTCTTTGCGACATATAGTGCTTTATAGTTTTAGATTCAGCTTTTCAAGCTGAACTCGAATTCGTCACAATAAAAAATTCGAAAAAAAATTATTTTGATGAAATCGTGTATTGTCCCATAATAAGCTAATTTTTGCAAACTTTTTCATGTTTTCAAAACTTTTCTCGATTATTTTGTCAATCATCATGTTTCTAGTGAGATTGATGTAACATCAAAACTCACGTAATCGCACAGAAATAATTTTCCCGAAGGAATAGTATCAGACGATCCCTAAGTTGAATTATTATAGCAATTGAAATGGTTAAAAAAAAATTATGCAAATCATGACAACAATCCGGATCAAAATCTACTTAATATCGATATAATTTTATTTGGATGGATCGTAGAATCTCCATAGGAAATCCCTTTGAGACCAGAGAAAAGTGGAAAACGAATTGAGTATAAAGGCGAGAGGAGGCATGAACAAACGGTTTTTAACGAAATTAGATGAAATTGCCTTTACACGCATAAATATTACACCCATATACTACATACGCCGAAAAAGATGTGTATTATAACGTGTGACAACGAAGTTGATTTACCAACCGCTTCCACAATCTCATCTCTCAATCTCTCATGTGGCAAGGAAGGATAGTATTACCTACAGCATTATACGCAAAGCTGCACTATACAGTTACACTCCGGCCATCAGGGTATTGTTGCTAAATGTGCGCAATGGCTCGTTATTATCTTGGGCGGCCAAAACTTATGCGAAAATCGAGGAATTCTTCAATTACTTCAAATTTGTCAGGAAAAACAAACTGCCAACAAAAAGTTCCACTGTACTCATGTAATATTCCAAGCCGAATCTGTAAACAAATTCACGTCGATTTCGCGCAGAACCATTTTTTGGTTATCTTTGGTACATACATTTTCAAAATGGTTAGAAATTTACAAGGTGGCAAATTACACAACAAACATATTTCAGAAAGCAGTTACCAGTTTATTCACTTCGAGTGCCACAAGTAATCGTCAGTGACAATCGAATCTCGTTCACATCGCAAGATTTAAAAAACTTATGTGAAACGGAGGTGATTAAACATATTACGTCAACACCATACCATTCAAAGACGAATGGATTAACCGAGAGATTCAGCCAAACGTTCAAACGTCGAATGAAGGCAAGAGAGACTAATAACACAGATCTCGAATCTCAGCTCAACTCATTTTTATTTAGTTATCGGAACATAGCACATGCTACAACGGGCGCAGCACTTGCAGAATTATTTTTGAGGCGATGACTGCCATCAAATTAAGCCATCTGTAGTACGCAATATCAACAGAGACAACTTGAAAATCAGCTATATCCGATCGAAGTCCACCTCAAAGAAAGACATTTTAACCTAGGAGATGTCTTATGGGTTCGAACAGATAATGATTCGAAATGGAAGCTGTGAACAAAAGCATAACAAAACAACGGATGTGTATGGCCATCCGTTGTTTTGTTATGCTTTTGTGTTAGTTTTTCCGATCAAACTGTCAAATGTAGGTACGGAGATGCGATTCGGGAACGCTACCCGAATTAAAAAAGGCTGTCTTAAAAATGGTGTTTTTTCTGACTTAAAACCAGCGTTTATATTTCATTTTAAAATTGAAAATGAATTCAAATCTGTAATGAAAATGAAATAAAAATAAGTTGACTTTATTAATGCATTAATGCATAAGTCATAAGTCATTTTGGAAATGATTTAAGAATTGTGTTTATAAATGGCATAAAATGTGTATTTATAAATGGCATAAAAAACCCACTTATTTATGTTTTATATTTTCATTAATGAAACGCATGCAGTTATGTGTATTAAAAACAAATGTAAATTTTATTGTTATAAACTTATAATGTGAAATAAAATTTGCCGTTTTTAAGTCCTTTTGGAAATCAATTAAAAAATATATGTATTTGTAAAATGACATAAAAAATGAATATCTAGTGTCATTTTGAAATTAAATTTGTTTTTGTAAAACACCTTTGTTAAGTCAGAAAATTTGTTAAAAATATCACATAAAAAAGGTCCCATTTTTTCATATAAAATCACTTTTTTCAGGTTTTGTTAATTCTGGGAGCCGTTTCTGTACACCCGTTCGAATCAGCAGTAACAGCAGCAGAACAAAAGGCACCACAACAATGTTTGCCATCAATACTTTATCAGAACGCAACATATCACGCAACATGGTGTGGTGTAGCATGAAGGCCTATCCGAAAAATCCTAAATGAACTATCAAGAAATCAAAACTCTAGGTTCAAAAACCCAGAACGCAAAATTTTATCAAAATTCTCCAAAATATTAAAAAATATTCATAAAATTTGTGCGAGCCGAAAACAATTAAAGAAAGGGATCCGGGTCCCACCGGACGATATTCTGAATGGATTTTATAGAAATTTAGTACCCATCGCAATAGACTCTTGGCACCAATTTTTATAAAATTTGAACGAGCCAAAGAAAAATTAAAGAAAAAGAGCCGAGTCCAACCACCGGTTCGACCCCTTGTGGCACTATTCTGGTTTTCGGTGAGAATATGGAATTGGGAAAATATGCTCATAGCATTTCTGTCTATATTAAATTTTTCTGACCTTCTTGCCATTTTTCTTCAACTTACAATAACAGTTTTCAATTTTATTTTACCTTATACAAGGTAAAATAAAAATGCAAACTGTTATTCGCACAACAATTCACTTAATAAACAAATTCACTTAACACTTGTTTTTCTAAATGCAGGATCTATCTGCTTTTGTCTGGACTAAGTGCGATACCTTAGAAAAGGCTACTAGATCAAATTTAAAAAAAAAATGAAATGAATATTTATTTGTAAGTATACACAGCAAAAAAAGTGTGGAACAAAATAAATCTAAAAAAGAATTTATATAGAGCAATGCGGCCGAAAGAGTCAAAATAATTCTTATTGAAAGATTGCACGCTCTATTCTTTCAAAGTTTCAAGTAGATAAATCTTTTCTAGAGTTAGATATAAATTATTCTTTTAAAGAATTATCTATTTCAAATCTCTAAAAGAATAGAATTAATTACATTTGTTATATTTAATGTTTCACTTTTTTAAAATTAAATTAAATATTTATTTCAGATTGATATTAACTCTTTTAAAGAGCACATCTAACTTTTTAAAAGAATTCAGTTAAATATTTAAAATAATCAAATTAAAACCTTTATTGATTAACTTTAAATAATTTTTAGTACAGAATTTATTACTTTAAAAGGATAAATTCAAATCTTATTTTAGTTTTTATTGAGGTGGTAATTTTTTTTTTTAAATAAATATACAAATTCTTTTTAATAATCGTTTTTAGCTTTATTTACTTTATACATATAATTTATAATTTTGAACGTGTTATTATATACATTTTTGTATTTCTAGAGATTACTGCTTCAAATGTCATTTTAATTTGAAGTTCTTTTAACTTATAACTATGTTTTATATTTTTAGATGAAATTTGGTAGCTATTATGAAAAGTGTCAAATTTTTCGGTTATAAATTCTTCACATAATAAAAGTATATCGTTATCTTTGTTTAATGCTACCATAAATCATTAGTTCTAAATAATGATACTAAAAACATGTTATTTATCGCTGAATAAGTTTCTACAGGCAAATTTTTTATTGTAAAATAAATTCCACCAATTTTATGAATCTTTCGTTTGCTTCCTAAGGGATTGCATATTTCGAAATCGTCATAATAGAGCTGTAATTGTAATGCATCAGGGTGGTTTAGAAACATGGTATTACGTTTAAAATTTTCTCCACAACAATACTTTTGTAAACAATTACTTTTACAAATATGATTATTATTAAAATATAAAAAATAAAATGATGAATTAAGAAACAAACTCTGGATTGTATCAATAATCGATACATATTGGAATGTAGTTTGTCGATAAGAAACCGTATCTTTAACAGTCCATTCTAAGCCTACGTTTTTAATTTTGGGAGTAACAAAATGCAGATTTTTTTCTACAGTTTTGTTTCTTTTGTAGCTGGAACGCATTTCCATCAAACTACTTAAATATTTTCGCTTAAGTGTGTTTAGGTTGGCTTCTCTTACATTTGATGATTCATTAATAATTTTTGATACATCATTAAAAATGTTTTCAGTTAAAGATCGTTGTAATTCAATAATTTCATCTGCCTTCTTTTCAGGAATATTTTGCATTGTAGACGTTAAATTTTGATTAATTTGGCTTAATGAATCTTTTGGTGAACTAATTAAAGAAGCATCGAAATGCAATTGACTTAAACTGTTAATTTCTGATATTGGTTTATCCAATGTACTAACTAAATTAATATCATTACTATTCTGATGGTTAGTAAAACACAATGTATGCCTCTTTAAGCTATTAGAAGAGCAATATCTATTTTCGCAATACCGACTAGCAACGCATTTCAAATCTAGGTCATTTGCCTTTTTATTTATTTTATGAAACCTTTGTAGATGATTTATAATTTCAGAAAATAAACTAAATTGTTCATTGCACAAATAACAATATAGCATTTTATTTCTTAAAAAAGGGGCGTACCTTCAAAAAATCTTCAAATCTTCAAAAAAATGACTAAAATTATATCAAAATGAAATAATATTTAACTTCATATAAGTATAGCAAAACAAATAATAAATTCAATAAACGATAAATATTCTAAATTTGACAATTATCAAACTTTGTTATTACATTTTTAACCGATATTGAAATAGAATTATCTCTAATTTCAAATATATAGTATTCTAAAAATGAAAAAAAAAAATTTAAATTATTATCGTACTCTAAATTGAATACATAATATAATTGGATCAGTTTTTCCACCGCTTCAACTATATTGATATTTTTATTTAAGGGAATTAATTGTCCGTCTATAGCAATTAAGTACTGATGTATCGCCGATTTTTTGGGTCCTAATGTATAATTGCATGGAGCATGTGAAGGTTCGTGTTTATATTCGTCTTCTGTGAGGCCAATCTGGGAATAAAAAATATTTATCAATAAATAAACTATTTATCTAATTTTTAAAAATTTACAACTTACATTTTTGAGAATAATAAATTTTTTGAACGCCTTTAGGTCAGTATCTCTTGTTGTTTTATTTCTTCCCAGGGGTTGAGGTGGATTTGCTCTTATGAGATTTAAAAAACAAAGAGTTGACAAATTCCAATCGGAATCTTCATCCGCTTCTGTTTTGACGAGTTCTTTTCCTAATTCTACGAATACCTTTCCAATTTTGTTTTTTATTTTTGAAAAGTTTTGCACAAATGATGATTTACCCTTTATTATTTTTTCGAATTCATCTGATATCTGTATAACAAAATCATTAACAATATATTACAAAAACACAACGAAAATAATTATTACGTACGAGCTCTGGTGCAGAAAAAAATATGGATATTCCACAAACAGATTTATATTTTCAGCTTTTTCTTTAATAGCTTGTCTTCGAAATTCAAATGTGCTTAGTAGCTTCTCCTTGACTGCGTCTATTTGATCCGGTAGTTTAGCATTTTTCAGGAACTTAAGATCGTTTTGAAGATTTTCTATGGAAGCAACTTGAGCAGCGTTAGAAGCCGTACCCAACCCGGCCGTCGAAGTCTTAAATTTTTGATGTTTTCGCAAATTTTTCAATTTACTGATTAAATATCCTGCTCCTGTTTTTATGTCGAAAAGGAGGTCCTGTCAAAAAAACAGAAATTTGGAAAGTTTAAATTAATAACATTAATTAAAAATTTGGAATCATTAAAACATACAATATTTTCCAGGTGATCGTTCCTTGTTTTGATTGATGGAAACAAATGAACACATGCGTGACAAACAGCTCGTTTTTCGTCACGAGTTGGATAAAGTCCAAAGTTTACGTCGGTGTATGAACCCAAGTAGTCGACCACAGCTTTTCTGGATTTCTCGCGCAGAGTGTTGGTATTTTTTATTTCTTCGATTAAATATTGTCCACGATTTTGTTCCAAATACTGTTTAAAATCCTAAGAAAAACAATAATTAAATTAAGAAACTAAAAAGTTTAAAAATATAAAAATCATATATAAAAACAGCATATAACATAATATGACCAACAAACCTCACTGCAAACTTTTAAAAGTGGACCCACCACAGCGTTAGTACGTTTTAAAGCTCCTAATTCTTTTTCATTGGGTAAAAATGGTTCATTATTTTCGGTTTCATTTGTGTTATTGAATATTTCAGTTTGAGTACTTTTGTCCTCAAACGATTTAATTATCATTTGGATATAATTTGTCGTCTCTGAAAAATCAGAGTTAAATATGTGTGAAACTAACTCGTCATTTTCTATTATATTTCCATATTGGTCAGAGAAACCTTTTATATTCTGTAGTAAAACATACTGTGTTTCAAAATAAACTGAAAAAATACCAAAATTCGAAGAAAAGTATATGACTAAGTTTTTGATCATGTTGCAAATACTCTTAAAGAGCGCTACACACGATCCAATTTGGTCGGCCCGGACCGTCGGTTACTAAATCGATGTTGTCTACAGACAATCCAACTTGCCACCCGATTTACTATCCAATTTTGACAATTAGGTTTAAATTTTATTTTACTTTGTGTGGCATTGTCATTGTTTTCCAAAATCTTTAATCACCCAACCAATGAATTAAAAAAAATAAACTCGTGTTTGTTGTTTCTTGCTCGAAATTTACCACACAAATGAAATGAAATTGTCCAACAACGATACACACCATCCGATTTGGTTGGTTGGTTGGACGGTCGGATGGAATTTCCATCCAACACATCCAACTTGATTTTATCGGGCCAACTTGCATACACACGATCCGATTTCCAACCAAATCGGTCCAACCGTCCGACCAAATTGGATCGTGTGTAGCGCTCTTTATATTTTGATTCCAATTTCATTGATTCTTTGAGAGAATTAAAATTGTACAAATATTCACATATTAATTATTACATTATTTCATGACACAAACAAAACCACGGCGTAGTTTTACCATTATACCATGACATTATATTATGTTTTACATAGTTGGTCCAATTCTAGAACTATAAAATTCTATTATTTTATTTTGACTAATTTGTTTCTGAATTTTTATTAAAAAACCAAAAATCATACAATTTTATAATTCAGAATGGGCTCCATATTATTTGGATGTAATATCACGTCGCGTTTACCTAATTGTGAACCATTACCTTACAACATAACATGTACTAACCACAGAAATTTTAATTCAATGTTTATTAATTTAATGTAATTTACCTGATAACAAAACGTCTTGGAATTGTAAATATTCGGAATTTACGTATTTTTGTAACAAAACGCTTTTAACAACTCCTTCCCGATTGAAAAACACGTTGAAATTACCGTTCATTCCTTGATTTGGATCACACATACTGTTTTTTTAAGGTTAAACATCACTTTCTTTCTTCACTTTACACTTGACAATAATAATATAATGTATGTTACGTACACAATTTTCACATTCAATTAATCACTATATTATTACTTGAACTATAATTTTTGCAAACACTTACAAATATTAATTTTATTAACTTTTTTATATCAACTTAACCCAATTTTGCATAATGACCGTAAAACTCAACGATTTTATAACAAATATGAAGATGGAAACAATATTCGTGTGCGCATTAAACAAATTCGTATTTTTTCGTGCAAACTAGTTTTATCGAAAAAAAAATTAATTCTCCTTTAGGATTTATTTTAATTCCCTAAAAGATTTATTTTAATACTTTAAACGATTTATTCATTTATTTTAACGGCTATATTGATTATATTTTAAGGAATTAATTTAATTATTACAAAAAGAATTATTTATTGTTTCTCTTTTAGAGTTAACTGTATTCTTTAACAAAATTAATTTTTAAATTGGCTCCAAATAACTCGAAAAACTAATCAATTTAACTCTATTTCAGGCAAAAAGTTTTTTTTGGGATTTTGAGTTACAAAACAATTCTTTCTTTGAGTTGATTTAGTTAAATCTAAAAAAGAAATACTTGATTAATGGTTAAAAGAATTAATCTAATTCTAAAATTCTGTATTCCATAATTTTATTTAAATCTTTTCCAGGATTTTTTGCTGTGTAGTGATTAACGATTAATCACTGCTAGTAGTGGATAATAGTTCTATTTTTTAATTCAACCTGAGCATGCTGTGCATTATCTAAAAATACTCTGTGTTTTTTTATTCAACCTGTGCCGACATGTTGTAACTATCACAATTTTCACTTCGATACATTTTCGATTGAATAACGGTATTTTAGAAGTAAAAATATTTTTTGTTTCATGTAATTTTTTACATTTTTATCAAAGTAGCTTGGTTTTTTCGTCGAAGCGAAAAAAGTGATAGTTACAACATGTCGACCCTGAGTAATTTTACCCTGCGGTTTTATTTGTGAACTTTGTTTACACGGTTCTTAAAGTTTTACTCAGAAATGAATGTCAGTGTACGAAGAGTGTGCAAAGTAAAAAACAATATATTACTCTATGCACACTAGTTCATTTGCCCCTATACAATCTTTGCTCGGAGTACAATATCCACAGGGTAACTCTGCCTGCTCGGGTTGAATTACAAAATGACTATCAATATAATTGAAAAAACAAACATTCGAGGACAAAATTCATTGTGAGATTCATTACAATTCCATAGATATTCGCCCCATATAGATAGAAAATATTATAAGCCACCAAAAATGTAGGCGAAATTTTGTGAACATGGTAATGGCAATACAAATGAAAACATGAATACCTACTATAGACATAGCGTAGTTCATTACAATCGGACTAATCACTATAAGTGTATTGTGAAATCTATTTGAAAGTATGAGTGAGAACCTGTGGACATCTCTATAGAATCGACTGTACTAAAAACGTAAATTTGTTAAAATTTTTATTAACCATAGCAACGTTTATCAGGATCGAGGATCGTTCACCAATTAGACGTAATTTTAGTGTCCTGGCAAGTTATTGGAAACTATGGCAGAACCCATGAACATCTCCAGGATTGACGGTACAAAATTTTTAAAATAATCGAATATCGAAAAATTGTATAATCACTAAGATATACATACATATAGTAGTGACCATTAAATCTGTGGCAATTCAACATAATCACTTAACTGAAATCCAGTAAATTTTCAGTGTTTTTTCAAAAATTTTCAAGTTAAGTGGTTTTGTTTTATAGCCAGAACACGTTCAAATATCAAAGAAATTCGTCCAAAATTGGCTTGGTTATAAATAATGCGAAAAGGAACGGGTAGAAATAAAATTTGACAAAATCACTTAACTGATATTAAGTGGTTATGTTGAATTGCCGCAGAAATATTTAGATAGTTAAATAAATCGAATAAAATTGGTTCGTTACTTATTTGGGAATGTTAATTTAAAATTCAATTGAAGAAATTGCTAAAAACCCGTAGAAATAACATTTTTTTCCAAAATCACGGAGCTTCAATATTACAAATCTAACATTGAAATTTGTAATATTGGAGCTCCGCTCATTACAATATTGAAACATATTCGCCTCATAAGGTATGAGAAATATAGAAGAGAGTCCTTGAGGATCTCTAGTAATGGCAATACATATAAGGTTAAATTTTGTGTAATCTATCCGAAGATGTGGGTGAAAACGTGCGGGCAACTCTCTGACCCTATAGAGATGTAAATATGTTCTCACCACCCACGCTTAAAGTAACGCTTAATTTTATTGTTTGTAGTGCTGGTTATCGACAACCATAGACCCATAGACCAGAACTTGTGAATATCTCCTGGATGGACGGTACAAAATTTTAAAATGATCAAATTCCGTATAATATTTCAAATTATCAAATACATAGCAAAGTTAATTAGAAATTAAATCTAGTTATTTTTGAGCTAGCTAAAAACTCCTCGAAATTAATAAAAACCACACATAATTTTAAAGGTAAATTCTTAAATAACGAATGTTCTGTTTGTTCAAAGATTAGAGCCGAAACTTTGGAGGCGGCTCCTTAATGATTTGGGCCGTATTTTCCTATTTTGGTATGTGTAAAGTTTTACAGATAAAATATTACATAGAGCTGTTAAATGAAATTTTAATAGATTATAGTTTAAATCAACCAACCTCGAATTTAATTTTCCAGCAGAATAATGCTACCATTCACAAATCGAAGGAAACGATCTATTGGTTTCGAGAGCGACAAATCGAAGTTTTGGGTTGACCGAATCGTTCTCCTGATTTAAATCCTAAGCAGTACAACAACATGGTTGAGTTGTATAAAGCCGTTGCACAGGCATGAGACCAAATTACCGAAACTGCAAGGATTGGTTAATTTCATACCGAGTAGAATTTTTGAAGTAATTACATGATTACAGTGCAAGCTCTTTTATCCGGTCCGGAACGACTGGGGCAAACATAATGATTTTTTTAAGAATTTCATAGTAACAGCATATTTTAATATTTTTTAAACTTCAGTGTCATTTATTATGATTTTAAATTTATTTTAGTTAATTACATAGTAAAAAAAATCATTTCATTTTTGGAAAATAAGGTAAATAAAAGAGAAAATGAAAGAATACGAAAATATGTTTTCCGGATATTAGACGTTATTCCGGATAATAAATTTCCGGATAAAAGAGGTTTGTATTTTATTATAAAATTACTGACTTTTATTGAATGTCACAGTGTAAAATCTACTTTTTTTTATAAATTAGCAAACAAAAAAAAATGCAACTAAAATTATGTTTTCATCTTAAAATGTGTATATTTAAATCCCAATTAAAACCTGATAATAGATCAAGCTCAAACTCTAAGCCTTATTTGCATATCAAAAATTTTAACGGTGGCTTTAATTAAATTTCGCGGAGTGTATCATTGGTTTACTGTGGAAATGTGTATAGGATCGGCAGTACAACACATTTTTACGTAGACACAAAATAGGAAACCGTTAAAATGTGTATAAAATTAATAAAAGACTTTCAGGGCACCGTATTGCCCACCTCTAGAGCAGTAGTTTGTCTGATCTATTTATCATTATAAAACTTGATATTTTAAACGGTGAACTTTCTATGAAATTGTTCTTTATATGAAAATGTTCTTGAGGCCCAATGGAGAGCTGCATGATTGGCTGGAATATTGTTTGAAATACATCAAAAATGCACAAAATAGACTTTATTTAGATCGCAGAAATACGTTTATCCTTTACCTTCCCTAAAATGTCAGCTGTAATCTGTAGGTATTCTAGATTCCACGACACAAAAACGAATCGTGTCCAATTTTATAATTTTCTTTATAAAAATCCATTTGGAAAATTAATAAATTTGTTACCAATAGCGTAAGTATTCGATAATTTATTTAACACAAATTTCATAATCATGAAAGGACAATTTTACATGGGAAAAACCTTCTATAGTAAATATAGCTATTCATGCCTATTTATGCGGCAGTGTTTAAGCTGGACTTCGGTAATTTTTGTTGGGTTGAAATTAAATTTAACACTATTTCAATGAGCGATCTCAGTCAGAGATGTCTCTCTCATAAGAAAACTAACATATTTCCAACTGAATATGGCTCCAAAATTTAAGTTCTGTGCTGATTGGTTCGCCTAAGTCTATGTGCCATGTGAGAAGCACATTTTTAAAATCACAACAAAAAAATCGGTAATGAACATATTTTCAGCTGAATAATGTATAGGAAATATTTTTTCGAGATGATCACTATTCACCATTAATGATCATGATTTTAAAACCGGCATGTAGATTTGAGTTCTGTGTTAATTGACCTAACTAATTCTGTTTGTACTTTGAGGGGGGCGTCTCTGAGATCACCACTAGACAATTTGGTAAAGAACTTATTTTCAACAGACTAATGTATAAAAAATTGTAGTACGGGATGGCCAATATTCGCAACCAATGCGGTTTTATGTAGGTCCATTTTATTAATAAATTGAAGTGAAACTTTTTTGACTGCAAAGTGTAATTCTATAATTTTATAATTTTTTCGGTCTGATTCTTTTTTAACTAAATAAAAAAACCATTTCGGGATCGAATTTTAGGCCAAATTCTTATACATGAGGAACCCTACTATTTGCACCGGATAAGGTTGAGCCTTGTGAAACAAATGGCTCTAAGATTTAGATATATTTCAGAAAAAAGTTCAGTTTAGAGAGATTTCTTGCTTAGATAGATAAGTTTGTGTGTGTGTGTGTGTGTTTGTGAGAAACTTTCACCACCATACCTTGAGTATCCCTCAACTTAGAAAATATGAATTTTGACATGGTGGTTTGAAAGAGCTTCACAATAGCTATATTTTGGCATTCAAATTTGATAAAGAGGTGAAGGCGGAACTAGGCTGTTTTTCCTTCTCTCGCTGACTCGTAACAAAATTTTAAATAATCTCACCATATTTTGTGATTTTATAAAGTGGTAAGGATTCACCGAGATTATAGAGTATAGCGTAAGGTATAGCCGACGGTAAGATAATCACTTTAACATAAATATCACACTAGATACACAATATTCACTATCACTCTAACTGTAACATTGCACGAACACTTTTTGCAAATAAAATGTAGTCCGAAAATCCCTCCAACAATATTGTTCAGGATTTTCAGAAGATGCGACGGTTCATTCACAATTTCAATACACCACTTAATTCATGAACACTGATAACACAATAAGTATGTAGCTAATACACCTTGCATCTTAACACTACGAATTTTATCTTAAAACTAAACGACAAGAGAACACTTTTTTTATTTTTGATATAAATATTTGTTTGCGTTCCACTTTTTGAGAAACCCAAACGAAATACCCAATTTATAGTACGAGTCGAGTACGTACACTTTAGATTTTTAAGAACAAATAAAACCTTAACACGACACGATAAGCATAAAGGTTTCTCTGTTAAATTTTATTTATTAGTTTATGAATTTCACACATCAATAAATAAATAAACTTTGTTTAAAACCGAAATAAAAAATAATTATAAAGAAATATGTGATGTTTTAAGAATTATAAATTTCTTGTAATTTGTCATTGTTTTGTAATTCGTCTATACGTGTGAGCTTCAATTTGTTTGTAATATTGACTCATTAGGTTAATGAATTGAATTTAGTTTGGCGGCTAGCTGTTAAAAATGAGTTTTTGTTTGAAATTAAACAACAACAAAAAATGATTTATGTAATTAAAATTTAATGTGTTATAAATTTATAAACTTATCAAATTATGTGTGTTTTAGGTATATGATGTACAATAAATTTATAGGTACGGAAAACATATTTATACATTTATAGCGGTCTTGATTATAGGAACGAGAAATGTAGGATATTCACATATCACAAGTTTCACTTTTTCTTCATTGTACCAGTGAACATACGTATTTATAAGTTTATAACCTCACACTGTTTGGGTCAAATATTTATTGGTTGTACACCATGAAATTATGCACAGACTAACAACAAACAAGATATTTAGTTAGTGTTAAGGATTTATGGTGCAAAGCCAATGCCTATATGTGCGGTCAAACAACGCAGGTTGTTAATAATAAATAGATGCTTCTGTATTCGATTTTTATTGTCCTAAACCCTTTTTTGTTTGATTTTATTACGCAAATATGTATGTAGTCCTTTTTGTATAAATAAAACAGCAATTCGTTTTCTTAAATGTGTTACCAAAATAAAAGAAAAATTGGAGCAGCTAAAATGAGTTTCACTTTTAAGAATTATGTTTTACAGCATGTTATAAAATCCAAATGGGTTTCGTAGAATTTTTATTACGTATAGTCAAACTAGATGAATATATATCTACACGTATGACCATCTTATCAAAAATTTGAGTGACCGACGTAATGTAATATTTTTTATGATCTTTCGTTCGAAATTTATCTTGAATTTTGTTTAAATGTAGTGTTATGGTATTTTATTTTTGAAAGGATCCAAATCAGTACCTATACCTACAGATAAGGTTATTATGAGAAACTGTAAAGTGAACTAGAAATAATTTAGATATGTCGGATATTATACCATTTGGCGTAAAAATCTACTATCTGGAAATGTTAGTCTTTCGGTGATTGTATAGTTCCTAGGTAAAGTTCGCTTTATATTGCCCACCTTATAGTGAATTAGAGTATTAACTGATTTTTTGCATTAAATTCAGCACTGTATTGTAGAACTATATAACTTCTCCTTTGTGTGTAAATAAAATATTTATTTCGGTTGATGATTTTTACAAATTTTAGTATTTTATTTGTGCTACAATTTTATGTTCGATTTTACAATTTTGTATTTTGAGAAAGGCAAGCTTCCATATCAGGAGTTTTATGGATACCGATATTTCGCATTTACATTTGGAATCGATTATTCGTATAGTTTTGTTAAATTATGACACACTGTTAGTCCCGTTTTTAAGCCGTTTAGTCCCATTAAATAACCCTTGTTGCGATTAGTTTGAATGCCGCCGCACTATCGTACCTCCAGTGATTGTTAGGAAACGGGGGTACCGAATTAAAAAAGTCCGAATTAAAAAAGTTCTTTAAAAATGAATTAAAAAAGTTGATTTTTGTATGAACATCTGCTACTTATTTTAATTCATATTTTTAACTTAAAATTATGAATTAAAAAAAGCGATTTAGAAAAATGAGAAAACTCAAAAATGAATTAACAAAGGCTTATGCCTCAACCAGTCAGACTTAAGAGCTTAAGTTAAACGCTGATTGCACCACTTCGGTTAGTGCTACAATCACCAAAATTGTATAGGATTCTCGTCACAAATAAACAACTGACCTCTAAAATTTTGGTGGTCGTACCGCTCTCCTAAGTGGTCTAAAATGGAGCACAACTTAAGAACTTAAGGCGGACTGGTTGAGGCATTACACTATTTCATTTTTAAAACACCTACCTTAATTCATTTTCAAAATGAATTAAAAAGGCACATTTTATTTCATTTTAAAAATTAAAAAATCTTAATTCGACTTTTAACAAATATTCAGAAATGTGCAATATTTTCGGGTAAAGTTTACTTTACATATACATCGGGAAAATCAGGTAAGAGTATAGATTTTTATAATTTTTAAATGCAGGATTGTTTATCAACAGTTTTTAGGAGGGGGAGCCTAATTTTTTCCGGAAAATTGTCCCATTTTCTGGGAAAATTTTCACTTAAAAAAAAATTGCGTTTTATTCTATTCAAAATACGTAGAAGTGTGTAATCTTTATAAAAATTTGGATCTTATAATTGTATCTTAACAGTTTTTCAACAGTACAAATAATTTTTCCGGGGAAATCTTTCAATTTTTATAGGAGAATTTTGAAATGTTTTCAATTTTTTTTTTATTTAGTTTGACACTTAAAGAATTGTGCAAATAAATTGTGGAAAAGCGGGGGTTTGGGGGCCAGCCCCATCCTCTAAGGTATAAACGAACTAAAATTACATTAAAAAAAAATATATATATACGAAAGTTGATTCTTTTAACATTTGTGGCACTATCAGAAGAAGCGATAAGAGCGAGAGAAACTCTTTGATCTGTGTTTGCAAGGTTGACGAAGCAATTATTATTAATAAAAATATAAAATAATATTGAAAAAATAAAAAAAGTAAAAATATTTCCGGAAAATCAAAAAATTAGTAAACAATCCTGCATTTAAAAATTTCCAAAATTTATATTCCTTCTTTTTCAACTCTGATTTTAATTCATTTTTAAAATGAATTAAAAACACTTATTTTAATTCAGAAAAAAAAAACTTTGTTAATTCAAACTTTTTTAATTCATGTAGCCTAGGAAACGTACACGCATCATCGAAAACGAGGCAGTTTGTTGATCTAGCGACCTGTCAACGACTTGAGTTGTTCGTTGATGCTATAGGTGAGAATTAATGTTATTCATTTGTTTGATATTGTGATCTACGGTAAGAATAGTGCTGGACAGTGTTGTTTCTGATAAGGAAGTCCCGTTTGATTTAGTTCGTGTCTCCGTTGATACGCACCTGTGGGTTGGTGGAGTATATTTTGTTTCACTTTATGGCTGGGATGGTCCCTCGTATACGGAGGTTGAAGTGAGTGAATTGCATTGAATTGCTTGCGCAACAGCGTGATAAATTTGAATCGACTGATATACTTGCTTGATACATTAAAAAATGTAGCACCATCCCGAACTACTATTTATACACGAGAAAAACAAAAAATATAGAAAAATAGGCTTCCCGAAATTAAAATGGTTGACTTAAAAGTGGTGTTTTTATGAAAAAAATTGACCTTTTTTAAGTCATACTTTTAACAAATCTTCTGACTTAACAAAAATGACACAAGAAAGGTATATTTTATGTCATTTTACAAATATATTTTTTAATTCATCTTCAAAATGACTTAAAAAAGGCATATTTTATTTCACTATATAAACATAAAATTTACATTTGTTTTTAAATACACATAGAAATGGATGCGTAATGTCATGTTTTTAAGAAAATGTTTTCTTGTTTTTCTTCTTACAGTTTTTTTGTTGTATTGTAGAGAAAGATAAAAAACATGCATTTCATAAATTTCATTTGCGAATTATTATTTGTGTATTAATTATGAATTAAAATATGCATTTTTCTATTAATTTTGCAATTGTTTTTTGCACATTTTCATTAATGAAAGCATTAGTTGAAATTTTTGAATGGCTTTAATTTTCATATTGCAGTAAAAGCCCGATTATCCGGCATCCAATTAATCCGAACACTCAGTTATTCGGAATTTTATTTTTCGGATTCATTTTACTTTTTTCTCTTTCACAAGAGAAATTATTTTTTTTATTATTCGGGGATTCACACAAAATATAGTTTCCTTTACTTTTTTCGGTTTTATGCATTATTCTATTTGAATTGAATGTGTAAAGTCGTATTACATAGTTAGGTTAGTGAAATATTGAATATGTATATGTTTTATTAAATTTTGGGTACTCGTATGTACATAATATGTATGTATTTATTATTTGCAATAAATTCAATGAACTGATGTATAAAAAATTGTTTTCTGGTACATAATTTGAAAATAAATAAACGAGAATCCTAAAAAATAATGAAATGAAGCGAACTTCTAGTAAAAATTTCTGGTTTAATGAAACATTCAATTATCCGGAGTGGTCTCATCTCCAAGCTTTCCGGGTAACAGGGCGTTTACTATGATATACACTAGAGTAGACGGAATATTTTTTGTGAATCCCTGAATAATAAAAAAAAAATTTCCTTTGGGTTAATTGGATACCGGATAAACGGGCTTTTACTGTAGTACATTTTTACGTTTTATTTCGATTTTAAAAACACATTTTATTTCATTTTCAAAACGACTTAAAAAGGTACATTTTATGTCATTTATAAACACACTTCTTAAATGACTTATGATATGCATTAATAAAGTAAACTTTTTTTGATTTCGTTTTCATTACAGATTTTAAGCCAATTTTAAAATGAAATAAAAACGCTGGCTGGAGCCAGAAAAATAATATGACTGTAAAAAAAAAAACTGGTAAATTTTTTTTTTAATTTATTTAACACGAGTAGCGATAATTTGTGTAGTTACTATGGGTCAACATTAAATTCTATACCGCCGTATCTGTAGATAAAACCACCAAGCGGCACATATGGCCAGATAGGCTACAGTACACTACAGCTAAGACGTGGAAGCTGCCCCAAGTCCATTTCAAGTGGTTTTGAAATTTATTTATTTAACCAAAATTAAAATGTATACCGTAATACCTGGAGATAAAGCCAACAAGCGGCATGTTTGGCCAAACAGATCACGATACTAACGAAGATGTCCAAGTAGACCTAGTGAATAGCGATAATTTGTGCAGTGTAAACCACATTGTATATAAAGTTAAATTGAGCTAACAGCACATACGCCATTGTAGGTCACATTGTTTTCTTGAATTTATCACGTAAGAAAACAATATGTTCGCTAAATTCCTTACGAAAACGTAAACTTGGGATACCAATACACGGACAACTATGTTTTAATATTCATTTCTATTTCGTTAGGTATTCGTATATTGTATGAATTTTTTTTATATGACTGTCAAATGTTGTGTGTTTTTATAAATTTAGAAAAGGGTTATTTCCACCTGACATGGACTTGGGGCAGCTTCTACATCTTAGCTATGTGCTTCCTATGTGCTTCCCTTAGGTATGTGTTTCCTTGCTTGGTTCTTTATTTCATCGGTGACGTATTCCATCTTCAAGTGTCTATGGAGGTTGTCGTTCCTAATGTACCATGGGGCATTCACAATCCTTCGTAGCACTTTATTTTGGAAGCATTGTATCATTTGTACATTGGTCTTCTTGACACAATCCCAAAGTTGGATACCATAGTTCCATACTGGTTTTAGCATTTGCCTGTATAGAAGCAATTTGTTGTGTATTGAGAGCTCTGAATTTCTACCCATGAGCCAGTACATTTTTCTATATTTGATGTTTAACTCTTCTGTTTTCTTCTTGATGTGTTCTTTCTATCTTAGCTTAGCATCGAGGGTCATGCCAAGATATTTAGCTTTATTTGCATATGGAATTTGGTTTGAGTTGGGAACCACGGGAATACAGTTTACATTTTGATTTGTAAAGTTGACGTGTACTGATTTGGCTTCATTAAATGAGATGCGCCATTTTTTAGTCCAGTTGCTCCCCGTGTTAACTGCACTTTGAAGTATGCTTGTTGCTTCGGAAATATCTCTTGTAAACTGCTAGAATAGCTGTATGGTCTGCAAATGTTGCTACTGTAGTACCTTAAATATTCGGTAAGTCTCTCGTATAAAGAATAAACAGAATAGGTCCAAGTACGCTACCTTGTGGTATACCTGCTGAAATTCTTTTTATTTCAGAGTACTCATTTTCAAGTTTGACTCTAAAGTGTCGATCAGCTATGTAGGATTTAAGAATTTGATAAAATTTCTTAGGCAGGTCTGCAGTTTAAATTCAACCGCTTGAGCTACATCTAAGAAAATACTGGAGCATATTTTCTTATTCTCAAGTGCATCCTCAATCACATCCGTTGTTCTGTGAACTTGTTCAACTGTACAGTGATTTTCTCTAAGCCCAAATTGGTGTGGTGGAATTAGGCATCTCTCTTCTATTATAGGTTTGAGTCTTTTCAGCAACAGTTTTTCAAATATTTTTGATATGATTGGAAGTAGTGATATCGGTCTATATGATTTTTTATCGTTTCCTGGTTTGCCTGGTTTAGGAATCATTATTACTTCGGCCACCTTCCATTGTCGTGGAACATATTTCAATCTGAAAGCTGCATTAATTATTTGATTTAATTTACGCAAACCTTTCTCGGGAATGGCTTTCACAATTTGCCCAGTTATTAAGTTATAACCTGGAGCTTTCCTGATACTTAAGTTACTATTGATTTCAGTTTTAAGCTCCAATAAAGTCACATGCCTTATGTCAAGATCATCTGCTTTGTTTACGACTGTTGTATTTTCATTTGCTGTTTGTCTCGGCAACGGTTGAAAAGTCTCTTCTAAATAAGCAGCAAATAGAGAGGCTTTCTGTTTGTAGCCCACGATGCATTTTGGTTCTTTTTAGTCCCTTCGTTGCTTTCAAAAGCGAGTAATCATCATCCTTTAATTCAGAAAGACCTCGTAGTCGCTTAGTTATGCTTTCGTTCTTTATTTCCTTTATTAGTTGTTTTAATTTGTTGTACAAAAAATTAATAGTTTTGTGTTGGGGTGCACGAGAGTGCTGCCAGATTTTGCGAGCTTTACGTTTCTCTTTGAGTAGCTCTCTGACTTCAAGAGGATAGTTATGTTTCATTGTAGCGTTCTGCGTTGGTATGAGAAATTTTTGAACTCTCCCAAGCCGCTTGTTGGATATTGTTATTAAATATTTCTAGTTCGTCTTCCAGCTGCACCTTCGTTCTAATTGATTCGCCGAGATTTGTTCGATCTTCTACAAATTTCTTGATCTTCTACTAATTTCTTGATCCCAATTGGTTTTATTGTTTGTTGACTTAGGTGAATTATCTTTTTTTTATTATCATTGTACTTAGCGTCATGATCACAGGTGAGTGGTCAGATGATAGTCCTTCACTATTTTCAATGCATGTGTAGTCCTCTAAAACTCCTTTTGTTACAAAGAAGTCAAGAAGATCTGGAATTTTATGTATGTCAGCAGGCCAATATGTTGGTTTATCTCCAGAGAGGAATTCACAGTTGTTCTCGCAAGCTGCATTAAATAACTCTTTCCCTTTCGAGGTTGTAAGTCTAGATCCCCAATATGTATTCTTTGCATTAAAATTACCGCCGATGGCAAAATTTGGTCCTAGTGATTTAAAAAAATTTGGTCCTAGTTTCGGGTAGGTGCTACATTTTTCAATGCATTTACACATACATTCTCATGATGGATACACTTACCCAAGAAATCCACCAAACAATTCGGGCCTAGGTTAACTTCATCGACTTGTTTGGAAATTGTCACGAAACGAAGTTCTTAAACCGAGTAACATTAGTGGTAATGACCTTGCCCATGGTTTGTTAGCTGCACACATTGGATTGTACGCTGTCGTACGTGTTTGCTGAAAACCCAGTGTTTTGGATAGCTCGTCAAATAGATATACCAAAACAATTTATCCAAGTGTTGGCTAATGGATCAGCGATAGTATCTGCCCTGATGTTCGATATTGGTGTGGCTTCAGATCAGCGAGTATAGCGGTCGGTCATCGTCAAACAATACATATCGCACTTTCAGGTTGTAATAAAGGCTTTATGATAGTATGTACCTGTTTTGTTACTTTTAACGTGCTTTGTTACTTTGAACCTTTGACATGATGGTTTCTGACTTTTGAACGTATATTTCCCGGTTTACAGGCCAAATAAACGTTTCTTAACTTGTTTTGGTATTGATCTAATACCGGGATGAGAAACGTTATGATATGATTTGAAGATTTGTGAACAGAACGGTTTTGGGATGAATGGGCGCTGATCTCCAGGTGAAACATAAACAAAAATTACTGTCGGTTCCGACACGGTTTCCGCGCTGCGAGTTCCGAATGATGCATTTGTGTGGCCGCAATTGCTCCCGCTGCCAACCTGTTCGATACGTGAAAGGGTATCTACTACGATGTTCCAGTCTCCTGAAATGTGCCAAATGTCTGATGGGTATTGCGCGATAAAGTCTAAATTTCAGCGTTGACTTGCCAATTGCCAAGTTAGTATAATGAAAACGTCAATGGTTTGTGATCGGAAAATAAAATAAATTCTCGACCATTGATAAAATTTTTAAAGTGCTTTTGTCGGCGTCGTGTAGTTTTCCCGAATAATAGAATGAATAGAAGAATAGTAACACCTGCTCTTAGCAGTCTTCGATGCGTCGACATAAATTGCGAATGCTTCGATTGTTTTGTCATTCCACGGTATTATACGCTTGTCTTTCTTTTTGCGGTGTTTTAAAATCTCGTATAATGATGTTTGATCATGTGCCAGCGTTGAGTAGATAAATACGATAATAATTTATCATGGTCGCTGGCCGTGGGAAATTTTGCGTGGTTTCCATTCTCTTTTTATCAGGCGATATGTTGTTTGTATAGAGATTTGGAAACCGAGTAATGATATTTCGTCTTTTTTTTCAATGCGATTAAAAGTTCATCGATGTAAGGGAAAACAAATCGGCTTTGATTGTTGTGATGCCGTACGACTGAATTCGAATTGGTTTTCCCGTTCTATCAAGAATGGTGTTTCAGTCGATAGTTTTCTTATGTTTGATGGCGACAATTATACCGAAATGTGATGGAAAGTCGGTATTTAAAATGCATCGATCGACCTTTGCAATTATAAATTAAACATTACTGGAATACGAAGTCCAATTTTAAAGGATAGATGGTTGTGCTCGTATATGTATCGATTTTTGTGGAATTTGCAGCGAATAGTTTAAAAGACGACGGATTGGCAATTTCGATCTTCGTTGGCGGCCACCTGCTCGCTTGCAGCGTAAAGTGCAGTGACTAATGGTTTTCCGACTGTGATGTTGTTTGTGCGTCGTCATCAAATTTGCAAGGCTTAATTTATTTCTTCAAATAGGATGCTTGACTATATCTGCAATTTTGAGCGGGATTGACTGCGACATCGATGGTTTTTTTTTAAATTGGAAATTGTGAACAACCACGAGATTTTTCGAGGTATTTTCGAACCGACCAAAAAGTTACTAGACTCGTTGTGTCAATGCGCTGATTTAGTTAAGTCAAACCGTTTCAATGTGTACCATATTGCCAGCAGTCTTTACTGATGTGTTTAAACTTTAAGCACAAGCTGGCTTTTGCAGATCAACGATTTTGTCTGCTGCTTTAGCGAGTTTAATTAAGGTTGTGTCATCGGTTGCAACCACATGTTTCGTGGAACCGGTGCAGCGACTTGAGCGATGGATAATGTTTCCATTCCAGTTGCAATCCCGATACCAGTGGGTCGAGTTTTGTCGTGGCCGACTCACACAATCGCTTGATAGTAACTCCTTTCAAAGCGTCGTATTTATTGATTGTATGGGGAAGAATTTGATCTCGTATGAACTTCACTGTTTGATGGTGGAGAGGAAGTATAAGATGACCGTACCTGGTAGCATTGACGGAGATACCACGGATTTGAAACTGCGCCTCCAACGGTATGGACCAAATTTCTGAGTCATCATGGTTGATCGGCGAATATTTGACCGATATTTTGTACACATTGGTTGTGTTAATAATGTTGGCTTTTGCCTACCATTGCCAGGGATTTTGTTTATCTTAAGAACGACGCGGATTTGAATAAAAACTTTAATTTTCGAAAATGTCCGGTATTGAACGAATAGCAGTCAAAGTGTTAATATACATCGTATGCAATGTCCGCAACACAAACAGTGTACGCGGTGATTTAAAATGTTTTTATTATTAAAATAAATGAGAAGGTGTTTGAACACCGGTGTTGAGTGATAAACATCTGGTTGGACGAGCTTCTTTCTTTCTTTTTTGTCAATGCCAACTGAGCGCTTACCACAGATGACTTCAGTTCAATTGACTACGTTAGTTTGCCTCTGAATTTGTTGCGTCGAATTCAATCTGAGCCCTTACCGCTGATGGGGACGATGTTCTCAGCTGAATCGACAACTGTTGTAGGGCTCGTTGCTTGCGCCTAATTCCATTTCAAAATGGTGAGAGATATACTTTATGGTGGTCGTAAATCAAATGAGGTTAAGTCACAACCGCGGAAATCAAAATCCCGAAAACCAAAATCTCGGAAAACAAAATCCCCGAAATTAAAATCCCACACAGCAAGTGAAATCAAAATCCCATGAACAAATTTTGGTTTGAAAATTTTTGGATTGTCAGAGAAAACTCTGTATTTTCTTCTGCTGCAGTAAAAATTCTTAAAAATTCATGTTCAAACTTACTTTGCATGATGGGGTTGGTGTTCTATTAGGAATTTTAAACGTGCTTTTGGAATTTGGCTCAAAACCCACTAAAGGACAACAATTTTGCGAGAAGCGGTTGATTAGAAAACAGTAAACTTGTAGCCATAACTTATCTATTAGAGTGGTCTCATCGGTTTTGATGGTTGATTTTTGTGGTCTCATACCGTTTTCAACAACCAAGAAATTGTGAAAGAACTTACATCACTTGTTAATGAAGATACATCCGACGAAGATGATGTTGAATATATATGTTATAAGAAACCAACCGGTCAACAAATTCGAAATTCTTTAGAAGTGTTACACACTCAAAAGATAAAGGAATTTATCGATAGTCGATCTAACCTGTAATAAAAATAACCTATTTTAGTTAATCTTATTGCGAATGGACTTTTTTTTAAAATGTTAGGTGTATGACATAATTTTTACAGATTTTTCTTCGAGCTTAAAATTATATTTAAAATAGAAATATTTTCACAAAAATTTAAATGTGCCAACTTAGCGACAAGAAAACTTTTACAATCCCTTTAAGCGGGCTTTTTGATTGATATACAAATCAACGTTGTTTTATAAAGTAGTACTCGGGTGCTTATCAGGAGTTTAATACCAAAAAACGAAGGATCGTCGATCTATTGTTACAGTATGTTTACGTTTTTGTCGTGTTGGGTTATTAACATCATAAACACTACCATTTCTCTCCAATTTTAATTACACTACGAATAGTAAGGTCTGTAGGTCGAATATGTTGACCTTTTCAGATAATGCGCGAAACGTAGCCCGAATGGATCCATTGTTTTGGAATAAATTTTAAAATTTTCAAACCGCTGTGCAATTGTGTACCTTCCCAAGGTGTTTTGCCAACCAATAATGAACAAAAATGTGGATTTTAAAGGGAATCTGAAAAATGGCCGCTGTAATGTTTATAAATTATATAAGACTAATTTGACCACCCCATTAACTGCATATGTTGATGGTAAATTTTTTTTGTGACTAAAAAACCACCATTTGCTTACCATACAGGAGTACACTCGTACACTAAAAAGCTTTTATGATCCATAAGATATTTTTATTAACATTTTATTTTTTTTGCATTTAAGTTCTCATAATTTAAAACGTATGTAAATAGCACTACTGTTAGCTATTATTAACAAAAGCAATTTAAAGGTTGTTAACTTTAAAGTTTGAAAAATTTATATACAAATAAAACCCTGTTGGTATAGATTAAATTTAATGTGCATTTGTGCAAAATAAAAGTAAATTTAAGCATTCTTTCTTATACATGGTAAACCCTGCTATATTAAGACTATCAGTCAGGTAAGTAAGTAGTTTAGATAATTTTTTTTTAAATCTAAATTTTATTGAAAAAATTATCTTAGTCGTCAAAATGCCGAAAATTCCAAACCAAAACATAAATTTTAATATTTTAATTTAAATGAGTCAACGATGAGGTCCATCAAAAATATAGAAGAAAAGATCAGAAATTCGGTAGCACTCGGATCATCTGTGCTTGCCAAAATTAAGGCTCGCCCGAGAGCAAGTAATGGTGATTTTTTTTCTTTCTGGTTTTTCGTGTATATGTTATATGTTATTGACATCACGCGTGATTAACGACATCTGTCAAAGTCAATTGTTAGCATTGCCATTTCATCATCACAACTGAAGCTATTTACTATTTAATAATACTAAAGGACCCCGCAATAATCTTATGGAAATTGGGTTTCGGCCAAATTATATGAATTTTTGATATGTTGTATATTTTGTCATCTTGAACAAAAGTCTCCATGGGCACAAAGCTCAAAATTTAATATTTTGGCAGCTACGGAGCTCTAAAGCTCCACAGATCCGTTACAAAACTATTCATTTTTAATACTATTTATAGATGTCAAAAGCATATTTTAATTATTTAAATATATAAGTTTATGTTTTTGAGGTCGTTGAGTTCAAATATGATGTCAGATTTGAAAAATTGACAGTAGACAGCTGTCAACTAAATGTCAAAGAAGGATAAAAAAATAAATATTCTCTTTTGACATCAAGAGTTTATGTTTTTGAGGTCGCTGAATTCAATTCTAATGTCAGATTTGAAAAATTCACAGTTGACAGCTGTCAATTAATTGTCAAAGTAGAATAAAAAAGTAAATATTCTTTTTTGACATTGAGAGTTTATGTTTTTGAGGTCACTGAACTTAAATCTAATGCCAGATCGGAGAAAGTGATAGTTGACAGCTGTCAATTAATTGTCAAACTAGAATAAAAAAGTAAATAATCTCTTTTGACATTGAAAGTTTATGTTTTGAGGTCGCTGAATTCAAATATGATGTCAAATTGGAAAAATTTACAGTTGACAGCTGTCAATTAATTGTCAAAGTAGAACAAAAAAGTAAATATTCTCTTTTGACACCAAGAGTTTATGTTTTTGAGGTCACTGAACTTAAATCTAAGGCCAGATCGGATAAAGTGATAGTTGACAGCTATCAATTAAATGTCAAAGAAGAATAAAAAAGTATCATATAAAATATTTTCTAATACAATTTAAATCAAAATAATACATTGAAAACCTTGACCTTTACCAATTACGAAATATTAAAAAAAAAAAATTATATGTATATAAATTATAAGTAATCTATAGGCTTAAATAGAACTAAAATATGAGAGACATCATAACAATCCATAAGAACATTTAAATGAAGCATATTCCAAAAGAAAATTCTTCGTATAAAGAAGATTTTACTTTTATCAGAAGGGGGGGAATGTTGTGTGTTATACCAGAAAAGGACGTTCTATTTATTTGTTTTCCGTATTGTTAAGTAAGGTTAATTAAATTTTAACAAAATAAACACAATTTCATTCGAAATATTAAAATGCAACCTTGTAACCACGGAAAATGTACATTCGTTTTCCGTAGTGCGTGTATAACATTTTCATTTCCTAAAAAATTTAGTATATAACATGAACATTTTAGTTTTAAGATATAGTCATAAGCAATAATTATTTACTGTAAAACTCATTATGTGCAAACATAATTAGTAATAAGTGATCAAAAAATTGTTTTAGAGTTATTAAGCTTCAAAAGTTAATATTAAAGTTGATTTGTGAATTTAAAATAAAATTAACAATGACCGTGAAATAGTCATTCAATAAAAATGTTAATAAACACAAAATAGTTAACAGTGAAGAATTAGTTCAAATACCACTCCGCACGATAGAACTATGCTTTAGAGAACGGTTCACTGCCGGAGAGAGCAGAAAAATTTACAAGAAATTTGCAAAATTGGTTGTCCGTTTATGACGAAGTTTACAAAGGTTTGCGAATAAAGTGCAAGCAATACATATTTAATAACAGATTTTGCAAAACCGTTAACGGCCAATAGAACCAACGCCCTACCCGAAGAATGAAGTTCAAAATCGGAATTGAAAATATGTAATGTCAGTGTTGAAGAAGAATTTGATTTAATGTGCATCAGGATTTCGTTTTGAATTTTTATTTATTTTTTACTTTTCATAAACTTGAAATTGGTTTCATTGAATTTACAAATTTTTAATTTTTGAAAGCCCGAATTATGTCGTTAATTTCTATAAGAAATTTGTTGAAGTATATATTTCTGATAATTTGTTGAATATCGACCAGTCTTTTTTATTTGGAACCGAACCTCTATTTTGCTATGAAGTTTATGTCTCTCTAACAACGCGCTTAGTACGCGGCCTCTTCTGAGAGCGTGATACAAAATTGCATGAACACAGAACAAAATGTAATAATAAACAATTTATTTGACACAAGAAATTTAAAAAATATTAGCATCCTTTAAATAATCGACTTACTCTAAACAAATAAATACACTAAACTATTAATCATAAAATTAACAATAAAGTTTTATTTTATTTTCTTATTTATTGAAAACTGATACAAGCCGCAATCGAAAACACTCGGGTAGTTGTTAGTGTTCTATTTTTATGTGACGAATTTTAAAAGCATTTATGGTCTGTTTGTCTTTATACTCATATATCAACACATTCCATGTTAAAGAACTAAGTTAGTTACTCTCTAAAACAAATTAAAATGTAGTTCAAAGAATTATAATCGGCTGTTTCGTAATTTTACATTTTTATTAGCTATTCTACGGAGTTATGAAATGCTATAGGAAGTCGCGCTTAGTAGGTCATCCGCAAAGCCATATAAATTATAATTATGTACGTAATATATATGTATTTAGTGACTAAGTCAAAAATATGGATGGTTAAGTATCTGTTCATAGATAACAATATTTATATAGCAATATTATAATATTTTTTTGCAAAAGGACATTAATTTCGGTCTTATATATGTAGATTAATCTGATACTCATGCGATGCAGTAGTGAAACAATTTTAATTTAATGTGGAAATGAATAATTATTTTCACATATCCTGGTATTAACCGTAATTTTACTACAAAATTAATGACTCGACGTATTGCAATTCCGTTGATTGTAATGCACGTCGCACTCGTAAAATAATGTTCAGATTATAAATTAATGTTTGCTTGCATACGTCAAAAAGATTAAAATAAACAAACCCGATGAAGAATTATATCTAAATGTATGATTGATTAGATTAAGATAAAATCACAAAATTAAAATGCGAACAGAAATTAATTAATAAACAAACATAAATTAATTAAAAACGATAAACATTTATTTTATATTTTGGTAATATTTGTTTTTTAATTAATTTTACCGATTCCAATAAACTTAATATTTTTGGACTACAAAAAAATATTAATCGCATATAATAAAATTATAAAAATATAATAATACATGCTCGTAACATTAAAAGGAATAAATAAATTTGATACAAACAAATAACGAAACACTAATAAAATTACACATCATAAAATATTTGTATAACAAAAATGAATTTAATTACTTAAGTTCAAAGTATATTTGGAAATAAAAAATTTGATAATTAAAATTATGGAATGTTTGATGCTGTCAATTAAAATAGAAGAAACACTGTAATCTAGTAGATAATAGTTTTAAACAATAAAAAAATATTTTTATGAAAGGTGAATTTAGAGGTACACGTTTAAATAAAATACACTCGTGTGTTTAATATTTCGTATTTTTTTGTTACAGCACCAGCAGTTGTTTAAAATCGAAATCAAAATAGTAACTGTACGCACAAACGTATGTACGCACAAACGTAACTATGACAACACCAAATATAACAACACACAGCAAATCATTGAGTAGATCTTACTAATGATTTAAGCAACAAATATTTCGATTTTGTTATAATTTTAGGTTTTGATGGCGGTTTTACAAAATTTTTTGAAATTTTTCTTTACTGAAAAACTGACCTGACTACTGTAAACTGACATTCTTTACATTGAGATAATCAACAGCGAGAGATGCTTATCGAATGTGGAACTCGTAACCAAAAGTTTATCCAAAAAGACGAATACCTTGTCTTTATATTTTGTTTCATTTTATAGTATACATATTTTACTTTCTTTTAGATAGTAAAGTAGTACCCCAGTAGTACAAATCAGCTCACAATGAGCGCATAAACAGCTTATAATTAGAGCGCTCAATTTTTACTTGAAATTGATGTACCTAATTCCATGCTATTCGTATTGTTGGCGGCCGAAAACTCAGTTTTCTTTCCTCTAAAAATAAATTTATCTCTCTCTCTCTCTCTCAATTCGTGTTGAGAAATAACATGTAACATTTTAACGGTTTACCCGGCGCCTACACTATGGAAATCCACTGATATTTTCTATCATGATATCAAATTTGTCTGTGTATGTGTATGTTGTACCAATTTTGACACTATCAGCAAATTATTAGGAGGCTAATAATAAATCGATGAAATTATTACGAAATATCAAGTTTTGAGGTTAGGTTTCTTCATTATAAATATTCATTTTAGAGTAAAGAGGAATTGGCAATTACCATTTATATGAAAATATTTAAAACTGAAAAACCCCGTATTTTTAATTTTTGTTTTTATTTATGTTATTCTATGTTTATTTTAAGTACGGTTAAATTAATCGATTTATATAGAAAAAAATGAGTGTTTGTGGACAATTTCGACCAGAAGTTACAGAAGAACTGATTTGAAAAATTCTCTACTTGCAAAAAGTTCAGAAGAACTGAACATTGATGTAGAAGAAATCAAAAAAGAAAATAAATAACTTAAGCAACACTTACGTACAACATAACAAACGATTGCAGGATAACATCGGGCGGTGTCTATGGTGGAGAGGACCCAAAATGGTTTTTATTTGAAGAACTAAACTTCCTGAACGAAGTGATTGTCTTAAGAAAAACAGCAAGTAGTTTTCAATCTGAGAAAGAAACCGAAACTGATTATAGCGAAGTAAGTTGCTTTTATTAAATTAAATTTTAATTCTTGTAATTAATATACTATTTTATATTTTGATGGAATTTTATGTTGTTGGTTGCAAGCTGTGAAGAATTGCCACCTTTTTATAGAAATAAAAATAAAAAGCCGAAAAAAGACAAGTACGAAAAAGCAATCTCTTCAATTGGACCTAATACAAAACCCACGATTTTTGAAACGTTTTGTTCAACAGTTTCCATGCAATTGGGAGAATTACATAAAATAGATATTGTTGAAAGTTTTACTGCATGTAAGAAATACAAACGTTGCTCAACAACAAGATTATCCGACTTGTAAAAAGTAAAACAAACTCTTGCAATACCCATTCGCTGCAGAATAGCTAAAGCCATCAACGGAAACCTATACAACACATCCAGATTATTTCAAATAGTTTAGCACATTCCACAGATTTTTCTGATGACCTATGTATAATGACACCACCTCCTACTTCAATTGAATCCTATAAACCAAACATCTACAATAGAAATAGCAGCCACCCTGGTAAATCTAGATCCCCTCATATTTTTAAAACTTCATCGACGATGAGCGCTACCGTAACTTTAATTTCAAAAAAAGTTTACGTTGAAAAGGTGTTTTACATTGAAAAGGTGTGAACCTACACCATTAACCAAATATATATTGCCACCAAAGAGCGCTTCTTCTCAACCGACAAGTAGTGCCATCAACGATGATGACCAGCACAGCGTATTAAGATCTTGGAAGATGTAAAGAGAAGCGAGATTAAGCGTATTTAGATCTTAGAAGATGTAAAGTTAGGATATATTTGACCCATTCGATTTAATTCAAACTGCTGCGAATGACGCTTGTGCTTGTCTAATTGATGAAGACTATTAGCGAATTCTTTTACTTTTTTGATGTAAATCAAATTTCCGATATTTAAAAATACGAAAAAAATTTGATGTGTTTTTATCGTAGTGTGCATAAATCCGAAAAGGATGCCGAAAACAATAACAAACCATTTTGAAAAAAAATTCAAATGGCGCGTTTCACGTATTGGACAAATGACAATATTGACGATTGACATATTATATGTACATATATAAATATGTGTATGTGGTAGTTAAAATGGAAGAAAAATGTACATTTCCATTTTTTCATGTACATCAAATTTTTTTGCTGTTTTTTTCCGCTAAAAGAACGCGAAAATGTGATTTGCATCAAAAAATTTTGATGTACATCAACATTTTTTGCCAGTTTTTTGTAAAAAAGAAAACGCCATATTTTTATTAATTATTATTTTAATTTATGTTTTATTATTTTGTATTTTTTTACTAATGAATTGCCTACTGTGATTTTAATTCATGAATACCAACTGTAACTTTTACTTATGAAATATGTAATGTAACGATTCTTGAATTTGAATAAATTTTATTTTTTATAAATATATGAATGACTTTGTATTGGTAATTATAATTACCGGTGGTAGATTCGAATATAATGCAAGGCACAAATCGCGATATATAATTTCTGAGAATTGGAAAGATTAATCCTTGAGAAATATTGAATAAGTTATGTTTATTTTTTGTTTATTTATATATTTCAAATTATTTTAAATTTATAGAAGTATAAATTATTTTATTTATGTAATTTTTTGCCATTGCATTGGTAAGTCATCTTCCAACTGCCATTATCAAATTTGAAAATGTTGCTGGTAATGTAGTTGGCTGCATATCATCACAATTCAGAGTTGTTTCTATTGGTTTAGTTAAATAGTTGTGAAGCACGCAGCAGACTTTTACTACCAAATCAATTGCTTCGATTTTAAGGTCCATTGGTCGATGTAAAATGCGAAACCAAGGTGCAAGCCGACCAAGGGCGCATTCTACAGTCAATCTTGCACGGGATAGTGTATAATTGAATATTTATTGATTTGTTGTCAGTGTAGGACATCTAGTATATGGCTTCATCATATGCTTATCAAGTTTAAAAGCATCGTCCGCTATAAAAAAATTATGTACCGGCATAATTTCACCTTCTAAAAAACTTTTTTCTGGAATATTTAATTTATTTAGATTTTCAAATAAATTTGTATTTTCGTACACTCTATTGTCAGATACTCTCCCATTCGACCATTAACAATGGTCAATAGTATGATGCTGTGAACGCCTTTAAAATTTAAAATATTGGAGCCAGAGTTAAGAGGTTGAAGTATTCGAATATGTTTTCCGTCAATGGCACCAAGTATATGAGGAAAATTCCAGATATTCCAGAAATCTTGGACAATTTCCTGCCATTCCTCGTTTGTGATATTCATGTAAAATAGAATTGCGTTTTATTAACACGAAAAAAATGAAACATTTTTAAATGGGCACATATAATTACATGTTATCGATCTGTATACTTACTTTTAAATATTTAGGCTGTACAAGTACATACATACAAAGACGTAAGAACTTTGGGAAAAATCGCGAAATGGTTTTCCGTGAAACCCGCGACAGGTACTTCAATGAGTGGTATGAATCTCCAGTTGCAATATGCCTAAGGGTTATGGCTAGACGAACCCGAGCACTCACTGCTTAGCGAAAAGAAGTATCTAGTTTAGGTATATCAGGTTCAACCTAAAACATAATGTACATTTTAGTAATGGTATATGTATGTATGTATTTTTAATTTATTATCTAAAGGAGGTAGGAAGTACTTACTATTGCCAATATTTCACTAAATTGTTCATACGTGAGTCTCGTAAAATTTACAAATGATTAATTATTTCCCCACAGTAAACTTTTTAAGAGGTTTTCTTCTAAAGATATAGAACTTCTTTTTGCTAAGAGTGGATTGACCCAAAACTCTCGTTTTTTTCTTGCTAATTTTTCCTAGTTGTTCAATTTTTTTAAAATTTGTAATTTTTGCAATGTTTGTCTGTTCATTATTATTTCTATACTTTAGTTTTTGTATTTTATACTTTATTTTTTGTGTTTTGGTGATGTGAATGGTGACGGTCAAGCCAAACAAATAAAATAAATCAAATCAAAACAAAAAAAAAAAAAAATAATATTATTTTGACAATTAAAAAAATTGATACAACAAAATAATTATCATGATAGCAAAATTGCCAAGACATGATATTTGATGCAAAAAAATTTATCAATACATTGAAAAACATACATACATTCATAAATTATCATGATAGAAAATATCAGTGGATTTGCTTCAGAAACAACTAAATACTTTCTAATTTTGTATACTTTTATATGTTATCCATGGATGTATTCAGATGGAAATACATGCATGTATTTCCATCTGAAAAACATTTATTAAACAAACATCATATACGTATGCATTAAATATTTTTGTACATCAACCTATTACCTTCAGCTGAAATCTGGACTCTGGAGATTGGATACTGATGGAAATGAAATAACAATTTTCGAAATTAAACTGATAATCAAGAGATTAGGTGGGGTTAAAAATGCAGTTCATAGAAGAAACCGAAGTAAATTTATTTGTTTTCTCGCTTCGACGTGTGCAAATGTTTCAATATATTTCATTCTGCTATCAGCGTTTGTATTGCTGGGGTACGGTGTATTTCGCTCATAACGATATTGAGAATATCACTAGAATTTCGTCGTTACAACCAAGTATCGTAATAACCAAATAGAAAAAAATAATGAACTATTTTTATCTCATGTTAGTAATTCATTTATCAGTTGCACTATTCTGATAATTCCCAAGAAATAGGAAACTGGGGAATGTATTTATATGTAATTTCTGTTCAAATATTTTTTTCCGGCCTACTGAGCAGAAAAGTTTGATTTAAATATTTATAAATTGGGAATAATTTTTTCATATCTAAATTGACAGGGAAAATTATTCCCAATTTAATTTTGTTTTCAAAAAATTTTACACTATAGCTTTTTACTTCAGTATGCCAGAAAAAAAAATGCTTAAATAGAAATTGCGTATAAATTCTTTCCCCAATTCCTTATTCCCGGGGAATTACCAGAATAGTGCCAAAGGAGTATATTATCACCGATTTTAAGGCTGCGTTTAACAAAAATCAGTCAAAACAGTTTGTTTAGATTTCTTTATCTTCGACTAAATGCTAGAATTGAACAAATATTTCAATTGGAGTGCATCAATTGTTTTTATGATTAATGAAGGTAAAACCACTGTAATGATTCTCAGGATCCGCTTTATTTGGATTTTGATTTTTAGAATTGCCACTCACTGTGTTTTGTAAAGACAAGTGTTCTTCGGTTAAACTACAAAATTTTCAACCAAACCAATTATTCCTTTGTTGTTTCTAAAATTTGCTGCTTAAGCAGATTTTTGAACGGAATTCATGAACGAAATGAATTAAAAGAAAAGCAATTCAAATTTTTTTGTGAGCAAAAATTACCCTGGTGCGGTTCTGGCTTTGCTTAGGAAAAGGAAAAGGAAAAAAAAATATTTGAAATTTTGCTACCAGTTCTGAATTGTTTCATAAATATTTATTCTAGCAACGAGGAAAAGGAATTATCTATTTCCTATTTATAGTTTTTTTGACATTTAAAATTCCGTAGCTATTTGATGTATGGAAAATACATTCCGTACTAAAAGAAAAATTTAAAGTGCAGGTATTGAGCAAAATAACCGATGCCATGGAGAATATAAAAACGGTATCAAATTAAGAATTGTCTCAGCTTTAGAATAGTTAAACAAGAAAGGTGGGGGTTGTATTGTAATGCAGTGCGCGAAACAAAAAGGAGTAAAGCCTCAAACAGACGTGGGACGACTACCAGTATATTGTAGGGATCATTTGTTTATTTGTGACGAGAAAACTCTAAACTTTTGGTGGTTGTATTACTAAACGAAATGGTACAAATAGCGTGCGAATTAAGCTCTTACGTGTTTGCTGATTGAGGTATAAATCATTTTATTTTCTCACTTCGATGTGTCAGTGTCAATCTATTTCATTATGGTCAACGATTGTACTGCTGGGGTTCAGTGAAGATCGTCTTAAACGAAATTGTTTCGTTATGATATTTCTAAAATAAATTTTGTTATTTTAGAGGACACATAATATTATCTGTATATGTAATTGTTTTGTTAGGTCATATTTGTACCGATTGGTGTACATTATTTTGTAATATGATTATTTATACGGAGAATTGTTCGTTAATAAATAATTCAGTTTACGGAGAATTATCCGTTTGTAATTAATTATATTGTGCGGTGTTTCTTGTAGTTGAAGGAACTAGCCGCTACAACCTTGTACTAAAAGTAATTATAATTCAAACGACTTTATAAATTTTGATACAAATAGATTCGATCGTTCTTATAAAAAATAATTGCTAGACTCATTTTCCATCAGAACAAATTCTTGTAATTGCCCTAGAACTTCATTTATCTGTTATCCGAACTGTTCCAAAAGCTGATAGATCAATACTAATAACAGAAGAAATAAAAAGTAATATATAGGAAAACGAAAGGACACGGACATCCAAATCATGAGAACCTCGTTCGGGAAAAGCAAAAACCGATAAAACTAAACATATGACGAATGGCATAATATAATTCCAATTCAACTTACAGCTAGGGCTACATAGACGTTCATTTTATATCACAATATTGAAATTCTTGTATAAAAATCTCGGTAACTATTTTATAACATTCAGTATACTCTCTCGTTATGACTATTTTATTATTCGAAAGCTGCTTCTGTTATATTGGATCAAACTGTATAATTTATTGCTTTAGTCATATAAAATACAATTAAGATTATAATTAGTTATATAAAATGTTTCAGTTTCTCGAATGCCATAAATTCCAGCACAAAATAATTAGATATATTTTTTCCGTATGTTGTAAACTGGATTCTTTTAAGCTTATTCTACCTAGCAAAGGCAATAAAATTCGAAGCGAACTGTATACAGCAGTGTAGCATCGTTACATACACCCTGGATTTTCCAATAAAAGTTAGTATTCTTCCTATATATATATAAGAAGGAAAGTAGTAAAAACTGGCAAGAAAGCGCAAAAAATGTAATAAAAAAAACTTTCGCTCAATTTTCATTGGCTGAATTTAATCGATAAATTAACAGTACAGTTGCGTGCATTTTTAATAAAAGTGTTTTTATTGGATACAATTTATAAAACTGGGAGAGCGCATGTTCTAATTTTCTTACCCTGAGTTATATTTTTTGCTCTCTTTTTCGGTTTCATCGAGCATGCTGCCTTTGTTGTTTTATCAATACATTAATCTATATAGGAATATGCTTTATTTATGAAAGAACTGGGAACACAAGGGAAAAATATTTTTTTATGACTTCGTGTTGAATACATAACTGTTTTTCTTCAAATATGTATGTATATTGTTGAATTTTTTTTCTTGCGACGAAATGTAATGTATATCCTTAAAAATGTATCGAGCATTATAATATATTATAAGGACGATAAAAACAGGAAGGAAGAAAATGGAACAAATGGCACAGAAATATATTTTATGCTGTTAGCAGAAAAAAAAATTTAATGCCTTTTCTTTTGGGTGTGCTGAAACAGAAAAGATAAGGAAAAAATATATTTTCTTTTTATGTGCGCTAGGGTGGCAAATATATATTGTTACTGTATATAGAAGGTATAGTCTCAAACCAGGCACCAAAAAGGATCGATAATTTACACTTGAACATTATTTTTTATTATACGATTTTTCCAGTTTAGAATTTAAATTTAAACCCATTTGAAAATTGTGATCGAAATTGGAATACCTTTTACTTTTGGGTTAAATCCCTGTATTGAATAAATTATAAAAAACACTTTGAAATTTATTAAATTTAACTTTTTATGTACATTGAACATACATATTTACTCGTACACATACGATATTCTGTTACATTAATTTTATTGGTTGGGGTTGAACATGGGGGAATATTGTTTCAAATACATAATACAAAAAAACATTTACATTCCCTTTATGATCTTTTCTGAAATTGTAGCATACATTTAAAACTCGATTCTGCTCTGCGTAAATCTATAAAATACAAAGAATACTCGTAAATAAGAAATTTCATGATTTGGAAGGATTTTATGGTGCATTCCTTTTATATTAACATGTTTCTGTTTTTCATTTAAAAATATTTTTAAATCAACGTTATGGTTGGGAAAATGAAACCGAAATTTGATCATTTATATATTTAAATATTAATAAGATTATGGTTGGTACTTAGAATGAATGATAATGATGGTGATTATTACTCATAAGAATTGTAATGGAAATTGTATTAGATACAGAACGAAAAATAAATTTTGTTTTGAAAAAATATAGTAAAAAATGTTAAATGATATAATGCAAACAGTTAAAGCGTATAGCTCTAGGTTCCTATAATTATTATTATTATACAATTTGGGTCAAACTCAAAAGATTCAACACTCAATGCCAAGATGGATCTATGATGCGAACCAATAGTTTTATAATAATTCGTAATTGCACTGTGCTACTCTGGCGAACTGTAAGCGCTTCAATTAATTCGAGGAAACAGCTGCGATTGTCGTTCTAGGATAAGTGGTTATGAAAGTAAGACCTATCTACATCGGGGGCTCAACAACTATAAAGAAAGTTAACATAGCCATCCCTCTCCCTCTCTATCTAGCTTCACATCCCATGAATGAATTTTGCCGCCCGCACTGTAGTCCTCCATCCGTCTTGGTCCATCGCTCTCATCCTCCAGTTATGACATCCTAATACGAGAAGATCTAGTTTGACGTCGTAACGCCAGCGCAGTCGAGGTCTTCCTCTTCGACGCACACCGGCTGGTTGTTGATGGAACACTTTATTGGTCATCCGTTGTTGTGGGGACCATGTAACGTGGCCGAGCCATCTAACTCGATTGGATTTAATGAATCCGATAATATCGCAACCTCCAAGAAGTTGTTTTATCTCGTGGTTGTTTCGAATACAGCCATCGTCCTATAAAAAAACAATTATTACACAAGGAGTCTAGTGTAAGTCATAATTGATTGCAAGCAAAGTTTAGAACGGCAGTAACTTATTAGAATAGTGACCAGCACTCTAAGCTAAGGCTTCTGATTAGGTCCATTAAAAAAATATGTTGTCTTCTTGGTAATGAATACGCAGTTTTTAACAAATTTTCTTACCTTTATTGAAGAAGCTCAAAGGTGGTGCTGGTTCAGGTCCAATAAAATCCAGACCCAGTGGCTAAAGAATAAGCTATAAAATTTCTTCAACAATGCAATCGGCTGGAATCCACATAGCGATGAGTCGAACATAAGCCGCTTAGAAAATGTTCACATAGTTCTTGAAAACATTAAAAGGGCCAAGATACTACAACAAATTATCGCACAGTTTTATTTTCTGTTCACAGAATATTATGAAACGTATTCTGAAACGCGAGGCTAGAAGCATTGATCGTACAAATATATAGTGCTATCAATTCGGCCTGGTCTTCGCCATGATCTTCGAAACGTGTGAAAAGCAGAAGGTTCCAGTAGGAGGACTGAAGGTGGACTGAAGAAATAAAATTTAATCTATCATCAAATAAAAAATATTACAGGAGGGGCACCGCTATTATCCCTATAAGCAATACCCTGTAGACTCTTTGTATCTCTAAAGTGGCATTTGGATTAACCGTGCGTATCGCAGGTCACAACAGAACGGAAGTTTTTGAAATCTCCAAAACAATAATGTAAAGTATATTGTAAGCCCTTCTCAAGACACCAGCAATGACAATATTATCAGCAGAACTCTTCAACGAAGTCAGCCATCTACCACCTACCTGACCATCATGAGGGATACACTTGGACGTGCTCTGTATGATGTCAACGGAACCATTTTAAGTTAAGTTCTTGTTCCCTATAACAGTCACTGTCTCTTTGTAAAAAAGGCTGTAGACAGTTTTAGTGATGTTTAACCTACACTTCGTTAAAGCAGATTCAATTCATTAAAAAAATGGGAATCCCCGATATTCATCTTTTGAATTTTGTCGCTATTTTTTTTTCTATACTGAAACAGTAGTAGATAATTTCATCATTATAGTCAAATGACTAAACAATTTTTTTCTAGTTGGCTTTGGAAATGTTCCTTTTTTTGTTTTTCATTAGGATATAGTAAAAAAGTAATTTTTATTGTTACACGTGAAGAACTCCACTTAACTTTCCGTTCTTTTGTTTAGTTTCATTAAAATAAAAAATATTAAGTAATAAATTAAATTGTGTTAATTTAGTGTTGTCTATTGTTTTTTTCAAATGGGAAAAAATAAAACGATGTTAAAATGGGGAAAATTGATGTTTTCCACGATCAAAGCCTTTAGAGCCGATTATAGCCGAAAAACTAAGCCGAAGTCACATTGTTGTACTAAATTATGTAAGAAATTCAAAAAATTATGAAAATAATAATAAAGTGTGTACTGTTTCAAAATTTAAACCGGTAGATAAACGTAAAATAATTCGTATTGCCTCCAATTCTGCTCTATCTGCTCGCAGAATCAAGGAGCAAGCTTGTGTTAATGTCTCTGTGCAAACTGTTTGTCGCACTATACAGAAACCTAAACATCTAAAACGGATGAAAATTTAGAAAAAGCCACCATTAAACCAACCTCGAAAAAAAACAATCGGCTTCAATTTGAGAAAGGGCATATATGACATGGAATAACCAGTGATACATTGTCGTCTTTGTGGGTGTAAAAAAAGTTCAATTTGGATGGGCCCGATGTTTATAACTATTATTTCCATGGCCTACACAAAGCAGAGCCAGTTTTAATCGACATCACAGCAGGCAAGGACGGGTTATGGTCTAGAGAGGTATTCCATACTATGGTGTGATTGAGTTAGCTTTTCAAAATCAAAAAATTACAGCAAATTCGTATTTCGGACAGCGTTTGGACTAATTAAATTGATTTATCTACAAGATAGGCCCTATCCATATGGCAACGATTGTAAAGGCCTGGATTTCCAAGAAGAACTCCGAGTTTCTTAAATAACCCTACTCTCCTGACTTAAATACATATTATTGAAAAAGTTGGAAGAGGATAAGCAGTCGCTTATTGAAGCCAACAAAACTGCTTGGGCGGACATTTCCTTGAATTATTTGAAGTCACTCTACGATTTAATGTCCAATAGAATATTTTAGTTGATTTAAAAAATAGAGGCAGCATTCATTAGTAAAATAAATAAAAAAAATGTATTGTTATAAATAAATAAACTAAAAAATTAAATAAAATATAATTTCTTAAAAATATTTATTCAAATTCGGACGTGGATTTATTAACGTGTGACAATAAAAATGAAGTGTTTGAAACATTGATAAAGAAGAAAAGGAACATTTCTAAATTTTTGGAAAAAAACAAAACAAAATTTTGACATTTGATTAATGGTGAAATTATCTCTCTTTGCTGAATGTTGTGGATGTTTTTGTTGAAGTTTGTCCTCAATTTCGCGGGACCGGGAATCTCAATCATCTTTGAATTTTAGAATGATCGGTTGTACGCTGAAATTGAGCTATAGGATTACATCACGGCTTTGTAAAGCATGGGTTTAATTGATTGGTGATGTTGGCGGGGGATCACTTGGGGGCAGTAGAGATTTCACAGAGAGACGTTTTATATATTGGGATCGTTTCGGAAATAACTGTATGTTTGCAGTTTGTTTGGTTTTTTACTCTACTTTACATAATGTAAGTGAAACATATTGTGTGAGGAAGATGATCATGAGGTAATTATTAGGGGCAAGAATGTTCGTGATTTTCTTTAATTCCAAAAGCGAAAATGAAAAGAAGAATGTAACAAATCATAAACAATTATTTGCGTGGTACATCACTACTCATCTTTATGGTGAGTGGAAGGAAGGTAGTCAATAGAAGTGTCCCAACTAACAAACTAACCGTAATATTATAATAATTTTTTACTAACAAGGGCATTCAGAAATGGTTATGGTGCACTTGTTAGAACAAAACACCGAACTGTACTGTGGAAAAATGACAGTTTGCTCAAGTAGGTTCTTTTATAAGTCAGAACATTTAACAAATCCTTTTCCAGTAGTATTAGAGACCCTCGCAGGTTCAGGATTTCTAGTCAGTTCGGTCACCGAATCGTATCTTATGTAACAGATTTCATCAAATAATTAGGTGATATTAAAATGAAGCAGCAGTTGTTGCATGTGCTCAAGTAATTCAGTTGCTGCGTTGTTCGAACAAATCTGTGTTCATCTTAACATGGACATACTTAGCATGAAGTACATTATAGGTAACCAGCCTAACAGATGCCCTGCGTTGTATATATCTTATCTTATTTGATTAATGATGATATTATCTACCTTTCAGTACAGAAAAAATGGCGAGAGAATTCAAAAGAGATGAATATCGGGAAACCCTATTTTTTAGTGAATTTAATCTGCTGTAACGAAGTGTATGACCAAACTCGGAGTCATTGCCAAAAAGAAACCTAGCGATCCTGGAGAAGTATTACAAATGGTTACAAATCGGCAATCCTGAGTGTCGATTTTGTACCAAAAATGAAACTGCGAGGTGAACAAACCGGAAAAACATAGTAGTGTTTATTTTATTAATATTGGCTTGCTTGAGCGCATGCGCGTTATTTTGTTCATACAGTTTTTTTAATTGAGGTGTCAAATACGGTTTCGTATGTTTTTCAAATATTTGAAAATTAAAAATCAAATCACAAAGAAAACAATCGGTTCCATTGCTCAAAAGCAAGCGAATAGAAGAGGTGAGGTATACGTCATCATCATAAATATTCAACCAGTTCAACCGGAATTTATTATTTTGCTACTTGCCCATGCAAAATTGACGAACAAAGTGCACAGAAACATGAGAGAAAAAATACAATACAAATATAAAATTGTATATTATACAGTGTATATGTACACAAAATAATTGTTCACCTCGCCAGCTCGCGCTCTAATTTTTGGTACAAAATCGACACTCTGATCTTCCAACTTTCAATAGGAGTGGATTGCCAAGCTGGAAGAGATAAAAGCTGATTATAAGTCATATATAATATCGTATTAAACAGGAAATCGTTGGAGTGAAGTCACGCTGAAAAAAACATAAATCGGGGTCTCCGTGATCCTGGTATCCTGGTATCTGCTCTTGAAGAGCAGTATCCCGTTTGCTGGGGAGGGGGGGGGGGGGGGGGTTTGTGGTCATTTTATTATACATAGGATGTCGTAAAATAAGACTAAGAGTTTTATACAACAGTGGTGGGGGTTAACGAGCTAAACTAGACATTGTATTGATCCATGAACCTTCAGTCAGTGGAGACCGGTTACTTAGCTACCTTAACTTGATTGAGAGAAAAAGCCATATTGGAGACTCATCCATTGTTTAATCCTGCATGCGATTTTAATACCACAATTATAGAAAGAGTAGGGTGTAATTATTATTTTTAGGTTAGCAATCAGCTAAGGAAACCCACATTTTTTCTATGAAACGACAGCTCAACAAAATTACTTTCCTGTGCTAACCTAATATGATCATATGTCTTTTCGAAATAATTATTTCAGAGGTCGAGCTTTATTTTCTGGTGGTTTTGGTTTCTGACTTTGAACTCATATTATAGGAGTTTCTTAATATAAAATCTGGTATAGTTCAAGACATATTTTTCTGGGATTCTAGCTTATTTGGGTTTGGCGAGTGTTTTCTGGAAAATTTGAATTCTCAACTTCTCTCTCTATTTAGTTTTCAAATCACATAATGGGGGTTTGCCGCCTACACGGTGGTCTTTCATTCGTCCCGATACACCGGCTGGTTGTTGGTGAAACATTTTATGTATCATGCGTTGTTGCGGGGACCTTGCAATGTACCCCAGTTATCTAACTTGGTTGGATTTGATGAACCCGATGACATCGCTGTATACTAGAATTTGCTTTATTTCGTGGTTCATGGGAATCCGATATTCGTCTTGTGCAACTTTAATTGAGCCAATAGTCTTATTTTACAAAATCGTTTCGAAAGTAAGTAGCATTTTACAGTTAATAGAGGGCCTTATAAAGTGGGAGGTTGTACGGTAGAAATTTCGGGATTTAATTTCTGCCTGCATATTATTTGACGATGTTATTAATGACTCGGGGCGCAAACCAAATTTTCTTGCGAACAGATAGAACAATATGAAACTGTCCTACATATGACTAGATCTTTAGCCAAGAAGCACGCTATCATCTACATATCGAAGAATTTTGCCCAATTTTTTTAATATAATGGGCGCTCGAGCGCCAAATTGAATAGTACGGGAGTGCACCCCCTGTCGAGAACCAGTATATCGATTTTGTCTCGTGAGTTACTCATTTAAAATGAGTGAAGCAAAAAAAAAATCGAATATGTACACAGTTTATAATACACAATTATGTCTTTGTATTTTTCTTTTGTTCGTATTTGTGTCATTTGTATGATGAACAGTATCAAAATAACGCGATCCGGGCGAATCGGTTTAATTGTTATGGTGCTTATTTCCTTTTCTCATCACATTACGTCTGCTCTCTAGCTGTGGAGTGTCATTATTTAACATGCTAATATATTTTATATTTAATTTTTTTACCATAAATTAATTTTATATGTTTTAATAAAATTTTATAAATAAATTTATTTTAAATTACATAAATTTTAAAAATAAAATGTTAACTATAAAAAAAATCGAAAATACATAAACAACACAAAACTATGGCGTTTACAATGGTTAACCCATTGAGTGCCAAAAAGCGCGATCGTGATGCTCAATACACTAGCCGCTATCATGTTGGCACTCAAAGGGTTAATATGAATAAACAAAAAGAGAATGACACGTGGCTTGCATATGCAGTAAAGCAATCATATGCGCGAAACTAACACAAACACAAATGCTACTACTATATCTTTCCGATTACACTCATTTCGTTTCACACATTTCGAGACAAAATCGATATACAGATGTTACTTCAAAGGAGCCTGACATAGATCTGGCTTATCTTAATAAATATGGCAATGATTTTTGTTAAAATAATAAAGTAATAGTTTTTAACTTCACCACATTTATTTTTATTATTTATTTAGTTTCTTTATTTTTATTTTAAATTTATTAAAAAGCTTAAACTTATTAAAACTTATCACAACTAGGTGCGCTCTAAGCGTGGACGAAAAAAACTCTAACCGAACTGTATATATATATATATATATATACAGGTTGCCCCATTGGGGCGAGTTAAAACGAGTAGCGTTTTTTAGCATTTCAATTTTTTTTAGGTAGATTACCTTGAATCATGTAAATTAAATAAATAAAATTAAATAAATAAAATAAATAAATAAATGCCAATAATTCTTATAAAAATTAAGATAACTCAATTGTTTTTCTATAATTTTAAAAGTACAGAGTTCTTCTTGTGAATCTATAGCGTTTTCAATAAACAAAAAACGAAAGCATTGGTATAATTAATTTTTTTGGGTGTTAATCGATTTTTGTGGTTGTGGGCTGTCTTAGTAATTCAAGGCACTCATATCTTGTACATCCAACCTAGTTTTTGGTGCGTGAACTTCCAATACCATTCCCAGAACCATAATTGAATAAATATTAGCAGAAATCCGTGGTTCAATGAAGGAAAAGAATGGTACGGTCAATTTTGTCCAATGCTCCAAATATCAGCATGTATTTATTGTGACAGGCAAAGTTTGGGCTACAAAATATTCACACCAAAAACTAGCTAATTTGCCACGCTGCTTAAAATGAGCAAGTATATAAAATTCGTAAGAGGTAGGAATCGAATTTTTCAAGGTGAATTAGTGCTTGCTCCGCACGTTAGTTCCAGCATGGTCATATTGATAATTGTGAATTACGAACCTCAGATTCAGTTATATTAAATGATTTTGAGATGAAAAATGATTCTCTAAATAGAGAGCACTAATAGCGCACCGGTGTATGAATCGATGTTCACGTTTCAGATACCGTTTAAATGTGTAGTAAATCCAAGTATGTTCTTCCAGTGGCAGCTGAATTGGAGTACATTTATAAATTTTGAATTTTTATTGTTTTTCTAGATTATATAGTTTGTGATAATAAAGGGATGTCCAAATGAGACGCAGGAAAATAAAAAATTATTTTGCAAAGACACCATGTTTGTTTTCTGCCATTTTGTGTCATTTTGTTAGTTTAATGTTTGCCATTTATCGCTATAGAGTCGTATTCGATTCAAGACTCAAGACCATGTTAAAGTTATTCAAGAGAACTACAAAAATGGTGAAAAAACAAATAGCGGCTCAAATGAAATAACCATCGGTCGTTCGGTGTGTAAATTCAATGCTAGGAGTTCTGTGGTGGATGTACCAAAGCCTGGCAGGCCAAAAACTTTTTGCACACCAGATAATGTCGCTGTTGTGAGGCAAATTGTGAGAGATAATCCGAAACAATCAACCACGTGTCGATACACGAATTGGGAATTTCAAAGATCAGTTTGTTGCGAGTTCACAAGGGCTTGAATTTACACAACACGCATACAAGATCCAATTAACACAAGAGATCAAGCAAATTGACCATCATAAACGTCGGGTGTTCACCGATTGGCTCTTAGACTACCGTCCAATTGATGATCAATTTTCATCAAAAATCATCTTCAGCGATGAGGTGACGTTGAGTGAGGCGGAAACAATATTGGACTATTTTTTGTTACAACTTGATGGAATTGACTAGGGTGATGTTTATTTTCAACAAGACAGTGCAACTTGCCATACTACGTGTGAGAATATCGACGAATTGCGATTAATTTCACCGGCCAGAAAATGTCACAACTTATTTGTTATTTTTATTAAATATGAATATCTTTGAAGTTGTGTTGTTTATTATGGCTTCGTTATGCCGAATATACGGTTTCAAAGTTTTGAAATCTGAATCCTCTTAAAGCGACATAGATCGAAACTTGAAGCAAAAACAAAATTCAAACTCGTTCAAAACCCTTTCAGAAAATATACTACAATTTCAAAGATATTTTTATTTTTAGAAGAAAAGTAAAAATTAGTTGTGACATTTTTTTGCCAGTGATTTACAACAAACCAACTTTCATTATAATTGGTTAAGGAATGGCCGAGTGTCATCTATATCGTTTTAAGATTCACACTTGTCATAGGCTAAGTTTCTTGGGAGTTTAACAAGTTCGATAATTTGAGGAAAACTTTAGGAATTACGCCGAAATCTTGAATTATATGAAAATTGTACAAAAATAAACTCGGTTTAAATAACCATTGGAAGAACCCGTTGTAATCTTAAGAATTCATGGGGATCGGTGGATAATGTGGTATTGTTAAACATTGAGAATGTGCTGGATGTAACATTTATAAAAAAGTTATTAAATTGATTGAAAATGGCTAACGAACCAGAAACGAACGGCGTGTTATTGAACTTTATCCTAATTTTACTCCTAGAACCTCATCAATTTGTTTCCAAGTTAGAGTTATTATATACCTTACCTCTGAGGCAAATTTTTTTATATAATAATTATTCGCTGTAGCCTTAACACTGCTCTTCACATTATCTGAAAGTTTTTTAACAAGTTTTTGTTGTCTACCATTGAATGGATTTCACTTTATATTCTTCAAAAACTTGTGAAGCTTTTTTATTGGACGTAAAAGATGTGAGTTCATCCATGGCATGAGTTTCTAGTGTTACAACAGCTACTGTATAACGTGAAGAAACGAAGCGATTTTAATGCGATAGTGCTGCATATTTTATTTTCGCTACCTTATACTGCATTACGATAGAATAGTCTTTCTTTGAAAAAATGTATAAAATGTGAGCCACCGTTTAAGCAATTTCTGATGAAAGCAATGAAAGAGTCAGTATCCTCAAATACACATTAAGTATTCCTATTATAAAATTGTTGGTACATTTTGCCACTCTGATACAATTCAAAAAATTCCCATGTATATACTCGGTTTATAAGAAAAGGCGTTAATTCAAATTCCACTCTCTAAATCAATTATTTGGCAATTTTATTACTATTTAAAGATTTATAAGAATAATATTTAAGGCGCCATAGGTTTTATAATATATTGCATACAATAAGCTAAAACAAATTTAAAGAATTTGTAGATTAACAAATATCAATATTCCTTTTTTAAGATAATATTCTCATCGATTTTACAAATATCTGCATATACATAAATGTTTAACTTTAACGGAATAACCACAATTAGAAAATATTTATTGTTTGCCGATGTTAGTGTGAATTTTAACGTATGTATACCTCTCGTAGCACTTATACATGTTGGTTATACGCTTTACGATATGAAGAAACGAAATAATTTCTTAGAACTGATATTATCTGGTGGCAGTTTTATTTCCCCACAGATAGATGACCAATAGTATATCTTTTATTTCTTTAACTATCTTTATTGTAAACAAGTTACCTATACATATATATTACACAAGACCTCACGTTCACATATTACATGTATAAACCAGCAATTTTTAAAATTTTTATAGCATTCTAGTGGCTTTTATAACCCGTATAATCTCACCCATAATAATTATCCAAAGTATGAGAACAACATTCGAGTATTTTTATTACTTTAATAAAACCAAAAATTCTAAATTTCTATTTCTAATTATTTTGACGTTAGACGTTTTATCGATGTTTAATGATTGGCGCACCAAAATCATGTAAGATAAATAGTTACAGTAGTTTTAATACGCACACACGTTTATTTTAATACTAAATGTTTTTTATACGATTTGTTTGTTTAAAATTTAAAAGTTATAAAAATTTATTTAAATTTGGTAGCCATTAAAAGTATTTTTTTATAGGTTCTAAAGAGTTAAGTTTTTATTTATTTACTTTATAAGAATTTATTTGTTCTGAGCGCAATCAAATACTTAGCTGTGATTTTGTATACGATATTAGTATGTAGGTAAATCTAAAAACTTATAAGCTTGGCTTGTGTTCCCTAACAAACTACAATTATTGACGTAAAATGATTTTAACTATAACGAATGGGATGTTTTATAATAAAATGTTGGTTTTATGAAGATAACTTTCGTCATTGTTATATTTGATACATAAAATGAGGGTTATAATTAAATTATATTTGAAAGGGGGTGGACTTTGTTAAAAGTATTTGTTTTTGGGATTTATTAAAACTAATCCAATTAATTTCAATGATCAACGTTATCACAAATAAATAATTAAAATACAGTGCACGCTCTATTTTTGCAACAAAGTTGCATCTTTTGATTTTAGCAAAAATAAAAAAACATGATTTTGATTTTTGAATCATTCCCCATTTTGATTTTTTGTGTTGCGTACGTATAAAGGGTGGTTAAATTTTTTTAAGGGCCGACGTTGAATGTGAACCACACCTAAACGTCAAGTTTTTTTCTGCATTTAATTTGATATTTCTCAATTTTAGACTAACTCAATTTGAACCATGGAAAGATACACAATCGAGCAACGCGTTAAAGTTATTCAGGCATATTATGAAAATGGGCGTTTAAATCAAAATGCATATCGTGCACTTCGTGATTTTTTCGGTCAATTTAATCGTCCAAATGTGCGTACAATCGGAAAAATCGTGCAACAATTTGAGCAAACCGGGTCTGGTCTGTAGGAGATTTTAAAACACCAGTGCATGCTCGTACAGCTCGTACTGCAGAAAATATTGCTGCTGTTCGCAATAGTGCGGCTGAAGAGCCGTCCACCTCAACTCGTCGTCGTGCCCAACAATTGCACCTCTCACGCTCGTCGTTGATGAACATTATGCATAAAGACTTGCATTTACACGGTTATAAGGTGCAATTGACTCAAGAACTAAAGCCTCTTGACCATTCCAAACGTCGTCAATGGTCAGAATGGTGGCAAGAAATGGCAACAGTGGATGATCAATTTTCGAAGAAAAATATCTTCAGTGATGAGGCGCACATTTTCACCTCAGTGGATTCGTCAATAACCAGAATTGCCGCATTTGGGCGAATCATAATACAAGAGTGATTGTCGAAAAACCAATGCACTCACAAAGAGTGACTGTTTGGTGCGGTTTATGGGCTAGTGGCATCATCGGGCCGTATTTTTTCCAAAATGAGGCCGGTCAGGCAGTTACTGTGAATGGTGTTCACTATCGTGAGATGACAACGAACTTTTTATGGCCCGAATTGGAAGATATGGATGTGGACGATATGTGGTTTCAACAGGACGGTGCCAGTTGCAACACAGCTAACGAAACAATGGCTCTTTTGCGCAACAAATTCAATGGCCGTGTTATCTCACGTGGTGGCGATGTCAATTGGCTGCCAAGATCATGTGATTTGACACCGTTGGACTTCTTTCTTTGGGGTTATTTGAAAGAAAAGGTGTACGTCGATAAGCCAGCAACAATTCAAGAGCTAAAGGATGAGATAATTCGGCTTATTAACGGCATAGAACCTCAATTATGCTTAAGCTTCATCGAAAATTTGGACCATCGGGTGGAGGTGTGCCACCGAGGTCGCGGCGACCATTTGGCCGATATTTTGTTCATACATAATTGAACCATACTATATTATCATAATAAAAAGAATTGACAATAATTTCCTAAATAATTTGTGTTTTATTCAAAATCAACATCGGCCCTTAAAATTTAACCACCCTTTATTAGTCTCACACTTGATTTCTTTATTAGTTTATTTCATTACAGTCTTTCTCTTGTTGTTAATTAATCGGCTTTTCGGTCGGAAATTTTAAAAAATAATAGTTAAAACATAATTGATATGCTGAAAATTATTTTTATTTTGCTAAACAACAATATTTCAAAAGATTTTACTACATTTAATTAAAAATTTATTAGATTATAATGAAAAGAGGTACCACAACAAAATTGAAATATGTTCACGGTAACAGTAGCGGAGGTACATTTTTAAATATTGTTGTATGACTGAAATTATGACTAGGCATCTAGGCATTATCAATGGTATTAACATATCGAAACGTTTGGCAAAATAAAAATAATGTTTAGCATTGAATTATGTTTTATATATTATTTTTTAAAAACATTTCCAGCCGAAAAGCCGAATTACTAACCACAAAATAGAAAATACAAATAACGGTCGCATATACCATTCTTTATATGTAGTCGTTCTCATTTCATTAGGTGTGTAAGTTGAAGCTATATAGGTAGGTTTAATTGATCAAATTCAACTTTAATGAAAACAGAATTGTAACAAAGATTAATTATTGAAATATTCGCCATTACTGTCTATGGTCTTTTGCCGTTTATGATGTAAATGATGAATGTTTTCGCGATAGAAACTTGGTGGTTTCGAATCAAAATAGTCATCGAGCCATTTTTGCACATCTTCAGCTATCGTAAACCGCTGATCTTTCAAATATGTAAGTAAAACTTCCCAGTTTAAGGAGAACATGAGTTCCTGGGTTTATTTTTCTATGTGTGGACCAGCGTTGTGATGCAGCAATATCGCCTTCCGCCTTCCTTGGCCCGTAAGTGGTATTTTTTCCTCCAGAGCATCACCAATTACAAATTACAGTGAAAATGTGTTTCGCTCACTTGATCCATTTTATGGTCGTCATAATCGACCTACTGAACAAGCAATACAAGCCATTGTGACAAAATTTTGCACCAATTTGACATAATTGGACATCAAATCACCAAATATAGCTCATTCATAGTATCGAAGTTTTGGTGAATTGGCCTTAGAACATCTTGAGGAAAATCTGTTTTTTATCAAAATCTTTACCGAAATCTAAATTTTGTGATTCCACGCCTCTGACTATTTTTTATGGGGATACATGAAGCCTCTCATCTATGCTAATAAACTAACAACAATTGCAGTATTGGAACCCGAGAAATACCAGCGGAATTGTCAGAAAAGTGATTTAAAATTTGAGATCTCACATAGACCACTTGGTCCACGGGTCAACATTTACATGAAATAATCTTTCAAAAATTTCATATATTTTTGCAATTTTACTGTGTTTTTTTTTATTATTATATACCAAACGCTTGAGAATGGTTGATGAGAATGGCTTATTTAGGAGACTGCTGCCAGATAAAAGCCTAGTATAAGTGTCGTGTAAACTCGACACCTGAAAAGTATTCACTCGTTTTGTTCTATATTCCTTTGTACTGTAATTTGCTTATTTTTAATGTAGGTAAACAATATTTTGATTTCATTGGGCTTCCCATAGCAGCCTTGCTTTTATTGGATAACGTTGAATGTCATCTCCGTGAATCAGATATCAGAATTAAATAACTAAATTTAATCCTCATGCGCGTTCCACTAAATTGTACCGTTTAGCTGCAGCAGATGAACCAAAACATTATTAACCTTACAAAAGCCAATTATAAAAAATAATAATGTTGATTAAAACCCTAAACTTGAAACACGCAGTTAAGTTATTGGCTAGTGCATATAGGACGCAGTCTTACCAAAGCCATGACAAACAATTGCTGAGAAATCGTGATGCAACAAAAAGCTGAACTCTGGGATTCTGAAGATGATTTACCTTTATCTGAAATCAACTGCGATCAACTGCAGGATCCAAGAATAGAAATCTTAGAAAATATGCAAATATTACTGCATGAGTTGTCGTCCACAGAGGAAATTAACAACAGAAAGTTCCGATTGGATTGGTGAGGCAAATTTAGGTAGACCAAATTCAATTTCCTCAGATGGAGAAAGCAGTGATGGTGATGTTGTTCCTGATCCTGAAATTACATCATCTATAAAAATTAATGGTGTAATTAACAGTTTTACGGTTTGCTTGGAATATGGGCACAGAAAAATTGGTGGTCCTTCAAAAACTACATAAAAATGCAATTTGCAGCGAAATATTTCTATCAAACAAGCAACTAAAATATACTGGAAACCGAAAAGAGGAGAATATATCTAAATTACATTAGAGCCCCAAATACAGCATTTTTTGTTTGTTTTTTACAGCAAAATTTATAGGCAAAATATTGAGATTGGAGGCAACATAACTTAAAAATAATTGACAACAAACCATTTTAACGAAACACAATATTTTCAAAAATTTATTTTACCCTACAATAAACGTGTTGTAGCGGCATAAAAAAATAATCACGCGTTCCATTTTTTTCTTGACATTTCATTATAATATTTTTTCAACCATAAAACTGTCATAGTGTGCGAAAAATATTTCTCATCGCATACTATTTTTTGAAGGTGTGTTAAAAATGTTGCCATAAAAAGTATTGTGTCACATGTATGTCGCAACATTTTCCCCACTTACTCTATTATTTTGCCAGGAAATTCTACTAAAAATTTTTTTGTTTCTCTCTAAAGCATTCTGTATACAGTGAGGCTTGTAATTGTTCCGCTGATAATGATTTTTTGTTTAAATTTTCTTTATACCATAAAATCAGGGCTATAACGTGTAAAATTTCGATAATAGTGACATTTTCGATAATTGGACACAGTTTGGATTTAATTAAGTTGCAAGAACCGAGCACGTACTGTATATATTAATTTATATATCATGTAAACCAAACATTGCATGTTTATTTTTAGTATATATAATTTACCGTCACGGTTTAAGAAATTTACTTACACCGGGACCGGGCATCGTTTGAAATTCAAGAATCCACCCAAATCCAAGCCATAAATACTAATATGTATAGAAGTATATGACATAATGATTTTGTTTTATGGTGCTGAGGTCATTTTGAACGAACCTAAGCTTTTTCTTTTATAGACATTTCATTCTACATAACAACTATTTTTAAATCTGATGATCGAATAGCATACACGTATCTACGCACGTATGCTTGGAATACCGCGCTCAATTTTTAGTTTGTTCGAGTGGTTTGCGGTGATTAATAAATGTAATATGTATTTATATTTTTAAACGACTCTTGTGTGGTTGTTCTGTTTCATTGCTTCTTTCGTGTTCATCCCAACATGTGGGTATTTCTGCTGATATTCAACAACGATAGTTAAGTGAATTTATAATTATAATTCTTAAACAATTTTGTTTTTATAACGAAAATATAATTACTATTTGTATACTTTTAGGCCTCAAAATAAACTCTTATTCCTTCAAAGACTGCTTTCAAAGTAACAACATTTTCAGGCTTCTAGCTCTCATTGTTGGATTTTTCTTTCAAAGTGTCATCATTTAATTGGAAATAATGGTCTAAGCCACCGTCCGAGGTAAGACCACTATTCCTTAATTAAACTTTGATAATTAGAAATTATTGGTTTTTCAAAAACCATCTATTTCGACAAGCTCAGACCCAAGTTATAGGCGGAAAACGGGCATAACTTTCAATAAACATCAATATTGAACCAGTCCAACTTACATAGACATCTAAACTGCATTATTGGTATTCGAATCTAGATTTTCCGGCCTTTAGGTGTACTTAGAGGCTGGAAAATCGTTGGTCTTTTGCGAAAAGTAAAACGAATCAACAACCACATTTCAAAACTTGGAACAGTTGTTATATCGGAAATAAGTGTGTAACAAATAAAATTTTAAGCTCAACAGAAAAGTGAATTACAATGGAATTCGAAGATTTGGCACAAAAACAAGGTGAGATTTCAAGGCTCAAAACCAAAAAAACGAAAGAAAATATTAGAAAGATGGTCCAGCTCGTATAAACGAATGCAAACAAAATGACCATCTCTGGAGTGGAAAATTTACATCTAATAAGGATCATGAGTATTGGAGTACAACAAAGGACAATTATTAAATTGTTTAAATGAAACTATTACAAACTGGTTACAACCAGTGGACCGTCAATCCATATTAAGACATCAAAAATGTTTCGCAGTTAAATGCTGCATAAAAAATGCAAACTATTTAAAGCAAACAATCCAAGCAATTAGAAATTATTGGGATATTGACATAAGTACAAAATCATACTTAAGGCAGAAACACAATAACATCAGAAGCAACGGATTTAAAGTGGGTCCTAACTTGTCTTAAAACCGAAAACACCGTTTATAATTAAATTTAAGGGCGTAATTTAGTTTACCTCAAAATCGCATTAAAAGTTATTTGTGCTAAGATATTTCAAAGAGATTACTTCGGCTGGAATCGGTGTTTTCATGTTTTACTAGACCCAATCCAATTAAAAAACAAGAAATTTTTGTAAAATCTAGGGGAATACTGGGTGTAATATTCAGGAGTTGAATAGCTCAAAATCGCATTAAAGTGCTTTCTAATCCAATTGAAAAGCATGAGTTTACCGGAAAATCTAGGGGGAGGCTGGGTGTAATATGCAAAAGCTCAAAATCTCATTAAATTTATTCGCCCTAAGGTATTTCTAAGAGAGTGTTGCTACGGCTGCAATGGGTGTTTGTCACCGTATAAACTTAGTAAGTATAGTGCTTGCTCTGCTATTCGGGGTCCCATTTTCGATTCCTGGTAGTGAGCAGTAAAAAAGTTGTCGCAACACAGTGTTTTTAAGGTGCCGTTACAGCTTTTTTCCTTAATAATATTTTACTTTGTACTAGACTCAATCCAAGTGAAAAACATGCATTTACCGGAACATCTAAGGGAACACTGGGTGTAATATTTAAAAGTTGTATACCTCAAAATTGCATTAAAAGTGCTTTGTCCTATGATATTTCTAAGTGGTTACCATGGCTGGAATGGACGTTTTCACTTTGTACAGACCAATTCCAATTAAAAACATGTTTTTTCCGGAAAATAATCTTCCTCGAGGCCACTTGAGCGATGTTATATTATATACATAATGTTAAAGACCAAATAATCAATCAATAAAACATAAATTATAAAATTGTATTTTATTTAAAAAATATCGACCTGGCACCCTGTATAAAATATATTAATGTTGGAAGATTCTATGGAGTTCATAAATAAAAACGTTTTTATTTAGGTCAATGGCATATGCCATTGCAATTATTTCCCTCTTTAGGTTTAAGGACCACATATTTTAAAATGTATTTTTTAAAACTATAAAATATCCCTTTGTTTTATATACAAAATTTTTTTTTGCAGTTTCATTCACTAGTTTTTAAACGTAATGTAAAAAATAAATAAATTGGATAAATTTGTTTAGAAACCACGGGAACGACACATTTCGTAACTTAAGATAGTTGATTTGCTAGTTGAACGAGTAACAACCGCCCCTTATCTACATGCTTTTTAATTTGATACAAGGCATTCTCAAAAAGATACGTTGAAATAATTGGCAATGGCCCAACTCGTTCAATCTCATCCGCTAAATGGCAAGCGTTGTGAGGATTGGTTGTCATGTTTTCTGGGTAAAGAAAAGCGCATAGTTGTCAACAAAATGTTTTTCTAAAGATCTTCCTAAATGCCAATATTTTTTAAAATAATCCATAAAGAGAAGAATATAGTGGTGTAGAATAAAACAACAAAATTGTAATAATCGTCCATGAGTAAATATGTAATTTTTTAGGACTACAATACCTGTTTAGTTCAGGAAAGCAGCAAACTCGCTTCTTTTCCAATGGATCCGTTGAAGTTTGATGTTTCTTTTATAAATGATTGTGCAGGGGTGTGATAAATGAAACAAAGTATTTTTACTTTAATTTTATGATTCTTTGTTTCTTTCTATACCATTCCCAATAATTTGAATTATTTCGTCTATAAATGGCTATAAAAATTCCTCAGTTTTTTTTGGGTTTGTTATTCCATGGGTTTTAATTCTAATATTTCAATATTATTAAAAGGAATAGGGCAAAATTCTACTTTCGAGCTTCGAAAAATCGGTAATCTTTCACATCTATATTTAAAGATATAGAAGTAGGATCGTTAGGATGTGCGAAGTATGATCTTAAACAGAGCGCAAGTTCCTGGTGCTAATATTTCGCACTTTCTATTTTGATGAATTGGACCGTTTTGAAGTTTTGCTTCAACATTTTTATTTTAATAATTTCAAAAATTCGTGCAGAGATTTGATGTTGCCGTTGACTCGGATTTTGATCAACAATAGATTAAACCACTTTTTTGAACGTTTTGCAACTTTTCTGAAGTTAATTTTCTAAAGCGTCTTCGATACGTTTCACTTGTATGTCTCAAAATATTTTTTTGAGACATACATTTTATGCATGTCTCTTAGCATCAAATGTCATAAATATACTGAATGATCTAATTAAAAGTTTTTATGACTTCAAAGTAGATTAAGACATATTTCGATCATATAAATGAACAAATAAAATTATTACTGAATTAGTTTTATATTGTCAAAAAAAATCAACGTGTCTTTATCTATTTTTTTGTATGTCAAAAAAAATCAATCAATGTCCTTTTGACTTCGCGTTACACTAAAATCAAGGTGCATGACATGATTCTCGTTTATCGCCGTGCGCACACAGAAAAATTTTAAGTTTTTTTCGCGTATTTTTCGGCATACTTTTGACCCCAAACGAAGAAATTTACAACCAAAAATATCAATTTTAAAATTGAAAAAATTAAAAATGTATCTTAAATTAAAGCGAATTATGTTTAACATATTCTAAACATTGTGACAAGAATGTATCTGCTTGTTTCAATTTTCAATCGGTTAAATTTAAAATTCGAGGTATTTCTTTATAAGCGGTACCGTGATTTACTGCAAATTTTTTTTTACTTTACTACAAATTTTATAATTCTAATCTAAAAGCGATTTAGTTTTATTATATTAGCAGAAATTCGCTTTAACACTAGAAATACTTCTCTTTTCAAAAGAAGTATATCACTATTAGCAGTAGTTCGATTCCCCTTTAAAAATGCCTCGCTTCATCATTTGTAGTATTAGCTTTAGCGTTAGAAAAACTTCGCTTCATAATTAGTAGTAGTTCGCTTTACTGTTGGAATTTCTTCGATTCAACATTAGAAGAAGTTCGCTTAACCATTTCAAATATTTCGCTTCACCATTAGAAATAACTCGCTGCATTTTTAAAATACTGCGTTTTATTATAAACAAGAATATTTTTTAGAGTAATAATCTAATGAATCATAATTTACGTTCAAATCACTAATAAAACAATTATAATTTAAATGTAAAATTCATTTATTTAAATTAAAAATTGATTACAACTGTGACAGCAATTAAACGTATAAAATAAATCTGATCATCAAAGAATGTTTTCAAATTTGTGGCTTGCGGGTATTGATCATACTCAGTCTCTATTGTATAAAAATATTTTTGCAAATAATTCCATATTTGCTCGCAGCCTTTACTGTATTGCAAATTAATAGATTTTCAGCTTTGTAATAAATGTTTCGGTCGACATACATATACATAATATTTTTTGTTTGAGCCACATTTAACAATGCATATGAAGGGCTGCATTTTTAACCCTTTACTTGCATATTTTGCAGACCTTTCATCTATCACGTTTTCAAGATTGTTTAAGGTATCAACGATTTGTAACTGCCCTTCTTGAGAATCCTTAATACTTAGCTTCCAAACTTTGTTACCGCAGCGTATTCGTACTGTTGGCTTAATTACTGCATGTAAACACATTAGAATGATTTCATCCCGTTCGTCTCGAAAGTAATTGCATGATGTAGGCTTATTTACATTATAAAATATGTAAAAATGTATTTAAATGTTACTTTCGGTGATGTCGGCATCTATTTCTGTAATAAGTTTCCTGGTTGGCACATCTTTAACTTCTACATTAAGTTTATGTATTGCAGTTGGTGCAATTCGTTCCCACTCATTAAATAATCTAAATCGTCTACTATTGGATGAAGAACTTCGAAGTCAATACCATGATACTAATCAAATTTAAAAATATTTAATTAAAATTATTTTCTTATCAAAGTACATAAATCGTATTTAAAGTTTCTTACCAATGTCGGAGCTCTAGCATCTTTTAGGATATAAAGTCTCAATTTTTGACCATCGTTCCGGATGACGTTTTAAAAATATTTTGTCATCTTCCTCGTACTTTATTGGGGTTTCCGTTCGAACTTTGATGGAAAAGGAATTTTCAGAGTTGGATGGTTTCGAGTTTTTTTTTTTATTTTGTGGAGTTCGTTTTGTTGTTTGTTGAAGAGTTTTCCTTTTGGATTTCCGGATGAGGTTTTCTTGTAGTATGCTTCCTGTAAAATATATGTTTGTTTCATTAAATGTTAAAATTGCTTTTTAAATCCGAAAATTCACTAAGGAAGAAAATTTTGCGAGGCAATAAAATAGTTTGGTCGCGTTCGTTTCACTGCGTTAATCAATGGATAATTTAGGAGAATCGAGTACGAATGGAGTTTTCAACTTACTACAGCTTCTCCGTCAAAAAATCGATGAATTTCTTCAGCGTAAAACTGCATTTGTCGATGAGTTAATCTTTTATTTCTATTTGAATAATAATCGGCTATGATATAACCAATCATTTGCCACTTTAGTTCGTTTAACTTATTACAATTTTTGATTTAAAGCTGGATTAAAATGTTTCCAAACTTGTTTTTTAATAACTCATCTAATTTCTAATTAACAAAAAATGAATTTATTTACAAAATCAATATAAATAAGTGTAGCCAAGAGTTTGAATTTGGTTGTTTTAGAGAGTCATTTTAGGTGTTATTCGATGCAAAATTTATTTAAATATTTTAATTTAAGAAAACTAAATAAATTTTTCAAAATTATAATTTATTTATTTACTTAAATTTGTTCAAACTGCGTTCATTACTAACGCAAAACACATTAAATTTATGTTGATTTATGTAAATAGAAAAATAAAGTTTTGCATTAGCTTAAATAAATGACGAGATCAGCCTTACCAAAAATCAAAACAATTTTTGCAATCTCATTACTATTTTAAACTAATTCGAAATAAAATTGAAAGAACTGATCGACTGTCGAAATCAAGTTTATCTGCGTTTTCCTGAAAAACAATCGAATCGAGTTCCCGATACCTTGTTAAAGTTAGCCGAAAGTTGCCAGCCGAAAGATAATGCAGATAGTGTCTTGACTATTTTTAAACTCTCTTTATACTCTCGCTTCTATCGATTTTTAAATTCCTATAAACTGAAATAATTTTTCCTTCACCCGAATGATGTAACCCGATCCTAAATTCTCCTAAATTCGAGTTCATGACTGATTTTTGCTGTATTCAAGACACTATCTGCATTATCTTTCGGCTGGAAACTTTCGGCTAACTTTAACAGTATGTTCCCGATAGCTTTTTTCGAATTTAATCCCATTTAAAATAATAAATTAATTTGTTCTAGATCAAATAGCTAGAAGACTAACAAAAAAATCCATCATAAAAGTTATACAGTTTTCAAAAATAATATCGTTATTCTTTACAGTTCGGGACAGTTCTGTATAAATAACAGAGTTGTTCAGAACTATCCAAAACCAAGACATTTTAAAAAAACTATAAAATTATAGATATAATTTATTTGATTTAAAGCAAAATGAAAATTTTGTTTTAAATTAGATCAGATTTGTAAAAAGCTATGTGAATTCAATTCGATTGTTTTTTAGGAAAATACAGCGTCGACAATAATTAGGTAAATTTATTTTAGAATAAAAGTATTCCTATTTATTATTTATAATAAGTTAGAATAATTAAGAAAGAACTTACTTCGTATTTTAGAGCATTTGGTTCATCACTACTGTCGGAAAGAGATTGACTAGCACAGGAATCCATCGACGGGGTGCTTGCAGATTGTGCAACTTCACTAGAGTATAATGAATTGTCCAATCAGATTTACTGAAATTATATTGGAAATTTGAGCCAATTCTTGCTTACACTGTTATAAATTTAAAATTACTAAATATTTTTTAATGGCAAAATTAATTTACAATAAACATTTATGATTGCCATCGATTTCCAAATTTTAGACACCATGTACTTATTTATTAACCTCTTATCAACAATGACATATTACCTTGCAACACGTAAGACCTAAGTTGATGCTCAAAAATTTAGAAAACATTCATCAGTCAGGATATCAAAAACAGTGCTTTGTACAATAATGGATTACATTATCAAGTAGAGATTTGCCTTCAGTTATAGCAATTATAAAATAATTTTGATTGAAGATTTTAGGTTAAAGGAAAATCTTCCTTCACTTAGTGTTAATATTTCAATGAATGCAGTCGAAATAATCTATATTTTAGAAACGAACTTTCTTATACAATTTTTTTATATCTGTTTGGAGCACGAAAATTGTATTTGATATATTCACTCTAAATCACATTATTTCCAGTATAAAAAATGGCTATTCCTACATACACAGTAAAAAATTTTGTTGGAATTTTACTGCAATAAACATTGGCACAACATTTGCCAACGTTTAACGTTTACAAAATAACCGAAGTGTAATTTTACATTTCTATTACTAATTATGCTTGATCGGAAAGGAAAATTAGACAAAATAAGTGTACTGATTACTCTGAATATATGGATAAATACTATACGAAAAAGTATTTTGTACTCACACTATGTGTAATAATACATTAGAGAACGGTAATTTTTCACATTACCATAGGAATAAAGTAATCTTTCGTGTAGTACTTTTACTTTGTTTGTAGATAAAAGTACACGCAGTTAGTAAATGACGCACACGAAGTAAGTAAAATGACACATTTTGATATCAATTCATCATTAATAAATCGAGTAGGAGTTCCGCCTTATTTGTAAGTAGAAACACTTGCGGTAAGTGAATATAACATGAGATGTAGGCAAAATTCCGCACATTCATAACAATTAAAATCCATCTAAAACTATAAAAATAATTTTTCGATAAATACAATAACTATATTCAAAACATTTTTTATAATTTTTGATTTAAATTAATTTTAATACATGTTTTTAATTACTTATTTAATTTGTATTTGTTAACTTTTCAACAAACGCATAAAAGAAATTTATTGCTTAGTTACCACTGTCAGAAATTTAAAAGTATTTAAGTTATAAGGTGGGTTGTTATGTCTGTTAGTAAAAGTTAGTAAGTCTGTTCAGTCTGTCTGATAAGTCTGTTAGTAAAAGTTAGTATAATTACCTATAAACAAAGGTCCTCGTACCCACGTGGAACTAATAAGGCTGATATTAATAAACAAATCTAAATTTTAATTGTTTTGTTAGAGTGTCATATGAAATATAAATAATTTTAACTTTTGATTGAACTGAACTACAAATTTCATTTACTTATAATTAATAAAAATATAACTAATATAAAATATGTATGTACAAAAAATAATATTGTATATGACATTTGACACTAACAAAAAAATTAAAATTTTGATTTGTTTATTAATATCAGACTTATTAGTTACACGTGGGTACGAGGACCTTTGTATATAGGTAATTATACTAAGTTTGTGCAAATTTTAACTAACTTATGTTATTGACATTTTTTATTAAATGATTGAACCATTTTTATTTACGACTTAGTTATCTCAGTCAAATGTTTAAAACTTTAGAGTTATTTTGGTAACATACTACTCATTTAAATAATTTTAAATTATTGTTCTTATTTTAAAAATATGTAGATTAAAAAAGATTATTAAAACTATGGCACATTTAACATAGTTAAAAGGCTATAGACTTTAGATTTATTGCCCAAAGTTTTCTTCGTCGATCTACCAAACGTATTAGGTGCACTTAATAAATTTTATATCATCTGCATTGTTGAACTAATTTTATTCGGATAACTCATATTAAAATTAAAATAAAATATAATAGAATAGTGTTGTTTCGGGTGTTATATCTGTAAAATATTAAAAATAAATAAAATTTTGTATTTTACGTTGTTGTTGTTTTATTGTAATGGTTTTGTTGTGATTGTTCCGTACATTGGTCTATTTCAGTATTTCTCGAATTAAATACACAATCGTAGGAAATTCTTCCATTTGGCTTCAAATCTGTGTGACAACGACTATGATAATCCATACTTACTTAGACACAATCAACTTCCCGACCACCCCATACTTTTACTTTCCTTTAACGCTGGATTGCGGATAAATTAGAATTTAATTTGAATTATAGATTCTTGCAAATCTTCCATCTATAATTCAAATTAAATTCTAATAAAATTTTGGTTAATTTTATTGTTCAGATTGAACAAATATTTTAATAGCATTTAAGGCTATTTGATACTCATTTTACAATAGAAAATGGATACCGCAGAAACAACTTTTGGCCCAAAATTAAAGTATTGGTACGCGGACATTATATGCAAGAATTTTGCTAAAGTTCCCTGCAGATTATTTATAATCAGATTTTGTTTTTAACAATGTTTGCGATTTTTCTCTCAAATTAAAATACATATTGCATCTTTTTCGTATTATTAAAAAGCGAGAAAATTAAAGATTTGATAAGATATGTTTTATGTCAAAGTACGAATGGCATTTCGACATAAAATATTTAAAACAAAGTTTTTGTTTACTTGCTTATTAGTTGGAATTGTTAAAAATCATATTTTAATCGCTAGATAAAATTTTTGGGAATATATACTTTAAAAAATTAGTACAGTTTGGTGGCAAAATGTTGTAAAATTTGATTTGAAAGATGAAAAAAATTAACAAATTTTTAAAGTTCAAAATCTAATTGAAAATAAATTACAACGTATTTTAACAAATATCTTGTATTGTTCCCGTATCAATGCTTTGCACCTTATGTTTAAAAAGCAGATATAACTCCTACTTATCTGTGACCAAAAAATAATTTCTACGGTAATAAATTTTCGGTAATATTTATATCAAACAGTCTTAAACATAAAGTCGTAATGCTTTTTGAAACGAACGAAATTTTACACACCAACCTTTCCATTGTGGTCGGCTTGTTGTGAGTGTCTCTATTCCGTTTTGCTCCACCCATATTCCATCCAGAACTTGTAGATGGTATGTGTCGATTTTCTAGAGAAGAGGTTGTTGATGGCATAATTACAAAATCATATTGGTTTTCGTGATTTATTGAAGTACCAGCTTTAGTTAGCGTAGTTGCTTTAGACATTTTGACAATTATGGATGAGCTTCACTGATCGTCCGGCGCGTCTGGTAACATTATTACTTGGTTTGAATAAAATTCAAGCGTTTTTGAATCTTCAATGTCCGTGCCATCGGCTTCCTGCACAATTATTATACCAGATACGCCGTTTGCAGAAATCGGAAAACAAAACCATTATACTTATTGTTTTCTTCTTTGGAAAACAGCGTCTATACAGGGTGTCCGGGTATAGGATGCCAATCGGTTAAGGGGTGATTTATTAATTCAGCCCGAGAAAAAAATCGTATGGGAGTAGAGGGTACATCAATTTTTGATATCTTTCGAACCTACAGTGTATTTTGGTTCAGAAAAAACTACATACTAATATTAAAGTGCAGCTTCCAAAATATTTATCGGAACGCAACCATCTTAATATGTTATGTTTAAGATCAATTATAGCTTTCAAACGGATGGAGATGCAAGATAGCCGGTTAAGGTATTAAGGGCAAAGCCGTAACTACTATGGTTGTACATTTGAAAATCTGAAAATGAACGAGCGCATACGAATAACATATGATACGTTAAAAACACCCAGTCGCAACTTGTTTACTGGTCACCACCAGGAATCGAACCCGGGACCACCGAATAACAGAACAAGCACTCTACTTATTAAGCTAAAGAGGGCGACGAATAGATCCTAAATATAGCCAACACAATTACCAGCCAAAGGACTAGCATAGCCTATACAATTACTAAAGTTGGGTAGTCTTCGATAAATATTTTGGAAGTTACAGTTAAATATTTGAGTGTACTTTTTTCTGAACCGAAACGCCTTGTATCTCAAAGGATATCAAAAATTGACCAATCCCCCGCCCTCCCCTCACTCCTTAACGGGTTTTCATCCCCAACCCGGACAGTGTATAACTCGTTTATTAACTATTATTTATTTAAAATTTATGTATGAGCTTAATTTACCTTTCTGGATCAAGACGTCTATACTAATTTCACAACAATCATTTGTGTTTCTAGATGAACTCCATACCTTTATTCCTATTTTAGACATCTGCAGCGGAATTATTAATGATTATATTTGTGTATTGCATATTTTTAAATTATTCTTACCTTTAGCGACGGGTATATTAAATAAGGGACGCTGTGCTGAAACAATGCGTATTCAATAATTTGAAGATTGTAGATTTTTATTGGAAATGGAGACTGACTATATTGATTCGCAGTTAAATTACGGTAAAACACCTTTAATATGTTCCAATGCTACTGTATAAATGTTACCAAAAATGCAATTTGATTATAAAAAGAATTCACAAATATGAGTAACTTTTAAAACCTCAATTAAATTTGTTTCACTGATACATATAGGGAGCAAGGTTACTTAAATAATGAAATTGTTTATAAATTCTACGAAAATATTTTTAAACAATATTGTGCTCAAAGAAACAGCCAAAGATATTTTTTAATTTATTTTTGTTGGTGACAATTACATTTTGAATTTCAAAACAACGTAAAAATCCAACTAAATATATTCAATTAAATAGTAATGTGCTATAGAACATTATTGAATATTATTACAAATCGTAACTAATTTCTCGTCTAGAATAGAATTATGTATTATATACCAGCAGAAAAGTTAGTTTAAAACTATTCCGAGTTGGAATTACATATATGGGGTTGTTGTTGTAAATTCACCAAAGAAAGACTACAAAAATGAAAACTCCACATACATACATACATGTAAATCTATATTTTTGCGTAGCCGAAATAAACATTTTCTATTTTACTGATCAACAGTTTCAATTTCCAAATGAACTTATTTCATACTTACATTTGATGTAATCACAAAATTTAGATAGAACTATGTACAAATATATAATAATAATTAATACATTATTTTTTGGAGAACTATTAAAATATTGAACTGCACAGTATAAACTCACAAACTATAATGTAACAAAAAAAATTCAGCCACAGCACAGCGCAGCGCGGGCGGCGTGCCTTTAATATGATAAACGATGTAAATTTACATTTTTTGTGTAATATTGCTATAATATTAAAACCAAAATTACTCGATATTAATGTAAATACATATAAATACATGTAATAGCTTGAGAAAGACAATTAAATTATATTAAATACTAGAAAGAGATAACTACTTTGCATATTACATGATATATCTATATGAGACAGGTCTAGTTATAATACGAAATATTATTTTGCCACTTAGAGAAGGAAATAGGGAAATTGTATTCTTGACAAAATAAATTGTCGAGCATTTGGACAATCATTTTTATATGCGTTGATGATTTTAAAAAATCACCATGAAATTGAGATTGATCATATTACAGAAGCAACACAAAATACATTTACATAGGCCACAACATTGTATCAAGATGCTATATTTGTTTAGAACACTAATGCTATAATATAAAGCTAAGTAAAGAAACTGCATAATTTACGTTTTGATTTTACTATTTGCCCGAATAATAAATTCGTACAAAGCAAAATTACTATAATAGTATGAGTAATATTAATATGTGGGAAGTAATAGCTAGTAAAATTACATGGTTTTGTAGATTGTACTATTTTATTTTTAATATTTGTGTATTTTTGCAAAGAAATGATTTCCTTACAACTTAAATGTTGTATAAAAAATATGTAAAATTACACATTTTTTTTACTGTGTAGGTATTTCATAGTCATAATAATAATAATATGTGTGTAACAATAATGCATCTTAAATTTCTGCAAATCTAATTTAAAATTACATTCTACTACAACAAAACTAGGTAATCATGTGACAAATTAAACACTGAATTTCACTGATACATTTTCGTTTGAAAGGATTTACATAACACATGCACTTATTCCTAGATTTGAGATGTTTATCATACTTGCCAAGTAATGTCTCATAAACCCACTCAGGATTTGACAAAAACCAATTAAAAATTACGTTCTTCAATTCTCGATCGTCTTCGCTGGATACATTATTTTGAATGCTTGTGATGTAGAGAATGCATGCTAAAATTATATGTATAATCATCTTCTGACACCAAATTAGCTAGATACATTTTTTTAAATAGTAAATTATCATTTAGAACACGAATATCACTTCACAGTATGTTTGATGCACTCAACAACCTTTCGGATTAGACGCTTTTGAAACTAAAATTTTCAAACGACTAACGATTACCAAAAAAAATAAACTATGTAAACAAGATTTTATTTGCGGCTCTTAAAAAAGGAAAAAGCTAGTCCCATAACATTACTAACTTATTAGAAAGTGAAATCGCTTAGTTGTTTTTATCTAAAGCGATATTAGTTTCGGCCTTCTACTAGTCGGCCTTCTCACAAGTTTATGCTTCTTACTCTATAAAACGATTAGAAGAGAGTACGATTATTTTACAATTGGATAGAGTGGCTTGGCTTCGTTTTTCTAAATTTAAGAGCCATTTGTAATATTTCTAAACTAGTTATACTTCTTATAAGAATGCACTTCTTCTGCAAACAAAAAATAATCCATTGTTTTATAACATAAGTTCTAATTGGAAAGCGATATCGCTTACTGTTTTGTATCTAAAAAGACATTTGTAATGTTTTTGCTTTTTAAAAATTGAATAGAGTCCTGTTATTTTGTAATTAGAATTCCAAACCAAATTCATTTTTTTAACTTCGTATTATTAAAAACTATAATAGTCTAACAAAATTAAACTTTTTACTGTAAAAACATAAAACCACGATGCATAACGTTTCTGTCTGACTGGAAAGCAACATCGTCTAGATTGTTTTACCGAAAGCGATTTTCCTAACATTTCTAATTTCGCCGTTTTGAAATAAAATTATAGGCTTCTTAATTGAACGGTTAAAGCGATTCTCGAGTGTTATAGGACGACTCGCTTCTTATTAATATTTCATTATTCCTAATGTCAAATTACCACCTTTAGCGTAAGATTATTAGTTTTAATATCTAATGTATGGCTAAATTTTATTATAAAAAGAGTTTCTTGATTCCGCTTACTATAAAAATTTTCTGTGTACGCGAAGTAGCAGAGGCCGTATGCTTTTTGTCCGGAATTGTCACGGCCAAACTGCATGAACGGCGCTACGAATTACTGCCGCACAAACCGTACTCGCCCGACACGTATATTTTGAAGAATTTGGGAAAATTTCAGAATCGTTGAGTGAAGTATATCGACCTATAGAAGGAGATTACGTTGAAACGACCTTCGTATATAGGATAAGTTTTTTTTTCTAAAACTTTGAAGTCTTAAGGTGGGCTGGGTTGAGAATAGTTTATTGTCCGAAAATTGAGAAACCCCAGTACAAGACTTCTAACAAGAAACCATAGCAATACTATACTTATTTTTATGCTCGATGGACGTTTTAGTTTATAGGCTTCTCGATTTTTTCTTTGAACAAAAAAATGGTGTGGTGCGGGTCAGAGAAAGATAACTCGACAACAACTACAGGACCAAGCCAAGCAAGCTTTTTTTGTGTTATAGCACAAATTTGGGTGACCGAAAAGAACCAGTATCAAAGTATTTGTAAAAATAGACAGCATTATCCCATCTTCCTCGGAATTCCAGTATGCCTCATCCATCAGAGTCTGCCCCTTCCGGCACCTCTGGGAACATTGTTTCGATTTAATAGACTAATCACACATTAATTCACATAAGTGAACATAATTTAACCTAATTAATGAGGCAGCCAAATCCCTCCATTTGATGTATAGCACCAGCAAAATAAAATAAATAAATAAAAAAATGTTTCCACAAAATGATTAACGATTCGAATCTGTGACTACAACATTTATAGTATACACTAGTATATACTAGTGTTGCATACAGTGACATTCATTGACACTCCTAAAATCAAAAATTTGTGAGTAAGCCTTCAGCTTACTGCTTCCGTATAAGCATTCTACGTTCCTTTCGTTTCAGACATTTGGCATTTCAAAATCACTTAAAAAATCTTTTAATTTTGTAAAATAATATTACGATTTGATATTATAGTGTCCCAATCTACACGCCAGTGCTTTAAAAACTGCACTAACCTGCGCTCTATAAAAATCACTTTGATGGTGAATTAACAAACGACTTTGCAATCAATCATCAACTCATGTATTATACGTTTTATTTGAGATAATTGCATTTAAGAAATATGGTGAACTGCCGCCTTTACACGACTATAGGATTGGCTATCACCCTATTTCCTATTCGCATTTTTTACTTTACATTAACTTTCAATTTTCACACGGTCGTTTTTATGGTTCAAACAACCCGTAAGTTACACCATTTTTGTTCAATAGAAATTATCACTTATTGTTTTTTATTTCTCTCAGTCCCACAATTTGTTGAGCTCTAATTTTCATTTTCAAAAAAAATTGTGGTATCATTTTTAGAAAGGTATTGTAAAAAATATATATTTGCCATGTTACAAAATTCGGCATATATGCTTTCAAAAAAAATGTATAATAAAAAAACCATAAATGTCAAAAATTATTTAGAATTCATTTCGTTGGTTGGTATATACGAGTAATACATTTAGAACCTAAAATTTATAGCCAATTTTCTATAATGGTTTTGTTATGCTATACGTTTGATTGATATATAACAAATTATCCCAAACTCAAAAATTCTATTTGGCAATTAGACTAATCGTATATCGAATACTCGTATACAATATATAAAAAACACATCTGTGCTTATGAACAACCATCTCTCATAGGGGTGTTCCATTATCGATTTTTTGTGCTCACATTTAAAGTGGGTGGGTAATTTAGTTGAAAAATATACTATTACAATGCTGGTCCCTTTGTTAATAATGTATACGCGTATTTCCATCTTTGTTTTTTTGTTGTATATCGATCTAGAAAGATAAAATAATTTCAAAGTAAATAAAACATTTTTATAGAAAATTAAGAATCCAAGAGTAATTTTTATATGTAGTCGTCTCTTATTTCAACGCAAACTCGTGCACAGTGTATATAAGGAATCTCCAAAATCTTTTAGAATTCTTGAATATAAACGTAATAAAAATTTACAACAACTTCTACTTAAGAAGTGAATTCATTATGTATATAAAGTATATAATCTATTCCGGCTAAATTGTATATAGCTTTATATTTGTATTCTGTATATAAATTCACACTCGTTGTTTTCTAATCACATAAAAGAATATTATTACTAGAGACATAAATCTTTAAGACTTTTACGATATTTTGTTTTGTATAATATGGTATAAATATGTACATATGTGTATTCATAAAGACAATTAACCCAACTTCATTTCATGACTGGACATTTAATATGTATAGAAGATTTAGGCTAAATTTACACCGAAATGAACAGGCACAATGTGATTTTTAAATATTCATGTGGAACTGCACTATAGATAAACTTAATAAATTTATTTTATGTAAAAACAATTCATACGGGCTGTTTGATAAGCCAAGACTACCGTCAAATTTTGAGCAGGCTGCGTCTTTTAGTTTGTGTGGTGAAGAAAGGTGATGTTCCATCAAGATAACGCACGGGTGCACACATTGTAGTCACCATGCAAAAATATTAAATTGGGCTACGAACTGTGACTATTTCCTGTTTTTAAACCTAACGAAATGGCTGAACGGTAAAAGATTTGGGTCTGACGAACAGGTCATCACAGAAAAAACGCTTCTTGTGAGGGCCTTGAGAAAACCTATTATTTAGGAATAAAAAAATTGAAAAAACGCTGGACTAAATGTATCGAGCTTAAAGAATTCTATATATTGAGAAATAAAACGCTATTTTGCCGAAATAAATGTCTTTTATCCAAAAAGTCACTGACATATCAAACTGCCTGTAGAGTATATACATATTTTAGGCAAAGATCAGACCAGAGGCGATCACTTTGGCACTCTTCTCTCTGTGCGTGGACGAGTCATTTAGGAACTGGGTAGATTTGAGAGTAGAAGCACATGGTAAGCATGGGGTATTATCGCCTCTTCTTTGGAACATGGTTGCGATTGGTGCAATCAGTAAATATCCTCGTACCTTAAGAGAACGCATGCAAAGTACGCTTGATATTCTCTCGAATTGGACTTAAAGTTGCGGTTTAAACTTGAATTCACAGAAAATTATCTAGGTTAGATGATATTGGGTTTACCTTCACTGATAACGCTAAGTATCTGGATCTCATTCTGGACAGATTAAGCTGGAAAATTAATATATTAGAACGAGTAACGAAACGTACAATAGCGCTTTACTTCTGTAAAAATGCCATTGTAAAAAGATGGAGTTTGGCGATCCACATTTTACATTTACATTGGGTTTACTGTTTGGTGACAAGCATTAAATATTCTAAACAACATACAATTCTTGGTGAGACACTTAAGAACACATCCACTCAAGCCCTGAAGGATTCCCTTTCATCTCACACCCTTAGATTGACATAAGATCCTAGATATATAAATGGTAGCGAGCTCAACAACTCCATCTCCATGTGTAACTGTAAAAATACAGGACCCTCATCTATTCGTAAAAAACAAGAACATTCCAAATACTACCGACTGTACCATTCCGGCATCATATTATGATTAGAGGTTTAAGACTTATATTCCGTCCAGAGACAACTAGTTGGGAGAAGCATTTCTGAATACTGAAGGTGGTAATTTCTTCACTGATTATTCATTGGTATATGGGGTGGAGTTTTATGTAAATAATTAAATTTAAACCTCTCTTTCGTTTCCCGGACTACTGCAGCGTTTTCACGCTGAACTAATCGCGATAAGAGAAGCCGTTGACTGCTGGAGGTATAATGCAACACCTGCAAGGGATATTCGCAAATTTTCGGAAATCAGAATTGTCTCTTTTTTTTAACGAGATGGCAGATCTGTTCAACATCAACCTGATATGGGTGCCAAGGCATTTCATTGTTACGGGCAATGAAAAAGGCGAACTCGCTCGAGAAGGCACAACCTACCTCACTTTAGCAAGCGGGACAGATGTTGATGTACCGCTCGTTATGTACAAATTACTGTTTTAAAAAGAATTCAGAAGAACGACGAAGTAGAGATGGTCCAATAGTACATCATGCGTAATAATAGGAAGATCAGTATGGTGGTGGGTGCTATTACGGGACATTGTCTCATAAGTAAGCATGCGATCAGAATGGGGGCCCCGTCACATGATTACTATCGTAGTTGTGACAATGAAGAAACTGTTCTAAATTTACTTTGCCCTTGCCCTTCGTCTAGCACTTAGCAGACTGAAATTTCCGTCAGCTCCTCTCCTAAATGACTTGACGGAACTCATTAACATGGACGTCAAGGATATCCTATGTTGATAGCTCAAGATGGTTCGATGATTAAGTGAGAAGAGAAGATAATGTGACACGGCTATGGACCTGATAGTATCTATACGCCAGTTGTTTAGGATAACCACTCTAACCTAACCTAATCCAACTGAAAATTACAACTTTTCTCTGGGTTTATTATTCAACAGTATTGTATAGGTCAAATTCGATGTAAAAACCATTTGCCCTAAAATACTTGTAAGAGGTTACAACTCTTAAGATAGGTGTTTAGCTTTGCGTTTGACCCATTCCAACTGAAAAATACGATGGTCCAGAAAAACTAGGGAAGCACTGGGTTTTTATATTCTTAGAGGTTACAACCCTGACATTGTGCTAGACCCAAACCAACTGAAAAACTCGAATGTTTGAAAAAATTAGGGTAACACTGGGTTTAATTATTCATAACGTTTGCACAAATCGATTTATAAACCCTTTGTCCTAAGATTTTTCACGTGTGCAATGTTTCCGCACATCAAACAAACGTAAAATGTCTATATCGGTTTTTCTATCTTGGAACCGCTGTGTGAAAACTTTTGTGAATTTCTCCCAGCTTTTCGCAGGCTACTTAAATCGTTTTTTCAAATTTGTTTTCAAGTTTACTAATATTTGTCTCCTTACTAAGCGAATAATTTCGAATCAGTTTGCCCAGTCGGATATATTCGCTTAGTAGGGGTAGGAGCACTGATATGTAACTCATGGATAGGGCATTCATCAAAAACTGTAGTATTAAAAACAAAACTAAAAATCGTACCTAATGTGCGATAGAGACAGCAAAAATGTATCTTCCTTGTCTAGAATTTCGAATTTTCGGAAATCAAATTCAAATTTGTGTTCTACAAAAAACAGTTGACATACACTTGATAAAATGGATACTATGCGAGATTTAACTGAAAAACTAAAATCAAAAAGTATTGCTAACTGTGTTGTAACCAATCATCAGTTTCATATGGAAATTCACAATAACCATATTTATAAATTAGCTAAAACAGTAATACAATTTTATTAAAATAAAATTTTCTCAAATAGCTAAACAAATCAATGAATCAAATACCACACATATACGGCAGCAGCTAAGCAGGTTAATTATTTTCCGACACGAATGAATTTAATTACATATGTATATTATAAATTATTTTATATTATATTTGTTTTATTTATTAAATACGAGTACACTACACAATCGTATTAAAATCATTCTTGAAAAAAAAAATCAACTTTGTTTTTTATTTACGTTTGACATTTATCCCGAATTTTCCATTTGTTTTTGCTTTTGTATGTTGTTTATTACAGATATGTACTTCATATTTCAAGGGAAAAATACGAAAAAATTATTTAAATATTTTTTGAAATTAGGCAGCAATGTATTATTTATATAATTATTATTTAGAAAATTACCAATTTTGAATATTTTTCGGTCTATCCTATGTTTATTAGGAAAAAGAAAACAATTTCAAATAATTTTCGGAATTGTCTTGGTTCCAGTGCGGATCTTATTTTATATTTTCGGTAATACGATTTTCGAGTGAGAGGTGTATATAATACAAGCGAGTGGAATATAAAAAAAAGTTGTACCATATTTTGTTGTTGTTTTCTATAGTAATTTAGTTTTGTGCCATATCCATGTATTCATATCAGTGGGTAGGAGGAAAAATTATGTTTCTTAATTTAAAAATAGAAAAGAACTTTTAAAAAATGATTAAAGCAGTCGGCGAAAAATTCGAATAATATGGAGATTTTCAAAGCAAATTGTATTCCCATTGGGGAAATTTCCACCGATTTCAAGAATACATCGAACGAAATTCTCCATTTATGCTCTGGAGTACGATATGAGGTGAATTCGTTAGGTGTAAAGGACTGCACGGGGATACGGCCCGGCTCATTAATCACCATTTCTATAGAAGCATATATTTATTAACTTCTACTATAGAGCTTTGACACTATGATTTAGAAAGATTTTCTGGCGTACTTGTAGTGGCTTTATTTGCTTAGGAAGTGTTTCCCCAAATGTTAGTTGTGTCGGATACATCAGATTTATAGAGTAAAGAGCCAGTGCAAATTGTTGTTTGGTGTAATATTCGTGTATGATTGCACATGGACCTGGTGCTTAGTAACTATCGGATGGTTAACAAGTTCTTTATTGACAAGAAATTTGGGAAATGTTCTGCAAGTCGTCCTAGTAATTCCTTTTTATGGAGCAACACTTGAGGCTGGAAGTTCTGCAGCCTGTGAGGCAGGAAACGTTAATTCTAAAATATTAATGAAGACTGTGTGTAGGCCATGATTTGTCCCTTTTAAGCTCTGCCCTTCTTTCACATAACGATGCCTCATTTTAAGGAGCGTATCTTACGCTTTTATACAAGTTTAGTAGTTGGTATTCTAATTATTTCGAAAACCAATAGTCTTTCACCTCGCTCTTGCCTTGATACAATAATTTTCTCTTTATCAGATAAACTCACTAGAAATTCATTGTCGCTAGTAAATGAATTGTGGTGACATTATATTTTTTTTCATTTTCGTTTGTTTGTGCATATCCACACTAGGGTAACTTTAATCTGGTATTTTTTCGTTTCTTTCCCCTTTACCAATCAAATCGTTTTTATCTGTGCCGCAATTTTTTGATTTTATTGGTAAAGGGGAAAGAAACGAAAAAAATACCAGATTAAAGTTACCCTATGTTATCAGCCTATGAATACTATAGGCACATTCGATTGAAGTGATTTAACTGAATAATCTGAATTAACTGAGGTAAACTGATGTGATATATTCAGTTAATTCAGATTGTTCAGTTAAATCACTTTAATCGAATGTGCCTTATAAGAAGATAACTATTTTAGATCACCGCTTTAGTTCAGTTTTTGAACGTTTCATGGTGGGTTTATCTATAAGAAGAGAAAATTATTGTATCATTTATCTTGCAAGTGGATTATTTCAGAAATCAAAGCAGAGAATTATTTCGAATTATGCTAGAAACAGAGGTGAGAAAGTTTTAATTCGTTAGAGTTTTCAATACACAATATACAATTTGTTTTTGATTTTCTGTCAAAACATTGAAAAGCCGCCGCGAGGTTAGTATTAATTCATGATATTTTTTTGTTCTTGTGTAGTTAACACTGCTGCGGTGCGTTTTTTTAGAAATTTTCATATAATTTCATATAAAGTAGTGGATTCTAAATTCTCCGCATGCGAATGTCGCACGTCTGCTTCAAGCATTAAACTTTGAATTTTGAATGCAGTCCATAGTAACTAAATTTGAAGACTTCGGATTTTCAATGCACAAGTTGTAACCGCATTGTGAGGGTGCCTTAAAGCTTTCAGGTGCAGTTGTGACCGTTTAAGACCAGGAATAGTTAAATATTTGACTACACTGAGAAAAAAACCTTGTAAAAATAAAAAAAATTGCATATAAAATCAAAAAATATACATATATTTTTTAGGCAAGCAATGTCCTTTTTAAAATTAAAAGGAAAATCTTTTTAATTATAAAACAAACATTTTAGACAAGTTGTTTATAAAATTAATTTTTAATTTTCAATAATATATTTCTCAGATATATGTTTATAATTTTAGAAGATATTCTAAAATTTCACAATAGTATTTAAATGTCACAAATTTTTTTTACATGTTAATATTTTTGATAAATAAAATAATCCGAAAATTCATGTTAGGGCTCGAGATGTTGGTTCCTAGGAACTCTCTCGATGTTAACGATACACGGCTTGTGTCATGAGATTTACCACGCTCGGCTCCTCTTGCTCCTCAATCGTCATTAAATTTCCTATAAACAAAAATACTTTTTTATTTTATAAATTAAATACACTTTCATTTATTTTTTTAACTTACCGTATCACATGCATTACACAATTTTGTATTTAATTGAAATACTACACTAATCAAACAATTAAATTAACTATTAAATTTGATATTGCACAAAAATGAAATTTAATAAAATCTAACAAATCACGGGCACGAGAACACTTTGATTAAATTTGCGACACGAATTTTCTTGTATTAAAATAAAAAAAATAAACAACCGGATTTAATTATTTTTTTACACTACCGTAATGAAACGTAAAACATAAAATAAGATACCATTATTATCAAACAAATGGCGTTTAAATGCAAAGAATCTCTTTTTAAAACTTAAAATTTAAAAGGTAGTTTGCAAAGAATTTTATAAAATATTTAATAACAAACAAATAAGTCAAAATTTTTGTCAGCGTAGTGTTTCCTCTAAACCATGAATTGAGAACACGTGGGTGAACAACTAGTGAACACGAATGTTTTAGTTTACAAAAATTGGTAAAGTGCTCAATTTGCGTATCGTTTTTCCTAAGTCTAGTAAAACCGCCCCCAAATCATAAGCATATACGTTTGAGTTGTTCTGGATCAAAACTAACAGAAAAACATCATCTTTCATTCCATGGAAAAATATAAAAACGCCGGGTGTTTAGTATAAAAACGAAATCTGCTTAACTAATGCGATATTTCCGAGCATTTCACCAGGTCCAGAAAAATTGATACTATAAATGCTGGGGCCTAACTATTGAATCCGACGTTCATTTTCGAAGGCTATCGTATTCCTAAACTAGGCAAAAGAAGAAAATAGAAAAATGTATGAAATTTTTTTACTATTCTTTTCTCTTTTGTTTCTACGCTTGCTATAGGAAAACGATAGTGGTCGAAAATTAACGTCGAATTCAATAGTAAGGCTGCTTTCCAAAAGAATACTTATTTGTGGAACCTAACTTATTCAAAAAAGTAAGTTAGCGAGGTGACTTATTTTCTGTCCTTTTCTAGCCGAAAAATCTAAATTGGTTGTAAATTTTTGGTTGTCATTTATATCAATTTATAACTTTTAGAATTTGGTTAATAAGTATTACTAGATAAAGAATGGATGTTTGTGGATTAAAATCAAAAAAACTATTATCATAAAGATATAGCTTCCTAATTACGTAATGTATGCATGTCTTACACAAATGAATTGAGGTCAGCTACAGAACTAGCAAGACCACACGGCGTACTAATATATTCTATCTTTACGGAACCATAAAATACATAAAATATATATTTACATAAAATATATACATATTTTCCTACTAACTGGGGCCCATTCGAACTTCTTTGATTGCCTAAATGAAAATTGAAATATAAAAACCCAGCCGAATCGTACCTAAAAATCATATAAATATTTTTGTAGATTTAAACATTATTTCTAAGTTTTTCTTTTTTAAAATTGTCACCAATCCTGTTAATTGCACAAATATAATTGTTAATTTTTTAAAATAAATAATTAAATTAATGTAAACGAAAATATTATGTCTCGAAGAATTTTGCGATGACCACAATCAATGTTTTCATGTCGATGTCAAAATAAGTATGGAAACTCAATTGGAATGGGTTTACTTACTTATTCAAGATGGCGTCAAATAAGTCAATAAGTCTTAAATAAGTATTCGTTTGGAAAACAGCCTAAGGCCCATGTGGCGGCATGTTGTACCATCACAATTTTCGACTTTCGACTTAGTTTATGTCTCGACTCGAGAAAAATCACGAGTAAAATGGCAGCCAGATTTACTTCGTAAATCACGCATTTTCTAATGTGCTCGAGTAAAACGTCACTCTATTTCTTTTCTACGATTTCTAAGACTGCTAGATTGATCGATTCTTTATCATCAAATAATTTTTTCGTGATCCGTTTATCGAAATGTGGAAAAGAGAGGAACTCACAATTATTTCAAGAGTTGGAAACCGAGATATAACATAATTGTTTACATAAAATTGAATGTTAATTGATTCCTGAAAATTGAGACAAGTCGAAAACAGTGATGGTACAAAATGCTACCCCTGGTTACACATTTGGGGTTTTCTTGATTTACACTAGCGGAAATCAACGTCTTGTAAATTTTATGAGGAGAGAAATGTTTTATAGCAAATTCAGTTTTTTACTTTTGTTTGATATATTTTTTGCAATCTGGTTTACTGCCGCGTAGCATGATACCAACGTCCTTCCTTATTCCGTGGCCATTGAGGGTGTACAGTTATACGATTGTTTACGTAACCCACTTGCATATTACAGTTGTGATCTTTTCCACAGATTCCACGTCTTTCCACGTCTTACACTGTTAAATAAAATCTAACAAGAAAAATTGAAGAAAGTTCTAATTAGAAATAGGACTGATAATTTCACAATTTGTGTGTTAATATTCAAAATTATATTATTTTAAATCATAATGTTAATTTTTTAAAATTTACTGGAAATTGATAAAAACAACTTTATTTCACCTAAATTCGGCATCTCTACAGTCCAGGCGGATTGACTATCCGAATTTACCCGGAATGAAACTTTATACATAAACGTTTTTCATAAATTGGAGGATCTTCACGAAATTTGGAGGACATTTGTCTACCGAAAGCGGTATCATTTTTGATTCTATAAGACAGCTTTTACCAAAAGTCCGGTAATTAAAATTTTTCGCTTTTAAAATTAAGAGTGGTGTTTTCGACATCTATGATTGTATACATTCATGATAAATGAAAGTCGGTTGTTCAGCATAGCTTACAATATATTCACCTTACATGTTTGTATTATAATGGTATGCTCTAAAGGTCTAACGAAACATATTTTTGATTTTTTAATTGCAACCTGTTTTATAGAAATTTGTCCGAGTTATCTAATGAAATATTTTTATTTGACCTCTTTACCCATTTTACATACTAAAACACTCGGGGCCCTAGATTTTTCGATGGAATGGTGTTTATCTGTTAGTTTTGATCCCGAGCAACTTAAAGTATACTAATTATTTGGTTTCGGTTCTTCTGAACTTAGGGACTGGGAAAACCAGTACAGCACGCAAATTGACGTCTTTACTCATTTTATATACTAAAATACCCGGGATTTTAGATTTTTGAATGGAATAGTTTTTATCTGTTAGTTTTGATTTTGAACAACCCAAAAGTGCACTTAGTATTTAGTAGCATTTTTCTCGACTATGAAAAAATGCTTGGAAAAAGCATATACGCCATCCTATTTGAGGTTTTTTACTAATTTCGTATACTAAAAATCACTGGGCCCCTAAATTTTTAATGGAATGGTGTTTGTCTGTTAATTTGAATCAATGATGCATAATTTATTAGAAATACAATTTTCAACATACTTGACTATTAATTTTTCATATATTATATATCCGCATGAACGTTTTCCTTCAAGGCGAGGTTCTCAATACGTTGGAAGCTTGGTTTCGAACTAATGAACCATTGAATAAAATTAAAAAAAATCGATCGTTTCGTCACTACGCAGTGACCAAACTACAAAAACATTGGAATGTAAATACTTTGAACTTATACAAAGTATAATCACAATATCTTAGCGAATTATTATGTTTCCCAAATTTTATGTATCTGTATTTTATTGTATTTCACGCATGCGATTTCTATATGAAATTTTTGGTTATTCTGGGTGATAGCAGGATATTATTTTTACATCGAGGTGAGAGATGACGTTGGAGGTTGGTTCATCAAGTTTTCATTAGTTAAATATTTTTTGATATTAGTCTGCTTTATGATGGGGCGACCGAATTTATTAATTTTGAATTCTTTCATTAGCTCGTTTTATTAGTTCGAAGTTTCCAACGTCTTGGTAACTTTACCTCGATGTAAAAGTAATATCTGGCTATCACCCAGAATAATCCAAAATTTCGATCGTTTTTAGATTCGGCAATGAGGCTCTTTGTAACACAAAAATTATCTTAGATGCACTTTCTTTACAATATTTATAAGGTTCCTATTTATTATGAATATTATTTAGGAGGGATTAGGAAATATTTCGTTACCGTATATACACTCGTGGTATAAGAAAATAAGTTTTTTTATCCGTATTTTATAGAAAACTACTAAAATCTTGTATGTGTGACCGAACATATTATTGGTCTCAAGATAACGCTTTTATTGTTGGACTTTGTTGGACTAAAATGTGTAAGGTCAATTATTTTATAGATGGCTATTGACGTTTAATTTCTTTAATAAACCATAAATTAAAATAGAAATCAATAATTGATAATTTGATTTTTAACTTAGAAGGTTTTGAATGAGTTTTGATCATTCAAAACCTTCTCATTTCATCATCTGCGCCTGCCTTTATACCGAAATATAATCACGCGAACACAGGCATAACGAATAATCTTCTTTCAGTTGCATATAAAATTGAAATTAATTTTGTTGAATTTTTTTGAAAAGGATATAATATTTCAAAGATGTTGACAACAAAATTTTAAAAATTACCAACCCAATTTTGGAATGTGCAATAAAAATGTGATGACGTCTATGATTACGTTGCTGTTCAAACCAAAAATATCAAAAAAAGAAGAATCGAATTACACTGAATAGAAAGAAGAAAGAGCTAAAAGATCATAAATTTTCGGTTTTATTGCCTATTTAGAAATCAAATACAGAATACAAAACATAAATAGCATATTTGCACAGTATGTGTATACATTGACATAATGTAATAAAACTTGGTCCTTATCTGGCTGCTCTATCTGTGCTTTATATAAGAAACTTTTAGGGTGGAGATAAAAAATGTTGTACGAGTATGCTTTAAATATTTTGCGGGCCGATAGATAGAGAACATATCAGGTAGAGAAATTGTATTTCATTCGAACGCTTCGAAAACTTCGCATTCAGCAATTTCTGATTTTTGCCAGAACTTCCATTTTATATATTTTCTATTGTCGTTCTGCACAACAAAAAGGCAACCCTCTTTGACGATATAACCCTCGTAAGCACATTTTCCTTTTTATTATTATTACAATTTCTATTGTAATAAAAAACATTTTTTTTTGTGTTATTTCATTTTATCCAGGATGGACATTAAATGTTATCCAATTATTTTTTTTTTATGAAAAATGTCGGATGAAAAAAATTTATTTCTGCTGTCGTTTCGAATAAAAGATTCCTTGACAATTGGTTTCTCATGCTCGATATAACATAATCGAATGAACATGACGATGAAATTTTATCGATGGAGCAGTGTGGGTTGGTTTGTTATTATAGAGCGAGCATGTTAGAATTGAATCAATTTTTTTTTATTTCGATAGGAAAAACATGAAAAAACACTTTAATAAATGGAAATGATAAAAGTTTAAAAGTTTTTTTCCTTTGTATAGAAAAAGAAAAAAAAAATTATTGCCTTGTGTGTATTGCTCTCGATTAATTAATTAGATTTAAGAAAAATGTTTTATTTAGTATACAAAATTAATGGTCTAAGTTATTAAATTTGGGCACTTTAGATAAATTCAATTAAATTAATTAAATGTACAGATGAAATATGTGATATGGCTTCTAAATCGTCTTATCTTAAATAAATTTTTCTCGCTGTATTCTGTATTTTTCGAAAAGATAAACAAATTAAATGACCATGCGGAGGAGGCCTCATCGATCAAGTCATGATATTGCATACTCTTAAAATCAAAGAAATGGACATGATGCTTCCGGTTATATCGGATTTCATTGATTTTGTAGTTTGTGCGAGCTATTTGGAGTGAAATCAATCAATTAAAACCGAGCTATATAGAGTCTTGGCGATTTTAAGATGGTCTTGGCTCATAGTTTAACAAAAGTTGAATTTTAGAATGAGAAAAGGAAGACAGATAATCCAGTTTGCTCCTGATAATCAAAAGATATATCAATAACGGTATCAATCATACCTTCCAAAATGTGACGATTCTCTTTCAGAAATCCGGTTGCATTAAACGCGCTTTATTCACTTGTGTGTAAAAGGTAACAACAATTGGATGATAGGACGATTGAGAAAGAACTGAATTTTACTTGCTTTCAGAAATTTTAATCTTCAGAAATCGATCTACCAGAAGCAGCAGCCTCCGTGTTTTACAAATATTTTGAAAGGTATATAGTATTTATGAAAAGAACGACTAAGAACTAAAAGATTCTTAATTGATTTTGCAACAACACCGGTCCAGAGTAGTTTTCTAAAATTTAAGCAGAAATGGCGATTTTTTGCAAAAAACTGTTATTCAAACAAAATTCGGTCTTTGTACAGTCCAATCGGTTATCTGATCCAGATGAGACTTCATACTTAAGCTTTTCCATAAATCGAAAGATTTATTGTGCTTCACAGTTAAAACAGCTTTCATTTTAATTGAGATTTAATTTGCCAGATATTTCAACTTGATTGGAAATGGAATACAAAAGCTCTGTTATTGAAAACCGTTATTTTACAATTAGAATGCCACTGATGAAGACAACCAAGTCGAAATATCTTGCAAATTAAATCTCAAATAAAATGAAAAGCTGCAGCCCCATTCCTGAAAACGATACGAAAACGAAAGTATAAGATTCCTATTCAATTTTAAATAAGAATCGTACGAATCTGATTCAATTCAAATGTGAATTTTGCATTTTCATTTTCGTATATCGTATTCAGGAATAGGGGGCTGTTTTTTTTGTGAAGCACAATTATATGAAAAGAAAGTTCGGCCGAAAATCAATGAAATCTTATTTGAAATACCATCTTCTAAAAGAGTTTCCCAGTTTCTTGCAAATAGTTTGGATACTACAGCATTTGCAAAAAAAAAAAAAAATAAATGAACACAAAAAAATGTTAAATTAAATTTACAACACACTCAGTGCCTATTGGTTTTCTGAATGTAAGCAGAAAGAACATTTTTTGATAGATTTTTTTTCTACCAAAATTCCGCTAAATAATGTTAAATGTTTTTGATAGTTCAAAATTTTGAGTGGAAACGAAAATAATAAAAGAATACAAAAAATTTGTTGTAAATAATAGGAAACATAAATCTTGTAAGTTACAACAAGCATATACGAAAAGACAAAAAATTTCTGACCGTAAAATATCAGATATTAATGACCTCATATAAAGTCTGACCATATTTCTAAAACGTATAACAGCTACTAATACTCTTCTATGCCTAAGAATAAGTTAAAAATTTTCTATAAAAATGAATTAAATGTGATTTATGCTTAATTTACTTGCTTTTAGATTCTTTTTACACTATTTGCCGTAGCAATGCCTTCTAAACTACTGGCCGCTTAGTTGGTGTAAGATGACGACACGCTAAGTTCAACTAGATGGCAGATAAATATTCAACGGTTCAACTAGATGGCAGATAAATATTAAAAAGGAAAATTACATTACAAAATATATTTAGTTGTAATTATTACATCGAAGTAGACGGTTATTCGTTTTTTATTTTGGTTTTCCAGTTTTTTCTAGTTTTTGTCTACACCTTGTTCTCATAAAACCAAATTAAATTTCGTCATTCGTCCGTCATACAAAATTATAAAACAAATATACAAAAATATATTATTTCTCTCTCCAGTTGTTTTGTAATTTTGTTGTTTGTTAGTTTCGAACAAACTGTTGAAGCCGAAGGATATGTATTTTTAATTTTTATAGTAATGCATGTACATTTTTTTTTAGATTTTGGCTTTTTTTTGTCATTTTTATCTACCATAAGTCGATTTGTAATACCATTTAATTCGAAATTGTTGTAATTGGTACGTAGATTTTATAAAAAATTGCAAAAGAATTACGGATATTATGTAAAACACAGAAAAAATGCATCGTAAGTCTTCGATTAATTATGTGACACTAAATAAAATAGAAATATTATTTATTCATTTATTTATGAGCTGGCGAAACCACCAAATTGCTCTTAAATATTATACAAGATGATATTTCATCCAAATTATTTTTCTCTATTAATTCAATATATTTTTTTTTCAAAATTTTCCACTTATTTACGACTCACGATTCGCATTCTAGCACCCAAACGACGAACTTATCGATTCAAGTTCTAGAACACAAAATAGAAATACAGAAATGAAATCGAAATGACAATTGACAAAATATAAACAAAATAATCACAAATTGTTCTCTGCTCTCACGGTTGTATTTATATTTTTATAGTGGAAATTGGAATACACTAAAACTTCGTATTGCGTTATCTAAATAGACGCAATTTCTTTAAATGTTCACTAAACTTCTTGAATATGAATAGGAAAAATTCAATTAATGAATTAAGAAAATCAATTACACTAAAATTGTTCATAATTTAGTAATTTATTTTATAATAATTTAGGTTTTCATCTGTTAAGTTTGTGAAATTTATTGCCGTAGTAATAAGGAGGCAAGGTGTATTATTTTTACTTAATTGTGCTGACATCTGGTTGTCGACTTACGTTGACGTCATCGACAAAAAATGAATGTTGTTACAGGCCAGTACTATATAGAAGGCACTGGCCGTAGGCACTTGGCGAAACACACTAACACTTAATAAAAACATTTTATAAAACACTTATTTTTTTATTTCGCAAAAAAAAAATCTTTTAAATATTTTAATTAAAAACTTATCCAAAAAGTTAAAAAATCACTCGATCGACTTCGGCTTGTTAAATCATCATCAGGTCGAAATCAACAACAAGTTTCAGAAAGATGTAATGGGATCTTCTTACCGAGAATAGCCCACATTCAGCTGTTTTAAAGACAACCATAATATCGTGGTGGAAGTTGAGATTTCGGGTTTTGGTCATCGGTCTCACTATAATTTGCTTTGTTTCTAAGACGAAACTTGATTTCTAAGAAAAATACAACTTACCAAAATTTTGGTAACACTTTGGTGAAGTCAAAACCTTCATTTTGGCTTTAATTTCTAATTTCTCCTACAATAACCACTTTTTTGAAAAACTTAATCTTGAAATTTTGTGGAATCTTATGACTATTATTCGATTTTCGTAAATTTCAACATTGCAAAAATTAAAAGGCCGTCCACAAAAGGTGCCACTTCCAATACACTAATTTACGCAATATTATGGAAAAACTGAAAAACTGACTGACAAACATTTTCGCTTAAATTTTAACCAATTTCATGGAAAATTATAATTAAAATATTTTTGTTTTTAATGATTTTTTGAAATATTTGGGTAAAACTTTAAAAATCTAGAAAATTTTGATTAGGAGTTGCTGCCAATTTCGGTTCACCGATCTCCTCTACATGTCACTTGGATATTTGAATTGACGGAAAACTCTAAAGTATGAATTAGTATAACATCCTAATCAGTCGTCTGGCCTGTAGAGAGACAAAATTTTTGTAACAAAGAATTTATTTGTTCAAAACAGTCATTTCCGCATTCATTTATTTCAAATTTAATTTAGAATTTTTAAGTTCATAGTTCACTAAAGTTAGAAACAAAACTGTCCGAAAGTCATTGTGAAATCGATGACTAATACTCACTACCTCAACTGCCACCAAGTAATTCTGGTTGTTCTTAAAGCGGCTGAATATGGGCCATTCACGGTATGAGGATCCCATTACATCTTTCTGAAATTTTTTACTTGTATAGAGACTAGGAACCAGAACTGTCCGAAAATCAAAATGAGGCCGATGACATGTCCAATATCTAATCTAGAAAAATAACAAAAAACTATACAATAGCCAAATGGTGTAGAGTAGAAGACTACACTCTTTAAAAATTCCAATAAGAAAGTAAAACATAAATATTTTTAATTCCATTACTACAACAAAATTATTTGGTAAAAAGAAAGAATATTTGGATAAGCCCAAATATTATATGCAACTTTAGAGATTATTCTGAGTCATCGACATGTTAACGCAACCCGTTAGGCATACATTTATAATCTTTTCAAAACGCCCTACACAAAAAAGTGTAAATGGTTTTCTATTGCCATTAACTGGCAATCGTAGAGATGGCTAAGAATATCTGGATATGCCAAAATATTGTACGAGCCATTAGGGGTTATATAGGACCAACGGCATGTTTGCGCGACCCGTCAGGCATGAATTTTAAATCATTTCAAAACTGCCCTACATAAAAAGTGTAAATTGGTATTCGATGGTGATTAACAGGCAATCGTCGTATATATCGATTTTTGAGTGAAGCAAAAAAATTCGAATACGTACACTGTGTATAATACACAATTATGTCTTTGTATTTGTATTTTTCTTTTGTTCGTATTTGTGTCATTTGTATGATGAACAGTATCAAAATAACGCGATCCGGGCGAATCGGTTTAATTTGTATGGTGCTTATTTCCTTTTCTCAGCACATTACGTCTGCTCTCGAGATGTGGAGTGTGATTATTTAACATGCTAATATATTTTATATTTAATTTTTTTTACCATAAATTAATTTTATAATATGTTTTAATAAAATTTTATAAATAAATTTATTTTAAATTACATAAATTTTAAAAATAAAATGTTAACTATAAAAAAAATTGAAAATACATAAACAACACAAAAATATGGCGTTTACAATGGTTAACCAAAAAGCACGATCGTGCTCCTCAATACACTAGCCGAAATCATGTTGGCACTCAAAGGGTTAATATGACTAAACAAAGACAGAATGACACGTGGCTTGCATATGCAGTAAAACAATCATACACACGAAACTAACACAAACACAAATGCTAGTACTATATCTTTCCGGTTACACTCATTTCGTTTCACACATTTCGAGACAAAATCCATATTCAGGAAGTGCCAACATAATGGGTGATTCATTTTAAGGTACTTTTTTAAAATAAAAAAACTCAATTTTGTCGGGTAATCTTATACTGTTAAAGTTAGCCGAAAGTTTCCAGCCGAAAGATAATGCAGATAGTGTCTTGAATACAGCAAAAATCAGTTATGAACTCGAATTTAGGAGAATTTAGGATCGGGTTACATCATTCGGGTGAAGGAGAAATTATTTCAGTTTATAGGAATTTAAAAATCGATAGGAGCGAGAGTATAAAGAGAGTTTAAAAATAGTCAAGACACTATCTGCTTTATCTTTCGGCTGGAAACTATCGGCCAACTTTAATAGGGTAGTAAACTTTATTATCATAAAAAAAGAATCATTCTTTACATTTATTTTTTATAGATTATTTCTTTCAAATGTTGTCGGAAACTGCGGTTAACATGGTCCATTCTGAAGTTCCAATTTTCGATAACGTGCATTTCGAGTGGTATTTGGCCAATGACGGGGGTAATGTCGGCTTCTAAAGGTGTGATATCACATGACCTAGGTGGCCACCAATTGTTCTCACAATAAAGCCATGGTTTCACGGGCTTTGTGGCAAGTAGCGCCGTCTTGTTGGAACCAAATGCGTCGCCGAGATCACGGGCTTCAATTTTAGACAGCAAATAGTCCGTTATCATAGCGCGATAACGGGCGCCATTCATTGTTTCGTTCCAGCCGGCCGGCCTCATTTTCAAAAAAATATGGGCTGATGTTTAAAGCAGCCCATAAACCACACCAACCCGTTATTTTGTCTTGGTATAGTGTTGACCCGCTTCGGGTTGCCCTTCAGCCCAAATACGGAAATTTTGCTGATAAACGTAGCTATTAAGCCAGAAATGGGCCGAATAAAATTTTTGCCGAAAACAATGGATCTTCTTCCAGCTTTTCAAGAGCCCAAAGACTGAAGCGGTGACGGTTTTTAAGATCAGCGGGCTTCAATTCTTGCACGAGTTGGATTTGGTATGCTCTTAAGACAAGACCCTTACGTAAAATATGCCAAGTTGTTGTATCACGGTCATCGCGTATACTCTCAGCTACCGTCGCTATATTTTATAACGTTTATATTATTTATTTTATAAAAATTATTATTTTGTTATTTATGTTATTTATAATATTTTAATTATTAATTTATTTGTTATTATAAATTTTAATATATTAATATTATTTTTAATTTATTAATTTAATTATTTGTTTTATTTAATAAAATTAAGATTTAATTTAATTTTATTAATTAATAATCCGTGTAGGCGGAGCATTGTGTGGCATCGTGGTGTGCAGCGGTGGTAATGAGCGGCGTCTTGTTGGCTGGTTGATGGTTGGTTGGAGACGAACTGATTGAAGAAGAAAATTAAATTTATTTCAATTCGTTTTGCTTTCCCAGTGGCCCTATTCTGGCTTTCCCAGGGAATAGGGAATTGGGGAAATATTTTGCTGTAATTACAAATTGCAATAATTCCCAAATATTTATTCCCCTTTCCCAAATGTATATTCTGGTAGACTGGGAATAATTTTTGGGGGAAAATTTTTTTATTTTGTTTTTTATGCACTAAAACGCATGTTGCGACCTTAATACAAGTTTAATTTATTTTTCAAAATATATTTATTACAAAAAATAATGTTTAGAAATTCGAAAAAGTACGAATTACAATTCCCTAAAAAAATAATTGGGAAAAATACGTCAAAACTGCTATAAAATGGAATTATTTTTTCCCAATAAAAAAAATTCCCAAGCGCCAGAATACACTTTGGGGAATAAATAATTCCCAACTGCTAGAAATACGTCACTAATTCCCAATTCCCTATTCCCGGGGAAAACCAGAATAGGGCCACAGTAATACAAATCAGCGCACAATGAGCGCATAAACAGCATATAATTAGAGCGCTCTATTTTTACTTCAAATTGATGCACCTAATTCCATGCTTTTCATATTTTTTTTATTTATTGACAGAAAAATCGGGTTTGTTTCCCCTACGTTAACTTAACGGTTTAACTAGAAACAATATTTTATATTTTTATGTTTTGTTGTATATACCAAGTATACACACTCGCAGATACAACTACATATTTTTAATTTTGTATACTCATTTTATATGTTGTTCATGTATTCTCCATCTGAAAACACTTGTAAAATAAACATCATACCATGTACAATGAATATTTTACACATTAACCAGAATCTACTTAAATATATATTTAAATAGATTCTGCATCAACTCACACCTCAAATGAAATCTCCAGACTGATAAAAATGAAATAGAAATTTTTCTAAATGAAATTGATAAACAAGAAAATAAGTGGGGGTAAATATGCAATGTATTTGTATGTATTATAAAAGAAACCGAAGTAAATTTATTTGTTTTCTCACTTCGACGTGTGCAAATGGTTCAGTCTGTTTCATACTGCTATCAACGTTTGTTTGCTGGGAATTGGTTTCATGTTCGCCGTGTTGCTTTTGCTTTCGTTTGGAATGCTCGTCGTGTGGTTTCTGTCTTGCATGTATATGTGCATCTGTTGATGCATTTACTCTGTTTAGACGTTCAGAAAAATGATGAGTTAGAGATGAGTTTGCGAGATGTTAAGTTTGTAATATGTACGATTAGAATATCGATTTGCAATATTCTAACCGCTACAATTTTCTTCACTACGTGCTGGATGTGGTCAATTTGGTCGCGTATTATCCAATAAGGAAAATTGGGTTTTACATTTTTCGATGGTATAGCGAATTGTTGCGTTCGGTAGGCCGATTGTGTGGACCATAAGTTGCTCCTGATTTTCGTAACACAGCTTATTAATTTGTAGACGCCGTGTCGGGCTAAGTCTTTCCATGGTGAATTGTCAAACAATACTGAACAAAAATACCATAACTATTTGACAAGAACCGACATGTTCGCTCGACCCGTCAGGCATAGTTTTATAAACCATTTCAAAACTGACATATACGAAATAGATTTTCGATGGTCATTAACAGTTATTCGTATATGGCTTTTTTATATATGGAAATATAAGTCTCCTAAGCACATGGACTAACATGGAATAAACGGTATTTCGCGAAAGAATTGTTTCGAAAACCTATGACTGAAGTTGTAAACTTTGTAGGAACATCGATCAATGTACAGGCTGGGCTATCTGTTGGTCCTTTTTCAATCGATGAATTCTAGTACTTATGCTGTGTGCCTCAGAAGACTTTTCAAACTAAAGAGTCCTATTTGAAACGCGATATTTTAAAACGCGAATTATCAAAACGCGATATTTCAAAACGCGATATGGTAAAAAACGCGATATGCTACAAGACGGGAGTTTAAGATCGGGTTATATCAGGCGGGTGAAGTGGAAATTTAACTTCAGTTTATAGGAATTTAAAATTCGATAGGAACGACAGTACAGGATCAGTATCAGGTGGGTCGCTGCGCTCCCGTCGCTTCGCAACACATATTCTGTACCATATCGCGTTTTGAAATATCTCGTTTTGTACCATATCGCGTTTTGTACCTTATCGCGTTTTGTACCATATCGCATTTTGTACCATATCGCGTTTTGAAATATCGCATTTTGAAATATTTCGTTTTGTACCATATCTCGTTTTGAAATATCGCGTTTCGAGCGGATCCGCAAACTAAACTATTCAATATACTAATAGTTCAAGCAATAGTTCAATAGATGTCCCTATAGCACAAAAGTCTTCTCGCATTCAACTAAAATAATATAAGTGTCATCCGAAGTTTCTAAAAATATATAGAAAAACAAAATTTTAAGAATTTTAAAAATAGTCTCGTCTTGTGTCTCTATATATACATTTATGTATAGGTTAGGTTAGGTTAGCGTGGCTGCTATCGCACACTTAGGCCAACAATGGCCCCATTGTGATACCACAGGTACATTTATGTATAATGTATATGAAAAGTATTTTTTAATGTGTAAAATATTAGTACATAATAATGTATACCTGATATAGAATTTAATTAATAATACAAATACGCTACATTGAACAGAGTACAGCCGTTTTTCCATTTTTTCTTTGTTTAATTCTTTCTAAACGTTAAAATAAATTATACGCTCACTTCAAGTCATACAATAAAATGAAAAGTCTGAAAAGTAACTTCACGAGTTGACTTTTTAAATATTGCCTATGAGAGTAGCGGAAGCTTCAAAATTTGAAAAGTTTAGTTTGAAAAGTTTTCTGAGGCACACAGCATCTTGGCTGTAAATAAAGAGTTTTAATGGAACGATGCACACTTGAGCTAAACTATGCGAGCTATGTTTTTCTGTTTTGAGCTATGCAAAATAACTTAGCTCGGGCTGTCTTGGGATTGCAAAAGTCAGCTATATCGCTCACACATACATTGCTATTATTGTGTACATATTTATAACATATTGAAATTTGGATGACCAACAAAATATTTGAACGACATATTATTTTACTTGTATTGAAATGTATGTGTGAGCGATGTAATTAGCTCAACTGTGCAGCGGAATGGGCTGTGCGAGCTAAACTATGCTACTAGAAACTACGTCTCTCGCTTAGCTTAATTCTTTGACATATGAATAGTCAAAATATGTCATTTATTATCATGGAGTCGCAAATAACACAACAACGCATTTTAATTGTCCAAATTTATTATAAAAATAATCGTTTAAAAACAACAATATTTCGTAAATTACGTGAGAGTTTTGGTCGAAATGTCCTACTGAGCGGCAAATTGGCAAAATTATTGATCGTTTGGAAGAAACTCGTTCAGTGGAAGATCGTAAACCGTATCAACATGTTCATCCAGTTCATACTCCTGATGCAGTGGCGGCTATTAGTGAAAGTATTGGTAGTGAACCAAGCGCATCAACAAGGCATTTGAAAATTGAAGAATTTGAGGAGCGGAGAAGCCTTATGTTATTCAGAAAACAGAAGTTCATCCTCAAAGAGTCACTGTTTGGTGTGGTTTATAGGCTGGTGGCATCATTGGGCTGTTTTTCTTTGAAAACGAACAGGAAACCCTTACGTGAACACTACATTCGAGCTGAAATTAGCTGGTCATTGATCTGCTTTTACTGGAAAACTTTTTTACTGGTTTTTCATACATAATATAACATTTCCTTATCAATAAAAAAATTTGACTTTTCATCCTAAAATGTGTTTTATTTACAAATGAAAAAAAGACTATTTACACATTAACAATTTTTGCTTTTAACCTATCCGAAATCACACAGCTCATTTTGAGCAGTATAGTTGCTCATTCATTCATAATGAGATATGGAGATTGGAGTGACCTGAACAATTTTAACAAAAAAAAAAAAAAATATGTCTAAGAAAAATATGCTTATGTAACACATGAACAGGGCTCCCCGAAAATTCTGCGACAAACAATTATGCCACAAACAATTATGCAACAAACAAATATGAAAACTACAACTTTACAATAACCAAGTGTGCGTAAAAATAATTGTGCAAACAATAATTCATCGAAACAAAATTTTTCACTGTAATGCACTGGAATATTGTAATGAGGTGCATAATTTATTTTTCAGCTAATTTTTTGTCACCTTTTTTTTATTTTTATTAATAATAATTGCTTCGTCAACCTTGCAGACACAGATCAAAGTGTTTTATCGCTCTTATCGCTTCTTCTGATAGTGCCACAAAAGTTAAAAAACCAACTTTTGTAAATATAAACTATTTTTTAATGTAATTTTAATTCGTTGTACACCTTAGAGGATGGGGTCCCAAACCCCCGCTTTTCAAGAATTTATACAATTAATCAAGTGTCATTAATGAAGATGTCCTACTTTGCTTTCCGTACCACACAATTGAACAATTAAGAGAAAATTGATAAATATTTTTTAATTGCATTACGAGTATTTTCGATGAATTGTTCAATATAGAATTGTTTCCGTGTAAAATTGTTTGTATTACCATTACGAGTCTTTTCGATGAATTGTTCAGTGTAGAATTGTTTCAGTGTAAAATTGTTTGTATTACAATTATCCTTCTCTAAATTCATTTCTAACAATTGTTTGTCGCACTTTTGTGGCTGTGTTAAATTGTGTTGCGCATAATTTTCGGGTTGCCCATGAACAGTAATGCCGGCTTTAAAAAGTGGTGATATAGCAACATGGACCTTTATTGTTATGCAAGGTGCCTCACAACTTTCATCTCTGGTATTTAATCTGAAGCTTAACTTAATAAACACATTTTTATTAATCACTTGTTTTTTGTTTCGCAGAATATTTTGAATATTTTTCAAAAAGTTTAAAAAATCACTCGATCGATTTCGACTTGTTAGGTCATCATCAGGAGTATCTACTTCAAAATATTCTGCGAAACAAAAAACAAGTGATTAATAAAAATGTGTTTATTAAGTATAAGTGTGTTTCGCCAAGTGCCTACGGCAAATAGCGTAAAAAGTCTGAAGCTTAACGCTTTATGTTGTCTATCTTGCTTTTCTAAAGAAAATTCTTTCATTGGTAATTTAATTACTATTTCGAATTTAAAATAAATTGAAACCCGAGAAAAAACGGAAAAAATATCAGCCGTTTGACTTGAAAGTCAAAGGATACTGAATATTACAAATTGTAATGATATCTGACGTACACGTCCTACATAATCCGATATGGTAAACGTAAAGCTTCAAACAGAATGTATCCGTTCCGTTCCCCCCGTTTTTGATCCACTCCGCCTCGTCCGTTTTGTATAACACAATGTAGCCGCTCCGCTTGTCATACTGTCAAACTTTAATAGAAAATTTCTGTGAGTAACATAATTTCGTTCATTTCTTTTTATTGGTATATTTTGCTTATTATATTTGTTACATAAAAGAGTGATCAATATGGAATACCAAGAAGCAAATGCAGCTCTTGATGAGTTGTTAGATTTGTACGTGTTGTACTTAATTTATAAAAAATATAAACATAAATCGAAACGGAGAAGATGGTGGGTGAGACCACTAAATTTGGATAGGGATATCAGTGGATATTTTGCCAATTCATTTCAACAAATGAAACGCCTAGATTCCGAAGATTTTTTTAGTAATACCAGAATGACACGAAATCTTTATGACATGCTATTAAGCTTAGTTGAGGATGATCTAACTAAACACTCATTGCGACGACCAATCGATGCTGAATGCCGCTTGGCATTAATCCTATCGTAAATAAAATTCACGAGCTATTTTGTAATAATTCGATGTACAAATTTTTTTTGGTTTTTTAGATACTTAGCACAAGGTGTTTCAATAAAATTTTTAGCATGGTCATTTAAAATGGGAAAATCGACCGTCAGAGAAATCATCATTGAAACTTGTTCAATATTGTGGAAAATTCTTTCGCCTTTATATGTGTCAACCCCAAACACAGTAGACTTCTTAGAAATTGCTAAACAATTTTGGGAAAAGGGGAATATGCCCACTTGCATCGGTGCTATTGATGGCAAGCACATCATAATTCAATGTCCTCCACGTACAGGTTCAGACTTCTACAATTACAAAAAAAACTTCAGTATTGTGTTGTTAGCAACGTGTGATGCCAATTACACCTTTTCTCACGTTGCAGTAGGTGCTCGCGGTAGTCAAAGTGATGGAGGTAGTATACATTTGTCTAGAATTATTTCTATACGTTATATATGTATTGTAATATATTTTTAGATATTCTAAAATCATCAATATTCGGTAAGCAGCTCCAGCGAAATGAACTTCCAATCCCACCAAATAGCAATCTAACAAATAGTTCAAAAATGTTCCCACACTATTTTATCGGAGACGCCGCATTTCCACTTCAAAAGCACTTAATGCGGCCGTATTCATCGAGAAATTCGGACGAATCGAAAGACATTTTCAATTACAGACTTTCAAGAGCTTGTAGGGTAATTGAAAATGCTTTTGGAATTTTGGTGAACAGGTGGGGGTGCTTCGAAATCCAATCAATATGCTGCCTAAAAATACAGAGACGGTGGTTATGGCAACTGTAGCGTTACACAATTTCATAAAACTAAATGACACCTCGCAAAAATATGTGCCCCAAAATTTCATTGACTGGGAAGATCAAGAATTTAACATACATAGTGGAGATTGGTGTAGAAACACACAACCACTTCCATCCATTAGTGATCGCCCGACCAAATCTACGAGGTTCGCCTTTAATTTGAGGGATGAGCTAAAACAGTATTTGTGTAATGAAGGGGCAGTTCCGTTTCAATATAAAATCTAAATAAAATTTGAAATCCAGTCAAGCTTTTATATATCACATTTCATGAAATAAAAAATACATAAAATTAAAATTAATAACTCAAAATTAAGCAAAAGTTTAGTTTTGAATGCCGATGCTGTTCAATACAGCCTGTTGGGATTTTAAAATTATTTTTTAAATTTGCTTTTTTGTGTTGGGCTCATTTTCTTCATATCGCAACTGATAGAATTCAAAAATATTTTATCCTCGCCTTCATTAACAGTTCCAGTCAACTTTTTTGTATGGTCTGTAAAGTTTCCAAAAACATTTCTGAAATTCCATCATCCTTGGGTTTACACTTAGAAGTTCTGGTTGACACAAATGAAACTTCGCTCTCGTCATCGTCTTCAGCATTCTCGGGATAGAGATACTCCGCGGGATTAGGAGAAGTGTTTTCCACCATTCTATAAAAATTACGGAATAATATTAAATTATACATCGTATTTGATAGGTTCGTACCTTTGCGATCTGATACTGTTGTTTAAAAACGATAGTAAATTGAAGAACTCCAATTGATCCGTATAAACATATTCACTTTCTGATGGATTCTCCATTTTACGTTTTTCCCTGACGTACTTGTCCCGTAGGTAGTTTCATTTTTTCTTTGCTGTAAATAGATATATAATACAAGTAGATTATCGAAAATCATAATGCACTTTATTATACTGTAATATTTTACATACCATCGACATCAAACTTGGTACTTAATTGTTGCCAAATGTATAGCTTTTTCTTTTGTTATCCATGTGCAAAGAGTGTTGTTTTTCGTATAACCTCTGGGTACGATTTTATGGTTTCGATGAATCCCGCTGTATTCATTTTTGTATTCACGTTTTCGAAATATCCGTCTATATTATTTTATTATTTTTTTATTACAAACATACCTACTATGTTCTACACGAATTCGATATGTCAAACAGCAACTTCCTGTCTAAACGTCAACTTTTGAAGGAGAGAATTTAAACAAAAAAGTTATTAATAATATTTGGAATATTGTTGAATTATTAACAAAATTTGTTTACCTTTAAACAATATAAAATTATATTTAAACACTTTTTAAACATATACGATTAAATTGAAACAAATCAAATTTTATTTTCAACAATAGTTGATGAAATTGGCATGTACAATTGTTGAATTTTTAGAAGATATATGCTGAATTTTTCATGTTTGATTTCAATCACTCGTTGTTCGAATTTAAACTCAAAATTGTTGATATTTTAATCCAAATTTACTTTTATTTTTAAATTTATTATATTTAAACTATATGTTATATACATTTAAATATTGGTTATTTAGCTCTTTTAATATTTTATTTATTAATACTTAAGCTTTCGGAACCATTTCGGTTTCATTCTCAAAAGCAAGACTTACTTTTGAGAATGGAACCGAAATGGTTCCGAAAGCTTAAGTATTAATAAACAAAATATTAAAAGAGCTAAATAACCATTATTTAAATTTGTAAACTTATAAGCTCATTAAACAATTTAATGTTATATATAAGTTAAAATTTTTAAGATAAAGTTAAAAAAAGCTTAAGTTAAAATTTTTTTTTTTATAGTTTTTAAGAATTTCACACTTCTTGTTAGTTTCGTACAAAGAAAGATTCAAGAATAAAGCCTTTGGCAATAGTTACAAAAAAAAAAAAAAAATGTTATATATACTTTCTTTTTGTGGGGCTACGCGAAAGATCGTGTTTACGCAAACAATCCTCAAACTCTTGACGAATTGAAAACTAGTATTCGTAAGGTAATGGCCGAGATACCGCCCGAAATGTGCCGAAAAGTCATTGAAAATTACCTCAAAAGAATCAAGGCCTGTAAGAAGTCCCGTGGAGGACATTTGAATGATATCTTGTTTAACTAAAAATGGCAAGGATCAATCTGTAAAATGAAATAAAAATTACAATACATTCCGAATATTTTGTGTGTTTTTTTTAAATTTACTTTATCAACCTCGAATTGGATAACCCTTTATATATATAATATTTCATTCAAAAAACAACTAAACACTTAGATACATTTTCCAATTATATTACATAGTAAATTTATAAAATGGGCTAACATAAAATTTCGGAGGTGTGTTTCGGAGCATTGATTTTCTTCGTGACTTTGTGGTGTGGTAATTGAACTATTATTCGGTTCACTTGGTATTGATCGTGGTGTTGACATCCGTGCCTCGTCAACTTTTAGCAACATAAATCTCACATTATATTGAGCAGCATAATATTCGAGAATATCGTCCTCTGTTATTTCAGATGAACATGCTTCAAAGACCAAACTAGTTCCTTGCAATCCAAGAGAATTTGCTGAAAATATGAAAAAAAATCCAAGTGGTAGGGTACGAAATGACATATTACGAAACGACATATAATAAGCGAAAAAATCATTAAAATGATTGGAAATTTAGGACCATTAATGAAAATTAAGTTCAAATGCCAGGGCAATATTTTTCTTTACTAATTATATTTGAGCTAGCTACTTTTCATATGTTTTGTAGATTAATTATAAATTCATGGACAAATAAATAAAGAAAATTATATAATTTTTTCTTGATATTAATCAATCGGCTCAGTTATTAGAATATGTTTCCAATCTTTGTCCTTTTGGGCATACACCGTTTCGTAATATCTCGTTTCGTTAAATGCCCCGCAACCCTTCTATACAAATATGTGGCTAGAATAAATGAATATTTACCTTTGCTAATGACAGCAGCTATAGTTGCAAATGATCAAAAGGTTTTCCGGATGCGTCGATCCCCGCTGCAGACTTCAAATGGAAATGAAGACATTGTTAACGAAACTAAAAAAAATATTTAAAAAAGAGTATGAAATATTAAATTTATGATAACATATAATTTAAACATAACATATAAAACACAATTGTTTTAAAATAATTTTTTCCGTAACTTTATAGACGCTTGGTTTACGCAAACTATTCGAAACGAATGATCTGACATGACAGTATTAAACATGACTTTGTTTAAAATTAATACATACTACATTTTTACTAAGAATTATTACATTATTTTAATAACATTTTATATCGTACTTACCTTTAAGAAAAAATATCACACAAACTATTTAAATTCCACTTTCTTGATTATTAACTTTTAAATTGATGTTCGTTCTGCAGTCCTGTGGCTTAAATTTTAATGCATTTATACAATATGGCATCTAACTCTAAATGTATTTTGTTTTAATATTCAACAAAAATATTCAACAATTTTATGTTTAAACTTTACCACAAAATGATTTTATTCAACATTTCTACTGAAAATGTATCAATTGATTAAAGCTCAACAAACGTATTGTTTAGTTTCCAACAACAAGTAAATTTTCAACATATCTGTGATGAAATTTAAACAACTAATTGGAAAAAGTCAACATTTTATTGAATAAATAACAAAAATTTTCATTACTACATTTATTGTATGGAAATTGCTAAAATAATTTAAATAAAATTAATTAATCTTTAGTTTAGATTTGACTAAATTTTTTAGTGTGTGGAACGGATACATTCTGTTTGAAGCATAACATGTTGCGTGGAGGACGTGGATCCTTTCCGCTTATATCATTTTATTGTGTGGGTTCTTAATGAAGTATAGCCCATTCCGAATAGCGAACAAAAAACAAGCAAATGTCGAGTGCGGTTCACAAATTGGTTGTTGCTTCACGTTGTATACACAATTAATAATTTTTCATTCACAAATATTTGAAAAAGTTCAATGCCAAGGAAGCTTCCTAAAACCATAAAGACATATTAACTAATATAAAAACACTTATTTTTATAACACTTAAATTAAAAAATCCATAACCGAACTATTTATATCACTATTATGTGGAGTTCATTCATAAAATCAAATTTTAAATGCCCGATTTAAATAGTTTTTGTAGCTTTACACTAAAATTTCATTTAACATCTATCTACTATATTTTTGTTCTCTAACTGTTAATGTATGTAAGTATGTTTATTTTATATGATCCATCAGATACGATTTTATGTACATATTACCAAAAAAAAAAAAAACGAAAAAAGATAAAAAGCCAAAATTATGTTGAGAGAGAAAAATTTTTGTACGAAAGAACTTAAAATTTGCTTTCACCGGATTGGTTGAAATAGAAAATATACTAAAAAATTATTTACAACCAAAATATATTCGGTGTTAGCACATCGAACAAAGCCAGATATACATAGCTATGTATATCCATATGTATGTACTCGGGTACGTACGCCAGTGTACATAATCATATGTACATACATATTCGAAAGCTTTTTTTTTTATTCATACTGCCGTTGTATATTGTTTGTGAAATGATTACAGTCTATTTTCAACATTAGACGTGAAAAGTTCAAATTTATTTTGTTGCATAAAATAAAAGTATATAAAATAATCATAAAGTAATAATAGTAATAATAATAATAATATAATACAAAGTAATAAATTAATGTGTGAAAAAATAGTTGTTCAAGAGAGCACAAAAAATTAAAATACAAAATTAAATTTTTTCGGTATCAAAATAAATAAATTATAGCATTGAGTAATAATTTTGGTGGTGTGTTTTTGGCTCTTGTGTATTTGTTTATTATTTATGTGTGCTTAGAGAGAGAAATTACAGTTCGCTTGATGAATAATAATATTCGGTTTTAGTATTGTTTTATTTTATTAACTATAACAATATAAAAATAATAATTCCAAAATATATTGTTATTATTGTCATGAAAATATTAATTAAAAATTTGAAAATATCTATATAACGGTAATAATTTGGTGAAGGTGTCATCATTTATATAGTATGCGACAATACGTTAATTTTTTTGAAAATTAATTATATCAATTAATAATAATATTATCGTTATTTTATACAAATAAAGTGTTTGAATTATTTATAAAATAAATATTTGTGTGTAAATTTGTTGTTTATGTTGTATATGGAAATTATACGAAATTTGAAAAACGATTATTATAACGTTATTGAGCTTTAAGTCAATAAAATTGTGGAAAATACATAGACCGTTAAACTACTGTGTATTTATCTACTGGTGTTTAGTGTTCAATTTAATAGTAATTGCAATTAATAAGAAAATATATTAAAAATTTTTAAAAAGTAACACAATTTTTAATTTAATATTGTTTTTATTTTTGTGTAAATAGTGAGAAATAAATCAGTACCAATGCAAAAAATCGACGGAATCAAACAAGGTTAGTAAATATTCTTATTTTTTCACATTTAAATAAGAAATTTTTTCTAGATGCATTATATACTTAACATATCCATATTACGAGTATGTGTAACTGTTGACTTGAGAATATTACATCTCTACATTTTAAAGAATATTCTTAAATGAAATTTATTTATTTTACAATATTAAAGAATTTGGGTTGGTGATCAGATAATCGGTTTATCTTAACATTTTTAATGTGGCGTCACTCTACAATTATTTGATTTTGATATAGGATTAGTCATTCAAAATTAAATAAACTGTAAAGCTATAGATTAAGCTTAAAAACGTAAATTAAATTTAGAGACGTATTGTCTTTTCAATATTGTTTTTTTAAATATACTTAGTTTTATATTAGTATGTAGAGTAAACGAAAAAGTCACGAATAAGCATAGCTGTGAGTGAGCTGGTGAGTGGTTATGTTGCACGCTTCTTAGTTTTTTTTGTATCACTTGAAATCATAAATGAAAAAGATAACATTTATAATGCAAAAATTTAATACAATTTTGGTAATTTTTCACTTCTCAGTACATTATATTGTTTTCATATAGGAATCGTTAAATCTTATAAGAGCCGTATAATCTTATAAGACTATTATAATATGGCTGCCTACTAAACCTCGATTAAATTATTTACTCCACCGAATTCGATTTGAGTACATGGTTTTTTTTACAATTTGCCCAGAACTTGAAATGTCCTTTTTACCCAAGTATTGGAAGGTCCACCGCCTCAATTATGTAAATTTTCTAACATGACATTAAAAAGTAAGCGTGTGAATTTGTGGCAAAATCAATCGTCCAAGAAAAAAACGCGGTATCTACTGGTGACATGAATTGAGAAATTACCCTATAAAGTTTTGGTGAGAACCCTTTGTCAATTAGAATGTTTACTATATCTAATAAAAGTGATCTTTTAGGTAAATTTGGGTAAAAAGTTTAATAGAAATGTTAATTTTAAATGAAAAATTATACTTCCCACTAAAAAATCACATACGGCATTATCGTTAAAATAAATATTTTCACACGCTAAGTTAGAATCCACATTGAAAATAAATCGTCAAAAAAGCCGTATATACAATACAAGTATATTAGAAACTTGGAATAGAAAATTTCAGTTTGTTTTATTATTTATTTCAGAATAAATATACTTCATTCAATTGTATTTCAATATAAAAAATATAAATAAAATATTAAATAATAATATTTAATTATAATAAAATTCAATAAAAAATTAAAAGTTCATTATTCTTCAACTTCCGGCATTTATCCAAAAGGCCTTTCGGTTTTCGGGAAGTATGCTCTCAAGGGTTTTTAGCAGCGCTCCTTTTTTGCATTTAGGGAATCCTCGGGGCTTACTTGAATGTCTCAAATGTCGGTAGTAAAACCACAGTTTTGTTTGCAGCTTTTTGCAAAGAAAATCAAGTTTCTTGAAATCTTCGTTAAATGACGTTTTGTAATATAACAAGAAGCTATTTCGACAAACTTTAATTTGAACTATATCAGCTAAATGTGGTCTGGTAACATTTTTCTTGAGAGTAACTTCTGAATTGTAATCCTTCCTCTGATAAAAGTCGAATGCTGTTCTATTTTCCTAATTTCAACGTTTGATATTTCCACCTGATGATGGAAACTGTCTAACGACATTATAAGTGTGTCCTGGTTCAAAATAGTTAAGAAAAATTTCCTTCGCAAATATCTCAATCACTATATTAATCATTCAAACTGAAAATGTTAGTAAACACTAATTTTTGTGTTGGCTGGAACAGTTGTCTAGTCATATATTGATTTGTTGGGCGTTTCTAGCCGTTTTACAAAAAGGATAGAAGCAGGTTAGTGTACCACAGAACAGCGTATATGGCTTCCCCAGCTGTGATTTTAATCCAAGTGGTACAAAACTTTCATTGTACGCTACAAGTCTTTTAATAAAAATTATCGTCCAAATTTTCCTCTTTGTGATGATTCAATTTGAACACGTCACATTGTTCACATTCATCGTGCTCCAGTACAGCAAATTAACTATTTTTTGCTTTTACACGTAAGCAGCGATATGTTTCATGTGAGACGATGTCATTGGGGTTTTTGGTTTTAAAATCCTCGAACACCGAGGAAACTGATATGTCACTTGGGAAATATCATCGGTTTGGAGCTTGAACACACCTAAAAAATTAAGAAGAAGGTTTATATTAATATAAGAAATTACTATGCTAAGTTACTGAGATTTAACTCAATATGTTCATGTTCATCTATAATGTTGTTAAGAAAATTTTTTTGCGTACTTGTACCGCTTGACCGTTTTCGAAGTTTATTCGCTTGCCTACTACAGTGCTGTATGCGGCTTTCATTGTTCAACTCGAACATGATCTAATGCAGGTGGTTGTAACGCAGGGCGGTAAAATTTTATGCTTCTCCACAATTGTTTGCCTTTTTTTCTTTTTAAATTCTACTTTTTGGGTCTATCCGCCTCCTTTTTCTTGGATTGCCTGCCTGCTTTTGTATACTCTTTGTCATTCTCATTTTGTAATTCGGATAAAGCTGCACTATCGTATTTCGGATAAAGCTGCACTATCGTCCTTGCTGACGTTTCATTATATCACTTCGAAAATCATCATGGGTGTTTTCAATAATAAATGTATCAGTTACTATCGGCATATTTGTTGAAGGTATATAGTTCAATTTGTGTAACCACCGAAGATGTTTCATCATCGACAAGTTTCTGTAGCTGACACCGACGACTTAAATAATATTTGCTTTTTAGAAGCTAACGAAATCATTACCTTAGCTCTATCACTTGACATTATTTTAATAATCAATTATTGGCTATACACGTATTAGTATATCGATTTAAACAAACTTTAGATACTAGTAATAATTTACCATATTTATTTTCAAAAAAATTTTAATGTTAACACTTTGAAGAATTCTACAAAACTAAAAACAAAATACACATATTTCTTTAATGATTCCTAGTAAAAGTAACCGTAAATGCAGTATACTAAAAACAAATGCGGTAGTTACATATTCGCACAAAGAGTTACTGCGATTTTAGCTATAGTAGTATGTAGATACCATTTATATAAAATATGATTTGTGTATTTTGATAAAATGATTTGTGTATTTTGGAAGAAATAATGTAAATACCGCGTTGGTAAATAGGTAAAATAACATGCTAAAAAAACCATAACCTCAATTTTCGATTTTTTTTGTGTTTTATTGTTTTTCTATTATTTCTAAGGCAACTCGATATCCATTGTTCATATATTAGCCTTAAAAAGTAAAAAATCTTATCATTGAACTGTTTTAGTGCTAAACCAATAGCTGAATTCCTTATAAATGGCGGGCCAATAAATGTATGTGCAGCTGGCATGAATAACCAGCCCGAAAAAAGTTTTTTCATTTTGGGTGTGTTTCCTTGGTAAATTTTATTCTACCCGGAAAAAATTATTGAAAATGCAAGAAAATCTTAAACTCCATCCCGAAATGTTTTTGTTGTTGCATTATTAATATCGTTGAAATGTATAATAAACCTTTTGACAACACAATTTAAGTGTATGGTGTTGTGCAACAATATGAGTTATGCTTATTATTTAAAACTACAGAAGACATAAAAAATACCAACCAAACGGCACAGTGGTTAAAGCTTCGGCGTTTTGATTGAGAGGTACCGGGTTCGATTCCCTCATGGTCGACTCAACTTGCAATGTGCAGATGATTTTACAAAAATCGAGCCTATAGCCGTACGTATAAAGAGAACCTCGAAAGGGTTGGGAGAGCTTCGGCCCCAGAATAGATTGCAAAAATAATAATAAAAAAAGGCATACAAAATGTACAAACTATTCCACTACCTTGTGCTCGTATTGGTATTGCCCACAAAGATACTAAAAGTTAAAATTAATTAAGCAATAGCAAATTAAACAATTTGTCCTTATGGTTTCAATGTACTTCAGGTTTGATATGAAAAGAAAATCGATTAAATTAATAAACTTTTTCACGCAAATCCTAGAGGTAACCCCATTGTGAATTTACGCTTAAAAGTTAGGTCAATCCCGCTCTTAAGCAATTTGTCCTTATGGTTTCAATGTACTTCATGTTTTGATATGCAAAAATCATTAATATGAGATAACCCCCTCGGGAATTTGAGCTTAAAAGTTTATGTTCATCTTAGGTCCATCCAGGTCCTAAGACATACCAAAAGCTCATTTTGGAATTCGTACATTGAAACCATGCAATCCAAGGATGGGATGTTCTAACATCACCATTTTTCAATATTTTATTTGGAGTCTACGTCTCTTTCTGCTAGAATTAATTTGACTTCTGTTTCGTTTATCAACTATTTCTTCTCTATTACTATCTCAACCTACTAGAATATATTTGAACAATATCTATTTCCCTTATTTTCATCTAGAATCGAAAAAAAAATTTGGTGATAGAAACGCATTAGAAACATTACAATATTGCAATCTAGCAGGCTGGTAAATGATATAAAAATTGAAACAGAGACAAATTTTATTCTACAGAAACAAGAAATAAACTTCGATAAATCTATTCTTGTGGGATGAAACCTATCGGTTCATCCCAGATCTGCCAGGCCTTTAATCTCTGCGACTCAGGGAATCACTAATTCTAATTTCTTTGTTCTTTTTAGGTACTTATAGGTCCATTGGTATCATTAAGTAGGTTCCGTAGCTGTAGCTCTTCGTTGTCATGCTGCTGCAGTCGCAGTACGTGACTCCTTGCAAGTTTTTGTATTTCATCGCTAACGTATTCAATGTTTGTCTCGATGCAGGTTGTCATTTCTAATGTACCATGGAGCATTTACAATTCTACTTAGTAATTTGTTTCGAAATGTTTATGATCTTAACTGTAGTTTTCTTTGCACAGTTCCAAAGCTGTATATCATACATCCAGATAAGTTTTAGGATTTGTTTATATAACAGCAGTTTGTTGTGCGTTGTCAGTTCGGATTTCTTCCAAAAAGCCAGTGCATTTTCCTGAATTTTAAATTCAGTCCTTGCCTTTTTTTTAACATGCGCTTTCCACCTGAGCTTATAGAGTCTAGCGTCATGCCAAGGTACTTAGCTTTATCGGAATATGGAATTTGTTGCGAATTGAGTCTAATCAGGATATATTCTAATGTGTAAAGTTTATATGTGTTGATTCCGATTCGTTTAGAATTATTCTCCATTTTTTTCGTTCAATTAAAAATTGATTATTTTGGGATGATACTTTTTTTTACATCAACTCAGATATGGCACAAATTTTGTGCCGCTATATTTGGCCCGCAATATCCCTCGATTGTTTTTAAAGCTTTGAAATTAATCTTCTGTCAAAAACTACTCAAATATTTCCATAAAATACTCCTGTGGCACTATTCTGGCAATTCCCCGGGAATGAGGAACTGGGAAAAGAATTTATGTGTGATTTCTATTCACATATTTTTTTCCGGCCTACTGACTAGAAAATTTGATGTAAATATTTATAAACTGGGAATAATTTGGCATGGAAAATTATACCCCATTTAACGTTGTTTTTCAATAAAATTAACACTCACTTTTTACCTCAGTATGCAATAAAAACAATTTTTGAATAAAAATTACATATACAAATTCTTTCCTCAATTCCCTATTCCCGGGGAAAACCCAGAATAGAACCACTGTAGTGTTCGACGATTATTAATTCTAGGTTGCTTGTGGTTTTTTATCATTTTTTGGTAATTAACATTGTAAGCCGAAAATGGGTATATGCGTTAGCAGCTGTTGGTTAGATTTCACCAGTAAAGATACGAAATAATCCTTTGTCTTGATTTTAAATTTTCCAGCTATGTACAGCAAAATTAAATTTAAACAATTCAATTTTTAAAGAGCGAAAACATCAACGCCTGGTGGTTGCAAAAGGTATGGCTTTTAAAATTAATTTGGAGTTTCTTGCTAAATTCGCTTAATGCGGGCTATAAATGCTAGATATGTAGAAATTCTGAACCCTTTTAATTCAGCAAAGACAAACAGACGTTTGCTACATATTCGAAACATACTTCCATTTCATCCATCCGGATTCGGAGCAGTTCATTTCTAAGTCGTTTGGCTTTTTACTTATAAAGTAATGGACTTTTTTTATACTTCCATTGGTACGAGGGTAGTACCTGGCGGTACGTATAAAAACGTATATTTGTTTCAACTTTATTTTATTTTTCAACTTTATTTTATTTTATTTTTCAACGTAATCGCCTTTCACTTCGATACACTTAGTCCAACGTTTTTCTATCTTTTGAATCCCTTCCAAAAAATATGATGGTTCCAACCCTTCAAAATACGCGTTTGTTTCAGTATTAATCTCATCATTAGAGCCAATTTTTTTCCGCCGAGCCATTTTTTCATATTTGGAAATAGAAAATAATCACTGGGTGCTAAATCCGCGAATATGGTGGATGCGGTACCAATTCGTGTCGTAATTCGTGGAATTTTGCCATAGCCACGACGCAAGTGTGCACACGTGCATTGTCCTGATGGAAGAGGATTTGCTTCTTTGCCAAATGCGGACGTTTTTTTTTACAGCCTGTTTGAAACGGTCCAATAAGTTAGCGTAATACTCTCCATTGATCGTTTTGCCCTTTTGAAGATAGTCAACATGAATTATGCCACGTGCATCCCAAAATACAGTAGCCATGACTTTGTTCGCTGATACAACTGCTTTAGCCTTCTTTGGCGCAGATTCACCTCGGAAAACCCACTGCTTGGACTGTTCTTTGGTTTCTGGCGTACTGTGATGAATCCATGTTTCGTCAACAGTTATGAATCGACGCCAAAAATTATTGCGATTACGGTTCAACATCGCCAAACATTCTTTCGAAATTGACATACGAGCGTGCTTGTTATATCAATAGTGAGCAAACGCGGCACCCATCTTGTTGAAAGTTTTTTCATACCCAAATGAGTTGCTAAAATATTCTACACCCGTTCAATTGAAATGCCCACAGTCTCAGCAATCTCTCGCACTTTCACTCTTCGATCGTCCACTATATCGTGGATTTTATCGATCATTTCTGAAGATGTAACCTCATTTGGACGACCTGGACGATCTTCATCAAAAACACTTGTACGGCCACGGTTAAATTATGCTGTCCAATATTTTATGATTCATAATGAATGTGAATAATTCCCATACACTTCTTTGAGTTCCGTTTCAATCTCGTGATTTGTTTTATTTTTTAGAAACAAGTATTTTAATACCGCTCGGTATTCAAATTTTTCCATTTTTTTTAAAATATAAAAGTTGTTCAATTTAAATGACTAGTAAAAATAAACTAAACAATGGAATGATTTGACAATTTGAGAGTATGATTGGTAAAGCTACAGAAAAATACCACTTTAAAAATTTTTGCTACGTCATCTTTTGTCTAGGCCAGGTACTTATCATACTACCTTTGTATAAAAATATCACCTGCGCAAGTAGGAATACCGCGTGCAACGTTTACCATAATCAATATAGTTAGGCACTTTTTTTAGTTTCTGCTATTCACATTACACGTCGATTTTTCCTGTTTTTTGGCTAACTCACATTTTCCCTTAGGCGACAATACAATCGTTTTCTTCGCAGGTTAATGACGGGGGAGGGGCGAGGGTGTGTATATATGTTGTGGCATACCTTTACGACGAATATACACAAATCACAAATGCCCCCCACTTAATTTCTAAGGCGAAAAATACAAGTTACCAGACTTTTGTTTAAACTGACTTGTATAATCAAAACATTATCACTGCTTAAATTTCAGAAAACCAACAAGGCCTAACCTTTTTGGTTGAAAATTAACGCTTTTTGTAAACTTCTCAACATATTGCTAAAATTTAAAGGGCTCATATTGAAGCCTTTCGGTACATAGATTTCCACCAAATTTCGTAAGTATCTCTCAATTTAATGGAATAAGTTTTAGTATGGTTTTATTCCGAATAGTCAATCCTGCTTAAACGGTAGAGATCCGAAAAATTCTGGTGAAAAAAAGTTCTTTTTATATCAAGACTCGCCATTTTCTCTAAAATTTAAAAAAATATCTGAACTAATTTTGTTTTTAATCCTTTTTGATAAATGCAATACATACTTTTCAAAATATTTGCAAAAAAAACAAAAAGCTCCTATGAATGCTGCCACTTCCAGTGTACTGTAGTCGGCAAAAGATCACTGGGATCTCCAAATTTGTGAAAAAACCTCGAGTATGAAGTTTCATTCCGATCAATTAATCCGTATGGGCTGTTCAGGAACCGATTTTTTTTTTCTGAAAACAGTTTTTTGTCAAAAACCGTCGTATTCGCTTATTTTGGAGAACTGATCTGTATTATTTCAAAATTAATTTAGAAACTTTTAGTTTATAATAGTTTTTCTTGTAAATGATATAATTATCAAAATACCTGCATTAAACGAAAACACTTCTATTGCAGCATATAATTTCTTTCCCCAACTCCCCATTCCCGCGGAATTATCAGAATAGAGGCCTTGTGGCACTATTCTGGTAATTTCCAGGAATAGGCAACAATAATTTATATGTAGTTTTTAGTTAAATATGTTTCTTTGGCATACTGAGGTAAAAGGTTAGAGTGAATTTTTTTGAAAACAAACTTAAATGGGGAATATTTTTTCCAGCCAACTTAGATATGGAAAAATTATTCCCAATTTATAAATATTTACATCAAAGTTTTCTCCTCAGTAGGCCGGAAAAAAGCATTTGAACATAAATTACATACAAATTCTTTCCCCGCAGTTCCCTATTCCCGGGGAATTGCTAAAATAGTGCCACTGGATATGTTTTCTTATGATTATTCGGACGATAGAGGATTTTAAGCAGTACCTGCTGGAAATCTGACTTTACCGTAATAAAAGATCCATAAACGAATGTGAAGCGAGGTTGTGTATATATTGTTGTGATATAACGATTACAAATAAAGTATATGAACTAAAATCGCATATGCTCTCACCACCAGAAATTGTGCCAACAAGCAACAGACCCAGCCAATTTTTTCTGAATCAGTAAACTCAGACTCGGATCTCTTAACTATTTTGATATCATAATTTTATAAATTAAGGAAGTAAATTTTAAGCGAAGTTTAAATGATATAGGTGGTATAGTCCTGAGGGCAATGTATGGTACGGTGAATTGACTGTACAGGTAAACTGGTAGAATTGTGTAATAACATCTTATAATTAAGAACATCTTTCCGTTTCCTTAATAAGCCTATACTATAAACCTTTCTAGGGGGATGGCTGGATATAGAGGGGAGTAAAGGACGTTTACCCGACCTCAACTTCTCTATGATTTTATTTTATTTACATTGTAGAGTAATCCATACTTATATGCAGTGGAAATAAATAACGATTTTCACAAGATCGAAACAGAAATTAATATGTGTGGTTGATACAGATTTCGCTATTGTATCGACAATAGTGATCTCAATTGCAACATACCGAAGGTCAACAACTCCCAAATTAACTTGACGTCGTATAAAATTGATGCTTTTACTATTGGCTAGATCGATGTCATCTTTTATTGTCAAAGAATATTATAGTTAATTTTGATGTTCCATGAATTATCGCTTCTCCAGATTATTGAGCCGCATTAATTTCTGAACTGACGATGATAAACTTAAACTACTTGAACACACAAAAGAATCTGGAGAATCAGCATACCTTACAACTGATGAACTATCACAACTAAATTCCGGACGGGCATGAACCTTTAGTGACGAGTTCATGCGAATGCCAAAAATAGGACTACATACAAAAATATGTTTGATTTTAAAATATGGCATTAGGTTGCATCATGAGTAATCCCATGATATAGGATATATGGTTGATTGAAATCCCTAAGTGCGAGGATTATATCTGAGGGTTTGACATCGTTATAAATTTCGTAAATTGCATCACAACATTTTGCATACAGTTCACTTTCAGAATGAGGGGGATTGAAAGATATGTAAATACTGATACATATTTTTGGCGCCTAAATATTTAGACATAATTACTGAATTCAAGATGGAGTTAAAATAAATTTAGCATTACCAAATAAATGGTTTAAAGACTCTACTCTTCCCGATTTCTTGTGCTGGTTGCGGCTGAGTAGTCGTGTCTATAATCTCTTGTGAAGAACTCAGATCTATATGTATGGCTTGAAAGATATTTCGCAAATTGCAATATTTTTAAGACAGTTGTGGATTATTGGTGCCTTAGAAAATATTTTGTATGGTGTTAAGTAAAGTTGGATTTCCTGACCCTAAATTGGGCATCCGTACCTTTATTGTGTACTCTTATATAAACCTTCTATAGATATAGATAGAATAATCTAACGACCGTTAGATCATGATCTACCTGCAGGTTGGTTTTTCTCGATTGGATTAAAACAACATCAATTGCTGAATGTACCAGTCATCATTGATGTAGTATTCTCTGGTGAAGATGGTGGTTCTACCACTTACTTGTCATTGGCGCCGGCGTTTTCCTTAATTCTTCGGCTACTACAGTTTGTGGATGGGCTGGTCGGGTTCGTTCGTCGAGTGTAGATATTTCAGATAACGCTGGGAGTGACATTGGTTTTGTCGTTTTTTCCAAGTAAATGATTTAGACTTGGGTCTATTACCCGTCAATTTTTGTTGAATTATGTTTCATGTTTGATAGAATGCGGGCAAGGCAGAAATGGTACTTTGAGATCTGTTTCTGCGGTCTTAAATCTTTTATTTGTCAAATATGAATGTATAAGCTTTTCATTCCCATATTATACTTACACATATTACTCAACGTAGACGATTTCCGTGGCTTTTTATTACATCATTGGGAAATTTATGCAGCAGTTTTTTAACCGTTGGTTGACACAGTTGTAACAGATGACCTTGTTACATATAAAATCACTCCACAATAATTATCGCGTTGCAGTCCACACAGCTAAATTCGAATTTTCATACGTTTTTTTAAGCACGAATAAAAATTACGCTAAACCAAAGTAGATAAGATAAAAAAGAATATATCAAACTAATCAAACTAAGTTTTAGTTACTAGTTTTCCAATCAGGATTTGACAACACTTTTTTAAAATAAATCGCAAACCCTTTGAGATATCTCGAAAATTTTATTATTGGTTTGAAGTACAATCAAAACATTAATGTATGGAATACGGCTTCGTTCATATATCCACCACGGGCTTATTTGCAGATGTCGATTTATTGAACCCAATTTTCGATTACTCGGCCGCGTGGTCGAAATGTGTATTTCGACGGAAACGGCCTCTATCTCTCCTTTAATATTGCGGCTCTGAGCTCCTCTAACGACGCCGGCTTATTGGCATAGACCAATGATTCAACGTAGCCCCATAAAAAAAGTCTGGAGGTGTTAAATCACACGATCAGTTGGCCAATCGACAAGATCATAACACGTTCATCGAAGTTAGATTTTAATAAGTCGATTGTTAGAGCCGCTGTGTGGCATGTCGCACCGTCTTGTTGAAACCACATATTATTTATGTTCATGCAATTGACCGAAGAAATAACGTTGCAACTTGTCCCTGTAGCGATCGCCATTGACTGTAACGTGACCGTCATTTTGATCAACGAAAAAAACGATCCAATGACACCACCAGCATGAAAACCACACCATACAGTAATTTTTTGTGGATGAAGTGGTGTTTCTTGAAGCACATGAGGTCTTCACCTGACCAATAACGCATATTCTGTTTGTTAATGTATTTTATCACTGAAGATGATTTTGCGATGAAATTGGTCATCTTCTTTCGACATGTCCAGAGCCCAATCCGAGAACGTACGTCGCTTCATATAATCGAGTGGCTTTAATTCTTATGTTAACTTGATCTTATAAAGGTACAAGCCAGGAATCGACTGTTTCGGTTCGTTTGCGACAGACGCTTTTTGGCACTTCGACCAACTCCAGTAGCGAATATTTAGACTCAAATTTGTTCACTAGACTATGAATTGTTTGTTTACTGGGACGATAATTACAACCAAAAATTGGAATTACCGATCTTGAAGTGTTGCGGAGTTAATGACTCGTAATTTAATTTTTGTACTAATTTTTAATTATTTGTAAACGTTGCTCGTTTATTGAATGTTTTGACACTGACAGTTTGGTTATTTGTTTAAGAGTGCGTTCACAGTAAAAGTTCAAAGTTGTCAAGTCCCAAATGGAAAACCCGGTATAATTGCCGTTTTATTAACTTTGTTGATTCTTCTGCGTATATGAGCAAGTAGTTCTAGCCCAGGCTCAGATGATATAAATAAATTTCATACTACAGCGCCTATATTAATTCATGTTTCTTTTCGCCTCCACTTCGTGCAGTGAAATATCGAATTTAATTTCAACTCTTAGTAATACAAGAGGTAGTGGTTATGATAACATTCGAAATGTGGTTCGAAGAATTATTCGCAATTTTTCCACAATTACTAGCTGATCTATTAAATTACCGGTGTTTACCCCGATTGTCTTAAAATCGCTAAAGTGATGCCAATCTTTTAGTCTGGAAAATCCAAACTACTTAATAATTATCGTCCAATTTCAGTTTTGTCGGTATTTGACCGACCAAATTTTAGAAAAAATTATTGCTAACCGGGTGCCCTATTCTTGAAATCGGTGGAAATTTTTGTAATCGGAATACAATTTGCTATGCAATTCTTTATATTACTAAAATTTTTCGCCGGCTACTTTAATCATTTTTTCAAATTAGTATGCAAGTTTTCTATTATTTATTTACCTACTAAGGCTGTTTTCCAAACGGATACTTATTTCAGACTTATTGACTTATTTGACGCCATCTTGAATAAGTAAGTAAACCCATTCCAATTGAGTTGGCATATGCTTATTTTGACATCAACATGAAAACATTGATTGTTTTCATCGCAAAATTCTTCGAGGCGTAATATTTTCGTTTACATTAATTTAACAATTATTGTATATTTATGCAATTAAAAGGAAAACTTAGAAAAACTTAGTAATAATATTTAAATCTATACAAAAATGTTTATATGATTTTTAGCTATACGATTCGGCTGGATTTTTATATTTCAATTTTCGTTTAGACAGACAATCAAAGAAGTTCGAATAGGCCCCAGTTAATAGAAAAATATGTATATATTTTATGTAAATATATATTTTATGTCTGTCTAATCAGTATGTATTAATTGTTTCGTAAAGATAGAATATATTAATACGCCGTGTGGCCTTGCTAGTTCTGTATAGCCGACCAATTCATTTGTGTAAGACATGCATTACGTAATTAGGATGCTACATAATATATCTTTATGATAATCATTTTTTTATCTTAATTTTGATTTTAATCTACAAAGATCCATTCGTTATCTATAGAAATAGTTATTATACAAATGCTAAAAGTCATAAATTGATATAAATAACAACAAAAAATTGACAACCAATTTAGATTTTTCGGTTAGAAAGGGACAGAAAATAAGTCACCTCGCTAGCTTACTTATTTGAATAAGTTAGGTTCCACAAATAAGTATTCGTTTGGAAAACAGCCTTAAGGATGAAACACCAAGAACAGCGCAACATATTCCAAACAATCCACACTAACGGCTGCTTATGGGCGTGCACACCAAGCAGCGGAGCAGATTGTTTTATTTTAGTAGTAAAATTGAATTGTGTAAATTTTATCGAGGTTATGAGTAGCAGCAATGAGCAGTATATTGAAGCTGCTGGGTGTGGAACCTATTGATGCCGCGACAGATGCAACTTCATTCAATATAATTTTTTTAAATTTAAATTTTTTTATTAAAATTACAAAATATTTGATTTCTTTTATTGGAAATACGTATATTTACACTCGAACTATGATCTTGGTGTGTTTCATCCTTTAGGGAATATTTCCGTATCGATTTATCCAGTCGGGATTTTTCCCTTAATAGGGGGCAAAAATTACGTTTCTTAAAGATAAGAAATTTGCATAGCAAATTGTATATTCCGATTACGAAAATTTCCACCGATTTCAAGAATGATCTGTTTTCTAAATATTTTTTTTTTCTATTCTCGTCAGTATAGATTTCGACAAGGTTCAGGTACAAATTTGGCCCAAACACACATTATGTATTTGATCTATCGTAATCTTGACTGGCAAACCTATATATCTGGCTTATTACTTGATCTTCGTAAAGCTTTTGATTGTATAGATCACAGTTTACTTGTTTAGAAATGTATGGCTTCCGTGGCCTATCATACAAACTTTTAGTAAGCTACCTTAGTAATTGAAAGCAGTTTGTGATTCTAAATGGTATAAAAAGCTCCACTTTAGTTGTGAACTGTGATGCTCCTCAAGGAAGTGTCCTTGGTCTTTTAAATTTCTAATCTATTTGAATGATATGGCTTTACCGCTCATACGGGTCATATTAGAATGTTTGCTGACGGTACGGCCCTCTTCTATGAATCCAGAGATTGTCAGGTAGATTGTCAATGTCACATATGAGGGATGATATTATTTTACTTTTGGGTTATCTTCATTTAAACAAAATTTCAGTAAACTTTAACAAAACGAAGTATATAATTTTTCACTCGCTACGCCTACGACACATTGATTTGCCCATGCCGTAGCAAATTGCACCAAAGTACCTTGGAGTAACATTCGACAAGCATATGACGTGTGATGACCATATTAATTCTATTTGTATTACAGTTTATTTGCTTGATTAGAAATTTGGATGACACAGGAACAAAATCACATATAACATGTGTTAAAAAAATTATTTCTTCTTTGGTCCAGCTGTTAAAGAGAAACTGAATAAATTGCATGTTTTACAAAATAGTTGCTGTAAAGCAATGCATAAACTGCCTCACCTATTGTGGGGCTATATCGTATTGTTGCTATTAGGGATTGTAATCCCGGACCGTTTTATAAATCCCGGGACTACGGGATCCCGGGATTTGAAATTTGTATGAAAAACCACAAATAATTAAGAAAAAAAATGTTAAATAAAAAACATATAATTAATTTTTTATTGTCTAAAATTACTTAAAAATAAAAATTCATTAACAGATATTAAAAAATATTCCAAAATAAAAATCTTGTTCCTTATAAATTTCCGAATTGTTTAAAAAATACGATTTTAAAAACATAAGGCGTTAACCATTTTATCGTCCAGCCTGGTTATTAATTTGGAAATAATATTTCCGGAAGCTGAAAAGACTCGTTCCAATTCCACGCTTGTTGTTGGAATGGTCAATCAATCTTTATACACTCGCTGCAAATGTAGTCCTCTATGACCGTTTTTTCAAATATATTCATTTCCCTCCCGATTACGGTTAATAGTTTAATATTTGTTAACATTGTATTATTTGCAAGGCGGGTTTGAAAGAGTATTAAGCTATAGTTTGACTTGATCGTTGTTTTTTTTTTTTTATAAAGCACAACAATAATAGTAAGCTGAACTCCGTGAGCGATGGTAATTTGGTACTAGCGACCCATAACGCTTGCCCCATCCGTAGTTATGCACACAACGTCATTTTCTAAATAAATTCCAAATTCGTCTAGCTTATCTTTAAGAACGGCTACACATTTTTCCGCGGGCATGCTCCAAATTTTTTTAACATATCTAAATTGGAAAAATTGGGATTGGCATCAGTTTCACTAACTGAATTGTAAAGAATATTTACATTCATATAACGACGATTGCGTTTCGACGTCCATTCATCAAATGTAATGCTAACTCCTCCTGTTTTCTGAAAACTTTTGAACTCAGCTTTTACGTTGTCCTTTAGGTACTTGAGCGTATAATATCCCAAAACTAAAGTTCTTAGTATTTGGCGATTTTGGCATATTTTCAAATCCACGTCTTAGATGAATCCTGTCAAATTTATCAAACAAACTCCCAGGGTTACGGGATCATAAAATTTGCCGGGATTCAAGATCCCGGGATTGTAATCCCAAGTTACTATAGACATTCTCCCAATTAGAGTAATTTTTTAGAGGTATGTGTCGATCTACGCATGTTTAAGTGCTTGCACATCCCATCATTACTTTCGACTATATACAATTCAAATTTGTAGGTCCTGGCTATATTCAACCAGAAATTCTAGTCAGGTGAAGTGTCCCCAAATTATTTTTGTCGAAATTTGGCAGAAAATCATTAACATTTATTGGACCATATATTTATATTAATTTATCCCTGAAAATATTAAGAGCGCTGTATATAATTTTATTTTTAAACGAATCGAAAGATTATTTGTGATTTATATAATACCATTCATTCTTAATTAATGCGTAATGTAGTTTTAGCCACGATGACACTATTTTGCTTATATGTTTTGTACATATAAGTGTTAATGACGAACTTATATTCAAAATTCAATTCAAAACGTTTTCTTTTTGGTGGTGGATTTAGTCCGCAGTCACAGAAATTTTTTTTTATCTAATTTACACAACATCCGTATACCGTACCGTCAGCTAACTCAGAGTATATTCCTATCCATCAGAGTCAATTTTACCCCTGTTTAAAATATTTAATTGCAGATTACTGAAATTCAACACTATAAAATTCCCACATGTAAATTTGCAAAATTTTCGTGTAGTACAAGATTATAGTCATGTTTATTAGATATAATTACATTATTTTTAACAATCAAATCCTAAAGTCAACATACAATTATTATTTTTATTTTATCCAAACAGTCAAATAAACACATAATATACATATGACTAAATTTGCTGGTAATTGTTGAATAAACACTATCATACTTTTAAAACAATGGAACGTCGCACTACCATTGTACTATGTAGCCAATAGTAGCAGAACTAATTAAAGATTTTCATTTGGATAAGTTTAAATGGTTAGCATCCGGTAATTATACATTATTGCTACTAAAATGGAAAACACGTCCGGATATTATACTCAACATATAATTTAGTAATAACCAATTACTTTAACAACGCTGAAAATGTCTACAATAAAATAATTGTGGTATATAATTTAATTTTGAAATAGAAAAAAAAATTATATTCAAATCGAAACCAAAAACGTATAAAAACTAACTCCGCCTACATTTAATATAAATATTATTCGGCTTATGAAAATGGGGAAATGTAAAGCAATAACCATAGCAACAACTAGCTTTGCGTCTATATATAAGCCACCATAATGGATGAGGGCGTTACGATATTTAAAATTCTAGTTTGACACACCCATATCGGTTTATGGTAATTTTACGTTAAAATATTTTTTTTGTTAAAAACCGGTATATAGCTATTTATAAATATTTTTTGTTAAACTTTACCCAAGCTTTTCGGAATGTAATAATAAAATTCTTTATCACATTACCTGTGAGTGGTTTATTAAAAAATAAAAATTTTTGTTTTATGCGCAGCGCGAACCGACGAAATCCATACAACAGCACATTCAGTACATGGTTCGAGTCTTGTCTATATCAATTATCGATGTTAGTTAATGAAATTAGCACCTTTTCAATAAAATTTTTAAGTTTAAAGTACATAATAAATAACTTAATCCAATTATGAAAATAAATTGAATTCGTCTTATGCGTTTATAAAACGCGCATCATACAGTTAAACATTTAACAAGATCATATAATTTTATGATATAACAATAATAATAATAATAATTGTTATTATGAATATCACACTTACTGAAATTTTATACTGATACTAATTTATAAAATAATAAAATAAAATTTGTTGAAGATATTAAAGTAAATATATTTTGTCTTGTGTGTGTGTGTGTGTATATATAAAAAACCAAAACTAACCGCATTTACTGTACTTGTACAAACATATACACGTAGGTACATATTCTCGTATAATAATACATCATTTATTAAGAAGTTTATATTTTTTATGTATGTAATAATCATACTCATAAAAATAAAATTATTTATTTACAATAAAATTTTAGTTTAAAGTTTTTATTTTTAAATCGTTTAAAGAGTTGTTATACATTTTGTATTATTATATTATATGGTGATGTGTTATGATGGTTTAACGATTTGTTTATTATGTAGTTTGGACGTGAACAATTTTTTTTAGTTTTGATTACGAATTATAATTTATTTGAATTAATATTTATAGTGGAACATTTTATGTTGTTGGTATATAGGCCCATATAAAGTTTTATTGTGTGATTTGAGGTTAATAGTTTAGCATTATTTAGATATTTATGGAGCACACGCACAAATCATTAGGAAAGGTCATGAGCCATTAACAGTTAGAAGCAGACGTTCCCAAGTCAAATTAATCTGTGATTTTTCTCTGAATGATTTGCTAATAGGCACAGTTTACTAAAGTAGGATTAATCTTTTATAGTAATTCAGAAGAAATTCATAACTTATTGGAGGTAAAAACCTCTCTGAATTGCTTCTGAAAAACAGCAAATGAGTGCTCCAGCAAACTATAGTTTGCTATATAGTGCTATAAATTGCTTAATTTCTGAATTAGAGAAAAATCAGAAAAAAATGTGTCTAATTTTCTCGCTGAATAGTTCTGAACCATATAGCAAACTCGCAGAAAACCCAGAGACAAATTTGAGAAAAAACAGAATAATTTGACTAAATTTTTCTTTGAATAAGTTCTGAATAGACCTAAATGATCTCAAAGTTTCCTTATTTTATTCAAAACATATACTTTTTTTTATATGTATTTATTTACATTAACATTTTTTTATATTTCGGCCATCTTTTTCAGCAATTTATATTACTTTTTATAGTCTGTAAAGTAAATTTTAACTTGTTAAATTAATTTAAGATTTATTGAAATTTTATTAAATGTACTTACTTTTATGTGTATTCCTCTTAACCGGATTCGAACCTAGGATCTCCTGCATATATGAAACCAGCACGTTAACCACTCTGCTATCTACACTGCATATATGAAAACACTTAATAGTATTCTTAAATTTTAGCAAACATTTTGCTAGTTTTTTGCACATAAGCACGTTTTAAGAATAATTACTTTATTGTTAAAGTACTTTTGACAGGTACAAGTTAATGATTTATTTCGGCATATTATTTAGAATTGAAAACATTAAGCAAGGTTTGAACAAAACAAAAGAAAGTATAATGGAAATAAATGTAAAAGCCATTGAGCAATTTATAAAGTTTCAAAATAGCGGGACTTATTCGAGAAGGCTTAAAAAAATCTTTTAACTTTTCATTCAACTTCAACAAGTCAATCCAATATAAAATCAAATTTCGCCTCGCTTCATGAAAAAGATTGTTACGTGATTCACAGTTATTCAGGGGCACAAGCAGTCATCGTCACTGAGGATAATGCTTCTTCTGATTCAAATCCTGTTGTTCCTGTGCCAGAAGACACAAATACTCAAGTTCATATTTTTGACGATTATTGCAATGTCAGTGGTGACAGCAATTATTCTGAACAAGATGAGGAAGAATTTTGGTGGTCAAATCTACATAACATAAAACATACCGCAATAAATGGTTTGTTGGCAATTCACAATAAAACCATTGAAGTGTCACTTCCAATAGACGCTCATACTGTAATGGAAACACCAAAAAATTTATCAATTAGTACGCTTGCAAATAAATATGATCAATATTGGCATTATGGCTTAGAAATGTGAATGCGCAAGTGTTTTAATCAACTTACAGAATCTATCGAAATTTTCATCAACATTAATATTGACGGGCTTCCCATTTATAAAAGTTCGAAACTAGAGTTTTGTCTAATATTATTTAATTTTCATAACATGCCTGAGTTCAATCGTCGAGGAGTTAAACAATATTTTGGAAAACGGAATCTTCTTATATAATATACGCTTAATTTTTAGATTGTGCTCCCTTTTTAACCTATTTCCCGTACGCGTATCTTAATTGAAATATATATAAGGTGGAAGGTATGTTTTCATATATGTACAGAGTATATGTTTTATTAAGGAACGTGTACGGGAAATAGGTGTAAACGCCAAGAAACGTTTTTCCTGTACTGTACATCTTATATATTAATCACGACGCCAGAATGTCATGAAGAAATATGTTTGTATTGAACAGTCATTACAACATGACAATACAGAATAAAACAGACAACATAAAATGATTTTACATACATTCATACATTTTGGTGTTAAAAGTTGTGAGTGTAAAAATACAATTTTGTCATGGCACTCTATCGTCATGGCAAAATTTTGCGAGTGAAGATCGACTTTAATTCATACACGGTATCGGGGTAGATACTCGATCCGCTAGCAAGGAAGCAATTTGCTAGCTAAAATCATGAATACTTAATTAATTTTACAAAGGAAATTTAAATTTCTAAATTATATTTTCAATACGCTTTTTGTTTTTTTTTTTGCGATTGCACAGTAGAACAACACAAAATTTGCTGTTTAATTTTTATGTGGAAAACATTTGGCTGACAAAAATATTTGTTTGTAAACAGAAATTTGTCATGTACAAATTTTGAGAAAAATCGTAATGATTTAGATGTAAACTGGCCATAATTAACTAATATACATTTAAATAGTATTTATTTCATATTTAAATTTGCTATATACGTTCATAATAACACATAAAATAAGAAACAATATTAATGTCAAAATTTAAACCAATTGAAACAGATAAAAAGTTAAAAAGTTAAAAAAAATTTACCACGAGTTTTTTTTTAACTTTTTAACTTTTTATGCGGCATTTAAACCAATTGAAACACGCACTAAAATAAACAAAAATTTTATGAAAAATGTATTTTGAAATTTAAATTTCCTTGGTAAAATTGATTGAGTAGTCAGATGATTTTGGCTAGCAAATTGCTTGCGTGCTAGCGGATCGAGTATACCCCAATATCTATGGAAAGTTTGGAATAATCATTTCGGTCCGATTTCAGGCAAAAGCCATGGGATCTCTTAATTTATTAGGAAAGGTTAAGTGGGAAGTTTCGTCCCGATATGCGGTTGATTTGTGTCTCAGTATATTTCGTAACCGGATAATTTATTAAGCTCTTAATTTCATATTCGAACTAGCGTGACGTGTATCTGCTTTTTGTGTGGTGGTAAATCGACTATAAAATCTACATACATAGGTACATTAGTTTTGGTTATGTTGTTAATACGAGATTTGTATTGCAAACGTTAAAATTATTCATTATTCAATTGTGTGCTTTTCCCTTTTGACATTTGAATATTTGGTTTGGGCGCGTAAGTGATCATGTGATCCCGAGCGCGCGCCTCCCGTTTGAGATATGAATATTTGACTTGGCACGTAAATCATACTGTGTGCATTAGAGCGCGTGCTTGCCGTTTAAAATTTAAAAATTAACCGCGTATATTAATTTAATTTATTTTTGATAAAAGTGCATCAAATTTACATCTGAAAAAATCTTCTTAATCATTTGTTAACCAAAAATTCTATAAAATTTATTTATGTGACTGATTATTCAATCACAGGTCAGCTAGTATTAATTAATGATAAAAAAATTGATGTACGCATTCGATGTTTTATTTGTGATTCACCAGCAAGGGCGTTTCTAAAAGGTATTAGGGCACTCATATTATATTTGTTTTTAAAACCATGTATGATATGTTTAAAATATTACAGGTGTTATCAATTTTAATGGAGTAGCAGTCCATGTATCAAATGTACAAGCGTTGGTGAATATTCATATATTTCCCGTTGCAAAGTATTCCCTCGTATCATAAATTTTCGCAACAGAGCGGATGAAGATCATACAAATGTTATACAATACTTGAATAACTTCCCATCAACATGGTCAAAGATTTTATAATTGCAGACGAATTACACTTAATTTAACTTGATGTAAAGAAACGATTTATTCTAGGATGGAGAGATGGAACGTTTAAAAATTTTAACATGAGGCGGTGCGCCCAAGATATTAAAGAAATAACGACGTTCCTATTGAATTGCAAAATGCCAGTTGAAATACATCTTGCGATCCGAGGATTAGACTGCCTCTCCCATCGCAGAAAGGATTAGAATTCAGGACATTTTTTCATTATATTGGGCCAGTAGTGTTGAAAAATTATTTGCCAATATTGATGTTCATAATAAATTTATGAAATTGTTTTGTGCTATCACAATTTGCTCGTCAAATTCATATTCATGTTTCTATGATTTGGCAGAAAAATTGTTATAGATGACTTTGTGCAAGAATATATTGAGATATACGGAGTGCACAACACTAATTAGGAATATACACAATTTATCTCATATAATGGGTGATATCAGACGATTTGGAAATTTATCATCTATATAAGTGCATACCCCTTCGAAAGTAAACTAAATCGAATAAAACATTTGCTTCGATCTGGAATAAATCCACTACACAAGCAGCAAAAAGATTATACGAATTAAGTGAAATGGAAAATAACAAACGAAAAAAAAATTAAATATAAAATACTAAACAAAAGCAAATAATGAAGCTCATGAAACTTACTCTAAAATAAAATTGATCGATAGGTTTTGTTTGTCAAATGGTTTCTTACCATAAAATATTTTCATGGGCGTCGCTTTGTTATTACTGGTTCCACCAACTTTAGCCAATATTTCAACTAATGCTCCACCAAATTCTTCATTTACCGATATTCGATTCTCCAGCTCTTCGACGGATTTTTGACCTTAAATCGGAAGTAGTTCCATAATACCCCGTACATAGTTTTGTTTTTCTTCGTCATCTGCAGAACCGGATACTGGTTGTGCGATTCTCAGAAATGATTGAAACGATACATGGAATGAATTCTGTTGCTTAATAAGATTGTCCAATTTAGTCTTTATGCGTGCATTATTCTCCTTGTTTTGTTTAATAAAAGCGTCGATTTTGTTCTCGCTTCGTGCTATATCTTTCACAATTTGGTCCAACCGTTCGTCAAATTTGTTATTTGGAATCACGAAACTCATATCAATAACTGGAACGTCAACTGGAATTGGAATGTCATCATTTGGAAAAGTAGGCTGATGCGGAATAACATTATTTAATGCTGCTATCTACTACATTTGGCAAAATTTCAACCGATTTTGGTGAGCCTGCAGTGGTGTTTGGATCGCTGATTAAATTAAACACAATCGATTCATACACTCCATTTTCGTTATTCAATTTTTGCCCAGGATTTATTCTGTCGTACTTCTTTTGAATTATGCTGTTGTATGTTATATGTAAAGCAAAATAATAGCAAATTTTTTTGAAGAATCAGAACTTAATTTGCCAATATTTTTTCTATTTATGTTATATGGGACAATTTTAAATGAATTATTTTTCTCTAATTCAGAACTGAAAAAAGCAAAACATTCAGACTGAATAAAATTGTAAAACGTTTTGAATTTGAGCAAAAACTTTTGCATAATCAGAACTTATTTTGCAAGAATAGACAAAATATTTATAATAAAATAAAAATTTAATTTTACAATATTTTCAAAGCATACAATACGTCGGAAAATATGCGAATGACAAGGATGACTCACATGTCGACCTTCGGTACCGCTATGCCGCTCATGTTTATTCCCCGTTGATTCGGCTACTCAGCATCAGCGTGTGTTTCTTTATGACCTTAATAACGCGCACTACACCAAACAAATTCCTCTCGTGTCTGTTCACTTCACTAACAATGCGACAATCCAAATCACACACGACTGTAAACTCGACGGACGACCAAAAATGAACAAAGAGCACAACGGGTTTCTATCTGTTCACGACACCTCTCAAAAATTGATATACTCGCACAAGAAGCAACTCGCTCGTTTTACTCAAAACATAAATAAAGAAAACAAGATAATCCAATAAGAATTATTTATGAAAATCCAAAGCGAGGCTAGCGACGCACTCAGTAGATCACTTTTTGAAACTAACATTACGATTGCCAAATACAACAACTGCAAAATAGCATAAAGTAAACAAACTCTCATTCTCTTTAATTTATATATGTATGCATGTGTATAGATAATGTAACATGGTACCGTTGTGTTTATTTTACTCATGCATTTTTATGCAAGCTTGAAGGAAAAAGTTATGAAACAGAAAAGAGTGAACAATATTTTATTTTGTTTTAGTTTATTTTTAACAACACTACAACAGTAAAACAGACATTTTTTTCATTACATCATTATATTTTTTTTGCTTTTTAGAGATCGAATACCGAACAAGTGGTGCAGTGGTTAAAGCTTCGGCACTTGGACCGGGAGGTACTGGGTTCGAATCCCATCAGAGGCTAGATGCAAATGGAATTTTCTTCATCGATTACAATCGGTGATGTTAATAAACACAACTATGACCCTCTGATGGAGTGCAGAATTCAGCGCCGACCCACCGTCCATGTCAATGTACAGGTTGACATGGAGCTTGCAATGTGCAGGTGGTATACTGTAATTGTGTGAGTAGGTGAATAGGTGAATGGGTTAATGATGTAGCATGAATGCGTGGTATCACAATGGGCCAAAAATGGCCTAAGTGTCAACCACTGAAACCTAAACCTAGAGATCGAATGTTATAAAACTAATTTTTTATTTTTTCCTATGAATGTATGTGATGTAATATACTTTTATTTAGCACACACATCCAAATATTTTTTTTTAAAAAGGAAAAGTAGAATACATAAAATGTATTGTTTCTACGAACTTATTTGTCTTCGCCCTTTAAATATTATGAACAGGAAAACGAAATTTTAAATCCCTATTTTGTTTCTTTATTTACATTGATCGTGTACTTTTGACTGCAAAGATGATTATTATTAATATAACATTCGATTCAATTTAAGTATGAACTGAAATATGGGCAAATTAAATTCAATTTCTGTTTATATTTTTTGTTTGTGATTAAATTATTTAACTATTCTTAAGCGCAGCTCCTAAATACGACTCCAAATTAAAAAGAAACGACTATTTCTTAGCGAGATTAAATGAAATTTGTTGACCGGCGGAAATTTGATTCTAAAATTAAATCTTTTGAAATTGTAGCATTGGAACTAGGCATTTATAAACCAATTTTTATCAAATTCGATTATAAATCAGATCAAATTCATTTTTGTTGATGGATTTATTCTGATTTGTTAATTTATCCGTGCTCCAAAAAAAAACACATGAAAATTTGTGAGACCCATGGCAAAATCAGTCATTTTTCTGTGAAACCGGCCATAAGTGAGATAATTTTTTTTAGAAGGAAAATGACTAACGGCTAACGCAAACTTGATTAAATATATTTTATTCTGTGGAAATATTTAGCTTGCGTATCAATATTTAAATGGCCAATTTTGATTGAATAACTTTTTAACTAAAAAACATTTAACTAATGAAATATTTCCATGAAATAAACGCTGTGTTTTTGACGCTTGATCTGATCCAGTTCAGTTCATGTTTCATGAAACAACACAAAGGCGCTTGCTAGATTTAAAATCAAAACTTGTGATCTGAAACAAAATTTGGATCATGTTTTGCATATAAAATTTGAACTAATCCGGATCAATGAGCGTCAAAAAACACGGCTAATATATATTTAATCACGTTTGCGTTGATTTTTTTCTGATTGTGGAAACAGGTTTCATATAAAAAAAGTTTAAATGGCTCACAGTTAACAGGCTTTTGGTAATTTTTCTGTGTAACCGGGCATTAGACAATTCCAACAAATATAAATAAGCGTCCCAAAGACTAACAACACGACATGACGGCACACAATATACTGAGAAACCCGTAAACCATGACCGTGGTAATATTATGATCTAAGAACATTAGTTTTAGTATTGGGGGTACAAATAAGTTTTGAGTTTTTTTTATAAATTTGAATCTTTATTCAGAGAAATTAGTACAATTTTATTCAAAGTATTGTCCATCAACTTTTTCCCATCTTTCAGGCAGCATACGAATTTTGCGTCGAAAAAATTCCTCATGTTTTGAGGCGAATTTATAGCTTCTTCGTAAGCAGTGAATTGTTGCTTTGCCATGAGTCATCGACAGAAACAAGTGGTAGTCGGAAGGGGTAATGTCTGGTGCATACGGCGGGTGCGGTGGAACATCCGATTGAAGTGCGTAAAAGATTCCTGGGCGACTCTTGCAACATGTGGCCGAGCGTTGTCATGCTGAAAGACCACGTAGTCATATCTTTTGGCGTACTGTGGGTGTTTCGTGTTTGGGCTTTAATACTCGGCTTAATTGCATCAATTGTTGTTGATAACCTTCTCCAGTTATGGTTTCGTTAGGCTGGAGTAGTTCATAGTAGATCACTCCGAATTGTGCACACCAGATGCACAGCATTGACTTCTTGCCATGAATATTCGGTTTGACGGTTGAAGTTGATGCATGAACGGGCTTACTCTACGATTGTCTGCGCTTTAGGTTGTCGTCGTTATCCACTTTCCGTCCCCCGTCACGATTTGATGTAAAAACCCCTTCCGGTTTTGTCGGAACCAGTACTCATATGGCGGAATCAGTACACACATGTTTTTATTGATGGAGAATGTTCCCCATATGCTTCAAACAGCAATCGATGTTCATCAGCTGCAATTTTCTTCAAATTAAAGCAAAAACAAAACGCTTTCCGCAAATTGTGTTTTGTTGGCACAAAGGTTGACAAAAAACTGTTTTTCATTGATTGATCGGGACGAAACTTCATACTTAAGCTTTTCCTTAAATTAGGAGATTCTAGTGAAATAGCAGCTTCCATAGGAGCTTGTGCAAATATTTTGAGAAGTGTATCATTTACTAGAAAAACGACCATCACCTAAAAGATTCTTAATTAATTTTGCAACACCGGTATTGTTGACAGCTCAGCTTTCCGAAATTTAAGCAGAAATTACGATTTTTGACAAAAAACTGTTTTCAACAAAAATTCAACCTTTGTTTACCCCAAATAGATTGATTTATCGGGATGATCATTTTTAAGATTTTACCATAAATTAAGAGATCTCAGTGATTTTTGGTCGAAATCGGTGCACGAGAAGTTGCAGCAATATTTTGAAAATTATATAACATCTACGAAAAAAATCCATTGAAAACCAAAAGAATGAAAATTAAATTACATCAGTACATTTTAATTTATTTTACGTATTAAAATAAAGTATAGTAATTATGAAAAATGTTGACCTTGCGAGTTTCGCAGATTTAACATTCGCTATATTGCCGCAGTCAAAAAAATGTGGTTGATAAAAAAATCTCTGTGTATATGTGCATATGCAGAGTAACAGACTAGCTTCTTTACAGGACAGAGTGGCCAGACGGATTGACTGATCGGGATGAAACTTCACACATAAGCTTTTGTTATAATTTGACAGAATCATATGATTTTTGGCTGAAATCAGTCCCCCGCAAATTTTGTTTCGGTCCACTTAGTAGCGTATACTTTATATTATATGATATCGGTCCATACCGAAAAGTCGGTCCATATCGAAACCGAAAAGTTTCAAAATAGGGTAAATCCGCGTCGAATTGGATTTTTTCGATATCAAAAAATTTCATAATAGCCTCCAAGTTTTACAAAATTTAAGCGGAAATGACACATTTTGACAAAATCTGTTTTGAACAAAAATTCGTTCTCTGTACAGCCTAACGGATTAATTGGAATAAAATTTCATACTTAAGTTTCTACCATAAATTTGGATAGTGGTGTTTGGCCGAAATCGCTCCATCAAAAGTGACAGCTTCCATAGAAGTGTTTTCATTTTTTGTAAACTCATCTTTATCAACGAGGCCCACTTTAGGATGAATGGATATATAAACAAGCAAAATTGACGAATTTGGACAGTGCCACATGAGTTATATCACCACCAAATAAACCCCGAGAAAGCCACTGTTTGGTGTGGATTTTGATTTGGCTGAATCACCGGTTTGTGCTTCTTCCAAAACTGGCATTGTCATAAGCGGCGACGGCATACAGATCGATGACCCAAGTTTTTGTAGCCTAAACTGGAAGAAATTGATACCAATGACATGTGATTTCAACATTGCGACGCTACATGTCACACAGCGCGTGCCACGATTATCAGTCTGCACGAGCGATATGAGAGGGCTACATGAATTAAAAAAGTTTGAATTAACAAAGTTTTTTTTTCTGAATTAAAATAAGTGTTTTGAATTCATTTTAAAAATGGATTAAAATCAGAGTTGAAAATGAAATAAAAAAGTTCGATAAAATGAATTTAAAAAGACATTTCTTAATTCAGTTTTAAAATGAATTAATATAAGTGTTTATAAAATGAAATAATATAAGCCTCTTTATAAAATGAAAAAAATGTTATTTTCATTAATGAAAATTTTTTGGAATTTGAATTTGGCACGTAAAAATTTGGCAATACAAAATAAGGCGTAATTTTACTTTACGTATACATCGGAAAAATCAGGTAAGGAATATAAATTTTGGAAATTTTTAAATGCAGGATTTTTTACTAATTTTTTGATTTTCCGGAAAAATTTTTATTTTTTTTATTTTTTCAATATTATTTTATATTTTTATTAATAATAATTGCTTCGACAACCTTGCAGACACAGATCAAAGAGTTTCTCTCGCTCTTATCACTTCTTCTGATAGTGCCACAAATGTTAAAAAAATCAACTTTCGTATATAGAAATTTGTTTTAATGTAATTTTAATTCGTTTATACCTTAGAGGATGGGGGCTGGCCCCCAAACCCCTGCTTTTCCACAATTTATTTGCACAATCCTTTAAGTGTCAAACTAAATAAAAAAAAATTGAAAACATTTCAAAATTCTCCTGGAAAAATTGAAAAATTTTCCCGGAAAAATTATTTGTACTGTTGAAAAACTGTTAAGATACATAAGACCCAAATTTTTATAAAGATTACACATTTCTACGTATTTTGAATAGAATAATACGCAATTTTTTTAAGTGAAAAAAAAAACTGTTGATAAACAATCCTGCATTTAAAAATTTTAAAAATGTATACTCCTTACCTGATTTTCCCGATGTATACGTAAAGTAAACTTTAGCCCAAAATAATGCACATTTCTGAATATTTGTTAAAAGTCGAATTTATATTTTTTAATTTATAAAATGAAAAAAAATGTGCCTTTTTTAATTCATTTTGAAAATGAATTAAGGTAGGTGTTTTAAAAATGAAATAGTGTAAGCCTTTGTTAATTCATTTTTGAGTTTTCTGATTTTTCTAAATCGCTTTTTTTAATTCATAATTTTAAGTTAAAAATATGAATTAAAATAAGTAGCAGATGTTCATACAAAAATCAACTTTTTTAATTCATTTTTAAGGAACTTTTTTAATTCAGACTTTTTTAATTCGGTACCCCATATGAGAGCATATGGTAATCTTGCGCAGCGGCGACGTGAACTTTACATAGCTGTCGCATGATTTAATGCCTTTAGGCTTTATTCTTTGGGGCTATCTTTAATCGCAGGTCCAAACAATTGATGCCCTCAAAGTCAACATAACAAACACCATCCCTCAAATTCAGCCTGATTTATGCGACAAATTCATCGAAAATTGAACCTCCTGAAAATGTGTCAACAAGCAAAGCCGCGGCGGACATTTGAACGAGCATAATAACATTTTTCAGATAATTGAGAGTTTCTTGCGAAATTTAGTGCAAGTCTGTGTATCAAAACTTGTAATTTCCACGTGAGCTTTTTAATTATTTTTTTCTCTGATGCTGAAAAATTTAGCATTTACAAAAACGACTGTTTTGGACAAAAAAACTGTTTTCAACAAAAAATCGGTCCCTATACAGGATAACGGATTAGTTGGAATGAAACTTCATGCTTAAGCTTTTACTATAATTTGGGAGGCCCCACTGATGTTTGGCCAAAACCGGTTCACCGGAAGTGACACCTTCCATCGGAGCTTTCCCTTTTTTGCAAGTATTTTGAAAAGTACATATACATATAACTTTTAAGAAACAACTTTTAAAAAAATGTGTAAATTTAATTTCAAACACAAATAGTTCAGTTCATATTTGAAATATTACCGGAAATAACGAGTTTTGATAAAAAAAACTTCATTTCACCAAAATTCAGCATCTACAGTCTAGTCGGATTGAATATTCGGAATGAAACATCGTACTTAAATTATTTCCGTTAATTAGGAGGAGATTCTTGCGAATTTTGTTGGAAACCTGTGTACCGGAAATGGCAGCTTCATTGGAAGCTTTTTCAATTTTTGCAACGATATTAAAAAATTTTACATTTACACAAAACAACAAGGAATTAAAAGATTCAAATAAATTTAAAGGTAAAATTTTGAACAAGGGTTGACCTTGTTCGTTGTCTGAAATTTAAGCAGGAATAATGATTTTTTATTATCAAGATAGTTTTACCAAAAGTCCGATAAGTTTCTCCGTTTTAGAAATCAAGCGGGGTGTATCCGAGATCTATGTTTACATTCGTGGTAATATAAAGTCTGGTGTTGGCCACAACAGTTTTTCTGATATCAATCTATTTTGTATCAATAAATTAGCAACGAAGATGCAAGGGTTCATGAGCAATGTTTACAGAAAATTTCAACAAAAGTTTGCTTTACATACCTACATAGTATAAAGGTTGGGATCATGAGACTAAGTAATCCGTATTATGGAATTTTACTGGAAAATAATAAAATCTCATTCTCATCCCAAGATTCTTTTAATTGATCAATTTTTAAAAATTCGTTTAATTAACTTATACATTTAATTGTTTGACGATATTCTAGAAAGTTAAACAAAAAGATGAGGAAGATTCGGAGCCGAAATCTATAAGCATTTTTGTTGCCTATAAAGAACTTCTATGCAGTGTGATTTGCGTATTTCAAATATCACACCCACCCACATCCACACCCACCTAACCCCATCTACACCCAGCCCAACCGACCCCAATCCACCATAACTCAACCGACCCCAAACAAACGCAAATCACCATACCTATATATTATTACAACTATTCAATTCGAACCCCCAAAACCGCCGAATCTCGCCCGCTCCACCCTATACCGCACCACCCATATCATCATCATTTAACACCTCCATACCACTCCCACACACACACTCCCCACACAAACCCTCATCCACCAAATCCCAGAAAATAAAAAAAAAATCTATCAATTTTCAGGAGCGGGGTTAAGAAAACCCTACATATCTCCAAACACCAAAAACACAAAAATGTCCAAATCAATAGGGCTCTTTCCCATGGATTGCTAGAACTTTTAGTGAAGAAATTAAGGTGATATCTCCATCCGTTCTCATGTTATCGTGGACACAGACGGACGGACGGCAAACCGAAACCATGTTGCATTTTTTTAACAAAAATGCTTAAAAATCGTTAAATAATCCAAATACATTTATGTATATAATCATTTACTAAATTTGACTATGAAATGACCACTTCCATTTGTTTTGAATTTATTCCACAACTTAAGAAAAAAGCAAAAATTCTATTTCCTGCTAATCTAATTAGATTTTTCAATTCGAATAAAAATTAGTAAACAGTTTCCATATTTCAGAACATCACTTGAATAAATGAAATAATCCCATCTAAACCAACCAAGTTGAAATTATTCCTTCGACAAAAATACTCGTAATCAGCAATAATTTAAGGATGAAATTTCCAGATATCAAACTTTCGTTACATACATCTGTTCAACCGCTAAAAAATATTAAACATTTCTGATTTATATTTAATTTGACCGTATTCCAGTTCATATTTAAATCGTTAAAAAGGGCTACCTGAAAATTTAATATTATTAATGTATGTTATATTTATATAACATATTATAATTTGTATATTATATTAATAATCATCTATATAATAACATTAGAATATTTTGCAGTTGAAGTACACGATCAATGTAAAATAAAATAGTAATTTAAAATTTCGTTTTTGTGTTCATAATATTTAAAGGGCGAGCAAAAATAATTTTGTAGAAACTATGTATATACATTACATGCATACATGTATTATTATGTATGTATTTATGTCTTCTACTTTTACAGCAATTTCGAAAGCAAAAATATTTGAATATGTGTGACGTACTAAATACACGTTTATTATATATATCACATACATTCATAGGAAAAATGAACAATGATTTGCATAACATCAGTGCACCTAGAATACTACAGGCCACACTGCTTGCTATGTCATTAAATTTATGTCTACAGTTTTTTCTTTGAACTCTAGACGGCAGTCAAGTTCATAAAATGAAAAAACCAAAACAAACAGAAAAAAAAATATTTTTATACGTGTATTAAAAGTAAGGTTATGTCTTCTCGTAAATTATATTAAATGTGTACACATTTTATACGTGTTTACATATTTAACACAATTTAAAGTGCATAATTTTATAATAATGTTATGAATTAATACTTTTACCAATAGCTTTCTGTTAAATTTCAAAATACATTATTAAAATATTTTTCTTGTTGTTTGTTTACAATTTTTTTCTTATCAATGTGACAGCAAAAACAAAAAAAAATCAAAACAATCTTTTTAATTTTAGTGCTGCCTATAATAGCCAAAGAGAGAACTGTCGACATAAATTGACGTCATATAGCAAAATTTTTAAAGCAGTGTGGCCTGTAGTATTCTAGGTGCACTGATAACATTCTCTAAAAAGCAAAAAATACATATTTGTTCGTCCTTCAATTCTCCTTTCTATATTTTTACTAAACAAAATAATATTTCTCCATTTCGTTTCATGTTTCGTCACACCGTCGCGTCGACACATGTGTTTAAGTTTACGAATAAAATAAAAACAAATGCGCCGATCTTCAATTTTACGTGAACAACAACAAAAATACAACAACAAACACACGATCTTTATTTGGGTTCAAAAAATAGACACTAGTGCTGGTGTCAATGAAGAGATTTCTTCTACATGACATATCTTTCTCTTTTTGATTTATGATAGGGTTTATTTTTTAATTCAACCCAAGCAAGCAGGCTTACCCCGAGTAGTGTACACGCAAAGGTTGTACTGGGTAAAATTATCCGGATGCATAGAGTAATAAATTCTTTTTTAGAGTGTGCAGAGTAAATTACACAGGTTGAATAAAAAAACACAGAGTATTTTTTGACAGCGCACTGCTTGTTCAGGTTGAATTAAAAAATAAGCCCATAGTAAGCCAAATAAATTATAACGAGCAACATCTCATGACGCCAACAACAAAGTTTTATTTTCTCACTCGTTTTACAAATTTTTATCTCGACACTCAAAAATCGTAAACTAGATATAAATGCTCAAATGTTTTATTCTTACCATCAACAAAAAAAATACAACAAAACAATGAATATGATAGTGCAAAGACATTGCAACTAACTGGTAATTTTTTCAAGGGCAGCTAATCGTAATAGAGAATGTATATGTATTTGTGTGTAACAAAATTTACAAAAAAAAATAATTGTTGAAATCTCTTCGCATATCTCTTTGCATCTCTACGGCTGATCTGATGGCACGCGCGAAAAAAAACGTATTTTTCTTCGTTTCTTTCCCCGTAACGTTGACCTATGAAACTGAATAAAGCAAAACACAAAAATCAATATTTTAGTTTTATTATCTGTTCTATATAATTCGCTAAGTTAAAATGTCTTTATGATATATAGAATGTAAAATAAATTTAACCAAATCATACTTACCTGGTGTAGAGCTTACCATGATCCACAAGGTGGTTGCTCCAGAGCGAGGCCCTTCCATTGCACTTCGGCGGGGTTGACCTTTGCGATTATTCCTAATGTGAATAAGTCGTGCACAATATTTTTGGTAGCCGGGACTGCGTACGCGCGGTCCCGATTTTAATAAATTAATTAATTGTTGAGTTTTGTATCAGCATTCAGCAGCAGATGTAGATTGTACAGTGATGTCTGAGCAGTGTTGCCAGACAATTTTTTTAAAAATCTGTACATTTTTCAAAAAAACTCTGTTTTAGAGCCAAAAAATCTGTTTTTTTTTTAATTCGGTAAAAATGTGCCTTGTAACAGAAGTAACATTAAGATATGTAAAAGAATTCAATTGTGAAAATAATTTAACAAACCTAATTATGCTTGGTTTACATTTGTTTTTTCATATAAAGTTACTAAACCACCAAATTATCACATATTTCAGTAATACAATTAAACTAATTAAATTTAAAAAAATAAATAAATAATACAATTAAGCAAATCACATTTTAATTTTTAGAATCACAACAAATTTCAATAAATAATCAATTTAATTTCTGAACAAAAAACTACAATATGTACCTAGGTATTAAATCAAACTACAAAATTGTATACACTTTGGTTAAACTAACTTAATAAAACTATATACACTTTGGTGTTTTACCGTTTTATTTAAAATTTCATCAAAACTAAACAAATGTAACAGAAGAGTAAAACAAAAAATAAAATCTTATTTGTACCCATACGTTTTCCCTTTAAACATAATTTGGACAGAACAAGAATAATATAGATTTTGGCATCAAATCTGTAAGAATAAACATTTCACCAAAAATCTGTAAATATCACATAAAATCTGTTTTACTGTTTTGCCGATGGAAAATCTGTGAAAAACAGATAAATCTGTCAATCTGGCAACCCTGTGTCTGAGTCTGATATGATATATGATGGTGATATATGATGATCATGTTAATTAATGTAATCTTGCCACGGTACTCTTATCATCTCGGGTTGTTTGCCTAGATTTTGTGTTGGTAATTCTCGATTTTCGATTAACATTTTTTCCTTCTCCTCAGAAACGTATTTAATCCAAAATCAATTTTACAATACAATAAATGTTGATTCATGAATCATGATACAGATTTTAATTGCGACTTAAATACATTTTCAGGGCAACCACACTAACACAAACATAAATGAAATAAAAAATACTTCAAAAACATTTTTGACTAAAAAAAAAATAAATTTTAGTTTAAATTTTATTTTCGAGAGAGTAGAATAAAACAAACTAAACAAAAATTGGAGTTATGTATATATGCTACGGTAAAACCCCGAAATCGGTAAATGTCCGAATAAAAATAGGAAAAAACTGTTTTATTGCTTCGAAATCTATGAAATGAGAGTCCTATATACTCATGATAGTTCAACCTTCATCCCACGGAGTATTTTTATGATATTATAGTGCAAGTTGGAATTTGGAATAGTAGGAACGACTGTACTAATTCTCATGGGCTCGCGGGAGCTAATTTAGCCCCTCATGAAGCTTAGCCCTTTGATGGGGAATAAATGAAACTATACGGGGATATAGGGGGATTGGTCAAAAACAATTTCGGAACCATTGGACCTCTGGACAACCGGGTTTCAATCATGTAAAAGAATTTAGCAAATTTAAATTTCGGATATTTTCCGATTTCGGGGTTTTACCGTAACATATATACACGGATGAGATGCAAAGAGATATGCGAAGAGAGTTCAATATTTTTTTTTTTTTTGTAAATTCTGTTACGCACATACATATACTCGTACATTATCTATTACGACTAGTTGGCCTTGAAAAAATACCAAATATCAAAAAGCTCGTATGAAATTAGGCATCGCCTAATTCCACACACGGTTTTTGGTATCTTATTTTAGCACTAATGGATGTCAGCGAAGGGAGGTGATGCTAAACTCCTTAACAGTATCAAACAACACATCGAATAGCGAAATGTCAAGAGAGTAAATGTCCAGTTCGATAAGTTCAGACAACAAAAGATCAACATTTCAACACTTAGAAAATGGATTTTCTGTTTCAATGCTACTTGGCGGAAGACTATCTAAATTCATCGGCATGATATCAGAGGGCCGAATGTCGAATGACCGAATGTCGAAGGGCCGAATGTGTTGAAGGGGTGAATGGGTCAAAGGGCCGATTTTTATTTTTTTTATTATTTTTTGTTTTTAGAAATATTTTTTTTTAAATTTGTTGTTAAATTCTTCATCTCTGGATTTTCTATCAGTGAAAATGTTGCATTAATTTTGGTTGTTTATATTTTGTGTTGGTTTCATAATTATCAAGTGAAAAAATATTTCTACATAATAGGCACCAAAACTACGACTACTTATATCGTGTAAATGGAATATATGTATATACACTTGAATCTCGATTATATCCGGGATGAATGGGACTTCCCGGATAATCAAAAATATCGAATTATTTGTTATTGTAGAGACTTAAAAAAATCCCATCCCGGATAATCGAGCTTCACGGATAATCGGATCCCAGATAATCGAGATTCATATGTACTTTTGTAGTATTGGATATGTTATGTTGTGTATAGTCGCGCATGACAAAATTTCCCTTTACCAAAACGTATCGCTGGCTGAATACGTGGAATTTCGACATTGGTCTTCCACCCCTATAATCAATAAAATGCAAAACTAATAGCAGAAAGTAAACAATAAATAAAACAGAATAGAATGCTAAAACAATATTTTAAGCATCACTTTTATTATTTTATTTATTCTCCATTTTATAAGGTCGTTGTTCTCTATTTAAATATACTACCCTTTTCAAATGGCAATTATAGGCGTGCCAGTTCAGTCTTTACGGCTCGCAGGAGCAGTCAGCAAATAGCACTATAGCAATATAAACAACCAAAATTAATGCAACATATTTCCGGGTAGAATATCCAAAAATGAAAAATTATTATTAGTATTTTACTAATATTTATGCATAAGAAATTCATTTATGTATAAATTTAAAAATTATTCCATAAAACAACAAATTTAAAAAATTATATTTCCAAAAAAAAAACAAAATTGGCCCTTCGACATTCGCCCCTTTGAGACATTCGGCCCTTCGACACATTAAGCCCATCGATATTCGGCCATTCGACATTCGGCTCTTTGACACATTCGTCGTTATACACATTCGGCTTTTCGACATTCGACCCTGCGATATTCAGCCCTTCGACATTCGGCCTTTTGTAATTCGGCCCTTTGTACCCATTTCAATTCATCCATCATTTAATTTCATATTGTTTTTAAATTGTCACACTGGCACCATCCTCCATTTTGATGCATTTGATGAATGAGGTAAACTTTCTCTTCCAATAATTTATTGAATTTTGAAGTCGTAAGACGCTCGGCAATATTAACTGGGGTGACATGTTCTACCATCACATTTTCGATACTTTATCGAGGTTTATTTCTCATTTTCCTAAACTAAAATGGACAACTGTTTCATTTATCAATTATTTCTATTCTCTTGCTATCACAACCCACTAGTACAAATGCGAACAAATTGTCTTTCTCTAATTTCGTTCAAGTATCGAAAACAAATTATTTCTTGATAGAAATGGAGTAGAATATCACAATTTTTCAATCTAGCAACCTGGTAAATGATATAAAATGTGAAATAGTGTCACATTTTATTCTAAAGAAGCGAGACATAATCTACGATAAAGTATCGAAAATGTGATGGTAGAACATGGCAGCACTGGTATGTTTAGTTTCATCAATTACTCTAACTTTAGTTTAAGATCGGAATTATCATTAGATTTGTATTGTCTTTTATGGAAATGTCATTAGAGCCTTGAATAATTAGTCTGGTGTTTATCCATTCTTTCAAGTAACGCAGGTTTATGCTCGCTTAGATTGCTCTGAAATTAAGTAGCTTGTTTTAAACGAAGAAGAATGGCTGAACGTAAACCTAATGATTCCACTACTAATTTAATTATATCAAATTAAATACTAGAATTAAGGTGTTTTTATTTTTTAAACGGTTTTAGTGTATATTTAGGCAATACCAAAACTCCAGTTTTTGGAACATATGAAACCGCTACTTCGGTATTAAAAAACCTTTCAATATTCCGATATTTTAGTTTTCGGTATACCGGTATTGGAAGCCCTAATCAGTACTTCATTAGAGCAGTTTTACACCCCGATTCTGGTTTTAATACTCGTAAGACAGTCTTATTTGTTGAACTGCCACTGAAGTTGTTGTAATTGTAAGATTATATTGCAGTTTAAACCAGACAATCCTTTGCAGGCTGCTGCCCGCTCACCTTGTGTTTTCTCAAAGGCATCGATCTCCTCCCAATAGCTCGTTATGTTGTAATAAGTTACTAATGTCCACTTCATAGCTACCACTTCGAGTTTACCTAGATCCTCGACGTATATTCCTTTTGAATGGTTAACAGGAGTGACTTTGATCTGGGGTTGCGCGAACCCTAGCAGACAGCAAGTTGAGAGCATTGCTAACACTAGATGATTTGTCTTTGATCGTCTTTGCGGCTGCTCTCTAAATTATTGGTTATTCTTTTTGATTTCCTATTTTGCCCATTACCGACTGAGCAGGATTTCTATTCTCGGAGTGCATCTTAAGGTGGTTTTCAGACTCGTTAGTTAAGGGTAGGCGGCATACTTTCGTAAGATTCCTCTTCAACGTGTTGTTTTTATATTTGAGTGTAACTACCCTGACTTGACAATTTTGTCCCGGATGTAATTCGATAACACTGGCTAGTGGCCAATGCGTGTAAGGGGTAGTGGTTCATCTTTGACGATTACTAGTTCTCCTACCTGAAGATTAGTCTGTTGTTGTAACCGTTTTGACCTACGTTGTAATCGTGAGAGATAATCCGTGCACCATTTTTTCAAAAGCTTTGCTGAGTTTAGTCAGTAAATTCCACTTTGTGACGGTCTTGATGCCCCTCGATGTCAGGCTGAAGTGTTGCTATAATCGATTACAATCGGTGATGTTAATAAACACAACTAAGACCCTCTGACGGATTGCAGAATTCAGCGCAGACCCACCTTCCACGTCAATGTACAGGTTGACATGGAACTTGCAATGTGCAGGTGTGGTATACTGTAGTTGTGTGAGTAGGAGAATGAGTTACGTGGCATGAATGAGTGGTATCACAATGGGCCAAAATTGGCGTAAGTGTGCGATAGCAACCACTGAAACCTAATCTAACCTAACCTACCCTGCCAAGACGTTTCTAACATTCTGGCCGAAAATTTTAAGTTACTTTTATGTATTTTTAAGTTATCTTTCAATTGCCTGGTAGCTAGACAGACATAAACTCAACATTTAAATGAAGCTAGCCCGCACCCAACCAGAAAAACACCACGGTAAAACTAAACGATCACTATCGTAAGAGATTACTACACAAACCCTAAAAAAATATTGCCATTATACCCTGTTATCGTAAAAGTTTAAGAATGAGGTTTCATTCCCATCAGTTAATCCGTCTGGGGTGTAGAGAACTCTTTACATTTAGTCTTCACGATACACAAAACTACTTTTTTTTACTTCGGTCATATAGTGAATGGTAAATCTGCAAGAAATCTCGAGGACTTTTATGATTATACCTTATTTTACTAGTACGTAAAAGAAAGTTAAATGTACTTCTCTGGATAGTTCGGTTTAGTTAAAATCTAGCCCTAAAAGTATATGCTAGAATGTGCCCAATGCTTCTATAGTGAGCTGCGGTACTCTTCTAGCTCAATGGCATTTCTTGTACAGCATTACCATTTCATCATGGAATTTGGTTTTTCGTGTATATGTTTTTGATACACCACGTGCGATTAACGACATCTGTTAAAGACAGTTCTCGCAGTTATAGCATTACCATTTCATCATGGAAAGGAATTATATAGCCGAACAACGGTTACAGATTATTGAATTTTATTTTCAAAATTCATGTTCATGTTCAAAAAGTGTTTTACTGAAAATTTTGTTCAGCGACGGAGCTCACTTTTAGGTGAATGTGTACGTTAATAAGCAAAATTGCCACATTTGGTGTGATAAATAATTACAGGCAATGCACGAACTGCCAAAGTACAAAAAAGCACTGTTTGGCGCGGGTTTTTCAGAATTTAATGACACCTCTTGACTATTTGTTATGAGGCTACGTGAAGCCTTTCGTCCATGCAAATAAACCAACATAAATTGCAGACTTTAAATGAACTCGCTTCAACTCTACAGAATATAGAAGGGTTTCCATTATTTCATAATACAATACCGACTAGCGACTGGCTTTTCTATTTTAGGATTTTCTAACAAAACATTATTATTTTTGTTTATAATTTTTTGATGTTATTCATAATTACTTTACGTGGATCAAAATTTTTTTATTAATATACATACATTATATAATTTTCTAAACTCCGAAATTTTTAATATTTTTTCTGCTACTCGTATACTAAAAACACAATATTTTTTATATGAAGCTGGCCATGTTTCTTATGATACCAATCAGTTTCTTGCTCCCATATTGACTTCGTATACCCAAAAAAGGTTAGGGTTTCAGTGGTTACTATCGCGCACTTAGACCAATTTTGGCCCATTGTGCACCTCCTCACTCAACTACATAGTATACCACATGTACATTGCAAGCTCCATGCCAACCTGTACATTGACGTGGACGGTGGGTCGGCGCTGAATTCTACACTCTGAGGGTCTTAGTTGTATTTATTACTACCACTGATCGTAATCGATGGCGAAAATTCGATTTGCATCTAGCCTCTGATGGGATTTGAACCCAGTACCTCCCGGTTCAAGTGCCGAAGCTTTAACCATTGCACCACATGTCCGGTCAAGAAAGCTTAACAACTATTAGTTTCAATTTCGTCTTGTAATATTCGTTTTTGTGCACTGCGGACTTCTTTTACCGGCTGCGTTCCACTCAGCTGATTGACGGCTTGATTCCGGAATGCATATTGGTGGATCCGTATTTAATTTATTGCACATACCGATGCAAAAAACTGTTTATTTCGCTCCAAACAGCGCTCTGATGCACCGACGCGTTGCTGTTTTTGGCCAATGTGAGCAAGCGCGACGCCTACGTTGAACAGAGCTTTCTGACGGGAGAACGTTCGTGCAAAAATACATTGCCTTTTGATTTCTTCCAAGTGTCAATTATCGCATGCAACTTCACTTTATGGTCTCGTTCATTTTTTTCTTACTTTTCTAGAATAACTGCCGAATTTGGGCGACCATTGCATCATCAGTGTCTGTACGACCACGTTTAAACTCATCAAACCAACGTTCGACGGTTGCTTTTGAAGGAGCAAAGTACGTTTAACATTTATCAAGCCTTGAACTGTATTTTCCTCATCAAATAAATGTTTAGGTTTCAGTGGTTTGACACTTAGGCCATTTTTGGCCCATTGTGATACCACGCATTCACGCCACATCATTAACCCATTCGCCTATTCACCTACTCACACAACTACAGTATACCACCTGCACATTGCAAGCTCCATGTCAACCTGTACATTGACATGGACGGTGGGTCGGCGCTGAATTTCTCACTCCATCAGAGGGTCTTAGTTGTGTTTATTAACATCACCAATTGTAATCGATGATAAAAATTCGATTTGCATCTAGCCTCTTATGGGATTCGATCCCAGTACCTCCCGGTCCAAGTACCGAAGCTTTAACCACTGCACCACTTGTCCGGTAATAAATGTTTAACCAACACCAGAAATTTGTTGTTTTCCATTGTTCTGAAAATAATAAAAGTAGCATTACTGTAACTTGTAAACGAACATATTCTTTCCTTGTTTGCATTTCGGCAGTAATTTCATCTCAGATGCATCAGCCTGTAGGATCTCGACAACTTGTTTTGTGATTGTGGTATAGATTTCGAACTAATGGTATCACCAAGTGTCTTTAGAATTGGATGCCTTAAGATCCACTTTAAATCCACACCCGAAAACGTCAATCAAGCAGCTGTCTTGCAACTTACTTTTGAAAAAATCAGCAAGTTAATAATTTGTTAACTAAATCTCACCAATTTTCTCATCTAATTTTCATGACATCGACAATGTAGACAACGTCGACAACCTATAGGAATTGATAATAAAAGCTCTATTTACTTAATATTATCTTTTAATTTTCTTTTAGTCGATTTGATAATGTTGCAGTCTAGCTATTACGCAATTGTCTAATTGTCAGGACCGACTCCTACTGACCTAAACTACGTGGAACCTCTAAGTGGAACCTCTTGTAACGAAATTCTGTTTGTTCCATGTATCGATCAAAATTCGAAAGTTAAATAATCTTAATAGCAAGTGCAAAATTCTTTGGGTACAGACTGTAAATGTAAAAATGTAATATACTCCTCATTTCCCTATTGAGACCTCTGTATATAAAGAGATGATACTATTTTGTAGTATTCCCGGTATGGGGTCATAAAATAATAAAAAAAGAGGTTATAAAATTGGATGGTGATGCCGGATGTGAAGAGAAGGTTTTTGGAAACGAACATAAAAAGACCAAAAATAAAAAGCTGATTGTGTTAGCAAAATGTCGATTAAGTGTTGAAAATAAATTAATAAAGTGAATAATCGTTATTAAACGATAAATAATTCAAGAAACTTTAATATTTTCTATAAGTTTACTCTTTCTCGAATTAATAGTTTAATTATTTAATTGTGCTAATAATAATAATAATAAGTTTAAAATTCCTAAAAATTGTGTTTGTAAAAAATGGACGTTTGAAAGTGAAAATTCATAATAATTCCTATAACATGAACTAAATTAAAACTTATTCAGTGAATTGACAAACAGTGTGGTTACTCTGTAAATTAATTATAATAATTTCGCACTAGAAAAAAGAAAATATATAAATAATAAAAAAAAATAGTGTTTGATAAACAAATAAACAAATAGTAAAGACTTTAATAAATAGCAGAGTGAAATCGATTAAATCTGTGACTTCTATAAAAACTTTAAAAATTTGTCTGATCGTAAAACTAAATAAAAGTAAATACTCATTTAATTATTTGGAATCCCTAATTCCTATAATCCGATACAAACTTTAATGTTCTATAGTATACGAACGTTCGGTTTAATAACATATGTAATCATATGTAATGTAATAAAAGTCAAAGTGGACGAAAATAAATTTGACTTCATTATTGGTGTAATAATTATAATAATCTAAATAATTTTAATAATCTAAATAATAGTAATAATAATAATAATAATAAATAGTTTAATAAAAATAAAAATAAAATAAAAACTTCAATAATAATAAGCTACATAGTAATTCAAACCTAACAATATAATTATCTTAAATAGCTACGTAATTCAATTAAATATCAATAAATTAAAAAAAGTGTGGTACTACCGGGTGATTCGAATTACAACGAGAAATCTGGAAAAAAAATTCATCGGCCATGTTAAACAACTTTGGATACATCGCTTCGCAACGGATCCGCAACGTTATGTAACTGTTTTATATATGTATAAAATTTTTTTTTGTTTTCTTAGTTTAAGTTCATTTAATTTAAAATTCTTTAAAATCATTTAATTTTCTTTAATCAATTATTCCTTTTTTTTTTGCTTTACTTAATTAATAATTTAATTTGGTGACGGAGGTTTTCCTTATTATATTTAAGAATTTAAAATGAAAATATATTTTGTTCAAATTAATTTAGAAACCCAAGAATTTTTCACTGCTTTTTCTTCCTTTCGCTTTTAAGTTCTATATTTTCTTTTCTTCCAACTTTTTATTTCATTTTGATCTGGTTTTGTTTTTGTGCATAATGGAATAAAACGAAAATATATTTGTTGAATGAGATCCAGGTAAGTAGAGCCAAAATAAGGTGAGTTGCCTGCTGGTATTCTTTTCCCACCCTACCTTTCCCTGATTTTCCTTTCTTCCTGCGGTCCAAACTAGGATTATTTGGTTATCCAGATCTACCCACCCCTAACCCTGAGTCTAGCCGACGAATAATGACCGCCTGGATAACGAGATAATTATTTTCTGTCAACATGACCTCCAGTCATGTTACACTCTGAACCTCTGATATAATCTACAATTTATTTCCATCATCAAAGTCTCATTTCTAATGTATCTCGCTCACGTTTACTTAACTCACCATATTTAAGGAAGAAATACATCAGCTGCGATAGAATCAATTTGACAAAATTTATTTTTCCCTGAATGTTTTGACATTTAACCGCACTGTTAAATAAAATAATAATGGAAAAACAAATTCGCCAGTTCAATGAACAAAATATTTAAAATTCGTCACTTCATATTATTCATTATATCATTATATTTTTTTTTAGTTTGGCCAAATGGGAATAGATGTCAGCAAAATATATTTGGTTCGAATTTCGTACCTCAATGTGAATATTCTTAATTATGGTTTTGAAAGTACATAATATTTAACTGAACTGAAACGATCTGAAATCTCTAATAATGTATATGTACTACTATTTTTCTGAATAATTATTCCGACTAAACTAAATATAATTTTAGTTCGTACTAGTTATTAACAGATGGCATAAAACACAACACACTAAAATTTTATTCTAATTAACAAATTTAATTTGAGATTTATCAATTATTGTTGAAGTACTTATTAAGATGGGAGACAATTAACCATTTAGTACGCGATTTAGTATATTAAATATCAGTCAGAAATAAAATATCATACAGCATGAAGTGTGCCTGACACCGATTTTTTTTTGTCTAATTTTCCAACTAACTAAATTGATCATTAATTCACCCACGTATTGGTAGATGTCTCTAATAGGTATAAACCAAAATCTACCCGATATTTAGTTCTAAACTGCAAACTTAGTTTCGATTTATCAATTACTGATTAGAAATGTTTTGCAGAATGTTAAATTTAAGTTTATATAGCAGATTTTAATTAAACATTAGATGCGGTTTATTTTGTGCCATCTTTGAATGATTGGAATGAACTAACCATCAATCTAGTTAGTTGGAAATTTAGACAAAAAAATCGACGTGAGGCACACAGCATCACAATAGAAAAACATGATGTGAGGCATACATTATTTGTTACTTAGAAAAATATTTTCATTGGAATAATAATTTGAATTAATTAAAATTTCCGGAAATAGAAGTTCAAAATATATTCCATCACTACTTCCATTACTACTGGACTTGAATTACAAGTAATTGTCGCAGTTATCTCTGAGTTGTCGATGCTGTGAACGAGTTGTCGACGCGATCACGTTAAATGTCGCGTAAACGCCCATCTTTGAAGTGAGAGAGGGACAAAGATGGATATTTTTGAGGTGCAGGGGGTTGATGGTTTAAAAAATAAACTCCCGACAAAGGAACGTTCCGTATATAACAAGGAATAGGCAGTGTTGAATCAAGTTTTAAACTGTGTTGAGTTAGCCTTTGGTCATCATCTGATTTTAATTTGGATGTATATCGATGATATATCGATGGCTTAATTTCAATAAGCGCTATCCGAAATATCACATTTGTTTGTTAAGTGTAAGTTACATAATTTATTAAGAACTGCACGGAATTTCATTATAGAATGAATAAAATTCAACATGGATATTTTTTTTAAATTCCTGCAAATGATTCCATTTTTTTGCTTAATATTTAAACGTTTCGGATGCAGTTTCGTCAATTCAAATTGTTTGTAAGGTTTAATACGAAAGGGCAAATCAATGTAATCATCGTCGAAATGTATTTAGAATTGTATGAGCCACTCGGAAAATAGAGCAATGCTCGTAGGTTGGCAAAGTTAAGTTGTTCTGGTTGTAATTATAAAAAACGTCGCAAGTAAGATATTCTACGTTCTTTTGTTACTTTTTAAATGACTGGTTAAATGAAAAATAGAGAAATAGTCGAAGCGTTCAAGTGTGGGCACATCGATTGTAAATGTGCTCTTTTTCTTGTGTGGGCCGTTTCTCATTATTAGCGTGTTCTTTGTACATTTCATCGGTTATTTGACCTGTCCTTTTGTGGCATGTAAATGGACAGTTTTCTTGATCAAACAAAGTCACCAAAGTGAAAATTGATTCAAGTTTCTTTTTGTCATGGCACATTTCTTTCTATAGGCTTCAAATACCAGTTTTTGGTTTTAAATGACTCAATTAAATATTTCTTCGAAATGTGTTTCGATAATAAAGGCTTTCAACTTTTGGTATAGGTCTGCCAAAAACTTTTTATTGTATTCTCTTCGTTCGGCCAAAGTATTGAGGAACATAGATGTGAACATCTATATGAAATGAATAACAAAATGAATAAACCTGCAAAATTGAATTTCCTTTTTATGAATAATAAACGTACGATCCAAGCTTTCGTGAGTTTTCACGATCAAGGCTGCGAATATGCTATATGCAATATGGCTGCGTACTTTCCCAATTGAGTCTCCAAAAATCTTTGACTATTTGTGCTCTCTCTTCTTCCGTAAATTCAGAACAGCTTCGTAGCGATGATCGTAAGCACACAGTTGAAGAACAAGAAGGTCCCAACGATCTACCGTCGCATATCTTATTTTGCTTTATTTTGCCTTGATTAAAGGTGTACCCTAAATAATCGCCAGCCATTCCTTTCTGCTTAGATTAAAGTCGAGCTTTATTTACCAGCAAACTGTCTAGTTCTTTTTCCACGATATTTGTTAACGCTATTACTTAAATGTTCTTCCTACGAAGGAATTTATGATAACAGACCGCTAAAGACTACCGGTTGTTGCACAATCAAAAATATTACCATTTTGGTCTACAAAGTTATTGATTACTCGTCAACAAAGTTATTGATTACTTCTTAAACCACTCTAGGTTGCACTAATACTAAAATTCGGTTGAATCCTAACTGAAGCATCAACTATAACCATTTGCACCATTTTTAGCTTGATCTCTCATTTTGTTATCTTTTAAATTAACAGTTTGTAAATCAATAAACTCTATTCCACAATCGCATCAATATCCAACAAACCCCATCGCCGTTTACTTTGGACGTACTCTGGGGCGTCGGCACATCTACTTAAAGATTTATGTGCATCTACGATTAAATCGATTATAAAAATTAAATTTAATTAAATAAATTTGCAGCCGGAAAGTTATTACCTACGGTCACATACCATAAAATTACTTTACTAATCGTTATTTAACAAGAATAGTAAATTTTCATTAACATATTTTACATATCTATACAAAAAATACAATCGTTTTAAACGAAAACCAAAAATGCAAATTATTTTTTTTTTAAATAAATCATAAATTAAAAAAAAAACTTTTTTATATTTTCTCTGCACATACGTACATGACATGACACAACTTTGTATTTATACATACTCATAGAGTATTTTATTTGTAATATTATGTTAATTGCACAATTAAAATTATTGTGCAATAAATTCAACACAACTAACATAACAATGTACGCTTGTATGTACTCACATGTTCATGTAAAATATTTTATGTTAATTTTGTGATTTTATTTTTATTAATCACTTTGCAAAACCGCAAAAATGAAATTATATATATGTATACCAGATTTTTATCACAATAAGCATAACAATAATTTTAATAATAAATTAAAACGATATAATCTTTATTTTAAATTATGTTTTATTAATTGTGCTACCATAAAATGCAAGAATTATATTGGTAGATGTAGCAAGTAGCGAAATGTGTAAATGATAGCGTCAAAATTCGAAAGTAAAACGAATTTAAAAAATTTAGCCGAGTCACGAACAAATTATTTTGTTGAATTTTCGGTAGTGAGATTCTAATACACGTTGGTTAGTGTTTGATGCTTTTAAATAGATGTCACTAGTGTTTGATTCACGCTTCAATATTGTGTCTAAGATAATACTCATCATTTTCCTTATTTTGCTAACGTATTTATTATTTTTACTAATCTATTACTAATTTTTGTTTTTTATTTAAACACACATCTTCTCATCCCAACTTTTTTTTTTATTTCATTCCCAGGGCACGAGCATACTTTAGAGTTGTGCCGAAGACTTGGGTTTTCGTTGTCCAAACAAGGTTCGTAATATTTTATAAAAATAATGTCAATGCCGTCGGTAATCGTTCATTTTCATATTTAGTATTCAAAATTCATAAAATATTTTGCGCGTACAAATGTGTATCGCATCGCTTCATTTCTTTTCTAAACGCAAAAATACGAAAATTGCTATATACTTCGTATTTATTGTTTTCTCGTTCTTCCGTACAAAATAAAACAGAAAAAGGTGGAGCCAAATTATAATGGCTGCTATAAAACTTTATAATACGAATGTACATATATATGTGTTCGACCCTTTCTAACGTTAGGTAAGCGGTACGAATATAGAAAAGAGATAATATTACATAAACGAAACATTTATTTATGAGAAAAGGCGTATATGAATATAATTTCGGTGGCGCACTCTCAGTCAATTTTTATTCGGCCATAATGCTGTCGAGTTTAAATTGATTCAAAGCATCTGTACCAATGGAAAAATCAATAACGTTGATGTTGAAGTATTATATTCGTATATTATGATTTTTTGTAAAGCGATATAAAACAATTTCCGTCGGTGAATTTATTGAATTGTGATGTTTTCAATAGTGGTTATGATTTTGATTAAGTGTTTATTGATCGGGATCGAAATAATTGAAAATAATTTTATGTACTTTCGCTGTGTCTAAGTGGTGTTTAATAAACATTTGGTGTTCAGCTTCCCAAGAGGTCAATTAATAATTTTATAAATTTTTTGGAAAGCATTTTTCTTAATACAAATGTGTTATTAAGATTTATTTTCGATGATCGAATAAAAATTCACGCATAAATTAGTAAATTTCGAAAAATGCAAGTTTTCATAATTACTAATACATAATTACTTATTGGTTAAAGAGCCTCTAGAAAACCCGTCGGTTCGATAATTTTCTTTAAGTTTAAAGTTGGTTAAACTCAGTTGGTCAAGCAACACACTTATACACGTGTCTATAGTAGAGAATCAAAATTATACCAAATCATAATTACCAGTGCCTTGTATGTGTTGCTAATTTGGCAAAATATTCTAATGGATAAATAAAGTTGAAAGAATATACAATAAATTAATTTGATTATATAAAGTGTCATGGTCTACGCTCCAGTGTAAAGGCCGTTTTACCTACCTAAAACTTTAATTGTGGTTTATATTGAATTTGGTTTGGCCATAATTTCGCGGGACTTGTCCATATACAATATAGGGTTTTCAAGTTTTCATTCAGCAAAGCAAGGACATTTTAAACAACAAATAATTTAAAAATTTGGAAAGTAAAGCATTTAATAGTAAATCAACCTATACTTTACAAAAACGTCTTACATATTTATTCCGAACCTGCATGAATGTATTTATACAAGGCTTTAAAATCGACTTACATTTCCGCCTGTTTATGCTTCATCGCCAACCACCCGTAAGCCCCTCAAAAAGTATTCAGTGGATTGGCTATCTGTAATTCACTTTGAGCGGTAGATGAATTTCGATCGCCAGTAATGAGTGGCGCATGCGATCAAAACTCATGAACTCCGGCTTCTTTATACTATAAGGCTTATACTCTATAACTATAGGGTTTACACTACCTCTATGTAAATTTGCTGATATTTCATGATATGGCCATAATTGTGTGAATGTTCCTGTGAGTGTGATATTTAAAGTATTGACATTTATAGCAAACTTTTTGACCGATATTTTGCTAAAAATTAGCATGAACTGTCAGTATGTGGAACTGCATTACAAATGTTTTGTTTTTCTTATTTTAGTTTTCATTTGAAATTACTTCGCTATAGAAAATTGAACTGAAAATCTTTAATTTATTAGGATAGTCTTTGTTATAGCGACCGGATCATCAAAATAAATTTATTGTTCACATAGCAATCTGTTGTTTCCATAGATAAATATACATGGAGACGCCACAAGCAAAAATTCGTGGTAGAAGAAAACAGCGGAGAAGAAAAAGTTTACTTCTGGGTGACCGAGACAGAAATTGTTTGTTTTCCTTGTCTTGAATTTTCGAATTTTCGGAAATGGAATCGTATATAAACAAGTTTGTTTATGTTCGAGTTTTGACATTTCACTACAATTTTTTTTGTTTTGATTTATTTTGCAGATGTGTAGGTATTAAAAATTTCAAGGAAAAATAGTTACCAAAAATATTAATATTTCCCGAAAATAGGTAATGCAATGTTTGAATAGTTCAAATAATGCCTTAATTAATTAAACAGTTTAAAAATCTTTGTATGGTTAAAAAGTTCAGCTCAAGTTAAATTTTAAGAAAATTATTTTCGAATCAAGTGCAGCTGTTTTCGGAATTAGCATTTTAGAGTGTGTGGCATTTATAAAATGAGCGGTACAAGTAGAAAAAAAATTCTACTATTCGTTTGTGCTGTTTATTTTGAAAAAAAACTTTGCATGCCGTATCCATGTATTCATATCAGTGATCGAATGAGCCAAATCAACGTGTTTGTTTCAATTGCTGGGCACACTTGATTTTGTTTTAATACTCAACAATTTTTGGCTTGTATTTTGTTTTATTATTTAGGATTTAAAATCAGAATAATTTTTTTTTATAATTCAAAGATTGAAGCCAAACGAGTTAAGACGAATATCGTAGCTGGACATCTGGATCGATTGCAACAGAAATTGAAGCAGTTTCCTAAATTTCAAGGGTATCAAAATTCTCAAAATATTTCAAACATTTTTTGCTAATACTCCAACTGTTAATGCTTTAAACGTTTGAACCATCGATTATATCAAAAAAAAGATCGAAGTTTTTCAGTCGTAGTACGATTTTGATATTTAACTTGACTATAAGAAAGTTCTTTTTACAAGGTAAATGAAGGTGGAACATTGTAGTCCAAGAAAGGACATTTTCCCAGAAAGAGCGACGTAGAATAAATTTAAAACAGAAGGAATATTTTTTTTAAAAAGAACGGTTGGTGACCCTATACCATATATGCAAATGAATTCTTTTAGAATTAAGCCTACATATTTTTTAAGAATCCGTATAATAATAAATTGATGTGACAAGCCAATATGTAAATACACTACGCAAACAAAAGACTTCTCGGATGCTTTACAAAATATGATTAGCTCGAAAATTACGGACAGCTATACACCTTTGTTACTAAATAATTTGTACAGTGTTGTATCTACTTGATTTGAGAACACCTCTTTGGTTAAATAATTAATGAAGTAAAATTAATTAATGATTAAATTATAATTAATTTGTTGTTTTAGCAATAATTTTATTTATGTCTAATATAAACTTTAATTACGCTCATCATGTGTATTCAACTCAATTGTAACAGAATTGATTCGCATCATATTAGAACTGGATTTGGAAGAAAACCGATCACGTTTATGGGCCCATTTATTTATAATCAAGTACCTGAATTTATAAAAGAATCTGAAACCTACTTACAATTTAAAAAAATTTTTAAAAAGTATTTTAAATCAAATATTCTATTATTTTGGAACTAAATCTCCGTTATCTTTAATTTTTATAATATTTAGATATTTATGTAAATTTTGTATATTTATGTATAACAACTTGGATTATCCTTAAAGGAATATTAAGTTCACTGGATAATCCGTCGATGTTATTGAATGAGAATGAATAATAAAATAAATAAATAAAATAATAATAATAAAAAAATAGGATATCTAATGGAGAACGCCCGTGCTGAAACATTTATAGGGACTAGTTATTAATAACTGAATATGTACTTCCTCAGAGCATGCGAATTACCTAAATTTAAAATTCCTGTAGACGCGACTCTTAGAGTTGCTTGTCTTTAATTATTAAGGAATTTGATTAAATCCTCAGGTAAAATAAGTTACGCTTTTATGCGCAACAGTTCTCTTTTAGGACCGCAAAATAGAAATTAGATGCTTTACTGAAGTTAGCAGAAAAATTAAACATAATCAAACATGAACTATTTTCTGCAGACGCATATTGATGTTTTTGACAATTTTTATAATCAATTTAACTCAATTATTTTTCAGTGAAATTGTTTTTTCGGTCGAAATTCGCTGGTAAATTGATTTAATATTTGTCTAGCTGAGATCTGGCTCTATATCCTTTGAACTCCCTGATCCCTGATAAAACAAAATTTTGTTGAAAATTAAGCGATTTTTAATGGTTTTCGGATCAAACCAAAATGAATCTTATAACGTGTATACAGACACAAAAAATATCGCAAGTTTTCCCAATCACAATTAGCCGCCAAATAAATAAAATCAATTCTTCTTTGATTTAAGAGCGAACCTTAAGCCTTAACCGGCGAGTCTTTAAGAAATTTAAGTAAAACAGCGACATCTGCAAAATGTATGTTTACTAACATTACTGACCAGCGAAATTTAAAGTACTCTCGCTTAGCAATCTGTAACAAGGGCAAATATTATCGCCTAAATTATATATTTGTAATGGCGGTATGTTGATAAGTGCTACGTTTTAAAAATTTATGTGTATAAATATTTATTTATATTTTAAAAATTTATATAATATTTTATGTACATTTTTATACATAATAATAAATATTTTCTAACATTCGTAGATTGACATTTAAAAATTCAATTAACAATAATCGTGTTACAGATTCGCTCGTCAAACCGTCAAATATTCTGTAATAAAACATTTTCGCTAAATTCTGTAAGGGTTTGTTTACTGACTCTTACAGACTCGCTGGTCATAGCTTTACAAAAATTATAAAAGTAAAAAAAAATAAAATTTTTACAAAACTATTTCTTTTGTTGTCAGCCATACTCGCCGTAAAATTTGTAGTGATCGTCAGAATCAATTCAAACAATTTTTATTATTCTATTTGACACCTTGGGGTCGATTTTGTTCAAAATTCGACAGGAAAAACATGACGTTTTCGTATACGTATGGAAAGAGTATAGTATACAATTTTATATTAGTATGTGTATTTTTTCTGTGGTTATGTTTGTTTGTTTTTTGCGAATGTAAGCATCAAAAATTATGAATCGGTAAAAATCAGTTCAGTGCTTATGTCGTCGTCTCACTTTTTTGACATCTCACCAAGTATTTGAGTGGCAAGTTAACTCGCCTGTATGGCTGCTATAGGAGACACACAACTTCTTCGTTTTTTACCATGTTCGCGCAAACATCTTTCATTTTTTAAGGAATAACGACATATTTTTCAATTCTCACAACACATTTCTTTCCGCGACGAAATATCATTGAAATTATAAAAGTTATCAAATGTGTTCCTGAGTAGTACACACATTTAGAAATTGTGGGTCAGTGTGTTAAGAAAAAATATATTTAACCTACACATGGAATGAAATTTTTTTTTTCGCAGAAACACAGAATTAGAAATTATTTTAAAGCAAAAATTAAATAATTAAATAAATTTAATTTGATTTAAAGCATATTTGCATTGCATTTACAAATTTTAAATTATAAATTGAAATGATATCTAGAAACTTCATATCTAAAAAAATTAAATGGCGCACATCGCACTAACACAAACACACTACTAACACAACTACTATGTATATACTTGCGGTTACTTCGTCAACTTGTCGAATTTTAAACAAAAGCGACCCTCTTTTTAATGTTTATTGTTAGATATCATGCTTCAATCCATATTATCCTCATATCCATATTCGCTTCAATAATTTTTGGTCAAGTGACATTTAATATTTAACGAAGATTCTTTAAATTTTTTAATTTAAATTAATTTTTCTATGTAAAATTGAAAGCATAGAAATGACATTCATCGCAATTTTAATTTTTTTAAATTTTTGGGTACCATTTTAGCAGCAACTAAATTAAAAGTTTGCTTAATATAAGTCAAAGAAGAATTGATTTTTTTTATTTTTGTTTCTCGTTACAACCAAACAGTGTTAGAACTTGGAGAAAATTGTTTTGCTGCAATGCAGATCAAGTTTTGTTCATATCTCTGAAACCATACACTTTACTAACAATTTTGTTAGTACTAAAAATATTTATTTATTTATTTTTAATTGCTCAAAAAGTACACACAAAAGTATAAAAGTATAACGAACCAAAGTATAAGAAAAGAACGTTAGTCATCTCCATAAATTTAATGAATTCCAAGGGTTATTCTTTCATTTAAGAAATTTTCTCCTATCTTGCACCGTTTCCGAGATAAAAGCCTGGCATTTATTAAAAAATTCACCCCGTATAATTGAAAATGGGTAAAAATAAAAACAAAGGTCGTCGAAAAAGTACCCCTGGATATATAACCTTGATGATACGACCTTAAATAATTTTTACAATGGAATTTTTGGAACTTGGACAAACTATGCGTGGAATTTGTGAGAATAAATTTGGAACACGAGCTCTGGTACACGAGATCCGTTTAAAAGAAATTGAAAAGAAAAAATCTTCAAAAATAGTGATGCCCACACGAATACAAACGATTCTTCACTGAAACAGTTGGCTACAATGATTTTGAATTCATTTCCATCGGAAAAGTCAAGCGCGAAAATGTATGAAGATTTGTCCATTAATAAAACTTTGTTGTTTGGAGCTAAAAATTTCTATCAGTTTAAAAGAAATCTTCGTAAGTACGAACGCTTCAAGCAAGGCACAAGAAAAAAATTCATCTAATAGGAATGAGCTGTCAATACTAACCGCGTTCAATACAGGGTGGCGTTTCAATTGTGGTCTAGTGCAGGGTTATGCTTCGAAAGATTTTTCAAGGAAAAAGGAAAGAACTAGATGAAATGCCATCAATTCACACAAATCTCCAAATTAAAATAATACAAAATCGATAAATTTTATAGACTCAAAGTTGGCTCGCTTGGAACATAGTGAATCACGATTAAATCGAGTCAAATACAAATTAATTACCGTAATTCCAGTTGAACCTTTAATAGACACCAGCAGTGATGCGACTTTAGTGCGATCATCATTTTTGGAAACGATATCATTAGACTTAGATCCATGATAAAAATAAATTTAGTGCGTTTAGTGCGTGGTAATAAACGAAGGAGAGTAACTGTACATTTAAGTTATTCTAGATCCTGTGGTTAGTATTTCTTCATAATTGGGCGCAACGCGTAAACGTATTAAATAGCGGAACATTTTACTCCAATGTAAACATTTGAAGGTTCAATAAAATTAAAAACTATTTTAAAATGAGAATATTCAATCAGGTAACCGCCTCGTTCCTTTGGAAAAATCTGAAGTAACTATGAGCAATATGGAGAAGGCATAATTAAACATAATTCGGATTTTGCCTCATCGATAGTTCGATCATTTGAGTTAAGCATATGTCTTCACCCAAAAAAGCCTATTCAGCATGAATATTTATGAATGTCCTTTGAATTATGTACGGCGTGTTCGACCTTCTAGAGGTTTATCAACTGTATCCTTTGAGATTTTATTTCTAGTGGAAAAATTCTTGTATGTATGAAAGAAATTATTATACCAACGTGCAACTACGACCACAACTCAAAAAAATTATAGTTGAGTTGCTGGCAGTTACCGCTAAATATCGTTTAAAAATATAAAATATAAATTTATGTGTTCTGTAATAAGACTATTTGGGGTATATGTAACGGTACAATACAACCATCGGAAACGACGATCAATGCAATGAAAGCATTCCCGGTGCCAAATTCAGTGAAGAAAGTACCAAGTTAGGAAATTTATCCCTCAATATTCGATTATTTATCCTCCACTAATGTTGCTATAAAAGAAAGACGTTATTTAAATTTGAAGTATAACAGAGAGTGAGAGGGGCTTCGACTGTATTATACCACATTTTAAGTAGTACTCTTGTAGCACTCCTGTTTTGAAGATACTTTTACACCGACAGCTGGAACGGAACTTCATACCAACGTCTCGAAATTAGGTTATGGAGCCATTCCATTACAGAGGAACCCAAATGATAAACTTTTTGATCCGGTGCGTTTGTAAAGCCGTCAAACGACAGAATCCAATTAATACAGTTACTATCTATTCTCTTGCATTTGCTAAAGCCCTAAAGAACACCTTACATCACGCCAGAATAAAATTAAAGATCGTCCTTTATCCGTCTATCATTTGGGTCACTTAGGACCATTACTTAATTTGATTGGATTTATCTGCCTGTCCAAAAGAGTGTGTTTATTTGCCAAAGCAGATAATATTACATCAATCCTTTCAACTTGGCCCAAATTCTGCCTGTGTTTACCATTTCTAGGTAAACAAGCCTATTTCTAGGTAAAGCCTAATTAGGGCCGATGGGAAAGTTGGTAACTCAAAAGTTACAAATCAGTTTATTAATTTAGTTTCGAAAATTTCGGACTTTCTGGCATATTACACCCCATATCCCCTTCACATTCGCCTCATTCCGCCTGGGGTTACCTAGCAAGGATTCTTACATGTCATAGGATTTGGACCAATATGGTAAAATTATATTATATATTTAATACTATTTAGTAAGAACGTAATAAAGTCAGATAATTGATAATAAACTAGCCTTAAGTCGATTTTCGTGTTTTAATTGAAAATTGCACGCTAACTTGAGAAGAATCGTGGAAAATATAACGACGTGGAAAATATAAAAACTCGACATACATGCTATAAAATACAAGTTTTTATCGTTTGTAGCTTTTCACAAAAGGATGGTCTAAACTTCAGCAAAAGGGCCTCTGATGGTCAAGTGAAATGTCGATTTCGGCAAATTGTCATTATGTTGAACTGTCATTTATACGGAGTATTACCATTTTCACTAAATTATTGTTTTCAGTGGCATTAATTATTTTTGTTTCATTATTTTGCTTTTCGATGATTTTCGTTTCGGTAAATTGTCTTTGTCATAAATGCAAATGACAATTGAACAAGAAAAAAATTAAATTTAAAGTTAATTCTGTTTGCATTTTGAGTTTTTTTAAAGTTAAGGGTACGTTTTCTCACATTAGCACGCACACATTAGCAGTGATGATACTAAGTTAAAATGAATAAATATTAAATCATTAAATCTATTTTAATCAGTGAAAATCGAAATACATATATACGAAGTAAAAAATACAGTTCAGGAAATATATGTACAGTGGTGGTAGCGTTGCTATATACAGAATAAGTTCTATTTATAAAATCGCTGTCATAATTTATAATGACCACCACAGTACATATATTTCGTGGATTGTATTTTTTACTTCGTATATATTTCGATCTTCACTGATTAAAACAGATTTAATGATTTAATATTTATTTATTTTAAATTAGTATCGTCACTGCTAATGTGTGCATGCTATTTACGGAAAAGAGCAAAACTGAATAACAATTGACTGACGGTTTTTCTTACTTTTATACTAGCGTACGCACACACCTATATTTTTACAAATTTACAATAAATGAGTTGCCAGATTAATAGAGCAGTTTGCTCAATATATGCTAGTATAGTCATTACAAATTATGACAGCGATTTTATTGACAGCTGTCATTATTGCAAATGGTAATTAACTAAATTATACAAATATATTTATTAAATAGCTAGTTACTAATTACTAAATTTGTTATCTATTCTAGAAGATAATATAATACGATGACTCGTTTAGTAACCATCGTTATAGCGAATACAGTCGTCTAGATCAGTAGTTCTCAACCGAAATCACACCACGGACCACTAAAATATTTTTGTTATTTCTCGCGGACCAGAGAAAATATATTCACATTTATATCATGAAAAATAAGAAGAATAGAAAATAAATAGAAATAAAACTATAGTTTTCGTTTCGAAACTGTAATATATGTATATTATAATATTCAGTATTTTATACACATATTTATATAAAAAATAATTCAAGATAAATGTAACTTAACATAATTTTTTGTTGTAACATAAAACGAAACAATTATAAAAATTATTTTCAAAAAACTTTAATTGAATCACGAATGGCTTTCAAAATATTGTAAAAAGGCATAAATATGTAATCAGTGTGATTGCTGTTGATCTTTTTCACTGGCGATGTTATCAATCCTTGCAGATAAATTAGTAACTGCCATGCGAAGAGTCGGACTAATAATTAATCGATTTCGCTGCTTTGATTTAATTATAACCATTGCTGAAAAAGTTGTCTCACAGAGATAAGTGATTGGAAAAATTAGCAAAATTTTCATAGCTTTTTCGTATAAGATGGGATATTCATCTTTCACTTTAAACCAAAACTAACTATATATTTGTGGTTTTAAATAAAAATTATAATCATAAGTCTGAGCTTATTTCAAAAAGCGAATCTTGTTCTATCTGCGTTAATTTACTGTTATTGTTTTCAACAAATGGATTAATAATCCACATATTCTCTATTCGGATATCTTGCTCCAGTGGATAGTAATTTTCGAATGCGCGAGAAAGCGCTTTTAGATGTTCCGTAATAATATTTTTATGCTATTCATATCTGCATTCACCGAATTTACGAAATCTGCAAATGAATCGAATATTTAAAAATTATTTTCTTGTACATGCTTCGACCAGTGAATAAGATTCTTTTTAAACGCATCAATTTTATTATACAAATTAAAAATTGTAGTATTTTTTCCTTGGAGACTTATACTACAGACACATTACCAGTTTCGTAACCATGATTTCGGGATCATGATTTCCTAAATGAGAACACAAGACACACTACAATTTCATTTGTCTTGTCATTTGGGTTTAAATAGTAATTGAGTAAGCCTTGATAAAAATGTCAAGATTGACAATTAATTGTCAGAAATGACTTTTGTATTGACAGAACAGAAAAAAATTGTTCCCGCCAACTAAATATCTCAATAACAAATAGAAAAATCAAAGAAAACTAGATTTTCTTGGTAAAATGTTAGTGCTCGGCATCTCCATTTTTGACGTATTCGGCGTTGGGAGCAGACAAATGCCTCGGGATGAGAAAAAATATCTCATTCCGAAACTATGTATAAACCTAGTTGTGAATCATGGTTAGGCATGACACATTACAACGAAATCATGGTTAAATCGAAACTATAGTTATGAAACCAGTAGTCTGTCTGTAGCATTAGATTTAGTTCATTAATGAGTGAGAAAATGTCTGATAAATATGCCAGCTTCGCCACCCAGTTATTATCGCGAAAAAAATTAGACAAGTCATGTTTTTTGTAGATGCAAAAATGTGCAAGCTTCCTCTCTTAACTCAAATAATCGTTTTAAAACTTTCCCTGTTGACAGCCATCGAACTTCTGCATGAAGTAACAAATGTTCATTCAATTCTTCGTTCAAATTTTACAGCCTGCGAAAATATTTCCGATAATTCCGGAGAAAAGTTTTTGGCTGCAAAATGTTCTCGAAGAATAAAACAATGAGTGAATATCATTCCATCTGCGGCTACCTCTTTTATTTTTGTTGCAACACATTTTTTCCAATCAAGGGTCTTTTCTTCGATGTACTCGTTAATTGCTTTGTATATTTCAGCACTCGTTGTTTGAGAAGGCAATTCAAGGCAACAAAGCAATTCCTCATTAACGTCGTTGAGATCATAACCAATATAACGTACGCAGCATAGCAAAATGACTTTATTTGAAACATCAGTTGATTCGTCCATTTGAATAGAAATAAATGATTTTTTCAGTTTGTGAATAAGCTGTTCTTCAATATCAGCTGATAGTCCAAAAATTCTTCGTTGAATTGTATTGTTGGAAAAGAGGACAGCTCTCATTTTTTTTACAAGCAGTAGGTCCCAAAATTTCTGAACACACTTCTACTAAACACGGTTTAATTAAATTTTCGGCAATTAAATAAGGTTTCTTACATTTGGCAATCCGCAAAGCAACTAAATAAGAAGCCTTTACAAGTGAGTTGTCAAACGATACAGATTTTTTTAGAGCAAATTTTTGAATATTTAGCTCAAGATTTTTCCAGTGAAAAAATCTAATGGTTTTTCTACTAGTCCTGGATGTTTGGATCTTAAATTTCGAATTAGATTACCCGGTTTCATACATTCATTTGATAAAATACAACCACACAGAAAACACTGTGGTTTCGGCCAAATTTCTTTGCACTAGTTTGTTACTCATTATTGAGAATGGATCAAGAGATTTAATTTAATTTATTTAAAATATTTTATTGAAGTACCTATGCTCCACCTCCAACTACAAAATACCTGTGAAATTTGCCGGCATAAAATAAAATTTCCACAGCAATATAGCAACACTACACAATTTGTTAATTTTTTATATTAAAGGCGGTGATACATGTACAGATTTTGCCTTTAAGGCATAAAAATTATGCGCGCTGATTGGTTAAAAGTTGGCCATCTTGAATCGCCTTACAGACAAAAATTTTAAATTGAATATTTCTCAATTTTATATAAGGCAATTTTTTTTGCCTTAAAGGCAAAATCTGTACATGTATCACCGCCTTAACTGATTATGTTTATGTTATAAGTTAAAACAAACTATTCGTAACATAATCTATCATTGCTGGTCTCCACTTACATATTTTTCTCTTGACGGAAAAAATCTAGTAAATTTCTTTTCTCATGACATTTTTAGTACATTTTCCAAAATCATCCATACATACATACATATACTTAACATTTTATGTACCTATGTAAAATAAAATTAAAAAAAAAAATAATTATAGGTATTGCTTTTTCTTCTGTTATTGTATATATATAAATAATTCTTTTTTGTTTAATTATGAAATTTTAGAGGCTTTTCGCGGACCACTAGAAATGTGGGTCGGATCGCTGGTGGTCCGCGGACCATGGGTTGAGAAACACTGTTGTAGATCTAGATAAGTGCGGTTAATTGTTGTGTTATGTGTTGGGTTTTTAATTGTTGTTGTTTCTGCGGGTGTAGACAAACATCAATCGAGGAGGTAGCAATACTCGTCACATTACCGGATTTGACCTATATTGGGCTCAACAATTGTAACTAGGAAATGAAGTGATCATAGATTAGCAAATTTTAAAAGTGTAGCAATAAATTATTAATACAAACTTGTTGTTTTCTTTATTTGCCCTCATAACCACAAATCACTGCCTAACAGGGCGTGAGCAGCAGGGATGGGCGAGGTATATTACGCAAGCGACAACCTAGGAAATTTTATTAAAAACTAAATTGGCTCAGAATTTCTTCTTTATTTTACTTTTGATAAGGATGTTTTTTCTCACATTATCTGCACTATGAAATAATTTGTTGTTTAACCGTTTTAACTTTTAATGATTTTTTTATTTAGTTAAATTTCCAGATATTTCGCAATATTTCAATAACTTGAAGTTATTGATGAAATACTTGTGATGGTACAAAGTACATAAAATTGACTTTTAAAATTAATATGTTTCGTATATGTTTTATTTATTTATGTATATTGATTTCGATTGATATTTTCCTACTCTAAAAATAGTACCCGAATTTTATACTCTCATTTTCTATTTTGTTTTGACAAATATAGAAAAAATGGCGTATGACAACAACAAAAAATGGGTTACTCGATCAAAAAACCTGGAGTAGAGAAAATTACCCTGCGTGTAGCAAAATATTACCCGTGTGGTATTTTTTTGTCAATCGAAGATTGTAACAGCAGTTGGAGTACCATTTTTACTCTCAGTGTAACAATTCGTTCAATCGAAATCAACATTAATTTAATGTGTTTATTTAATAATTTATTTATTTAAATAACTTTTACAATTCATATTGTGAAACAAATTAAATTTATTTTTAATATACTCTTAATGTACAACTGTTATACCTGTCCGCACTGATGATGCCTAATATGGTGAAATATCTGAAAACTTAAAAAAAATATTAAAAAGGTTCAATAACCAATTAATTCATAGTACTGATAATGTGAGAAATGCAAAACTGCCTACCAAAATTAAAAATTAAATCAGCGAATAATATCAAAAAAATATAGTCTTTATTTTACGTTAGGTGGCCTGATAAAGTTTCTGTTTCATAATAAATTATTCCTTGCATATGAACCTGTAATAATAAAATCACGATAGGGGTAAAGAAGAGGACGTGAAGAAGGCCTTAAGTGATCGCGATTAGTTTAATCCCGTTTTGGTAACAGATCGGAGCGATATTTGCCAAAATAGTAGTTGCGATAATATAATCGAGTAAAAACTTTCAGACACAGAGAATAACCGGCCCTGTCATATGTTTAAATAATTTTGAATGCAGAGAACTAAAATTAGTGCAGCGGTTTTAACAGCTGGAATTTGAGTGTCAATGTCTCAGAAGAGATAATATTGCATTACGGCAGTTGATTAATGATTCGTCCAGAGATAACGGGGTTCCAAAATATGCATTTGATTTTGAAACTGAAATATATGTAGATTTTATTGAATTTACAGTTGAAGTGCGTGTTCAAAATGATCCAATAATTTATTAGGACGTACTTAATGCTACTCTTTTCCGTCCCAAGTTCCAGGATTAGTAATAATAATTGCTTCGATTGTGATTGAAACTTTAACATGAGGCAATTTTAAGATTTAATGATCAAATAGCCAGTGCGGGTCTTCAACAACTGCTGCTGCCTAATCTTTGCTGTGCAAGAATGCATTAATTAATATTTCGAATTCGTTAATTAAATGCAAATTGCGAATGCATTAACTAAAATTGCGAAACAACATTTGTTTTGATCCCATCCGACTTAAATTAATAAGTTCAGAAATTCGCTAATAAAGCTTTTAATTGGAGGAGTTGGAGGTGGATCCAATATCCTGTTCAATATTCTGTTCCTCAAAAAGTCAGTACTTTTGATTTCCTGCCACTATTATTTATACCTGATAATACACTACGCGTCACTTGAATAGGACCACCATATTTTTTTTTAAATTTTTATAATTTATTATTTTCCTTATTCTCTTTTACGCGATATTGGGAACAGAAATCAATAACAAAAACAATTAATGAGATTCGCTTATCTCCGAGAGTAAACCTGTTTTTTTTAATTGTGTTTAAAATAAGAAATAAAATTTTTATGTTTATAGTTGTTCACTTGAATAGGACCAGTTGATGGTTTGAACACTCTGATAATTTTTTTTTTAAATAACTGTTTTTACTGTTACAGTGAAGTGCATTAAAAGTTGTTCCAAATTTAAAATTACTTTGATGTTATTCGAAGTCATGGGTCGTGAGCGTGCACGTTAAATGAAGGTGAGAAAGCTAAAATTGATGGTTACAAAGAATCAAATCTTACGAGTTACGGGACTGCAAACAAAATCGGCAAAGGCAAATCGGTTATCAATATTTACCTTAATAATATTAAAACATGAATGGCCTAATAGTAGAAGCTCTATCATCGTAACGTGTTTTTGTTCGGAAAGCCTCGAATTCCGCATACTCTATTGCGAAAATCAAAGCAAGAACCGATACAATGGCTAAAGTGAGTACTGTTCGACGTACTATTAAGTGTGCTAAGCATCTAAGGTTTAAAGAACTGCAAAAAACTGAATGCTTTGGGGGATGAAAATCTGTTGAAATTCTGTAGAGCGCATATGATGTGAAATAATGAATGGCATACCGTGATTAAAAATTAATTTAGACGGGCCAGATGGCTACAATTATTACTTTCACGATTTAAACAAGGATGAAATGTTTTTGAATCGGTACACGTGGTATGGAACCATTGATTAGACCATTGAACGTGGTATATAGACCATTGAACAGAGAGAATGACTATGGAATATACTACCAAGCAATTCTGGAAAATAATTTTACAAGATTTTCTGAAATTTTTGGACCATTGAATTGAACATTTCAACACGATAATGCTAAAAACTGGATTGAGAACCAAAATATTACAATTTTACAGTGGCCCCCATGTTCACCAGATTCGGACATCATATAGAATGGCTAAGTGCACGAAAATTTTACGAGGGAGGAAAACAGTTTGAAGACTCTGAGAAACTTAAAGAGGCGATAAAATCAACTCAGAGTGAAATTTCCTTAAATTACTTGAAACCGCTGCACGAGTTGTTTCCTAATCGAGTTTACGAAGTGATTTTAAAAAACGGTGGAAGTACCAACTACTAAAAATTTAATTTTAGTTTTTTGTTTTGTTTTAAAAAAAATAAAGAAGTTGATTTTAAATTTTCCTGATTAAATTATCTATTTGTTCTGTTCATTATTTTGTCTTTTTTGAGTTGGCCCAATTCAAATGAACAACTAAAACACAAATTTTATTACTTATTTTTAAACAAAATTCAAAAAATAACGGTTTTACTCTCAGACCTGAACGAATCTCATTAATTGTTTTTGTTATTGATTTCTCTCCCCAACAACGCATAAAAGAGAATAACTCAAGAGAAAAGGAAAATAATAAATTGGAAAAATGAAAAAAATATGGTGGCCCTATTCAAGTGACTCGGAGTGTATATTAATAGAATAATTACTTTGCGCGCCATCTCTTATCAAATAGATTTATTTATCGCAATGGAAAATTTCTGTTAACTGTCATATGCTGTGTTTTTTTATTAGCGCCCGATAGCTGTATCCGGAGCAGCCAATTTTCTATGTCAAAACTTATATTTAGCGCGCTATTATTGCATATAATTAATTTATTTAACTCTAAACTAAAATTTTTCATTCAACTTTTTAATTAAAAATCCACAAAAAAAATATCTTGGCTCACTTATTTATCGGGAGCCGCTATCGGGAGTACTATCCATTTCAGGGTGGAACTTTAACTTTCCCTTGTTTTGTACAACCTTTAAATCAAATAAAACTTCAAATTTTGACGTATGTCAATTTTTTTTTTGTTTTGTATTGTTTAGAAAAATATATGTACGAAATTCTTTTTAGTAAAAAATAATTTTGTGTTTTAAAAAAAATTATAAAAAAAATAAATTAAATTTATAATATAATTTAATTTTTATTAAAATTAAAATACGCTACGTGATCAAATTATTTAGCCGCATACGTACGATGTATTGTTGCGACGGGGTCAGACCGATAACCATCGATTTTTGGAAATTGTACAATTATCATATCTAGAAAGTCGGGACGTGATCTAAACGCTATCGATGTGCTATCACAATCCACAATTTGCAATTTTGGATGAATGTACGAGCGCCGTTTCGGTCGATGTCGAAGGATGCATGTAGCAACAATGCCGAAAATCAGGAACCACATTATTCACCGTATCCCATCGTAAATCACTATGGAAACACCATGATTACTTTTTACAGTTCGAAGGAATTTGGGCCAATCAGTGGTGCAAAAGACGAGCGTGGGAAAATTTTCCGGTGGAAGAAGAACAATTTTAATTGCCTAATTTAATTTAAATTTATATCACTGTAAAATTTTAATCGTTAAAAAATTTTTAATTTTTGTACAGTTCTTGTGTTAGCGGATATAGTCGTTCAATTTCATAACATGTATATAAGGATTTAAAATACATAATAAAATCGTGAAAAATAAGGAAAACTTTAATAAATTATGTTTATAAATCAAAAATATTTTGTATATTGATAAGAAAATTTATTAAATTAAAAAACACGATTTCAACTGTTCATTAGTTTTTCTTGAACCGCATCGAAATCGTACATTGTTTCGCGCATTGATGACCCCTTTTTAGGCATGGTATACTTATTTGTTGTGGTAAGTAATCGTGGGACGGGATTGCGAATCGCGGTAACACACTATTTATTAGTTCATGTGAGCATCTTCGTGGAAAAATAGTAGTTGCTCTCCAAAAAATTCATTGGCACATAGACGACATGGAACCTGATTAATTTCATCTTGTTCATCCAGAAAATATTTAGCTTAGGTTGAAGTTTGGAAACCTTCGTCTTTTATAAAATACTTAACGGAGCATGTGAGTTTTTCATTTAGTGGATCTTCATCTTCTTCAAGGCGCTCTTCGAGTTCGTCATCCGGTTCGGACGTTAAAAGTGGAGATTCAACATCTAACTGTTTAGTTTGTGGTAAATCATATTCTAGATAGATAGGTTCTATTCAGGAGATGGACTGTCACATAAATTTGTTGTGAAGGCATTTTGAAGGCATTTTGCTCAAGGTGATATCATCCTCCGTCTGTGATTTTTCTTAACTGGATCGAATAATCGCTTATCTCCTCAGGGCATAAATTGTTCAATATTTGAAACAAATATTGTTGGGATTCGTGTTTTTTTGGCCTCGAATTAAGTGGCGGATCTTGTCTGCCCATTTCTGAGCTCTAGAAAAGAATAGTACATTGGATTAAAATCCTCTACCTACCTACAGGATCGAAATAATTCAATGGTACTTACTAATCCCCATTCTTTGAAAAATTCGAAATAATGGACCATACGGGTTTTAAGGTGCGAATTATAGCATGAATAGTACAACACCGTCTCGACATTTTCACACCCATAAATCCATTCAATCGCTGTCCTAATTGTCCTAATTTTAACGGGCCGTCCAGCTTTTTGTAAATCATAAAATACAATTTCTTTTTCAACGGGTGTCCTCATTGAGTGTAAATTCATTTGGTGTATTATCCCAGCACGGATTATCGTAATCAAATAAAATTTCCGAGTTATTCGATTCCAACGTATTTAGAAAAGCTCCATTCCAACTATTTATATCGCTTAAATTCGATTATATATCGGCAAATACGGGATCCAAGAAAGATACCGTATCTAGTTTACCATTTATCATTCCTTTACATTTTGTTACGGCTGAACTTTGTAGACGACGCTTTTTTTGCTTTAGCTATAGCCCTTGCTTTTGGATCCTGCACATCATTACTACCCTCAGCAATTAAACTATCCGTTTCGGACATTTAATGAAATTCACGATAAAATCTAACTCATTTACAACTGTGGGCAACGATGTTTTGAATATTAATGACGTTCGAGAGGCTTTCGTTGGAGTAACATTTATATTTATAAGTATCACACAGGCACAGCACTCAAATTTTAAACTTAACAAGTTATTCACTATAATGACTATTGTGAACAATTAAATATTAATTAAAACATTGTTAAATTATTTATTTCGCAATTTGTTTGTTTTAAAATGTTTGCGATTTTTTTTCAAAAAAAAGCACAAGAGTAGAAATGTCATTCGACTACATGAAGTTTACATTTTAATTTTTTTGATTAGTAGCGACACCAGTGAATAATAGCTGCAGCAGTTTCAGTAGAAAATTTCCCTTCGGCGCCGGATAGTGCTCCAATATTAAAACACAGCTATAGATATTTTCGTTTTTTTTACACAAGATAATTTAATTAAATTTGAAACTCTTAAATTATGTGCTCACTCGTTTAATATTCGATCGGATCTGAAAACTGCCGAAACTGCATCTATTATTCACAGCCGCTATTGGGAGCGCTATCCATTTCAATGGGAAATTTGAAAAGGCTTTTATTTTGAAAACCCCTGAAACCAATAGAAACCTAATTGCCGTGTTTTATTATTCGAGCACTATCTGGCGCCGAATAGGAAATTTCTACTGAAACTGCAGCTATTGCTATTATTCACTGGTGTCGCTATACCATAAAAATGAAAAATAAATGCATCCATAAAACAAACATTTATCACCTGAAATTACTAATTGACATTTATTTTAACATGACATTATAAACAAGAATTCATCTTGCTGCGTTTTAAATTTTTATTGTAAGATTAAGTTTCTAATGGTTTCAGGGGTTTACAAAAAAGGCCGTTTCAAATTTGCCATTGAAATGGATAGCGCTCTCAATAGCGGCTCTCGATAAATAGGTAGAGCCAAATATTTTTATGTCAATATTTAACTGAAACGTTGAATGAAAAATAATTATTATCAACGAGTTATAATGCAGAAATTTACAGAGTAACTTCAATCACAATACATTCAATCACAAATGACGTGAATTACAATAGTTTTCGACTTATGTCCACAATTAGTCGGCGTTGTCTACGAGTTGTCGATGTTTTCGACGAGTGGTTGATGCGATCACGTAAAAATTAGTAGATGACGCATAAACACCCATCTCTGGTCAGCAGATGCTATATAATTGTGTCATAATCTTCTCCACAAAATTACTATCAGGTAGTGGTGTGCTGTGGCTGACGAACAAGATAGACGAAGTAAGATCAGAAGTCGATATTATATTTTATAGTTTTGCGATTTACGCCTTTTTATATATTAAAAATAATCGTGGCTCAGCCACAACATGTAAACCACTAAAATATTTTATTTAAATTGTCCGAGTTTACGAAACGACTTATAAATACTGTCATCTGTCACATAAAGTAGAATTAGTCCCGCATATTACACATCCAAACAACTTTTTTATATTTTTTATATTTTAAATTAATGCATTATCAATTATACAATATTTAAATACAAATAATATTATTCTCGTCTGCTTAATATTTTGTTTTGTTCGAAATAAAATTTATGGCAACAATTATGATGAAATTATGTTTATGGTTTAAGTACCTACACCAACAACACACAAATAAAATGAATGGAATAAATTTTAAATTCGATTTGCCTTACAAGCAATCGCGTCTTTAACACATGATTCACTTTGCATTTTTTATTGCGGTTTTGTTGCGGACATTTCGTGTTTTTGAAAAAAAAAAATGTTATATTTTATTTAAATATAGTTTTGGGAATCGAGTTTGGCTTCAATTTTATTATACACATTTATATTCTATACTATATACTGAAATACATTTTATAATCTCTATTAAATATTATATATTATATAGAGAGAGGAGGTACAGGTGCAATAACAATTAATATTTTCTTCTTGGATCGTTAATTAATAAATATTTTATAGACATTTGATTAATTAGGATATTCAAAAGAATATAAAGTAAATTGCCTCCGCACCTACGCGTGCAGGTAATATAATGTGCAAGGAAATTGAAAAGAGTTCAAATGGTGTTAAATCTTAAAGGTTTTTATTACTGTGATCAACTGTATCCATTTATATATAATACATAAAATCGGGATTGTAAATACATATTGTAACCCTTTCTTAAACACTATTAACAAATTTTATTTTATTATTTTATTGGCTCTATAAAAATGTTAAATATTTTCGTGGCCGGGTACAATGTATATACATTATACGAGTATTCAAATGGAACCTTTGCAATAAACATTCTTCCATTTAATATTATAGTAATACAAATGATGAGTAATTTGTAATTAACTTCCCTGAACACTTTTATATTTTATACTATCGAAAATGTCTTTAATGTAAAGGGTGAATCGGAATGATTAGAAATCTTTTGATTGTGATACTTAATACAAGGGTAAATTTGTATAAATGACCATTTCGTAGCACAAAAACTGGATTCACATAAAATATTTCAAAGGGTAATCAGTTTTGAATATACGAAGCACCATTTTATGATAGTCGGATTTATTCATGGGTGAATGACTTTAAGCTGAATGTAAATTTTCTGCAGAACCGTACAAAATTGAATAAAATTCCAATAAATATATTTTCATATATACGCATTTATAAGCCCAACATGCTTTATATTTTTGCAAAAATCAGCATTTAAATTAAATCAAGATAATGGAAAATTGAAAAAATTTCCATTTTTTTCCATTATACATATTTTTATGATGTCTTATAACATCATTTTACATTTTGCTTCTCTAGGACCCGTTTCCATTATGGTCGGTTTCCTATATGCTGAAATATATACATAAAATTTATTATATTTTATATTTGATCCGTAAGGAAAAGAAGAAATGTAGCAAAAAACTGAAATCCGGAAAATGAGATTCATCTTTTTCCCTTAAATATAATATTTATATAAATTTCTCCCGCAAAAAAATAAGAAGAATGAAAACAACCCATTCAAATAGAAAACATTTTTCGTGTGTTTTTTGTGGAAATAAAAATAGAAATAAAATAAAATAAATGAGAAAAATTTAAATTTCTTTTTATTTAATTTTATTATTTTTATTTTTGCTAATATAATAAAATTATATCTAAAAACATTTTAATACACGAATTAAGCGAAGTGTACTATTTACAGACTGCAGGGGAAACAGGGGGACGAAACGACACAGTCCTTTTAATATACATTCTAATAAACCGCCATTAAATCAAAGTGATGTACCCCATATCTTTACCTTCATTTTGGGTTCGTCATTATAACCAAAAAAATAAAATTAATTTAATTCTTGATAAATGGGAATATTATACACGTTTGTTGTTTTGAAAAGGGTTAATAATAAATTTAATTTTTTTGTTGTTGATTTTATTCGTTTCTTTATGTTACTCGTATATCTATGTATATAATGTTGTATATGATTCAAAGATTAGCTTAATCTTTTGGAAAAATTTAATCGATTTAGTGTACAAAAGCTGGGAGTTCCATGTACTCGCGGATGTATAATTAAATAATATAGTTCGTTGAATCATTTGCCTCGTAACTGTAAGGGAAACAGACCCGATATAAAACTTATATATTCAAAGCTACGCGGATAGGTGGAGACGCCGATAGTTGCTCATCATAATTCATATTTTGTTTTTTAAGTTAACAGACGAGAGGTTTATATATTCACATAAAAATTAATGAACAGGAAAAGAACTAATGCGATCGATGGAAATGTGTATATGAGTCCAAGTATTTCAGAACAACAAAAAATAAGTAATACCCGGTATTTGGTGTTAAGCCTATTTTTAAAAATATTTGTTATTTTGTTAAGCCTGACGTTTCGAGTGTTAATTTATATACTCATTCATTATCAAAGGAATAAAAACTAAAATGAAATATAAAACAAGTTTTTAAACAAAGAATTTACAAAGTTATAAGATGAATAACAAAATGTAGGTGAAAAAATTGGTTTGGAAAAACAAGCTGTACATACAATAAAAATAAAATTTTTTCATAATACCTGAAAGGCAAAATTGGTTATCCATCCAGAAAAACTGATTGCAAAATTGTTTATCCATCCAGATAAAATTTCTAATTAAATAAATTTGTTGATAAAAACTGTCAAACGTCGAAAAATAAAATTTGTCAAGGCTTAATACTTTTGTATAGCGTAGAATAGTACAAAAATTACTGTACTATAAAAAATAAAATTAAAGTCAGAAACCATCCAGAACTGCAGGTAATTACAATCTGATTGTTTATTAATGCAGTTCGAGGAACGCTGATTAATTTTGAGTGAATCATCTCTAACACTTTGTCTAGTAGAAAACTTTGTCTCATGTTTATGCGTATGCGTATGCCGATTTTGTATTTTTGTTTCTACAGGTTTTTGTCATGTATTTACAAATAAGTTGACTACTGAAGAAGGCCGTTTCATTCAGCTTGATTTACATAATTTTATGGAAATAAATGTTTAAATAAGATATATAAATTAATAAAACATGTATTCATAAAGTTTAATAATTATTTTACATAAATACCAAGTGTACAAGCATGAAATGCGGCTTTTAGACAACAGATGGTGCACAATGCAGTTTGTGCTTTAAAAATTTGACACTACGCTATTTTGTTGTGTCATCAACAAGTGTCAGATGTGCACGAGTGTTAAATTGGAAAAGTGTGCGCGATACGCAATATGTCGAAATTTATACCGAACAAAGAGCATTCGTGTACAGCATTAATTTTTAGTTTTCATTTGAAGAAAACGGCTGCTGAATCATACCAATTGCTTTGAGACGCTTATAGTGAACATGGTCCGTCGCAAGATATGCGTGAACGATGGTTTTCAAAAGTGGTGACTTCGATGTTGCAGACAAAGAACGTGGAAAACCTCCAAAAAAATACGAAGATGAGGAATTGCAAGCAATGTTAGACGAAGATGATTCGCAAACACAGAAACAACTCGCTGAGCAATTGGACGTTAGTTAAGAAGCCGCTTCTAATCGGCTATGAGAGATGGGTAAGATTCAGAAGACCGGTAGATGAGTGCCACATGAGTTGAACGACACGCAAATGGAAAATCGCTAAAACACTTGTGACATTTTGCTCGTTCGGTACAAAAGGAAGTCGGTTTTGCTATGGAGATGCGATTGAGCTTTTTACTAAATCTTACTAATGCTGTGTGCCTCAGGTCGATTTTTTCTGCTAAATTATGAACTAAGCTTTAGGGCACCTTAATCCAGGTTACAAACGAAAAGTTTCCTCGCGAGGTAATTTTTCAATTTAGATGTCAAATATCATTATTTGGTACTTAATGCAAATGCGTTAATTGTGTACAAATTTTTACATGACAATTATTTTATTTTTAAACAGTTTGTAGTTTATAATAACATTTGCAAATAATGCAACTTTCATATCATCTTCCATTATTTTAATTTAATTTAATATTCCCTTTATCCACGAAAAGTCGAGAATTTAGTATTTTGAATAGTCAGGCACAGCTTGTTTTGTTGATGTTACTGTCACATATACATGTTTATTGTGAATTACTGAGCAATTTAGTATAGTTCATAATTTAGTCGAAACCTGAATCGATCTGATGCATACAGCATAAATGTCGCTTGGTATCCATTTGCATATATTCAGGGGCACAATAAAATATATTATATTTTGTAAACATGATTTAAAAATTTAATAAATAAATATTTAATTATTTAATAGAATTTAATGAATCAAAATTAATTATTTAAGTTAACTCAATTTGAATTAAGATTCAATTTAATTAGAAGTTGACCTTATTTTTGAACTTTTGACAATATTTATTAAGAATTAACTATAGTGAAAATAATATTTTAAGAAGAGAAAATTCCGCTAAATTACTATCCGTGTACTATTTTTATATTAGCTAATTAGTAATACTGTGACTGTAAAACATTTCATGGTAATCCCTTTTCCTTTACTACTCCTATGACCTAAATGACTGAAAATAGTGCTTATTAATTAAGGAAGGCCTTCAAGTTCGACAATCAGGACAGTAGAATTTTATCACTGCATGATATTAAATTTTTTCCATTGTAAAAAATACAAGGACGCGTCAACTTTGAACAGCTGTTAATATACGAATGAGTTGATGGATCTACATGAAACTTGATATGTGTGCATAAAAACGTAGTGCCATTTTTGGAAAATATAAAATGACGAACCTAATAGCGCTATCTCTTACAAACGACAAAACTTACTGAACAACCTAGTATTTGTGGCGCTAACGGAATCTGAGACTAAGTCTCCGACAAGGTGTAATTTTGAGCGAAAATTGTAAACGAACTTTATTGACCTTTAGTTTACCATTTTCGCTCAAAATAAAAATAAAACTTCAAAAATTCCTGGCCCTGGTTACGAAGTTCCAACCAGTCTGTTTGGATGAGCAATTTTGTAATCTATTTGAGCTGCTCACGGAACCTGTGTTTAAATTTATTTATACTTCAAAATTTCTTAAAAAATTTGCTATGCTGCGGCTAGGTGCGGCTTGATGAGCTATTTACTGTTTGAGGTGCTCACGAAACCTTAGTCCAAATTTGTAAGAAGGCATGTAGATGGTCGTTTACCATTTTCGCTCAAACTTAAAATAGAAATACAAAAATTCGTTTGAAATTTAATGTCTTGGTAAGGAAGTTCCAATAAAATAATCTGGATGAGGAATTTAGCAAGCTGTTAGGCCTGTTAATGGCCGTTTACCATTTTCGCTTTTCACTTAAAATAAAAATATAAAAATTCGTAACAAATTTGCTGTCCTAGTTAAGAAGTTTCAGTTAGGCTGGCTAAATGAGCGGTTTAACGAGTCATTAGAAGTGTTCGCGGAACCTGAACCAGAAATTCAATTTTTTTTTAAGGAAATTTGCTGTTCTAGGCCGCTATTCTTGAAATCGGTGGAAATTTTCGTCGACAGATTTTAATTTGCATTAAAATTCTTTATATTATTCTAGTTTCTCGCAGGCTACTTTAATCATTTTTTCAAGTTTGCTTGCAAGTTTTCTATCGGAAATTTCCACCGATTTTTGATTAGTAGTGAAATAAATAATAGAAGACTTGCAAGCAAATTTAAAGAAAAGATTAAAGTAGCCGGCGAAAAATTAGCCCTGGTTAGGAAATTTCAGACAAGCTGACTGAGCAATTAAGCAGCCTATTAAAAGTGCTCACGGGAGCTGAGTCCCTGGTATAAAGCGTGTTAATAGCCGTTTACCATTTTCACTCAAACTGAAAACAGAATTACAAAAGTTCGTAGGAAATTTGCTGTCCTGATTATTAAGTTCCAATCAGGCTGGCTATTTGGGATGTTCTCGGAACCTGAGTCTAAATCTGTAGAATGGTGTGTTAATGGCGGTTTACCATTTTCACTCAAACTCAAAATAGAAATATAAAGATTCTTAACAAAGTTGGCACAATTGTTCTCTATCTTGACGTGAAGTTTGAGCACGACCTGCCATTCAGTTTGTTTACAGTGCTCGATTTTGTCAGTACATCTCAAATGTGCTTTGAGATATTGCTTACGAATAAAAATATCGAACAAAGAATTTGTCTCAAATTTTGTATTGCAAATAGAATTTCGTGTGCCGACTCGCTGAAAATGTTACAAAAAGCTTATGGTGAATCGTGCATACCGGTCAACACTCTTCGGAATGCCCCCTTCCAACTGACTGACGGACCGAAGAGACGATAATTAAAGAATATTATCTAGGCCTAATGCGGCGTTTGAGAGCGAACAAATTCGTCGAAAAAGGCCATCTCACAAGGCTATCACTGTGAACGAATTATTGGCCAACAACTCAACAAATATCGAACAACCACCATATTTACCTGATATCGCTCCGGCTGACTTTTTTTCTTTGCAAAATTTAAACAACTATTTCGAGGCATTTGCTTTTAGTTGGTAGAAGACATAAAAGAGAATTCGCGGGGAGAACTGAAGTCGATTTCGGAAATTCGATTTTTCTATTCGTTGGCATAAGTGTATTATTTCGGAAGGGGCCAAAGGTGATACAATAAGTTTGAATGTATAATAAATATTTTATATTTTATTCCCAAAAGATATTCTTTTTATTTTTTTTTACTAATCAACTCCCGTTACTTTTTTGACAGAATGTATAACAATCTAATATTTAGTTGTATCGGCAAGAGCCGTATAATTTCTTATTACCCTAGTAGCCTGGCTTGAAGATGATAGAACGTTTTACATAAAGTTATTATTTGGATGCGTTGTAATGCTACTTTGAATCAGTTTTGCTAAAGATCTACGGTCTTCTATCTCGCCACAAGAACCTTACAAATGTGGTCTTAAGCTTCACAAATTAAAATTAAAAAATTACGTTTTATTTTTCTAAAGAGAGGTGCAAATTTTCCTATATTTTTCACCTTTTCCTATTCGAAATGAATTTTTAAAAAAAGAACTCACTTTTCCTGTATTTTATTTAATTAATTAACTTCAATCATCTTCATAACAATCTGAAAACATTTATCTATCAGAAACGTTAAATTTTTACTCTCAGCCCCCAATTGTAAAATTCTAACAAAATCACAGAAACTACTGCAAATCTTCCTCTATCTTTAGACACAAGGCGATTGTCCGATCAACCAATAAACCCTGAGTTTGAGGGACTATATATCTCGAATCCACCCCATAGAAAAATTGAAGAACCACGGAAAATACTTTAATTCTATTACTGGACATAAACGGATAGTCCGACCAACGCATACATGGTGAGTTTGACGGACTAATTCTCAACTTCATCATAGAAAAATTGAAAGATCGGAATGAAGTTCCATTGGATCTCTATAATGACTAATTCAATTGTATACACGGCGTTGACTATTGTCGTTGTTTCCTGATTTGGTATAGGATAAACCTCGGGCCACTTGCTGAAATAATTAATTACCACTAGTAAAAATTTGTTGCCACTTTCACTAGTTGTGGTTAGGAATGGTTCTGCAACGACCATATATTACTATAGTAATCCTTTCAAATGGTGCTCTCACGTTATACTGTTGAATAAGATCGCGACTCCTTTTTACGGGTCCTTTTACTGCCATATATTGGTCACGGTTTTGACAACATTTCGCAACAGATTGCTTATACCCCAATCTTTCTCGTACTTTGGCTAATGTTTTGTTTAGGCAATTTTACCTAATCCCAGGGAAAGACAGAACGGTGCCACTGTGGGCCTATTCTGGCAAGTCCCCGCGAATAGGAAACTGGGGGAAAGAATTTACATCTAATTTTTGTTTAAATTATTTTTTTCTGGCCTACTGCGAAAAAAAGTTTCATGTAAATTTTTACAAATTGGTAATCTTTCCCTAGCGAAACTGTGGCACTATTCTGGGACTATTCTAATTCTCGTTGTCATGCTGCTGCAGTCGCAGTACATGACTCATTGCAAATTTTTTTATTTCATCGCTGACGTATTCCATGTTTAGGTCTCGATGGAGATTGTCATTTCTAATGTACCAAGGAGCATTCACAATGCTACGTAGTACTTTGTTTTGAAATGTTTGAATGATCTGCACTGTAGTTTTTCTTGCGCAGCCCCAAAGCTGAATACCATACGTCCAGATAGGTTTTAGGATTTGTTTATATAACAGCAGTTTGTTGTGCGTTATCAGTTCGGAGTTTCTTCTAATAAGCGAGTGCATTTTTCTGAATTTTAAATTCAGTTCTTGCCTTTTATTTTTAACATTCGCTTTCCACCTGAGTTTAGAGTCTAGCGTCATGCGTCATGCCGAGATACACTAATAGCATTTTGTAGTTTCCTGGTGGACTCAACGATACTAGCATCGGTGGTCATAACAGCTGTGTCATCAGCAAACGTTCCTATTCTAGCTTCTTCTATGTCTGGAAGATCATTTGTATACAGGAGGTATAATACGGGGTCTAGAACACTGCCTTGTGGAACCCCTGCTAATATTTTCTTCAGTTTAGAGTATTCCCCGTCCTGTCTCACCCGGAAGTAACGGTCGTTGATGTAAGACTTTAGCAATTCAAAATGTTGTTTTGGCAAATCTCGTTGGAGCTTAAATTCTAGACCGCGGTGCCAAACCTTATCAAATGCTTGGGCTACGTCTAAGAATATTGCTGAACATACTTCCTTTTTTCCAGCGCCTCCTCAATTGTATCAGTAATCCTATGTACTTGTTCTATCATTGAGTGCCTTTCTTGAAACCCAAATTAATGTTCTGGTATAAGATTTCTGCTCTCTATAATTGGCTTTAGTCTCTTGAGAAACAGTCTCTCGAAAAATTTTCATGTTGTTGTTAACAAAGAAATAGGCCTATACGATGTTTTGTCGTTTAGTGATTTATTGGGCTTTGGAATCATCATGATTTCCGCTACTTTCCATACTGTCTCGGAACATAACATAGTTTAAAGATAGCATTGATTATGTGCTGTAGTTTCCTTAGTGCTTTTTCTGGTAAAGCTTTGATTATTCGCCCCGTTATCAAGTCGTATCCAGGGGCTTTTTTATCTTTGAGGATTTTTACTTCTTGTTTGAATTCTTAACTGGTAGCACAGATGCCTCGTCTACTTTGCTTATAGGTGTTAGATATTCATTATCCGCTTGTCCAGTTGGTAGTTTGAAGATATTTTCTAGGTGTTCGGCAAACAGATCAGCTTTTTGCTTTTCGCTGCGAGCCCAGGTTCCATCAACTATTCTAATAGGTATAGCACTTGCATTTTAGGCCTTTTAAACCTTTGGTGGCTTTCCACAGGGAATAGTCTGTGTCAGGTTTATCTGTCAGGTTACTTAGGAAGCTTGCAACTGACTCATTCTTAATCTCCTTTATAAGTAGTTTAAGTTTGTTGCACAAGTTGTTTAGGATTGTTTTGTCTTCAGGGGCCTGGTTCTCTGCCAAGTCTTACGAGCTCTTCTTTTTTCGTTAACCAACTCTCTCACTTCAACTGGATAAGTTATACTTTTTTTGTAATATTTCTTGCTGATCAGGAGTACTTTCCCAGGCCGCTTTTTGCACACTTTCAATGAGGTTTTCTAGTTCTTCTTCTATCGTGTAAGCGTTCGATATCTGCACGTGTAGGTTGATGCTTTCTTCGACTAGCTGTCGAAAGTATTCCCAGTTGGTTTTGTTATTTGTTAATCTTGGAGGGCTTGCTTTCCTTATTACCGTGTCACTTATTGTCATTAAAACTGGAGAATGGTCTGACGATAGCCCTTCTTCATTTTCAACTGCTTAGTAGTTTTCGGAGATATCTCTTGATATATAGAAATCCAGAAGGTCAGGAATTTTATTTGGGTCCGTTGGCAAGTAGGTTGGCTTTCTACTTGAGTGGAACTCACATTTTAATATCCTGCCTGCTTCAAATAGCTAGCTACCTTTAGGACTAGTTCTATTTGATCCCCAGAATATGTGTTTCGCGTTAAAGTCGCCTCCAATAATAAAATTACTACCAAGCGATTTAAGAAGTTTTATGTAGTCTTCTGTTTTTGTGTTACATCTGGGTGGACAGTAGATTGCTGATATACTATAGCTCTTGTTATTTTTGGTTTCAATAGATACAGTAGCTACTTGCATAGCTTCCTCCTCTATTTTTAATACTTCGTGGTGTTTTATATTGTCCATAACGAAGATTGCTGTCCCGCCTCTAGCTCTTTCTGCTGAATGTAGAGCTTGATAGCACTGATATCCACGTATTTTGGCATACGACGTTCTGGTAAAATGGTTTTCTGAGATTAGACATAATTATATCAATTTTTTTTTTGTTTAAAAATACTTCTAATTCTGAAATGCGTTGCGTTAGGCCATTTGCATTCCAGGTAGCAATTATTAAATATTGTGTCATTATTTTTTCTTGCTAAGTTTGTATGGACTAGAATGAAGGTACTCAATAACTTCTCTAGTTTTACTTGACGCATCCGTTATTCTTTTATCTTGGCTCATTGATGTATTTTCTATTGTTACTAGTGTTACGCCCATAGATTCTAGTCTTTGGTTCTGGCCAGCCAGATGTGAATTGATAGCGTTTAGCTTCTGAAGTATTTCTTGCAGGACATGGGTTTCCTGACTCGGAGCGTTTGTGATATTTTCGTTCTGCTTAGCCATTTGTGCATATGTTATGCCTTCTTTTACTTTGCCGCTATTTAGAGGGATTCGTTTTGAGTAGGATTCCATCCTAGGTTGAGAACTCTGACTTGTTTGATTTTTCTTGTTGTCTCTCATTCTTTGCAGCTCTTTCGCTACCTGGCAGCCTCTGTAATTTGCTGGGTGATGATTACCACAGTGTATGCATTTCACTGGTTCGTTCTTACTTTTGTTGCATTCTTTTGTTAGATGTTTCCCAGCGCACTTTACGCACCTCGGCTATACTGTTAAAGTTAGCCGAAAGTTTCCAGCCGAAAGATAATGCAGATAGTGTCTTGAATACAGCAAAAATCAGTCATGAACTCGAATTTAGGAGAATTTAAGATCGAATTACATCATTCGGGTGAAGGAGAAATTATTTCAGTTTATAGGAATTTAAAAATCGACAGGGGCGAGAGTATAAAGAGAGTTTAAAAATAGTCAAGACACTATCTGCATTATCTTTCGGCTAACTTTAACAAGGTATCTCGGCTCCCTATTGCAGTATTTGCGTGTGTGGTTATACGCCTGGCAGTTGTAGCACTGTGGTATTCTACTAGGGTTCTTTTTAAGGTCTGAATCTTAACTTTCATATTAAGGATTGCTTTGATTCCATATAACCTATCAATGCTCTCAGCATTGTCAACTGTTAGCATGAAAAGGGGGAGGCCAACTTTGGTTGTTTCTCGTTCACCGTTTGCCTTTCTCTTTATTATAATGTTCACAGCGTTTAGAATTGTGAATCCTTTCTGGCTAAGTTCCTCAATTATTTCTTCGTTTGGGCATGTGTGATGTAGTCCTCTGGCCTTGACTTTAATTGGTTGCTCAGCTTTGTTTTCATAGGTAAACCATTCGATGTTTTGAGCGGTGATTGCATTTGATAACATTCTGTAGGTTTCTGGGTCTAGTGCATTCACTTTCCAAACGTTATTATTCAGTGCAGTGACTTTATATTTATCGTTTGGAACCAACTTCACAATTTTTTTAATTGTATCGTATTCACTAACATTAAGTATGTTAATGGGTGGAGGTGGTATCTCCTTATGTGTTTATTGATTTACCTGCATTTCCCCTTGGATGATTACGTTGGATGTTTTGACCGGTTGCAGTGGTGTCTCTTTCAGTATCATTGATACGTTCTTATGTACCTTCACTTGGTCCGTAGTTGACTGTTCACGTCGTTGGGGTTGTGGTTTTCTGACGCTCTGTGTTGTTTGTTCCACTTCAGACAAAGATTCTGCTTTTTTTTTTTTTGTTTTGACGTTTAGTTTTAATTTGCCTTCGTATAAAACTCGTTTCATTTGCCAATTCGTCTTCATCTGTTTCATAGATAGCTATAGTATTTTCTTTGGCTTGATTCTCATTTTTGATTACAGCAATTTACTCATTGCTTTAGTGGTTGGTTTATTGTTCGGGGTTCCTTCCCCTATCCAGATTAGCAAGCCAGTTAAAGAGCATTCCCCTATCCGCCACCTGGGGACGCGCCACGATGGGAGTTCGGCATCTCCACACGGGCTATTAAACAAAATTAAAAAGAACAAGAAAAAGAAAACAAAATTAAATTGGGTATAATTTTCGCTGCGAATTTAGAAATGGAAAGATTATTCCCAATTTATAAATATTTACATGAAACTTTTCCCCTCAGTAGGCCGGAAAAAATATTTGAACAGAAATTACATATAAATTCTTTTTTCAGTTTCCTATTCCCGGGAAATTACCACAATAGGGCCACTGTGGCCCTATTCTGGTAATTCCCCAGGAATAGGGGTTATTATTTTTTGTATAGCAGCTATTCCCCAGACATTATCAAAAGCTAACTCCAAGCCCAATTCCTCGTTTTAAAAAAGTTAATTCTTGGGGAATATTGGGGAATAAATTTTCGGGAAAGTAATTTAACTAATCGCGGCCGACTCGCGATCGCAAACAAAACAAGAAAACAAATGACTAAAAATAGTTTACTATGTTTAATTGGCTTTTGTTGATATTTTAATCAGATTTTACTTAAAAAATAAATTTTGGTTACTAAAATGAAAAATTCGATATTGAATTTACCAGTAACCAGCTACTGTGTAAATTTACAGCCATAATATTGATATAAGTAAATACAATAATTTTCCGTTAAATTCTATTCCCAAATAATTCTTTCCTAAAATAGGTATGAAAAAATAAACGTCAACACTGCAATAATGGGGAATAATTTTTTCCCAAAAAAATATTTCCCCAAAAGCCAGAATACATTTTGGGGGAAAGGGAATAAAACTTCTACACAATTTAAAATTTTAATTCCCCAGGAATTATCCGATTAGGACCACTGGTCAGTAACACATATAAATCTCAAGGCTTACATAAAAATAAAAATTTATTCAACGTATCAAAAACAAAAACAGGTGCATTCTTTTTGTAAATGTTTCATTGTGAACACCAATATCTCAAAAGAACAATACTCGTACATTACAAATTTGTGTTCGGTTTATCGAAGTATTTCTAGAAATTTATACGGAAAGTTAACAAAGTTCCATCTGTATTTCAATAGCACAACTAAATTATAGATTATAGCATTTTTGCTCTGATAATTATCAAAGTTAACTTTGTTTGATTTTTATATGAGTTTCGGATCAATGTGACGGAAAGAAGTCGGTTAGTAAATATATGTATTGTTCTTCCTTTGAGATATCGGTGTTCTAAATTAAGCAATGAAAAGCAAGCGCTTATAATTTATGAGATTAATAAATTTAATATTTTTATATTAGATTAATAATTTTACGTATTCCGTGATTAGAATTAGAATTTTATAAAGAAACATTCTGTCTCTATATTATGTGCGGTTATCACCAAAATGTGAAAGGGCTACTTATATTCGTGTACACGTATACGAGTTTTGTAAAAAGATTACTATAAGGAATCTGCAATGCGTGAATATAAAAAAATAAAATAACAAATATAATCTTGTATAATCTTTCGAATGTGAATGCTTTTTATAACATTTTTGTGTGCAGAAATAGCAAAATGAGATTGGGGCTATAAATATTTCTTTGTGAGAAACAGCAGCATGAAAATCTTTCAATATCGCAAACACGAGCTCCATGATCTTTATGGTTCATACGTATACAATATTTTTTTTATATAACATAACACAAAATCGTCTTAAATTTATATAATATATTTCTCATTTTGAAGGCAAAGTACATAATATACGAGTGTACATATCCATTTGTACGTAAATAAGAGAAAGAAAAATCCATCACGAAATGGGGCTTTCGAGAAGCTTAAGGAAAACATAAAACGCAATAAAATAAAATAAAAAACAGTTACAAACAAAAAATAATAATATTTTTTATATATTTTCCCTGCCGCTATATATTTCTTATCGCAGGGAAATAGAAGAAAATGGAGGAATACAAGTCACTGGAAAATATAAATGTAATCTTCTCACATAGAAACATTAAGCTTTCTTATTTTTATATATTTTATTTATAAAATTGGTTTTTATCTGGAAAAAAAATATTCTGGAAAATAAAATATATTTTCATTTAGTTGAAATGATATTGTGTGGGCCTTGTTTTTGTTCGCTTCCGATTCGTTCGCTCTTATCATCATGCCCTGATTATAAATGCGTAAAGCTATAAATTCTTCTATATCCCATATACATATATATATATACAATTGATTCACTCGCTGTGGGTGCTTTTTTACAACAACAAAAATGTAATTTAAATATAAATCGAAAAAATACTCGCACTTTAATTGAATACTAAATCCGTGTATACGCATTTATTGGATCAGAGAACGCGAAACAAAAAAGTTATTCACTTGGTATGAGGGATAAAAAGCACAACGTTACTAAAAAAAAAAAAATTGAAATGAAAAAAGTTTTGAGCTTTTTTATGTTTTAAATTGAAATTAATAATTTAGTCTTGTATATAGAATACCTGTTCGCTTATTTTTCAGTTTGCTCCTCTTATTTATTATTAAAAATTGCCATTATTCATATTTCTTAGTTTTATAAATCTCGCATAATTCCGCAAATATACGGTTTGGTATACGTGCTCGTATAATCGGAACAGCTAGAAAATTTGTGTCATAAAGGTAAAATTTTATTACATTTTGTGGCTTGAATTATGTTTTGCATAAATTATGATTAATATTTGACTTAAATATTTGACTGTCATAAAATATTAAAATTTTTAATTAAATTTCTTGTAAATAAAATACATATTATAATACCTGCTGTGTTGATATGCGTTGACATAATTTAAGATTTTGAGATTAGGTATAGTATGTGGCGGATCAGGCTAATTAAACATATATTTTTCATGGTGCACAATTTTTAGTTTTTACGTATTTTGAATTTTAAAGATAAATAATTACGACAGCGCGGTGCGGTAAAAATCAAAACTCGTCGGCCGTGTGAGAGTTGTATTAGTATCTTATAGGTTTGCACAAAGATGACGTTTATCACTGGTTTTTATGCCACGTTTCATGAAAACTGAAGGAGAGTGGAGTCGTTGAGAAAGTTCCAAAAATGAACGTAACCCAATAAACAACTGCAGTTTTAGAATCTAAAAATAACTATCCATGCCATTTTTACCTCTCAAACGTTTCATCTGCCAAGACTGTGTCCGAATTGTGTGATAAATACTTTTTAGTACTAATGTTGTTAAAATACCGAACGCACCCAATTAACACGGTCCTAGTGTTAACTGATGACCCAGCTATTTTGTGGTTATTGGTATAAATTTTTACTCTAGACTACCTTATTTTCGTTTTTATCCGGACATTTGGGCGGTATGTTGGCTATCAATTTATTCACAATCACAACAGAGTGGTTTAAGTTATGAAATAATTTGTGTTAAATGATCAACTAAACAAAATCATTCGCACATCACAACAATCATTAGAGTCAAACAATAATTTTTTTTTTAAGTATTAGTTGTCCAGTGGGTTTAATGTCTCTTGAAGGTCAATTAATACCCCCTTTTCATTCACGCACACATCCACTCATTCACCTACATACACCACTACAGTATGTACACTGACATCGGGCGGGGGGTGGCGATGAATTCTGCACTCCAACAGAGGGTCTTAGTTGTGTTTATCGAAGACAAAAATTCGCTTTGCATCCTGCTTCTGCTGCGATTTGAACCCAGTACCTCCCGCTCCAAGTGCCGAAGCTCTAACCACTGCACCACTTGTCCGGCATATTGTAATTAAAAATTCGATTTCAAAACAATGAAAACCGTCAAAGCAAAATTTGTTTAATTATTTGTTTTGACGTATAAAATTCAGACTACGGGTTCTCTCGTGTCATTAATAGTTATCCGGATATTTTACTGAAGTGAAGTTAATGTGCGCACTATCCATTTAAAATGATCGATTTCGGATGCATTTCTTAAATTGATCTAATAAAAATGGATTAAACATATTGAACTTAAGAATTGCATCTTATTGCAACTAAATGGGATAACTTAAAAATTCGTTCAAGTTAGGCGTGATCCTGGGGCGAGATCATGAGGCCGTTGCATACTTGAGCTATATGGTTTTTGACCAATGTGGGCTATGTTTTCATTTTTCAGCTCTCCGTTTTGTTCCCAAAATGTAAATAAGAGAAACCTTGTAGATAAGTTTCAGGATCAAGCCAACCTGTAAAGCAATATATTTAAATGTTTTATTTTCACCTTGGAGATTAGCTCACTTCGCTCGGAAAATGAGCGATGCGAGTTATGTTTCTACTCTACAGATTTAAATAAATAAGCTTCACGAATTCGGCTTCACTTATTTTGGCTTTGAAAAGTAAACCAAGAAGCTGTGAACTCAAAACATAGCTCACTTCGCTCAAAAAATCTAGCTTAAGTGTGCAAGGGGCCTAAAATTGGACCGGAAAAATCAATTGTTTCAAAATATTTCAATAGACAAACATAAAAAAATTCGAAAAATTGTCAGTTGGCTTAGATATTTTGTATGAAAACACAAATAAATGAAAGTCTACCGGCAAAATACAATAGTATTCTACAACTATCATTTAATCGAGTAGTTTTATCGAGCAGAGTAGCAGACTAGCTATTGCATTTACATAATTTGCGTTTTTCATAATTTCGCTCCTAATCTTAGTTCTTCTTGTCTTTACATTTTTTTTAAACATTTTTTATAAAAGTGTTAGTAAAGTTAGATGTCAGCCTTTACATGACATCTTGTAAAAATCTGAAAATATAGGGATACACATTTTTGGAGAGCGCCTGACCTAATATGCTGGTAAAAATTGGAAAAATTTCATCAGAAAAAAGTCTTTTAGTATGCTATTGGATTTGAATAGGCAAAAATAATTGTTCTGTTGGAAGTTTTGTGCTATTTTAACAGCTTAAAAATTTCAGATTTTCATCTGAGACATTCGCGAATATAAGACTTTAAAAAACATTTGAATTTGGTAAACATACAACAAAAGAGCGTCAGCGAAACAAGAAATCTAATAACAATATAACCTTAAAATATTTCATTTGTCAATGACATTATATTAGTAATTCTTACAAAAAAATTATTAATAAAATGTGAAACTGAAAATAGGTTTACGGAAATTAATAAAACGCTTGTATCTTGGTGAATGTCGGTTTAAACTTTTGAAATGAAGGTAAATTTTGTCTAATTTCCGAATTTGGTGTCCGTTTATTATTTTTGTTTTTTTTATGAGTTTTTCAGTCAAACAGAATAAAAACATTTTTCGCGAACTAGTGTTTTCCACAAAATGTGTTTTTATTAAGAAGTTTGATATAGCAAGTTTTTGTGAAGTGCTTACAAGATAAAATTTAAGATAAGATTACGAATTTTGTCATGTTTTTCGCTAAAAATGCAATAACTCAAGAGCGACAGATTTGTCGTACATCAATTTTAATAGCCTAAATCTCTCGAGTTCGTGAATGAAATATCAAGAAAGTTCGTTGGCAATCTTAAAGTTTGGGATTTTTTTCTCGTTAAAAACATTTTTGTTTGACTCAAAAAGTCATAAAAAACCAAAAATAATAAAAATCGAACCCAGACTAAACTTCCTACATTTTAAAATTTGATTTAGTTATTATTATTTCACCGACAGCGCATTTCATGTGTTCAATTTGACTAGCAGAACCTTTCAACAAATTTATTTGTTCGACAAATTTTAATACGACGAATTAGATGTGAAAATTCATGGATTTTCTTCTTTAGTTTGTCGGTATAATATGTTACTTCGTTTAGCGAGGTTCCGCAAAAAGTAACTAGTATAGTAACATTGGCGGTGGAACATTCGGCTACTCTGTGTAGTCCGTGGATTACACAAGTCACATGTATCATGTTATGGTAGAAATCATCTGGTCGTGTTTCGGTCGTGAATCCGACACATACTGTGACTTGTTTTTCACTGTCATTTGGGCTTCAAGATTTAAAAGAATTTTTTTTTTGTGATTTGGCCACCCCCATCTAATATTCCTGAAATAACACTAGTTCAGTCCTTTCATCAATTGAAGCCACAAATACTTATTTTGAATTGCATTTGCCATGCAATTCTTTTGATTGTTCAGTTTCGCTACAGGAATATTTGCACTGTTATTAGCTGTGTTTCTTGACGCTTGATCTAATCCAGTTCAGTTCATGTTTCATGAAACAACACAAAGGCGCTTGCTAGATTTAAAATCAAAGTTTGTGATCTAAAACAAAATTTGGATCATGTTTTCCATATAAAATTTGAAATGCTCCGGATCAATGAGCGTCAAGAAACACGGCAATTAAACATATCTAGTAGTTCTGTCGGATCGTCATTTTGTTATGGATTTTTGACAAACTTGTAAATATAAAATGGCTCCAGCCGAGTTTTGTTTTTATTATTAAATTTTAAGAAAATAATTCGAAAAATATGTAAAATATTTTGATCAAAAGTGGTGAAGATGAAAAAATCTTTATTTATTTAAGTGCGGTCATTATGTGAAGTGAAAAAATAATACCAATTTAGAATTTAATGCCGTATCAAAAGACATTACAAGGTAAATTGTTGCGATTGCAATATAATAATATTTTGCAGCACTTTATGATATTATAGAAACGTTGATGATAACTGGCGTACCTCTTAAATTGGCACTTTGAAATTTGCAGATTTAAAAACGTACTACAATATAGGTTCCCAAAATAGTATTTGTGTTCATTGATTTTTTTAAAGGAAGGCAATTGAACTCGGCCCAGAAAACTAGAGCATCTGGTTTTCTCGGCACAGGACTGTTTCGAATTTATTTTAAGGGAAACAACAAAGGACTTTCTTAAATTTTCCTAGAAACGTGCAATTTAACTTAAAGAATACAAAATATTTTAGGAGTACGACATTACTGAAAGGAGTACTGTACTCCCGAAAAGAGTACATCTGGTCACCTACAATTATTATTAATGGACCCATCCACACTTGTATTCTTGTCACAGATTTTTTCTTCGCGATATTTTCGTCTTTACCTACAAACTAAATTTGAATTGGGGATTTTGTGTGTCAAATTTTCAAGAAAAATTTTTTTGTTTCTCATGTTGTTACACACTACCACAAAGATAATGAAATGGGCCCTGGCTAGAAAAGCAAAACGTACCTCTACTATGGACTACTAATTTATTTTATTTTAATCATTTGTAGATACTAAACGCAATAGATACTCGATCGTCTAGCAAGCAAGCAATTTGCTAGCCAAAATCCTGGCTACTCAATCTATTTTGCCAAGGAATTTTGAATTTCAAATTATATTTTTCAACCAAATTTTGTTTTTCTTGCGATTGCACAGTAAAATTTGAGGGTTCAAAAAATCAACAGCAAATGTTTGTGTTATTTACTTGATATTGGAAAATTAAACAAAAATTTTCTAAAAACTATAATCTGAAATTCAAATTTTCTTAGGTAAAATTGAAACAGTTTCACAGATTTCGAAATAATCCGACAAATTGTTTCTATTCAAGTACAATGTAGTGTATGTTGACGGATGTGGTTCCGCGGCGTAAATTATTCATATCATGTCGATTATAGAACTGGCGGGAGCGAATCGATTGCGGATTGAAAACTGCATATAAAAAAGAGTATCATGGTATCATAGAAATTCCTATGGATTTTTGTACAATTATTAAAGTAAAATTTTTTTTTGCTATTATTGACATTTTTCCATTTAGGTAGGACATGTAGCAGGAAAATATTAATTCATTATTAAATTGCAGAGAATGTGCAGGGCTGGGATGTTCTAACATCACCATTTTTCGATATTTTATCGAAGTTTACTTCTCTTTCAGATAGAATTAATTTGACTTCTGTTTCGTTTATCAATTATTGCTATCACAACCTTCTCTATTGCTATCACAACCTACTAGAATATGTTTGTGCAATATCTATTTCACTTATTTTCGTTGTACAATCGAAGAAAATTTTTTTGGTGATTGAAACACAGTAGAAACATCACAATGTTGCAATCTAGCAGGCTGGTGAATGACATAAAAATTGAAAAAGAGATAAGTTTTATTCTACAGAAACGAGAAATAAACTACGATAAATTATCGAAACATGGTGATGTTAGAACATCCCAGCCCAGATAGATGAGTTACGTTGTGGAACTAAACTGTCATAATGGTTTCCGGTGTATAATAAATTAATTTCAAAATTGTATTCTAGAGGTTCAGGAACAAAATTGACTTGGTGTTGGGAATTGGGGTAATGCACATTAATTTTTATGTTTGAAATTGCTGATAGATATTCAGCACCACCCCAGAAACCATCTTGTTGTAAATTAGTTAAATATTTTGTTATTAAATCACTTTCAGACAATTTAAGGTTAGATGAATATATAGAACGGCAAGAATCCAGCAAAGATGGGATGCAATCATTTAGATTATTTCTGAGGTACTCAGTTACGATAGTCCGTAACTGATTAACACTGCAGGATGGTTTCTGTTGTTCTTTCATTTGTAGCTGATGGAGAATAGCATTAAAAAGGCAATTGCCATCTCCTGGAATTTTATAAACTTCCATAAGTTAAAGTATTACAAAATAAGTTACAAATGAAATATACTGAGAAAATGCGAAGACTGAACACTAAATGTAAATTAATTTTTATATTACTTACAGTATTGTGATGTTATTAAGTTTAACTCTTAACGAACGATTAATTATTTATTTTAATCACTATATGATTTCTTATTATTTTGTATAAACTCTTAAGATTGTTATTTATGTACTGTTACGTGCAAATAATATTGCACTATTAAGCTTGGCTTATTTTTTGAAGGATAGGGCTGTATTGTACTGAGAAAAAATCTTTTGAGTATAGATGTTTAATTGCCCCTTTAATGTATGCAATTGATTTGATTCTGTAATAAGCTAAGAGTATTGAAACCTTGAATAAATTGCTTGTTAGTTCTTACTTAAAGTGCTCATACGTGTAAATTTAATGAATAATTCTGTTAATTTTCATTATTCGGAACTAACATTGTTGTTGTAATAATTGAATTACCTTTTTATCTTGGACACATTAATTAAAAAGAGATTCGCGGGATATAGTTAAAATTACCCAATGAAATCATTGCAGCGTAAAACAAAACTTATCGTTGGTGTAGTTATCCATAAGTTTTAATTTATAATATTTTACTAAATTTTGAAATTTTTACGTTATTTCGAGATTGATCTTGAAAATTTTGTATATTTCGATTTGTGTTTCTTACCAATTTGATGTTAAGTGTTTCGCTGTTTGACGATGGAATTCTGAGAAATTGGTTTCTAAGTTTCAAAATAAAAGACTGACAGTTTCAGTACTATACAGCCCAACCATGTTTGCTGTATAATTTTTAAATGCTACTGGATTTCAGTTTAGTTTTATTATTAATATAATTCTAATAACTATGATTTCAGGAAATTCTATTGTAAGTTGTTGAGTTTTAGGAGGATTAATCAATAAATGTTTTTGTATTATTTAGGAAGCCGAAAAACATTAATGAAGAATTAAATTTCAGGAGTCTTAAGATGTTTGTGGAATAGTACTTCTTTAAAATATTAATTGATGATTGTGTAGTTTAGAATTGTGTTGTGTTTGTATTACTAATTATCGGATTTACCTAGGTGACTGTATTCGAAGTGAATTAATCAATCAATTTTGTTTTACGAAGCTGGAAAGTATTAATGTTGAATTATATTTCAGGGAATTTCCAGATGCTCGTGAAATAATAATATTTTTTTAGGTTGCTGATTTAAAGAAGCAATTGTTGAAGACCAATATCATCGTTATCCATTGAACCTATTAAACCTTTATCCCTCCTCCGTAGATTAGAAGTAGATTAGAATTGTGTTGTGCCGTACGATCGCTAGGTGTCTGAAACCGGGTCGTTCTGTCCCAAAAAAAAAAAAAAAACCTTTCCTATCCCTCCTATTGTTATGTGTAAACAGGCTGTAGGAATAGGCCCGGCGTTAACCGGGACACTTGTCAAGTACTTGGTTCTACAGTCCAATCAATCAATCAATCAATCAATTATTAAAGTAAAATTTTTTGTAGTAAGATTTGTATGGAAATCAATACAAATTTTCTTGGCTACTTTGATTGAGAGCAATTGTTTTCCATTTTATTTATATGCATTTTCCAATCCGCATTCGATTCGCTCCCGTGGATTCAATAATCGACGTGATTATCAATAAATTGGTAAATTGACCGTTTTAAATTTAGCTCATATTTATCGTGTCTCCATGATCGATAGCATCCTCAGTTAATGATACGATAATTTTGAGAGTTGTCGTCATGCAATTTTATTATTTTACGTTTGTTAGCGGGTTGTCTCATAATTTATCAGCTGCTTAGCCGAATTATCGTCTTTAATCGATTTATATTATATAGGAATTTTAATTTACAACTGTTAATTTATTTAAACTAATTTATTTTTTTATTTTTTTTTTTTTTAGGTAAGTGGTTCATTCCGTTAAACATAATGAATTGTTAAAAGCGTTAGCTTTGTCGGCGAACAACAACAAAATTACTGCAAGATAATTAGGTGAGCGGTAAAATGTTTATATACCAACGATGTATTTCAACACTTTCTTGTTCATAAGAAACAAAATACGCAAACTGTGTAATTAAACTTTTATTATTATTTCCTAGTTTCTGGCTATATCAAAACCACATTTAGATTGACTATTTTGGATATATGTATTTTGTAATTTGCGGTAAAATTGAAAGTAATTGTATATGTACACGATATTTTCAAAAACAATTATAGGGTAAATTAATCATGAAGTATAAATTGTATTTTACCACTTTTTGTTTTTTGTCTGGCCTAAATGCAGTCAATTCAAAACAAATTTCCATAAATTTCTGTATATTAATCAATTAAATAAAATCTCCCCACAAATCCCATAAATTATACAATTAAAATTAATTATTCAATTAAAATAATGATTTCTGTGTTATAAATGTACATGAAATTTAAATTAAGCATATCCATATCACAATATATACATATGATTTACAAATGAACAGACCAATCAAGTTCCGTCGCCAATTAAAACAAACCCACCTCATATACCTGCATCTTGTAATATCAAATGCATTACTTTGGTATACAAGTAAAATCCGAAATCTTCTTCTTGATTTTCTAAATTAAAAATTTATTTAATTAATCTCCGTGCTTTACGAGTATGTTTTATCGTATATATGAAGGTATTCGTAGGCAAATGCTCGTACATATTTAAAATATCTTTTAAATTAGATTATAATGATAACATTTAGCTTTTAATCGAATTTTATTGTAAAATGTATTTTTTTATAAAAAAAATATTTTAAAACCGTTTTCTTTTTAATTTCACATATATAAATGTAAACTTAATTGGATTATCACGTTCCTATTGTACCACTTATATGTATATAGAATTATACTAAACATGGTTAAAGGCCTTAAAATTCAACCTCATGCGAACATATCCTTGTTATACATAATATCACATCACCATTAAAGTGATTTATATCCTTTTTAACACAATCATAAAAAAATGTCTTAAAAATATAAGAAAAAATTATATATTATTTTATATGCAGATTAGGTATCACACACACACATACACGCAAAAAGGATGTATTGAAAATTGAAATTAATGTAAAAAAAAAAGTGAAACCTTTAAATTAATGGGTTACGCAACATTTTTTATTATTCAAGGACAATTCCGAAAATGTTCTATCATTTTAAAATTCTGAGAATATGGACTTCATGCTATTGAGATCCTTTTTTTTTTGGTCAAACTGTCAATTTTTAAATTTCTGCTCTAATTTATGAGATATTTTGAGTGATAGATTGGTGTGACACATGATTTTCGTAATGGTTGTTAAATTTTCGTTTGGCAATTTTAGGTCAGTTGTTTATAACATTTGGTCATATCGGGGTATATTCGTGTGGTGCGGTGTGCTCAAAACCGTAAATTGTTTGTGTTTAGTGGCGTAATAGTTTTATATTATAATGAGAGATTGTAGTTCTAGATGGCTTAAAGAGTTAGTGGAATGTGGAAGTGTGTTTTTGTGATTTTTGAAATTGCAGTGTTAAAATGTGTGTAAAGTGGCAATGTATATTACGTTACGTGTTTTATTAATAGATTATTCCAGGCGCTGGTTAGGTGACCGGCAATGAATATTTCAAGCAAGGTACGTAGTCCAAGTTAAAAAATCTGAGGATATTGAGTTTCGTGTCTCAACTCAATATCCTCAGATTTTTTAACTTGATTTAAGGGGCGGAAAGTTTTAAAAGAACGAATTGTTTATTTCCCAACCAGTGACACTATTCTGGTAATTCCCCTGAAATAAGGAACTGGGGAAAGAATTTATTTGCAATTTCTGTTCAAATATGTTTTTATCCGCGTACTGATGAGAAAATTTGATGTAAATATTTATTAATTGGGAATAATTTTTTCATATCTAAATTGGCAGGGAAAATTATTCCCCATTTAATTTTGTTTTCAAAATAATTAACACTAACTTTTTATCTCAGTGTGCCAGAAAAATATGTTTAAATAAAAATTACATATAAATTCTTCCCCAATTCCCTATTCCCGGGGAATTACCAGAATAGTGCCGGAGTTTGCATTTAGAAACTATCACATCAATCACTGAATGTCCACGTGTACACTGAGAAGAAAAATCCAGTAAAAATAAAAAATATACATATAAAATCAAAAAAATATATGTACATATATTTTTTAGGCGAAAAGTCTCGTTTTTAAAATCGAAAAAATAATCTTTCTATTTTTAAAATAAATTTTTTCGCCAAATTTGTTTATAAAAATAAAAAAATTGTTTTTATTTTCAAAAATACTTTCCTTACTTACGTCAAATAGTTTTCTTAAATTTTACGAGATTCTCTTTTAAGAATAAAAATACTATTGGCTAGTTTTAAAAGATTTATTTTAAATGTCACACAATTTTATTAAATCAAAGTAGTCCGTAATACACTTTACAAATACAATGACATTCACAATGTTTGCGACTGTCCAAGTCAGCAAAAACAAAGAGGTCTTCTACTCAGTCATAACTTAATATGACCTCCTCCCCAATTTTTATTCCCCAGGGACATTGTGTAAGAATACACACAACCCTTAAAAAAATATTATGAGAACCTCCTCAAGTCCTTTCTTGGCAGTTTGGTTTCGCACTGATAAAAAATTGGTTTGCTCATCAGGTTGCAACGAACAAACTGCAAAAAATTCAAATCTTGCTTCATGCTTTTAGTATAACACAAGAACATATCGATTTGGCCAAATTAAAACTTCTGGAATAGTGAATGTCATTGCATTTGTAAATAATATTTTTTGCTAGGAAAGCCGAAAAAACTTTAAAAAAAAGAATGAAATATAAACGAAAAAAATTGTTTTAAAATGCTATAAAATTATTCTGTTTAAATAAATAAAAATTTTAAATTTAAAAAGTGTTTTATAAATCAAGTGTTTTATAAATCATTTTACAAAATATATTATTAAAATAAATCCGTAAATTGTTACTATTTTTATATGCTAAGATACAAATGGCGTCTAGCAGAAGGCGTGTCTACCATTGAAGTCACCACATAACATAACATTAACATCAATGAAAATTTCATTTAGATCTGATAGATCAACCTTCCAAAAACGTGCATGACGTTGAATTGAAATTATTACGGATAAACGCCTTTGGATTTGAATATTTAATAGCTTTGCTAATAAGGACGCTGTATATACCACCCGATTTTGCACTTTTAGCGTTTGTTCTATATGTCTGATAATTATTAACATTAATTGAATGTATGTGATTTATGTTTGTTAGTTAAGGTTACCTTCTTTGTCAAGAAGAATCTTGGAGTGATCCGCCTTTATTTCACCAACTCGTAAGTCATTCAGGAGGTCGCTGAAAGTCGTGGCTTCTTGTTGCCGCATATTTTGAACAAGTTCAAAGTTTGCCACAAATGAGTTGATGATGCTGATCATTTTGATTGGTCGAAAACGGCGTTGCCTCGAACTGATGAGACTTGCATTAAGTCGCTGAACAAGAAAAAGTGTTTTATGCCGCAAAATAGTTCCGTGCTGTCTTTCAGCCGTTGGAACGGAAGTTTAGATGTTTTAGCATCTTGTATGGAACCATGGAGAGTTCGTCAACGATAAGAAACTCGGTGTTGCGCCATTGCAGTCGCATCTGTTTCAAATAAACGCCGGCGAGTCTTAGTTGCTTTCCAGTCCGTTGAACCATCAATTTGAATATTGAGGGTTATAGAGTGTGGGCCAACATTATTAGTTTAGCGACACTAGTAAACGAACCAACCCTTACTGAATCATTTTCTCCCATGTTACAAAGCCAAATCTGCTCATTGGTCGAGTTTAAAGTGAACGTCTTGCCAGTTCCAGCATTGTAAGTGATATAGGTTTTTCACTTCTAATTCACGATTTTACAAATGATATTCAATTTGTTTTAGTTCATTCACAACTTTTTAAAAGTCAACCACACTTTTTTATACTTCATTGTCAATTTTTTCTAAATCAATCTCAATTTTTTGTAAAGCAAATTCGTGTTATTTCAAAATAACTTCTATTAAATCGGAAATATGGCCAACTGCAACAGAACTCGGCCATTTATTGATTGAATACATACATTGATTGGATTTTGTATGTTGAATGGAAATGGGATTCTTAAATGATTTTTGGTAGAAGTTCTGGAATATGGCCACCTGAGGTGGAACTCGGTAATTTCTTAAACGATTATGATGGGATTGGGTATGCTGGATGGAAATGAGATTGTTAAATGATTTTTGGAATAAAATCCTGGAATTAGGCCGATTTTGATGGGATTGGGTATGTTGGATGAAAATGGGATTCATAAATGATTTTTGGAAGAAATTGTGGAATATAGCCCAGAGCATTCTTGAGGCTATAAATAATTTAATCAAACTCATTTTTTAGTTAGTTAAGATTTTTAATTTAGGAATGTAAGAATAAAACTTACACTGTTAAATTTTAATAAAATTTAAAAGAATCTATTCTTATAAGGTGCGATAAAGTCTAACTCATAATTGGGGCAGCCAAGCTGTGCTTACGTGAAAATAAAGTCATGTACAAGACAACTATTACTGCCTAAGAAAACAATCGAATTTATACAAGTTAAGTGATACACAAGTGCTGTCAGAATTTCGCTCGCTTCATAGAAACTTCCACATGGAACTAGTCCGACACTGTGCACTATAAGATAGAAACAGTAATCAAACGCGAATTTTTTTTTTGTACTACAAGATTTATAAAAAATTAAGGAAAAACAATAGTTTGTCAGCGAGAACAAAATTATTCACGATTTCCCGAAATAACGAAATCAGTCGGACAAGGGAAACATTTATTGAGATATTTAATAAAAATAGAAATTTAAATCAGGTAGAAGAAAAAACTTCTTCGACCATAGCCGATTTGGAGCAGATATCTGCTCAACTGAGTCCTGCTTACCCAACAACTTAAGCATTTAGGCGAAAAACAGGACAATAGGACCAAACACTCACAACTTTAAACCAAAAATAGGAAATACCTGCTGAAACGTTTCACAGATAGACACTTGTAATGTTCAGAGGAATGGTCCCTACTCAACGGTTCAAAATATTCCTCCAAGCGGTCAAGCTGTCTTACCAGAAAAATTTACGGATATCAGGAATATATTAATCATAGCCTTGAGGAACAATCAAGAACTCCCATACTATTGGGAGTACAAATTAATTTGGTCCATTTTTTTAATTTTAAAAATAAAATGGAATGGACAGATTAATTAAAATATGGTCCATCGCTGCTTAGGGTTTTTTCTCACCTCTCAGGCAATTTTTCAATCCCATCTAGAAAAAACGTTTCGTCTTTTTAGGCGATCCAAGTTTGTGACCGGCCAAATTGTGTTGCATCCGTCAGAACAACCAGTAAAGGTCGATTTATATTATAGGCGCGGCACAGCACAGCTCATACCAAAAAAATATTGTTACATGCATTTATTATGAGAGTATTTATATTATAAGTGCATTTCGGTGCAGTACAGTACAGAGCATATCGTATAATCCAAAAAGAATATTTGAAAACAAAACGCAAACGAATATATACGAAAGAAAACCAAAATAGATACAAACAAAATAAATAAATACAACTCAAATATTCCATCGTAAAATGACAGATACGAACGCACACCGGAATAAATACGAACCCAATATATGAGCTGAACCGAGCTGATAATATAAATCGTTGGTGCATGAGACGATGCCTAACTGAGCTGAGCCGCGCCGATAATATAAATCGACCTTTATTCGGCGGGTATTCAAGCAGAAGAATAACTTGCCTTTCCTCATATTCCGGTCGTTTTTCTCATAAAGCACGGCTCAAACGAATTAATTGTAGTCTGTATCGCTCGCCCGTAATGGAATCGTCAGGTTGTAGCAGCTCGTAGTATACAACGCCTCTTTGATCCCACCCACGATACACAGTTTAACCTTCGAACCATGAATGTTCGTCTTCGGTATTGATGTCGATGGCAACGATTGGCCGGGCAAAACGTAGTATTTTTTTCTCTTGGGGTTATCGTAGAAGATCCACTTATCGTCACGCAAGAAAGAAATTGCATTTCCACGTCTCTTGGTTTCAATTCATAAAGGACCCATTTGTGTTGCTTTTGAATCATGCCTATAGCTTTCAATCATACGGAAACTGTTTGTTGGGTCACCCCCAATGTATCGGTAGTCTCCTCTTGCGTTTGAGTCGGATCTGTATCGAGCAATGCCTTTAATTCATTGTTTACCAATTGTTTTGGCTGTTCCAAGCAAGGCTTACCTTCAACACTGAAATCATGATTTTTCAAGCGTCGAAACCATTCTCTGCATGATTTATCGGTTGTAGCATTGTCACCGTAAACTTCACCTTGTTAAAGTTAGCCGAAAGTTGCCAGCCGAAAGATAATGCAGATAGTGTCTTGACTATTTTTAAACTCTCTTTATACTCGCGCTCCTATCGATTTGACCGAAATGATGTAAACCGATTATTAATTCTCTTAAATTCGAGTTCATGACTGATTTTAGCTGTATTCAAGACACTATCTGCATTATCTTTCGGCTAACTTTAACAGTATGTAAACTTCCACATAAGCATTCGATGTGCTTCAGCTGCACTTTTTTCCAATTAAAACAAAAAATATCACAACTTTGCAATACAAACTGAATGTTAACGGCCGATGTATATTATGTCTGAAACAACGGAAATCAGCTGCCACAATAAAAAATTTATTATAGTCAGAGCCACTTTTTGAAAACGGACCGAACTAATTCGTATTCCTATAAATCCCAGCTTTGGAGTAATATACAAGAAGGAGGTATGTCTGTGCATACTTTTTTAAATAAAACAAAAAAATAATACAAAATATTAAATTGTTAGGACGTAGGCAGAGCCCTATTAATACAACGGTTTTTCGAAATATATAAAATGCCAAAACGAAATTACATTTTATCAAATTATCATTGAACAAATCAAAAATATAAAATATTTTAGGGACCCAGGAAGTGATGAAAGCAGGAAAAACAATTTTTTCGGACACAATCTGGTCAAAAACCTGCAGTAAATATATTTTTGTCGTAACTGTTGATGTTTGTTTGAAAAAAATTATCCTACACAATATTTTTATAATTTTGCTGTCAGAATGCCATTGTAATTTTTTTATGTAACTATTTCTCCGCCAAACAAGACTTTTCATGTGCATTTTTATTCATTTTAGTTGTAATTGAACTGCGTAGGCCGAACCATATGAAATGTATTTATCTGTATCTTCAGCCTTTCCGAGTGCGGCAACACGAAGCAGTTTTCTTCGTCTCTTACCTCTTCGCTTCTAAATTAAATTTTAAAGTGGGGTATTTATCACCACGTTTGCAACAATAGTTTTATGTGAGGCTCGTGTTGTATACTCACAAATACAAACGAAAAAACAAAAAATGTTTTAGATCCGATTTGCTTTTGGTTTTACGCACATGTGAAGAATTTTACATTTTGTTTGCACTAGATTTTTTAAATTTAATTTTTTGTTTTTTCAATCCGTTTCACTCCAGCATTCAATATAAAATGAAAATAACTGTACACTGTGCAGCTTTACTAGTGCTGGTTTACATGTTCAGGAGCTTGAGTTTTGTTGCATAACACAGTGTGTGGAAAGGCTAATTAACAGGGTTTGGTTACTTAGCAACAAGGAGCGTTACTTTGGTAGGGTTTGGTTGTTACTAGCGAATGATATGGATTTAAATGAAATATATAAATAAATCTTACTATACGTTTATGTAATTTTAAGTCCAAATCTCTCACATATATACTTACATTTGTAAAAATAGCGTTAACAATATAGAAATCTTATCCATATAAATAATATAAATTAGATAACTTATATGAAAAGAGCCATTTCTACTCATCTTTACAAAATCAAGATAATCCTCTTCAACTAATTTATTAGACTTAAAAAATATATAATTTTGGAAATTAAATATACAAAAAAAAACTTGAAATTTTTGAAAAAAGAAATAAATTACCAAACAAACAAAAAGATACGTATAATTTTTTTAACAATCATAATAAATTAAACTTAATGAAAAAATCTTGCTTTTATAATTCCAAAATGGATGGAAACGCACCATGTTGTCCGTCCACGATTCTAATCAACGTGTGTACCTTACCTACATATATTATATGTAATTTGAGTAGATTTCATTTTTATATAAAATTAAAATAATTTACATATTTTTGTGTTTCTTTTTATTTCTTTATATTAAATTATTCCTTTGGATTAAATTCGTTATCTCCGCGCGTATGATTTACATAAAATAGTGATTTGTATGCTAATTTATATAAGTCGAGTGTGCATCAAAATTAATGATTGGACAATAATAATATTTAAATTTATCGTTTACAATTAAATAATCCGTGAAACAGTTTTATATATTGAAGAGGTGTGAAGTTTAATTAAAGTTATTAAAACTGTGCCGGACGTATTAAATTTACCTATATGAACCAATATGATTATTAAAATTAAACCTAAAATCGTTTTATTTTAAATGAGTATCTATCCTAGAAATTATATTTTGCTAAGTTATTTTATTTTTTGACACTGACACTTAACGTACTTCAACCGTATATATACATTAGTTACATATATACAACTATTTATTTTATTCATGGGTGGTCGCGGTTTCTCAGCGTTTTTTCTATTTTGAATAATTTATATTTCGCTATAAAAATTCTTATTCATTTCTTCAGAACACGAGGAAACATTTTTTTCCATTAAACTTATATTAATTGAAAATTGAATAATTAGTTTTTGTCGTTTCAAAAGCACGCACGTTCAGAAGAAACTATATACACATAACCATTAAAAAGTAAATAAGCGCAAAATAAATGTGTGGGCACTAAAAACCTACATAATCGTAATTTAATGACAAGTTTAGTTTTTGTATGTACAGTACAGTATGTCAACCGTCGACCAGGATTAAAATTTAATCAATTTAATTCTTATTACACGAACAACGGTGTTAAAATTGACATAAACGAAAATTTTTATAAATTAACACGGAGAAAGAACAGGTTGAATAAATAAATTATTTATAAATGTGCATTTTCTCGAACTGTCTTGCGCATAATTATGAAATTTTTTGGTGACACTCATAAAACTTTTCTAGGTGAGCATATTTTTACGGCATACGAATATAAAAAATACCAGTTTATGGTTTATATGTTTATATACGAGTATAAGGAAGTTTATGCAGATAGGATAATTATAATATGTTACGTTAAAAACAGTTTTTTATGTTTCCGTGTGATTCGCCTGTATATGTTGTTATCTAAAACTATAAAAAATTTGAGAAATCCATTATCAAAGACATTAACTAGAATATGCTACTATACGATCTATATAGTTGTGTCGCTATCGCATAGGATGTTCCTAAAAGTGTTGAACCAATTTTGAATTAAATAGATGTTATTCGCACCTGGGTCGCTTCTTTGTTTAAAAATGATAAGCAACAATAATTTCTCGTTCAACTTTTCTAAATGTTTTTCTATCCCCATCCTCACATAAATTTTTCAAATCGTTGGCTTTCACTTTCATGTCGAGGACACGGCATGTTGTATGTTCGAATCATTTGAAATTCGAAAAAAGCCGAATGGCGGTATGTTATAGGTTTTTCACTTCTAATTCAAGTTTTTTCATTTAAAATTCAATTTTATTTATTTTAAAATCAATTTTCTTCAAATTCAATTTTATTTATTTTAAAAACAATTTTATTGAATAAAATATTCAAAAAATCGAATTTTGCGAAATAAAAAACAAGTGTTTAATAAAATGTGTTTATTAAGCAATTTTATTTATTTCAAAATGAATTTTTTTTTATTGCAAATTCAATATTTGTAAAAAAAATTGTAATTATTTTTAAATCTAATAAATCAAAAACGATAAGTATATTATTAACGTTATACAATTAATTAATGCAATGGTTCGAGGTAACGGTTACCACGGATGTTTCAATTACACTTACTAAATTTATATTAGATTGTGAATCAGCCAGCCATTTTTTTTTCTCCATACTTCCCGATTTTGAATCCCATTGAAAAGGTTTTTTAAAAATAAAATTGCGAGGGATATAATATTCAGCCGCTGAGAATTTTATTTTTGAATAAGCCTTTTCAATGGGATTCAAAATTGGGGTGTACGGAAAAAGAAAAATTAATGTATGTGTTGTCTCACTAACTTTATCACGCACTTCTTTAGTTTTGTGGATTGTACAACTGTTCAGAACCAGCCATGCCCCTGTGATTTTAGCTTCAGCCAGTTTAACAAATAATTTATCAAGGAACGTAATAAAAATTTTAGCATTAACAGATGAATTTGCTATTATTTGACTATACAGTGCCTCAATAGATTTCCTCCACTTGTGGATGAAACATGGTCGTTTCATTATTTATGTTATTTTACAAATATTGAATTTGAAATGAAAAAAATTGATATTGAAATAAATATAATTTAATTTGAAATGAAAAAATTGAGTTTGAAATAAATGAATTTGAAAATAAATAAAACTGAATTCGAAATGAAAAAACTTGAGTTAAAAGTGAAAAACCTATACCTATGTCATTTTAGAATCGCGATAATGATAAAATTTTTACATTGAAAACCATAGTAATAATGAATGTAGGCTAGCTGAATTAAGAAAAGTTGAATTAAGAAAAGTGTTTTTTCTGAATTTAAATAAGTGTTCTTAATTCATGAATTAATTATGAAAATGATTTAAGAAAAGTTGATAGAAATGAAATAACAAAAGTTGATTTAATATGTGCACTTCTTAATTCATTTTTAAAATATTTTAAGAAAAGTAAAAAAACTGAAATAAAATATGTTTTGTTTAAAAATTATTTAGGAAAAGATTTTAGAAAAGTATTCAAAAAATATGTAATTAAATTTTTCCCGAAAAATTTTGAAATAATTCAATTTTTTTTCCTTAGTTTAAAATTATAAATAAGTCATTTTGAAAATGAAATAAAATGTTCATTTAAAATCGAAATAAAACGTAAAAATGTACTACATTAAAAACCCGATTATCCGGCATACAATTAACCGGAACACTTAGTTAATCGGAATTATAATTTTGAGGAAGTTTTTTTAGCTTTTTTCTCTTTCTTTTCTCTATCATATTCATTTTTTAAATCATTTTGAAATTAGCAATTGTTTTTTGCACATTTTCTGAAAGTATTAGTTGAAAATTTTGAATGGCTTTAATTTTCATGTTACAGTAAAAGCCTGATTATCTGGCATCCAATTATTCTTAACATTAGTTAACCGGAATTTTAATTTTGAGGAAGTTTTTTTTTTGCTTTTTTCTATTTCATATGCATTCATTTTAATTCATTTTCAAATTCGCAATTATAGAAAGCATTAGTTGAAAATTTTAAATGGCTTTAATTTTCATATTACAGTAAAATCCCGACATTCAATTAACCGGAATTTAAATTTTTAGGATTTTTTTTTGCTTTTTCTCTTTCACAAGCGAAATTATTTTATTTATTATTCGGGGATTCACAGAAAATATATTTCCCTTTATTTTTTTCTGTTTTATGCATTATTCTATTTGTATTGAATGTGTAAAGTCGTATTACAGTTAGGTTAGTGAAATATTGAGTATATTATTAAATTTTGGGTACTCGTATGGGTGTACTCATACACATATTATGTATGTATTTATTAATTGCAATAAATTCAATGAATTGGTGTATAAAAAAATGTTTTCTGGTACATAATTTGAAAATAAAAAAACGAGAATCCTAAAAAATAATGAAATCAAGCGAAATTCTTAAAAAATTTCTAGTTTGAATGAAACATTCAATTATCCGGAATATACTCTCATCCCCAAACATTCCGGATGACAGAGCTTTAAGTAAAGTATATTTTCTATGAACTCACTAATAATAAAAAAAAATATTTGCTTTGTCAAAGAAATTTTCCCTTGCAAAAAAAAAAATTCCTAAAAATTAAAATTCCGGTTAACTGAGTGTTCCGGTTTATTGGATGCCGGATAATCGGCCTTTTACTGTAATTTTAAAATTAAAACTATTCTAAATTTTCAACTAATGCTTTAATTAATGAAAATGTGGAAAAACAATTGCAAATTTGAAAATGAGTTAAAAAATGCATATGAAAGACAAAAGAAGAGAGAAAAGCAAGAAGTTCCTAAAAATAAAAATTCCGGTTAACTGAGTATTCAGATTAATTATATGCTGGATAATCGGGTTTTTACTGTAATATGAAAATTAAAGCCATTCAAAATTTTCAACTAATCCTTTCATTAATGAAATGTGCAAAAACGCAAATTTCTAAATGAATTAAAAAATGTAATTTTAATTCACAATTATTACACAAATGAATTTTATTAAATTCATGTTTTTTATCTTTCTCTGCAATACAACAAAAAAACTGTAAGAAGAAACATTTCCTTAAAAATATTAAATTTCGCATGCATTTCTTTGTTATTAAAAACAAATGTAAGTTTTATGTTTATAATGTGAAATGAAATACACCCAAATCTTTTTTTACACGGTGATACGTGTCAACCGTGCACAAAAAATCAACGTTCATACAAATACCACTTTGTTTAACTCTCTTTTCTTAATGCATCTTTTCTTAATTTAGAGGAGCCTGACGACGGAAATATTATTAATAAAAATAAATAAAACAAAAAAAATATTGAAAAATTAAAAATCTAAAAATTTAGGTTTTCCCTTTTAATAACTATTAATAAACAATCCTGCATTTAAAAATGTATACTCCTTACCTGGTTTTATCGATGCATACGTAAAGTAAACTTTAGCCAATCTTCCATTCATTTTAAAAATGAATTAAGAAAAGTGGGCAAAACATGAAATAAAGTAAACGTATTTTAAATCAATTTGAAAATGAATTAAGATAAATTTTCTAAAAAATGAAATAAGATGTGCATTTTTTAATTCATTTTGAATTGAGTTTTTTTTAAGACATTTCACTCTCGAAAAAGTATTGCAAGACGAAAAAAACGATAGTAGTCGAAAATGATATACAACATGCCAACTATCACTTTTTTGATTCGACTCCCATAGCCGATTGGAATCGAAGTGATGGTATAACATGCCACCCCAAATATACCGGTGTGACCATGATACAACATTTTTTTTCTATCAGATAGGCTTAATACAATTTGGTTGTGGCTTCTATATGTGTTTTGGTAAACCCACTTTTTCAATATACACCTAGCTGCGTCAGGCTAACACAATTATGGTTCGGGTGTATTCGATAAATATTAAATTTAATTTTATTCCTCTCATTGTCCATTTGAAGTTTTTTAAAGTGTTTGAGTAGACAAGGTTTCACCAATTTAGTTTTTTATTTTGAATAGATGTCAATAGCACCTATCTGTTAGAGAAATTTTTGTACCTTGGGTATGACAAACGTAACAAATTTTGTTATTTTACAATTTACGAGCTTCGGGGCCTACGAAAAGGTGAGGAAATCTAAATTTATTTGGCTCGTGCAATACTTTAATCTTGTTTTTAACATAAACTTCCTTAGAAAGTGCCAAATCAAGAATATTATTACCTCTCGTATTTTGAGGTGGAATGATCAGTTGAACATTGTTCTGCTCCCAGAAATTATAAAAGATTCTACCATTTTCATTTGTTGATGAACTCTTCAAACAAGCATGGAGAATGGAAAATCTCCGCAAATTAGCACTTTATCATGAATTTTAAATAAATCAGTAAGAATTTTTGATTTTTTATTCCAAAAATAAATTAAAACAAGGAGAAACGAGTTTTCGCCCTCACCAATAATAACTGCCGTAGCAGCATGATTGTTCGATAAAAAAGCCTGGGGCTTGTTTGCTTTAATGCTATTATGAATTAGGATTGCAGTGTCGCTTGACCAAAACGAAATCGAATTTGTGCTGAAGATAGTATAGTTTTTTATTTCAAAATGATGAAAATTTCTTAAATGAGCCTCGTTTAGGCAAACGAGATGATGTTTATGGTTAGAGATTAATAGGTCAAGTTCACAGCGTCTTGTTCTAGAGATCACGCTATTACAATTAAGAATTAAGAATTCAGTTCTAATGTCAGGGACAGAGTTTAGCTCTTTGAGAAATTTTGAGATTTGGTTCGTCAGAGTAACGAAATCAATACCAAAAAAGAGATTCAGATTTTGAAAAAAATTCATTAAGATTGTTATTTGGATCATTTCGTCGACTGGGGGGCCGAATTTGTTGGGTTTGGTTCAAGTTTAAATTTAAAGAGTCCGAAAATGAGATCCCTTGACCGACAAAGTTAGATGAGAAGCTTCTTGAGACAGACCGATTTATTGCGTTTCTTATACTGGATTTTTTTTATTAATATTGTTTAAGCAATTCAACTTACCAATATAAAGTTGTTTCTCCGGACAATCACGGAAACTGGCCACGTGTTCACCTCCACAATTTGCACACTTGACTTTAACGTTGTTTGCGCTCGTTTGGCATTCACCTGGCGTGTGGTTTTCCCCACACTTGGCACATCTAAATTTTAGGTTCCAACCCATGGTACTGTAGCCGAAGGCTTGGCAATTGCGACATTGCATAATCGCAATTATCTTTTTTTTCTCCCACGAGACACAATATCCGCAGCAACCGATAACTGCATTTAAATCAGATTTTTTCGTTGTAGGCTAAAACTTTTAAAACTTTAAGACCCTTCATTGAAAGGTCATCATAAATTTCATTTATGGGAGTATCTTGGTGTAATCCTCTAACGACTTCTCCATAGAAGAATCAGAGTATTCCCCCAAGTCATCCAAAGCATAATTAACCCGGTCCCTTATATCATCATTACTAACACCTGATTTTTGTACATTCTTTAAAACCGTAGACATAGGTGATTTATCTGTTGATTATTAGCTAAATTAGCGCCCGAGCGCTCAGTTGGTTTAATTTATGACTGGTTAGTTTGTAACACTTTCGAATCATCCATATTTGTTGTAGTATTACTAGACGAACCATTTTTAATAACTTCCTTCAAAGCAGCGAGGTCCGCAGATAAAGAATCGAGTTTACTTTCAATTTTGGATTCGGTTTTGGCGTTTGCTTTTGTCTGCAAAACCTTTATAAGGCTGATCAACAGATCATCAATCGGGAAGTTTTTCGAAGACTTCCTCGGCATTTTTAAAGATTTATGTAATTGATTAACGTGTAGACCGTTACCCGATCTAGACTCATTACTTGTTTCGATTTTGCCTATACTGCAAATATTCGCTTGATTTTTTACTTGTTATTTTTAAAAGCCAACAGGCCACCTTAACACAGTTTAAATAAAATTATCACTTTAAAACACAAAAATAACTTTTACTTTTAAGCACGACTGAACAATGATGAATTGAATTTGACTAGCACAACTTCGATAGCATCGATGTTTGGGAATAATTGTCCCATAGCGAAATTATCAATGAAAATTAATCCCAATTTTATTTTGTTTTCAAAAAAATTACCACTAGCTTTTTACCTTAGTATGCCAGAAAAAAATTATTTAAATAAAATTTATATGTAAATTCTTTGCCCAATTCCCTATTCCCAGAGAATTACCAGGGACTCAATTTTGGTCAAAAAACGGGAATACAATTTATGAGTTTTACCTTTGTTTCACTTACGTACTAGATGTAAATATTGAATTTTTCCGCAGTTTGTATCAAACAATTATATGATTTAATGTTTTAGGTCTAGTAGGTAAGTAAAACAACTGTAATTCTCATAATTTTTATTCCCATTTTTTGACCAAAATTCGGCCCCAGAATAGTGCCATAAATGTCCTTTAATACCGCTAGATGACAAATTTGATTAATTTTTTTAAGTTTTCAGAGCACCGCAAAATTAACTGAGTAGACTTAATTTCACGGTCCCGAAAGCACATAAAAAGAGAATCCCAATTATACAAATGACATTATATATTATGCTAAAGGTGTCATACTCAAATATAGATATCACTCAGTAAAGATAGAAATGATGAAACTCTTGGAAATTTGCCGCAAACTTATGGACCCAAATAGATATACAAACAAAACATAAACTTTAATACTAAATTGTCCACGTGTTCATTAAAATAAACACTAGAGTGAAATTTTTAACAAATAATAAATCATTTAGTATTACTCTGTTGACCTAATTTCTAATAAGAATTTTGAAATATTTGAAAAAGATACTTCCAAACGTTTAAAAGATTATTTGAATTCTCAACTTTTAATTTATTATATATCACATAGCGATTTCTACTGTTTGATTTATATTTCGCTAATATAAATTAGCGTCACAGGGATTCTTCTAAGACATCACATCTAGAACATACAATAGCCCTAAAAATTAAACGGACTATATGCTGTGCTCCACGGGTCTCATAATGGTCAGCAATTCTTCTTGTACACTCAAAAAAATATGATAAATACATGATTGCATTTACAATAATTAAAAATACTGTTTGTCTAATTATGTTAATCAGTGAAAATGGAGCTAATTATTATTATGATACTTGTAATCATATTAATATTAATCTTCTATGATTAGGGTAAACATGATTAAATTTTGATTCGTTTAATAATTTTTAGTGTATTTATAAAAAATTCGCTATCTCAATGAGTGATTAATTCGTATGTAAACACTAAATATCCATATTTTACTTTGTAGTTTCATGGCTGCAGTAAAGCAGTCTTATGCGATTACCGAATATAACAAATGTAATAAAATTTTAAGATGGTGAAATATTTTTTCTCTCAGTGTTATCATAATAATTCTTATTAATTGGGTTGATTATTCTCATCATAATAACTACATATTTAATCAGCGATGGTTAATTCAATCATAGTTTGATGATAAATATCAACATTGTGTGTTAAATTTAATTATTTCAAATCATCGGTTGTATCATAATATGATATTCTTAAAATGAGTACTAAATTTTATATATGCTATGACCCAGATGTCTCCGCAATTCTTAATTTTTAAATAAATTAGAATTCCGATTTAACCTATTTGAGCGTAATTTTGACAATTACTTAAATTTTTGTTATAACTAAAATTTATCTTGTATTTTATTTCTTAATAATGCAATGAACCCTTCCCTTCCAACCCAACAGCTTAAATAATTTAAGTTAAGGTATTGTCTCACTTGCATAGTGAGGGGGAGCTCCATCATGCTGAAGCTGAATATTTCCACGTAGAGACACGTCATCAAGTAATTCGTCAAAGTCGTATTGTATAGAAGACATAGATAGGCTTTCCCTCGGAGGAGGATTTTCCCTCGGTTTGGTAAATTTAAATGTAGATTATTTGATCCATGGTTATTTTAAAAATGATTTTTTCGTCCGAATTTTATTTCGAATTTTCGAACTGTCAGATTCAAATTGACTTGTAATTTCTTAATATTAAATACCTAATAACAACATTATATTATCTAATGTCTTAGATAAAAAATAGGAGTATTAGAAAAAAATGATTTCTTCGTCTTCTTCATCTTCATTTTCATCATCCAACGATTCAGATCAATAACTAATGCATACTGGTTTTTACGACGAAGATGAATTTTTGAGAAATTTCAGCAAACAAGGTTTTTGTTATACTCAACCAAATTGGCGTCTTTGAGTCGCCATTGAGTCTTTTTTTCCATAAAATTTTAGCACGGCAACTTATCGGGTTTAACTTAAACATGAATTAAATAAAAAATATTTCAAGTACATTTTTGACTCATTTTAGCTTAAATTTTATTTAAGGGAGAGCAGAACAAAACAAAATAAAACACACATACATATGTATATACATTATCTATTACAACTAGTTGGCCTTGAAAAAAAATACCAAATACCAAAAACCATGTGTGGAATGGAGCATTAACATACAAAAATATACCAAATAAGTTTAATTTTTTCGCCGACAGATCCACTTGTAGTTGTTTATAAAAGAGGATATTATTCATAAAATAGGGGTTATCCGCTTTCCCCGGAACTACAACTATTTCTGTCCTTCTATTGAACGGACGTTCTATTGAAAAAACAATTATTTACAGTATATCAAGATGACATAAGATATTTAGTTACTTTTTTTTTCGTCCATTTGTTGGTTGGTAACTATATGTACCGAAAAAAACATCGCTGATCTATCGTCGTTTAAACTTATCAATTTAAACTATATGGAAAACTCCATTGGTTTTTTCTCACGGATTTTTCGAAAAGATTTTCCTTGTTCAAAATTACGGGACGTCTATATATAAGATGAGTCTCGTTTACCACTATTCCAATTACTCTATCTTCGTTTATATTAAGTTGACCGGCTGTTCCATCTGTTCTCGGACAAGTGACTTCGCCTTCACTGTACATTTGATGTACGTTTTGAAATACTATGTAATCGTACTTTTTTGTTGCAGCCCGGCGTTTGCTATTATATAAACCATAAATTAAATGCATTTCTTGTATATTTGCAGTAGGAATAAGCCATCTCACATGGCTTATATGGAAGTACTAATCTGCTGAAATACAAAATGTTTTTCTTTGTGTAACACAAATTTTGTTTAATTCGGGCTACTAGAATTGCTTAAAAAAATTGTATCATTGTGTTCATCATTTTGTTATATTTGTGATAAAGCATTTAGTTTAGAGCTCGATATTTTGTTAAGTGCATTTTTTAATAAACAAGACTTATTACTTGTGAAAAAAATTGATAAAAAACATTCTGTTGTGAATTGCCCGGTGTGTGATAGGATTTAAAAATTGGAAACAAACAGACTTTACAAAACCATTGTTTTTTATTTGACGGAAGATAATACAGCTTATAAAAATGATTTTATTGGAAAGGCCTACTCTCCTAGATCGTATTAAAAAGAAAGTTAAACAAAAGAACTAAAAGTAGAATAACTTCTGCACCATTAACAATTCGAAAAAACTTTACTTGGTGTTTTTGTTGAAAATGAGCTCTCCTATTACTCTGTTTCGTTTGATCGTCCAATTATAACACACCCTGTATATTCGTAGATTAAAAAGTTACCTCATTAAAATTAATACGAAAGCCGTGGAATACGCAAAGCGTTTTGAAAGAATGTCTATTAAATAAGTGCAGATTGCTATTTACGGCGGTGGATCACAACTCACGAGCATAACTCTGCGTTATGCATACTAAAACCTTTATTCCCAAAACGTTATGTTAGATTAATAAGCAGGTGGCTGGGTTTTTAGTTAGTTATTATGTCATAATTCGGAATAAATTATCTCATTTTTACCGAGACGGTAACAAGCTAAATGTCTAAGTAATTCGTATCATAAATTTCCACATCAAAGAATCTTCATTTATGAATGTGCAAAAAAATTCGCGAATTAAAAAATTCACAAACATGAAGAATCAAAAATATTTTCAAAAATGAATTTTTCTATTTTTTATGCACATGAATATTCTTCTACGACATAGATTTTTCTTCATTCGAAAAAAAATATTCGTTCTCTTGTTTTGAATTGAGAATGCCAAGTAAAAATTACACAAATTAATAAAATGATAATACGTGACGAACCAACGTTCATAGAAAAATAAAAGAGTGAATGTGATGAAGATATTTAATTCACGAAATTGACGATTTTGATTTTTGGTGAATCTTTTTCTATTGATGGAAATATTTTGTTAATAAAATTGTTTCGCATTTTTTGTTTGTTGCATTAGAACAAGATATATAAATATTGTGCATACTCCCGTATGTATGTATGTAGTATTTCTATTAGTGTAATGTTAATTAAAATGGTATTTTAATAAAACAAACACACAGTGGTAAGAAAATGAAGTTTTAAGTTAGAATTTTAATTTGAATTATAGATGGAAGAGATTTGCAAGAATCGCAACAATCAGTTTCGAACTTAATGAGATTATTGATTTGAAAAAATCAGTCATCTCATCAGGCCGCGGCGACTGACGTTGATATTTTACATAGGAATATTGTCTATATATAGAACAATACCATGTATATGTAGCAGTAGCGAATTACTACCTAGTCTACGGAATTCGATTCTTTCATATTTTCCATCTATACTTCATTTTTACCAATTAACTTTTCGTTGTGTATGAATTACTTTTATATTTTACGTTGTTGTTGTTTTATTGTAATGGTTTTGTTGTGATTGTTTCGTACATTGGTCTATTTCAGTATATCGAACCAAATTAACACTTTTGAAGTACTTGCAATACAAGAGCTTAAATGGTATGTGAGTTAATTCCATAAAAAAACCAATAATTACACTCTCCACTACAGCAATAATAAGAAAAGAGGAAAATTAATAGTCGGTTTCTCATCTTCTGGCGAGTACAGCAGTTTATCATTTTATAATCCCATATTTATCCAACGTGCTGAATTTCATCATTATCGGTTAAGTAATAGCCGTGTTCTAGGTGGCCATATTAAGAAACTTCTTCTACAAATCATAAATGAATCTTATTGCCATTAAACAAATTTAATTCTATCGTAATCGGTTAAAAACTGCCTGAGTTCCGTCCAAGGTGGCCATATTCCAAAACATCTTCCATAAATCTCCCCATTTCCATTCAGTATACCCAATCCCATCGTAATCGGTAACCGAAAAATGGAATAAAAATTGTCCGTAAAATCGAGGGTCCGTCAAATCGTGGTCCGTTAAATCCTTCGTCCGTTAAATCGGGGTCCGTTAAATCGAGGGTTTACTGTATTATAGTTTTTTAGATACATATACCGCATTTATGCAATATGATCAAGAAATTTTTTAGTATTAATATTACAAGGATTTTCTTCATAATTTATTTTTTGCCTATAAAGCATCTTAGTTCTCCAAATAGAGAGAGAGAGAGAGAGAGATTCAAAATAAGCACTTGGACGTAAATTAAATCCCAAGCAAGAAGTTGATCGCTCCATGTTAAACAACTTGAAAATTATTCCCGTTTGCTTCTTCTAGGAGCAACATTTTGTCAACACTCTCTAAAAAATCACATGATGGGGTATCCAGTTTTGATACTCGTCGGTATCAAAACTAAGCCCTTCTAACGGATTAGCATCCCGTAACGTATTGGCATCCCAAACCCAACCATCTTGTAAACTAAATTCCTCCAGGTATATACATTGATTTAAATTTATCATTGAAGAATATTAAAATAACGATTTTCTATATCAAACTATCCGCCGAAAATTTAGTTCTTTGATAAACCGTGCCACTTTGATAAAAATCGCAAAATGAAAATTTGTAAAAAGGTTAATTCACACAAAGCACTAAAATGGTTCCGGAAAGAATTTTATAATTCTTGAGAGTTCAATATTTTAAAATATTTGTGAATTAGTTTACTCTTTTTTCATATTTTTCGTTAACTGAATAGATAATATTCATTATTTTTAAAAACAATCATCTACGAAAAACAAAATTCATGTTTTTAGTTCTTCGTGAGAAAATACAAAACATAAGGTCGTGAAGAAAAAATTCACAATATTTCAATTTTGATTTTTTCGTGAATACTATAAATTCTTGTTCATCTGTTTTTCGACAAATGAAATTCTTTTGAATGAATTTTTTGATGTCTGCAGTTTCCAGCACCATGATACGAAATTTATTGTTTATTCTTGACGTAAACAAAAACTATAACCTTCTTAACCTTTCATTTTTTAAATGAATGGATCTCACCCAAATGAAACCAACGATTATAACGATGAGGCTTACTGAATCAACAGACGAGTGTTCAAACCTTCGAAATATAATAATTCCGTTCTGAATAACATTTACATTCCTGATTTCGAAATGTAGTAAAATTTTAGAATTAAAACAGTCTTACTCGTGTATGATAGACTAAATAATGTCTTTGTTTAGGAATGGTAACATGAATTTATAGTGGAACTCTTTAATTAAATCCTGAAAGTATAATTTTTAATTTCGCGATAATTTTCCCTATGCGGCTAAACACTAAACTAAAATATTTTAAAGTGCGGTTATACCATATTGCTCCAGGATTAAGATGTTTTATAATTGGATTTTTGCTGCAACACATTTTACCACATCGCATATACTGTTTGTAATGTAATTCGAAACAGTTATTCCCATTTGTACAAAATATATTAGTGTTTCAATTTCACCATGACTTCTTTCTTTTATAAATTTTTATATATGGATGCGGATATATAATTTATTAGACATCTTTATAACGCACATATTCTATATACGAACGAGAATACGGTTACATCTTATGGAATATAAATACATTTTACCCCTAATTTCTTATAAAGAAATGTACATCTCATGCTTTTTTATTATTTGCGAAATTTATTTCATCTTCGTGTTATATGTATATACATACGTACTCATATACGTAAGAATATAAAACATTTTGATACAAAAAAAGAAATTACATTTTCTTCTATAAATAAACGCATATCGCATATTTTTAGATATACGGGATATACGCATCCAATATAAAATAAAATTCACATAGGGGGTTATTTCGTAAATATAACACACAAGGGATGTTTCGGATATACGTGAATACAAAATATTATTTAAAATCGATAGGTGAATATTATTTTGTGTGAAAAAGGTAAAATGTCAAATCTAAAGGTAAATATATAATTTTTCATCAAATATGTTTATACTTTCATTTTGACAAAAGGGGCGTTTTATTAGGAAAATATTTGAATCAAAATAGAATTTGGAAGAAGCTATTCTTACAATCTACACATCATTTATTCTCGTACATCATATCATAAATTATTATATTCTGCAAACGTTTAGAACTGGTTAAATTTTATGTATACACATATGTGTATGGCAAAAAATTCTGTATTTGCACAAGTAGAACACAAAACCAATAAAATTAACGGTTGAATTGGTATATATGGATTGATTTATATTACGTTAAGAAATTTATGTACATCAATTATAATTTTCACATACCTTGAGTTGGGATAGTATCTCGCTTGTTTGTTTATGACGTACATGAATGAAAATGGCAATAAAATGATAAATCAAGTAAATAAAAATAAACAATTAGAAATTGAAACGATATAATAATAATAATAATATAGTCCGATTATATAGAGTCGTGAGATATTGAAAAATTACTTAGAAAATATGGAAAATAATTGAGTTTTAATTTGAAATAAAGTTTTTCTTCCATCAATGAATTTTACGCAAATTTTATTTTGTGTAATTATTTCTAACAACGGAGTGTTTCAATTTTAGGTAATTTGAGAATTATCGAATAACTTGAGTTTCTCCAGACTTATCTCGGAGGTAACAAGGAAATTATTGAGTTTTATTTTGATTTATAAAAACAAAGGTTACAAAATACAGGGTGAAAGGTATAGATATTTTTGTCGCCATTCAGGCGAATACTAATATTGACGATTCATACTTTACGCAGTCGTGAACTACACACGAGGTAAATTAATCATGGAAAAATATTGAACAATGCGTGTTAATCGGAATATGGTGCCTTTAAATCCTACAATCTTATCGGATTATCAACGAATTTGAAGAATCAAGGCCTGTAGCAAATAAACCAAAGTGTGTGATCACCAGAAAATATTGCTGCTGTACGTCAAAGATAATCCAACGACATAAATCAGACATAGGGCACATGAACTTGGACTTCAAAAATCAACAGTAACCAATATTGTGCATTAAGACTAGGATTTATTTCCGTATAAAAATTCAATTAACCCAAGAGCTGCTAACAAAAGATCATTTGCGGCGCCGTCGTATGCAAATAAGTTGCTGTTGCTTGACAATGACAATGTGGATTTTTTTGAAAAATTAATTATGAGTGACGAAGCTCATTTTCACTTAAGTGGTGAAGAAAGTGACGGTATGGTATGCAATTGGACCATATTTTTACGAAAATCCTAATGGTTCAGCTGATACAGTCACTGGCGATCATATATTTTTCGAAACATTTCATTTTAAAATAACTTGTTTCTAGAGGCCACCCTTTTTAAATAGAACAACCATTATCACAATTATTATTGTTACGAATTTGCCCTGTTAAACCCGATTCGTGTCATTGGATTGCTGAATAGCATTAAAATCTGACGGTTTACATTATCAATTGTCGTAACATACTTCAAGCATATTCAAGAACATAACGAAATTCTTTGTAATCTCAAGACAATTTTCATTTTAAACACCATTTATAATTTTCCCGCTACTCATGTTCGCTTTTATTCAATCGCGTACTGATACTAACCAAGCACTATCTTAAGACTTACTCCTGTGTTCATCGCACTCGTACAGGGTGGCCATCTGTTAGTCCTTTTTCATTTGTAAATAAAACACAAATTTTGGGATGAAAAGTCCAAATTTTTTATTCATAAGGAAAGGTGGTTTTATGCAATTTTTTTATGAAAAATAATATGAAAAGAAGAAATGAAGAGAAGAAGATATGAGCACCAAACCTATAGACGAGGTCGTAACATATACGTTTTAAAAACTGAAGAATGGTTATTAACAAAATTAACGAATCTTATTCGACCAGTAGCCGAATTCCGCTTATAGCTGATATAAATTACTCATAATGGTTTTATTATTCTAAAAAACGGTACTGGTTTAAAAAATAATCCATCGCGATTTCCGCTTGATCACTGAGAACAACTAAACTTAGAAAGACTGTCAAAATATGATAAATATGTAATTATGTATAAGGGACAATGCTTACAACAATAAATATTTTATTAATGCCAGATTACATCGATTACGTCTGCCAAACTTCTTTGTAAAATCATGAAAGGATAAGAATTACTGCGCTTGGTAATCTGAAACCATAACACAACGTTTTTCTCATGATCACCGAAAATGGTATGACAACATAGACATAGAAACAAATAAAATATGACGTTATACATTTCTGATTTTGCAAGGAAAACAGGAAACCACTATTACTTTACAAATGTTTATTACAGTCAGTTCTCATTCGTATGAGAATGTGGTGAGGATGAAGAGGATGCGAGGGCGTAATTTGACAAGATTTCGACAGATATATTTCTTGTAAATTCATTGGAAGTTCTGGCGCTCTAGGTTAACCTAAATTTGCATTGATACCACTACGGCCATTTAATAGGCCATAGTGCCTGTTAGCTGTAGACCAATTGTGCAGAAATTCTGATGGGAATACGGGGTGTAATTTGGCTATGTTTCAATAGTTCAATTTCCTTGAATGGTCAATGAAAAATTCATTTAATTGTCTGGCACTCTAAATTAACCTCTACATAACTCCGCATTTGTCTCATTACGGTAATTTAATAGGCATGTTAACTGAAGACTAATTGTGAAGAAATACTGATGGAGATACGGCGGGGGTATAATTTTTCTTTCTTTCGATTGTTCAAATTCTTTGAGTGGCCAATGAAAATTTCATTGAATGGTATGACACGTTACGTTAACCTTAATCCGGATTGATGCCTCAATATGGTCATTTGATAGGTCATAATGCCTGTTAAATGAAAGGCAATTGTGAAGGAATTCTGATGGGAGTGGGATGGATTTTTGCTATATTTCGATAGTTCAATCACATTAAATGACCAATGAAAATCTGATTGAATGGCCGGGTGCTTTAGGCTAACCTAAATCCGCATTATTTCTATTTGACGAGTTTTTAATAGTTGAATTATTGCAAATTCATTGAGTGATAAGCTATAATGCCTAGTAAATATGCCGTTATTGAAAAGAAATTCTAATGGGGATGCGGGCGAGAAATTTGAGCAGATTTCGATAATTCAATTTCCTGCAAATCCATTTACTGTGGCATTACTGTCTGTTAACAATATCCCAATTGCGAAGGGTTTGTTACCTCATCAGAATCTTTTCAAAATTAGGCTATTGTTCGCCTATAAAATGACCATAGCGGCATCAATGCAGATTAAGGTTAAAGTAAAGCGTGCATCAATGCGGATTAAGGTTAATATAGTTATTCAATGAATTTTCAAGAAATTGAACTATCGAAATCTTGTTAAAATATACCCCGTATTCAGATAAGGATTTCTTCAAAATAAGGATATTGTTAGCAAGCGCTGGGCCTATCAACGTGGTACTCACAAATAATTCACCTAAATCTCTTAACTATGTGGACATAAATCCGTTAGATAATGGTAGTATCATTACTGACCAGAAATTTAATTATTATTTTTTAAACATTGGTTTAGGTAAATTAGGCCAAGTCGCTATAAATAATCCTAACTTTTCTGTCCCCATGATAAGACCTCATACCAGTATTACAATATTCCAGGTCGGTTAATTAAAGACTTTGCTGATCTAATTATACCTTTACTCACATCAGCTTTTAACAATTTTATTAATCAATGTATATTTCCAAAAATTCTAAAACGTGGTCACGTCAAACCGGTCTTACCATTTTAAACAACTACAATATAATCCGTCAACGTCAATACGGATTCTGAAGACAAACAAATACTTTATCTGCATCAATAAATCTTATAGAAACTATTTATAGAGAGCAGAAAAGTAACTTCATGTTTATTCCTTGATATTTAAAAGGCTTTTAATTGTGTGAAATGTGAATCAAAATATTATAGTGAATAAAATGAAAATATATGGAGTTATAAATAAAGTTCAAAAACTTTTTGAGAACTGCCTTCATGATAGGACTCAAATTGTAGGCTTAGAGAATCTAAAATCACGTGTAACGAAAATGATTTGTAGGGCCCCCAGAGTCGATTTTTGTACCAACCCAATTTCTTATCTATATAAATGATAAATTTAAATTGTAATTGAAAGGTACTATCTAGCCATTTGTTGATGAAACTGCCCGAAGTTCATCCTAACTAAAAACAAATTGCATATAATATTTTACCTTAAGCATATATTGAATGGTATCTTTGATGAGTTAAACCTAAATGCTTAACTTAAAAAAGTCTCTTCCAGTAAACACCTAGGACTACGTATCAATTCCAATTTATTTTGATCATATCAGATCGACAAAATTAAGCAAAAAGTATCTCCTATTATACACAGCAGTTCACTTGAATAGGAACGACCGTTTTTTTCGAATATTTTAAAATCGGTCTAACATTTTCAATAATTTTTTCCATAGAATTATGTTTTTCAATAACCAGTAAATATTAAAAAAGAAAAAATTTATGTTTACTCGATTAATTGCGCCTTGTGGTTTTTTCTATAAAAATTATAAATTTGGATGTTCACTTGAATAAGAACAATGAACAAATTTTAATAAAAAAAATCGATTTATTTTTAATAATTAATTGGATTTGCATGGTTTTAGTAATGCGTACTACTTCTCTTATTGAAAATAGGTTCATACAACTTGCTGGAGATATGGACTAATACAAAGATTTTAAATAATCTAGTGAAGTGTCCTTCCAGGCTGAGTTAATCAGCCTAAAAAGGCTGTATTTGCTGTCGAATTGTCAAGCACATTCGTAAACTTTCCAAGACAGCAAACCCCACACGTTTTCCATGATACTGAGATCGGGAGAATACGGTGGCCATGCCAAAAGCTCTACGTTTTCCGGCGTTGATTTGACTGGATTAGCTGTATGGATAGGGGCATTATCTTGCCTCCACACCGACTCTCGCTTTAATTTTTGCACAAGATCATGCGCAATTAGATGCTGTCCGTTCTTTGTTGTTTAAGCCTATTCTTTTGGATTTTTTATAAAATTGTAGATTATAGTCTTACTTCTTACTATTTTATCTGCAATTGCTTGTAGAGATTATTTTTCGCTGTGTAGCACTTCAATTTGTGCTATTTCTTCCTTACTAATTTTTTTCCTCGACCCATTGTTTATTTTTTTATGTTGAAACGATACCTTTTTTTCAAAAATATTAATTTAATTTAAGTTTAAATTTGCTGACACTTCCACTTTATGGTCGTTTCTATTCAAGTGAAATAAACAAAAAATATACTTTTTAAGAAAAAACAAAAATAAAAAATAAAATAAAAATCGTGTGGCCTACTAAATTATTTTTATTTAAACATTTTGTCATTTTCAATAAGTGCTCATCCTGTAAAAAAAAACTTGGAAAAATTAGACCGATTTTAAAATATGTATTCGAAAAAACGGCCGTTTCTATTCAAGTGAACTGCAGTGTATGTGTTTTAAGCAGAATGGGGTATCATATTCCTAAAATTCGCATACTTCATATATAATACAAATTTGAATTTCTTCAAGTGATGACCATTTAAGCGATCTCCAGATAACACAAAATAGGGCTTTAAGAACCATTAGCTCTTTACCTTTACGACAGCTACTAAGCTGCTTTATGAAAACCTTCCAGTTAGATTCTTAATTTATTTTGATTATTTACCTTGACCTTAGACCAACATGTCAAGCAATTTATGTATTTTCTTAGGTCGGTTCTGGCTTTTCTATACGAAAAACAAATTAGGAAATATATTTTCATGGTATTTTTATCGTAAGTATTTTTCTTCTGGTATACTATGGGCCTATTTTTTAATTGATTCCGAGCAGGCAGCGCATTATAAAAAAATATGTATACTTCATATTTTTTATTCAACCTGTGTAATTTTACTCTGCACACTACGTTTTTATTTGTGAACTGTGCTTACACAGTGTATATTCGGTTCTTCAAATTTTACTCTGAAATTAATGTCAGTACACGAAGAGTGTGCAAAATAAAAAACAATTTATTACTCTATGCACACCGGATAATTTTACCCAGTACAAAGTTTGCTCGGTGTACACTACCCTGCTTGCTCGGGTTGAATTAAAAAATAGACCCTATAGTAAACAGTTGGTGTAATTGGTGCAAATTTTTTCAAAATTTTTGGCAAAAATGGCAAAATTTTTTTCCTAAATTATACAAATTTAGATCAAACATCAGTAGGCCAGAAAATGATATTTTTGACGAAAATGCTATGTAAATATTTTTCCTAATTCCCTTTTCCTATATATAGAAAAGCCAGAATCGGCTTGCATATAATTAAATTGCATTTTGTTTTTTGTTATTACGTCACAAATTAGTCGGTACAATGAATTGGAATGACTTGACCGACCCGTTCAAAATGGCGTCAATAAGTCTCCACCACAATAATCGATATTAATTTACAATTAACGGATCGTTAGATCTTATTTTTTGAAAGCCCACTAAAATTTACCATTTTTCTTCTACTAATACAGGTAACCTAAAATATGGATTTCCGACCGAATTTTATAACGTTCTGCCATTACGAAGAAGGTGTAGGCAAAATAAAGTTACAATTAAGATATTGTGTATGTTCGCCCTCCTCCCTATATACAATTTCATTTTAAATCCAATTTACGTTTTATCTCGTGGGCCTATTACATAATATGGCATCTATAAGTACTTTCATTAAAATTTCCCATTGTTTTTCATGCAATTAACCAAAATCTCATTTAATACAGACGATTTATTTATTTATACAGAATACAATGCAACAAAGTTAAAGATAACTATAAGATAAAAAGAAAATCGTAATTTATATACAGTAGTTTTTATTATTGTATATGGGGGTTGAAAATTATAACCAAAAGATAAAATAATATTTAAAGCAGTAGCAGAATAGGGGCTGATATTTATATGTGAAACCAAAAAAATTAAATAAATTTATATCAGATAGATTCCAATATATGCGTATCATATATCATTTCGGTAAGGCGGGGGTAAAAATATAATTTTGGAAAAATCGATGTCACTTTTAAATGTATAAAGTACAAAAATTAGATTAGAACTTTTCTAATTACAAAACCTAGTACATAATATGGAATATATTTAAGTCACGCACACGCCATTTGATTTATCTCTCGTGAGATTTAAGTCGATATACATCAAAGTTGAATGTAAGCTATATACATTATATTTGTGAGTATAAATACAACTTTTATTTGAACAATGTAACTATAAATTAAATTTATTTTAATGTGTTTTGGACATTACAATAATTTTAATTTTAATTTCATTTTGCGCTTGAATGGAATATTGAAACAAAAACACTTACAAACTATAAAATGTCGTAAACTTATTTTAAATCATGCTGTGCATTTCTGTTTTACATTTATGAAAAGCGATTTTTTTATATAAATAAATTTTATTTATAATTTTTATACAAAATATATGCGTATGTACGTGCTATCGTAAGTGTTTTTATTTAAAGATGATTAGCGCAGCATTCTTGTTTGTTTATAGAAATTAAAAACATGTTTTGTTTAATTTAATTTATGTGTACAAGGAAGGAAGTTCTTTGCGTGATGAATATCAAAGAGTATTGCCGCCAATATTAATATGTCATCTCTCATGACACAGTACGATCAAAGGAACAAATTTCAATTTTTTTTTGCTTCATTGAACTATGAAAATATTTTCATTTACGCTTTAATCATCAAAGAAAGCGGTACTTTATTAAATATTGTAGATCTTTTAATATTCTATAATACAACAGCTTAATACAGGGTGGGCCAGAAAACATAAACTTTATTATTTCTACTAAATACCGCGTACTCTGTGTTTTGAATGTAATCAACTCGAACCTTTAATTCCACATATAGTTAGGAGTGGGGATTGTTTACGTGGAAATACTTTTTAGTACTTTTTTTACACGATTTTGCTTTTACACATTTATTATATTTTATGTTTTTATTTATTATTTCTAATTTATTCTTCTTAATTTCTTATTATATTTACGTGGTATTCTACGGAACACGCTACAAAGTCATGCGAGTCTGTCCTTTACAAGTGTAATATGTCGTCACAGTTGGACGCGTAAATTACGAAATGCAGTTTTCGTAATTTGTATTTCTTGTCAAATCTGTGGTAAAAGATGTCACAATTGCAACGAAACTTATTGACCGATTGACTGTGTTCTCGACCATTTTCCTTATCCGTCAAAAACAACAATTTGGCAGATGAATAATAATAATATAAATTTAACTACTAAGGCATCCAAATTTTATCATAAAAATTATTGTGATTTGTCCTCAAATTTCACATATTTACAAATTGAATGAGTTTATCGATGAATTTACAGCGTTTACTTAGCAATTACCATTCACGGGAAAACGGTTGATAATACAGTTGTAGTCAAAGGTAAATAAAAAGAACTACCGAAAAGTTTTGATGTAAAGAACTCATCAGTTTCAACGAATGGTGTGCTCAGGAAAGCCCAACCAAAAGTCCGGGCGATTCAATTAAAGATGCAAGCGATCAAATTTATGAATCACGTCATTCAATGAATTTAAATCAAAGTAGCCAAAATTGGCTAGAGAAAAAATGTCCGAATTATTTATAATTATCGGTCATTCCCATTTAAAGTTTAATTTATTTTACTGTAATTTTTTTAAACATATTGAGTTTTATTAAAATAAAATATGTTCGGTTTTGTATGGTATTTCGTTTTGTTTTTTCATGAAAAATTTTAACTTCCTTCTGCGTATCCATCCTCGATCACAAATTATCCTTAAGTTTATTGTTCTATTATTTCTTTAGAACTGATAATACTCCAGTAAATGCATCTATCACTGTTTTCCTTTTGATGAAGCTGATACGTGGTCATGTGAACGAGACTCGCTTCCATTTCAACCAGTCATGGCCATCGACTTCACACAATGGCACAAAGATCAAGATTTTTTTCAAATTCACAACGTCGCTAAGCGCCCATTCAGCTTCGGGTAACTAACTCGAATACAAAACAGATGAAAGTAACCAATGACGCTCGTGCTTATTTTTACTCAGCCATTTTAAAGTATATTTAATCCTTTGAGCGAACAAACTAATATGCCGAATCGTAATCTGTTCCGAAATCGTGTGCAATTGTACGTTCGCATGTGTGGAATATATTTATAATTTATTCCATACATTCGTATAAACTGGAAAATATTTATAATTTTGAAATTTTACAGTTGAATTTAAGTTACCAGTGGCACTATTCTGGTAATTCCCTGGGAATAGAGAATTGTGGAAAAAATTTATATGTAATTTTTATTTAAACATTTTTTTTCTGACATACTTAGGTAAAAATTATGTGTTAATTTTTTTGAAAGCAAAATTAAATTGGGAATAATTTTTCCTGCCAATTTAGGTATGCAAAAACTATTCCCAATTTATAAATATTTACATCAAACTTTTCTCCTCAGTAGGCTGGAAAAAAAAATTTTAACAGAAATTACATATAAATTCTTTTCCCAGTTCCCTATTCCCGGGGAACTACCAGAATAGTGCCACAGTGCCACTATTCTGGTAATTACCGGGAATTGGGAACTGGGGAAAGAATTTATATATAATTTCTGTTAAAAAAAAGTTTTTCGGCCTACTGAGGAGAAAAGTTTGATGAAAATATTTATAAATTGGGAATAATTTTTCCATATCTAAATTGGCAGGGAAAATTATTCCCAACTTAATTTTGTTTCCAAAAAATTTATCACTAGCTTTTTACCTCAGTATGCCGGAAAAAAAATACTTCCCAATTAAATGCTTCCAATGTTTTCATGCCCGGTTTTGTTTTGTGTGATGGTGCATTATCATGAAGCAAAATCACTTTGTGTTGCCGTTTATCATATCCTGTGGCACTATTCTGGTAATTCCCCGGGAACAGGGAATTGGGGAGAGAATTTGTATGCAATTTTTATTTAAACATTTTTTCCTAGCATACTGAGGTAAGAAGTTAGTATAAATTATTTTGAAAACAAAATTAAATGGGGAATAATTTTCCCTGCCAATTTAGGTATGGAAAAATTATTCCCAATTTATAAATATTTACATCAAGCTTTTCACCTCAGTAGCCCGGAAAAAAAATATTTGAACAGAAATTACATATAAATTCTTTCCCCAGTTCCCTATTCCCGGGGAATTACCAGAATAGTGCCACTGGTCATTTTTCACGCAAAGTTCGATTCAAATTGATCGTTTGTTGTTGGTAGCGTTCAGTATTTACGGTTCCACCAGGCTTTAGCAGCTCAAAATAATTCACACTCTTCTGGTCCGACCAAATACAGAGCATTATACCTGTCTTCCGTCCGAAGTGATTTGGCTTTGCAGTCGATGTCGAGATTTGTCCTGCATCAACCCAAGGCATATTGCACATGTCTTTCTTTTGTATCTGGTGAGCAACATTTCACAAGTGATTTTTCTATTTTTCTGTTTCGTTTCAATTCAGTTTATACGAGACCCATTTTCCCAGTTTTTGGATCTTTCCCATCGCTTTTAAACGTATGGAGACGGTTTTTCGTGACACATTCAATTGATCCACAAGTTGTTTTTGCATTTGAGAGTGATCCTCATCCAACAATGCCTGCAATTCACTGTCTTTAAACTTTTTTGGTGGTGTCCACGTTCTTCGTTTCTCACGTAAAAATTACTACTTTTGAATTTATTAAACCACTCGTCGCATTGTGATTTACCAAGAGTATGCTCACCGTAAGCTGTGACGAGCATTCGTCGTGATTCTGCAGCAGTTTACTTCAAATGATAACAAAAAATCAATGATGTCTACAAATCGCAATATGTAGGTACAAAACTAGACATTTTTGACAGGTAAAAATGATGCGTTATTGTACGAAACTTGTATGGTTATGAATTGAATGTTGTTAACAGATATCAAAAAAAAAACAATAGCGCCGTTGACATGTTTTGTCGAGAGGTAGATTGACATGTGGCGCCATTTATTGGAACATTCCGTTTTCATACTTACACGCCTGGTAAATTAAATGTAATAATATTATTTTTTTGATTAAATAATTGTTTGGCTTCGTCTAACAATTGTTTTTGACAGTATAACAACAACGCCAAATTGTAATTAGTTTAAAAATTGTCCGCTACACATAGAAAAAAATATACTTTTAAATTGTTTTTCCCAAATACATTTTATTCAAATGTAGATAGATGCCATTAGATGTAGCCACACATTTATTTTATCATATTTTGGAGCATGTTCAAGACGAAAACATATGGCATTGTAAAAGGATAGATGATTATTGTTTTCTAAATGTAGATAACTAAAAGTTGAAAATAATTATGATTAACCGTTTAAATAAACTTTTTGATTGTAATTTATGATAATAATAAACACACTTTTGTATTAAACATCCAATATTTTTAATAATTTTTGAGGGTTTTCACTTTTTTTAAGAATATTTTACATATTTTTATAAAATACATGATTTTTTTTATAATTAGATAAAAACCTATATCTGTAAAATGTAAAAAAGGTTTTTTTACATGTAAAATGCCCATCTGTGTGCTAGTTGTAATTTGTGTTAAAATAGCACATCAGTCCCATCCACTGTAGATGATATTTTTACCAAATACTAAATTAATAAAATGGGCCAACTTTTCATTAGGTTGATTTAAAAAAATTTATTACATATCGTCGGTTTGGTGCAACAGTGACACAACTCAAAAATTGTAATTTTTCAGTAGAGCGATTTGAAAAAAAAACACTCAAAATTGTTTGTAAAATTTTTCAAAAGTAAATAAAAATACATTCTGATTAGTAAAAAAATTCTATTCCTTCATCTTCAATTGAAGATATTTTACATGAATTTTTTAATTGAGTGGTTTTTTACATGAAATTTTACCTTATTTGCTAGAAATAACTACATAAGAGAGTATATTTTGATACAAAATAATAAAAATATGAATTATTGGGTATCGCTTGATTCGATTATCTTTGAAATGAGTAAAATTTGAGTTGTGTCACTATATTGTACCAAACCGACGATATGTGGAAAATATAGGGTTATAAAAATACAAATGTAGCTACCAAATTTAACTTTGTTCAATTTATTTAAATATAATCATTTTGATCATTAAATTTCGTTTATAGAAATTAATTTAGGATTGCGGGCTGTCACCCGACCGAGATAGCCTTTTGTCTGAATTCCCATCACATTGATTGAATTCTCTAACTATTGTGATTTACATCACATTGATTGAATTCTCTAACTATTGAACTATGTGGTATGGCCCAATGTGTATTACTTGCAGTTTAAGGCCACTTTGGAACTTTGCTCTTTTGATAAGCAGCTAATCAATCGATGTTTTGTACTCTGGTGTACTTCGGTTGTGATCGAAGTAACCCATATTTTCTGTTTGAAGTTTAGATGCTCTGTCTTGTTTTAAGAGACCTTTCTCTGTATTCTCTTGTTTAAACATTCATTCGTGCATTATACATGCAGGTATCACTAATTATAAAGAGTTATTAGGCTTTAAATATTATTAAAATGTGGTTGTTTTCTGGTTTAAGCCTATTTAATAGTTAATAAATCGACTTCGCACAGTTTTCAGGACTTAAAAAGTAAAATATTTTACAACAAATATGAAAAAAAACAACAATAAATGAAAAAAAATCTAAATTTAAAAAATAAAAAACTTACAATTATATAAAACAATAAACATTTTTTTTTAAAAATATATAAAATTATTTTTTTTTAAAAGCACAACACAACTAAAAATTGAAAATGTAAAACTTATGGAATAAATTTGAATTCTGTACAATAGCGAAAAGAGATTTGAAAAACTAAAACATTTTTTAGGAAAACTCGATTTTAAAAAACCGGAAAAATAAAAAGTCTTAGATAAAAACACATTGACATAGAAAACGTATGACATACAAAAGATAGAAAAATTCATTAAAGGATCCATGTAAATATAACACAAAAATATAATTGTATTAAAGAAAAATAATTAGGAAAAACGAAAAAAAAAAAATTACAACAAATGATTGTAAGTATAAGTATTTTGTAAACTTATGCAAACTTTTACAGGTATCACAGTTTAGTGGATTCCTTTTACTAGCCGTTTCCAGTATGCGTTCCCGTTGTAACTGTTCTATGTTTCATATTTTCTGATTAGCGATGCTATTCATATTCAGTTGACGTAAAGCTGTCTCTTTGTTCGAAGTAATGTTTTGGGATTCCTAAATATCGAAATTTGAACTTCCCGCTTTCAGATTACTTCCTGCAATGTAAGTGAGTTCATCGGATAGAGCCATACGATTTTGCTGAATCGGTCGACAATATTCTTCTAATATATTTATATTTCTTGGCATTAAGTGGACTATTTTGTTGTACCTCCTTAAACGATAAGATCGAATAATCCAGGACTGTATTGCTCTTAAGTACCACCAAATGATTACTACCCTGAATAGTCTTAAAAAAATACCGTTATTAATTATATAATTTTCATACTTAAGCACCTGTTTCCAATATTTGAAAAATAAATTTCAGATGCTGATCATCATTTTGCATCACCTGCTATTACCAATGTGAACAACTTTTTGATAACACAGCGACATGGTGCATCTTATATATGACAGCCTATGGTCGTGTTTATAGTACAGCTCTGAAATGATCGCTAAAACTTTTAGCCAATAGTTGTTGTACCTTTCTCCACATAGACTATTTTTTTGACTGTGGTAGAACATTGGGCGCGAATATTTATATTCGGCGTTTTTCTGAAGAAATTTGGACCCTTAACCCTATCTTACTCGCATCCGTATGAAGTTCTTATATGTTTAAGTTTAGTAATCCCGTTTGGTGTGTTCCACCATTTAAACGGAGTGTTTTTTCCTAGCAAATTCAATAAGGGTTTTGAGGAAGTCGCATAGCTCTCTACAAATTTTCTAAATTAACCGACCAACCCGAAGAGTAGCTGTAACTGTTTCATCGTTGTGGTTCTGAAAAATTTTGAAACATGTCGCTGTTTTGTGATGCCTTTACTCCCCGTCTTGTAACTCCTACCTCAAGTATTCTGCAGTAGTCATCACGCGAATTGACCTTTCGGCCATTTTATTTTGAAGGAATTTTGCTCGCATGTTTCGATTTGTTTTGTGCCTCTCGTTCACCTATCCATATAAGACATTTTCTTAACATAATTGTTTACATATATTATTAACATTTCTCTCAAATACAACTGGCGAGTTGCCTAATCCGAAAGGAGCACGAAGAAAGACATACCTATTGTTCAAATAATGTGACAAATGATGTTTACTTTTTAGAACCTTGAGATATGGCATCTTGGAGCCTGTCAATTAGTGAAATCTATCTTTTATGATCACCTAATTTGCGGTTGTCCAAACAGAGCATTTTAGTGTCATCGTTCTTAACGAATATAACTACATAAGAAGCATAATCTTATGAGTTAAGAACCTACCATACGTCTGCTTTCGTTCAATGTCAAACTTCAAGAGTGCAAGCCGAACACGCTTCTGAAAAATTGGAGTTTGGTTCGAAAGCACAATTTCTCGTGTTTTGCAAATATTCTAAAAAATATTCTAAATAATCTGGATATGCTTCTCTTCTATAAAATATTTTAAATTAAATTTTCAACAATATCGATTCAAATCAGTTTTCCAAATTTTTCGTGCAGACTAAATGTTGTTGGTTCCCTACAATGTCGGGTTGTTCGACTGATCGGGGTGGAACTTTATACCTAAGACTTTTCCATCAATTGGGAGATTTCAGTTGAAATCGGTTCACCGGAAGTGGCAGCTCCCACGGGATATTTTTCGTTTTTTGCAAATATGCAAACATACATATTTTGAAAAGTATATAGCATGCATTTACGAAAAAACGATCAAAACAAAACAAAAATTAGAATTAGTTTCAAACAAAAATTGTTTAGATTATATTTTTAAATTTTACCGGAAATTTTGATCAAAAAAAATTTTGATCAAAAATTCTTTATTTCACCAAAAATTCGGCACCTCTACAATCCAAGCGGATTTTGATTGTTCGGAATCAAACTTCATACTAAAGATTTTTGCTTAAGTGGAGATCCATGCGAAATGTTGTGGACATCTGTATATCAAAAGTGGCAGTTTCCGTAGAAGCATTTTAAATTTTTGCCGTGAATATGAAATTTTCACCAAAGGTTGTTGGTTGTCTAATTTACGCAGGAAAATAGGCGTGATTTTTAATTGCGATCTTTTGAAATTATGGTTGATATATGGGTTTTCTACGGGTGATTCTGGTTGATGCGGAGTAGGCGCAATTATGAAACTTAGTCAGTATGTTCAGTACAAGCAGTTTAAGTGAGTTTATTAATAAAAGGTGGGATTTCCAGAAATCATTCTAAAATGTATTTCAAAAATTTAAGTTGTAAAAATAGGGTTGAATTATGGGATTCCAATTGCCAAATCTGGCTGATATGGAGTATGTAACCAGTGAATTCTAGTCTTCTCAGGTTAAAACATCTAATTTAAACAATGTAACTAGAAAACTCCAATTCTGGAGTAAAACTAACTTGTTTTTGAAATGCACAGTTTTGCACGATTAAACTAAAGTAAAGCATATTCTAAAATTTTGAAACTGATCTATGGGATTTCTGTACGTCTATTTTGATCCAAAAATAATGACAGGAGAGAAGAATTACCGGAACGCAATAGTGTAGAATATATGTGTTTTTCTATTAGTAACAAACAAATTTGTTCGGACGTCGCGCACACCATTCGCAATGAATTTATTTTAGGTTAATAATTTTATATTTTGTGAATTAACAAATTTAATATTTTATAAAAAAAAAACAATTGTAAAGCATTTCGTGTTCAATAAAACGACACGTAAAAAATAAATTCACTTTCCTCAAAATTTAGCATAATTTTGCTTTTGTCAAATTCGCCATCTAGATACCATGGGAAAATGTCACAAAACAGGAGTGGAAGCACCAACAATTTGAACCAATTCCACCCGGTTCGATAAATTTTGATGCATATGGTCACAAAAACAACACATATACATGCGTAACAAATGACAGCACACTTATTCAAAATTGTGTATTATATACGTCGAATATACGTATACGCAAATTTGTGGTTTCGTCTCCTAATTCTGGATCAAAATAGGCGGTCTGGTGTGATATACACGTCACAAATCCCACAGTATCTCTCAAAATACGTCATGCACAAATTTTACCGAGACGAACAAAATTATACAATCAAAACCATTTTGGGATTTCCAAAATGGGATTTTTGTCGTGACTCACACGAACATTTTTATTTTAAACAACACAGTTTGGAATATAATCACTCAAATTGTGAAATTATCACTCCAATTTAATAATAGAATCCTTAAATTTTCTTATGTTTTTTTTTTCACAGAGCAATGATTATATACTCATTGATAAAGACGTGGATGCCGTGGCAAAAATCGTACCCGTAAAACTTAATATTTTTCGACATATTTTTGTTTTTTCGTAATAATTGTTTTGGTTTGCTAGATATTATTTCCCGATGTGGGAAACAATTTCGTTTAATTTTCATTTTGACACATTTTAATCTAGTCACATTCAGCTACGCCAATTTGAAAATAGGCGTGTTTCGAAATGTCACTGAAGGATAGCTTGTGGCGGTTAGCTAATAAAGTTAATAAATCATTTTTAGTCGACTTCCATTTTGTGTCTAAGATTATTGTGTCATGAATAATGCAAAAGTGAAAATAAAAAGTTAGTCATGATTCTTTCTTTTGTTGGTGGGTATAGAAACGTTGTGTAAAAACAAATAATAATTAGAATTCGCACGTCCAGAGGGGAAACTAAACGTTAAAAAGTTCTCCAATAAATCAATTATATTACATGAAAAGCAGAAGTGAATTTCTTTATAAAATATTGTAACTAATAATTATTTTAAATCATAAATTAATATAAATAAAATAAATGTTATTAAATAAAATTAGTAAATAGTTATAAATTCAGTGCATAAAGGTGATCCCTAATTCAACTTATAAAGTTTAGGGAGCAACAAAATCCCCTTAAGCTAATGGAATTTTTATTTCTCCGCTAGCTGCGTTTTCCAACTTTTACAATCGTCAATAGTTTTATTCCAAGTTTTTGTTAAAATAGGAATAAAATTATTCTACGCAAAGTTATCCTATTGACCACTAGAGCATTTTTTTCGAAAATTATAATTTTATGGGTTGGCGTTTTGACAAGAAAAGTCAATTTTAAATTTGCCAACAATAAAATAAACTAGACTTTTTATTTTTGTCGCATCAAGATCCAAATGACATAAATCAACGATACAAAAAATGAACTCCGATGCTAAATTAATGTGTAAAATAAAACATATTTACGTAGAAAACGCATTTTATATTTTCATAAATATTTGTTATGACATAAAAGTAAATCGCATGCTTCGTTTGATTTTTTAATTTTTTGTACCAACCGATAAAAGTATAAAAAAAAATCGCTTGGCTGTTACTTTGAGCACAAATTTCTTTCCTATTCACAAATATACATACATCCTCTTAATGTCTTAAGCTCGACCATTTCATTGTATATTTTTAGCTTCCCTGCTTAGCACCAACAATACAAGTTAAAAAAAAAAAATTATTTGCAGTTAAACGTTAAGTGGAGTGGAAAGTAATTAAAAATTGATTTTAAAATTTTATTCGAAATTTACTATAAATATTTTCAAATTTTATTTCTCTTAATTATGTAGGTTAGGTATGCATTTTTAGTTAACCAAATAAATAAGATCTCTTTAACAAAAAAAAAAAAAATATATTTTTTTTGCTTAAATTGTGTTTTCCTGTTTTTTTGTATTAAATTTGTTCTTCTATTTTCTGGTGTTAATTAATAAATAAATAGAATAATATAAATAATTATTTACGCGGTTTTTAAAATTCTATAAAATTACGTAAAGCAAGCGATTTTTATATACGAGCATAAAGTATCTGTAAGAAAAGAAAATTAAATACTTTTGTTGTATTTATTGAAATAATAACCGTGAGTCCGTTGTATCTGGAAAATTTATTATAAAATGGAATTAAATAGAAATTAAAACCAAAAAATAATAATTTTAATGTTAAATTTTATGTCTTAATTTCCCTTTTTCTACTCCTTTGTATATTTTAATGATTGATTGAACTATAAAATTTTTTTTGTTTTACATTATAAGCAAAAAAGGTAGAGTTTCCATTGTTTTATAAGCTATATTTTCTGCTTTCCTTTGATAGTCTTTATTAATAATAAAATAAAAATGTTATTTTTTAATATATAAATATAAATTACATTTTATTATTTTTTAATTTATTGGTTTAGAATTATTTTTTAATAAATTGTTTTTATTTTTCTTCTGGTTAAGCTGATGATATTTCAATTGCTGAGACAGGTTTTATGGTTTATCTTTGCTGTGTATAGTTAATTTTTTTCGGTGCGATTTTTGACGTTTTAATGGGTGGATGACGTCTGTTGTTTCTACAAAATGTTGCTCTACAAGGTCTATTTATTGGCTGTGTGGTGTATGAATCATAGTAAATATTTCAAATTAAAGGCGTTTCGTTAAAAATTTACCCAGGCCTTATATATATAGAGATTAAATCATTTATAAAACTTTTAAATACCTACATTTTGAAAAATTCACATTTCTGGAATTATCTTAATCACATTTTGTTGGGTTATCTATACATAAAATCACGCATTATAGTTTTATTTAAGAAATAAAATCCAAATTTATTTATAAATTTTTTTAAAGTTATAAAATAGAAATTAAATGCTGACAACTCAATAATATAGTTGTTTTATATGCCGGTTCTAAATAAAATGTATATTTAATGATAATTATATAGCGTAACCCGTTGTGATACTTAATTTTGACGTTTTTTTTTAAATTTATGTAAAATATTTGATGAAAAATTATCTTTAACTTTTAACGTAAACAGGTTAGAAGTAAGAAAAGATATTTGATTTATGATAAGCTTTTCCAAACGAATAAATAAACTGTATAAAGTTTATAAGATTCTGACTTTTTGAAGTCGAACATGGTGGGATACTTTTTTATGTTCATTTGAATTGGGAATCTAAAAATAGTTGAAATGATAAAAGCATATCTGTGTTTTTTAAATATTTTCCCTAAATTTCTTAATGGGAAATTTAATTAACTCAAATTCATATAGAACATTTCGGTCCCATGGCTAATTTGTTGTGAAGTTAGACAACACAGAATTGATTAGAATTACACAGTGATTAATTATTTTATTTATTCATTCAGCCGACCGTAATACTATCAGCAACGCAAAAAATAGCTAAGACTCATGAACATTCGCTCATTTGCTGCAAGAGTGACACAGTCCAAAATTTTTCAGTGGAGTGATTTGAAAATATCACTCAAAACTGTTTGTAAAAACGTCGTTTTTCAAAACTAAATAAAAATACATTCTGGTCAGTAAAATACATTTTTTTTAATTCCAACATCCTCAATCGGATATTAATTTATATAATAATTCTTTAATATTTCGCAAATTTTCTTAGAATAGTTTCCAATATTTTAAAATGTTAATTTCTTTCGCGAATTGAGTCATTTATTTTATGAAATGTAATGATTTGCTAGAAATAACTTCATCAGAGAGTATGTTTTGAAGCAAAATAATAAAATGACTGAATTTTTAGTTGTGTCACTGTTGCAGCAAATGAGCGATATGTATATTGTATGAAAGTTTTGTTTCTAGATGGTATCTGTTAGTTTTTACACTGTTAAATACATTGTTGAAAGAGACAGCACTACGATATTGGAAAGAGGTGAAACGCTCGCCATGTTTTTCTAATGATATTCTGTTTCTAATGATATACAGTTAACTCGCTCATATTAGATTCCGATTTACATGTTGAGCGCTTGATTATTCAAATCAACTTTTCTAAAAATATTTCTTCGAGATGTAAATAATAAATTGGATTAAACAATTAAATTTTCCATCGCCAGATTAATGTTTGAATAAAACTTGTTCATTTACAAATATAAGTGGTACGCTTTAAAATTTCAATAACATATTTAGTGCACCCATGTATTCTGAGTGGAATACTTAACGGCCAATAGGAAGAGATCGCAGGATGGCACACGTTAAATGACCAATTCCAGGACATTGTATAGAGTTTTTACCAACATTTCATTATATACCGATGACTTCTGCGGTTTTAGCCTTTCAAATGACATAAAAGACATTCCCAAATGGATTAATATTGGACAATTGTTGAGTAGAACTTATTCAGTGCATCCATGGAGTCTGAGTGGAATATTTTAAACGGCCAATAACAAAACATCAATGGTTTGTACAAAAATATCAAAATTTTCGGATGATTTCTATAAGCCTAACCTATTTTTTGCAAAATAAAACAGTTTGAATCTATATTGCACTATATATGTGGCTACATGCCAAAATCTTCAGCCCCATAGAATTTTCACTTTCTGACTTTTTCGTTCTAATTAAGATAAAATATACGGGTCAAAATGGGCACCCAGACGATTCGCAGAGACATGTAGCATATTTTTGGGAAGTTGTACAGTTTAAGACTATTGCACTGTGCATGTGGCTATGTGCCAAAATCTTCAAGATTCGCTACACAGAATTCGGACCTTGGCGTTCTACGTAAGATAAAATTAACTAGGCAATATTGGGTTTTTGACGATCAGCATAGGCATGTGGTTCAATTTTACTAATTTGGACAGCTTTAATCTAATGCACCATGTTATGGCGTTGTGCCAAATTCTCGTGCCAGGATTCGCTCCACAAAATTTCCATTTTCGGACTTTTCTGTTATTTTTATTAATAATGAACGAGCCAAGGTTGGGCACCCTAACGATATATAAAGACAAGTTTGAGTATTTTTCGAAATTGGACAGCTCATAATCTATTGCACTGGGCACGTGGCTTTGGGGCCAAATCCCCTTGTTTAATTCTCTATTTTGTACCAAAAAGTTTTAAATTATTTATAGTTCTTTCAATATGTCCTTTTAACACGTTGAATGCCACGCTAATTTTATATGACTTGCTCGTCTGGCCAAAATGAATTTCTCAGTATGTGTTGCATATTTTGATATTATTTACAACATAACAGTTAATTTTTGTAGTCATCCGTGACGCATTTAATTCACTGAGGTCACCAGTGACCCCTACGGCGAAGAAAGGCACTGTTATTAAAAGCATTACAAATTTATTCGAATTATGTATTTCTAATAATCTTGGCTTCGCTGGTCACCGGTGACCCCCATGGTATTCAACGTGTTAAACCTATATAGCCATTATGAGAGCCAATCTCGAGATTTGTGTATTTTACCATAAGCTAGCTACATCAGCAATCTTACATGCTGTATAAGATAGCAGAAAATTTCCAGTAAAAAAAATGTGTTTTGCTACTCACCGCTAGAAGTATCACGATCACAAAAACGAAATTTTTTCTGCTGATATTTTTTGAAAGCAGCAGAAAATGTTATGAAAAATCACAGAATTTAAGAAAAAGATGAGAAAATATATTGATAAGCGTTTTGAAGTGAAGAAAGTTATTTTTTTTTAAAAACGATTTGCTGATGTATAGTGTAAGGACTCTCAAAATATACTAAAACTACCATAATCATGTAAATACAGGGCAACATCAAAAAAATCGCCATCGTTGATAGCACTCCTTACATCTCTGAAGCCATTTTAATGTGAAATATTTTCAGTTTTTTAACAAAAGTGTTAGAAAAATCCCCATGTACCCTGGGTGTATGTTTTTATCTTTTTTGCAAACAAAATTTATTTTTTGCTATTTCTATTTTAGAAATGTACAAGATTTTTATTTTGACTAAATAAATAGTTTTGAATACACTCGCGTAAAGCCTTGTCCAAATTATAAAAGTGTCCAATAATTTAAAGGTGTCCAGGTACTTCATATCGATGCGTTTCTGATGAAACGTGTTGTTTGTAGATCCGGCCAGCGTTGTCTCAATATCGGGATATTGATGGCGAATGCCCGTTGCAAAATTATTACACAACTGCCGATCAAGATTTTCTAAATCACAGTTACAACTAATTTCTTATAACTCATTCTCGTACTATTCAAAGGATACTGTTTCCCTCCGTGTACGCAGATCCAAAATCGTGATATTTCCCTCAATCGAGTCGTTTTGTGCATATAGAAATGAATGACATGATCGATTACGGTAACAAACAACAAAAAATAAATCTCGTTTTGGATTCACATATAATTCTGTGTTGTTGCCATTGAGCCCCCTCATGCGACATTGTGCTTCAAAAGCATCGACCAATTTTTTCCTTTTCATCAGAATTCAGTGGCATTTGTTGACGGAGTTCTAAATCTCGAGTTTGCGATCTTAACACTTGACCAATTTAAGAATTGTTAATATCCTCGTCGCCAGTATGTTATGTTTGTTGTATTTTACATATGTTGATGACGAAACTAAAACAAGATGCTTTAGAATATGGTGTATTTAATTTAATTTAAATATTACGTATAAAATTAGTGTACGTACAGAGCGAATTTGTTTAATGACATTCTGCCATATATAAAGATGTACACACTCTTATAATTATAAAGGATTCAAAATTCAAATGTTGGTTCCATATCATGACTACCACGGGGCACATGCTCGATCAGCTAGCAAGCAAGCAATATGCTAGCGCAAAACCTGGCTACTCAATCAATTTTACCAAGCAAATTTGAATTTGAATTTGTTTTTTTTTATAATTTCTTTTATTTTGTTACAGTAAACTTTGCGGCTTAGAAAACAGCAAATTTTTATATTGTTTTACTGTGCAATCGCAAAAATAAACAAAAAACGTATATAAAAATTAATTCAAATTCAAATTTGCTTTGTAAAATTGATTGAGTAGCCAGGTTTTGCGCTATCATATTGCTTGCTTCCTAGCTGATCGAGCATGTACCCCCACTAACCAAAAAGTTATATTTTATATGGAATACTAGATCGAAATTTATACCCCTACTATGCTTCTCACATTTAAGTCACTCAGTGAGCGCGGTGAGTGAGAGTAATGTCAAAATTGCTCACATACAATTTTCATGTGACTTCATAGTAAAAAAATTTTTTGTTGTTAAATACAAACAAAAATGGTGGATATACGCACGTAAGTTTTTTATTTAATTCTTTAATCAGTTTATGTTTTTTATTTGAAATAATTTTATTATTATTTAATAATATTTTTGGATCAAAATTGAAAATTACAAATAACCAACAGTTCACAAAATTAGTGGAAATTATGGAGGAAAATCCAGATGTGGCCCGGGGGTTCCCAAATTTAGGCAAAACTAAAAGCAAAGTTAACGAGTTCTTGAAGCAATTAACAATTGATTTGAATTGCCTTGGACCACCCATTAAAGAAAGTTTAGAATGGAGAAAAGTAAGTCAAAGTGAAATATCTGTTTAAAATATATATTACCTTTATAGATTTTTACGTTAGGTTTAGACAGATTACAAAAGGAATCTCAAACAAAAAATAGCCAAAATGAATGATGAGATCCGTGCGACAAGAGGTTGTGCAAATGCCCAATGCACGCTTACTCCACTCGAACAACAAGTGGATTCCATTTTAAATTTTAGGAAGTCCGGTGTTTCCAGTGGAGTTAGTTTTGGCGGTCCCAGTGTCAATAATTTGGAATTGTATGATGATACAGCGACATTATCCCAAAGCAATATCGAAAACGAGATAAACGTTTCAAATTTGATACCTACTACCACCCCCACGAGAACAAACCGTGCAAGAGAAGCTTCGGATTCCAAAAGGTTAAAGCTTTTAGAACAACAAACAGCAACACAAAGTGATTTGATTAAAATATTAAATAAAATAGAAAAAAATACTTATAATACACAATATTACACAAAAAAAATCCTTCAGTTGCAAAAATGCAAAGAGCAAAAAATTCAGTTTGTGAAAAAACAGTTTGAAATACAACATAAAAGTGAAATAGCAACACAAGCTCTTTTATTAGAGAAAATAAATCATCATCAATGATGATGACTCCAGCAGTTCTGATAACTGAATAATATAAAGATAACTAACTAACTAGTCAATTGTGTTAAGCATGAAATATGAATTAATGAAATTATTATTATTCTTTATGAAACATGAAGTGTGAATTATTTTTTAAATTTTGTTTTTGGGTTGATAAGTTATGAAATAAAAAGTCTGTTTAAAAAATTATTTTTGAATTTAATTTTTTTATTTATTATAAATTTACACTTAATTTATAGTGAAAAAGCAATATTGTCCCTAACCGTTTTACCAAGCGTCAACAATTCAGAGTTTGTCATTGATGTGTCCGCTTTGATTTCGTTTTCCTCGGTTCCTCTAAATCCTTCATCTTCTTCTTCGTGGCCCACATTATAATGCCTTCACATTTTGTGTAATGCACAGCGAGCACTCACTATTTGTGTAGCTTTATCAGAGCGAGACAGCTCCACACCTCCAATCAAACAGCGAAAATGTGATTTAAGGACACCTATAGTTCGTTCAACAATTGCAGTGTTTCTTGACGGTCATTGATCTTGATCAGTTCAAATTTTATATGGAAAACATGATTCAAATTTTGTTTTAGATCACACATTTTGATTTTAAATTTAGCAAGCGTCTTTGTGTTGTTTCATGAAACATGAACTGAACTGGATCAGATCAAGCGTCAAGAAACACAGCTACTGTTCCTCGCTGATGAATGAATTTTATTAAATTTAGCTTGCTGACTTCCCTCAGATGCTGTTCGAAAAGGTGTCATCAAAAACGGTAATAAAGGATACCCGAATCGCCTAAAAATAATTTATGCTACAATTATTGTTAATTTAAATATTTATTATAATTATTTTATACATGCTGTATAAGATAGCGGAGTTTTGACAGCGGAAAATAAGAGATTACGCTACTCGCCGCAAGTGGCAGCGCTAGCACTAAAGATAATTTATTTTGTTATATAATTACCAGCGGACATTTTTATTCATTATGTATATATTTTTTCATTAAATAAAACATCTCAGCGGAATAAAATATTAAAAGTGATCCTTAAAATGGCAAATTAATTGTTCTCCGAAGTAAAGGAACTCGGTATATGAAATTTAATTTATGGCTTTTATATGTTACAAGAGAGATATAGAGCTATGATATTCAATTTGCAGAAAATCAAAAAAATCTAGTGAAAATTCTAGTTCATAAATTTTCACCAAATTTTCCAAATAGTCTCAGTGTGACCTAAGCTATTAGAAAACCAACCGAAAGAATTGGTTACTTGTGGAAGTTTTTGAGATATTGGCCAAAAACTGAAAATAACTTAGATGGCAGCAGAAAATTAAAAAATTCTAGTGAAAGTTCTAGTACATGACTTTTCACCAAATTTTCCATAATGTCTCAGTATGGCCTAAGCTATTAGAAAACCTACCGAAACTATTGGTTACTAGTGGAAGTTTTGAGATATTGTCCAGAAACTGAAAATAATTTATATAGCCGCAGAAAACCAAAAAATTCTAGTAAAAATTCTAGTCCACGAATTTTCACCAAATTTTCCATATAGTCTCAGTGTAACCTAAGCTATTAGAAAACCAACCGCAAGTATTAAACTGAAAATAACTTATATGGCCGCAGAAAATCAAGAAATTCTATAAGTCCATGAATTTTCCTTAAATTTTTTATATAGTCTCAGTATGACCTAAGCTATTAGAAAACCAACCGCAAGTATTGGTTACTAGTAGAAGTTTTTGAGGTATTGTCCAGAAACTGAAAATAACTTATATGGCCGCAGAAAATCAAGAAATTCTATAAGTCCATGAATTTTCCTTAAATTTTTTATATAGTCTCAGTATGACCTAAACTATTAGAAAACCAACCGCAAGTATTGGTTACTAGTGGAAGTTTTTGAGGTATTGTCCAGAAACTGAAAATAACTTATATGGCCGCAGAAAATCAAGAAATTCTATAAGTCCATGAATTTTCCTTAAATTTTTTATATAGTCTCAGTATGACCTAAGCTATTAGAAAACCAACCAAAAGTATTGGTTACTAGTGGAAGTTTTTGAGGTATTGTCCAGAAACTGAAAATAACTTATATGGCCGCAGAAAATCATAAAACTTTAGTGAAAATTCTAGTCCATAAATTTTCCCCAAATTTTCCAAATAGTTTCAATTAAGTTATATTGAAATTATTTGGAAAATTTGGAGCTATTAGAAAACCAACCGAAAGTATTGGTTACTAGTGGAAGTTTTTGAGAAATTATGGCCAAAAACTGAAAATAACTTATTTCGCCGCAGGAAATCAAAAAATTTTGGTGAAAATTCTAGTTAATGAATTTTCACCAAATTTTCCATATTGTCTAGTAAAAGTTTTTGAGATATTGTCCTTGAATTTTCCTTAAATTTTTTATATAGTCTTAGTATAATTTAAACTATTAGAAAACCAACCGAAAATATTGGTTACTAGTGGAAGAAATGCCGGAAAGAAGGAATATTTTTAAATTTTAACATTTCATATACCGAGTTCTTTTACATCGGAGATCAATCAATTTGCCATTTTAAGGATGACTTTTAATATTTTATTCCGCTGAGATGTTTTATTTATTGAAAAAATATATATACATAATGAATAAAAAATTTCCGCTGGTAATTAATATAACAAAATTAATTCTCTTTAGTGATAGTGCTGCCACTTGCGGCGAGTAGCGTAATCTCTTATTTTCCGCTATCAAAACTTTGCTATCTTATACATCATATTGTATACAAAGTATCCAGCTGTTAGTATCTCCAGTTTCATAATTTCTAGTTAAAATTTCATTAACCGGGCTGTTGTTCCACAAAAATGAATGGTGGTTTGCTCCAGGGTACCGTGAATCGACATATCGTATTATTAAATTGTGATCACAGATTTAAATATACATAAGAATTGTGAGTAGTATTAATTAATTATAATTATGTGGGATCATTAGTTACTATCATTGCATTTATGCTATAATATCCCTTTCTATTATAGTATAGGTGCCGTTCATTCTTGTTTGGTGCAATGATCCTAATATGGGTTCCATCGACGCACCCAATTACACCAGGAGTTCCGTGTTTGCTCATGAAATTCATTTTGCATTCAAATTTTTCCGTTTCGTTTCTCGAAAAATTGATCCATTTTTCACACAAATACCGCTCCATTAAAATAACAACTTCTTTAATTGTTACAGAGATAGTTGGTTGCGAAATTATAATATTAAAATCATCACCGATATTCTGTTGGTAGCTCTCAGCTCTCAAAAGCAAAAAATCGTAGAGCCGCTCATAGTTTTAGAATTGGTGGAATACACGAACTATGAATGGCAGGTTTAAACTTATTGCTTAGTTTGTCCAACAAATACCGAAGTATTTCCTTATTGATACGAAAGATAATCATAAATCTAATAGTTTTAAATTAATGTTAGATATGTAAATATTAGATGATCAAAATCAACACAAACTCACTTGCTATCTGGAAGTGTAAAAGGGTTAGATTTATCCCTTAATGATTTTCTCATTTTTGCCACAATTATATTCGGTTCTTCATCGTCGCTGAAGAACAAATCAACGTTGCTTATCATGGTTTTTGATAGATAGATCTGTTTGCTTATAAATTCTTAAAATTTATTTTAATGAACACAATAATAATTTTATACTTTTACACAACAATATAATAACACAACAATATATTAGTATTTATTAACATTTAATTAGTGACATAAATCAATATATATATAATATTTATATTTCATATAAAACTTTAGAATTGCTTTATGACCAAACTCAAAACAAAATTTCAGTAATGTAAAAATTTAAAAATAATGGTATTGTCAATATGAAAATTAATGGAAATTGTCATAATACATAAAACTACAGTGCACAACTCTCACCAAAAAAAAAGCGAGAGGCATAATACCAAATTAATAGTTGCACGACTTTTAAATATTCGGGCGAGTTGTCAGTGAGGTGAGAACCATAATAGGCGTATTAATTTTAGATCACAAATTTGTCTTGTCTCAAACAATTGAACTGAACCGGATATCACCCACCCTCACCCCCTGTCCAAGATATCACCCACCTAACGAAAAGTAGATAACATTAAATTTGCGATTCAATTAACAACTGACGCAATATAAGGAATCACATGACAGACAAGTTTAATTCTCATTTTTGTTAGTTTGTAATAATTATATTAAAACAGATATTCGAAGTTCCTTCTAATCCTTGCTGGATATATAATATTGAATGAACATTTCGAAGAGTAAAGGTACTTAAGCGATACGATATGGAGACGAAAGGTACTATAATCTAAAATTCATAATAAGAATCTAAATTTATATTTAATGGACATAAATTAGAAATATACGAACTGTTTATGCTCAGTCAGTTTCTTCATGGGAAACAAGTTTTGAAGCATTAAACAATTTTATAATTTTGTTATGGACTACATTTCAACACATTCATATAATAATAATAATAATATAATTCATTGCACATGGTAAATATGTACGTGATTATTTTTAAAGAAACATTAGTCTATGTAATGTGAAGTTCATATGCCGTATAATTTCCCATACGAAATGTGCATGCACATTTTTTAAGTATGTACTTATCGACTATATAATGTACTTGCACAATCATTTTTATTACAAATTAATCTTATGTATTAGATTGTCCCAATAACAAATGAAATTTATTGTTATTACTTAAAACGAAAAATATAATTTTACTCCAAACATTAAAATCTCATATTCCATTCTTAAAATTATTTATTTATTTCAAATATTCAAAACAACCCAATTTTTATTGAAAATAAAATGTAATTTAAGATGCTACCATTTCTCGATAAATTTTTTGTTTTGTTTTTAATTAAAATAAGATATACAACATTTTTTTAAAAGAATATTGTTTAAATCCACACACAAAAAAAAAAATTTTAAACATTTTATTTATTTATAAATTTTCTTCTAAATAAAAACAAGTTCTTATAATCCCATTTCTTATATTTATTTAATTTAAATAATTTTTATTGGTTTCGTTGCGTTGTTAGTGTTATTTCTTGCTTATGAATATGTATATACATTGTTACTTTTAAATGGCGCTATTTGAGAGAAATATTCCTATAAAGAAAACACAAAAAATATCTTTTGAATTTTTTTATTATCTTAGGTTTATTTTACGGCCATTTTTGATTGTGTCCAATTTAATGTTCATTTTATTTTATATATTATTTTTTTTTCAAACGGAAAACGAACAAAAAAAAATTATAAGATTTTAAAATAAATGGTTTTGTTTGAGGTTCATTATATACCTACTACAAGATTTAAGTTGGTGTGCTGTAATTTTTTTTTTATAAATAAAATTGTCTAATAAATTACGATTTTATAGTTTATTTTAAATTTTATATAAAAGGGAAAAGGATTGTACAATTAAATAAGAAAAAAACATATAGGTGTAATGTGCTCAAAGTATTTTGAGCTGACAGGTTGTATGTAAAAATTCAACCTATTAACCTATTGTTAAACTGGGTTGGTCTTAAGACATCCCGCAGGTCGACCATAATAAAATATTGGGAAGACGGTGTATCGACCTCAAATTAATGATACTAATTGAGCGTGTATTTTGCCGAGTCAAAAATGTAAAATGACTGATATAAGTGCAGCTCGAAGTGTCTTTGGAAATTAGTGCGGGTTACGCACTACACCAGCACAGGCCTTCATGCCGCCAACACCAGTGGTGAGAACGTTACAAAGTATGCATCAAATTCATCAAAATCGACAAATAGATTCATTTATATTCGCATACAAATATGTAACATACATTTTTCAAATAAGCAATAAAATCGTTTCGTATTTCCATCGTAGAAATTTTTAACAATTAACAAAAAATGTATAAGTAGTAGTAGGCAAATACGTTTAGAATCAAAAATACTGCACAAACAGTTAAAATTACAACATTTATTGCCAATGATATAAAAAAGTCAAATTTTTAATATTATCGATCGCGATTATCGTAATGCGGATCGTTTAATACTATGTACAAAACTTTTTCGATCCATCAAATTTTGAAATTCATTCGACTAAATCCCAAACGAGATCGATCAATATTGTCAGATAATATAAGGCAAATGCTATAAAAAAACAAGAGGCGTATTGATAGTGATACGGATTCAAAGGAGCATTGTTGTTAACTATGAATAACAAACATTTTTATGAATTTTTATATATTGTGATTAACTTAATTTTGGGTCCCGGTCGAAATGGTATATTTTAAAATGGCATTTTTAAAAACAACATTTCTCAAAACTGCATATTTCAAACCGGCATAAGATACAAAACGACAGAGATACTAAGCGCATTTTTCTAAACGGCATTTTTCAGAACTAAACTTTCAAATAATTTGTAATTCCAATGTAAATACCTCCAAGGTAAATACCTTTCGTAAATAAAACATGTAGAAGAAATTTATCATAATGAATTTTATTTCGCCAATTTTATTCTAAATCATTTGTAAATTCAACTCTACCATATTAACATGTGAAATTTGATCTTAATCGACTAAGAAATAGACAAGTTTCTTTCATTTGGCTTTATTCTAGAATTTAATCCAAGAATCGTTCAACAATTTCATTATTTCAAATTTCATTCATGTTGGTCATATTCCAGAAACTAATGAAAAAATATTCGAGAATAATTTGTTTTGTAATTTGCAGTTTTTACAAATGCCATTTTGGAAAAGGTTATTTTGCAAAATGCCGTTTTTGAAAAATGCCTTGTAAAATCCTTCTGCCGTTTTGAGGTATGCCATTTAAAAAAATGCAATTTTAAATTATGCCGTTCTGAACGGGTCCCCTTAATTTTTACAGATTTTTCAGCAAATTTATTTTATTTGGAAAAAACAGACAACAACAAATTTAATCTAAGAAATATAGTCTACCGTTTTTTTACCTTGCGCCATCTAGCATACGATTGCCGTCGCAAAAGAAACTTGTAATCTTCGACCCGATAAAATGATCGACGAATTTACGCACATCGTCCAGCGTTTTGAAATGTTTATTCACTAAGGCGTGCTGCATTAACCGGAACAAATGGTAGTCGGAAGGGGCCAAGTCTGGCGAATATGAGTGAGCTTCCAAGTTCAAGTTGGTCTTATGAGTCATGCGAGCAACGTGGGGGCGAGTGTTTTCATGCTGTAATTGTATGGCCAGTATGGCCTTTTCTGATCAAGTTCTTGGCTCAGTTTGTTCAATTGTGGGTTGCGGCGTTTTTCGGTCACCGTTTGACCAGTTCTCAGGAGTTCGTAATAAAACCTGCATGTCCCATCAGATACAAAAGAGAACCTTCTTTAAGTGGATGTTCTGTTGCAGCGTCGATGTACTGATATGCCTTGAATCTATCCACAACTTTTACGTTTCGGACTCTTGTGAAAAATATAGTTTTCGTCACAATCTTCCACAAGAGCCCCTTTTTTATTGCCGGGCAGGCAGTGAAAGGCACGTGTTCATACGTTGACCTATAATTTGAGTTCGGTCAACACATGAGGGACCCACCTTCCATGTTTTTGAATTTTTCCCGTTTGGTGCAAACGCTTGGAAATAAATAGCTGTTTGGGTGAATATTTACAATTTTCATAAGACACAACGCCGACACCAAGAACACTACAAATTGCTTCCCGTGATTCAGAAGCATTTTTCCTTGTTGAAATTCGTATATGAAGCAGTGTCAAATGTGTTGTTTATCAGTCGCCGTCGTAAACTCTGCTATTCTGAGAGGTTATGAAATCACGTTATGACTTGTCGTTCTATGTTCTGAAGCCTTGCGTTCGATCCTGTAAAAACTCTAGTCTCGTTAAAATACATCTTGTTCAAATAACGTTCAAGACTTCACTAAATAACGTTCAGAAGAATCAGAAATTTTTTTGTATCCTAAGCATAAATTCTGATGGTTTCCATCAAGATTGATTATGATATGACACTGTTATTGGGAACATTTCAAACTTAAAAGATAACTTTTCATGCGACCGCGATGGTTTCCAGTCCATTACCCTAAAAAAAGCAGTGATAGTCTGACATTATTCATCCGTAAGAAAGTCTGCAAATCGGACATTTGTAATTATAGGTTAATATAAACATTATCATGCATTCCAAAATTATTTGGAATTATCGTTTATGAGCCACAGTACTTTCATTCTATGCAAATCTTTGCTTTCTGTCTTTCTACATGGTATCGTCAAAGGTCGTTGAGATCGAATGAAGTAGATTCAGTTACTACGAATTTAAGTAAGGCATTCGACAAGGCTTCTCACTGAATTTTTATATTTGAGATCAGAGCCGTATGGTTTCCATTGCAGTGGTTTGAATCGTATCTGAGATACAGAAAGTACTAAATCATCAATATCATCTCGCAATCACATAGGGCGTGTATTCTTGAAATCGGTGGATATTTTCATCTACGAATTATAATTTACATTAGAATTCTTTATATTATTTGAATTTTTCGCCGGCTACTTTAATCGTTTTATTTCACTACTAAACGAAATAAATAATAGAAGACTTGCAAGCAAATTTGAAGAAACGATTAAAGTAGCTGACGAAAAATTCGAATAATATACAGAATTTTGATGAAAATTATAATTCGTCGACGAAAATATCCACCGAATTTAAGAATACGTGCCCTGGAATGCCCAGGGTGTGAGGCTCATCATGTTCATTCTTTCTATAGTCGAAGCTGCTGGTGTTAATAACAATTCGGTTATCTCTGTATACGCTGAAGACATGAAGATTTATAGATCCATCTGGACCCTCATGGATTCGAATTTATTACAAGCCAGAAAACATTCTGTATAGAGTTAAACGTAATCTCTTCGAGATTTGAGTAAATTTTCTTTAATAAAACTTCTTTATACTTCTTAAGCGGTGATCTTTGTCGTCTTAAATAATTTTTTCAACTGTATAAATTTATTTTTTTTAACTATGAATTCTGAATTTTTGCTTATTTATTATTTCAGTTTTTCCACTATTGACATTTTCCAATTTTCAACCTGCTTGCACTAAGTAGACCCAACCGACAATTTTCTCTCATCAAGTTACTGTGAGGTATTCATGCTGAACTATTTTTTTTATCACATAAAAATATTTTTTGTGTCTCATTTTATTTTAAAGTTCATCGTTATTCTCAAATTTTAAATTAACTCTTCTAGTTCAACAGCTTGGTATTCTTAATTTAAACAGATGACGACTCGGTTGCGGTCAGGGAGGGCTAATTTGTTTTATTTAATTACGCGGGCTGCTGACTCTACGGCGTACGCTAATTTACTGAGTGATTCACAAAAAGCAGTTTTTAGATTTGTAAAACCAAAAATGTTCAATTAACGAACGGGAAGAGAATCATGGTTTGTGGTTGTCTCAATTTTGAAAATGTCGATTAACTAAAACTCCAGTCAATACGCTAGACAGCACCTGACAAATGATTTAGCGTGTTTACTACTGCATTGACTTATAAACGTGAATTGGGACATAAAACAATTCCGTAAATTCAACGGATAAACTTAGTCAATGCACCTACTTTTTAAATTATTAGAACTTGATCTCGCCATATCAATCATTTGAACTGGTAACAGTTCAGTGTTTCAATGGACAGAAACAAATTTTTCTATACAGTTATCTATGAAAATTTCATACAATTTGCGTTCAGATGCCCAATATCGAGAGTACTACGTATAATAACGTAAAACTAACTGGCAGAGGTAAATAAGAAAATATCGAAAATCAGACAGATCTAAGCGAAACAGTCTATTCAATTTTAAAGCAAAACTTGTGAACTAATGTTTTAATTTGAAATACCGGAAGCTGGTGAAGCTGCTGGTTTTTTATCTACTACTATTTCTGTTTTTGTAGGTGGCAGTTGATGATTGTGAAATACAAACCAAAAGTAATACCAAAAATTTACACTGTTAAATTTAAAAATATTCCAATTGGGTTTGTGGTGAAATTGAAACATTTTTAGATAATCTTTGCACATTTATATTAGGAAGTCTCCACGTGAGTCAGGATTTTTATTATTTGATTATAATTACAATAAATCGGGTTCATAGCTTATTTGGGAAACAAGAATTCTAATTGGATAAAATACCAAAATTTCCAAAATGAGAATACAATTTTTTACAACAATTTTACAAGTTTTTAATTTTAGAAAACATCTTAAAAATCATCAATTTGTTTTCTTTTTTGCCAATATTGATAGAAGTAGTTTTTTAGCCGATTCGAATATGTGTAAGAGATTCAGTGAACATTTCTGGTATATATGGGATACAACCGTAAACGTAAAAATATCTCTGGAAAAGTTGATAATCATCATTATTAGATCACATTCACCACACTCATAGGGTTTTGACTGATCTATCTGACCATGCAGGTGAGACCCCGTGAACATCTTTAGGATCGGTGAAATAAAATTTGAAAATTGATTAAAATTCATGGAATTTTTTTTCTAAGTATGGCAAAGTAAATATCATCATAAACTTTCCATGTTCATTTCAGTGTTAGACTACGCTAGTCTACGCTATTCTAAAATACATTTTCAAAAATGTGGACGTCTCTAGGAGCGGTAATAGAAAATTAGAAAATAGATTGAAATCAAAAATCTTATAATTGTTTAAAAATACGCTGGACTAGTTAAAAATCATCATAATTAAATCTTGTTCACTACACACGTGGGGTTTTGATTTAGCTATTCGGTCATATAGGTGAGACTCCGTGTACATCTTGGGATCAGAAATATAAAAGTAGAAACATTGTCTAAAATAGCTTTTTTTAGAACTAAACAAACTTTAGTAAAACTCATTTATTTCAAATCGCTAGAAAATTATTTGAGCGACACTATTAGGGACTTAGGGACTTCTCTAATATGTTAAAGATTATCTAAAAATGATTTCAACACAAAATAAATCTAATTGGAATATTTTTTAATTTAACAGTGTAAACTTTTGGTGTTATTTTTGTGCAGTCTAAAATTCAACAATTTTTTCGAAATTATATTTTCAAAAATAATCACCAAGTGGTGACATCTGAAAAGCGTAAGAAATTAAATTTTTTTGATAAGAGCAGAAAAACCCAAATTGACCAGTAATGCATATGTCGCCTTAGAGTTTGATAACGAAAAATATCGGGCATTGCAAAGAACAAATTAAAAGTGAATTAGAATATCTTGTATTATTTTAAACATAATTCCATAAACTAACCTCACATTTTTTTTGTGTAAATATTGAATTATAGCTGTTACAATAGTGGAATTTCGCAATTTGAACTGCAGTAATGTGAGATGACATCCTCTTGGAAAACAATGGGGAGAACAACATAAAAAGCAATAATGTACATTATCTACGAATATTCTACATACTTTACTCATTATCTATGCCAAAATGAATTGTCTACGCTATTTTCTACACCGATATGTCGGCAATTTCAAAATACACTTAGAGACGCATACACGGTTAGTTAGCTGACCTGTGCATTTATTAAAAAAATAGTGGCATGTCATTACGGAAACCAGGAATCGTTTGTTAATGGCTATGCCTGACAAACATTTGTATGAATTTATATGTAATTTAGAGATTTACTCAAGGTTTCAATAAATAAATACACAGATCCTTAGCTAACTAAATGTGAAGGTGAGACGCCGATAACATTTCTGTGATTTGGCCAATCTCCAGTGTAATCAATGCCCAATCTGCGAAATTCTGAAATCCTTTTTTTGGAACAAAATGTTTATTATTTTATATAACGGGAATCGCAGAAAAAGCCACCTTATATTTCTTGTGGGCTAAAATAGATAATTTTTGTTGAATTAACTTTTCGTTTTATGGAATGCCAGAAATTGCTTTTACTTCCTTTTTAAAAATACATAATATTTTTTTTTTGTTAATTAATAAATTTTGTGTACATATACATGTTTCGTAAATTTTTACATTTTGTTAAAATCGTCATATTCGTTTGTAATATTTCACTTGAAACAGGAAATGCTTATTTTCATTAAAAAAAAACTTAATATTAGAAATAAGTCTGAGCGTAGAATTTTTAACAAACGACATAAGTCATAAAAATAAATTTGTTATTATCCTTCTCACGGACAGAAGCTGATGTCGAAGTAAACGCTTCAAGTTTATCTTCATCATCATCTTTCAATGATGCTCTAATTATTTTAGCCAACAAACAACAAAACGTCATACCAATACTTACCTGAATGAGTTTTAAAGACAAAGCATCATCAAGTATTTCTCCAATACTGATTGGGCATTTGATTTTAGAATGGCATTCCAAGTGAAGGGGAATATGGAGATGTCGAAAGCAAGTGTTAACGGCTGCACGAGAAGTCATCCTTTGTTATGGGAGATATGATTAAGGCGCTGTTTCTTCAAATGAAGAAAATGAGAGCATATACTAGTCTGCCAAATTTGTTCACCAAGCTAAACAACAGAGCGCGCGAAATGTAAAACTCGACAAAACCACCGTACACAAGAAAGCAAGTGGAGGCCCGCCTCGAAACATATACATTGCAAGGTACTCAAGATGGCCAGCTAAAACCATTGTAACAGCATGACTTTAGAGACACGCTGTTATAGAAATTTATAAGTGTACAATACTAATTCAGAGCCCTTACGCGGTCGCGTATAGCGCTGCTAGATCTCAGGAGTTAAGGAGTGGGCCTGTTAAGGGTTGAATCAGTCTGGCTAAACCGCGAGTATGAAGTTTAAAAAAAAATTGGAAAAAGAGAAATGATAAACAAGATTTAAGACATTAAAGACTATAGCACGTAATTAACGGTATGGAGGTATAAAATTGTAGCGGATTGAAAATGACAAATTGATAGGTGACACAGAAATATCTCAATTTATGAATTCTGACCGGGACGAAACTATTAACCAAGAAGCTGGGACTAAAAGAAAGTAGGAAAACCAATCATCAGAACTAGAATATAATTAAATCATAGAATCGCAATAGCAGTTATGTTGAAACCTCTGCTTGTCATGACGGAACCTACCTTGGCCTCATTATTATTTCGTTCAGTGTCTCATAATGATGATAATAATTGAAAATATTAGATTTTTACGATGCATAATATAACATAAATTGATAAATTTATTATTTTTTAAAATAACACTTGATATAAGAATATTTAATATAAAAAAAAATAACCATAATGAATTTAAAATGAAGGAATATAAACCTTTCCCGAATATGCAAAATCAAACTAAAGAAAAACCTATGCTACAGCCTAACTAATTCTATGCTAAATTACAAAAAAAATGTTAAACTAACAATAGGAAAATTAGATTTTAATTAATAAATTCAATTTTAGTTTATATAAAAATATGATAAAAGAAACCTGGTGAGATGAGATGTGTACGGCAATGATGAATAAAGATGACATGTTGATTGTGGTAACGATGGTGGTTGTGCAATAAACGTTGTGCAATCTGTTGCATATTCACTTGAATTATAACGCAGCGGAGAATTTATAGTTTGCATATATGTATGTAGATGTAGCCGGAACACAAATGTTATGTATATGTTATTATTAATATTTAGATTATTATTTTTTTTTGTTGTGATTTAATGTTATATTTAAGTATGATTATTATACAATTGTTATGTACAAGTTAAATTAAAATCTATTTCACTGTACACAAAAATCCACTTCGAGCACGGGATTTATATGCCGTGATATATCTTTTTTTTTTTAATATTTTTACACAGTCCGATGAACACTTGTATTTTGAACGGCAACTTACGGTTCATTTGAAATATTTAAGAAGCGGAATGCTTATCACGAATTGTCACATTTGAAATTTATTATAATTATTATTATTAATATTATCGTTATTATAATTATTATCCCATTATTATTATTTAAGTAGTTTTAGTTATAGTTTTAAATAATTTTTCACTGTATTTGGGTTTTTTTTCTGTGTTTTTTTTGTGAGCCACACCCAGTTAAATTTTTTTCCGTTTTTTAAAACAACGTCCTTGAAGTCACTCTCACCGTTTTTAATGTATAAAATACGAGCATATGTCATTTAATTTATAAATATCAATTTAAATTCAACCACTAGAATTATCACTTAAATATAGTTTAGTCTTATTTAATATACATATTCAATTTAATTTTGCACTATGTAATAAAAAAAAACTCGTATCACAAAAAGTTAAATTGTACAAATCACGCGATCGGTCGCATCAAAAAAACCCGTCAAATATATATATATATATATATATATATATATATATATATATATATATATATATATATATATATATATATATATATATATATATATATAATGCACAAATATTCCCATTTAATATTAGAAAATATGTTTCTAGTGAACGAATAAGATAACTAGAATTTAAATTATTTAATACAATTGAATAAAGCAATCCGATCGATAGCAGAATCAAAAACTTAATCCCCTTTTCTCAATTTTAATTTTCCTCGTCAACTCTGTTATCAAAATGTCGTAACGGTGCTGACCGAAGCAAGCATGCATGTCGCAATGTTCCATACGAATCAAGTTTGGTTGACGGTACATTTTACGTCACGACAATTATAGATTGTACTAGAATTTAACGCTGTGATGGACAACGCAGCGTTACACAATTTTCGACCAAACAAAGAATATTGAAAATTCCAATTCCATCCTAATTTGAGAATTTTACAGTGCAGTTCCAAGCGGCAGTGCAGTATAATTGTTGTTGCGTAGGGAAGCAGCTCAACGCACTTATTTTGGATCTTCATGGACAGATGTCTTTCAACAGGGACCTTTCAGGTCATGACTGAGTTGGATATAAGATTCGGGCAGTCACACGTCAGAGAATTATTCAAGATTTATCTCCAAATCAAGCTGCAACTGCGTGGAGAAAGCCTGCAAGACCTAGAGATAAAAGTAATAAAATTGGCGCATCATGCTTATGGTAATGCACCTGCAGATGTATTGAATGGAATGAACTAATAGTGGATGCGCTTATCAGTACTGCCAGAGAAGACCATCTGAAACTTCATTTAAGAACCAATACTAGTGGTAAAACTATGAATGAAGTATTCGCGTTAGAATATGAGGCAGCCGGAATAAGTTTGGCCACTGCGGAACAGTAAAACTGCGCAAGTTAAATTTGATAATAAGAGAGGAGTTGAGGAATTAACACTAAACTATTGGTGTCATAGAAAATTATCAGACAAATGCAGGGCCAAGTGACAACAAAAGTCAAAGAAGATGCTCTAAAATCCAATTCCCAATCAGTATTAGAGGAATACTTAATCCGATTACAACGATGATATAGTCTACAATAGGGTTCGAACTTACAACCTTTGGGTTGATAACAGTTGGTGGTGTATAACTTTACTATTCGACGACCGAGTGATATACTTGTGTATAGTAAACTTCGTAGTAGTATATTGTCCCATATGCCCCAAGTGTGTAGTGAGATTTGACATTAAAACTCACGTTATTATGGAAACAAATAATAATTAATCCTCTAAGTTTTCCAAATTCGTATTTTGTAATATAATTTGGTACTTGGGACGAAGCACTTGGCCCTTAAGTTCTCGAAACGTTCAAATTGTTTTTGCAATTAAAATTGTTTCAAATAAATTATGCACATCATGACAATGAATCGTACGATGAATCGTAAAGTCTCCGTAGAAAATCCTTTTGAGACCCGAAAAATGTTCGAAAACGATTTGTGTTAAGATACAATCCATCGAAATTATATTATGAACAATTATGTGACTAAATAAACAAACATTTTTAGCAAACTGGAATGGGTACAATTGTATTAAAATATAAATTAACAGGGAATTTTACTAAATGCTTATTTATAAAATTGTTGTATATAGAAAAAAAAATATATTTCTTCACAAGAAAATCGACACGAAAAGAAATTAAAAAAATTAAAGGTCCCTTAAGCTAGCAGAACGCATACGGAAGAACATTACAAGATAGTATCGATAATTATATGCTAACTATAGACTAATTAAATGCTCTATTATAAAATTTTGGACTCCATCCCTTCCAACTAAAACGCGGGTTCTGCTAGCTTTAGAAAAAGTCAGCAGAACCCAAATAAAAAAAAAAACGATTTAAAAACAATTGGAAAATTAAAGGTTAATTTTAGGCTAATTAAATGCTCTATTTAATTTTTTTTATTATGTTCGCTCTAGGAGGAAAGTAAGGCTTTATCACTTAAAAGCTATCACAGCCCAAATCGAAAATCGGACCAAAAATCAAATTCGAACGCAAAACAAGATCAATTGACATCAAATAATTTTAGGCTCATTGTGGCCTAATTAAATATCAAATTAAAAAAACATTGGGTTCCACTCGTTTTTGACTATATTTCAGGCCATTTAATCTAAAGCTAGCAGAACCTAAATCGAAAATCGAAAACCGGACCAAAACCGAAATTAGAACGCACAAAAAGATCCATTGATAAACAAATAATTTTAGGCAAATGCCCCAGTAAAAAATTTTAGGCTCCACTTTTTCTTGACCAAACTTCAGATTATTTAATATATTTAATATTTAATAAGCTAGCAGAACCCAAATCGAGAATCGGACCAAAACCGAAATTAGAACGCAAAACAAGAACAATTAACTTACAAATAATTTTAGGCTCATTATGGTCTAATCAAAAGCCACATTAAACCATTTTGGGCTCCACTCGTTTTTGGCCAAATTTCAGGCAATTTAATCTAGAGCTAGCAGAACCCAAATCGAAAATCGGACAAAAACCGAAATTAAAACGCAAACCAAGAACAATTGACATTCAAATAATTTTAGGCTCATTATGACCTGATCAAATATCAAATTAAATTTTTTTGGGCGCCACTCGATCAAATTTTAGGCTATTTTATCTAAAGCTAGCAGAATCCAAATCGAAAACCGAACCAAAACCGATATTAGAACGCAAAACAAGAACAATTGACATTAAAATAATTTTAGGCTCATTATGACCTAATTAAATATTAAATTAAGAATTTTTGGGCTCCGCTCGTTTTTGACCAAATTTTAGGTCATTTAATCTAAAGCTAGCAGAACCCAAATCGAAAATCGGAGCAAAACCGAAATTAGAACGCAAAACAAGAACAAATTTTAGGCTCATTATGACCTAATCAAATATCAAATTAAATTTTTTTGGGCTCCACTCGTTTTTTTAATATGGTTTTTGATTAATTTTTTAATATGGCTTTTGATTAGGCCATACTAATCCTAAAATTATTTGTATGTCAATTGTTCTTATTTTCCGTTCTTATTTCGGTTTTGGTCCGATTTTCGTTTTAGATTCTGCTAGCTTTAGATTAAATGGCCTGAAATTTGGTCAAAAATGAGCGGGCCCCAAAAATTTTTAATTTGATATTTGACTAGGTTATTGAGGCCAATTGAGATTTTAAATTGGCCAAAAAGTGAGTCGGAAAGGATTGGCATACCCTTCTCGAAGGTAATCCGAAAATGTTTCGATGGTCTTAAAATGTCAAGATTCATCAAAAACTCAACGTAAATTTTGATTTAGTTAACAAGTTATTGAATTTTGAAAATATTGTTTGACGAAATTTAATTTTATTTCATTTGAAGTTAATTTTTTATCCCTATTTTTTTTTCGTACTAGTTTCTAGAGTTCTCTCATCGTCAGCTATTTTTTTTAATAATGGGAAATAAATATTTTTTGTTTTTGCTAAGGGAACTAACTACCACTTCTTGCGAGGCTTAAATTCATCAAATTTCTTGGTACCAATTAAGATTATTTTTAATACTAATGACAATAAAGCATTATGACTAGACGAAAGAAGGAAGAGAGTGCTTACTAACATAAAATAGAGTATTTGAGAGAACATATACTAACTTTATTATTTTCTGATTTAAGGTAGAGGTATCATATTGCAGGTCAGCAAAGACGTTGCCAGCGCAAATGCATGGCCCCAGCAGGAATATATTCATTTTTAAGAAAGTTGTGGTTATTATTTCATGCAGTTGTAAGCATTTTACATATCGCCGCACTGTCTAACTATAATTTATACTCAAATTTATTTTCACTTTTAACTGAAAATTTACATGCGACCATAACATTTGTTTATATGGCAAATACCATAAAATTGGTTAAGTTACCAAAATTTGTCTGTTTAGTACAAAATGATAGCTCAATTTGGTTTGACTTTTTATTGTTGTAATAATAGAGTTTTATTCTTAAATAAAATTACAGCAGCAAATTCATGTCTATACATATTACAAAAATAACACAACGCGCACCTTTATATTCCCTCAATTAGTTCATAAAACAAACAATAAAACCCCTCTGATAAAATACATATTTGTTATCACAATCACGAAAATATTAAACTCAAACCCATTAAAATAAAAATCATTATGGAAAACTACATAAAAAACTGTAATATTATTTTAATGCATCTCAATAAAGTAGCTCGCAAAATCGTTTTCAGTGTAACGCTATATATTACTACTCTCTTGCTCCTTTATACCACCTCCTTTATACAGACAATTTTCAATTCGTTTTCAATTAACTATACATCATTATTGCTTTGTGTAGACATAAAATAATCAAATAAAAAAAGTAAATTAGCTTTATTTTTTAATTAATTTTTGTTTTTTAAATATAATCGAGTTTAAATTTTTAAATTCATATGATTTACATATACAAAAGTTAAAATAAATATAAAAATGAACCGGTGTGTCGGTAAAATTGAATGTATTAGATCTATAAAAAAAGACAAAAATAAGACATCATCGCATGTAGGTACATATACGTCTAGAAAACCGCATATGCTTGAAATAAGACATTAATTATAAAGTTTAAAATAAAATTCTAAGAAAAATTAATCAAATTGACATTGTTCCTGTGCTTATTCACCAAACCTTTATATGTATGTACGAGTATACCTGATTGAGTAAATCTACATCACTACTCCACTCCACCCATCAAAAACTATTTTTTTAACGACTAAAAGGCGAAATAAAATTTTAATCTCTTAATCGACTCTTCAACCAATTAAAATAACAAAATATTTTTAAAAGCTACATTTTTTAATCAGTTTGTTACAAAAACATAAAATTACCAACAACAAAAAAACGATAGAAAGAAACCGGTGGTATGTCTTGACGATGAGAATTTAACAAAAAAATGTCTTTTATGTTTCCTAAATCAAACCTAATCGTTTAATATGTATAGGACTTTTACTCGTGCTTAAACTTTAAAATTTACTTTGTAGTTTATTTTATTTTGTTTAATTATTAATTTTTTTTATATAAATGATTAATGCTTTTTGGATATACATATATTTAAATTGGGTAACAGAAATGCAAGATGTCATTTTATGGACACAACCATTATGTTGAATAAGTTGCATCAACGTTTAGCATTTTAAGATATCCAGTTGGTATCAAGAACTTAATTTTACAATTAAGTTTAAAACATTATTACAAAATGCCTTTTATTGCTTAATTTTTTTTTATTTTATTTTATTGTTTTTTGGAATAAATTATTTACGTTCTTAAAAGGCAGTGACACCGCAAAAAATATTTGGCACCTAATTTAATCGAAGTCACAGTAATTCGATCTGCAACGCATGCTTAATCTTAATTATACATCTTTCCAATGTAATTTTTAATGTGTTCAGTGTTTGATTTTAATTGGTCTAAAGTCTTAACCTTTAAGCCAATTAATTGAAATGAATAAGGGATTTTGTTGTTGTTATTATCGGTACGCTCCAATTTTTTCGAAAATTTAGTTCCTCATCATATTCTTTCCAACATAAGGCATACTGCTCCGAAATTTGAGCTTTAAATGACGGGATAATAAAGTTCACATTCACTTTATATTTTAAAATTACTTGTAATTTTTTTTTAATTCATTATCTTTTATTTTCTTTACGTAGAAAAAAAGTTTCGGGGTGATTATATTGTCCATCACCCGAGCTTCTCTTACCACGAGCACAAATGTATACATGGATCCCGAAATATGTCGATTTGACCTTCAAATGGCCTTCAAATGACCTTTCACAAAGTCGTATCGTCGTAACGACGGAATCGTATTTAGAGACCTTGAAAAGATACGCATGAATTTTTCGCAAATATTTTGGTCGAAATATGTCGATTTGACCTTCAAATGACCTTTAACAAAGGCGAAAGGTCAAACAAACTACGGAATCCTACTCAGGGACCTCAAAAACATCCGCATGATTTTTTTCAGATTTTTTCGGTCGCATTAAGACACTTTGACCTTCAAATGACCTTGAACCTGATGTGATGAAGGTTAACCAACCCGCTCATTGTAATCAACGACCCGAAAAACCCCTACAGCACCATAGCATTCCAAGTGTTACGTTTTATATCAAATATTGACCTGTGTAATATTAGTAGCTCTTTGCATTTTGCTTGTGGATGCTTTTATACTATCAACGTCTGCTAAGATGGTCGTAGCATCCACAAACGTTGCTATGTTAGTCTCCTCCATCGTTGTCAGTTCCAAGGTGTATTTGCAAAGATCTACCAATTTTGTTGAAATAAAGTTGTTTTTTTTTTATCAAGACTAGTCATTTCTGGAAAAATTTAAAAATCATCTAAAAAAATTTAGGTAGAAATTTAAAATACATTTCATTTTTAATTTTTTGTCGTAAATGTTGTATACTTTTCAAAATATTTGCAAAAAACGAAAAAGCTCCAATGAATTCGATTTAGGCCAAAAATCAATGGGACCGCCAATTTATGGAAAATATTGAATTATGAAGTTTTATTCCGAACAATCAATCCATCTGGGCTGAACAGATGCTGGATTTTTATTAAAACCAGTTTTTCGTCAAAAACGCAATTTCCGCTTAAATTTTAAAAAAACTTTTCAAGACTGATATTGTTGTAAATTTAATTTAGAATCTTTTAGTCTCTAGTCGTTTTTCTCGTAAACGGTATACTTTTCAAAAGGAATCTGCCTCTTCCGGTGGGCAAATTTTGACGAAAATTAACTGAAATCTCCCAATTTATGGAAAAAACTTAAGTATATGAAGTTTTACCCCGATCAGTCAATACGTCAATATGTTTGATAACGAACAAGATTTATTCTGCACGACCCGTCAAAACGATCTTTTTTGTCTTTGGGGATATATCGAATGGTAAATGTGCAAAAATCATCATGATTTCTATATTTTATTTAACTACTCGTACGTAAAAGAAAATAATAAAGTATCGTTAACATGAAAAAATTTTACCTCGAGATTTTTGCCGATTTACCATTCGCTTTATCGTCGAAGCCAAAAAAAGTAGTTTTAAAAAAAGCATCTATATGTGGTGTTGTGCGAAAAGGTGTTAGTTTTATACAACCCAGACGGTTTGATTGTTCGAGGTGAAACTTTATACTTAATTAAGCAAATTTTTTTAAATGCGTATTTTTTACGAGAAAACGACTAAAACTTACAGATTCAACTACTCTTCAAATGTTTTGAAGACCTTATAGCATTTACGAAAAATCGATTAAAACAAAAAAATTGTAAATGAAGTTTCAAGAAAAACTTTCAGATCATTTTTTTAAATTTTATCGAAAATGACGAGTTTTTATTAAAAAAAGGTTTATTTCATCAAAATTTGGTATCTATATATGCGCCTGCAATGTGACTGGATCATTTGGAATCAAACTTCGTACTTGACCTTTTTTCAATAATTTTAATATCCTTGCGATTTTTGGTGGAAATCTGTGGGAGTGACCAAAGTTTAAGTTTTTTTTTTTTAAATTATGTGTAGTGTATTCGAGATCTATGTACACATTCGGGTGATGGCCACAACATATTCACCCCTCCACTTTTTTAGTAAATGTCAATGGCGTTACCACCAGTTGATTTTTGTCCCTTAGTTCAGTTTTACGGTATCACGACAGTTTACAGTGCGTTGTTCAAATATGTAAGCACTCGTTTTCAAAATAAAGGATTAACCAATTGCCAAACTTTTATTGCAAAAAAATGGATTAGGACATAATACGTTGCATAACTGTATAACCAGTTTTTAATTCAATAAAATAAATTAAAACAAACAGAGCAGTTTGGTGGGCCTTTGTTTTCTGTTATATAGCCAAAATCCTGTACAGCATATTTCTAACCAACGAATTGATAATTTCGGGTGATATTTCCCCCAAAACATGTTAAATGCTAATTTTAGTTCATTTATTGTCTCAATCTGAACCAATACTCTCCCAAGATTTTCGATTGGGTTTTGATCCGGCGAACAAGCGGACAAATCTAATACTGGTATGTAGTGTTTTTCAAACCTTGATTTTGTACTCCGGGTCGGGTCTACTGGAGCATTATCATACTACAAAATTCATATGTCTTCTTGATGTATGTATAAAAACGATAACATATGATTTTCTAAGACGCTAGTGTGTCCCACGTTATCTGAGTGAAGTTTATGCCAAAATACCAAAATATACACTGTGATCCATCGAAAAACACTCCAAAATCGAACTTTCGTAATAATATTTGGAATTTTTTAATAAGCACAAATATTTCTACACTATTAAGCAGAAAACATTTAATTTTTTTGAATATTTTTGAGTCAATTTTATGAAATGAAATTTCTTAAAACAATAAACACTACAAACCGCACCGAGGTGATTCAAGTAATTCTGGACTAGCATTTGATGTAAGAAACAAATCTTATTTGTCCGCATGCTCGAAAATCTTTGAAATTTTTGTTATTTGAGAGAGAACTTCATTAAGTGTAGTACGAGTAGAAAAGTTTCAATTTTTGCGAATAATTTTGAGTAAATTTTATAAAATGAATATTTTTTTAAATAAAACACACAGCGAATCGCACAGAGATGATCGAAATAGTTCTAAACTAGTATTTGAAGTAAGAAACAAATCTGACTCGGAAATAAAAACAGGCTTAGAAATAAAAAAATTCTTAAATATTTGATATTATTTAACTCGACTCCTACGGATCGGATCGCACAGAGGTGATCGAAGTGGTTCTGAAATCTGAATTATTGATGTAAGAAAGCAATCTTAACAAATCATGGTGCTCAGAAATCTCTAAAATTTCTGTTATTTTAGAGAGAATATCATTGAAAGTAACACATAAATTCTTAAACATTTGAAATTATCTCGGCCTGTACTCCGAGAGGTGATCGGAATAGTTTTAAATTAGTAGTAACCACATGGTCGGAATTCTCTGAGTTTTTTTGTTACGCGAGACAGAATATCGTTGTGTGTATAACTATAAAAAATCTTAAACATTTTATTTATTTAACTCGAAGGATCACACAGAGGTGATCGACGTGGTTCTTAATTAGTATTTCATGTAAGAAATCAATCTTACCTAACCACATGCTCGAAATTCTCTGAGATGTTTGTTGTTTGAGAGAGAACATCATTGAAAGTAACACGAAAATGAAGTGTTTGATGATTAAAATACTAATTCAGAACCACTTAAGATTTCATTATATTCTAATTCAAAACCACTTTGAGCACCTCTGTGCGTACCGTAGAGGCCAAGTTAAATAATTTCAAATGTTTAAAATTTTTTTTTATTTCCGAGCATGTGGCTAAGTTAGATTTGTTTCTTACATCAAATACTAGTTTAGACCCATTCCGATCACCTCTGTGCGATTTGATGTGTGTTTTGTTTAAAAAAATCATTTTATAAAATTCACTCAAAACATTCGCAAAAATTAAATGTTTTCTACTTGATAGTGTAGAAACGTTTGTGTTTATTAAAAATTTTCAAATATTATTACGAAACTTCAATTTTTGAGTGTGTTTTTAATTCTAAGTACTTAGAAACGTTAAGAAAAGAGTTCATGCTGAATAGAAAGCACCCGATACCACCATTAAACTACTACTACTACCACCACTAAAATGCCATTCAGAAAAGTACTTTGGTTCTTTTCTAAGGAAATCTTAGAAATTGAAAGCCATCTGGTCCATCAAGATTAAATTTTTTTCATCGGAAGAAACTACTGATGATATAGTTATCATAAAAACAAAACAAGAAAGAATTTTTTTAATTACCTTTGCCAGTCGCAACTTATTCTTGCCCTTTGGCGCTGACATCATTTTCCTGTTTTTCAGATGCCCAGCCACTTTTAAACACCGCGGCTGATTGTGTTTTAAATCAACCCACGAGTTTCGCGTGAGCTGATTTTTTATTTTTGCACCTCCGGTTATCTTTTTTCCGTAATTATCCGGATCGCCTAAAAATTACTAATGGTAATATGGTTGCGGTTTAATTTTTGTCCGATTTATCTAAATGGAAAACCTTTTTCAGAAAGGGTTAAAATTTTGCTCTTTTCCACGTCCGACAAGTTCTTCCAAGTGGCATTATTTCGCTGCAACACTGATTTATATTCGGGAGACTAAATAATACTAAAATTTTTATAATTTACAGAGCTGAGCGAGAAAAATAAACAATCATCATTTTTTTTTTCAAAAAAAAATTGTTGTTTTGTTTAAAATAATTGAATTTTGTAAAGGGTTTATTTTTGGCTATATGGCATCCTAATTCAAAATTTCGCATTAGAATTTTGGATTTTTTTATTTCGTTATTTTATAAATTCATTTCATTGAAAGCGACAATTACTGCAAATTAAACAACCGAAATACCAATTAACTGAAAACGACAATTAACGACAATTTACAGATAACGACAATTTACCGAAAACGAAGATTTACCGAAAACGATATGTCCCCAATAATTCTCTGGACATGTCAATCAATTAATGTGTCATTAAATAATTAATCGCACTTCTTATATTCCAACTATAGAAGTTTCCACCAAACATTGAACTTTATTTTTACAATTTGAATTAGTTTATTTTGCAAAATTTTTTAACACAATTTTTAAATAGTTTTAATAAACTTATACTGTTATTCTTACTTAAGAAGCTATGTACCCGTCACCGCCTCAATTAAGAATGATTTTTGAGCCACTCCTAAAACTTGATTTTACTGAAACATGAGTATTTCCGACGAAAACACTTCCCATTAAAATTTGGAAGTGATTGACCACCGGGTCGAGAGACTATCATTTTACAATAATTTGCTGTACGCACAAAACACATACCAGCTCATTTAAAACAAAGTTTGCATTTTATAATACGACCGCAAAATTTAAACGGATTCAAAAATATTTTCAAACATACTCCATTAAAGCTAATAAAATTAGCCACAGCAGTTGTAGGCTGAGGCACAAATGCAATGTCTTTATAATTTTAAGAGCAATGGCTAATTTGCTAGAAGATTTTTGGAGTTCAATTTCTACCGATAAAGCATATCCGGGTAAAATTGTTTGATAATAAAATAGTTGTCAAATAGAATTTTGCAGTTGAACTTTCATTTATTTGCATTTTGGTATTAAAACTGCGGTCTAATTCGTGGCTTATTTTGTGGAGACTGACTTATTTGAAAGTCTACAATAAGTCTCCTGTCGAATAGACTTATTGGAAACTGTTGTTGAAATTATTTTGACGAGTTACCAGTTTGGGCGCAAGCCTCGCATTAAACTCAAACAAGTCTACAATAAGTCTAGTCGACTGGAGGTTTATTGTAGACTTTCAAATAATTCAGTCTCCACAAAATAAGTCACGAATTGAACCGCAGCCTGTGGCGTCTTTCACACCTTGCCCAACCAAATCAGGTAATAAATTATAAATAAATTTTCTAAAATTGTCAAGCACCGTAAATGGTTAGTTGGGTATCTAAAAAATATTGTAGTTTTTGGTTTTGGTAGCTAGCTATGAAAAAATAAAAGTCAGTTGAGTTTTGAGATTTTTTCTGAAAAGAAATATGTCAGAAAAATAAAATAAAAAATATATTTAAAATAAACTTAAAACATAATAATTGTTATTCCTATATTTAAAATAAAAAATAAGTTTTGCTGTAACATATATACAATTGTTGCTATATAAAAGAATTGTGTGATCGTGTATCTAATTAATAGATACATTTAAAAGCTTGGTGGAGACTTTACCCACTAAAACTGGTAACCATCCGACGTGATCGTGGCCACATAGTCTATAGCCACTTAAACAATCGGCTGCAAGTACGTTGCCGTTCACCACATCAGGGAATCTGTTTCAACAGTTACAGCAATTTACACAGTTTCAACAATTTTCAACGGTTTCAACATTTTTCAACAACCAACAAAGTTCGGTTGGGTATATGGTTACGGCAGCCAGGTTTCAACCCCATCACTGCTACCAAGAGACCGAGGTGACTCCAATTTGAACGTGTCTCTGCATCGAGGGATTTTGAACAATATAATTAAAACTGTAAGTACCCAATTAATTATTTGTGGTGCTTGATTAAATAAATTTTTATTTTAAATTCAAATTTCGTTTTTTTTTATTCATAAAACTTTTTAAAATGTGTTTTGTTTCGGTGTTTTTTGTTTTTTCGGTCCTTTTTCTTTTGTGTTCGTTTCTTTTTCGGTGCGTTGTCCAAGGTGTGAACGATCCACCGGTGGCCGTTTTATCTGCGGAATCAACTGATGAAGTGGCAGCATCGGGCAGCGGTTCTAAGGAACCAACATTTTCGTTGACAGCCTCGCAGCTAACCGGTCTTATCAACGATGCTGTCGCTAAAGCAGTCGCGCAGGTAGGGCGGAATAGTACAATTCCTCTGCCAGAGACATCTCAATCTCACGTTTCGTTGCCTTCTTACACCGGAACGGTTGCTCGAGTGGCATTCAAACCTCCACAACCATTACATTCACAAAACCCAGAGGTTTGGTTCGAAATACTCGAGCAACAGTTCACGGTGGCGGACATAAGAACTGAGGCAACGCGGTATGCTCATGCGGTTGCAGCTTTGGATTCACGACTCCACGACACTTTCGCATGTCTGATCACCAGCCCAAAAGGTAATGAACCTTATACGGTATTTAAGGCTGAAGTGATCCGGGTTCTCGGCAAATCGGAAAAGGCGAAACTGAACAACCTGATGCATGGCTTAGCACTTGGAGACAGAAAGCCATCACAGTTGTTGAGCGCCATGAAATTGAACGCTGGGAACAACTTTAATGAAGCAACGCTTCGCCAATTCTGGATGAAGAGGTTGCCCCAGTCCGTTCAAATGGTGTTCACACCGTTTGAAAATGATGTCTCTCTGCCAGTCCTGGCAGAACGGGCTGACAATGTCTTCGAGACTATGACACAGTCTCAAGTAAATAGTCTAGAGACATCTGCACCTTGTTCGGGTTTTCCAAATTCTTTATCGTCTTTAGATCAACAACTTTCGAATTTTAAAACAACATTGTTATCGGAAGTATCGGAAATTATTAATCAAAATTTTAGATCTCGTTCAAAATCAAATTCAGGAAGTCGCAGGCGTTCACGGTCAAATTCTAAATTCAATAGATCGCGACAAAATTCACCAAATTTTAGAACAAAGTATGATCCAAATTATGGTGAACCTTCGATCGAAAATAATTTTATCTGTTTTTATCATTATTATTTCGGAACTAAGGCTTACAAATGTAAGCCACTTTGCAGATATGTATCAAAAAATACTTCCGGTAACAATGTTACAAAAAACTAAGTGGTCATTTACAATTGGCGGGGTGTAATGACGTAACAAAAACCAGCCGCCTTTTAATTTTTGAACTATTTAATCAAACGCATTTCCTAATTGATACAGGTGCAGACGTCTCAGTCTTACCCGCTCGTTTTGTCAGGAACCCAAAGGTTGACCCATCATTTAGGTTGTTTGCGGCTAACGGTTCCTTGGTAAACGCGTACGGGACAAAAATTTTAAAAATAGACATTGGACTGCGCCGCGAATTCTCCTGGGAGTTTATTGTTGCTGACGTGTCGATGCCTATAATCTGCGCAGATTTTTTAAATAAAACTGGTTTACTGGTGGATATACACGGACAGAGGCTCATTGACCCGTTAACCTCCCTGTATTCGAAAGGTAAACATTCTACCTACAATGGTTCTACAGTATCTAGGATCGACAAGTCAGCAATGGACCCAAGAGTTTTTAAGGTAATATCAAAATTCAGTACGGTAATTCACGGAAATATTAATATCGACGATACCAAACATAGTGTGACTCACAAAATTGAGACGAACGGACTACCGGTTGCATGCAAACCACGACGACTAGCACCGGACAAATTCATCATCGCGAAGACAGAATTCGAAAATATGATGAAACTCGGGATTTGCCGACCTAGTAGCAGCTCTTGGTCCAGTCCGTTACATTTAGTACCTAAAAAGAATGGGTCTTGGAGACCTTGTGGAGACTTTCGGGCACTGAATAAAGTCACGATTCCGGACAGGTATCCGATTCCACATATCCAAGATTTTACACAACGACTCGAGGGCTGCACTATATTCACAACAATAGACCTTGTCCAGGCTTACCACCAAATTCCTATTGAACCGACGGACATTCCAAAGACAGCAATTTCGACACCTTTCGGACTATTTGAATTTTGTAGAATGACTTTCGGCCTGAAGAATGCAGCACAATCGTTCCAACGTCTTATGCATTCAGTACTACGCGGACTTGACTTCTGCTTTGTATATTTGGACGATGTGCTCATTGCCTCTCGAAATTATGACGAACATCTAGGACATATTAAAATCATTTTTTCTAAATTAGAAGAACATGGACTTGTGGTTAATGTGGACAAATGCGTTTTCGCTAAAACTGAAATTATCTTTTTAGGCCATTTGGTAACTGGACAAGGTATATTACCGTCGCATGAACGGGTTCAAGTCATCAAAAATTTCGAACGACCACAGACTGTAAAACAACTGAAACGCTTTTTAGGTATGATTAACTTTTATCGACGCTTCATTCCAGGTGCCGCTGCTGACCAGGAATTGTTGAACGATTACCTAAAAGGCTATACTAAAAACAGTCGAGTTCCAATTCAATGGTCAACGGCGGCTATCGAAGCGTTCGATAACTGCAAAATTAAACTTACGAACGCGACTTTACTTATTCATCCATCATCATCAGCACCTCTGGCCATCATGGTTGACGCTTCCGATACTGCTCTCGGAGCAGTAGTTCAGCAGTTTGTATCCAATTCTTGGCAACCACTCGGTTTCTTTTCAGTACGTCTCAATGAAACGCAAAAAAGATACAGTGCTTATGATCGTGAACTTCTCGCGGCATATTCGGGAATAAAACACTTTCGATATCTTCTCGAAGGTCGTACTTTTACGCTTTATACCGATCATAAGCCACTTGTCTACGCCTTTAATCAGAATCCGGAAAAAGCATCTCCTCGTCAATTTCGACACCTAGATTTCATCGGTCAATTCACAACCGATATCCAGCACATCTCTGGACTGGATAACGTTGTTGCAGATACTCTTTCACGCATTAATCAAATTTCTATTCCCGAAAGTATTGATTATGCTATCATCGCAGATGCTCAGACCAATGACGAGGAACTTCAAGAAATTTTAAGGAGTAACTCTGTTCTCAAATTTGAGAAATTTCCTGTTTCTTTCAATTCAAAAAAATTAATTTATTGCGATATTTCTACTACTACACCTAGGCCATTCATTCCCTTTAATTTCCGAAAACAAGTTTTCGAGGCTTTTCATAATCTTTCTCATCCTGGCGTCAAAGCTTCCGTAAAACTTTTGACTCAGAATGTAATCTGGTCATCAATTAAAAAAGACGTTCAGAAGATGGCCCAAAATTGTGTAGCTTGCCAAAAGGCTAAAATCTCAAGACATACAAAATCTCCGATTGGTAACTATAAACTAACTTCTCAACGCTTTTCGATTATTCATCTCGACATCATCGGTCCTTTGCCGGTTTCTGATAATCAGCGGTATTGCGTAACATTGATTGATAGATACACTCGCTGGTCTGAGGCGGTTCCAGTTCCGGATATAACCGCTGCAACCGTCGCTTTCGCTGTCTACTCACAGTGGATAGCTCGCTTTGGTGTGCCAGAGTCCATTGTCACGGACCAAGGCATGCAATTCGAATCACAACTTTTTCACGAACTGGCTAACTTACTTGGTTTTGAGCGCAGGAGAACAACTAGCTACAATCCCAAATGTAATGGCATGATCGAGAGATGGCATCGAGTCATCAAATCTGCCATTATGTGTTATAATCGTGCTGATTGGACTAGTGTTCTTCCTGCAATCTTACTTGGACTACGAACGACTTACAGTGACGAACTAAAAGCTACTCCGGCTGAACTGGTTTACGGATGTACAACGCGTGTTCCTGGAACATTTTTAGATGCGACGAACGAACAAATTTCACAATCAGACTTCATTACTAATTTAAGACGACACTTTGACGAAATTCGACCTGTACCGGCTTCTCGACATACTACGGACAAAATTTTTATTAGTAAAGATTTGCTGACCTGCTCGCACGTTTTCCTACGAACTGACGCAGTACGCAAATCACTGCAACCACCGTATACGGGACCGTATTTGGTTATCGACCGTACAGACAAATTTTACACTTTGGATCTAAATGGACGACACGCCAAAATTTCCATTGACCGACTCAAACCATGTTACTCGGACAATCAACAACAAACTACGGACGCACCAACTTCGCAAACTGGATTACTTGTATCGACTGACCGACCAGAACCTATTATTTCGGCTGACGGACCTAAATCATCTACCGTGGAACCGAAAGTTCGCAAACAGGTTCGTTTTGATCTCTCGTCGAGGCCTGTTTTGATTACAAGTTCGGGTCGTGAGTCCAGGACTCCAACCAGATATAGAGATTGAAGCGATAGATCTGCGATCTCTCTGGGAGGGGAGTATTGTGGCGTCTTTCACACCTTGCCCAACCAAATCAGGTAATAAATTATAAATAAATTTTCTAAAATTGTCAAGCACCGTAAATGGTTAGTTGGGTATCCAAAAAATATTGTAGTTTTTGGTTTTGGTAGCTAGCTATGAAAAAATAAAAGTCATTTGAGTTTTGAGATTTTTTCTGAAAAGAAATATGTCAGAAAAATAAAATAAAAAATATATTTAAAATAAACTTAAAACATAATAATTGTTATTCCTATATTTAAAATAAAAAATAAGTTTTGCTGTAACATATATACAATTGTTCCTATATAAAAGAATTGTGTGATCGTGTATCTAATTAATAGATACATTTAAAAGCTTGGTGGAGACTTTACCCACTAAACCTATGACCAACTTTGACCATTTTTCGAAATTTTTGGTTCTTGTTGGATTTCATGTTCTCGCCCCTGCCTTTCTTGTCTTTTTGTTTTGTTTGCATTTATCTGTATCCGCACTGTTTCATCCCGATATATTAATTCTTTTGCGGTTGGTAACGATTAAACCACTTTTATTGCGGCGCCGCAAAACAACTTTCTCAGTATACCAGCTACAATGTTTGGTGTTTTTTGGAGTTGTATTCCTTTGCTGGTAAACCAGACTGAAACGAGATTAAATAATTCGCACGCATTACACCCCAAAAGTATTTATTAATTTTTTATACAATAAATTAATAACTTAGGATTTTAAAACGTGGAAAATAAAAAACAAACAACCGTCGTCCGTCCGGCAAGAAAGTCAAAGGGAACTTTGATATAAATTTTTTAAAAATTACAATAGTTGGTTACCTTTTGAAAAAGTGTTCACGAATCACAATTCAAATTGCCATTTTCGAAATTGTCATACATTTTTAATCATGGCAAATTGTGCAAATATATAAATGAATTATTAAAACCTGTTGTAGATGATAATTCGTGATAATTCGATGTGCGGTTATATTTAAGTATTCTTTAAGCAAAGCTGGAAAAAACATAATATGTATACTTGCGTAGAGAAATTACTTTAAATTTATTATTTTATGGGTTGGTTTTTTCTTTGATTAAATTCTGGGTTAACTTTACATGCATAGTGCCTACTGTTGCACCAGCCGATTTTCTATCAACTTTTTTTGTGGAATGCATTACATTCTGAAATAACTCTTTAAAAATTTAATTTTATATATATGGGAGAACAAAAACGACTCATATAAAAAAAATTCCACCGCGCATCACTGACTTTAAGCATTTAAGCTCAATACAATTTAAATCGCAAAATTTATATAACAGTAAACATATAATCTGAATATAATAATAATCTCTACCCACCAAAAGCCAGCGAAAACCATCAATAAACCGCTAATAAATAACATACTAAGTATTATTATATTTTTTCTACTTTCCCGCTCGCAATATAATAATGCACGGGCATAAAATAATCATTTTTATATAGATTGGTATTAAGTGTCACGGTATCGTAAAATAAAAATTATAAATAATGTTAAACCATGTCCAATAAATTATTGTAAAATTATTATGGGATTATATTCTGTATGTAGCTATACATAAACGAGTATACAAGAAGAATATTTTAGTTGTTGTTGTGGTTTGTTAAAAGTTAAAAATCTAATTTAAATTTTTCTTGTCCCATTTGGTTAAAAAATACATTGTATCATAAATAAATTTATTTAAATAAGGTATACACACTACCACTATATATGTGGTATATGGGTACTACATACGAAAATGGCGGGTGTTAATAAATTTAGTAAATTAAAATTGGAAAAAAAATTTCCCATTATTATCATAAAATATTTTTTTATGTGCTTTATGTTCGGTTTTAAATTTATTTTATCATGGTTTGTCTAACGACAGCTTTCAACCAGCCAACCAACCATCATTTTTTATTATCATTATGATTTTTTCCCGGGTTTCGTTATAAATTATTTTAATTAGATTATGGTTCGTACATATACAGTACATACCGGGGGCATCAATTTGATTTAGATTTATATCGCACCACGGCTACATAGAAGGTATACACATATATGAAATGGACGAATAGGTGGAAATTTTTCGTGTAACCACATATTTCAGAAAATATTGTTCATGTTTAACCAGCATGAAATTCTGTTGTATATATGATGAAAACTCCAGTGATTTATAACAAGTAAAAAACTATATGTGAATTGCAACAAACTCGACATATACATTTATAATATATTGGATAAGCGTGCAAACCCCTTTATAAACCACATAAAACCAATGTACCAATTGATTATTTCGAGATAAGATTGAAATCTATGCGAGGCATGATTTTACTGGCTCGTATAATAACAACACTTACTGGGTAATAACAATAATACATTATATTGTTTTTATGCGTATGAGGAGTATGAGTGTAATGTATAAAATATAACTTAAAACCACATAAATTGAATATTATGACAGATAAACATAAACAGAATTTTATGCGGGACAATTATGATTGATTTAATAATAAAATGTTTCGTTTACGTAGAATACAGAAAATAATGCTAATGGCAACATAGAACGAACTTTGATCAATTGAAACCAATAAATATTAATATTTTGTATAATAGTCGTATTATACACAATTGAATTATTTATGGAAATTACTATAAATCTAAATTACTGAAACTTATTGTATGACCGTCCATGTAATTCACATATTAAGAATTTATAAACAAATCGATTAGTATCCGATTTTCTAAATAATTTAAATTAGCAATATAATAGTGGTAACTAAGAAAACCAAACCATGAGAAATACTACAATATCTTCAATCCGCAAAATAAAATTGTTTATACGATTACAATTATCAATCTGATTTTCCTATACTGTGGTATCACCAAATACCCCAATTAACTTGAACACTCTTTCAAACTATAGATGCAGATGACATCATTTGTGTCAAAAACTACCGAAATAATAGTATTTTTCCAAATATGTATATGTGATAAAATTCATGGATAATTCCAATTTACAATAATGACTGCAAATCTGAATATTTCTAACTAAAGGCCATTTCTATTTATCCCAAACAGCGGAACCGTTCCAAAAAATTCACAACCAGTGTTTATGTATCATCTAATAATTTTTACTTGACTGTGTATACAACTCGTCGACAACGTAGGTAACGTCTTTTTCTAGTAAAGAGAACGTCGACAACCCATTGTAATTCACGAATGTGCAGTGCTTATTCCATTAATTGTGTTTGTGTTAGTGATATCACCTGCGCAATACGGAACAAATCAATGCATACAAACCTCTTTTATCCGGAAATCTATTCTCCGTAAAAACATCTATTATCCGGAGAACGTTTTTTTTCGTATTCTTTCATTTTCTCTTTTATGTACCTTATTTTTCAAAAATGAAATGATTTTTTTTACTATGGAATTATCGAAAATAAATTTAAAATCTTAATAAATGAAACTGAAGTTTAAAAAATATTAAAATATGCTTTTTTACTGGTTTTACTATGAAATTATTAAAAAAAATCTTTATCCGGAAAAATCTTTTATCAAACAATTCCCCCCAATCGTTCCGGATAAAAGAGGTTGCACTGTATTTAGTTTTATTCAAGAATATATTTAAATTTCTTAAAATAACTTATTGTACATTACACTACTAATTATCGAATTTACTGTACAAGTTTGCGTTAACTCAGGGAATGCAATGCAACTAATTAAAAAAGTTTATTATGGCTAACGATACAGAAAAAAACCTCTTACATGTTTAACGCTAAGGGGAAGATAATCATATTCAGACAGCAAAAAAAATTGTGTTCATAATTCTAGGCTCCCAAGTTATTAGAAGAAGAAGAAATTATTTTTTAAGAAATCTTGAAAATCAGATATTCCTAGAGATTAAACACAACCTCAGATATATGGTCCGTTAGTTCTGGACCATGCCAGTTAGAAAAAATAATCACACTCAGAAAAAAAATATGATAAATACATGATTGCATATACCATAATATCATCATTGTATGTTAAATACAATTATTTAAATGATTGATTTTATCATTCTATGATTGATTTTATCATACTATGATATTCTTGATCTTCTTTATTATCACAATGATGATCGCTGAAAAAAAACATTTTTTTGAGTGATCATCATTGTTATGATGAAGAAGATCAAGAAAAATGATCAAGAATATCATAGTATGATAAAATCAATCATAGAATGATAAAATCAATCATTTAAATAATTGTATTTAACATACAATGATGATATTATGGTATATGCAATCATGTATTTATCATATTTTCTTTCGAGTGCAGGAGCTCCCCATCCAGGAGTGGGGACAATTTACAGAATTTTGTATTATGACCAAATAAAACAAAAATTCTTAGGCCGACTGACATATCCTTATGCCCGGTTCCACAGAAAAATGACTAACAGCCGGTTAGTTGTGCGCCAGTTAAACGTTTTATATGAAAACTGTTTTCGGAATTAGAAAAAAATCAACGCAAACTAGATTAAATATATTTTATTCCATGGACATTTGTAGCTTGCGTATACATATTTAAACGGCCAATTTGATTGAATAACTTTTTGCTAATCGTTAAATATTTCCATGAAATAAATAGTATATTGTATAATTAGGAGGAAAAGTACTGCATTGCCGGACGATAGTGGAAATTGGAGGGAACCACGGGAGTCCGAAAATGCACTTTTCCTCCGAATTGTACATAATATTTTTTCTCCGATCGGACTTTAAAACGAATATAAACCCAAAATAATTTTTAGTATTATTCATTAATTATCATATTAAGAAATCAAAACAAAGTAAAAAATCGAAAATAAGATAAAATTATTGCTTAGTTAGCCACGACATCATAAGACATAAATACATTTTTTTTTTTTTTCAAAAGTATAATGAAATAATATATTCCCGGCCTAGGCCAGAAAAATTATTCTCGAGCTTTTCGTTTCGAAAAAACAACGGAAACATATATTTTTTCCTACGATCGGAGAAAAATATATTTAATCAAGTTTTCAAGAACACAGTTTTCATATTAAACATTTAACTGGCGCACAACTAACCGGCCGTTAGTTATTTTTCTGTGCAACCGGGCATTAGAGATCTTGACACAACCTCAAGTATATGGCGTATAAGTTGGGGACTATGCCAGTTAGAAAAACTAGTCAGGAGCTGTACAACCAGGGGTGGAGACAATTTATTAGTATTATGACCAAATAAAATAAAAATTCTTAGGCCAACTGAGATATCGTTAAAAATCGTAACACAACCTCAATAAGCAAATATAATCGGTAGCTCCCCATTCGGGGGTGGGAACAATTTATAAACTTGCTATGGCCAATTGAGGTAGAGATTTTAAAACAATCGCAGATATATGGGGTGTTAGTTGGGGACCACGTCAGTAAGAAAAAATAATCAGGCGTATCAACAAATGTTGTGCCATATTGTCTACACCGCGTATATAATTAATATTCAACACGTGTAAAGAATATATGTAGACAATTAAAAATTTGACGTCGACAATGTAGAGAATGTAAACGATGTTGGAACTTATTAAATGGATATTTCTTACATATAATAATACTTTAGTTGTGTTAGTACAATTATGTGAAAATGTGATAAAGGTCAGAGACATATGTTAAAAAGTAGAACTTCATACACAGTTATACTTTTAAAATAAATACATAGGGCTGTCAAAACAAACCATTTTGAGTAACGGTTCTTCATTGAACAAGCAACAAAATATTGTGGAAGAACTAAGAACAGTGCAAATTTTATTCCGGTAAAACCACTGAAATACTTCAATATTTCTAGGCTGGATGAACTTGTAAATCTAGAAGGCAATTTGTGTGTGCCGCCATATCTGTACGCCTCCTTAAAGGTCGATACAGTATTCATTTCGAAAATGTATATGGAATTTTTTTCATTGCCGCGAACCTAGCATGAAAAGATGCTATAATTATAAATATTCTCGGGCTCGGTGAATTGTAGAAAACGTTATCGGAATACTAGCAGGTAGATTCCGAATTCTTTTCAGGACCATAAATCTTGATCCAGAAAATATTACAGATCATTTTTAAAGGGTATAAGTAATTTGATCACAATACAGAAATTTATGAAAATGTATTTTTTAATATTATTTTAGATTTTTTATTTTTGTCATGAACGTTACTTTACTTATAATAGATAAATTGTGAAATTCAAAAAATAAATATAATTTACTTGCGTTTATTCACATTGGTGATATGTCTACTTTCAAATGGTATATTATTCTTTTGTATTTTCAAATTAATAATTTTACAAATTTAAACTTTTATAGTAAGCATCTCACAATTTTTTAAATTCAGCTTTTAAATATTTTTTTTTAATTTTTTAATTTAATAATAAATTGTTAATGAAATTAGTTGCAAAGAAAGTTTAACCCTAAACTATTTTATATGCTGAGTAAAATTTAGACAAGCATCAGAATAAGCATAACTTTTTAGTAAGGTTCTATCCAAATAATAGAAGGTAACGTTCATGATTTTACGTAACGTTTAAATAACAAAAAAAATTTTTTTGTTGTATGTATTTCTTTTCCCAAAAATTCAAAACATTCATATCTTAAAATAAAAAATAACAAACTTAATGTGACAAATTTTCTTTAAAAATCAATTGTTTAAAAAAATTGGCGATTTTTTCAAAAATAATTATATTATTTATCAATAATAAAATGTCAGTCTGGTTCTGAATCTGAATAAATTTCGTTATATGTAATTTTGTTTTTCTGCATATTTCTCTTTGGAATGTTTTTCTGTTGCAGTTTTACATTAAAAGTTTTCGGTTCCATTATTGCAATTTTAAAATTCATTTTGTTACAGTTGCAGAATTTTGTCTGTGTCCAAAAATTTAAATTACAGAAACAAGAAAAGTTTCTATACATTATTTTCCCCTTTTCATTAGTATAAATTTGATGAATATCTCTTGTTCCTCTCACAGTTTTGATATTTGTAGGTATTGATGCAATATTTTTTTGTATTTCTTCTGAAGAAATATAAAACATTTTAATTTTTGTTTTGTCCTTGAGACACTCGTAACGAAACAACAGTCTGTAATGCATTTTAAATGGGCTCCAATACCAGCAGTTGTCCCTTTTCCGTGTGATTTTTCAAAAAATGACCAAGTGCCGCAACTGTTTTCAAATATTTTGTTGGAAAGGAAAATAAATAAAAACTAATTTTTTGTCTATACTGAGAAGCTGGTCCACCAGAAAAAAAAATAAATAATGTTTATTTCTGGAGAAATTTCTTTTATAAGAACTGTACAAATTGAAAATGCGGGATTGATAACAGATGGCGTTACTAACGCTATACGCATCAGGCAGTACTGTGACTATGTTCATGTCAAAGCTACGTCTTATAGCTTTAATTTTCAGTATGTGTCAATTTGTCGCAGTGTCAAATTCATAGTTTTTTTGAGCTCTCAATATGTCGAGTTTCGTGCCAACAAAACAGCATTTGTGGGAAGTTTTAATTTACTTCTTTAATTTGAAGAAAAGTGCTGCTGAAGCACATCGATTGGTCTCCGAGGCTTATCCGAGTCATGTTCCATCGGTTTCAACGTGCGAGAGATGGTTTGTGCGGTTTAGAAGTGGTGATTTTGACATTGAGGACAAAGAGCGGCCGGGCCAAGTGAAAAAAATTGAGAATGCTAAATTGGAGGCAATACGCAATGAAGACCCGTGTCAAACTCAACAAGAGCTCGCAGATTCATTGGGAGTGACACAACAAGCCATTTCCCATCGTATAAAAGCCCTCGGAATGATCCAAAAGCAAGGATATTGGGTGCCGTATGAGCTGAAGCCGAGAGACGTCGAGCGCCGTTTTTTTGCATGCGAACTGCTGCTCGAACGGCAAAAACGGAAGGGTTTTTTGCATCGCATTGTCACTGGTGATGAAAAGTGGACCTTGTTAAAGTTAGCCGAAAGATTCCAGCCGAAAGATAATGCAGATAGTGTCTTGACTATTTTTGAACTCTCTTTATACTTTCGCCCCTATCGATTTTTAAATTCCTATAAACTGAAATAATTTCTCCTTCACCCGAATGATGTAATTCGATCCTAAATTCTCCTAAATTCGAGTTCATGACTAATTTTTGCTGTATTCAAGACACTATCTGCATTATCTTTCGGCTGGAAACTTTCGGCTAACTTTAACAGTATGAAAAGTGGATCCATTACGATAACCCGAAGCGCAAAAAATCATATGGTTACCCCGGCCATGCATCATCATCGACGGCCAAACCAAATATTCACGGCGCCAAGCTCATGCTCTGTATTTGGTGGGACCAGCTGGGTGTGGTGTATTATGAGCTATTGAAATCGAACGAAACCATCACAGGAGCACTATACCGAACTCAATTGATGCGTTTGAGCCGCGCACTCAAAGAAAAACGGCCACAATACGAGCAAAGACACGACAAAGTAATTTTGCAACATGACAACGCTCGGCCACATGTTGCAGCGCCGGTCAAAACATACCTACAAACGCTGAAATGGGAAGTCTTACCCCACCCGCCGTATAGCCCAGATATTGCTCCTTCCGATTACCACCTTTTCCGATCGATGACACATGACCTAGCTGACCAGCGCTTCCATTCTTACGAAGAAGCCCAAAAATGGATCGATGACTGGATAGCAGCCAAGCCGGCCGAATTTTTTCGCGACGATATCCGTAAATTGCCAGAAAGATGGGAAAAAGTTGTGGCTAGCGATGGACAATATTTTGAATAATTCATTTGTTACCATTTTTTCAGAATAAACGTTCAAAAATAGAAAAAAATCCCGCATTTTCAATTTGTACCCCCAATATATAACTTAAAACTTGTTCCAAATGACTCCAGGAGTATGATTCAGAATAGAAGAAATTGTAGCAAAAGAAACTGGTTTTTCTAACTTTTTCAAGTAAAAGATGCCAGTTTGAATTGATATTTAACTTCTTGATGCATCGAAATGGAACATTTGGTTTACTCGCTGATCTTACACGCATACTTTTCTGAGAAGTCTACATGCACTATATATCAAGTTTTAAGTTGATTTTAGAAAAATAATATTAGCTGTTTTGTGCTTTAACATTAAAATAATGTTTCTAAATTTGTGCATACCTGCTTCAAAAATGTTTAATAAATTGGCTGCAATATCGACTTTTTCTACCTTTTTTATTACTTTCGCCACAAATTTGGTTTTGTTTTTTTTTGCTCTCTGACCATTTTTCATTGGAACCATTTAACATTTTGGTTTAGATTTATATGTAAAACAGGAATTATTTTTGTTTTGCAGACTTTGCAGCTCCAGGTACATGTGGTTGAATTGATGTCACAATATATGTGGGTAATAGCTTTGAATGTACTTTTTCAGAAACTATTTTTAATTGAAAACATTTTGCAATTTTATAAATAATGTTGGAATGCTCTTGACAGGCACAAGTGTTTCTATCAGTGATACATGGATGTCTAACCTAAAATGGTCTGTTCCTGGTAAATGTTTCATAGCTTAGTTTTACGGAAAGATTTTCATAACAAAATTGTTTGTACAAGTTTCTCATTGTGTCATTTATAAATCTTTTTTGCTGTTTATTTTCTTTTTTTGTTATAGTTTTAGTTTTTCCTGCAGTAGCTCTACTGTTTGCGTCGTTGCAAAAAAATGATTCAAATATTATATTTCAATTATTTCTTTTAAGTTTTTTTAATAACTTTTGTATTCGGTAACAGTTTATTTGATTTACCTATATTCCATAACGTTTAAATAATTTTTGAAAAATTATTTCTTGATTTGATCGTTTTTTCTCCGTATATTTTTGTTTTAAGTTAGCAAAACTTTTTTGTATTATACCACATAATTGCTGTTCCTTCTGATTTTTATTATTATTATTACCATCAATTTCAACATTAGTTTTCTTTTGAAATCTATTGTATTTTTTCTTGTATTTTTCCTTCTGTTTTTCTGCAGTTTTTAACTTTAATTCAATACATTTTAACCTCTCTTGTATTTTCTTAATTTTATTCCTAAGCTTGGGAATTTTTTTCTGCAATAGCTTTTCCCTCTGTTTTGAGTACTTATCATTTTTTTTTGGTTTTGAAAGTTTTTGATGTTTATGGAATAACGGAAATATTTTCCTCTAAACTTTTAATGGATTGATTTTGGACTGAAATTCTTGATGCAGTAGGATCTTCGACTTTGAGAAATATTTGCAAACTCTCAATTGAATCTGTTTCAATTACATTGAATTCTTTCGCAATATCGTTTTCTCTGATCTCTCCATTGTTCTGGTTGATGATCTTGCTGTTCTATTGACATTTCCCCGATTTTTTTCTTTTGTCATTTCTTTAAAAAACATATTAATATTAAAATTAAAACGAAAAATAATTTGTTAACTATAATACCGTATTTTTTCTTTTTCCATATAATTTTTATATTTTTCGGGATCTATAATTTGATTTTTTGACAATAGCTCTTTTGTATTTCAGCCCTAGTTAGGTTAGGTTTCTTATCCTAAACCAAAAAACGGATATCATGTATAAAATATTATTATTCACAGAATTAACGTAAAGCTATGTATAACGTTCATGATCATCTTTGTACTTACCATTATTGTACACTTTACTTAAATTTTCCTTTTTTTCAAATTTTTTAAACTTTGAAAAAATCTCGTGTTCAATTTTAACGTAACGGAACTAAACTCGTTTGTATAAAAAAATTAAAAATATTAATACATTTTTTTTGTGTTTTTTAAGAACTCTATAGACAAGTAACGTTCATGAAAAAAGAATTAACATAGCAAGAAAGATAATTAAAAAAATACATGAAACTGTTGCGCCGATTTAAAAGAAAAAAATGCACTACAAATAAAGGCAAATATTGCGTTTCGTCAAAAAATATTTTGTTTATTTTATATAGATAATAGGTATGGTAGTTTCCAAATATTTTTGTATGAGAAAAAAACATGGCGTTTTGATTTTGTTTTTAATTTACTGTTAAAAACAATAAAATTATAAATCATTATGGTCATATTAGAAATATTTTCAAAAACTATAGTTAATTTTTAAATTGTTTTATTATATACATATAATACTTGGGAAAGCTTGAAAATTGAAAATTTTGAAATGTGAGATTTAAATGCAAATGACCAACTTACATAATTATCTACGATGGAAGCAAGGCACTTATTTGGAACAAGGTACTTGTAGCTTACGAATACAAGTTTTCGGCTGTATTTCATAATCTTGAAGATATAACAGATTAACAAAATATCAAAACTGGGGATATAAATTGTCATCTGTACCCGTGTCACTTCTTTTTACATTGCTTTACCTTCTTTAATTCGCTCCATAATTCTGGTAAAGTTTTATATTTATTCAAGAATAGAATAAAATTCTCTATTATTGAATTCTTTGTGAATTTAAATAATTCAGCGGAGATATAAGATTGACAAGCACAACAATACACTCCCAATCATGATTGCGCAAGCTCATGATTGAAGGGAAAAAATCAAAAATGTTTGATATTTCATCACCATACACTCTCAAAATGATGCGCTAACACAATGATTGTCAAGCGTGCTTGCAGGTTAATGGGCATCTTTATGCTTTACTTCCAACTAACAAATTTGCGTTCTATTGAACATCTACTCACAAATAATAGCAGATATGTAGTTTGCTAACGCCATGGAACTCGGCTATTGTGTGCATTAGAACGATATCGAAATTATTCATTTTCTTGTAATAAGTGACTTACTTACTGTAAGTGGCGGTGCCATGTATAATAGCGTACCAAAAAAATTGAACGATTAGATAAACAAGAAAATGCCGAAAATTCAAGAAAGGTTTAAGCCAAACTTAGGCCAAAGGTCTAAGTCTATTAAATTTTACCGTAAAAAAAATTAAACTAAGTTTTAATTTGAAATACCGGAGGCAACTGAATGGCGTATTTTTGTTTTTTGAAAGAGGCAGTTGACACTTTGGACGTTGACACAATCTTCTTCAGTACAAATTAAGATTGTTTCTATGACTTGTTTTGTGTTAATAAAAACCAGTCAATGAACTTGTGTACTTGTATGTAGTTTAAATAGGATGCTTTGATAATAACAAATAGTCAGTAATAAATATTTTCAATTAAAACAGCAAGCTATGATTTTATTGGGGGGACTGAATAACAAGTCGTTCACCTCTTCGCCTATATAAACTAAATTTAAAAGTGGGGGTATTTTGCAGCACGTTTGCAGCAATAATTCAAGTGCGGCCCTTGTTGTATACTAGCACAAACGAAAAAAAAAAATACGGTTAGAATTGAAAATGAATTTCGCTGGAAAAAAACGCCTGAGCAAATGTGAATTTTACATTTTGTTTCAATACCTACTTATAGATTTTTAATTTTTTTTCCTATCCGTATCCCTCAAGCATTCAATTTAAAATGAAAATAATTTTACACATCTAGCCGCACTTGAGTTTTGCGTGAAACGGCAAGTACAGCTTGGGCTTTGTTGCAAAACGAAGTATGTGGAAAGGCTAATTGTAAATTACATGAATAACTCATGTTATGAGTTCCCCCTCAACAACGACATGAATAACTGAATTAGCTTTCCATACAGTGCAACAACAATATGTTTTTTTCTTCGTCAGCACGTTTGCAGCAATAATTTCAAGTGCGGCTCGTGTTGTTGTATACTTAGTGAGTATACAAACGAAAAAGCAAAAAATATTACGGTCAGAATTTTTTTTTGATTTTACGCGATTAGTATGAAAATGAATTTTGGTGGAAAATAAACGCCTGAGCAAATGTAACGAATTTTACATTTTGTTTCAATATCTACTCGATTTTTAAAGATTTTTTTGTTTTTAATATCCGCTTTCTATTTACAAGCATTCAGTATAAAAATAATTTTACAGATATGTGATCAGCACTTGCATGTTTTACGTGGAACGGCAATTGCATCTTAAGTTCTGTTGCAAAACGCAGTGTGTGGAAAGGCTTATTGTGAATTACATTTTTTAAATGTTATTATAGCATTTTGTGAACTAAAATTGTCAAGGACGGCAAACGTGAGTTTTTAGTTACAAAATGGCTGATACGCACAAGAAGTTTAATCTAAACATAAAAAAACTATGTATAGCCTAGTTTAGTGTTTTTAAATTGTATGTAAGAACTGAGGTAGGCAAAAAGAATTAAAATTATATACGTTAGTAGCCCACACAGATGCACGAACAGGTATTTTAATTGTAATAGAAATATAAATTAATATTAAGGTTTTATTAAAGTTGTTAATGGTTTTTAATTAGCATTAAGGTGTCCATCACCAAACCCCAAAAAATACGACGGCATATAGAAATCACCAGAATCCGTATATAAATAAATAATTACAAAATATTAAACATTTATATACTTTTTAATTAAATTGCTTATATATATTTTTTTAAATCTTCAATTTAATATTGTTGCATACATTTACTATTCTAGAGAATTTTATATAATTTAATTCGAATGTGTGTTTCTATGTAATACTGAGCTAAGAAATGAAGCAATTAAATTAATAAGGCAATTAAAAATAAAAATTAAATTTTTTATATACTTTTTTTGTTGTTATACTGATGAGATTTTATATCTAATTCAATAAATATGAAAGAAATATAAAAAATAATTATAAGAAATCAAACTGCAATAATAGTGATTGATTGCTCTATGTCTAGTCATATTGATTGATTTTGAATTAGATTTGCGGAAATCGTTACACTCATTTAGAAATTGACTTTGTACGTTTCGAACTTGGGGGAGTGGTACTCATATAACTAGGTTGAGTAGGTATATAAAAAAAAATTACAATCCGCGCGAGGTTAATAGTTTTGTACAGAAGAGAAATAAGTAGCAGAATAATACTCGTATAATAAATTAAATTTCAGTTTGTAATTTCAATAAGCATTAAAATAATTTGAATTTTGTTTTATTTTATTGTTCGGTATTTATCCTAAGATAATTATTTTTAAAGATTAGATATTGAAGATCTAAAAATTTTACGGGTTTATTGTAATCCGGTTATATGTCGCTTTGTATCATTCAATCTTCAATTTTCGTATATAATTTAGATGTTATTAGCCAAATGAAACTTACGCCTTCCGGTATATTTTTGTGAACTTTTTAAACTCTACACAAAAAATAATCCATAGAAAAATATACGATTTATCGTACAACTGGATATAAAATTTTAGGCATATTGCTAAATTTCTACTTATTATACATTTTAATATTCTTGTTTTAATATTCTTGTGTGACGGTTTTATTGCATTATTTTAATACACCTCTGTTGTTGAGTGCCCCTCAGGTTACATTTTTAAGACGTTTAATTCAAGCTCATGTCAGATGTTCAGATATTAATGGTCAACTTAAATATACCACGAATATTAGATTAACTTACATTTAAATAAAAAATAAAAGGAAATATAATTTTAATTTGCGAAATTCAACTAATGCCATTAATCTTAAAATAAAACCATTAACATAAATTTACGGTCAACTGTAGGCAATTAAGTCTTAATTAATAAGGTGAAGGACGAGTATCCATTTGCAAACATAAAATGAAACAATGATTCAAAAATTAAAACAAATTTTAGATTGTTTTAACAAACAAATGCCTCTACCACATATTCCGTGTCCATTAGGCCCATATATTGACTCGTCCCAAAATTCACCGACAAGATTGATACCGTTGTATTTACTGATAAACGGCACGCTTAAATAATTTAAAAATATTTAGAGCTTAAATTTACTAAAAATTTTCTTTTACAAAATTTGGTGAGGTTAGAATCTCGACTAAATATCGGATGTTTGTTATTATTATTATTTTAGATAGATGGCATTTTAAACATTAAGAACGAAATAGGATGTTACTACTTTCTTTAAAATTTAATTTTGTTTTAATTTAAAAAACTGAAATAAATATTGCGGATAGACGTGACGAAGCGTTCGTGTCTTGGTCTTTAAAATAAAAAATGTATTTTTATAAAAGAGAAACTGGAGTTGTTTGATTTACTGATGAAACGGCACGCTTAAATAATTTAAAAATATTTAGAGCTTAAATTTACTAAAAATTTTCTTTTACAAAATTTGGTGAGGTTAGAATCTCGACTAAATATCGGATGTTTGTTATTATTATTATTTTAGATAGATGGCATTTTAAACATTAAGAACGAAATAGGATGTTACTACTTTCTTTAAAATTTAATTTTGTTTTATTAAAAAACTGAAATAAATATTGCGGATAGTCGTGACTAAGCGTTCGTGTCTTGGTCTTTAAAATAAAAAATGTATTTTTATAAAAGAGAAACTGGAGTTGTTTGATTTACTTGCCAAAGGTCAACGTGTGGGGTTGAGCCTTATTGTGATTGTCGTTTCGACGTAAATTTTGAAAAGACTGCGAAAATTTGCATTGTGCAGAAGTTTACGACACGACGTTTGTGGTGAACTCGCCATGTTTTAGACAATGACGGAAATAGAAAAATCAATTAAAATAAAGCAAAATAGAAGTATGTGATTTATTTTAGGTTTTAGAACTTATGCAAGAAAACTCTGATATTGCGCGTGGGTCTATAAAATCGGGAAAAGATTTTAAAATGAATGAATTTGAAAACGAGATGGAAACAAATATGCACAGAACTGAATAGTTTAGGGTCTCCAACAAGATTAAAGTAAGTTTTCAAGAATTAAAAGCAAAACATTGAAATTTATTTATATAATGTATTTATAATTTTATTAAGGTTTGGGCAATCCTTAATTTTAAAATCCGTAAATAATTGACGAGCAATAAGACTGAAACAAGCTGTACAAGGGCGGTCCTAAACGTCCGCCAATTAATTATTAGAAATTTACAAAAGGATGTAGCGGATCTTCTAAATATTAGAAAATCAACTATAGGAAAAGAATTTGGTGGCGATACGGAACCAATTTAGGCCCCACAAATTTTTAAGGAGGATTGAATAAACGAGATATTTGAGTTGCTATATTTCTCAGTAGAAGATCCTGTATGGCCTGTCGTTGAGCCGAATTATAAAAAAAAAACCTCCAATTGATTTTAATTTTAAAAACTTTCGTCTATTGAATAATCAAACGAAAACCCAAGGAAATTTACTACACAAAAGTGTTCAAAGTGGCTTGCATGACACGAATAAATATCTAAACTAAACGGGAGTTTGGCGTACATAAAAAATTATACTGCGTAGAAAAGGTTCGGTTAAAATTTCCACAAATAGGGCTACTGAAATCTAAGAGATTTTAAAAATATACCAATAGGATTTGAAACTGCAACTTATATCCAGCGTCAGCTGTCAAAATTGAGAGTTTATTATAAAAAATAAGTAATTACCGATCGTTTTTTAAATACACATACAAAGCATCAGGTTATTTTCTAAATTTGAGAAATCCCAAACCATAGCGTTATGGGAAGAGTCTGTTTTCCGTTTATGTACATGATTTTCATTTGATGGTCTCATACCTATAAAATAAGTGTTAGTAAACACGTACATTAAAATTTTTATTTACACCTACTATCATCACATTTGTGGGCCCAGGCGGGGTTCGGAGCAAGTCTGAAGTGAATAAGTTGTGTAATGTGGAGTAACTTACAATGAATTCAGAAAATTTCGAAACTAAATTAATAAAATGTTATTCAACCAGATTGCTCCCAAGCTCAGCATGATTTTACCTAGAATTAGGACCTATTCAAATTTTACTGAACATTTTGAACAGATGATTTTTTTAATATAACATTATACCGCTCTATCCATATCCCCAAACGGAGTTTGAGGCAAGCCTGATTTGGATAGAGCGGTGGGAACGATGAGCAAGTTGGTAACTCAAAAGTTACTAACCATTTTATAAAATAGTTTTGAAAATTTCGGATTTCTTGGCATATTACAGCACATTAGATCCTCTTTAGACTTGTCCTCAGCTCCACCTGGGCTTACCTAAGATTGTAACCAATCTGATGACTATAAAAAGGGTCGATGGGCAAGTGGGTTACTCAAAAAGTTAGAACATTTTATTATTTTAGTTTCTAAAATTTCAGATTTTCTGGGATAGGGGAAATATATTTAGTAATCTAAATATATTTCCCCTATCCCAGAAAATTTTATGTTAATTTCGGAGCTTTATTTAACATGGTTACAATCATTCATTTTGGCTCAAGTATGCGCCTTTTTTTCGATAACTCATTACCATTTAGAAGGCAATAGCATTATACCGCTATCCCAAAACGCCTTGCCCTATTAGTAAAAAACTGTGAAAACTGGTTTTTACAAGCCTCTATTGAGGCTATTTTTATACCACCAAGAGCGTTTGCCATGGGCAAAAAGAGATAAACAATTTTTGGTACCAGGCCCGGACTATAAGGTGGATGCATTCTAATCGCCCAACGAAGCTTCCCGAGCTTCTGGCAGGTCATAAAAAACATGTGTTGCCCTGGCGGACCACAACGCCTCTCTCCCTGAGCGCTTGGCCATTGGACAGCAGCTGATTTCCTCCCAATCCTCCCAATGATTCCCCCAAAAGACAGGTTAACCTTCCTGGTTGTCAATCCTGGTTTGGCCACCGTCTATGCCCATTTACCGCACTTCGACCATGATGGTTTTCGCTTGACATTGTCGTATTAGACCCATGTTTTCTACCAGCTACCATTTTCTTCAGAATGGCTCGATTTCGTTCCGTTTGGCCAAAGATTCCCAGATGGAAATACAGTCCATCAAGTTTTTTGCGTCTACTTGTACGGCACCAAAACATCGAGGTTATTTTTGAAGTCAGCTTTATGCCAATGGTTTGAAAATGTTTTGTGGTCGATCCTAAGCGATGCTACGACAGCTCACACGTCGTGATTTTATTGACATTTTTGACGATAGGCCTTCCAGTGTGGTGCATTTTTGATTTCAAAATTTCCGGAACGGAATCGACGAAACCAAAATTGCACATGGTTGATTGTGACAGTATTAGGACCATAGATTCCATTCACAATTTCAGCCGCCTGGCTTGCGTTTTCGCATTTATCGAAGTGAAATTGTAAAAAGTAGTGATTTTTTTGTTTACTTTTGTTTTTTTCCATCATTGATAAAATGAATGAACAGATTAATTAAATTATTGTCCATCGTTGCTTACAACTTCTTCCCATCTCTCAGTCAATTTCCGAATCCCATCTTGGAAAAATATTTTGTTTTTTGAGGCGATCGAAGTTTTGAGTTTTATATCGAAAGAAGTGAACCGGTGAAATCGTGTTGCATCTGTCGGAACAACCAGTAATCAGAAGGAGCAATGTCTAGAGAATACGGCGAGTGCGGTAAAATATCCCACTTGAGCGCTTCCAAATATTTTTTTACAACTTTAGCAACGTGAGGCCGAGCGTTGTCGTGCAGAGTAATAACTTTATCATGCTTTTCCTCACATTCCGATCGTTTTTCTCGTAATGCACAACTCAAACAAATTAATGTAGTCTGTACCGCTCACCCGTAATAGAATAGCCAGATAATAGCAGCTATTAGTACGCAATGCCTTTTTGGACCCATCAGATACACAGCATAACCTGCGAACCATGAATATTCGTCTTTGGTATTGATGTTGAGGTTGATGGTAATGATTGGCTGGGCAAAACGTAGTATTTTTTCCTCTTGGAGTTATCTAAAAGATCCACTTTTCGTTATCAGTCACTATCGGATGTAAAATACCCTTTCTTGCTTGCCTCTAATTCATCGTCTTCGATTTTTTTGGGTGTCCCAAGCGAGGCTTATCATCTACACTGATATCATCATTTTTGAAGCGTCGAAACAAGTCTCTACATGAGCATTGTCGCCGTAAACTTTCACAAGCATTCAATGTGCTTGAGGTGCACTTTTTTCCAATTAAAACAAAAAAATTGGCATTTCACACAAAATCCGACATATTCAACATCGTAAAAAACACGTTTTGTATGAAACTCAATGCAATACAAACTGAATGTTAACGGCAGATGTCTAATCTATCTGAAACAACGGATATCAGCTGCCCCTATAAAAAATGTATTATAGTCAGAGCCACTTTTTTAAAACGGACCGAATTAGTTTGTAGTCCCAATATTTTTTGTAAATTTCATTAATATTAAAAATTACTTATTTATTTAATATTAACAAAATACATACTAAATTTTTTATAACCAAAACAAAATTAAGCATAACAGAATTAATAACATTTTAGCACCCTCAGTAGAAACAATGGGATCCGTTCAGAACGGCATAATTTAAAATTGCGTTTTTCAAAACGACATATTTCGAACTGGCATTTTTCAGAATAACATTTTTCAAAACTGCATATTTCAGAAAGCCATTTTCAAAACGGCATTTTTTAGAACGTCATTTTCAAAACTGCATATTTTAAAACGGCATAGGTACAAAACGGCATTTTCCAAAATAGCATTTCTCAAAATGGCATTTTTTAAAACTGTATCTTTCAAAACGACATTGTTTAATACAGTTTTAAACAATGTCGGTAGGTAGAATGGAATATTTTAATCGATTATGAATCTAGAATTATCTTTTCATTTATTTCTGGAATATGACCAACAGGTTATTTATAAACGAAACATGATGAAATTTGACAGGAATAAAATTTTTGAACGAGTTTTGGATTTAATTCTAGGATAAAGCCAAGTGAAAAGGAACACGTCTATTTCTTAGTTGATTAAGATCAAATTTATTATGTTCCTATGGAATAATTTACAAATGATCTGGAGTAAAATTGACTTCTACATGTTTTATATAAATTCTTTAGTAGGTATGTTATAAGAAAGGTATTTACCATCATTAGAATTACAAATTATTTGAAGATTCAGTATGCATGTAATATTCTCCTTCATTTATATTTGGAATATACCTCTTGCATGTATTTTCTTATTTTATCGGGTTTATCGAAAAATTTCGACATTTGAAGAAAGAATGACAGAAGTCGATCGTTTAAGCCAAATCTATGGGGCGTGTTTAATCAAAATTGAACGGTAATACCACGGACACAGAATAATGTCGAATCATTTTACGGATATTTAATAACGGCAATTAGTTAGCCGCAAAAAACAGTAAGATTACCAATGCAGAAATTGAGAAACTGGAAAGGATAAATCCGCCACCTGCAAGAAAACCTAACTGTATTTTTAAAGAGAAAAAACACAAACTTAATTTTAATAAAAAAAAAAGAATACAGCAAATTTGGCCTTGTGAAAATAAACGATACATATCGTTTTGAAAAATCTCTTTTTAAAAAATGCCATTTTGTACCTATGTTGTTTCGAAATATGAAATTTTGAAAAATGCCGTTTTGATTTTTTTTTTGAAAAATGTTGTTTTAAGAGAGGCCGCTTTGAAAAATACGCGTTTTGAAAAAAGCCGTTTTGTATCGATGTCATTTTGTACCTTATGCCGTTTTATACGTTATGCCGTTTTGAAATATGCAGTTTGAGCAATGTCGTTTTAAAATACGTATGCCATTTATTAATAAGTATGCCATTTCGAGAAAAAAACTATTTAAAACTGTTTTTGTGGTAAATGAGTGCGTTTTATGTCAAATTTCCACTTCTAGACCAAATTTTATAAAACTAACACCTATTTTCGGTTAATTTCAATTACTTAATTAATGGTAAATTTAATGAAAATTTACTCTGATGTTATGTCCAAATTTTAATTGGCAATTTAAATTATTTATTAACCTAAACAAAAATTAATTGGGCAAAGTTAGCTATAATTATATTAAGATGTGAGTTGTATTGTAACTAGCAACAGTACATCAACACTATTATAAACTATTGATGGTGGTGATGTGAGAAGTGTATTGAGAACGAGTAGTATGTTTATTCATTGTTTTCAATCTATATTAAAACGCATTTGAATTTTTTTCGTGGCAAGAGGTGTAAGGGGTGACGGTCTCTTTATCGTAAACAATTTATCGTGTTTCAATTTAACGTGAACATTTAATCGTAGAACAGTTTATCGTGGACACAATTTACCGTGGACACCATTTATCGCAGAACAGTTTTCCGTGGACAATTTATCGTTGAAAGGTTTTATGCGTGGTATCAAAAAATTAGTGGGATTCTTTAATGATTTTTGGAAGAAGTTCTGGAATATTGCCATGTGGGACGGAAATCGATAGTTTCTTAACCGATTATAATGGGATTTGGTATGTTGGATGGAAATGGGATTATTGAATGATTTTGGGAAGAAGTTCTGGAATATGGCCATGTGGGACGGAACCCGGTAGTTTCTTAACTGATTATGATGGGATTGGGTATGTTGGATGGAAATGGGATTATTGGATGATTTTTTGAAAAAGTTCTGGAATATGGCCATGTTGGACGGAACTCGGTAGTTTCTTAACCGATTATGATGGGATTGGATATGTTGGATTGAAATGGGATTATTGAATGATTTTTGGAAGAAGTTCTGGAATATTGCCATGTGGGACGGAACTCGGTAGTTTCTAACCTGATTATAATGGGATTTGGTATGTTGGATGGAAATAGGATTATTGAATGATTTTGGGAAGAAGTTCTGGAATATGGCCATGTGGGACGGAACTTGGTAGTTTCTTAATTGATTATGATGGGATTGGGTATGTTGGATGGAAATTGGATTATTGGATGATTTTTTGAAGAAGTTCTGGAATATGGCCATGTGGGACGGAACTCGGTAGTTTCTTAACCGATTATGATGGGATTGGGTATGTTAGATGAAAATGGGATTATTGAATGATTTTTGGAAGAAGTTCTGGAATATGGCCATGTGGGACGGAACTCGGTAGTTTCTTAACCGATTATGATGGGATTGGGTATGTTGGATGGAAATGGGATTATTGAATGATTTTTGGAAGAAATTCTGGAATATGGCCATGTGGGACGGAACTCGGTCGTTTCTTAACCGATTAAAGATCCCGGCTCCTACGCGGCCTGAAATTAAAATCTAAAGAGCCCCGCAGGGCTACGGGGAGGAGTGTAGGTGTCAACAATAGATTCTATATAATCCGCTCCTACGTGCGGCACGCAGTGCGACATGTTTGAAGATCCCGGCTCCTACGCCCCCCGAAATTAAAACCTAAAGAGCCCCGCAGGGCTACGGGGAGGAGCGTAGGTGTCATTAATAGATTCTATATAATCTGCTCCTACGTGAGGCACGCAGTGCGACTCCCACTCTCAATTTAATATATTCATAAAAAAATATTAAATTTTATTTATCTTTAAATGAGATTCAATATTTTTTGTTAAATTTTTTTTTGCACTTCTTAACGTATTTTTTTTAAATATTAGTTCGTTTTTATTCCAATAGATGGCGCCAAAATTCTAAGCAAAGGCACATTTTTAGTTATAAACAATTCCGCTCTTGGTCAAAGTGACTGTCAAAAAAATTTGACTGCGATACTAAAGCTGTTCCAAACTGTTGTACGATAAATTGTCCACGATAAACTGTTACACGATAAATTGCCCACGATAAACTGTTCTACGATAAATTGTTCCACGATAAATTGATTCCACGATAAATTGTTTCCACGATAAATTGTTCTACGATAAATTGTTCTACGATAAATTGCTCACGATAAATTGTTCACGATAAACTGACAGTAAATCAGGTGTAAGAGGTGTAAGTATATAGTAATCGATGAGGTGTGTCTTGGTTGCTAGGATATATTTCGAATTAATATATGTATTTCGAATTATATTTCGAATTAATATATGTATTAATGCTTACAATACAGCATGAAACATATTATTCCTTGTACGATGTCAATATAATGATGTCTTTTGGCTATTTCGAATGTATGGACAAGAACATTTATTTAGTTTCTATAAAACCATTTGCATCTAAAAGGGGAGTATGATGCAGCCATCGCTAAACAACCGTAAAAATGCTATACCGATCGTTGCAGCTTACTCCCCCTTTCAGCATTTTTTATTTCGATGTAAATGGTTTTACAAAATAAATAATTGTTCTAAATTGGTTTTTCTAACAAATTAAATAATATTTCTGTCTCTTCTGGTTTTACTGGCATCCTTTCCAGTTTAAAGCTCACTTAACATGCAAAACGTGTACAACTTATTATGCATTGACCACTGGTATACCACTGGGTTAATCTACGTGGAGTTATTCCCTTAGTAGAAAAATAAATAATAGAAAACTTGCAAAAAAAAAAATTGTAAAAACGATTAAAGTAGCCGGCAAAAAAATTAGAATAATATAAAGAATTTTAATACAATTTATATTCGGCATGCGGGAATTTCCGCACCGATTTCAAGAATACCCCTGGGCGCGTATTCTTGAAATCGGTGGATATTTTCGTCTACGAATTATAATTTGCATTAAAATTTTTTATATTATTCGAAATTTTCGCCCGCTTCTTTAATCGTTTTTAAAAATTTGCTTCAAAGTCATCTATATTTATTTCACTACTAAACAAAAATCAGTGAACAATTCCGACTGATTAAATCAATGCGGATTTATTCCCTAAAATAAGAGAAAACTTGCAAGCAAATTTGGAAAAACGATTAAAGTAGCCGGCGAAAAATTCGAATAATATAAAAAATTTTAATGCAAATTATAATTCGTAGACGAAAATATCCACCGATTTCAAGAATATGCGCCCTGGGCGTACGATATTTTCGCAAGCGGATTATAATTTGTATTAAAATTCTTTATATTTTTCAAATTTTTCGCCGGCTACTTTAATCGTTTTTTCAAATTTGATTGTAAGTTTTCTAACGTTTGTGAAGTTGGCCCAAAATTCTGGCCCCACAAAACTATATTTTTTGCTTCTGACAATACCGTCATCTATTTTGATAACTATCATGACAGAAAATTGTGAAAACATTGAATTTCAGATAAATTCGAAGATTAAATATGAATTTCAATGATATGAATATAAAAAATGTCTATTAAATTTCTAAAACTATACTAATAATAAAATAAAAAATATACACATTTAACTTAAACATGTTCTTACTAATTGGTTTCGTAAAATTCTGTTTACGCATCCTCAAATGAAAGTGATAAAATATTTTTCGTGATAGGTTTTTGAAGTCAGCCCAATTTTTTTTTATCATGCCAGTAACAATTGTCTTGACAGTTATATTGAATACGCTCAGCCCAAACTTTTAATTTCCATAGTTAAAGGAAACATTGTGACCGTGTATAATAAATGTAAAACAGCCAAGAAGCAATCCTTATTATTTTCAATTGGTTCACGAAAATATTATTTTTAAGGAAGAATAATATGTGGTCTCGATTTTTAAAGACGGACATAAGCCATAATTATCGATTTTTTGAATTTAAAAGGAATTTTCTACTTTTGTTTACGATCTTCGAAATATGTAAACCTCTCGTAAGAAAATCGGAGTTTCTGGGATTTTTCATAACTAAAAAATATATGACGTATGTCAGCCTTTGGTTAATAAACGCCTCATATTATATAAAAACGATTAGTCGATCCGTTCATTAACAGTTTTATTTTAATATACATATAAAATATCATCTCATATTTGCGATTTTCGGTGTTGGACATCGATCTCACTATGATTTTCAGACAGATCTGGTTCTTGCCTTTACAAGTAAGAAGTCAGGAGTTTATGATGGAGTCCTCTTAGTGAGAATGGCCAATATTCAGCCGCTTTTCGAACAACCATAATATGTAATGGAAGTTGAGATTTTCGATGTTGATCGTCGGTCTCACATCTGGTTCTCGCTTTTATGAGTTACAAGTTTCAGGAGGTTCTGATGGGGTCCTCATAACGAGAATGGCCAATATTCAGCTGCTTTTCGAACAACCATAATATGTAATGGAAGTTGAGACTTTCGGTGGTGGTCATCGGTCTCACTATGATTTTTGGACAGATCTGGTTCTTGCCTTTACGAGTTAGATTTTTCAGGAGTTTGTGATGGGGTCCTCATACCGAGAATGGCGAATATTCAGCCGCTTTTCGAACAACCATAATATGTAATGGAAGTTTAGATTTTTGGTGTTGGTAAACGGTCTCACTATGATTTTCAGAAAGATCTGGTTCTTGCCTTTATACAAGTAAGAAGATTTAGGGATTGTGATGGCGTCCTCATACTGAGAATGCCCAATATTCAGCCGCTTTTCGAACAACCATAATATGTAATGAAAGTTGAGATTTTCGGTGTTGGTCAACGGTCTCACTATGATTTTTGGACAGATCTGGTTCTAGTCTTTACGAGTAAGAAGTTTCAGGATGTTGTGATGGGGTCTTCATACCAAGAATGGCCTATATTCAGCCGCTTTTTGAACAATGATAATATGTATGTATGGTTGTTTGAAAGGCGGCTGAATATAGGTCATTCTCAATATTAGATGATATTATATGACTATATGTATATTAAAATGAAACAGTTAATGAACGGATCGAGTAATCGTTTTTATATAATAGGAGGCGTTTATTAACAAAGGCTGACATACGTCTTAGATTTTTTAGTGATGAAAAATTCCAGAAACTCCTATTTTCTTACGAGAGGTTTACATATTTCAAAAGTAGAAAATTCCGTTTAAATATGAAAAATAGATAATTTTGGCGTATGCCCGTCTTTAAAAATCGAGACCACATATTATTCTTCCCTAAAAATAATATTTTCGTGAACCAATTGAAAATAATAAGAATTGCTTATTGGCTGTTTTACATTTATTATACACGGTCACAATGTTTCCTTTAATCATGAAAATTTAAATTTTGAGCTAAGTGTATTCAAATTAACCGTTAAGACAATTAAAAATTGGGCTGACTTCAAAAATCAATTACGAAAAATATTGTTATTTTTTGGGCTGACAGTTCATACGTGACAGAAATTATAGTTTTCGTGTTGCCACTGCACTTTTTGAGCTGACATGTGGGCCAACGTTACATAAAGAGATTTCTACTGTTTATTTCAATACTAACAAAAAATCGGTGGAAATTTTCGACTGGGCAAATTAATGCGAATTTATTCCCTAGTAGGGAAATATATAATAGAAATCTTACAAGCAAATTTGAAAAAAAAAAACAATTAAAGTGGTCGGTGAATAGTTGTAATGCAAATTATATTCCGCATGCGTAAACTTCCACCGATTTCAAAAATTCACGCACTGCACTCTATCGCAATGTGAGCCTTCCCTAATGGTTGCCTTGCGTTGTTAAATGCACATTAAATGAAATCTTATACCTATAAACCGCACGTACATATTTGTGACTTGATTGCCGAACACATCGCAAACAACCGACAATTTGAGCTGCATTTGAGACCATAAATATATTTTGAGTATTTACATAATGAACATAATATTTATGTTGTATTTAATGAACTGGTTTCGTTAATTCATTCAAAATTAGCAAGTCCAGCATATTTTTTTATTTTTTCACACTGATATTTTATTTATAAGCCGTATCTATGTATGGGTGTAATACATATATAATAAATATATTTATATTAAGGGTTATAAATTTATTTAAATTTTTTTTTGTCATATGTTTGATTAAACTGTATGTAATATATTTAAGAGAGAACAAGTTTATAATATACATATTTTTTATGATGCTGTTCACTTACATACATGTTGTATCTGCTAAAAATATATATAAAAATTTGGAGTCGAACGAAGCCAACGACAGAAAACATTTTTTTTTTTTATAAAATCTTCACAATAAAAAACCAAACAGCAAAAATGTTTTCTTTTCATTATAAATGATTTATGACATTTTGTAGTTTGGCTAACGTTTAAGATGTACATATATTCACAAGAAAATGTAATGTATGCAATAAATATATATTTTATAAAAACATATAAAATGAAATAAAATATATTTTCTTGGACAAATTTGATTTTGAATATTTTTAAATAAAATTTATTTTAGTCTGATTTTTAAGTTAACCTTTAAGGTTCGTTTTAAAAATTTTCTTATATAACTGTGATTTGTTATACCACAAGAAAAAAAACATTTATTATTTACATGTCATCAAGTTCGTATATGACATTTACGATTTGGAAAACATAAAATTTTCAATATTTTTCTCAATAAATTATTATTTTTAAACTTATATAATGCTTATTTATAGGAAACATGAAAAGCATAATTATTACACTAATAATACGAATAATTGCACATAATAACGAATGAATATTTTGGCACCTAATAATTGTAAGGTTTTTTTAATTATTAATTTTCCAGCATTATATTTGTAAGTTTAAAGTATTTATATATTTGTAAGAGAAATAATAAAGCTTTTATAAATATTGTATTTCTTTGTGTGTTCTTTATAGTTAATTGTCCTCATTTGCCAAGTTTCCTTGCTAATGTCGATTATATCTACAGACCAGATGGCGATCAATCCATTGCGGTCAAAATTTACACTTAAAAAAACAAAAAACCTTGCTGTTTGTTTTTTCCAAAATCAGGCAATTTTTATTTACACTAAATTTACTAAGGATATGCCCCTAGCCGCATGCGACGTGACTAGATAGAACTAGTAACTAATTTAGTAGAATATAAAATCAAAATTGACTAAATAATTTTGTACAAAACTCACAGCGATTATTTTTTAAATATTTGTGTCTAAGTTTGTTAAAATGATGTGATGGAAATTTTCGGTTGAAGTGATAGCAGTCGCAAGGAAATATTTATAAAGCAGCAATCCAAAATTTAAAAAATAGCCACAACGAGTTTTGTCAACAATTATTTTGTGAGTTTCGATTTAATAATCTAGTAACCAAGAAGATAAGGGTCACACCGCATGAGGAGGGGCGACTAAGGGATCAGGGCGTAAATGCAAATGTTAAGGCCCTTGCATGGCCTTTCCTGGATTATGATTTGAAGATTTTTTTTTAAATATATGAGTATCGTTCCTTTAATACAGTTTCTATTACCGTTATTGCGTGACGCTTGGGGTCCTGCGCTTGGGGTCATGTAGCGTGCAGTTACTCTTGTTCAACCGCAAGTGGTAGTTCTTATTCTCTCATTGATCACGTTGCCCCTTCTGCTTATAATTCCATTTGTTTTTTCAATCAATTATCTCTTGGTATTGGCTCTCATCATGATCTCCTTATTTTTTCTGTTTTTTGTTACTCTTGACCTAAACCTAAAAGTTTTTACTTTAGAGATTTTTCGAAAATTGATGAATCTCAACTTTCATGCTCTATTAATGGAACAATTTTTTGTCTCTTTGTTATTCTTCTGATCAAATAATACATTTCAATTTGTCTAATAATTACATATGTGTTTTATAAATGCTTTCCTCTCACTACTGCTTATTTTAGACCTTAATCTTTCTCTTGAATGACACAGGAGATTTTAAATGCTATTTAAATTCGTTTTTCAAAATATCATCTTTGAAAAATCATTCCTAATTCTTGGTCTTATCTAGCTTATTAGGTGTCTCGAAATAGAGTAGTAGATTTAACGCGTATCGCTAACACAAAATTTTTTGAAGGATAGGTTAGATCCCTCAGTTCCCTTTAATATATTTTGGCGTAATGTACGCAACTTGGGGCTTAGTAATTGTAAAGATGCTGCTTCTATAGATTTCAATGCTAATGATTTTAACCATTACCTTAATAACTCTAGTCACACCCATGCGATTCCTAATTCTTTTTCGTTTACAAATATATCAATTGTTGATTTGCAATCTGCAATTTGGGAAGTTAAATTGCAATCCACTGGCCTAGATTGGGTTAGTTTAAAATTAGTTAAGTGATTTTCCCATTATATCAGGGTACTTGTTACATATTTTCAATTTGATTTTAATGACCTCTTCATATCCCGGTCAGTGGAAGCTGAGTAAAATTATTCCTATTCTTAAAATTATTAATCCTTCTGAGCTTTCCCATTTCCGCCCTACAGCATTTTAAGTTCTCTGTCCCAGGCGCTTGAATTGGAGTAAAAAACTAAATTCAATCTCATATCGATAGCTTTAATTTGCTTAGTATTTTTCGACGTCGATAATTATTGTTGACATATTTTTTTCAAGTTAACAATAACGAGTTTTGTCTACATGAATTGTTGTCGCGTCAACAATAAAAAATCGAAAAATTGTAGATTTGTTTGTTCCTTTTTTTACCATTTGTAACATAAAAATTAAATTAAACATACATTGAAATCATAATTTGTTACATTAGAATATAATATGTAATTAATTTGCTGCACCAGTGACACAATTCAAAATTCACTCATTTCTAAGATATTCGAATAAAACGATTCCCAATAATTCATATTTTTATTATTTTGTATCAAAACATACTCTCTTATGTAGTTATTTCTAGCAAATTATGTAAAATTCCATATAAAAAATCACTCAATTCGCGAAAGAAATTAAGATTTTAAGATATTGGAAACTATCCTAAGAAAATTTGCAAAATATTAAAGAATTATATATTTTTATATTTACTTTTGAAAAACGCCGTTTTTACAAACAATTTTCTGTGATATTTTCAAATCGCTCTGTACTGATAAATTAAAATTTTTGGATTGTGTCACTCTTGCAGCAAATGAGCGATATAATAATTGATCGTTAAATCACAGAACAATTCACAAATGACTAACAAAAAACATTTAAATATTAAATAAGTTAATTGTAAATAAATTTTAATAAAATAACCATTATTATATTTAATGAATATGTAATTTCATAATCAGAAAGCTCATTACTTTTTGTTTCCAAAATTTTACTGGTAAAACATATAAATAAAAGTTTTTTCGATGAATCCATCGTCAATCTATTCCGAAGGTCATTATGTATGTATATGTGCATACCCATAATACGGTAACTTGAATCTGGTAACTTTTATGGCTTACACCCTTCACGTCCGCACACATTTGATTTGAATCCGGGAACTTTTAAATTTTCTATGTGTTTGTGTAAAATGCTAACAAAAAAAATCATTTTATTAATCGTTTAATTTTATTTGTCATCCATTTTAATTATTTAATTAAAAATGATTTAATTAAGTTTTATTTTATTTTTTATTATTCGAATTCGAATTATTAATACAATTAAAATTTTTGTTTTGTGATACGCACGGCTCAAAAACAAAATCAAGCAAAATCCAAAAAATGACCATGAAAGTTTTTTTTATTTCATTTTTGTTTTAGTTTAAAAAAGAATCCAAGACTAAACCGGTTTTTTAAGTAAAGGGGGAAAACTAAGAAGTTACCGGATTTAAGTTACCCTAGTATGGATATGGTGTATAGGCCCAGTTAGAAAAATAATTTCAGTTTGACCGGAACTGGATAGAATTTTTAAAAGTTTTCTGGCCAAATTAGAAATAGCAGGAGCTTTCATGTGGGACGTATTCTGTGGGCCGTATTTTTTTATTTAAATATTTAAAAATATTTTGATTTTTTCTCTAAAGTCATTCAACTCAATCAGTCCGGCCGTACTGTATACGTGTGTGAGTAAGGAAAATCAGTCACTAGCTTAGTTTGGTCCTTCGTTTAATTGTTGAATTTTATAAGACAAGCTGTTGTATGTCTTAGATAATTTGTTAACGAATATTTATTTAAAATTATTTCCATCCTATATCTTTGATTAAAATTTGGAATTTGTCTTCAGAGTATAATGGATTTTCCGATAACACAAACCATAATTTTTTTCATAACTGGAAAAATTTTAATTAGACGGTCAAGTCTGTCTATGCGAAGACCATCTTCTGTCGACTGGTGATTTCATGCAATTGCGTAGATTATTTACAAAAGCTCCTTCGTAGTCCGGAAGTCTGAATTTTATTTTTCCGTCTGATATAGTCTTTCGGTATGCCAAAGAGAAAAACCAAAAAAAGAATCAAAATGTATCAAAATAATTTGACGTTACGTCATTGTCCCTCTGACGTTACGTCATTGTCCCCCTGACGTTACGTCATTGTCCCCATTGTCATCCCTGGTATTTTTCAATCGGATTTTTTTTTTAAGGTTTCACGATACTACCACAGCTTTACTGAATGTTTGTGATGATATTCATCGTATTACAAGTAAACAGAAGAGAGAGTAAAAGAGAAATTACTTGTCTTACTTTGTTGTTTTTTCTAAAGCGTTCGTTACAGTTAATCAGCAAATTTTGTTTAATAAGATTCCGATCTTTTATTTTTCTCTGCTGCAAAATTGATATTTTGGAGTAGTCGGTTATATAATGATTCGATTAACTCTAATATTTCTCTTATTAATGAAGAATTTATAATTGGTCATTAATTAACCGACTCGCTTTTAATGCTAGTAAATCTCAGACCAAATTTTCTCATTGATTGATTAATTCCATTCCCTAATACTGTAAGAAATTTGGGGTTAGTTCTCAATAAAACCCTTTCTTGGGGTGACTATTTGATTAAGGTAAGCAAAACGGTATTTGGAATGCTGAGCTGTTTGTAGGGTCCACTGATAGTAATTTGAAAAGCATATATTCCTCTCACACCTTCTCCCACATTTTCTATATGGTGAGATTATTTGTTTGGAATGATATAGGAGAATATGTGTCTTCTCCAAAGATGTTTCAATGCTTGTACTTTTTTCATTTTTAGTATAGTATTAGGAAATATGATCATATTTTTTCCATTTTGCATCTGATTCTTGGCTGTAGCTTAGTTCATTTTAATAAACTTCGTTTTTGTCTTTTTAGTTTTACTTTTGTATGTAGCTCGTGGGTATTCACTCCTTACAGTGTCCTCTAAAATAAACCAGCTTTAGCCAATAAGGATGGGATTACCAAGGAGTGGATTTGTTAAACTTTTTACATAAATTGGGAGATCCCGGTTCATCGGAAATGGCAGCTTGCAAAGGAGATTTTCGTTTTTCGCATATACATATTTTGAAAAGTATGTCATTTACGAACAAAATGACTATGAACTAAAAGATTCAAAACTAATTTTGTAACAATCGGCCCAGATTTTTCAAAATTCAAGCGGAATTGAAGTTTTTCAACCAAAAACTGTTTTTTTGTAAATAAATTCGGTCCGTGTACTGCGCAAACGGATTAATTGATCAGGATGACACTTCAGCTTTTCCATAAATTAGAATTAGAAGATGCTAGTGATTTTTGACCGTAATCGGTTTACCTGAAGTGGTAACTCAAAAAGGAGCTTTTTTGCAAATATTTTGAAAAATATAACATTTTCAAGAAAAATTACTATAAAAACAATTTAAGTGCAGATCAGTTTTCCAAAATTTGTAGCAGAAATGATGTGTATCAGAAAAATACTGTCCTAAACATAAATACGGCCTCTGTGCATCATAGACGAATTTACTGATCTGGATGAAAATTGAAATTTCGTATACTAAAGCTTTTTCATAATTTAGAAAATCTCAGCGATGTTCAGCCGAAATCGGCCCATATAAAGTGATAGCCTTAGAAGGGTTCTCGTTGTTTGCAATTAGTTGGAAAATTATATAATACTAGTTGACCCGGTGAACCTCGTTTCGCCCCAAATTACTTTGTTTCGTGCAAATACTTTTGTAATTTACGAAAATTGATTTTGATGAGAGAGAAAATCAAACAACTAAACTCATTTCTCAAAAGACGATTGAGTTGAGTGGGCATTCCATTCACTTTTTCACCGAATTCAACACTAATGTGTTGAAAAGCGAATAAAATTTCGATTTTCAGGCATCTATCGAAAATTGAGTTTTTTTTTGGATTTTTTTCTCAGTGTTGAAATGGATTGTCAGTTGGAATTCAAAAGAAATCAATGTATTTTATTCGAGTGGAATTAAATCGAATCCAGACACAAATCAATACAATGCATTGTGGTAAACCATATTTTTCGTTTCGTTCTCTGGCGCGTAAATGAACAAAAATGATAATTTGCCAACTCACGAACACGCGACGTTCAACTGACCATGAGAAAAACACGGAAAATCCAGATTTGTTCCACACACTTCCAACGATTGACCTTGCGATTTGTTAATCGTCATAGCAAACGCCAAACGAACGGGAAACTGAATGCGCTTGAAATTTCACGGAATATCAGTTGGAATCAGAGGAATTCTCGGAATTAGAACGTCATCTCCTTTGAATTTGTTGTTAATGATCGTCGCTTGAATAACGTTGTTCATCAGTTTCTTCACAGCCAATCGCATTCCGTTTCAACATCAAGTGATGCAGTGGTATTCCCGGCAAATCAAGCGCATTCAAAAAGTCGGTCGGATAGTTGGTTGCCCCGTCTTGATTGGCCACGCAATCAACGCATTTGTAACAATGCATTTCTCCAGTGATTTGGATTTGGATCAAGTAATTCAAACTGTCTCCATCTTTGTTCTTCGCTGCCAAAATCGCTCGTTTGCTGAACCAATCGTGATTCATATAATTTCGGCGGATGTCTGGCAACACTTTCGTGATAAGCTCTTCCATCGACGTAGTGAACACGTAAAAATTCGAGGAAAACGAAATCAGTCTTGTAAAAACATCAACAGGAATGTGGCCATTAGCCAAGCGCCAACAGTTGTTTGGAAAAATCAGCAGTTGATGAGTCGTTCTGTAATGCGACTTTCATGTTCGGTCATTCAGCTCCATAATCTCGACGATTTCAGACATGCGTTGAGTTCATCTGTAGCTGTTTATTTCGGAATGACGGTAGCGTTTGACGAAATCGCCGGCCAGCAGAATCATCGCTACACGAAAATGTCTTGGGCCACTTTGTAAACCCTTCATCTTTCGGTTGAACGCTTCCAATGATCGTTTATTTGCCATTGTGCACTCGTCCCAGATGATAATTTTGCATATTGTAAGAATGCAGAATCACCACCTTGGCCATTGCTAAGTTCTTGACAATTGAGCACAGTGGCATGTCACACGTGTGGCTACTCTTCCAAATTATATGCAACAGCTAAAGCTATTTGGGATCTCGAGCGAATTGTGGCCAAAAGCAATGAAATCAGATAGGTTTTATTTGTTCCACCGGGAGCATCGAAGAAGAATATTCCGCAGTTTTCTTCGTCAACTGCCTTCATCAATGCGTCTTACACGTTATTTTGCTGCACATTCAAAAGATGGACATTCTTTTGTAGTATTAGGCTGATTGAATCTCGATCTTACACTTGTTCACGTTGCAATTCACGATTAAATGCATCGTGCATCGAAGGAATTGGTGCTGGCCTGCTCAATTTCGGCAAATAGCACATAAGCACGCATATATCTTCGATCAAGATCAAAGCTTCGTTGCGTATCTCGTCGTTCATTTCAAGCTCTTAATTCGATGTTCAGTGCGAATTCGATGCAAAATGTCGTACGAAATAGATACGTTGTCCATTCTCCAAGTGCAATGACAATAATGTTGAAAATACGCCAAATCGCCTCATTGCAACTGACATAACGCCCAAATTGGAATCTTGACACTTCGTCATTTGCATCCAGAGCAGCAATGCCGAACACTGCCAGGTCGCTACCGTCGTTCACCTATTTGCAGACATATTTAATGAACTTAATGGAGTTACAGAACTCATAATTGCAGTGTGTTGCAAATGTTTTCGATAGAAGTTTGGAATCCAGCGATTATTTTTCGATTTCTTTTCCGGTGGATTTTCCCAAAATTTTCTTTGTTTCAACCCGATAAAGTATTTTTAAAAAATACGAAATCGTTTTCGAATTGTAAGTTTTCAATTTATATTCTCTAATTTATGATATATTTTATAATCAAATATAACTGTAATAAATAAAAAAAAACGGTTCATAAAAAAATGATAGTGGCTTCGGCTTCCTGAATCTTTTTTCCCGCCATTTTGGAATTTTCCACTTCATAATGGAGGATTACTGGTATAAATAATTTATTAAATCTTCCACTTGCTTATTATGAACTATACAAGTTCATGTCGTTTGCGAATTTTCCACCACCGATCACATAGATATCAACAGCAAACGAGAACTTATTACGTTCAATCATCATACCACTTGGTTTCAGGCTTCTTAATTAGTAATTAGCAGTGTTGTTCGTCTACGCATAATTCGAAATTGTGGGCTGGGTGGTGTAAAAGAGTGTAGACAATTCATATGGGCTTGATAATGCCGACAGTTCATAGAGTTTGTAGAATATTGTAGATAATGTAGATTACTGCTTTTTTGTTGTTTTTTTCATTGTTTTTTCAGTACAAGGTTACCATCTCACAGTTTACCAGTACAAATTGTGAATTTTGAATATTATGAAAGTTATGTACTGTGTTTGTTTTTTCTTGCATAATATTTCGTACTATCGCAAGGATCACCACCACGAGTACGTTTATTGTAATACCGTTTACATATTGGGATCACCCCATATTTTGACATATTTAGAGCGGCAAATTATGATACTATGCGCAACTAAATATCCGTTTTTTTTTTAAAAATGAAAAATTTTAATAGAAATATATGAAACGGTTTATTCAAAGTATTGTCCTTCGCTAGGTACACATTTATGCCATCTCTCTGGCAATACATGAATACCAGACGATAAAACGACCGGAACAATTGAAAATCCGAGGGGCCAGTTCTGGCTAAAAAAACGGGGAGGTAGCAGGTTCCATCTCAGCGTTTTGATGGTATGTAATGGACGATAGGAGTGCGATGGTATCGAGCGTAGTTGTGCTGCAGTATCATTCGTTCGTGTCTCGTGTCCCATTCTGGCCGTTTGTCGAGCAATGCATAGTTCAGATTGATGATTTATTGACGTTAGCATTTCCCATTGACAGTATTGCCATATTTCAGCAGCTCACAGTACACGATTCCTTTCTGGTCCCATCAAACGCAGAGCACTGTCTTCGTTCCGAAATGATTCGACCGGGCCGTCGATGTTGATGTATCGCCAAGTGAAAGCGACCACTTTTGGCATTTGGGGTTCTTAAAATCATCCAATTCTCCTGTCTCGTAAAAAATCGTTGCAGGAGGCTCTTACTTCCTTGCCATGAAAGCAAATCAAAGCAATCAAAAGAAAGCAATTAAAATTTCTCTCTTCGATTTTCCATATGTCTCTCAGTGAACTCATGCCCGACTCATTTTTCCTCTTTTTTAATTTTACCATAGCATGTAAACGTTTGGAAATACGTCGGCGAGTCGTGTTTAATGCCTCCGCAAGTTTATCTGTAGTTTGCTTATCATCTTCATCCTATAACGTTTACAGCTGTGTCTTCAAATGTTTTTTGGTCTGCCGGAGCGCTTCTTATCCTCAAAATCGAAATCGCCACTTCTGAAGCGTTTAAACCAATCTTCACAAGTAGTTTCCGATGGTGTATGTTTGACGTAGGCCTCCTCAAGCAAATGACGTGCTGTAGCTGCAATTTTTTTCAAGTTGAAGCAGAAAAGCAAAGCTTCCCCCCAATGCTGTGTGTTTGGCACAAAACTTGACATTTTCGTTCCTAGAAAAAATATTTTTGCGTTGCGATATGTGCTGGTATTACAACTGGTTATCGTTATCAACTGTCCACGCTATGAACAAAACTCAACTTTTTTTTTGCCATCTGTTTTGGGGCCGAAGCACTCCCTGCTCTTTCGCTGTTTATTTTTTCCGTCTTACTTTACGCATCACCTGCCAAATCGAAGACGTACGGCTATAGGGCCTAATTAAAACCATCTGCACATTGCAAGTTCCATGCCAGCCTATACTGACATGGAAGAAGGGTCGGCCCATGAGTTTTGCACTTCGACAGGGGGTCATAGATGTGTTACATTTCATCCCCGATCGTAATCGGTTATGAAATTTCACTTTTGCATCCTGCCCCTATCGGGATTCGAACCCGGTACCTCCCGATCCAAATGCCAAAGCTTCAACCACTGTGCCATTTGGTCGGTAAAACACAACTTCTTCCATAAATGACAACTAGATGTGCGCTATAGCATTATCTATGTATGTGAAACCCGGAAACTTAGTTGCGCATCTGATAATTCATAAAAAACAATTCCATTAGTCAAAAATACTAAATAGTAAACTATTTATTTTCTCTTGTTCTATTTTCCGGCCACTGTTAAAATATTACCAATGCACAAGGATTACCTTTCTCGACTAATTCATCAGTTAATAAACTATTATAAAACAATATAAACCCTACACACCGTAAAGTAATGAAGGTAAAATTGTACTTTGTTGGAATCACTGTTGTGATGACTAAAATTATTTTCACAGTATTTCGAAGTAGAGGAATTGTAGATTTTTGAAATAACTTCCATTATAGGAATTCAAGGGTTTTTGCATATAACCACGGTTTTCAAGTTTGATTTTCTATGGGAAACCCCTATTTTTGCAAGTTAAGCTCAACACGCTAAACTATCTAGACGTGACTTTAGACGCGAAACCAATATGGAAAGAGCATGTAAAAAAGAAAAAGAGTTAAACATTAAAAGCAGAAAAATGGATTTGCCCTTAAGGAGAAATTCTGAACTAACTATAGATAATGCATTTGCTACTATACCGAGCTACTATACCTACTATACCGAGCGGTATGAAGAAGACCAAGGTCAATATCATCTAGTCGTTCCAAATCAAAGTTTTACGTGAAATAATTAATGCACTGTGGTACATAAGAAACCTTCATAGAGATCTGAAGATGGATTTCGTCAGTGAAGAAATAGGCAAACACGCAAGAAAACACATGCAACGTATTAGTCTACACCAAATGTCGAGATACAGAGTAAGACGGTTGCGTATGGAAGAAACCACTTGATTTACTAGATCCAATCTGGATCAGGGGCCTATTATGATTTTTGATAGCCTTTTTTCTTCTATAATATCGAGTGATTCGATAACTTCGAAAATACCTATTATGATTTTTTCGATTTAGTTTTTCTTCGATAATATCGAGTCATATTATTTATGATGTCGTTTAGTTTAGCTATCAAAGAAAAACCGTCAAATCCTTTTGTTTGAAGTTCGGGCATCGGAATTTTTATAAATAAAAGAAATTATGACTCAGAAGTAACGCCAGCTTACATTATAAAAAAACGGCTACGTGATAGTTGGATAGTTATTAAATTTAAATTACAATTTTCTTAAAATAACCTCACTTTTTCCAACCAACCCCGTTTTTCTCTGGAAAACCTGCATAATCAGAATTTAAGCGCACTGATACCATTTCATTCAAGCAACTAAAATTCCGAATTGATCAACATTATTGTTGTCGTCCTAATAGGAAGTTTAAAAAATAATCAAATAATAAATTAATTTAATAACACGAATTTAATAATAATATTGTTTAAATTAAATTTTAATTGTACCTCATATTTCCTAAACTTGTATTTAACCACTTTTTATTTGATTCTATAAGAAACACGATCTTGGTCACGTTGAATGCAGTCGTATATTAGCGATTTTATCGAGAAAAAACACGATCGAACAAATTATAATAGGCCAGCGGCTAAAAATGTTATAAAACTTTAAAGGGTCTACAACCCTCTAAATGAGAATACGAGTACAATTATGAAAGATAAATTACTAGATGATCTGTAAATCAGTTGTATTACATAAATTTAATTAAAAAAAATCTATTCCCAAACTTACTGCAAAACCGTTAATCCCAAACTAATTAATTTGAAATACATTATTTTTCAATCAAATAAATAATTATACTTTAAATATATTATTAAAGTAAAGAAGCATAATTAGCGGAAAAAAGTTTTCAATATATATATTTAGTTTAATAAATACAAGTTTATTATCGTGAATAGTCTCCAAATGGAATTAAAGGTTTTTTAACTCAGAGAAAAGCCTTTACGGTCTGAAACTACTTTTAGCTAAATTATTACACGGGGACAACCATTTCAATTACGGTGTTTTGGGATGACGTTGAAACTCAGCAAGGTATTGCTTGATCATCGGGCGGTATCGAATTAATTAGCGGATTCAGTGTACTGAAAAACTTGCGCCAGGTAGAATAAATGTGAATAGGTGAATGAAGAAAAGTTGGCTTAATCAATAATTTCTACAAAACGTGTCCTCAAAATATTAATAATTTTATTTTTTTTGTACTTGCAGGTAATAATAATTGCACAATGGTATTAAACAAAGATGATGTCAATTGAATTCCAGCTGAATGGATCAAATCAAAATTTGTACAGGCATAATGGCAAGTTGATATATTTAAAAAAAATATATATAATGAAACTTATCTCGAAGACACAAATAGAGATAAAAAATATTTCCGTTTTTGGTAACATAAAAATATATTTTTTTTTTTATTACATATTATTACATATTTTGTTATGTAAAAAAAGTTATTACATTAAAAATTAGAAACATATACGAGTACAACATGTAGATTTATTTTTTTAGCATACTATAAAAAAAGACAAAAATTTGATTATGAGTTTATCTTCATGTTGTTGTTGTTGTTGTGGTCAAATTTTTAATGTTTGCAAGGTTGAGCCCATATTTTTGGTTTGGTGTGGTGTTTAAACTTTTTTCGAATATCATCGAGCTTAAATATTATTTTTGTGTGCTCATATAAAGGTACATAATAAGTTAAAAAGAATTTTCGTTTGTTAGTAGAGACGTATAAAATAAAATATAAAAAACTCACCGAGTCAAGAATATTTTATTTTCTTATAAGTTTAATTTGGTTGGTTGATTTTAATTTTTTTTATATGTACGGGTATATGTACGATATTCTCATTCCTCCAATTTTTTTATTATTTTGTTGGTTGAATTTTTTTTTATTTAATACTTGAATTTACGTTTTTCTCATTCACACATACAATTATAATTTTCATTATATATATGTTTATATATATATATATATATATATATATATATATATATATATATATATATATATATATATATATATATATATATATATATATATATATATATATATATATATATATATATATATATATATATATATATATATATATATATATATATATATATATATATATATATATATATATATATATATATATATATATATATATATATATATATATATATATATATATATATATATATATATATATACATATATATTTAAAATATATATATATATATAATTTTTATATATTTCGTTTTTTAATGAACTTGTTAGTACTTTGCTATTCATATGTGAAACATTGCTCTCATGGAAAAGGGTTAAATTGAAATAAAATAATTTTTAAAATGTATTTCCTAAGCATCTAATTAAAATAAAGTTTTAATTTTTTGTTTGCCAAAGCAGAATGTTTCAAACAAATTTTATTAGTACTAAAACACCTCTTGGTATACATAACCCAGTACTAAAATTATGTCAATTAAACACTTGACTTTGAAAATATATATTTATTCATTGAAATGATGATCGTTTATTTTATTTTTTTATTTTTTATTTAACAATGGCTTGTTATACTATAATTTTTTTGTTATTAAATAATAAAAATATAAAAAATTTTAGTACTGTCGTATAAGTTGTTTAGGTAACACACATGTATTTAAAAAATAAAAATAAAATATATTTGTTATTAATTTTTTATTTACAACTATTATTAAAATATAATTATTTTTGTTTATATTGTTTATATTATCATTTGTGATTTGTTTTGATTTCAGTTTTTATAAAAAGAATTATGCTATTGAGTTAAGATAAAAATATATGCGAGTAAATTGATTTGATATAGTTATTGATAAAAAAATATGTTGAGTGAAATTTTTTTTGCATAAGTGAAGAAAATATTTTAATTATCTTGTATCAAATTGTTCCGGTACAAATTAACAAAAAAAAAAAGTTCATATTTGGTGGTGAATTATTTTAATTATTTTTAATTGTTTTTTTTAAAAATATTGTTGACATGTTTTTTATGATGAATAAAATAAAGACATTTTTTGTGTGCAATTATTTTATTAATTAATAATTAAAATATAATTTTTTAATAGTTTTATGTTCATTTTTTTATTGTATTGTGTTAATTTAATTTTGATTGTACATATATAGTTTTGTTTCGTTGAGTTTTATTAATATCTATATATAAACATAATAAAATTGTGAAACGAAAATAATTATAAATATAAAATATAATAACCATTAAATTATTAAAAATATAATGAAAAAAATGTCATCGACAGCTTCGATATTTCGTTGCTCAATGTTACAAGGTATGAAATGAATATTTATTTTTTATATAGAGCGTCTGGGATACGGTTTGACAAAATTATTGTTTCCGTTTAAGAATTAAAAAAAAAAATCTAATTAAGATTGTTTGTATATAAGTTTAATTAGTATTTCCTGTTTATAAGTTTCAAAGAACTACCGACAGTCAAAACACACACGTTTTTTAATTAAAAGCGTTATTTTAAGATGTAAATCATAAATATCTCTAAACGTTTATAATCCATGTAGTTATTATGAATAGATTTTATTGGTTGCTGGAACAGATTTTTAAAGCACAATGCTAGTAGCTTTTGGTATTAAGATTTGTTCAAATTTAATGTTTGTTTTCTGATATTTTTGCCTATATCTTTTAATTTTATTGTACATTTATAAATAAATAATAGAACTTTTAGGGCAAATAAATTGATTTTCTTCAGACTAGTTTTTAAATTTCATTGTATCTCTAGTACACTATTTGGAAATAATTACCGGAAAACCGTATGGGAGATATGTGTTTTGGGTTTCAAAAAGGCAAGATACTGATCAATGATTAAAACTAGATATATGGAGACGGTATCAGTCAGTCAGAGAAATATTTTTCTTACTGCTATCACAACCTACTAGGACAAATGTAAACAAGGTGTCATTGTCTAATTTCGTTCAAGTATCAAAAATAAATGATTTGGGCTGACATGTTGTAGCTATCACTATTTTGGCATCGATGCATTTTCGATAGAATAACGGTATTTTCGAAGTAAACATTTTTTCTTTTTCATGTAAATTTTTATGTTTTCATCAAAGTTGCACGGTTTTTTCGTCGAAGCGAAAATAGGGATAGTTACAACATGTCGGCTTTGGTGTTTGAACTTTGAAATGAAGTAGAAATATCGCAATTTTTTAATATAGTAGACTGGTAAATGGCATACAATTTGAAATAGGGTCACATTTTATTTTAAAAAAGTTTCTTATAAAACATTTAACTGACACACAACTAACCGGCCGTTACTAGTTACTAGCTATTACTGCATCCTCAGAGCATACTGGGTTTAATATTTAGTCCCAAATTGATTAATAAATTGTTAATTGTCTTCCATCGATAGTAAATACTTCGACAATTGATAATATTCAAATTAAATGAGCGAATTAGAATTTTCAGTGTATTATGTTTTACGCCATCTATTCATAACTGTTATGAACTAACATGAAGTTAGTTTATACTGTGCGCCTGACGCCGACTTTTTTGCCTAAATTTCCGTCTAACTAAATTGATGGTTGTTATACGTCGTTCAGAGAAAGCACTAAGCAAGCCACGTCTGGATGTTGAATTAAAATTTACTTAATGAAGAAAATTTCTCAATTTCCAAATTGTTTCGAATCGGCTATTGATAAATTTGAAGTAGGTTTGCAAGTTCAAATATCAGGTATGTTTTGGTTTCCGCACCTTAGAGACCAGTAATTTGTAGGAATTGACCATCAATTTAGTAAGTCGGAAATCTTGAAAAAAACCGCGTCAGGCGCACGACTTTAGTCGGTAATTTAGTCGAACAGATCGGTGTTAATCATAAAGAACTAGATGTTTTAATTATGTGTGCCTGACGTCGATTTTATGTCAGTAACCGCGTTCTTTTTAATTAAATTTTTCGATTTTTCGCGAGCAGGTTAGTAACACCTAAGGTAGATAACGCAGTCCTCTCTCTATGTATCACAAACATTATTGATCATAAAAATTTTCTTGTAATATCCTTGTTTTATACTGTCCTGTTATTATACAGAACTAAACTGTTAAGAACATCGATATTACAAAAAAACCATCGAACTTCTTCGTTGGGTTTTTTTCATCTAAGATAGTTAATTAAAAAAAATAAGATTTAATTTTTAATTTGACAAAATTTAACTTAAGCTATCGCGCTCTCGAACAACTGTTTTTCAGAAAATCATGGGTAAAATTTCTGACCAACTTAACTTAACAAATTAGTGGTTAGTTCATGCTATAGTCATTGGCAGATGTCTGTAATATTCAGAAATCAAATTCCTCAGTTCGAAACTGCAAAATTAATTTTCCAATTAGAAATATTTTGGTGATTTATTTATCTTAATTTATTTTGTAAATTTTAATTAAAACTCACGCGCGGTTTGTTTTGTTTTATCTGTAAACAGCTGGTATGAACCAACCATCAATTACTAGTAACAAACTAGAAAATTTAAAGAAGAAAAATTGACATGATGCGCACAGTATGACCTTTGATTTCAGACTAAACACATATCTTTAATAAAAATACCCACATAACATAAAAAATAAATGTTTCTTTGAAAACTATAATTAAGGTTTCACTGTATGCCATCCCAAAAATCCCCTCACAAACAAAAATATGGAGTTGAATTGAACCAAACATAATTTGTCACTGAACTGACAAGTATTTCTTCCTTAAATAAATAGACAGCAAATTAAATATGAACCAGGTACATTAAGGATGAAACCGAATTGGATACTGACGTCGACAATATAGACAACTTCGACAACCTAGGAATTGATATTAAAAACTCAATTTACTCAAAATTTTCATTTTATTTTACTTTAACCAGCCTGATAAAGTTGCTGTCTAGCTATTAAGTCTAATTGTTCTAGAAGCCAAATTAATTTGGATTCTAAATAGCATAATTTTTTCGTCAGTGTAAGGACCGACTCCCATACTGACCTAATCTAAGTCGAGCACCGTAGATGTTTTTCATTTGATTCTATTCAATATTAAAGTAAGTTACAAGCGTCAAAACTTATTCTAACTTTTTAAGCAATTAATAAATTAAGTATTGAAATTAATTTAAAATCTCTAATTAACTAGAGAAATCTAACTAAAAATATGAAATAGAAGAAAGAGTGTAGAAATTTTTTGATTTTTCCTTATATCTGTCAACTGCACCATTCAATTTCCAATTACTATGTTTTAGGAATCATGCCACTGGAAAAATGTGCAAACTAAGATTAAAGAGCATGATAAAGCGAATTCAGATTATTTGATAAATATATCACGAGTAACGGATGTACCGTTAAAATTTCGGTAATTTAGGTTAGTATTCTCATGTTTAATTAGCTTACTATATCTAAAGAAGAAAGTCATCAACTGCCAAAGAAACACCAACAGGCAGGGAGCTTAATTGGTCACCGCCACCCACATTATTTGCCGTAAAACTTTTGTGATCGTTCCGTTCATCGATTGGATTTTTTGTACTGTACTTGGGATACTAATCGAAGCCGTGAGAACCATAGTGGCCTAACTGAAAATTTTACAAAATTTATATCACTGAGACCTAAATATCCTAAATAGTTTTTATTAATCATAACGGAGATATTAGCATAATAATGTTTTTTAATTTCACAGAATACAGAAAAAATAAAACTCCATAGTGGCCTATGCGACATAGGCCATTTTTGCAATCAAGTAGCACAAGATCGCAAAAAACAAAATAGCCTATAATGGTTAAGACACTACGAAGTTTTTTTTTCTATCTAGTTATCATTTTGATGTTAGTTAGATCAATTTGTTTCCTAACGTGTGTGTAGGAAATTTCTTTTCGTTTTTCACTGTAGTGATTGTTTTTAAATATTGAAAATGGATTATATAGATAAAGGAAGTATTGATAACGTGGAACATCAACCGATAAGAACGAGTCATATAAAGATTCAGGTTCAGATTACCTGCCAACAAGAAGTCAGAAACGTAAACGTGTTCCGATAGGTTAGGTTTCAGTGGTTGACACTTAGGCCATTTTTGGCACATTGTGATACCACGCATTCACGCCACATCATTAACCCATTCAAATATTCACCTACTCACACAATTACAGTATACCACTTGCACATTGCAAGCTCCATGTCAACCTGTACATTGGCATGGACGGTGGGTCGGCGTTGAATTCTGCACTCCATCAGAGGGTCTAAGTTGTGTTTATTAACATCGCCGATTGTAATCGATGGTGAAAATTCGATTTGCATCCTGCCTCTCATGGGATTCGAACCCAGTACCTCCCGGTCCAAGTGCTGAAGCTTTAACCACTGCACCACTTGTCCGGTACGTGCTCCGATAAAATGGATGAAAAACGTGTTCCGATAAAATGGATGAAATGTTAGAAAGGAAAAGCGAAGGCGAGGTGAGCAATACGCAAACATTAAAGGAAATTTTGTTCCACCCAAACAAATTAATATTAATCTTCCATGCCTCTGTGCTAAGAAATGTCACAAAATTTTTTTTCAAATCCAACAAAACAAGCTGTTTGAATCATTCTACAAACTTAAAAGCTTTAACTTACAGACATCATATCTATTTTCTTAGTCCAAGTTGAGCCTAAAATCTGATGGCATCCAAAGAACAGTTTGCAAACCATTTTTTAAAAATATATTCAAAGTTAGTGATGGAAGGTTAAGCAGAGTCGTAAAAAAAATTCCACCGCCGTCAGATAAAAGGAACAAACACAATCCAAAAAAAATAAAAAAAAGTGATGGAAAATTTCAAGGTGTTAAATAAACGTTCATTGAACTTTTTCCTAGATTTGAATCGCATTATACTTTACACAAATGTACTGAACGAAAATTTTTAGCCCCTGATTTAATTTTAAATAAAATGTATTCTTTAGCTGTTTTACTTTGGCAAAGTCCGCTTAGCTTTAAAAAATTAAAATATTAGCGGCCAATTTTGGTTTCAACAATATTTCCTTGTGAATTTTCAGTAATGGAAAATAATTTTTTATCATAGTTGGCTTTCATATCAGTAGTAATTGTAAGCTGGATCGGTTTTATAAAAGTCTTATTTTTTTTTGGTTTTATTTAAAGCCAACTCTTCTTGAATTACTACTGATAAATACGCCAACTATGATGAACAATTATTTTTCGTTACTGGAAATTCACAAGCAAATATTTCTGAAACCAAAATTGACGTCTAATATTTTTATTTCCAAAGCTAAGCGGACTTTGCCAAAGCAAACAGCTTTTGTATTGTAATCAAAATCCGAACCAGTCTCCTATTTTATATTCAGAAAAAACTTCCACCTTTCTTTACATATACGAATAGTACACCAAGAATATTTTTCTAGCATGGACCTGAATTAATTATACCCTGATGGAAAACCAATCAGTACCGGAAAACTTAAAAGATCTTCTGCATTGCATACCACCTGTTTGTTTATCATGATATTTATAACAATATCAAGGAGAGCACCAATGTAAAAAATGATGCGTGTCGGGAGAGCTCTGATAGTGATTAGTTCAGAAACAACTTTGGCATCTTTTATTTTATTTTCTATTATATAAATTTTTTGGATAACATAGTGGCCTATCTGAATAAAATATAATTATAAAGAGGTAAATGTGTGAAGGTCTATTAAATATACAATAAGTAAAATAAACATTTTTAAAATATATTCGAATATAAAAAATAGTATAAAATGTTTATTTTTTTAGTAAAATTCATTAATATATTTATTTTTCTATGTAATTTGTCGCTCCCCAATGCTAATAGTAACCTGCCAATCTGGACTGAAAAACTTAAGCACATCCATATAACCAAGCGAGCATACAAAACTATTCCAACCACAACGGCTAAACGATTATGAATAAAGTTATAGATTTCTAGGCACAGAACGCAGATTTTGTTCGAAAACTGAGACTTGAGATTTGGGAGTTTACCGACATTTCACTAACATACTAGATGCACAAAATTAATATTATTGTTGATTGATGCAAATAATAATTAAATTTTATATTCACATCTAGTGTGCTGATGAAATAATAGAAAAACTCTCAAATCTCAAGTCCCGGTTTTCGAACAAAATTCGTGTTCAGGTGTCGAAAATAAAAGTACAAAATAAATTTTGGATACCCAATTTATTCTGTACTTTTGCGACACCCTGAGAATAGGAAATTGGTGAAAATATTTTCATAGCATTTTTTTTGAGTGGCGTTTGTTTAGGCTATTGATGGGAATTCGAGTGGTGTAAAAATTTTCGAAGTAAAGTTGAATGGGAAATAATTTTATCCAATAAAAATTTTTTGCGACAAAAGTTTTCCATTCAACTTTGTTTCCAAAATATTTACATGAGACTAATTCTCGCCTACACAAGAAGACACAAGAAGAGTACTAGAAAAAGAATAGACGGAAAAATACAATTCAGACTATGAACATATTTTTCCCAATTTTCTATTCCCAGGGAAAGTTAGAATAGTGCCACTGGGCTTCTATAAATTTGAAATCTGTAAATTTTTTCGTAATTACTTAGCCCGTGTTGTGGGCATAATGCCATTAAATATTAACTGTTTGTTTACCGCTATAAAATTAAAAAATTTCCGGATTGGTCTCGAACTTTAGGAGTACGAGTATATTGCCACTCAGAGCTGCGTCACGGGAAGATAATGAACGTCCGTTAAAGCGACGGTTATCAATTGTTCTGGGCACCGAATTATATTCCTTTTGGGTTTAAAAGAACGCCATTTTACAAAAATATCCGTTAAAAGTGTCGTTAAAATTAGTACAAGTGCACCAGGATACAGTGTCATCGTGTCTTCAGCCTCGTTGAAGTCTTGAGGAAAAAACATTGTCTCGTTAAAAAAACATTTGAGTTTCAAAAACATATATTTATTACTTTTTACGCTATTTGCCGTAGGCACTTGGCGAAACACACTTATACTTAATAAACACATTTTTATTAATCACTTGTTTTTGTTCTTAAATTATAGTTAGTCTTAAATTATCAATACAGCAGTTCCTCGTTGCTCCGCCGTTGCTTTCACAAAGTTTTTTACCTTACGAATTTGTTGATTCGACCAGCGGTTCCAAAATTAATGGATTGAAAATTTGTTCAAAAGCTCGCAAGAAGTTATTTCTTTAACGTCATCCATCCATTCTTCACTCGACAACAGGCTCACCTAAATCTTCTTGATCGCAATCCTTTTCGATCCCGGTTATTTCTTCCTCTCGATCCGATTGATCTATAGTTCAATATTTAGATTTTCCATACTACTCATTTCGTCACTGTTGTTTATTGATGGTTCATATGATGTTTCATAAGTCGGAAAATCTTCAAAATCATCACAAAAAGGATCGATGTCTGAATCATTAACCCTTCTCTGGCTGCTTCATATTCTTCTGTCATCTTGGACGTTTTATTATATCTGGAGTATTTAATTCTTTTAAAAATGTATTTCAAAACCGTTAACCTAATTTTATTACTTACCGCGATGATTTTCCCTAACCGGTATCTACATTTTCAAAATTAAAAGGATATATTACACTTTTCGATAAAACAAAGTTGTTGATCGTATACCACAATATTTTTACTACTGAAAACTATATGGATTATTGACATCCCGTCAAGTTATGACGTCTTGTCTTTTAGCGAAACCCAAAATACGTAAAAAAAAAATACGAGACATTCATTTATGTGGTATTTCTATTTCTATGAAAAAATTCCATTTGTAGTGTTTTTATGGGGACACTGATTTATTTTTTATATAGAGTGAAATGCATTTTGTTGCTTGTAATTCCCGTCTTGTCTTATGAGGCATTTTGTAAATGTCAGCATATACTGTCTTGCCCTGTGTAATTGAGCTATTGCTGATTGCCATCTTATCTTGCGATAACGCACGAGAAATTTGAGCAATTTACTGATGCCATGTATGCTAATATTGAAAGATTCGCACTCAGACCCATTTGCTTCACAATACGACAGAACAAATCTAACGTTATAAATTTCGACCATAAAGTCTATACTAGTGTTGAAGTGAACCGCTTTCCATTATCAGAATCAATATAATTCTAACTCTGATATTAGAAAATGAAATTGAAATTAGACAAATCTAAAGTATTAAAGTAACAAAATTAATTTTACCAATGTAAATAAATAAATTAAAGGAACAAGTTCCAATTTCGGCCCAAAATAAAAGTCGAATGCATTGTAATACTTCACTTTAAGCTATTATCAATAATGGCCATTAACACGCCTTTCCAGAAATTTGGTCTCAGGCTTCGATAGCAAATGAAATAGGTTGTTAAATTACTCATAGGGCCAGCGTATAATTAGAACTTCTTAACCAGGACAGCAAATTTGCTACAAATTTTTGTATTTATATTTTAAATCCGACCAAAAATGGTAAACGGCCATTAACACGCCTTTTTAGAGATTTGGACAAAGCACCTGAATAACAAGTGCAAATGTCCTAGAAGGAACTGTAAATTGGTAACGATTTTTTCTATTTCAATTTTGAGTTTGAGAGTAAATGGTAGATGGCCATTAACATACCTTGAGATTGTAATTTAGGTTCCATGAGCATCTCAAACGGGTTGCCAAATTGCGTATCCAGCCAGCCAGATTGGAACTTCCCTACCAAAACAGCAAATTGGTTACGAATTTTTCTATTTTAATTTTGAGTTTGAGCGAGCATGGTATACCATTACCATGCCTCCCTAGATGCTTGTTCTGGTAATCAGGTAAAATTTAAAATTTCTCATACAGCAAGCCTAACTGAAACTTGATAACCAGGATTAAAATTTGTTACGAATTTTATAATTTCAATCTTTAGCTACATAGAAAATGGAAATCTGCCATGGTTTCCTTAACACCTGGTTATTAAATTGCTCAGTCAGCCTAATAGGAACTTTATAGTGCTGGTTATAGTGCAACCTTTCTAGTGCAAGGTAGTACAATTTTCTTATGAATTTTTCTATTTCAATTTTGTGTTAGAATGAAAATGGTTATCGGCCATTAACACGTTTTCTTAGAGATTTGGACTCGGGTTCCGATAGCTCCTCAATTAAGCTACTAAACTACTCATTTAATCAGCCTAATTAGAATTTTTTACCAGGACAGCAAATTTTTGTATTTCTAGTTTGGGTTTTGAGTGAGAATGGTACACGGCCATTATCACGCCTTTTCAGAGATTTGAACTCACGTTTGTTATCACTTGAAATAGGTCGTTAAATTGCTCAGGCAGCGAGCAATGCAAATGTGTTACGAATTTTCTTCTTTCAACGGCCAATAACACGCCTTCTTAGACGTTAAGACTCAAGAATAGGTTGTTAAATTGCTCATTCAACCAGCTTAAAGGGAACTTCCTAATCAGGATGGCAAATCATGAATTTATTAATAAATTATGAAATATATTTGTAGTAGTTGGTAAAGAATGTTAAATACTTCACTTATAAAATAATAAATGTTGAATAAAACGTATTAGACTTTATTTAAAAAGAAATATAACAAAAGAATAACCAGATTTAAAATATATTTCTAACATATTTATGAATACAGATAACCCTCCAAGAACATAATATTTGAAGAACACGGGTACCCATTTGCTCAAATTACTCGGTTTCAAACAACACGATTTTCGATATTTTTTTATTTTGAGTTTTTCATATCATAAAACAAAATAAAACGTAAAGTTTTTTTTCTTTTCTTTTTTGTAGTCTCTGTTGTGCGGAGCGGGTTGTGGATAGGGTGTTTTAAAAAACATCATCTTCTTCACTGTTGCGACTACATTTTATTTATTAAAATTAACTTCACATTATAGTTACACTTAAAATAATTTTTGTTGATTACTGCTCTATGACTAATACTTTATAACTATCATTTATAACTATATCTATAACTTAAAACTAAAATGTCTTATATACTAAAATTTTGAGGAAATGAAAATGCATAAGCACTACGGAAAACAAATGTACGTTTTCCGAGGTTGCAAGATTGCATTTTCATTTCTTGTACGCAAATATGTTTATTTTGTTAAAATTGAACGACCTTACTATTTTATTAACAATGCGGAAAACAAATAAATGAATCGACTTTTCCGGTATAAAACACAAACACAACATTCCTCCCTGTTTGAGAGAAGAAAAATCTTCTAGAAGAAGGTTTTTCTTTATGGAATATGGTTAATAGTATATCGGAATACGGTTCATTTAAATGTTTTTATGGATTGTTTGGGTGTCTTTTAATATTATAGTTCAATTTTAACCTAGATTACTTATAATGTACATGTAATTTTCTTTTTCAAATATTGTTGTTTTTGTTTATGTACATTGACATTGCTACTAAAATGTTACACTTCATAATTGTTAAAGGTTAAGGTTTTCAATGTTATATTTTGATTTGAATTCTATTGAAAATATATTTTGTATCATATGCAGAAATTTAGTAGTTGTAAATATTAAGTAAAATTACGTTACGTCACAAAAGTTGCTTATGAATGAAATTGTTTTGTGATTAATATTTTAATTATGGTCTATGTAATGTTAAATTTAAACTTTTAAAAAATTAATTCTATATAATTTATCGTCTTTAAACATAATGATCTTAAATTTAATTTAATATTATGCCTAATTATTATTTTTGTTTGACTAGAAAATAATTAAATAAATTAGTTAGGTTTTGATAACGTCATTTGAAAGAAGAAGGGTGTTATTGAATAATCTAATATCTGATTTTGGTAAATTGCATAAATATAATTTTGTTTTATGGCAAATTGTAGTGAATTATGTAATATTTTTTATCTATCCTATTCCTCTTCTTGTCACTCTCCTTTGGATATAAGAGTTTTTTATGCTATTGCAGTTAAAATTTCTAATTTTCTTAACGTTTATCATTCGATGAGTGTATGTGCTTATTTCTATTGGATTGTTAACTGAATCTTGTGATGGAGCATCCTGGCTCGTATGATTGTTTGTTGAATTTGATAGCTGATTAATTTGTATATTTATTGGGTTAGAAAAGTTTGGGCTCATAAGATTTTTTGATGATTGATTTGATAAATGTTTGATTTTCGTATTATAAATTAGATTACGACTATTTGGACTTCTTTGTTTATTAACTAAATTGGTTGAGGTGGTATCTGGGTTCGTAAGATTGTATGTTTGATTTGAAAATTCATTGATTTGTTTAATATAAAATTGTTTTTGGGCGTCTGGGCTCGTTTGCTTATTAACTAAAAGGTTTTCTAGGTTTGAATAACTGTTATGTAACTTATTTGATGATTGATTGGTTGTAATTTGAGCATTTGGGCTCGTTGGCTTAATATCTAAATATGTTGAAAAGGTTTCTAAGTTTGGATAATTGTTATGTGACTTATTTGTAATTTGAGCGTCTGGGCTCGTTGGCTTATTTACTAAAAGGGGTTCTGAGTTTGAATGATTGTTTTGCGGTAGATTTGATAATTGATTGGTTATATTATGAGCGTCTGGGCTCTTTTGCTTATGAACTAAATATGTTGAAGTGATATCTGAATTTGGTTGATTGATTTGCGTGTTATAGATTAGATTTTGAGCGTCTTGGCTCGTTTGCTTATGAACTAAATATGTTAATTTAACCTCTTGAACGATTTGGTTTAGTTTGGTTGATTGATGAATAAATGAATTCGTTGGCTTCTTAATTATATCTGATGAATGATCTTCTGAATTTGATCGATTTATGTCGTTGGTTTGGATTTGTGTTTGTTTTAAATTGTTAGTTTTCAATGGTTTAGTTCTCGTCAGTAAATTTTGATCCTCGTGGTCACTGTAATGTTGTGATGACTGGATTTGACATAAAACAGTGTGGTGAATGTCAGGAATTGCTTGATTTGTGTTTATGTTGTATAATTGTTTGAACTTGATGTTTCCGTTTATTTGATGAGTATCCTCGCTCAGTTTTTTATTTAACAGGATTGGTGGTTGGTTGTTATTGCTGATTTGTGTGTCAATATTGGTTTTTTTGCTGATTGGAAATCTATTACTTCTTTCTGGAATAACAATTTGGGTTTCTTTGGACTTGTATGTGTAACTTTCTGGCTCGTACTTGTAGTTTCGCGGTTGTTTTGTAAAGTAACTGTTGGCGATTGTTTGAAATTTATTTAATTTTAAGTTTGAGTGTTGATGTTGGTTAAAATTTAGCGTTTCATTGTAACATCTTCGTTGCTCTGATATAGCAGGATTGCTAAAATTGCTCCAGGTATATGGAGGTTGTTGATATATTTGTTTTTTTCTCTCTGTGTTTATTCTTGTACGGCAATTGTCCCAAGTATGATTAAATTTTCGACAGTAGTTACATCTGATTTGATATGATCTTCGATATGGTTGTTGACTTTCGATCGCTAGTAGGGCGGTTGCAGATGATTCATTTAGCTGTGTTGTTGGTATGCCTATTACCGAGTTAAACATGTGCTCAGTTTCTTCTGTTTCGTTTATAATTTCGGTGATACTTTCGGCTTTGCTAGTTATTATTTTATGTTTGATTATGGTATTGTATAGTCCTCGTTTGAATTTTTCCACAGTTTGTAATTCTAGATGTTTGTTGTAAATCTGGTCAATATATCCGTATTTGTTTTTAAAACTGGCCTTGTATTGATCGAGTGCATCATAAAGTCTATACCCATAATTTCTGGTTGTTTCTCCATAATTTTGTTTCGTTGTCAAAAATTTTCGTTCCAGTTCCGTCATACAATAGTTTGATGAATAAATTTCAATAAGTATTTTTCGCAATGTTGGATAGTCGTGTATCTCTCTGTGATAAATTCGCGTGAATGCTTCTTCTGTTAATCGGAGTTTTATTAATTTGTCGAATAATTGCTTTTCTATATTGCTAAGTGTTTTATAAATACTGTCTGCTATAGCCACAAAACGGTTGAGTTCAATTGGCCTGTCTTTTGTGTCAGCTCCGCTGAATTCTGGAATAAGAGCGATACATTTTAATATTTGTAGCTGGTCCATTTTGTAGAATTTTGCGGCGTGTCGAAGTTCGGTTTTGATAAGAATGCGCTTTATGTTAGCGATGGTTCTGTTTTCATTTTATTATTTCATTGGTTGTAGTTGATATGACGTTGATTAGATTTTAAAATGATGTACATTTGAAAATTTTAATATTTTTCTTATTGTGCATTTCTTATTGTGCAATTTTAATATTGTGCATTGTTGACATCTTAGTTTTTTTACAGCGTGGTTGGATTGTGAAAGAATGATTGCGAAGATATGTTTTCGCCCGCAGGATCCTGTCTACAGCGCCAATGTTGTGCGGAGCGGGTTGTGGATAGGGTGTTTTAAAAAACATCATCTTCTTCACTGTTGCGACTACATTTTATTTATTAAAATTAACTTCACATTATAGTTACACTTAAAATAATTTTTGTTGATTACTGCCCTGACTAATACTTTATAACTATTATTTATAACTATATCTATAACTTAAAACTAAAATGTCTTATATACTAAAATTTTGAGGAAATGAAAATGCATAAGCACTACGGAAAACAAATGTACATTTTCCGAGGTTGCAAGATTGCATTTTCATTTCTTGTACGCAAATGTGTTTATTTTGTTAAAATTGAACGACCTTACTATTTTATTAACAATGCGGAAAACAAATAAATGAATCGACTTTTCCGGTATAAAACACAAACACAACATCTCGAACAACACGGTTTTAAAGAACACGTAACGAATTCATCGTGTTCTTGGAGGGTTTCCTGTATTTTTTTTACCTCCAAATATAAATGTAATTTGATTTGTACGATTTATTGAAGAATATTTATATTTAACATGTACAAAACTACCAATTAGCTTTTATAACTAAAATTCCAGTTGGAATAACCATGTTTTCTAATTAGATTTCAATTTAACAGTGTGAAACGAACACATATACGTAACAAATGAGGATTTGTGTAAAAACGGCCTATGCATCCATTTAATGAGTGGGACAATCCCAAAACTTTTATTTTAATGTCATGAATTGTTTCGACAACTATTATAGAATGTATGTACAGTACACCCTTAGTAAAATCTCTGAGATTCTTGAAATCGGCCATATTAAACCGGCGAGAATTTTAAGGAAAATTGATTTTTATAAGAATATTTGTAATTATTGTGATATTTGGCATTGGTGTGAAATTTACACTTTTTATTGGTTGCTATACTTGTAACATTCAAAAAAGAACATTTTTTGTGAAATAAAATGCGGATGTTAAATTTTAAACACATTCAAACTAGAAAATTTTACCTTTCCGTGGCGCATGGTTTTGTAGATTAAAAGCAATAGGTATTGAATCTTTTGCCGCGTTATGCTATATCGAGTTAAAATTTTATTCAGTTCAACCTTGTTTTATTGTTTTTCTCGGAGATCCGACACGAATTTTCCCACGAAGTGACGTAGGCGGCGCGTAACAAATTTTACTCTCTCAAAGATTATTTTTAATACAGCGCGATTGAATATAGTAATTAAGGTTTAAATTTTAATTCTAGTTTGCTCTTTCTTATATTTTGGATTTACTTTCCTTTATACATACGTCGGATAAAAATCCGGGATTTTTCTATCCCATCGTTTTAACCAATTACATCACGTAAATTTTACAACAGACACGCCACTTTTCATACAAACTTGTTGAAAAAATTGAAAAAAAAAATTCGGATGTAAAAATCCTGGATTTCCATCCGACGTATGTATACCGAAGCAGATTTTGATACTCGAATCCAAATTATATGATTACCACTGGTATGAAACCTGGGGGTCGATTTTGTTCAAAATTCGGCAGAAAAAACATGACGTTTTCATATAAGTATATAAGAAGTATAGTATACAATTTTATATTAGTGTGTGTAATTTTTATGTGGTTATGTTTTTTTTTTTGTTTTCTGCGAATGTAAGCATCAAAAATCATGAATCAGTAAAAATCGGTATAGTTTTTTTCTGCTTATTTCCTTTCGTCATCTCAATTTTTTGACATCTCACTAAGTATTTGAATGGCTAGTTAACACGTTCATTTGCGCGAACTACTATGCTACTATAGCAGTCATACAACTTTTTCGTTTCTTAACACGTTCGCGCAAATATCTTTCATTTTTTAAAGAATAACTCGACATATTTTTCAATTCTCACAATACATTCTTTTCCGTGACGAAATGTCATTACAATTATAAAAGTTATCAAACGTGTTCCTGAGTAGCACACACATTTAGAAAGTGTGCGTCAATGTGTTAAAAAAAATAACTTCACATACTTTAATATTTTTTTTCAATGCGATGTCGAATGAATGTTTTGTTTTCGGAGAAACACAGAATTAGAAATAATTTTAAAACTAAAATTAAATAATAAAATAAATTTAATTTTATTTAAAGCATATTTGCATTGCATTTACAAATTTTAAATTATAAATGAAATGATACCTAGAAAAGTCATGTCCAAAAAAATTAAATGGTGCACATTCCCACTAACACAAACGCACATACCACTACTATATACTTGCAGTTATTATACGTCAACTTGTCGAATTTTGAACAAAATCGACCCCTGGAAACCATAAAAAATTGGGGGTCGATTTTGTTCAAAATTCGACAAGTTGACGAAATAACTGCAAGTATATGGGTATGTGACTATGTGTGTTTGTGTTAGTGCGATGTCCGCTATTTAATTTTTTTGGATACGACATTTCAAGATACATTTCCTTTTATAATTTAAAATTTGTAAATGCTATGCAAATAATGATTGTGAAATACATACCAAAAATAATACCAAAAATTTACACTGTTAAATTTAAAAATATTCCAATTGGATTTGTTTTGTGGTGAAATTGAAACATTTTTATATAATCTTTAACATTTAAATTAGATAAGTCCCTAAAAGTTCCTAATAGTGTCGCTGTAAAGATCAAATAATTTTCTAACGATTTGAAATAAACAGGAGAAAATCGTAAAACGATTTACTAAACTTTTTTTAATTCTAAAAAAGGCTATTTTAGACGATGTTTCTACTTTTATATATCCGATCCTAGAGATGTTCACGGGGTCCCACCTATATGACCGAATAGCTAAATCAAAACCCCACGTGTGTAGTTAACAGGATTTAATTATGATGGTTTTTACAAAGTCCAGCGCATTTTTAATAAACTATGGTTTTTGATTTCAATCTATTTTATAACTTTCCTGTCAACGCTCCTACAAACATACACAGTTTTTAAAATATAATTTAGAATAGCGTAGACAAAGTTGTAACACTGAAATAGAAAAAGATAGTTTAAAATGATATGTACAGTGCCATACAGGCCATTTAGAAATTCCATAAATTTTAATAAATGTTCAAATTTTATTTCACCGAACCTAGAGATGTTCACGGGGTCTCACCTACATGACCAGATAGATCAGTCGAAACCCTATCAGTGAGGTGAATGGGATCTAATTATGGTGATTTTTAACTTGCCCAGAGACATTTTTACGTTTACGGTTATATCCCATATACCAGAAATGTTCACGGGATCTCTTTCATATATTCGAATAGGTCAGAAAATTATCTATCAATATTGTGAAAAAGGGACACGAATAATGATTTTCACTTTGTATTTCGAAATTTAAAACTTCTTCATTTTCAATTTCTTTCTCAATTGGAAATTTTGGTATTTTCTCCAATAGGATTTTGACCCAATTGACATTCCCAAATAAGCTACGAACCCGATTTATTGTGATAATAATCAAATAACAGAAATCCTAGAGATGTTCACGGGCTCACGTTTACACTTTTCAATAGTTCAAAGATGCGACTTTCGATAGTTCCGGACAGGGTTCGGTTATGGCGATATTTACAGTGCCATACACGACTTAGAAGTTTCATGAAATAATTTGAATACATTATCAAATTTTATTTCACCGAACCTAGAGATGTTCACGGGGTCTCACCTACATGGCCAGATAGATCAGTCGAAACCCTATCAGTGAGGTGAATGGGATCTAATTATGGTGATTTTTAACTTGCCCAGAGACATTTTTACGTTTACGGTTATATCCCATATACCAGAAATGTTCACGGGATCTCTTTCATATATTCGAATAGGTCAGAAAATTATCTATCAATATTGTGAAAAAGGGACACGAATAATTATTTTCACTTTGTATTTCGAAATTTAAAACTTCTTCATTTTCAATTTCTTTCTCAATTGGAAATTTTGGTATTTTCTCCAATAGGATTTTGACCCAATTGACATTCCCAAATAAGCTACGAACCCGATTTATTGTAATAATAATCAAATAACAGAAATCCTAGAGATGTTCACGGGCTCACGTTTACACTTTTCAATAGTTCAAAGATGCGACTTTCGATAGTTCCGGACAGGGTTCGGTTATGGCGATATTTACAGTGCCATACACGACTTAGAAGTTTCATGAAATAATTTGAATACATTATCAAATTTTATTTCACCGAACCTAGAGATGTTCACGGGGTCTCACCTACATGGTCAAATAGATCAGTCGAAACCCTATCAGTGTGGTGAATGGGATCTAATTCTGGTGATTTTTAACTTGCCCAGAGACATTTTTACGTTTACGGTTATATCCCATATACCAGAAATGTTCACGGGATCTCTTTCATATATTCGAATAGGTCAGAAAATTATCTATCAATATTGTGAAAAAGGGACACGAATAATGATTTTCACTTTGTATTTCGAAATTTAAAACTTCTTCATTTTCAATTTTTTTCTCAATTGGAAATTTTAGTATTTTCTCCAATAGGATTTTGACCCAATTGACATTCCCAAATAAGCTACGAACCCGATTTATTGTGATAATAATCAAATAACAGAAATCCTAGAGATGTTCACGGGCTCACGTTTACACTTTTGAATAGTTCAAAGATGCGACTTTCGATAGTTCCGGACAGGGTTCGGTTATGGCGATATTTACAGTGCCATACACGACTTAGAAGTTTCATGAAATAATTTGAATACATTATCAAATTTTATTTCACCGAACCTAGAGATGTTCACGGGGTCTCACCTACATGGCCAAATAGATCAGTCGAAACCCTATCAGTGAGGTAAATGGGATCTAATTCTGGTGATTTTTAACTTGCCCAGAGACATTTTTACGTTTACGGTTATATCCCATATACCAGAAATGTTCACGGGATCTCTTTCATATATTCGAGTAGGTCAGAAAATTATCTATCAATATTGTGAAAAAGGGACACGAATAATTATTTTCACTTTGTATTTCGAAATTTAAAACTTCTTCATTTTCAATTTCTTTCTCAATTGGAAATTTTGGTATTTTCTCCAATAGGATTTTGACCCAATTGACATTCCCAAATAAGCTACGAACCCGATTTATTGTAATAATAATCAAATAACAGAAATCCTAGAGATGTTCACGGGCTCACGTTTACACTTTTGAATAGTTCAAAGATGCGACTTTCGATAGTTCCGGACAGGGTTCGGTTATGGCGATATTTACAGTGCCATACACGACTTAGAAGTTTCATGAAATAATTTGAATACATTATCAAATTTTATTTCACCGAACCTAGAGATGTTCACGGGGTCTCACCTACATGGCCAGATAGATGAGTCGAAACCCTATCAGTGTGGTGAATGGGATCTAATTCTGGTGATTTTTAACTTGCCCAGAGACATTTTTACGTTTACGGTTATATCCCATATACCAGAAATGTTCATGGGATCTCTTTCATATATTCGAGTAGGTCAGAAAATTATCTATCAATATTGTGAAAAAGGGACACGAATAATTATTTTCACTTTGTATTTCGAAATTTAAAACTTCTTCATTTTCAATTTCTTTCTCAATTGGAAATTTTGGTATTTTCTCCAATAGGATTTTGACCCAATTGACATTCCCAAATAAGCTACGAACCCGATTTATTGTGATAATAATCAAATAACAGAAATCCTAGAGATGTTCACGGGCTCACGTTTACACTTTTGAATAGTTCAAAGATGCGACTTTCGATAGTTCCGGACAGGGTTCGGTTATGGCGATATTTACAGTGCCATACACGACTTAGAAGTTTCATGAAATAATTTGAATACATTATCAAATTTTATTTCACCGAACCTAGAGATGTTCACGGGGTCTCACCTACATGGCCAGATAGATCAGTCGAAACCCTATCAGTGAGGTGAATGGGATCTAATTATGGTGATTTTTAACTTGCCCAGAGACATTTTTACGTTTACGGTTATATCCCATATACCAGAAATGTTCACGGGATCTCTTTCATATATTCGAATAGGTCAGAAAATTATCTATCAATATTGTGAAAAAGGGACACGAATAATTATTTTCACTTTGTATTTCGAAATTTAAAACTTCTTCATTTTCAATTTCTTTCTCAATTGGAAATTTTGGTATTTTCTCCAATAGGATTTTGACCCAATTGACATTCCCAAATAAGCTACGAACCCGATTTATTGTAATAATAATCAAATAACAGAAATCCTAGAGATGTTCACGGGCTCACGTTTACACTTTTGAATAGTTCAAAGATGCGACTTTCGATAGTTCCGGACAGGGTTCGGTTATGGCGATATTTACAGTGCCATACACGACTTAGAAGTTTCATGAAATAATTTGAATACATTATCAAATTTTATTTCACCGAACCTAGAGATGTTCACGGGGTCTCACCTACATGGTCAAATAGATCAGTCGAAACCCTATCAGTGTGGTGAATGGGATCTAATTCTGGTGATTTTTAACTTGCCCAGAGACATTTTTACGTTTACGGTTATATCCCATATACCAGAAATGTTCATGGGATCTCTTTCATATATTCGAGTAGGTCAGAAAATTATCTATCAATATTGTGAAAAAGGGACACGAATAATTATTTTCACTTTGTATTTCGAAATTTAAAACTTCTTCATTTTCAATTTCTTTCTCAATTGGAAATTTTGGTATTTTCTCCAATAGGATTTTGACCCAATTGACATTCCCAAATAAGCTACGAACCCGATTTATTGTGATAATAATCAAATAACAGAAATCCTAGAGATGTTCACGGGCTCACGTTTACACTTTTGAATAGTTCAAAGATGCGACTTTCGATAGTTCCGGACAGGGTTCGGTTATGGCGATATTTACAGTGCCATACACGACTTAGAAGTTTCATGAAATAATTTGAATACATTATCAAATTTTATTTCACCGAACCTAGAGATGACGTATGTATAGTGCGTCCGTACACGTACAGTTTACTTTGAAGGAAGAAGGAATGTAATTTTACTAACCATAGTTTTTCATTTGTTTATTATCGTTAAATTGGTTTATTACTCTTTCGGTATAATCGACGCAATTGGATTATGGTAGCTAAATTAAGATACATACATATACTGTCGACTCTAACTTTTTTAATTTTCATTGAAAAACTGCACAACGGTCGTTTCATATCTCGTAGTAGATATATTTCGATCTAAGTTCATGTGCAAATCGAATTCGTCTCGCAGGAAGTTTATAAGTGGTTCAGCTTGAGGAACAGCAAAATTAATATCGAAATCCCCGCTAATAATCATCGGCAAAAGATGATAGTCTCCTTGGAGAATTTTTGAAATCCTTTTAGAATATGGAGCAAGGACGAAATGTATGAACTTCATTATGTCGAAAGATTTTTTCGGCGAGGTGTACACAACTACAGAAAGCATCTTGTTCCCATTCAGAAGCTGAAGTTCAGCCGTGTATATATTATCCATGGGTTGTGTTGTTACCCTCATATCGTTTGTTCGTCCAACGATGATTACGTTATGTCAGTTAACTGTATAAGTTCAACTTATATTTTTATATATTGCTACTCCGGCAGCTCACTGACCATTTCTCTTAAACTGAACGCATCATTCAAAATTAATAATATTAACATGTTCGTCAATGCGTATCCAGATCTCGGAAAGCAAGAAAAATTGAGCATCCCTGCGTGACTGTATCAGTTAGGTCGAGGTGAAGTGACCTGAGACTCTGGAACTTCAATGTTAAAAACCAGACGTCATTATTATCTCGTACAAAATTCGCCATTACACCCTGCTCTATAGTTAGCGGATTTGTAGTGAAGCGCGATAGCTCATTTTGAAGAAGACCCATTGAGGTCCCATTTTTACGTCCATGGTAGAAGACATGATCATTGATAGCCGACGTGATGAACAGTCCTTCGAGACTCGTTACTCGTAATAAAGCAATATACACAAATTGTGGACTGTGTTTTTTATCGTAAGAGTATATACTGACTATCTCGTTATAGGTCGAACGCTGTGATGCATGAATTGTGGTGGCACATGCAAGTACGACTGGAAAATGATTACGCTTAACATTAATTGTCAGATTGTTGTTTCGATTAACAGTTGAGCTCTTTCAAGAAATGGGCACCAAACATCGGTCGATATTCGTTTTCTGCGCCCATCCAGCTTTAAGCAGCCTAACTTTCTTGCCTTGAGAATTTGTACCGAAATCCATCCAGAGTAGTTTGACATTTTTACTTTTGACGTGTTCATCGTTGTCGTTTTTCGGTCAGGATGGCTGCATTCGATATACCTCAGACAGCCCATAGTTACGTCAATATTGGTTTTGAGAAAGTAAGGCCGACCTATGACAAGTGGAAGTTCGTACGGCAAAATATTTGTGTCCACTATGCATATTTTATCGATCTTTTGACGGAATTGCTTCTCCGGCAGCCCACTCATTATCTCTCTTGAACTAAACGCGGCATTCAAACGTAGGAATATTAACGTACTCGTCATTGCGTAGACAGGGCTCGGAAAGCAAATGAATTGAGCTTATCTGCGTGACTGTCACCTGAGACTCTGGCAGTTCAATGTTAAAAACGAGACGTCATTATAACCCCATTTAGTAGAAGACATGATCATTGATAGCCGACGTGATGAACAGCTCCTAGAGACTCCTTACTCGTGATAAAGCAACATACACAAATGTTGACTGTGTTTTTAATCGTAAGAGTATGTAATTTCGTAATTGTAATTCGTATTTCGTATCGTAATTTTATTTTTGATTTTTCTGATCGAAGGAGATGTCGATGGTTTCTATTTAATTTTTTAAATTAGTTTTTTGTTTTCCCTATACTATTATACATATATACATACAAGCAAGCCATGTATAGTACAAAATTGTTTTATTGAATTTGTTGCTTTTTTTTCAAACGAAGTAGGTACACATACGTCATTTCCGTTCGTTTCATTTACAAGTTTACTCTAATACAAAAATTTTTGGTAGGCGCGAGCGAAGATGTTTACACATCAAAAATGGGATCTCAATGGGTCTTCTTCAAAATGAGCTATTGCGCCTCACTACAAACCCGCTAAGTATAGCTCAGGTTGTAATGGCGAATTTAATGACGTCTGGGCAAGTTAAAAATCACCAGAATTAGATCCCATTCACCACACTGATAGGGTTTCGACTGATCTATCTGGCCATGTAGGTGAGACCCCATGAACATCTCTAGGTTCGGTGAAATAAAATTTGATAAAGTATTCAAATTATTTCATGAAACTTCTAAGTCGTGTATGGCACTGTCAATATCGCCATAACCGAACCCTGTCCGGAACTATCGAAAGTCGCATCTTTGAACTATTCAAAAGTGTAAACGTGAGCCCGTGAACATCTCTAGGATTTCTGTTATTTGATTATTATTACAATAAATCGGGTTCGTAGCTTATTTGGGAATGTCAATTGGGTCAAAATCCTATTGGAGAAAATACCAAAATTTCCAATTGAGAAAGAAATTTAAAATGAAGAAGTTTTAAATTTCGAAATACAAAGTGAAAATCATTATTCGTGTCCCTTTTCCACAATATTGATAGATACTTTTCTGACCTATTCGAATATATGAAAGAGATCCCGTGAACATTTCTGGTATATGGGATATAACCGTAAACGTAAAAATGTCTCTGGGCAAGTTAAAAATCACCATAATTAGATCCCATTCACCTCACTGATAGGGTTTCGACTGATCTATCTGGCCATGTAGGTGAGACCCCGTGAACATCTCTAGGTTCGGTGAAATAAAATTTGATAATGTATTCAAATTATTTCATGAAACTTCTAAGTCGTGTATGGCACTGTAAATATCGCCATAACCGAACCCTGTCCGGAACTATCGAAAGTCGCATCTTTGAACTATTCAAAAGTGTAAACGTGAGCCCGTGAACATCTCTAGGATTTCTGTTATTTGATTATTATTACAATAAATCGGGTTCGTAGCTTATTTGGGAATGTCAATTGGGTCAAAATCCTATTGGAGAAAATACCAAAATTTCCAATTGAGAAAGAAATTGAAAATGAAGAAGTTTTAAATTTCGAAATACAAAGTGAAAATCATTATTCGTGTCCCTTTTTCACAATATTGATAGATACTTTTCTGACCTATTCGAATATATGAAAGAGATCCCGTGAACATTTCTGGTATATGGGATATAACCGTAAACGTAAAAATGTCTCTGGGCAAGTTAAAAATCACCAGAATTAGATCCCATTCACCACACTGATAGGGTTTCGACTGATCTATCTGGCCATCTAGGTGAGACCCCGTGAACATCTCTAGGTTCGGTGAAATAAAATTTGATAATGTATTCAAATTATTTCATGAAACTTCTAAGTCGTGTATGGCACTGTAAATATCGCCATAACCGAACCCTGTCCGGAACTATCGAAAGTCGCATCTTTGAACTATTGAAAAGTGTAAACGTGAGCCCGTGAACATCTCTAGGATTTCTGTTATTTGATTATTATTACAATAAATCGGGTTCGTAGCTTATTTGGGAAAGTCAATTGGGTCAAAATCCTATTGGAGAAAATACCAAAATTTCCAATTGAGAAAGAAATTTAAAATGAAGAAGTTTTAAATTTCGAAATACAAAGTGAAAATCATTATTCGTGTCCCTTTTCCACAATATTGATAGATACTTTTCTGACCTATTCGAATATATGAAAGAGATCCCGTGAACATTTCTGGTATATATGGGATATAACCGTAAACGTAAAAATGTCTCTGGGCAAGTTAAAAATCACCATAATTAGATCCCATTCACCTCACTGATAGAGTTTCGACTGATCTATCTGGTCATGTAGGTGAGACCCCGTGAACATCTCTAGGTTCGGTGAAATAAAATTTGAACATTTATTAAAATTTATGGAATTTCTAAATGGCCTGTATGGCACTGTACATATCATTTTAGACTATCTTTGTCTATTTCAGTGTTACAACTTTGTCTACGCTATTCTAAATTATATTTTAAAAACTGTGAATGTCTGTAGGAGCGGAAACAGAAAAGTTATAAAATAGATTGAAATCAAAAACCATAGTTTATTAAAAATGCGCTGGACTTTGTAAAAACCATCATAATTAAATCTTGTTAACTACACACGTGGGGTTTTGATTTAGCTATTCGGTCATATAGGTGGGACCCCGTGAACATCTCTAGGATCGGATATATAAAAGTAGAAACATAGTCTTAAATAGCCTTTTTTAGAATTAAAAAAAGTTTAGTAAATCGTTTTACGATTTTCTCCTGCGTATTTCAAATCGTTAGAAAATTATTTGATCTTGACAGTGACACTATTAGGAACTTAGGGACTTATCTAATTTAAATGTTAAAGATTATATAAAAATGTTTCAATTTCACCACAAAACAAATCCAATTGGAATATTTTTAAATTTAACAGTGTAAATTTTTGGTATTATTTTTGGTATGTATTTCACAATCATATGCAAATATGCTTTAAATAAAATTAAATTTATTTAATTATTTAATTTTAGTTTTAAAATTATTTCTAATTCTGTGTTTCTCCGAAAACAAAACAATCATTCGACGTCGCATCGAAAAAAAATATTAAAACTAAGTGTAGCTAATTTTTTTTTCTTAACACATTGACGCACACTTCCTAAATGTGTGTGCTACTCACGTCGAACATGTTAATATCGAAAAAGTTTTATGACTGCTATAGCAGTCATTTGCACGAAAATACTTTGTGAGATGTCAAAAAAGTGAGACGACGAAAGGGCATAAGCACCAAAAAACTGAACCGATTTGTACCGATTCATAATTTTTGATGCTTACATTCGCACAAAATAAAAAAAAACATAACCACAGAAAAATTACACACACTAATATAAAATTGTATACTATACTCCTTATATGTATACGACAACGTCATGTTTTCTTTGTCGAATTTTAAACAAAATCGACCCCTTGGTTCCCAAATCGTTAATCGTGATCGAAAATATCGAACTCATCCGATTAACGACAGTCTTTTTCTAAAAAATTTATTGACTGACACAGAAAAATATATTTCAAATATATTTCAGTTCAATTTCAACAAAAACAGAATATAAATCACATGAGAAAAAACTTGTTTAGCGGGGAAATACATAAAACAATTAAGAAATATTGGGCGGAATTGTTCAAACAAAATTCAAGAATTACGAGAAGAAAATATTTACAGGTTTCGAACACATATTTACAGGTTTCGAACACAGTCTGAATAGGACTTAACATTTTTAAATTATACAATAATAAACAATGTTGTCATGAAACGTGTGAAGTCTAGATGAATATGTATCCAACATTAAATTGTTAAGCATAACTTGAATTCAGCCAAATAGATAATACACTGACACGATTAAGAACCGCATCTCTTAATCTCGTCATTGTATTATCTATTATTTGAATGAAGTCAAGAAATGCTTATTTGGAAATATTCATTAAATTTTCAAATTTTCTCGTCAGTCACACATTTTTTGTGAATATTATAATCAAAGCAATCGATTGTGTTTGAATTGTTTCTATGTAACTATAACCGTAAACAAAACTGCAATAGGCGATTTTTTTTATCAATAACTCATAAATATTAATTCGTATGTAAGGTGGATAAGTCATACGTCGCAAGAGTAGTTTTGGACTTCCTTGAAAATATTAATGCACGGAAGCTGATATGGCAATTGAGTATCTCAACCCGATTGAAATGCTTCGGCATGCTTGAAAGAGAATACGGAATAAAAAACTTGATTTCTAGTAAGCCAAAACGACTTCAATGTGTGCGTATCTATACTAAGAGGTAAAACACGCTTTCACTGTACGAAATTCGAATTTTCTGTTTGTTTAAAAGAAACTATTGAAACTTATTTGTTTGAAACCTTGCGGAAACGTATATTTTTGACACATTTACTCATAGAAATGAAAAGAATATAGAATTGTGAAGATTTTATTTGTAATGTATAAGAATAACTTTGATGCGATACCTTAATTGCGTTTGTGTATACATATAATATTTAAATACATAAGCCGTATATGCATACATTGCAGCACATTCCACTTTTGCGTCATAACAATAAAAGTACCAGACCAATTAAACCCATTACACCAACCCAAATTGCATTAACGCTAAATCTAGTATTTTTAAAATCTAAAATACAATTAAAATTTTTTAATTAAACTTTCAGATTTATAAAGAAACATCACAGAAAGGCTGAAATAACTTAATTATATAGTTCTCGTAAATATTTTCTGTATTTAAAATAAAAACACACCCGATGGCAATGGGTTAAATTATTTACTTCATTTATTTGTTGTTATTGTATTATAGTTACAGAAAACTATAAAAAATACAAAAAAAAAGTAAATTAAATTACCAATTTCACACCCGAAAAGTTCCCAATCAACTATAAAAGTTCAACTCAATTTAAATATCTATCTATAATCAATACCAATACAATTACAGGCCGATTTTTATGATCAAAAAAAAATTATGTGTTTGTATGAGTAGTATTGAGAAATTAACTTGGCGGCATACACACGAAAATAGTTATTATGAAAAAACTTTAAAAATCCTTGTTTACGTCCTCGAAATCATCTATATCTTTTAAATGAGCTAGAAATGTGAACTATTGCCCCTTTCTCTCTAATCTTAACTCCTTTAGTAACATTTATAAACAAAAAAAAAATCTTGTTAAGAAACTTTTCGTTCATTAATTTTCCAATTAGAACAACAACCCATTTTTCCATAAACCACGTGCTCTTTACGAAAACAAAAAATTTTTGTTTTGTTTTGTGGTTCATGACTTCATGTTACTATTTTCTTTGGTTGTTGTTTTTGGTTTTATACGTTGAGCTACAGTGTGGGGAAAGACAACCGTAACAGATTGATGTAAAGTAATATTTATTTAAATTTTGTAATTATGTAGTTTACGTTATATATTAATTATTAATATAATATATTATGTTATGTAGTTAATAAATTAATTTAAATATGTAATTGTAATTGAATGCTATATTTTAACTTAATTTAGTCTATTCTATCTAAGAAAATTATGTATACATGATTTGATTATGGAATAAAAATCACACCGTTACCACTAAGTACGTACAAATGTTTCGATAGTTTACTGTACAAAATATTCCGTTTACATAGGTATATTTATTTTGATACACTGTATTTTATGTACGAGTATATTGTAACGGGATAATAGCAAAGACAATTTAGCTGTCGGGATAGCAATTTACGTAAGTTCTGTGCAATATTTAATTAAATTTTATTAGTAAAATCAAGTAGAACAAATTATAATTGTGAAAATATAAATATTAAAGTTATGTCTTGTGTTCCGTTTTTTTTTCTCCCCACTGTACTCATGTTTACATTTAACTACTGTAAGAATTTTTTCAATTTATATAAATGAATACGAATCTTTTAGTTCACAAACAATTGAAATAATGTATTAAATTTATTAAAATTCATTTTAGTAAATTTAATAAATTTTATTAGTGAGATTTTAATTCAATTTGATATTTAAAGTTTTTTTTTTATTAAAGTTCGACATAATATACACCCTTCCGTCGCAACATACATTTTTTTACTAAATAAATAAATTTCAGCAATACAAATCAAAGTAAAAGTTACAAAACAAAACAAAGAAATTATTATTTTTTGTATTTTCGTGTTTTCTCGTGTTGTAAAATCATGTGCCGATTTATGACGCGTAAGCAAAGTGGAGTTGTTGTTTAAAAACGGAAAATACTAAATGAAAATTTCGAAATACTAAATTTATTTTTCGGGGAAATTGTTACCAAAAGTTGATTATTTATAGTGATCACTGACAAAATAATTTTTTTTATTTTATTTATTAAATACAAGCGATTTACTGGCAAAATCAGCGAGCCATAACATTCTTTCTATACAACCGATGTTTTTTTTGTATGGTTTTGTCAGTTTTTGTTAAATAATACTCATACTAACGTCGATTTTTTACAAATCGGCCTGTAATTGTATTGGTATTGCTATAATATATATCATATTACACACACACACACATACCCAGATACATTCACTCACCCGCATAAAAGCAAGAAAAAGCTTTTCTTTTTTACGTCGTCGGTTTTTCTGTATTATTTATACGATTTTATTTGAAAACATAATACATTCAAACACAAAAAATATCACTCAGCAGAAGTCAAAACCAATATAAATATGTATAACGGCGAGCGAGAAAAAATAAATCAACCCTCCGAAAATAAGGATAAGGAGATGTTGTGTGTGTATAGCAAGAAATGAAATAAAAAATATTTTTTTATTTTTTTTTTTATTTTGATAATGGAATCAAATATTCTGATTGGTGTATAAAAGCAAAGATTTATCCCCACCACATATAATACTGTCTGCTTTATTCATTTTCATTGTATTTATGTACATTATTTTTTGTTTTTTTTTTACTTTCATTTTGCTTTTTGTATTTTATTTTATTTCATCCCCTCTCGAATAACATTTTTTTGGTCGATTTTATAAATTTGATATAAAATACTCTCGTATTGTATTATATGTACAAAGTGGAAAAAAGGAATTCTGGTGATTTTTTGGTTTTTGTGCGACGGGTAAAATGAAAACTTCGTACAATATGTATGTATATAGGATAATGAAATGGGAAGGGTAGTAGTCGGTTTACCACCCAGTTACTCACCGTATGAAAAATATAGATATTTTTTGTATTTAGGAAACAATAATAACATTTTTTTCTGTATTTTGGTCGGTATAAAGAGAATAGAAAATGGAAAATTTAGTATACGGTTGGTTTTTTCCCGTTTTTATTTTGTTTTTATTAGGGGTTGGATAAATAATATTTTTATTTTATATATATGTATATATATATGAAATACAAATACTACAACACAAAATATGTAATTATAATAATATTTTTTCATGTTGCCAAAAGAAAAGTTGTTAGTTTAGATTTTTTTATACTGTACATACAATTTTCTTTTATCATTTTCTTTATATATATTTTTGTTTCTTTTTTGTTCCCTGTATTATTTTGTTTTTCTTCTTCTTTTGCTGCGTTTTCATTTCACGTAGAAAAGAAAAGTTTTATGAATATACATTTTTTTTATTTTTTTGTTCATTCGTTTTTGTCGATCATAAACTTTCATTGAATTTATATTGTTCTAATAAAAATTCGAAAAAAATATAAATAAATAAAAAATAAATAAATAAAATAAAATAAAAATTGTTTGGATCTACATATATTACTGTTTATTTATTATTATTACTTTTGATTTGTTATTATTATACAAATATTAAATATATTAATATTTTCTTAAGTTTTATAATTCACTTTTTTGTTGTGATTTTCATTTGTTATTAATTGTGCTATCATTATAAATGTGATAATAAATAAGTTTTGCATATAAATCTATTACGGTGTGTGTGAAAATAGTTGGAAAAATTTGTAAATAGTGAAAAATTGAAATAAAACTACTTATTGTGAAATAATAAAGATTTATATTTATCGAGGTAACATTTTTGATATATTATTCTGAGTTTCCCTCCGGCGGCAGTATCATTTTAAATTATTTTTCATTTTGACTCATGCCGCCGGACACATTTTTACAAAAATTTTATAGTATTCAACTAAATGTCGTTATAATCACAAAGGAAATTTCTTCTTGAATTGTTTTATAGTTAAGATGCTTCAATCAATATTATTCAAAATATGATTTGTAAAAAATTACATTAGATTTAGATTAAGAAACAATCTTTCACATTTGTGTTGGTAAAAAAGACAAAACCAACTAGAATTTGTAAAATTTTAAACTTATTGAAACAGAAATAATTTCATCTGTACATTTTAAAAATTGTTTTATGTAAATAAAATTTAAAACGGATATCTAATTACATATTTGCATTTCCTGTGTAATGTTAGGCGCATAGTTGTAGTTTAACATGCACAGTTGGTTATGTGTGAGTATGTTTTATGGTCTTATATACATTGGCGATTACAGCGCCGCATTTTGAACATTATACAAAAACCGTAAGATTTTGTGTATGGTAGGCTGAGGTGGCATGTAACACTCTCGATACTCTTTTGTTGAAGTATCAGAAACAAACTATTTGGTATAAATAAAGAGCAGGAATATCATAATGTGGGACTGACACTAAATTATATAAAATATGAAATATTATAATAAAACGAGACTTAAACTTTGGAGTTCTAGTCAATTTAGGGCTGAGTCTTTGGTTTATTCTCTTGTCTTTGGAGGAAAATAACTTCTAAAATATTTAATATAACAACTTTTTAAGCTGTATTTATGAAATAAGTGGTTATCTTAGAACTAATTGGTTATCTTGATACTCCAACCACGTTTAAGTGATCTTTTCGAATATAGCAACGATTTTTTAGAGATCGTTAAGAGAGTAAACGATGATCCTGAATTCCTTTCCTTACTTTGTTCGTTAATTATTATTGACGTTTTCATTAATTTTTTTAAAATATTTTTTAGTTCTCGAATTATATAGATATCGAAGAAATTGTGTCGTGGCTACCATATTCAGAAGTACTTCCGACTATTTGATTTACAGATTAATCTAAATATATCAATGATTACAACACATTCTACACCATTAGTTTTTATTAGTGAATTATTTGATTTAATTATATTTATTAATTATTTAAGCACTTGTAAACTCAAAATATTTTCAAATATTTGTTAAATATAAAAATATAAATTTAAAAAAAAGTTAAATATAAATTTTAAATTTTATTAAACGGTAGTTAAAATAGCAAAACTTACCTGGATTTAATATGCTCTATGTTAGCTATTTATAACGATCGTAACTCTCTATTTTAGTTATTTCAGTTTCTATCCCTACTTTGAATTGTTTGGGTTGGGGTCGTTTGCCCGCATTGCAAAATGCCGGAATCAAACTCCCGAAATCAAAATCCCGCTTTCAAAAAGTCCGAATTCCAAAATCCCGGTTTTCAAAATTTCGCGAGCCGGCCGGCTAAAAAAGCGAGCTTTTGGTATTCTTATTCTAGTCACAACAATTTAGTAAATACATAAAATAATTGTTGGTTATGAATCGAGCTGGATTAGAATTTTTCATTATAAGAAGTTTTAAATTACCAAGTCAGATTAAACTAGGTAGATCATTGCTTAAATGCACATGGATTAGTAAAACAGTTGACGATGATGTATACCCATATGTGATGGTCCCCGAATTTGTTCAATTTTTGCAAAACTATAATATAAATAAAATTTATGTGTTCACTGTATTGAGGATTGGTCAGCTGAAAAAGATTTCTAACTAAAATGGTATAGAAGTATGTGTGGTTAGCTTAACACATCCTTACCAAACAAAAATTATCCCCATTTTAATATGCTGATGTAGACCCATCTGTTATCGATCCCGAAGTTGATCAATTTTTGCGAAACTAAAATAAATGGAATGTAGGCGTTACCTTTATCGAGAATTGGCCATCTCATAGAGATTTCCAACAAATACCATCGAGCATAAGTGGTCAAAAAATTTCGAAATTATACATTCAAATTCCTTAAATGCGTTCAAAGTTCATGTTAAAATTCTAATCTAGAAAGGAGTATCAAATATGTTCTTTATTGGTTAAGAAATGGCAAAGATCCATCCAACTTAAGCAAAATCCAAAGCTTCAGCCAAATTGAACGTAAGCATCCCAATCCAGCTCTACAATCTAAATTTTACCATGATTGTTTAAGAAATGGCCAAGTCTCATTTAGAATAGTGTAATTCCAGAACTTCAAGTTAAAACCCCAATCCAGACGTACATACCAAATTGAAACAAAATTTATTAATTATGGCCAAGTTACAGCAACTTACATTCCGGAACTTCGTTCAAAATTCAAGTAAAAATCTAAATTAAATTCTGCTTACCAAATTTTACAATTATTGATTAAAAATAGCCATGTTCCATTGAACATGGCCAAATTCCAAAATTTTAAAAAAAAATCATGTCAAAATGCAAATCACATCCCATAATTTGATCAAGATCAATCAAGAAACGGCCGATTTCCTTGGTGGACTTTTGTAAAATTTCATCAAAATCAGGATGTTGAAAAGAAGGACATTGAAAATCGGGATTTCGTAAAGCGGGGTTTTAAAAAGTTCGGGATTTTAATAATTTGGGATTTTTTAATTCAGCTTCGTGCCGATTCCGAGGAGTGTTACTAGAAAAACTTGTTTTAATACTTTTAGTTGCAATTTCTAATAAAGCTAAATTAAATTTTTATATTTTGTTGGCCTCCGCAATTATTGGTTTAGAAGAAAATTTCGTCGTCATTATTGATTAATGGAGCTTTTTCTTCAATATTTTCAAAAGTGTGCCACTGATGGCCTTATTCATTGAGCATTTCACTAATTTTGCCTACAGGTTTCTCAATCTTCAAAATTAAGTATGATATTATTCGCATTCAGCAATACAGTATTGAATTTATTTGTTACTATTGTTTTTATTTTCTCACCTATTTGAATCTCGCAACATATGTTGTAATTGATTGAAGTGATTAAAGTATATAGCTATAGTTGCGCTTCTCCTAGAATCCTTGCGATCGGCCTTCAAAAAGTGTGAATTTTAATTTATGTATTACGTATATGCTAGCTGTGGTATACTATAGATAATTACACTCGCATCTAATGCTTAGACGATTTATTTTATCACTGCAAAAGTCAGAAGGTCAAAACAGTCGACGGTCCCAAGATCGATTATGCTGCAGATTAGATTTAATTCTAAATTAAATATTAAATTCAAAAGTTTTCGGTGGAATGAATTCGTGTTGAAATTGTAAGCCAATTATTAAGTTTTGGTGATCGTAACACTAACCGAAATTGTTAAAAAGCGTATACCTAAGACATAACCTGTATTCTCGTTGATTCTAGTTTATGCACACCCCGATTCGGTTAATTGCAGCCTTATACGGATTTTAAAATTCAATTACTTCAATGACTGTGAAACGAGAATGTTTTTTTATACATTCATTTAAGAGAACAAGGTTGCATAACAGTAATATAGTTCCGTAACAGCAAAAAAAAGATTGAAAATTAATATTTTGAATTGAATTGCCGAAGCCAGGTAAAACTAGTGGTTTTTGATCTGCTAGTATTTTTGATTTTTGCAGATGGCAGTGAGAAATTTTAATTTCAAAATAAAATGTTTAATCTGAATTGTTAAGTGTTTGTCAAGTATTTTTCGAAATTATATGTTTTCGATACAAAAAAAAGACCAAATGGTGACACCTGGAAAATGTTAAAACATTAAATTTCTCTGATAAGTGAAATATCCATTTGTACAGCGATGCATGTAATATGTGGCGATACACTTTATTAATGAGAATATATCTTGAATTATTTTATCATAATTATTTTAACTAATTTCACAATTTAATAATAACTTTCACAATATTGAAAACTATAGCAGTTTGAACTGGAAAACTGACGTTGGCAACCTTGTACTGAAAAACAATTGGGAAAAAACCAAAAAATAATAATAACCTAAATTGGCTACGAATATTCTACATACTCACGTTGTCAAACATTCTCGATATTGTCTATGCCAAAATGAACTATTTACGATATTTTTGTTTACGCTATTTTCGACACCAGTGGCACTATTCTGGCTTTCCCTGGGAATAGGGAATTGGGAAAAATATTTTCATAGCATTTTTGTCTAAATTGAATTTTTCTGGCCTACTGAAGAAAAATGTTTAGTGTAAAATTTTGTAAAACAAAGTTAATTGGGAAACTTTTATAGGGAAAAATATTTTCCCATTTAACTTTGTTTCCAAAATAATTACACCAAACTTATTCCCTTAGTAGGCCAGGAAAATACAATTTAGACAAAAATGCTATAAAAATATTTTTCCCAATTCCCTATTCCCAGGGAAAGCCCGAATAGGGCCACAGCATGTCGACAATTCTGAAACGTGTAGGCCCACAACACTTAAATATTTGTTAATCTTGGAATGTTTTGAAATCGGTTGCAGATTCAATAACCAGTGAAACATGAGGTTAACCTATTAAAGAAAAAGGAGATTGGAAAAATATTTTCATAGCATTTTTGACTGAACTGTATCTTGCTGGCCAACTGAGCTAATAATATTGACACATTTTCGAAACAAAAGCTGCATTTCATTGGAAATAAAGTAATCGAGGCCAGTTTTGAATTTAGCTTTGCTTGCTTATGAATTTACCGTACCAAAACGAAATTATTCATCATAGTCGGCCTTTTTATCAGTAGTAACTAAATTTGCGTTGAATTTATGTAAATTTTTTTTTATTTAAATAAATCGATTTCAAGTTACAATTACTACCAGAGAAAACAGCCAACTATGATGAATAATTTCTTTTTGGTACGATAAATTCATAAGCAAGCAAAGCTAAATTCAAAACTGTCCTAGATTATTCTATTTCCCAATGAAATACAGCTTTTAGTTAAATAAAGAAATAAAACAGGTAATGAATAATGCATATCAATATTGAAGAAGGACAAAGTATACAATGCTCATTTGATAAGATAATTGCGGACAAATGACCTTTTTGAAGTAGCAATGTTCGTGGCAATACTGCTGTTCATAAGCAAAACTGGAACATGAAATTTCATGATTGTCAAATAAAAATACGATTTACACTGTTAAATTTAAAAAAAAATCCAATTGGAATTGTCTTGTAATAAAATTTAAATATTTTTAGACTATTTTTAATTCATTTAATTGATCTTTATATCAACAGATTTTGTAACGAATTGAGCGAAAAATTGAATAAGAAAAAATTGTTATACAATTTGCTACTGCTCCTTTAATTCAAAATGTTGCTATTTTAGATAATATTTCTACTTTTATATCGCTGATCCCAGAGAAGTTCTCAGGGCTTCACCTATATGATCAGATAGACTTAATAAACACATTTTATTAAACACTTATTTTTTATTTCGCAAGAATTTTTGCGAAATAAATAACAAGTGTCTATTAAAATGTGTTTATTGAGTGTAAATGTGTTTCGCCAAATGCTTACGGCAAATAGTGTAAAAATTGAACAGATAGCTCAGCTAAAACCCTATGCCTATATGAACTAGATTTAATTATAAAAATGATTGAATATTTGAACTACGAGACAAATCCAATTAGTTTTTTTTTTAATTTAACAGTGTACATTTTCGGTATTATTTTTCGTATCTATTTCTAATCAACTAAAGGTTTACTTAAAAATATGCATACGATTCCGATGAAATGCTTGTGTGTAGAAAAAGCGTAAAGATAGAATATTGGACTCGCGCTTACTTAGTTTATTTTGTCCATTTTTTTATAACTATTATTTTGTTTCATTCTATGGAGAGATGATGCGCGTTCGATATATTTGAAGAGCAACAACCCTTCACTTCAGAAAGTAATTTTTACGCTATTTGCCGTAGGCACTTGGCGAAATACACTTATACTTAATAAACACATTTTTATTAATCACTTGTTTTTTGTTTCGCAAAATATTTTGAATATTTTTCAAAAAGTTTCAAAAATCACTCGATCGATTTCAACTTGTTAGGTCATCATCAGGAGTATCTACTCTGAAGAGTAGATACTCCTGATGATGACCTAACAAGTCGAAATCAATCGAGTGATTTTTTAAACTTTTTGAAAAATATTCAAAATATTCTGCGAAACAAAAAACAAGTAATTAATAAAAATGTGTTTATTTAGTTCAGAAAGTAAGTTACTTTTCATTTAATTGAGTTACCGACGAGAAGAAGAATTTCGTTCTAGACTCTTCAAATAAATGTCAAAGTAACTAGTTGTCAATTGTTTATGTATTTTCAAAAGTATTTAGACAAACATTTGAATAAAAATAAAAAAAATATTGAATAATAATTTTATAGTTTTTGTGTTTTTTGAATAAATAAAAAAAATGGCGCATTTAAGAGAAATGGCTAAACACGTAATTGTAAATAAAATAAATATTCTTATAAACATAAACGCTGATGATATTTTTTCAAATTTTTAGATGCAAGTTTTTCACGCACCAAACTTAATATATTGTATTGGACCTTCGTCGCCAAGTTCCAGTGATAGCGAAGGAAAAAGATAAACCGCTACATAGAGCTAAGAATTATTATGAAACAACGGTACAGACATATAATGACGTTCAGTTTAAAAGTAATTTTCAGTTTGAGAAATCTTCCTTCAATTCTCTCATACCATGAGTAAGTTAAATGCCGTTTTCCGCTACTAAAATCAGGCTCCACATTTTTAAATATGCCTGTCTGTATACGTTTCTTGGATCCAATAATGACCACACCCATTCAGGCACATTTTGGAAAAAAACTTACGATTCCGAATAAAAAAAGGTTTTAATTACGGTTTATTATTTGACAAACGAAGATAGTTTCCGCCAGGTTACCAATTTATTTGATTTTTCACAAAATACCACTCATGTAATAATCATAATTATGTGACCGATTTGATTTGTACCCATTTACCTACGTTTATCAAGTGACCGACACAAGAGAAAGCTATATAGCAAACGAAGGAATGTTTTTTAATAGAGGAGGGTTAAGAAACGTGTTGGGTTGTATTGATGGCTCACATATTTCCATTCTAAATTTGGATGAAAATAATGATATCATTAATCGAAAAGGTTATTCGAGTATTCTGTTGCAAGGGGTAGTCCATTTTAAAATGGAATGCACATACATCTTTTGTGGTGAGCCGGGGTCCATACATGACTCTATACCGTTAAAGAAGTCAGATTTATACAGGAAGCTTCTTGAAAATCCAGCGAGCATGTATTTTTACTTTCTCTTGGGAGACTCAGCCTATATGTCACAAGACTGACTGCTACGACTACTTAAATGTGGTTTAACATCGCAAGGAAGAAAATTTAATTACATGCATTCGTCATTGGTCAATGCCATGCTCAAAGGAATATTTCGAAGGCTCAGAGAGTTTCAAAATCTAAATAAAACATTTATTATAAATGCCTCTTTTTCTGCCTCAATATAGCCTCAATATATTAATCCATAGGATATTTCTCTCGAACCACGGACTAATAGAAGACAACAAGCTGATTACATGAGCTATTTGAAAACTAATTTATAAAACTCTGATTGTATTTTAGTTTAGAAAACATTTTCATTTTAATAAATTATAATGAGAAAAGTTATAAGTATTTCAGCCTTTTTTATCAATTCAAATAATTCATTTTTTATCAAGCTATATTTTTATTAATGTTTTCATTTATCGCAATACTAAATTAAAGCCTATCCGCTATTTTTTTGATCAACTCGATCTTCTTCTTTTCCAATTTAATAAATTCTTCTTCCCTTTTAAAGCCAACGACTTCTAATTTTTTCGTTTGTAATATTCCTTCTTTGCGGTTCGACGCTTTCTTTTAAGTCGAGTGTCAGAAGCTCGGTGCATATTTTCGGCGGTCCGTTGAGAGACCTACTGATAAGCCCACACGCACCAGCATTACTGTCCTTAGTCCCAAGAATATTATTTATTACTTCAAACAATTCAAAACGAATTGGGCCTCGTTTAGTTTTATTTTTCTTGTCTTTACGTGCTTTGGAAGTTCGCAGTAAATTGTTCCATTTAATAGAACATTCTGAACAAATGCTTTGAAAATATTCCACAAGCATGTTTTCTTTGTTTTACGAGGAATTGATATTGTTCGTATGTCTCAATAAGTTACAGAGCGTTTTGGTCCATGTAAATAATTTAGCTAGAAAAGTAAAAGAATTACGTCTTGACAAATATTATATTCTACATTGGAGATCTGTAGTACTTTCACTTACGGTTCCACTGGCACTTACGACATCTCCTACATTGCAAACTCCATTTTCATGCTCCTCTCGCTTCGAAATAAACATTAGAAATTAATTAATACTTGCCTTGATTACCTGGAAATTAGTTTAAATATTATTAGATAACAAACCAAAATCATATGTAAACAATGTCCTTGAACTTGATCTTCAAATTGATAATCGCAACAAATTATGTCATGCATATTGTAACACAAATACTAATGTAGAATTTCACCTTATATTTGTTAATTCGTAGATACTTACCTATAAATCACAATGAATCACAAGAATTGTCTACCTAAAATAACAATATTAACTTAAGTTAAATGTAAATTTAATAAATAATTATTTCTTACCAGTTTGTTATGATGTATTGACATTTGGGTATCACTACTAGTGTAATTAACTTACATTGTACTACCACCAATGCAATATTGCTGCAACCTTTACTTATTATAGAGTGCGTTTAATACCTAATATATAATTTGTAATGTCATCTAGTGGCAATTGTGTTATCTTGTAAGCGATAACCCTCTATAGAAAATATACAACGTTTTTTGTAATTAATATTGTAAAATAGAAATACATATAAAATTATCTTTGTCATCAACCACCATAGCGACAAGTTGTCAATATATTACCAAATAAAAAATTAAAACGAGAGGTTGAGTTGTGGTTTTATTAAACAACCAACACCAACACTATAATTTTTTTGTGACCGTTTGTGAACTGGATGTCTTATTCGGTCGTGTTACCGCGTCTAATTCACAACATTGGTAAAACCGCACAAAACCCGCAATTTGTCGCACCTTCATTCAACCGAAACCTTACCCCTTGGTACGAAACACCCTTCTTGGTATCATAAAAAAATATAAAACTATTTTAGAAAATAAAAAGACTGATTCGGTAACACATATAGAAAAATATAAATTCTAGGTGAGTGCCGCCTTCGAATATAATAGCCAAATAATCGGTCCGCATAAAACTGCCAAACAGTTAAGGGCAGTTTACGCAAGCTGGAAAGATAAATTGCGAAAAGAGTTAGCTAACAGAACAAAGGATGTTCTGGGTAGTGGTCCTTCTACAGTAACACTTTCGTTGGCTGATGGTGTGTTATAGTACTTAATCCTGCCAACAACAATTAGCCACGGTGCTTACCAACAATATCTGAAACAACTTCAGTACAAGCCATCGCAGCACCAAATGTGGTTGCAAATTTTCCCCGAAGCAGAAAACGGAGTACTATAGTAATTCTGTTTTATCTACAGAAATTTCTAATCTTCAAACGAAAGCTTTGCTATCTAAAATGTGTGTGTGTTTTATTTTGTTTTTTTCTGCTCTCTCGAAAATAAAATTTAAACTAAAATGAGTCAAAAATGTCCTTGAAATATTTTTTATTTTATTTATGTTTGTGGCACACGAGAAAAAAAATACCGGATTTTTCCTCGTTTCTTTCTCCGTTTACCTATGGCTTTAATTGCGATGTAATACAGGCTTTAATTGCGATGTAAACAAATGTTCGGTGCAACCACACTAACACAGCATAAATTAATTAAAAAATATTTCAAGGACATTTTTGACTCATTTTAGTTTAATTTTTTTTAAGAGACAGCAGAACAAAACAAATAAAACACACATACATATATTGCGAAAAATACGTCAAATCACACATTTTTGTAAGTCATGTTTTAATTTTTTGATTTTTATGTTTTGAATGTGTAGCCTTGAAAAAAAAATTTGAAATACTTTAATTTTGTTGTTGTTAAAGATATAGGGTGTCAAATTTTGAGAAAAACGATAATCATGATGTTGTATATATGTCAATAAAAGTAAAAATAATTGTCCAATAATCATGATTTTGGGTTCATTTTAAAGGCAAGTTAATAAGGATTTCAAAAAAAATATAAAATTAATATATTGTTTAATTCCTTCTTCTCTAAATTTCCCGCCAAAATGTTCTTTTTAATTTTTTCAAAAACCCCAATTTTTTTTTTTTAGAATTCGGCAATTAATATTTTACAACATATCAAAAAACTAGAATACCGTTATTTTTTGTATTCTTGCAAAATGCGTTTTAGTAAGAGCAGTATTTCACTTTTATATGGAAAAACGGTATTTCAGTGGATATTTCTCAGTGTTTTGAAATTGTTTACAAAAAGGATAGTTCAGTTAAATTATTAATATTTATTATTCAAATTTAATTACATATTATATTTAAAATTTCAAACCCAAATTCTTTTGATAATTTTATTTTATTGTCTAACATTAAATCTTATTCAAATTAAAAATTACAATTTAAATGTAACATAATCGTCAGAATTAGAATATTTTTACAATTCAAATAGCCATTCTCTGCTGGAATAACTGCATGGAAACCGTGAGTTCCTTTATCTTTTTATAAATTTTCAAACCTAGTTGCAAGTTTGATTTGCTTGGATTTATGTTCTGCGTCTGAACAAAATCCAAAATTGATATCTGTCTTCAACGTTTTAGCCCATTTAAATAATTAATCTGGATTGGTTATTACACTGCTGTATTCCATTGTGAGACTAGCTCTGGATGCCATTCTTTTGCATGGAAATGCCATTCACAATCAACTCCAATATCCTCTTTGTGTTTTAAGATGTTCTTAACATTTTTCTTACTTTTATAATGCGTGACTCGAAAATTTAATAAATTTTAGATAAACTGGATATTTTAGTTTTCAAGAACTGCATCAATTTTTCAATGAATAAGTGAAGCGCTACAGTATCGTGGTGAAGACAATCCGATATTATAATGAAGGTGTGGTGAAGTAATTTGCCTTCCAAATTTTGGTAAATTACAAATGCATGAATAGTCGCTTGCTTATTATTCCAATGAAATCCTTGTGCGGCATTTTGCATTATAAATGCATAATTTTCTGCAAAATCACATAAAACTATTACCTCCGTAGACTTCAGCGCCAATTATTTATTTTTTAAGAAGCTGGACTGCTGAAGTGAAATGAAGCAATGAGGTAAAAGATTCTTCAGCTTATTTATGAAATAATCCAAAAATTCATTCAACGGTTAAGAAAAAGTCTCCAGATTGCATATATCGGTAGAATCCCACTGTCTAAATTTTAACTCAGCATTCTCGCAGCCATGTTCCCGAAAAGCATTTTTCAAATATTTTTTTAAAGTTATCCAGTCCTGGGCAGCTTTCGCATTATAGAAGGTAACATGTTGGTGTAGTCTCATCACATAAAATAGTTGAAATACAATCCCGGTAGTGGGTTATCTTTTCGTTGGTAATAGTTTCCATTTTGGTGCCATAAATAATTAATTTTACATTTTGATGTATGGTACACATGTATACTGTGTGCGTTCCACTACAACCAGGTGTACACAGTATTTTGGACAAAGTAGTGAAAATTTAGAAAATCCAATTTTTTTTGATTTGTCATCGTGATACATCGTTTTATATCCTTCGTAGCACTCTTTCAATGTACACATCATGAGCCGCTTTTGAACTTTAGCTTTATCGACTGTTAAACAATCGTTTTTGTCTGGCATTATCCGACTAACATCATCATCATAATAAGATAATACTGCTTTCTTCAGCTCATCACTTATTCGCTTTCATACTTTAGCTGCTGGACAAATTAGTGCACCATCTTGTCCCGTAGATCTTCAGCGGTGCGCACCATATGGTACGTTGCCTTGAACTTATTCTGGATTTTTTGAATGTTTAATAATTTTGGCAATATAGTAAGTAGCTGGATCTTATCACTGGTTTTCTCCGGTTCTTCGAATTTAGCTTTTAGATCACCAATCAATTCATCATATAGTGCAACCTTCCTTTGATCTTCGGTTGACTGATTCAAAAGCGGCACGATTCCCGGAACCAAAGATGTTGATGGTGTTATTGAAGCTAAATCTATTTTTGCTGCTGATGTTTTGGCCTGGTTTAGAAACGTACTCGGATATATAGGAGACTTTCCAGGTAAGGGTAACACTTCATTCATTTTTCTCAAAACAGGCACATTTTTTTAAATAACACTCTTCACTATCACTGCTATTAGCATTATCGGCTATTTGCGGTGTAAGACGTGATGTTGTTGATGGTCCCGCAACTGGTGACAACTCTGGTTCTATTTTTCGTCGTTTGCAGGTAATATTTATATAGCACGTTGAACAGAGATACAAATTATCTTGATTCTCAACTGATTGTGGCATAAATTGCTTAACATAATCCGTAACATGTTTTAGTTTACTCGAACACTTTGAATCGTGTAATGGTTTACAACACTTTCGAAATTTATCCATTATCCAGTTTAGCGCACTAGTACTTATTTATCTACTTAAACTTACACTCAGTTTAACACACTGTTACTTTTTCAAATTTTAAAAATCTTGCTCCTTATTTAAAATGTTACAATGTCAACTAATCAAAAAGTTCAATTTTTACTCTTATTTATATCAACAATGTTCATTTTTTGTTTTCAAAAGAATTACTCATCGTTTAACAGGTAGGCCTGCGTCAAGTAAAAATAATCAACCCCCCAAAAAAAGGGGAAAACAACATTTTATTTAGTCTTTTATAAAATAACCCAAGAAAGAAAAGTAATTTATGGTACTACGCCTAACCAAACGACATAAACCAGGGAGTGGCACCTCATAATTCTGTGACTTATACTTAAATATGACGCAAAATTGTACAATAAATAATAAACAAAACACACAAATTAAGAGAACTACCTCCTTTGTAAACAATTTCAAAACACAGAAATATATAGCTTTCCATATAAAAATGAAATTCCACTCTTACTAAAACGCAGTTTGCAAGAAAACAAAAAATAACTGTATTCTAGTTTTTTGATATGTTGTAAAATATTAATTGTCGAGTTCTAGAAAAAAAAAAAATAGGTTTTTGAGAAAATTTAAAAAGAACATTTTGGCGTGGAATTTAGAGAAGAAGGAATTAAACAATATACTAATTTTTATATTTTTTTAGAAATCCTTATTAACTTACCTTTAAAATGAGCCCAAAACTATAATTCGGACAATTATTTGTCTTTTTATTGACATATATACAACATCATGATTATCGTTTTTCTCAAAATTTGACACCCTATATCTTTAACAACAACAACAAAAAAAAATTAAAGCATTTCAATTTTTTTTTTTCAATCAAGGCTGCACATTCAAAACATAAAAATCATAAAATTAAAACATGAGTTATGGCTCCATAGAGTGAATTTGTGAGTTGAAGAATATTTCGCCATATACATTATCTATTACGACTAGTTTGCCTTGAAAAAAATACCAAAATACAAAAAACCCTGTATGGAATGGAACATACAGATATATTGTTTTATCTGCACCATTTGACCGATTTGGAAATAAATATAGAAGCATGTGTATTAAAATTAACTAAGTTCAATAAAAAATATATCTCAAATAGCATAATCGCATATTTCGTGAATTTTATTGCAAGGTATTCAAATTCTTACATTAGAAATATTTGTATCTTTTTTATAAGTGGATATTTATGCTATAGTCATAAAAAAGGTCCTTTTTTATGGTATAGTATTTGTTTTAACTTTAAGGAGTACTGAGCTAAACGAAATGTGATTATGTCTCTAAACGTTATAAAAAATTAGATGTATTTTTCGCTTTTACAGATATATAATATTCCTTTTACAGATATAAAATATTCATGTCCCGAAACGAGATATATTTATATATAAAAATATATCTCTGTGGGCTATAATTTCTCTCAGTGCATAGGTAAACGGGGAAAAAAACGAAGAAAAATACGGTTTCTGTGATACCCTGTATTGCATCAGTGATAGAATATCCCACTACAGTGAGGATAAAGAATACATTTTTTTGTTTTCTATTCTATGCAAGATAAATATAATCAGTAAAGAAGAATTTTATAATCGTCCGTGAATTTAATTTGTTTAAGAATTTTTTCGGCTTTTCGGACAAAATGTTATTTTAATGGACACCCATACGATGTTTAAGACTATTTTAGTCGCAGAAACAAAGAGGCCATGTATTAACAATATTTCTACCACAAAAGTAGAAAAAATGCGCTCCCCTCCCCCAAACCTTTAACCCCAGGGCAATAGTGTACACAAAGATACACAAACCCTTACAAAAATGAGAAATCCCTTAGGTAACTTCTTGGCAGCTTGGTTTCGTACTGATAAAAAAGTTGGTCTACTCATCAGGTTGCAACGATTGCAACAAGTTGTATTTTTGCAGTTGCACTTAACAGTGGCGACTATAAATATGGCCCTAAATATTGTGAGAACAAATTCCTTTCCAAACCCGTTAGTTAACGAAGGGAACATTTGTTTATTTGCGAAGTTATTTTTCTTGTTGATGCTTCGACTTCCACGTGTTTGTACTGGTGCAATTTATACCACTAAATGTATATCAAAAGTGAAGTAACTCGATAGTTTATAATTAACCAAGCAAAATAATTTTAAAATATATTTTGTTATGAATAACATTTATTTGTTATTATTCAACCAATTTGAAATTCTTTATTGTTGATTGATATCAATAAAATTTCGTAAACATGAACTTAATATTCTGGTTTACAATAAAAATAAAATTTTGGGTAGTTGGTTATTATAACATCAAGAATATATGTGTTTAGCCTACGCACTGTGATTAAAACTACATAAATAATTTTTGAATATGTACATAAGTTTTGGGTTGGAGAAACTTAAATATATACACACTATATAAATATTGGCCGCCATTATAATATTTTTTTGCAAGGTGCGGTCAAGCAATATGATTAATAAAACATTTTTGTATACCTAAACATAAAAACAAGTTTCAATAAAATTTTGTATGAATTTGGAATATGGTTAAAGAATATAGATATACAAAATGTACAATTCTTAAAATTCACACAATCTTACATTTTTGTGTTTCCAAAAACCCTTACGTACCAAGGTTAAATGAAATAACAATAATCAACTAAACTACTTCGTTTATATAGTATGGATTGAATGAAGCGAGAAAGGCGAACACAATTGGTATAAACATAATATAACGAACTCAAATTATAAACTTCCTTCAACATAATATCTGTAATTTTTTTTTTTTGCTTTCAATATGGACGGCTTTAGATCAATTAAAATTCCATGAAAATGAAATTAAATTTTCTTATTCTGTTTTATGTTATGGGTGAACTCTTGAATAAAAAAAAAATATATTATATGGTATGCGTGTAATAACGTACCAAAAACACTGCAACACAGAAAAAGGGGTTCGTGACGCAAGCCCATTATAATATAATACACATTTTGCTCTAATTTTTGTTTGGTCCTAAAACCATAAAAATATCATTTTGGTCGCCTTTTGTAATTTGACTATACACATAATATATATGTTAGTTAAAACCTTCTGAGGGATTATTGTTTTATAAACAAACTTTCAAATTTGAATATTTTGTAACGTTGTACCAATTTATAGTGCGCGTTCAAGGACTTATTATAAAAAAAATTCACAGAACCTTCATTAATATGTAATCTGATGTGAGAAATTTTTCAAGGCAGATCTAATGCGACTTACATAAATTTAAATACCTGTACATTCGTCAAATTAATTACGTCTTGTGTATCTAATAAAAAATCTATCCCATCGGTAAAATAAAAAGATATAAATCTTTTTACAGCCACAAAAACATCAAATCCACTGTCACACAAGTACATAAATTACCGAAAATCAATTTTTATTTGAAGCACATATAACATCTCACATACACCTAATAAACTGTAAGGCACAAAACGTATAAAGCGACTTGTGATAAAACACTAAAAATTTTAATTTTTTATATATTATAGTTAACATCGAAGATTTATAGTTTTCATAGTTGATAACGACAGCTCAACACCATCTAAACCTCGGAACGTAAATATTTTACACTACGGATATATATTTAACATACCAAATAATCATCCTCATCATCATAAAGTAAATATATATTCGGTTGTATATACATATAATGATTGAGTGATTGTCTTTAAAAAAAATAAATAAATAACTTTAAGATAAATCTATTTAAAAGTCACTTAAAATAACAACAAAAATATTTAAGAGCTGGAACAACACAAAAAAATGTTCAAATAAAACTTTTATTTTTATCGTTCATTAAATATTACTTATTGAGCAATAATGCATTTTATTGTGCAATAAAAATTATAAGAGAAAAAATATATATTAAAAAAAAAAAATTTTTTTTTGTAATATTTAACACAAACAACATACAAATTATTGTTATTGCTATTTTATTATTATTTGTTTTGGTTTTATTTTTTATAGTTAATTGAAAGTATGACCATCATTTCATCATTAGAATCTCGTGATTTAGATATTAAATATATATTTAGAAATACTTATGTACTGCAAATAAGCATATAAATCTGGGTTGGTACATATACACTGCGGCACATTACATTACTCTGTATATGGGATACATGAAAATGAAATTTGTAACTATGTATGTACTCATAAGATGAAATCCATTATGTTTTGCAGCACTAATTAATCGCCTATAACGAGATGAGAATTGTGATGACGCAATATTATTTTATTGCATGGCATGCTATATTTAAGGTATAAAACCATAACTTACATATTAAAGTGCAAGCCATCGGATACGGCTTGATTTAAATTAAAAATAGGTTATAGAGGAAATAAAGTTGTGGACTTTAGAATTTTTTTATTTATTCCTCTGGCGTTACATCATCTCTTCGAGTAGCTTGCTCAGTAACGCCTTAAGAATTATTCACATTCAAAAACTTTCAAGTTGGTAAACTACAGGGAATATAGAATTAGTTGGAGACATTAATGTATGTGTTTCTGCCGTATTTAAAATATTGTCTCATTATAATTGTAGATCAGCTATTAATCATTTATCTTGAAAAATGTTCACCATGTATCTTGAAATATGTTTAATTTGCCGGTTTTTATATTTTTGAATTTTTTGTTAAGATAAATGATTAATAGGTGATCTAGAATTATAATGAGTAAACAATATTTTAAATACGGCAGAAAAATGATATCGATTTTTATATCAACCGCACTCGGAGAAATTTTCAACCCGCACTATATCTCGTAAAATCGAGTGAAGTAGAGCAAGTTGTTATAACCACCGGGGTAGGACCGTTCACTAGGAAAGTGGTGGTAACGCCTCAAGATAAAAAAGGTTAAAATTAGCATTTTAATTCATTCCTTTCCAACAACAAATTCAGAACGACATCTGGGCAAATTTCCGGGTTTTTAATCAAATCCACAGCGATTTACATTACTTCATTTAGGAACATCTATCTTTCACATGAATAATTATTATTTAAATGAATATATTGTTGCATTGGTCAAGTCAACTTCACAAAAACTTGAGTTCCTCAATAGATGCAGCAGGTTCTTTAAATCGCCTCAGATTCTCCAGATTTAAAAAATCTTCATTAGACCGCATGTATGAAGTACTGCTGTCAAGTTTGGGGTGGAGTATACATTATATCATCTTTTACAACAAGTGGATCTTGAACAATCATTTTGATTTGTTGGTGAATTTCACGATGTTTAAATATCATATTCGAAATCTTTTGCGTTATTTCTTATACTCTTGAGTGATTTTTCATTTCAAAAATGCATATCTCAGGTTTCGTAATAAAATATTGTTTGCAATTTATATAGTAAAATGTAAATACACCATTACGAATTTCGAATGAATCTATTTATTTTTAATTGTCATTTTCGAAGTGAAATTTTAGTACTTGCACATTAACTAGTATTAGTATTCCTAAACAAAATTTTTGAAAAAAACTACCTAACCTTTTGTCAACTGTTTTACAGCAATTGCATTTTTGCATTTTTGTTATTTGAAAAAAAATTGTGTTTGCCACACGCCGTTTTGTTGTTTTTTAATTTTGTTGGAAACTTCCAAGTCGTTAGAAGTTAAGATATTTAAAGAACTAACTGCTAACTAATATCTTTATGACATCGTGATTTTTAGGAACTTAAATGAGAGAAAAGCAGAACACAATTTCTCTTTTAAACAGATTTACTTATTCCATATAGCTTCCATTGGCTGCGCTCAGCCAATACGTCAATAAACTAGCGGAACGCTATTAGTTGAAAGTGAGGAAAAAACGATAGCGCAGACTGTGTTTCGACTACTTCAGCAGAAAGTTAATTTTTATTATATTGAAAAGTCCCAGCGAAAACTAACTAACCTACAAAATCAGCTGAACATATGTATTAGGTGTGGAAGTAGAAACTCGGCGCTGAAGTTGGTTGCATTAAAATATACTTAATTGAATCCAAACCGCCCGCCATGTTAGAAATATGTAGCTTAAAGTGGAACCAGCCAGGAATAAAAACTTAACTTAATAAAAAAATAAGAATGCGATAAATGGAATTTCAATGTTATTACCCAGTCAAAGTTAATTTTCATGTAAGAAACCCGTAGAAACCTTATAAGAAAAAACTTAAAACTACGATTTGTTGTTGTGTTTTATATACAGCAGAAGATAAATTTTTGATGCGGTAGGCAGCCATACTTATTTTGCGTACATTTTTTTGTTTACTATTTTATTTATTAAATAAAATTATTTTTATATTTTTTTAGATTCTGTGATTAGTTTTAATAATGTGTGATAAAGTAAAAATGGTGTTTTAGTGAATTTTATTAAAAATTAATTTGTTAATGGTATGATATTAGCTATGTTTCTTGACGCTTGATCTGATCCGGTTCAGTTCATGTTTCATGAAACAAAACAAAGGCGCTTGCTAGATTTAAAATCAAAATTTGGATCATGTTTTCCATATAAATTTTGAACTGATCCGGATCAATGAGCGTCAAAAAACACGGCAATTATAGTCGTATAAAATTATAATTTTGTATAGTTTATTTCCTTTTTCCATTGTGATGTAAAAGCATCTCTTGTATGTGGACATTTTCAAATATGAAACATATACATATAAAAATATATTACAAACATGAACAAATATGAAATTTCTCTAAAAGACATTTCACAATAAAAAAACAGCTGTTTGTAAACGAACAGCTGTCACTTAAGTTTACAGGTTTTGGATGGGTGGAAAGTTAACGTTGATTATAAGACAAATTGGTAAAGTTTAGACGTTTCGCTCTTTTATTTTGACGTCTTTAAAGGAACGAAAAATTACTTGCTTTGTTAAATATGAAAGTTGCATAGTTAAATGAAATTTGTGAAGAATTTAAAATAGTAAGCATTACAAAATGGCATAGATTTAAACTACACTTTCAGAAAATGAGAAATCTCCAATCAAATTTGATTCTAACTTGAAAGTCTAGCATAAATTTTCATTATTAAAATCACAAATCACATACAAATTAATTTCATTATTTTTGGTCATTAAAATCACAAAACAGAATTCCTTTATAATTTTTCATATTTTTTCTTATGGATTTCCATTAATATTTTCCAGTTGTAAATTTATTGTTCGACGTTGCAAGCAAAATAAACAAAACTGATAAAAAAAATTCATAAATCAAGAAAAGAAATTCATCCTTTCGTTTTGTTTCAGTCCCTTTCGTTTTTGGTTATATATGTAACTAGCCCATAAATTGCCATGAAAAATTATTCCCCATTTAATTTTGTTTTCAAAAAAATGAACACTAACTTTTTACCTTAGTAAGCCAGACAAAAAATGTTTATATAAAAATTACATATAAATTCTTTCCCAATTCCCGGGGAATTACCAGAAGTGTCACTGATGGCGAATTAAAACTACAGGGATGCTGCGGTAAAGTCAACAAACAACCGGTTTTTAATCGTGTCAACAAATTTAAAACATAAAATTTCCGACATTAGCCGATTTCGAACTTTAACCGTAATGCATAGATATTGTCAGCTGATTTTGTAGGTTAATTACTTTCGGCTAAGGTATTTTAATTTAATATTTAATTTTTCTAACTTTTGGCTGAAAAAGCCGAGACATTATCTTCGTTATCTGTCCTGTATCAAACGGAGAAATACATTGGCTAGAAGAAACTATAGAAGAAAAGCGCCCGAGGTCCTATTTTTCAGTTTGTATACATCACTCGGCGAGTAAACACACGATTTTTTTTTATGTTAGGTATAAAATTTAATTTGGCCAAGTACCTTCTCAAAAAACTTAGGCTATGAGAGGAGATATTTTATAAGTTTTTTAACCATTCATTTTTAACTAAATTAACGTTTTAGCGAAAAAGCAAAGCCACAAGAAGCATCTTCGTTAGTTCGTTTTATGGATTCTAGTGTAGAAGGGTAAACGATTTTCAAACGTTTGTGTTCCACAAAACAGGAAAATAATTACATCCTTTATTGTAGTTTTGTGTTGAAAATTCAGTAAGCATCTATACTCAGCGATTTTCTGTTCTAGAGCACTCACGAGCGCAAGAGATGGACACCGTACATAGCGCAACCAAGTGTCATCTGAAACATATTGATTACCGTAGTCCTGAATCTTTTATCAGATATTTTGGGGCGAAAACTTGCAGTAATGATAAACTTGTGAACTTACGATAAACCTTAAGTTAATCTTAAGTAAGCAAGCCTTCGCTTAAATTTTTGCAGCGTTAACCTTATTTTTGCAAGTGAGCTACTTTATGAAAAGGCGGATACTTTGTGCTGAAAAACGAAAAATTATAATAATTATAAAAAATGAACAATACGAATCGATACCGCTGAAAGTCGAAGGAAAAAAAATCACATCAGCTTACCAAGTACCATCACCAAGACATAGAGTTTTATAAAGTAGTTTAAAGTTATAATATAACCATACCGAGTTAAGTGATTCTGAGACTGAATATAACCCATAACCAGTGTGGTCAAGTAATTTTATTCTTTAAATTTAAGAAAATATTGCAAACCAATATTCTAATTACACATCTCGTACACTCATCGCTAACTCATCATTCAACTCTCTGTACGTGCAAATAAAGTAAATGCATCATCTAATGCACGATGAACAAACAAAAAGAGGTGAAATATTCCCTTATTTCATTTTCGTCGTTTTGTGTGCATTACGTCACTTGCAGGCAGCAAACAAAAAGGAAATTTACATTGAATTTGTCGATTCCTCGATTAATTGTTTAAATAAATCTGCAATAAACGTATTTTATTAAACGACTCTTTTTAATTTTCATATAATTACAGTTTAACTAAACACTTTTTATGGATTACCCTTTATGTTTCGTTTTAAAATAATTATGAGAATATAACATAAAACTATGTATAAAATTGTTAATACATATGTTTACTAACAAAATATTATACACCTGTCTGTAGCTATTATGCAATAATTGTAACGTCTAAATATCTGTATATATATAAAGAAATTCAGCTCACAAATTTTGATCACACTTTTGTTTTATGTAGATCACAAATTTTGATTTTAAATCTAGCAAGCGCCTTTGTGTTGTTTCATGAAACATGAACTGAACTGGATCAGATCAAGTGTCAAGAAACACAGCTGTTGTTAACGATATAATAGCTATGTTTCTCGATTTACAATTTTCAAAAGAATTTGTGATCTTAAGAATTCATTTATTTAAATAGATTATGCACTTTAAATTACAAATTAAAATTAAATCTCGATTTTATTTCATTTTTTATTTTTTGATTTCCGCTATAGTTAAAAAACGAAGTGCTAAATGTTTCTGTTCTTATCAGATATACAGTGCTGGGAAAAAAATTAGGCAAACATTTTTTATTGCAAATTGGAATCTTTTTTTGCTAAAATTACAAAACTTTTGAAAGCAATTGGCTTATTGTTTTATTTTAAATGCATGATAAAAAATTACCAGCAATTTAGCGATAAAACCCCGAAAAATGCCAAAATATTCAAAATACGTTGATTGGAGTTAAAGTAATGGAATAAATTAAACACTTATTTTTTAATTTTTTTTTTTGTTTTTTATTGTTTTATAGAAGTTCTATCTTTAATATTAATATTTTGATGGACCGCCTTTTACTTTTATTACAGCGATACACCTCCGATTCATTGAATTTGAAAAATTTTTCAAAGTCGTAGGAGGTATGGATTCCCAAATCGTCATCAACAAGCTTTTTAAAGCTTGAATCGATTCTGGCGGCGCTTTCATGCTACTTTTAGCTTCATTATATACCAAATATTTTCAATGAGATTTAAGTCTGGACTATACGGAGACCAGCTCAACACATCGATACTTGTTTCTTCGAAGTACTTTTTTACCTTTAAATGAACAGATAAGAAAAAAAAACAAATTTTTAACTTATTATTTATGTTCATCCGAAAGACAATTTTTCTATCTACAATTCAAAATTAATAACTCACAAATATGGAGGTATGGCAAGAAGCGTTGCCCTGTTGAAAAATAAATTTGCAAGACTAGCCGAAAAGCTTTAACACAGAAGTCTCAAATTCGTTGTGTAGGACCTGCAGATAAACAGCTGCTATATTGCTGGAACTAGTGAAGCACAATGGACCTGTTTCATTTCCAGAAAAGCATCCCCAGACCGTAAGACCATAACTCCTTCATTTTTGGGTGGAGGTCTTAAAAGACGTTCGTTGTTAAGCCTCTCGCCCGGTTTTTTTTCTTACGAGAATTCTTCCATCTCCAACATGCAGCTTGAATTTTGATTTATCGGAGAAAGTCTCATCATTCCACATATCTGGAGTTCAAGAAACATGCTCCTGGACCCATAGCAAACGTTTTTTTCATTAGTAATGTGAACTCAGGCTTCTGGACTGGTTTAAGTGCTCTCAAATCAGCTTTTTCAAGTCTTTTTCTCACTAAACTGGCTGAAATTTGTTTTCCCATTGCTCGCTCAACATCTCGTCTTATATCCGATGAAGTTTTAAAACGGTTCCGACGACATTGTAATATTTTGACACGATCTTCCACTGGAGTTGTCTTTCTGGGCCTTCCAGAGGCTTTCTTTCTTTGTGTACTGCCCATCTCTCGCATTTTTAATGTTCCACACGACAGTACTTTTAGGAATGTTTAATCTTTCTGCTACTTCACGCGTGGTTAAATATTCTAGCGCCAAAATCAACATATTGCTTTGACACTGCTCACTAACTTTTCCCATTTGTTTAACTAAAATTGCACTTTATTCTTTATTTGACTCGGATCACTTACAGAATAACTTAATATTATAAAATATGCATAACCTTTATACTAAAAAAAAAAAAAAAAAAAATTACCAGCAATAAAACATCTGCACCTTAACGTAGGCGTAAAATAAAATTATTGCTTCACCAATTTTTTGTACATCAGTTGCGGGGTTGTATCGGTGTAATAAAAACAAAAAGCAGTCCAACAAAATATTAATATTAAAGAAAGAACTTTTATAAATTAATAAAAAACAAAAACCAAAAATCATAAATAAGTGTTTGATTTATTCCATTACTTTAACTCCAACCAACGAATTTTGAATATTTGGACATTTTGCGGGGTTTTACTCCTAAATTGCAGGTAGTTTTTTTTCAAAAAATTATGACATACATGTATTTAAAATGAAACAATAAGCCAATTGCTTTCAAAAGTTTGTGTAATTTTAGGAAAAAATAATCCAATTTGCAATGAAATATGTTTGCCCAATTTTTTTTCCCAGCACTGTATGTAGTTGATAGATTTGGGTCCAAATTGAAGAAGGCCCCAATTTCGTAGTTGATGTAGATTTCGAGATTGTTAAATGATTTATTTAAGTAAAACAAATTTTTGATTTTAACTGAAAGTCAGAAAATAATTAAAAACTTTCTTCAACTATACTTATCAAACTTAAATAAGCGTTTTATTTAAAAAACAATACATTTATTATCCATTTATTTAAAAAAAATAATTAAACAAAACCGAAATCACATGTTTGTTGGCTACACCTACGTCATATTAAAATGTGCAATATTACACCTGTTGTCTTTCCATCGTGATCTAATGTACATATATGTATATGCGGCCTTTACACTATCAGTAATACTGTCATTACTCAAAACATCATACTTAAAAAAATCGTATTTTCACAAAATTTTCTTTCCATTTGAATCTGGCACATTATACCTAATGAAGTAAGGTGAGTAGTTAAGAATAAAAAATTATAAAAACGTAATGGAAATAGGATATTTTAGGTAATGATTTGAGTAATGACAGCATTACTGATAGTATAAAGACCGCAGAAAGCAAAAGCAACACGACGAATACGAAACCAAAGCAGAACGAACGAAATTCTGTTATAATCAGTTCGTTACCACTCCGCCATTGTACAATGCGGATATTAATAAATAAAACTTCACATTCAATTTTAAGAAATATGTTTAAATTAGTTTATAAATAATTTGAAATAAAATTAAACTAAATTTAATTAATATTTTAATATAATAAATCCAAATAAATAATTAATTAAATAAAATAAATTTATAATAATAAATTAAAAGTAATATTAATAAATAAAAATAAATTCGACAAGAAGCTGCTTTACGATTTCCGAATCAGGAATGGCTTTCTGAAGTAATAGGCTGAGTTGGTCCATATTTACGAAAGCTGTAGGTTTAAGTTAGATGCTGCGTATTTTGCACTAGGCCAGGGAACTAGCCGATTAACATAGCCATTCTTTAAGTCTAGCTACTTCTTCCTAGATCCTTAACAACAATATGATTTCAAACCATATCAAATATGGATAATATGAATTAAGTATACGCAATTATATTTCTTAAATCTATTTTCATATTTTGTTTAAATAGATAAATGCATTTTTTTTAAGAGTCGTTCATCACTAAAATAAATTTTGGATTTTTCAAGAAATCAAACTTGGGCAAAATCAAATAATGAACCTGAAGTGTCCTATATCCGATTTTGTCGTTTTTCTGTTAAATTAATTTATATCCTTGACGATTGGGACTAGCGGTATTAATTAAAATGTGTTGAACAAAGACACATTTAGACTATCGAGAAAAATTAACGTCATTATCGAATTCTTCTTGGAATAGTATAACCACAACACACATTTTTTTTTTCAAAAATTTAAAAATGTCAATTTCTTTTATTTTCATAAAATTTTTAAATTATTTTTTTTTATTTCACAGATACGATTATTTATTTACACCTAATCTATATTATAGTACCTCCTTAACGTTCATATACAAGTTTCCCACCAATAAAATTTTAAAATTTTCACATAAAAATGAAATCCATCATAATATTATTACAAAATGAAAAAAAAACTACTTTATAAAGTAAGAAATGCACCTGTCCAATATAGTGTAGGTATAAGCATCTTAGTTTCCCAAGCAATACTATCACACAAGTGTTAAGTAATAAATATTTGAGTAGCAAGTTAGCACTTTAATATCTTTTATATATATTGTTTAATGTATTTGCATAATTTGAACTTTATATATACGTTATGCGCGTAAATCCATAATATAATAAATATATTTTCTTAATTGTTTTGTGCTTCTTTATAACGTTCATTTATTAATACGCAAACCAAATCAAAATGTATATCAGAATACTGGTAAGTTCAGGAATTAAAATTTAGTGAAAATATAATGATTATTTTATTGGATACACAAAAAAATTATTTTGTTGTATATTTATTTATTTAGTAGCAAAAAAGCATCATTCGGCCATAAATCTATAAACACTCAATAAACCTTCATTCCGTTTTTTTTTGTTGTTGAATTTTTATTGTTATAGCATCAATAAATTCATTACAGTTAGTTGTGAATAATAAAATATAAAAAAAAGTAAATAAACATCCACTAAACCACCGCATCACCAACCAAAATAAAAAGAGATACTCTCATAAACAATATCGCGATCGTAATTGTTATTTTCTGAGATAATAATACGTTCTCATGTATATTATAGGCTTTTGTGGTTGGGTTACATTTTTATTTGTGTTTGGTTATAACAATAAAAGGTGTAAGCGATTGTTTTATGGATTTTTATTGTTTGTCTGATGTGTGGCACAAAAATCAGAGTATAGTGGTAATGCATTTGTACGATAATGTTGTTTTGACCATTCGGAAATAGAGGAGGCAACTCTATTGGATGGATGAGTAGTGCGGTGATTAAAGCTTTGGTGCTTTGGCCGTGAGGTATCAAGTATTATTTCATTTTAATGAATATTTACTTACATTATAAAAAAAGTGTATTAACCTAAGCATACAATATTTATATTGCCTAAATTTATATTTTCTTCGCCATCATTATGAGGCTATTAAGGCTCACAAGATTTCGCATATTAATTTCGATCGAGAAGCTTATTTTCTACTGATAGGCTTGCATATCAGTAAACAGATATGCATATTAAAATAAATAAGATTCTTTACCTTGTAGGTGTACTTCACTACATATGTAGGTCACGGTATTGAAAGAAATAAAATTATACATCATCAATACTTCTTAGACTTGTTGTACCTAAATTAAAAATGTAAATCAAGATACATTTTTGCAAAAAAATTACATACTTATTTTTGTTACATATGAATGAGTTGAAGCTGCGGCAGCAGATGTTTTATAAGATGTCTCCTATAATAAAAAATATATAAATATTTTTATATGATTATGAACAACATCATAAATATTTTTGATGACATCTACAAATTCAAACAAATTTTAAATCTGCGATTCTTTCATCTTGTTCGAACAGCTATAATTGTCATTGTATAAAATCGTATAATTAAATTTTGATTAGAGTATATTAATGTGCTGAATAAGTGACACCCAAAAAATTGAGCTATAGTATTAGATTTGAAGTCAAGCGATCTTAAATATCGGAATAAAGTAGGGTTTTGTAAATTGAAGTAAATAAAATGTGTATAGTTTATGAGTTTGTTAATTTATCTTTCTAAATTATTTTGCGAGGTTGTTTGGGGAAATGATTGTTTTAGACGAAATCTAATTTTTATTATGTTCTGTTATAATTTTTAGAAATAAATAATTTACTCTCCGCTTGGAAAAACGTAAAATACCGGAAATTAATTTAGGTTGTATCGTAATTATACGATATCTAAAGTTCAAAACTATGTCCCCATTTAATTAACGCAACTCAGTCCAATCCTACAAAATTGAATTGAAAATTTGATAAATAATGAGTTGTCAATACAGTGGAACCGTCCATTCTTACAAATAAAAATCAGGGGCGGTATATTGTACCATCACTTCGAATCGAAATCGAAAAAAGTCGAATCGAAAAAGTGAAAGTTGTATTATTTTTGCTTTTCGAAAATGATACAACATACCGCCATTCGACTTTTTTAGAATTTCGATCCGAAGTGATGGTACAACATACCGCCCCAGATCTGCGTGTAATTTGAAAATTTAACTTTTATGAACTTAAATTGGTTTTCGTAATATAGGACAATCGTAAAACACGTAAAATGTTGTATTCAAATCCGCTTGCTGTTTACGTAGCGGATACCGTAAAATATACGAACCTGTAAATTTAATAAAAAAGCGTTTATGAATATTTTTTGGTTTTTAAACCAAATTTGACAGAATATTTCATTTAAATATATTTAATGTGTTTAAATAATAACTAAATTGAATATAAACTATTTTTTAGTAACATAGATCGTATATTTTGCGAAATAGAAAATATTTCATAATTAAACCCGCTGGATCAATTACAGATCAACATATCGAAATCCCAAAAAACTAAACCCTGAAAATAATTTGAAAAAATTGTGTAAAAAGTCGAAATTAAAAATTTTTAACTATAGTATTAACGGTAGTGAAATTATTATCCTAAAATAATTTGAATGCGTATAGTTGAAATTTTTTTTTATTAAAAGTTAAGCTACAGGGAGATGCTAGAACGTTTGCTGAGTGGCTTCTGATTGTTCCAGAACTCATTCCTTAGCATCCAAATTCAATTCGATATTCAGAATATTTTGCCATTCGTATTTTCAACATCATTGCGTTAGTGAAGATTGGTTAAACAAAACATTTCGTATTTCAAAATTCCAAAATTCAAAATTCCGGAGATCAAAATTCAAAAAAATTAATATCAGGATATCGGCCGACACGTTCTATTTTTGCTATCACTAATAAACTCGAAACTTGAACGATCCTCTAAAAAGGTAATTAGTCCGGAAATGAAACTGGCTGTAACATTAATGTAAAAAATTTATTATATGTACACACTTACATACTAATATTATCATATAAATATTAAACATACTTATTTAATTTAGATACCTATCACAAGGAGACTCGGTTCAGTCAGTGGCATGGTGCTACCATCTTGACAAGTCAACGGTTAGGCAAATTATTTTAAACTGCTGTGCCTGTATATAGAAGACACTAAACATTCATTTTTCAGTTCATTTCTTTCACCGGTTTCAGTTGACGAATGGAAAAAAGTGCCGAAGATTTCCACACGAACTGGAATTTTCCAAAATGTGTAGAAGCTATTGATGGCAAATATATTGCGATTTGCTTGCCACCTAATTCCAGATCAGAAGTCCATAATTATAAAAGTTTTCATAGTATTGTAATGTTGGCAGTTTGCGACGTGAACTATATAATTTTATTATGGTTAACATTGGGTTCTCCGGTAGTGAAAGTGATGGTGGAATTTTTAAGCGGTCGAAGTTTGGATGAGCAATTTAAAAAACCTTAAATTTACCAAGCTAACGAATGCTTCGAAATACTGCAATAAACTTTCCTTATTATTTTGTTTGTAAGTGGTTCAGAAGTATTGTATTTATAGTATGACATATAAACAAATTTCATTTCATGAGATGCGGGTTTTCCGCTAATGGAGAATTTAATGAATGTTTTTGCATGGTAGATACGTTCCAGAGAAACCCATGTAAAAAATCCCTGCAACAAAGGACATAGGGTAAATTTTTTTTTGGTTTTCAAAACCGTGTTATTTTAAAAACGTGTAAAAAAGACTGTGTAAAAACAGAATTGGTTGTGTAATTGAATATTGCAACATCCAGCATATAATTGCGGTACTAGCGCTAATTTTAAACCAGCGGAATTTTACTATATTTTCTAGCCACCTAAGGTCATAACAGGTATTTACGATAGTATTATATCGTAAATTTTTGAAATATATTCCCAGAGTTCGGATTGGAAGATGTGATTATTGTGCGATTATTTGGATTGTAAGATGTGAGATAAATTAAATGTTGTTTTTGAGAATTCGAGCATTTAATAACCAACTAAATTTGGTCATTAACACCAAACAATATGCTAAACGAAACTTTGCAACTTCTATCTAATGGAACTCATTACTGATTGAAACTTGCGGCGATATATTAAACGATTATTGTTGAATTACGTTCTTAGGATGCGATTATTTCATGAACGAAATTGTAAAATTTGCTGATTGAAATTCAGCCATTTCTTAACCGAATATAGCGACAAATTAAATTTTTAAGATATAATTGGTATTCTAACTTAAATTCTGGACGAAGTTCTGAAACTAAACCATCATGTCCAAATTTGTTGTCTAAGCTAAATTAGGATTTAAGAAGAACTGTGATCGAGATTCTAGAATTTGGATTTACTCAGTTAGTTCTTAACCGATTATTGTCAAATTCAGTTTTGGGAAATATCTATCAACAAAGAGGCAAAGCTATTAATATATCGGCTGTTGAAGCATGCTTTTTGCAGATACATACAATTTTGAGAATACATCGCAGATATTAGAAACGCTGACGCCGCCCGAACGGAATATTCTGGAAAAACAACTCGACTGCGCGTTGAAAATTTGTGCAGTACCGAAGTTCGTCTAAACGATAAAATATTTTTATTAAAATTGTTCAATTATTCCATTTCCATGCCATCAATAAATAAGATGTCCAAATTAAACTTTTTTTATTCCCCAAGTCCAAATTAAACTTTTTTTATTTTATTGGCGAACACAAGCCTAACACAATAAAAATTGAATGACACTCGTCATAAAATAGCAAAAAGGTTGTCTATTTGCTTTTTAAGCAAAATTGTTTATATCTGTAAGTTGGTCGTCCGCGGACCAAGTAGCGCAAAGAAAAAATATTTTAACTTGCAGGGGAATTTTTACATCATGGATTACGCTTGAATCTCGTATATGTTTTAACCTTTATAGTCATAAAAACTGCGGACATGATTTTTAGACCAATTTCTATAATTTATTCTAATATGAACCGTAGCATATACGTTTGTCACACACTGTAAATTTTCATTAGCCGAGGCGATAGTGCCAAGATCTCCTACAACTGTCTTTTCCGGTTAAAGATGGAGTGACGTTCGAGTGTCCGCTATAATTAGATTTTGAAACGATTATTCAGCATACTCACTTTTCCAACATTTCCATATTTCCTATAAGCAGCTTTATAGCAGGCCACCATATACTTACTTACTCGTTAACTACAGATATTATAACGGTAAAGTCAGTACACAAGTTCGGTTTTAAATCATATTTTGCTAATGACGTAAGAACGAAGTTATATAGTAGCATTATTAAATAGATTTACAATTTTCGAGTTCCGATTATCCCAATTAATCCCGCTTTATAAGTAAAAGATGGTTTGGTCCTTTTTAAAGTAGAGAAATTACTTCGTAATAATTTGGTTATAATCGTAATATATTGTCCCTTATCATTCGATATTCATTAACAAAACCTCCTTTATATACCTTTATAAAAGACCTTGCCATCTGCGAAAAGGTCATGTTTTCCCCATTTCCTTTTTCATGGGGTAGGGGTTCTATGCAAGCAGAGCTGGAAACAGATGGGTTGCCGTCTGGGGAAGGATCAAACGTTTTTTCCCTTTCGGTTTTCTTGGGGTAACGGTTAAAGAGGCGTCTATGCATTCAGAGCCAGGATGATCCAGTACACCATGGCCTTCCCAGCTGAGAATTTATTTAATATAATAGCTTATCCAACGCTTTTTTCTTGACCAGCGCTGTTCTAAATCTACGAGTACTCACTACGTTGCGTGATATAGAACAGCACTGTCTATGTAAATATTACAAAACTTACTAAAGGTTATACAGTCATTTACTTCTTCTTCCACTTGATGAATCACTCAATTCATACGAAGTTTCTAACAACATATGGTGAGTGAGTTGCCCGATAAGTGTTATCTCCATCCATGTCTCAAGATACCCCATTTGAAACTGTCCATCCAAATGGCCGCATACCGTAAATCTTTATGAAATAACGGTAATAGATTTTTTTTAATTTTATTCCTCTATTTAATTTACCAACAAAAAAATCTTCTAAATTAGTTGTTTCGCTAACTTCAGTGAGCGATTTAATGAACATGAAAATTTTAAAAAGTGGAAAATATTAGACATCGTGCTATTTAGATTTTAATTTGAAAGATAAACGCAATCTTGCGATTTGAAGTTACTCTCAGGTGGAACTTTTACCAATTTACAGTAATTTCGAATTGCAAGCTCGCGTTTTAACAATACAACATGACATTTGACAACTTTCCCACTTCATTACATTTTCAAAACACGTGTTCATTAAATCTTGCACACAGAACATAAATCGACCGATTTGAGGGAAATTTTTTTATCAGTAGACCAAATAGATGGATTATGGTTAGAGCAATTAGAAACATGTACACACAGACATAACTTGACAAATTAAATGTTTAGAAGTCAATTTTATATCATTGTAAGAGTGTGAATAGTCAACAAGACAAATTATAGTCTGAGTTTTCGTATCTTTTAAACAGTGATCCGCAGATTAAAACTTGGTCAGTTAAATTTTTGACTGTTAAATCATACGAAACCCAACCAACTTATTTTTAGTCCTTCCCCAAAATATTCAAGTTTTTTGATTGTATATATTGAGTTTCGGTGACATAATGTCTGTTTATAATTTGCTCTAATTTTAATTTCATCAACTTTTCAGTGTGGCCAGAATAAAATGAGTCATAATACAAAGCGGCATATAGATGTTTGCTTCTTAATTGTCTTAAGGTACCGTACTTCGGTATTTGGCCTAGCGGAAACGAAATAACGAAAATAGAAATAAAATTTAGAACACGATTTTACAAATGAGTGTGATCATAGAGTCGTACAAAGTTAAAAAATCTGTCCAAATTATTCTACCATTGATGACAAAAATGTGTTGTATTGACGATGTAAACTTTCATCTGGCAACTGTTCAAAAGTTCAAAATTTTTTCAAATTTTTGGCATTAGACATTAGGCATTTTCAGAAATAGACCAAGAGTAACTGTTGGGTAATTTTAATTTTATTAACGTTAGTAACAAAGTTATTCAACTTACCCTGTCTGTACAAAAAGTAAAATTACATTTCGCGTGTGAATGTTTATATTCAGCGAAATTCAATGACTTATTTTGACAGATACGAAATTTTTGTTTATGTTTTTTTCTATTGTTTGTACTCTAAAAGTTATGGGCTTAACCGAACAAAAAAACGGACTGAAACGAAACGAAAGACGAAATAACACTGATTATAAGACGAATCGGTAAAGTTTTGACGTTTTGGTCTTTTATTTTGACGTCTTTAAATGAAAGAAAAATTTCTTTTGAATTTTTGACTCATAGATGGAGAATTTGTAAGAATCACAACAATCAGTTTCGAACGAATGAGAGTATTGATTTGAAAAAATCAGTCTTCTCATCAGGCCGCGACGACTGATGTTGTATATTTACATTGGAATATTGTCTATATATTTAGAACAATACCTTGCAGTTGTAGTACTAACGAATTACTGCTTAGCGTACGAAATTTGATTCGTTCGTATGCAAAATGGAGGTTACAAAGTTAGATGAAATTTGTGAAGAATTTAAAAATAGTGAGCGTTAGGAAATGGCATAGATTTAAACTAATCTGTTATGTAAATAAGAAATCCTCAATCAGATTTTATTCTAATTAGAAAATATAGTACAAATTTCCATTATTAAAATCATATATCAGCACATACAAATTATTTTCATTATTTTTGATCATTAAAATCCCAAAACAGATTTCCTTTATAATTTTTCATATTTTCCTTATGGATTTCCATTAATATTTTGCAGTTGTAAATTTATTGTTTTGACGTTTCAAGCAAAATAAACAAAATCGATAAAAAATATTCACAATTCAAGCAAAGTACGATACAAAAATATATTATGAATTACCGCAAGAGCCGAAACGAAAGGCAATCACCCAGCAAACAAACGCTGATAGCAGAATGAAATAGATGGAAGCATTTGCACACGTCGAAGCGAGAAAACACATAAATTTACTTCGGTTTCTTCTGTGCACTGCATTTTTACCCCCACCTAATCTCTTGTTTATCAATTTCATTTCAAAAATTGTTATTTCATTTGCAATTGCATTTCTATCAGTCTTCAGATTTCAGCTGAAGGTAATAAACGTTTGTAAATGTTTTTCAGTTGGAAATACATGGATAACATATAAAGTAAGTATACAAAATTAAAAAAATGTGTAGTTGTATCTGAATGACCATACACATTTGGTACATACAACCAAAACCAAACACAATCAATAATATATGATTGTGTTTGGTTTTGATACAACAAAATACATTAAAAAAATATTATTTTCTGGTAAACCAACGGTTAACAGTTACATATTATACTCAAATCGAAATGAAAGAGAGATAAATTAATTTTAAGGGGAAACAAAACCGGAGTTTTCGGTCGATAACAATACGAATAGCATGGAATTAGGTGCATCAATTTGAAGTAAAAATTGAGAGCTCTAATTATATGATGTTTATGCGCTCTTTGTGCGCTTATTTGTACTACTGGGCAATTCATCCGTTCGTTTTCTTCTCTTCTACATAAGCACCGTTTTCATGCAATCAATCGCGTCGTTTCGTTTAAGTCCGTTTCGTTTTCGGTTGTATAACTACCCCATATGGTCAACAGATTTTTGGATTGTTAAAAGATTTTTGAGGTTATTAATTAAAATATGAATCAACCGACTTTGAAATTGACAAAAGTTACTCAAAAGTTACCATGGTCTATTTCCAAAACACCTACATATTTAATAATTTTATGTATTTTTAAATTTTAATTTTTTTAACTTTACCAGAAAGTTTATATTTATAAATTAATTCAATTCAAAATATGTGTATGTTATTATCATTAATTTATAATGTTACTCCTCCTCTTAAAAAACCAATCAATCAATACCTTTACGGTCAGAAAATCCATTTTTCCCTAGAAAACACTCGTTTGGGTACCTTTATTGAATACGATAATTTTTTTCGTGTACAATCAGGCCTCTAGTTTGATTGGCCTTCATCGAAGGTGAACAGATTAGTTTGAGGTAACAGAAAAAGTTTTATTTTTGTGGCTGCACTAGACTGATTGCAACGCTTGCGTCCGTTGTTTAGTTTATTCTCGCGCAAAAGCAATCATTTTAACCCATGTATAGTAAAATTACCCGAAAAATTATTTAGCACTATTTCAGACAATCTAGCACTATTTTAAAGTTAATTAAGCATCGAAAACAATAGTTCTCAATGCTGCTTACTTGTGAAAAGCGGAGGACATTTATTAGCAAATAATTAAAATTGATTTGCTATTAAAGTATTTTCTTCGGTTATACCCAGCAGAATCCTTCAAGATAGGAGCAATAATTTCATCATCACTCACTCAATTAGATTTTGTATATAGCGGAGGGGTTCTAGAAAAAAAAATCAGAATATAGGGCCCAACGGTGCAACAAGTAAAAGGTAAGCGCGGTATTAAAATTATATGATATTAAAATTCAATCATTGTTATCCAATGGGTCAAAGCAACAAAAGAAACAAAAATCTCTTAGTTAAAAAAACGAACAAGATCTTATATTCAAAGTATAATCACAATGCTTTAGCGAAATTTATTGATTCGCTAGAATTTAAGTCTTAGTTTACATGACAAAACTTATAGGTCAAAATAACTAATTAAGATAAACCAAAATACATGGCTAGTTATAATAAGAATATTGTTCACTTAACAAATTTTTTTTTGGTTAAATTAAACAAAACTATACGTACCAACATCCTGGTAAATCAAATTTCACTCATTTTTTGTAGTAACCAAGTAAGAAAACACCAAGTTTCTAAATTAAACAAGAGATTTGGTTTATCTAGCTCGGAATTTTGTGTTAAAACAACCAAATTAATTTAACTAATTATTTGGTAGTAATCTTTTTTCTGCGTGAACTAAATTGATATTGATAAACTCTGTTGGCCGCTGTACGTATACAATATGAGCAATATAAAATAATTTTCCCGTTAGCTGATATAGAAGATTATTCTCTCTTCATAATATAAACTTAAATTTAGTTTCGTTAAAGATAAAATCGTAAAATCCGCCGTATTGGCGGCGACGATTCAATGAAAACCTGTTAGATTTTTGTCATTTCCTCGGTTATTTTTAGTGTGAGTGTTTTTTTTTTCAAATGCCTTCCAAATTTTTCTAATAGTCTATTTTGAAGTAAATCGGGGTTTTTATTTATTCAGCAGAACATTTAGAACGTTAGAATTAATTTGTGCCAAAGAATTTATTAAGAACCTCGAGCAAAAATTTATTTTGTCTATTATAAGTATTTTTTTTATTACGCGCGCCCCTTTGTGGAATGAATTAAAAAAACACCATATAAATTCCAATTAATGTGAATATCTAGTTACCGTAGAAATAATAGAAGTAAAAAAGAACAAAAGTACAACGTCATTATGAAACTATAGAAAACAAAACGAAATCAAAATTTTCGGACATCATTTATTAAAAACCGCTTACTATTTAGATGAGGAAAAACGTAAAATATGAAAATTTAAATTTAATAGCTAGTAATGTTTTGATTTTTTAATAATGAAGTGATGTTTATTGTTAAGTAACAAAACAGTGAATAAAAATGTCATTATTATGTGTAGTAGATTTTACAATTCGTGTGCGTGCTTCGTAAAAATCGACACGTGCCTATAGTTCCATTTTAATAATAAAATAAAAAGCACCCGATATTTGTTTTACATCTATAGTGAGGTTGCCATAAGAGCTGTACGAGTCTTTCAATCTAGTGAGATTATTTTTTAAAGCATGGTAATAATTTGCCAAGATGTTTTTTTACTTTGGTATTCGCTTTAGAATGATTCAAAATCATTGAAAATCCCGCGTGAACGGCTTTAAAAAGAGGACATATCCTTGGAAACTAGAACGGTTGATCATCCTATTTAAGCTGTTTTTTTTAATCGAACGTTAATACAGAAATCATTCTAATTTCTTAAATTCCGTGAGCGGTAAACTTATTTTCAAAATTCAATTAGAAAAAGAACTTAACACATTTCTATAACATTGTAATTCTAATTTCCGTAACAGATAAATTTTGAAATGAAAAAGTTGACACACGCTATAAAATTATTTCTATAAATGTTATTTTTATCCACAAAGCACAATTTTTAATTATCAAAGTGATGCTTAATACATAGAATTTTGTACATAAATCAATATACACGCATATCATATAAATTTTTTTTCTTTTTTTCCAAGTTTTATGATGATGACAATAAATTCAATTGAATGATTAAATTAAAACATTAAACAAATATCAATTGATTGGATATATTTTAATGGATAAACAGTAGTTTTTTATATTATATAATACACAATTTTATTTATGTATATATATATATATATATACATGCTCTATATAAAGAGATGTTATACATAGAGAAAAAACGATTAATATTAAAAGCTATAAAAATATTATTATTATGTTATTACTTTTGGAAATAAATATAAATAGTTATAAAATTATGAATACATACGGATATCAAAAGTTGTATAATGATAATAGATAATAAATTCAACCATTTCATTCGACATCATTTGGCCGGTTCTGACCTTTATGTAACCAAATAAAATTATTTGACCTGCATTTTTTTATAATTATCTACTCATTTATGACATTATATTCTTCCATTTTCATATACACCCATTTTTTTTTTTCATTTATTTATTCCTTTAAATCAATACAAAAGACAACCATATTAAAATACATATCAGATCATTTATGAGTATACTTAAGAATGATTAACAAACAAATAATAATTATAATAATATAATATAAAATATAATAATAGTTAACGCTAATATTCATATAATCAAAAATTAGATTTGTATTGCATAAAGAGGAAATTAGGAAGTTCTTGTGGCCGACTAACGATCAATTTATAGAACTACCTGCTCCTAAATAAAATCTTTAAAATTAAATATATTTGATGAGGGGCGTCAAATATAAAATAAAAATTATACTAATTAAGTTAATTCTTAACAATCAGAAAAAAAATTGTGTAATACATTAATAAAAACAATAATAAACGAAATTACTTCATTACTTTGAATAAAAGTTCGGAATCATCCAACTCTATTAAGCAAGCGCGCAATGACTTTAAGGACCGATTGATATTATTAATACTTTTTATATTATTTGGTAGCTTATTAAATAACATAAGGGCGGTGTACACAAAAAATAGTCTGAAGAATTCTTTAATTGAAGCAGGAACCACACAATATTTATTTCTTAACGGGTATAATGATTCTTTAAAATGACGATTTCTACTTCGAATAAAAAATAATTTTAACACCTTAAAAATGTATAAATTCCTTATTGTATTGTGAAGAATATTCACTTTCCTAAATAACGGTTTACTTGACATCTGTCTTGATGCATTATATAGATTTCGTAAAATAAACTTTTGAGGTACATGCAGTCGCTTTAAATTACTATAGTATATTCCTCCCCAACAATTAATTCCATAACTAAGTTGAGATTGAACTAAGGAGTAATACAAATTTTTAAGAAGAATCTGTGGACATAGTGGCTTAAATCTAAAAAGAATACGATTTGTAAGAAATAAATGGTTTTGTAAGATATTTATATGCATTTTGAAATTTAAGTTCTTGTCTAAAGTTATTCCTAAGTATTTGAAGGAATCAACATAATCAATTTTGACACATGAGTTAGAACAATTATTATCAGTGAATATAATATTAGAATTATTTTGACTGAATTTTGAATATAAATTGAGTTATTTTAGATTTATCATTCACGACCATAAATTGATGATCAAACTAAGCTCGCAAAACTCTCAAATCATGGGTTACAGATAAACTCAAACTACTAGTACCACTATATATCAGTGCCACGTCATCTGCAAACGCTACTTTATGGGCATATAGATTAAGTTCGAGAAATAAGTTACTGTAAATGAGCCTAATGAGGAATAGTAGTGGCCCTAAAACAGAACCTTGAGGCACGCCACATACAACATGTTTATATTCTACTCAAATTGTAGTCTACCGTATCAAATGCTTTTTTAACATCAATAAACAATACGGCCTTCATTTAAAGTGTTATAAGTAGAAGTAAGTAATTTCATTAATGCATTCTCAGTACTAAGTCCTTCTCGAAACCCATATTGATGTTGAGAAATAAAATTTATTTTATTTAAATAAGACAAAACACGAGCTTTAACACACTTCTCTAGAATTTTTGAAAAAACTGATAATAGTGATATAGGTCGATAGTTAGAAACTAAATTGACATTACCACCTTTAAACAACGGTATTACCACAGCTTTTTTAAGTGCTGCTGGAAATTTCCCTTGAATAAAACTATTATTAAAAATGTGAACTATAGTGGAAAACATAAGATGTAACCAAATTTCTTGATCACAAGCGAGCTTATGCCATCACTGCCGGATGCAACTTTATTTTTGAGCGTAGATATAATAGCAGAGATTTCATAAATATCAGTAGGGAAAAAGAAAAAATTCGACTCATTATATTCATCATAATTTAAGTTAATAAAAGTTTGTTGTCTAGGTATTTTATGGGGAGGTTCCCAATTTAAGTTAAATTTTAAAGATGTCATATAATGATCAGATAATTCTAAATTAAGTATTTCAGCTATATAATTGATAGTATATGAACTATAATCTTTAAATTATCTGTTTCCTTGCACAGCAACGAAAATTAGGCATATTACTTTCTCTTCATAATATGTGAATTTAAATAGATAATGCTTATTCAATTTCAGAAATTTCTTATTTGGGAACATGAACGTTTATTTTAAAATAGCTTGAAATTAAATACTAAACAATTCTTAAACTATAGTTTTAAGTGTATTGCAGTTGACTTTTCATAATAATAAACTTCAAGTATTTGCCGAATAAAATATATTCCAAATATGTATGTATAACTGCACTTTATTACTTTTATATAAAACATATAAAGTTAAAAATCACCGAAATAAGCATTTAACTAAGCCGTAAAAACTATCGTAATATCCAGATCAGTATAGTACATAAACTGAAAATTAATTGCATGTGAAATTTCTTATATTTGTATTTAACTATTTGTATATTGTTTGTATATACACATGCACCATTGTTTGAACTTATCTAAACAAGTAAACGGTTACCATCATAAAAAGTTCCACAGTCAAGAAAAACTTAAATTGCATTTTCTATCCAATTGTAAAAATAACGCGACATATTATTGTATATACATATGTATGTATATAAGATGGCCTCAAGTTATTTAAGAATTGTTATACGATACAAACAAAGATGAAATCAAGACGATGAAATTTCTGATTACAGAGAGATATATAATACATAAAATCGTATGTCTACAGTTTCATTGCTGTTGGATCTTATGTAGTATACCGTACGTATATACTCGTATAATTCCAAATAATGGAATCGGGTAAAAGAAAAGAAATTGCTTGTCTTATCTTCATGTTGTTATTTTTATATAAATTTAATTTTTTTTTCTTATTCTTATCCGAAGATGTTTTATGGTGTTGGTTGATTCGTAAATGGATTTTTTAAATATATAATACCAAGAGCTGAAAGAAATATGTATAAGAATAATGTATTACAACAATACTGTACGCGCTTGTTTTCCAGAATTTTGTGCTGTACTTTTTTTATTATCGTCATAAATAAAACTAAACTTTTCCATCTATATATATACAAGTATGTATATAAATACATATATACTCGTATGGATGCGGGAAGATCATATTTATTTATATGTATGTATTTATAAACAAAGAGTATTGATTTTATTTTCTTCATGTACGTAAATAAACCTATAGTATGTTATATGTAGTGTACTTACACATAATCCAAATAATACGAGGTTTTTATACCAGAATGAACTTAACATGTGTACTACATGTATAATTTTACATGCACGATACACATATATACATATGTGTCTGCGCTTTACGCCTTAATGGTTTACATTTGGAGTTCTTAAAAAAATATATTATCAATATGCCAAAAACAGTTGGTTTTTTCTATGCAGATAAATTACGGTTAGATTGAGACTTATAAACCAGGAAAACTATATTTGGAGTTAATTACTTATAATTAAACTTTTGCTAGTTGTCTCTGACAATTCTGTTCGATCGTAAACACTAAGAGAAATAGCTAAAGTACACTTAAATTTATATATAGAAATACTACATTAATATAATAACGTAAAATCATATAAAGTTTTTCCTTCTAACTAGAATATTTATTTTGGTGGATGTTCCCGCCAAACGATTCATTTTTAAAGTTGAATATCTCGCAAAGGCGAATAATATTTTAGTGGATCGTTTTGTTCAAGATTTTAGTTATTTTCTTAAAGGCATAGTACTGAACATATAGTGAACGAAACAACAATATTAATTGGAGTTTGTTCAAACAAGATTTTTTAAAATGTTTTCAGAACCGTCGAACAGATATGGACATCCGTCGTCAAATTCATAATAGCAAGCAAAATGAAAATTTTATCTCTTTGCAACTTGAACACCCTATTTGTAAAATATTTTATGAACCAATAATAGTAAATATAAGGTTTATCTCCCTTATTGTTATTTTAATTTTATAATTATTAATTTTATTTTAAATACATATTTGGATTTTTTATTTTATAAATTCAAATCATATTTTATACAATTTTTAAATATACCTTCTATTCATTTTGTATTTATATAGAATTAACTGTATACAGATATTTTGTAACGGAAATTTTGTTTAATAAAATTTCATTAGCTTTGATAATGATGTCGAATTGACATCGAAAGCTTAGCAATTAATTATTCTAATTTTAAAATCTGAGCCAGATACCAATAAAAACCTTATATTTACTATTATTGGCTCATAAAATTTTTTTCAAATACATTTTAAACGTCTCCTATTGAAATATGGAGACAATCAATTCAAATTTTAATAGAAGATTTTTCCCAATTAGAGCTGAATATGGAAACCAAACCGTACAAGAAATGAAAAAAGTCATGAATGAAAAATTAAAATTGGCAAAATTAATAAATAAGTATCTTTTCCTGCTCAAATGTAGAAAAGAAAAAAGTGTATCCAAAAAACAGAAAACTAAAAAACGTTTTCAATATAAATAACGAAGTGTTTACTCGATTTCAAGATAAATTTATTTTTGGTGTAATTAACGAAGAAATTAATATAAAAGCAATTAAAAGTACGAAAAATATTTTGGCGTCCATTCATCATAATTTAGAAGATATACTTCCGTCTAACATTATCGAAGAATTTGTTCTACAAGCAGAATCTACTTTTAGTTTTCATTTTAATGAGATTAAGGTGAGACAAATATCTAAATTAGACAATATTATTGTAAATAGTGTAAATGTTTTATTTCATAGTTCATTTAGTACTATAATGAAAAATGACTAGAAAACCTTTCCGATATTGATCTTCCAAATAACGTCAAATTTTTTTAAAGGTATTAAATTTTGTCCACTTACTATTAATAATTATGAATATTCCATTCTTTAAAATCATTTCAAGCGTTGAAAGTGCAAATTTTGGTTTTCCGGAAAATGACCGTGCTTAAATTCGTAATCATTTTATAAATATTTTAAATTTCAAGGAAGCGCTACGATTCTAATCGAGAGATATGGAAGCCGTTAGCCTCTACAATTATTGCATTTCAAAATTCCGGCCCACGGGTGCCCGAATTCATATATTTTTTTTAAATCGGACTTTTGAATGTCGGAATTTTGAAAGTCGGGATTTTGAAAGTCGGGATTTTAAAAGTCGGGATTTTGAAAGTCGTTCAAAACGACCCCAACCCCAAAATTTTCCTTTACCAAAATTTATCACTTACTGGATACGTGAAATTTCATGTATATCCAAAGATGAAAAATAGTAAAATACATTAATTCATAAGAAAATTATTTATGTTTAATAAAAAAAGATTTATAAAGTATTCCATAAAACAATAAATTTAAAAATTATATTTTTTTATTAAAAAAATCGGTCCTTTGACACATTCGGCCCTTCGACATTCGGCCCTTCGACACATTCGGCCCTTCGACATTTGGCCCTTCGACATTCGGTCATTGGAAATTCGGCCTTTTGTACCCATTCCCTTCATTTGTTCTAAATTCCGAAGATTTCAAACATAAAATTCGAAACGATATTTATTCTGTCTCTAAATTTTATTTTAATTTCTTTAGACGTGATTTCATTATTTGCAAAATATGTAGATAGTCATTTAGTTTTGGATATTATCAGTAAATAATTGAAAAAAAAACATTAAAAAGAACGCAAAATCCAAATTAAGTCCAATTTCTTGAAGGTTTTAGGCATTATTTTAAATAATTCAGAATTTTCTGTTAACAATATTAATTACAAACAAATTTTTGGTTCTCCAATTTGTTAATGGAAAATTTAGAGAGTTTAGCACCAGATTCTTTAGATTTCCAGCCTTTATTTTACTATCGTTATGTGGATGATATTATTACTGCTGTACCAGAAAATAAAATTGATATATTTTTAAATAGTTTTAATAAAATGTATAGTCGAAAAAATTTACTTTAGAAAAGGAAGTTAATAACAAAATTGCATTTTTATATTTAATTTTGATTCACGAACCTGATGGCAAAATTTCTTTCGATCTGTACCACAAAGATAGTTGGTCTAACAGACATCTAAATTGTCATTCTTGGCCTCCTACTTCATACTAATGTAATACTGTAAATATTTTGGCCCAAAAAATCTTAAACTTTCAGACAAAATATTCCATAATAAAAATTTTAAAATTTTGAAAAAAATACTTTTACACAAACATTATCCGGCAAAATTAAATAATAATAGTTTTTTAAACAAAAAAATTTTGTTAGTACATAATTCTAATATTCGGCTTAGTTTTGATGTTTAAAATTATTTATCTATTCCATATATAAAACATTTGTATGGAAAAATAAAACTTCTGTTTAAAAATTATAATTTCAAAATTGTTGGGAACTCATCAATTAGTTTAAAAGATTCCATGTTTTCAAAACTATGATTGTTATGTTGTTTATATTGGTCAAACCAAACAATTTTTAGAAAAACGAGTTTATCAACATAAAAATGGCGTAAAGAGCCACGACGAAAAGGTAACAGTGCACTTACAACACATCTAAAAAATACAAGTCATATAATTAATTTAGATAATGTCAAGATACTTCATAAAGAACGAAAGCTTAGAAAGAGGTCAATTTTGGAAATGCTGTACATTAAATCTATTACTAATTCTATATACATTAATTATGATTGTGCTTATATCGGAAAAGTTTATTATTATTTTGTCTAATTTGTTTTTGTCTCCCTTATTGTTATTTTAATTTTTAAATTTCTAAATTTATTTTAAATATTTGCATTTTTTATTTTATAAATTCAAATCATAAATTATATAATTTTAAATATATTTCATGTTGTATTTATATAAAATTTACTGTATAGGCTCTGTATATCTTGTAACGGAAATTTTGTTTAACAAAATTTCATTAGCTTTGATAATGATGTTGAAATGACATCGAAAGCTTAGCAATTAATTATTTTAATTTTAAAATCCGAGCCAGATACCAATAAAATTCTTATATTTGAACAACCTATGTTAGATTCTGAGTTAATGTATTTTATGCGGCAAAATGTTCGCGCAGGTCTTCAGGATAAAATAACCAACCAAAATTTCACGACAATTGATGAAATGGTACGTGTATGCATAGCTTATGAAGATTAGTGGAAAATAACAAGGTTTGTTCCGGAGGTTTTATGCCAAGAGCAGCATAAATACATTAATGAAATAGATTCTAAAGCACAAATAAAATTAACACAAGAGGAACAACTATCTGTTTTACATTTTTAGACGAGTACACCGGAATTTCAAGTTTCATTTCTTTAAAAATCGTATTATTCCAATTACACACAGATTATGATTAGGTTGTGGGTATCACAGCGTATTAAAACCTCAATGTTTTAAATGCACAACAAAAATTTCGAAAAACTCTCAGAGGAGGGTGAATTTGAGGAATGTCCCCCAAGAACACCAACGATTTTGAAAGATTCGGCATGCAATACGGATCCGGAATTACACGAGCGATACCCGATCAGGAGCCAATAAATCATTTAAAATAATTACATTCATTTAATCAGTTATATAGGACGTTCAGAAATATTAAATAATGGAAATGCCGCAGATTATTAAAAAGAAAAATTATGGATTCTGTAATATTTGATGGTACTGATGGTAGGCAATACGCAGAAGTACAAATTTCTAAACGATCCTCCAATTAAATTCCGACATTTGCCTTATGTTGTTATGATTGCTAATAGAAATTGTGTATACCAATTCTTGGTCATATACGTGTACCAATTACGTTTGCGAGGAAAACTTCAATGATTATTTTACATTTAGCGCCAAATTTAAGTAAACATTTATGTCTGGTAGTTGAGTTTTTGGCAAAAATTCGGTTTAAAATTTTCAATTTCTAAATTATCTGATATCACATCAAATCAAAATACTGTTACTAAATTTTATTCGAATAACTAGTAAGCCAAATCAACATAATTTATCCATTGAACAGCAAAATACTCGATTGTGTTATAAAAAAATTTCCATTATCTAACATTTTAGGATTGCGTAAGACGTCTATTTTGACTCTCAGTATTGATTATTCTGGCGCTAAGTGAACTAAACAGAGACATTATATGGTGTCTCCTGCTGTTGAAAAAGTTATGTATCAAGAGTTGGATCGAATGTTGTCTCTATATAGGGGCCATAGTGTGAACCACCACTACCATTTGCTTTCTAGCAAATTCCGTTAGATGAGGAGTCAAAGGATAAGACAGGTTTTACTATGGCTGGCAGACCTTTGTGTCAATTCACCCGAAACATTGTGCAGACCTATGCATCTAGTGATACCCCATGAATTGCATACTCAAATCTTTGTGTATCTAGATGAGCTTTTGATATAACATCGGAGATTTTTGAAGAACATTTGATTCTGTTACATCAGGTTGCTGAATATTTTTAGAAAAGCTAATTTAGTTGGAGATCGAGAACTAAAAGTAAATCCATAAACAATTTCGGCTATTACTTCTTATTCTCAACCCAAAAATGTTTGCCAAATTCGAAGATTTCTAGATGACCGGTTGGTATTGCCGTGCTATAGCGCAATATTCAAATTTAGGAGATCCATTGACAAGTTTGTGTGGACTGAAGCTGCTGATAAGTCATTTAATGAGCCTATAATTGCATTATAGCTACGGCTTCTGTTTTGAGTCATCCAGATTTCACGAAACAGTTTTATATTCAATGTGATGTTTCTACGACTGGAGTGGGTGGTGTACTATTTCAGAGATCTTCCAGCAGCGATAAGCTTCCTATTGTCCACTTTTTTCAATGCAGCTCAACCCAATTTTAGCATTACTGAGTTAGTGTTTAGCAGCTGTATTAAGCGATAAGAAATTTAGACAGTATAATATAGAAGGACTTCCTTTTACCATTCAATCACGGATCACGCAAGTTTAAAGTGGGTAATGAGACAAAGGGATCTTCCGAGAGGTCTCGCTCGCTGGAGCCTAAAATTAAATAATTTAATTTCTCTATAGAATATCGGACAAGAAAGGATAATTTGGTACCGAATGCGTTGTCTGGAATTCATGCTGATGAGATCAAATTAATCAATAATAAGCCGTTTGGCCTAGATATGAATTCTGATGCGTTCAATGATTTAAAATACCAATCAATAATTCAAAACCCACCCCGTACACAATAACCCACAAAGTACATCAAATTTGAAAGTGTGCAATAAGATCTTACGTAGATGAAAATCATACTAATTAGGCTAAAAATTTACAGTCAATAGGTTCTGCATTACGAAATGTCGTAATTGGCATTTACCAATCACTTTATTTCATTGCTTTTATAGTCAGCATCATATTAATCATGGACCTGTATACGGTATATTAAAATTGTTAACAAATTTAAATGATCATGAAGTATATATTATATCGACCGCTGATCGGCTTAATGGTATTCAAAAAGACATATTAGACCATTTAAAGAAGTCTTACGAGCAAAATAAGAAAATTTATAATTTACGGACACGAGCTCGAAAATTGCATATTTTTCAAAACTTTCACGTGAGAAGGTTTTTTTAAGCAATGCTGCAAATACAATTTCAGATAATGCCCCAATTTAGAAAAGCTGTTATAAATAAATTCATATCAAACGGTAAAATTCTTGAAATTTTCCATGCAAAAGACATTCGTACGTAATATTTGTTTTAATAATTTATATTTTATATTATAATTATGAATCAATGCAAAAAATATGTAGGCCCGGCTTTTGATACATCTTGTTCATGGTTGTAGGTTGTCCCCACGATTGAAACATGTTGAACAAAACATTTTAAACTTACTAAATATTTTATTCTTGCTGTGTTTAATACAAATGCAGGAAAGGGTTAAATAAAAATTACATACAATTGTTTTAGGAAATCTAGTTGTAGCATTTTGAAAAAATTGAAGGATTTTGAAAAAAAATTGTTTTTGGAGGGAGTTTTTTTTCATGATACGCGAAAGAAAGCGGTTGAGAAGTTTTAATTTAAAAATAGTTTGAAAATTAAATCACAAATAGCTAATTGATATTTAGATTATTTGTATAATTGGTATTATAATGGGCCGACCCATCGTCCCTGTCAGTATAGGCTGGTATGGAGCTGGCAATGTGCAGATGGTTCTAAATCGGCCTTATAGCAGTACGTCTTCGATTTGGCAGGTGATGCGTAAAGTAAGACGAAAAAAATAAAACCGCGAAAGAGCAGGGAGTGCTTCGGCCCCAAAACAGATGGATAAAAACAAAAAAAAAAAAAAAGTACCAAAAATATTTAAATTATATAAAAAATATAACAACTAAAAATAATGTACTCGTGAATCAAAATATGTATATATTGTATATAAATTAAATGTACCAAAAGAAAGAAAAATTTATCATGGGAAACCCGCAAAAAGTTCATTGAAATGAAATCAATTTTAAACTAAGGGGTCCTGGGTCCAGTTAAAAATATAAAAATTCACTAAAGATATCATTAACTCGAATCAGAAGTTACATAGTTTTAAACCTATATAACACGTCAGTTAAGTGCACCTACGATTTTTGATGTGCAAACATCTTTACTAGCGTCTACCAAAAATTTTTGTATTCAGTAAACTTGTAAATGATACGGACGGAATTGACGTACCTACTTCGTTTGAAAAAAACAAACAACAGACTCAATAAAAACAATTTTGTACTACGCATGGCATGCTTGTATGTATATATATAATAGTAGGGAAAATAAAAATACTAATTTAAAAAATGAAATAGAAACCTGAAATAGAAAATTCAAAAAAAAAAAAAAAAAAATTACGATATGAAATATGAATTACGATTACGAAATTACATATACTCTTATACCATTAAAAACACAGTCGACAACCTGTGTATGTTACTTTATCACGAGTAACTAGTCTCTAGGAGCTGTTCATCACGCCCAATGATCATGTCTTCTACTAAATGGGGTTATAATCACGTCTCGTTTTTAACATTGAACTGCCAGAGTCTCAGGTTACAGTCACTCAGGGATGCTCAATTCATTTGCTTTCTGAGCGCTAACTGCACAATGACGAGCATGTGAATATTTCTACGTTTGAATGCCGCGTTCAGTTCAAGAGAGATGGTCAGTGGGCTGCCGGAGTAGCAGTATATAAAAATACAAGTTGAACTTATATAGCCACCTCGCATAAGGAAATCATCGTTGAACAAACAACTTGTATGAGCGTAACCACACAACCCATTGATGATATACACTGCTGTACTTCAGCTTCTTAATGGGAATAAGATGCTTTTTGTAGTTGTATTCATCTCGTCCAATAAATCTGTCGAAGACATAATGAAGTTCATACATTTCGCCCTTGCTCCATATTCTAAAAGAATTTCAAAAATTTTCCAATGAGACTATCATCTTTTGCCGATGATTATGAGCGGGGATTTCAATATTAATTTTACTGTACCTCAAGCTGAACCAGCACTTAACACTTATAAACTTCCTGCGAGACGAATTCGATTTGCACATGAACTCAGACCGAAATATATCTACTACGAGATATGGGGCGACCATTGTGCAGTTTTTCAATGAAAATTAAAAAAGTTACGAGTCGACAGTAATAGTGTCTTATTTTAGCTACCATAATCCAATAGCGTCGATTATACTGAAAGAGTAATAGGACCAATTTAACGATAATAAACAAATTAAAAACTCTTGTTAGTAAAATTGTATTCCTTGTTTCTTCAAAATAAACTGTACACACACACTATACACGCCATGTTTACACATCTCCTTGAGAGTACTAATGGACTCACTCTTTTTTTTTATAAAATATGTATCTAAATTTAATTTTTTTTTATTTTAATTATAATTATAATATATAATTTAATTAAATTTTTTGTTGTTGTAAATATTTGTGATTTTTTATTGTGTTAATATGTGCCATTAAAAATTAAGGGTAACGACAAGGGAAGAGAGTTTTGCGTCTATGTGTAATAAGAATATTGTTATTTTTTTTTTGTTCGTTATGTTTATTGTGTTAAACCAAATATAGTTAAACTCACTTTAAATATTAATTTTCTTTTGTGACTATTGTTTGCCTCACTAAATTAATATTTATCATTATGCGGTATAAATTTGATCATTATATACTTCGAAGACCTCACCCAGGGGGTGAACCCCGCTTAGGGTTGGCTCAAGTCGGTTAAAAATTACCGCATGAAGTCCGTGTAATGATATTTTTTCCGTGGTCAGGTTGCAATAAATACCCATATTTTGTAACTAGTTTTTTTTGTGAGTGTTCAACTTTATGAATCTGAATACATGTGTTTCAAACTAACACCCTGAATTATTTTCAAAATATTTAAATTTGGGTAAAAATCCCAGTTATCATGGAGGATTATGTGATATATCATTTGAAAGATATTCAAATTTTGCGTACAACGGTATATGGACCAACAGTGTATATTAATCAACATCCATCGTTATATACCTTAAAATATAAAATTATCAATGAATCTCGTAAAATAACTTCCATCAACGATTTGTAATGACTTAATAAACACATTTTTATTAATCACTTGTTTTTGTTTCGCAGAATTATTAATTATTCTGCGAAACAAAAACAAGTGATTAATAAAAATGTGTTTATTAAGTATAAGTGTGTTTCGCCAAGTGCCTACGGCAAATAGCGTAAAAAGGATTTGTAATGAGATGCCATACACTATACATGAAATATCGATCTCATAAGAAAACTAAATTTTACTTTGCGAGTTTTTCTCGAAAAATCATGAAACCCTCCCACATAATACTTATCGATTTTATAAATATTCGTCTTATTTTTTTCTGTACTATTCGTCATCTTAGAAAAAATCTTATAACGTTTATCCCCCCTTTTTCATTTTTAATTCGATTATTTTCAGGTCACAAATTTTTTAGGATATTAAACAAAAAGAAAATTCTTTATTTTTTATTTTTCTTGATGATTTATTGTTCAAAGTGATTTTATTGTTAATTTAATTTTGTTTTTTCTTCTCGTCTTACGGTAAAAAGCTTTTTTATTAGATTAAAACAAGAAAACAAATTTTATTATGCGTAATTGGAAATAGAAAAGTTTTTCGGTCTTAGATTAAAAAAAAACAAAATGTAACAGTTGGAGTACATTAAAAGTTTTAGATATGGACGTTAATTTTAAATATTTTTTGTTTTCCTTTCTTTTCAGGTAAGAAAACATATTTGGTTCAAAACATCTAAGACGTTGTATTAAATGTAAGTAATAATTGTGTAAAATATTTTACAAAAAAGCATAATGGCATATGGTCTATGACGTACTCGTGTATGTTGTGTTGTTTCTTTGGCCACCATGGACGTACTCGTGTATGTTGTGTTGTTTCTTTGGCCACCATTTTATGTCTAGATCCACATGAGGAATTATTATATTGCGCTCATAATTCAAATGATTGATTTCACTTACGAGTATAAAACGAAGATGAACCAATCCCTTGCCATTTATATAGACGTTTTATGATTATTATTTTATAATTTATTTGATTTATGATGTACATTCTTGTTCGATTCTAATTTGTGGAATGGTGTTATCGATACCTATTTAGAAATGCTAAAAATATGTAATATTCGAATGAGACCGAGAGTGTATTGAAAATTTATTTCATGTTTAATTATCCAAAGTGTGTCAATTATATGCGGAAATATTTATGTTCGTCGATATCGTATACATAAACACTATGTATATCAATTATATTAATGTTGCATGATTAAAATGTTGTTATGTAAGCGCATAAAAATTGTGCTCCCATGACATTCATCGTATAGGTAATCACAATTTCACGAGTCAAGCATTGACATTCTCATACACGATCATACGAGTATGTACACATTGATGTCGGTTATGAATCATATTTCTAATATATTCCATCACATGCCGTAATAAATAAATTTTAGTCAAGAACAAGAAAACAAAAATTATCAGCAAACAGCATGAAACAATTTGTTATATTTTAATCATCCGAGACCCAATTCGCAATAAATATATAAATATTTACAAACAAACCTTATAATAAAAAGAAAATAATAATTCCGCTATAGTATAAGAACACAAAGTTTAAAGAACAACTAAATAATTAAAAAAATATATTGCAATAAAAAAAAAATTATAAATTATGAAAAATATACATAAATCAATTATTTTTATCACATTTTTACTGATTGAGTGTGAAATTCTTCGAAATATTATGATGCAACATTTTAACGTTTGTATTCATGCGCAATTATACCATACTCAGTTTTTATGATAAATATTAATTTATTTTCAATGTAGTTTATTTATTTAAACATAATTTTCACAGCTTATAGCAATAGTTTTTGCAAGGTATACGTATAATTTTACCGTCTTTTAAGTTTTTCATCTTTGACCGCGCTGCTATGCTTATTACACGATCGGCTGGTACACCGGATTTATTTCCGATAGATCTAAAAAATAATCAATTATAGCTCAACTGTACCGGTGTATGCAAATACTGCGGCATCCTGCTATTAGCATCGCAAAAATCAAGCGTACTAAAAAATGTTACATTCTGTGTGATTTCTATAAAATGATAACGGTATACTCGGAATAATATCGCTTTCATTACAAGCGTCAAAGGTCATCAGAAAAACAGATGACTTAATGCTTTGTGACATATTTTGTGTTATACAACACAATTATACCTGTTTCGGCCATGAATTTGTTCATATCTAAATATATGAATACGAATAATGGGTGGGTTATAACCCTTAAAATTATCTAGAATGTAATTGGTGAAACTGTCAAATTGTCGATACAAAAATGGGCGTAATATTAAATCATAGTATGTAGGGTACCCCTTTTCTAAATGAGCCTAAATGACATCTGTACCGATTAATCTTCGCCTAAATGTCTTCTATTTTTTAAGTAAAATTAGTAGGAATTAGGGAATGGTGTGCATTTAGGGATATTTTGGAATTGTTTGGCATTGTGGTGTTGAAAATTCGGTCAAATTAATTTTCTCCTTATTTTAGTATAGCTAACATTGTGTTTTTTCTAAATGTGGTATTTTTTGATTTCATCAAACGTATCTGATAATTATCAAGATTTAATTAGCACAACGCCACTTATTTTTAATTAGCATTTTTAAGATATAAAGTGGACATATTTTATGAAAAACGTTTGAAACAGTGACAAAATACTGTAAGCTAAATTTTGGCTTCCATTTCTTAGTTCAAGAAACTGCTACCGTTTTTATAGCTAAATAAAATTTGTTGCGTAAGTTTAGAAAAATCGCTGCCAAAGGCTAAGTGCACTTTGAGGTTCTGCTGGAAGAAAAATAATAACTTCAAACGATAGTGCGATAGATCAGGGGCGGTATGTTGAACCATCACTTCGAATTGAAAAAAGTCGAATCCGAAAAAAGTCGAATCGAAAAAGTGAAAGTAGTATCATTTTTGCTTTCCGAAAATGATACAACATACCGCCATTCGACTTTTTTCGAATTTCGATTCGAAGTGATGGTACAACATACCGCCCCAGAGTGTCGATTTTGTACCATAAATGACAGGTGCGAGGTCAGAAAACCGGAAAATTATAGTAGTGGTAATTTTGTTGTATGCGCTCAATTGTTGCACATGTGCGTCATCTTGTTTACATATTTTCTTAACCCTAATGTGAGTGACGTGGGTACCCGGGTAACTTTTGCACTTTTAGATGTCTATTTTTGTATGTTTTACTCCCAATAAAAACTTTAAACTTTATAAGAACTTCTAGTTCAATTAGTATAGATTACGAACATACTTAAAAATGAGAAATGTTACAACTTGGACGAACGTGGAAAAAATTATTTAATTACTCAAATTAAGATATTTTTTCTTCACTCACATGAGGGTTAATTGATGTGTCAAATGCAGTTTCGTATTGTTCATCAATAGTGTTTGATCTGTAAATTTAATTTTCAAAAAATTGGCGAACAAATTATTATTGTTATAAACCGTTACATTTAAAAAGATTGTGATGAGGAGGAAGATAAAAATGTGTCTAAACAAATTCGGCCAAATTATAATACATATATTTAAATTAGACATACATATATTTAAATTAATTTATAAAATATTTGCATACCGTTTCTTTCAAATATCGTGTAAAATATATAAAGGTACCCGGGTACCGTTGTTACTCTAATTCGGACATTTAAATTACTTTGTGCTCCCACGTTCGTCAAAGCTGTGAAATTTCTCATTTTTAAGTGTAATCGTAATCTATTAATTGAACTAAAAGTTCTCATAAAATTAAAAGTTTTATTACTACTGAAACATACAAAAATAGACCTCCAAAAATGCAAAAGCTACTCGGGTATCTCAATAAGGGCTAAAAATCAAACGATAATTTAAGAATTTTTTTGTAATTTTTCGATTTACACGGTTTTTCATACAAAAATCCCACTTTCGATTTACACGGTATTTTGCGGAACCAATCTACCGTGTAAATCGGGGGATCGGTGTATATTTAAATTAGTGTTTGCTATTTACAAGAAAATTGAACAAAATAAAACATTTTTAAAATTAAAAAATATATTAAAGTGTGTTGCTTATTTTAATAAATGTATATAAAAAAAAATTTAAATCACAATATTTTATCACTTTAATCTTTTATCTCTTTTACCACCGTTACCAACGGCTTTGATTCTGCACAAGTATTCATAACACTTGATTCACTGATTCCAATAAATTTCTTAACACACCTACGGTTTCTTCCTAAAATCGAAGCTGTTGGGTTTGAGCCTCTTTCAGGCCATTAGCAGCCTAACTGTTTCTTCCTGTAGCCAAAACGACCGAGTCACCGAGTAAACAGAAAAGCTCTCATATGATTTAGAATAAGTATTAAATTAAATATATAATTAATTATCTCATGACATAATTGACTTACGCTTCTTGGATCGTTATCCCGAAATCATTGTGATCGAGATTACAACTTTTCCGAGATTCGATTACGTTGGCGACAAACTCGAATAGTACCGCGTGACTGAGAAATAACAGATTCAAAACGGGTTCGGCAGTGATACCGAAATGTTGTAAGACTTAATACCAATTGATGAGCCCATGGGAAACGTTTGGCAAACAATCGGGGCAAATTCTGGACTGGCTGGGGTTGGCTCAACGTATTCATCACCCTAAGAATAAATTAAAAAATAAACAGAAACGTTTGAAACGCAATCAACTAAAATTAACATAAATCAACATACCCCAGGTTCTTCATTGCAAGGTATAAGCCATCAACATCATTCAGTATTATTTCTATAATGGCTTCGTCGCAACTGTGTAATTCTAAGTAGTCGGCACTTCACCACCTCCAGTCATGTTTCTTGCTTTCCATAATTTTCCCATTTTTTAGCAAGCCCCTCCCGCCTTGTCTGAAATACAAAAATGTTAATTAATATTGGATTCATCCGATCACACTCACAAGGTTCATTTAAAAACGTACTCTCTTCTATTGTTCAGCTGAATGAACGGGAGTCTCTAGGTTAATCTAACAATAACGTCCTGCAACAATTCATTCCTGCGTTGATTACTCCGCGCAGCCCCGATTATTTGCGCTGCCATACGCACGCGGTTTCATAAAATACTCACCATTCTTTTTAAATTGAAATTCAATTTTTTCATGTACGTTTAAAAACAAAATATAATTTTTCACAATACAAATTTTTTCAATCGAATTTTTTTTTTTTGGTTGATAGCGGCACTGATATATAACTCATGGGACGGTATGTTGTACCATCACTTCGAATCGCATTCGAAAAAAGTCGAATCGAAAAAGTGAAAGTTGTATCATTTTTACTTTTCGAAAATGATACAACATACCGCCATTCGACTTTTTTCGAATTTCGATTCGAAGTGATGGTACAACATACCGCCCATGGATACGGTATACATAAAAAACTGTGGTATAAAAAACAAAACTAAAAATCGTATCTAACGTGCAATAGAGAAAGCAAAAATGTGTCTTCCTTGTCTAGAATTCCGAATTTTCGGAAATCAAATTCAAATTAGTATCAGTTAGACTACAAAAAACAGTTGACATACACTTGATAAAATGGATGCAATGCGATATTTGTTTATTTTTATTTACGTTTCATTTATGTCGAATTTCCAATTTGTTTTTGGCTTTGGCATGTTGTTCATTACAGATATGTACTTCATATTTCAAGGGAAAAATACGAAAAAAATATTTTAATATTTTTTAAAACAGGCAGCAGTGTTTAATAATACAGTTTAAATTATGATTTAAAAAATTAACAATTTTGAATATTTTTCTGCCTATCCTATGTTTATTAGGAAAAAGAAAACGACTTCGAATAATTTTCGGAATTGTCTTGGTTCCAGTACGGCTCTTACTTTACATTTTCGTTAGTACGATTTTCGAGTAAGAGGTGTATATAATACAAGCAAGTAGAATATAAAAAAAAGTTGTACCATATTTTGTTGTCGTTTGCTATGGTAATTTAGTTTTATACCGTATCCATGAGTTATATATCAGTGGAAAATGCATATAAATAAAATGGAAAACAATTGCTTTAAACCAAAGTAGCCAAGAAAATTTGTATTGATTTTTATACAAATTGTTTTTTATTTTAATAAACGCAATAAAATAGTTGCGGATTTAAAACAAATTTTACTTTACTAATTGTATGAAAATTTGCATAAGAATTTCTGATACTATGATTTAAAATTTTGTTTTGTTTTTTTTATATGCAGTTTTCAATCAGCAATCGATTCGCTCCCACGGATTCTATATAATCGACGTAATATCTTACACAAATTTCATAAAATGTGCTTCTAGTCAAATTATTTTAACAAGAATTCCAATAAAACAATTTAACATAAGATTTTATCAAGATGTTAAAAAGTATTTATAAAAGATCACAATTTGTCCATGATTTTGATCAAATGCTCTAATTAACTTTAGCTGCGAATTAGATTAGCTAAATTAGTATAGATTTAGTTAGATTAGTATATCGAAAATAGCAAATTTTGTTGACTTACCTATTTTTTATTTTACCAACTCGAACACAAATAAAATCCATTCTACTTGTCCATTCTATAATAGTATTTTAAATTTAACAAGTTTTAATCAATTAATTTATTTACAAAGTCATTATACGTTTTCGGTAAAATGTTTTCCCTGTTAATGTTCTTATCTCACGTACTTGTAGTTATACTAAACATCCAATAGAATCTTTTTTCTATCAAAATGCGCCAATTGAAAATGCAGAATCCTAAATGAAATAAATAAAAAAATTGCAATTTAATGACTGATTACCATGCACACATGAAATATAAAAACGTATTCCAAAAATAAGCGTGTGGTTTAAATTTTGAACCAATACTCAAACATAACTTTCGTTTACAAAATCCATAAAATACTCGTACTACCTATGTTTTCCAGAATACAAAAACTTATCACACAAAATACGCTACACAATTACCCAGCATGAAAGCTCTTGCGCGGGCACTTCCGTATATACCGACGCTTCAATTGACCTACAGTGGGACACGTCGGTATATACCGACGCTTCAATTGATCTACAGTGGGACACGTCGGTAATAACCGACGTTGTTTTATATGATTAACCTTGAATATGGTTTTCTGTGTCCCACACAAAGCGTTTCTGGTTTCATTGTGTTCTGTGACACTGACAAACATCCTTAAATAATTGTGGGTCCGCAAAAGGGTTAATAACGATACACTAGTTACTCATTAGCGACAGTCAAGCATGACACGTATATAGAAATTTATCAGCAAATATGGGACTAATTATCGTTTGTGACATGTCTGAGATGTATCGTTTATGACATGACTGAGATGATTCGTTTGTGACATATCTGAAATGAATCGTATGTGATAAATCATGGATGAGTCTCAAATGACCTGCCTGCGATGAATTATATGTGATATATTTGATATGAATCCTATATATGAGATTCCTGAGATTAATTTATGTATGCATTTATAAGGAGATATAATGAAAATATTTTATTTAGATAAAGAATAATCTTCATAATTTATTTGATAATATAATATACATATATTATTTGTTGTATAAAATTTGGCTGTTATGCTTTATGTATTTGATAAACTTTCTTAAACTTGGGAATTATTCCAAGTCTTTGTTTATTTAGATTTAATTTATTAAATGTTTACGTTTTGCTTATTTGAGAGTTGACACTGAATTCAATTTAAAATATAAGTTACTTATTTTACTTTACGTTAATTATGCATATTGTGCATTTTGAGAATGGAAAAATACCGTGAATTTGAGAATGAAAAATATAATTTTATGTTAATTATGCTATTAAAGGTTCATATTAAATTAAGTTTAACATAAGTTTAGGAATTTGTTTATTCTGCAAATGGTCTACTCTATATGCTACATTGTTGTGACACGTGTTGTTGTTGTGACGCGATGTTGCCTGTCAGTATAGTACATAACTGGGAAGGGGACCGGAGTAAGAATCGATCGACCGGAAGATGCATATGGTTTATTTTCTCAATATTTTTCTCTATTCTCTAAAACAACGCGATATTCATAATATGAATATCGACTTCCATATGAAGAAACTGTCGTATTGAATTTTGACATTGTAGCTTCATGAGAATCAAATGTTGAGAATAATTGAAGTTTTAATTTTGTTGAGTCAAATTGGCATTCAACTAAAAAATATGGAGAATGCAAATTTAATCGACACGCCACCTGAAATATGTGAGATAGTCGAAAATATAACAAACCAGCTGCTGCTATGTAATAATAAATATTTAATAAAGTTTGCTCGTTTTTGGTTAAAAATATATTTGTATTTATATTATTACAATAATTTATACGTTTATATATTTTTATACGTGGTACATATTATCTGGTAAATTTTATTTGGAATTTTATTTTTTTTATCAAAATGTACTTTATCAATATGGGGAATAATCATAATTTCCCTATCCATTTAATCGCATTACATATAGTTTTCAAATTTTCATTATTAACTGATGCGGTCAATAATAAATTACTATATCCCTTTTGTGTTTTACTAACACAATAGTGTGGGTACGGCAAAAGTACCATGTCAAAAATTTATTTTTGTATGTGTTTTGAACCAACTTACATATTTGTGTATTCCATTCAAAATTATTTTCGTTCGAAAAAAACACTATAACTGTATACACAATTGTGTTGGTTGTACTTCACAATAAGCGAAACTTTTTAGCAAAAAACCCATTGCATACTTTCATTTTTTACTCACACATTTGGGTGGTTTGGACTTTAATAGAGCCATTTTTTTATTTTTTTGGTTGAAAAAGGGATATTATTAACCTCTAGCCGAGAAATTTTGTTTCTCAGATTCCTAAAGGCGTAACCAGCGAGTCTGTAAGAAATTTAAGTAACAAAGCGACATATGAAAAATGTATGTTATATTGACATTACTGACCAGCGAAACTCAAAGTACTTTTCGTTCAGTTTCGTTACATTTGAATTGTCATTTAGCAATCCGTAACAACCCTCTAAATAAAAAAGCGAGCCGCTTAAAACGGCATGAAAACTGAACGTTTACGTAACGCGGTTTTTACTAACAATATGAAAAAACGTCATCGTATGCATACATAAAGATTATAAAGAGTCCGCCATTTGTAATTATACTTTTTGTCATTCTTTTCAATCGTCACAATCATTGACGATCAAATTTAGTTTAAATATACATACATACAAGTTGTGATGCTGGTTAATTTTTTGTTTTTTTAAAATATATATAATTTTATTTGATGAATATATAATATTAATTGTGTATATATTATATAAATAGTATATTTTATTGAAGTAGTATTAAATCCTAAATGTGGTTGGGATATACATATAGTAAATTATTGTGATAATAAATTGCCAATGATATTAAAATTAAATAATAAATTTGTTATATTTTACACATAAAAGTAATTTTATTTTATTTCAACAAAGAATATTTCTCTAAATTTACCCAAGTGGAATCGAAAATAATACGTTTTTGCGTTATAAAAAAAGTTCTGTTTTTCGATACAAAGACATTCCTCTTTTGCACAACGCAAACATATCGCCTTGGCGTTATAAAAAACCTTCATTTTTTCGATATAAAATCATTTCGCTATTACGGTACGCAAATAGGCCGCTTTGGCGTACCGAAAACGTGACACATCAATGGTACGATTTTAATTTTAAAATTCATAGTTCAAAATTTACGGAAACGATACGCTTTCTTAACGCCAAAACGTTACGTTTGCGAAGTCTTATATATGAAGTTAACTCATTTTTTGTTTCGCTTATGTTACGCTTTACTTAGAGGGAAGAGCGAAAATTATCGCTCAAACTGAAGGAAACGTCATAATTGTATATTTGAAATGGCGGTATGTTGATATGTGTTACATTTTTATAATTTATGTGTACAAATATTTATTTATATTTTAATAATTTAAATAATATTTTATGTACATTTTCATCAGCTCTTTTCAGCTCAATAGATTCTGATTGTCCACCAACATTTGTGGCCGCACAAGGTCCATCACCATGTTGAAAACCTCACATGTCATTCGAGTGTGGATAAAAAATTGCTGTTGACAATTATTAATTTCTAAAATCGTTACCTTTAATAAATTATGTACATATATCTTTTAATTCCCGTAGTTACATACATAGTAATCTGTCTCTTGTGCTATTTATTACTCGTACCACGAAGACCGTTTTTTTATTGTTTGCCTCCTCGTCCTTTAAATAGGGTAAAAAGCTGTTCAATTTTCTCAAATAGATTCATTTTTGACTAAAATCGTGGCGTGGTAAATTTGTTATTTTGCAGATTGACATTTAAAAATTTAATTGACAATAATAATCGTGTTACAGATTCGCTGGTCAAAATGTCAAATATTCTGTAATAAAACGTTCTCGTTAAATTCTGTAAGGTTTCGTTACTGACTCTTACAGACTCGCTGGTTATAGCTTAAAACACATAAAAATGATGCCTTCTACGACTAGCAGTGGAACAAATTCTTTAGTTGTATTTTACTCGCCGCGTACGATATATTCACGATTTACGTATACATTCATTGTAAAAGAAAGTCGAGTGTTGGCCACTAATTACACTGAAAAAAATAAGTGGATCGAGAAAATTGCAGTGCATTAATATTTACTCTGCACAGAAGCAAACACTCGAAACTTCTAAATTGGATGAGACAGAATTTAATATTTAACACATTTAAAACCAATTTTAATGAAAAACGTTTGTTATAATTAATTTTTTTATTCCCTTTTCACAAAAGGCCATCGATTTTTCTTAAAATAAAGAGGACAATTAATTATATCTCCGGATTGGACAATAAACTTACGTATATGTGAGTTTTGATCAAACATATTTTTCCTTTACAGTCTTGAAAGATATTGGATTGTTGTAATGTTGCTAATAAGAAACCATTTAATGTTCAGAGTTGTTTAACTGTGTTGGTCCTCTTAAATTGCTTTATAAAATTCTGAAATTAAAATAATAAAGCAACAAATATGTATAAGTTAATGCACATAAAGTTTTGTAAATTTAATTTGTGTTTACCATACATCGTTTCAGCACTTTTACGATTTAATCCTCCAGGTTAGCCGCCATTTGTTGCAACACGAAGTAAGGTTGCAAAAAAAACTGCAAATGCAGGATAAAAATAAATATAATTTATATTTTATTTTATTTTGAAATAATTACCATTTTTCCCAACAAATCCAGAAATTATAGACGAACTGGCATTTTTGTGGCAATTAATGTACTGCATTAAATTCATTTTAAAACTAATTTTTGTTTGAAATTTTAAATAAAATTTGGAGAACAAAATGCAAAGTCGGATAGAATAAATGATTTGATTGGTTATAATCTCCCCGCAAAAATTGTTGCAAAGTTAATTTTGAAAAGTATTTGAACATTTAAAAAACACTTTGTAATTTATTCTCAACTTTTTTTCCTTTATAATAAGTTTGCATTGAAAATGATATATTCAAATTGCGCAGCTCAAATTTACCTAGCAGCATTGCAATATGATTAATCTAATTTGCCATCAGACGCTGCTCAGCAATAATTTTAATATTTAAAAATTTTAAACACTTCGACGCTCTAATTTGGATATTAACTGTGGAAATTTAGTTGAATTTGTGTGAAGTGTTGAGAGATTAATTTTAAAATATAAATCTTTAAAACAGGCAAAATTTCTGTACGATAAATAGTTTTTCATCAACTACTCATGTTGCGTGCGATGTCGCGTTTTTGTGTAAATTTTTGATTAACTAAATTGACGGTTAGTTAGTACCATACCCGAAATGTGCCTGATATTTAATTTTAAAATGCAAACATAGATCAAATTTGTCAATCCCCATTAAAGCTATTTTGGAGATTGTTATAATTAATTTTGCAAATTTTAATAAAACGTCAGACGCTGTTAATTTGTGCCATCTGACAGGTCTGAAACTAACCACTATTTAAGTTGGTCTTAAATTATACAAGCAAATATGGTGTGATACACCCAGTATAAGGTTATTAAGCTCACCTTTAATTTTTCGGCATTTTGCACGGAGTCTGTCTGTGTATAGCTTTGGCTAATTGAAGCTTCAAATATTTTGATGGAAACCGCGTTCCACTACGAGTCTGGTGGTACTGATAAGTTATGTATATATAGAAAGCCATTATTATGTTTGTGAATACCTAACATAAATGGACAGCTATAGCTCGAGAGCGCATTGGGTTAAGGTGTTATTTAGGCGGCAAGTTTTGTTGTTATTTCTTAAATGCATTTAAAGGTTGTATGCATAAATACTCGTAGGTTGTAATTTATTTTCGTTATTTAATTGCTAAGACTGTGTGCGAATTGTGTGATAAACATTTCTTAGTACAAACAATGTGAAAACACCGAATACACACGAATTATCAAAGTCTATGGGCATCGTAATTTTTGACAAATAAGTGAATATTTAATCGGATGGAAATTTTCGAATGTACTTATTTAGGACATTGATTATGATTAGAAGCTGTTTAATATGCAAAAGAAATGGACTTATCGCTAAAGATGATTTTTATCATTTGAGCGTGCTGCTCAATCGTGTAACTTGTCATGGTGATTTGGCATCAGTATGACTGAAAAAAGAGATTAGACAGTGATGCCACCAAGGGTTGCCAGAGGCAGCCAAAATCGACTCGCTTTATTTAACCACCGGAGATGACATATATAAACCCAATGCTCTTTGAAATATTTGACAAATTATATCATCTCAAAAATAAAACTCGCGAGTACATGACCCCACTAATTAAAGACAAAAAAAAATTGCGGATTCATGATAATCCGTTCTTATACGTTTACTGTATCTGTAAATTGGTAATAAACATAACAATAATAGGAGTACATAACGACGAAATAATTGAGAAATTTTCCTTTATGAAAATCGTATAATAAACATCAACATAATTATAGCAAATTATGGCTTTCGAATAAAAATGAAAACTTGTTATTCGCAAATCCATCTCAACTCAACTCAATACGGGGGTACGAGTATATAGAATAATGATACATAAGATGAAATAATAATATGTTGTAAAAACACAAGCCAACTAATTATATGCGCATTATAAACGGAAATTGGAATGTACGATGGTACATAAAGAGGATTAAAATTAAATTGGAGAGCTGTACATAAATACAAAAACGGAGAGGTTTACAATTTTAATTGAATGTACCTTTTCCGGTTTAAAATTATTTAGTGTGTAATTATTATAGTTAATTGATCTCGTTGTAACGTATATACAGAAAATGTTTTAATTATGTGTCTCATTTCATGTAACTGATTCAATTATTTCGTAATTGATGTAATCTAGTCATCTATAGATGTATAACTATTAAATCTGCCTCAGTAAATATAGTTTACGTTTTGAGACAGGTTTATCGTCCGTATACAGGGTTCATATTTACTGTTAGAACCTCTAACACAATTTAAAATGCGTGATATTAAAAGGCATTTTCTGTGCGATGCGAAGCAAACGTACAACATCTCGAGAAGGAAAACTGCCAAAGAATACAAAAAATATATCTCTTTGTTTATGCATTATTGATAAAAATTATAAAATTATGTGCACGGTCACAGCCATATTGTTTTTTAACGGTTTGAGATGTAAAACAATGTGCAATGCCTAATTCCACACACGGTTTTTGGTATCTGGTACTTTTTTCATGGCCGACGGCTGATGGCACACGGGAAACACAGAAAAAGTATATTTCTTCGTTTCTTTCCCCGTTTACCTATGATACAGGTTTTAATTGCGACTTAAATAAATTTTCGATGCAACCACACTAACACAAACAAATGAAATAAAAAATATTTCAAGGCCATTTTTAACTTATGCCAGCGTTTCCTAAAGTGGGTTCCACGAACCCCGGGTTTCGTGGCAATTTTTAGGGGTTCTATGGTAGTTTATAGCTTCACCAATCTTTTTATTAATAATACGAACCACTAATATTTTTTATTAATAATATTTAATACAAATTATGTTTTTATATTTTCAATTTTTTGATTGTTTTTTCTTTTAAGAAAAACTTGAACTCCAAACTCTTTTTCAGTTATTTTTTTCTAGGCTTCTATGAATAGAAAATTTTTACAAAAAGTTGGTTTATACCCAACTAACCATTCGGGTGCTAGAAAATTAAAATAAATTTTTATAATGAATTTCGATATACAACGTGTGAAAACGCCACAATACTCCCCTCCCAGAGAGATCGAAGATCTATCGATAATTTAAGAATCTGGTAGGAGTCCTGGATACACGACCCGATCTTGTAGTTGTTCTAGTACTTGGCGAAAGATCAAAACGAACTTTTTTGCGAATTTTCGGTTCTTCGGTAGGTATTTTAGGCCCGTCATCCGAAATAATGAGTTCTGGTTCGTGAGTCGGTTTCAGCCGGTTCAGTTTGTGTAGTTGGTGCGTCCTTAATTTCTAATTGATTGTCGGAGTAACACGGTTTGAGTCGGTCGATGGATATTTTGGCGTGTCGTCCGTTCAGATCCAAAGTGTAAAATTTGTCGGTACGGTCGATTACCAAATATGGTCCAGTATATGGTGGTTGCAGTGATCTGCGTACTGCGTCCGTCCGTAAGAAAACATGCGAGCAAGTAAACAGATCTTTACTGATGAAAATTTTGTCCGTAGTATGCCGAGAAGCCGGTACAGGTCGAATTTCATCAAAATGTCGTCTTAAATTCGTAATAAAGTCTGATTGTAAAATTTGGTCGTTCGTAGTATCTAAAAATGTTCCAGGAACTCGAGTTGTACATCCGTAAACCAGTTCAGCTCGAGTAGCTTTTAGTTTGTCACTGTAGTCGTTCGTAGTCCAAATAAGATTGCAGGAAGAACACTAGTCCAATCAGATCGATTATAGCACATAATGGCAGATTTGATAACCCGATGCCATCTCTCGATCATGCCATTACATTTTGGATTGTAACTAGTTGTTCTCCTGCGTTCAAAACCAAGTAAGTTAGCCAGTTCGCGAAAAAGTTGTGATTCGAATTGTATGCCTTGGTCCGTGACAATGGACTCTGGCACACCAAAGCGAGCTATCCAATGAGAATAAACAGCGAAAGCGACGATTGCACCAGTTATATCCGGAACAGGCACCGCCTTGGGCCAGCGAGTATATCTATCAATCAATGTGTCGCAATACCGCTGATTATCAGAAACTGGAGGTGAATAGTCGAAAAACGTTGAGAAGTTAATTTATAGTTACCAAGTGGAGATTTTGTATGTCGAGAGATTTTAGCTTTTTGGCAAGTTACACAACTTTGAGCCATTTTCTGAACGTCTTTTTTATTCTTAATTCTGAGTCAAAAGTTTGATGGAAGCTTTGACGCCAGGATGTGAAAGGTTATGAAAAGCCTCGAAAACTTGTTTTCGGAAACAAGTTGGTCTGAGCATCTGCGATGATAGCATAATCAATACTTTCGAGAATAGAAATTTGATTAATGCGTGAAAGAGTATCTGCAAAAACGTTATCCAGTCCAGAGATGTGCTGGATATCGGTTGTGAATTGACCGATGAAATCTAGAAAAATCTAGATTCTGATTAAAATCGTAGACAAGTGGCTTATGATCGGTATACAGCGTGAACAAACGACCTTCGAGAAGATATCGAAAATGTTTAATCCCCGAATAAGCAGCGAGAAGTTCTCGATCATAAGCACTGTATCTTTTTTGCGTATCACTGAGAAGTACTGAAAAGAAACCGAGTGGTTGCCAAGAATTGGATACAAACTGCTGAACTACCGCACCGATCGCAGTATCGGAAGCGTCAACCATGATGGCCAGAGGTGCTGATGATGATGGATGAATCAGTAAAGTCGCGTTCGTAAGTTTAATTTTGCAGTTATCGAACGCTTCGATAGCCACCGTTGACCATTGAATTGGAACTCGACTGTTTTTGGTATAGCCTTTTAGGTAATCGTTCAACAATTCCTGGTCAGCAGCGGCACCTGGAATGAAGCGTCGATTAAAGTTTATCATACCTAAAAAGCGATTCAGTTGTTTAAAAGTCTGTGGTCGTTCGAAATTTTTGATGACTTGAACCCGTTCATGCGACGGTAATATACCCTGTCCAGTTACCAAATGGCCTAAAAATATAATTTCAGGTTTAGCGCAAACGCATTTGTCCACATTAACCACAAGTCCAGGTTCTTCTAATTTAGAAAAAATGATTTTAATATGTCCTAGATGTTCGCCATAATTTTGAGAGGCAATGAGCACATCGTCCAAATATATATACAAAGCAGAATTCAAGTCCGCATAGTACTGTATGCATAAGACGTTGGAACGATTGTGCTGCATTCCAAAGGCCGAAAGTCATTCTACAAAATTCAAATAGTCCGAAAGGTGTCGAAATTGCTGTTTTTGGAATGTCGGTCGGTTCAATAGGAATTTGATGGTAGGCCTGGACAAAGTCTATTGTTGTGAATATAGTGCAGCCCTCGAGTCGTTGTGTAAAGTCCTGGAGATGTGGGATTGGATACCTGTCTGGAATTGTGACTTTGTTTAGTGCCCGAAAGTCTCCACATGGTCTCCAAGACCCATTCTTTTTAGGTACTAAATGTAACGGACTGGACCAAGGACTGCTACTAGGTCGGCAAATCCCGAGTTTCATCATATTTTCGAATTCTGTCTTTGCGATGATGAATTTGTCCGGTGCTAGTCGTAGTGGTTTGCATGCAACCGGTAGTCCGTTCGTCTCAATTTTGTGAGTCACACTATGTCTAGTATTGTCAATATTAATATTACCGTGAATGACCGTTAAAAATTTTGATATTACGTTGAAAACTTCTGGGTCCATTGCTGACTTGTCGATCCTAGAAACAGTAGTATCATCGTAGGAGGAAGGAGATCCATTTGAATACAGAGAGGTTAACGGATCTATGAGCCTCTGTCTCTGTATATCCACTAGCAAACCAGTTTTCCTCAAAAAATCCGCACCGATGATAGGCATCGACACGTCAGCGACTATAAATTCCCAGGAGAATTCGCGGCGCAGTCCGATGTCAAGTCTTAAAAATTTGGTTCCATACGCATTTACCGAAGAACCGTTCACTGCGAACAATCTGAATGATGTGTCGACCCTTGGATTCCGAACAAAACGGACTGGCAAGACTGAGACATCTGCACCTGTATCAATTAAAAAATGAGTCTGGAGAAAAATTTCGAAAATTAGAAGGCGGCTAGTTTTAGAATCGTCATTACACACCGCCAATTGTGAATGACTATTTATTTTTTTGAAACATTATTATCGGAGCTATATGATACAAATTTACAATTTGGTTTACATTTTAATGCTTTTGTGCCGAAATGATGATGATAAAAACAAATAAAATTATTCTCAGCCGAAGGTTCACCGTAAAATGGATTGTAAGAATTTCGAGAATTTGGAGAGTTACGAGAATAATTATTTCTAGAGTTTGATCGCGAATAATATCGCGACCACGTGAATTTGATTGAGATCGTGATCTATAATTTTGATTAACAATTTCCGAAATCTCCGATAATAATGTTTTTTTAAATTCCGAAAGTTTATTATCTAGAGAAAAGGTTGAATTTTGATTAGAAGAACCAGATGCAGAAGTCTCAATAGAACATATTTGTGCCTGAGCCATAGTCTCATGCACGTTGTGAGCCCGTTCTACAAGGACTGACAGGGAGACGTCGTTTTCGAATGGTGTGAGTACCATTTGAACTAACTGATGCAATCTCTTCATCCAAAATTGGCGAAGTGTCGCTTCGTTAAAATTGTCACCAGCGTTCAATTTCATGATACTCAACAACTGAGACGGCTTCCTGTCCCCAAGTGTCAAACCATGCATAAGATTATTCAGCTTCGTTTTTTCAGATTCGCCAAGTACCCGAATCACCTCCGCCTTGAATGAAGTGTAAAGTGTATAACCCTTCGGACTAGTGATAACATAAGCGAATGTATCATGGAGACGTGCATCCAGGGTTCCCACCCCATGAGCATATTTAGTAGCCTCAACCGTGATATCTGCCAAAATGAACTGCTGCTCGAGTATCTCAAACCACACATTTAGGTTTTGAGAGTGCAATGGCTGTGGAGGTTTGAAAGCCACTCGAGCAACAAGCCCAGCACCCGAAGGTAAATTAATATCTGGCTGCGATGTTTCCGGAAACACATTTGTATTAACATTTAATTGAGAGACAGCCTTGACAACAGGATTCCCGTGTCGTACCGCTGCTTGATGCTGCTGACAAGTCTGAACCATTTGTCGCTGGTAGGGATAACGGTGGATCATTCACACCTTGCACAACACGCCGAAACAAAAAAGCGAAAATAAGAAAAATTACCGAAAACACGTAAACGAATAGAGAAAAAGTAAAATACATTTTAATTAAAACAAAAGTGAAAAAAACAAAAAAAAATCCTTATTGTTGAAACGAAAAAATTTTTTTATTAACTTTAGCACCAAAAATAGTTAGTTGGGTACTTACAGTTTGTTTTTTTTTTATTCTTAATGATGAACAATTGACCCTTAATACAACCAGGTTCAGGTATATACAGCTGTCCGTGCTTGAAGTTAAGGTGATAATGACCATTCGCTGATAAATATTATGATATCTGTCAGCGTTTCGAATTGACCAAGTATTGATGAATACTAACTGATGATTATTTCATTAAAAGCAGCATTAAAATATTGCTATTAGTGGCCGTTGTAGAATAATTGTAAGCGGCCGTAATTTCCATTCAAACAATTAGTGGCCGTTGATAAGTTTGATAATAAATGTAAGCAGCCGTAATTTAAAATTTGTGAACGTTGACAAATTTGCTGACTGCTCCACTATCACGTCGGGTTCACCAATTATAGTAGTTTATAGCTCCACCAAGCTTTTTATTAATAATACGAACCACTAATATTTTTTAGTAATAATATTTAATACAAATTATGTTTTTATATTTTCTATTTTTTTATTGTTTTTTCTTTTGAGAAAAACTTGAACTCCAAACTCTTTTTTTGTTATTTTTTCTAGGCTTCTAAGAATAGAAAATTTTTACAAAAAGTTGGTTTATACCCAACTAACCATTCGGGTGCTAGAAAATTTAAATAAATTTTTATAATGAATTTCGATATACAAGGTGTGAAAACGCCACAGTTCCACGTGCCAAAAGTTTCATTTCATACATACATACCAAAATTAAACAAGAACGATAATTATTGGGTACAAAATCCTTTCAAAAGCAATGAAAAGCCAACGGGACTACTATCAGTAGAATACGAGAATTTAATTGAAGTTAGTTCCGATACTCGCTAACTTCGAAGAGGTGCAGTTAGCAACTTTCTGCTGTAATATATTTGATGAATATAAAAATTTAGCCAAAAAGGCTATTAGAGTTATATTGCCGTTCTTAAACAACACATTTATGCGAAACAGGATTTTCCATGAATAGGGTTCCATGAAATTTGAAGAATCGGGAAAGGATTCCGCGGCAAAATAAATTTGGAAAACGCATAACTAATATATTTTAGTTTAAATTTTATTTTTGAGAGAGCAGAATAAAACAAAATAAAAAAAATTTGGAATTATGTATATACTTTATTCGCCAACGTAGGTCTTCTATCATAATCAATGCCTCACTTTCATTTCTGCTTCCGTCCTTATATTTCACCTACAAATTGTTTTGATTCGAAGGGGAACACGTGGATATGATAATCGCAAAATATGTGCGGATTTGACGAGTTGATGAAGATATAAGTCGCAGACAGATGCTCATTAACGGTTGGACATGGAAGATGAGTCGGCCCATGAGTTGAAACGATGTCGGACCATGAACATTCACCAACAACAATCGAAGATAGCAACAGAAATCGTTATTTAGATGCACAGTGTAGATGCGACCCATCTTGCCCTTCACAACTGTACATCACCCATTGTCCGCTACTGATCGCCTATGATTCAATTGGTATCCGTCATTGCATGTGACAGTGTCTGCAATCAGGTCTTTCGGATATCGCTTGAAACACATGCCATCGATCATACAGGGTGAGTCGATGTTGAAAACTATATGTAAGGTCCATGGATCATATTCTTAGACATCACTGCACCCAATTTCGGATCAACAGCTTCATCCGAGATTTCGGTTGCAATGATGGAATCAATTTCACTCGATTTGATTTTTTGAGGAACCAAACCAAAATGTGCTCATGAAGCATACCAAATTACATTTAAAAATGATCTTGGCCAAACAAACGATGCTTTATGATGAAGTTCATCCAATAATTTTTAACTTCACCCAGTCCAAACTATACTACTAAACATGCGTCCAGCTTTTAATTTATTTCACTATGATGCTACATAAAATATGGCCTGATTTTTGGCACAGGTATTCATTGTTAGTGTCATAACTCAAATTCATAGCCTCCTAACAGGATAAGTTATAAATACGGGATCCAGCTATTTGCGAATTAGTGTAACCCAGTCCAAATTACCACTAAACTTGAATCCAGGGGCGGCATGTTGTACCATCACTTCGAATCGAAAAAAGTCGAAATTCGAAAAAAGTCGAATCGAAAAAGTGAAAGTTGTATCATTTTTGCTTTTTGAAAATGATACAACATACCGCCATTCGAGTTTTTTCGAATTTCGATTCGAAGTAATGGTACAACATACCACCCTAGATTTTAATTTATTTCACTATGATGCAACATAAAATATGGCCTAATTTTTGGCACAGGTGTTCACTGTTAGCGCAACAAAAACTCATTGTTCTCTAACACGACAAATTATAAATATTTTATTCAGCAGTTTACGTATTGGTCATCACCCATTTCGAATTACCTTTAAACATTCGAATTATGTCATATTGATTTGTGAATTTTTTTTTCGGCGAAAATTTACTACTATAACTTCAATTACATGTAATTTTCGGCTCAACAGAATTTTTTACTACCACCTGATACATAATATGTCAATAATGCAGGGTTATTTCGGCTGAAATTTTCGGCTAACTTCAGTAGCATAGTAATTATACCCTTTGGATTGTTTGAGTTTCCGCGTATGACATTTGGTTTACGAAACGCTGCACCAATTTTCCAGGGATTAATTCATTCACTATTTAGAGATTTAAGGTTCATATTCCCATTATATCGACTATCTACTCATAGCATACAAAATATGGAAGAACACTTAAAACACGTACATTTTGTTCTCCAACGATTAAACGAGGCCGGTCTCTTAATTTTTAGGTTTCGAAATTTCTAATCAGGGCTTATCACTAGACAAACAAAGAGTAATAATTCAAGAATTTCCACAACCAAAAACCATCGACGGTTTACTTAGATTTTTGGGAATGATTAATAATTACAGAATTTTTCTACCGAACACAGCATCAGACCAGCATATGGCGAGCTCCATTATATGAATTATAGAAGGTCGGAAAAAAGGACAAATCAGAAATTCCCTGGACTGATGTATATCTAAAGCATTCGAATTGTGCAAATCGAAATTGGCAAAATGTACTCAATCAGCGAATTCGATTTAAAATGCAAAGTTCGCGGTATTTGTTGACGCGTCTGATTTAGCAATGGGAGCATTATTACAGCAGCTTACACAAAAATGTTGGGAACTTCTAATTTTCTTCTCGCGTAAGCTACAAGCGGCTGAAATACGCTACATCACATACGACAGAGAATTACTGCAGGCAGCATATGCAGTAATCAAACCCTATAAAAAATTTATTGAGGGAAGAGAGGTCATTTTATTTTTGGATCATAAACGTCTAAACGTGTTAAAATATTATTACAAAAAAATATATAAAATAAATATTTCACATATAAAATAAAATATTTGAGTCCTGATGGCAAATAATTGTGGAAAGTCGAAGCTTTCATATTGCATTCGAATGCAGTCTCCACCATCGCATGTTACCACTTGGATTTTCTTCAGCTTTGCGTGGTTTACATTAGCCGTGTTTTATTATTCGAGCACTATCCGGAGCCGAATCAAAAATGTCTTCTGAAACTGCAGCTATTATGCACTGGTGTAGTGGTGTCGCTATACCATAAAAATCAAACATAAATGCACCCATAAAACAAACATTTATCACTTGAAATATACTAATTAACATTTATTCTGACATGAGGTTATAAACAAGAATTCATCTTTCTGCGTTTTAAACTTTTATTTGCCGTGTTTTTTTATTAGCGCCCGATAGCTGTATCCGGAGCAGCCAATTTTCTATGTCAAAACTTATATTTAGCGCGCTATTATTGCATATAATTAATTTACTTAACTCTAAACTAAAATTTTTCATTCAACTTTTTAATTAAAAATCGATAAAAAAATATCTTGGCTCACTTATTTATCGGGAGCCGCTATTGGGAGCGCTATTCATTTCAATAGCAAATTTGAAAAGGCCTTTATTTTGTAAACCCCTGAAACCAATAGAAACTAAATCTTACAATAAAAATTTAAAACGCAGCAAGATGGATTTTTTGTGTATAACGTTATGTCAAAATAAATGTCAATTAGTATATTTCAGGTGATATATGTTTGTTTTATGGATGCATTTAGTTTTTATTTTTATGGTATAGCGACACCAGTGAATAATAGCTGCAGTTTCAGTAGAAACTTGACATTCGGCTCCGGATAGTGCTCGAATATTAAAACACGACTATTGTAAGATTAAGTTTCTAATGGTTTCAGGGGTTTACAAATAAAAGCCTTTTCAAATTTCTCATTGAAATGGATAGCGCTCCCGATAAAAAAGTAGAGCAAAAAAAATTTTATCGATTTTTAACTTTAAAGTTGAATGAAAAATCTTAGTAGTTAAATAAATTAATTATATGTAAAAATCGCGCTAAATACATATATGTTTTGACATAGAAAATTGGCTGTTTCGGATACGTCTATCGGGCGCTAATAAAAAACACGGTCATTGTCGCACTACCAATTCAATATTGCATCCAGTTGGTGGTCCATAAAAATTGTGAAGAATTCCATTTGTAACCAAGATTCAGAACACGAATTTTACACTTTTTACCTATAAAACAATCTCCAAAACACTCTTTGTTCCGGGTAAAATTTTGGCCAGGAATACACTCTAAACAAGTTTGGCTTAAACTCTTAAAAGACACTTATTACACGTAAAATTATAAATTATGCATTTCTTAGATGCTTTATTTGGTTGACGGTGCAACAATTTCAATGAAATTAAAAATCTCAAATCAATTTGGCTAAATTTTAAATAAAAATGTTTCGATATTTAAATTGCATTACTGAATTTTAATTTTTAAAATCATTCATATCGTTCAAATTGAATTTTCTTTTAAATTGAAATAAAATAAAACGAAAAATCTATGCCCGCTGTTGTAATGCTCTATTTTTATAATGGTCGTAACAAATCTGCATTACCATTACTAAAATTTTATTTTTGACTATTTTGTATAGTTTTGAATATTTTATTAAGATGTCACTATGTTTACGTTTTTAAAATAATACAAAAAAAATAATATTTTAATTAATTAAAGTTAACATATTAAAATAATACGACACAAAACATATAAAATAACTCGTATAAACAAAAAATAATAATTAAGAAATAAACCAAAAATAAACTATTACAATTTATTTTGTGTTTAGGTACAATTAAAATCAACTTTTACTATCAAACGGCAGATGACTCTCGTCACTGTAAAATGATTATTTTATATATAAAAAATTTAAAATTCGTTTTTTTTTTGGTAATTTTGGTTGGTTTGTAAATTATGTATATATATGTTTTTACTATTTATCTAAATTTTTCATCATAGACATAAAACATAAATTATTTTTAGCGTGACGATATAAATGAGAAACATGTTTTTATGAAATATAATATATTTTCATGTTTTTGTGTTTATATTCTTAACGCTCTACAAAGAAATGAGGTAAACACATATTTTAATTTTATGTAGGTGAGGAACAAAACTATTTTTTTTTTCAGTTTTTTCTTATACACTGACTAAAATATTACACCCTAAAATTTTGTTTTATAAAGCTTTCAACTTTATATCCATCGTTGCGATTTGTTTTTCTAATTACGACCGTGTTTACGTTAAATTGGTATAAGACATGTCATTTGGTAATTCTTGGGTAAACATTTCGTCCCGGAATATAATTCGGCCCTGATGTCGTTTAAGGTAACGATAAAACTATGATTCGTGCGTGTATCGATCCATTTTCATGTTTACAAGAAAAATAGAATAGGTCACATTGACTTTTTGACAAATAAATTGCCACTGTCTCTTCGCTCGCATTCACAAATCTATTTAAGTTTAATGAGGTGGATGTGAGGCAACCAAAAATGAAAAAAAAAAATAAGAATGGAATTTCCTCTTTTATCATTTTCTATTCATTTTTCGTTTAGTATCATCATCATCGTACGTATATATATGTATTTCGTATTTGTATTATTGTAGATAAATAAAAGAACCAAAAACAATCTTCAAAATAATTTTAACCCCTCTTGTGACCTCATCCCCGCCGGTGTTATTTCGGAAGACATTTTTGTAACATCTCTGAATAAATAAGAAAAAAAAAGTTTTATTTGAATTTTCTAGTTTGTGTCGTTTTTATTCATTTTCTTTTTATTTTGTTGTTGCTGCCAGGAAAATGAAAATAAGAAGACTCAAATATTAAGATAAAGTTTTTCTTTTTTTTTTTTGGAAAAAATAATCGCAAGGGTACATTTGCCGCTAGCTCGTGTTTTTTTTTGTATTTTTGTTGAAAGGTTATTTAAATTGACTTTGTTGTTTGTGCGAGTGTATTTATATTTTCCAGATATTTGTATAACGGTATTGTGATGTGTTAAAAAGCGTAATCACCCTCCACACAGCAGTTGCGATTGTGACGATTTTATTGTAGGTATATAAATGAGTGTCTATGTACAAAGTGAGAAAAATTGATTTATTCGAGAGTGACACATCATTATGGGTATTTGTGACTGTCAATGAAATAAACATATAATTTATGTTTAATCATTAAAATTTTATCATCGGAAATTATCTAACATAAAATGATATTTGATCAATTTTCAAGAAGGTACATACAATTGGAGCATATGACCACCAGAAGCGATGAACAGTTTAAAATTATTCAAGCTCTGACAGAACTGACATTTTTGTAAAATTTGTATTTTTCTGGCCTACTGAAGGAATAACTTTAACATTTAACTTTGTTTCGAAAATATTTACACAAAACTTATTCCCTAAGTAGGCCAGAAAGTTTGAACAAAAATACCCGTATAGTGCCACAAAAACGATTTTTTGAAAGAGACCCGTGAAATCGACGCTAATTCGTTCTCAAATTATGTTAGAACGTATTTCATGAATATATTAGTAGCGATTATGTCCGAACCATGAGTGTAAAGAATTTACTATGGCCTTGCCTATTGTTGTAAGGAATACCATTCTTTCTTGCCACAATATGAGAATGAAGTTCTCATCCGAAGAGAGTCGCAATAGCGGTTTTTGGAATATCAGACGGTACAATAGGGATTTGATGATAAGCTTGGACAAGATCAAGAGTCGACTAGAGTCGACTAGAGAGAGTCGACTAGACCATGCACTATTACTCGGACGACAAATTCCTAGTGCCATCAGATTCTCGAATTCCTGTTTTGCAATCGTTAATTTATCAGGTGCCAAACGTCTGGTTTTACAAGAAACCGGTGGTCCAAAAGTTTCCAGTCGATGAGTGATCATATGCTTAACTGGTTTGACGTTTAGAGAGTTTGTCATAATTTCTGAGAATTTAGAGAGAAGTTGCTGGATTTGATTATTCACCTGGGATTTGTCTAGTTGAGACAGTGTTGACTCGGCTGTGAGAGAGATAGAACCAACAGTAAACAATGATGTCGTTGGATCTAGAAGACGATGTTTGCCAAGATCAACTATCAGTCCAGAACTTTTAAGGAAATCAGCTCCAATAATGGGCAGCGAGACATCTGCCACTATAAATTCCCACTTGAAATTACGACGTAACCCAAAATCTTAATTTAGAATTTTTGTTCCATAAGCTTTAATTGGCGTTCCATTCGCAGCGAATAATTTGGAAGTAGTTAATGCCTGCAAAATGTGACAAATTTTGAGTGGAACAACCGAAATATCAGCACCGGTGTCTATTAGAAATGCAACTCTTGAATTGGCATCATGAATTAATAGACGACTGGTAGTAGGTTCATCAGTAACGGTCGTCACGTCCTGATGAACATTTAAAAATCATTCTTGATCGACTGACCGCAGGTTTTATCATAAAATTTACAGTCAGGCTGGCATTTCTGAGCCTTTTCACCGAACAAAAAATGATAAAAACATAAACCGAATTTCGGTTTAACCAGACCTTTAGATCTCGAACGAGAATTTGTTTGTTTTCTATTGTGTGAACGAGATCGAGATCTAGGGTTAACCATAGATTTAATTTCAGCTAAAATTTTAATTTTGAAATCTTCTAATTTTGCGTCTAAATTAGATGCATCAGAAATGCCAGTTGGATTGACATACCCGTTAGATGCTGCAGACGAGGATGGGCCGAAAAGATTGGACGATTTAACGGCATTTAACCCTAACGGTGGCATTACCTCCATCATATTATCTGCCCGTGCTGCCAACACATCTAACGTTACATCATTTTCAAAAGTAGTCAGGATAACTTGAACCTACGAAGGCAACCTCTTCATCCAAAGTTGTCTGAGCAACTTGCCGTTGAAATTGCTGCCAGCGTTCAAACGTGTCTGACTCAGTAATTGAGACGGCTTTTATCCCCCAAAGTCAGGTTCGTCAGGACTTTATTTAGGCGTGACATCTCTGAAACGCCAAATACGCGAATCACTTCCTCTTTGAACACCGAGTAAGAAAGTGTACCGTTATCGCGGAGAATTAAATCCGCGAAGCGATCATGCAGTCTCGCGTCCAATGCCCCCACTGCATGAGAGAACCTGGTGGTCTCCGACCTGATGTTCGCGACAGCGAACTGCGATTCAAGAATCGTAAACCAAACGGCCGGATTCTGACCATACAACGGTTGTGGAGGTCGGAATCGGACCGCTCCAATCTCCAAATTTGGATTTAGGACCCCAGTCCAAACAGGTCCTGAACGAGACTGCCCAGACGACTGAACGACTCCTGGATCCCAATTGAAACTAAAATTTTATTATTGAATTTGAGGCAATGAACTCGATAAAATTAAGGAAGAAAAACTTACCCCCGATCTACTCACGTTTACAAATTTGTTTTGAATTTGTTTTCCTGATGTCCAGATGATTTGATGCCGCCTGATGTCCAGATGATTTATCCATTGTACCGCCAACTGCTGTTGACACACCTGTTGTGCTCTGCTTGTAGTACTCCAAAGAGAAAACGCCTGTGATGTGCTGCCGTATCCTTGCGCATTCGTATTCACGACGGTGGTCACCAATTTAAAGGGGTTTTATTTTACTACCCTTTATTTCGTTTATATGGCTGCACATATACTTTTGAAGTGCCCAGGTGTACTTTTCGACGAAACCTTTTTATTTGGCAATTTAAACGATATCAATTAAATTTGATTCGTTTTAGGTTAATTCCTCTACGAGATTATATACGCACAAATAACAATTCACTGCACAATATACAAACACTTGAGTTGAAATTCTTATTTTCTATTTTCAAAAATCAAAGCTTCACACTACGGATTTTCTTTTTGTGTGTAAAAATAATCGAACATTTTTTTATTTTTATTAATCACAACCTACGTTGGTAGACCGCGTTTTTTTGTCTCTTCCACAATTTTAGAGAGTTCATTTGTACTTTATAAATTTGACAACTAAATTTGACATTTAAGTTTATAAACATCGCCACATACTCACTTTTTACTGCACATAGGGATCCTACATCCTACACTTGAACAGTTAAAATAATATCAAAATAAAACACAATTTAAACACTGCACAGCATACATACGTTCAACTTTCCACGTAGTCACTTTAACTATAATTATATACAAATGTACAGCATTAATATTGCAATTTTACAATAATAGAAAAAAAGTCGCCCAACGCTCACGAATCATTTGTCAAGAATGTGATTCCCAAAACAAAGAAAATGCAACGATTTGCATGATTTGATACACGAAAAGATATGAAAGAATTTTGTTTGATTTGTGTATGTATAGTATGCTTTGCGTTACTTTTTGTATTAATAAAAATCGTCAAATAATAAACAGCAAGCGTTGAAATATCAACGTAAAACATCCAACTTATTAATAACTTTGATTTTACCATTGATTGAATACATAGAGATATTACTACTCGGATTTCTGCCACTACGTTTATTTAATGTCTCTACTAGTCACATATAGATAGAGGCATAGTTGTGCGAGAGTGTTTTTTTTAACATGAAAACCAATTTAATTGTTGTTGTTTTTCCCCATATAAAAGTTGCACTTGTATTGTATATCATATTTTTGTTACATAAAAAAAATATTATTCTGAAATGTTACCACTGCTATTTCACTTACTCTTACATACAATTGTACCATCAGTATATAACAAAATAAATATATAATTGAATGGAGTTATCATTGAATAAAGTAACCTTAGTTTTAATTTGTTTCGAAAAATATCAATAAAAAAAAATATGTGTATTATGTTTTTCATTGATCCGTGATGAAATTTAAGTTATTATATTTTTATAAGTTGTGATCGGATCCATTTAATATTTTAATGATTTTTAAATGGATCCGATCACAACTTATAAAAATATAATAACATAAAAAAAATAATAACAAGCAAATTACGTTATAGTGCAAATGAACAAATATTCCCATCGCCTTATCTGTAAAATCTGTGAAAACGTCAAATACAACTTCCACACACATGGTTGGAATACGTTATATGACTGAAAAAAAGATGAAAAAAGAATGAAAAACATAAATACAATTTCATAATTTTTGTCTATTTATTTTTGTCATATTGTATATATATTGCATATATTCAGTTGAGAGAGAGAGGAGGAAAACACATTTCAAGCTATTTTCTTTTGTTAAAATATCTAGTGGTGTGGGTAAATAGCAAATCAAAATATGTGTTACTCCTTTCTAGCAGCTTTGAATTAATTGGGTCTATGAATTGGGTCTTTGTTCTTCTTAAACCTACATGAAGTGAGTTGTGCTCTCCTTTTACAATGTGTAAGAAGCAACAAAAAAAAAGTTGTTGTTGTAATTCGCAGTGGTATTATCTTAAGTCATAATAATTCAATGATTTTACCTATCCAAAAAAATCGCCCAACGCGCCTAAAGAAGTTTTCACTTCAATCAAAAAGTATTAAAGAAAACTTCGCAACTCTGCTCGTCGGCCTAAAACCACATGTTCAAAACCATTTTCTTTAGATTTTCTGTTATATCTCGATGGTCAGACGATTTTCATCTTCGAACTCAGCCGAGCTATTAAAATTGAGACTTGTTTGAGTTTTTGAAAAATAGAGGGGACGTGTACGATGTGCTTAACTCAGGTTATCACCGTCAGTGACAGACAAAGTTGGCAACAGTAACCTTAGATATATAGAGATATAGGTAAGTACATAAGACAGAACATTTGTTCAACATTGACCCTAGACACACTTACCTTATATGTCACTAACGGGCAAGCTGAGCTACACAGAATTACTCTCGTACTAGGTGGCTACATAGCTACCCGCGTAATTTATTTGGACGAGGAGATCTATCCGATAGTTCATATAGTTTTGCAACTTTTCCGATCGGATTAATTTTTTGTTTTGTGTAAAAAAGGTATTTATTGGAAAGCTACAATCCCAACCGCTAATTTCAACTTATTTGCATCAGTATCGTTAAATTACGCGAGTACATATTAGAAAAATTTACACAAATTGAGAGATGATCCCAAATTAGTTGCATATTTTTTGCGATTTTTTTTGTTGTGTAATACTGTAAATATTTTCAACACAACTAGACCTTGGAACATTTTTATATCACTTTGAGATAAAACGTTACGAAATGCACACTAAAACAATTTACCGTGCGTAAAACGCGATATTATCTCACTATATAAAAATAATATGTTATGAAATTTTGGTATGCATAAAGCTCCGCACAATTTATGATTAATTGCGAGATTGAACAGAAACAAGTTTTACGAGAAATTAGTTGCGCGCGATTCAACTTTACTAAAATAAGATAAAATTATATATATCTTGCTTTATTTCATCATATAAGATTTCTTATAACTAATCTGTATATCTTATAAGAAGATTATATATGATTAAGAAATTATCATGTTTCCTAATTATCTCAATTATTACAATATATTTATATATAGATAATTTTGAGTATATAAAATACCCTACCAATGGTTTACAAACATACTCGTATATAATAACAAGACAAGAGTAAAAAAAAAATTGAAACCAAGTCCGAAGTATCCATAAAATTTTATGATTTGTTATGATTGTGGTCATAAATTCATCACATATTTCGTCGGTTAACGAAAAAAAAACAAAAAAAAAAAAAGAATTGTAAAGCTTAAAATTATACGAGTATTCATACACAATTTTTTTATTTTATTAAAAGTTCAATGATCTTATCAATTTTCTTTCTTCGTTTTCATTTTGGATTTTTGATTACGCCCGATCATGTATACTCGTACGAGTTTATATTGATTGAATAAAAAAGTGTAAGACCATTTTTTTTATATTTACTCGTATCCTTAATTTTTGATTCTTTATAAATATTTTTTATACGCAGGTGATAATAATAACAATAATCAAGGTATATGGTAATATAATAAAACTGATTAGTGATGATTAGTTTACAAAAACCAAATAAGGCTATGGTCGTTCTTGTTACTGTTAAACTGTCAAAATGATTATCGTTTCATAAATTTTTTAATTTTATTTTATATTTTTTGATTTTATATGAAATGATAAGCCAACTAATTTTTTGAGATAGATGGATTGATACGTTTTAAGTACACAGAGAAGATTACTATGGGAACTTGCCTTTCTAAATTATTTTCCTTTATCTTTAGACCTGAAGAGCTACACTCAACTTGGTCCGATCGAAAAATTTGATTTTAGCGCTGGTGACACATTAGAACTATCGTGATACAAACCCCGAGTTTGAACTAGTAAATTATATATTGGACCTTCCGTTGAAAAGTGGCAGAACTCATAAAAGGAAAAGCAAATTTTAAATGTATGTTTTTTTAACAATCACTGTGATAACACCTGCCCATTAATAACTTGCAATTTTATGTTCGATGATGACCTACTTTAATTCTGAACATAACAATGTTTGGAATTCCTACCCTCAATCTACTCCAAATTTTAATTATGAGTAATGCTATTTCTAAATATATTTTCTCGTATATCACTACAGTTTTTGGAAAAGTAAAGTGAAAATAAACATTTTTAACTAAAAACTCCGATTTTTGTTCCAATATCCTAAATTTGTAGCTATTAAGGTTCGACATATAATAAAATATAGGACTAAGTCAGGCTCAAGTAAACTAGAACTATTTCTTTTTTCTACAATCGTTCTAATTGGCCTGTAGGTTTTTTTTGGTACTCCAATATCGATATTTCGGTTGGCAGCTATTTATAAAAGTAAGCTGTTTAAATAAATCACTAATACCCGTCAAAAATTTCAGGTTGTTTCGATTCTTTAATTTTTTTATACAACTAACGTTGCAAGCTCTATTTTACACACCAGCTCGATTCTGGTTTTTCCTATAGGAAAAGGAATTAGGAATAATATTTTCATAGTATTTTTGTCACAAAAATGTTTTTTTTTGGCATACTATGGTAAACAGTTAGTGTAAATTTTTTCAAAAACAAAATTAAATTGGGAATATTTTTCCTATCCAATTTCGATACGGAAAAAATATTTCCTAAATTATAAAATTTTAGATAAAACATGATTTCTCAGTAGGCCAGAAATTGATATTTTTGACAAATATACCATGAAAATATTTTTCCTAATTCATTTTCGTATAGGAAAAACCAGAATCGAGCTGATGGAATGCGAAATTTTATTGGTTCATAATTTTTATAACATATTTCAGACCGATGTGTACCTTAACTTTTATTTTACTCCGTTTATTTATATTTAGTTTAGATTTTTTCCCGTTCCATTCATTAAGTGTCGCTCTACTCTGTTTTAGAACCTTTTCCGATTTTTTCATAGTAACGTTTTGGTCGACTTTATGATCTGAACTAGCAGTTAATGATTAAACTATACGGTTTCGTGAAAAAAATTGATTCTCTCACTCCTGAATTGTTTTGTCGTTTCATAAAATAATTCCGGATATTTCTCTTTCAATTGGCTTTTGCAAATTTGAGACTGCATTTTGCATGTTATCGACATCATTGTTTTCTATGGTTTCTATAAAATAACTCCGAAAGTTTATGTGAATCACAACAGGCGTTATCATCACTCTTGACCGAAATAATTGGTCTTTCAATAGAGGCGTCTGAACTTTGTTAGCTTATAGCAGCCAGTAGTAAGACAAATAACAACGGAAGGTTACAACGTTGAACAACGTGTGCAAATCATACAATTTTATGCTCAAACTCAGTTGTCACAACCGTCCTGCCGAAACTTAAGCTCTGCTGCAAAAATTGCTGCTCTGCGTGAGCGCGTCTGAAAAGCGAGACAGTCAATGTATATGGTTCACAAGACTTGGCCTTTGTTACGAATTCAACTTAATAAATTTTGGGTGAAATGCGCCAAATTTCGAATTGGTATGTGAACAAGCAAAATTGTCGAATTTTGGGCGATATCAATCCAAACGATATGCTAACTTTCTAAGAACATGATACATGCAGAACACAAGTTTCGAAGAACACGGATACCTTCCCTCGAATTACTCGGTTTCAAACTTCATAACAATAAAAAAAAAAAATTTACCGTTTTTTTTTATTTCCACACTCCCATTTTTTGAAGTATCAAACAGCACGGTTTCAAAGAGAACGGAACCAATTAATCGTGTTCTTGGAGGGTTACATGTATACCAAATGCATCCCGAGAAAGAAACTATTTTGTGTGGATTTTGGTCTGACGGAATCATGTGTTAGTGTTTCTTCCAAAACAAAACTGGCATTGACATAACCGTTAACGGCGAGCGCACAAGATCGGTGATACCAATCGTTAAACTGGATGGTATGGATACCGACGACATGTAGTTCCAACAGGACGGCGCTACGTGCCACACAGCGCATGTCACGATAGACATGCTGCACGAACGATTTGAGAACATGGTTATCTCACGCGGCGGCAACATAAACTGGTTGCCGAGACCGTACGGTTTAAAGCCTTTAGACATCTTTATGTTTAAATATTTACAGGGATAGTTTTGGTGACTCGGAATTTGCTCAGAGATTCAATTAGAGCTCGTCTGGCGCCATTTGTTATTTGCCTTCGTATAGTAGTTTTGATTTCTGAAGGGACATTCCGTCAAAGGGGCTGTTTATAGGGCTGTTTTTAGTGGTTCAATTAGAGTGGTCTGGCATTTTTTATATTCCAATTAATAATTATTGAAAAATAGTATTTGAAAAATAATTTTATGAACAAAAAAAAAAAAACAAAAAGTTACTCAAAAAAACAAATTATTTTCTGGTTTTTAATGATTTATGGTCTTTTTGGATCTTCAAAATACAATTTTTAAAAAAATCTCAAAAAATCTTAAAGAACCAATTTTTCGACGTTCATAAAAATAAATAAAAAAATGATCTTTGAGGTCAAAATATGAAAATTCAAAACAGCAGGCCCTATGGCCGCCATAAAGTCCATCCCCCACCTAGTTAGAGGGCCATCGCTCCTATTTCTGGACAGTAAATCCAAGAAATTCGAATATACCACTCCTGATTTCTAAAGCGAAAAATCTCACTTACCACAATTTTGGTAAAACGGTCTTGTTAAAACCAACAAGGAAGGACAACCCTTCTTGGATGAAAATTTAATTTTTAAATTAATTGATTGTTGGTCGTTATTTGTAAAAGCCACTTCTGGTACACAGACTTCTACCAAAAGAAAGAATCTTCCAACTAATGGAAAAAGTTTCAGTATGAAGTATTATTCCGATTAGTCAATCTGGCTGGACTATAAAGATGCCACATTTCGGAAAAATAAAGTTTTTTCTAACAAACTAGTCATTTTCGGTAAAACTTTAAAATGATCTGAATTGATTTTGCTTGAAATTTGATTTAATATCTGTTTGTTGATACTCGTTTTTCCACAAATGCCATATAATTTTCAAAATATTTGCAGAAAACGAGAAAGCTCCTATAGAAGCTGTCACTTCCGGTGGACCGGTTTAACTGCGATATTCTAATTTGAAAAAATAGCTTAAGTAGTTTGGTTTGGTAGTTTTTGGTAAAAAGACATCATTTTCGTTTAAATTTTAGAAAAATTATCTGAACCGCAAAAATTAATTTAAAACTTCTTAATTCTTGCTCGTTTTTCTCTTAAATAAAATACATTTCAAAATATTTACTGAAAGCGAAAAAGCTTCTTGGGATGGTGCTGGTTCCGGTGGATTGATTTCTCCCAATTTATGGTAAAATCTTCAGATGAAGTTTTTTTCCGAATCATCAATCCGTCTAGGCCGTACAGAGGTAAAATTATTGTTCTGTCTTGGTTGTAGAGAAGCTACATATATTTCTTGGCACGGCATCAGACACGGCCCAAGATGGCCTATTTTTCGATGTTCATGAAAATCGATAAAGAATGACCTAGGGTTTAAAAGTTGTAAAACCACCCGAAGTTGGTACGTTTTTCCCTAAGAGCTGGAATTTTTAAATTTTAACTTCAAATTCGTATCAACCAATCAGGTTCCTTGGTTAAATTCTGTGAAAAGAATCGTATGAGAGAAAGAGGAGGGTCAATTTTCGATATCCTTTGAGATATAGATTTGAGATTACCTGTTGAACTGCTGTGTGTATTCGTTATATTACGAAGGGCGATCAATAAGTACCCGTGTTTGAACACAGGTGGCGTTGCTGAGGGAAGTTGACATATCATCGTGTACTGTCATCTGCCAAATAGTTAATTTCAGTCTAGTAACCTCTGATAGTTTTTATTTGGAAGCCAGTTGTATCACTCCTTTTTCTTGTTTCTCAATAAAATGGGAAAAGAGCAAAATCGATCCGTAATTCGCTTTTTATTTTTGGATGGAAGAACATGCGAAGGAGTAACAGCGAAGTTGGATGCGGTCTATGAAGACCATTTACCATCTATGACATTGATGATGAACAACCAGGCCACTCGGGGGTCGTGTTTACCGAGGAAATCGTTGAAATGCTAACGACATGATCCTCCCTGTTCCCCAAACTAAAGTGCGCGAAGTAGCAGAGACTGTATGCATGTCGTGCGGAATGGCAATTAATAGTTTGAAGATAACGATGAGAAAGGTGTCGGTCCGATGGGCGTCGCGATTGTTAATTCCAGCCGCTTATGCATCCGGAGTTGTCGCAGCCACATTGTGTAAACTGCGCTACGAATTAATGCGGCGCCTACCGTACTTGCCCGACCTGGTTCCCTGCTTGGAGGAAAAAAACAGCTCAAAAGAGGACGTTATCTTCCAGGCAGAAGCGTATTTTGAAGAGTTTGAGACATTGTATTTTTTGGACTCCAACGATCGATCACTTGGTACTTATTGCATGATGTATGATTTAGTATGATGCATGATGTGTCATCGAAACCACCTTTCCAGGAACTACTAGCTTCGTTGTCTATATAGAGGCTTTTTTTAGAACAAAATCTTTCGTTAAAGCTTTGTGCAACAATCATCAGAAATAATGTTGCCTGAAATTTATATGGCAGACCAATAGGTTTATATAATTGGCACTTTCAGCATATAGTACACATCAAGATCTCAACAGAACCCATGGTCTGTATAGAGGTGTTTTGATTTTATTAGAAAAAAAAATAGCTCAAACTTTATGAAACAATTGTTCCAAATAATGCCCATTATTTATATGGCCGACCCCCAGGATCGGATAATTGGGACTTTCAGTAAATCAAAAAATTTTCAAAAATCACTGTCTCGATAGAGGTCTTTTGATTTTTTTGAACAAAATTTTTCGTTGAAGCTTTATGCAACAATCGCTCTGCCAACCCTAGCGATCGATCATTTGGCACTTTCGGCATATGTACACATCAAGACCTTTCTGTAAAGTACTGTCTCTGTTGTATATATAGGAGTTTTTCGATTTTCTGACAACACAATTTTTCGGTGCATACAATCGTTCCAAATAATGTTTTTTATGCAAATGGCCGACCCCAACGATCGATCACCTATGCACTTTTAGACAAAATTACACATCTGTATCTTTACAATATTCCAGAGTAATTTTTTTTTATTGTTTGCTATTTATGTGGCCCTTTTCATTGACAACTCGACATTTTCCGACAATTTTCACCCACATGGCAGCCAACATTCTTTCTCACTCGAGCAAGAAGTGTGAAATACGTTTCGAATTAATTTGATCAAAGTAAATCTAATTTTTTTGTTGTAGTTCTGTACATACATTTACATAAATAATTTCTTTTATTTTTTTACGAACATTTACGTTATTTGGCATTTAAGAAAAATTTAGGAGCAAAAATTACAACTCAAGGTTATCCATATACGAAAATTTTGTCGTTTCTTTGACGTATTTCCTTTTTTCGGTCATATTCGATCCGCTAGGGACTGCCATTTTGAATTTTTCAAATTCTGATAGCAAAGTTCGTGATCAGGGGTTCTCTATTCCCTATTGGTCATATTTTGGTGGCAATCTTGGATCCGCCATCTTGGAATTTTAAAAAATTAGTTAAAAATTTTTTTTAAGTAAATTAACAGAGTTAAATTACGATTTCAGACCAAATTTAATTAAATTTTTGATTTTTTTTAGCAGATATTAGAATTTTTAGGAAATAATTTTAAGTATGCAAAAGGGTCATCTATAGCCAACATATAAAATATATGTTTAATGGGTAAATGTTTGAATTGTAGGCGTCCCAATAAAGTAGCCCATATCTCCATAACCCTTTCCTTTAATGTATCAATTAAAGATGTGATCAATTCTGATTGTACATTAGTCACCCATCTTTCGCAACTTACATAAAATTCTAAATACTCAATTGATCTAACACTGCGGCAATTACTCATCTGCGTTTATGTACAAACCGCACAGTGATTTTTAATTCAATTTATTACTTTAATACTTACTATCAAATCCACTTAAAAAATTTGATGTTTTTAAATTATAAGAAGAGATTTTTTCTTGCTTCTGTTTTATTATTTATGTATGTACGAGTATGTAAGGAAAACCACTCAAGATTTATTAATATTTTTATGAGAATATTTTTCTTTTTATTTCATCTATGTCTTGTATTCTATATAGTAAATAACAGTAGTAATATTGATGACAACATATATATACGATTATAGTTGTGCGGTGGTTGAAATAAAATGTTGACGGCGGCGTAGCAGCGTATAATAAAAATAATTGGACTTTTCTTGTACAAACGTTCGGATCAAATTTTTTTTTCTTTGTTTTAAACTAATTTACAAAAATAAAATAAGAAATTTTCTAATCTTAATAAAGCAAAAAGGGCGTTATTACGCTAACCATCCCTATAATATCCTAATCCGATAAACAATATAACTGTTTGGATTGTTATACACGACGTCTTATATGCTGTATATGTATACTGTGCTAAAGCACAGTTATAAAACATAAAACGAAATGAAATAAGTTTTTTTCTGAATAGAAATACTTTTAAAAAATAACAAGAAAATGTTTACTTCACCCACAGCCCACACACCCTTTTCCAATGAAATTTTTCGCTTTTGCTATTTATTATAATAATGATTGTAGATTTTCCGTTTTTATGTATATAGTAGTGCGCTATAGAAGGGAGTGAGCAAGGTTATTTATTTTATTTTGTTCAACCAAACTTTTTTTTGTGCTATTTTGGAATTTCAAAAATTTTCTTAGTTTTCCACCCTTAGTTGTATGTATACGAGGTATAACGTTACATTTGTATACTATATACTATTCGTTAAACATTTATTCATTTTTCAGTTCGGTGAATAGTCAGCGATGAGCAGGAACTTTTCTAAGAACCAGCTCGCTTAATTAAATTATTTGTAAATTATGATTTAAGGCATCTTGATTATGATACTTGTTTCTTCTAGCATTTATAAACTTTAATATTCGGGCGCCTTCGCAAAATAGTGCGCAAAATATGCTTGTTATATTTTGCTTATCGCTGGTTAAACCTCCTTCATCTATCTTTGACATTAATGGATTATTACCAAATTAGTTATCTGCAATTCATGCATTTTACAATGTTTACTAGATCATTAAAAAATTAATGAAGATATGTTGCGTCAGAAGATGGCGATCAGACCTTAGTGGTTTTACCAAAATATCAAAATTTTGAGCATATTCACACATACGTAACGTTTTTGAAAAATTATTTATCAAAATAATACTAATCATGGTAGTGTTTTTGTAAAAAAATATCTTTGTAATAATTCTTTATCAGAAATACAAACAAAGTAGATTTTAATTCAAAACTTTATGATTTACTTTAAGAAGGGAGCCTAAAAGTTACTTGGCACAATAAATCATGACATGGTTTTTTATGTAAGCCCCAAACGGTGCTCCCTGGATGCTGTTGAAGTTAGTCGAAAATGTCAGTCGAAACAAAAACTGCACTTTCGACATATTTTGTATCAGGTGGCAGTACAAATTCTGATGATGTTGTAGTCGTAAATTACATGTTATTGAGATTAGCAACAAAATATCGCTAAAAAAAATTTGAATTATCAATAAAAATTGATTTCACATCATACCACAACACATTCGCATGTTTAAAGGTAATATGCACTGGGTGGAAGCTAGACCAAGTTGTAACTTATTGCATCTCATGTTTATAATTTGTCGTATTAGTGGGCAATGCATTTGAGTTGTGGCACTAGCAGTAAACGCCTGTATCAAAAATCAACGCATGTTTTATGGAGCACCATAAACAAATAAATTACTAGGTAGACGCATGTTTAGTGGTAATTTGGACTGAGTGGAGCTTGACAAATTCATAGTTTGGCAGATTCCAGGTTATAATTTGTCGTGTTGTGGGGCAATAGATTTAAGTTGTGGTACTATCAGTAAACAACTGTGCCAAAAGTCAGATATTTTTATAGCATCATATAATCAAATAAATTGAATGCATGTTATAGAAAATTTGAACTGGGTCTAATTTCACCCAGTTCGTAAATTGCTGGATCATATGTTTATAATTTGACAAACTATAAACATGAGATTCAGCAACTTATGATTTGGTCTAAGTGCACCTAGTTCAAATTTTCATTAATCATGCGTCCAGCATTTAATTTATTTAACTATGAGACCACATAAAAGATGCCCTGATTTTTGACACAGTTATTCACTGTTAGTGCCACAACTCAATTGCATTGCCCCATAATACAAATTACAATCATGGGAGCCAGCCATTTACGAATTGGTATATCTTCACTCAATTCATAATACCTATTTTTTTTCTGCCAAAATTTCCTGTTAACTTCAGTAGCATGCTCCTGTTACTTATGCCTGGTTGCACAGAAAAATGCCTAACGGCCGGTTAGTTGTGCGACAGTTAAATGTTTTATATGAAATCTGTTTTCTCAATCAGAAAAAAACTCAACGCAAACTTGATTAAATATATTTTATTCCATGGAAATATTTAACAATTAGTCAGTTAAAATTGGCCATTTAAATATTTATACGCAAGCTTAATATTTCCATGGAATAAAATATTTTTTTTCGTTCAACGTCTTAAAAGCCTTGTTTTACTACTGTTTTTGAGTATTAAAGTTGGCCTTTTCCTTATTATTTTAGAAAATTCGTGTGTTGCTAAGCTGCATTTTTAATCATTGGTTTAAAAATAGGTACTTTTAATACTAGGAGAAAAATGTTTTAGTGAAGACCCACATTATACATATATGATAAGTATTTTATTTTTTTTTCGGGAAAAACTTTTTTTTATTCATTAACTCATTATTTACTTACTCATTTAAAGAAATTAATTGTTCTGGATATTAATTAAGTAGTTTTAACTACAGCTTGAACAACTTTGATAAAAATTAAGCAAACCGGATTTGTCAACATTATTATCGTTTGTAACCATATTGCCAACAATATTGGTACCAATTGGACAGGTACTGGAATCTTCGAGGCCTATTATTTCTGCAGCAATGGTTTCCTCATTTTCTAAAGTATCATGAGCGACAGAGCGGTTGTATTTTCATGAGTAGTACTGTAGCTGGTACTAAGTTCATTGGGTCGTAATATTCTTATAGCAGTGTATGTTTTATTTGTTGTCTAATCTTCTAAGTATCCCTCAAATGGCCGGTATATTCCCTTCCATTTTTTAAATTTAAATAAAATGCCACTTCTTTTGCAACGCTACTTATTTTGCGAATGCCTACTACTACCCGCTGATATACTTCACTTTGGTATTTTATAAAATTTTCTGGGCGAAGAGCAAAGTATTTTCTGCAAATCCCCAAATAATTTTCTCGCAAAACAGTAAAGAGACGCGATTTGTTTGTTTTAGAGTTGGAAATGTTTACCAACAAAGCTGATTGAACGTCTTTAATATCATCTATCATTTAATGGACTAGTTTGTCGCAACGACATGCACCCGCTATACTCCCGCAGTATTAAAACAACCTGCAAGAAAAATACCAAAAAATAGGTTTATATATTGTCTTTAAGTTTTAAAGCTTATCTTCATCACTAAATAAGTCTTATCGCTAGTAAAATATAAAAACGAGTCGATTTGTGCCTTATCGAGAACCCTAGATTTTTTTGCTGTTTAACCAATATTCTGTGTTTTTTAGAAAGGCTCGAAATTTGGAATATTTTTCGGTATCTACGCCATTTTTATAATTCAATGTGGCCTTAACCATTGAATACTGCGTCCAAAGAGTCGAACTTTAACGATAATGTAATGACAAATTGGCAAAGTATGCCAATAGAACACTTTCTGAATATAATCCAGATTGTATATTTTTTTGAGTACACCACTGCAAAAACTGCTTATATGCGCACTGATAAATTTTACGTGATTTTGATCGCAATATGTTTAACTCAGTTTCTTTTGCTGTTTGAACCACATCCGGTGGTAAATTTGTTAAATTTTATGATTCAAACATTTAGTTCGCAAGACCGAAATTGTAATTATAGCTCAGTTTGGCTATAGAAACCAAACTTGGCTTGCTAGGTTTGGCTATAAAAACCAAACAAAAGTCATGATCTCCTTAGCCCTAATCTATGGCGAGATCTTTACGAAATGTTGTTAAAATCTGTGTACCGGAAGTGAAAACTGCTGTAGAAGTTTATTAAATTATTGCAATTTCAATTTCATTACAAAGTTTCGTATTATAATTTTTAATTGTTATTTTTTAAAATTTACTGCTTTCTTTACCACGAATTTCACGAAAACATAATTTAAAAAACACAAACAAAAATATTTCTCTTAATTAACTAAAGCGATAACTATAGTCAAAGATTGGGACCGTCGACATAAATCGCAAATTTTTCGCAAATTTAAAGCTTACCTTTAAAACTTAAAACCTAAAATAAGTCTTATCGGGAGAAAATATAAAAACGAGTCGATTTGTGCCTTATCGAGGAACCCTAGATTTTTTTGCTGTTTAACCAATATTCTGTGTTTTTTAGAAAGGCTCGAAATTTGGAATATTTTTCGGTATCTACGCCATTTTTATAATTCAATGTGGCCTTAACCATTGAATACTGCATCCAAAGAGTCGAACTTTAACGACAATGTAATGACAAATTGGCAAAGTATGCCAATAGAACACTTTCTGAATATAATCCAGATTGTATATTTTTTTGAGTACACCACTGCAAAAACTGCTTATATGCGCACTGATAAATTTTACGTGATTTTGATCGCAATAGGTTTAACTCAGTTTCGTTTGCTGTTTGAACCACATCCGGTGGTAAATTTGATAAATTTTATGATTCAAACATTTAGTTCGCAAGACCGAAATTGTAATTATAGCTCAGTTTGGCTATAGAAACCAAACTTGGCTTGCTAGGTTTGGCTATAAAAACCAAACAAAAGTCATGATCTCCTTAGCCCTAATCTATGGCGAGATCTTTACGAAATGTTGTTAAAATCTGTGTACCGGAAGTGAAAACTGCTGTAGAAGTTTATTAAATTATTGCAATTTCAATTTCATTACAAAGTTTCGTATTATAATTTTTAATTGTTATTTTTTAAAATTTACTGCTTTCTTTACCACGAATTTCACGAAAACATAATTTAAAAAACACAAAGAAAAATATTTCTCTTAATTAACTAAAGCGATAACTATAGTCAAAGATTGGGACCGTCGACATAAATCGACGTCATATAGCAAATTTTTTTGAGTGCAGTGAGGAGGCCTGTATTATTCTAGGTGCACTGAATAAACTATCGGGAGTAATTTTTAAACAAAAAAAATGGTGCTCGGCTTTTCAAATATGCTAAAAACTATTCAAACCATGATTTTTTATTCGATTGGGTATGGTTTTCATATAGGAATAGGAAATAGGAAAGAATTTTACATTTTTATAGCAGTTTATACGCTTATTCTGGTGTGCCTTATTGGATTTTTTTTCGTGATACCATCGTATTCTCGAATATTTTATTACCAAAATGATGTTTTTGACTAGATCAAAAACTTACTATTGAACTGTTTCTCAAATTTAAAATTGCCAAAATAAATATCCCGAAAAATATCCTAAATCATCTTTTGTAAATTTTGATTGTTTGAGCGAAAAAATTAATCTCAAAAAAAAAAAAGATTTTGTGTTCGAGCAACTTTTTTTATGATTTTTGTTGTTTAGATTACAATTTTCGGGATGGCATTTTAGGATATTTTTTCCACTTTTCCGCCTCTTAAAATTGTTAGCCTTTCCATACCAACCCATTTTTGCTTTAGTATTTATCGCAGTTTTGACGTTCATCTTTCCACACTTACTTTTGATATACGGAAAGAAATTCTTATACAACACATATATTCTTTTAATTTTTAATATGACAAAAAAAAATTATAATTATACAAACAAGTAATGTAGGTTTGACATTTTTTAACCGCTTACAGAGTCATGGTTTTCCATACTCAACTTAATTAAGAATTTGGAAAAATTTTATTTCTATGTGTAGCAAAATAAACCATAGGAAAAATTTTTTTAGGAAAAAACTGCTATAATTTTTTTTTCCTTAATTGGAAAAAAATCCAATTTCCTAAAGACACCAGAATTGACCCACAGGTAGAAATAATGAATTAATGCAATCAAAGATAAATAAAAAATTAACATACTAAGCGAAACGGACAAACAGTGCAGTTAAATTAAAATTTGGGATGATTTGAAACACAACTCAAATCGAAATTGGGTCGATGGCTTCGTGGATTTGTGTGATAACTGCAGAAACCTGGTCATTTTGATAAAATAGTAAAACTGTCTAGTGCCAGCCGCTTTAATTCCTTTTGACAATTTCGACAAACTGTTCGATTGTTTATATTCGAAAAGTTTTGGAATAAATTTAAATGTTACCAGAAATGCGCCGTATTCAAATTTTCTTAATAAAATGTTAGTATATATGCGACAAAATAAATTAGGTAATGAAAAGAAGTGTATACTCATTTGAAGAAATGGTTCAAGCGATTCGTGTTTTTTTTCTATTTGTATGTCTTTACCACGTCAAAGCCTTGAGATTATAAATATATACTCACCTCACGTCTAAATCAAGACGCTTCAGAAAATAAATTTTTGTTGATGCGATCTACAAACAGCAAACATTTTAAACCATCCATTCAAGAATTTAGCTATACTGTCTGCAAATTGTTATTAATTAAGTACTATTATTATTTAAGTACTTGCCGCCATTCACAGCACTAGCAAATTGTGAAGACGATTCTGATGCTACTTTGTTAGACGTTATTCGAAAAGATATAAAGAATATGGCCAATTCTTCAGAGAAAAGTTTGTACCTCAGCCAAGATCTAGAATCACAAGAACAATGAATTGACATTTATTAAGTGCTTTGTGATATCATGCAATTTTGATGTTGCGTCTTTTGAAGAAATTTGGTTTTTTCGGTTAAAATGTCGCATTTACAAAACACGTCAAAGAATTAAAAGATTCAAATAATTTTAAAGAGTAAATTTTCAACAACTGTTGATCTTATTGGGTTTCTGAAATTTGAGCGGGAACAATGATTTTTGTTTATACAAGACAGTTTTTACCGAAATTCCATTATAAAGTTTAATGTTTGGATCGAGAAATTTCTAAGGAAAAAATTAAATTTGCATGATGTATTGTGCGGTGTATTCCGGGTCTATGTACATTCGTGGTAAAAGAAAGTCAGACACAGACATGTTTACAGAAATTATTTGTGCAGTGGTTGGGAGTAAACGTAGAAGTATCGAAAACGCTACAAGTGACAAAAAATGAAACTCGGTGGTCCTTTTTCATACCAAAAACTACAAACCAAAGAAAAATTTTGGTATATGTAAAAGATATGTCGATGAAAATAGTTCATAACCGTAAAGATAATTTTGAAAAGTGGTCGGGGAGTCGAGTTATGAAGCTCCAAAGTTATTCGACCTCACTACTAGAATACTTTATTATGATTACTAATAAACTATAAAGTGTTTAAATTTCTGTGTTCTACTGGAACTTAAATTACCACTTCTGATTCTCGTTTATCTAGGAAAGTAGGGATCAGTTCTAGGAATGCGAAATTTGTTTAATCAATGCGTTTGGTTTTGTTTTCAACACTAATTGGTTTACCATTTTAAAAAATGACATTATTCACCACTTTTCGACTGAAGCCTGAGTGAGGTTTCTTAAATAATACCATATTTCTACCAATGAAAGATTTCTACACCAGAAACTCACAAATTGGCAAATTTTTATATGATTTTTGGAAGAAAATTTGCCATTTCATATGGAAAACGTTTTATTACTCAAATAACCTCGACCAAATTCGCACGCTCCATTCAAAATAACTCGAAGCCAAAAACTTGATTTTTCAGAAAATTGATTTTCTCTGAAGAATTTAGTGGAAGCTCCTAGTAAATTTAATCTTCAAACCCGTTTAACTAACACAGGGAAGTCGCGGGGAACAAATTTAATTTGTTACATCAATAGAGATTCGATAGTAGTTAGAGTCATTTTGAATGGATAATGCGATTTGTCTCTTGCTTTTTTCTGTCCTGGCAGATTCATTATTAAAAGTGATCATAAATACTGGACTCCCTCTTTTGTCGATTTGAACTTCTTGTTCACTTCCAATCCTTAACGATGGTCACAGCATTTCCTATTTTATCACTATTTTTTATATTTTTGTGCACTTTTATCATTTCAAATTTAAATGAAAAGCGTGAGAATATCTTTTTTTAAGTGATAATTTTCATTTATTTTTTATTTCGTACTAGTTTCCAAAATTCTTTCTTCGTCAGCTATTTGCTAATTTAGGTTCACAAATTTTCCTTTATATGTAATTTTCGTTGTGACGAGGAGAAAGATACTCCTGTTGATGACCTAACAAGTCGAAATCGATCGAGTTATTTTTTAAACTTTTTGGACAAAATTTTTGAATTTAAATAAAATGTGCCAGGAATAAAATGTGCCGGTTTACACAACGCGAAAGACTCATAGTAAGCCGAAATAAACCAGTAAGGTGTACAAAGTGATCAATAAATAAAACGCGCCAGTTGGCTCAAAAGTCTAACTTAACAAGAGAGGCTTGTTAACAGGATTACTATTCCAATGGAAATTGAACCCAGGACTATGAAAATTCAGACATAATTTATATATTGGACACCACCAATATATGGTGTGAGAAGACTCCAAAGGCAGAAAACGCTGATGTTTATATGTTTAGACATTTCTATACCAATGCAATTCTACACCAACAACTCACAAATTGACAAATATTCCAATTTCTATACGGCTTTTATAAACCGCGGGTTTGTTCCTTTGTTATTTAAAGTGACCTTTGATCTAAAAGTTTAAAGTGAAACTTAAAAATGAATTTTTACTGAATCTTCTTGTTTAGATCCGATTTTTTTCTTTTTTAATGATGTTTCTAGCATTTTCTATTTGATTACCCTTTTGCTTTGATTACCCTTGGCCAGTTGCTTTCTCTTTTGTTTTAGTTGGTTGTTTCGGTCAATACTGGAGAGTGTGGAGTTTTTCCTTTTTTGCTTGGTCTATCAATCTGTTTTAAGTAATTGTTTTCTTCTTCTAATTATTCTTGATCCATTGCAGGCTTAAGTGTCGGCCCAGGTGCTACATATTTTTGTTTTGCTTTTTGATTTCTTAATTTTCTTTCTTTAAAATTGTTATTCCTTTGTTCAACTTTTTCTCTTAATTATTCACGGAAGTCAGCTGTTTCATTCTCGTATTGAAATATATTTTCTGTTGAAGATTCTGGTGATATTGTTAATCTGAACCTTCATCTAGGTTGATTGTTCACTTTAGAATGCTTTGAGTCAACCTCTCAAGAGTATGCTCTGGACATCATGCCTACTTTTGAATTACATTCCCAATTTGTTGTATTCAATATTTGCTTCAGCTTCTTGGAGGTTTCCAGATATTCACAGAGACACTCAAGCCTACTGGATATGCTAGGTCTTCAAATTTGTGTACACCAATTGGATACAAATTACCAAATGAAATTCATGGAATGATGTATCACCGAATGTTGTTATTTCTCTTATTTATACATAATATTTGTATTTGTTTATGCAAAGGATAAAAACGCAAGTAAGATTGTGAAATATTGAGAAATTTAACTAAACTCAGTGATACATCTTAAATCCTAATTTGGCGAAAATAATTTGTGATTTCCATGTGGGCGGTTTTTCTGTTGAATCAGAGATAGTTTGTATACCAGATTACTGAAAACTTCAGTCGAAAATGGTAATTGGTTCACTCCTAAAACTAAGACAGTATATACAACACTAGTAGTAAATTTGTTCCGGATTTTGTAAGTGGTAATGTGGTTAATATCATTCATGTCCTTTATTCTTTTTAGTTTATATTGGAAAATGCCTTTATTGATTTTGAAATATGATGCTGCGATGCTCACTGCACCACTAATCTACTCTGTTTAGAGCATTTTAACATACTTTAATATAGGAGTACATAATATCTCACAATTAAGATGAAATCGATTTGTAATCAAGGCCACAATAGAAACATTTATTGAACGTCACAAGCAGCAACCATTTCGGAGTGCCAAGAATCAAACTATAGTTATAAATATTTTTGATGGTTTTTGGTAGAGCCTGTGGGGAGGGGGACCTGATGGGACCTTATACAATATATATGGCAAATAGTATCGAGTACGCAGATATGCCGTGGCATCGATCAACGAATTACATAACTTTATGAACCACACAACTTGAAGCATCTTTCCATTTGTGACCTAAAATAGCCGGAAATCTCTGATATAAGAAATAAAAAAATCCTCCTACACCCAACAGTTAAATCAAAAAAGATTCTCGTATTACAAAATTGTTGCTCAATAATTTTTTTTTTGGTAGAATTTAACATAATATTTTGTTACGTACATAAATTTCTTAAATCTTTTGTTTCAAACGAATTGTGTTTTATACGCGTTAATACTTCAATGCATGGCTAACCGAACGCAATTTTCAATCAAAAATCACAAATTATATTTTATTAAGCGGCGTGTGCGTTATGAAAATAATACTCGTATGTAAGTTGGGAAAATGGAATATTATTTTTGTTTTTATTATTTCAATAAACAAAAATTAATTGTAAATAAATAAATATGTCAAATAAATTACATTTAAAATAAATTACGAGTATGTTAGAAAATATGATGCACAAGCGTACCAAAAATAACTCAAGCTCTGTAATGATTTAAAATTTTTAGGTTAAATTATTTAACATTATTTTTATTCAAGGTCATTTTACAATAAGAAAGTTACAAGAAATAAATAAATTGAAGCTGTATTTAAATATTTTGTAAAGGCTTTATACTGAGAGTCAAAGTGGCAGATTACCCTACTCGGCACAAGTGGCAGCACTATCACATAAGAGAATTAATTTTGTTACATCCCAATACGCAATGCCGACGGAATTCCGTTTACATTCGCGTTCGAAAACCACACTCTTTCTATGGAAAGAACCATGTTATGTACACGAAAATCCCTACTACTCACCAAAGAAAAGTGTCACAAAAATTTCAGTGTGCGTGTGAATCCCAACTAAAAAGAGGAAAAATCAAAGTGGAAATAAGGTGGAATTTCGTCAGAAACTCTGGTATATTCCATATACATTTCGTATTATTTTAACACATTTTGTCGCAGGCAAATAGAACAATTTTCCATAGCATTTTTACATGTGATTAATAATAATTTTCTATTAAAATTAAAAAAAATATTTGTTGTAATTTTTATTTTATTCACATTTTAAATATGTACATATTTCATATTTCCTTATTTCCACTCTGAGTGATTTTTTAAACTTTTTGAACGATTTTTTTAATTAAAATAGTCAAAAATCTAATTCTGCGAAATATAAAACAAGTGATTAATAAAATGTGTTTATTAAGTATTATTTTATAAATAAAATTAATGTTACTCTAATAGTTAAAAACTATTAAATTAGAACAACACGAGAAAATAAAATAAAAAAAACACACGCATGCACAATCGTGCGCGTATTCACCCGTCGACTTGTCACATGAAACTGAGAACTGAGATGAGAAAATAAAAGATTCAATGTACAAACAAAACTAAAAAAAAAAAAATTAGTATAACCGCGAAACAGAAAGAGAAAGACAATTATTTTTCTCTAAACTAGAAATTTTTGTGTCTTTAATATTTTGTAGTACGGAAATAAGTATGGAATTAAAACAATATTTTAAAACACTGGAAAAATTGTATACCAGCGGAAGTTTTTTTTTTAAATTTTGTACACTATATAAAACATCCCAGCGGAATAAAATATTAAAAGTGATCCTGAAAATGACAAATTCATTGATCTCCGAATTAGAGGATAGTAGTATTTGTTATTGATTTTAAAGTGAATTTTGGACGAAATTCTATAATCTGTTCATGCTGTACTAAACATGGCCATTTTATAACCAATCCTTATGAAATTTAGTCGGTAGTTTGATTTTTATTGAAATAAACTTATAGATTAGAATTTTCACGATAATTTTTTTTTCTGCGGCCATATTGCGGTTCTTGGTGACCGAAAATCAAAGAAATGTATAATCCATACATTTTTCACAATTTTTCACTACATAGAAATAGTCTCAGTGTCACCTTAGCTATTAGAAAAACAAAATTAATGGAAATTTTTGAGATATTGGTCAGAAATTGAGAAGAACTTATATGGCCGCAGAGAATTAAAAAATCACAGTAAAAGTGACAAATTTGGTACAGCATGAACAGATCCTAGAACTTTATCCAAAACTCACTTTAAAACCCCTAATCAATACTATCGAAATTCTTTAAGAAATAGCAGAATGACGGAATATTCTTAAATTTCAAGACATAACCGAGTTCCTTTACTCGATTTTAATCCGCTGGGATGTTTTATTTAATGTAAAAAAGAGATATAACAAAGAAATTCTCTTTTGTGATAATGTTGAGCTGTTATTTGAAAAGGAAAAAGTTCCTGGTGAAGATTTAGGATATTAGTGGGATGGGATAAGAAGGAATTCGGATATACGAGTATCAAATTTTATGGATAGCCCCATAGATAATTCATGATCTGATGCAAGGTATTGCTTGACGAGCATATGGTTGTTATTTGTTGTGTTTGTTGTTAGTCAAGTTCATCTTATTATTAGAAGACTATATTTTTTTCTGGGAACTCAAATAAAGGCAATGGTCGGCTTTGGCTTTATTGTTAATCAAACACTAGTTCCAAATGCTTATATCCAGCAAGTAGAAAAAAACTTTCATGTATGTCAGCGGGTGGAGTGACTTGAACAAGCATAGTATGAAAGCATTTGGAAAGTCCTGTCGATGCCCGACATGTAGAAATTATGTCTGCAACAAGTTTTGGCTTTATAACTTCTTTGTTCGTTTTGAAACTTTCCATTCGAGGCAATAATATTTTAGGTTATGCCGACATGAAATTCCAACGGCTTTTAGTTTACGTTTTATAACATATGAGGAGTTTCGCTTCCTGTTAGTAAAGTTCTTCACATATTTGTTTGATGACTAACTAAAAATTCTGACATGTCGACACTGAAATAATATTTATCCGCATGCATGACCTTTTGACCCAAATACCCAAAATAACTTCTTTGACTTCTATGAATCACCGTGCTCGTTTGATACCGTTCCTTTCCCGGCACAAATAAGCATAATTAACAAAAATCTTCAAATTCACAAATTTTATGGTGGTCCATAAAAGCTTTTAGATTATTTAAAACATGATTTACGACATTTTGAGTCTTGTATAATCGATTGGAACTGTTGTCGCTTGTTTCATCATAAAAACACATACTTCTTATCACATTTTCAAATCGTACTCGACTAATTGTTTGACCAAAAATGTTTTGGGTATACATCTCGCTTTTGGTCTAATAATCTCGTAAAGAAGGTTTTTTATTAAGTGGCATAAAATTGCATAAAGGAAGCACCTGTTTAATCTCGAGAGATGTTGTATCTTTCCGCCGGTTAAAATTAGGTTTTGCTCGTAGTCCCTTACGTCCTCTCGTAAATACAATATTATTGTCTTCAGGCTCAACATTCATCCATATGTCACTGTCAGTTACTTCAACATTCCCAATATTTTGCAAATCTGATGTTTCTGAGAATTCGAATGAGACACTTTCGGTATCATAGGTACGAACGTTACTTCCATAGAGTCTTTAAAATAAATCTCGCTGCTGCTCGAATCTAATGTGGGTTCAGCAGTTTTATTGAGTGAGGCTTACCCCGTCCTTTCATTGTGCAGAATATTGCGTGAACTGAAGAATACGTTATCAAAAAAAATTATCGATTTTACCTTCAATCAGTACAATATAACAATGAAACCCATAATTATTAATTATTTTGAACTTAAAAAATCGTAATTTTCCTATGTAATTATAATACAAGGTACAAACACTTAGGTCATAAAATTACAAATTTAAACTACAATAAAAACACAAGCAAAATAGATCTGCACTATATGCAAAAAGTAGAAGAAAAATACAAATATCGCAATAAAAAAACTCGTACACATAAACCAATCCACACAAATCCGTGTCACGCATTTCTATAAACACCGCGCAAAATAAAAACTCATAGCCATAGCCTGATGGCACACGTAAAAAAAATACCGGATTTTTCCTCGTTTCTTTCCCCATTTACCTATATGATACAAGTTTAAATTGCGACTTAAACAAATTTTCTGTGCAATCACACAACTCAAACATAAATTTTATAAAATATTTCAAGGACATTTTTGACTCATTTTAGTTTAAATTTTATTTAAGAGAGAGCAGAACAAAACAAAATAAAACTAGTTTGCCTTGAAAAAATACCAAAATACAAAAAACCCTGTGTGGAATGGGAGATAGAATTATATACTGTAGAATGAGTGTCAAGATTTTATCAATATAAAATTTGCTACTTCAACTGTCACAAGTCAGAGCAGGATGGTTATATAAAAACCAGGTTTTGTTAGAGTTGTAGACTACTTAATTTTGCATGGTAAAATTAGAAATTATAAATTTTCAAATTATTAATTAAAATACATTAAAATTATAAAATAATTAGTGGTTTATATAGTAGTGCATTATTTGATAATAAAAATTACAGAGTTTTAAGTAAAATGAAGTGTATTGTGAAAAGTTGCAAAAATACGCATAAAAAATACAGAAAGGAATATCGTACCATCAGTAAGTTTGCCAAGTGTTTATATAAAATCAAATGTAAATTATGTTAAGAAGCTTTTGTGAAGCATTTGTGGTAAATTTATCAGAGAAAATTAAGAAAACAATTTTGGTTGTGGCGTGGGGATCTTATAAGTTTTATTACCAGAATCGTATTTTTTTATTTTAGTTTAATAAAACGGCGGATATTTCATGTGCTACGTGCTTTGCTTTTCATAATTTATTTTTATTTTAAATACTATAAGTATGTACAACTTTTTACAAAAATTTTAATGTAAACATTTATTTTTAGCGTACCAAAATATGGAGAAATAAAAAAGGAATGGTTGAAATCAAGTGGCGTGGGCAAGCAAGATGTAATCAGTAAAAATGTAATTGTTTGACATTATTTCACAAAAGAGGATCAAAAGAGATCGAGATTAAAAAAATCGGCCGTACATGTCCCAATGTAATTCAAACCACAATCCCTTATCATACTGAAGACAACATAGTTGGATTCTCAGAGTCCGAACACTCATATTCTAAATCTGCCCCTCTAGAAGTTTGCCTTACTTCTATAGATGACTCTGTAGATTTGAATAATGATAATATATACGATTTAAACAAAAGTGATATTACCATTCGTACTAGTTCTTCTTTTGTTAGTAAAATTATAAAACCATCCTATTCACATATGAATAATTTAATAAAATGACGTTAAAACAAGCAATGATCTCATCAGATACTGATCATGAAGCGAGTCCAAGAACCAAATTTCGAAAACGAAAACTACAATTTTTAAGGAATAGATACAAGAAACTGAAAAAAAATGAACCTTAGGGGAAAAAATAGTAGACAAAGAAGAAAAATTATAAATTTGGTCCACCTGATAGACGAACTTGAGGAGAAAAATTTAATTAGTCCTTGGCAGAATCATAAATTTTTAAACCATTCTGACCCAAATTCAATTTTTTAAATAGATATAGAGATAAAATTAGAGCTCGAAAGTTAACCAGGGAATATCCAGTAAAAATACGGAAGCTTGCTTTAAATTTAAAATTTTATTCTCCGAGGGCCTATGAATATGTTCGGAAACAATTTAAAAATTGCTTACCTCACATCAAGGTTTTACTTCAGAAATTGTCCGTAGTCTAGAGTTGCTGGTCCGATGAAAAAAAGAAACAGATGAGTTCGTTATTGGAAATGTTTGCTTGGATGATAAGTACAGTACATTAATTCAAAACTTCAGTACGATTTTCTGGGGATATGTCGGGTTTACCCAACTGATAATACTTTAGCTACGCTCAATTTTCAATTGAATATATATCTAAATTAAAATTTCTATCCATGGTACTAAAGTTATTGATTCTAAAACCAAAGTGGGATTTATTGGAATAATATGTTGTCTTTCTAGCATCCAGGTTCTCTATGACACTTATTTAAACACACACCTGTTGAAATGTATTTCGTTCCATAAATTAAGTCAAGACCATATTGAATTATTTTTTTCAGTTGTTCGCTCAAGATTACGAAGAAATTCGAATCCGACTCTAGAACAATTCATCACTTCATACAAACATATTTTAACACACGTTCAATTAAGTGATGCCTCGTTAGGCAGTTGTATTCCTCAAACAGAAGTTTCTATTTTGAAGATTTCCAATTTTAATTGCGACTAACTCTTGTAATAACCGACTTGTAATGTTTGAAGCCTCATCAGATGATATTTCAATTGGTGAAGAAATTTCTAAAGTGGACGAGCTTAAAATGTATGACGACGACTTTTTTTTGGATACCCAATTATATTAAAGGGGATACATAGGGGGATTTATAGTCAAGTATTTATTTAGACAATTGAATTGTGAGGCTTTTTGTAAATTAATACAATAGGGCTGGTCTTTTAACTATTTCGCCGTCAGTATTAAAAAATTTAAATACTCCCAAGCAGTATTAAAACGGGAATTGGCGATTGTGGACTAAAAAAAACACAACGCAACTACTCCCAGAACACGTTAGTTTATTAGCTCATTCTATCATAGGTGAATACTACGACATCCGGTTAAATTATTTTTGTAACCAAAGGTCCTGTAAGTCATGTGAAATATATAAGTTGTTTTATAACTACTATTTTTTATATCTACATAATATTATAGGAATAAAATTTAAATGATTTTTAAATTTTAACTTACCTAACTTCATTGCATTCGGTCGAAAAAAATGCTAAATACGGCCCTCTTGATTTATTCGCTTTCTCTTTTACCCTCCAAATTTGTGACACTTGACAGCTGCTTACACTCATTCTATATAATTTAATCCTATGCTTATAGCACAAACCACATCAAATATAAAGCAATAAAAGGTTTATCCATAAACTACTAGCGTGTCACATATAAGGTACGTTGAGTAACGAACGTTTTAACTCACACTTGTCGAAAACTTGTCGAAATTAGAAAGCGCGATATATAAAACCACTGTATGTTCGTATAGAAAAAGTGTTTATGTACTTGGCCGCTTGGCCAACATTACGAATTTACGATATAATCTCAGTGGGAACCAACATTTTTGTTTTAATTTTATTTACTGTACAAACTAAACACCGTTGCACCAATTAGAAGTCTGACACGTAAATCGATTGCAATCTGTACAGAATTCAAAATCAGAAATTATAAATTATCATGTTCTTGTATTTTGTGATTTAAAAAAAAAAAATCATCCAATTTCGACTGGAATCTGGATCGATGTACTCTTTATTTAATTAATTTTAATTTATTTATTTTTCTTTTCTGTTTGCTTATATATGCTCGAATTATTGTTTTTGATTTACTCGATGTTCAATGTAACCGTTGATTCAACCAAGCAATGAATTTATGTATGTAGTTGTATACATGTTCATATATATGTTACGGTTAAAGTCCGAAATCGGTAAAAAAAATTCCGGTCCGAAATTTTAATTTTTTAAATTCGAAATGTTTGTTGACCTTCCTCCCTACGTATCATCAGTAGACTAAGCGAGCCCGTGAAAGTTGGTAAAGCCATTAGTCCCTACTATTTCAAATTCCAATTTGCACTAATATCATAAATAACACTCCATGGGGTTAAGGATTTGAACCATTTTGAGAATATATGACTCTCATTTCATAGATTTGAAAGCAATAAAACAGTTTTTTAAAATTTTTATTCGGACATTCTCCGATTTCGGCCTTTTACCGTAACATATACATATGCGGATGAATTATAGTAAAACAACAATATATAAACCTAGACTCATGGACTACATGGTACATATTTTGGTTCTCGATGTATAAATATAAATGTTATATAGTTTTTACCAAAACTGATATTAGATTTTATCATGTGGTTCCTTATGCGGTATTAGCAAAATTTATTCAACTGTACTAAATATGAAAAAACCACAATTTATATAGACACATACTGTAAGGAAGCGGATATATTTTTCTATTTTGCTCCAGTTTTTTATCTTTAAATATATAAATTACAATTGCCCCAAGAAATATTTACTTTTTTGCTGCTCCTTTCTGATTTTTTGTTAGATACAAAATTAGATAGCGTGTAAACGAAATCATTTCTTATACTTTTTTGTCTCCATTACGTATCATAACCATGGAAATTGTCATTAATTTAATTTAATTCTTCTTTGTAGATTTTCATTTTCTTTCACGTTTCACTTTGCTGTGCGTATAAGTTATAAACCTTAAAAAAATAAGTTGGAAAAAACAGGAATAGGAGACTTAAAAAGAAATGAAAAAATTGTTTTTGAATTGATGATAAGAATTTTCCGTTCCGTTCGAAAAAATTTCGGTGCGTATACCATTCTGTTAATTGTACTCTCCTAGAAACAGCAAAAAAAAATTGGGGTGGAAAATTTAAATGATTCACAAAAAATAATAATCACTTTGCGATAATTTCCCCATATTTTATTTTTCTATTTCCTGCGAGAATGAAAATGGTATGCAGGTCACATTTATGTAGTTTGTGTTGTATTCGTCTATATGTGAAAATCCTTTTAGTTGTTATTCATTTCTCATATTTTAACTTCGCATATATATAAAAATAAAAAATAAACTTAAGTCCTTATACATTTTTATATAAAATACAGCTTTTCTTTTTTACCATTTTCCTTTTTATACTTACAAATATTGTTCGTACAGACGTACAGCAAGTATTAAATTTATACAGAAATAAGAAAAAAGGGTATACGCGTTTAGAATTTTAGATTTCCCGCATAAACAAAATATAACGTATAATCATGGTAGGAAATATTTAATATGTCGTCTATAAATGGGAGCCCCCACATAGTCTAGAATCAAGCTTATACGTAATACAATATTATATCTAGTACATAAACTATAATTATATATATACGTATACCCGAAGCTTTTAAGCGTGAAACTATAATGGCTTTACTTTCAATGTCGTATACACAAGACCATGCTACCGCTTTTTGTTTTGTTCTCGTTTCATTGGGGAAACTGATACATAAATAAGATTATCTTTTCAATTTACTTTCAACTGTTTTTATTATTTTCAATTTTAAATCCAATTTTTTTCTAGATTTTCATTTTAGACAAAAGCACACTATATGGTGGTGTACTGCTTTAGGAATACGAGTACGTGTAATACAACAATATAATTGTGTGATTGTGTTGGGTTATAAACGTATATATCCTCGCATTGGTATGTTGGAGTTAGTTATTTAAGATCCAATTATTTGTGTCTGAAGAAGTTACTTAAGAAAATGAAATGAACTTACAAGTTACTACCCAGTTGGGAATTTGTTAACATGCGCATGTGAATTAATGTTTACGAAACACGTTCATTCCTATTTTTTTATCTTTTTCTTTAAATATGTATGAAAAAGAAAAAAAATTCTTGTCGATTTTTGTTGGTATGAATAATTTAAGACATGTCACTATAGTTTCTTAAGTGACTGTAATAAATAGTTAATAGTCAGACGTAAATAAATAATTAATAGTCTAGTCATAAGTCAGGAAAACGTTTTGACCAAAAATATAGCAAATTTTCTGATATCACTAAAAATCAAATGTACGGGTAATTTACGCACAAAAACAGCAATCAGGGTTGATATTGGCAAGTAATCAAAGTTCTGCAAGGAGGAAAAGATGTTTGTAGTGCATACAGACAAACACAACAATGACTAAACAGGCTCATGAACACTGTAATGTATTCGAAAATTATTTTTTTTTGAGTTGGTGAAACCTCAAGGTTGATTAGCTCGTTAAAATATGTACCTGCCGAGTGGCCGAAAAAATGCAAATCAATATTGGCATGTGTGAGATCCTGTACCCTACATTGATAACACAGCCTATGCTATATGGGGCCGTATTCTTAAAATCGGTGAAAACTTCCCCAATCATTTCAAAGCAATTTGTAATCCAATTGCTTTGAAATTTTCTATATTATCCGAATTTTTCGCCGGCTACTTTAATCATTTTTCTCAAAGTTCTTTTCTTTTCTTAAATTAATGTGATGTTCTTTTGACGTGACATATCAATGTATTTTTGATATACATAGAAAAAAATTGACGTTTCATTGTTCTTTTGACCAAAAAAAATCAATGTTTTTGGAAATCGCAATTTTTTCGTAAAATTTACCCTTCCGTACCCCTGTATGTACTAATAACGAAAAATTTTAAATGACAATTTGCCGTTTATATTTGTTTTTCGTTGGCTTTGTCATTTTTTGGTGTCATTCATTTTTTTTTGCATTTTCCATGTCTTAGGACTACAACTATTTATCAGTAATTTAAAATAAACTGAATAACATTAACAAAATAAAGTGCGATTCTGCGATTTGAAAAATAAACATTAAAAAGATGGAAGAATTATTCGAGGCATGTTTATCATCATCGTCATGATCCTCTTCGTCTTCAACATTCAAAAATATCTATTTTTGATGGAATCTTCCTCAGAAGATGACAACTTTTTGGAAATGCAGGCTGAACTGTTTAGAAGTGCTAAAATGGTACGAGTTAAAAATTTTGTTAAAAACGTAATTAATAACTATTCCGAAAATGAAGTAAGTTTTATAAACACTTTTATCATCATTATTACTAAATGATTATTTTCATTAAAAATTTATTCTGTGTTTGTTTATGGTACAGTTCCTTCGGAATTTTCGTCTGTCGAGAAAAATAGCGTACGAATTAATAAAGAAATTTGAAAATTCCCAATATTATAAAACAAAGGAAAATGGCTATTTCAGCAGAAGCGCAATGCCTAGCTTTTCTATGGTAGATATATAAATTAATTGCCCATTTAACTAAAAAATTTTTAATTAAAATTTTTAAATTACGTTAAGGTTTGCGGGGAACAAAGAAACTTATCGCGAAGTATCAAATTTTAATATTACAACGTCAGTGGCTCATAAACATTTCTCAAATTTTTTGGAGTTCCTATTTGAAATTTTTAGCGAGTACATAAAATTTCCAAGTAATGATTCAGAAAAAATTGAAAAACCCAATGCTTTTGAACAAGTAGTGTTGTAAACATTTCTAATTTTTGGAAAGATTATTTATTTTGTACAATTCCAGCTCGCCGGGTTTCCTAATGTCTTGGGCTTCATAGATGGCTGTTATATTTACATAAGAAAGCCTATACGAAAAATTCGGTCAACTTATGTGAATCGACATGGGTTAATTAATATCACTTACGTTGCAAGCAACTTGCGATGCAAATAAAAAATTTCTTAACGTGTTTATCGGTTCTCTTAGTGACATACACGATTCAAGGATATTTAGCTTGTCCTATACGTATCTAAAAGGTTACCAGCACAGTGCAAGGAACAATACCACATTCTGGGAGATGCTGCCTATCCCTTGAGGCAATATTTGTTAACTCCGTATATAGAGATTACGGAATCTTGACGGAAAAACAAAACAAATTTGACAAAAAACACTGCCAAACACAAGTAAAAATAGAAAATAGTTTTGGTTTGTTGAAACAAAGATGCCGTCAACTCATACGGTTAGATTTCTGGGAAGTCGAGCGGATGTGTAAGTTTGTCCTCGGGTGCTGTGTTTTACATCAACAACAAATTATTCCCAGCGAAGCAGAGAGAGTTGTAGAAGGCAACGAAAATACAGAAATAGTTATTATAGCTGTGTTGAAACATCTGGGGCAAATCAAACGAAACCGTATTGCCGAAAATATTTAATTAGCAGTATTTAGTTTATTTTATAACATTTAAATAAAAACCAAGTCTTTAATAGACTGATTTTATTGAAAAAAAAAAATTTTTTATGATAATATAACATAAAATGGCATTTATTAAAAAAAACATCAGCCTAAGATTTTAAAAATACTATTATTTTTTATTCAGGATTTCATTAAGAATTTTTAATTTTTCAGCGTGACGCAATTTTCTACCATCTTTGTTTTTTAATATATTTGAAGGGTGTTTGTTCGTCGTTCCCACCGTCGTCTTTGACTGTTGAAGTTTTGACTTTTGAAGATGATGGTTCTGTATTATGGTGCTTTCATTCATCTGTTGTTTTGATAATGGTTGCCTTACAACTTTTGTTGACATCAATGTGGCATTTGGTCCTTTTCTAGTATGAACCTCCTCTTCTATCGTGAAACATTGCATAATGGAATCATCCGAATGCCACGATTTTACTTATCTCCTCTTCATAGCCCGTTTCGGAAAAAAATGTCCCGCTTGTACTGTTATTTTCATATGCCTTTTTAGTCCTTTTCAATGTACACCGAAATCTTGTTTCTACTTGTAGCGGTGTCCAATTACTTTTAAATTTTTTATAAATTGCTTCTGCGAAAAACTTCTACATATGCTTCTTATTTTTAAATCTTTTTAGTGGGCATACGTCTTGAGAATGCTCTGCAACTAAATTTAATAAAAATTTCGTTTCACCATCTGACCATTTTCTGCTGCTGCAGCCACCTAAACGGAGCATAGTTTTAATTCTTATAAATTAGAAATATCATTATTAATTGTTTATATTCATAAACTTGGAACTATTTGTTGCAATGGTTCTTTATGTTCAATTATTGATGATTGAGTTTCTAGTTCACTGTATGAGGATTCAGGCGAACTACTAGCCAGTTCAAAATTGATGTCGAATGCTTCTGCAACCATTTCGGACTCATCTCGATTTTCAATTATGATTCGACCTACATTGTATTTCATGCATATAGAAATTTCGATGTAATATAAAATTAAAAAATTTCCTACATACCGCAATTATTTATTTTTAAATTAAAATAATCCGCTACTTCATGGTGAAGGCCCTTCATTACTTAACGATCTAAAAATTGTTTTAATTAATTGTTTAATTTTAAATTTTAATAATAATTTTTGCTTAGTATTTGGGTTATGTAGGAGCATCGGGCAATCTTCTACCATAACATAATTATTACTATCCAATAAAATTTTATAGTTTTTTAAAATATCCATAGTTGTTGGTATTTTTTTTGAATGTGACAGCTTTGTCGAAATAAGTGACTAGAAATGAAATGAACTATACATACTTTGATGATGAACAAAATCAAAAAAAAATTATATTTTCTATTCATGTTATTTTCACACAATAAAATTGAAATTTTATTTTAAAATCAAAAGAACATCACATTAGAAACATAATTTTTTCCGCCTACTATAATTTCGAATCGGTTTACCTAGACGGAATTTATCCCTTAAAATTTCGCCTAGGTAAACCGATTCGAAATTATTCTCTTGGTAGGGAGACAAATATTATAAGTAAGCTTGAAAACAAATTTGAAAAAAAAACGATTAAAGTAGCCGGCGAAAAAATCGAATAATATAAAAGAATTTCAAAGCATATTGTATTCCGATTGGGGAAATTTCCACCGATTTCCCTGAATCCAACTTGATAATGCTATCTGCGCACTATTACCGACGCCTCCAATATTTGAACAACTTTATAAGCAAATTTCAAGTCGAACTGAATTAAGTCTGATTCAACTCACATCAAAAATTTATTTTACAGGAGCTAAGCTGCAATTTCAAATAATGTATTGTTGTACAGCAGAAATTAGGCAACAGCAAGTTAAGTTATTATTAATAATCTCGACCGCATGTTCATGTCAACAATTTCTTGTGAACTACCAACAACCTCTTTTTAAAAGTTTTAACGACCAACTATTTTCAAGAAAAGCATTAAAACTTCACCAATAGTAACGCTTGATTTTACTTGAGAAACTAAACTGCAGTATTCACTTTCTTTGTCTTCAGCTATCACTGCCATCATTTAATTTGGTGTGTTTGCTTTAAATTAATAATAATCTAATAATAAGTCATAATCTCAGTAATTATTATCACTAATCCTGGAACTTGGGACTAGAAAAAGTGGTGCTAAGTAAGTCTTAAGCAATTATGGACCGCTTTCAACACTCTGACTCAATACAACTGTTAGTGTAATAATTTTTACGTATATGGTAGTTTCAAAAATATATGAGAGAGCCTATTGCCTTAATCTTAACAGTTTACGTTGAATTGCTTATTTTAACAACAAATCATAAATCAGCTGTTGCAATGGAATATCATCTCTCCTGAGATGTTAACACAGGAATTTCCGTTGTTAAAACCGCTTCAAAAATTTTAGTTCTCTATGGATTGGGATTGAGAGATCTTGCCTAATAATTTTAAAACGAAATGTTTAACTTTGGAAATAGGACAGCAGTACAGCACATAACGATCCGTTTTGATGAGATATATATACATACAATTAAAGCCTCTTGAATTGAATAGGAAGCCCAAAACCTTGGTCTGAACGATTACTAAATTTAGGAACTTTCCATCAAAACTGGCGTTTTTGATGTGAGACATAGACTTACATTCTAAAAGATCTGGTTCTGCTCAATCCAAAAGTTTAAGCGGTTCCTAAAACATCAGAATCCTGATCTTTCTATGTAATCACATAGAAAGATCACAAAATTTCTACTATTTTCGTAATTCCTAAACAATAATATTTTTGCATCGCTATATCTTAAAAGCAGATTTTAGGTATAATTAAATTAAAATTTATCGGAAAATACTAGACGAGATTTTTCGATCCCAATCCATGGGATTGAATGCGCAACTGAAAGATTTGCTTGCCGTAAGAATTATGAAACAAGTTGTTATGAATTCTACCAACGCAATTTGAATTTGACCTGCAATTTTCTTGTATAATCGCACTGAAATATTGTTCGAGTCGGTAAACGTGCAAAAAGTGCATTTAAAATAAATTCAGGGGCCTTATTTCTGAATACGATACGAAAATGTAGTCGATACGAAAATGATATCCGTTACGAAAATACTTTGGTATTTCTGAATACGATCGTACGTAATTGTTTGGTGTGTGTCCTTGCTATAAGGGAAATTTATTTTAAATAGTTTTACCTATAATAAAATTATACAACTTGTGCCATTTTGCCTTGACGTTTCGTTCTTGTTTATATGGAATATGTTAGAAATGGATGATTTATTTATGATTATTGTTATTATTAATATTCTACTTTTTTATCTTAGGCAATGTATCTCATTACATAAAATAATAAAATTTTCTTTAAATGCAATGCTGTGTATTTTTTGTGCGCCGTACAAACATTTTTGTTATAAACGAACACAATCAGTGAATCAACGAATAATTTCTTGTATAGTGATAGTGGCACATCAGAAATGTTTGCAACTCCAACCTCCTACATATAAATTGGTATCAGAGTGTTTGGTAAATTTGTGTTTCGAAATTTATTCTGTCAATTACGAATATCCCAGAGAAATTTTTATTATGTTCCGTCGGGATCTTAACAGTAATATTTACCACCCTTCGGATGGTGGTGGTGTGGAACACATTAAATACCACTTGGTAATTTCATAAATTTTATGGAAAAAGAAAATATTAAGAATTTCTATAAAATTATTTTATATCGTCTTAATAAATGTGATTTAAAAATATAATATATGTGTAACTTATTTAGAAATAAATTTAAGCTTTGGGTTTTCTATGGAGTCGTTAACTAAACATACATCGAACAAAATTCCGTTCATGAACGTATAAAAATCGTTCGAATTTGTTTTGCCAGATAAGGGAAATTTATGAACGTATCAAGTAGGTACGAATTCGTATTACAATTGCACGAATTCGTATTCAAAAATACCAATCATACGAATTCGTACAGTTTTTGTTCGTATTCGTATTCAGAAATAGGGCCCCAGTATTGTTGGTCCGGATTTTGCAAAAAAGGCGAGTGGCGAGTTTATGTCTTTTTGTATATGAAGAAGTTTGAGTACCTATTATCTTTCTATCAAAACCGTTTATTTCTTTGATATCTCAGCTTTCTGAGTTAAAATATCAACTATGGCATTTGTCCATATGTGTACATGGTCAAACTGATTAAATGAAATAGTTTCTAACTGGCTGAAACAACATTAAAACAGCGAGTTCAACAAAAAGATCTAAAAACATATTTATTAGTATAAAAAGAGAAAAACTCACTCTCCCCAACTTGTGCGAAATCCGGGCTGTTTTTTTTTTAAATTCGGTACTTTAGATCATCCCTGTTATATTCCTTCGCGTATGCACGTCATGGCAGCCAAAATAATTAACCGCTTAAACATAAAACCTTGGCTTGAGTAGGAACAGATCTTTTAGAATGTAAGTCTGCGTCTCCCGCAATAACAAAAGTTTTGATGGAAACCTCCTAAATTTAACATTCGTTCAAATGGATCGTTAATATTGTTTATTTTCGCCATTTTTTATTGATACTGTATGCTGCCCTGTTTCCAAAGATAGACATTTAGTTTTAGATAAAATAGGCATTTTTATTGTACTGTTTTGGCAAATGTCGATTTTCTTCATGTTGAGGTACAAATAAGTTTTGACGGATTTACAAAATTTAGCGTATCTAGTAACTCGACATTGCTTCTTCGACTACCACTTGTTCCGTTCGATGAAGAAGCTATAAATTGGGTCGATTCTTGGATCACCTCAAAACACAAGGAGTTTTTTCGACGCGGAATCCGTGTGCTGCCTTAAAGTTGGGAAAAAGTCGTAGCTTACCATGGACAACACTTTCAATAAAAATATTTTATCAATTTCTGTGAATAAAGCTTCGAAGTTAACTCAAAATTTATTTGTATCCCCAATATTTTGCGCAATTACAATTTTTTGTTGTTGTTATTCTCTTTGCAAAACAATATCAATCTGAAGAAGTCACTCTAATCGCGATAAGTTTGACTCGATGTACCGAGCAAAATTTAATTGAACTAACTAGTGCTGTTCTTTTGTTCTTTTAATATTTACGGTGCAATTTGTGTTGGTGCATTTTTTTTGATATCATTTTCCTTATATAGTAGTTGTATATATATGGCTACAAAGATTACCTCGGAAACCATGATCGAAATCGAAAAAAATACGAGAATTCAGCTTAAACAAATAAACAAAGGGCAGGAAATGATATATGAAACGAACTTCTCAGTGGTGGCGCTACTGCAGAACTCTAACTTCCATACTATATGTAGTAAAAGTATGGAACATTAAAAAAAGAAGTAGAGAGTAGAATTCCAAAGAAGTGGAAAGAGGTCATAACCACAACAATTTCGAACAAATGCGGCCCTGAAGAATGTATGATTTGACCTGAAAATAGAGTAGTAGCGTAAATGGGAACAGAGTAATCAATTTGTAGTATCTGCCTTGCTGTTTCTAATAATATTGGACGCTGTGACATGCAAACTACGTCTGGTATCGCACAAATTCACAGGCATAAAGCAAAAATTTCCTGCGCTATCAGATTTGTAGTGTAAGCAGGGCGATTAACACGGTACACGCTTCTCGTGCCGCATTCCTGTCGACAACAAGTGCTCACACTGCCTTCTCATAACGGCCACCATTAACTATCCCGTAAAAAAGGTAGGCTAAAAAGTATGAGAGCTAGCTCCTTTAGGAGTTTGCGTTGGGTTAACAAACCAACCTGTGGAAAACAAATTGTTACAAAAATGACGTGCATCATTTTAACATTTCATTCGTAAATGTTCACGCTTTCACTGAGGGTATAGAACAAATAAAAGATGCTTTCAACCTTGAAATTATTTTGACCAAAATACCTCAGTATGCGATGTCAAAATTGGAGAACTTATTTCGGGGAACAAGCAGTATGAGAATGTGAACGAATTTTAATGTTTTGGATTGGTAGTATAAGGAAGCAAAATTCTGTTTCTGTATATAACATCCAGAATTTTAGCTGGATATCGAGTATTTTACGCAAACATTAAAATCTTGGTCTTACAACATTTTGGGTCAAATAAAAGTTAACAGCTATAACGCACTGACTAGACCAGCGGTCATGTTTGGTTGTAAGTCATGGCTCTAACAGTAAGAGTTATGTAGAAACTTGTTGTATTTGAACGTAAAATGCCAATAAAAAAAAGCGGTAGTATAATAGAATTTAAGAAATCGCGTATACTGACGTGACCAGCTGATGGATGGACGATATGGAAAGGATTTGTGCATTGATAGTGGCATCCCCATACTGCGAACCTTAATATCTGGAGAAATACCGTTATGGCGATGAAATGGTACCATCCCCGGTATGTAGCGCCAGCAGTTAATAACTAATTGTTTAAGTATATCTTGGCTGTACTCTGTAACGAAAACAGAATAAGCTTCATTATCTAATTTGCGTTCGTCATGCCAAGAAGCATAATGGCTACGAACACTCAATGCTTGTACAGACTAAGCAAACTGTATTCATATTTTAAATGATAAAAAACAACAAGTTTATCAGTTTTATTCTGTCGTTTTGAAAAAACCTTACAAATTTGTTTGATTACTGCAAAACTGGCGAATTAATTTGAGTTTTCATGGCCTGTGGCACTATTCTGGTAATTCCCCGGTAATAGGGAAATGGGGAAAGAATTAATAGTTGCTTTCCAATCGACCATCGCAAGTACTTATAATCACTTATGGTTTTTGTCTTTGCTAAATTAACTACTCACAACTGCTCTACCATTTTATTATGAGTAGTTGAAAGCAGTTACGATAAATTTGTCCGCTAGGTGGTTGTGTGTAGTATTTTTCTGTCAAAAATATAATTGAATGTAGTATGTAATTACGTGCGGTGGTCGATTGGAAAGCAACTAATATGTAATTTCTGTTCAAATATTTTTTTCTGGCCTACTGGGGAAAAAAGTTTGTTGTAAATATTTATAAATCGGGAATACTTTTTCCATATCTAAAATTGGCAGGGAACATTATTCCCAATTTAATTTTGTTCCAAAAAAAAATAACACTAACTTTTTACAACCGCAGTATGCTAGTATTTATATTTTTTTGTAAAACAATCGAACAAAACTCGCACAATTGTTGTTGTTTCCCAAATAAAATTTCACTATAAGCTTGCGCTAAGATAAATTTTAACGCGGTCTCCACAAGTATCCACTAAATTACAGATAAATTAGCAAACTAAAAATTTTATGCAGAGATAAATTTTGATGTTTTTTCTATTTGTTCTACAATAAACAAAAATATAGTTCGAAACTATTTTCATAGTCTAGAAAATTATTTTATTCATCCATTAAAAAAAAAATATTTTTCACGTTTGGCTTTCAAAATTTTACTAAAATTTTATTGTTCTAGGCAGATAAATTGCTGCGAAAACGTTTATAGAGTTTTCACTAGCGCAGTCTATATGTGAATGAGACAACTACAAACTTTTCACGTCAGCTGCGTACTGCATCTGCAAAACCGTGAGCTAAATATTTTATTGTTATTTCCCTAGCTACATTTTACGTCAAATTTGTATGTAAAATGTATCTTAGCGCGAGCTGGATGTTTACTACGATAGAGATAGAGTTTATACCATACACGCGCTTTATTATTGCATATATATATATATTACGGAGAGTTAATTATTTTTTGGCTGCTGCCTTTAGGCAACGGCCTTTTTAGGTTTTAGGAGCGGCCTTTTTTGGTTTTCGGGTGTTTGGTTTTTTAACCGCGTCAACTTTTGGCTTAGTTGGCTTCTGTTTTGGACTTTCCAAGTGGCGTTCGTGATCCAGTCCTAGTATTACCGGACAAGTGGTGCAGTGTGATTCATTGAAAACCTTCCAAGTAATTCCAAGACCAACGTTTTTAATACGATGACCTAAATGTTTTGCGTCATTTTCATCGACGTGAAGAAATGAAAACATCTATTTTATATTCTGCCTCTGGTTTTGAAGATATGCAACAAAATATCATCATAATCAACATGCAACAAAATATGCTACAACATATCATCGTCTGTTCAATATAAATATTTTAAATTTATTTTATTTTATTTTGCTTGTATTTCTAAGGTATCTTGATTTAAATTTCAAAACTAGTTTTAGAGATAAGTTAGAAAAGCTATAGATGAATTACGAAGTGGTTGAATATTTTCGTTTTAAACTAATCAAATGTTATCGAAAATATCTCGGGCGAGAATCATTCCATCTCGTCCCACTCGCTTGTCGCATGGCTTCGCTAAAACGTCACAGGTTTTTTATACTGAAGGATACACCATGACTAAAGAAACTTAACGTGTGGGCTGATGTGTTGCGGGTCACACTGTGTCAAAAATTTCAAAAATTAACACTCCAAGAATACGATTAATTCGTTCCGTGTTCTTTGAAACCGTGGTCTTCGAGAATACAAAAAAGTAACTAAAAACAAGTTACGTTTTAATTTTTTTTTTATGGTGTACAAAAAACAAAATAAAAGAGGATAACGAAAATCGTGATGTTTGAAACCGTGAGTGTAATTTGAGGGAATGGGTATCCGTGTTCTTCGAACACCGTGTTCTTCAAGGGTTACCTGTATTAAGAAATACTGAAAGAAGCGTTTTTCCTTTCATAGCAATCGATTTAAAAATTTAGGTGGATGAACTTGGGATCCAGGGGGCCCCTATTCTTGAAATCGGTGGAAAATTCCGCATGCTGAATATAATTTGCTTTAAAATTCTTTCAATTATTCAAATAGTTTGCCGGCTACTTTAATCGTTTTCTCATATTTCTTGCAAGTTTTCTATTATTTATTTCCCTACTAAAAAAAATCGGTGGAAATTTTCGACTGGGTTCAATCAAAGAATTGATTAAATAATGTGGAAATCGTTCAATTGATTCAACTTGAGTTCTGTATTAGCAATTTGATATAATCTTGTTGATTATAGTATTCTATTTGATTGAAAAATCTTACTTGGAAGATATGAACTCTATACGAATATGAGCAATATAAAAAATATAATTTAATATTTTACTGTACTCAAGCTGTACTCATTTTGTGACTTATGCAAAGATTACGTATAGGCTAAATATAAAGTTGAAACTTTATAGATAACTATCTGAAGAATTTATATTCTAAAATATATTCGCACGATTGTAAGTTACAAACGAATTACACGGTGCGCAAAGAAACTGAAAACTACAAAGTGACATTTTGATTAATTCAAACCTACCATTCCACCTCATATTTGGATGTATATATGAAAACAACAAAACGAAAAACTTTTCGGCATTGATATAAACTAGGTAGTAACTATCTATAAATCCATCTCAAAATGGAATCCAGTTTTTTATTTTGTATAAATAAATAAAACAAAAAGGTTTTTTTTGTAGATTTTTATAAATTGATAACTATACCGAAATATACGAAAAGCAAAAGTCGAGGAATTTAATTTTAGTTTTACCAAAAAAACTATACAGAACTATAGAATTCCACAGTAATTTCGTGACAAACGCCATTAAACATGAAAAATTGATAAACTAAATTTTACATTTCGTGTAATTTTTCATTTTGTTCTGTATAAATTTTAGTTGTTTGTGCATTTTTTTTATATGGTTCGTTACAAATAGCAATAAGGCCACACAGAAACAAATAATATTTAAATATATTTAGCCAATACCAAACGTTACGGTATATTTGCCGGTATATAGTTGTTAAAATATGCCAAGGATATGAAATACAGAATACAGCACCAAACCAATCAATATTATTATGTATCCCGCGCCAAAATGTTGCTCGTCGTTGCCTAGACTAGAAGTTGTGGCACTAATCCGTTTGCCTGCAGACATTCTTGATTAAATTCAATAAAATTCAATCAAGAACCGCGATTCTCATCACCGCGCGTATACTTTTATATTATTATTATTATTTTTTTTTTTAAATTAAAATCCAGAAGAAGAAAAATAACTTTTATACCTTAAAATTCATTAAAATATTCAATTCAATCACATAAAAAGGAAAAAAAAAAATTAATTCCAAAACGACGAAAAAGCAACACCACGATTTCTTATAAATGGAGATATTTAATACTTTGTTGCGCTCCGGTAAAAGATGCAGCTGAGATAATCATCAATATATTATAAAACTTTATGAAGACTACTCAAAATTTATAAAATAAAAAAAAATTAATACAGAAACGTATACCAGAAACCGTCACATGACTTTCTTATTTTATATATAGACATACTTACATACATAATGTATAAGAAAATCTAGATAAAAAACATTTCGTGTTACTTTTATTGATTTTATTCTGTTTAACTGACTGTATAACATAAAGTATTTTGTTATATGATCTTTCATTAGCACCAAACACTATTTTATTAACTTTATATACACTTTCGCATACACTTTCGCACATATATATACATATATAGTCGAACACGACGCTTATAGTGATCATAAAAAATTATATAAAGAAAATAATTTAATTTGAAATATAATTATATAATTAAATGCAGAAATTAAATTGCAATTAAATTAAATGTACATACAACATATTATTGTACACATTTTCTTTTAAGAAATTCTGATTTAAACCATGCTCGTGTACAACTCACATGAACATAAATAATCATCAACTCAGTTTACACTCTTCAAGAGTTTTAGGAATTTTAAACGGAAACGATTTTGTTTCAATGCCAATAATACAACATCAACCAGTGAACGTACATATGCTTCGATTATTTAAAGAGGTCTGTGCAATCTACAAAATATAATTATTTTAGCACAATTACATTGAATTAATTAACGAAATAAATTTTTTCTAATATCGACGGAATGTCGTAAAATATAATAGTGATTAGTGATCCTTCATTGCACCTTTTTTTACAACTATAAAGCCGATAACATATGTGCAACATTTTTTACGTAACTCTCTTGAGCACATCACATTTGTTAAACTTAAACTATTACGAAAATAATAGCTGCATTTCATGACACCACCATGATCCAGATCAGATCAAATTTTACATGTGAAACAACAAGAACACGTGATCGTGTTGTTGTTGTTTCACATGTAAAATTTGATCTGATCTGGATCATGGTGGTGTCATGAAATGCAGCTAATGATTGCAAAAATTAATCGCTCTTCTTTTCAGAAGGAAGTATAGAAATTAACTCTCTTTATTTTCGCTGATTTTGCGCAATCTGAAGTTCATTTTATATAGACCTATATAAAATGAACTACTCCTCTTAGATTAGTCTTAAAATTCGAGTTAGCCATATAAGTTCCATTTACACTTCTTAGATTTTTATTGATTAACATTCTGAGTTCCTTTTAATACTTTTGTGCTGTACTCGCCAAGTGTCGCACCCATATATAGAAAAGTATAGGGTTCGTATGTGGAAATTTAATATTTTCGAAATGAATCGAAACTTTCACTACTCTTTTCTAATACTAAATTTTACAATTCACTCATCAATAATTCTTTATCTTTTATGATCGTAAGATGATATATCAAAATAGTATACCAATATCCTTGTTCCCTTTGTAATATACAGTGCGCGAAATTCATTGTTCGGCCATCCTAATTTTTAGTTATTATTTTTAAATTCTCCACCTGTATAATGTAATACTTTGAACCTATATAGATACCATTGCATACTACGCAATTGTTTAGCTTTGTTTTACGAATTTACGTGCAATACGTTTAGCCCAGTGTAATTTGAAGCGTTATTCGCTTGTTAGAATTAGGTGGGATTTTAATAATTTTTTACCAACATATAAGAAATGTTTAATAAAAACACAGAATAATTGTGTAATTTGTTTGAAATCCTAATACAAAGTCGACTTTGCTAAGAACCGGCAGGAAAGTATTTGTCCAAAAAAGAACGCATTGGTCGAATGAAAATGGATTACCAGCAACCCAAATTTACAGAACAATTGATCGATCAACAAAAGCTGTAAGAAAATACTATAAATTAAAAGAAAACTATGCAATTAAAAAGAATACAAAAGGAAATACCAAGATTCCTTCAAAAATAAAAAACATTATTTGTTCTAAAGTGACAAATAATAAATTAATTGCTGCCCAAATTGTACATAAAATCGACTCAACAATCCAGAAACAATAAATTGGACCATTTTTACTTTTATTTTTTTTTAAATAACCCTTCCTAATCGATAACCAACCATTTATTTCAATCTTTATATTATAAAAACTAATAGAATGTTGAATAAAATTCAATTATAAAAATAAAATTAATTTAAATGATGGCAACGGGAACAACTTATTATATTCGCTGAATGCCGTGCGCAAACCGGTTTTTTACAATTTGCACAGTTTTTGCGTGTTGACCGTTTGAAGATATAGCAGCCCTTCATGTCTATATAATTCAACCACTAGCATCTCGTTCTCCTGCTGTAGATATGTTATCAACATTACTAGATTCAAATTCTAGTGTGTCCCAGCATACTTTTAATTCCATTTTTAGTGGCAAAATGACGTGTTATTTCAGGATTCTTATGGAACGCATGAGAATTGCTGGTATAAGTAACTGCTGACATAATTCTTGTAAAAATTTACTCCGACTGTTTGGTTGCCGATTTTAGGGGCGGTTTGTTCCCGGAAGCAAATACGCTGGTAATCCTGCCACGTCCAGAATGTTATAGGAAAATGGAACTAGGTATCGATTCATCCCCCTTTTACTTGAATATCCGCTTATCATTTTGTCCATATTGTCGACTCGGTTGTAATCTAAAATTTTAGCTGGATTTTCTTATCATAGCATAGTCGACGAAAGAACTACAGCTTTGTTTTATGGAATGTATGAACACATTGTGACGTTATCGCTAAACCCACAAATGGAAGATTCGACAGTTGTAGTAGCTAAAGATTGTAGCTTGTAAAGAAATTATCACAAGTATATTTCTTTTTCCTTGGAATAAGATTGCAATATAAATCTTTCACTACTCCTTCTCCTTTGTTGGTTTCTCATTGTAGGTTTGGGCACATCCCAGCATATATATGTCTAAGATGTTTTCGAATAGCAAACCCTCCATACTTTGATTCCATATCTGGCAGGCTTCGATGGAATATTCTGTGTGAAACGTATTTCCGCGATATGGATGCATGCTAGAGAAGATGAGTACGGGAACTACATAAATCTTGCATATGCTCGTTATTATATCACAACCAAATAAAAAAATATCCATATACCCATTAAATTCAAAAGCAGTTAGTGGCTTCCAAGTAGGTTCGAATTTTGTCCGGATTTTCGTAGTTCCACGCCTGGTAATTTTAAGCGCCTCTACGATTTGTATTATATCGCAAATTTCTTCACTTCATTCAATTAGCAGCTTGAATGTGTGCTGAATTGTATACTGAATGTGTGCTGAATGAGTGCTGAATGTATGGAGCTTAGACGAAATATTTTGTTTGTTGGTCCAGATGTGGATGATTTTAAAGTTGTGTGACAGATTTCTACAAGGTGTATGAGGAACTTCACTCCATATTGTTCCAATTGCCTTATACTGAGTTTATGACGGGGCCGGAACTAGTTCATATACCAACTTTTCGGCAAGGATATTAAAATTTAAATCGTCATCGTCTGGATTTTATTCTGGTAGATTAGGTTCCTCGACGTCGGAATCTGAATCAATTTCGTCATGTTGAACGACAGCTTCTTCTTCTTTCTCATCAAGTCTTGATGTAAATGGTAATATTTCCAATGAGTAACTAGATTAGAAACACAGGGTAATGGTTATGTTATATTCTAACAAAAAATGGAAATGTTCTAACTGTATTTATTTTGTGTAACGACAGAAATTCTTTATTCATATTTTTTCGGTAATTTTTAAATTTAGTATTGTGTGACGATAAGCTTAATTAGTATAACAGGGTAGTACTTAAATAAAAATATGATCGAGTTGTATTCTAATATAAAATGAAAATATTCAAATTGTATTTATTAGTTTAAAATGCAATTACCTAAAAAATAATTATTTAATACTAAACATATCGAATTATATGGACTCATCCGGGTATGTTGGTTGTAAAGATGAAGGATAAATTTTGGTTATAAACACAAGGGTTAACTGATGTTGAACGAAACATGCTAATTGACAATAAAACTCGTCTATGGAATCTTGTGGAAATTCTGTGTCTAACTCAGGTTTTATATTATACAACTTAATGTCCACAAGATAAAAAAGATTAGTAAAACTCACATCGAGAGATTTTGACCACCTATTTATGCAAAAGCCAGACGCTTATCACCCGAAAAATTAGAAGCAGCTCGATCGGAATTCGAGGATCTGATGAAAATATGAGTTTTTAAAGCATCCAAAGAAATTGCTCCAGCCCGATGTATATGGTTAAAAAACCAGATGTTTCATGGAGACCACGTAGAGATTATAGAGTTTTAAACTCAAAAACTAAAAGTAAACTTGCAAGACTATACATATTTAATATATGGCAGACAGTTGAGGCAATTGAGGAATTCGGTATACCCATATTTCCAAAATATGATTGAAGGCAGGCAATTTTATATTATCACCGATCACATATCGTTGATCTATAGATTTAAGCAAAAATTGGTAAATCAGCACCACGAAAAATTCGTCAACTAGTCAAAAATTTAATTTCTGGATGGATTGTACGTTACGGTACACCGCTTCGAATAACATGTGATCTAGGCTGACAATTTGAATCTGCATTGCTTCATGAACTGTCTCACCTATTTGTCATCAAACATTTAAAAACTACTAGGTACCATCCGCAAGCCAACGGAATGACTGAGAAATGGCATCGCAGTGTTAAATCATCATCAATATTGTGTCAGAAAATTCGTGCAAAATGGGCAGAAATATTGCCAACGATTTTATTAGAACTCCGATCAATTTAGAAGGAGGACATTGAATCAACCACATTCATTATGTATCACTTTTTTCATTAATAGAACATCTCAGCCGAACAAAATATTAAAAGTGATTATTAAAATGACAAATTGATCGATCTCCTAAGTAAAGAAACTCGGTATATTAAATCTTGAAATTTAACACTAATCGGTCTTTCCGCCATTTCTTAACGAATTACGATTAAATTTGGACAGTAGTATTGATCAGGGATTTTAAAGAATATTTTGGATAAAATTCTAGGATCTGTTCGTGCTGGACTAAATTGGCCATTTCATAACCAGTCCTTATGAAGAATGGTATCTGTACATTTTACACGATATAAATAAATTTTAAACTTTAGGGAACTCGGCTATTTCTTAATTAAATTTTGTAAAATTTGCATCGCATATACAGGAATAAATCTAAAAAAATTTATAGATTAGAATTTTCGCTATAAATTTTTGATTTTCTGCGGTCATATAAGTTATTTTCAGTTTTTGGCCAATATCTCAAAAACTTTCACTAGTAACGAATAGTTTCGGTTTTTTTCTAATAGCTCAGGTCATACTGAGACTACATGGAAAATTTTGAGAAAATTTATGGATTAGAATTTTCCCCTCATTTTTCCCCAAATTTTTCATAAAATCTCAGTAAGACATATGCTATTATAAAAACAACTGAAAGCATTGGTTACTATAGTGGAAGTTTTTGAGATATTGGCTAAAAGCTAAATTTATAGTGAAAATTCTAGTTCATAAATTTTCCCCAAACTTGCCATGTAGTCTCAATATGAACTAAGCTATTAGAAAAACAAACGAAATTATTGGTTACTAGTGGAAGTTTTGGAGATATTGGCCAAAAACTGAAAATAACTTAAATGGCCGCAGAAAATCAAAAAATTCTAGTGAAAATTGTAAGCCATAAAATTGGTTCCGAATTGTCCGATGCAAATTTTACAAAATTTAATTAAGAAATAGCCGAGTTTCCTCCAGTTTACAATTTATTTATATCGTGTAAAATGTATACAGATACCATTTTTCATAAGGTCTAGTTATTGAATGGTCAGTTTAGTCCAGCACGAACAGATCCTAGAAATTCGTCCAAAACTTACTTTAAAATCCCTGATCAATACTACTGGCCAAATTTATACGCGATTTCCATTACAAAAAAATTTATCTCAGTAAAAAATACTGAGAAAACGAACAAAGAAAGGTAATATTAAATCTACAAAAGAGGGAAAGAAACTTCGATTTGTTTATTTTTTATAGCAAATTTTCATAGTTAAACAATTGACAACCTAACCAAAAAATTTCATAATTTTTTCTTAATTTCATAATTTATGTTATATTATTTCTTATTATTTAATTTGAATCGATTATTTTAATTTTTGGCATTTTAGTTTTTGTTGTAAACTTATAAATCTATTTTTAAGATATCTGAAACCGTAGAGTACACAACAAGAATGACAAAATCAAACCATAAATGAACTATAATCAAAAAAGATTTGGTAGTGTGGGAGAATTTTGTTCATATTGCAATACAATGTTTATATGTAGATGTGTTGGAATGTTGCCATAAAAAGCACTCCGTTGAGTAATTTTTCAATTTTTTATGGCAGTATACTACCACTAATACAATAATTTTGTCAGTAAAATTTTACTGAATAAAATTTTTGTTTCTCTCCCACACTTCACAAATCGATAAGCTGGTCTCGCTTTTTTTTACTGAGATACTTTTTTTCGTAATGGAAATCGCGCATTAATCATAATTCGTTAAGAAATGGTGGAAAGACGGGATATTGTTAAACTCGTTTACTTAGGAGATCAATCAGTTTGTCATTTTAATGATCATTTTTACTACTTTATTCAGGTGAGATGTTTTATTAAGTGAAAAAAGTGATACATAATGAATAAAAAATTTCCGCTGGTAATTACATAGCAAAATTTATTATCTTTAATTATAGTGCTGCCACTTGGGGGGAGTAGCATTATCTCGGAATTTTAAATATATTAAGAGTTAGTTTGAAGAAATAAATAAATTCAAAAGAAATATAGTGTGGAACGGGCCGTTGTAATCATTTCAGTCATTTTTGGTCTTGTATTGTTTTACATTGTTCATTAGGGTTATTGGGAATGACTATATTTCTCTATAGATTTAATGGCACAAAAATTTTAGTAGTTAACAAGTTGACATACAACATTCATCATCCCTTAAATAATTTAATAAATTATATTCAAATAACATATTATAAATAAATATAGTTTTTAAATAATATCAACCAAAAACTATAAACCCTTTCGCTGTTTGTCATTTGTGAAGGGTTAACAAAACATTTACAAGAGTTGCACTGTCTGAACCCGATACTAGTAGGCGAAAGTGCTGGTAATGTCACACAACTTGAAACAAAATAATGGAAATACTTTGTATATTTACTCACACAATTTGGGTGGAATACTTTGCCACAAGATCCCATGCATGTTATCCAATTTTAAAATTCAATGAAGTATCTCCTTCACGACAGGCATTAAACTACATTTGATTAAACTACGATGACTTCTATAGAAACAACACGGGACATGTAAGTGTAAAACCAAAGCCATTTTTACTATTGGCCTATTAACTAAGACGATGACGTTACAATATGTCGACGGTTTTCAGTATCTTTTAATAGATCGCAGTAGGGGTATGTTACATTTTCATTGTAATTTGCTTTAGAAGTGAATTTTACTTGTCTCTTCTGTTTTAATGTGCTCAATTTTCAACGATTAAAATTGTGTTGTATTAAAAACAATAGTAAAAGAGAAGTCTTTGGCTGATGCCACACGAGATTTTTGGTTTTTTGATTATTTTTCCAAGGCCAACTAGTCGTAATAGATAATGTATGTTGTGTCTTTTATTTTGTTTTGTTCTGCTCTCTCGAAAATAAAATTTAAACTAAAATGAGTCAAAAATCGCCTTGAAATATTTTTTATTTTATTTATATTTGTGTTAGTGTGGTTGCACCGAAAAATCGTTTAAGTCGCAATTAAAACCCGTATCATATGTAAACGAGGAAAGAAACGAAGAAAAATACGGTTTTTGTGATACCGCATCAGTGATTGACATAAAGTTACGTCATTAGGAAAAAATGAATGTTGTCACAGGCCAGTGGCTAGTAGTAAAAATGGCATTTGTAAAATCATAGCTGGTATTTTTTTAATTATATTTGTATGGAAATTTAAAAAAAAATGGTCCGAACGAAACCTTTTAGCTGTCCATAACTGGCATCTTAATAGTTACATACATTGTTATTCCGATTTATAGTAGATAGAGTATAGATTAATAGTTTAGATTGACGTTTTTGGTTTCTGCAAAATTAATGTTGCATGTCTATTAATTTTTCAATATATTATTGGCAATAATATACATATGACCACAGTCCTCAATACATAATATATATTTAGAGATATAAACTTAAAAGTATTATTTATACTAACCCTTAATAATAATAATAATATATAAACACAATTCAAGATGTTACAACGTTAAACTAAATTTTTGTTATGTCTCTATTTTTCGTTTTTCCCAAACCAATCAAACTGAGCATCCCAATACGTACATATAAATATTACATCCATAAAACATGTAATTTGAATCATATGGCGCCCTAACCTTAAAATCATCGAACCGCGAAAAATATTACATTAAATATATATCATAACACAGTGTATAGCTTAATTAATAGAAACTGGAAGTTTGGTTGGTTCTCACATATACATACATATGTTCAGTTAGGGTTTCCATAATTTTTTATTTATTTGTTTAGTTTATTTAATTTTTTATTCCGTAAAAATTACATGAAGTGCAGCAAACTTCATATATAAATGTAATCAAAATACCTACCGCATTTAAATTAAAAATATTAGCTTGACTTACATAAAAACATTTAGTTCTTTGCACAGAACCGTAACGAAGAATTTTCTAACAAAACAAAACACATTTTATAATTAGAAAAAAAAAACTCTAATATTATTATTGTAATAGAAATAAAAAATTAGCATTTTGTAATTAGTATCACTTGTTTGTTGTTGTTGCTGATTTATATATTATATAAGCTTCCTTATCATTTTGTGTTTCATATTTAAAAACTAGTTTTCACATAATACATATGTATATTTATATATCGCATATACCGTGCGCCATAAAAAGACGGTATACAAAAAAAAATACGATTTCTTAAAGACAAGTCTAAAATTTATTATAACGGCATTTATGTCAATTTAATTATGTGACATAAAATATGTTATTTATGATCATCAATTATAATCATAATATACGAAAAAAAAATATGTGATTATATATAGAGATATAGTTATAGTTAGGTTTATAGCCATGGTTTTGGTTTTCGTTTAGCGATTTAAATTTTTTTTTCGTACTGTTCGGTTATTATATGCTAGTTTGATGGCTGATTAGTAATTGTGGCTAATTTTGATTTACGATTTTTTGAAATGTGAGTGACAGTTCAAAATCTATATATATATTATATCATATTCTCGTTTGTACGCGGGTGAGTTCCCAAACTCATAATATATGTACATATATATTTATTTTTAAATGATTTAGTCACCTCGTGTATTTAGCTCATAAACATAAAACTTGGATCAATCATTCAACATGATTATTTAAAAAATAACAAAAATATTAAAGTTATTATTTATTTATTTTCATTTTCCAAAATTTATACTTTTTGTTTTTTTTTTTAAACAAACTTTTCTGCGCGATCTCTAATTTGTTTTCTAAAATTAAAATTAAATTTATTTATAAATTGTAGAGAGAAAAAAAAACGAAAAGATCAAAATCTTAATGTTAGAAAAAAATAAAATAAATCTTTATTTATTTTATCTAATTTTAATTACGTTTAGTTAAAAAATTGTTGCTGATGAAGAAAGCAGCTGATTTAGTGTTTTTGTATTTTATTTAGTTTTGTTTTCCGTTTAATTTATTATTTATTTTATTTTATTTTATTTTTTTTGCTTTACTGGTTTATTTTATTTTTTCTAAATAATTATAAAGTAGTTTCTCTGTTAACAAAAAAATAATATAAACAGAATTAATGCAGATACAAAGTGCCGTCGCTAGTATGTTTTCATCAATATTTATTTGAGTGATTTTTTAAAAAAATAATAATATGAGTGAACATCTTTTTATTTTAGTGCATAAAGGATTTTACGATTTTGTGATTTTAATTTAGTTGATTGAAAATTTACCCCATTTCCTATATATATTCTCAATGGTAAATTAAATTTTTGTTGTTTTATACACACATGTGGTTTTTGGTTTTTGATACCGTCCCTTAATGTATATTCAAGAAATAGATTACTCCCTTCGTACATGTATTGGCCATTTATTTTGTAATTCAATTAAAAAATAAACAAAAAGTATTAAAGTAACCCCTTTATATAAATAATTTTTTAATTAAATCAAAATACAAAATATTTAATTAACGTAAAAAACAGACAGACAGATACTTGGATAAAATGTCTACATATAATTAAGTTATGTATAAAGACCTCAAGCAAAGTATTTGGTCGCAGGTCTTAAACGGCATAAAACAGATAATCAAATATAACTGATTAAAGATTAGACGAAAATCAAATAAATTATGGTTTCTAAAAATTTTGAAATAAGTTATTTCGTGTATAATACGCATGCATGTATTTCTATATCACCCGCGGTGTCTTAATTTATATTTTTATACACAAAAATATCAAAAATGGATTTTTTTTTAAAAAGCAATTCTACTAAACAAAATGGTTAACAAAAAAAAAAATTAAAGTAATATTCATGTTTTACAAAAAAAATTTAAATATATACGATCTCAGTGTGACGTCTTACGTATATGTATATACGAGTATATATAGTTTAGATACAAATCTTATAATATTTTATTTTATACAAACCGTATATTACGTTGGAAACTGTTATAAACAATATTCATATAAAACATAATATATGTTTATATCAAATAGAGGGCAAAATGTTAAAATATCCTTATGCAATTATTTAATTGATTTAGCACCATTAAAAATTTAACGTTAAGTGCTTAAAACTATTTACATGAGTTGTAAATGAGTTTGACCACCCGCGGGGACAGCAGATTTTTTGATATATTTTAAATGTTAGTTTATTATTTTAAGCTAATCGAGGACGCTTTGATAAGTTTTACTAAAGTTTTATAATTGCCTCAAATCATAAGTTGAGAAAATATGTTTTTACCACGCGCGTTGATTCAAAATAGAAAGTTTAGCGAACATAATGAAGTTTATGGTATAAAAATTATCAAAAATGTACACTGTAAAATTTGTTATTTTCCAAATTGGAATTTACTTTTAAAAGAAAATTATAAAATTTAATACGATTCCAAATGTTGTGCCGTCGAATATATAATTATCTACAGATTCCAGCTGACTTTTATGGGAAAGAAATACATGGACCTAATATTTTCAAATAGATCGTCCAATCTACAGGCTTTATATCGAATTGGATGAAATTCTAATGGATTTTACTATGTTTTATAGATGTTAAAATTTTTCCAATTTTGATGAATATTTCAAGTTTTATAACGGACAAGCTAAATATATTCAAAGGTCCCTATTCTTGAAATCGGTGGAAATTTCCGCATTCGGAATATAATTTACACTTTGCACTTTTAGACGTCTATTTTTGTATGTTTTAGTGCCAATAAAAACTTTAAATTTTATTAGGGCTTCTAGTTCAATTGGTATAGATTGCAATCATACTTAAAAATGAGAAATATTACAACTTGAACGAACGTGGAAAAAATAATTTAATTACTGTATAATCATATTTTCATTTCGGGTAATAAGTGATTAATTCATTGATCCTAGGATAAGATCATTTCTGGTAATGAGTGTTTAATTCATTGATCCTAGTAGGATGAGATTATTGATTTGAAAACATCAGTCCTCTCATCAGGTCGCGACGACTGATGTTGTATTATTTACATTGGAATATTGTCTATATAGAACAATACCATGTTGTACGACAAGCAAATTACTGCGTAGCGTTCGAATTTCGACTTCGGTGTTTCAATTGTATATAAATAATAAAATATAATAAATAATAGAAAACTTGCAAACAAATTTGAGAAAACGATTAAATTGCCGGCGAAATATTCGAATAATACAAAGAATTTCAAAACAAATTGTATTTCGATTGGGGAAATTTCCACTGATTTCAAAAATTCGGCCCCTGAATAGTGTTTTCAAATAGATCAACCATTATACTCTCAAGGTGACCAATACCGTACTCTGAACGCCTTTTGTTAATTTTAAACACATTTTAACGGTTTCATAGTTTTTCCCTATGAAGAATTATTTTTACCGCGGATCCTAGACGAGTAGATGTCTACGGTAATACACCTATATTTTTAGATAGCTCATAATACTTTCAAAACGAGAAGTTAATGTGTATTTCAATTGGTTTAAGTGCCGCATACATAAAAAGTTAAAAATTGATTTAAATTTCTTTTTTAACTTTTTACTTTTTATCTGTTTCAATTGGTTAAAATTTTTGACAAATTGTTTACAACAAACTATTTCATGTCAGCCAAATGTTTCTCATATAAAAATTTTATCAGTTCTTGAAGCAGATAAAAAGTTTGACATTTTTATTCACCTCAATTTTTAACTTTTTATGCGGTATTTAAACCAATTGAGACACGCCTTTACTCATAGTAATACAGTTTAATATTTTTTTGAAGTTTTTCATTATGTTGGTAATGGTATGCACCAACAGCAAAACGAGGAGAATATCATGCCCTTTCTTTGGTACAAGCAATTCCCATTCTGAATAGTAATTAACATTGTGCTCAAAGAAACAACCATAGATGTTTTTTAATTTATTTTTATTAGTTGGTAACAATTATTTGAAAACAACATACAATTGCAATTAAATATGTTCAATTAAATAGTAATGTGCTAGAACATTATTTAATTTTATTACAAATCATAACTAATTTGTCGTCTTGTTTAGAAAAATGCGATGTCAAAATAACAAAAATCACTTTCATCTTTCTATTGTCAACAATTAAAAATAAAAGTATTTACTAAATTGCCCTGGCGGTGAACATTAAAACAACAAGTAGAATACAATTATTCTATACCAGCAGAAAAGTTAATTATGTAGTTGTAATTTGGAATTATATATACAGGATTGTTCTTGTACATTTCTCAAAGAAAAACCACATATATGTCTTTTGTTAGTTTAACAAGATTTAATGCTACAAAATTAATTGATAATAGGAATGTATATCTTTTATTCAATTAACATGCTCCAACTCAGGTGGGAACAGTACAGAGAAAAGATAAAAAGGGGGATAAAATTTCATTCGCTTGCCCCTCGTTAATTATTGATTATAATACGAACATGAATTTATTGGATAAATTTGATCAGCTTTTGGCTAGTTATAAACTTGGCCAACGTAGTAAAAAATGGTGGCACCATTGTCCTGTTAATTCATCTATTGTTTATGAACAATTGGATGAAAATATGGGGCTGAAATATTTTAAAGCGCAGTGTGCTGAAGGGTTGTTGCCCTTTTGATAAAGTTGCGTCAAGATCTGAACTTCCACTCAAAGTAATAAAACCGAAATCCACTGTTCCATAAAATATGAGGAAAATACTCGCAACATCTACCAAAACGTACTAGTAGGAGAAGGTGTGCGTTATGCATCACCAAAAAAAAAGTAATTCGGGCTTCCTGATGTTGTACTGTTTGCAAAGTTCCACTTTGTTTTGGGGCTAGGGTTTTTATTTTCTTTAAAATTGTGTTCCTCATGAGTTAATTCCCAATGAACTTTATTATGTGTTTGACTGAATTTGATTATTTATATTAATGTGAACCGTTAAAAGGGAGATGATCACAGGTTGTGGCTTTTTGTTTTCAATAGGTTAACCAGTAAACTAAAATTGTATAGTGAATGTTACTAGATTCTGATGAACCTTGATTTGGTTCATTAACAGATACTTTTTTTTATACCATCGATCCTAGAGATGTCCACTGGTCTATATTTTCGTACATTTCAAGCCATTTTTTATGTTTGACGAATGCGATAGGTTTTTTGCTATACTATGTCTTTAGAATAAAGTGCCGCATTTCGTATCAGCAGAAAATTAATTAGAGATGTTGTCTGAAATCATAGGCCAGGATCGACGGTACAAAATTTTGAAATTATCGAAATTCTAAAAATTCTATAGTCATTCACACATTAGTTATAATCAGAAATGCAACCTAGTTCTTTCATATAAATAAACCAATCACAAATGTCAAAAAATATAGATATTGCGAACTTAAATAGGTTTTTCTATTTATAACCGAATTTTACTTTAAATTTAATATTTATTCACAACTTGCTTTTAATTTATTTATTTTCGCGGATATATGAATACAATTTTAATTAATACAGGAGAAAATTATTCGTGTTCAAGTGAGGGTTAAATAAATTGTTTCGTGGGTTCCTCACTTATTTGTGTATGTCTATTTAAAATCCAATTTGAGAAATTGCTTAATCCTGCAGAAGATAGCAAGAAGAAATAAGTTTGAAGTTCGTCTGTATTAATATTTATGTATTTTATGTTTTTTTATAGACAAAGTATGATTTCCAATGACATTTACAATGTTTACGACATTTTAGTCAGTAAAAGCAAAGAGGCCATCTACTCACAATATATCTACCACAAAAAGTAGAAAATTCACTCCCCTATTTTTAATCCCAGGGTACTTGTGTAAAGATACACAACCCTTACAAAGTAAGTTTTGTGGGTATGGCCTCTTTTTTTTAAGGATTAAAATGTCGTAAGCATTGTGAATAACAAACTTTAAATAAATATTAATACAGACAAATTTAAAACTTCTTAATTATATTAGTGTATGGGCCTAGGAATTTCTAGAAGTTTTGATTTGGTGATATAATTCGCCAAATCGATATGTTCTTGTGTTGTACCAAACTGCCACAAAATAACTTAAGGAAGTTTCCATTTTTGTAAGGGTTGTGTATCTATACAAAAGTACCCTGCGGTTAAAAATAAAGAGGGTGTGGGGGAATTTTCTACTTTTTGTGGTAGAAATATTGTGATTAGATGACCTCTTTGTTTTTACTGGCTAAAATGTCGTAAACATTGTGAATGTCACGGGAAATCATATATTTTGTCTATAAAAGGCTGTAAAAAACTATATATAAATTCAAAAATCAAAATCGGATGACAAGAGGTATATAACATAAAGAAGTATGACATCTCCTAGAATCGGCGGATAAAAAATCGAATAACGTTAACTACAGTTTTAGTTTACTAGACGACCCGTTGGAAACAATAGACGATGGACCCGTGAACAGTTCAATTCTGTTGAAAGTTTAAAATTGTGAAATTTTGAAAAAAGTTTATTAAAGGAATTAAACCCACTTTATGAAACGTTTTAAAAATATTTTGAACTACATATGCGAAAATTATAAAACCGTTAAAATGTGTAACAAATTAATAAAAGGCTTTCAGGCTACCGTATTGATCACTTGTAGAAGTGTGGTTTGTCTGATTTATTTGTAAACACAGTCTATGACTTATGAATATATTTAGATCGCCCGTTATAAAACTTGAAATATTCAACAAAATTGTTGTAAAGTTTCTAACATCTATATAAAGCATATCGTAAAATCCACCATAATTATAACTCTTTCGCTATAGACCCATTAGATTGAATAATCTATTTGAAATTTAATTTTTCGAACAATGATTACAATACGTATAGAAACATTTATTGTTAAATATTTATTGGATTTATTGGAATCCACCGACGGTGGCTATGAAGACAGTACTTTAAAACAGTAGTCAGTATTTGACTTTTTCAAATCGATTTTTAGATAACTTTTAACACACGTAATTAATCAAGTTGTTTGTTTATTTATAATCTTTACAAACCGTCAGTTCGCTTTTTACTCCGACTAAATAATCGTATTTGCGGGAAAATCCAAACCAACCAAGTTTTATTAGGCAAGATCTTCCGGAATACCTGGCTCTCCCGTTCACCATTTAACAAAACCAAAGGGTATGAAAGGTGGGTTAGTTATGATCGACTTGGCCTGGTTACAGATACCAAATAAAGCTAATAGTTATTATTTATTTATACAAGACAGCGCCATTTAGTTTCAATTTAATTATAATTTTATTGTCTTGAAATAAAACTCGGGAATTTGTAAGATGGTAGATCTCAGATGATAGATCTTGTACATCTGTAAGCTATACTCACCAACTGATTTCTCCCAAAATATTTTGGAACGTCTTTGAGATCTGAGTGCCAAATATGGTCCCGTTTAATAGGGGTTCGATAAACAGTCCACAAGGACAGTTGAAAATAGCAACGTTCTAAAATATTCCAGAAACCCCATATCACTTAGACACTCTTAGATGAAACTTATTCGAAACAACTCAATTAATGATGTCAGAACTAAATAATTGTAGAAAACAATATTAGCGAAATATAAAATTTTGATAATATTGGTGGCATGCCGTGTTTCATGACACACATTGATCCGGATCAGTTCAAATTTTTTGTGGAAAAACTGATCAAAGTTTGGTTTTAAATCACAAGTTTTGATTTGAAATCTATATATTTACGAAACATTTATGTGATTTATAGCCGCGGTTGTATAGAAAAATGACTAACAGCCGGGTAGTTGTGCACCAGTTAAAAGTTTTATATGAAATTTGTTTTCGCAAACAGAAAAAAATCAACCCAGGCCAATTTTGATTAAATAACTTTTTAACTAATCGTTAAATATTTCCATGGAATAAAATATATTTAATCAAGTTTGCGTTGTTTTTTTTCTGATTGCGAAAACAGATTTCATATAAAACATTTAACTGGCGCACAACTACCCCGGTCGTTAGTTATTTTTCTGTGCAACCGGGCATTCCGCCAGTTTACACGAGTTGTGATTCAACCAAAAATTTCTTCTCTTGTTTCCCCCCGGCCAATAAACTAAAACACATGCATACGTAAATAACATGAAGAACGTTTTCTCGTGTAAACGTATAAGTAGTTGTAGTTAGGTTGTTGTTGTTCAACTCGTATAAACAGGCCCATAAGTATCAAAATGTAAACTTAATAAGCCTCTAGAGGGTAATTGAACAAGAAAGCAATAGGTTTAGGTTTCAGTGGTTGACACTTAGGCCATTTTTGGCCCATTGTGATACCACGCATTCATGCTACATCATTAACCCATTCACCTATTCACCTACTCACACAATTACAGTATACCACCTGCACATTGCAAGCTCCATGTCAACCTGTACATTGACATGAACGGTGGGTCGGCGCTGAATTCTGCACTCCATCAGAGGGTCATAGTTGTGTTTATTAACATCACCGATTGTAATCGATGAAGAAAATTCCATTTGCATCTAGCCTCTGATGGCTAGAAAGCAATAGCTAGACAGCAATTTTAACATACCAGGTATTCGTTATCGGTGTTGTTTACATTATTGACGTCGGGAAAGCAAAAAAAAACGCTATGTAATCTACTTAATAGATGAGTAATATATTGCGTAATCTACCTCTCTTATCTCTGAGTTAATGTAAACTATAACTGACTAAAACAGCATAAATGTGTTCGTTTCTGTCTAATAAATATGAAACGGGCTGGCTTTTTGCTAATGCTAAAGCCAACCCGGCTTCAATAGAATTGCCGTTATTCTTCGATGCCTCATGTGGCGTTGGTTCCCGCAGCTCAGTCTAACAGAGGGAAACGGTGTGGGTTTTTGGGTGCCCAAATAACGGCCCCAATACCACCTAAACAGATATATGGAGTGGGTCAGCGGACCCAAAATTGGTGTCTCAGAACATCATGAGAAACGGCTTATACCTGCGGTTGTTTATTTAGAATTTTTTTTAAGCTATCATGATGCTCGTGAAATTCGTCATGATAAAAAAATTAATACAAATGAAAGCTAATAAAAAAAAATTAAATCAGGGTAGCGTATACCCTCTATATCAGTCCAAGTGGAGGAGGACCTTGGTAGAAAGGGAGTGTCCCGCCTATGAGCAGGGTTACTCACGATGCTCCCGCTCTAAGCTTTTGCTTAGAGCAACCAAGGGACCTCGCCACTTATATAAACACTCTCACGCCCATCACCTATTATACTTACCACTTTTTTTTTCTCGCACAGCTCCTATATCTCAAACGGTCAAACGGACTCCTGCGTTTAAAAATAATTCGTGATTCTGCTACAATAAGTTTATTCTTCCAAAAAAACAGTACACTACTTCAACAAAAATTCTACTATGTGCTAAATTTAAATATATAACAAAACTACATTTAACTATAAACAAAAAATTATTCAATTTTAACACAAACTCAGACGTAACCGAATTAAAACCACAAACTCAAAATCACTTGGACTTACTGTCCCCAAACTAAAAACTTAACTCCCTACCAAAATTTTGGTACGATATTTATATCATTATTAATTAACTGATCGAGAAAGGAGAGGGAAATTTTTGTACAAGAATTGTACTACTCTCTCAGTTAATTAATTCCATTTTTGCAATATTAACAAAATATTGCTATGAATACCGCCCATTTAAAAAGTGTTATAATTTACACTTGGGGAATTTAACTGTGTCACAAAAATTGCAAAGTTTTAAATTCCTACTTAGGTCGTTCGATTAACTCTAAGTAGAACATTTGCCTTTGCGTACACAACAAAATATGTACAATCAAATTACAATAACATCCTACCTTTACCCAATTGTATTTATAATAACTACATGTATACATTGAGTGACGTAGGCTCCAATTTGATCGCGTAAACAGAAATACAGTTATGTTTGTCGTATTGTATCTCATACAAATTTATTGTATAGCATACAACGGCAAACATAAAGAAAAATACGTAATTTCAGCATGACTAATTTTCGATGGATTTTCCTGAAGATGATACCTTCAAAGTCATGGTGAAAATACGTTAAGGATGGAAAGATTAAGAAGGAAATGGGTTGGTAACGGAATATGATAAAATTCCGTTACAAATAGTTAGTAAATTTAAAATCAGGTGATTGGAAAAGAGAAGGTAGGTCGTGTCTTTTCAAAGCGGAAAATAAAACAATATTTGCAATTACAGAATATTTTTTAAAATTCCAATGTGACATCCAAAATGTTACTTCGGCCAACTATTTCAGATCACAACTCAGTCGGCCACTTTACAGAACATGGAACCTTATAAATGATCTTGCTAAATGAGGCGGGAATTGAAGAATCGAGTCTTTATGATATAAGCGAATTTTACTTGAGCCTTTCTTGGAAGTTTCTTTAGGATTTTTCCGTTTATTAAATCGAAACCTTGTGTTTTATTCCATGGCGATGTAGGCGTGTTATTTTTAAACTCGTATCGTGTTTTCATCAAACATTCCCCCATCTGTTCTTTTCAGTTTTATTTCAATTGTCCTGAGCGAGTGTATTGTTACCTTGTGGCGACGTTGATATACCGTTTAGTTTCCGCACTGTTAGTGCGTTCTGATGGGTATATGGTGTGTATGTGTTGTGTATTTGTTGAGGTCTCCGTGAAATTTTGGTTCTCTCTTCTCTGTCACCGTTTTTGCATAGTTTTTTTTATGACGTCTTCAGCCTTGAACAATATTTGATGGTGATACATGTCACCATTGCTAAGTTATGATTTGATTGGTTGTTTCTCCCAACGCTTGGTCTTCATTTTTAAATCAATTAAAATGTGGCTCAGTTGCTTCATACAGTAGAGTAAAATGGCATTTCTCCTATGATTGATATAGATATTTCGTTCTTGTTTCCCTTCCAAACAAATTTCTCATCTTTGAACGCCATATCATGATTTTTGAGAAAACATTTTACATAGGCCCCCATATTCTGATGTCTAAGTTGTTCATTTCAATAAGTAGCTGTATTTCTTTGACGGAGTCCCGTTGAATGGTTTACGCCCTGCTTATGTAAATGGCATTTGTGTTTGTATTGATTGTGTTGATTTATATATCCCCCCTTATCCAAGTCACGTATACTATCGCGATGAGTTTGCGGTGCTGTTTTGTAAAGAGAAACACATCTTTCAAACATTTATCCGGCCACTGCTTAACATCGTATGCATGGTTGATACGTTCTTTAACATATACTACTGATGACTAGTAACACAATCAATAAACCAACTTGGGAATCAACGATATTCATTCGAAACACTTCCACTATGACTTTTCTTATGCGTCTGCTTGTAGAAATTTCTCTTTTGGGTTGCTTGTAACACTTCATTGATTTTGTCAGGCAGCTATCTATCACTTGCTCTAAGCCACCTTACTCTGCTGGCAAGTACAAGATCTTTTTGATGGTTATCATATTATTTGATTCATTATTTCATTAAATTTGGCAGAAAATGCTTGCTTAATGGGAATTGGAAATGATTTTAAACATTTTTAAATTTTTAGAACAAAATTGCCACCTTTTCAATAATATTTACTTCCCGTTCTACGCTTTTTCTTTTTGCTTATAAATAAAAGATCACTCAATGAACTCTTTTGTGATTTACCGATTTCGTCACTGAAGTCGTTCAAATGTAATACAAACGCAAGGTAGAGCAACGTTCGTCCTCTGCCAATGAAAACCGGCATGCAGAACTGGTGATCTTGTAAAATCTACAAAAACATATTTTTACTTCTGATTAAACAATTTGAATTATATGGAGATATTTTTATAATATAACAGATTGTATACATAGATAAGCGACTCGTAAATAAATAATCAAATACCCTAATATATTAACTGGTAGACGTACAAATACAGTCAAGGGTATATCTCGTCGCGGCAACCATGACCTAACCCTCTTATTAAATAACGTAAGATGTAAGGAAAATTTTTATAATTTTAAATATCCGACTTGGTTTTAAAATACACTAATTGTTTTATATCGTTCGGCTTGTCCACTTCGAATCTCTGAACCATGTCAAATTATATCCTATATATGGTTGTACACCAACTGCACACACATATACACAAACAGCTGAAAATTTATATAGACGCACGTTTATAAAAATAAAATCCCAAAACATTATACAATAAAACGATGTTAAATCATAAATTTTATGTTGAACCAATTTTTTTTCTCGTCTTTGAGGTGTCTGCTATTTTATGACGATCTATTTTTCTTATCTTAAATTTATGGCACTTTAAGTCATATTGCATATATATACAGTTATATAAAAGGGATATTTTCAAACAAAAAAGGGTTAGTTCTTTTTAAAAATTTGTTCCAATTTTTTTTTGTTCGTTTCTTACGTAATGGCCAAATGCAATATGCAAAATAGAAATTTTTCGTAAGAATAGCCTGACAACAATGCAAAGATAAAACGGAACGATTTATGTGTTGTTTTGATAATATTCCAAAATATATATATACACAAATTGTCGCACAAAATTTTTTTTTTGTTTTCAGTACAAATTTGTAAATTCATGGTTCGCGCGCGTATTTCGTATATCCCACCACCGAAAACTTTTCAATTATATTATTGTGTGTATATAGACGTTTAAATCTAAGTGTTTTAAAAGTAATAAAAAAGCAGTTATATTCTAACGCATTAACCAGTGATCACATATGCGCAAATATATCGTGTAAAATATATACAGAGAGCCTCACAATGTTTAGGTGGACATCACCATCCTCATCATTTTTATCAGTGAAAGTTTATATATTTTTAACAAATTTTCCAAATATTTTTATGTGTTTCAATATAAAATTTTATAATGTGATTTTAATTCTAAGCAATCTGTTGAGATATATTTTGTTTGAACCAAATTACAGCTCGTTATAAAATAAAATAATTTATAAGCCTGCTGACAAGTAATAAATTATAAATGCATATTAAGTATATTGATTTATTGTAAGTTAATTATTTACGTTATAAAATAATAAATACATTTTTATTCGTTAATACGTATTCCAATAAAATCACTCAAAACAAAAAATCTACTCAAAATGTCTTGTGCGATAGAATAAATTTATTTCATTGCAAGACAAAATGAAACAACAACAAATCAAAATCACATATAAGTAATCGGTGATAGAAAGAGGCGGGAACAAAGTCGTGTATCGAGAAAAGAAAACAAATGTTGTTACACGTACACCTGATTTTATTATGGATAGTTCAATAGTGAAAATAATGTGTGCGAAAGAGACGTCTAAACGAATACATAGATATTTTTTTTAATATGGCGTTGTGTGGCAAATTCACAATGGTTATTTATATTTTATTCGATATTATGAATTTTTGTACTGTGTCTGTTGTGTAATGTAATGTTTGGTATGTTTTTACTTACATCTGCGCTACAGAATTATTAATTTTGTATAGGTACGATAATTTTGTGTCAAAATCCTTCTGTGCTGAAAATATTTTTGTTTTGTTTTTTTTTCAAGGTAAACTATTTCGATATTATTATAGGTAAATGATAAACCGTCGGTAGTTTTTATTGAATTGAAAAAAATCTTTCTATAAATTAATATCAATATAATTCTGATCACGAATCTCGTATTTTCTTATGATAATCTGTATTTTATGCGTTTAAGGAAGAAACGTTTATTTTGTTGTTGTCATCGATTCAAGTTTAAAAAAAGTTGTATCGACGACGTTTTATTATTTAAAAATTTACATAAAAGTATTGAATGGATATAAAATATGTCAAACAAACTATTTTTGTCTTTAATGTAATTTATTTGTATTATTATAGTACATTACGTACATACTTAATGTACTTTTACTTTTAAGAAGCAATTATAAAAGTATGTAAGGCTTAATGTATCATCGCAGGTCTTGGGGCGTTCTCTGGGGTAATTTAAATAGGAAATTATACTGAGTGAAATATGTTGGTTAAAATTTGTAACCTAGCCGTTTTGTATTTTAGGTTTAATTTACATTTAATTCCTGTTTATTTACATTTACTTGTAATTTACAATTACATTTTATTATAAACACTTTAGTGCTCAAGGAGTGATTGGAAATGTAGATACGGAATTCTTGAAACCTGGTTAGGTTGCATCAAACACAAACTTGTTACCATTCAAGAGCTATCAAAACAACACTATACTCAGAATTCTGTCAGACATTGTAACAATTGTCATCCGAAAGATGGCTTTAAACGATGGTTTACTTGAGTCAGTGGCGTTATCAGTCTTTTTTTTATTTTTTTTATAGTACAATCTTATCACATGATAATTTATTACTAATGATGATAACGCACTTATTTGAAACTAATAAGTGGAGCGTGTGTGGTTTTACAAGCAATCAATATTTTGCTCCCAATAATGAATTTTTATTTATTAGATGACCAGCTCATGTCATTTAATTTTTTTAGGCTTTTCAGGCTCATTTAATTTTTTTAATTCGTCTCAGTTCTTGTGTTATGTCAAGAAGTTGTATTGCTTCACTGTTGGTATGTTGCAGTAATCTTCTTTCGTGTTTGATGGCAAATTATCTTTCTTCTTTCATGTTTGATGGCAAATGGAATTACTTCATCAATCCATTTAACATTTAGGTCGTTGTGTAATTCAATATTTAATCACGAGTATTTACAGCCTTCATATAGGTAAAGCTCTACCTGAAATAATATTATTAGCATAATTGGGCTTCAGGTAACAACCGAAATGAATATTAACTCTAAACCTGATATTGGTAAGACCACTATAGGTATGCAAGATATAGACAGATTCGAATATACAATTGTTACAATAGCAAAAGAATTCCAATTTTGTTAACAGTTTGGAAATTAAGGGTTCCTCTAAAATTTCTGTCTAAACTATATACCCTTGCGTGACCTGTATGGTCATCATGACCATGAACGATGTTTATTTTAGGGAGTTTGATTAATGATAAGTATAAACTAGTTTTAATAATATATAGTAGATCTCTATACCAAAATATTTTTTTCCAGCCAGCCAATTAGAGAGATCTCAGTTGACCCCATTTCCAAATATTTTGCATTGTATTTAATAAGATCTCTGTATTCATAGCAAAAGCATTTACATATTTGAAAAATTTAATTTGATCAATGATTTATAAATCACGGCAATAAATAAATCTTCTTAACACTAGACTTTATTGTAGGTGCTGATCGAGATAGTTTTGGGATATCTTGCTTACAACATTAAAAATATGTTTTTCAATTATACTTAATTAAGATTTTTAAACGCACGCGTAAATATGCCAACCAGATTAAATACTCTTCCCTTACAGGCGGTTCTCTGTTATAATATCATCTCCCATAAAATATTTAAGCTTTTATTATTTCGAAATAATTTACATAAGTCGAGATCGACTCAAATAATAAGTGTGCGAGCTAGATAAACCAAAACTCTTGTTTAATTTAGAAACTTGGTATTTTCTTACTTGGTTACTACAAAAAATGAGTGAAATTTGAGTTACCAGGATGTTGGTACGTATAGTTTTGTTTAATTTAACCAAAAAAAATTTTGTTAGGTGAACAATATTTTTGTTATAACTAACCAAGTATTTTGGTTTTTCTTAATTAGTAATTTTGGCCTATAAGTTTTGTCATATAAACCAAGACCTAAATTCTAGAGAATCAATAAAATTTGCTAAAGCATTATGTGATTATACTTTGTATGTAAGTTCAAAGTATTTTCATTATTTTTGTAGTTTGATCACTGGAGTCTAATGAGACAACCGAGTTTTTTAATATAAAGAATTCAATGTTTTATTAGTTCGAAATCAAACTTCCAACTTGTTGGTTTGGTATCCCCACCTTGATGTAATATGTTCAACCTAAAACGTTTGCAGCATTTACCGCCATTTTTGTTACATTTACTAGTAAAATAATTTTTTTCCTTGGTTAATTTAACAAAATAGTTAGTAACCGTTACTAATTATTTTCCATATCTATCCATTAAATTAACCATATGTTTTTGGTTATATTAACTAAGTTACAAATTAAATAACCAGGACCATTGGTTATTTTAAATTAAAATTTTATTCAACTCAGATCTTGTTCGTTCTTTAATTAAGAGATTTGGTTGACCGAAAATCACCAAGATTTTGGCAAAATAGACTCAGATTTTTGTTTCTTTTGACCAAAGTTTTTCTCAGAGTTAACTGAATACAATTTATCCAGTAATTTTTCTTTCTTGAATTAGTCACTTGTGTATGAGAAGTGGCCCATTGATCAGCTCCACATATAGGTTATTTACTGAAGTATTGTATGCACTGGTGTCCTTAATCCATTAAATCAATTGGTTTCGTTCTCTGCAAGCATCTTACTGCATGTGAAGCATTCATCTAATTCACCAAGCCTAAAACAACTATATTACCGAAAAATTGTTAGCAAAAAGTCATCAAACTACTTAACTAAGTCAGTGCTTGAAATACGTTTATTCGTCCCATTTATCGGTATTTGACTTGACTTACCAAACTTTTATAATTTAAATCGAAATCGACGAGGAGTCGATTATGTAAGCATTATGAGTTCAAGTTATGAGTTTAGAGACACTAATTTTGATAAAATTTCAATGAATGTTACTAGGAGAACAGCAACAGATAGTGGAAATTATGATAACTAAGAATTGCTTAAGTTATATAAAAAGCCTTTTGACGTCGTTTTGTGTAACTCACTCACATTTTCAATTATATTTTATTGGCCAAGAAAATTGTATTACCCCTAACAACAAATATAAATCTTAGCTGTAAAAAGAGTGTGATTCTGCTGAATTATAAACTTTTTCATTATCGCTCTGTCAAAATTTATATTGTGATATAGGCATCCTGATATAACATCGTTCCAAAGATTGAATTCTAAACAAAAAAAAATTTAAAAGCGCTTAATGTTTTAACGGATATTAAGTAGTCATGAAAATTTAAAATGCACACTGTCGATGGCACTTACCTGACAAAAATTTTAATCTAAACTGTTTTTTTACAAACTAAAATTCTAACTCACAGTGGGCGCAAATTTATGTTTTTCTGCGATATTAACATAATTAAATCATACTGTGGTCGAATTTAGGATTTAAAATTTATTATCTTCAGAATTAATATTAAACCTTAATAGTTCCTTCCCCAACAACACCTTATGAGATGTATTAATTTTTTAAGAGTGGTAAAAATACATTAGTCCTATCTGAAAGGAGCTGCTCCCTCTGATTTTGAATTAAATTCGCTTGTGCCGATCATATTCTTTGTTGTACGGCTTATTATATCAAACCTAGTTCATCTAGGACAAACTTCAAGGACAAACTTCTCCATCAGTTTATTGGGTAAGAAGTTTGGGTAAGAAGTTTCAGTTGAAGGTTCCTTAAACGGCACAGTCTCACATTTTCCTTGATGAATTTCTATCGTATTGGTTTTATAAGACCAGATCAATATACCTTTTATTAGTGGTACTAACTAGCTGATCCTGAGACCATTTACTATGCAGTGTGTATTAAGCTGAATCAAGCGCATCTTATGTAGCTCTCCTGTCTTCATCGGTGTTGTATTTACGGGCGAGCTATTTTACTCTGTGGTTTTGGCCTTTCCGGAACTATTCTCTGGATCTTATTGCAGTATATTATTTTACTATCCATTTTCGGTAGCTGAAACAATAAGGGTAATGTAGTCTGGCCCTTATATGATAAATCGATTCTGATGGGCCTGCGTCAGGGGTGTCACAAACATCTTATTGATGTTACCTTCTCCGAATGTCTCCGCATACCTATCATACTCGACCGTCTTTCCTATAGATCCCGCATATGTGTGCAGCCGTAACTTCAATACCCTTCGTTTTGATGATAAGGTCGTCCCCGTCTTCACTATTTCTTTAATATCAACGCATTACTATGACTGCTTCCTTTCTGTTTTTCTTTTTTTGCTTTTGCCACCTATTTTCAGCGGTCACTTGTTCTGGAGCAACTGACGCTGGGTCAAGGGTTTTTGTTTTTTAAAATTCGTATATGAAGGCATAACATTACTTTCGTCAAAAGTATTTGAGCTCCTTATTGCTTATTATTTGAATAAAGTTAATCTTAATTGGCATTTGAACAACCCGTTCTATCATACAAGAATTATTTTTTGGTTGTTTACTGTAAAATTAGTTAGCCGTATAATAGAGACATTTTTTTTTTGCAAATAACTGATTTCAAATTAATAATAATTAACTTTAATTAGCAAATTAATTAACGAATTCCATTAAAATTATCTTTACTCGTATGTAACCGAATAAAGTATTTGAATAAAATTAAAGGTATATACACGAAGTCAATGAACTGCGTTTTAGCAAATAAGCGTAAACATACAAAACAATGTAAATTTCGTAAAAATTAAGTCGGGTGGGTGGTAATTTGATTTTGATTTTATACGCGCGATTGATTAGCGCACGCTTAATTAGTGATGCATAAATGTACATAAAAAAATTTACTTCCATAATATTAAGTGATTAGATTTTTTTTTTTATTTATATTTTTTGGATTACAAAAATTTTATGAATACAAATTGTATAATTAATTTGATGGGTTTTATTGATTCATAAAAAATTTAATAATGATGATTGCAAACTTAATAACATCTTCAGCAAAACTAAGATATAATACTTATATAGATAGGTAGGTATATAATATACAAATTAAGCAGCGCGGCGAATTAAATATTTTATTTTATTAATCAAGTTATCAATTTATGCAAATTTAAAAGTCATTAAAATTAATAAATAATTATCTACTACCAGTTAAATCATTAAATAAAATAAAATCGTCTAAGCTAATCAGGGGCGTAAAATACACGAACACTTGTACATATATAAAAACGACATTGTTTATCCTTTTCCGGCTTCTACATTTTTTTTTTCAAATAGAATTATTTGTTATTTTATAAATAATTCAACAGTTTTAAATTAAATTTAGAAATAAATATTAGTTATACAAGTTAATAATAATAAACATTATTTTTATTTTATTTTTTCGTATATGTGTGAATGATTTTCCGAATTACGTACGTACATACAAAGTATGTATATATACAGTGTTGGAGTTAATCATTGCTTTATATACTCGTAAACACATGTACATTACAAATTTGTATATTTCAACTGTACAATCATTATGTATTCCTAAATACAACCAGAAAAAAATTATAATATTTTAAAACAAGAAGAACAACCAATAATCATAATAATATAATCATGAAATGTAAATATTTATATATTTTCTACTTGTAGAGAATACAAAATTTTCTTGGTTTTTTTTTTGTAAATATGGAAATGTAGGAAAAAATGCATTTATTTACGTTTTAAAACGTATGTCATTTGATATTATTATCATAAGATGCTTATTCTTCTTGCTTTATACTTAAATCAATGAACTCCACGGATATTATAAGATCAATAGCAATCTAAATGCACGATGTTTAATAATTTTCCGTATAAAATGATTATTGCAGCCCGATTCATTTTTATATTGCGTTTGTAAAATTGTATTGCATAACAATAAATAAAATGAAATGTCGTGCTCCTGGTGAGTCGGCATTAGACAAACCTATAACATTTATGTTATACAAGTCCCTGAGTTCCTAATAGTGGCGCTGTTCAAAATCAAGCAATTTTCTAACAATTAAATTCTAAAAAGGACAATTTTTATACTTTTATATCTCCGACCCTAAAGATCTTCACAGGGTCTCACCTATATGACTGAATATAAAAATCAAAGCCCCACGTACCCCCAAATGTAAGTTCTACATTGAAATGAACATCGTTAATTTATGACGATATTTACAGTGCACAATAGGAGTTCCATGAATTTTAATAAATTTTTAAAATTAAGTCCACCGATCCTAGAGATGTTCCTCGGGTCTTGTCATATGCTCAGATAGATCAGTCAAAATCATATGAGTGTGGTAAACTGAATCTAATTATGATGATTTTCAACTTGTTTAACGACATTTTTATGTTTATGGTTATATCCCCTATCCCACAAATGTTCACGAGATCTCTTATATATTAGAAGAAGTGATGATTTTGACCATGGTTCCCAAAATTTATAACTTTTTACTTTTCAATTTTATTCTTAATTGGAAATTTTGGTATTTTTAGGTAATTTTAAATTTCATTATCCAAATGAGCTACCAACCTAATTTATGGTAAAAACAATTAAATAAAAGAAATTCAAGAGATATTCACAGGGTCACGTTTATTCTTTTGGAAAGCTCAGCGCATTGATTATACCGTTAAATAGGGCCTATATTCTATTATGATGATTTTCACTATGTTTACAAGAATTAGGAAATTTTCAAAATTCTTCTATTGTTGATTTTATTTTTAGTTAATGAGCTTCACAATAAGTGGACTAGCTTCATCCTCCTTGATTTAGATTTCATGCTATCTACACATTTCTGGGATACCATAAACGTTAAAATTTCTCGCTACCCTAAATTAAATTTGAAAAACTATGAACATCTCTTGAAGCGGTAACAGAACAGTTGGGATGGTGGTTTCATTTTGCTATTCGGTCATATAGGTGAGACCCCGTGAACATATCTAGGATCGGAGATATAAAAGTATAAACATTGTCTAAATTAGACTTCTTTAGAATTAAAAAAACCTTATCGTAAATTGTATATACAAATCAAATCCAATTGAAATATTTTTAAATTTAACAGTGTAAATTTATGGTATGTATTTCACAAATGGTTGAGATTATAGTATTGTCGTGTAAAATATTTCAAAATATTACATGTATTTGTAATACATGTATTATTCTCAATTCCGTCAATTTTAGCCATTAATAAACTCTATCTTACCTATTATTAAAGAACAAATGAAATTGCAGAACTTTTCAGAAATTATAATTTTTGCAACATATTTCACTACTCGGTAATTTCTATTCAAAAACATAATAATTGCGAAACATTCGAACTAAACTACACAAAGTGTCACCTGCCTCTTGAATTTTTTGTAGTCGTTTATTAAATAGAATTTATTAGAATACAATAACTTGAGCCCATTGGCTTGATTAAAATTATCGAGTGATATCCGTTTGCACCAATCGTAACAATTTCTTTAGAACATTTGTACTGGGTTGGGGTCGTTTGCCCGCTCTTCAAAATCTCAAAATTAAAATACGGGTTTTCAAAATAACGCTTATCAAACACGGCCTTTCAAAATTCTTTTTATGAAAATAAACAGCGTTATATCAAAGAGAGTATAAAGAGTAACGAAATGAAGGGAAAAATTTCAATATGAAGGAAAAAAAGAAACCAATGAATTTCAGATAACCGGAATGGTTCGGAATGGTATTTGTAAATAGGAATTTCTTCTAAAATAAATAAATTTTGGGGTTTACACTATTGGAATGTTGAATTTTTAGTTTTATTTTATGGTAATTTGTAAAATGAAATCTAAATTTTTTTTGTAAAATGTGGTCTTGGAATTTAAGTTATTTGGAATGCTTCTTAGATATAATGAATCGTTCCCTTCCAAAACTTCATTAAGATTTCGGCAAAAGTGGGATTTTCGCAAAATTAAATTATTTTGTTTACAAATCTAAGATTATTAACATAAAAGTATTGTTTCGACAATATTTGGACTAACGGGAGGTTTCACACACTCGGTGGAGTTCGATAAACAATTTTTCTCGCATATATATCGGTAAATTAGCGATAATCATTGATCTTACTTTATTTATATTCTGGGTAAAATCGATTTACAAATCTAAATAAAATGTTGAGATAATATCCCTTCATGAGTTATGCTAAATCCGGCTATAAGAGTAATTCCCAGATCAATATGTCGCTTTTCATATAAATCTTCGAAACGAAAACTGAATTTATTCTTTATGATTCAACGCAGGCAGGATACAAATATAGAGACTACACATTGAGATAGTATTTAACCAATTTAGTATTGCCCGCTTTAAATCCAACATCATTATTCAACCACAAAAATACCCCAACATTTTTGGGGTACTTGTCTGGTTTGTATATGAAAATTTAGTATTGTATGATATACACGGAGGGTAATTTTTTCTTTTCTATTTATTTTTTACTTGGGTTATGTTGTCTGAAATCGCTTCGGACAAACTATCGCGTTTGAAATGATCATTTAATGTATCCTTCTATTTTCAAATTTGATATTTATTGTAGTAGAAATTCACCAAGGAAAGGGTTCCTTTAACAAAGAAATCAAAAAATTTTGTCGATTGCCAACAGAAACAGTCATTTACAAATCGTGACATTAAACTTCTGTTTTGTTATTTTATTTCCCTGCGTCCTATTGGAATTTGAATTGAAAAAACTTGTATTGCAGATTAATGAATCTTTTCATTATGGAATTTGTATTGCAGATTACCTTTTGATCTGGAACCTGGAGATTTTAACACCAAATTATTAGTTGGTCATATATTTCGTTTGTTTGTTATGATTGACATAGGGCCTATTTTTTAATTCATCCCGAGCAGGCAGTGCGCTGTTAAAAATACTTCGTATTTTTTATTCAACCTGGGTAATTTTACTCGGTACAATGTGTTTTTATTTGTGAACTGTGCTTACACAGTGCATACTCGGTTCTTCAAATTTTCTCTGAAATGAATGTCAGTGTACGAAGAGTGTGGGTCTGTTTTTTAATTAAACCAGAGCAAGCAGGCTTGTCAAACACAGTGTGCAGAGTAAAATTAGTCAGGTTGAATAAAAAAAAACAGAGTATTTTTTGACAGCGCACTGCTTGCTCAGGTTAAATTAAAAAATAGGCCCTGCACTCAGAAAAAAAGTATGATACAATAACTACATGATTGCATTTACCATAATATCATCAGGCACATTCGATTGAACTGATTTAACTGAATAATCTGAGTTAACTGAGGTAAACTGATGTGATATATTCAGCTAACTCAGATTATTCAGTTAAATCAGTTCAATCAATGATGTTCTCAAAAATTTTTTTTGAGTGATCATCGTTATTATGATGAAGAAGATCAAGAAAAATAATCAAGAATATCATAGTAAGATAAAATCAATCATAGCATGATAAAATCAAACATTTAAATATTTGTATTTAACATACACTGATGATATTACGGTAAATGCAATCATGTATTTATCATATTTTCTTTCTGAGTGCAGAACAAAAATTTGGTGCAAACTTCCCAACCTGACTTTCAATGAAGATCATAAGGCATCTTTCCTACCTTTGATAATCGTCTTTTAACGGGTATCATGCGAAACAAAACAATAGCCATCTTTCTGGGTTAAACTAAATATATTGAAATTTTATGCTGCTGTGTATTTCCGTTTACAATAAACTATGTAGGGTCCGCTTTGAGGTGTTGTTAAATCTTTTTTAAGATTCTATTGATTTGTTCTTGCCTGCTTCCTTTTAAAATTTATTTATTTGTAAATAAATCTATTCGGTGGTACATGTATGATTCCAGATTAAAACCAAACATTCAGTTTAAAACAAAAATTAAATTAAAAATAAAAATTTAGAAAAGGCTAAAATAAAACAAACTAAAAAAAACTAGCAATCAAGTTTTAATTCCATCGAACATTTAAAAATTTTAAAAATAGATCTTCAGGATTTTTTTTGAAATTATCCTTTGATAAATTAAAGTCAAATAGGTTGTTTTCTCGATAATATATGCGAGCTAATAGTCTGTTTTTTAACGTGGTTACCATTCTCTCTTTTGGACACGAAAAATACCTATGTAAAGTTGGAATTAAAAATGGCCCTCTACTATTTTTCGGACACATTGCACCAAACATATTTCTCTTTCATTCACTCCAAATATAGTTGCTATATTCAATATAGGTTTATGAGACTAATTTCGCAAATAGTGTGACTCTATGGTAAAATGTTATTCGAGTGATAGGATGGTATTTTTATTCGGTTTTCGAAAAAAACGCAACATTTCTTAGATATAGAGAAGTCCGTGACCTTCAGAAAGTTTTTTTTATGCAGTTTATATCCACTGTGAATTAATATCCCAAGTGTTCAGAAATATTTCTCTGTATAGTTTAATTTTACCGTACCGTTCTGATGAGTGTTCTTGATGAGTGTTCTCGGTTAGTTCGTCTCCTCGGTGTATTTTAAAATATAACACCATTCCCATATAAAAAACTGATAAATCCCAATATTTGGTAAAGCTTTTTTGGCGAACAAATAAATTAATAATCTGTGTGTCCTTCCATTTTTCAGCCGGTTTCAGTTTGGCCAATCATTTTTTTGTATTTGCCGTTTTCACCTTGATGGGTACTGTTTCTGTTTCCAAATGATTTGGTAAATCGTTTTTTGGATGGAAAATGCGTTTTGGAGTAATAGAGCGTTCATATTTTCTGTCGATGTTTCTTCATCTCTTGAAAGACAAAATGCAGTGCTGTTCTCTACAAAATCTATTTACATGCAAAACAGTAGGAGTGGTTGTTTTAAATAAAATAAAATTTGATTGTAAAATGATGTCTACCGGAAAAGTCAGGATATGTGACGTCATAATCAACAATACGATTTTTGAAGCATGATGAGTGGATTAAAACCACAGTACCACTTTGTGTCTCTATATCTAATTCATTATTCGTGCAACTGGAGCTATGTTCCACTTCGAATTTTAAATAATTGCGCAAGATTAAACATACCAAAGGTTAGCTTGTAACATTTTTTCAATTAAGATTTAATGAATTTTTACAATCAGATTCTAAAATTATTTTTTATGAACACTTTATAAAATAAATAAATTTTAGCTTAGGTATCTGGCGCAAAATTGTTTTCATAACAACTACTGATGGTATCATTAATCAAAACTACGTTAATAAGATGGCCTAATAGCCATTGCAACTATTATTTTGCATGTAAACTCATTTTTATTAATTAAGTCGCAACTTTCAGGGCACCATATTTTAACATGTAATACACTCAGAAAAAAAATATGATAAATACATGATTGCATTTATCATATTATGATAATACTAAATTATTGTGAAATTCCCTATCATACCATGATTAGAAATACTATCAAACTTAGTTTATATCATTAATATCATCATTGTGTGCTAAATACAATTATTTAAATGATTAATTGTATCATAATATGATATTTTTGATCATTCTTCACAAGTGAAGAAGTTGTTATGTTGAAGAAGATGAAGCAAAATGATCAAGAGTATCATACAATATTATGATACAATCAATCATTTAAATAATTATTGTGTTTAACACACAATGATGATATTAATCAAATATAAACTAAGTTTGATAGTTTTTCTAATCATGGTATGATAGGGAATTTCACAATAATTTAGTATTATCATAATATGGTAAATGCAATCATGTATTTATCATATTTTTTTCCTGATTGTATAGGAACTAATATTCGTTTTAAAATGAAATGTCCAAAAATGAACCATCGCAAAAACGGAACTTTCCCTATTAACGTTATTCTGAACTGCCATCCCTAGTGCGGTAATAAACAGGTGGCAATTTGCTAAAGGAACAGACTACTCGATCACTTTAAAGCATATAAACCCTTATATTTTAACATAACATTTGTTTTTACTTATAATGGACATTTCAAGCATACTGAGTTCTCACTAAAAACAAAGGAGTAAATTTCGGTGTGGCCTCATTAAAAACAGCGAGAATCTCAGTGTGCTTAGTCCGACCAACACATTATAAAACAAAATTTGTCTAGAAACTATTACACGAAGTAAATGTTTTATTGGTTTACGGCGGAATCGCATTTAAAAACATAAGTTTCATAAAACATAATTTTCATTATTCATTTCGTCAGTGAGAAACAATTTACTTACTATTTCATTTAAACAATTATACCATTTAATCAGCAGAAGAAGAGTACACTGTTGCAAACGTATCATATTTTTGCTCAGAAAGCTGACATAACAAACAAATAGATTATTTTGATGGGAAGAATAGATATAAGAAAATTAGAAAACCCTCGCTCGGATCATTCAAGTTAAATATTAATTTTCTAACAAACTTAGCTCTAAAATTAAGTTTTTTCGATAAACCTACACAAAAAGTATATTTATACTAAACTTGAACAAAAAATTTTATCTTTTTCTTCTATAAACTTTGATTTAATCGAAAGTATTTTGACATCATACAGACGAGTAAAATATTTTCCAAAACTGAAGTTTCTTGACAGTTTTATATGCGTTGCTTGTAATTTCTAAGATTTATTAGACACGAATGGGATAACAATTTTTTTAAATTTTCTCTCGTCGCTCTTATGTACAATCGTACATCTTAAGATTGACATGTAAAAAAATGTATAGTATTTTGAATATCTGTACACAATAAGATTTTTTTTTTGTTTGAGGAGGGAAAGTTTCAGAAGACATGAATTAGAAATTTTAGTGAAAGATGAAAGAAAATGAAACAGATCCCATGTTCGATTGATGCATGTATTTATGGTATATATAGTACATGTTCGAGTATAAACATAATATTTATTTATGTTATTCGATGTCGCAAAGATATGAAAATTAATGGAGTGTGTATGTAACTATTTTTTTTTTCCTTATATTCTTTCTCCATCTTAACATGATACATATTCATGTCATATAAGTGTATTTTCTAAAGAAGTGAATAGTTGGAAAGAATATTTCACATAGAAGGCTGGTATGACATAAATATATTTAATAGCTTTCAAGTGAAAAATGATTATATATTACTGTCAGCCACCACTGGCATGATATCGATATCATTGAAAATGTACTTGAATAAACATTAAAATTATGATATTTGTTGTTGTTGTCGTCGTCGGGATTTATACATGTTTAAGAGGGATTGCCAGTTCATGTTCTGTTTTGTGTTAAATGGAAAATTAATATTTATTTTTATTCATTATAGACGAAATAACACGAAAATTGTAGAATGCATAATAGACTAATGGATTTGAACATGTAACTTTATTCGAAGGGTGAAATTAATTTCTAACTCACTCTCTTCGGTAAATGATAATTATTGGATATTGGGATGAAACTTTCTACATGTAAAAGTGGTTTATTTGTATAATGTATACGTTTGTGATTCATCTGTTGTAATTAATTATCGTCTCTTCACTTTTATGATAAACGGAAAAGGGTGAAATTTATTAAACATATATTTTCCAGTAGACTAACCTCCAACCATTTTGAAATAAATGAAATTTCCGAAATTATAACATCCTATAACAAAATATATTGAATATAGATTTATTATGCACCGGATGCATGCATTTAGTACAAAATTTAAAATTTTAAAATTTCTTTTATCTTTCCAGAGGCAAGTAATGATAATTACTTGGGCCGCTATAAATTTGGGAGCGCATTAATTATTCCGCAGGTAAGATAAATTTTAATTAATTTGTTTAAACCAAAATATTGCAATTAATTTACGTATATGAATATAAAGCGAAACAGAATTGTCGATTTAAAAACGTATATGTATATATATGATACAGGATGTCGTCTCTTGGAACCATTCTACGTATTTTTTTTGTGTTTTTGTCTGACAAAATAATCAATTAAGCAAATTGGATCTAATGTTGTTAAAAATGTTTTTTTTTAAAATATGTGTCTCATATTTTTTGTATAGATATGTAGGCGAAAAACATATGGGCAACGGAAATAAAGGTTGGTGGATTAAATTCGAGTGTGACATTGAAAATTAATTTAATATTTTTTAGTTTTTGTGAGGATTGCCGCTCGATTAAAATTTTTTAATGCCTACGCAATTGTTTCACTAAGAAAATGTTTTTCTTATTATGTTTGTCGTTAAAAATCCTTTGAAGATAAGTTTTAATTTAAATTTTGTCGTCTGGTTTAGTAAAAGGTTGTATCAATGTGGTTAAAAAATATACAATATTATAAATTACAAAATATTAAATTGGGGTACTTTGTCCATTAACCGAAAGTACTATTCGCCTTCTAATGAATATTGGGTAACATCTACTGAATTTGTCTTTGTACTAAGCCAAAGGTGTTAATTTCATATTAAAAAAAAATTAGTTCGCAACTCTCGCAAAATTCTCGCAATTTAAAATTGTGGCCAACAATTGTTTCTAATTGAAGAAACAATTGTTTCTCTAATTGAAGAGATACAATTGTTGGCCACCCTTTGGCTCATGGCAGATGTAGCTGTTTATGAAGAATTTTATAGCTAGCTGTTTATATTCCAAATCACAATGTCAAATTAATATACAAATGTTTTTATAAAAAAGCATCGTGCATAGACTGCATAATTTAAGTGAGTACAACACGTGATCCACGCAAGCAGAAAGTGGGTTAAGTGACAGGCCATCAATCTATTCTCACAAAAACTTTCAAGTTATGAATAGTGTTGCTGCATGAAAAATGGGTAGGCTCGTCTCACTAGGAGCTCCTACACAGAATATCTTGCCACAACCACATTTATCCGACAAAACAAGTGCCATTTTATGGAGACGTGTATCGGAAACAACCAAGCAGAAAACGGAAACTCGAGAGCATGTTTTGCAAACGCCAGAAATAATACTTATGACTTCCATCTAATATTTACAGTCATCAAAACACGGATGTAGAACTGAGATCGAACGTGGCTGATGTTCTCTCAGTATAGCAAACCTACTATTAAAATCTACTTAATCGGACTGACGAAGTGACCCGAAAATTGAAAAAACCGATTATCTCATCGTAATGAATGATTTGGCTTAAACGAGGAAATCAATGATATGATTTAATTACAGGACAAATAATAAAAGCTTTTACTGAAAAACGACTACGTAAACTCCTAATTAGTCTTAAGTGTACATTTATTTTAGCGTATCCCTATGTTAAACACCGCCTACAATGTTCTTGCTAATGTTGTACTTGCCTTGTATCATTTATTATATCATTTTCCTCATTGAAAATATAAACCGTGACTATCAATGTGGTTTTTGCCCCAACCGATCAACCACTGTCCAATGTTCCACGCTGAGGTAGGTCTTCGGGAAATGTTGGGAGTACAATATAACCATGCACCAACTCTACATAGACTTTCAACATGCATATGAAACTTCAATGATAAATTTGGTTTTACAGAAGTCTAAAGTCCCATATACAGGGTAAGGGTTGCCTCAAAAATATTTTTGTAATCCTCGCGCCCTAGAGAAACTTTTTTGTTGCGCCCTCTCTACCCAAGCAAAAAAACGCTGACGACGAAAAAAATGATTAAGAACGAGGACGTTGGGCACCCAAATACTACTACTGTAAACAGGGTCATTAGTTTTATGAAAATCGATGTTTTAAATTTTTCGGTGATCATTTTTACAACAAATAGTTCCCATTGTGCATTCTACACAACAATGACTGCAAGCGATTGGTGTATAGAGAGATATGTGTTCTATTTTAATTTTCCTTAAACCTATTTAAAAAATGAAAATGTTCGTTTAATATCTATTTCCTCCATTTTTTAAAAATATATTTAAATATTTAAAATTAAACAAATTCAACTTCCTGAACTTAATTTTGTTTGTTTGGTTACGAATTTAAATATAACTGACATTTGAAAATGGCTACACCATTCGCCACGAAAAAAACTTTGGACATTTTAGTGTAGAAATGTGTAGCAGTACCAAATTGCAAAACATATATAGTGTGGACAAAATAGGTGTGGTTTTGAACTGTTAAACTGGCCAAGCATACAGAATTAATGTAAAAAAGTGTAGTGTAGTGCGAAAACAAACAGACCTTATATTGAAGTTTAAAAAAATTACTATGATAAGTTAAAGAATTTCAAGCTTAGTAACTACCAAATCTAGGCCCAATAACGTAATATCGTAAATTATGAATATTATATAAATATATTTTAAATTTTATTTGATAAAAAAAAAATCAAAAAACAATTAATGGCAGTATTTTTAGTCGCCCTCAATAGTTCAGCGCCCTAGGCGGCCGCCTAGTTCGTTTATATGGTAGAGCCACATGAAAGCTCATTTCCAACAAAAACAGCCAAGTAAAATTTTTCCGAATTGTTAATGGTGCAAAAGTTATTCCACTTTTAGTGTTTTTAATGAAATCGCTTGTGCACCCACCAAAAAATTAATTTAAAAGGAACCATGAGGTTTTTGTTTATCTTTCTTTTTCAATCTGAACTAGAAAAGTGTGCCTTTCAAATAAAATCATTTTTATAAGCTGCAGAAGACAATGTCAAATAAAAACTGTTATAAACTTTTCTGTTCCTCAAAAATTTTTGTTGATATTTAAGTGACGCCAACGGGGAAAGAATGTACTACAAAAAATTGACCCACTATCAGAAAAATATGCGACACTAATGCAGATTTTAAAATCGTATCACACACAAGGCTAATCACAATAGAATTTTTTTAACAATTTTTTCTCAAAGTAAGTCGTGTTTTTTAAAAAACGCACTGAACAAAATTTCGATTTCTATAAATTGTCAGAAATAAAACAAAATGAATAAAATATTTTTTTTACTTTAAACTTAAATATTATTCGGATTTCCTTTGAATTTCCCGGATGTTTCCCTGATTTCAATAGATTTGGTTTTTTCTCGGATTTTTAGTGGATTCTCACCGAGTTTCTCCCGGAATCTGGGAAATCCGGGAAAAACCGGGAAGTCCGATGGAAATCTGTGGGAAATCCAGAAGAAAACCGGGGGAAACCCTTGGAAATTCGGGGAAAATTCGGGAAACCTGGGGAAAATCTGGCGGGCATACGGAAAATCTGCAACAATCCGGAAACTCCGGCAAAAATTCAGCAAATTGGAAGGAAATCCGTCAATTAATATTTAAAATTAATAAACAAAAATTATTTTGTTTATTTTGTTTATTTCTGACAAAGCACCATTTTAGAACTCGAAATATTGTTTGGTGCGTTTTTTAATAAACACGACTTACTTTGTGAAAAAAATTGATAAAAAATAATACCATTTTAAAATTTGCATTAGTGTCGCATAGTTTTCTGATAGTGGTTCAACTTTCTGTAGTACTTTCTTTTCCCGCTGGCGTCACTTTAACATCAATAAAATTTTATTGGGAAACAAAAAAGTTTACAAAACCAAAGTTTTTATTGACAGTAAATAATGTAGCTTATAAAAATGATTTTATTGGAAAGGCACAATCGTCTACATCGTACTAAGAAAGAAAGAAATAAAACTCTTGGTTTCTTTTTAATTAATTTTTTGGTGAGTACGCATGAAATTTCACTAAAAAACTCTAAAAGTGGAATAACTTTTGCACCATCAACAATTTGAAAAAACTTTACTTGGCTGTTTTTGATGGAAGTGAGCTCCTCTTTCACCCTTCTTCGTTTGATCTGTCAATTTTAGGATACTCTGTATAGATATGGGTTTTTATGATGGCCTTGGTATGTAATTTAATTCAAAAAATGCCAAATGCTGACCTCTGGGTTCGGTCATACGAATAACAAGCAAAAACTGCCATATTTGTTGCATGAAACTTCAATGAAAAATTTTGTTCTACAGAAGTTTAACACAAAAATGCCAAATGGTTGTTTCCTGAGAATATAATTTTTCATTGAAGTTTACTGCAACAATTATTGCAGTAATTGTTTGTTATTCACACGACCGAACCCAGGGACTGACCATTTGACATTTCTGTACTAGAATACGTGCCAAGCTCATCATAAAAACCAATGTCAATACATGGAACTTTTGACTTAAATAATTTTTTTATTATTTTATTTTAACCATGTAACAATTTTTGCCAGAATATTCCGAATAAAATTCGAATATATATTTTATAAAATAATAACCAAATCAATAACCCACCTTCGCCACTTGCTAAACAATTTATTAAATTAAACGATAGACGTTAAAGGAGTAATTTAATGTTTCCCTATATGGCCTCACTACTAACTCGATTGACCACCTGCAGTCGTAATCAGAAATAAAAAGTCCTTTGTAGATTAAGCCACAATTTATTAACCACATTACAGTCTTCAGTATACACTTAATATAGTATTTTAAACCAATTTTGATTCATTAAAATTTAGAAAATGCACATGTTCAAATCCGGCTTCACAATCGAATTGTTTTGGTAAAACATTGACTTGCGTATATAATATACACTAATTATGTTATTTCATAGACGATATAACAAAACCACAACGATAATATTTTTATAATCACGTTGAGAAGCAGACATAATTTAAAAGAAATGTTATTTTTAAAATTAGATATAATACAGAAAATTGTTGATAAAATAAAATTAGAAACGATGCGGATACACCTGATGTAGATTCTCATTCTACGAGCATATCTTATAAATATTTACTTGATATTGCTTTTCACACATTTTTATTTTTAAAAGAATGACATTTTTACCCTCCTTATCACTTAGACAAAAAACGAGTATATAATCTGTATGAAATGTAATCTTGTATAGATAAATTATTATTAATAAATTTTAAAATAACATGTTTTTGGAATATGTATACACGAGTATAGATAGTCATCCATTTTGAATTTTAATATATTTATCATTATTTTTGTAACAAAAATTCTTACAAAACCACCATACATTTTTTAAAAGATGTCACAATGACAACAACAATATTGTATTCCAACCGAAAAAAAGACAGACAAAAAGAATCCATTTCTTTAGTTTTGTGTCTGTTATTTTTTTAATTTTTTTGCCTTTTGTGTCTTCTGTGTATATTTAATAGGGAGGAGGCCACTTGGTAATTCTATCACGAATGTATAAACCAAAAAAATTTTTTTTTTTACTTTAAATTCTAAAAACAAAGATTATACATTTTTTTCTTATTTCACTTTAGTTTTTTTTTTCTTTTAAGTTGAAAACTTGTATATAATTTTTTTTTATCATCATCTTAAGAAGAATACCGAATCATTCTGGAATGATATCATATGTGTACATTTTTTAGGATGGTACGAGCATATTTGGTTTGAGGAGAGGGCGGAATTTATAAGAATTTGAAATTCAATATAATTTTGTACCGAGATCCTGCATAAGTCTGAAATCTATTTTATTCAATTGTACTCGTACATTTACTGTGAGATAGAGTATGTTGCCTTATTTAAATTTTACAAACGTACCAAATCTAAATAAATTACACATTTTATTGTCGTTTCGGTTGTATGTTTGTTCTATCTATTTTCTATATAAATACGATATTAAAATTAAATCTGACAAAATTTGGATTAAGACGTATCAATGAATTTTAAGGATTTATATATTTTACTACTAGTTACTCGGTGCTTTTTTTTTGTTTGTTAATTTTATGATGAAAACATGATAAACTATATAACTTATGATTGGTGTTTTTAATAATGTATGGATGTACATACTCGTAATATATATGAGTATACTATTTGTTATTCAGATAATGATAAGGAAGGGAACGCGAGGGTGATATTCATGTAATGTAATTGAAATGTCACAAAATATATGTATAATAATGTCATAATCAATACGTGGCACATTCTCGTTTATACATATAAAATAAAAGTTAAATGTGTGCTGAGCACACACAACAGGAAATGAAACTATTTCCTTTTAATTATAATCCATATAACGTTTATAAGTTCGTGTATATTTGATCCTAACACAAATATGATACGTATATAAATTCCTCCCCAGATTTAAAAACAGACATAATATATTAATGTTATATAGGGACTGGCTTAATTTAATCCATGTAGCTAAACGTTCATATATATATATATACTCGTAAGATGATTCTGTTTCTCTCTGTATATAATACATAACTATTTATGTGGAAGATTATATTTTATATAACACAGATGTTAAATTATTGTAACATAAATATTTTCAAGTTTTTTTGTTTTTTTCTTACTTTTGGCATTTTTACAGATTTTTAATAAAGGGCACCCAAATTTGGCAAGTGCTACTCACGGTATGTAAACACTATTGTATATACACATCTAATATAAAATTATTTTTTAATTACAAATTTGAAAAGAGTTGAAAATTTAGAGTCTGAAATCAAAATTAATCATCAAATTAATGCTATTCCCGCTTAAAAATATACCCAACAAATGGAAGAATTTTTATTTTACTTTTTTTATATCTTTTAGATTAGGTGTCATTTAAATAAATGAAACACATAGCTATACTACATTATATATACATAAAAAGTATAAAACCAACAAAATTTATTATACGATTTTAAAAAGAAAACAATTATAAGATGTTGACAAATACAAGGTAACGCAGTAATAAATTAATTTTTAACACTTATCATCATCAACATTGTAATTTTTTGTGTAAGAAATTAATTTTATATGGCGCGATTCGATATGCATGTGTGTACGAGAAGACATTAAATCTTCCCTGACCACTTTTGTAATGATTTTTATTTTTATATAAAAAAAAATGTGTAAACTGAATTTTCAACTCTTTTTAAATAATATATTATAATATATATATTATTATATTTATAAATAATTCAAGAAAAATAAAATGATTTATGATTGAAACAAACAAATAAACAAACAACCAAAAAGTCAAGTTACGAGTAGTTTTTAAAAAAAAGCAACACATTTTTTGTTATTAAAAACTTTAAGAACTTAAATAATCTGTACACATTTTAAATTTTTTAATTGTTATTTTGGAAAAAAATTACTTACAATATCATAAATAAAAATTTAATTTAATATCCATCATTTTGAAGCTTTATTTTTTGGTATATCCAAAGGCGCAGTATACACGATTTCACTTGTTGGTTTTAAAGGTTAATACAATTTGCGTTCAATTGAAATTTGTTTATTTTTACAACCAAGTAAGCTGGCAATAATTTAACTAGTGGACTAACAAAAGTTTCCCAAAATATTGAAACGTAGATAACACGTGTATTTTTGTTTGGCTCAGTATTATCGTAAAAATACGGTATTTTTAATAAATGTTTATTGTACAACCTTTCAATTTAAAATTATTTTCAGCACTTAAAACATTGAACTAATAATAATAATAACAATTCCCAATCACTTCATGCGACGTCACTTCGATCTTCCTGGTTACTAGATTATAAAATCAAATTTTCACTAAATAATTTTGTATACAAAACTCAAAATGCAATTTTTTTTAAATCCTAGTTGGCTGCTTTAGTGTGATTTTTTTTTGTTTATTTGTCGCGTCAAAACTTCGTGATTTAAATTGTCGTTTGAAGTAGAAGCAATTGAGACAGCTATTATTTTAAAGAGCCGTAATATTAAAATGAGAGCTTTAAATTGAGTGGAAGCTTTTATTGAGTTACTATAAGAAACCGTGGTAAATGGAAAATTTTGAACATAAATTTAAAAAAGTAAACAAATCATCTAAATTTTAATTTTATATTTTTAATAAAATATTCAAAAAACACATATTTGGAAATCAGCCATCAAAGTGTATCGTTTTAAAAATTCCAATTTAAAATTATTATTTTAAAAAATCCAATTTAAAACTTAGTCACATTTACAACAAAATTAAAGAGAAAACGTGAGCTGAAACGAGATTTTATGAATCACCATGTAGGGAGCTTTCCGTAATTTTAAAATCGGTTTACAGGTGTCTCTCTAATAAATTTACTTAAAATTACAGAAAAGCATAAAATAATTAAGCAACTATTTACGAAAATAAACCATTATTTAGTTAAGCGCGAAATCTTTAATTTAACATAATTAATAAAACTCAAAACAATTCTAATTTTTATTTATAATACGGTTGGCGCAAACAAAACTTTTCGTCGTAAAATATCCACCATCATAGTTGCCGCGCGCTGTAAAACAATAATAGAAAAACTTCAAAATTTTTCCAATTTTTATTTTATTTCATTCCAATTCGCTCGTGTTGCGTTATTTTCAGTTCCAGGAGATCTCCATAACCTATTGAATCAGGCAGTATACATAATAGATTGTAAAATTTTCAAACATTTGGATTTTAAAATATTCAATTTTTCGTCGCTATTTTGTTCTAAATTTAAATTTAGCGAAATCTTTTGATTGGTTTGCTATGAAAAATCAAATTTTTAACAAGTAACGAAAAAACAGTTTTCGAAGTTTGTTCATCAACAGTGTTGAAATAGAATCAAAAACACAATAACCCTCATATTACATTGTGACTCCAAAAGAACTTTTTAGCAAACCTTTGTTTTGAAAAAATAATGCTGACATTTTTGATAAAACACATTAATTTCTTATTTTCTTTACATACACATATAAAAAAATTCTTGTTTCTACAAAAAAAAAATCTATTAGACTTATTTAAACGTTTCTGCGTTAACTCGACATGATATGACTCAATTTTAAAATATGCTTATACTGAATATTGAACTAACCATTCAAATTGAAAATTAAAATCGAAGTCTTTATGTTTTTATATAAGGTTTGAAAAATACCAAACAGTTTGCCTTCTATGGAAAGCTCATGAAAAAATGGAGGAATCTTACGGCTTTTACATTTAGGAGGCTCTGCTAGCAGTCGCTAGGAAACATATTTATAATGCAACATAATAAGATTGAAAAAACAGCCACAACAAGTATTGTAAACAATTATTTTGTAAGTTTCGATTTAATAATCTAGTAACCAAGAAGATGAGTATTCACTTAGGGTGTATAATTAACAAACTGATTCGATTTGTACTAATGGCGTTTTCTTTTTACAAAAACCTGGCAAAAATTTTTGATGTACATCAAAAACTTTTGATGTTAATCACATTTTCGCGTTCTTTTAGGGGAAAAAACTACAAAAAAATTTGGTGTACATCAAAAAATGGAAATATAGATTTTTTCTTCCATTTTAACTACCACATACACATATATATACATATAATATGTCAATCGTAAATAATGTCAAATACGTCAAACGCGTCATTTGAATTTTTTTCAAAATGGTTTGTTATTGTTTTCGGCATCCCTTTCGGGTTTACGCACACTACGATTAAAACACATCAAATTTTTTTCGTATTCTTTTTAACTAACGGAAATTTGATTTACATCAAAAACGTAAGAGAATTCGCTGTAAGTTTAGGAGAATGATACCTTGTCGCAAAAAATAAGAAACCGACCTGTTGGTCTGCTTAAAGCAAGCAGATGTGTACGTGGTGGAAAAGAAAGCAAAATAAAACAAAATACATAATAAGTAAAAATAAAGTTAAATAACACGCAAATGCGAAAATAAACATATGTTGCGAATAGAAGGTATCAATTCACGACATTTTTTTGTTCCCGGGAAACGGGAAATTTGAAATTTATTTCACGGTTTCCCGGGAATTTTCGGGAATTGGAAAATATAATTTCTTAAACAAACATATAAACACAAAAGCACAAAACTGCAATTGAATTTTAATAACAAAACGGAATTTATTTTAAAATATAAAAAGTATAATTTGAGCTATAAATAATTCATTTCCATATATTAAGAAAAAATTCATTTGTATATACATATATTTAGAAAAAAATAATTTTACTTGAACAAGTAAACATTTTTTGTACTTATTTGTTCAGGAAATAACTTTTTAAAAAAGTGAGGCAGTCTAGAGACGACTCACTAAGTGACGATCTTCGTTTAGTGCAGAAATTAGATGACAAAGAAAATACTCTCTCGCTTTCTATTGAGGTTATGGTTGTATGCAAGTTAGGGAATCTAGCAGCTTTTGTAAATTATTTGTAATATTTCCCGTATTCTCATACATTTGAAATTTTTTTTGACATCTTTTTTTGAATCCTTAGTTGCAACACACTTTATAGGTTTATATGCTGCATTAATAGCTATTGACAATCTATCTTTCATATTTGTAACTGTTAAACAATCATCCTCTTGAGACGATTCACTTTCAATTTCAATATTAACATCTTCACTGAACATACTTTCGGTTTCGGTATATTGATATTGAAATCGGATATCGGTAACTATTGTTGAACGTTTGGATTTAATATTGAAATATTTTTCTTTATGGCTGATTTTATTTCGAATGGATTGAACCTACGTTAGTCAATTATTACACAATCCAAAGACGCACTCTAACCAACTGAGCCATATGTTGCATAAAAAGAGAAAAACCAGCTTTGTAGACATAAATCTATTTTTAATTTGAATAAGTAAATATCCTAATCTAGATCCTAATGTAATAAAATATATACACAAATAATCCTTTGAATTAAATTTTTTCCCGGGAAATTATTTTATTTTTCCCGGGACGGGAAATGAGAAACATCAAAATTCTTGGGAATTCCCGGGCGGGGTATGAAATTTGTACTATTCTTTTCTCTTTTGTTTCTTCGCTTGCTATAGGAAAACGATAGCGGTGGAAAATGAATGTCGAATTCAACAGTTAGGTATCTGGGGCAGTATTCTTAAAATCAGTGGAAACTTTCCTAATCTGTATACAATTTGCTTTGAAATTATCTATACTATTCGAATTTTTCGCCGGCTACTTTAATCACTTTTTCAAATTTGTTTTCAAGTTTACTAATATGTGTCCCTACTAAGGGAATAATTTCGAATCGGTTTACCCAGGCGGAATTTTTCCCTAGTAGGGGAAAAGAATTATGTTTCTTAATTTACAAAAAGAAAAATATAAAAAATTATTAATGTGTAAGGCGAAAAAATCGAATAACATAGAGAATTTCATAGCAAATTGGATTCCGATTGGGGGAATTTCCACCAAATTCAAGAATATGACCCCTATATAGAGTATCTATTAGAAAAAATGGAAAAATTAGATAAAAATAAAAATTCTAGTTTAAATTTTTTTTCGGCTTTCCTTAGGTCTCTTCTTGGCAGATTGGTTTCGTGCTGATAAAAAGTTGGTCTACTCATCAGTGGCACTATTCTGGTTTTTCCTGGGAATAGGGAATTGGAAAAACTATTTTCATAACATTTTTGTCTAAATTGTATTTTTCTGGCCTACTAAGGGAATAAATTTGGTGTAAATATTTTCGAAACAAAGTTAAATGAAAAAATATTTTTCCCTAGAAAAATGTTGTGGAACAAAAGTTTCCCAATTAACTTTGATTTGAAAATGTTTGCACTAAACTTATTCCCTCAGTGGCCCTATTCTGATTTTCCCTGGGAATAGGGAATTGGGAATTTGTGACGTTTTTCTAGCAGTTGGGAATTTTTTATTCCCCAAAGTGTATTCTGGCGTTTGGGAATTTTTTTTTATTGGGAAAAAATAATTCCATTTTATAGCAGTTTTGACGTTAATTTTTCCCAATTATTTTTTTGGGGATTTGTAATTCGTACCTTTTTGAATTTTGAAACATTTTTTTTGCTAATAAATATATATTTAAAAATAAATTAAACTTGTAATAAGGTCGCAATACGTGTTTTAGTTTATAAATATTTAAATAAAAAAAAAATCCCTAACAAATTATTCCCTGTCTGCCAGAATACACATTTGGGAACGGGAAATATTTATTTGGGAATTAGAGCAATTTGTAATTACAGCAAAAAAATTCCCAATTCCCAATTCCCCGGGAAAACCAGAATAAGGCCACAGGAGGCCAAAAAAATGTGAATTGGGCAAAAATGCTGTGAAAATATTTTTCCTAATTCCATATTCCCAGGAAAAGACAGAATAAGGCCACAGGTTGTATACCGAATTATGCAACCTTTGGCACTATTCTGTCGAAGAATTTGACATTTGTACTTTAGAAATTGGGCATGGTATTTATGCTAAGGGATATGAGTTCAATATTTAAACCACACATTTTTGCACTTCAAATTACCAATATTGCAAAGTACTTTTAATTTTATACAAATATCGTTTAAGATTTTAGAAAACTGGTTCAGTTTTTTACAAACCAAATTTACATTTTTCAAAATTAGTTTCAATTTTAACTTAAATGAATACCGGACAAGTGGTGCAGTGGTTAAAGCTTCGGCACTTGGACCGGGAGGTACTGGGTTCGAATCCCATCAGAGGCTAGATGCAAATCGAATTTTCATCATCGATTACAATCGGTGATGTTAATAATCTCAACTAAGACCCTCTGATGTAGTGCAGAATTCAAAGCCGACCCACCGTCCATGTCAATGTACAGGTTGACATGGAGCTTGCAATGTGCAAGTGGTATACTGTAGTTGTGTGAGTAGGTGAATAGGTGAATGGGTTAATGATGTAGCATGAATGCGTGGTATCACAATGGGCCAAAAATGGCCTAAGTGTAAACCACTGAAACCTAAAATCCTAACTTAAATGAATTAATGGATCTACAAAGCAAATTCAATTTTTTGTATTTCGAATTGGGGTGGTTTTACAACTCATATTAAAATGGTTGCTCTTGAAGGATTTACACTGTTATTGAAAGATTGCAATTTTAACTTGATTGAACACATCTGTCGTTTGGCAGAAATTTACCTACCTTTCTCGATTTTGTTTTTATATTGTGGTAGTAAATAGGAACTTTGCTAATGAAAACAACTAACAAAGAAAAATGAATGAAAATCAAGATTAATTACCATTATTAATGAATTTGTAACGACATTTCATTAGATTTATCAATCTAAATATTAGATTTTTTGGTTCATTAATGATAAAATCGAGAAAGAACAGTTAATTTCTGCCAAGAAAACAGGTGCATTTACCCTCAATTTAAGATTACTCTCTTTCAATAATAGTTGCAATTTCTTTAATGCCATAATTTTAATTTGATTTGTAAAAGCTTGAATATGAATTGTAAAATTACCACAATGTGAAATACAAATATTTGAACATTGTTTAGGTTCTTTAAATTATTTTAGTTAATATGATAAATAAAACGGGAGTTTGCCTTGTACAAAATTTAGGTTGCTTTACAAAACCTTGAACAATATTTGAATAAAATGGAAAGTGCTGTCCATCGTTAATTTGAAGTGCAAAACCTATACTTGATATCCAAAATCGAAACATCTAAGTGTCGCAATTTAAAATGATTTGGGTTTTTGTACTTAGAAATTGAAAGTGGTTTTCGTCTTTTTTAGAGGTTAAAAGTGAACGTTCAAACTAGTCATAAATCAGTACATCATCGATCTTTCGCAATTTTAAAAGAATTTTATACTTGAGAAATGTGCGTGTTCTTTCTATACGTAAAATTCAAACTATACGTATTTTGAAAGCTCTTAAATCGGTACAATCCAAGATCCGGTAAATCATATATTCATTAAAAATATAAAGTTATTTTAAATTGAAAGCTCATAAAGAGCTTCTAATTCTACAATAAAAATTTATTCAAAATATCGTGTGGTTACTGGGGGGGGGGGGGGGGACTAAGCCGTTGACTAAGGCCCCACTACAGTTATATAAGTTTCGGCTAAATTGAGTGAGCTCAAATTTTTTGATTATGGATTTTGAGGGATTATAAATAGCTCATGATTCTGCACTTATTGTATTTTACATGGTGAGTGGCTAACAGGAGTCCTTCTTAATGAAACTATTTATTAATTCATTAAATTATAATATTGTAAAAAATATATTTTAATCGACTGGCGAACATGCCAAGAAAGATCCAAACGTAATTGGCAATATTCGAGAACAATCGGTGATGAGAGAATTTATTGTTGTTGTATATGAGAAAGGCTGTTGAATAATTTCCTCCTGATTTTTATGAAGTCCTCAATCATGATGAAGGACCAAATTTTACCAGTGCTTGCTTCGGAGGACTGACTTTAGCAACCTCGCTCGCTAGTTGATGCCAATTTTGACTATTCAAAATTCCAGCGACAATAAACCGATCAGGACTATGTATTCAAACGCGTGTTTTATTTTGATGGCGTAGCACCAAACCATTCTTTGTAACTGTACTATACATCATACTATTAAAGTTAGCCGAAAGTTTCCAGCCGAAAGGTCAATCGATAATGCAGATAGTGTCTTCGCTTTCTCAGCCGAAAGTATATACATACGTCACTGTTGATCAACATTCTTCAGCCGAAAGTTATCAGCGAATAATTATTTCAACAACACATCAACAGAAACCAATTTGAATGTTTTAGTATGCGAAGGTTGTTGTAAAACCTAATTCTATTTTAACTTGAGAAATACAAATGTTTAGATCAATCAATTATAATTTGAAAAGCAATATTGTTAGCCTTGCTCCAAATGAACATAAAGTAAGGTGGGGATACCACTATGGCCATTTGATATGTCATAATTGTTGGTCAACTTCGGCTTAATTATGTAGAGATTCTGATGATACAGGTGATACAGGGGCGTAATTTATCAAAAATTCGCTAATTCAATATATCGAAAATGCATTGAATGGCATGTCGTTCTAGGTTAGCATGCCTTGTCATTGATGCCACTATGGTCACTTGAGGGACCATCATGCTGCTCAACCTCGGCCTAACTGTGGAGACATATTTAATTAGCGAAATTGCCCCCCCCGCCGTATGCGAAACGAAATTAACTTTTTAATTTAACTGATTAATTATTTAATTAATTAAATTCTGATGGGGATACGCGGGTGTAATTTGACAAGATTTTAATAGTTCAATTTCTGAAAAATTCATTGAATGGCCTGGCGCTCTTGTTTAATCTAAATTCGCATTGATGCTACTATGGCCATTTGATAGGCCCAGGTGTTGCGAAAGCTATTTTTTATACCTCGCGAAATTTCGAAAATTTTTTTTTGCGTTTTTTATGCGGTCCCTATTACCGCACAAAAACAGGTTTAACTGTATAATTATTAAAATTTATTTTACGTCATTAAAATCAAAAATAAAAAAATATATAATTTTATAATGATTCCAACAAAGAAAATTTATGCGTCACATAGTTATGTTGGGTTCTACAAAAGATGCAATAGGGTTAGTCTTACACGATTTACTTAGACATCACTATACGATGCCTTGTCAATGGCCTTCGAATGGTTGAATTTTTCAATTTTTTATGATTCCAACATATGCTTCGACATGTCGCATAATTTTGTTGGCTTATACAAAAGGTACAATTGGGTCAGTACATGATAGTATACTTCGAGTTACTTAGACATCTCTACTATGCCTTGTCACTGACGATCGAAGCGCCACTACATTTTTTGCTACCATAGCAAAATATAAAAAATCTATGATTGCTCCACCGCATAAATATGTTGGCTTATACATAGCATAAAGAATTTTTATGTTAACATTGCAAACTTGTTTTTATACCACGCTTATATTAGCTCACCCTGTGTGTCTGTTTGGATCGTCAAATTTTGTAATCAAGTTTTCAACCACTTGCAATAGTCCAATTGAGCTGAAATTTTGCATGCAGGCTTATCTCCGATGACAATACAAGATTCTAACATTTTTGGACATTGACAAATTTCGATGACTAAAAATTAGAAAATAAATTATATTTAAAAAAAACTTTTTAAAAAACCACGCTTATATTTAAAGGCTCTAAAAAGTAGATAATATAATAAAAGGCTTTGAAAAGTAGAAAATAAATTTTTTCTTGCTTACATCAAGTTATATTTAAAACAAGTAGAAATTTAAAATTAATATGACTAAAAATATAAGCGTGAGGCGCTCCTTCTGAATGTATATACTATCTCTCAATATATCATTTTTACGTTAATACTGAAATGCTCCAGCATAAAATCTATTCTTAGGATACATCAGAATAGACTGTTCCATTAGTGTTATCAGCAAAATGTCAATTTGGTTGGAAAGGTTTAATGTAAAAACACAATTGGAGAATACTGCTGCTTGCGAAGCCGCCATTTGTATTTTTTGTATTTTAATTAATTGGGTAGAATGATCCAAAATAAGCTGGGTTAAATTCTATTAAATATGAGCTTTTGTACGAGGTTCTTTTCGGCGTTGATAGTAAAAAAGGTACATAAATCACCCTAACCTCCACTAAAACTATTAAAATTAAGAGTTGTAGCTTATGAACATACTTTTTTTCATTATTATGAACCAAACGTGAACGCCAGTTAACACGAAGAATGAAAATGTCATTGAATCAATTTGATTTTTTCGAAAGTACAGCTTACATTAATAAATGGACTAAAAGTCTTAAAACAATCTATTTGGTATGAGACCATAAACCGTGATCTGATTATGATAAAAGTTCTAAAATCAATGCGGTCCCAAAGCTTTTTCATTGCCAAGTAAAATATATGTCAACTGAAATTGTAAATTCAAAATTTAATTATTTTGAAGAAGATAGTTGGCACAGCCATAATTGAAAATTGGCATTTCTCTTGCAATTTTTCGTAATATAAAAATTATTAAATTGGCGCATTACCAAACATGGATGTGGTTCGTTATTGCATACATAGAAAGAATATTGTTCTCAATTTTTTGAAACGATATACGTAAATTTTGTTCTGAAACTCTTGTACCGGAATATTATGTTGGATTAGTGATCAATATAGAAAAAAAACCGGCATAACAGTTGGGTTTTATTAACTTTATTTGGCGCCAGGTCGTTAATATTGAATGGAAACACTCATAAAACAACATGGCATTGTGAATTTTTAATTTTATTTTCCAATTTAAGAATTAATTTTTTCGTAAATGACAAGGTATAGTGTAAATATTAAAATGAGGCCCAATACACAAAGATAATAAAACCTAATTGAATATTCTACTGACTCTGTAACGTGTACATTGCAAAAATATAATAAACGAAGATTTTCTCTACATTCAAAATATTAAAATTAATTTTTGTTTGTTTTAATTTATGTATTTGCCTGTTGCATAGTGAGTATGATGCATCGAAGCAAATTAACCGAAAACAGATCATGATAATTTATGTAATATATTTTTTTTCGTCTTCTTAAAGTAAGAATAACCCATCTTTCAAAAACCTGTTTCAAAATGAATTAAGTATATACAATAATTTTTCTTTTCATTTCGTGTGTCCAAAGACCAACCAACCAACAAAAAATATGTCGACTAATTAAGAGACATATTTTCTTTTTTCAACAACAAAAAAAAATATAAAGGTTCTTCAAAATTATTATAAATTCAAAATGGTGAATATTATTAAATTCAAAAGAAATGCACGATGTTTCGTAAAAATAAAATTTAAATAATTTAATTAAAATATAAAATTAAATATTTATTATTATTGTTATTATTATAAACAGACAACTTTTTTTTTGTTTTCGTATGATTGTATCACTTGGAATAAAAAAAGAAGATCAAAGAAAAAAATTAATGATCAGCCGAATTTTGTTATTAAAATTTATTTTTAAAAATTGTTTTTTTTTGTGATAAAAATGTTAGATAAATTTTAATAACTTTTTATTCTACCATGTTCTTGATGATTTTCTGGTCCAGTAATGAAGTTGTTCTGTTTCTTTTATTTTTTTTTTATTTAATGTGTATCTAATTCAAGAAGTTTAGAAAAAAAAAATATCATCATCATAAATTATTGATTTTGTGTTATGTTATAGTTTATAGATAAAGCTTTGTCTGGCCAATTACAACTAGATATAAGACATACAAGTTTATAAATTATGGAAGAAGACTGGTTTTCTTATTTTATTTAATTATACATGAGAAATTTATCCTTCTTTTGTTGTATTATTAAAATAAAATAAAATATTTGATGGAAGCATATCCATTTCATGTTGGTCGTTGAACCAATAATTGCACCATACCGTATACGCTTTAAAGATTAAAATTCACATGAATTCCTATACGTTGTGTAAGCCTCCTCATATATAGTAATAGAAGTTTAATTAACGCTTATTTTATTTTATATACTTTGATCGATTAAAAAGTCATTAAAAATAAATTTTTGGTTTGTTGTATTAAAAATAAATAACTTTGAGTGATTTTTATCATCTTTATCAAGACTGTTTTCAATTTAAACTCAAATTACATGATAAATGTATTTGTATATGTTATATGTATATGCAATGAATAAAAGATTGGAAGCCTATACAAAGATGAGATCTTAAAATTCTTGGAATTTGTTTTGTAAAGGAACGTAATTTATTTTTTATATTTTATTAGAAACAAACAGACACACAAAATATACACATTTACTGTATGCGCTTGAAAATGTTATGACAAGTAAATGTAGATTTTGCTTTATTTACAAAAAAAAAAATTTATTTTAACAAAAAATACGTTTATAAATTATGAACTTTGTTTTTAACCGTTTTGCTTTCATAATTTCTCAACATAAATTTATAACTTTGCCAAATAATAAGATTTTATCAACATTTGTTAGTATTTCTGGACAGTATATTATGTCATCCTATAAAGTCATTTTAGACGTTTGAGAAAAAATTTAATTTAACGTGGTTTACCACAACTATGTATTACATACCAAATGAATTTACTTATATTTAGTCGATATGAATGCATAAACCATTGATGAATGGCCTTCGCCTTTAGAAGTGTGAGTGAATTTATCTAAAGTTATATGAAAAAATTTATAACTAAATAGGTTAACTAAAATGTGTTGAGAAATAATTTTGATCTCGTTATTTAGAAACTCAGTTATGTAATTGTAATGGTTAGATTTTGATCAAGGGGTACGGGGTTCAAAGCCTTCCAAGGCATAACAAACAAACACATATAAATAATTCTGGGTGATTCGCTCTAATGGCTCTAATTAACTCTTTGAATTAAAAATTCTTTTGACTCATGAGGCTGCAGTGCCACTTTCAAATACATATGCGTAGCAATTATAATTCTCTTAGAGGTTGTGATAATACTTAATAAATAAAATAAAATCTCAATGTCTTAACGAATTATTATTTTTGCTACTCATTTGTGAACCTATTTGTCACCTTGAAATTTATTAATTTGACATATGCCGCAAGATACGATTACTATAGAGGCCTGATTGGACCCAAATAAAATATCATCGAGCTTTTAACAAGGGTACCCAAAAGATTGTCTTCTAAAAATGATTTTTCCTTTAATATAAATCTTGCAATCCAACCTGTATAAACTGCAAAAGCGACTATTACTGCAGTAATATCTGCTGTAGGTATGGCCTCAGCCCATCGGGTGTACCTGTCTGTCATCGTCACCACATAGTGCAGCCCGTGTGAAATTGGTAGTGGCCCCACAATATACAAGGTTTCTTCTGTGTTGGGATGTGTATACCAATTTTAGACTTGTTGTACTTATAAACTTTCGATTTTTGGTATTCAGTACAATTTTGTGCTATTAGCTTCATATCTTATATGGTCTATTAATAATTTCACTGATATTGTTATACCAGGATGTTATAGATTATGAAAACTTTCAAAATCGATTTTCCTACAATTGGTGGAACTTGGTCGAATTTTAATTTGAAAGTGGAACTTGGTTGAATCTTAATTTGGAATTCGTCTGCATTGACACAAATGCTATTTGCTGGTAATCGATATTTTTCATAATTCCTATGGGCTCGATACAGGATAATGCATCTGCTCTAATATGGTCAGTTCCTGCAATATTTCTGATACTCGTTGTAAATTGAGGCATGAAATCTAACTGTCTTCGTTGTCGAGGAGAACCTTTATCTAAATTTTGACGAAAAGCGATCTTCAGTGTTTGTGGTCTGTTAAAATCAAAAAATTTCGGCGTTTAGCAAAAATTCTAAAATGTTTAACTCCTAAATAGGTGGCTAACAAATTTCGGTCGAACGTGTTGCACCTTGTTTGAGCCTCCGTAAAACGAACGAAAAAAAACTGAGACGTTCCCATATATCTTCTACATACTGTTGCAGAACTGCACCCGCTGCAAAATCTGATGCGTCCACCATAATTGATATAGGCGCAGAGACGATCGGATGGGTTAAAACTGATGCATCGAAAGCTCGAATTGACTCTTCAGTCCATTGCAATGGTACTTTACTATTTTTTGTGGCCTTTTATGTAATTATTGAAAATTATTTATTTGTGGGCTGCAGTTGGTACAAATCTTCGAAAATTTAGCATACCTAGAAATCTTTTAAGCTGTTGCACATTTGAGATAAAGAAAATTCGCTTATGATTTTAACTCATTTAGTTGTTATGCTATCCTCATCTTGTTATGCTATTACACATCTATCGTGGTTTATAACCAGTCCACAAGTCCTTAAAGGTTTGAAAACTTCCTCTATATGCCGTAAATGTTCATCCTTTGTTCTCAAGGTGAATTAAATGTTAAGATACATGTTAAGATACGACAATCCATGTAATACTTGGTGCATGAGACGTTGGAAGGTCTGAGCTGCATTACGGATACCGAATGCTATATGAACGAATTCAAAAAGTATGAATGGGGTTGTGATTGCTGCAGTTCTGGGAATGTCGATGGGTCCGACTGTGATTTGATGATATGCTCGTAGTAAATCTAACCGTTTGGAATGGTCAAAACATTTAATACACGATTTTTAAGGTCCCATGTGGAGTGGTCTGGCCCAATTACTACTACTTGGCCTGCATTTAACTTAGCTATTTGTCCCTTACCTATTTTTATTTTGCATGTGTTCCTTAGCTATTAGAACCTATCCGGAGCTAATCGCCTTGCTCTGCATGAAATAGGTAGACCCTTTGTTTCAATAAAATGAGTATCATTATGTTTCATTGGGGTTGAAGCTCCCGTATTGTGCGTATTGTCTTAATCTTTTTGGTAACACTGATACATCAGGACCAGTATCTTCCAAAAAATTTTTATTTAAACGTTTTTCGAAAATTAATACACGATTAGATGTGTGATCCTCATCAAGACACACCATCGAATGTTGATGAGTTTTTAGTTTGACTGTGTATCGGAATTTGTTTTTGCCAAAAAAATATTGTGCATCTTACAACCAGTGACACACTTCTGGGCTTCATCACCAAATTTATGATGATAATAACATTTATCTCGTTCTCTCAAATTATCTCTTAAATTAGGTTAGGTTAGGCCGATTCTGGCCTATTGTGACTCACGCCACATCATTACCCTATTCACACAACTACAGTATACCACCTGCACATTGAAATTAATAAATCATAAATAATTTGTAAGTAAAGTGAAATATCATATTAAAAAATATTAATAACAAACAATTAAATAAATTAAATATAAACAACATATAAATGAAATAAACGTATACATATAATATAACATGTAAATAATATAAATAAATAAAATTTAAATACGATTAAAAATAAAAATAAAATATAAATATGGTTTAAATAACATAGCATATAAATAAAATATTTAAATGATATATAAATTAATTATATTTTAAAACTTTTATAAAAAAAAACCTTAAATGAAATGTAAATGACATAAATAAAAATAACTTTAACATAGATAAAAGAAATATAAATAAATAAAATCTGACCAAATATAAAAATATTATATCAAACAGTTAACATAAATAAATCATAAACAAATATAATTTAAATATAAATAAAATATAAACAAATAAAGTATAAACAAATCAAATACAAAAAAAATTTTCGCATTATATAAATAAATATAAATATTTTTGTAAAAAAATATAAATAACATAAACATGAAATTATCAAAATATAAAAAATATAATAATCAAAATGTTTAAACTGGAAATTGAGCCTACAATAAAATACACTATTACAGTGCCAGCCAACGTTACATGATTTATTTACAATTATCTTCAGTGGCACTATTCTGGTAATTCCCCGGGAAAAGGGAACTGGGGAAAGAATTTATATGTAATTTCTGTTCAATTATTTTTTTCCGGTCTACTTATACCTAATTTATACCTCAAAATTTAGAGGTAAATTTTTTGAAAACAAAATTAAATTGGGAATAATTTTCCCTGCTAATTTAGAAATGTACAAATTATTTCTAATTTATAAATATTTACATCAAACTTTGCTCCTTAGTAGGCCAAAAAAAAAATATTTGAACAGATATTACATATAAATTTTTTCCCCAGTTGCACTGAAAAAAAATCCACATATGAAAATCGGGCATAAACCATGTCAATCAAATTATACCTGCATATTATATAAAGCATACATGGCTCAGACAAAAATATAACTGAATTGACTAATAGGAATATTCATTAAGTTAATATGTTTATTCCTATTAATTTATTTTACTTCCTATTTTACATTGTATGAATTTTAGAAATATAATGTTTAATACCTAGAAATAGTTTTAAAAGACATTTTTGTAACCAAATCATAATTATTGTGTACCATTTTATTGCATATTATATTTCTATACTAAATTAATAACATTACACAAACCTGAAATATTAATATATTGATTATATGCGACCGTTAATTATTATTTGGTATAGGTTCTTCGGCTTTTCGGTCGTAAAATTACGACCGAAAAGCCGAAGAACCTATACTGAAATATTAATGTTCAACGCTTATTAGTAGTGTAATATATATATAATTCGCTAAGTCAACTTGTATTTGCTTCATATCGGTAGCTGAAGTATTTATCTTTAGTTTGTAGCTTGTGACCATTGCAATGAGCAATATGACGAGATAATTGATTTTTTTTAAATTTATTAGATTCCTCAGTCTTGTTCATTTGAACCAAGCTACCAAACTGGCTGTCATTCAGAAGGAGTAACTTCTTATTTTTTTGAAAGGAATTGCTTTTAAAAATAAGTCAAAACGAAACATGATATGCCTATTCTCGGGAAATTACCAGAATAGTGCCACAGAACAGAAAACAACTATATATGAATATGAGTTAAATTTAATATAAAAATCAATTAAAAAATATTTTATGAGGTAGGTACCTACAATAATTACAAAGTCATAATTTTTACAAAAAATGTTAAAAAATAGATATCAAATTAAAACATATTTTGAAACTATTTTAAAATAATTTGTATATTGTATTGTGAACACAGAAAAAAATAATTGAAAATGAATTGAAGTATTGTTTTCAAAATATAAGGTGTGCAAGTAGAAACTCCGCGTTTTTGGTTTAATTTAACTTTATTAAAAACTTAATTGTTACAAAGATTAATTATCGAAACATTCGCGATTACTATCTCTGGTCTTTGAAATTTATCAGGTAGATGAAGTAAAATGTCCTGTAAATGGTATCTTTTCGTTCACAACATCATTTAATTTGATCAATTGGGCTTGGTAAAATTCAGCTGTACCAGGTTCCAGAATCTCGTAGTAAATTACTCCTTTCCAATCCTTTCAGACACACAATAATACTTCCTTGGCTTGAATAGGTAATCATTTTTGCAGCTGATTTTTTTTTATGTTGATGGCTGGCCTGGAGCGTTAACGATTATCGTACAAAATTCAATTTTCATTGCTCGTAATGATTTTGTGCAAAATATTTTTTTTTAGTTTTTTGTACCGATAAAGCAAATTCACGCAGATGTCAACTCTTCCGTTTATGTTTTCTTCGGTCACTTTATGAGGAACCCAATTTCCTTCCTTCTGTATTTTTCTCATTGCATGCAATCGAAGTGATATTGCTTGGTGAGTAACTCCTACGTATTCTGCAAACTCTTTTTGAGTTTGACACGGATTTTCATCCACTAAAACTTTAAATTCTTCGCCTTCAAATTGTTTTACTACACCTGGACTGTTTTTTTATACTGTTGAATGGTTCATTGAATGTTCACTCAAAGTCAATTTAATCAATTCCATAGTTTGAGCAGATTTTTTTTTAATTGAAAACAATAGAATTCAATGACTTAAATGTTGCTTATCGACTTCCATTTCTTGAAATTGATGCACACCTAAAAACAGCTTGTATAAAAGACTGAAACAAGAGTCACAAAAACAGTAATGACTAAGCTACATATATCTAAATGGCGGGAGATTTAGATGCGTTCAAGTATATTTTAATGCACCAACTTCAGAGCCGAGTTTCTACTTACACACCTAATAAGTAGAAAGGAACTCCTCGAAATATGAAGAAACTTAAAGGTTTATTCTGAATTTTTTGGTTGATAATTCGCTCCCAAGAAATTTCAACTGTCGAAATTGCATTCTATAGCGAGCTTGTTTGAGAAGATTATCCTCAACCGATCAAATTACACTAAGCGAGTAAAGCAAAATCGATAGTTTTTTGGCGTTATGTCCCCAATTGGGTTAATTTTTTTAATTCGATAACGTTTTAGTGGAGGTTTATTAAAGTTGAGATTAAAGAGATACATCTGTAGTGAAAAGTTAAAATGTTATTTTGTTACTCTCTAATTTAAAACTATTTCGCTTAAAAAGTTGAACATGGATACTCTCGAGATTTTCTTATTCGTATTCCATAATTCCTGATCGGTAAGTCTTTGTATTACAAGTTTTCAAGTCATAAACTAGACTATTTTCAAAGTAAGCTTCCTGAATTAAAATTATATTTGTTTACGATGCAAAGTACATGTTTCTAAGATCAAAGGAAGCATATTTACTACTGCAGTTGAACTTTTTAAAACTTTTTAATACTGAGCATGAACATCATCAAAGGATACGGTACGGCCTAAAATTCGGATATGATCTTAAAAGCGATCCTGTCAAACATGTATCGTAATACTGGATTCAAGAATGTGATCAAAGCACTTCTGTACAACACTGGAAACGAACGTTCGGTTAGTGCCTCTTGAAACCAGGTGCCATTTCATCCAGTTGAAAACATGACTACTATCCTCCTGCGATCCAAGAACGTTGACGTATATAAAGCCGGCCAGAAAACCTTACCAAAAATATTAAATATAATGGATTGCGTCTTCGTTTAGTACCACAAAATGCCTTTCAGTCCGGAAAATAATACAAAATAAAAAATTATAATCCAACCCGAAAAAGAATAGGTATAGAAAGTTTGGCTCCGAAACTCAAAAAATTGATCTATTCAAACTTTGTGGTAGATTGATTGAAATTCAATAATTGTTTAAAAGTTCATAAATATCCAATTTAATTCAACATTAAAAAAAATATATGTTTCGACCAATGTATTTTATCAGTTCACAGAGGCGTTATATCTATTTATTTATTCAAAAAAATCTATACTGTGATTAACATGTGTGATTTCAGATTATTTAGTTTCAAAAAAAATTATTAATGTGGACTAGGGACATTGATGGAATCATATAAGAATTTTTTTATTTTAAATTTAATTGAAAATTTAACAACTTTTAAACAATTATTGAATTTTTATTATTGTACCACATAATTTGAAAATCAATAGATCAAATTTTTGAGATCCAAAACAAAAACTTCCTTTTTCGGGACGGATTATATTTTGTGGTATTTTGTATTATTTGACTATAGTTAAACCTAGTAACTGAAGTCTAAAGGTAGGGCGCAAACCATTTTATAAGTGTTTCGGGACGGTTTTCGAGCCAGCTTTCGAAGGATCAGTAACCTTAAGTTGGCAACCACTCCAGGGGCATATAATCGCGTAACCCGTAAGATTTTCTTTTTATTTTTATTTTTACAAGTTTTTTTCTCATTGTACGTATTTACATATACACGATTTGAAATACATTTTTAACGCGAACACAATTTTTGTCTGAACCAACGATTTTTTTTCTACAAAAGTATCGATTTATTATATAAAAGTGCGATATCGCCTGCAAAGCGCACTCACATTTTACGTATCAAATGTCAGGAGTTCAGCTTTTTAAGCGAGCAGTGATATACTTGGTGACCTAGCAAGTCGAAATCGATAGCGTTAAATGTTTCATTGATATTCATGATATTCTGTAATTTTTACTAAGAGCCGACGGTAATAAATGTAAATAGCCCTAAAACTCCATAAATTTAGTGACTCCGTCACAAAACAATTTAAATGTTTTATCTTATCCAAAAAATCTAGCAGGACCTAGAACCCTACTTATTTCCTTTCAGAAAATCCCTAACTTCTCTTCATCAAGTACAGAGTGGGCCAAAAGTCACCATGTGGTTTAAAAATTTAATGATTTTTTCGTTTATATTTATATTCTTTTTCCGGTTACAAAAAAAAAACAAAATGGATTTTTTTTACAGTAATTATGAAAAATAATGTCACTTAAATGACCCCCGTTTTCAGCTTCGCAATGATGGGCCCTTTTAGAGCATTTTCCATAACATATTTCAAAATTTGTGGCTGTAGCGTTCGAATTTCTGCAACAATGTTGGCATTGAGTTGAAGGATTGTCTCGGGCTTCTTCACTTCCCCAAAGAAAATAGTCGGGTGCTGACGAATCTGGCGAACCCACTGGTCAATTACAGTGTACCATTGTGCCATTGTGTCTTGGGCAGTGTGGCAGTGGCTTCATCCTGCTAAAATCACATCTCAGATCTGTTTTCAAGAGCAGGGCGTAAAAATGTTCTATCATAAACCGATAACGCTCTCCACTTACGGTTACAGCACTTCCATCTTCATTTTCGAAGAAGTATGACCCAATGATATTTTCAGATGTAAGGCCACAATATACTGTACACCCAATGGGGTACAATTGGCGTTGATGAATGGCTCTTGGTTTTTCAGAACCCCAGAACCTGCAGTTCTGCTTATTAAGAAAGCCATTCAAATGAAAATGAGCTTCATCACTCATAATCAGATTTTCAATAAAGTGGGTTTCATTCAAACGGGGGTCATTTAAGTGACTTTATTTTCCATACCTTAGTGCAAAACAATTTCCATTTTGTATATTTTATAACCTGAAAAATAAAATATAAACGAAAAAGTTATTAAATATTTAAACCCCATGGTGACTTTTGGCCCACTCTGTACTAACCAATTTTGTACGAAGTAGAAGTTAAGCGTAAAATTGTTTTCTTTATGTTTTAACAGCTTTCAAATTTAAGCTGAATAAGTTTATTAACAGATACTAACCAAAATTCGTTAGAATTTTTCAACGCTGTTTCATTCAGGGATTACTAGAACCACCCTCTTGATAAATAAAAAAAATAAAAAAATCAAAGCCTAAAAAATTAAGGAAGAATTTATTACATAAAAATTAATAAAAAATTAAAAATTTATTTATCATACAATAGTGTTTCATAAAGCACTTAGTTTGCAAGTGTTCGTAGTATTTCAGGGTAGTGTGTTTATGACAGTCTCTACAGCTCTACAGCGGCTCTGGCTTCCTACTCTTTAGTGTTGTCCTGTAAAACGTGAAACATTTTTAGGTTGATTTGATTCAGCGGCACGTTTGTAAGGTTGTTCTTGTACCGTTTATCCGATGTAAGGAGTAATCTTTCGGTTACTTCAAATTTAAAATCTATTTGAGACATTTCCTTCTGTTTAGGCTCCTGTTGTCATGCCGTCCATTTCTCGGTTATAATTAGAAATAACCTTAGCCTGAGGAACAGTGATATATTTATGTTCCAATCTATTGTAACGCCGAACGTTTGTCATCGGTTCATCAAAATCGTGATTAATACATATTGTGACTTCATTATTATCACTCCAACGGACAAATAGAATGTGGTTCGTAATATCAAAGACGTGGTCTGTTTTACCTTTACACAATTCGTTTCTTGCTTTCATTACTGCTTATCTTAACCGATTTGAGTGAACAGGAGGATCTATTATGAAATTTTTCCGTCTCAAATGTTTCCGTTAATGGATAACGATCATGAGTTTAATTTTAATGTTGATAAAAAAACATTTGGACAACAAAATTATTTTGGCTAGTTAAAAAAATTACAAAGTTACTGGTCGAAGAATCGATCAGCGGTCGAAAATGGGCTAATAATTTAAAAATTTTACTTTTTCAAATTGGAACTTAAATGTAAATAAAAAGTAATAAAAAGCTGCCCGTGGCTCGAACTATCCTGTGTTAGTTCTTACTCTAGGGCAGCGGGTTCATAAAGTCAATCGTGATCGGCTAGATCGCGGAAAAAAATCGAACGTCTGCTCTAGAGCATAATGTCATTATTATTTATCTCGTGTGTAACAAATTATAAAAATTGTTGTATATTAACGGAACGGTTAATTTTATAGTGTGCTGTGGAGATAAAAAGTTTCTACAACGTAACTATCTCAGTATAGCTTTGGGCAACCGATGCTATTTAGAATTTTATTTAAAATGCACAGCATGATATTTAAATAAATAATATAAATTTTCATATATTTAAGCACGTTTGCTTCTATTCTTATATATAACAACGCAAATATATTAAAAATGAAAATTGAAATCTCGGAGTTTTCATTTTTCTTTTGTTTATTTATTTTAATATTATCATTTTTCATATTTTATTTTTGCTTCAAAAAATTTGCATAATATTTCAAGTAAAAATATACAAACAAGGTTTATATATTTTCAAAGCTTTTAAGTGAAAATTTCAATTTTGTGATGCTGCGCTCAATACATATTCTATTATTTAAAGGACTCAATTTTATTACTTTTCTCGTTTGATACTAACCAATATTAGAGAGACACATTCACCGAGTGGAATGAACGCGAACATAAATTATTACTGTTCCATTGTACCTAAATAATGTAACAAAAATTTATTTTATTAAATACAATTTATAAAATCTAAATTTATATTTGGGCATTTTGTCAAAAAATACAAAAATACCAAATGGATACGCCTGGTACATTTTTGTTGCTTGTAAAATTAAAATAAACTTGTATCAATGTTTTGCTGTACATATTTTCACGATTTTGATTTTTTTTATATTAAATTTATTTATTTTAGCAAGACAATGCAAATATATATTTAACATATATTATTTTGATGAATGATTCACATTAAAATATATATAAATTAAATAAAAAAAAAATACATAATAATAAAATCGCGCGTCTCGCCATTAAAATTTATATAAAAGACAAATCGGAATAAAGATATAAAAACCCATTAAAAATTGTCATGAAAATGATTTATATGTTTGATTGTCTTTTAACTTTTTCGTTGTGTGTGTGTGAATGTCTTAAGAAATTAAATATAAATTCTATTGTCGGTCATTTTTTGATTTTGACCGCACCGTAACGCAACAACAAATGTCGTCGTATTTTTTTACATTTTTTTTTGTCTTATGATTATTTAATTTTTATTGGTCAATTATCAACGTCGTAAAAATCGAAAAATCAATCAACCAATAAATTATTTGTGTTTCGTTTATTATAATACGCCTGGAACTTATAATAATCCAGCAATATGGAATTTAATATACCAAGTTTTACGACAACATGTATAATAGAGATAATTAGTTATAAATTAACATTGTACTTAAAAAAAAGTTTTACGGTAGCCGGTATCTAGTAAAATAAGTTGGAAAATTATTAAAGAGTTAGATTTTGTTTTATCAGACCACCTAGGTTGAACCATAACGGGCCGCCTATTTTTTTTTTTTAACTATTCGAGTAATCTCAATTTATTCAACAACAAAACGGAAAAGAAAATTCTCTCTATATATATTAAAGTAATCAGGGACTTAATACCGTTTTTATAATATTTTCTAATTTTTTAAAAACTATTTTGGACAACTGCTTAATGGTATGAATATATGAAGCAGAACTATAGGAAGAAAGTTCATGCTATACCCAAGTCTTTATGGTAGTAAACCGCTGATCAAAATATTAAATCTACAATCAAGTTAAAAACTAAGAAAAATTGGTTAATTGGCCAAAGAAACAAATAAAAAAAATTATAATTCTAAAGTGTTTTTTTTTTCTAAATGCTAAAGAAATTCTTAAATTTCAACTGAACTTCATGAATATTCATATAAATAAATCATAAACTATACCACCGTCCAACATACATATCTAACCAACAAACCGCTAAAATATTTTTTTATGTTGTTTCATTTTACTTATTTATATATACATAATTATGTATATATGTATACCTACGTTATATAGATGATTGATCCAATCGATACCTAACCTACCTTGGTTTTTTTTCTTCAAATTCTAAAATTTTTATATTTTAATTAACTTTTTTTTTGTTCGTTGGGATTTCAATTTTGTAGAATAAATTAAAAATGGACATAAATAGAAATATACTCGTGTACAAGTTGATTGAAAATGAATCAAACATCGTTATGCGTTTTAACCATATGTGGGTATATTTTAATATGTTTGTAGCTTATGAAATGAAGACGATATTGTGTTTTATCTTTTTAATTAAAATATTTTAATTAATTAATTAAAAACAAAAAATAATTTACATATTTTGTATTTTATTATATTTTATCAAACTGTTTATGTATATTATATATGTATGCTGTTTGTGTCACATTATATAAATTAATTTATGACAATAATAGTTGTCTTGCCTGATCAAGGGAATTTATTTTAATATACATTTTCATATTTTAATTAATATTATGGACAAGTTGTGAATTGATGATGTTTATGATGTTGATGACATAAAGCTTTCATTTACGTTTATTTATTGGACAAAAGGTGGAATATTTAAAATTCATTAAAATTTATTTTTATTCTTCTACAATTTTAAACTCAATACAATTTGATTTGTAAATTCTAATTAGAATCCATATTTTGTAATAAAACGTATATTTTAACAATTTCAGGAAAACGGTTAAATTGAAATTAATAAATAAATAAGTTATTATGTTAATAATAATTTTAGCCATTTGAAAAAGGTTAAAACTAATTTTTACGGTAGACTAGTCGGTGAAATTTAAAAATTGATATCGTTCTTTTTCCCATTCTTGCAATCAGGGTTGCCACTTTTGCTTAGAAAATATGGAGTAAATGAACTTTTTCGGAGTAAATCCTGCCTAAGTAAAAATAATTACTATAAATTTCTGTCTCTCTGAGTAAATTAACTTTTTCTGAGTAAATCCTGCATAAGTAAAAATAATCGTAATAAATTTTGGTCTCTCAGTGAATACTTTAGCGACCGTAGACTAGTCGGTCATATTTAAAATTCGATATCGTTCTTTTCCCCATTCCTGCAATCAGGGTTGCCAATTGTACTTAGAAATTATGAGGTAAATTAACTTTTTAGGAGTAAATCCTGCCTAAGTAAAGCACATGTTCATAATATATTTTAATATAAATAATTCATTTTATTTTTATTATGTAAAAAGTGTAACATGTTTCTTAATGTTAATACGAAAGGAACATCACATCACATACAAAATTTGAAAAAATTGCATTGCAGCCTTATTTCAGTTGATATTTTCCATCGATAAACTTGAATTTGTCTGAAAATTTTGAAAGTTCTGGTGTATCACGCATGGTTCCCAACAAGTTTTATTTAGTTTCAAAAGTTCCTTAGCAAACATAAGATTCTGACGTATCTATGTTGGTGCTTAAGTTGATTTTGATTAAATTCAATTTTGAGATTTTCATTCAAACCATCCTTGTAAAGTTTCAATTCTTTCCAAAATTTGGTGACATTCTCCGAAAATCTTGCCGCAATCTCAAAATTGCTAATCAATCTGAGAAATAGATTATTCAAGTTTTCTAGATCAAATTCGTAAAATGGAAAATTTGTGGTTAAAGGCAGGGTGAACGGAAGGTTTCCTGTTACAAGTTCGTTGATATTTAAATGTTTTAATAATTTTAATTTCTCGTCAGTTAAAATTAAATCTTTGCTTGATTTGGGCCACAATTTCAATATAAAATGATTCAAATTCTTCCGAAATTAAAAAAATTCCAAGCCTGATTCGAAAATGAATTGCTGTTAATGTAAGATGAAATTCTGGATCTTAATATTTTTGTGAAATTTTAAATACTCTGGCTTTATAAAAATTTTAAGCATCTCCATATAAAGTATGTGCAACTGACTGTAGAGTACATGAATTTGCATCAACTCCGATTGAAAGTTGACATTTATTCCATTTACAAGTTTTTATGCGTAAGACATCAAGAGTAGGTAACATTCGTTTATTGGATCCGTGAGAAACTCATAAATTTGAGCTGCGTTTGAGCTCTGAAGCTTATCAAACTAATGCAAAATAATGCAATAAGTGATTTCACTGCTCTAACAATCTATTGACGGCACTTTCAATGAATTTCACATCGTCGTACTTATCCTTAAGATCTTATGATTTTTAACATCAAAATAATTTTGAAATTCTCGAAATAATCCGATGCGTTTTGGATTACAATACCTATGCGCAAAATGATTGAAAATATTTTTTTACGTTTTTCCCAATGGCATTCAAAGAATGACATGTATACAATCGTATCAAAAGCATATTTTGGTTGATTTTGTAAAATTCGGAAATTACTCCATTCAATACTGCGATATTATCGACTGCTCGGTTAATAACATCTTTCATTGGTATATTGGTAAAAATATTTAATTAAATTGAATTCAATTTTAATTCAATTTATTTAAATATTTTTTGGGCGACAGAATCAATCAGTTTAATTAACCCCAGAAAACAGTCAGTTTAAATTTTTCTTTAGTGTATGCCCTGCCCTTTCCAATATTATGGAACTGCAACTGACATGTCATAGAAATCACTCTTTTCGTGGTCAAAATACGAGATATAATTTAGTCAGGGTTATTGTACCAGGGTTAAGAAAATACCTTTTAAGTTATTAATAAATTTGAAATCAACTTCATTTATTAGATTTTGTTCAAAACGCTCTCCTCAAATCCATATATGTGCGAAGTTGAATTTCACGGGCACCTCTGTTGGGTACACAAATTCCTTAGCAGGTCCCCTGATATGAAATCCAGGAGTGTGAGGCCTCGGGACAGCGCAGGCCAATAAATAGGCCAACCTATTCCAATTTTTGGGAATGAATCATCAAACTATTCTCCTACCGTTCATTGGTTATGTGCCGGACAGCCGTCATTTTCAAAAACAATCAACGCTTATCTTCTAAAACAGGTAAAATCAGATCATGTAGCTCCTTCTGAATAAATTTGAGATAAATATTTCCGGATAGGCGTTCTTATGCATAATATGGGCCGATAAGGCTTCGACCAATAACACCAGCCCAAACATTAACGCTTAACTTCCTTTCTAAAGAATCTTGCTTTTTCTTGTGTGGATTTTTGCCTTTTCTGCCCCAATGGTGTAAATTCACAATTCCCACACGATTTTAAGTTAGACCCATTTGTCCACAAAACCTTTTTCTAAAAACTATCACCCTCAACATCTGTCTACAAAGCTGCAGCCTTCTTGTTAGGCCATCGTCAGGAGTATATCTCTCCTTCTCAATATTCAAAATTTAATTTTTGCGAATTAAAAAAAAAACTAGTGCTAATAAAATTGTTTTTATTAAATTGTATATACAAATATTGTATTGCGTAGGCCACCTTCGGCACTGTTCAAATTTTTAACTTTTAAGCGTTTCTAATATTTTCCGATACATTAATAGCTTCGCATCTAGAGCCTTGACAATTTCTGTTGTTTGACACTCGAAAAGTACGAGCAGCTTTTGTGTCACATTTTTCACTAATTATATTATCATAACACGTCCATGTTAATTATTCAAATCTATTTTCATATCTGCAACTTATTGCTCCTGTTTTATTAAGAACATTTAACTGATCGTCCATAATCGATATCGACTAATCCAGATATCTACTCATATCAGGATTTTTCTATTTTTTATCACACATTTGCTTAATTTCTACGTACAGGATTGGATTTTATTGCTAAAACATAAAATCCGGTTAAAATTATCTACATTTGTCGAAGCAATTCTACTTACGATTTTCCAAGGATCTGCCCTGTTTTACATCGCCTGGAAAACGTAATAGATCTCATCAGGATTACACGATTTATACGATTTATACGATTTATAGGGAGGATCTCAATCGTAGAACACGGAAATTCTTTGAAATAAACTCAAGTTTGATTTCATCTGTTATCTCATGCTGAAAGAACACTTTATGGTATTTAAGCTCAGGTGGAAAGTGGTTTATTATCGACATACGCGAAAAGCCTCTCGATAATAATAAAAATCAATCAAGGTCGAAAATTTCAAACGGATGGAGGAAACGTCTAAAAATTAAGACGAATTTTATTGAGCAAAAAGTATTAGTTACTAATTTACTACACAGTCATGCACGCCTTAAATCGCAGTAATGCGAAACAACGATCAATTATTGGGAAAATAACCAAAACAATATTTTTAGCGTTTTAACTACAAATCACCACTTGGTTTGTCTTTTTTTTAGTAGACGGCTGTTTGTTTTATGACGATAAAAGAATAAACGTTTTTAACGTGATTATGTGTTAACCTTGTTTATTTATTTTACATTGACCTTTTATTCTTTAGTTTGAAAGTTGAATTATAATAGTTTATTTCTAATTTAGAAAAACGACTTGTTGTTTTCTTAGATAGAATGAAATTCATTGTTAATATCGGGTTCTGTAAACATTTTTAAGCATACAGGGTGTTTTTTTAAATTAAATGTCAGACTTTTATCTCGAAAACTCGCACTGATGGGGGAAAACTATTTATAATAAAAATTGTTCTGTGTCGAGGGGACGTTTTGTCTGGTGATCTTGGATGTCATTTGAACTCGATAACTTAAAGATATTGAATTGAGCAAAAATTGATCTGTATCACTGTAAAACAATTTTCTCTAAGTGCTCACACTGTTGCGTTGTACGGTGAAATAAAAATAGATGAAATCAATTCTTCTTTGACTTATAAAGCAAATTTTTACTTTAGACTGCTAAGTCAAAGACAAATTTATTTCAAAGCCATTTTTTTCTATATGAAACAGTGTTAGAACTTAGCAGAAAATTGTCTTTATGTAATGCAGATCAATTTTACCTCATATCTCTGAAACCAAATACTTTATAAACATTTTCATGAACAACAAAAAGTAAAGGTTTTACTAAAAAAACTAACTTTCGCCAATATAAGGTTATCCAAAATCCCCACTATCGTCAAGGAATTATAGTTATCAGACACTTTTCTCCTATCCTTGTATACCGTTTCCAAGATAAAAGGCTGGTTTATTAAAAAAAATTCACCCTATATACAGAATATGCAGAAAAGTGTTACCCCATATGTTTTGCTAATAAATTTTTAAAGAAAAGAAAATGCGGAATCGATCAAGTGAAGCCTGTTTGAGATTTCAAATTCGCTCCCATTCTTAACAGATTAAATGGATTGTTTGTTGGTGTAGACTTTTAGCTTGAAAAGTGATTTAAAAAAATCCTGGGATGTCTTTGTAGGTGGTCTATTTAAGTCACCACTAGTTTCAAAAAGCCCTGGACCATATACTTAAAATAAAAAAAATAACTCAATTTAAAGAAAAATTAGCTTTATCCGACAACATTGAATTTTATTACGTACCTTTTGAGTTTCATATTGAAAAAATATTTATATTTTGCAAAATTGCGGAACGAAGTTTTTCGATGCCTATATTTATGCAGCTGTTCGTACCCTTTCAGTCACACGCTAAATATGCTAATATCGAAAAGTTCTTAAATCAAGCAAATAAATAATTTCTGAGCTGTGGCTTCCGGTTTTGTTGAGGAAGATTCATCGAATTTTTTGCTGAGTAACGGTATTTCTGGGTTCAAATCCCATCAGAGGCTAGATGGAAATCGAATTTTCATCATCAATTACAATCGGTGATGTTAATAAACACAACTAAGACCCTCTGATGGAGTGCAGAATTCACAGCCGACCCACCGTCCATGTCAATGTACAGGTTGACATGGAGCTTGCAATGTGCAGGCGGTATATTGTAGTTGTGTGAGTAGGTGAATGGGTTAATGATGTAGCATGAATGCGTGGTATCACAATGGGCCAAGAATGCCCTAAGTGTAAACCACTGAAACCTAAAACGGTATTTCTAACGTGTAATGAAACGACATGGCCTTGATAGGGTGTGTCTAGCGAAGCATTAAATAAACCTTTGAGTTTATTTTTAATTTCGTACAAAAATTATAAGTGAAACAAATTCCTTTCTGTCTATGCAGTAGTATTTTTTTTTTTGATTTAAAACCCATAATTTTGTATGTTTCAAGAGATAAATTTTTAAAAACAAGTTTTTTTATTTCGAAATGATCTAAAAAGAATAAAATATTTTTTTCTACTACTACCCATTTTTTATGCCTAAATTAAACATCGTGGGCGTTATAGGAGATATTTTACGTTTAAAGATGGTTGTTTTTTAAATTTCAATAAAATTTTCGATTTAAAGTACTTATATCTTGTCTTTATGTGAAGTATATGATGGGCAATGCACGCTTTTATTTTAAGCAAATAAAAAAAAGTCCATTGTTAAAAGGTCTTGCAATCAATTTTAACGTTCATAGCTAGTGTATGGTGCTCGTGCCATCTTTGAGTTATCCAACAGAGTAATCAGTTCCTTAAGGCGACGTACTTCAAGTTCGTAGACGTGTTCTACTACACTTTGCTCACTGGCATGTTGTAGCTACTGATAAAATAGCCCATCCAGCATCTTGGGGACGCTTCTCGTAACGCTCGAAGATATTGTTACAATATCCTGAAGCTCGTCTTTACATCTTAATTTAGAAATTAGTGTCGTTGCTCTGGCATGCCAGTTGAAGAGCCTCCTCGAAATAAATCTCTTTTTTTGCTGAATCTGGAGTACTGCTTCTGCAATGCTGGCGTCAAATTGTGTTAGATCTGACTTTGACACGTAATAGGCTATGTAATGCTATTGCTTCAAAGAACTATGTGATTGGACGTCTACAATTTTTTCCTCTCTCGAGAATTTACCCCTCTGTCTTCATTTCCGTACTTCAGTACACGTATTAAATCACCATTTCTGGTGAAGCCTTCCGAATACGTTTGCCCTTGAAAGCTGAATGTTGCTTACAACAGGTCGTACTTCTTGCACGTTTCGGTATGGTGGTGAACTTGATATTTCTTTACGAGTTAATTTGGGTCCGAGCCCTGTTCAGGTATTTTGTAGGAACACACGTTTCTTGGTGGTCATCATCGTTAATTCTGTCTGGTTGTGTAAATTGCAGGAACTCATTTTTAGCCCCAATGTTCATATAATGGGGTGTGCCAGGTTGATCGCTAGCGACATGTTATTTTTAGCCACCCAAGTTATATACATATTGGATATTGGGTGGAGATCCAACAGTAACTGAGTTAAAACGTACAAGATTCAAACCCAAAACACTAAAGCTATATTAAATTTGAACCCTAAATTATAACCCCTAAGCGATTGCCAAATCTACTGACATGAAATCGATTACAAGATTTGACCGCAACGCAGAGCGAGTTAAATAAAACCAATTAAAAATAGAACGAGATTTTTAAATAGACTTTCAATGAACCTCAAATCAAATGGAAATTTAAACTTCCAAATTTTATTTTTCAATTTAAACTACACTCGCGAGCAACTAATAAATCAACTCAACGCTTAAGTCCTCACAGAAAGGCGATTTTTTTAAAACGGCTTAACCGATTTTTATAATACATTATTTTTGAAAGCTTGATACTTTTACTTTAAAATGACACTAATTTCAGGAAAATTGGTTAAGTACCTTTTGTTATAATGAATTTTGAATGAAAACGGAACCAAAATTGAAGATTATGAAAAAAAAATATTGAGGACATTTAAATTTAAATTGCAACAAAAAATTCAAGCGAAACAAAAACAATTTTATTGGTTAATACTAAGTATTGTCCCACCTTGCTTCTACAACGGTTCGCATGCGGTTCCTCATTGACCTTATTAAGGTTTTGACAAAGGCTTAAGGAACTGCACCCCTCTCTTCGTTCAACGCAATCTTGAGGTCACTGATGTTAGATGGTACCGCATTTCTGGCTCAAACCCTCCATTTTAGTTCGTCATGCTCAATTGGATTCATGTTTGGACTGAGGGCTGGACACTTCATCGTCTTGGTTCGAGCTGTGTGACACCGGGCATTGTCACGCATCAATGTGAAATGCTTGGCCTATATATCCTGCGTAGGGCACTACATGATCCAAGAAAATGTCCTCGATATATGTTTCATCGCTCAAACCTCCACCAGATCAAATCGGCATAAAACACAGTATAAGTTGATACTTATATTTAGTTCTAACCTAAAAACTTTAGTCTAATTTATCAATGGGAGATATGGAATACTTAAGTGATTGATAACTTTAATTTTTATATTTACCAAATAAAACATCAGCAGGTCGATTCTGGCTTTCATAGGAAAAAGAAATTAGATTAAAAATATTTACATAACATTTTTGCCAAAAATGCCCTTTTCTGGCCTATTGAGAAATCATGTTTGATTTAAATTTTTATAAATTAGGAAATATTTTTCCGTATCGAAGTTGGCTAGGAAAAATATCATCAATTTAATTTTGTTTTTGAAAAAATTTACACCAACTGTTTACCATAGTATGCCAGAAAAAAAAATTTTGCCTCAAAAATACAATGAAAATATCTTTCCTAATTCCTTTCTTCTATAAGGAACCCAAAATCGTGCTGCAGCTGGATTGCACTAATAATCAACCGCGATTTATAATTGATTTATTTTAATCGGCATTTTAGATGTTCCTATTTAAAAAAATGTCACTAAATTCTCAACCATTGCAACCTCCTCATGAATTGATGCACAATAGGCAAAATCGTAACAATATATTTATTTCATTAAACATATAACAGAAACACATTTTACCTGTCGGTAATATAGGCATTGAAGTTAATAGGTGTTAAACTTCTCTAAATCTTCGGGTTTATTTTATAGTTCACAACATTTAGCATACAACTAAGCTTTTACTATATTTTACGTAGTCGTTTCAACCTTGGAATTTGTTGCAGATTTAACTTCTGCTATATACGGCTGAAGTAAAAAAAGTTGTTTTGATAAGGTCTCTGTCTTTCTGGCTGTCTCGGTGTGAAATTTCATACTCAAGCTTTTTCCATAGTTTGGGAGAGCTCAGTGATTTTTGCCTGAAATTGATTTTCCGGAAATTGCATCACCAATAGAATTTTTTCGTTTTTTGCAAATATTTTGAAAAATATAATCATTTACGAGAAATTTACGACCATAAACCGATAGATTCTAAATTAATTAGGATATGACTTCAAACTGAAGATTTTCTCAGTGAATTTTGGTCGAAATTGGTCCATCGGAACGGAAGTGGCACAGAAGGTTTTTCGTTTCGTCAGTCCAGGCGGATTGACTATTCGGAATGAAATTTCATAAATAAACTTATCTCAGAAAATCGTGGATATTCAGAGAAATGTATGAGTAGTGATGGCACGATTGCTTATTGTAAATGGCTTGGCAGTAGGCCGATTAATGTTGCCGCCATTTAATTGAATGGGTAAAACGGGTGTGTGGATGAAATGGAAACGATAAAAAGGTGGGATAATACATCCAGCCGGTACGTGGAGGTTACACAACCAGAAATTGTTTGCTCTTATAAGGTCACAAAGATTATATTACCAATTTTTGGCGCATGTTATTTATTTTTCTATAGGCGCCAACTGAATTGAATATAATGCGGGTTGCCAAAAGAGGTCACTCTCCAAACGATGTTACAATAATTCAGCGCCAATCAAATTTTAAAAAAATCGGTGTTCGTTCATTTTCTCGCTTTTAACCAAAATAATGAGGTACAAGGCGCAAAAAAGATGATTATGGATTTCAAGCGCACATTTTTTGTAATAAATATGCACAAAGATGTATAACACACATTTTTTATTAAAAGATTACAATGTTATTTGTTTGTGATATTGGAAATAGATGGACGGAACGCAAAAACTCACGTTACTACTAAAAACGCGTCCGAATTTGTTCTAAATCGACTATTCTAAAATAGAATCATTATTTTTCCGAAAGAGGTGCCACTGCCACGCAAAAGTCTTGTATTCGAGTATACTAAATCATGGATGAATGTTTCCGATGTTTTTCTCCAATTGATGGAGATGCGATATGACATTACACTTAGAAGTACAAGAAGTATAATGGAGTAAACGAATGACTGTTACTAGTATTATTGCAATTTCCATTAGGCCCAATTCTAATTGTGACATTAATCTATATTGAATAATGTGATAACACATAGGTATGTGAATATCCATAAATGTCAAATTTTAAAAATATTGAATTTAATTTAAACAATTATTGTAGTTTTAATATTTAATTTTCCGAATAACTATACATATTAGACATTTTTTAAGGGTTTTGCAAATTAAACAGTAAACTATTTCTATAATCGATAGCTTCTTGATTATCTCGCTCAAAAATAAAAATATTTGAAATTCCTCCAGCGTCGTCTTCAGAATCTACGAGGTCTTCCCGAAAATCTAATAGATCAACGCATATATTGTGCATCACACGGCATGCCACTATTGCTTTAATTGAGTTTTCAATTTTTAATTCTAAGGTATTCTTAAAGATGCACTTCCGTCTTATCTTCATTTGAATTTGTAAATATTTATATCATTACTCTTTTATTTGAGTATAGATACAGCATTTTCCTCAATTGAAAGTGATTAACATAATGCAAAACTATGTAGCAATTACTTCACTGACGCGCTTGGATCGGGAGGTACTGGGTTCAAATCAATCCAGAGAGTGGATGCAAAGCGAATTTTCGTCATCGACTACGATCGGTGACGTTAATAAACACAGCTATGACCCTCTGTTGGATTGCAGAATTCAGCGCCGACCCACCCCCCGACCATGTCAGTGTGCAGGTTGACATGGAGCTTGCAATGTGCAGGTGGTATACTGTTATAGTGTGAATGGGTGATGTGTGCGTGAATGAAAAGGGAGGTATTAATTGACCTTATAAAAAGACATTATATCCATTGGACAATTAATACTTTCTTATTTAAAAAAAAAATATAAAATATTTTTCAACCGAATCCTCTCTTTGTTAAAACTCGCTAGACTCATTTTATGCTTAAATAAAAATTTTAAAATAGTTATTTGAATAATTATGTGATTTCAGTTAAAAATGTTTATTCAAGATTTTTTTCGGACAAAATATTACTTTTAATGGCATCCATACAATGTTTACGATTTGTTAGTCGTAGAAAACAAAGAGGCTAATTATTCATAATATTTCCACAACAAAAGTAGAAAAATAGACTCCCCCCATTTTAACCCCAGGGTACTTATGTATACACAAAGATACACAAACCCTTACAAAAATGAGAACTTTCTTAAGTTTCTTCTTGGCAGCTTGAACAAATTAATATCACGGACGATTATGAAATACTTCTTAAATATGTTTAGTTTACTTATTATAAATAGCAATAGGACTAACAATATAATTATTTAATTTAATTAATGTAAGAACAATTTTAAATTTAAACATTGCTGATGTGTTGTTTGTTTCACAGATCAAACTAGAATAAAATAAGAAATGAATTCGGACGCTCGATATTCTAAATTATACTGCCATCTGTTGATATTACTGTTGAACTGTAATATTAATACAAGTTTAATCGATGTAGAGAAAAAAAATCGGGCGCATTCTAAGTGATTCCATATACATACTCGTATTCCTTATTGTATTTAAACAAGATTTTATTTTTATTTTATTTCTGCAATAATGGTCCAATTTTTAAATTAATTTATTTTTTCTTTGTTCAAAAATACAACTGTATGTTTGATTTGCATTTACCTACGTACGTATTACATATATAGCATTTTATTTGCTTGTATTTTGCATCATTTTTGTGTTTACTGATTTCTAAGGATATGAAAAAACAAATTTAACACTAAACCTACCAATACTGGTCAAAATGATGGTTTTGAAACTTTTGTAAAATTTACACATATTTAAACGGTATACCTAATACCGCCAGTTAAGTATGGTTTCTTATGTGGGAAAATGGAGTTTTCCTTTTTTATGTACATTCAGCAATAATTTAGCCATAATCTGCGTTGAAGAAATATAATCCGTATCAATTTTTATTTACCGGTCAATTTACCGCTATAGGTTGTGTTAAAAATTCTGTCTATATACCACATCCATAATTCAGGAACCTACTCGATGCTGAATTATCTGAGACGACCCACGATTAGAAGCGTATTAGTTATTAAACATTTTTTTTTTATTTCACAATAGAATTAAATTTTTCAATATGTTAATTAAAAAATATGTCCAAAAAGTTTAAAAAATCACTCGATCGATTTCGACTTGTTGTGTTGTGACCTATCATCATAGGAGTACCTACTCCTGATGATGATACCCCTGATGTTTTAAACTTATTCAGCAAATTTTTAATTAAAATATTCCAAAAATTTATTTTCATTGCTAAATAAAAACACAAGTGTTTAATAAAATTTTTTTATTAGGTGTTATTTTCATTGACTAAAACTAATATTAATTAGTCTTTAAATTCTAAAATACAAAAATATTTAAAATACATATACGTAAACACTTTCTTCAAATAGACTAAACGTTAAAAATTACTGCTTAAAATTCATAATCATAAAATAACGAGGGGATTGCGGATACGCTTTTAAATTGGCTTTGATTATGTGAAATAAATAATTAAGTTTTCCATTAATGAACAGCTCGAAGTATTAGGGAAAGTTGAAAAAAAAACGGATAGTTGAAGAACAGTTGCTTGTTTTTACCTATTTATTATCTTACTTTGTTATTACCGTTACATTTTTTTTTATTGTATTGTCCAAACCAAAAATAGAGGAAAAATATCGTTAGCCGCACAGTATTTTTGGCTTTAAGCTATTACAATTAAAGTTATCATTGGACACCTGTTGGGTACTTATATAGGCTTCTTATACTCGCTCTTTTGTTAATTATACACCCATATATAAAAATTGAAATTCCAGTGTTTAAATTGAATATTTCATGTTCAAGTAAGCTTGACCTATGCCTTATATGAGATTATCATATAAATTACCACGGCTGCGAGAGAAAGTCAATGATCCCATGATAAACTATTAATAATGTTCTTTCTATAGACATACATTTTAAATTCAAATATCGGTACATTCATTTTACTAAGAAATTCTAATCCCACAAAATTTTACATATTATCTAGTTATGTGCATGTCGTTTTGTGTGTATTCTATGAAATAGAATCTCTATTTTTTTTTTAAAATTTATTTTAAAAGTTCATTCTGGGGCATGTAAAATAATATCACTTGAAAAAAAAAAAATGAAGTAGAAACTAAAACTAGAATTTCCAGTTCAGCTGGAATGCAAATTGAAATATTTAAGTATTTTGCTTTACATAAACAATTCGTATGTATATAACAAAAACTATAACGAGTTGAAAACACATTTATTTTGGAATATCATTTCCTGAATATATGCTTTTTATGTATATATTTTTATGTGTAGCTTGTCCGATACATATTCAACAAAATGAAAATCAATATCGGGAGTGTAAAATATTTTGTTCAATATTTATGCTAACTTTCAAGACTTGTGTTTTGATAAAATTTTTAATAGGTTTTCGTTTAGCCTATTAAACAACTATTATTACTACGATGTTCTCGTATATATATCATAACTTCCCATTTCAAATATCCATAAAAAAATGTTTGTAATAAAAAGTAAGTCTCGTGCACTCATTTTCACTAAAATCTATAATAAAATTTAAAAAAACAAATCAAAACAAATATATAAAAAAGTCATCAATCTTCATCATCATTATGATCATTAAAGTTGCTAGAAATAATGAATGAAAATGATAATAGTACGTAGTATAGTATTTAAAATACCTGCGACCAGCGAGATTTTTTTTATTGCACTAAAATATTTTAACTATTTGTTACCTATACTACTACTATACACACATCATATAATAATATTTAATTGTCTAATGACATATAAAAAATATATTATTATGTACTCTGGTTAGAAAATAAGAGTATTTTTTTTTATATTTGTTTCTTAATAAGAATTATTTGTGAGTCTATTAAAAAGTAACAAAATTATAAATCGTAAATTATATTTTACTTTTTGTCGAAAAATTTTATGATGGGAAAAAAAATATTATTAAAATTCAGATATATCATTAAAAATAGTAAATTTAAAGGAGATGAGTGCGTAACGCTGACAAATTTTTTGTATGACGTATAAAGAGAGAAGGCGCGAAACTGTAACACAAATCTTAAAATTTTAATGTAATTATCATAAAAATGTATAAATTATATCTGAAATTTTAAAGCTACATTCACGATGATATAGTACTTAAATAAAATTTTTTGTGTTGTTGTTGTATTTAAAGATTGTATTTATTTTAATATACCTACACGAGAAAAAAAAACTTGATATTTTTATAATCGGATTAAAATAAATTCATTTATTTTTTCGTCATCTTTAAACAAACAACAATGTCAACTTATATAAAAATATTATTTACTCTCGGTATATATTTATACATACATAATATATTTTCAACTTCAAAAAGAACTGAAATGAAATCAACCACACCTTCTTAAACATATAAAACAAAAAAAAACTACTTTACAATTTACTTAATAATAGTGTTGTATGTGAAGTTTATTTTAAAACACACAAAAGAAATATGTATCTAAAAATAAAGTGAAAAAAAAATAAAAAAATATGGCCGACACAAAAAATAGTTTTGTATATTTTTAATCTTATGCATATAATTTATTTTTTTTATGTTAGACATTCCATTAAGGGACGGATTATAATATTTTCGTTAGACATTTTAATATTCTTTCTTTTATAAAGATTTACTTATCATATCATTAATATATGTTTTGATAAATGAATATCGGATTACAACAAATTAAACGCAAAGTGCGGTTATTGATCCTCGAGTGTGTACCAATAATCCCAATCATCTCATTTTTTATAAAATAAAATAATTATGTAAATTCACAGTTTTAGTTTTATTTTTCTGTAACATAAAAATCTTTTTCTTAACTGTCCCATGATCAAAGACATTAAAAAAATGCTATAATTCTTACACAAAGTGTGTCTTTACACAGAATTGCTATTATATGTGGCATACATAATTTTTTATATGTCGGCGTATTTTCTGTTCATATTTTTTAATTAGGTGTATGTACGTAAACCGTATATATACTCTGCGTCTGTCATGGCGAAATATAATTTCTACGAAATTGTATATTTTTGACATTTTGATATAAATACTGCACACGAGTCAAACGAATACTTTGTGGTTTAGATATACAACCTTTAAAACCGTATTCTGCTAGATGTTTTCAAATAAAAAACATTTAACGAGACTCTCAAAAATTTGGTGCGTCATTAGATTTAAAAGTTTTATCTGAAATTAGTGTTTTGTAAATTGGCGTAAACAATTATTTGTGTGCGTCTAAACTACGCGAGAGCAACAAAATCCTTTCCACTTAAGATGCACCTAATATTTTCTCTATGATTTCGACCTTCCAGTCGAACGAAACAATTTGTACAAAACGGGGCTTTGTTAATTTTAGTTTTCTTTCAACAAAACTTAATCAAGCATGCCACTCAACATCATTGATCCTCTCCACACTTTAATTCTTTCATCGTTATTCCATCACTTCAAAAATCAATCGAAGTTCACATTGGTTTCTTGGCGCATTTCTTTGTTTATTTATGTGTGTGTGTGTGAGTTGTTTGAAAAATAAATATTTTTCCTCGAAACAAAAATTAACCTAAAATTAACCCAAAAACGATATATAAACAATATGTCCTTGAAATATTTATCTTTGTAGTAGTGCGAAAATCAGTTGGAACAAAAATATGTTGCTGAAAAACAATCAAAAATTTACCCGCCACAAAATTAGTTTGTAGAAGTGAAGGGGAAGGAAACGAGGAAAGAATCAGGTCGAAAGAATGAAATTGGGAACCGTGGATTGGAGTAAATTTTTCATATTTTTGTATTTTTTCTATTATTTGTAAACTGTTTAGACAACGGAAATTTTATGTATAAAGTGTTAGAACCCTCACGTGGTAAAAATAATTCGGTCGGGAAATTTGCAAACCCGAAAAGTTGGTCGCTAATGACTCAGGAAATCATGTTCTTAATATACGATCATTAATGATTTTGAAAATTAGACCAGTTTAACAGTTTTTAAGAATACACAGTGAACCGAAAAATGAAAATATTTAATATTTAAATAAAACTTTTTTAAGAATAAAATTAAAAATTCCACCAATCCTAAAATTTCACATAAAATGAAAATTTCTAGAAAAAATGCTCCACAAAAACGACTCTGAAAATTTTTCTGATTCACATTAATTATGTAAAATTTGTTTTTTAAAACATTATTATTATATATTGCAAAGCAATAATTTGCGACCAGTGCCAAAACACAGAATTTGTGAAATAAATTGCTGCCCATGCGCATACCAGAGTAAGAAAAAATGTATAAATAATCAGCGACACAACACTTACGACACAACACGTATCACACTTATTATATATTCAATAATAAATCAATAATTAGGTACCGGCGCCAAGATGGTAGATTTGACAATTTAAGTGCTAATAACAAAGATTTTGCTATTTCGTAGGTCTTTCAAATGATATAATATGGAAATTAGAAAAATTATAACTGCTCCCAGCGCTGCAATGGTAGTTTTGAATACTAAAGTGTTTCTGAAATATTTACGGCATTCTTCAAAACCTTTTCAACGATATACGACAAACGTATATTCTATAATAAACGAAAAATTAGCTTCCAGTGCCAAAACGGTAGATCTACGAACTAAAATTGTATCGAAATGGTTGTCCTGATCCAAGACCTTTCAAACGATATATGCGAAGCGCACTACACGAGTATATAGTGTTAGATGCTATTTTGGGTGATTTCCTATGGCAGGTGTCCCACCACTTTTAGGTAGAGATCCCAAAAACTTTTCAATTCTCCGAATTAAAAATAAAAGATGATTGGAGGAAAAAATTTAAATCTGTTACGCCGTTCTTGAGATATCATTGGTATACCGACATCCGGACGTGTGGACACAATTTTGGGATCAGGGATCTTCAAACCGTAGAGAAAAATGGGTTTCGGGTCAGACTCATTTTTATCAGGACTACAATAATTTGGTCTTACAGACAAAAGTGAAAATACATTTTAAGTAAAAATAAGGCATAACAAAGTAAAATTCCAACGCAAGTGATTGTTCTCATTAATAGAACTTCACCCGCGATGACCTGCTTTAATAAACAAAAATATTAAAACCTTTAAACATAGCTCAAGAAAGAGGTGATCAAAAACACAATTAAGTAACAACAACAAAATAATAATTCGATACCACAAGCCGACGTGCTTCAGTCAAAAAACATTAATTTGGACTTGGATTAGAAACAACAAGAATCGGTAGCAGGGAAAATACGGCATTTTTTATACCAATTATAAAACTGCCGGAGAAAAACGATAAACCAAGATTTTTAGAGCCCTTTATCGTAGAGATATGTCAACGAATTAGTATTGGTATACAAAGCATTCCATATAAACAACAACCAGAGTACAGATTTTGTTCGAAAACTGAGACTTGAGAGTTTTGCTGCTCTTTCACTAACCTGCTAGACGCCCAAAATTAATATTATTGCTCTTTGATGTAAATAATATTTAAATTTTATATTTACATCTAGTGTGCTGATGAAATTACAGGAAAATTCCCAACTCTCAAGTCGCGTCTTTCGAACAAAATTCATAGACGGGTAAATATTCATGGAAGAGAAGGAAAGGAAGAAAGCAGTTTAAACGGTACCATAAACAACAAGGTAGCAAAATGAAAAACCTGCGGAAAGATATAGAAGCCACAAAAAAATTATCGAAAATGGAAAATCGGAATACGCTCTAAAATTAGCTGTCACACACAAAGAGTCTAATGAATCAGATTACAGATCTGAACAAAAATATATACCTGGAGGCATGGGAAGATGAAGGCATAACGGGTCACTTTCTGGAAATACATTACGACCATATGCGACAGTTATATTATGACACGGTAATAGCTGTCCAAGGAACCTTCAAAATGTGGCATGGAAAATCCGTTGGAAGCGAAACTTCGAAAAATTGGAAGAAAGTTCAACCAAGCTTCATTAATTCGAGTGCTACCATTACTTTGAAAATAAAAACAAACAATGCTGAAAGATATATTACGGGAATGTGTGGAAACCAGAAATAAGAAATAAAATGGCCAACCACATTATCAACAATTAAATTTCAACTAAGCATATAAGAGCATTCGTAGTTAACAAAACAACTAACGATCATTCACAGAAACCAATAGTCATTTAAGCAAGTGGTAGTCTAAACAACTTACCATTGGCTGATGCTTATTATCATACACCAGCACCGATAAACTTACGTATATACCTTAATGGAAGGTAATCGATGAACTCATCGATGAGTTCATCATGAATCATTTAATGAAGTCTCAAATGAACTTTATTCTGTGACCGGGACTAAAATCATTTATATATTTAATGAAGTTTTACGTGATCTAACGAATGATGTTCATAATAAATTTGATGTATAAAACATTGATGAATTCATCAACGATTTTTGTAAAGAAGTTATTGGCAGTTCTTACGGAAAAGCATGTAAGCAATATGATATAATCTATTAAGGGGATTGATTATGATTTATGATTAATATTTTGTTTTAACTATAAAATAAAACACGTCTTTATTTTTGTAAGTCTCTTTTAGTCCAGCTACATATATTCAATTAGTTTTATTGTACATATTTCTCTATTATTAAAATAACATTTCATAATTAAACTAAAGCAAATCAAATAAAAACCGCGTGTTTAACCACTTCTAAAAATTTTAGTAGAATAAATTTTTTAGTCGAGTTTAAAAATTAAATAGTTTCACTAAGAGCAACTGGATTTTACCGTTAGAAAGGTAATAATAGCCTCTCCGCTAATGACTTTTATGGACAAGTTCATTAGTTTATTCAAGAGAACGCCCAATACATAATTTTAATTTCTCAAGGGGAGAAAAATAATCGCAACATACCTTTCGACCAGAATTTCATCGAGAAGTTCGCTTATGTTGTCATCAATTGCTTGACTTACAAAAAATTCGGACACATACATTCAAATATTAAAATTATAAATTATAAATTTTTCGAAATAAATAATTATTAAAATAATTAAATTAATAATTATTCGAACTAAATAATAGAAGACTTGCAAGCACACTGAGAAAAATTTTGGTTAAGTAAAATTAAAAAACGAAGTTTTTAATTTCTAAAAGTTATACATTTTTTTGAATTTAAAAAGTATTTTTTTTAAATTAAATGAAATTTTTGCAAACTAATAAATAGATTTTTATTTTAATAACATATTTTGTAAAATGATTCATAAAATACAATACTTTGTAAATTTAAAAAGTTTTTAAAGACTAATTTATTTCAAAAGATGAGTTCTAGCATTTAAAAAAAAAATTTTTTTGATAATAATGACAACTTATGAAATGTTTATATATATTTATTATTTTACCAGAAATCCCGTTGGTTTATTTTTCAAGTCGTCTATAATTTATTTTTTATTTTAAAGTTTTTGCCGCTATTTTAGACAAAATATTATTTACAAATACATACAATGACATTCACTTTGTCAGAAGTTTTAATTTGGTAATATAATTCGCCAAATCGATATGTCCTTGTGTTATACTAATGGTATGGAGCAAGATTTGATTTTTATGCAAATTGGTCGTTGCAACCAACTTTTTATCAGTACGAAACCAAACTGGCAAGGAAGAACTAGAGGAGGTTCTCATTATATTTTTTTAAGGGTTGTGTATTTTTACACAATGGCTCTGTGGATTAAAAATTGGGAAGGGGGAGTTAATTTTATACTTTTTGTGGTTGATATTTTATGTTATGACTGTATTGTTTTTGCTGACATTAGCAAACATTGTGATATTTGTAAAGTGATATTTGTAAAGTGTAGTTTTTTTTTAAATTTATCCCTGCAATCTGTTCTGGGGCCTGTTCAAGACTCTCCCTGCTCTTTCGCGGTTTGCTTATTCCGTCCTTACTTTTACGCCAGTGAGCCAATCCGTGGAAGTATGGCTATAGAACCGATTTTTAGGACCATCTGCACATTGCCAGCTCCATGTCAGCCTACATTGACATGGAAGATGGGTCGGTCCATGAGTTTTGCGCTCCGACAGGGGGTCATAGATGTGTTACATTTCATCACATATCGTAATCTGTGAAATTTCACTTTTGCATCCTGCCCCCATAAAGTAAAGTGTAGTTGTTGTATTTGTAAAGTGTATTACGGATTACTTTGATTTACTACGGAAATTGTGTGACATTTTTTAAAAATAATTATTTAAAAATTAAAATAAATCTTTTAAAACTAGCCAATAGATTTTTATTCTTAAAAAAAATTCTCTTAAAATTTAAGAAAACTATTTGACATAAGTAAGGATATTATTTTTGAAAATAAAAACAATATTTTTATTTTTATAAACAAATTTTGCGAGAAATTTTATTTTAAAAATAAAAAGATTGTTCTTTCGGTTCTATAAACGAGACTTTTCGCCTAAAAAATATATGTATATTTTTTTGATTTTATATGTATATTTTTTTATTTTTGCTGTGTTTTCCTGTCAGTGCAAATTTGAAAAAACCATTAAAATAGCCAGCGAAAAATTCGAATAATATAAAGAATTTTGAAGCAAATTATAATTCGTGGGATTATCCAACGGTTTCAAAAATACGCACCCTGGGGCTTTATTGGATGCCCTGTAGAGGCAATTTTGAATTCAGCTTAGTCCTTGCTCCACACATATTCAAGGTATTTGATCCACTAAGATGGGTAGCGCATTAGTTAATGATCACGCCTAATTAAAAATCAAATATTATAAAGTATTATCACTAGCTATAATGAAGAATTAATAAACATGGTTAAAAATTGAAAAAAAACTATAGTTTTTATTCATAATTAATTTAAGTGATAAAAATAAACAAAAGTGAAAAACATGTTTAATCACGAAAAAAATAATCACTCTTTCTTAGTAAAAGAAATAATAATAATTAATTTATTATTATACTATGGATAGGTTTCACAAGTGAATCACTCGTGGAAGTTCATGGGTTTAGTGACGTATCGGAGGGATAGGGAGCAAAGAATCTCAAGAACAGACTGCAGCTGACTTTCAACGTCACAATTTAATAACCACCCCGAAGAAGACGACAGATTGCCACTTAATAGAAAAAAATCAAGTATAAAACTAAAGAGAATCGTAAGAACCGAGGTCAACTTCATCAAAAAGTTCAAAAAAACATGAGTGCGACCTATAAGAGGCACAAAGGATCATTACAAGGCAGACTTAACTCAGTTGTTTCAAGGCAGGAATAACGCAATCACTGAAAAATAAGTCAGTACACAAGAGAAGCAAGTTAGTATAATGAGGTCCCCTTCGGGATCAACACGGAATTGTGTGAGTAAGCGGAAGACCTCAAAATTCATTAATAAGTTATGAAGAAAAACATAATGCGAAATTTACCGTAACCATCAGCTCATTAGAGAAATAATCAATTACGCCGACATAAAAACAGCGCATGAAGGAACCTGGATCATACGTGCAAGAAATGCCACTAAGGCCGTGGTTTCAAAGTGTGTCATTTGGCTCAGATTTAAAGCTAGTCAAGAGTGTTACTAGCTGATGGGAAATTTACCATCGAAAAATGAGTGTCAAGGCCTCTTCAAAAACACATCTTACTTACACACTTGTAACACATCTTACTACAGAATCGTTCATTGCAGTGGCAATGCAACGAACTTCATTTGAGGCGATAACCAGCTGTAGAAAATAAAGAAAAATACGATATCGAGTTTAAAAATCGTAATGGAACACCTAGAGAAGAAGGCGTAAAGTCAGTGAAAGCTTATTTCTACGAATAGTCAACAACAGTTCTAAATCAAATATAGGCAATGCTAAATTCTAGACTTTTATTCTAAAGCTAAATTCAGCTCTGGGACCTGGAAGATTCAACGGACCAATCAACCGTTAATTAAAAAATAAGCAGACTATGTCCCCTCAATTATGAAGCGGCCAAAACACTACATGGGATGTAGTGTCAGCAAAAAAAAATTAAAATTAACAATATGTATTATCAAAAATTACTAGGAAACCAAACAGAAAACTAAAAAAAAAATGGGGACGCTCACAAATATTCTTAATAATATAACATTTCTTGAAGAATTTAACGACTTAGCCTTTCCTACTAATTGGCACTATCGCAGAGGTTCATAAAGGAAGATTAAGAACTTCTGATATTGACACCGCACCAACTTCAAAAATAGATTAGAAAATTGATTCACCGTCTGTGACACTCAAATTTATAAGAAAAGACAGTTCAAATTTAAAAGGATAAATGCAGTGTAAAATACTACATTTTATGATTAAAAGATTTAGAATCGACGGAATTAATGGCGCCGATATTGGTTGTCTGATCTTTTATACACTTCTGAAACATGCGCACTACTTTCGCCGCATATTTGGAATATAAAATTGATTCTAAAATGGTTTTTGAAATTATTTAAATAAATTTAAATGATTTGGGGTTTTAAATTATTTAGGTAAAATTTATAATGTTAACTTGATCCGTTGTTATAAAATTCAAATCTTAAAAATTCTACAAACACATGATGCATCAGTCCTAATTTAACATGGCAAGCAGTCTGTGTAGCGCTACGATGATATCAGTATAAAATTACGGGCTGGGTTTATTTAAAATATCAAAAGCCACATTTCACACATTTAACATTTCCATAAGTTTTGTAAAATAAGTTATATTCAGTTGCGAACTGAAAGATTATTGAAAATAAACCTTTTCCAAAACAAATGAAACATTTTCAAATTCATAAAAAAAATTTCTATTTCAAATTAAACCTTTTAAAAATCAAATTGAAACAAATTACCTGTGAATTGCTTGCCTTCACTACCATGTTTGTGATCGAGATATTGCAGTCGTTTTGAGTTACTGTTCCCAAAGGCTCAGTTGTAATATTTATCGTATCCGAATGACCAATAATTAATAAGTAATGCGAATAGCTCGACAACTGAAGAAGAACCCGTTTTTAGAAGTGAAAAATATTAAATTATTTCTCAACAGCAGAAAAAATCTTTTTATGGTAAAACTGTACGAAGAGAACACAATAATAGTTGACGCCGCGGCTAGTGTAAATTAAAATATACAAAGATGGTGAAAAAATTATAATCCAAAAGTGCGGTGGAAGAAAAATTGGAAAGATGACCGAAGAAGTTTTGCAATTGGTGGAGGATTCTGTATAGAAACAAATCCGTGCATCACAAAATCAATCAAGGACAAACATAAATTAACTTTTAAAAAGACTGCAATCGAGCTTGATCGAATTAACAAACAACGGATACTTGATTTAAGCAGACATTTTTTATTGTTTAATTTGATTTTGAAAAAGTTTAATTTGAATTTGAAAATGTTGAATTTAATATACGAAAAGTTTAATTTGAAATAGAAAAAGATTTTTATGAATTTGAAAATGTTTATTTTATTTTGGAAAAAGTTGCCAGTGACCTTTAAATGGTTCAATCAATCAGACAAATTAATCTGTTCATCTATATAGTCAATTATATGTTATTCCACTAAATTTATACTTAAAAACGTTCCTCACTGTTTTATTACAATTTCAAGAAATAAATTGGAAGCCGAACGAGTTAGCGACTCCTGTTTTACAAATCTGTTAAATCACTTAACCAAATAAAGTTCTATCGAACTGTCACATACAACAAACAACATTATCAACGCGCAATAAAAAGAACCGTTCGATTTTTACACAAGGAGACTTGGCTTGGAGGTTAACATTGACCACATGTATAATTTGTTCAATCGGGGACCATAATTTTAATAGTGTTGAAAACTTTAAATTCCTCGAGTCAACTATAACAACGTCGAATGAGATGCAGGCATAAATAAAAGCCATAATTTCTGACAGATAACGATCTTCTATCTGAATTTCGGATTTAGCTTAGTTTTGATTATCGGTAAGACTCCCAACTCCAATTTTGTTTAGTTTATTTTTATAAAATTAGTTTTTCTAATTATCCCAAAGAATGTAGGATTCTGTTCAATGAAAAATTTTTAATGTTTGCATGTATTCCAAAAAATTTGAAAATTGTTACACAAGATAAAAGTTTCTAGATTTTCTGAATTCATTTCAATTATTATTACTTTATAAATGCATAAATCAACTCGTACATATATCAGAAGAAACAAGTAGAGTAAATTGTTACATGTTAGATTTCATAATCATGTGCTCATTTAGATATGCTTATGCGTATGATGTAATTGAATTTAATTTACATAGTGAATTTTACTATATAAACTCTATGACATTTTCGGTTCATTACGAGTGAAATATGTGACCATGGGAAATTTAATCGTATTCTGTGTCACACATAAAATAAATCAAAAAAAATATCCAGCATCCAACAGTTATATAAATATTTACATAATGACTTAAAGATTTATTGATAAACATAATCATACCAAGGTCAAAAATACAACAAATAAAATACATACACTTTGGTACGCCCGTGGCGGGTCATATAAAATATTATAAATTGTAAATACATTTTTGGATACATTTTTGTTGGCACAGTTGGAAACATTGGGAGTATCGTATAATTAAAATTAATATTTTCTTGATACCACACACGATGGTTTAAAGATCAAAATTATATAAATTATTTTTTAAATTATGCGCGAATGCTGTTAGCACATGCAAACGAAATTGGAAGATTAGCCACCTTGGCAAGATATAAAAACGCGTATTTTCACTTTGTGTTTATTTAAAATAACACGCGCGGCAAACTATCAAGATAATAATTGTTATTACTAATTAAAAATCTAGAAACTATACAATATACAAATATTCAATTACAAAATAACATTTTTTTTTATACCGTACATAGCAACAAAATGGCTTTTGACATTTTATAATATTTTACGTATATGTAGAAAAACGAAAAGATAAAAAAAAATGTTTTAAGTGGATTTGAAACTTTGAAGACAACAAAAAATGTATATTCATTAAGACACTGTATTATGTATATGATAATATATTATATTTAAACTTACATAACATATATAATCATTATATATATATACGAGTAAGTCTATGTACGAGTATATACCGTAGAAATAGAAAATTTTTATTTTATTTTTAGGGATTTTTAAAATATTTTCTAAAAATATATTTATCTCATATATACGTACACAGCGAGGAACACGGAGTATGGTAAAAAAAAATCCAAGGGAATCTGTTTAATAATACCCGAGAACAGCAACTGCGAGAAGAAGAACAACTTTTTAATTTATTTTAGCAATTGAAAAACGAAATTGTATTTTATTTTTGTGCGCCAAGAGTTTCTGAAGACAAAAACAGAAAATATTCCCTGACACAAAAAGATGAGAAGAAACATTTTGATTAAAGGGTGCACGAATACATAACGCAAACCGAAATTATAATGATTTTGAGAAACACATTTCGTGTTATGAATCACCCTGTATAGATACAGATACTTTATGTAAATTACTTTCTCTCTAAATAGAATAAAAATATGGCAACTATGAAAAAACACCAAAAAACAACAACAAAACCAAATCATGAAAATGAGGGTGGATGCTATACAGCTATATATACGGTACTATTGAACAACAACAAAAAAATGTTTATGTATATAAATTTAACCCTTGGGATTACATGATGAAAATTTATTTTCTAAAAAAAAAAACCGAAAAAATGAAAACTACACACAACCAACAAAAAATATTATAACAAAGTGAAATTTCAGTTGATTTTCTGGTTTTATACAATTTTGAGTGAAAATATAATATAAAATGGAAAATTGTGCTGTGTGTGCGGAGAACAAAAACACATGAAAGATGATAAAAAAGGGAATTTTATTATACAATACCCGAGTATTATAGTGTATAGGGGGAGGACTATTTTGGGTTTATTTTTCCGGTTATACGGGTATGCGTATAGATAGAACCGAATATTATATATACAAAACGAGAAATGAATGAAAATTGATGTTGTATGATAATGAAGAGATTTTCTTGTTTATTTCGTATACGTACGAATATTTTCAAATTATTTTCTATTTTCAAGTTGTTAGAACATATATACAATATTTGTATTATATTCTATATATTATGTAAGTTTTGATAATACTAAGCCAAAAATAAATTTGTAATGAAATTCAAGAGATTATAGATGGTTTATCCGGGAGATCCGTATACATCTATCTGTATGTAGACCATTTACCCGATCGATTTGAAATTGCATTAATAATTGTTTATTATATAGGCAAAAATAAAATATTTTGAGTACGTAGTTCAAATGAAGAATTGGTATGTTGATGGTTAATTATTGAAATGCGATCTATACTTCACCTCCGTCTCTAGAATAAAGGAGAATAACTAAAGCTGAAGTTTCAATGAATACAGTTGGAATAATATGCAGCATATTACAAATCAAAATACGTAAACTTACCCTCCAATGTATGATGTTTCAAAAGATAAAAAAAAATAAGTATTCATCAAATTTGCGGAAAGAAAATTGAATTTGTTGGGAATAATTTCAGTCTACTTCAGTTGGGGTAGTGGTTAATGCTTCTGCACTTGGGCCGGGAGGTACTGGGTTCGAATCCCATCATAGGCCAGGCAAATCGAATTTTCATCATCGATTACAATCGGTGATTGTGATAAACACAACTAAGACCCTCTGATGGAGTGTAGAATTCAGAACCGACCCAGGTGGTATACTGTAGTTGTGTGAATAGGCGAATACGTGAAAGAGTTATTGATGCTCACACTGCGTGGTATCATAATGGGCCAAAATTGGCATAAGTGCCAACCGCTGAAACGTAACCTGATTTCAATCTACTATACGTTCTTATAGATTTGAAAATATAAAGTACGGATTGATGAGGAGTGCGATCCATAACTAGCAGGTGTACAAGTATGAAATGTGGGTTTTTTTTAATTAAAAATACATGTTAAAAGTGATTTATGAAAAGTATGCTTGTTATACATTTTTCCCATCTTTCGGGCAATTTGTGAATACGACGCCAGTAAACATCTTCCTCTTTTGTTGCGAACCATTTATATAGCCATTTTTCACATCTTCGTCCGAACCAAAGCACGACTCAGCAAGTGCATGACCCACCAATGCAAACAAGTAGTAATCGGAAGGTTCAAGTCTAGTGAGTAAGCCGCATAGGGTAGAACTTCCCAGCTTAGTGATTCAGCCATATGTTATGAAACATAGTCATAAAGAAAACTGATTTGTGACGTATGTGAAGTTATCCCAGGATTCTATCCCCGAAATTAAAAAAAAATTAATCAGTCAACACTAACATAATTATATCCTTGTAACTCTTGTGTGAAGTTAGCCCCGCCCCGTTTTATCTTATATTTTATTCCAAACACACTTCATATGTGAAGTTATCCCCGAAATTTATTACATGAAAAGTAAAAATGTTTATTAAAATTATTTTAATTCGAAAAATACACAAAATAAATGTAATAATTTAATAAAATAAAGTAAAATAATTTTTAAATTGGCTCATTAATTGGTCAGATTACGATAATAAGACGGAAAATACATATCTCATATTTAGGAAAACACGAAAAAATCATATCTTTGCGAAATTTGGCTCCAAACGAAATATTTACATGCAATACGTTTTGAACCCAAAATAATGTTTTAATTTGATATGTAAAAAGTATTAATTTCTCGGATCAGAGCTATATGGTTTTGAGATAGCTAGACCCTTACGTCACTTTTAGCAAAATATGAACAAAATCGTACCGTTCCAACTTAGTGAAATAAGGCTCCAAATAAAACATTTACATGTAATACGTTTTGGACCAAAAATATTATTTGGTTGCAACCGTACGATTTGGTTCATATTCTGCGAGTGACGTAAACGTAAGAGTCTAACCATCTCAAAACCATATAGCTGTGATCCGACAAGTTAATACTTTTTTCATGTCAAATTAATATATAATTTTGGGTCCAAAACATATTACATGTAAATATTTTGTTTGGAGCGTAATTTCGCTAGATAGGTTGCAACAGTACGATTTTGTTCATATTTTGTGAAAAGTGACGCAAGGATCTGGCTATCTCAAAACTTTATAGCTCTGAACCGGCAAACTAATACTTTTTACGTGAAAAATTATTTTACTTTATTTTATTAAATTATTAGATTTATTTTGTGTGTTTTTCGGATTAAAATAATGTTAATAAACATTTTTACTTTTCATATAATAAATTTCGGGAATAACTTTACATATGAAGTGTATTTGGAATAAAATATAATATAAAACGGGCGGGGTTAACTTCACACAAGAGTTAGAGGGATATAATTATGTTAGTGTTGCCTGATTAATTTTTTTTTAAATTTCGGTTATAGAATCCGGGATAACTTCACATACGTGACTTTGTGTTGCCTCTTTCGGTGTTCTAGCATTTTTTCAAGCACCGAACGGTTCAAATCGGTTAATTGTTGTTGGTATATAGCGTTAAGTATTGACCGTTTCTCTAAACAAAACGATGCTCTGTCTTTCCGCCAAAGCGATTCAGTTTTGCGGTCGATGCTGATTGTGCCCCTGGGTCCACCAATGATTTTTGCGCTTGGGATTCTCAAAATAAATCCATTTTTCATCCCCTGCAACTATATACGAGTACGATGCAAAAGCGTCTTCCTTTCGTACCGAGCCAGCAAAATGTTACATGTGTTTTTGCGCTTTTCTACTTACCTGTCGTTCAACTCATGTAGTACCAATCTAACGGTCTTCTGAATCTTTTTCATCTCTCGTAGCCGATTGAATCATATTCGTTCCAACATTGCTTGCAATTCCATATCTTCGTATTTTTGAAGGTTTTCCATGTTTCTGCAACATCGAAGTCTGTACTTTTGAAACGCCAAAACCATCGTTCACTCGTTTGCGAACCACTGAAACCTAACTGCATTGGTGTACCATCTATATTGTCTGAAATCCGCATTCTATATTTTTATACCTGATATATAATCACACTATTTCCCTTTTTTTTAAATAACTAATTTAGAAAATTTCAAGAAATTATTGCCAAAAAAATACAAAATACAATTATTTTTGAAAAATTGCTTACTTCCATAACATATACAACCACAGTAGCCTTTGATTATATTTTTCCCGCGAAACCATGATACAATAAATTTCTCTTTATCAGATAAACTCACTAGAAATATACTGTCGCTAGTAAACGAATTGTGGTGACCTTATATTTTTTCATTTTCGTTTGTTTTGTGCATATCCACACTAGGGTAACTTTAATCTGGTATTTTTTTCGTTTCTTTCCCCTTTACCAATAAAATTGGTTTCATCTACGCCGCAATTTTTTGATTTTATTGGTAAAGGGGAAAGAAACGAAAAATATGCCAGATTAAAGTTACCCTAGTATGCCATCAGCCTATGAATATTATACAAGAAGATAATTATTTTAGGTCACCGTTTTAGTTCATTTTTTGAGCGTTTCATGGTGGTTTTATCTATAAGAAGAGAAAATTATTGTATCATGCGCGAAACCAAATAAATCAATAAATATTTTAGTTGTATTCGGTCTGTCAAATAGCCAAGTGCAGAATAAAAAAATGCCACACGGAAAATTCAATTGCAAATTGCTGGTTGCAAATTAATTAAAAAACCCCTACTACGGAGAGGACAAACCGGAGAACCTGGTTAAAACCGTCAGAAATTCCACGAAAATTATTAAGCGCCTGAAAAGCGGTATCTAATTAAATGTGTCCCAAAACACGATGGTTGTGGTTTAAAGGTGTTGGGGACCTGAATTACACACAATTGAAACAGGTACCAAAATTATTGGCATACCACAAAGCTGTACGATGTGAATTTATAAAGCCACATATGAGACAGGACTGGTCAAAATAATAAGGATTTTTTCTGATGAAAAAAAATTCAATCTGGTTGGGCAGATGGTTTCATTCAGTACTATTGGAGGGATCTTAAAAAGAAAACAATGTACTTTACAATGCGTAATTTTGGTTATGGAAGTTTAATGATATGGGGGGGGGGGGGCTCTTTCTTCTGCGGGTACTTTTCCATAAACTAGAATAAACAGCGCTGTTCTGTACATTCATTATGAGGAAAACTGGATTTTCCAGCAAAATAACTCTCCAATCCAAAAGAGTCAAGCTAACAAATCTTGGTTTGTGAAAATTCCAGACGACCAATGAGTTGAAATTGGCAATTGAAAATGACTGGAACAAATTATCACCCAAAAACCTTGATTCATTTATTGGAAATATTCCTAACAGGATTCTGGCATTGGCCGAGAACAAAGTGGGGCTGACGGCATATTAATTTTTTAATTTTTCTTTTTTTTATTTCAATGTCAAATAAAAGGTGGTTATTTAGTTATGGCACATAATAAATTTTTAATATATGAATTTTTTGTACGAGGACAAATCGAAGTGAATGTTTTTATTATTATTAAATTGTATTTCGTGACCGTCCTCCATTTTGCATTATTAGTATTATTATTATTTTATATTTTATTTAAAAAATCCCTGAAAAACGAGTGTAAATATAGTTATTGATCGAAAATATAATTATTGATCGTACTGTATATGTGGTAACGTGATTCGGAAATTTAAAAACTAGAAACATTTCAGTTAAAAAAGGGAAGGAATTTCGATTTTAAATTTGCTAACTGAAAAAACCTGAAAATCTCGTTTTGACTGATAATTTTTCGGAAATATGTATTTTCTTAGGGACTGCATAGGAATTGTATGCAAAGTTACTGTTAAATGTGAAGTATTTTTTTTGTAGCTAAACATTTTATGCAAGAAAGCTTTTATTAGAAGAAGATAATTTTTAGCCAAATCTAACAAAATATGACTCGTGAAATAGGTTAAAGGAGACTTTCATCGGTTTTGAATGGCTTATAGTTAAAAATAAGAGAGAAGATGTATTTTGTCATTGTACTATTTAACAACAAAGCTAATGCTAATTCATTCGTTCAGTTTAATTTTTCATAATGAATAGTTTTCGTTTCCTAAAATAAATCCGCTCTCTTGGTTACCCATAAATTCCGTTATAATATGCATTATTAAAAGAAGCGGCGAAACCATATAATCCAACCAGTAAAATCTGTTAATCTAAAATATTTCAATGAAAAACACAAAAGATTCGGAAAATGTGCAAAGTTGGCCTAAACATTTTCTATGAAAATATACAAATAAACGAAAGTATAACGGCAAAATTATATTCGACAACTATTCCATTATCGACCAAATTTGATAGGAAATGTTTTACCGGTAGAAATTGAATTTCGAAAATATTCTAGCCACTATTATAGAAATTGAATTTTTATAGAAATATTAGAGAAAATCCGTTAAAATTTTTTGGTTGTATTTCATAATCCCAGAACTAATTAGAATCCAAACAGTCAGCGTATTTTTCAAAATTTGGTACACCATAAATAGATTTGTGCAGCATGAATATTACTTCAAAAGTGGAATTGTGTTCCTAAAAGGTTAATTTTTCGAAGCTACAGTTATTCATTTAAGAAGATGTTCTCTTAAAAGCCGTGATCAAAATCGTGAGAGTACGTGAAATATTTATTTTATACTAGATTTTGCACACAACATATTTCATACCGTCAGTTCTCAAAATGCCTATATACGATTATGCATTTTCAGCAAGACAATTATTAGAACAGATTTTCGCCAGACTGGCAAAGGCAGTTCATCTTAACACTCACCATTTGAAGTGTGGTTTTCTTTTATTTAAGGCATTTATTGTGCATGTTATGATGCTCGACTGATACTCGTTCCATTTTCAGCGAATGTTTGAGTAGCTCGTCGAGCTCGAAACAACTTGACTATTACAGAAATTCAACCTATCGTCTGGAAGGCCAAACAACAATAAGAAATATTTACATAAATTGAATTTTAAATTTAAATATTTGAAGTATTACAGTCATGGGCAAGAGTATTTGGAATTTGTATATTTCAAGCTAAATATTTGCAAAATTCATGAATGCACTACGCATTCATTAAACTCAAAATTTTATTTCTACATTTTGTTTACATCTTCCTTGTGGATAGTTTTTATAAATTCTTAAACAAAAAGTGAAGCAGCGATACGAGAAAACTTAAATCTAAGTAGTAGCGCATTATTTTATCCGGGCATAAGAAACTGGAATTTCATTTGTTCGCGTTGCAACGTGATTTTCTTCTAGATGTATGTCCTTTGTTTTATTTGCGATATTGTTCTGTTTTGTTTAATTGTTCTGACGTGAACCAGCCAATAAATACCTTATCAAAATGCTTAAGAACAGTTAATTTTTGGTAGAGCTATACACCAACAATAATCTGTAAATTTGAATGCGGAATATCAGTGCAAGATTTATGTAAACAGTTAAAATAGCCTAAAAATCTATACCTTGGCATTTAAAATGATCATATGCGCTATTTGTGGTGACAACGTACCAATGCACAGCGCAAAATTATGCCAAGAATTTTAGAAAGGTTTCGGCTTCAACGTTTTAGGCTGTCCTCCACAAAGTCTAGATTTAAATGTAATTAAAAGTTTTTGGGCAAAAGTCGAGCGAAAGGGGCACGGGTAACCGGATAATCAAAAGAGATAGCGGAAAATGAAATCTGCGGGGTTAAGGTCAATTTAATTCTCGAATATTACAAAACTAAAATATAGATTAAATATCAAACCGCCTTCAGTAATAATTAAAAAATTCATGACGAATTGAAAAAATGTAGAAATGAAAAAAATAGAAACAAGGACGTTTTTCTTAGCATTCTGTTTTGTTGTTATATTTTTTTATTTCTGATTGAATTAATAAATTGAAATTAATAAGTGATTGAACTAATAAATTGAAATTAATAAGTCGCAAATCATTTCTTACTTAAAAATCATTTGTGAAGCTCTTGAAGAAGCACAAATTGTTTTTTATAGAATTTATTTTGTAGTATTGGCTACGATTATGCAATTTTCGTGAAATATTTTTTTAAAATAAAATCAGCTGCTCGATCAACATTTTACCATTTTAAATGAATATAAGGTTTTACTGTTTTTAAACATTTTTTAAAATAACGAGGTGAAATTACCAATTGGATTACTTTTAAATTGAAGCACCACCACATCACACTGCAGTTATTAAACTAATTTGAAACGAAAAATACATAAATTCAATTCATACAAACGTGTAAAGTATTTACCATAGCTTTTATATTTTGATCACTGCAGTCTTTTTTAATGACTTGATGAACCTTTCAATGTACACAGTGTTGTTAAACTTCGATACGCAATTTCAGAAATATGAAATAAGCTACTTCGATAATAAATACAAAGAAAACAAAAACTAAACAAAATATTTTAATAAATTTTTACTTTGACGTTAGTTAGTTGATATTACAGCATACTTTGAGTTTTCCCACAAGGTACTCCTAGAATGGCCTTCTTCTAGGGCATCCAAAATAAAACAACAAATTTGCTTCGATCGTCTCAACATTTACGAAATATCTACCGTGTATCAAAAATTCGAAACAAATTTATTAATTAATTTATCATTATGAAGTATTTAATTACATGTAGCATTTTGTAATAAAAACATGTTTCGCCGTTTACAAATTGTATTATTTAGACATATTTTATAAAAAAAAATTATTTATATTTCATAATTACTCGTACATATATTCACAGTATGTATGCATTATGGGATATAAATCAACAGAGATTGCATAGGCTAGCGCTAGAGTATATAGACTTTATCATAATAAACTTATAGTTTTGTTTTATAAATCTAAATATTTTTAGTACGGTAATTTATGATGTCTAGAAAAAATCTGTTATTTACTTAAATTAATAATATGCATATTATACATAAATAAAATATTAGAAAATATAATTAGAACAAATATTTAAAAAACGACTCTAAAGTTTAACACCCAATAATTTTCAAACTAGTATCACAACATAATTTTCGATCATGTTGAATTATAATGAATAAATCGCGAGATAGTTACATGTTTCAATGACCTAAATTAGTAAATATAAAATCATTTATAATCGCAGAACCACCAAAGTGCAAACAGTAAAAATCATAATAAACATAGTGGTAATTACACGGAAATTCTAATTGAATTTAATGTTTAATAACAGTATGGATATACATACTAGAGAGACGGTACAATGCTTTATGTTGTATATCGTATTAAAAATGTCATATACACAGCATGCGATTGTTACGAGACGATTTTCTTAAAGCATATTTCTCCCTTATATGTTTATTATGATTATGATTTTGATTATGTTCTCACATAAAAAATTTACATAATTGTTCCTTCTCATATTGTAGCATACACATGTTTTATGTCTTTATTAAATTTGATTGGGTTAAAAAATTATGTATTGTAATTCTAATTTTTGTTTTTCTCATCTGCCATGAGTGCGCGCTCGTTGCTGTCTCCTAATATTAGTTTACATAATTTTTAATCAGTTTTTGGTTTGATGATTTTTCGGGTTTTCACGGAAAAACTAAATACATAATATATTTATGTATAATTTATATATACATATTTATTTAAGCAGATGCAGCATGTGTACGCGTCTATACAAATACATAAAATTAAGCCGTGACTTATACAAATTACTTGATTAAGTGATTCGAAAAATAATGTTTAATATTTTAATCAACTTAATAAATTTACATAAAGCTAATGTTTATTATTCTCACGTTACGAAATATATAGGATGTAATAATAAACACGTGAACACGTGACAGTCAGAAGTTTATATTTTAAAAACGAAAATGCTTGAAAATACATATAATTAAAATTTAAAATGATACATAATTCGTATAAATTTTACAAATATCATCTAGTAATGAGTGCAGGCTGCGTTTCGGAAAACCAAGACCAATTATATTTATTGATTTACAAAAATTACATAAAATGAGAATGTCTGCATGCTGCATTTGTGTGTACAATTATACATAATATATACATAATATTACCTTATATGCATGGCCTCGAACAGGTGCATTAGAATCAATTTCAAACCAATCAGTTTGATTGTCTTATGTAGATAAATCTGTATAATATCTTTAGATACGACTATATAGCATTAAAGAAAATAATTAAAACGAACAACGTTTTCTAAATTAATTTTCTTATCTTTTTTCATTATTTAAAAAAAAAAAATACAGAAAATTACTTTTAAAAGTTTTAATCTAAAAAGCGAAAGATCGTCAAAGAAAGATTGCTTATAAAATTTATATAAGAATATAACTGATTGGTGGAATTGGAATGGTAGACAACCATTTTTTTTATATAAATATTAATTATAATTATTATTTTCAACTTCTTACAAAATTTTTTGTTTCTTGTTGTTCTGTCTGCGCCACCAGTAATGCGGTATAATTTCTTAATATAAATCGTTGGCTTAAATGTTTAAGTTATTTTTATTATTCCGTTTATTTATTGTATATAGCTACATATTCGGTTTATTTTATACAGAGCGAGCGTAAATTCTTATAATAATTATTTTAATCTTTTTGATTGTTTTAATTTTTTTTTCGTGAAATATTTTTTTGGGGGATTTAAAACATTTAAAATATGGATAACTTAATTTTTTTAGTCACAAGTTTAAAATACAGTTCAAAATTTTATATTATATACGTTAAAATATTCAAGCGTGAAATTATATTTCATAGAAATCAGAAAGGCGAAACAATTCTAATTTAAAAATATATGATTTAACAGAAATTAGATGTGCTAGAAGTGCTGAACCATTTAATGAGCTAGCCGCAGAGATTATAATATTTTTGAGTACATACAGGGTTGTTAATAATTTTAATTATTGGAGTAGAGATGATTAAAAATAATAAAAAGTACAATGCAGTATTATCAATATCGCACAGTTAATTCTATACGTGTTGAAAATTAATGTACAAAATATTGTTGTGCAATGTCGAAAATGGTTGTTTAATTCCATTTTATTGATTTATTCTTTACAAAATTTTTTATAACCATGAGCCATCGTAGATTCTACTTTATCGGTTCTTTTTAAAGCCTATCCACAATTTCAAAAACTTTTTAGAAAATATCTACTTTGCCAGACATAATAATTTAATTAAATTAATGAAATTATAAACATGCCCACCTTTATCATTTGATCTGGCTTGGGTTCATCTATTCTCGAAAGGGGCGAAGCTGCGCACCATATTTTTTAATTTTAAACAAAAACGAAGCTCTGATTTACGATTTTGACTTTGACCGCTGCATTGGTACTTTATGTTGTAGCAGGACATATTGTAATCAATTTTCTCCCAGTACATATTTAATTAGATTAATTTAAAATTAAAGATTTTTTTTTTTTCAAAAACAAATCTTAATTTTTAAAGCATAAGGCGGCTTAGATAAAGTGTGTGCCGATGGTGATAAAATAACTGTGCTTAACAAAATTTTCTTTTTAAGACAGTTTTAGCAGTATTAATACCAAAAATGGCACGGCATAATCAATGTCGGGGGATTTAAACAGTTTATTCAAAGATGTGTTGTAATTTTCGATTTCAATTTATTTGTTCCGCCTATTCTGAGTCATCCTCGGTTGATCGATTTGAAACCCAAAGAACAACAGTATCTAATTAGGCAGTAAGTAAAGATTGTTTCTCTTAGGAAAAAAACAAAATCTCTATATGTTTTAAAAATGTCATTTTAATTCTACTACAATTTTATTCAACGTTATTTCAAATGCTGTGTTTCTTGACGCTTGATCTGGTCCGGTTCAGTTTATGTTTCGTTGTTTCACAAATACAAATAAATAAATAATTTGAAATCTAGATCAAAAATTGTGATCTGAATCAAAATTTGAATCAAGTTTTTCATATTGAATTTAAACTGATCCGGATCAATGTGTGGAACACGGCTAATGGAAATGTCATTTTTTGCACGTTTAAAACGTAAATTGAGAAAAAGTCTAAATCACCTCTTAGGCAATAAAAACTCGGTTTTTTTTAAATACACTAGTTCACCTGGAAAAGCGAAGTCGAAGTGAATTTTAATCCACAGAACTACGTCTAACGTGCGTTGCCATCTGAGTTTGCTTTGTAATCGATTTTAAATTTTTCATTTTTATAGCACACATTCAAAAAAAATTCAGTATCGGTATACAAATGTTTATACACACACTTAAAAAACTTCTTAAAAAATTATTTCCCGAAATTGTATTGGGAAATTTTCAACCCTGCAATAAACATAGCAACTTGTTTATATTTTGAAAACAAACATTTGTATGTGTTATGTCAAAACTTATAAATGGCTGTAGAATTATTTGCTATATTATAATTATGGTTTAATTTTTGATACAGAAAAAATGTTTTAAATGGATTACTAGCAGAATTGTATAAATATTTATTGTGCCGTTGGTTTGTTTTGTACTTCATAATTTTGCCGGCATTATTTGGATTCGATTCGAAAAACGTCAAAATCATTCACATGCAAACGAAAATAATACACAATTTGCAATGCATTCAGATGAGAACCAATAGTAATATTTAAAAAAAACCTATAGACTAATTTGTCTATACGATATTTAAAAAGATATGCAATATAAATAAAGTTTGTTTCTCTGTTTGTAATATTGAAATAAATGACTGTTTTTGTGGTTTTGTATGTACATATTAGCTATGTTTCTTGACGCTTGATGTGATCCAGTTTAGTTCATGTTTCATGTAACAACACAAAGGCGCTTGCTAGATTTAAAATCAAATTTTGTGATCTTAAATAAAATCTGGATCATGTTTTCCATATAAAATTTGAACTGATCCGAATCACTGAGCGTCAAGAAACACGGCAATTATGAGATAAGTGATCGTACTCAAGTGTTTTAAATATTTTTGTCTGTCTATCTGTACGACTCTTCGTCCACGCAAGATTCGTTATCCGGCTTTCACACTAAAGCCACTGCACCGTTTTGTGTGATTAAAAAGATTTGAAGCAGCCAATCGCGAGAACAATCTGCACCTCTATGTTATTTCGATATCTAAAGCGATTTCTCAGTTCACTTTGGCATCCATAAATTTTTTCATGAAAATTTCAAATAACAATTTCAAACAAAGTTTACTGAGATCTGTGTATAATAATACAAATCCAATTGGAATTTCCATCGCCTACTTAGATTAAATGTGTAATTATTAATGCCATTACTATGTGAAACAATTGTATTATGTAGTTTTCTACTTTGCAGTAATTTTGATATAATGGTTGACGTAGATTTTGTGATCGTATGTTGGATATGTGAACGATGTATTTCCTCGTAAGAATCAAATGGTCGACGCTTATAAAAAAACTATAAAGAGTCTTGACGTTAAAAACTCTCTAGCGTAGACAGCAATTAGATACCATTAAAACGGCTTAATGATCTTCTATATAGTGACCATAATGGGTATTTTATGAATTCAGTTTGCCCACCCCGTGTAGTGAACGAATGGTGTTTTAGCGAGTCGGCATGGATTTGAATATGGAAAAATCTATTTTTATGTATGTATACTAATGAAAAAACGCATTTTCATTGATCTGTATCCAAACAATTTTGTATAATTAGAAGAGCTAATCGATCCTCTACTATTATTTTATTTATTGCGCGGTTCAGGCATCAACAACGACATCGTTGACATATATTTGACTTTTGGTTTCAATCAGCATCTAGGTTTTTATGTCAGGTTCAACTTTAATTAGCTTACCCAAGAACTCATTCGACATTTAGATATACGTTTAAATGTATTTACCCGGATCTATTTGTTAACAGCTTTTAAAGAAAATTATTCGTATATTTTGTAATAATATAAAAATGCGCTAGTTCGCAAAATTCAATTAAGAAATAATTCCACTTAAAAAGGTAAACACTATAGCATTCACGCTGGAAAATCCGTTTTCTAATTGAGTAAGAAAAGAGATGATTTTTAAATTTAAAATTTAAATTGAAATAAGTTTGACGAATTTAAATATTTTAAAATCAAATTTTTCATTTATAAAAAGAAAGAGTTAATTTATTTGCGCAAAAACTAGTCGTACACACTCAGGATTTTAAATGTTTTCGAACTCAGGTTCTTAAATGATTTCTTCTTCGTTAGAATTTTATAATGTGTCTATTGCATTGCAGCTGTACCCGATTTAAGTAATCAGAAATTAATCGCTTAAATGTTTTAAGTTAACCCTTTTGTGTTTTTCATTTTATATGTCTTTAATTTATAACTCCCAATCAGTTCCAGCTTATATCTCTTCTCACCGACATTAAAATAGTTGTTAAATACTGATGAACAAAACACAAAATCAATAATACAAAATACAGAATTTTAGTGTAATTTAATAAATTTGATACTACGTGGTCGTATCGAAAAATCTTAACCTAAAATCCCGAAATCGAGGCAAAACTGGAAATCCTGAAAAAAATATTTTGCAAAATATCGAAAAATCCAGGAAAACCTCAAAATTTTTCAAAATATTTTTTAATAAATGTGTGGGAAAAATTTACAGTGTTGAACTACAAGATTAAGACACTGCCAATGATCTCCCACAAATAATATTTTTTCGAAATAAAATATTGTAGAGCGAGCATTTTATATTTTTTAATAATTTTTTGTTTTTTAAATATTTTCTAATTTTTTTGTATAAGTATTCAATTTCTATAGTATGAATGAAGCGTGATATGCATTATTATGAATTTTTGTTTTAAATATACGGGTGTGCTGTCCTCTAACTGTTATGCCGAAAGGCGCTACTACGTGAATGGAAGTCGGCTTTTTTTTTAATTGTCAGTTTCGATATTTTGACAATTTTTATCTTGCCACGTGTTTCTATTATTTTTACCAATATTTGCTTTTGTAGTATTTATTATCGTATTAATTTACTGAAAGTCAAAATAGTGAAATCAAAAATGCCGAAGAATAATACTGAAAAAATAAAATAAAAATTTCTGAAATGGAGAATACTTAACAAGAAAATCTTTAAAAAATTTGAAAAACTAAAAATATTGTTAAAGATATTATAATTAAAAACAGTTAAAACAATTGGTCATGAACTGTAACAAATAAAAACAGCTTACGACTAAGGTTGAATGTTATTCAATAAACCGGAAAACATGTGATACAGCTTTTTATATTGCAATCCGTCTAAACTAAAAATGAGTTCGTGTGAAATTATAGGGGCTAACGGCTTAGGTAGCTCTCACGGATACACGGAAGATCGCTGCGCTCTTGGTTCACTTAACACTCCGAGAGGTTTTACATTTTAATCTTCGGGGCATAGGAGCGAGTATCTATAAATATGACGAGAATATCGGCGCAGTTCTCTATTTTATATGAACGACACCTAATTCACTAATCGGAAGAATTCAGTACATTTGAATAAAATTATATTAAGAAACAAGGAGCTGTTAAAAAGGAGTTTAAGTATTCCTAATTGCGAAATTTTTCTTCTCAATATTTTCTTGTTTCAATATTAAATACTTTTCCAGGATTTTTAATTTTCTTCATTTTCGGGATTAAGGTTTCGGATTTTCAGTACGATTCCATTAGTACCAATACTGAAATTTTATTAATAGTAAAAATCCACTCGTAACACTAAGGTTTTTATGTGTTATATTATTAAAGTTGTGGCAAATTTATTTAAAAACGTATTTATTCAAAAGTGTTTATATTTTAATAAAAAATAATTTTTCTAAATTTTCGGTATTGCATACCATCATCAGGGAAGATCTACTACAATTTTTTTTAACAAAATAATTTAAGATAAATAAAAAAAATATATTTACAGTTTTATGAAATAGAACATTTGTTCAAGAAAAGTACCGGGTGTCCCAAAAAATGTATTTACACTGCGAATGACGAGAAAAACTTTATTTATGAACATAGAAGAAATTGAAAGGCTTCAAGTACAGAAGACAAATGTAATTGAAAAAATCATGGTCACAAAAGTTCAAATTGATGACTATTATTGTCCAGATGTGTGGACGACATTGTCTTTCAATTTCTAATTTCAATGCATCACTTGTTCTTGGTTTGGTGCCATAAACTCTGTCCTTGAGGTGCCCTCACAAGATACCCTAAAAAAACAAGTAAATTTTTAGAAAAAACCAATTGAAATTTATAATTATTATTTTTAATATTGTAGCAACTATGTAACTTTTTGGCACCTAAATTGTAATTAACAGGATTCTTTGCTACCCACATGTTGCATGCTTCTTTAAACAACGTATTAGTTTTTTTATTTTCATATGTTACAGTAATGACATTATCAAAGTGAAAACTGTGATCAGTTTCGTGGCAATGCTTAGCTAAAGCTGATTTATAAGGATTAACAGTTTTACCAATTTGTTTTTTCATCTTTTTATGTTGATCTATTCTTTCAATTTTTCTTTTGCTAGATTCCACTACAACTGTCACAATTTTTACAAAAAACCTTATACACTAAACTGCCTTTTTGCTCTGCTAGAATTTTATATTTTAATTTAGTGTAAATATGATCAGTTTTTTTTAATAATTTTGTTTCCTATACATAAATTATCCGAATTATTTTTTAATGTTTTGGTAATTTTTTCTGTTAATTTTAGTATGTAAGGTAATCCAATTTTAAGTTTGTTGATAATTATTGTTAATTTGGCTGTTTATAACATCATTGTTTAAATCTTTAACCCGATAAAAATTGATCGACATAGTACTCGTTTGCCCCTAATCCGTAATAATAGTTATCACTACAGTTCTATAGTATACAATCAAGTGTAACTGAAATAAGAGCAGAAACATTTAAAAAAAAAAATTGTAAAAAACAGTTGGGTCTAAAATCGTTACCTATAAAATATTCTAAACATCCTAAAAAATTTATAATCGAAAAACAAAACCCCAAAAGTTAATCCCCAAAAAAACTCTCAGACAAAAATTGGCCAGAATAACTAAATCATAAAACATTGTTAAATTAGGAGTCATTAAAATGATCGATAATATAATCCCAATAAGTTTAATCCAAAAATAATAATTTAAAAAAATTTCTAAATAAGACCAAAATAATTCAAATCTCAAAAATTAGAAGAAAAACGGAATCCGAGAATTTTTTCATCGACATTCTAAAATTCGATTTCAGTACGATCCCATATGAATTTTACGAACACTGGAAAAATTAGCCTAAAGTCAAATGGCCTAAATCTATAATCTTATTTGACTAATGGGATTGGATATTGTTAAGTGTTCTGTCTTACGCATTAAACCGAGACTTTGTGCGGATTCATTATGATGTTTCACAAGTTGTCTCTGAAAGCAAGCATTTTGCAATCATAATGTCCTTAATGTAGAAAATGTTCATAAGAAATTTACACGTCTCTAAATTCAAGTTTCCATGAGAATTATACGATCTTCATTTATCAACATCAACAGAACAACTATAGTAGATGAATCGGTTTTGTTCAAAAGTGTCCAAGGGAAAAAATTAATTTCCGGAAAAAGATATTTACTTAATTCGTAATCCCTCGACGTTCAGTATTCCAACGTTTTGCACTATTATTTACCTTTAAAAAGAATTCAAAGCACATAACATTTATTTTAGTATCTAAGTAAAATAAATTAATATACGTATTAAGACATGACTCTGGGTACCTCTAAGTTGTACTTCTTTTCTATGTCACTTTAATAGCTTTCTTGCTTCCAAATTGGGATTATCGAAAGATAACCTACGTCATACAACAAAACATATTTCTAAATGAATGCCCTGTTCTATCATTAATAAAAGAATGTTTTGATATCAACTGTTCTATTTCCAAATTGATGTTTATGCGGAACACATTCTTAAATGATGATCTTTATTTCACTTTGAAGGAACCTATCAAAAGTGGTTTATCAAAATTTTGTCTACGACCTCATTACAGCGATTTCGGATAGGCGAAATAAAAAGTTTGTGGCACTAAAAAAAAAAAGTTTTTCGCGAAAAGTTTTACTCAAATTTTAAAAAATCATTTAGAATTGTAAATCCCCTTTTGCAAATAACATTTATGGCAACTTTTGAAGAAACAATCTCATTACTATTTTTATGGATACATAGGTGACATTTATGAATGTTAAGCTTAGACAGCAAATAAGCCAAATATTTAATACTTTAAATAGAATATAAACAGATTTTTCATCGCCCTGTCGATCTCATTTCGTGTCACCGCTTAGTTCAGGAGTGTACAATATATGATTATATTTTTCCCATCAAACTTAAAATATATAATCGGTTCAAAATTGTTTCATAATAAAATAGACGATATATTGCGAGTATTTAAATAGTTTTTGTCTAAACGAACGAATGCCAGTTGACTTCATATTTTTCGGTGTTTTGGATTTCAGGAAATTGTATAGTTACAGTGACTCACATTCGTATTCGTAACTGAATTCAATATTTTATGGTCAAATAAAAAATATTACAGTTTACTTCAGTTTCGTTATAAAAAAATAAACCAAAAAAACATTTTTAAACAAATCACTTCCAAAATTTATAGCACACTCGTATTCGTAATTAATGACTGCGTTAAAATGTATTTGTAATAAAAAAATTTCAAATCTTATATTTGGTTGAACTTCCTTTATTTTTTATTACTTCAGTCAAGCTATTTGGCATCGATCTTATAGTTTTGCAGTGACTGTGATCAAATTTCTTTCATTCCATTTGCAACTTATTTTTTATAGATCTTGCTTATTTGAGATGAGATTTTTCCGAACACGTCTGCCTAATTCTTGATAAAGATTCTGTATGGGGTTAGTGTCATAACACCATCTATATAATGTAAGTTGTCAACACTTGGTGCCGAAAACTCTCCCATACCATAGTTTTTGATTAGGCCACTCTACCATTATATTCATCTTTTCGAACACTTCGTCTAACAGTTTCTGGATTAACATCTTTTCCCAACTTCGCTTTTGCCATAAAACGCACTCATTTATGATAAAAAAACCGAGATGTATATATCTTTTTTCGATTTGATCGTGCACTCGGGTATGGCATAGCATTATATGGAGTGAAGTTAGAATCACAAAAATATCATGATAATTTTTATCATTTTGGTCGGAATTGATACGCCGTGTATAAGCAAAATTATTTGTTTTAATTCTATTCTGCTCTTCAGTGAAAAATTGCTAAATTGCGGAACTCTACTAAAGACGTTTCACGCAGTTTTCTTCCCATTTCCGATAAATACGCAGGTACAACTAGATAAAAAGATGGCATAAAAGAAATATGGAAAAAGAAATGGATAGATATTGACTGAATTTATCTATTTACTCATTTTACGAATATTAGCGTGACGGGAATTTGTAACTATTTCAAAACTTCAAATGGTTTTATCCATACCGTTAAGGATGAAACACACCAAGCAGCGAGCAGCAAATTTAAATATTGGCTTATTCGCTTATCTGATACAAAATTATAGCTTGAGTGCAAATATATGTATTCCCAGTAAAAGAAATCAAATATTTTGTAATTTTAATAGATCCTTAAATGAATACTTAAACTTAAACAATTAAAATTAAAATTACAAAATATTTGATTTCTTTTATTGGAAATACTTCTATTTACACCCAAACTATGATTTTTTATCATTACATAAGCGAATAAACCAATATTTAAATTTGCTGCTCGTTGCTGCTGCGTTTCATCCTTTATTCTTACGAATAAGAAGTATAGTGATTTCGCTTCAAAATACAATTTTAAAATGTACATATTTACTACTGATTTACGATTACGAGTGTGATTCACTGTAGATATTTTAATTTACGGGATATCATTTTTCGGTTTTTTGATTTCGAGATTTTATGCTTCAGACTAACATTACCAACCTTTTAAATTTGTGTGTGGTTTCTTATTGTAAAGTTATGATATTTTGATCAGTAATTATAGAACCTAACGCAGAGTAAAATATTTATTTGAAGAGCAAAAATCAAGATCTACGATTTATATCTTTACAGTTTCCGATCCTATAGACGAGAATTTTATAACATATTTTTGCAATTTATTTGCAACTAAAGCCACTCGTTTTCCACAAAATTCAACTCTTAAAATTTCGAGGATATAACAAACCGGAAACAAAAACATTTAAATCAATTCGAGGAAAGAAATATTAGAAACGATTGATTTGATAATTTGAGTATGCGGTCGTTGACTTATATATACATACATATGTATAACATGTAACAGAGGCAACGAATTTCCATTCTAATACTATATGTTTAGTTTTTGATCAATCAAACGTATAGAAAGCAGATCGAAAATGATTTAAATAATGTTTTGATTACTGAAGTTTTGCTGTAACAATTTATAATTACGCATACCGGTTTCTTGCTCTATGAAATATTTTATTTTATAAACACTTTGATGATTGTTCAAAAGGCTGCGTACTAATGGGTCCACTATATATGGGTACGTGAACCCAAAACATTATTTTTATAGGTTTGTACTTATTTTTTGTAAAAGAAGTCTGTTAGATGAGAAAATCGATATTATACGTTTTAAACAAAGTTTTATAGAACTCTTATAATTATGAAACCAATTAAAACAATTTTCTGAGTCTTAAATCGTATTTTATGTTATCCAAAACACAAATTCAACAATGATTACGGTTTGTATGATTTAACATTAATTGGAATTAAAGAAGATTTTAGTTTATCGTTTTGTAATATTCATTACACATACAATTATTAGTTCACTGCCAATACTGCTGTATAAATCCAATTATTTACCTTGTAAAGTAATATTTTTGCATATTTATAAATAGAAAAAATGTGAGTTGTGATTGACGCATATATGTAAAAATGCAATAACTTGCAACGTGAAGTTTTATAACTTTGACTCCTGTGTTATTTATATAAAATGTCAATTTTCAACATAAACCATAAATAACACTAAATGAAAGCAATTTGTCCAGACACTTCCATTCAATTAATAATTTATAAACATTATAATTTTATGTCTAAATAATGATGTCATTGTATTATGTGCCATTTAAAATAGCTTAATTTTCTAACATGTATGTGATGTGCTATTAAAAAAAACAAACAAATTTAACTGATTATTATATCCCTTCTTGTATTATATGTGTAATACATACATTTATAATTCACTCATAAATCCTTTTGGAACAAAAAAATAAATAAATAAACAACAAATAAAATACAATACAAAAAAAAGTCATAAATTAAAATATCCGTGTAAAATTTTCATTTTTATTATCATCTCAAATAACATTTTTATTGTTTTCGATGGGATAATTTGTCTTATAGTAAAAAAAACCATATACAAAATAAATATAAATATGCGAAGAAGTCGAACGTAGTATAATGAATTGCAATATAATGTTATACAGTTCCTTGCTACTGTGCGCTTTACGGAAAAGTGATTTTTCTCGTTTCTTGTGTACATACATAAAATATTTTTAGTGGAGTCTCGTGCGGTAGTAGGTTTTCTCGTCACAAGATGGTGTGATATTCTGGTTTCTGATTTTCATTTTCTTTCCGAGTATTTTATTTTTTCTGTTTGTTTGTAAAGCGCACGCGTTTAATTTATTTTCACACACACTAAGTTCGACTAGTATACTATACTCGTTGATTACAGAGACAGTATGTGTATTTTTCTATTCCGATACAAAAATTTTTATTTTATACACAACGTACAGTATATCATATGTAACAGAAGTAACGCATGCGTTACAGTGTTCGGGAATAAAAAAATTTTTGAGTAGTTTTTTTTATATTTTATTCTTCATGTGTGTATCAAATACGTATATCGTATATTTTCTACTGTATACACTAGTATACATTTTGGAATACAGTCGAAAAGTACAATACAAAAAAAAACACAACAAAACAAAATATAAGATTTTTTTTAGTGTAAAGAAAGATCTCGCAATGTTAAGACATTTTACTCGCTTTTGTAACTAACTCAGAATATAGTATAGAAGTATATAGTATAAAAAAAATATTGAAATTTTTCTCTCAATAGTGCAAAGCAAAAAAAAAAAATTAAAATTTTAAAATATAAATAAATTTTAATTAAAAAAAATTGTTGTGATTTTTTTTTTAAATTCTTAAAGAAAATTTAAAAATATCGCGCGCGGTTGTACTTTAAATAAATATACATAATTTAAAACCATAATTAAATACATCATCAAAGTGGAATTATAATTATAGAATTTTTTTTTTAATTAAACATAATTTTTGGTGAATCAAAATTTTTATTTATAAAAATAATTTAGTGAAAAAATTGTTGATGTAAATTGTATGCAATTTATCTCTAAATGGCACAAGTTTTTAAAAATATTTTAATGGTTGCGCTGACTGGTTTTATATATCACGTTAAAATATTTCAAATGGAAAACTCTCGTCATCATCAGATTACTGTCTGCTAAAGAAGAAAAATATATAAAATAATGTTTGGTATCTAGTTGGAAGCAAAAAGCAAGAAAAAAAAAGTTTGAGTGATATTTTATATAAAATATAAATACAAAGCTATCAATGTATATTAAAAAAATATATATTTGAGTGAAATTCGTATAATTATTATAAATCAGCTGATTTAAAAAATAATAATAATAAGTGTTGCAAATTTATTATGATCATTATTATGTGATTTATTTTAAAATAATATCTAATTTATGTTGCCATATTTATTGTGATTATATTTATTTATTTATTTTGTTTGTTGGAAAATATTTTTTAAAAAAAGTTCAGTCATAAATCATTTTATTTTTGAAAAAGAATAATAATTATAAAATAAATATATTATTATTGAAATATAAGTCTACATATATATATATAGTGTGTGGTGGTTTAGTGATTTGGAGGTTAAATTTTAAAGACGTAACTAAAAAAAAAACTTTTTAAAATATTTTATTTTGTGAACGGTGTAAATCAAAATTGTAAAAATATCTCCTCACTATTATCCATCTACCATCCCACTGGCGTGCGCATTGTACGACCCCCATGATGTCTCGGCAGTGCCGCACGCTGCTGCCGGGGCATTTTGGGGGGATCCAACACAACCACCACAACCCCATAACACAATTACACAAATACTACATCATACACATCCTCCTCATCCATCAGCGGCGGCAGCAGCAGCGGCAACAGCAGCTATGTACGAGGATACATCAGGACAGACTCCGGGTAGTGGTGGAGGCGGAGGTGGTGGAGGACATAGTCCGACATCGCTTCCTCCGCAATCGTCCCAACAAACAAATCACGTTGTACAACAGCAACAGAATGCGGGTGGCACCAATCAAAATTTACAGCCAAATTCAGTTGCACCGTCAGGTCAAACACATATCGTGGCGCCGTCGACGGCGAGTGAATCGCCTGCCAGTGTTAGCTCACAGTCAGCAGGTAAATAATACACCGTTTTTTGTATGACATTATTTTACTTTACCTATAAAACACTATATTTTAACCACATCACCGATTAATCCATCACATTGCACTCGTGTATTCGATTTAATTCGCCTAATAAAATCTCGATCAATTAAATTATTAGTATCGCAATGTAAAATTTTCAATATTACATATCAATAATAATAACAAATGAATACAGTATAAAAAATCCCCCACATTACCAATACATATATAAAATCATGCATCGAATACACATATACAATAAATAATAGAGTACACACGTGATATATATATATATAAAATAATGTAACGTAAAACAAATATTTGCCGTATACGTATATCACACTACCACAAGAACATCGCCATAGTGTATGTGTTTGTAAATTTAATATGAGAAGTAAAATAAAAATCTACACATATATTTAGTGAGACAAAAATCAAGAAAATAAAAAATAAAAAAATACTTTTTGAGACAGACGAGTAAAAAAAGCAAAAAAAGTAAAATAATAATTTTTCGTACTCGTTTACAAAATTTTATTAATTCACGGAAAATTGATGATTTTTTTTTTTATTATTTATTGTTATTATTTTATAAAAACACAAGTACATTATGTTTGTAAAAAATGGGAGGAAATTTTATAATCGTTTTCCTATCCACCTTTTTTATCGTTGGTATTTTAATGGGTTGGTATTTAAAAATACTTAACAAATGGAAATTGAAAATCGAGTGCAAATTATATATTTTCGATGAAAAACATACAGACAGATACATTTTATTTTTATAATTTTATACACACATATCGTTATATAAAAATTTCCCCCCTAAAAAAATTAATTCTAGGCCCATTACTTATCCCAGCAAAACGTCCAGGATTTGAAACTGATCCATCCGTCATAAGACATCCTCATGCCGCACCATGGGGATACGATCCAAGTTTTGAGTCACAATACAATTCACATCATTACTATTTAGATCGTGATAGAAAACCAGTATATTATCCAGGTTATCCTGAACCACAATTTCCTCAGGTAATATACTTGAACCAATAAAAACAAAAAAAAATTAAAAATCACACCTGATTATTTTTATTTTTCGTACACTTTTCTATATATAGCCATATTGTAATATTCCATGGAATTATCGGGATCAACCGGCGTATTTAGGTGAAGAACGTCATAGTTCTCGTCAATCAATTGAGGGTGGTTCGAACACAACATACGAACCAAGTTATTCAACATCCGCTCTACGTTCCTATACTAGTGATACATACACAACACCTGGTAAGTAATTTCTAATTATTATTTCATATACTGATTAAAATTTCCGTATTTCCATCAGTATTTGGCGTGCCACTATTAAATAACCACTTTGTATTACTTACTATTCGTTCATGACGCGATTTTTCCATATTACATTATTCACTAATACAACAACATAATAAATGGAAAATATCGATTTAAAATTATGTGACGTAATAGTGAAAAATTTACATATCAAATTATATATGTAATACAAAATTTATTTTATAATCTTTTATCATGCACAAAAAAGGAGAAATGTAATTTACATATAGATTTCCATCATTAATTTGCTACGTACTTGCCTATGAAAATGTTCTTATTATATAAATTAATTTTATCTGTTCAAAGAATTTTGTCTCCAAAAAACTTCAGACTCATTTATTTCACAAATCTCAACGAGAATAAAAAACAATTAAATTTATAAACGTGATCCATTTTCACTCAAAAAATAAAAAATAATAATAAGACTCATTCCAATAAATTCTTTTATATTTTTATTTTATTTTATATATTTATTACATTTCCACCTTATTCCTCGTGTACAAAAAATACACACAGATATATATCCACACGCTCATCCACATAATATAAATTTTCCTTTTTTGTTGTTGTTGTTTGTTACTCAATTTCAGTTTCACCCGTTTAAAAAGATATAAAATAAATCATAAAACTTAATTTTTTTTCTCATAAAATAATTTTTAAACTCAAAACAATTTAGAATACAAAAAAAAAATTGTTTTGTGTACTCTTCTGTTTATTTATTATATTATGGCAAAATTTTATTTAAAACGAACTTTATATATTTAATAAATATTGCGGTAATTATCCCATGAGGAAGATACGAGTAGTTAACAGTATCATTAAACATAGTTCCAGCCATAACTATTAAAAATAATATTGTAGAATAACCTTGACCTAAATTGCAACATAATAATAATAATTATAATTATCATAAAAAATTATTTGTAACCGCGTGTTAAAGTAGGTAATTAAATTATTAATAACACAAAAAAATAACGTTTAACAGGCAGACAGACAGACACAATATATGTATATAGTTTGAGTCAAATAATCATCAAATAGTGAAACGTAATGGTTTTATTTTTCATTCAAATGCATTTTTTTGTTATTAAATTTATGAGTTTTAGTGCATATAAAAATAATTTTTCTTTACAAAAAAAAATTTTATGTTTGTAATAATGGTTTTGATGATAACTATTATTATTATTATTATGTTTGCAATTATCAGACAGATTATATTATATATATATATACATAGGAATTTTGTATGTTGTGTCCTCATTAAATTTTACAAGACGGTTTATCGAATGGTAGAAAAATTGTGGTGCAGAATTTTACAAATTTTTCAATTCTTTCCCAGTATTATATAAATATTACCCGCCACCCATCATTTTTTTTTCTAAATTATATAAATTGATAAAATAGTGTAATCAATTTAAATCAATTTCTTTATATTTTAAATTATTTTTAATAAGAAAATTAGTTTTTTCCGATTGTTTTCATTACATATTGGAATAAAACTGCTATAAAGAGCTTCCGCAATCCTCCAGTTAAATTAATTGAATGTAATCCACAAGCACAATTTATTGAACAAAGTAAAATTTTAAATATTAAACCTAATTTATTGTTAAAGACAAATTCTATAACGCTATGGACAAAAATATTTAACACTAACGTGAAAAATTTTATCCTGCTTTAATTTTTTTTTCACTTTGTTGTCCGAATTCTGTAATAATTTTTTTTTGATAAAATTTCCGCTACCATCAGTGATATTTATTTAATTTTAACTTTCTTTTGAAATATATACAAATCGAAGTACAATGGTATTGTTCAATATTATTTCCTTGAGTTCATATTCTTTTGCATATTAAACATGTTCTAAATATAATCAATAGTTCAATATTTTCGATGGTTATCATTTTGTGCACTTTTTATCAATATTATATTTTTAATAAATGAGAGTTTGTTCTCTTCTTTTTTTGTGATAATTTAAATTTTCGTTAATTTTATATAAGAGATTAGTTTAAGTTGACAAAGAGCGAATGATCGAAACTAGTACGACACTCTAATTTTTATTGAATAAAAGTAGTTGGATTAAATCAGATTTTTTTGATTTAAATCTGATTTTCTTGAATAAAAATTGTAATGTTGAACTTAAATTGTAGTAAATTCCATGCATTTCAAGCATTTAATTAAAATAATTAAACGCTTTTCTTATATCAATCAGAGAAAATAAATAAATATTTCAAATAATTTTAGTATCAAGGAACTATCATATTTAGTAAATTTCACTACTTGTGCTTTATTGATTAAAAAATAAATTATAAAGTAATCTAAAAATTATAATCAATTATTTCATAATCATATGCCATAGAAAAAAAAGAAATGCTGTTTTTATTTATTCAGCTGCTTTGCCAAAAATGTTAATTTTGCAGCTATCCCTAGGCTATTTCTTAATTTTAAATGAACTAGCCCAAAGGTCGAAAAAACTCGTTCGACTCTAGCTGATGAAGCAGTAGATGTTGTTAATTGTTGGATTTTATATTCGTCTAACGTCGCTATAAATCTTATCCCTTCTTCTTGCATAACTGGTCCCGCAAATGGAGAAATGTTTGCTTGAAACTGTAGGTATACTGTCATGAAACTCAGCGAAAAATTATCTTCCATATATTCGATAGCCCATGTTAAATTAAAATTTCGAAATTGCATTGATGGTGTAAGTACAAAATCTGCAAAATAACAAGGTTGCATAGCAAATAAATAGCGCTCTTTAAATAATTTCGTATTTTGACAGAATCCGCGATTTTACAAGTATTTCTTTGCATTTTGCTTAGAGCAATTCAAATCGGCTTTAAAAGTTGAACTAAATCCTCGCAACTTCTTTTTATACCCATATTCAGTACTTTCGACGAAATATCATTATTTATATATTGCCTTTGCTCTTCACAAACTTTTACTAATATTGGCCGCAGTAATTTATTATTTTCCATTATTGTGTTGTGCACTTTTATCACAAGATTTAATTTTTTACTATAAAGTGAGAATATCGTTTTTTCTGTATGTGATAATTTTTTTTATTTTATTTCATTTTAGTTGGTACTAGTCTCGAAAGTTCTCTCTTGGATTAAGAGAGAACTCTCGAAACTAAAGTACAAACTAAAAAATAAAATAAATAAAAAAAATATCTCATAAAGAGAAAACGATATTCTCACTATATAGTGAAAAATTGGCCAGCAAACTTCTTGCGGAACGATCAATGCACTTCCATTAGCAGCTGTAAACCAAGCTTTCGGTGGTGATGATTCCGGAAATATTTAACAATCTGCACTACATGCTGCGTTATTTCTTCTCTTCTTTTCGCAAAATCAGTCTTTTCGCATAAGTGATCAACTTTTCATTTATGTGTTCAATATTACTGCTCATTCCAGCCATGTTAGGGGCATTGTCGGTTACAATACTTGATACCTTACATAAATATTTTTCTTCAGTCTTTTGGATAATTTGATTAACGGATCAATACCATATTTTTGTCCGTAAATATTGAATATCATGTTTCTGCCCAGAACCGTTTATTGTTTCAACTAAAATTACTTTTTAATCCTCTTTTGTTACACACGCACACAATATGGGTTCGGCGGGGGGAGGTTATAATATTCGACCATCCGTCAAGAGTCTAACTATTTCATCTTTTAGAGATTCGACAGAATTCATTTGCCCTTCTTCATATACAAAATCTAATAATTTTGTAGATAAATGTCGCTCAGAAGGAGGGTTATATCGGCAAGTTCGGCATATGTGACAAAATTTATTAAATTGCATATTATTTATTTTTCTGAAAGCAACATTTTCCACATAAAAAAATGTAGCTTCGATTTTTTCGCTTTATTTTAATACTTTAATCATCTTTTCAATTTTTTTTTCAAGTTTGCTAATATTTGTCTCCCTGTAAAGGGAATCTTTTCGAATGGATATACCCCCTACTCAGTGAACAAATTATGTTTCTTAATTTAAAAAAGAAATAATATATAGAATTTCAAAGCAAATTGTATTCCGATTGGGGAAATTTCAACGGCCCAATAAAGCGACATTTTTTCAGAGGCCCCAAAAAATATAAAAACTACTGTTATACTGATTTATTGGTTATTTATACACATTAATAGACCACACCTGCATTTAAAACAAACTTTAACACTTTATTGTAATTTTCGTTCATCTTTGTTTCGGTTTTTAAAACATGGAAAATAGAAAATAAAATAATTGACGATTTGACAGATTGTAATTTACTAATATGTGATTCACCAAATAATGTGGATTTTAACGAAATACGCAAATGTTTAAGAGGGGTGTGTAACGAAATCCCGGTTTTTAAAATCCCGATCTGTCAAACTCCCGGTATTTTTATAAATCCCGGTTTTAAAAATCCCGGGTTTGAAAATCCCGGTTTTCAAAATCCCGGTTTTCAAAATCCCGGTTTTCAAAATCGCGGTTTTGGATAATAAAAATCTCGATTTATAGGAAATCCGTGTTTTAATTTTTAAAATTTTACATGTGGGAAAATGGGACTCAGTTGAATTTGTGACAAAATTTAAAAATAAGTTTGCGATAAAGTTTTACAAAAATGGCTAATATAATTGTTTTAATTTGTTTTAAGCAATATTTCGTATTTTTTTTATCAAATATTAACGAATTTGCTTGATAAATTTTTCTTTCACCAAAATGTATGAAAACCGGGATTTTGAAAACTGAGATTTTGTAAACTGGGATTTTGAAAACCGGGATTTTGACACCGGGATTTCGAAAAGCGGGATTTTGAAACCGGGATTTCGTAGTTCAAGAGATTCAGACATAATTTCCTATTCTGTGCTTAGTAAATTGTAGAAGCTATGGTGTTACGAAGATTTTCAGGTTTTCCATGAAGTAACAGTTCATGAAGTAACATGAAGTAACATTTGTGCTTATGAATTTAGAAGAAAATATAGGTAGAACTTCATGCTCTCAGTAGTACAATGTAAAGCATACAATTAGCATACAATTAGTGAATGAAATTTTAAATTAATTACAATCCCAGAACTGATAAATTTAAATAAGAAATTCTTGTGAATAATAGCTATAGATGTTTGGTTACATTATCAAAAGTTTGGGTTTTGACGATTGTCAAACTGTAGTGATCAAACAGAAACTACATAAACACCAATTGACTTAGCGAAGTATATTACAAATCCACTAATAATTGTTAAACATTTCATAATCTCGCATTGAATGTATTTGAAGTTGGCCCAAATTTCAACCCAAAAAAACGACAGAGGCAACACGAAAACTATCATTTCTGTACGAACTGTTAGCCTCAATAAATCGTATATCACGATTTTTAAAGTCAGGCCAATAAGGTTTTATCTTGATAGTAAGAATTGCCTTGATGCAGTTGTGTTGAATACACCCAGTCCAAAGTCTAAATTTCCATAGTTATTCCGTGTAAGGAGTAATTCATTTTAATTTCAAAAGGGTCATGAAAATATTACTTTTAAGGAACAAGATTATATAAAATACAATTAGTCGATCCGTTTAATAACAGTTTTTATGATTATATACATTAGTTCAGTTTTTGCCTATTTTCCTCACTATAGTTTTAGGATAGTTCTGGTTCCAGCCTATACGAATAAAAAATTTTAAGAGGTTGAAATGGGGTCCTCATACCGAGAATGGCCCATATTCAGCCGCATTAAGAATAACCGTAATAACTTGGTGGAAGTTGAGATTTTGAGTATTGGTCATCGGCTTCACTATGATTTCTAAGGCAAAAAATACAACTTACCAAAATTATGGTAAAAACTATTTTGTTAAGACAAACATCTTCATTTCTTTTTAAATTTCAGAAAACCTATTGTATATTGTCAATTTTTCTGAAAACCTGATCTTTAAATTTTATAGAAGGTTGAAATTATTATTCGGTTTTCGTTCCTTTATACCTTTCAACATTGCAAAAATTAAAAAGCCGTTTATGAAAGATGCCACTTCCGGTACACTAATTTTTGTCAATTTGACATTTGTAGAAAAAACAAATGTAAAAAATTTAATAACGTTCACGTATTTTATCTAAAAAACATTTTCACTTAAATTTTGGACCACTTTCATGGCAAATTATATAATTAAAATATTTTTATTATTTGAATTTTCTTTTTCGAAGATGTAAAATTAATTTGTCAGAAAATTTATATTTTTTTGCATTATCAGTAGTTTTATTTTAAAGATTTTTATAATTTTTTCTTAAATATTTCGGCGATTGGTGGCATTATCAGTAATACGTTTACAAATCACGTATTCTAAACACAAAGAAAAGGTAAAATTTAGGCCAGAACTAAGCCAGAATTTAGGTAATTAATATGTGGTTTATGTGCCATATTTGTATATTAATGTGAACTTTGTTGACCATTTACCATGAATAAATCACTAAATAAAAAATAAAATTTTTCTGACATATTAAAATATTTTTGTTTATATTAGTTTTTTGAAATATTTGGGAAAAAACTATAAAAATCGAGAAAGTTTTAATTAGGAGTTGCTGCCAACTTTGACTCACAGATTTCCTTTACAGGGGCCCTATTCCCGATATCGGTGGAAATTTCTGCATTCGAAGATAATTTGCTTTAAAATTCTATATATTATTCGAATTTTTCGCCGGCTAATTTAATCATTTTTGCAAGCCACTTAAGTAAAACTGAGCTTCGTCGCTCATAATTAATTTTTCAAAAAAAACCCGGATTGTCATTGTCAAGCAACATCATCTAATTTGCATACGTACGTACGCTTTTTGTAAATAATAAAAAAAAACTTTTTAATATCATTGTAAAATTTCCAACTTATGCAAAAAGTCTAATTACAAAATTTTATTCAGAAATAAAGTTTTGTCTTCAATTTACGGTAAAATTTTAATAAATTATCTGTACTAATTATGTTCGAAAATTATTTTACAATCTTCTTGATTTTAACTGCTATTTGGTAAATGCTACATACACTGCGCCAAAAAAATTGGTTCCTCAAATCAAAAATAAATCCATGTCGATTTATTGAAGTTTTAGCGAGAAACTTTAACAAGTACATTTTTTATGTTTCAAACTAGGCACTCCTCTAATATCTCTCACAAATTTGCAGGAGCTCCGAGATGCTTTAAAATGTTTTAAATATGCCACGGCGTATTTATGAAGTAATGCGGGCTAGAGGAAGTAGCTTCTGTTTTCGTCTTCTCAAACAGCAGCATATTTTTTTCTTTTAGACAATTTCAATTTTACTCAAGTCAGTCATAAAAAAACAAAATACAATAAAACAGATTCCAGTATCGAAAATAAGTTAAAATTTTTTTTAATTAAAAGCAAAAATATTGTTATGTTGTTAGGTTTTAGGCGCAGTGTACTTATCAAAATATTTGCAAAAAGCAAACAGGCTACTGTGAAAGTGGCCGATTCCGGTGGACCAATTTCGGCCAAAAGCATTAAGGATCTCCCGATTTTTTAAAAATCTTAAGTAAGAAGTTTCGCTTTGATCACTCCGAGATACTCAATACTGGGTCAGGTTCATTTTTCCACTGCCATTCACACCGCTAAATAATTTTTTTTTCTTGCACAACAAATTAATAAGCGAAACCAATTTAAAGCAAACAAACGAAATTTCACTTCGTTCGCCTTGTCTTCCCGCGCTTACCAAAATCTAGCACACAGTAGACCTGTTTTGAAAAATAAACTTTTATATTCATACTTGTACAACACACTTACTTAGGAATTTTTGAATTAATTTTTTTGCAGTTTGCTTTTCACTTTACGCAAATTTAATGAGCCATCTTTTTGCACTTTTTTCTCATTAGTACTTGGCCATTCAGATTTTTTTTTATTTTTTTTTTTTTGATAAAATCATTTGATTAACACTAATTGTTAATAGGGATTATAATTGAGGCATACCAACTACGATTAATTGAATCATGTAATATGCAATGCATTACATACGGAATTTAGTAATTAATTTACACGGTAAGTATTCTACCAGCTGTACAGATTGTACAGGTTGCGTTAACCTTCAAGTCACCACGTTTTTTTATTTTCTTTTGCTTTAGCTGATCGATCCAACAACGATGTTCGGTTTATTTAATTTTTTAGGATTTGTATTTGTGAAATTCCCAACACAAATTATGGCGTCTAGATATAGTAAATAATATAGAAAGGTAGAGTTAATATCATTTGCTTCTGCAGTAGTAGGTATTTGTATAGATTTAAAAAATTTCACAGTTATAAAACGATTTTTCCTAATATTATTCAAATAATTAGAAATTCTTTATTCTTACCAGCAAAATGAAAAATTAGGAAGGTATAACGCATATGCTATTTAAATTCGGCGTACTAGAATTATTTTAAAAATCGTTATTAGGCCATTCCATTCTAGAATATTCCTAACATGAAACTTTGTTTTAGTCGCCAAATTAAGACCATGAAGTTTGCTATTTTGTGTTGTTCTAGCTAAAATTCCAACCATCAACAGGGTTTCAGGTGAAACTGAATTTAATTGGTTTGTAATTTTACTCCACAAATGTTTTATAGTCTCTTTATATTGAGCCACATTTAAAAAATGTTGGCTATACCAACATTTTTTCCGTAAAAGAAAAAATAATGTCAAATTGGCGATCATTGATAAATTACCTACAAAAAACACAATTAAATAAGCTTTAAATAAATTAAGCTAGTCAATTTTTAAAAATAATTTAGTAAAATACGATATTCGTCACCTATACAGCGCAATCGAATTTTGACATTTGATTGTGATAAAAGTCGATTTCGATTTTTTTTGGTTCATTGCGGATTTTACGATTTTCGAATTTTACAAAAGAAAAAAATTTCAGAACAGGAATCGCGGCGGATCGAATTTTACGAAATCGAAAAAATTTCATAACAGGCCCACTGAATTTCATACAAATTGATTGAATTTTGAACAGATATGAAAAATAATCAAGGAAATTTAAATCACGGCGATGAAATCCTGCTTTATGTTTTCAAAATTCTGCTAAAATTCAAAACAAAATAGGAATTATTAATCGTAATTTGCACTAAGGGTCTGGTAAACTATTGAAAATGTTGGAGGTACTTTTGGTATATTTTGCCATACTGAATGAGCTCGCCTAACTCTTAAGCGGCAAAGGTAAAATTTGGTGTGTAGTGTAGGATCTGGATTATTATGTAAATTCTGGACTAAGTTCTGAAATATGGCTATGCATAATGGGACATGTTGATTGCGGTACTAACACTAATTTTGAGCAAAATTTTGGGTTTTAGTCCAGCTGCGTGGAATGTAATTATTTCGTTAACTTGGCCAATTTTGAATAATGTAACGCGATTTTAATTTGTTAGAGTGTATGCTCCAATTTGTTCTTGGTGAATGAAATTCGCCTATTTCACAACCAACTTAATTCGGTTTTTAGGATCGGATTTAAAAATGAATTATGCACGTACTAGAAATTATTCTTTTTAACTGGAATTTGTCTATTTCCTAGCCGATTTGTAACTTAAAAATTCATTATAAATTTTGAATAATATTTTAGATTTGGACCATGTTGAGTAGTTCTCGATTATTTCTTAACCGACTTCAACAATTTTGGGATTCATCTATGCTGGATAAACCTTGACCATTCTTTAGCCAATTTTAGCCAATTTGGGATTGTATAGGACCTTTTAGTATGAGGTGGGTATCGAAAAAAAATATGTATGGAATTTTGAAAGCGTCAGAAATTTTACACATCAAAGAGATGTCCAAGACATAGCTACGGTATATGTGTGTGACGTTAGCAAATTGATTTTGGCCATCTAATGGGTATATGTAGAGGTAACGTTATTTGAAAGTTCAACTACATACTTCCGTATGCCAGTTATCTTACACATTTCTGAGATTTGACAAATTTTTAATAAGTTGAACATCCCCTTATTTATTTAAACTAATCTTTTCCAACTACCCACATATGCCATATATCTTAGATATTTCTGCGACGGCCTATTTTCGATATAGCGAAGATTCCATATCCCGAAAACTCATACAAAAGGTGAATTTTGTAATTTCTTGAATATCTTAGTGAAGCATAGATTCTAAGCTTTAAATTTCTTTGCCTATATTTCAATGATTTGAGATCTTGAAAATCGTTATCTTTAAGATTTTGTTGAAAATATTTTACGTCTTTAAAGGTAGCAGAACTCATTCAGCAGAACAATACAAGATGCTATAGGTAGTTACAGGCTAATATTAGGCTCACTAAATCTCTCTTGTCAAAACTTTTGGGCTCCAACCCTCCAACTAAACCGATGGGTGCCACTAGCTCAATAAAACGTGAACAAAATAAATCAAAAAATCATTTAAACCAATTGAGAATTAAACCAAAACCGTAATTAGAACGTTAAACAAGATATATTTACATATAAATAATAACTATAGCTCAATGTGGCCTAATCAAACGCCTCATTAACAATTTTGAACTCCACTCGGAAATCGGAGAAAAACTGAAATTAGAACGCAAAACATAATTATGACACCCCAATCGAAAATTGAACCAAAACCGGAATTGAAACGCAGAATAAAATCTCTTTTTTATTATCTTTGTAATCTTTTCGGGGACCAAAGCTCTCCCAACACCTTCACGGTTCGCTTTATCCGTCCTTACTTTGCTTTTGCACACCCTGCACCTATCGGGATTTGAACCCGGTAACTCCCGATCCAAACGCGAACGGTTTAATCACTGTGCCATATGGTCGGTAAAACAAGATCTGTCGACAAACGAAATTTTGGTTTTGGTGCGATTTTCGTTTTGCTAGCTTTACTTTAAATTAAATGACATAAAGTATGGTCAAAAACAACCGGAGCTTACAATATTTAATGAGGCAGTTGATTAGGACATAATTAGCCTAACATTATTTGTATGACAAGAGATCTTTCGATTTAGTTTCCGCTAGATTTAAATTAATTGACCTAAAGATTTGTTAAGAACGGATGGAGTAATCTTGTTTTATATTCTAATTTTGATTATGGTACGATTGATGACTTGAATTTAGCTTTAAATGAAAAAAGCTCCTTGTAGCTCTTAATCCTAAAGCTTGGAGCCAAACATTTTTGATATGGGTTTTGCTAGCTTTTTCTAAAGCTGGCATTCATTGTTTAAGTTGAAAGAGCTAGGTCCTGCTAGCGTTATGGACGTAATGTTTTCTGTTTGCAACATAATGTAAATAACATTTTTCGAAATTCGTATTAATCTATTTTCATTTGTCACGCAGATTTCCATGGTCGTTCGTGCCGTAATTATATTTTTAACTATTCAAGACAAATTTTTTAAAAACTGTAACATTGCTTTTGTCTACTGTTTAAGGCTTTATTCCACAATGAAACATATTTTGTCATTAAAAAAAGAACGAGATAAAAATATAATTTCACCAAATACCAAAACAAAAAAAAAAAATTCAGTAAAAATTTACTGACAAAATCATTTTATATGTAGTGGTGTGTTGCTATAACAAAATGGAAAAAATAATGGCCGTATTCCATGGAAAAAATCTGCTGTGAGTAAAAATAAAAGCGAAAAAAAATATAGATTTTACTGCCATAATACTGCTATAAAAATGTAAATTGGAGTATTTTTTATGGCAGAATTTTTTACACATCTACAACAAATGTATGTAAAGATAAGAAATTTTTCTCACACTCATTCAAAATAAGCCGTTCTCCATTTTTATAGTCAAATGTCGATTTGTTTTTTTTTTGTGTTGAAATTTGTTAAGGTTAGTGGTTTTTATGGTAGAAATTAAAATATATAAAAAAATCGAATTGTACGAAAATACGTTCTTTGTCACTTTTATGAAATTTTAAAAGATTTTTTTGTGTATTATCTATCAGTAGACAAATGACTGTCAGTAAATTTTCCCCATGGAATTAAAGCATAATAACCAGAGTACTATTATATCAACATTCTAATGCATTTACATAACAAAAATATATGATGAGAAATATTTCTCGCATACTAAGATTGTTTTATGGTTGGTAAAATATTATGGTGAACCAATCAAACTTAAATTCGTATAAAAAAATGAAATTGCTGAAGTAAATTTATTTTGTGAAGTTTTGTTGGTTTGTTATGTCTTAGATGTCAAAATTTAACTATAAAATGTTCACATAAATTATGTTTTTGTTTCTGTCACTCTAAAATAATTTTTTGATTAGCTTTCTCTTTTTGTTTCTTCAGTATATTTTTCTGAATAAAGAATTTTTCATTGTGGAATAAAGGCTTTAACCAATGTGCAATTTTGTTATTTCGGCAAACTGTGTATTCCGCCCAATTTTTTTTTGTCGCCTTAAATGAACGTACAACGACGTTGGTTTCTATGTTTGAACTAGATTATGTACCCTTGCGATTGACTCGACGTACGATTAAGTGTGTTTACGATAATGTGAATATATTGCTAAATATTTACGACGATTTGTCTATGACTAAATGTTTACGATGATAGTAACGAAACTCATTTTTTTTCAAAAATTTTCTCACAAAGAATAAGCAGTGTTAGTTCGCGACTTTTACAGGGAAGTTTAATATAAAGGGTTTTACTTGAACATAGGGTATAATGATAAAAATAAAATGTTAGCTGTTCGTAAAAACAAAGTAGCTTATTGCAAGCGTAAGTGACTAATACTTAAACATATCAAATGCTAACTTATTTCAGCGAGCATTCAAATTACAAATGTATGTATTTGAAACGTGACTTCAATTGAAATATGTAAACCAAACTACAAGGTTGAACAAGTTTTTATTTGAAAGTACATTTTCGTTATTCGTTCAATCAACTGTAATTCAAGATAAAAAAACATATGCTTAGTTTATTCAATAAATGATTCATTCGTTTTTGCAGTAATAAAAGCTAACAAAAAAATTTCAAATTTTGTGCGCGATTACATGATTAATTAATTAAAGTTAAAGTAAACTTCAAATATTTCAAAAGCTTTCTAATTTCTCAAACTTGTTTGTGAGAAACTTTTTATGTTGTTTAATTAAGTTGATTAGAGTTGTTAGATCAAAATTTTTATGAACACTGCCATGTGCGATAGTTCAAACTGTACAAATTTGTTAATTATGTCGGTAACATGGTCTAACTATATAGCTAAAAATAGTACGCAAAGAAAGCTTTATACACTCGAAAATTTGAGCAAAGTTAGTTATTGCTAGAAAAAATAAAAATATTTTCCAATTATCTATTTTTAATTTGGAAGTAAATAAACAATAAATTATTTAGCTATAAATACTTAATGTATATACAAATAATAAGAAAATCGTTAACATTTTTTTTAAGTACATCAAACATCTGTGTTTATTATGTATGTATGTGAAATACTTGATGGGAAGGTATTTGTGATAATTAATAAGTCTCGATAATCTCTATATAACTTCTGTATATAGGTAATTCTAATCAATATGTAATAATAATAATAAAATGAAAATATAATAAAATATAAAAAAGAGCAAAACCAAACAATATTTCTTGTTATGTATTTATTTATTTACTTTTTTTTTGTTTAAAGGTAGCTTTTCTTCTTTAAGCAAATAAATTTATTAACCGACAATCATAAAACAAAAAAAAAATCGAAATAAAATAAAAATCACCGTTAAACAGTTTTATTGCAGTTAACAAGTGTTTTTCTGTTTTGTTGCTTTTCTTTTTTTATGATTTTTTTTTTTTTTTTTTGGAAAATGTATTATTATGTTCCAAGGAGAGTGGAACGAGTGTTAGTGGAAAATATATAAATGAGTTTCATATTATAAAAATGTGTATAGCGCTCGTACGACCATATATACATACATATACTCGTAAGAGGAACTAAATTTATTTGGATTTTATTGTTTTCAAAAATTTTATTTGGTCTCGCATGTTCTCCCGACACACAATGATTCTGTACGCGGAAACATATTATTAGCGTAGTGCCTTTAAGAGATTATTGAGATTTTTGTAAATTTTAATATTAATTATGTTCAATTATTACTGGAAAATGTATTTTTTATGGTTGTAAAGGTTTCACGGACTTTTAAATTGCGTGGTATATGAACTTAATTGATTTTTTCTTAGTATCCATTGAAACTTAATAGTTGTTCACTTGGAAGATAATATACATTCGTATTTCCGAAACCGATTAATGAATTAACTAAATTATGTCCGTTAGTCGATCTTTTAAAAAATACTGCTGAGGAGATCAGTATACGCACTTACACAGGAAGTCTGCATAAATCACATTGTAAGATCTTGTATTATGCTGCTCTGAATCATTATCTTCCAACCTTACATGTCAATTGATTTAGTGGTATTTAGCATATTTAAATTTGAGAGAAACCAGAACTTAGACAATATTCAAAATTATGTTAAAAGATTTTAACCAAAATATTAAAAAAAATATTTATTGAAAATAGTGCTGATGATTGCTTCTTTAACACAGTTAATCTTTTAAGTGAAATAATTATAAGTGATCGAATTCATCCATACATATTCAAATTGGAACGGTATGGAATAATGTACTCTTAATCCAAATACAAAGAATTATCTTAATTCAATCCCATTAAACGTTATTAACATAATTTTATTTCTAAATCAAACAAAAATGTGGCGATCATATAAAATATATTTGAGAAATTCGTTTTCCTTCTCTGGTTTCTGACGTCAAAAATAATTAAATTTTTAATTGTTTAACATTATATAGTTTTGAAGCAGATCATGATTTGTGTTAAACTTCACGCAAATATTTTATTCTTGATGTATTAGAAATGCTTAGAAAAGATATGCTTTCGTCAAGTTTACTTTAATGCTTTAATGCTCTCATGATCATTCTGAAATAATTGACCATTTTATGTATTTAACGCTTTAAATATTATTATGAGAGAGGGTAAGTCTCGATACAAAATAGTTTGACAATAAATAAATAATATAATAGATACAATAGTAATCCAAATAAAAATCTTATTTTTATGAGAGTGATTTACACTGTTAAATATAAAAATATTTCAATTGCATTTGTTTTGTAGTGAAATTCAAACATTTTTACATAGTCTTTAACATTTATATTAGAGAGGTTCTTGAGTCCCTAATAGTGTCACTATAAAGATCAAATAATTTTCTAACAAAATGAGATAAACTCGAAAAATGGTGTTTCAATTTTCAAGTTATTTAAATTCTAAAGAAGGATATTTTAGACAATGTTTCTACTTTTATCTCAGATGCTAGAGATGTTCACGGGGTCTCACCTATATGACCGAATAATTACATCAAAACCCCACGTGAGTGGTGAATAAGATTTAATTATGACGATTTTTAACTAGTCCAGCGTATTTGTAAACAATTTTGGTTTTTGATTTCAATCTATTTTCAAATTTTCCTGTTACCACTCCTAGAGATATTTACAGATTTTTAAATGTATTTTAGGATAGCGTAGACAAATTCTAACACTGAAATAAACATGGGTTGTTTATGATGATATTTACTGTACCCCATACAGGCTACTTAGAAATTCCATGAATTTTAATAAATTTTCAAAATTTATTTCACCGATCATAGAGATGTTCACGGGGTCTCATCTAAATGGTCAGATAGATTAGTCAAACGCCCTATGGGATCTAATTATGATGATTTTTAACTTGTCTAGAGTATTTTTACGTTTACGATTATATTCCATATTCCGGAAATGTTCAGGGGATCTCTTTCATATATTCGAATAGGTCGGAACATCTCTAGGCTCGGAGACATAAACGCAGAAACATTGTCTAAAATAGCCTTCTGTAGTATTAAACTTTAGTAAAATGAACCACAATTTTCTCCTGTTTATCTCTATCTTTATTGTTAGAAAATTATTTGATTTTTACAGCGACACAATTAAGCGTTAAGGGAGTTCTCTAATATACATATTAAAGATTATCTAAAAATGTTTCACTATAAAACAAATCCAACTGAAATCCTTTTGAATTTAACAGTGTAAATTTTTATTATTATTTTTGGTATGTAACATGTAATTGACTGTAGATGGCACCTTCTTGCCTATTCGAAATAGCTTTGTAGTCCATATGGAATCAATATAAATTATATGATTATTATTTTTATTTAGATGCAATTTAACAAGGTTTTGATTTTAATATTTTACTCTCCCATCTTTAAACAAACTATAAAATATTTATATGAAGAGTACTCTTATCAAGGCGAAAAATCGTGTAAAAGAATTTAGATGGTTACTTCATTTTAAATTTTCGGTATGTAAAACCGGTACCATGCTTAGAATTTCAAAGATATACGTATTATGTCATCGTACATCTCCTTTGGAGATGAAAACTTCCAGCCTGTTATATATCATTCAGATTGGATGTTGGGGATTAAGGTTAAATATTTCCAAAGACGTACTTTTAAATTTTTTAGCACATGACCTCCAAATATTGAACTTTTAAGCTTATACATAACTTTAATTTGAATTTTTAGTTGAAGGTCCTTAGTTTTATTGATAAACCAAAAATTCTTTAAAAAGTTGTTTTTAGTTTTAAGCCGCTTTTATGGTTGCTGATTTCTTTTCGTTCGTTCTGATTATTTTTTTGTCCAATCATATTGCTCAAAAATGATGATATTAGCATTATGATTGGACAAAAAAAATAATCAGAACGAACGAACGAAAGAAAATCAGCAACCATAAAAGCAGCTTTAGTTTTGTAAATACATTCTTACTATTTGTATATGTCTTGTTCTAGTTAATGCAAACTACAATCAGAATTATTTTGTGGTCAAATGTAGGTCAAAATGTTATTTTAGTTTTATTATTTATAATATTTTATTCTCGCTATTTCTTGCTAAGAAATATTTTTCAATATAATTTACTGAAGGTGGGCTTGTTTCATTTTTCTTCTTTTTAATTAAATGTATGCAAATATTTTAAAATAGTCTAATAGAAAATTGAACGACTTTTCCATAGTAAATTTACCCTTCAACATCCCAGCGACAAGCTATTGTTGTTGTGTTTTTTGGCAAATGCATATCAGTAGTCAGTACCACAACTGACAGTGAATAATATATGTGTGCTACTGCTGCGACATCTTAGTTCAAGAACTATGTGGGAACGAACGCAGATTTGTTCTTTATTTCCCATATCGTGTATTATAAAATATTTGTATATTTGACGTCACGTCCACTACACCAAAATACCAATTGTAATTTTCAACAAAATAATTATTTAAAAAGCTTCAAAAATTTGAATGAAATATGCAATTCGTTAAAATACATGTCGTTAATTGTATTTTTGGAGTTGAATTTCATTGAATTTGTTGAAAATTACATTAACTAACTTGGTGCAGTGGATTTGATTTCATGGTTATATTTACCATTCACTGAATGTCCACGATTTATTTAACCTAAATTAAGAAAACTTCAAGGATGGCTTAGTCCAAAGAAGCAGAACCGTCTAGATAAGATCCATAAATATCCGCTATTTTTCATCGTAAGATTTAGAGGGGATGCTTTTGTTCTTTCTCATAAGAATCAGCTTACAGTAATATTTTTTAAATATTTTTTTTAAAGAGAAACCCAAATGAATAATATGAATTTGAAATTTTGATATAATAACACATTTAATAGGTTCCACACACACAATCAACATATTTGGTAACATATTAATGTGAAAATTTTAATTAGAAATTTTAATTTGATTGATGAATTTACACAAAGTCATGTAGTTTGTCATTTTGAGTGACTCGTTTACTAAAAACTCAGTGTTTGGCCAAAATATGTATTATGTTAAGTACCGTATTTACTTCAACCCCTAATCGAGGTTTTTATACTTTTGCTAGGCACCTCCAAATACAACACGTCTCAAAACTAAAATTTTAATTGTTTCTTTCGCCTCATGTCACTTATTGGTGTTCACATTTATAACTTTTCATACAACAAACAGATTTTTATATTATCACTTTGAACGACAACGATTCAACTAACGGAATCGAGGTGTTAAAAGGTAACAACTTTTGAGATTCATCAAAACTCCTAATTTTCTTAGAAAAATCGATGAGACCAACATTCATTTATAAAACGGAACTATGTTTAAATGAATTTTTGCGAAATTTGCAGGTAATCAATTTACCTTTTTTTACTAATCCACATAACTAAACATTAAGTTCAATTCTATAGAAAAACATTAAAATTAAATTAAGTCTCTCTTTAATTTATTTTCGTTCATTAAATATTAAATAATATTGGCTGATTTTCATGTATGTGTTTTTGAGTATGTTCTTAATCGTATAAAATAAAAATTTTATTTACAAAGTTAAATTTTCATTCATAAATATTAATTCAAAAAATTTGTTATTTTACATTGTTTCTTAGGGGAACATAAAAAAAATTCCCCTCTAAATAAAATACACATTTTAACCCTGCGTTACTAACACTTACGTAATTACTGACCATGGGTCGAATCAACCCACATTTAAAATCTATATATCTCTAAAACGCTAATAAATTTTCAAAAGTCAAAAATTTTAAAATTAAAAATAAATTTATTTTAATAACAAACCACGATTAAAAATTAATTTTTTAATTAAATTTTGGAGACAAAAATTATATTGTATATGTTCAAAAATCTGCATAAAGAAAAAAGTACTAACATTGCTCTGGAAAAATACAATTACTATGAAAAAAATTGAAAAAATCTGTGCAACACTTTTGAAAACAAAGGACTACGTCTCCCCAGGATAAAAAACCGAACTAAACGTTATTTTAACAACTTTCGAACATATTAAAGATAAAATACAAGAAATTTAAACATCGTACCAGCTAATTTTCCACGAGTTTTCTTCATTTAAAAATTAATTGGGTCGATTACACCCAGAGGTCAGTAATGCAGGGTTAATATATCGGCTCTTTAAAATCGTAGAAGGCTCTGGAAAACGTCGTAATATAAAAATCAAGAAAGTTTTTCTCTAATAAAAACTCAGAGCAACGCGATTTTGAAAATTTTTAAAATTAAAATAAAATCAATAACGACTCTATAATCTTTAATGTAAAAATTTTATCAGGACCAAGTTAGTTTAAAGATATATTTTTTGATATAGTTAAGCTATGAAAAAAACGGTGATACTCACCAAAAAACCGAGCAATATTTAATGAAAACTGATTAAAAATTCAGCCATACAAGTGCCTTGTATTTACTGCGATTTTGGTAAATCAATTATTACAAGTTGCTGAGTCAATTCTATTATTTTTACTTTACGGTGGATAAGCAATGTTTGCTATTGCTTTGATATATTTACTCGGCAGATTGTAAAATAATTTAGAAATTCTTTACAGAGCGCATGGTAAATATTTGCGTCGTGCCATTGGCGTTAGTAAAGTACTCACAGGTACTTCTAGCTACTCATAACTACTCAATCAAAATTTTTGTTCTCTTATATTTTACTTCAAACTAGCAAATTTGCGTTCCATTGAACATCTGCTCGCGGCAATTGACAGCAAGGAGGATAATGGTTTACAATGAATTTTAAAATTTGCGGATCGAGAAAATTGCGGCGCATTAATATTTACTCTGCACAGAAGCAAACATTCGAAACTTCTAGATTGGAGGAAACAGAATTTAACATTTAACACATTAAAAAGCAATTTTAACGAAAAACATTTGTTATAGTTAATTTTTTTTATTCCCTTTTCACAAAAGGCTATCGATTTTTCTTAAAATAAAGATGACAATTAATTACATCTCCGGATTGAGAATTAACTTACGTATGTGAATTTTGATCAAACATGTTTTCCTTTAGAGCCTTAAAAGATATTGAATTGTCGTATTGTTGCTAAAAATTAAACTCTCCTCATATAAACAACCATTTAATGTTCAGGGAACTGAGTTGGTCCGGTCCTCTAAATTTCTTTATAAAATTCTGAAATTAAAACAAGAAAACAACAAATATAAGTTAATGCACATAAAGTTTTATAAATTTAATTTGTGTTTACCATACATTTCAGCACTTCTATGGTTCCATCCTCAAGGTTAGCGGCCATTTGTTGCGACGCGAAGTTAGGTTGCAAAAAAAAACTGCAAATGAAGCATATTTTTATAATTTATATTTTATTTTATTTTGAAATAATTACCTATTTTCCTAATAAATCCGGAAACTAGACGAACTGGCATTTCTGTGGCAATTTGCGTACTGCTTTAAATTCACTTTAGGATTAATTTTTGTTTGAAATTTTAAATAACATTTTGGAGAACAAAGTGCGAAGTTTCATAGAACAAATGATTTGATTGGTTATAATCTCTCCGCAAAAACTGTTTTAGAAAGTGCAAAGTAAATTTTGAAAAGTATTTGAACATTTTAAAAACACTTTGAAATTTATTCTCAACGAAAAAAACAATTTTTTTTTCAGTTTTAATATGTTTGCATTGAAAATGATATATTCAAATTGCGCAACTCCAATTTCTAGCAGCATGGCAATATCATTAAGCCTTTATGCCTCTATTACACCAAGAAAAATGTACTGTCAGTAAAAAATACTGAAAAACCAACAAAAAAAAAAGAAAAATTATAAAAAATTGCATTGGAGTGAAGTAGAGAAATGTTTAATTTTTTTTTGTTGTTATAGCAAGATTTTATTGCTAAATTTTGACAACTGCAAAAAACATAACCAAACAAATTTATTTTTGGTGCAGCTCGTTGTGTTTGTTGATAATTATAAATTACAATGAAAAATAATGTAATCAAAAATGACAGAAAAGACCGTTACCATAGTTAAATATAAAAAATTTGATGGTACATGTGTGAGAACAATATTTTCTATCGCTACACAATATTTCTTCATATGTATTGAAATATTGCCATAAAAAGTACTCTCGATACATATTTTTAAAATTTTTTATGGCAACATCACAAACAGATACACAAATATTTTGTCAGTAAATTTTACTGATTTTATTTTTTGTTTCATTCTAGTATAAAAAATATCTATATTTTTATCTCGTTTCGTTTTTACAGACAGTAAACTTTTCTTGGTGTAATAGAGGCATTATTCCACAATCAAACATATTTTTTCAGTAAAAAAGGGGCGAGATAAAAATATAATTTCGCTACGTACCAAAACGAAACAAAAAAAAATTTTAGTAAAATTTACTGGCAGTAAGCGGGGAAAATGTTACCTTAAAAGGTATGAAACTCAATACATTTTATGGCAACATTTGGTTGTCTTTATCACTCTAACGTAATTTTAATATGTATACTCTCTTCTTTTTGGTTTTCCAGTATTTTTTACTGGAAAAATATGTTTCATTGTGAAGTAAAGGCTTTAATCTAATTTGTCATCAGACGCTGCTCAGCAATATTTTTATTATTTAAAAATGAACTGTAAATATTGCACTACAAATTTTACAAAGCTCTTTTTTGCTATAGTACTCACGTCTGTCAAACTATGTTTGTGAAAATTTTTTAATCAAGTATAACCAACTACAAAATTAAAACAGAATAATTCTAGCAGGTTTATTTTAGAGTTTAATGCCTTCACATTAAATCGGAGAATAAAAATAAATTTTAAACTATTTTTAAAATTATAATGAGACGTAGATTATAAATATACACTAATTGAAATTAATGAAATTTTAGTGATTTACTGATACTAATATTTCTAAAAATACTACTTTTAAGAGCTCATATTAGCACCGTAAATAAAAAATATAAATAAAGGCCACAAAATTCAACTTAGATTTTGTTAGAAGCATTTTTAAAAATATATTCCTATCTTTTAAGATATCGAGCTTTAACATCACAAATTAAACCAGAACGATATCTACCGGAAGTGATACCTTCCATCGGAGCTCGGCTTTTCCAAAATATTTTGAAAGAAACGTACAGAAGTTCGGGTTCTACACATCGAAGATGTGACCCCAGACCCCGCCCGGTTTTTTATAAACCTCGCTTTTCAAAATTCAGGTTTTTAAAATCCTGGTTTTCAAAATCCCAGTTTTGTATAAAAAATCCCAATTTTTAGGGAATCCCGGTTTGAATATTTAAAATATAACATGTGGGAAAATGAGAAAAAAATGATTTTTTGACAAAATGCTAATTTTAATGCGAGGACATAGAATCATACCACCAAGGTCGCTATAAGAAATTATATTTTAGGTGAAGTACATCAGTCTCACATGGGTTTTGTCAAAACGAAAGCATTATTGAGATCATACGTTTGGTGGCCAAATATCGACAAAGATATAGAAAGTATGATCAAAAGTTGTGCTGCATGTTTATCGGCCAGAAATAATCCACCAAAAGTTATGAACATATCTTGGGATATTCCAGAAAGGCCATGGAGCCGAATTTATGTAGACTATGCCGGGCCATTGTTTGACAAATACTTTCTCATAGTCGTAGATGCTAAAACAAAGTGGATAGAAGTATTTATAAGAAACGTCATTGTTTACTATAAATAAGTTAAACCTGTTATTTGCGCAATATGGGTTACCGGAGAAAATCGTTTCTGATAATGGAACCCAATTTATGGCCGGTCTGCAACCTCCCGCGTGCCCCTGAGAGTTATCGAAGCCGTCGATCGTCGCCTTTACAATTTTTGCATTTCAAAGTATTGCAGCCTTGGTTTTTTCTAGTAAATTTTTGGTCAAGATATCTTATTGTTATGTTTAAATATTATTAGTCCGGCCATCCCGAATTAATAAAAAATATTTTTTTTCAAAATCAAGACTTTAGAACTAAAGAAGACAAGAAAACCGGGTTTTAAAAAATCGGGATTTTGAAAACAACACTTAAAAAATACCAACCACAAAACATTTTTGTATAATGAACTTGAAGTGGGTTCGAAAGCTCATCGTTAAAATAACAAATAAAGAGCCCAAAACCAATAAAATTCTATTTATTACTTCATTATTTGCTCAATATAGAGTTTACAATCTATGTACGAGAGAAAATGCAACTAACATTTTTGGGCAAAAGATAAAAATTACATGTACTATTTTTATTTTTAGTACTTGCCTGCATTATATTTTGGTTATTAATATTTACGAACAGTGGCCCTATTCTGGTTTTCCCGAGGAATTGGGAAAGTATTTTGCTGTAATTACAAATTACTCTAATTCCCAAATATATATTTCCCGTTTCCAAATGTGTGTTCTGGCAGACAGGGAATAATTTTGTTGGGATTTTTTTTTTCTATTTATAAACTAATAAAACTATAAAACACGTAGTGCGACCTTATTACAAGTTTAATTTATTTTTAAATATATATTTATTAGCAAAAAATAATGTTTCAAAATTCAAAAAGGTACGAATTTCAATTCCCCAAAAAATCGGGAAAAATTAACGTCAAAACTGCTATAAAATGGAATTATTTTTTCCCAATAAAAAAAATTACCAAACGCCAGAATACACTTTGGGGAAAAAACAATTCCTAACTACTAGAAAAACGTCACTAATTCCCAATTTCCTATTCCCGGGGAAAACCAGAATAGGGCCACAGGTCTGCCAACTACAATTCAGGCAAGAAACTGTTGACATAAATGTAATGAAGTGTCAAGCAGTATAGCCTGGTAGTGGTACTCTAAGTGTAGTAGTTACACTACCAAGAGAAATAATTTATACAGAAGTAAAGGCGCGTACAAAATTTTGAACCAGATTTATCATCACCCCACCCTCTAATATCAATTTTTCGCTCTCTGCGAGCGATTATCTCTGGTTTTGTTATTGTATTTAACTTACTTTATAGTGCATTGCGCCGCCAAATTTTTTCTTCCATTTATGTTATTTAGACTCTGAAATTTTTTATCATTCTCTAATTTGCCGTCATTATTTAGGAAAACTTGATAAACTGAAAAAAAATTATGTAAATGAAACTACTGAGCAGTTTCTACCGAATTTCTTAAAATGAAACCAAGTAGACTGTAACTTCTAGACATTTGTATAATTGTCCTTTTGCTAGAGTAGTCTTTTGTTAATTTTAGTGTTTTATGATTCAATACGTGCATTTAGTAGATACATATATTGATACATTATTCCCGTATACCCTCGATAGACACAAACTAGCTAAGTGCGAATTCGAGATTACGTAGTTATTTTTTTCAGTCTGTCAGCACCACTGATTTATATATAACTCATGGATACGGCATACAAAAAAAACTGTAGTATAAAAAACAAAACTAAAAATCGTACCTAATGTGCAATAGAGAAAGGAAAAAATTATCTTCCTTGACTAGAATTTCGGATTTTTGTAAATCAATTTCAAATTAGTGTCAGTTAGATTACAAAAACAGTTGACATACACTTGATAAAAGGCGAGATTAACTGAAAAAGTAAAATTTATATATTATTTATTAATTACGAGTACGAGAAAATTTAATAGAAGGTAAAACAATCTTGAAAAAATCAACTTTGTTTATTTTTATTTACGTTTGACATTTATGTCAAATTTTCCATTTGTTTTTGATTTTTGTATGTTGTTCATTACAGCTATGTACTTCATATTTCAAGGGAAAAATACGAACAAATTATTTAAATATTTTTTGACATTAGTCTGCAGTGTTTTATTTATTAAATTATGATTTAAAAATTAACAATTTTAAACATTTTCCTGTCTATCGTATGTTTATTAGGGAAAAGCGAAACGATTTCAAATAATTTTCGGAATTCTCTTGGTTTCAGTGCGGCTCTTACTTTACATTTTCGGTAATACGTTTTTCGAGTAAGAGGTGAATATAATCAGTGTACCTAGAATACTACAGACCACACTGCTTGCTATGTCATTAAATTTATGTCTACAGTTTATTCTTTTAACTGTAGATGGAAGTCATATTCACAAAAAGGAATAACGAAAACTAACAGAACATTTTTTTTATACGAGTGCTAAAAGTAAGGTTATGTCTTCTTGTAAATTACACAAAATGTGTACACATTTTATACGTACATACTTAACACAATTTAGAATGCATAATTTTATAATAGTATTATGAATTAATACTTACCAATAGCTTTTTATTAAATTTTAAAATGTATTATTAAAATATTTTTCTTGTTGTTTGTTTACAATTTTTTCTTATCAATATGACAGCTTATGCTTTAATTCCATGGAAAATATTATTGACAGCAAATTTTTTTACGAATAAAACGCAAAACAAAATAATCTTAAAATTCCATAAGAGTTAGAAGAAAAGAAAAATTTTTTATTTCATTTTTATAGTTTTACATTTTGGCATAACCTAAAAATTTCATAAAAATTTTAATTTGTACATTTTCGTAAATTTCGATTTTTTTTTATATACATATTTTGATATTTTAATTTTTATGTATGTACATATTACAATAAACTACTAACGTTAACAAATTAAACTAAAAAAAAAAAACATATTGACATTTGGCTATAAAAATGGCGAACGACTTATTTTGTATGAGTGTGAGAAAAATTTCTTATCTTTACATACATTTTTTGTAGATGTGTGAACAATGCTGCCATAAAAAAGACTTCAGTTTACATTTTTTATAGCAGCATTATGGTAGTAACTAACACCATCACAATTATTTTATCAGTAAAATTTTGCTGATAACATTTTTTATTTCGTACACCACCAGTCAAATCTATATTTTTTCCTCGGTTCTAAGACGGTACGTCATACAGCAACATTTTTAAAGCAGTGTGGCATGGAGTATTCTAGGTGGTGCACTGATATAATACAAGCGAGTGGAAAATAAAAAAAATTGTACCATATTTTGTTGTTGGTTTCTTTGGTAATTTAGTTTTGTGCCGTATTCATGAGTTAAATCGGCAGTCAGCGCACTTGGCAAAACAGGATTACTGCATTGCATAACTTGGTAATTGCAATCAAGTTGTAACAACTCAATAACTATAAGATATGTATAAGAAAGAGACAACGAATGTGTAAGTGTGCCAGAAATTCTATTTCATATGTCATAATAAGTTTACAATTTCTAGTAAACTATTGCTGTGGCAGATTTCAAATAAATGAGACCAGGCAGAATGCAAATGTTTTGTCCAATGAAGTTTGGTAAAATGTATAAATCGCGTTTGCGGTGTGTCACTAATATTTGAAGATCGCGTGTGACGTGACATGGTTCTTCTTCGTTACTAGATTATAAAATCTAAATTTACTAAATAATTTTGTACAAAGCTCATAGTGAATATTTTTTAATTTTTTTTATTTTGAAGTGCTAGAAATTTTTGTTTGAAGTGATAGCATGAAGTAACGTGACTAAGGGAATAAGGGCTGTTATCTCTGTAATTATTATTGCAAGTGTTACGGTTAACGTCAGAAATCAGGTGAATATGCGATTTTTTTTTTAAATACAAGGAAGAGCAGGGTGAGCCTGGAGCCCCAAAACAGATTACATAGTTAACAATAAAAAAAAAAACCAAAAAAAAAAAATTCGGACATTACCGATTTTGTACTTGCATGTGGCTTTTCTTTGGATATGTTAAAATATTATATTATGATTAATTAGACAATTTGTTGTTTTGTGAAGTTAGAGCTATTTCAACTGCTAAACACTACGCCTTTTTAAAATAAATTTCACCAATATTTCTAAAAAGAAAATTGAAAGGTCCACGATTTTTACCACTGAAATTTCATTCAATTCAATTGAATTATTATTGCCTGTCTAGGTAATAAAACATTGAACACCGCCAAACAATGACAAATATAGAGTTTTTCGATTTTTCATTAATAAACAGTTACTTCGTTCAGAAAGTGCTAGAGCTATAAATAGCGCAGAAACAAAAAATCTTAAAATAATCTCGAAGGTGCTTCGCTGGAAGGTTTCTTTTTAACCGTGTTTAACTTGAAAGCCTCCAATTACAAAGTGAACGCTTTGATTAAGAAATTGCATTTCACTTGCGGAACATCAAAAAAAACTGTAGTATATAATAATCTGTATTATATTTTATCACGTTATTTATAAATATTTTTCCCTCATTTGATTAAAATAGAGAACGACTAGCGATTGCCTCTTAGTGGTTTATGATTTATTCTAATAATTATTTAAGACGATAACACTCGCACAGCAACAATTACGAAGTAATTCGACCATAACGAACGCAGTTCTTGTATTAGAAGAGGGAAATAGGATCCTAGCGTTCACAGTTCAGTCATATTCGCCAAATAGTTTAACACATGGTTGAATTGAATTTTCGTCAAGCAAGATAATATATCGGTAATTTTTGGGATATTTCGTTTTTTTCTCAAATGGCCTAAATGTAGCGTATTCCAGTTACATGTAAAAGGGTTATCCAATTCGAGGTTGATAAAGTAAACTTAAAAAAACACACAAAATATTCGGAATGTATTGTAATTTTTATTTCATTTTACAGATTGATCCTTGCCATTTTTAGTTAAACAAGATATCATTCAAATGTCCTCCACGGGACTTCTTACAGGCCTTGATTCTTTTGAGGTAATTTTCAATGACTTTTCGGCACATTTCGGGCGGTATCTCGGCCATTACCTTACGAATATTAGTTTTCAATTCGTCAAGAGTTTGAGGATTATTTGCGTAAACACGATCTTTCGCGTAGCCCCACAAAAAGAAATCCAAAGGCGTTAAAACACAGGATCTTGGAGGCCAATTGACATCAGCCAATCGCGAAATCAAACGTCCAGGAAATTTCTCTTGCAAAAGATCTCGATTTGCTCGTGTTACGTGACTGGTTGCTCCATCCTGCTGGAACCACATATCGTCAAGATCATAATCTTCGATTTTCGTAAAAAAATAATCGGTTAACATGCGGCCATAGCGCTCAAAATTGACGGTAACGGTTCGTCCATGGTTGTTCTCAAAAAAATACGGCCCAATCACACCACCAGACCACAATGCGCACCAAACAGTGACTTTTTCCGGGTGTAATGGCTTCTCTACAATCAATTGTGGATTTTCTGAGCCCCAAATTCTACAGTTTTGCCTATTAACGTATCCACCAAGCGAAAAATGAGCTTCATCACTGAAGAAAATTTTGTTCGGAAAATCAGCATCAACGGCCTGTTTTTCTGTTAATAATTTTAACGCGTTGGTCGATTGTTAAATGCTCCATATTCTTAAATGGCAGAATGTCAACTAAATAAATGACAGCGTACTTGACGTTTATCTTTGACAGATGTCGGTATACAGATTTCTACTTTATCACCTCGAATTGGATAACCTGTATTTAAATAACAGGCCGTCGGTAAACTTATAATAACACAAAATTCTCTCCAATTCTCTCAATAAGGTCTGTGAACTTTATGTGCATAAACTACGCTACATAAAAACCCCGAAACAACACAAAAGCCATAATACAAACCAATAAAAAATTCGTCTCAGAAATCAATAAAAAATGATTTATAAATAAATAAAGTCGAAATAACTCAAAATCATTAAATTCCCATAAAAATTGTGAATTTGTCTCAGCAAATGTCTACACATAGTGCTTAAGTGATACAATTAATATTCATATACATTTACACATATAACATATTTAATTTCATTCATAATTTTTTTTATTATTAGTTAATAAAATATAAATATTAAATTTCATTGGCGCGAGCGCGCGCTTAAATAATATCAATTTAAAAAAAGCAAGAGTTTAGTGTTTAAATGATTTATAATAATAAATGTTAATTGTATATAGTAATAAAAAAAATTACTATTATGCGGTTATAAAACATTTAATATTTAAATAAAATCCAAATACTTTTTAATAAGAGTTATAAAATAATTTTGGCGAGTAATTTTTTCAAATAAATCATAACCATCCATACATCATAAAAGCCAAACTATAATGAACTAATTTCACCTGTATACCAAAGATATACAATATAAAATATTATTTTTAATATTTAATTATAAACAAACAAAATACATTTTATTGCTTCATTTACAACTTCCCAATTTACAACAATAATATAAAAGCTACATGCGTGACATAAAAAAATACACTAAACACAAATTTAAACACGATAAATTATAACATAAACCGAAACAAATTTATAGTTTTATATATTTTAGCATCATAAAATAATAAACTAAATTGTAAATAAATTATATAGAATATATAATTTTTTTTTTAATAAGATCATGTCTTGTTAACCTATTTTATATAAAATATATAGGTATGGTACTAATATTACATAAATTGATTTGGTTATGGTTGTGGTGTTAATGCAGGATCAGATTTTTTAGTTTTTTCCAGCAATTAAAATTTGTTATAAAAATTTTAAGATAAATACAAACACACTTGCACTCGAAAGATGTATACCTAATGTCCAACTGTTACTCAAAAAGTAACGTCAAAATAATAATAATTTAAATTACGATACCGTAAAAAAGCTATAAATTCCTAAACACGTCGTAAAAAAATACATAAAACAATTCTCTGTAATCTTTATACGTAGATGTCGCTTATTCTGCAAACACATAACACGTAAAATTTATGTATATACGAGATATAAATGAATTACAAAATATCTTTATATCATTGCAACTTTTGGCCACCGAAAATAGATGTCGGTAGTGCGTAAAGCGTTTCCCCAGCGTCATTAAAATTAAACAGTGATAAAATTCGGTTATATTTCATTAAGGGGAAATAATACTAAAGACTAATTAAAATAAATATATAATAAAAAAAAGGCCATAAATAATGTTTTAAACATAATAAATAATTTTCACACTCAACCATGAAAAAAAAAATAATATAAAAGTACAAAAAAAAAACGCAAGAAGAAATGAGATTATTACTTATCAAATTGAATAAAAAAAAAATAACCTCAAAAAGAAATAATATAAATATTCCTTTTTAGGATTTTTAATGGCTTTTTTTATTCGGTTGTGTTGTTTGCGGTATAATGTTTCTCCTAAAATATAATATGCTTATGTATATTTATGTCGTTGTCACACAGTACACATATATGTATAAACGTATTCATATACGCAGCTGAATTTAAGAATTATTTTATATTTTCAAAAAAGGATAATTATATTATATACAAATAAAAACAGATGGATAATGGATTTGTAAATTTCAAGTAAATCTTGAATATGCTCGTGGTTTATCAATGAAATGCTTCGATGAATGAATGTGTAAAAAGTGAAATTTATATACTCGTATATACAAAACGTTGGACAAAATATCATGTAAAGTATATATACGTACTTTATTTGGGATTTCTTTTTACTTTTTTTTTTTTTTATTTATGATTTAGAATGAAAATAATAAAATCGCCATAAAAATAACTATAAAAAATCCCACTTTTTCTACATAAAAAAATATTTCTTTTTGGTTGTGTGAATTCTGAATTTTATTTTTTATTTTTTTCGTATGCTCTCTGTTCAAACTGAAAAATAAAAACGAATAAAAATCTTTTATGGCTTTTTAACGATTTCAACTTAGGTAACTTGGTAATAGATGGCAATGCACCATATATATATTAATTTCGGCGTGTTAAAATGTTAAATTATTGGACATTTGGGGGTTTGTTTCTTTGATATAAATAACGTGGTTTGATTCTGAAATAATTTTAGAATACAATATCCTTTTACAGTACTTTTTATGATAGTAGATCATTTTGTAAGTTTCTCTACCCGACGATAGATGGCATTTTTTTCGTGCGCCGCTATCAGTGAGCATTTATATTATTTTAAATATTGTATTACAGAATTTTAGCGAACGCATAGTAAATTTGTTAATGATCAAGTGTGTTTAGTAACATTGGTCTCAATTAGAACTTTTAATCGTTTCATTGGAATAAATTGCTTTATGAGCATCATTCAGCATAGAATTTCTATTAAATAAAAAAAATCCATTTTGGAAAGCCATAAGTTGGAATGGGTCGGATTAGTTGGCTATATGATTTCTTTTGTTTATTTTGGGAGTTGGTCTAAGTATGGTGTAAGTTGTTCTTGCATTTTCTATGGGTTTTTCACAGGGTTGGTTCAAATAAGAATTATTTGTTAAATGTACCCCAAGGAATTTAACTATATCTAAAGTTTCTATCTGTTATTTAATGTTATTATTTAATGTAGGTGCTTGAGGGTGGTCTAAAAAACTAATTTTAATTTTCTTATTTTATTTCTTTACTTCATTCTTTGTAGTGATTTTATTGTGTATCTATGTGTCCTTGTGTTCTTTTGGTGGCTATTATGGCACAGAGTGATGGTGTAAAATTAATTTTATCGTCAGCGGTACAAAATTATTTCTTTTCTCTGTTTGTAGGTTGTTCTGTTATAGCGATGTTGACAATATAGAACACTGAGGTTTGAGGAGAAGGTTTGTGATTTACTGAGTTTATTTCTATATAGAACTGTGTCATAAGAAATTATTTTTCATGTTTATCATATTAGATGGAAGATTTTTCTTATATACGTTTGGAAATTAATCCTTTGGTCCAAACAGACCACGTCGACAACTAGTTCTAATCCATGCCTATAGTGATTGTATGATATACATTACACTTGTTTCGAACTTCTGTTTCTGGAGATTTTAGTTAATGGGAGTTAATATTACTATAAAATATTTTTTAAAGTAACTTATGCTTTGTGGCTCACACCGATTTTCGCGAAAAAAAACTTTCGAAATTACTGATAAAACTTACGATAAAATTGCGTTCAAAATTGTTTATTCTCCACCATCGACAATAAACATTTTGACAATTGATAAACTTCAAATTAAATTTAAGAATTAGAATAAAACTAATTTGAAATTTGTTTAGTCAGTAATTTAGACCAAACAATTGTTATGAAGCACACAGTATTAGAGTTTTAATACCGTGTGCCTGACGTTGATTATTTTGTTCAAACTTCCGACTAACTAAAGCCGTGTGTTTTTATTAGCGCCCGATAGGTTTATCCGGAGCATCCAATTTAATTTTCTATATCAAAACTTATATTTAGCGCGCTATTTTTGCATATAATTAATTTATTTAATTCTAAACTAAGATTTTCCATTTAACTTTTTGGTTAAAAATCGATATAAAAATATTTTGATCTACCTATTTTTATGTATGTGAAGCTAGCACGAAAGAACCAGCCCGAAAACACCTATTTTATTTTGGTGTGTTTCTTTGCTAAATTAAATACTATGCTGAAAAATTTATTCAAAATGCAAGAAGATCGAAAATTTCATCCCGAACTATTTTTGAAGTTGTATTAAATAAATAGCTACACATTAATGTAAAGTATGTGACAACAAACCGTAGAACATCAAAACCATATGGACAAATTGCTTACGATCTGGATCTAATAGTCATGATTCTCAGATGAGCTTTTGGTACGGCTTAGGTAATAGATGGACCTAACTTTTAAACTTAATTTCCCGATGGGGTTATCTCTAGGATTTTCACAAACAATTAATTAATTTAATCTATTTTTCATATCAAACATGAAGAACATCAAAACCGTAAGGACAAATTGCTTCAGATCAGGATCTTATAGTCAATATTCTAAGATGAGCTTCTGATGTGGCTTAGGTAACAGATGGACCTAACTTTTAAACTTAATTTCCCGATGGGGTTATCTCTAGGATTTCCACAAACAATTAATTAATTTAATCGATTTTTCATATCAAACATGAAGAACATCAAAACCATAAGGACAATTGCTTAAGATCAGGATCTTATAGTTATAATTCTAAGATGAGCTTTTGGTATGGCTTAGGTAATAGATGGACCTTACTTTTAAGCGTAGTTTCCCGATGAGGTTATCTCTAGGATTTCCACAAATAATTAATTAACTTAACCGATTTTTCATATCAAAGGTACATTGAAACCATAAGGACAAATTGCTTGATTTGCCTATTCTTAAGTATTTTAAAAATTTTAAATCTTTGTGGGCAATCTTGACACCGTCTATGCATATATGATGATTACATGTTTCGTGTCTTCTGTAGTTAAATATTGAATTTTCTTTTTATATTGAAGTTATAAACTAGTTGAATTTAAAGATTGTATTTATTAATAAGTAGGTAAAATAAGTAAAGTAATTTAACATATCATATGCCATGTCTAAACATTTAGTTTAAAAATGAAAACGAAGTTCAGATTTATTAATCGCTGATTAGAAATATGGTGGAGATTAAATGCTTTATTTTATTTGGCAATTTATAATTATATATCAGAGAAAATTTTCATTTTGCCATCCACGATTGACTGGAGTAAACCAATTAACTATTTAGTTATTAGAAAATTTAGACAAGTAAATCTATCTCAAGTCAAGCATAATAAAAAATAATGAATGTTTGTTTGAAAATCACATTTAAGAATTAACAGTACCATCAGTCTATACAAATTCGAACCAAATATATTTTGCTGACAACTTTTTCCATTTGGACAAAGTAAAAAAATATATGAAGTTCAATTTTACTATAAATATTTTGTTCATTGAACTGAACTACTTTTACTGAACTTTTTTGTCACATACGCAAAAAAACGACAAATTTATTCTATGACAAAGCGGTTCATTTTTTCCTTAAATATTAATGAGCTGAGCTAATTGATCATTAGGGACGAGACTGAATTGAACGATGGAAATGGCAAGTTTATATGAATTCATCATTGTCGCCGCTAAAAGCTGTGATTGGTTTTTATTTGTGGTGGAATTTTAAGTATGCTAATTTACTAACCATGCACGATGAAGATATTGTCCAAGTAAAGCATGTTCTCACTATAACGGCGTTTTTTTTATTTCTAACCCGCAGGCTGGAGATGTTGTTGAGGGTGAGCATGTATTGGAATGGGTACAAAGGGCCGAATGTCGAAGGGCCGAATGTCGAAGGGCTGAATGGGTCGAAGGGCCGAATGTCGATGGGCCGAATGTGTCGAAGGGCCGAATGGGTCGAAGGGTCGATTTTTTTTTTTTAGAAATCTAATTTTTTAAATTTGTTGTTTTATTGAATATTTTGTAAATTTTTTTTATTAAACATAAATGAATTTTTTATGAATTTATGTATTTTACTATTTTTCATCACGTATCCAGTCAGCGGTACATTTTGGTGAAGGAAAATTTTGTCATGCGCCACCAATACGTGTATCCCTTTTCCTGCCCGTTAACACAATTGTGTGGGTACTCTAAAAGTACCATATCAAAAGTTTATTTTTGTATGTGTTTTGACCCTACTTACGCATTTTTGCATTCCTTTTAACATTATTTTCGTCCGAAAAAAAAATATAACTATATACACAATTGTGTTGGTTGTACTTCCACACAAGCGAAATTTTTGGCGTAATTTTTAAAAAAAAATTCAGCTTACACAAATTTTTTATCAAAAACGCCATTACATAATGATTTTTTCACACATTTGTGTGGTTTGAACTTAAATAGTGCCAATTTTTTTTATTTGAAAAAGGGATATGTAAAAAAAATAAATAAAATAAATAAAAAAATGAAAAAAATATATTTCTAAAAACAAAAAAAAATAAAAAATTTAAATTCGGCCCTTCGACCCATTCGGCCCTTCGACACATTCGGCCCTTCGACCCATTCGGCCCTTCGACATTCGGCACTGCGACACATGCCGCCCTTCGACACATTCGGCCCTTTGAAATTCGGCCCTTCGACATTCGGCCCTTCGACATTCGGCCCTTTGATATCATACCCATGTATTCGCTATATAATGACACGTTTTACCGGATTTGTTTTATATTTCGTTCCTTTATACCCAATGCTAATTAAATTTGGTGCTCGGAGCAGTTGATAACTGCTGTTTTAGTGCAGATCCATTTTATTCCTGTGGCGTGGTGCAAATTACCATATACCACCAGAGTTCGGGACCATTCTGGATAATAATATCAACTTAATGCAATAAATACAATATGACCCAACTACCGGTAATAATTAATTGTAGTTACGTTCTTTTACAGGTCCATCTTATAAATGTACTTTGAAGTCCGATATAGTTACCCCATTTACTCGACTTTTGATTTCATCGCCGAGGGTTAAACATCGACAATTTTTTCGTAATTGCATGGTCGCAGTTGTTGGATTGGCTGATGTATGCTCAAACTACGTACATTATATCTAGCATTCCAAACGAAAATAAATAAACCAGGATGCACAGCACATGTTGATTTGAACGAATCTGATAGGTTGGCATGATGTGATGTGGAAATTGTTCGTATCACAAATAGATTCGTTCCGATAGTCGTGATGAAATTTTAATGTACGATGTTTCATCATATTTTTAATCTCAGTTAGTACATTTTTATTACTATATTAAAACTTCCATTGCCATAGGTGTTGTAATGATTGTAATTTCAAAATTTTAAGTGACAGTTGTCAGATTTATGAAGTTTGATATTTTATCTGGCCTAGAGAATTTTTGTTTTGTTCATCTTGCTGGCCAATCGCTGGATTTTATTGCAACAAAGTGTAACTAGATTGACCTCTTGGCAAACTATTTATGTTAAAAATGGGGTAAAGTTTGCAGTTTGTACAGGGTACAGTGATTTGAAATGGTTCGCGAATTGCTCTGCAATTTCGCTGAGATTATTATAGTAATCCTACCATCTACTTCAAGGTTTTCAGGTATTTAACATATTTTCCTCTCTGTTATTCTGTTTTTTTTTGTGGGAATAATAGTGTCCAGTCTTGATAACCTGTGTTTCTATGGTGTTCAAATGATTTTTGGAGTAGTGGGAATAGTTATGGTAGGCGTATTTTTTGACGAAATTTTTGGAATCAGCGTACCGGTTGAGTTCTTTACTATGGCTGTTAGTACTATAATGTTGCTGTCTGTTTCTGGTTTTGTGCGGTTTCTATTGCTTGGTATATCTATGTTTTATATGTCCCGTTCTATTGATCATTGAAATTTATTCCAGTTGTTGGCTATAAAATATTGAAGTAGTTAGATGGGTCCATTTTTAAGAAATCTTATATGGCCATTAATTTATTTACAACTAAAGTCGAGTCTCTTCATATATAGTTCGCGGTACTATATTATTACTGACTAAAAGAAATTTGATTGATCCTGACCAAGTAAGGGAAAAACCGTTTCTTTGAGAGCAATTTAGATAAGGTTATGATTGAGGTGTGATCAGTATAGATGTCTCCTCGTAATATAGTCGTTTCGTAATCATCACTGAAGTTTTTCAATAAGTCGTGATTTAGTACTTTTTACACTGTTTGCCGTAGGCAAATTTTACGTTTTTGTCGTGAATAGTCTTGTGAAGTTTGTTCTACATGCGGGAAGTACCCTGAGATAATAAGTAGTTTTTCCTGATTGGATTTTAAGATAAGCAGTAGCTATCTTATAGTTAGTATATTTTATTATTCAAATACCAATAGTGTTTGTATGTTAAGTATATTTTTCACTAGGATTTCTGTTTGAAATTTGGACATTGACGAGATCGATAGATACATGGAAGCACTCACAATTGAGCTTCAAAGAGTAATTGATATCACGATCCCTAAAAAGGTAGTTAATTATAACTATAATAATCTTCCTGTATAGTTATTCAAAAAATGTTTCAGTTTAGATGGAAACAAAAAACTTGGAAGAATTTTTAACAGGACGTTAGATAATAATAATCCGAGCTACATATCAATCGAATCTCAAATTAACTGTATTTCTACACTTATAAAATATAACGTTCAAAAACATGTAAGGAAAAATTTTACAAAGACAGTTTCTAATATAAAACCAAGGGGAAATATGTTTCAAGAAATTAATAGATTAACGTTGAGAAAGAGATTTAAAATGCCTGAAAGAATAGTGGTTAATGGGCAAGAAATTATGGATATTGATCCCAATCCTAAGTCAGTGCTTGCAGACCAAACTGTACCAGTCGTAAAAAATTTTGTTAATAGTACATGGAAATCATTAATTATATTCTTGGAATCCAATCCAGCAAACAACCCGGAAAACGGACAGTTGACTTAATTGAAACTTAATTGACAAGGCAGATAAAAGAATAACTAATCACCCAAATGAGCTCATGAATCAGTTACGAATTTATTAAGGCACAGGTTACGAATCGAGATGGTATATCAACTTAAATGATTTATTAAATTACAATTTTATAGTTTCATTATAAATCAATCTGGAAGCCTTAGAGGATAAAAATCTAATGATTAGAGTGGATACCATCAATCTTGAGTGGTAGCCTGTTATAAAATACATTAAAAACCGTAAAAGCTTGTCGGGGCTTGCAATTCTTTAAAACTCAGGGCAAATGTTGTATTAGAATATAAGGGCTCATTTCATTGCACACTATTATAATGCGTATTATTGATTAATAAAGTCGTTATTTCAAAATATTATAGCTGTCTATTCTAATTTTGTTTATAGTTTATTTAGCCTTGACATATTACAAACAGCTATTGATCACTTTCTGGGTGTATTCTACGATGTTTTATCGAAGCACATGTACCGGATATTCTTAACACTTTTCCTACTTCTTTGGAAGGTTTGGAGTTTTTGACCTACTCTGTAGTGTATGTGTGACCTTCAACATTATACTTAATTCCCTTAGACGTATAATTTCATGCGACGTGACTACGGATCTTCCTGGTTACAAGATTTTAAAATCAAAATTTACTAAATAATTTTGTGCAAAACTCTCAATGGCAATTTTTTAAATTTTAGTTGGCTGCATTAGTTTGAATATTTTTTTTATTTATTTGTCACGTCAAAATTTCAAGTGATAGAAATTGTCATTTGAAGTGATAGCAGTCGCAAGGAAATATTTATAAAACAGCATACTAAGATTAAAAAACAGCCAGAACGACTTTATTGAACATTTATTTTGTAAGTTTCGATTTAATGATCTAAGTATCCAAGAAAATGAGTAGTGGCATCACTTGAAGTGACGCGACTAGGGGAATAGGGGTGATTATTTGTGTTTTAATTTTTTTTCTGCTTTCAACGTATCACTTAATTTTTTGGTGTCCAAGTTAGGCATTATTATTGGTGTTCCTTTAACACTTTTTGGTGTTTGTGGGTTTTTTACTCTTTTATTTTGTACTCTGTTTTTGTAGCTTGTTCATTTTCGAGTTCCAAAAGAGCCGAAAATCTGCTTTGGAGCGGTAATTCCATGCTGTCCACCTTCGATTTTTTATTGGTATATTCGTTTCCTGACAGTCAACATCAACTTTTTTATACGGAAATCCACATATTATCCTCACTATATTAGCTATTGTCAGTTTGGTGTCCTCAAGAAGTCTACTCAGGTAGTCTTCGTTCGTTATATTTTGTGAGATCAGACAGACTATTGAAAGAACAAGTTTTCTGCGTTCTTGTCTCTCAATTTCAATTTAATTTTCCGAGCTATTCAATTTGCGATCATATGACCCTTCATCGGTTTCAGCTTCGTATTCAAAATTGGTTCTGATATTCTCTGCTGATTCTCTCGCAACTTCCAAAAAAAAAAAAAATCTGAGTATGCTCACAGTTTATGTATATCAAAAAGTTAAGCAAAATCCAACTGAAAATAGTGAAAAATTATTTTAAACAAATCATTCGAACGAACTTCGTATAACGACCAATTTTAGTACAAACATAGATTTATATTTAACTGAGAGATTCATTATCACTTGATTTATATTGCCTAAAATACCCAGTTGGTTTGAAATAGCTTTATTAATAGAGACCTTAAGATTTTTGCCTATTGCGACAAGAAAGTAATTTTCGACAGATTGGCTACATTTTCTACATAGTCGGCGCCATTTGTTTTATTATCTACATATACATTGTCAATATACCCATGTAGAATATTACACAGCAATGCCTGCGCCATATTAAAACTATCCGTCACAAAAAAATGCGTAAAAGGGCCTGTTTATATTATATCAACACCACCACACTTACATACCAGTTAAGCTTTACAGACACAATAAAATTTTATTCAATTTTTATACCCCTTGTCTTCTCTATTTTAGTTCGTTTCTTTGACTAGTATTAGCACATTTTTTAGAATGTTATTTTAATAAAAAATCTAAATATTTAATTTCAGGCTCTAGTTCAACAGCCGCACTCGGAAGCGTTGGGTCATGTACACCGTCGAATGGCATGGACTGGACAGGTCAGGTTACAGTGCGCAAGAAGCGTAAACCATATTCCAAAATTCAAACATTAGAACTGGAAAAAGAGTTCTTGTACAATGCGTATGTTTCAAAGCAGAAACGTTGGGAATTGGCCAAAGCACTTTGTTTAACGGAACGCCAGGTAAAAACAAATGTTTATTACATTTAAATTACCGAATCAAAATATTAACATAAAAATCAATATAATTTATATTTAGGTGAAAATTTGGTTTCAAAATCGGCGAATGAAGAATAAAAAAAATTCACAGCGGCAGCAATCGCAACAAAACAATAACAATAATTCAAGTAGTAATCATAATCATGCTCAGGCTCATGTACAAGCGCATCACAACCCTCATCATAATCCACATCATTTAAATTTAAATCTTGGTATGACACATCATGCGCCAAAAATGCATCAGTGACCAATAGAGAATAGTCAGCCAATTGGATATCCGACATTTTAATTATGTAGAATGTCCTCAATTTGCGAAACGTGCTGTAATTTATATAAAAGAAATGAAAATGGAAAAAAAATGTCTCGGTTTCTAAATTGCGCCTGACTAAATATTTTTTATTTTAAATTAATATAATTTTCTCGTTTTTATGAGAATCTAATTATAACAAAATTTTTAAACTAAATATTTCTTTCTAATTTAATTTTTTTCTATAATATAATATTAACTATATATATATTATTCCCAGCCCCAACCGATTTTATCAATTAAAATTTATATATAGAACAAAACTTAAGTAAAACAATTGTAAATATAATATTATGTAGTAATTAGCAATAAGATTAAAGCAACTAAATAAATAAAATAATTACTAATATATATGCATAAATAAATTAATTTTAAACTAAGTAATTATTTTATTTTGAGAGTGAAAAAAAAAACATTTTTTTTTTTAAATTTAATGTAGAAATATATTTTAATCTAATTTTTATCGATTATTATGTATTTGTTAGAACTAAGATAATGTTTGTGTGATTATGGTGATGAATATATAATAATGTATGATCGATGGGAGATACGCGTGATTTTACGTACATGTGTAATTATTATATTTAATTATTAATGATTTTTGTTTTCTTATGATTTTTCTTTGTTAGAATTTTTTTTTTGTTTCATTCTTGTGATCATTTTTTATTAAACATAATTATTTTTTGTTTATTTAAAAAAGAAATATATTTTAAATCTGTTAAATAAATATTAACTGTTGATTCCCGAATCTATTTTTATAAATATACATTTATTATATATTTTTTTCTGTTTGTGCAATTTTTAAACACAATCCCGCGGATTTAATTTTTTTTAAATAAAATATTTTACTTAAACACATAATTTTGATTATAAACCCAGTGATTTTAATATTTATGTTTCGAAAACCCCCTTTTTTCCGTGACTAAGCTGATAGCAAACCCCGTACTATATTATAAACTAACGTACTATCAATAAACGTCATCAACTGTGCCCTCGCCCTCCTCTCTCGAATTAGAATATGTATAGTAAATATACTTCAAATGTAAAAAATAAAAATCTAATTTAACAATAAAGTTTTGAACCTCTCAAACATAAAACCGAATTTAAAAAAAAAACATAAAATAAATTAAAAATTTGAAAAGCTTAAAACTATAAAAATATTTGGCTTTGTATAGCTTATACATTATTATATGTTGCTTTTGAACAAGTAAAAAATTTAAATCAATATAATTCATAATATTTATGAATATAATTTTTTTAAACAATAATATATAGGTTAATTTGTTTTTATTAGTTAAATTATACACAAATAAAATTATTATGACTATGAATTAATTTTATTTTTTAATTTGTTGAAATGAAATTTATGCAATATTGGTTTTCATTTTTTTTTTAATTTGTCAATGGATGACGGATAATTGACAACTCAAATTAATTTTTTGTTTGGTGCGGTATTTATTATTATAATTTTGTTTGGTATAATTAAAAAAATTGATAAGTTTTCAATACTACTAAAATAGGTATGTTTAAAAACATCTTGTCAATAATAATTGTAATTCATTGTAATTTTTTAAAATAAAAAAAAATTAAATTAATTATTGAATGTGCGTTAAAATAATGAAAAAATAAAATGAAAACAACTTAATTATATTTAAATTTAAAATTTAGTAATTTTCATTAGTTTAATATAACTATATATAAATAATTATGTTTATTAAATATTGTACTATTTAATAATAACAAAACAAAAAAAAATACTTAAAACCAACAAAAAGAAAAAAGTTAAAAGCAAAAAAAAAAATTATCGAAATTAAATAAAATATAATTAATTTTTAATATATAAATAATTACAATTATAATATAAATATTATAAATATTTAATTTAAATATTAATATTAAATAATTTAATTAAATAAATAAACAGAAAATTGTATATGTAAAAGTTGTATTGTCATTATAAACCAACAAAAAAAATTAATTATATAAAATATATAAAAATCTAAAAAATTAAAAAAAAACAGAAAAAATAAAAAAAAACATAAATAAGAATAAATAAAAAAAATTAAGAAATAAGATGAAAAAATTTTCTGAAGAAAAATAAAATTGTTGTTTTATTGAAATTTCGGTGGAATGTCGAGAATTTTTATCAGAATTGATGAGGGTGAGTAACTGCTTGAGGTATGTTTAGCAAAATGATTTTGGAATGATTCATTTATCATAGCTTTGTTATAGATATTTTATCCATTTTATTTTGCTTAACATTCGTTTATTCGAACGACATGACGAGATTTATAATAAATTAATTTTTTTAATAAAACATAATGCTAAAATAACTCGTTGAGTTGTTTATACTCGTAAAAATTTTCCAACTCAATTTATAAACAAACAACAGATATTTTTAGTAGTTTCAATGCAGTATAGTCGTAAGAAGCTAGATTTTCTAATACAGTCAATGTAGAATAAATTTGTGTGGATTAAAGATATGTTTAGTTCTGTAAAGGGTTATCATACGCTCCACAAATGATTCAGCTGTAAATTTCTACAGTCGTAGTGTAGGCGAGTAAGTTTTTTTTTGTGATCTTTCACGTAATTTATTTAATTCCAAAATAATATTTTTCATTCTACTTTTGAAGTAGCAGTAAGATGAATTCTTGTTTACAAATAAATGTCATTTATGAAAATCATAAATTTGTCAGATTATGATAATTTGGTTATTAAAAAACTTGAACTGTTGCAAGTTATGCTCCAAACAAAATATTTACAGAGCATTTATTTTTGAGCAAAAATAACATTTTCATTTGTTATGCAAAAAGTATTAATTTGTTGGACTAGGAACTACTTGGTTCTAAGGTGATCAGAACCATACCTCAATTTTGACAAAATATGGAAAAATCTTAAAACCATATAGCCCTAATGCGATAAATTAATACTTTTTACATGACAAAGTATGTTATATTGACATGTATATTTTGTTCGGAGCCTAGCTCGCTAAGTTGGCCAGACTGGACGTCTTATCGCCAAATTATCATAATCTGATGGGTTTTGATTTTTATGGCCAATTTAAAAATTAGTTTACTTCATTTTATTTAAGCATTACATTTTTTAGTTTCTTGCATATCAAATGTTATTAACAATTATTGTGAGTTTCTCTGTTAATCAAAAGAATTTCAATAAATAGTCTCATCTTGTATATAAAATAATTCAAGGCTAACTTTACATAAGAAGTGTTTTATTCGCCTTCGCTGACGTTCATATCGCAGAAAAAGTTATGTAAATTAAAACTAAGAAAAATTTTAAATTTAAGGAAAATTACATGTTGCAAATAAAACAACAAATAATTCAAAGCAAAATAACAGGAAAACAATTTTTGACAAAGCAAAAAATTTGCCCTAATAATACTAACTGAACCGGTTTCTCTACCAGTAAATTTGCGTTACACTGTACAGAGGCAAAAAACAGAAAATTTTTAATCACTGTAAATAAAATTGAATCCGCATAGACATCTCAGACAACAAAGTCGTCGTTCGGCCAGAAGACCAACAACCACACGGGAGACCATCGGTAAGCCACTTTACCAATATACATCGTCCTCACAACCTCATTAGCAGTACCTTTACCCATAACGCCAACAACATCGCTAAATCCCAATGGAAATCCGAGTATATCTAAAAAGGAATTTAAGCTCATCATCGACACAACCACATCACTAGCACTCACAAGGCCGACCTCACATCGCCGACACCCACACCACCAACATAGCAACATGTTAACAAACTTCTCTCACCAAGCCTATCAAAGTGAATGAACTTTACAAACAAAATTCTAATTTATCATAAAAAATCATTTATCACAAATAGGACGAAATTATTCCCTTACACCGTTCTAATTCTAACATGATACTTATCCTTACAATGTTTGCAGATCTCCCAAACTTGCAGATTTTCCAAACATATATGAATGTTCAACATTACGAAATTTATTAAGTTTAAATTTTTGTTTACAAACTCCATTCTAGGACGGGTTTACACCCCTAGTTTGCACTCGTTAGTAGTTGTTAAATTTTAAAACAAAAATCCTTAAACCTTTTCAAAAATACAATCCTTCTCTCAAAAACCACTGAGTCCTCGCTCTCGCCACGCCGAATGATATTTCGAGCGAGTCAACTTATGCCCTTTATACTACCAATCCACACGTACAGTGAGGTCATTTCTTCAATCTAATTTGGCAGACCCATTTGAGCCATATTGAGTGAGAAACTGAAGAAAGCTTGACAAGTTTCTTCTATGCTCAAACTTCCATTTATTGTTGGCTGATAATGTTGGATGGAATCATTTAATGGAATTTTTCGTGTTGGCAAAACAAGCTATATAATTGTACTTCGTTTATCAGAGGAGGCTGACCGCGTGTTTGATTAGAATGTTTCCCCTTAAATTACAATATTCTATCATTATGCTTGAGTAACCAAATTTTTCGAATAATGGCGAGATAGTTTTAGAATTTGGTCCGATTATCAAATTTACGAAATACGGTTTTAAGGAATGACCAAAGTAGGAATTTAGCATTCATAATGGCATGTATAGATGGATAGGCGATTAGATAAAAAAGAATCGCATTTTGTTGGCCTAGAACCGAGCCGAAGGTGAGTATTTTGTTTGGATTTGTTATACAATTCCAAAAACTATAAAAGATAAATCATGTGGTAATAAAAAGTATTCGCTGGCTATCTCGAAAATTGAAATAAGTGGCGAGTTTCGAAATGTGGCATTAAAACTAGCAACAAGATGGAAGCAGCTGAAGAACTAGCAATTAAGATATATTGCTCTTTGATACTGTGGATTAGTTTTCAGGTCACGATCATACGTGTTAGCGAATAATCTAGTGTAAGTTATATGAAGGCGACTATCAGTCTACGACAATGGCGCAAATGTAACAACCAGCTTAATATAAATCAAAATTCGATTAGGTCGGTCGCTCGTAACCAGAAAGTTTTTGCTAATTTTTCGCATAGTGCATGAGAAAATATTCCTCCTTGCCACATTACTTTTACATATAGAGTACATAGACTATACATATTTGACGAATAATGATCGCTTCAAAGTTTATCTTATAATTGTATGAACATGAGAAGCGCGTTTTATAGCTGGCCACGAAAAAATAAAATTTAGATAAGTATTTTAATGTACATTTTCCGTTAATAATAATATTCACTTCGTGCATGTAATAATCTGTTTTCTAATTAGCTTTTGTCATATAAGTGCAATTTTGTATTTTAATTTAAAATGTAATTTATATATGACTGAAACAATGGAAGTATTCACTTCCTGGATGTAATAATTGTAACGTAGTTTTATTGGTGTAAAAATTACTATTAGTGCTTGAGAGAAATTTAAGTATATAAATTCAGTTTACTTTTGATTATTTCAATAAATTTTACTAAATAAATATTAATATTCACTTCGTGCATGTAACAATCTGTTTTTCTTATTACCGTCTTTCAAATAAATGCATTTTGTATTTTAATTTATACTGTAAAACATATATATGACTGTAACAGAGGAAGTATTCACTTCCTACATGTAATAATTGTAACTTAATTTTATTGGTGTAAATATTACTATTAGTGCTTGAGTGAAATTTAAGTATATAAATAATGTTTACTTGTGGCTATTTTAATAAATTTTACTAAACGAATATTAATATTCTCTTCGTGCATGTAATAATCTGTTCTCTTATTAGAAAATAACTCTTAAGTTTATAAGCAATGTGCAGTATATTCCGTGACAAATTGGTCCATTTCAATTTAGATATAAAATATATATGACTGAAACAATGGAAGGATTCAATTCCTGAAAGTTTCTCGTTCTAACCACTTTTCGAATTTATTATAGAAAAAATTTTGATTAGAGTATAATAAATAATTATTAACCCACAAGAGATATGAAATACACAGATCAGCAACAATCCAGTTGAAAATTGGTCAAAATTAGTTATATTTCTTACCGTTTTCCTAAAAGTGTATGCAAGATTTTTTTTGTCAATTTTTGAAGTTTTTTTGACTAACTGACTAATTTATGACAAAGCAATGATTGTCCACGTTCAACGGCATGTGACAGGCATGTTATAAAAATATCTGCTTTCATGACAATGTGTCACGAGAGAAATGTATGACAACTCTTTAATGTTTCTCATCCTGACACATACTCTTAATTATTGCGTAGGTAAACAATCGAAAGACATGAACATATTTGCATTTTATTTCATGGTTTCTCGTTTGGGCAACGACATCGATATTCCTACTATTTATATTTTGTGTATACGACGTTAACATTTTGTTTATCGAATTGGTAGATAATGTTTTTGTAATTGTTTTATTCGGAAAATTTAGAATATCCATAAGTTATTATTTGTACATATATTCGACAAAAAATGCATATGTCAGCCATCTGTAAGACCAACACATGTCCCTGAAAGATTCTTGTAATATTTTTTTAATTCGACATACGAGTATATTTAATTTGACTATATACATTTTTTTTTTTTTTTTTTTAATAAATCAAAAATCATTAATCTTGATGTAAATAAAATGTTGTTTTTACATATGCTTCAAATACATTTATCTCAGACATGGCACATACGATTCATCTATATATTTTCTAAGATACGACTCATCTAAGACATGTCTTAAACGATTCAGCCTAGATTTGTCACATTAGTCTCATTTCCTGAACAATTTTTATATTCGTGCTATGCGTGACTGTCGTTGATAAGCCGTTAGTGTGTTGACAACGACTTTTCTGCTTTGAAACGAATCGTGAGAAATGCGACTTTCTTGAAAAATATCACAAAACCTGTGGCAGTTCCTTCGTCCATAAATTAATTTTAATTGCAAAAGCTACTAACAATATGGTTTTAACAAAAAATTAAAACTGGTCTGATTTTCTTTATAAAAATGAAGAACTACTTACAAAACTACACCAACCCGGAAAAACATCACAAAATCAAGGGACATCATGGAGTATCTGCATATTTTTCCGAGAATTCGGTAGTGAACAAATTTATTTTTGCCGTAATTTATTAGATTTTTCCGGTTGCGGTGACCGAAATGAAGTTGTGAATATTTCGTTCAGCTTCTAGCATTTCTTTGTTGATTTTATTATAAAAGTCACCAAAGCTCTCGCGAGTCATGTACATTGCGCATTTATTTTTTTTGCCCTAAGATTTCAGCTGAAATGTGATATATAAGTCTTGTATTTGTTATACCCATGCCACTTTTATAGAAAAAGTATTTGCAGACACGTTTTGCTGTTTATAATGGTAGGAACTAATTAGGATTACAGCACTACCTTCAAAACACATGGTGTAGATCTGCCAGCTTGCTCAACCAGAAATAATAACTTTAAGTTCTTCGTCACATATAGTTGATGGAGGAACTAATCTCTAACAATTTGGTCATCTTTTATATTTAAATAAAATTTCCATTTATCAACAAAGCTATTAATCCATACCAAATTATAATTATAAATAATTAATAATTGCAAGTTACAGAAAATCGCCGTCATTATTTATATTAAACATTCATTCTATTTTGGTTTTGCTATTAATTGTTAATCGTACGAGTACGTATGTAAGTCACAGTTCAATTAAACAAGTGTCATACTATTTTAAATCATAATAATTAAAAAAATAATTAATTTTACCGCACACAAATTCATTATGCAAGGAATAACACGGCAATTGTGTATTAATGTGCAATCGACTGTATGTATAATTGAAAATAATTAAACTTTAAATAAATATTAAGATATAGAATCACGGATTAGCTTAGAATTATGATGTAATTGTTATTAAAGTGTTAAGACAATTGTACGATTACGTCGAAATTGTCGCTTCGGAAGAGTTAAGACTTCCTTTGTCAAAGCATACATCCAGTGAAGGAAATAAAGTTCTTGAATATATAAACCACAAATTTATACATGCTTGTGACGTTTATTAATAAAGGCACGATCTGAGTTATATTTTATATATACATCAGCTATTGTCGACAAATCAACCTTAGTATTTATTAATAGGAAATTGTATATTAAAAGTTAATAATTATTAATTTAAAATTCTACGAACACAATTGTATAATAGACAAAGTCACGCAATATCAAAAATTAAATAATAGACACTTACGAATCATATTGGCGCGGAACACATCAAAACGTTAGTCCATTTGCCAAAATAAATGTATATATGGAATAACAATGCGATTTAAATTTTTAATCAGTTAGCCATGTGAGGTTTGAGTATATGTACTCATGTATACGCCCACTGAATAGTTAATTATTTTTTGTGGTTTTGTATAGAAATTCAGCTGAACAGTTTTTTTATATAAATTATATAGATTCAGAAACATGCTATAAATCACTAGATACAATTCAGATAAAATTTTAACTCAATACGGTTGACGAATATTGATGAATTCTTCTTATTTGGTAGTTTTCGGATATTTAGTTGCCTGTTTGTTTAATTATTAGATTTTAATATTACAATTAAATTTTTAAAACTATTTAATTAAAAATGAACGATTGTTTAGTTTCAAATTTGAAGGGCACAAACTAAAGTATTTTCCCGAAATTTATCGATGTAAGTCGATACGAGAAACAATAACTTTTAGCTTTCATTATAGCTTGACAATTATTACATATTTTAACTATACGAGAGTAGGGTTCTAAGTAGAGAAGGGCGCTTACGAGTCATCTTTTTGACTACTGGTCGACAATGCCGACTTCTCGTAGAGGCAAGGACAAATATTTATATTTCACGCCAGTAGTAATTGAATGACTTACATGTTTTGAACTTCTGTGTGCGTAGATATTTGCAGCCTAACTTTTAAACATCGTTCTCATAAGTCAAGTTATTGGATTTCGAGTACTTGAATTCAAGTTTGCGTTCATATATATTCAAGTTAATTTAATTAAGTAGTTGAAAATACCATTGAATGAGTTGGTGCGTGCTGAAATTTCAGTAATATGTAATATAATATTGAATAATTACTCATAATTACGAATGAATTTTAAAAATCGCAAATGAGTCATTAGTTAAATGTAAACGGTCCAAATGGATAAGAAAGTGGATTGGCAGAAGAAATAACTTATAAGCACCACAGCAACTCTACTAAAAGAGTTGGCTTCAGAGGATATAGGAGCATACAAAAATATCCTAAGAATGTAGTAGATAATTTTGAAAACCTCCTTAGTATGGTGGAACAGAGAATACAGAGAAGTCAACGTAATTGGAATAAAATTGGAAAAAACACAATATTTGTGTTGTAGATAAGTACCTACGTAAATCTGGTTAAGAAAACCACAAACGCAAGTACATGTACATTGTTTAATTCAATTTATGATTTCTTCCATTGCTGAGTCTGGCACTAAATTTTCGAAACAAAAACTTGGAACTTTCCTAATTGCTGCGGATCCATATTTGAAACACGTGACCGTTAAACGACCACCGAACACCCGAAGAAAGAAATAGTAAATTTATATTGCGTTGACCAATAATATTTGAAATTTCCCAAATAATGGTGTATTAGTCGGAGGTGATGCATTCCCTCTACGTACAAATTTATTAAAACCTAACGGTAGAAACCATATGTCACTAAAAAAGATATTCAATTATTGCCTATCTAGAACTCGAAGAAAGTCGAAAATGCCTTTGGGATACTTGCATCACGATTTAGAGTATTTGAAATACTAATTTCACTATTACCATAGTGAGTAGATTTAGTAACTATAACTGTTCCTTGCATAATTGGCTTAGCACTATAACTGGAAGTGCATATTTACCAGGAGTATCCTTAGATGAAGAAGACATGATGAGAAACTACCTGGAAAGCCGAACAAATAATATCATGATATTACATCCGAGATAGGTTGGCATAACTATTCTCAGGATGCCGAAAAATTAGGAGATTCATATGAAGATTTTATCACAGGAGTCGGTTCAGTACCATGTCAATTAAAAGTGATTGGCGCAGAATGAATTAACTACCAATCTTATTTCCTTTAGTGGGGGGGGGGGGGGGGACCAGCTAAGTTTTGGTTTATATATTTCATCAGGTGACACACCACTTTTTTACTTTACTCAATTTTCGGTAATTTCTTACTGTATACGGTTCTTTCTTGTTCATTTTATTTAATAAATTTTTAAAATTTTCATCTCGGTCGTGATATAAAATTAAATCGTTGTTCCACAAAACTTCAAAGGAATTTAAAATTTCCAAAATATGTGTAATTTCTGCACACTCCACTTTATTCTTGTAGGTAGATGAAAAAATTTTAACCTCACCTTTTTTATAAAGTACATTCCACGTTACTAAATTGTATAATGAAGTTTATCTCAGACGGCTCAACTTGAATACAAAAGTTGAAAGGTTACCCACTTTACTTGATACATGAAGTAAAATGAAATTAATTTGAATTCAAGTAAAATACCACGTTCATATTGGCCAAGTAAATTCAATTTACTTGAATCCAAGTACTTGAAATCAAGTAACTTGACTAATGAGAACGAGCTCTTAGACTAGAAATGTTCATTTTGTGAATCTTTAAGTGTGCTGGTACCTCCACTGGTTTATTGTGATTAAATAAAATAATAAAAACTAAATTTATTGACAAGTAAACGTTTGGAATTTGACATCTATCTACATTAACAAAGAGCTTATTGATTATTTTTTTATATAAAATTTTTTCACCGCAAATTTTGTGTAAAAAAATATTTTAATTCAAAAATATTAGCAATACGCTTTTTCACCCCACTAGTGGCACTATTTTGGTAATTTCGGAAATAGGGAACTGGAGAAAGAATTTATATGTGATTTTTGTTCAAATATCTTTTTCCGGCCTACTGAGGAGAAAAGTTTTATGTAAAATATTTATAAGTTGGGTATAATTTTTCCATATCTAAATTGGCGTGGAAAATTACTCCCCATTTAATTTTGTTTTCAAAAAAATTAACACTAACCTTTTAACTTAGTATGACATAAAAGCTATGTTTAAATAAAGATTACATGCAAATTCTTTCACCAATTCCCCATTTCCGGGAAATTACCACAATAGTACCATAAATAAAAAGGTCAACCCGTGGTAAAAATTTAATCTTTAAATTCCTCGCCGGTTTTTGCAAATGCTAACCTTTTTAACATTATTGCAAAAACTAATGAATCTCCAATGGTATCTGCCATCTTCCGGTACACAGATTTCCACCAAATTTCGCTAGGATCTCCCAAGTAATGGAAAATGGTTAAAAATGAAGTTCTATTCCGAATAGTATAAAATCCGCATGGACTGTAGACATGCCGAATTTTGGTTTCAACAATTTTTTTGATCAAAACTCATCATTTTTGGTAAAATTGATCTGAACTAATCTAGTTAGAAATATAATTCACAATCTTTCTGTTTTTAATCGTTTTCTATAACGTTTTATTATTTTTGAAATATTTGCGAAAAACGAAAAAGATGCTATTGAAACTGCCACTTTTGGTGGACCGATTTCGACCAAACATTACTGGGACCTCCCAATTTATGATAAAAGCGTCTAAGCTGTACTGAAGTCAAATTTTTGTTGAAATGCAGTTATTGAAAAAAAATCGCCGTTTCCGCTTAAATTTTAGAAAACTGACCTGGACCGGTATATTGTTGCAAAATTAGAAGAATTAGAATCGTTTAGTTATAAATTCTATTCTCACAAATGATGAGTTATAAATGATATGCTTTCAAATGAAAAAGCTTAGGTGTGAAGTCTCAACTCGATTAGTCAATTAGCTTGGACTGTAGAATACCATCAGCATTTAATCTACACGGAACCACACACCTGTACACACATACATATTTTCTAAAACCTAATTTTTTCACTTCGGTGATATAGCGAATGATAAATCTGTAAAAATCTCGAGGTTATAATGTTTCATGATTACTATACTATATTTTACTAACCAAAAACAGACACATTCATTTCTCGCTTAATACAATTTTTTTCCTAAAAATGGTAAAAAATTTGAACAATATATGTATTTTACCTACATCGGCTGACATTTGACTAAACTAAAAAAAACGAAGTTGAATTGAAAGAAAAATATTTTTTTTTGATTCTATGGCTGGTAGTTGATGTATTTCTTGCTTATTTATCCTGAGCTAATTAAATCTGGACTAGGCACTTGGGGATCAGACTGAATTGGATGATGAAAATGGAAGCTAGATTAAATCGAGCATATAGACCTGCTGGAAAGTATATCATTTCGTGATCTCCGCTCACAAAGATATTGTTCAGGTTAAAGATGCAGAAACTATAATGATACGTTTAACGGTAATTGTTGTAGAATCTCATTCATATGTACCCAATGAGAATTTAATATGGTGTATCCATACCGTAACGTGGTATGGATTACCATATACTAGCGCTGTCTCATATGTGTTGGCGCAAAGCAATTTTTTTTTTTAAATTCAACTCTTTTCAAAACCGCAATATTTAGCTAACATTTAACACAAAAACAGAACTTTATTTTGCCAAAAAATAAAATACTATCCTATTTTTGGCCGCCCGGTGGCAAAGTAGCCAGTATGCTTGCTCCAGCGACCGGAGGTCCCAGGTTCGACTCCCAATGGTGACAAGGAAACAATTTCACGGCTGGTTTAGGATCAATGAATTAATCACTCATTATCCGAAACGAAAAATATGATTATGAAACCTCACTTGAGGCGGCCAAATCCCTTGATGGTATATAGTGCCAGAGCGAGAGCGAGAGAGAATTAGCCTATACTAATATGAACAATTTTGAGTGCGCGATAACATATTGTATAACACCCTCTTTTATGCTAGAGCTATATAATTTGATTCAGCTCGACATTGAGAACACTAACTATCTTAATTTTATATGTGGAACAATTTTAGCAGGCCTAAGTTTGTTTTTTCATTATACCCGACAATGTTTCAGTTGGTGAAAAATCTGGGCTACTAGAAGATCAATATTGTACACCAATTTTGAGATTTGGATTTAGAATTTTGGTTTTTGGAATTTTGGGTTTGGAATTTTATGCCTGGAATATTGTTTTCTGGAAATACAACCGCAACCTTACTATAAAAGTGGAAAAACATTCTGGGAAATCATAATTTTAAAAGGAGAGAATGATAAATATATTTTGTAGCAGGACGGTGCTGCATCTGACGGGTGTAGGTTGTATTTCCAGAAGCCAATATTGGCATAAAATTCCAAACCCAAAATTCCAAAATCTTAAATTCCAAAAACCAAAATTCCAAATCCAAAACTCCAAATCCAAAATTCCAAAAACCACAATTCAAAATCCAAAACTCCAAATCATAAATTCCATTCCAATTTTTTCTTTGTTTTATTTTTTCTCACTATTAAATAAATTTTATTACAAAAGATGTATTAAATTTAACTTGGTTGTTAAAATTAATTTCTAAATAAACACGGCTGAATATCTTTTCTGTGGCTGGCGGCACTCCTAACTCTTAAGTGAATCACATTTTACGTTCTGTTTTAACTGGTTACGGCGAAATCATAGAGGTTTGAGGTCCGATTAACTTATTTCAACTATGTAAACATTACTCAGCACTAGGCCCTAGATTCTGATCAAGCAAAAAATGACAATTTTTTGTGACATTGTTCTAATTCTGCTGGGGATTTTGTGACAATATTTGTGAGTACTAAATATCGATTCATATGGAGTGACTTTTCCGACATGTCACGAAAAATAAGCTGACAATTTTAATAATATTGTCATTGTTTTTTATTATCGTGACTTACAAGTTTTCATACAAAATATGTGTATTTATAATTTTTAACACCTCATAATATATCTGATTTTTAAGCAGCTGCTGTAAACTTCTGTAAATGCCATATATCATTTTATCCGAATCGTTAATTTTCAATGACTTCAATTAGTACCAATAAGCAAATGTCACGACAAATTGTCATTTTGTCGGAATCTACCCCCAGGATATTCAATGCTACTGACATATAAGATGGATTGGCCCATAAATTCAGCACTCGCATTTCAAAGGAGTCATAGATGTATTTTGGGTTGGGTACGATTTGCCAAATCCAAAATTCCAAAATCAAAATTCCAATAAAAACAATTAATAAAAATATAGTTCAAAAAAACTAAGTTTCTATACAAAATGTTGATTTTCAAAATTCCAATATACAAAATTTCACTTTATGCCATAGAAATATGAAAGGCGCATTTCATATTCCCATGGCAAAAAATGGAATTTCAATTAGGAAATCTATTAAGATTTATTCAACGGTATCTTGTAATTTGCTAAAACCGTTGCAGTGCTTATTTATTAATGAACTACACAAGTTTTTAGTATAGTATATTAGCATGTTTCAAGGGGGGTTCGGTATTCCAAAAAATCGCAACCCTGTTTTCTAGAATCACGACAATAAGCGTTAACCAATCTGGTAGACAACGGGAATCTTTTTTGAGTAAAATAAATAAATTAAATATAAATAATAATTTTTCAGAACAATTAAATTAAATTTAATTAATTTTTATTTCAATCATAATTTTTTGCAAAATGCTGCAAATGTTATTAATTTAATGGAAAAATGGAATTTTGTATATAGAATTATTTTCTAAAATAAATAAATTTTGGAATTTTCTCAATTGGAATTTTGAATTTTGATTTTTTTGTTATGGTATTTTGTAAAATGAGGTTTTAAATTTTTGTTAATTTTGTTAATATTTTTGTTAACCAACAATGGTTTTGGAAATTTAGGCTAGTTGGAATTTTTTTTTTTTTTTTTAATAACCAACCCGTTCCCATATATTTTAGGGTAAATTTAATGGAAACTTTTGGAATTTTTGAAATTGTAATTTTGTATTTTGGAAAAGTGAAAAAAAAAATTAATAAATTTTTTGGAATAATAGAATTAGATTTTTGTTTTTCTGGAATTTTGTCCCCATCCCCTTTTAGTATTAATTATACCGTTGACAAAATACTGAGGACCTACTAAATCCTAAACTTATCGCGCTCCAAATGATTTGATCCCATTCTCGCGTGATCCAATTGTTTTGTTCGGTAGCCCATTTTCTTTTCCATTTTTTTCAACGGCTTTCTTTTGCCTGTAGTTTTAGTTAAAGTTTCAGATTACAAAACAAAACATTTGTAGCGTATCGACAATATCGCGGGCATATTTCAATTCAAAATGCAAAAGGTCTTTTCATGTTTAAGAATAGTAGTTTTTTCTTTTCACTCTTTTTTTGTTATTCAAGTCGTGCGCAAGCCAAAAAACATAAAAAGATTTATTGGGACGCCATGCAGTAACTATATAAAAATTGTCTTGTGTTTTACATTTTTATACATTAAATTCATTGTTAATTTTAAAAAGATAATTAAGTTAAATATAACAAGTTGTATATTTTAATCAAAAATATAGCATTTATAGCGAACATAATGACGTTTAAGGTAAGTTAGTTTTGTGCCTATGACGGAAACAACGTCAGAGTGATGCTTTAACGAGAAAACATTTTGTATATTTACAACTGAAAGCATTTGATAATTGCGTTACGCCACAACTCAATTTACAGCATGAGGCCTTTGGCATGGAAATACTCACCAACCGATTCAATATATCTGGTAAGACTGACTGAGCTGTGAAATTGTCGGACAGGCGAAAATAGCAAGGTCTGAAAATATTAAAAAACCCCCTTTCATTTAAAAAGATATGGCGACTTGAAAATAATATTTAAATTTTACGCAACACTCAAAGGAAAAGAGAAGAAGAACTAGAACTTTTTTGAAACATAACGCAATGCTATACTGATGTCTCAAGACCAAATAATTGAAGAAATCAATATAAGCGAAAAAGAAAATTTTATTTTTTTGACACAGTGTAAAACGTACATTACACTGTGTCAAAAAAGTAACGGAAATTGGTCATTTAAAAAGCCCACTGAAATGGATTGTAAGATTTTTTTTCGCTAAATTGGCACAACTGTCCTCTATCTTCACGTGAAGTTTGAGCTCGATTTGTCATTTAGTTTGTTTACAGTGCTATTTGTCAGTTAGAGCGCAACTTATTTTATAATGTTGATTAGAATCGAATGAAAAACATCGGTGACCCAATTAGTTCAGGCGAGATCCCAGTGTATTTCGGCTGAAACCGGCCCAACGGTAGTAACAGCTTCAATGCGACCTGTTTCCTTTTTTTACAAATGTATTGGAAAATACAACAAAAACAAAAAAATATTCTACATTATCATTGAAGCCATTATCAACCCAGATCAATTTCCAAAATTTAAGCAGTTAGGACGAGTTTTGGCAAAAAAATCGAGTTCAAAGACAAATCCAGCCCTTGTATAGCCCGAAACGAAAACATTCTAAATTATTTTTGACTGAATATCGGCTCAGAACAGTTTTCCTAAAATTTAAGCGGACGTGAGGTTTTTGGACGGAGAACCCTTTACAACAAAAATTCGGTCCAAATGAAACTGCACACTTAAGCTTTTTTCACAAATTAAAAGATCTCAGAGAATTTTCCAAAATCGGTTCACCTGTATTGACAGCTACCATAGGAGCTTTCCAATTTTTCCACCGGAAAAGACAGCTTTAATAGGAGCTTTTTCGTTTATTTATGTATTTTTAGAAGATTATCATTTGCGAGAAAACCGATTAAGAACTAAAAGATATTAAAATAATATTGCAACAATACCGTTTCCAAATGTGTTCCAAAATTTAATGAATAATGACAATTTTTGACAAGACACTATTTTTCAGTAATAATTTGGTCCATAGTTCAGCCCATGCGAATTGGTTGATGGGCCTGAAACTTCATACTTTAGCTTTTTCCATTAATTGGGAGATTCAGATGATTTTTGACTGACATCGATCCACCGAAAGTGCCAGTTCCTCGGGAGCTTTTTCGTTTTTTGCTAATATTTTGGAAAGCTTATATTTATCATTTGCCAGAAAAAACGGCCCAGATCATATTTTAAAAACTTAAGCGGTATTGATGATTTTCGACAAAAACCTGTTTTACAGCAAAAATTCGGTCCCTGTACTCCCTAACCTATACTGATTGTAAGGTCGGGATGAAATTTTCCAAAAATTGATTTTTGACTTTCCCCGATTTTTGAAAATATTTTGAAAGACATATACCATTTACGAAAAAACTATCAAAAAAAGGATTGCAAATTAAGTTTCAAACAAAATTTATTAAAATCGCTTTGTTTCATTAAAATTCGAGACCCCGACAGTCAAGACGGATTGGCTTTTCTAAATCAACCTTCATACATAACCATATAAATTAATTGTGGAATCCTTGCGAAATTTTGTGGAAATCTGTGTACCGTAAGTGGTAACTTCAATTGAAGCTTTTTCAGTTTTTGCTGTGATGTTAAAAAGTCTGGCATTAGATGATCGATGAAAACTTGTAGTATATCAGCAATATACTGCCCTCCTAGATACAATCTCAAACAAGTAGATTATACTAATCTTCTAAAAACACTAGGAAGTGTCTTTTTAATTGGAGGGGACTATAATGCAAAAAACACCTATTGGGGATCACGGTTAACGACTGCTAAGGGAAAAGAACTGTTCGCAGCAGGAAAACAACTAAAATGCGAATTTCACTCAGGCGGTACACCAACCTATTGGCCTACGGATATCAGTAAGACTCCAGATCTTATAGACTTCTTTATTACAAGAGGGATTTCAGATAATTATATACATATAGAGAGCAGTGAAAGTCTATCATCAGATCATTCACCAGTTATTATGATACTTAGCCAAACAATAATTATGAAAGAAAGCAACCCGAAATTAACGAGCTTCAAAACCAATTGGGATTTCTTCAAAACACAATTAACAGAAAGAATTAGTCTGCAAAACCCAATACAGGGACCAGCCCAAATAGAAGACGAACTAGATAAACTCATCCATAATATCCAAAGTGCTGCGTGGGAAAGCACTCCAAATAATAGTAAAAAAATGAAGCGCAATATCAGCTATCCAGAGGAAGTGAGAGAACTTCTTAAAAAGAAAAGCACGGAAGAATTGGCAAAAAAATCGAAATTCGGAAAATAAGAGGGTATTTAACCATTTGTGTAACCAACTAAAATACCTCATAAAAGACATTAAAAATCAATCAGTTAATAAATACCTCAGCACTCTAACTGGGCTAAAAGATACTGATTATTCATTATGGAAAGCAACTAAGAATCTTAAAAGACCCAAACTTCAGGTTCCTCCAATTAAAAATAAAGAAAATTGGGCCCGAAATGCTAAACAGAAAGCAGATTTGTTTGCAAATCACCTTGAAGAAACATTCCAACCTTACCCCAAACAAACGGAAGAGGAAAATATCATCCCGATAAATAAACAGGATGAACTAAAAATTACACCTGTAACGTTGCAAGAACTAAAATGGGAAATCAAGAATAATCTGAATGCATATAAGGCTCCAGGATATGATCTTATAACGGGCCAGATAATAAAAGTGTTACCTGATAAAGCGTTGAGGAAGCTAGTGCATATAATTAATGCAGCATTTCGACTAATGTATGTACCAAGACAATGGAAAGTTGCAGAAGTAATTATGATACTTAAACCGAACAAACCTCCGAATGATAAAGCTTCATATAGGCCAATTTCGCTGCTACCAACATTATCGAAACTATTTGAAAAGGTTCTTCTTAAAAGACTAAAACCAATTATCGAAGAAAGGAAACTTATCCCCTCACATCAGTTTGGATTTAGGGAAAACCATTCTACGATAGAACAAGTACATCGAATTACTGATGTAATCGAGAAATCACTAGAAAGCAAACAAATATACTCAACCATATTCCTTGACGTAGCGCAAGCATTCGACAAAGTATGGCACCAGGGGTTAGAATTCAAACTTCATCGAGATCTTCCGGAGCAATTTTTTCAAATTTTAAAATCATACATATCAGAGAGGCACTTTCGAGTAAAGTATGAGAATGAATACTCCCAACTAAAAAGAATAACAGCAGGAGTACCACAAGGAAGTGTTCTTGGGCCAATCCTCTATCTCCTATATACTAGAGATATACCAACTACAGAAGCAACAATGGCGACTTTTGCCGATGACACCGCAATACTTGCAACAGCAAAGAACATCCATGACTCCACTAGTAAATTACAGAAAGCTACTAACCAAATATGTAATTGGACAAAGAAATGGCGAATCAAATTAAATGAAGCAAAATCAATTCAAGTCAACTTTACAAATCTAAAAGTTGATCATATACCAATAATGATAAACTCGATAGTAGTACCGCATGTAAACACTGCTAAATATCTCGGCATGACCTTAGATGCTAAACTTAGATGGAAGGAACACATAAAAAAGAAGAGAGAAGAACTAACCATAAAATTTAGAAAAATGCATTGGCTCTTAGGGAGACAATTTGAACTTGCGATCCATTACAAACTGCTGCTGTACAAACAAATCCTGAAACCTGTATGGACATATGGTAGCCAACTCTGGGGTTGTGCGAAGAAAACAAATATCAAAATCATACAAACAGTTCAAAATAAAATCCTGCGATGTATAGTTAATGCACCGTGGTACATTCGAAACGACAACCTCCATCGAGATCTAAAGATCGAGCTTGTCGCGGATGAAATTAAGCATCATGCAACAAAACACCTACAACGTCTGCACCAGCATGAAAATCTGGACATACGCTATATGCTGACTACTACAACAACAAGAAGACTGCAAAGAACCAAACCACTGGACTTATCGCGACCAGGAGGTCAGTAGACTTACTGTGGCGAAAAATCTGAGGAGTTACATGAAACTGGGGATAATCACTTGATTACGCCGACTAATCAAAATACTTTATTATGCAATGTAAATTACTAAATGGGTGCAAGACTCAGTCGTAATATAAATAAATAAATAAAATTTTATTAATAAAAAAAAAAAAAAAAAAAAAAAAAAAGATGATCGAGTAACTAAGTTAAGTCTTTCTATGAAAACTAATAAAATTCTGATTACTGAAATTGTGCATTTTCGCTTTACCGCAATGTTAGTTTTTAATACGTTGTATTTTCTGAGCGTAACATGTCGCTGCTGTCGAAGGCGGTATTGCAGAAACAGCGAAAAATTGCTATAAGTAATATCCTTATGAGGTCAGTTGATTAGTCTCAATAGGGGCATTAATATTACAAAATCAAGTCTTACCGACCAAATGGCACACTTTGGCGTTCGGATTGGAAGGTACCGGAAGTAAAAAAACATTTACCAGTTTGTTACGATAGATGATGAAAATAAATATAACTATGTAACGCGCCTATGGCGGTACGTCAACGATCTGACTACTGTGTAAGGTAGGACGAAAAATCGGACTGCAACTAATTTGCAAGTGCTGCTGCCCCAGAAAAGATTGCAAATATTAAAAACAAATAATCAAACAAGTCCTAATTGATCCGCAGTATAATGATCGGATCAAGATATACTTATTTAGATATTTTTTTTTGTTATCCATCTTATTATCATTTTTAGTATAATCCTATATATAGAACGAAATCTAATGAAAATACTGGTGTACTCTATATACAACTATAAAAAGTATTTTAATAGGAATAGAGAATGTAAAACGCTACAAAAATGTCACAACAAATGAATTGAATTATTTTAACGAAAAACGGACAAAGATTGAAGTGTGCCAAAAATTTTTAGGCTAACTTTAGGGGAAAAAGAAAGTTTGGTGTATATATGAGCGAATTTGGGAAAATTGTTAAACATTCATATACCCCCTTTCTCAAATTCACAAGAAACTACTTATCTACCCTAACTCCTAATGTTTGAATAACGGTACCAACATTTGAACTACTCCCACAGTATAAAATAAATGTAGGTACATATAAGGTATGTATGCGAGTAGGACATACAAGACCGTCATAATCATGAATCAAACACAATCCATCCTTCCTATAATACATTCGTATTATGTTATTTATATAACATTACAGAAGATATATCTAAATAGTTATTCCGTTTATATTTCTACTACTTCGTGGAGTGTTATTAAAATAAAAATAAGGGGTTAAATTGTCAAGGGTTTGAAAAATAACTTTTCGCATTAAATGAAAAACGATAATTTAATTTAAGGGTACTAAACTTTATAAAAATTACAAAAACAGAAACATTTAAATTTGATAAAAATAGAAACGAGCAAATGATGATGGGCCGATAACTTGCGACTACATAGAAAGCAATTTTATTTTATCTAAATAGAATATACGAATAGCTTATATAAGGTTTATGGCTTAAATATTATTAAAACTTTTTTTTTTACATAAAAAGAAGAAATTTTATTCGTTGAACATTTTTAAAACTTTTTATAACCATTCAGAACGTCGAAATCGATAATATTCAAAAAGGATTATCTCGAATTTACCAATACCGTAAAACTATTTCTTGCATATACAATCATTTTTGTGTATATAAAATCAAATAATACTGCTAAAAACCCCCGATTTTTTTGTGTAGATAAAAAGAAAATTCACGGGAAAATGAAAGATAATTTTCGTATTTTATATTTTATGTACCGAAAGTATTAAATATAAAATCCATTTCTTTTGGGTACGACATGTATATTAACACTATATATACATTCCGAAAAGTGAAACAGTTATATCAACCATTTTCCTTTATTTTTATTTTCCCCTAAACTTTTCCATTTTCTTTTTTGTATAGAATTTTTTTCTGAATAGTATATTTAACAAAAGAAAAAGTTAAAAGGAAAATCCCAAGAAAAAACATCAAAAATAACGATTTTGACCTTTTCCGTGAACTCTGAATACACATTACACATATACAAACATTTATAATAAGCGAATCAAACAGTAATCTAAACCAAAGAGGGTTTCTGTTTATTTTATATACAAGAACGTTTCAAAATGTAATGGTCTTCCATCTGTTTGATTAGTTAATTTAGATACAATTTTCATTTTGGGTTCCGTTTCTTAAGAAAAATTTCATTTAATTGAATTATCACAAAGAGTTTCTGTTAAATTATCGTACACACGCACATCGCCTTTGAATAAAATGTTAGGAACGAGAGCGCAAGCCCGAATACAGAATGAAAATTTGAAAGAGATAATTATCGTCTTTTCTCTAAGATGGTTGTCTTATATTAGTTTATATTATCGTCATAATTCATTCACAGAAGTGTTTTTTGTCGTATATATTTAAATGGAATTAATCATAATCAAAATATATAAAACGCACCCACCCTAATGTGTTATGTTACTCAACAATTATTTAAGTGAATCAAATATGAAAAATCAAATTAGAACAACAGCTAATATTATTTTATTAATGATTGCTTATAACACTCATGGCTACGTCAACAATCCCCTGATTTGACCTGCATGGTAACTTTTTAAAAAAGTTTTTGAAAGGAGTCGTATAACTATAAACCACCAAGAATGTCTATGTTTCATGAAAATATTCAAAAGAGAGTGCTGCAACGTACAGTCTGCTCTGTGTATTGTTGTGAGATATAAGTTTGAAAGAGCTTGCTTGAGTTTGTACTACGACGAGGAGCGGTCACTTTATCGAAACTACCATTTTGGATTTTTTTAAATTTCTTTGTTTTTTACCAACAAATTCAACTTTAATTATGAAATTTAAATTATAATCGCAGCCACCCTGCATTTTTTCGGAATTGATAAATTTAGTATTGGCCACACAGATTTTTTTTTTGCTAAAATTGAACTAACCAACTACAATTAAAATAGAATCTCAATTAATCCAAGATTTTTGTTGCGAATTCTTTGAACAAGTAAATTTGGTACTTTTAGGCCCTAGAATAATTCACTAATCCTAAATTTGCCTAAGTATAAAAGCAATCGTGTGGTCACTTGCTAGATGTTCATATAGAAAGTATTAAAGAGTCGAACATTGCGATTTTTTATAAAAAATTATAAATCGATAATATTTGGTTAAGAGAATACCAAATAAGCAAACAATCGTATCATTTAGTTAGGAGAACATTGCTGAGCCAATTAGGGTCATTGTCCGGTATACGAGACATTAAAAGCAGCCAATGTATACAGAACCAAAACAATTAACAATCTTGATCAATTCTCAATAGTAAATGACCAAATATAGATACGGTTTCATGACAATTGATTAAAAAACAATTGAACGAAAACCTCAGATTAGCCACCGGTAAAACCATTCAACAAAATCCTAGATTTATCGAAACAAAAAATTTACCAAGTTCTAAAGTTCACTGAAAATAACAATTCACCGAAAACGCAACAATGCACCGAAATTGATAATCAGGGATGGGCGATTACGCGTCGACTACTAGTTTTTACATGATGTTGTCGACAACTCGTCGAAAACGTCGACAACTCGTCGACAACGTCGACTACGTCGACAACGTCGAGAACTACTTGAAAAATTAATTTACGCCATCTATCGAAACGTATAATAAAACTCAGCGTAAATTGCTTTTACTACTGATTGTATTTGTGAATCATTAAAACACACTGTGCCTAACATTTGTATCATAAATTGTGTAATAAATTAATAACTGTCCATTATCGAAATAAATTCTTTGACAATCGAAAAAAGTCATATTATATTTGCGGATTTGAATAAAATTTGAGTCCATCGTGATTTAGCTCGAATGAAATTTTGAAGCTTCTACTATAACTACGCGGCGAATAATTAGTTAATTTATGATTTATGCTGACTTTTTATTTAATTTTGCTTTATTGTAGTATCTTCGAATAAGATAAATTATTGGTTTACATATCCCTTTTTCAACAAAAAAATGGCTCTATTAAAGTCCAAACCACACAAATGTGCAAGTAAAAAATTATAATAATTTTTTGACATGGTACTTTTGCCGTACCCACACAATTGTGTTAGTAAAACACAAAAGGGATACATCTATTTGATAAAAGATGGTGCGCAAAGCATATAATCTATTGAAATATTCAAAAGTTTTAGATAGATAGAAGCCTCTAGTTCAGAGATTTTAAATATATTTTTAATTTATAAAATGCTTGTAAAAATGTTAGAATTAAATTTAAGTAATTATTCATCAATTTTAATAGTGCGGTTAACGTAAAATAATTAAAAATTTAGTTTTTAATAACATTTTCTAAGTTGTCGACGTTGTCTACGTTGTCGACGTTTGAAAAGCAGAAAATCGGTATGTAATCTACGTGCTAGATTACGTGTCGACAACTACGTAGATTACCTAACGTAATCTACCCGCCCATCCCTGTTGATAATTCGAAAGCGATAGTTCACCACTAACATTTCAAAAGATTAGTATATTGCTTAGGCGAGTAATTCAGTATATCATATTTTATTGTAATATGTAGGTCTGTTTGAATTTATTATTATAATTCAGCACAACGAAAAATACTATGTACTTGAATATACTCTGGTGAAATTGAGTTACTGTTTAAAGACACAACCATATTAGTCATTTTAAGAAGCGACCCAGTTAGATCACAATTTATAAATAAGGAACGACTCGTATATTATTCGTGTGTTTTGCCGAAAACGGTAATTCAACAAATTTGACAATTCAGCGAAAATACAATATAATGAAAAGACGGAGCGATTCCATTTAACCGGAAAAATTATTATCGATTGATTGCAACGTGGGATAGTTTTTATTGTCCAAGTAATAAAATCCGGCAATAAAACAATAAAAAAAATTACATATTCCAAAATAAAACATGTAATTTAAATTTATGATTTTTTTTAATCATATTCCTGTCATTTTTGAGCAAAGTCATCCAATGCTATATGCGGCCTTCGGCAGCTTCCTTTATTTTGTGGTGGAATTAAAAAATAGCTCGCTGATTCTGAACTGGGAACGTACTGAAAAATTGAAACCTTAAATCCAGAAAACAGAAAAAATTAAAAATCATGAAAAAAATATTATATTTTTTACTATGCATCTGTTCTGGGGCCTAAACACCCTCAACTCATTCGCAGTTCGCTGTTCACGTACTAACCTTAACGCAGTCGCCTGCCAAATCGAGGAGGTACGATTATAGGTTCGATTTTGAATCATCTGCACATTGCATTGCTCCATTGCCGGTAGTGGTATGGAGGATGAGGGTCGGCCCTCAGTTCTGCACACCGACAGGGGGTCATTGTTGTGTTCATTTTCATGACAGATCGTAATTAGATGATCAAAATTCTCTTTTGCATCCTGTCTGTATCGGGATTCGAACCCGGTACCTCTCGATCCAAACGCTAAAGCTTTAACTACTGTGTTGTCGGTTTGCACAATATTGAACAACAACAAAAAAATACTGGTGTATTGAACGATATTTTTAATGTTAGTCGGTTTATGTGATACAGGTATTATGCTGGTTACCAATTATTTAAACCACTTTGAATTGTTGTATATTTAAAAAAAAATAAAATTTTTAGAATTTTTAAAAAAATTTGTTATTAATTATTTATAATTTCAGAATTTCAAAGTTTCGGGATTTTTTCAATTTTCAAATAATTAATACCAAACCGGTCTGGGTTAATTTGTCAATTCCGTGAACATCGATACTTAAATATCGAAATAAATTTAATTATAGAAAATTAAAGAAAAAATTATTGAAAAAATATCGACTTTCTTTCCGTCGAATTTATTCTGCCATTCATTTAAAATGACTGTGGATTATGGCATTTCTCTGTACCAATCTCTATCGATGTAGCAAATTAGATTTGTTCAATGAGGCCTCCATACTTAGGTAACTCGTGATTTTCAGGACAACCCAAGTTTTCAACTTACAAGTTATCAGTCGTGAAATTTTTGTTTGTTTTAAATCCATTACTGAAAAAGGAAATCCCGAATGCCGAATAGCGTTGGATTACTTTGCGCAATAAAGTCACACAAACTATTTAAAAAATGGATTGGTGATTATGTTGTGGCCAACACCGGACTTATACCACAAACGTATATAAGGTATACACCACGAAGTGTTAACAACCCAAAAGCCGCGACAATTTTATTAAGCGATTATTATTCTTAACATCATCGATGTTGGATCAAGTATTCCTCTAATACTGATTAGGGATTGAATTTTAAATTAGCATTCTAAGTTGAGGGGGATATGAAGATAACGAAATCAAACGGTGGCGATAATCGTCTCAGAAAGTACAGGAATTAAGAACGGCGTTACTTATATCTAGATAGAGGAATTGATTACTTGGAATGTTCACGACTTCAACTATATGAAAGGGATTTAAAATTGTAAAACACATACATCAATATTACACAGTGATAGGCAAGGCTATAAACGTGCAACAAGATCAACCATTGTGAATATTTAATCATTACGTTTATTTGAATTGTTTAATTCTTTATCATTTTTTTGCAAATGAAGGAAGCTGCCAATTCCGTCATATAGATTTTAACCGCATTGCGGAAGAATCTCACATTTTTTGAAAAAAGCTTTTGTATGAAATTTTATTCCAATTAATCAATCCGCCTGAACTGTGATGCCAAATTTTGATGAAATGGTAATTTTTTTTTATAAAAACTGCTCTGAAATTTAAAGCAGATATTTGAACTAATTTTGTATAAAATTAAATTTACAATCTTTTTGATTTGATTCGAAAATTATTTTTTTTCGAAAATGTTCTAAATTTCTCAAAATGGAAGCTGCCACTTCCTGTGGACCGATTTGGATTAAGCGTCACTTGGACCTCGAATTTTATCCCAATTAATCCATCCAACCATTTTTGACTAAAATCTGTTATTCAATCAAAATTTCACCTCTTTACAGCCCAACAGAGACCAAATTTTGGTTCAAAACCCGATTGTTGGCAACAAATTTTTGACAAATTTTGGATAATTGTTGTCAACCGATATAGCTGCAAATTTAATTTAGAACTGTTTAGTTTATCGTCATTTTTCAAATAATTGACTTTACAAAATACTTGCAAAAAACAAAAAAGGTCCTTCGGAGCTCACTTCTGGTGAACCGCTTTCGACCGACATTTCAAGGGATCTCCAAATTTATGAAAAAATCTTATGTAACAATCTTATGCATGACCTCCAACAGACAACCCGTCTATAGGCCGAAAGACAAACACAGACATTTAGTCTGCAAAGCACCACACATAGATGCAATTTTTAGAAAACCGCTTTTTCGGACTTCGGCGATATAGCGAATGGTAAATATGCAAAAATCCCCAAGTACATTTTTTCATGATTACTATACTTTATGTTATTAATGGTCGATTGTACAGAAGCATGACCAACGACCGGTTATATGTGCGCCAGTTAAATATTTTATATGAAATATGTTTTCTCAATCGAAAAAAATCAGCGTAAACTTGATTAAATATATTTTATTCCAATACTTACCCCCCGATTCTGACGATAAGACTACTAAGACTATCTTAGCTAAGATTTTCTTGTTAAGACTTTCTTTTTTAAGACTAAAGTCTTCATTGAAATTCTGAACACAGTAGTCTTAAATAATATATTAAAAACTCTCCAAAGACTTTTGTAGAGCTGTCGAAACCAAATTTTTACCATATTGTTTCAAATTTATGAACAAAAAGCGACAGTTCAATCCGAAATTCTAAAAAAAACTCAAATTTATGTTATATATATGCTGAGAGAGTACATAATATTGTATTTTGAATAATTTTTCCGGTTTTTATAGTCAAATACATATAATTATTGTTTTTGTTTAAATGTCAAAATTATGATTCCTAAGACCACCTATTTCGCTGATATTAACGAAGACAATTTTTTAAGACTACTGACAGATAAGACTAAGGCCCTTTTTCAATTACCGACTTATTTCAGACTTATTGACTTATTTGACGCCATCTTGAATAAGTCAGTCAATCTGTTCCAATTCATTGTACCGACTTATTTGTGACGTAATAGCAAAAAAACAAAACGCAATTTCCATTATATGGAAGAAAAATTTTTCTTGACATATTGGTCGTTGCCACTAGATTTTTAAAAAAATTGCATGTATTACATTTAGCCAAGACACATTGTTGGAGACATTTCTGTGTAGACATACTTATTCAAATAAGTCTCGTCGCGAGATAACTTATTTGAATAAGTCGGTGTCCACAAATAAGTCGGTAATTGGAAAAGGGCCTAAGTGCAGAATACGAATTTAAAGTATTTAGTCTTCATTAAGACAAAAGTTTTCGCTATGACTGAAAATACGTCTGTGACTGTACGTTAGAATCGGAGAGTTAGCATGCGCAAACTGCCAATTTTGATCGAATAACTTTTTAACTAATCGTTAAATATTTCCGTTGAATAAAATATATTTAATCAAGTTTGCCTTGACTTTTTTCTGATTGAGGAAGCAGACATATAAAATATTTACCGTTAGTCGGTTTTCTGTGCCATTAAAAGGTAGTAAAAAGTGACTAATAGTTTTAAATTCGATTTTTTATTATTTTCCCTGCATTTTGTTCTGGGGCCAAGGCTCTGCCAACCCTTGCTGTTTGATTTTCCATCCTTACTTTCACGCCGTTGCCAGCCAATTCGAGGACGTACGGCTATATGTCCGACTTTAACACTAATCTGCACAATGAACGATGGGTCGGCCCATGAATTTTGCACTCCGTCAGGGTGTCATAGATGTGTTCCATTTCATCACAGATCGTAATCTGTTAATGAATATTCCCTTTGCATCCTGCCCTATCGGGATTCGAACCTGGTACACCCCGTTCCAAACGCCAATGCTTTAACCCCTCTGCCATTTGGTAAGTTCGATTAAATCGTATGTTGTTTTGTTTTACGATAATCTCTATTACGATCAAATAATTTTAGACAACAAATAATTTTTCGACGATTTACTAAATAAACATTTTTCTTTTCGGTTAAATGACACCTTGCTAAAGTTAGCCGAAAGATTCCAGCAGAAAGATAATGCAGATAGTGTCTTGACTATTTTTAAACTCTGTTTATACTCTCGTCTCTATCGATTTTTAAATTCCTATAAACTGAAATAATTTCTCCTTCACCCGAATGATGTAATTCGATCCTAAATTCTCCTAAATTCGAGTCCATGACTGATTTTTGCTGTATTGAAGACACTATCTGCATTATCTTTCGGCTGGAAACTTTCGGCTAACTTTAACAGTATTTAAATGACGATTAAGAAGAAACTCGCCGGTTAGAACATCAATACTTTTTACCAACTGATTTATTAATATTTTAGGATCCAATTTTGTTAATATTTTTTGTTTCGATGGTGTCGGATTCGGACATTTAACTGGATCCGGTCTGGAACGCGTTTACTGGAAATGTTACGAGGCTCTGCAAAAACAACTATTTTAACTGGAATGAGGCTCGGGTTCTGAAAATTGGTCAAATATAGTAGGATTAACAATTTATCTACCAATTATAATTGAATGTGAACCAATTATATGAAAATACAGAAAAAAACTCAAAACTGGAAAAAACTTCGGAAATTAAAAGTACTCAATAAATTTAAATTCGAAAACTGAAAAACATTTTTAAAGATACTACAATTCAAAATGGTTAAAATAGTTTGTAATAAACTGTCACACATAAAAACATTGCAATACGAGATTCAATACGAAATTGTAGTTTATTCCAATTAACGATTGAAACTATCTTAGTTCCATTTAAATCGTTGACTCTATAAAGAAACAAATCCGCAAACCAAACGTAATACTTATTTTACCACATCCGGAATTCATATAAGAAACCAATTTTCACCATAGGACTGAGTTTTATCCCCATCGGTACAGAATTGGCTTAGTTTCATCTAGATTAATCAGATTAGAGAACCACCCCCAAAACACATATTGGTTTCCGTTTGGTGTTAAACAAACCAAGTTCCATCATAATATTTTTTTTTTTTATTGATGACAATGGGATCTGTTTTGGGGCTCAGGGCTCATCCTGCTCTTCCGCGGTTATGATTTTTACGTCCTTACTTTACGCCTCCCAGCCAACTCGAGGACGTACGGCTATAAGACCGATTTAAGACCATGTACACATTGCAAGCTCCATGCCAGCCTATACTGGCATGGAAGATGGGTCGGCCCATGAGTTTTGCATACCGACAGGGGGTCATAGATGTGTTACATTTCACCACAGATCGTAATCTGTTGATAAAATTTCACTTTTGCCCTATCGGGATTCGAACCTGGTACATCCCGATCCAAACGCCAAAGCTTTAACCACTGTGCCATTTTGTCGGTATCATAATATTTGATAATTGGCGTACTTCCAATCATATTGCCAATTAACAAGAACCACATTTAGGCCACACATAGAAATCATATTTTCGTGAAAAACATCGCCTGTGCTCTAGCGAGAGACCCTTTTTACAGTTATACGACTCATCATAGTACTCGAACTTCTTCCTTAACTTTTTATCATATCGTTCTAAGTGAAATATGCTTAAAAATGCAGACCCAAACAGCTAGCACGCGCCGGGTGTTAAGCATCTTTTATATCCGGCCTACGAGTGACTCTTCGTCACCCATACACTTGACTGCCCGAATGAGTGCCTTCTATCTGATGTTTTAAATCACGCTTTATATCCGGAAAGGTTCTCAATAGGATCGCTATGTGAGTTTAGAACGGTTCCCTCTTTAGCTTATTTTGCTCGATCGAGCATTTAATGTGTATTTCGATTCGTTTTCCCAAAAAAGGACTAACGTTATAGGAGTGTGAGTTAAATCACTCGGAGATGTTAATTGACAACATGATTTAGCTCTGGTATAGTTCTTTACTTATTTGGTCCTTACCACGCGATTTTAGAGCAGCGTGAAAGTGGTTTACATTAGCAGATCCAAAGATTATTAGAAGGTAGAACTATAGTTGGTGGTTAGTTTTCCGCAGCCTAAAATTTGCCGAAAACTACTCTATTTTATCACAATAAAACCTCCATACCGTCCTTATAGCCCTTTTTAGTTCATGTTTATCAAATTTCTGCTAAGAATAAATATACGATAACTTTAAAATAAGTGGGCAGACAAGTTTTTCATTAGAGTGTGAAGCAAATGTACAAAGAGGGTTCTGAAACCAGTGCCCGTGGATTCATACATGAAAAATTTAAAACAAAATATTCAAAGCGGTTTTCATCATGTGCCTAAAAATAAATTTAGTGACGGGTTTTTGCTTCATATTCGAGAGAACAGTGACCTGAATAGGAAAGATCGTTGAGAACCTTCCCGCTCTTTACATTGTTCTTTATAAATTAAAACCATGTGCAATAGACGGCTCAATACGAATCAAAACTGTGAGCTAAACTTGAAGTTTGCTAAAGCACTTAGTGCACAACTCCATCTCGCTTAATATCAACTAGTATAGTAAATTTTGTTCCACATAAGTCAAAAGTCCCATATTTAGACATGGTTTTTTATGATGGCCTTAATATGTGTCAAAAATGCTAAATGGTCGATCCCTGTGTTCAATCATATGATTTACAAGCAATAATTACAACGGTTGGAACAAAAATTTTGTTCTACAGAAGTCAAAAGTCCTAGACTAGGCTTTTTATTCTGGCCTTGGTACGTACTTTAATTCAAAAAATTTATAGCAGTTACTACTTGTTAATCATATGATCTAATCCGCAAGGTGGATACCAAGGCTATCATATAAAACCATGTCTATATATATGAGGCATTTAACTTCATTTCATTTAACTATAGAACATTTAACTATAGAACAAAGTTTTTAATTGATTTTTCGTGCAACTACTGTTGCAGTTATTGCTTGTTATTCATACAACAGAACCCAGGGACCGACCAATTGGCATTTTTATACTAAATTATATGTTATGTTCATAAAATTGGTAAATAATCTTTTATTTTGTTGTGCTATTTCTATTTGAACCACGCAACAATTCGCAGCAATCTAAATTCGGCAGAAAATTCTATAACGGGGTTTTACCGCTTGTATGATTGTTACAACTGACTATATTCATTGCACGCTCCCTCCAGTTTCGACATTTTATTATTCGAAGATGTCGTTATGCTAGATTAGTTTAGGCACGACGTACGTAAAATGTTTAACTCCAATTTTTTCATTGTTTTCGGCATAACAATGATCTTTATGGTGAACTGTTTTCGGTCAAAAATCACTGGGTAGTCCCACTATCGTTACGATTAATCAGTTTTAAGGCCGAATTTTAGATGAGAAAGATTTTTTCAAAAATCGATTATATTATTTCAAATTGTATTTGGAATGTGATTTGGGATTGAAGCTCACTCACATCACTTCTAGTGGACCGATTACGGCCAAAAATCACTGGAATCTTTGAATTAATAGAAAAAACTTATGTATATGATGTTTAATCCTGATCGAGCAGTCTGGGCTGTAGAAAGAAGACATACATTTAATCTTCACACACACACACACGCGTACTACACCCATACTTTTTCTCTCTCACCCACACACACACAGATTTTGCAAACAACTACTTTTTTTTACTTCTTCATATAGTGAAACGTGAATCTGCAAAAATCTCGAGGTCAAAATTATTTAAGATAGTTTACGGGGTGTCACATTGGGGCGAGTCCAAACTACTAGGGCGTATAGTTGGTCAATGTCATGAAGAGAAGTCTACTACGTATATGGTCGTATGGCCAGAAATGAAACGTTATCCACTTAAGTTACATTTCTATTTTTTATACACGGCAAATTACCTTGAATCAGATAAAAGCCAATAGTCGTTCTAAAAATTAAGATACTAAAATTGATTTTCTATAATTTATTTCTAGAATTATCCCTGCAAGATATTTAGTCGGGTTTTCCTAGTGCGGAGATATTCTGCTATAGAGTGCTTCTAGTGTTGCAAGCCAACAATTTTTCACGAAGCTTTCGTTTATTTTCGACGACCAGGCGGCATTGGTCATCGAACCAATCATTGTGGGATCTCGGAGGTCTTCTTCCGATATTGGTTTGAGCCGCGGTGATTACGGTTGACTGTATACCGTGCCACTGCTCCTGGATATCAAAGGGAGCTTCAATGTTGCTAGGCCGCTCTATAAATAGTTAGTGACAGCTGATTGGTATTTCTGCAGTGACGCTTGGTCTTTTAGAGCATCGACATTCCATCGAACTGTTTTTTCTACTTGTCTATTGAACGTAGATGACAGTTTGCACTTATATTTAAATATGAAAAGCACATGATCGCTGTCCATATTTGCACCTCTGTAAGATCTAACGTCAGATATGCTGGTAGAGTGTCTCTTAGACACCATGACGTGATCGATTAGGTTTTCCTTTCTTCCATCATCTCCACGTTATTTTGTGGATTCTCTTATGTGGAAAAAACGTATAATTGACACAATTAAGTTGTACATTATTGCCAGGTCGGTGACGTGTTCGCCGTAGTTGTTACTGCACTAAGAAATTTAACATCACGATCGTTAATGTACATGCACCCACCGAACATAAATCATATGGCACAAAGATCTATTCTTTGTCGAGCTGGAAGAAGTCATCAATAACATACCGCACCACGATATTAAGATCATGGTAGGTAATGCGAAAATCGGAAGGAGTGAAGAGAATACATCGCACGTCGGTCCTAACACCCTGCACCTAACTGCAAAGTCTGATCGTCTATATCCGTCCTACCTTGAACACATTTATACAGCGAGCCGCTTGATACAAGACAGACGCTAGCTTCAGCCGCACCTAACCTGGAGAACAGATGCTGATTTGGTATTGATTTTGAGGCGCCAATAGCTCGCCCTGACATCATGTAGTGTCCATGACTATAAACAGGATTTAGGCCGCTCGTCTCCACTACACCGCCTGATTCATTTAGAGTTACCCAGAGAGCACCGCGAGGAGGTATAAATCTCGGACTTCGCCCCCCGGAAATGAAACGTTATCCAATTAAATTGCATTTCAAATTTTTTAACTCAACAGATTAGCTTGAATCATATAAAAGCCAATAATCGATCTAAAAGTTAGGATACTAAAATTGATTTTCTATATTATTTAATTCTTTAACTATCCCTGCAATCTGTTGTGGGGCCAAGGCTCTCCCAACTCTTAAAAAAGTTGGCTTTTCCCGAAAATTTTAGCAAGATTCAACACGAAATCAATGTCGACGAACAAATTTTGAATTCTGTACGAAGAGATCACACCATTACCGCGAGACGTTTTTCAGTACACAATTTATTTTGGAATTAGAAAAATAAAGTCTGAAGAGTACTTTCAAGCAACCATCTACACCCATTACATTATAATCCAGTGCAAGAATTATTACCGGTCGATCAACCAAAGAAAGCAAATTTCTTATACAGGAAGGAAGATAATCTGTCATATTTTGTTATCCATTATATATGGACAAACGAATCTACATTTACGAGGGATGGAGTAACAAATTTCCACAATCTTCATGTGTGACAGGGAATCAGAAAATATTAAGCGAGAATTGGAAATAATTGTATCGGGTCAATTTTACTACGTGAAAGATTGGACTCTGTAACCAGTTTCCAAAAGTTGAACAGTCACAAAAAAACTAATAACAAAATATGGGTGTTTGTTGGAATCTGACCACGAAAAAAAATATCATTACTGGGACTTCATGGGTTTTCGAAAAATTTAATGATCAAATCTATTGTAGAACGAATTTTTGAAGTAATTGACATCCAATGTTGCAATTCCTTCCAGAATCCAAATCCAAATTAGACTTCCGAATGATTGTAGCAAATCCAGTAAAAATTCAGTGACACTACCAGTCGTAGCACACTGTATATCTTTAAACTGGTCCTTTCAGTTCAAGAGTTTATTGCAAAGAGAGAATTTTACATTTTTGTCTTACAATTCTTGACAAACTTAATTTATAAAAATCTAAATTATAATTTATAAACATTTTATAAAGTTTTATAGAGAATTTTTTGAAAAGTGCGCTAAGTTTAAATCAATTATAACAGAGATTTATATTAGTATAACAATATTAGTATCAAACGCACTCTATACCGAACAATAAATGGTATAATCTATTTTTTACTTATAATTTAACAGCTGCGTGTTTACTTGTCAACTGTTATTTACAGTTTTAGTTTGTTTACTAATGTAATTTTATAAAATTAAATTATGTTTTTGAATTAATTAATAAATTAATTAAATATATACTTTTTCTGTTCAATTAATTAATGGTAAGTTATCATAAATCATTTATATATAATGAAACTATTTTCTATTCTAGGTTATGCATTGGTAATGCTGGAGTTGGACGATTTCAATACTGGAGTTTAGTATAAATAAAGTGTATCAAAAGTAAAAGTTTGTTGTTATTCGTTTGAGTTGAACCGAAATCTTTCAACATCTAGACCGCATAAATATAAATATAAAAAAATGTGGGGCAAATAATAGTCAGAAAAAAAATAAAAATTTAAAATGAATTTAACACAATAAACATAACGAATAAAAAAATAACAATATACTTATTACACATAGACACAAAAATCTCTTCACTTAATTTTTAATGGCACATATATTAACACAATAACAAAAATCTTTACACTAAAAAGAATTAAATTGAAGTACAGGTAACCCTCCAAGAACACGGTATTCGAAGAACACGGTTTTGAAGAACACGTATACCCATTTCTTCAAATTATACGATTTTAAACAACACGATTTTCGTTATTCGTTTTTATTTTATTTTTTGTATTTTATAACAAAAAATAAAACGTTACGTTTTTTTTCTTATCTTTTTTGTTGTCTCGAACAACACGGTTTTAAACAACACGGAACGAATAAATCGTGTTCTTGGAGGGTTTAATGTACATTATAATTATAATTAAAATAAAAAAAAAAAAATTTATATACATATATCATAAAAAAAAACTTTGGCGCACTTAACTGACTGGTTATACCTAAAACCATGTTACTCCTCCTGAATGAATACGTTTGTTATTCGGGTGTGCTGATCAATCCGTTTAGTTGATGATATCTTTGGTTAATATTTATATATTTATATGGACCCAGGACCTCTTAGTTTAAAATGGATTTCATTTCAATGAACTTTTTGTGGGTTCAATTTCCCATGATTAATTTTTTTTTTGCTTTTGCTACATTCAATATTATACACCTACAATGTGTGCACTCAGAAAAAAAAATTACAGGGGAGTGTTTCTCACGATGAGTGGAACTGAAACTATTGCACAATGGGGCCTGTTTCATTCAAAAATAGAAGATAGTTCTGTGATTTGAAACATGTTGAACTGTTCCATTTGATTTTTCTTACTTATACATTTTACTCGCGTACTAAATATTTTATATACTTGCTGTGTTTAGTACAAATGCCGGAAAGGGTTTAATAAAAATTACATATACACTTTTTTTTAGGAAATCTAGTTGTAGCATTTTGAAAAAATTGAATGGTTTTGAAAAAAATTAATTAAATCACAAATATGTAAGTGATATTTGAATTATTTTTATATAATTTGTACCAAAAATATTTAACTTGCGTATAAAAAAAATATACCAACTAAAAATAATGTATTTGTGAATCAACACACTCAGAAAAAAAAATGTGATAAATACATGATTGCATTCACCATAATATCATCATATGTTAAATACAATTATTCAAATGATTGATTTTATCATACTATTCTTGATCTTCTTCATCAAAACAATGATGATCACTCAAAAAAAATTTTTTTTTCAGTGATCATCATTGTTATTATGATGAAGAAGATCAAGAAAAATTATCAAAAATATCATAGTATGATAAAATCAATCATAGTATGATAAAATCAATCATTTAAATAATTGTATTTAACGATGATATTATGGTAAATGCAATCATGTACATTTATCATATTTTTTTTATGAGTGTGTTCACATTTTGTACTTCTTATTTTGCCAGCGAAAAAGCCAAGTGTGTTCAATACAACAATAAACAAATTTTTGTAAATACCATAAATCTATAAATTTTAAATTAATTTGTTGATACAAAATAAGTACATAATTACAAATTAAAACGTTAAAATTAAAAATTATCCAAATAGAATTCAATTTATATTTCACGCGACAATAAATAGATTTTTGGAGACAGGATTAAAATCATTTCACTTTGACCTGAGTACTAAACTTAAGTTGTTGATTTAAATTTATGAAAAAGGAACCATATTTAAATCAGTATAAGCTGTATATCATTAAGACCATTTATACGTCTACTAAATAATCACAACCGCAACAACATAACTTTACTGTTATAATTTTCACGCAACTTCAGGCCCTTTCGACTATTGGCCAAACGCACAAATTATATTGTAAGCATACATGGTTTCTAAAACTAACAAAATTCAAAAAAATCTTTGCCAGCCCACATACTTCAACATACCATGCTGTACTATAATAAAATCTCTATATCACAAACTATAAATTCATTTACTCAAAAAAACCAACTTTCAACACACATCACGTGTAGCCGAATATTTCGAAATTATACATTCATATTTTAATATTAAAGTAAGTTTGCCGAAATATTTTATGACTTAATCTTATATGTAGGTATAACCCCCTTTGATGAAAAAATTTAGCGGCACCTAACATGGTTAAGGAAAGCAAAAAACTTTCTAACAACTTGAACCTCTCATATATTCATTATCAAATCGAAAAATGTAAATAGCCTGCAATATTGTATCAAAGAAATATTTCTTTCTAAAATTTTATTTCTTCTCAAAAGTTGCTTGAAGCTACACCAAATAAACCAACATGTAATGTAAAATGTGATAACGAAAAAAAAAACATGAAATAGACATATATACCTATTTTTCGTTTCATGTGCACCCCGGTTGCAATTTTACACCGCTATCAATTCTATCCTACTTCAATACGTGCAATTTTTCCATCTGCATTTTATCAGTCATCTCATTCCCACCGTTTTAATGCTTTTAGTAATAACTTTTTTTTGTGTGTTCCCATAAAATGTTTTATTTTTTAATGGCAAACGAACCATTCATGAAAGACGAAATAACATTACGGGTGCGTTTTTATGGATTTTTTTTATGACAGTTTATTTTTTTGAGAATTAGAAGCAAAAATACATTTTTTTTATAATTTTAATTTTGATATTTTATTGTTGATTTGGAAATTGAAGTAAAAATATCTGTTTTTTTATATTTATATATTTTAATATATTGAGGTGCACTAGGATAATTATTAATATTGTTTAATACGTACATTTTAGTCTATTTTACACAACGCAGGTGAAATGTTGTATTTAATATTAATTTAAATAAAAATGTGCGCTTTCGGTTCGCTCTTTTGTCGTTTTGTAGTTTTAATTAAAACAAATATTGTAAAAAAAAATGTTACGTTACCTTACCGACATTGTTTTGGTTTTCGAAAATGTGTAAAATGTAAATAATATTCGTGTTAATATATGATTATTTATTGTTTTGTATGCAAACGATATATTCTTTGTTCTGTGTTGTTTATTTTTATATATACTTTTTGCTAAATTGCATAAACAAAAAATTTATTAATTAAATGTGAGAGTGAAACAAAATGTTTTAATAAAATATATGCGAACTGATTATGAGCTCATATACAATAATTTTTGACGAAAAAAAACAAATGAAAAAATTAAAATGTGTGACAAAGATAAGAATATCGTGTTCTTTTCTATTTTGGTATTAGGCAACGCCTATACTATTTTTTCATCCCGTCTTAATAAGTCCCATCCATTTTGGATTATTTTGATATATATATTTGTTGTTGTTGTCGTTGTGCTGTAACACTTTGGCATTTGTGTACGTATATGCACTATAATGTGTTTGTGTGTGTGTTTAAAAAAAATTGTATAAAGCTTCATATTTGTGTAACAAAATTTTTTATTATTATTTTTATGTTACTTTTTTTTATATACATTTCCATGTGATGCTTTTGTTGTATTGTATGTTGAGTGTAGAGAAGAAAGATCGAGTGCTACAAATTTTTTTGGACAGTTTTCTATCAGAAGTCTTTTCGCGTTCCGTGATATAATCTTCATTTCTTCTTGTGTGCGTTTTTTTTTGTTGTGATATGGATGTGTGCTATGCATTTTTGGTTTTACAATTCGCTAGCAAAGTTATCGTATACACGTTAAAGTAGCAACTGAAAACGTCGTGTCGCGTAAATTTATCTAAATAGATTTTTATCTTGACATATCGAAGTAAATATTAAAGTGAATAATATATATAGTTGTAAACAAGTTTGTTTATTTTAAATAATTTTTTATGTTAAAAAAAAATAAATTCATTACATTTTCATTATTTTTTCTGTTATATAAATATTTATGTTAATTTAAAGAAAACGAATCCAATTTGCATGATCATCGCTTATTATATTTTGTTATTATTCAGTTCTTGTCAAAAAATAAAAATGGAATATGAAAATGAAAATACAAAAAAAAAGAAAAATTTGCATAATTCATGTCTTATAGTAATGTTGTGATTTTATTTTTTGTAATACATATACGTACACATAGTGTTGCATGCCGATGTGATTTAAATATATACATAATAAAATTTAAATTATGTATACGCATATTTATGTTATGTATTTGTGTATATGATTAGTAGAAACCCGGGTATGTTTTTGACCCATATGATTAACAGCAAATTATTATTGATAACACAAATTATTTCTTTTTTTTTATCAACAGGTCATTTAGTGTGTGATTAATGATTATTATTCGAGTTATATATGTACATTATTATCATAATTAATTTAATTAAACATGTTAACAAAACGCGCGCCTAATTGTAAAGTTTTTAAATGCTTAATATTTCATTCGAGTGTTAAATTTTTACTTTAAATTTATAATCTTCTTAACCGGTTGTGTGTTAAATAAAAGTGAAAATGATAGGCCATCCGTGTCAAAAGCAGTTCGTAATGGAGGATTTTGGTTAGAATCGTTTAAGGTAAGGTTTCTTTATGCTAATTTCAATATGCTTGATCAATATCTTACTAATATGTGACACGAATTAATATTTTGTTTATTTGCGTCTGAGTGGAATATTTAATTCACTCATTTTTATGTATATTTAAATGATTATCGATTTTGATATTGTATATTATTGGGAGTTATTGGCATATCACGTTTATTTAATCACTGTCGGTTAATGTATAGAAGGGCCGTGTTGAATTGGCTTTATTGTTCGTCTTATATGTAAGCAATTCGTAGACAATGTAAAATTTTAATTTTGTTTTTGTGGAACTCATTTTTCGAATTTTTCTTAGCTAAAATTTAAATTTTTATTCGGCCTTCAATTCCCGATTTCCAACAAAGTAGCTGACATCTGGTGAACAAAACGTGAATCGCAGTTTGCTATGAAGCAAGATGGATCAAAACTGTCATAACAATCGATTTGAAAATTCTCGTCCCCCTAGTAGACATAGATACCAACGCTATGAAAATTGCCAATATCCGCTTCAAATTCACTAAATCTGATTAATTCGTATATACCTTCAGGAACTGATTAATATTATAAATTATGTTATGTTTCTTAGTTTTATTGTGGGTGATTCCACCATTTTATAAATAAATTAATATTTTTAATCACAAGATGTTTACCCTAAGCATTTTTGTAACAATATTAAAGTCAACCCTTTCTTAAGCGGAAACTGTTAAAATTTCCTAAAGATCATAATAGTCAACGAAATTACTATGACTGCCAATTTTTATGGAATTTATAGATCGAGCTCTTTTGGGCACCGTTATCGACGTCCGAAGAGAGTGCTTACGTACATCAGGGATGATATCACTGTAGTTTGCTACAGTGAAACTTCCATAACTCGAATCACCAGTAGCCAACCATTTTTGTTCGATTTATAGAGAAAATTCGAAAAATACCAATTGAAGTAAATTTAAACAAATTTAATCCAATTATTAATATATTTATTAAATTAATTCTGTGTTAGTCAATTACTTGCATAAAATATAAAAAATAAATAAAATTAACCTTTAAGCTTTTACACATCATATTCTTTAATTAAATCCCTTAAATAAAGTTTAATTTTCTGATAAAAATATCGTTAATTTTCGATTGTTTACAAATGATTGTAGGTTGATTTCAAAACTGGTTGATCTTGCGCATGTACAAATGAATTTCATCAGGAACATTATCGAGCATTTCACTAGCAGTGCGTACCTGTCTATATATACTCTAATTTATTGAATCGTGGGCTTATCAATTATTTTCTCTACTTCGTCTTATTTGGACTCATCTGGTGTAATAAGGTGTAAAATTGATTCGTCTTTGACGAATCCACCGCCACCGAATGGGTCCACAGAATGGCTCAAATACTATTATCGCCCGTTACTCATCATCGTAAGTATTCGTCGACTTCCATATTGGCTGGTTCGGTTCGAATTCTTAAATCCGCTAGTGGCAATAAATCATCATCACTCCATTCTTCATTTTACCCGAAGAAATAGATCTTAGTGCGTCTATAGCAAATTAATAATTATTGGCTTATGATCGTCAAGCCTATTTAGCACGTCAATATTCGCCGTCTATGTGTTTTTAGATTTTTAATAATGTCCATATTCATTGGATGAAGTTCTGACGTAGAATCTGGCGGAAAATATTCCGTTTTAATAAATTTTAGTTTTGATTGCACTGCATTTGAATGGAATGGGAAATTACCTACAAAGAAAATGATTTTTCTTTTCTGACAACCGAATGGTTTGTTTAATTTGGTTAGTCAATTTTCCCATATCTTGCTAGTCATCCAAGCCACCGTCAACTGCTAGAGATTGATTTCTGCAAATTGCTCCCAATGATAAACAGTTTAACTTTTTCAGTTTTTGATTAACTTTATCTTTTGTTTAATAGAAAAACATTTCAGTTTCTCTTTTGTTTTTTTTTCAAATTTGTCATTCAAATTTAACAACATGAAAATAATTTTGTACATAACAATTATAACTGTCCACATTTTAAAGGAATGTGATTTTCCAATATGAATTTCTAAATTTCGTAATGAAAAATGAAACAGTATGAGATATATGGTAAACTGAAACAACTAAAAATGAGAAATTTAAAACAAAATTCAACTTATTTTAATGGAAATTGTTCGTTTTGTTTAGACGAATTATAGAGAATTTTAATTTAGAGAAATTCGATTTAAAGAGAAAAATTAGAAGTCAAATGAAATTATGATTAGTTCTTCTGTCAAAATATAAATTCGATATAAAGAAAAAATCGATAACAGCAGTTCCATTTATGGATGCTTAACTGTATATGGTATATTTTCAATACTTTGACTGAAAAGTAGACATCGGAATTTTCGAAACAAACATAGCCAAAAAAAAGGTTTTAGTCACAAGAGTCCAACAACAGTGGTAGTGATACTCGGAAAAATTGGAAAACAGTTAACGAAATAATAAACGGATAGTGTGATACGGTTGAAAATAAAGAAATCAAAGTTGTTCCATAATATCTGGTTCAATGCAAATAGCCAATGAATTTAACGATTTCTTTACGGGAGTTGGTGATGCAAATATGCTACTAGTCTTCTCATGGACGAAGCTGAAAAAACTAGATTAATATGTCAATATTACCAATCTGTAGATGGTGGCGTTTTTTCATAGATTTCATCTAGTGAACTGTATTTAACCATTCTTTCGATCAAAATTAATAAATGCAACTCCTTGTTTGGATGTAATTTTCGATACTGTTGTTAAGAAAATGTCTTGGTTTTTATTCTATGTTTTAACTATTATTTTTAATTTAAGCTTAGTAACTGAGATTTTTCTTATTTCGTTAAAGCGAGTCTTAGTTGTTCCAATCTTTTAGAATAATTATTAAACAAGTCTGAATAACTATCGACCAATCTCACGACTTTCTGTATTCTTGAAAATATTTGAGGAGTGACTTTCAAAAGGATTTACTTTCATTTCGGGTCAAAAGAAATATTATTTCGGATTTCACTTCAACAGCTTAAAATTCTTGTGGATGTTACAGTGTCTTTTGCTCAGATGTAAATGTCACCTCTGCAAAAGACACAATCACATCCCCAATAATTTTAAGCTGCTGAACTGAAATCCGAAATAATATCGCTTTTGACAAAAAATAAAAATAATTCCTTTAGAAAAATTACTCCTCATTTGAAAAAATGTATAAAAAGTAGGATTCTTTCCTTCTTAGACAAAAGAGTTTTTCTCTCTATACATATAAGGGTCTACCAAAATAATAGGCAAGTTCTGATCAGTGAAAATTTTGAGATATTAATTTTCTTAGAATTTTCTTAGAATTTCTAAGCAATTTTACTAATTACAAACTAAAATTTATAATCAAACTCACTGTTTTTAGACAAAAGTTGAAATTTTTCTCGATTTTGTCCCGTGTATATAACCATGTATTTTTCAATTAAACTGTCTTCTTTCTTAATAAACCTTTCTAGTTATACTACTCCACACATTATTAATTATATTCATAAGTTCGGTGTATCACGCCATTATAGCAAGACGTTTGGTTCATTGCCTTCGTAAGTGATAGAGCGGGTTTTAATTTATCATTGATTCCAAAATATACTTTTATACATGGCTTTCATTTCTGCATTTTGAAATACAAAGTTAATTGTTCTTTAAATCGAAGCACTCTCTAGGACAGTTCACCTTTCCGGCTATTATGTATATGAGCAAAACAACCACGCCTTTCTTATAAAATCCGCGAACGAGAAGTACTACGAGTATCAATCTAGATTTATAAGTGGGTTCTTAAAAAAGTAATTTTTTGGATTTCTTGGTAACATCATCCTTGCACATGGTTATATATAGTAAATAATATTTAATGTCCCCCAAAATAGATAAATAAAAAAAAGATCCTGTGAAACTGGTACGCAGATATATGAGAGTTAAATGTTTATCAAACTAAACAGCAGTTCATTTCAAAATTCTTTAAAATAAAATTATTCTTTTCTTTGTGGATTTCTATACAAAACGGCTCGATAATGAATACTGGGGCGAAGTTTGAATTTTCAGGAATCAATTAACATTCTATTTTGCGTATGACTTTTATATCGCGACTTCAACCTCTTGAAGTATAATGGTGACCTTTCTCTCTTTTCTACATTTCGATAAACGTATCACGGATTTTTTTTTTGTGATAAATAGAGTCGATTAATCTAGTAGTCTTAGAAATCGTAGAAAAGAAATAAAGTGACGTTTCACTCGAGCAAGCTGAGAAAATGTGTGATTTTCGAAGTGAAATAGGTTGCCATTATACTTGTGAAAAATGAAACATAAACTAAATCAAAAGTCGAAAATAATGATGGTACAACATGCCGCCCTCGATCGGGAAAAATTTTACTGTGAAATTTTTGTTTATTTTTGTTTTCTTATAAAATATTCAAATAATTTTTCGTAATAGTTTTCACTTGTTTATCAAAATACTTAGACCCCACTGATTTTCCCAAGGGTTTCAAGGTTCTACCTCTGTGGCCTATTCCCTGTGATTTGCTAATAATTTACATAACTATATAAATTTTGTTTTTCACGAAAAAAATTTGATGTAAATTATTGTAATTTGGGAATAATATTCTTAATTTTTATATGTTCTCCGCTCTAAGTTTTTACCTTACAATAGCAGAAAAAATAGTTAAAACAGAAATTATATGTAAATTGTTTATCCAGTTGCCTATTCCTGATGACCAGAATAGGGCTACAGGTCATATATCAGTGGCACGATTCTGGTTTTTCCTGAGAATAAGGAATCGGGAAATAGCATTTTTGACCGAATTGTGTTTTCCTGGCATACTGTTCTCATAAATTTGGTGTCAATATTTTTGAAAGAATAAAATTTTACTTCATAAAATTTGAGTAGAAAAAATTTAAGCTTGTTATATTTACATAAAGTCGTCCTCTTCACTGGTGTTACATTCCATGAAGAGATTTGGCCACCTCAACAATGCTCTTTTAGATAACTCGATCCACAGCAAAAGGACGCCAGACACGATAACCAAGAGTTTGAAGGTCCTGTTCAATGTCATCCATTTACTACATAGAGTGTCTTGCAGGGTCACTATCTTCATTGGCGCCGACTCCAAACCTGCTTTATGGTACGATTTTGAGAATGTCGAACGTGCCCGAGCCATCTGAGCCTTGATAATTTCATTAGTCCAATTATATCGATGTTTTCAGATCCTTTTTGTGTAATCGAGATTCAAGTGTATCCGCGACTGAGCTTTGCAGATATTTAATTTTGTTTTGCGCTGTGGTAACCAGCTGCGAGGCTCGTTTTCATGCATTTAAAATCATTCATCTTTTCGTGTTGGGTATCACCTCCAGCTGCGAGGCTCGTTTTCATGCATTTAAAATCATTCATCTTTTCGTGTTGGGTATCACCTGTTCAAAATTTTTCTGGTATTTGTCTTCTCGCGATATGGAGGGCGATTTATTTGACTGTTGTTGTTAACGGGGCAGATCATCTTTGAGCGGCACGATGTTACGATTCAAATATGTCTTCCACGTAAGCTAATATCTATAGCTTAGCTTATAATAAAACCACTGCGCTAGGCTGTGTTGAGCTGACAAATAACATATTCTAACGAAATGTTAAATGGAAATTGGGCTATTGGATCTTTTTGTCGCAAATATGTAGAAACAAAAATAGAAAATTGATAAAATTTTGTTTCTATGTCTTAACAAAAAATAAAAAGCTACGTCAAATTCTGTTTGAATTTTAAAGGTTAAAAACTAAAAGAAGCAAACTTGAAGCAGTCGCAAAAATTATTTTAAATTAAAAATGGAGGAACCAATATTTTTTGGTCAACACCCAAGTTTCGTTTACCATGGTTATATAGATAGATCTCGAATACATCACAACTTGCAGAACTTTTGGTAAAACTGTCTTGAAGTGGTTTTATTCCATTCGCCTGGACTGTAGAGATGCCGAATTTTGGTGGAATAATGTATTTTTTAAATCCGAACTCGATATTTCCTGTAACAGTAAAAAAATGTTCTCTAATTTTGTTTGAAATTTAATTTATATTTTTCATTTTTAATAAAAGCACTTATAGAAGTTACCCCTTCTAATGAACAGATGTCAAAAGTTACTGGGATCTCCCAATTTAAGGAAAACATTTTAGTTTCATTCTGATCAAACAATCCGTGTGGGCTGTTGAAAAACATTTCCCATCAAAAATGAGTATTGTTGCGTATTTAATTTAGAATCTCTAAGTAAATGATATACTTTTCAAAATATTTACAGAAAACGAGAAAGCTCTTATGGAAGCTGCCACTTCTAGTGAATCTTGAGAGAATCAGTCAAAGATCACTGAGATCCAATTTATGACAAACGCTTAAGTATGAAGATTTCTGTGCTGTAGAGAGCTCATTGATAATTAGTTTTCACACACAGACACAAAGATTTTGAAAATAATTTTTTTACACTTCGGCGATATAGCGAAAGTAGCTGCAAAAATCTCGAGGTAGAAAATTTTCGTGATTACTGAACTTTATTTTACTTCATAAAAGAAAGTAAAAGGTTAAGCACGAAGTTTGATTTCAAATAATCAATCCGCCTAGACTGCAGAGGTGCTGAATGTTGGTGAAATATTGTTTTCCTTTTTAAACTCGTCATATTTGGTAAAATGTAAACAGGATTTTCTGGCCAAACTTTGTTTGAACTTAATCTACAATCTTTTGGTCTTTGTTTTATCGTAAATGGTTTATACCTACTTTTCAAAATATTTGTAAAAACGAAAAAGCTCCTTTGCAACCTGCCACTTCCGTTTCACCGATTTTCGGTCACTGCGGGATCTTCCAATTTATGGAAAAGCTTAATATGCAGTTTAACCATGATCAGTCAATCCATTTATGTGGTGTAGAGGACCAAACAACATTTAATCTGCATGGAACCACACATACACAGAAACCCATTATTTTTACTTCAACGAAGCGAATTGTAAATCTGCAAAAAACGTAGCAATATATAGTATTGCTAAGTTGCTAAAACTATTTTTTTCAACGAAGGTGACACCCAAATTAGTAATCCTATCCACCCCCTCATGCTGTCGAAGAAAACAATAAAAGCCGGGGTTCAAATGTGATCCTTAGAGCTATGGCAGATGTCATTTTGATAACTTTGGATTTCTTATTTCCCAATTATTGCGTATTGGTGGCGGTTAAAATGTCTTGAACATATACACTTATACGTATTCCAAATCCGAACACAGATCCGCCTAGTGGTTTTTGACGACATATAGAGTCAAATGATTGCTTACTGTAATCCGTGTAAATAGACTTAGCATTTGTTGTGGTTTTTCAACCTGGTTTACAACTATGTTACTGAATTCTACCAAGCTAGAAGGTTTACAAATATACAAAGAATTATTATGAATTCTAAATTGTTGCACGCCGCTGGTTCAAATAGTTTCCAAATTGATGATATTTTTGGTATTGCTCATGTAACGTCACCGCACGTTTGCCCAGATTAATAATTGGTGTTATCTTTGAAGTTTTCCATTTTTTGGGAAACACCGCTAGGTTAATGAATGATTAAAAAGGTTGTATAATGGATTTACCAAAATATAATAGAAAACGTTCACCAAAATATTTCAAGATACAATTGGATAGAGGTGTTGGTTTAGCTGGTTTCATTACCGGATCTGGGCAAGTTCTTTGGTGATTGAAAGAACTTGGCAGACATGACATGTCACCTGTTTGTCTTGCATTCGATGTATTCTTATGGTTATAAGTCATGGCAGAATTCCCCTTTCACGGTTACATCTAAAGAATTTTGATTTATATTTGAGTTATTTAATCTTGCACGCCATACAAATACGACTTGTCCTTTAACTTGAAATACGTATCGAACTTATTGATTCTAACGTTTATGGTGGTGTTTTATTGAAAGATTTTGGTTTTTATTGAATACAGGCACATCTATAGAAGCCTTAATGTACGAAAAAACCTTAATATATTTTAATTCTCTTCCATAGCATTAAACATTTCATCTCAATTCACTTCTTAAAAATAATTTTGGACGCCAGCGTAGTTTGTCTTCTTAAATTTGAATTTGATCATTTGTCGGTAGTCTGTACTTTTCGGCATGCAGTTGAAGTATTAAAGGTTTCACGAACTATGGAATTAATGATTCAATAATATGAACCCATTGTACTTTATTAATGAAGACAAGATGTAAAAATCTTTCCAGCTGGTTATCTGGTTTGATTTATAACGAAAGTTGGGGTCAAAGAATAATGATTTTGCATTGGACTTTGTGAGCATGCAATCAGTCCCGCGTCAAAATTCTACAACATATTGGGAAGATTAAAGTCACTAAGTACAAATACTAAATTGGATGAATTTGATGTATTCTTGACTTCATTAATCGGATTAACATACTCGTTTGAATTGCATTGCATCAATCTTTAACTGCTTGATTTCTTGTTTGAATTGAATTGTTCCATTCTTTCTCATTCTTGAATACTTGATTCTTGAATACTTGAACTGCAACCGCAATTGAACACTAAAAAAAATTATGAAAATGTGAAATGGCCGGTCGAAAAAAAAAATATTCAAGTCATTTCGCATGTTCATGTATCATTAAACGGGAATTCGTGGGCTGATGAGATAACTAATTTAAAAGAAATCGGCAAATTGCGGTAAGTGCCAAATCTCGCATATGGTATACTAAATTTATGTGAGAATGTTGCAGTAAAAATGATTTGTATTACGTCTCATAAAAAATTTACTTTAATAAATAACGGTATTAATCTAGAAAGTAGTTGTTGTATTGAACAAAAATTTGAAGGAAATGGAATCGTAAATTTGGATGTTGTAAATTTAAGTGCTTAATTTTCCGAAATTGATTAGTTTTGATATAAATTATATACATTATTGGAGCAAATTTAATTATGTTGATTTAATTTCAATATAATAATAGAACCAGAGACAACCCATAAAAGAGATACCTCATCCTTCACAACTGTAAAAATTTTAACTGCGAAAACTTGTTCTATAAATACTTGGATCAATGAAATTTATTTTGATTTCTTGTATTTTAAAATCAGTTTATCGAAAAAATATCTAAATACAACATTGATATTGGAAAATCACAAACGAATTTATTTAATATACATTTTGTCGGAAAAAGGAAAAATCGAGTGTTGCTTTCTGTGTTAGAACGTAACAGTTTTTGAAAATAGACAAGATTTTAGAGTGTGTTACTAAATTTTGCTTCTTCAGCCGGTACCCGTACTAAATACAATAAAGTGACTATACTATTCTAGAAATTCTCAACAACTTATTTTCGTTTATGTTTGGCTGCAAGCCTTATTTGTTGAAAATATTTACACATCAAGATATTGTGTGGAAGAGCTTTATACATATATGCCAAGTATTTGGTTCTTTTAATATTAGCTTTCTCAATTGCTCTACCAACTATTGTTAAATCAAAAACTACTTTGAAATTATTGTTGGGTTTCTTTGTGAAACTAAAATTGGCGAAACCAAGTGACATTAGCAGAGCTCGGTGCATGTTTAAAATTATTTATTTAACTAGTATAGACTTTTAAAAATATTTCTTTACCTACTCCTGCTACCAATAGCACTGCTTTATTTATAATTTTAATAAAGACATTTTATTAAACACTTTTGTTTTTTATTTCGCAAAATTAGATTTTTGAATATTTTAATTAAAAAATTTGCTCAAAATATTTAAAAAAACATTCGATCGATTTCGACTTGCTAGGTCATCGTCAGGAGTATCTACTGATTTGTAAAAGTAAAAATTTGTTATATATATAGCAGAAAAAAGCAAAAAATAAATAAAAGAAGGAGGGACGAAAAGTAGGCAATAAAATTTAATCTACTAACTGTTAGTCATACGGAAATATTAATAAAAAAGGGGGAGGAGGATAGCAGGTATGCGATTAGTCATCAGCTGAGTTCGATTTTATTTACTGTTTAAAAAATGTCTATTTCTTCACTCTAGCGAAAAACATAACATTTTTGCTCAAATTGAATTCGTTGTTAAAATATCGTATATAACAATCAATTATTCAGCTTTTGTTTAGTTACCCATTCGGGCTACTTTTTCACTCAAGCAAAAATCTCCTATTTTATACTTGCTTGATACATAATTTACTATATCCGTCGTACTTTCAGATACAGAAAATAAAAATTTAATATGATTTTGGATATTCGCAAATATAAGATAAATAATAAGATAAATGGTTCACATGTGAATCGGCCGTGTCTGTACCTAGAAATGATATTGATTTTCTACAGAAATTGCAAACCTAGCCCACACAAGGTACCTCACCGAAATATTGATTGGCTTGGCATTTTTTAAATAAATTGTTTCCTTTATTAAATTCAGTCATTTTCAAATTTTTAAATTTTCAAAACTCGTGTAAACATGAAATATGTTTTTGTTGGTAGACTAACACCCTAATTCTGACGCACAGTCACTGATTAAAAACTTGTCTTATAGTTAAGCCTTTCGTGCTTGCTGTTAAATTTCGTTTTAATTAGGACATTTTTGGTATTCTACTTGTAGTCTTTGTCATAAGTGTTAAAAATTTGTCTTTCGTAAGGCGTACGAATTTGATGGTCTTATGAGCCCCAATTTGATGTTTGGCGGAAATCTTGAAAATGTAAAATTCAAAAATATACAATTGTAAGTAAAATAATATTTATTTCAATATTAAATTGCACATTTTAATTAGATTGATAAATTTAACACTTCACAATGTAAAAATGCATGTTTTTACAACTTCTCTGAAAAACTATGAAATTTTGTGTTGTCATTTGTATTTCCGCACAATTTCAATTTTTACATAAAGAAGATTACCTTGTTCTTCGGTTGACGGAAAATTACATTAATTATAAAAAATAGAAATGAATAAATATATAACTATTTGCAAATTGCGTAATTTTCGCGAAAAATAAACCACATATGGTACATTTTATTTGACAGGTCTCCATTAGTCTTTGGAGTGTTTCAAAACACAATTTTAAGGCTGCTTTACTAAAATAATAATTAAGATTTTAGTTTTAAAAATTGTAGTCTTAAAAATTTTCTTATTTAAGACCGCCTTACAAATCTTAACGTCAGATTGGGGTGAAAATAGATGAATAAAACTAATTTACCTTTTTTCCGTAAGTTTATCATTTAAACTTTTCAATATATGTAATTGCAAAAATTGGAAAGCTCCAATGGCAGTTGTCACTTCCGGTTCACTGATTTTCATTAAATTTAGAGAGGATCTCCCATATAAATGGAAACACGTTAGGTATGAAGTTTGATTCCGAATAGTTAATTCGGGTCGAATTTTATTAAAATAAAGTTTTTTTTAAAAAAAAAACTTAATATTTTCGTGGAGCTATCACTTTCACTAGAATTTTTTGTGAAAATTGTGTATAATTCAGTCAATTTAGACATGCGGAAAAATTATTACGAATTTATAAATATTTACATCAAACTTTTATAATCAGTAGACCGGAAAAAAATATTTGAACAGAAAATACATATAAATTCTTTCACCAATTCCGTATTCCCGGAGAATTACCATAATAGTGCCACAGTAGAAAACGAAGCGAATATACATTAATGAACTATTTTTTGTCTCGTCACTCAAAAAATTCGACTTAATTCATCTACATAGTTTTCTTCAAGAGTGATGCGTTCATTCCAACGCTTTTCTAACGTTTCGGGATATCTTGAATTCGGAATTTTCGGAATATTCGGATTTTCATTTCCGGGATTTCGACTTCCGGGATTTTTTTATTTTTTTTTTTTTAGTTTTGCCAAAACCCCGGTATACTTTTTTGATTTGAATGAATCTTTTAGAAGTTTTTTGAAACACAATTTATACCGGTAATGCGCAATGAAATGTTAGATATTGAAAATTAAGGAACGATGATAAGGAACGCCAGACAATCAATCGCCATAAACAGCAATTTTACCATTGGACAAACCAATTGTCTAACAGAAAATACAAGTAGGATTTTTATATTATTCGCCACTCTATAGTAATCGAGCATATTGATATAACAGTAAAATTGTTGCTAAGCTTGTGATTATTTCTGGCTGATCCGAGCTAATGTAAAACTAGGTTTCGGTTAGGAGTTTTTACTAAAATAAACATTTTGTTTAATACTAAGGGGAAAGATCGATGAAAGTGTTCAGTTTGCAACTATATTTAAAAATGAAATCATAACCAAAAGCGAAATGAAACTGTCTACTCTAAATCGAGGGGGATGATGCCGTCATACCAACGGTTGTAAATGTGTATATGTGATGGTTAGTTAATCAAAAATTATTAACATTCGGGATTCCTCTATCCAAAATTTATGATCCATATTTTTCCAAATAAAATAACATAATTTTCGGAAAATAACATTGTATGTACGACTATGTATAACATTATACATTTCCATTAGTGATGTACTAGGGTCACACAAATTACTATGTATATCGAGCGAGTGTGAGTAAAAATGAACGAACTTAAAATTTTCAATTAACCCACAAAAGCAACAACAAACATTATACAACAAGGGTTGATTGAAAAAAAAAATTCTTTCTGGGTGTAATATGATATTTTTTGATGAAATGTGTAAGCAAGTATAAAAAACAACAAAAATCAAATATGGCGGTTTGAGTAGACGAAAATTGAGGGTGCGATACAATGTTACACAAATTTGATAATACAAAATACTTTTATACAAAAAGAAAATATTAACCTGTTCTTAAACTTTTTGTGTTTTTTTTTTCTCTATCTTCTTTAAATTATTATATGCGGATATGCCACACAAACGAGGGGTTGACAGTTTTGTAAAATAAATTATAAAGATCTAAGTATTAAAAAATGGTTCTTGTGAAACGGGTGGGTGCTGTTAAAAAGAAGATGCTGTATAATGATTATAATTTAAATGCACGAGACGAAAAAGAAACTTGAATATTATATTATTATTCAAAAATGTAGAACGGAAATCTTAATTAAGTTAAATTTTAAATTTTCTGTTATTTAAATTAGGGTGTTGTCTTATTTTATAGTCTCTGACGTATATTATATAGTTGTGCGAATATACGTATATATTTATTTATGAGGTACAAGATGAGATACCTATTCAAATTGTTTTACATGAAAATTTAATTTTCGTATCAAATTTTCATGAGTACATATTTAGTATTTTGTGTAGAATATTATAAGAGTGTACACATAGTATACATACTCTCGTGCTCAAATTTTCAATTTAGGTTATTATGCTAATTTTCCGTGCTGCTCCAAAACAAAATTATAATAAAAATATCAAGAATTTTTGTTATAGTCTGGGAATACATTTTTGTTTTGTGTAAATTCGTTACGCTAATTTTTTTCATCTTTGTTTAACATTTATTATGTTTTGTTATAATTTTTGAACAAACAAAATCTACATAATTTTCGTTTTCAAATGATTTTTGTTAGATTTGTTATACTTCTGTTTATGGTGTCGAGGGAATTTTAAATCTAGTGGCAACCCCACATGTATGTGTAAAAAAAGAAACACCATAATTTTATGTATATCATGCAGACGGAAAGGAGTAGGTGTAACAACCAAGTGAATAGTTTTTTGTCTATGCAATAATTAAAACCGGGCAGGTTTTAGTTGAAAATTTATAAAAATTTGAAAATAAATTAGGGAAATAACTACACAGGTATAATATGCCCATTTGTCCTTTCTTGTGACCCTTACTGTGGTTTACCTATAAAGAAGAACGTACGCGAAACAAATATTAATTCTTATGTAATATCAACTGCATCCCTGATTAAACTGTTTTGAAGTTGAACCAAGTTTTCAAATAGGTTGGTTTTCAAAACCTATACAGAGTTTTAAAAATGGTGAAATCCAAACTTTAAATGCATATGAAGTGAAACCTAACTAGAGTATCACACGGATTTCAAATGCTTGCACACACTAGAACTATCGTATCAAAAATTCGAAATTTGAAATCGGAAAATCTCAAAATGCCAAAAAATATTCACGATATGTTAACACAAACATACTCCTAATCAAAATCTCGGACTTTACAACCGAAACTTGTTAAAACCATTGTATAAAAATGGAGAAGTGCATATGTTGTGCCCAACCTCCGATTATCTATTACCACGAATATACGTAAATCGCGAATAAAGATAAAACGGTATAAGATATGACTGCCATTTTTATTTAAAAATGTTTTTTTCTAAATGACCGCCTCTAGATTTTTTGAAATTTGATTCTGGCACACAAATTTTTGGCTACTTTTTCCCATAAATCCGCACTTATTTCAAACACCAATAACACGAATAATGTTGGTTTTGAGGACATTAAACCAATGATTTTACATAACTCCAAAGAAATAAGTCCAATGGAGTTATATCCCTGGTTTTTGTTGTCCAGTTCACATCTGATTTTTTTTGAGCATACACGGTTATTAAACTTTTCTCTCGATAAGTGGATTGTGCCATGAGATGTAAGATATGTTGCACCATCTTGTTGAAACCATATATCGTTCAAGTCGAAATCATCTAATTCATGCCACAAAAAATCAGTAACCATGTGTCTTTAGCGTTCTTAATTGACGGTAACTACAATACCTTTTATTTTTGTTTTATGAAAGCAGCTGACTTTTCACACCAAATGCGAGAATTGTGCTTATTTACGGAGCCATTTCACCAGAAATTAGCTTCATCGCTGAAGATAATTTTCTATAAAATAATTTACCTATTTCAAGTTGCTCTAAAGCTTAATCTACAAAATATTTATGCATGACTTTTAAATGAATTTTTTGTGATAAGTTTAGGAAAATATAAAATACGAGTTTGTACTTAAGTCGACTTTACCACTTTTGACTTGTGACGAAATATTTATCACAAATGTCAATTTTGACGGCAACCTGAAAAATGACCACTATAATATTTGTAAAATATATAATATATAATATACAATTAATTTGATCATCCGTTACATTGAAAAAGATTGCATTTTACACGCGGCATATACTACTCGATTCTTTTTCTATTTATCGTTTTCTTAGTGTGTAAACCGGTCTTTACACGACCAGTAATTATGTGATTGGCTAAACCATCATTACTTAAAAAAGTCGTCGTTCCGCTAAATTCTCTTTAATATTTAATTATGATAAATGTTTTTCGCCATTTTAGAAATAGTTGATTACGAAGGTTTAAAATTGGTCCAAATAAAATAAGACACATTGTTCATGCCATTAGTTGGTGGCAACAAAAAAAATATAAAACATTTCAAAACTCCAAAAACATTAACAATCATAAAATAACCATCATCAACTTTGTCATTTGCTTATTTTCCTATGTAATTTGCTCGCTACAAAACAATATTTATTCTACTCGTATAGGGCCGGGGGAGGGGGGGAGGGGGTGGGGGGGTTGGTTTCTTAAAAATAATTTTTTAAGCTATAATTAATTGTAAAAAAAGTTCACTGTTTTCCCGCTATAGTAAAAATAACGCCATTACACGTCAAGCCCTTAGAATTTATAATTAGTTACACTATACTATTAACCATAATCAAAGGAGGCTTAATTATTAGCATATTTTTGGTATTCCCCGAAAAACAGAAAAACGCCAAATAAGAATGGACAAATAATTAAATTCACGTCACATTTTTTTTAAATTTTGTGAAACTTTTAGTGTTTAAAATACTTTTAAACGAATAATATTGTTTTTTGTTGAAATTTGTAAAAATGGGACGAGCTCCAAAAATATGGTCGCATATGCGATAAAAGAAAAAAAAATCCCTGAACAAACGGTGTAAAAAGCGAATAACAACTCCTCAGTTGGATCGCCGTTTTTCAAAAATCGTAAAGAATGACCCTTTTGTGGGTGTATATGCATAATAACGACCCGAACACACACCTCAAGAATGGCGAAATAGTTTTCTGAAAAAATCAATGTTATGACTTGGCCCACGCGATCTCCTACTCTCGATCCAATTGAGCATCTATGGAAAGGTCTCAAGGTTGCTGTATCCTCCAAATAAACCAAAATTGGCATGGAAGATAATACCACTTCAACGACGCCGAGGCAGTCATTGATAATAAAGGACATACTAAAATAATTTTGTCCTAAATAAGTTAAAGATTTTCTTTTTTTAAACATTATTGAATTGTCCCTAATTTTGTGGCCAGCTCATTGAACATTTATGAAATTTAAAATAAAAACTAGTGTGGGCTATAAAACAACATTATTTAATTTTTTGAAACAAAATGCTAAAACACTAATGAAAGTATGTACAATTAAATATAAATATTAGATATACGAGGGTTGATCAATAAGTGCCCGTGTTGGGAATGAAGAAATTTTTTAAATTTTAATTTTATTATTTTTCAACATTATCTTATTTTAGGTCGACACACTTTTCCCAATGTTTATGTCATTTCTTCAATCCCCCCAAAAAATACGATTTCTCAAACTCTTCAAAATACACTTCTGTCTCGGCGATAATCTCCTCGTTTCAGCTGAATTTTTTCCCTTCAAGCCTTGTTTTCGTGCACCAGTAATTAGTAGCGCACTTCATGCAATTTGGTCGTGACAATTCGTATCCGCTTTTTGTCCACTGTGAGCAATCGCGCCACTCATCGGGCCGATACCCTCCTCACACTTATTTTATCATTTAAAATATTAATTACGGTTCCGTACGACACACCTACAGCCTCTGATATTTCGTGCACATTAGTGCTGAACTAAGGTTTTCAACGATTTCCTCGGTAACAACATCTGTTGTGCGGCCTGGCCGCTCATCATCAAAAACAGATGTTAAACCACGTTTAAATTCGTAGAACCCTCATGGTTGTCATAGATATGGTGAAGGTTTCTCATAGAATATCCAACCTCGCTTTCATTCCTTCGCATGTTTTTCCTTCCAAAAATAAAAAGCAAATTAAAAATCGATATTGCTCTTTTTCCATTAGAACACCATGAAAAACACGAAACACTAGGAATACAACAAGCTGCCAATAAAAACTAACCTGTGAACTGGACTGAAATTTAGTGTGGTGTCGTTTAACAGATGACAGTACACGATGTTAATGTCAAATTCCCTCAGCAACGCTACCTCTTTTCAATCACGGGCACTTATTGATCGACCCTCATATGTTGAAATACTTTTTCCTTTTTTTTTGCTGTCTCTAATTTTCTGACCACGACTGTAAAAGTTACTTTTGAACATAGGGGGATATTAATTGACCTTCAAAGGACATTAAATCCACTGGACAATTAATATTTTCTTTAAGGAAATAAATTTTCTTTTCTTATAGGAATTATCGATTGTCAACCAAACTATAAAAGGAGATTTTCTAGTAACAAGCAATAACCCATTAAAATAAAGTTCTTATCGGTAAAGGGCTCTTATTTGAAGTAAAATAAAATAATTTATTTACTGAGTTTCGACGTCTTATGGGCATCATTTCCAAAGCTAACAAAAACTTTTTATATAACTTCTTACAAAATATAGAAAAATTAACATTTCTTGTTTTAAAAATGGCTCTTTACTGTTAAGAACTTATTTGTTTATATTTATTATTCGCTCAATAATTAATTTTTAACTACAAAAACATCTTCGCTTGAAATATGGAGACAATTAATGGAAATTATAATAGAGGATATTTCCAAATAATAAAATATGAACACAGTAATACCACAGTGCAAAAATTTAAAAAGATCGAAAAATTTAGACTGGCTAAAATAATTAATAAACAACAATTCCTGCTAAAATGCCGCAAAGAGAAGGTTTACGAAAAAGGAAGAAAACAGTGAATACTAGTTTTTACTCTATTTCAAAACCAATTCATATTTAGTGTAATTAACGAGGAAATCAAAGTGACAATAAAATCCATAAAACCAACAAAAATTATGTTAACAAACGATTCAACAAAATTTGGAAGATATATACGAAGAACAATAAATACGTATTAAGTCGTATATTAAGATTGAGAAGCAAGTTTATTAAATTTAAGTTTTTTTTATTTTCAACGTTACCTCCTTTTAGGTCGATACACTTTTCCAAACATTTTTGCCATTTCTTTAACCACTCCAAAAATACAATTTCCCAAACTCTTCAAAATACGCAAAGTGAGCCAGGTCGGGCGAGTTCGATGAGTGCGGCAGTAATTCGTAGTGCAGTTCATGCAATTTGACACCAACGATTCCAGATCGCAATTTCATCAATTTCGGCAATCGCGCACCCATCGGGGCTACACCTTTCTCACGATAACAACGTCTGCCGGGCGGCCTGGCCGCTCATCACTAAAAACAGATGTACGATCACGTTGAACCATAATCTCACGGTTGTCATACAAGTTAAAGGGTCCTCATAGACAGCATCCAAACTCGATTTTATTCCTTCGCATGTTTTTCCATCCATAAAAAGCGAATTTAGGTCGATATTGCATTTTCTTTTTCCATTTTATTTAAAAACACGAAACACGCATTCTACAACTGGCCGCCAAATAAAAACTAACCCGTGAACTAGACTAGAATTTAGTATGGTGACGTTTGGCAGATGACATGCACGATATTAATGTCAAATTCCCTCAGCAACGCCACCTCTTTTCAAACACGGGTACTTATTGATCGACCCTCGTAGTTCCATCCAACTTCGTCCAGTAATTTGTTCAGCACGTGGATTGTACTTTCAATTACCATTTCAAAGAAATTATAGTAGGACAAATTGCGAGACTGGATAACATTGTTGTACAGAAAATATAATGTTTTAACGATTATGTTAGTGCTAGTTAGAAATGTGTAATGAATTTCTTCAATATTGATCTTCCAAATCACGTTAAATTAGTTTTAAGTTTAGGCAACAAGTTTTTTTTTACAAACCGTTAGTCATTATGTATGGTATTTCAAAATTATACCTTGTGTTGAAAGTGTAAATTTATAGTTATGCGGAAAATGATCCTTCAATTTTTAATTAATTTATTAATATTTTAGAAAATGTTTAAAGTAGTACATCATTGTATAGCTTTGCACATATTGAAAAACGTATTTTGTCTCACCTTAAGCAAACAAAACTGATTTTACAAACCTATTATAGATAATTAATGAAAAATAATTTGACTCCAATTCAAATTATATAATAAACACTTTAGTACAAAATTGGCAATAATGCAGTAGTATTGAATAATTAACAAGTAATACATTAACAATCCAGTATAGATCCTAAGTTATATAATTTACTAAAAATTCATAAACTATATACACTACGTGAACTCAATAGATGGTCTCGATAAACCGTAATATTTTTATGTAGTTCTCTTAAATTTAGTGTGGGAAAAACTAATTTTTTTGTTCGAAATTCCCAATTGGCTTTACAGAAGAGAATCTATTATACCCCACGATATTTTATTAATTTCGATAGACGTGATTTCGTTATATACTAGGTTTAGGCATTGTTTTAGATAATCAAGATTTTTTTTTGACAATAAAAATTAAAAACAAATTTTTGGTTCTCCGAAAAGATATCCAATTCAAGTCCTTTACTAACAAATTTGTTGATTGTGTTTGAAATTAAATTAAAATTGATGTCTTTCTGATTAGTTTTAACAAAATTTTTAATCGAATAAAATTTACTTTGGCAAAGTAAGGTTAAATAAAATTACATTTTTAGATTCACTTTTGGTCCTCGAACCTAATGGCAAAATGGAATCATAAACATAGTAAATAACCTATAAATGGAGCCGGCCAATGGGCGTCTTCTCATTCACTAGTGACTAAATAAAGAAAGAAAAATTACTAGATGAATTGTATTCAGTTGTAATAATTTAAATAAAAAAAAAAATAAAAAACAAAAAATAAACATAGTTGGTCTGGCAGATATCTAAATTTTCATTGTTGGCTTTCCACTTTCTACAAAATTAACACAGTAAATATTATGGCTCAAAAATTAGTATTGCTCATTCATCATATACGACATAATTTTTTGGCAGCTTGGCGGAATCATTTGGAAGCTTTCACAACTGATGTCTTAAGTGGGTAACTGAGGTATGATATTTTTAAGTTTTATAAATTTTTTATAAATTACCATAAATCACGCGTCGAATATTTAATATCTCGCTTGCATTCATAATTTAATAAATCATTATTTAATACAATTGTATTAAAAAATATTGTATTAAGTCAAATAATCATTTATTTCGAATAAAATCACATTGCAGAACACAGTAAAAGTTATTTCGTGCCTTTACGACTACAAACAAAAAAGTTATGAATAAATGTTCATAATTTTTTGTTTGTAGTCGTAAAGGCACGAAATAACTTTTACTGTGTTCTGCAATGTGATTTTATTCTAAATAAATGATTATTTGACTTAATACAATATTTTTTAATTTAATTGTATTAAATAATGATTTATTAAATTACTACTGCAAACGAGATATTAAATATTCGACGCGTGATTTATGGTAATTTATAAAAAATTTATAAAACTTAAAAATATCATACCTCAAAGCGAGATTTTAGGCAATTAAAAAAAAACTTAAAAATATCATATCTCAGTAACCGTCACACTTAGGACATTAGTTTTAAATAAAAAAGATTGGGATCGAAAATGATGGCTTAGGCTGTTTTCCAAACGGGTACTTATTTCAGACTTATTAACTTATTTGACGCCATCTTGAATAAGTAAGTAAACCCATTCCAATCGAGTTTGCATACTTATTTTGACAGCATTTTAGAATAACAACATCTTGCTCTTGTTTTGAAAAGAAAAATGGAAAGCAAAAAAAAATTTATACTTTTAAATTATTTAATAAACAAAAATATTAAATTATGCTTAAAATTGGTTCAAAATGACGAAGAGTTATTTGATTTAATAGAGAAGGGAGAGATGAGAAAAGTATGTATACATATTTTAAAATAAATTCATGTAATAACATATTTATATACATATTTAAATTTTAATTTACAACATTAAAATGTTGTTATTTAACCTGCAGGGCCTGAAATATTTTAAACAACAAAGTAATTACAGGTTAATATTGATTTACGAAAGGACGAATCTGCGATTAAAAAGCATCTCCGAATATCGAAACAAGCTTTCAAAAAGTTAATTGGTTTATGTGGACCCAAACATCATGGATATAATGCTAATATAGAGCTAGGTGTCACTCTGTTTTGGTTGGCGTGTTTCACAAGCTACAGAGTAGTTAGCACGGCATTTAATATTCCAATTACTTCAATATTCAACATTGTGCAGCGGACGTTGAATTTTATTTTAAATTTGCTAAAACAAATTTTTTTTTCCTGCACACGAAGAGTACGATGCAGTGGGTACGAAATTTGCAAACCGGGCAGGATTATCAATTTTTAAAAAAAGCCGTAGGTGATATTGATGGTACTCATATCAAAATAAAATGCCCTGTGAATCGTCATGATGAGTACATCAACAGGAAACTGGACTACAGTATACAATTGCAAGGTAGAATTTATTTATAGTCATAAATGTAAACTATTTTTATTTATAAAAGTATATTAACGGCAATTTTTAATTTTAGCGGTGTGTGACGCAGAACACAAATTCTTAAATATTTGTGCTGGGTCGCCAGGGTCAGTACATGACCAAAGAGTACTACGAAATAGTGAAATCTATAAATTAAAAAAATATCCAGCACAGGAGTATTTTTTGCTTGGAGACAGTGCATATCAGCTATGTTTAGAACCTATAGCAATTATAACTCCATATACGGAACGTACCAGCTTAAATGAACGACAAAAACGTTTTAATCACCTTCATAGCAAGGCACCAATAGCTATAGAGCAAGCCTTTGGCCATTTGAAAACCAGGTGGAGATGCATTATTTTAAGAAGCTTAGAATTAAGTGTTAAAAAATGCATCAAGGTTATTGCGGTATGCTGTATATTGCATAACGTATATGTTTGAGTGTTGGTGATCTTATAATATTGACAGCATATTTATAAATGAAGTTCATCCTCAATTGGATTTTGTTGAAAGTCAAACCTCACAAGCAAACGCGTCAGAATTTCGCGACCAGCTATGCCAAAACATGTAAATAAAACCCAACAAACTTTTAATTATAACTTTTATTCATAATAATTTTAAATAAATAATAAAAAAAAATCACAATGTGTATTAAATTTCAATTCAGTCTTCATTTCATTATATGTATATATATAAATTTCATATTGGGCCCACAACATGGGCGATAACTTTAATCAATTTCAGAGGATGAAAGATCAACGTCAGAGAAATATTTGTGCACTACTTTTTTATAATTTTATTGCTTTTATCCATCGATCGTAAAATTTTAGCGTCCCGTTTCTTTACATACTCCACGAATGACGAATGATGTTGAAGCTGAACTTTCATCGAGCAAAAATTCAAACCCCGTATAGAGCCGGTCACAGGGGGTCATATCAGCATCTTCTTCAATCGCGGTATCATTGATACTGTCGATGATGTCTGGGGGCGACATATTATGCTTTGCCCCCATTAAATCATTAATTTTTAGAAAATACGGCCAGTTAGAAGAATTTATTGAAGCAGGGGCAGTTCCCGTTTTCGGATCCTTCATTTTCTTGAAAGTATCCATTAAATGGTTCCATTTTTTGGAACATTCCTGGGGTTGCCGATTCTCGATCTCAATCCGCGATGAATGTATCACTCTGAAATAAACAAAAAATCTTTGGAATTTTCACACAAAATTTTGTTTTAAAACTTACTTCCAAATGACATTATACTGGCTAGTTTTCTTCTTAAATTCATCGTCAAAAGATGATCGGGCCTCAATTAGAGCAAACGTTTCTTCTTCGCTTCCTCAAGTACAAATAAATATATAAAGAAGGTATATATTTTGTTGTCCTAAAAATTTGCTGTGAATGTAAGCACATAATCTCATCTTCCAAACAATTATGAAAATATTGTATGTAAACTAATTGATTCTACGAGTACTTACATCGGCTGCAATACATTTTTCGTTTATTCATGTTTGTTGTGTATATGTAATTTGCCTTTTATAATTATAATTATTTTAAAACGTATAAAACTTCTTATACCTAACATAAATTTAACCAACTCAAAACAAATTTTTGGCAGGCAACTTTGTTGAAATTACAATTAGATTTTAATGTAAGAAAGAGAAAGGAAATAAGTCACCTCGCCAGGTTACTTATTTGAATAAGTTAGGTTCCACAAATAAGTATTCGTTTGGAAAACAGCCTTAGATGTGTATTTCTGGTATATCGTATACCAGTTCATATATTTTTATTGATATTGGTTAATATATTTAAAAATATATTTATATTTTATATACTGGTTTAAAATCTAGTTTAAAACTTGCTTTGTATTTGTGTAAATACGTACCGTTTAGCCTGGCATATTTTAGAAAAAAACGTATCATAAAAATTTTCACTATAGCTTGAAAATGAGGTCGATGAGACATCGAAAGCTCAGTAAATTAATTATTTTATTTTAGTAAACAGCCCTATACAGATAAAACTTTATTTTATTATTTATTAATGGCTCAATAAATAATTTTTATGATTATTTTTTTTTGCGATTACGTAGACAAATTACAGATTGTACAATCAAAAATAGAAATGGTTCTGCAACAAACATTTTCTGAAGTTCCTTTGCCAAGTAAAAAATTCTCTGGTCGTGAGGCCAAATGAAATAATGAAGTTCACGGAATAGGATTAAAAACAGAAATAGTTATGTTCTTGTCTTAAGTTTTTGTATCTTCTTCTTTGAAATGTTTTTCTGAAATTTGTTTTTTTTTTGTGAAATTTTTTTCTGGGATTTTGCGAATTGATTTTTTGTGACTTGCTTATAAACTTACAATGAAATTTACTATTATTAAATTAATTATACTTTATAGCCATTGCCTACATTAATTATGTCAGTTGTGAATTTATATTATTTAGGATTTTTGGCCGCTTACCATATGTCAGACTACAATATAGAAGATCTCTATCCAAATTTTTAATTACAATATTCAAATTAAAAATTATAATAATCAGACTAACCAAATCGGTTTTATTAGGTTCGGTCCACACTACCAATCATCCGGATCTTACGGTTGAAAAGCATGATAGAATATTATTCTGTCTATTAATTCTGAATTAAACGCCACGTTTTAGCGTAAATATTACAAGCAATTGTTTTTGTCCATTTTGGTCCTCTTACGTATATATCAAACCTGTAAGCTAGGCTATGTAGTGCAGAAATACAGGATAACTCGTAAATATAGAAACAGAATAAAAAGATAGCGTGGTTAAGTTCATTGAAACAAAAATAATGCATTTACAATACTCTAACGATAGGGGGACTGAATGATAACCTTCAGAGAAGATGTTATTCAACTTATTGAATTTTATTTTATATTTTCCTTTTAATTAATTAATTTATCGATTTGTATCATTTTGTTTTACACAAACATTTCCAACCGTTTGTATGTAGTTGCTGCTTCCATGATTCATGAACCTCGCGTCTAATAAATTTTAATAAATTAATCTTAAACAATAAGGGGCAAACAAATTTATATTTATATACCCAATAAATAAATAAAACTGATTTTGATTAATTATAATTTATAGCCGACATTTTAAATTGATTAAATTTTTTGTATAAAAGGCCTCTAAATATTTTTAAGAATACGCGTACGACGTGTGGCGCACGTGGAAAATTTATTCAAATATATCCGGGTTTAGAAACAACGTTCATTGTACTGAATGTTTTGACATGTACAGTGGAAAACTATCGCATGATAAACGAAATTATTTTTAAATGGTCAGAGTAAATTACATTTTTATATTCCTTCTCATTACAGTATTTAATATTTTGTAAACTGTTGTTTAATAATTATTATATGAATAAAAAATTAATTTTGTTTTATGGTAAATTACAACCGTGTACTTCGGGGCTGATTGTAATCTTTCCAGTTTTATTATATTACCTACGATTATATTGTGTAAATAATTATCTGGATTTTATTTTATTTTGATTGGAATACGATACGATGTTGTCTTTGACTTTAGCAATGTGATTGAACGTAGACTTGCTGAAATGCTATAGTGGTGTAAGTTTTCGATTCAGGGTAAACAAGTTTTTTATCTAAATATAATTTTCGTTTTTTTTTTTTGCCAAATAGTTGTCTGCCCAAAACCACTATGTAGATCCAGTAACCGTGTATTACTATTATAAATCTTTCAATCCACTAAATTCAAATTTACATTGTTGTTTTATGTCTTGATCACTTGATCACAATTCTATGAAATTGAACTAAGAGCTTTCGGCGTTTTGTTTGTTTGATCGGACGTTTGACGTATTCGTCATTTTTAAATGATCGTATATTGTTTATTTAAATGTAAATAAGATGTGCCATATGAATTATTAAGGGGCTAACATTTGTTCAAACGTTTATTTGGTTTAGCACACTAAGAACATCAAACTGTCATTCGATGTCTTAATATCGTATTTATATTAAGAGTAGAATAGTAATATATTTTTTAAAAATTATAGCAATAGTTTTTTAAAAATATATTTCCCGCAATACCGAAAAATTAAAAAATACCTTTGGTTTACCGGTAATGAAATATTACGGTAAATTAAAAATCCTAGATTAAACATAAAAACTTAATGTACAACTTTAATACTACTTAGCTGTATTTTGTTGAGAAATAAAATATTAGAAGACAGTTTTAGCAAAAGAAAATTATTCTCCATAATTTGTTTGTTTATCACTCGACTATAATTTATATAAACCAAACTCGAATTTAGTCACTACTTATATAAATAAGCCAACTATGAAGAAGAACTTCTTTTGGCTATTATAAATTCAGAAGGCCTTTAATATTTTGTTTCTCAACAAAATAGAGCCATTCAGTCGGTTTATGGAGTTTGGCAACACGATGGGGTTTTCTTCGTCTATAGTACCAATTCACCTATACACAAAATACTTGTACTAAAGTGGGGAATTTTTGCAGCACGTTTGCAGCAATAACTTTTTATGTGGGTCGTGCTGTGTACTCACTAGCACAAACGAATAAACAAAAAAATATTTTTAAGGTCAGAAATGGTTTTTTGTTTTTACGTGATTAGTATGAAATTTGATTTTGACAAAACATAGACACCTTAGCAAATATGGAGAATTTTACATTGTGCTTCGATCTACTAGATTTTTTTGTTTTTCCCTATCCATTTCGCTCAGGATGCTTGATATATTAAATGAAAAATAGTTTTGCACATGCATAGATACGTGGCAAACTTCAGTTTTGCGTAGAGAAGTTGCTGCTTGAGTTTCGTTTGAAAATGCAGTGTATGCACAGCTATCGGTAATTTCTATATGAAATTGCGTGGTTTCTACCAAAATTCACTTGTTCACGGTAAACATTTCTTCAAATTTCAAATCTTTTCTAAGATCCTTATACAAAGTCTACAAAACTAAAAGGAAAGTTGAATTTTGACTTATAGATGGCTTATGTGTAAGAATAACAACCATCAGTTTCGAACAGATGAGACTATTGATTAGCATTGTACACGGCTAGCAACAGTGGTTGAGGGGTGGTTCTTCCTAGACTCCAGGGGAGCTTGAACTGTGCTAGATTGTAGGGTAGACCTTTTTTTACAAATGACGTGCGCTTCATGTCACCTCTATAGCGAAACCAATTCTAAAACAATTTACTTACTCATAATTTTTATACCTCATGACACTAGATAAAAACTAACCAAAAAAAGAAGAAAATAGTAAGTTGAAAAAAAATGCAGAGGCAAAAGTTATATAAGGTTTTTGGTACACCACGCGCACAAAAAAAAAACTGTGAACAAATAATAAAATCAACGCAAAAATTTAACAAAAATGTCCAAACAATTTATTAACATAAAAAAATCCCGTAATCCGATGTGACATTTTTGTTCAATATAATTGTTTCCAGTTCCTTATTCATCAAATCCTAATCCTTATTAAAGTATAAAAAAACAAAGAAAATAAAAAAAATAAATTTAATCATGTAATGTATATAGAAAACCCAAAACCTAAAATTATCGCTCTGCATTCCCCGTTGCGGATCCATTACAGCCGTTGATAATTCCACGTTGATGCGAGATGTTATCTGGGACTTATCATCACTTTATCAGATTTATGATATGAACAATATATTTAACAATATAACTTTTATTTTTATTTCGTTCGTTTAAGATTTTTATTTTTATTTACAATTGGCATTCAACTAAATAGAAAGAACATCAAGTTATATGCACAGGGCATAAACTTGAGGATAATTGTAAATAAACAACTGAAACGTCGGCTCCGTAACAAAGTATTTTATTGTAGGCTTATAAGTTCCAGTAAAAATATTGAAATAGATTTTTTTTTATTCCACATTATTATTCAATAATAATTGATTTCTGTTGTACATTACAGTAATCCCCCTATAACACGGTAGATTCATTACGCGCTATAGGAAAACGCGATGTATGAGGCTCTTTAAAGGGGGTTTAAATCGAATTTGGTGCCAGCATACGCGACATTAATTATGAGCTGTACAAATCATTATAAATATCACAGTACAGAAATATAACGAGGGAAATCCCCGCGTTATATGAGAAAAAACGTGTTATACGAGGGCGAAACGCGTTATAAGAGTATATGTTATATGGGGGTATTATTATTATCTGTATTATTACTATTAATTACTATGTGTTTTTATGATTTTTAAATAGATTGCAACCGACTACCCACAAATTTTATTTTTTGTTTTTCTTTCGATTGAACTGATAGCCGTCGCATTTCAAAAACTAATCCCGTCCAACACCATCATCAATCACAATTTTCTTTTATCCTACATAGTAGTACCTTGCCGAACCAAATTGAAAAGTGTGACTTTTTTTTTGTTTTTAACAGATGTAACATTCTCCATTTGGGCCAGAAGTACCGTATATTTCAATTCGTCTTAGCCCTTTCAGTCCTGAATTAATACTGGGCATCTTAGAATTTTTGTATTATGTGATTTAGATTGCTTAGGAACCGGTTAAAATAGAAATTTAAAAAAAAAAGTCCTAGGTAGGCTCCTTCTGGTGTACACTCTGATGTACAAATCAAGTCAAAGGTAATAAAATTTTCAAATAATTTAATTTGTTATCTTTTTATTTCAAAATCCATAAAGCAACGTATAAGAAACAAAATATTTAAAAATATTGACACATTTCAATTAAAATAAAATAAATAATAAAAAATTATTAAAATATAATTTAAAACGATTTATAAAATAAATATAAGTTGTACTTCAGTCTCACAGTTTCTATTGTTATATTGAATAATAGTTTATTCTATCACGTTTAATTTGTATGGAATTTTAAGAAGCAATTCCTATCTTTTAATAAGCAGAGATGTACCCCACATTTCCCACAGAAAACATGGGAACGGAAGCTGCAGCCTTCAAATTTGCATCTGGTTGGTTCCTTTTTCTGAGTAAATTCGGGGAAATGACCAGTACAATCATATCTAATATCGAGTATTGGACGTACTTCACCTTTCATTCTACTCATTTGTGGGTCAAATTCCTTGTTTGTAATATCTGATGGTGGTCGACCTCGTTTTCGGGTGCTTTGGTAAGTATTCATTAGAAGAAATGCCACGTTTAATCTAAACTCTAATAAATCCATTACATCTTTCGGCGGTATGTTCTGTTTTTGCATTTGTTGTTTATATTCGATCCAACAAGCACTGCAGGCGAAATCAACAAAATGCGTCATTACTCGTAGGGGCCATTTCTTTGATCTAATGAATGTTCTATAATATTGGATCATTTGGTCCAAAAGATCTACCCCACCCATACCGGCATTATACAAGCTCACAACCTCCGGTTGAGCAACATCCACGTAACATTTGTCAGATGAATTCCACCGCTTAACTGGGTTCACGTTCCCTTTTCCCATAAAATTAGATGCCAAAAAAACGGGTTTGTTGTCGAGCCATTTTACAACAGCTATGGAATTGTCATGGCTCACACATTGTTTCATATATCCGCGTTCCTTTTTTTTAAAATTTCGGTCGTCCATAAAATTAGGTTTTTGAAACCGATTAATGCGAGCAGTCCCAGCTGCATTTATTCCTTTGTCCTTTAAAATTTCTAATAAATTGTACGACGTGAAAAAATTGTCAAAATAAACTGTATGTCCCCGGGATTCAATTCTTTTAATTAAATGCAGTACTACTGCTGCTCCAAAACCAAATCTTTTTTTATGACAATCCGAAATTTCTGTTTGGGCACCTTGGTATACAATAAAATCAAAGGGCTGTCCAGATTTTCCACAGAGTAGAAATACCTTTATTCCCCAGGGAGATGGCTTGCCTTTCATGTACTGCTTTGCAGACAAAGTACCTTTGAAAGGGATCATCTGCTCATCTATTGACAGATTTTCTTCAAGCGGTATCTGCCGGCATCTGTCTCTAATGGCATTTAAAATGGGCCGAACCTTATAAAATACATCCTTATTATTAGCAGGGATTTCCAAATTATTAACGACATGAAAATTAGTTCGTAGTTGCCAAAATCGGTCTCTTGTCATGGTCCGCATAACATGCTCAATACCAACTAGCCTGCTCCAATACATCTTAATTTGGGGAAATTTAGTGCATCCAATAAATATATGTACTCCGATAAATCTTTTCATTTCATTAATATCGGTTAACTTAAACGATTCATTTTTCTGAATTCCATATATATTTGTATACTTCACCATTATTTCAAACAGCTGTTCGGTGAAGTAATTCATAAAATATTTTCCTGGAGTTTCCTGAACAATTTCTATTTCTTCCGGTGAATTATATTCGATCTTGGTTGTTGTAAATTCGCTTTGTCTCCATTTTATATCGGTTCGATCAGTTACATTATTAAATCCATCTGAATCGGGTTGAATCTCCTCATCTATTATTTCGAAATTGACATTTTCTACAAACGTCACGGTTCCATCGTCTGATACATTTGCGATAACAGATGCAACTTGTTCTGGGTCGATCTCTGGATTCTCATTATCTTCAATAATTTCATCGTCTTGTTCTTTTTCAGATCTTGTTTTATATTTTTTTCTTTGAATATTAGAATTACTTCGTTCAGAAATATTCTCATAGTCCCAGAAATAAATAGGTTCATCCTCTTCCTCTTCATTAGCAGTATCGTCGCTTTCATTTAAGATAGCTAGCATTTCCTCTTCTGTTAAAAATTTGCGTGTCATTGTAATCTATAATTAAATGTTAAATGTTTAATGTTAATGTTAGTGTTTTTATCTCCACTAATAATAATATTTATATAATGTTAAATATATATGAATCTTGTTAAATTTTATTCCATTCACTTTATTTGTGCATACTGATGTAATGTACATAGTACTGTACATTACCTTTCAATAGATTTGTGCATTCTGATGTACTGTACATAGAGATGTACATTACCTCTGAATCGATTTGTACATTTATATGTACACTCACTTTATAATTTTATTACAGGCAATCAACATTATTTTTGCATTGTTTTTAACAGTAATTTAATATTTTGCATTATTCTAAACAAATAACACATAATTTATCTTACTTTGATGGGCTCAATATGCTGTTAAATGTACTTAGAGCTGCACGTCTTTTCAGAAAACTTCAAAGCGATGTTCGCACCTTCACTATTTTCTCTATAACTGATGACATTTACGATTTTTTATGTATTTCTTGTTAGTCGAAATGAGAGAAAAAGACGAGACAATAAAACCAAGTGTAAATGAGAAGAGAAAATAAAAAATTGCGCTAAAGAACGGTCGTTCAATTTGATGTACATGTGTATGTACAAGACGACTGAAAGGGTTAGGGTTCATAAAATTCTGGTGTTGCATTTGTGGTTTTTTCAGTTTTCGATAGATCTTTATTATATTTTTTTTAAATGAAATTTTAAATTCTTCTATTGACCAACGAGGACCAGCATTATGATCGAGAAGAAAAAATCTATTTCCTGAAATATTAAAAAAATTCTCCAATATATTTATTTATTTATATACAATTAACAATTTCGCCAAACCGCTCACCCCATTTTGAGCATCAAAGCTCATTCATAACGAGGATGCAGTTCATAGTTTTCTCTAAAAGTTGTATGCACAATGACAAGTTCAATTATGCATGCATATAGCCATTATGTGATAACCAGTCAAGCAGCAATTATATCTAACTTGTGCCAATAGCAGAGGTCAAGCGCAATATCACCTTCTTTCAATTTCACGCAGCTACAACATTTTCAATTATACAGAGATATCTACATTAAAACGACATTTTACATATGACGCGCTACTTGTAAATCTGCCTTTAGATAAATATTCGTGTAGTGTAGTGAAGCTGCTTCTAAATATATCCTATAATCCGCACCGGTTGGAGTACTTCAACATTGTACTGGGAGGCACTGCTTCACTCCAGTAACAAAAATACAATTTCCGATTTTTCGGAATGATTTCGGATAGAGCCGCTAAAAGGCTTGTACAAATTATTTGTTTGTTAGTTTTTTCCAATTTGGATATTGAAATAAAAAATTAAAAAACTTAAAAACTATAAAAAAATATATGAGGAAAAAACAAAAAACAGACGACTGGCTGACGCGAAGTCAAAGCACGAGTAAGTTATTAATTGGTATAAATTTTCTTACAGACAAGTAGAAGAACAATCGTATTATGACATTTTGGGGTATATCCTCTATCCGGTCGCAAGTGTAATTATTTGCGAACAGAAATATGTCTACTAGATTTATTTGGCCATGCCAATTAACACATTTTATTAAATTTAAATTTGTTTTGCGATTGTAAAGTAGAAATCCACGAAAAGACTGCTACGCATTTTCCGAGGTCGCAATCTTTTTATGTATTTCTACTTAAAAATCGCAAAACAAATATAAATTTTAAAAAAATGTAGGAATTGGCATGGCAAAATAAATCTAGTAACCATATTTCTGGTCGCAAATAATTAATTTGCGACCGGATAGAGGATATACCCCTTTATTGGCGCGGTTACTCTTATGTATATATTAAAATGACACGTGGTATGTTTTGCTATTTGTTAAATTTTTAAAATACAAAATTTAGGATGGACCCGTTGCATATACTTGAGCTCTCTTTTTTGAGTCGATGGGCATGTATCATTATATGGGAAAGATCACAGCTTCTTGTTTTACTTTGCAAATCCTAAATAAGGGAATCCTTTCTCGCAGAGCTTAATTTAACTCGCTTGAACGCACTGTTTTATTAAAATATTTTGATTAAATCTGTGGGGCAGAAACATAATTATCATCTCTCGTCTTCTGGAGTGAGAAGCTATTAATTAACTTTAAGGCGTAAATGAAACATTTAAATATTTTGCTGTACATATGGGGTTAATCCTGGATTTATTATCAGTGTTTTTCTTGAGTTTTGAAAATAAGAATAGGAAACTGTGAAATGAAAACAAAGCAAAATGTCTAATTATTCTTATTTCTAAAAATTGTGTCTTAACAACCAAATAAAATAAAATAAAAATTTTATTTTATTTTTTCTATAGTATCTAGCAACGGAACACAAAGTGTGAAATAAAGTGTTAACAAACTTGCTAATATAATTTCTGGATGGTTAGTTATGTAAAATGAGTAATATTGTTGCAACTATAAGCAATTACTTAGCAATTTGCTTTCATATTATTAAAATCCAGGCAAAATATCGTTGGTCAAATATCAATTGTTTTTACAATTTTCTAGCTGGCAAAATCTATTTGGATTGATCTGTTGCGATGTCTGAATAGCCTTCCTCTATATTCAATTCAGAAAATTGACAATATTTGCGTCTATTCGTCAAAAAGATCTGGTACCTGCTTTCGAAATAATCTCAAAAAAACACCCGACTTGATGATATGGTCTTGTAGTTTTTTTTATTGTAGACCTTTTAAAATAGGTAACAATTTTGACAATATCACGTCAGTTTATAAATCCACCAATCTGACGCTTTTGGAAATTTATTATTTACGGAAGAATAAATTTGTTTAGTACATCAAAAGGTTTCAAATAACATCACAAAATTAACAGAAACACCTTAGTACTGAAAACTACCGCTATTGCGCTCGATGCAATTTGTGATTTATTTCTTGCTGATGTAAAAAATGTTATTTATTAAATCTAAACTTTCTCGGATCATCTGAAGCCAGTAATAATTGGCTAATAATACAAAACAGTTTAAATTTATTAAATAAATTAAACTTTTAATTTTATTTCTTTAGTTTCATGTTATCAATATTGATAAAGTAGACTCAAAAGTTACAGAAAGCTCCTATTGTATCTTAGTTTTATTTTTAAATCAAATGGATTACAACTTTTAGATGATTTAGTTTAATATGATAAAAACAAACGAATTTTTTTAAAATTCGATAAAACTATTAGGGTTTGGAAAAAATTTTAAAAACTAAACCAGATTTTTTACCGAGTAGTAATTTCAAAATGTTCGAAACTAATTTGAAATAAAAATCGCAACGATATAATACATGTCATTTAATTTGTTTCAGTTTTGTTAGTGTGATGATGCTTCAATATACGTTTGGAAAAGAAATTACAACATTTTTAATTTAATTTTTAATTTTGACCGAATTTGATTTGCATCGCGCAGTCGACTACTCTAAAATAAATTTGGTTAATCCTTTTAATATGTTTTTTTAAATAAACTTCGACTGCTTTGCCAGCTTTTAAATTAATAATTTAAATTTAAGTAATCATGAATTTTCTAGGAAGAGAGCTATTGACAGTAACATGCACTCGTACAAAATGAAGGCAATCGTATTGCTTACGCACACTTGGACCGATGGCGGTTGTTTGTGATGTCACAGGATCTTACTCCTCCCCTATCTAAACAGAAGCTATTCGGATCTATTAATACAGATTGCCTGAACAGACTCTCCGTTAGCCCAAACGGCCTTTTGTGTGTTTATGCTGGATAGGAGCAGAGAAAATTAACTCCAATGTTTTTCTCCTCCTTCCCAAGAAGTCATTTGATTCTAAAACCGAGCCTTCTCCCATCCTCCCTAAAATGGAACTGCCCTAAGTCCTGCAATATAGGCAAATTTGTCTTGCTGTGTTATATGTGAAGGAGTACGTCAACCTTAAAACCGGAATAAAACATACAAGCTTTAAACAAAAACAATACGTTACACAATAAAATACACAATTAAGAAAATATAAAGCATTTCAAACTAGAGCATAAAACTGGTTTAAACTACGCCCAAACCCATTCTTAGTTATGCAAAACTCAAATAAGTGGTCAGTGTTTTATTGGCCTTTCTTAGGTTCCTTGGTGCATTAATTTTAACTAATTTATATTATAGCGATGGTGCATCAGTCTGATGAAGTAATATTTTGCCAATAAACGAGCATTTTAGCAACTCACCTCTATTTGGAGCGGCGAGATGTTATGCAGCCTGATACGGTGGTAACTGCCGCAGTTAAATATGGTAATCCCATCCACCTCGGCTAGCAACGTGTCCTGAAAAATAATCTTTAATTTCGAATCATTTTTATAAAAGTATGCCATTGATTTGATAGTGATGTGCAACAGGGTTTACTTTCCGATGAAATTATACGATTTTGTACTTATTATTGTTGAGAATGAGATGGTTGCAGACACTCTTAATTGCTTGATTGTGGAAATCTTCTTGCAGTGATCACTTCTGAAGTAGCTTGAATTATCTTCCATCTCTTATTTCCCAGTTTAATATATGGAATTCGATCTCATAAACATGACTTAAAGCACGCTACAAATTGGTTTATTAAGCCATATTTTACTAATCACTCCTACGTTTTGCAATGGCTGATGGAATCGAAGGTTTTGCCAAAATGGCACGTGATACGCTTTCAAAAAGTTTATTTTTAACTTTAGACAATCGCCACAAATAACCCTTGTCGTGGTTATAATATTGCAAACCTCTAGCATCTAGCATACTCATCGCTAAAATCGAATTTACTATTACTTCGTTCAATAAAACAATTTTTTTCGACCAATCATATTGCTCCAAAATGACGATTTTTTTCTTCCGCATTTTTTCAAAAGAGATGATTGGTCGAAAAAAATTGTTTGAATGAACGACCGAACGCAACCATTAGGGCGCATTAACTGATCATTTAACACTCTGTACATGCGCAAACATAGTAAATGCATCAACAGATGTACATGATATACATGGACTACGGAAACAGCACGACGAGCATTACAAAACGAAATTTAAAGTAAAACTGGAACCATGCAGGAATAAAAACTTAACTTAATAAAAAAATTAGACGGCGATAAATGGCACGTGATTATTATTACTACCATTTTACTTAAGAAACCCAACGAATCTTTCGTTAAATTTAGCTGTCACTTAAAAAAAATAGTGTGCGCTATTAATTTCTCGCCCAAAAATAAGAACAACTTAAAAAATTGTATTGAAAATCTGATTTTTTTATAAATTTAAAGGCGGAAATTATTTTAATTGTGTAATTATTTACTAAATTATTATATAAAGTGATTTGAATAATTTTACATGCATCTTTCACTTGTACAGTAGCGAGCATAAGTGGATACATAATGAAAACATTTTAAGTTTTTCAATTTTATACTTATTATTTTATTATTTAGACAATAAAAATAGCTTGAGATTTCAAGTTTTAATATGATTCGTAAGATTTACTTAAAAAAATGATAATTTAATTATACTTAAAAAGATATACATATTAAAATTCATTGTTTAGGTCACATGTATCCATATACGCCCGTTTTAGTGTACCCTTTAAATGCAGTTTTTTTTTTGTTTTTATATTTACTCAACTATTGATAAAATGAAATTGCGTTTCTTTTTTCAAGTTTTATTCAAAATTTGAATTGTTGGTGTATTTTAAATAAAAAAATTTAAAAATGAAAAAAATATCAGCTGATTTGGAACTAAATATCATTTTTCTTTGCGAAAAAGGATATTCTCTGAGGAAAATTGCCACTCAATTACGTCTGTCATAGAACAGTACGTAATGTAAGAAACAGGAACAATTTGGGCAAATCAAATGGTGGTAAAGGACGTCCACAACATTTAAGTATAATAGGGAATCTCGTGCAATTGAGCGGCTTTGCAAATAAAAAAAAACAACGACAACCACCTTATGAATACACTCCACAATGCTGCTAAGGAATTGGGTAAGAATGTTAGTAAGTGGACAGCTATAGGTGGTTGTTGCAAAAATTAGGTTTGCATTCATACGTAGAAAAGAAAAAACCAGCCTTATCCTGCAAAAATATCAAAGCGCGCCTTGACTTTGCAAAATTTCATAAAAATTGGTCTATTGACGTTTGCCACTAGTGAGGATCAAGAACATTATGCGAAAGAAAGAATATTTGAATATTTTTAAAGAAAATCTAGGTGGAGTATGTGCTTATCCGGAGGAACAAATCGCCTTTCAGAAAGATGAAGGGGAAACACGCAGCTAAAACAGTGCAAGAATGGTTAAAAGATAAGAAATTCCAAACTATGAAATGATCTGCTCAAAGTCCGGATATGAATTCCATAGAGCGTTTATGGGCCTTCATCAAGCGTCGATTAAACGAATATGGTGATGCAAACGAGATCCTTCCCCATTCGGCCTGCTTTTACCGATCTGTAAACTAAGCTTGCATTCTCTGATGAATTTTCTGATCTATAGCGATATGCCAGTGGCATTCGAGTAGGAGACATATCTGCATGTTGTGATAAATCACTTTTTCACTATTTCAAATTATACTAAGACATCACCCATTGATATCCAGATACAGGTTCTGCATTATATGTTTTGTTATGCTTATCATCATAAATGAAAACTTTAACTGTGGCGAATGAAATGGTAGAAAACGGCAGTTTCTCAATTAATTTGTTGTACAGCACCAAAATATGATTGGTTTTGATGATATCGGAGAATTTCATAAAATGTTAAAATGCCCGTGTTGAATTCTGGTACTAGTGGTCAAGAGAACACTCTTATATCTTTATTATTAACAGGGAATAGCGAAAATATCATAAGTAAGAAAAAGTGGTTGTCACATTCCCTACTCACTTCAAAATAGTCATTTGATGGTTTTCTAAAAATTTTTTTTTGACACTTGAAGTTATTTTATGATAACTAAAGACGACTACATGTTAACCTACGTCATTGTTGTTCTGTAAATCAGACAGAAAAATCGTTACTCGTATATACGAATCTTCAAAAACAAAAATAAAACAAACCGATCAAAAGGCACAGTGATCAAAGCTTTGGCGTTTTGATCGGGAGGTACCGGGTTCGAATCCCGATAGGGGCAGGATGCAAAACTCATATTTGATGCCAGGAGGCTTGCATGAAGCTATGCAATGTGCAGATGGTGATAAAATCAGACCTATCGTACGTCCTCTAATTTCCTGGAAACGGCGAAATTTAAGGACGAGAAAAGCGAACCGCAAAAGAGCTGGGAGAGTCAGAACAGATTTCAAAAATAATAAAAAAGACAATAAAACAGTAAATTTTTTATCTGATCGTTTTGAAAAAAAGCAAACCGCTCTTCAATTATCTGTCTGCTTGCTCCGGTCTAATAAAAAAGCACGCTATTAGAATTGAAGTATCTGATTATCGTTATATGTGTTTTATTTTTATATGTTGGTAAAACAATTAATGGGATTTAAACGAGTCGTTGCGGTCGACATTTTTAAAAGTAACGGACATACACCAAACAAAATTTGACATTCTGTACGATATATCAAAACATCGTAAATATCAAATATAATAATCAAAAATTTCCGAACTTGGCAAAAATATATAAATTAAATATTCTGGATTGGTACTTTTGTCTAAATTTGATGGGAGATAACGATTTTTTTGATTTTGAAGAGGAACACATAAAGAAAGGAAGGGAAAGATTGTTTACAAAATAAAGGGTTTTATTTGGTTGGTTTAACTCTCTTTCATTACTCTCAGTTAAATTTTGTCTGAAAAATGTTAACGCAGGTTAACAGTAAAGGTTCAATCACAATGGCACCGCACCGCTCCGTTTCGTTAATCAGTCAAAGTAGGAAATTTCACATTACATGTGATTTAAATCGTAAAACGGATATGCAAACACAATGGTCGGCGCGGAACGGTACGTGCGGAAGAGATAGGCCAACTTTCTACATTTTCGGATAACATAACCTAAACAATTTTTTCACAGGCATACAACAAACTTATTTTCAATATTATCGGTGACAAAAAATAATAATATTTTTAAAATGGAATTTCGAATTGTGGAATTCATTAAAAAATTAAAAATTTAATATCGAAGGTAAATTTTATACAGAATTAACTGGATCAATTTTACGAAACGGCGCGGAAACATTGTGTTTGGCGGTGCGGTTTCATTGTGATTGAACCTTAAGTCGCCTTCATGAATAATTAATCCCAGTGTAAATTTGTTTTTTTCGAGAAAATGTTTTTTATAAGTAACAGTCGTTGACGAATTTCACATAGAACCGCAATATATCGTTAATCATTATTTTCTCTATGATTGCTAACAGATTTTGAAATTAAATGTTCAGTTGTTTCAACAGCGACGGTATTAGATACCTACTTGTCTCCGACCGAAATAAACTGTATGATTATGGCTTAATCATTACGCAGATCTCTGAGTAAATCTCGATTTTATTTCATTTTCCTCTCGTTATAAATCATCTAATCCCAATAATAAAGCCCGCGTACTGTCTTAATAATAACTCGTATTAAATAAACAAAAATTATTCAAATGAGCTGCGCGGCATTCAGAATTTTTGTTTGTATCGCAAATTTGTCGCGTTTATCATTTTTTGTCGCTGCACCATTCAACGATTACGATTGGTTACTGTTGAAAAGTAGATATTTTTCTCGCCTCATTATTCTTTGTTTATTTATATATGTATATATACAAGAATATAGCATTCATATTTAAATTAAACAAGAAACAAATTTGTTGTAGAATTTATTGAATATTAAATTACTTCAACACCATATAGCTTCTGCTTAAGCCTATTATAAGCAATAAATTTCAGAAATTTATTTTGATAATTTTTTAAAAAATTTTCAGTAAAATTATTTATTTTTATTTTTATTATTTTGAGTGCGGAATATGAAGTAGATAAGTAATTTAGATGTTAATTTATGATAATTTTTTGTATTATTTTTTGCCAGAGTGTGAATTTATAAAGAAACGTCTTCTTCATTTGCGAAAAACAATTTTTATTCATTGGATTTTCGTTTTAAATAAAAATTTTAATTTAAAAAATAGCTGAACATTCTTATTCACTAATTGTCAAGTATAATTACAATAAAATAACGTTTTTATTGCATATTTCGCATTTTGTACACATTGGACTTTTTATTCATAAAAACAAAGCATTTGCCTATACTTGCGCAGATTAAAATGGAACGTCTTTTTATATGTCGTCATTGAAAATAAATTATTGATCGAGCATAAATATCAAGGCAAATATTCACAAGCGTATACAAACATATTTAGACATTTTAGAATATATACACAATGTAATTTATTGTAAAATGATGAGGTTTAGGAATGAGTTGAAAATATTTTTTTTCCAATAATTCGGTACGTATGCTTTGCTTCGATGATAGTTTCTGATAACAAGTATTTATTCAAAAATTTTGAATCGTTGCCAAAATTTTAAAGAATATTTTTGTAGTTGGATGAGTCTAATTTACGTTTGTTTCATCCAAATAAAGGCAGAGATGAAGTGAACAAATAACTACGTTTAAAGTTTTTTAAAAACTTGTATTGCTGATTGAGATTTTTAAATTAACAGTTTATGTAAATATTAACTCGTCTTAGACCAGTGGATATTCGACCAGTTAATCACGTTATGAATTTTTTAAAATTAGCTTTCACTATAATTATTCGACTTGAAACTAGGTGGTTATATCTTCATGCTTATCGGAAAGTTTGCCTATATTTCAAAGATGTTTGAAAGTATCGTATATAACCACCCACATGATTTTCTCATACGAAAATATAAAGCACTAATTTAATAAAAGTAACAGGATGTTCCTCAACCAATCTACGTCAGCAATTTTTACAGCATCTTTAAGAGAGTGGATAGTCATCTGCCTTAGCAACTATGCGGTGAATGTATTGGAACCGTAGGCGTTTATTTGCGTAACATGAATCTTTGCATGATGATTTCCACTTTCAATGACACTAATTTATTACTGGTCGAGCTGTTATTGCACTGTAGTGTACAAAAATAAACAAATAATAGAAGATTTGTTAGTAAATGCCAAGTTAATGACTTACAGACGATTACATCAGCTATTAAATTGACAGGAGTTATACTATCGTTCGTGATTTATAGGAGTTAATTGTATATGCTACTCCCACAGTTAAATTTTAGCCTTTACATTGATAAGATATGAACAGAACAATTTACGTATACACTGCAGTTCACTTGAATAGGAACGACCGTTTTTTTGAATATTTTAAAATCGGTCTAACATTTTCAATATTTTTTTCCGTAGAATTATAAGTTTTTCAATAACCAGTAATTATTAAAGAAATGATAAATTTGGGAGTTCACTTGAATAAGAACGATTAACAAATCTTAATAGAAAGTAATTTTTCTGGTTAAAAATATAATTAAATTCGATTTATTTTTACGAGAATACGGTGGCCACAATGGCAAAAGTTCTACGTTTTGTTGCAATATCCATATGATTTGACTATAGATTAGCTGTATGGATAGAGGCATTATCTTGCTGATATATCCATGGTGATGGCCCAAAAGTATCATTGAAATGGGTAATGCTTTTTCAAGGATGCATTTCCATTTTTCAGCGCATATCATATGTAGCCTGTAGAAATGTAATATTTTCTTCTTCCCCTCCTGATTTAGAGGTGGTTTCTTTTGAAACTTTCTTCGAATAAGATGATCTAATTTTTTAATGACTCTCCACATTGTTATTCAGCAACTCTTCACACCAGCTCTCACGTTAGTTTTTGCACAAGATAATGCGTAATTGGATGCTGTTCTTAGTTTGGCCCGCTTATTGGCTGCAAATTTAGCCTCAACAGTTCGTCCTTTGTTGTTTAAGACATATGCATTTTGATTTTTTTATAAAATTATAGATTACATTTGTACTTCTTCCTATCCTGCAATTGCTTGTGGAGAATATTTTTCTCTGTGTAGCACTTGAATTTGGGCTATTCCTTCCTTACTAAGTTTTTTCCTATATAGACTCATTTTTTATTTTTTTATGTTAAAAGGTAATTTTTTCAAAAAAATTCATTTAATTTAAGTTTAAATTTGCTAACACACGCGATAACCACGGTCGTTTCTATTCAAGTGAAACAAGCAAAAAATATACTTTTTAAGAAAAAACAAAATAAAATAAAATTTTTCTGGGCTACTAAATTATTTTTATTTAAATATTTTGTTATTTTGAACAAGTGCTCATCCTGTCAAAAAATCCTATTCAAGTTCATATTCTAGTGAACTGCAGTGAATTTTTAGATTTGCTGCGGCGATTTAAGGAATTTCCAATTACATATGTTAAGGTTCTCTAAACAACCTTTATGCGATTTCTGCTCAAGCATGCGACTTTGACCATTTGAAACAAATCAATTAACATTTGCTTAGTAAACACGTTGTTGCAGATATAACTTTTATTCATCAATTGTTATTATAGTAATCACCCAACTGGTAATGATTGTCGTGACCACGAACTGATCCTAAGATGAATTTATTTTATTCCTTTATTAAGTTTGCCACTGTATTTCAGACAAATATGGTTTCAATTACCAAGGTACTTGTCTAATGGGTTAAAACTGGGGTCGCGGAAGATGTACGTTTACGTAAATAAGTTCAGACATTATTATTATTAAAGTTGGTTTTAACCTTAAGAAAATACGAAGTATGCCACTTGTTGCTCTGAAAAACTTAATGAACTTGAATCAGAACAGGGAAGACAAGTGACCTACTTTGAAAGATCTAAAACGATCATCTGAAAACGAAGTGTATGGTGTAGTCAAGATATATAATGCAGTTATTACACGACGAATTACATGAGGAACCAACACTTCTGGCTAGTCAATATTATAGCGTATTTGATCTCAGGCTATTCCCAATTGAAGTCCTTTATCTTTTAACAGATAGAGCAAACTAGCAAATTATAACTTTCAAATAATTATATTTTCTTAATTGCTTTCTTTTCACTAGTCACACACTTCTTTTCATTTTTCAATCACATTTCCCTCACTATCACAATAAACCATAACTTACTTAATCTTAACAGTATTGTTGAAAAAGAGATGAATCTTAGTTTTGTTGTTCATAGTCCTTGATTAGTTTGGAAGTAGTTATAGGATTTCGGAACGAATGAGCACAGCTTTGCTATCTGTACACAGTACAATACTTTCGTCTGATACATCGAGACCGGAAGCGTCAATCGTGTAACATGTGAGCACAATCAGGTCGACTTGGATTACCGTGCAGTTTAAACCTCGTTTATTGGGAAATACTTTTTCCACAAAATTTTTATAGATTTTTCTATATAATTCACAATATATATTTGTTTCAAATATATTTACACCAAAGTAATTCCAACATTATAGGCAAGGAAAACATAATTTAGAAAAAAATGCAATGAAAATGTTTTTCACAATTCCCAATTCCTAGGGAAAGCAACAATAGTGTCACTGGATGTACCTCGTAAATGTAAAATAAATTTCGCAGTCTTGGATAGACCGAAGTCGCACGTTCTTTACCGCACATTTACTCTTGATGCCATATCTCCATAATGAGGTCCCTCTTTTATCTTCTGTGGCTCCTATTCGAAACTGCGCGCTGTAAAATCGCCAGTAACTAATTACCAGATTCCCCGAAGCATCGTGAACAGCATCTTTTAGTCCAGTCCATTTAATTTTGATCAGAAATGAGTGATATTCCGGCTGCTTACTCATAAATTGATATACTACTAAAATCTAGATTTGGAAAGCAAATTTGTAGTTCACTCATCTGTCCATGTGTGGTCCATCTTTTCTTGGACGGGTTTTAACAACCGCATTGTAGTCTCTTCTTTTTCGTGCTCGGCACAGTTTTATTTTATTATTTTTTGGCCTCTTCGTCTGTTTCCCCTTAAAGTTTTTATATCAGGAAGCACTAACAATGCGATGGTAACTCATTTTTGTGATAAAAGTTTACGTTCAAGAGTAATGTATACTACTGGTATTCAAGGGTCAACTGTCACAGCTGAAAGTGAACATATATATATAGGTCTTATGAGTGCTTATATTGTAAAAACAACCTTGGCTATGCCAATATGATTCGGCGTCCTGCTACAATTTGTGCTCTTATACTTGCCTGAGTAACATAAGTTTATGATATAGCTGGCCCGAGAAATTTTTATTTTGTCAAATTTGGAGTCGTTTCTTCCGAATATTATTCGGAGAGATAGTGTTGATAATAATTTTGTTTTTCTGCTGTTGATTTCCAAATCAAGTCGTTTCGTTTCAAATCCAAGTGGTATCAAACTGTCCTTGACATCATTTGGTCTCCAGCCAAGAAGCACGATATCAATTGCATGAGCTAGTCGCGTGGCAGAAACAAAATAACGCTACAACATTATCACCATCAATAGTAACAGCATAAAAGTAATTACAAAATAAAATGCCTCATCCAGCACTAGTGTGGAGCTTCCAGCAGCTGTATAACCTATCTCGGATTGGTTAATTAAGCAATAGTCCGAATATAATTTGATTAATAACCTACAGTGGTACATATTCGTTTAAACGCATTTGATTTTTTTCGGTGTTTTTTAAATTCAAAAGAAAACACTTTACATTCGGTAACCTTCGCCACATAAAATTAATGTATAAATTAATGATTCTGTTTTACGGAAAAATTCGTATTGTTGTTGTTGTTTTAATAACGATTATTGCACATTACATTATTGTAGTGCATATGTGCCGGGCATATTCGTTTAGACGCAGCACAAATTTGTTCGTATTTTTTAAAGTTAATCAAATTTTAAATTTTCTTTTTTTTTTTGTTTAGAGAATAGATTGGTAAGTTATCTTTTTTTAAACGCGAATAAAAAATGCTATAGTGAATTCTTCATAGTTTTCCAGAAGATAAACAAAATGTCTAAAGGAAAATATTTGTCTGAGAAAGCAAAAATTGAAATTGACTTTTATCACAAAAATAAATACTCAAATCGCAAAATCGAGCGTTTTATTAACCGATCTGAGTCTGTCGTCCGCAACTTTGAAAAAAAGGAGAAAGGTATGGTTTTAAGAATCCAACAAAAGGTAATCGAAAATTATCAAAGACAATTGACTCTGATTTTGGGATGATAAAACACGAGACAACCAAAAATAAACTCAATGCTACTCAGATACAAAGAAAGCTTGATCTGCCAGTATCAAAAAATCATGTAGCCCATATTTTGCGATTGACTCCTTACATTAAATGGAAGAAGCCTCTTTGCAAATCATCGCTTAAACAACACCACATAACAGCACGGCTAGAATTTGCTCGTAGACACATGCAATGGACAACCCAATGGAATAAAATAGTCTTTTCCGATGAGAAGAAATTCAATTTAGACGGTCCTGACTCCATGAGTTGTTATTGGCATGATATTTGAAGTAATGATGTTTTCATATGTCGAAAAGAAACTTTTAAGGTGGCAGCGTCATGGTGTGGGTGGCGTTCTCTGCAACTGGAAAGGCTCAGATTTGTTTTGTTCCTCCAAAAATGAACTCGGCCATGTACAACGAAATGTTGGAAGACGTTCTTATTTCTTTTATGGAAGAAGAAATGGGCGATGACTGCGTCTTCCAGCAGGATAACGCTGCAATCCATGTCTCAAAGGTGTCGTTGGAGTGGTTTAGCGAGCACCATATCCCTCTTCTGGAACGGCCAGCATGTAGTTCCGATTTGAATCCCGTGGAAAATCTATGGGGCATCATGGTTCGCAGGATTTACGGTCAAAAGCCGCAAAATTACACTTTTCGTTCGTCTATGGAGCTCAAATTGAAAGTTAAAGAAGTTTGGGCTGAAATAAATCCGGAAATACTTCAAAACTTGGTAAATTCGATGCCGAATAGAATATTTGAAGTTATTCAAAAAAATGGAAAATCAATAAACTACTAAATATAACATTTGTATTATTTTTCCTAAGTGCGTTTAAACGAATATTTCTTCTAATACCATTGCTCTTAAAAATAAGTCTTTGAAAAAAGTATGCATGTAAATATGTTTATGTGTGTGAATTATATATTATTAATTACTCAAACATTGAACCTTGAAATATATTAACTTCAATGCACTTTGGTTTATGTTTTTTTCATTTCTCACATTAAATTGCTTAAAAGCAGTTGTGCGTTTAAACGAATATGTACCACTATAGATAATGAGGTGGCCATACCCCTGGTTATAAGGGATGTAGCACCAGCAACATAAAATAAATAAGCCTTGGTCTCAATATCAGAGGAAAGTCATGTTCCTGTTGCACACCGGGTATTATTTCGAACGATTAAGATATTACCGCTTCCACTACGACTCGACACTTAGAGCCACCTGTGGTTTAACTTACGCAGAGAGACAAGTATCTTTTGTGTTCCAGACATATGTAGCGACCATATACTGTTATTGTACACCTAATACTTTTCAAGGTCATCCTCAGCATGAAACACTGGTCAGTAGTTGTTCGGTTAGAGCCACAATGATAGCCAGCGATGATGTTTTAAGCGAGGGGATGATTCGATAAATACCACATTATTAAACACGTTGTAGGTAGTATTTTCCGATGCGAAGTCACAATAAGTTCCACATTTATGAAAGATTATTTGCAAAATCTACTGCCTTGTGGTTTTGTTATTTTGTGGTGATTTAATAGAGGCCTGGTATACACTGACATTTTTAATCTTGTAATAGCTGTATCTACTACTTACACCACGGGGTATGGGGCAAATACTACTTGGCTTGGTGCAGCAATACTCTAAATAAGGATCATTTCCTCAGTACTATTTTTTACATATTAGAAATAGGATTGCAATGCGTTTGTTGTCAGCATTTTATTCGTGTTTCTGGTTTCTGTGTATCTTGGATTGTAGTCTTTAGTCAGATTTCAGGTGTGACTTTAGAGTAACAGTCTAGTGAGAGATCTCCATAGTCCAACCAGCCATCTTTCATGCAGCTTTTGTTTATTTTCGAAGAGTGGACTACAGTGATAGTCGAAAGGTGACCTTTGTGAATTTCTTTCAAATACATTTTGCAATGCGCCAATTAAAAATTTGATGGATAGCTTTCACTGCTCCTGGATGTTCGATTTGAGGCTTGTGATTCTCTTTGTGCCGGTCTAGATGTTTAATAACAGCTGGCATATTTCAGTGTACGGAGTTTTAATTTATTTTTGTGTATTTTAAGTGCATCGGTAGTTTGCACTTATATTTGATGAATCTTGTGAATTTCCTTATGTTGCAAGAATGTACTCGATATGACTAGGTTAGTCAGTCTAGCAAGTTTTGCGACGCGCTGCCTGTTGATGTTGTTGAACTGTATAGGTTATATATTATATGATGTGTTGCCTGCTCCCCTAATGATTTTTACATAACAATATATAAATCTTTCATATATCCTCTGATTTGTCTTCGGTTGGTGCATGTGTTTTGACAATCGTGATATTGAATTTGTTTGTGCGTAATCTAATTTTGAATATCCGCATGTTGACAAGGAAGAATTCTTTAATATGTTACTGCACCTGCCGATCAATGAGGAAGCCAACTTCAAATTCTCCTCTATTTTGATGACTGCCGTAGTAGGGAGTGTATTTTTGATCTCATTCCTGGACAATTTAAGCTCTTTAGTGCAAGCAGTTTGTAAATTTCCCCTTGGTTCGTTGTTGTGATGATAAATTATTCGAAGGCTTTTGTACATACTTGATAACCTGATGGTTTTTGTCAGAGTAGGTAGATGGCTCGCTGCACAATCAAATTCTAGCGTGTATAGGTCACGTTCCTCTGATTCCTCTACATCACTTTTACTACATGGCTTGATTCATTTAGAGTTACCCAGGAAAACTTTAGTTCCTTAGAATTGAAAAAAATAATTCGCAATATATTTATTTTGAAAATATTTGCAAGAAAGATGATTACAATGAAACACTGTGAAAATACTTTATATTATTTCTGATTCCCAAGGAAAAAGCAGACGACCACCGTGTGTGTAATAAACTTTTTTGGAATTAAATTCATCGAAGTTGGCATCAGATGGTATGATCTTCTGATGATCACATATAGTTATTGATTTTACCTGGGATATTGAATCGATTTGAGCTTTATGAAATTCATAAAGGACATACCAACTATTTTCAGATTTGTGATAAATTTAGCTATTTTTAATTTCAGCTTTAGCTATTTTTTTATTTAAGGAGGATTCAAATATCTGTTAAACGACACTTAGCCTGAAATAAGTAAGGAATTGTTTCGTGCTTTGCCATCACTCAGCTGCTTCTGTGTATGCTTTTGGTTTTTAGACGAGTATTTAATGTAATGTCGTTTATTATGGCAGAATTCGTTTATTTTACGTTCTATCAATAGTTTTCGTTTAAGTCCAAACTTAAAAGAATGAGAGGAGAATAGGTTGTGGCAAACACCCGACTTTCTTTTACCACTGCTGCATTCATAGATCTCGAATACTCCACACTTGATTTCTAAAGCAAAAATTTGAACTTGCCGGACTTTTGATAAAACTGTCTTGCATAATCAAAAATCATTTATCCTGCTTAAATTTAATTTCAGAAACCCAACTTGGTCAACGCTTGTTGATAATTTAATCTTAAAAATTATTTGATACTTAAACGTTGTCGTTATTAATTACATCATAATTGCAAAATTTGAAAAAGCTTCTATAAAAAAATGTCAATTTCGGTATACAGATTTTCACCAAATTTCGCTATCCTAATTAATTAAAAAAGTTTAAATATGAAGATTTATTTCGAGAAGACAATCCGCCTGACTGTATACAAATGCCGAATTTTGGTGAAATAAAGTTTTTTTAATCGAAACACGTCATTTCAACGTTTTTGTTTTTAATCTTTTTTTCATCAATGTTGTCTTATTTTTAAACTAAGTAGCCCCAGTTAAGCGATTTCGGCTAAAAACACTGCTACCTCCAAATTTATGGAGAAATCTTATTTATGAAGTTCCATCCCGAACAATTCGCCTGCGCTCTACATGGACTGCATTTTTGTTGAAAATTAGTTTTTCGCCAAAAATCGCATTTTCCGCTTTCCCAAATATTGGGAAACTGATGTAGACCGGTATTTTTACAAATTTAATAATAAACTTCTTAGTTCATAGTCGATTTGCTCATATTTTTCAAATAATGGAAAAGCTAAGGGGGCTTTTTGGTGAACCGATTTCGGCCTAAAATCACTTGGAATTTCTAATTTATTGAAAAAGCATAAGTATATGACGTTTCACTTGGAACAGTCGGGCTGTAGAGAAGGAAAATACATTTTGTTCGCATGGTACAACACACATACGGATTTTTTCAAAACTCCTTTTTTGGACTTCGGCAATATAACGAATCCGATCGAAAAAAATGGGTTATAAGCAATGGGTTATTAGCAAACCTACTTATTTTAAGAGTGACACTATCGAAAACAAAAAAGGGATAAATAAACAATTTATTCTCGTATTGTGCGATCGCAATATATATAGAAAGCAAAATTGAAAAGTGAACCGACAAGCAATTTTGTTTTAGGAAAAAAGATATAATATTCGATAAATATCGAAAAAAGTGATGTTACAACATCCCACCTCTGATTTTCGAATAGAAAAATCTTCGTCAATAAATACGTGAAATCGTTCCAATTAATTTGAATCATTGGGCGCTTTTTGGACACCCATCAGTTGGGAACATATTGAGTAAAATCGAAGCCAACTTTATGAAAATATTTAGCAGATAGGGTACCTGAAAGCGCCCATTGATTTGTGTTTAAATAGCACAAATACAAAACCACAATTTTTGATATGAAAGAAATTTTAAGATGTTTGTGGGCTTTCACGAGGTGATTTATTTGAAAACATAAGAATACAGAAAGGTCAATGTTTGGGAAAAGGCCAAATATATTTTTTGAGTTATTTAAACAATTTTTTTTATTTTTTAATAATAATAAACAACAAGCATAAAATATTTGTTTTCTTATCTATGTCTAATTATGTGCCTTACTACTGTAAAATTCCTAAATAAACGGAGAAAGAATAGATAAACTCAAAATATTTTGTAACAGAAGCACCATAAACAAATAAATCTTTCCTTTTTAAATTGCATTTAGTTTTTGCATAATTTTTAGGTCAATAAATTGAACGTTTATCCCTGTACCCTTTTAGAAAGTCGACATCCTTCCAAATATTTGCCTTAAGTTACGTGCATGTGTAAAAACAGTGGAAGTACAAAGGAAAGGGTTAACATTTTTTTTGATTGAGGCAATTTTAGAAAATATTTTTAAAAAAATTGGGTTACATTTTAGTTGAATATGTTTGATCTGCATAAAATATAGTCCAATTTCTTGGAAAATGTAAATATATCCATAGTGTGTGAAGCCAACAACAAACGTGAACCGTTTATTATACATAAATTCAAACGAAATGCTTTAATGTGTGAAATCGTAAATATGTTTCTCAAAACTGTATATAAATAATACAAGACACACTTGTTAGTCTGTATAGCGTGCGGCTGATATTTCTTTATTATTACATAAATTGTGTACGGAACGTAGTTATATACAGGAAAGCGACAGAATTCAATTAAGCTTGTCACAAATATATGGCTGAGAAATAAATTTATATATTTTATGTAGAAAATTTTTGATAATTCATTAATATTTTAGTTCGTTGTGTTTTTAACTCAAATATACTCTCGTATGTGTATACAATCACATTTATAAGAAAAAAAAAAATTGTAAAATCTTGAAACCCGTTTTCTTGGAAATTCTTATATGATTCTGTAGCCTGTTTGTAATTTTGTTTTAATTTGATTCTTTGAGTTTAAAAAACCTAACGCTTATAAGAAAACATGTATCGAGAGATGTGATATAAACAATTTTCTTTTTTTATGGTTCTCTTGTTATACAAGTAAAAACTCAATCGCATTCTCTGCTTGAACCATAGTTTAAAACTTTTAACATATTGATATTTATATAAACTACCTATATGCCTACATACGAATAACGTATATTTGTATTAATAAAAATGCCTACGCTTAAACTTGATCTTATACGACTATTGTTCAAAATGGGATAATGTTATTAAGCATTCAATCTTATTTTTAAGTGGCGGAATATCCATTATGTAATTTGGATTTTTTTTTGACATCAATCACGATAAGAAATAGATAATTGTTAAGTGGGAAGTTGGATTGGATAAAATTGTGTTTTTTGTTAAATCTATAGCATGGCGGCTGAGTTTTATGTTATTTGTAAAGCGATATTAGAATAAATTTAGTTTTGACAACCATTTTTTAACACTCGATTTAAACAATTTAACCAATTTTCTTATTTGTTTTATAGTTCGGACATATTTGGATCATTGACATACCATATACGCATGCTTTAATCAAAATGCTGTATCAAGAAGGTAAGTTTTTCATTATTGTTTTAAAATACATAAAATTCTCCTTCTAATTTATAAAAGGTATTTATTTTGTCTTTGAAATAAATAACAAAACAATATTCAAAATTAATATTCCAATTGGAATGTTAGAACTTTTCTGTTGACTATTATAGTTACATTGTTTCAGTTGAAATTTTAGGTGAGATAAATATATAAATAAAATAAGAAAGAGTTGTCAAACTATTTGAAATTTAATTCAAACAAAAAATAATATGTTTCTTTATAGGTTTTTATTTGAATAAATGTTAAATTTTCAAAGATTGCACGTATTGGGATTAAATAATGTTGAGAGATTTAATGCATTCTGAGAATTTATTTGTTGCTTTCAAAATTTGGTGCTTTGATTAATTTCAGTATTTAAAATTAAATTAGAAGATAAATTTTTGTTTTAACAAAAGTTTGAGCAATTGTTCTAAAATACGGCAACGTGGAATACATATTCGCATCGGGCACGATTTGATCATATATGCCACTTCCGACCGAAGAGCGGGAATTCTTTTGAACAACGCCAATTAAAAAATTTTTCTAATTGAGTATAGATTAATGCTCGAGTGAAAACAAAAGTTTGAAGATTGATTCTAAGATTGAATAAAATAGTATAATAAGAATCACATGGGTTTTTCTAAAAGCTTCTCTGTATGGAAATGAAATTCAAACATCACATGTTACTTGTTTGTGTAATTTAATATCTTAGTTTGCGTTCTTAAAAGCCTCTTTATGGTAATGGTGGTGCTATGTCTATCTAATTAAATGTGCCATGCAGCTTTTATATATTTTTGGAGAAAAGCATTCAGTTATAACTTGAGATACTTACAAACATATACATATCACACGCATGACACATAAAAAACATCGAATCGTAACTTTGTGTCTGGTCACCACTGAGAATTGAACCTGAAATCCTCGAATAATAGAACCACTGAAAGTACCCTTAATATTTAGTAATAACAAAAATGTGAGAGTGTGTTCTTGTTTTAATTAAATAATAAATCTGTTTAAATAAATAAAATTCGAAGTTTATTCAAACAATTATAAAATTTGGAACATATACCTAGTAGAAACTCTTTATTTAGAAAGGGCGTAAATGGTCCAATAAAAAGAGATTGTCTTTACTTATATACGTAATTGAAAAGCAACAAAGTTCCCCTCTCAATTGATCGCTAAGACATTTGTTTATCCCTTTCGCATATAACGTGTTCTTAGAAAAATCTTAAAGTTTTTGTTATCGCGCAAGCCTTAGCTACTCAGCAAAATTTTTTTAAATTGATCTTGTTCAAAAACGTTCCCACTTTCTGTTTGGAAGTGGTATAAACGACTGGTATATCATAATCGTGCCCGTTAATTATTTAAATTTTTGTTGCAACTAAAACTGTTCTTGTATTTTATTTTTAATATTTTAATTCGAAACACTAAATATTGAAATTAACAAAATAATCTTCAAAACGTATAAACCTTTTAATTTCATTTTATCTCAACCGATTCAATAAAGATTTTTGGAAACTTTGATACTTTTGGTTTGAGTTAAATTCCAAATGGTTGACCAACTCTTTCTAATTTTATATATTCGTTTTCACAAAATTCCGTATTTTAACAGTGTAACATAACTGTTTGAAATTCTAATTGGAATATTATATTTTAGTAATTTTTTGTTAAATATCCCACTATACTCACTATTGGTTTTCTTTTATTCAACAATTTTAACTCTTAAAACATTCAATAAAATTACATCGTAAGATGTCAACGTACTTTTCTGAAGTGCAGCAAGTTTAATGGTGGTGCCAAAAGTTTCAATTTAACTGTTTGAAAAATTACCCACAACTTGCTGGTTTGGATTATTGTCATAATACTAAGCGCAATCTTAAGTAACAAAGTATAATATTTTAGTGAAAAAATTTTGTCGACTTACAAAAAGCAAATGTTTCATATAAAGTGTAATTACGGCGTATAAACCGCATACACCGCGAGAATTCATTTTAGGGTTGGTGATATATATTCTGAAGATTTAATTAAGAAATGTTAGCAAATGTATTACTTCGGATTCGATGGAACAGATTTTCAGTGCATCGATACATAATGATTAACTAGCCACAAGAGTAATTTAATTCTTATAACGCAAGTATGAGAATCGTCTGAAAATGCATGACAATATCCATCTATAAATTCCATGGTTTGTCACACGTTAATTTTTTTAAAACAAATTAATTATGGAAAAAGAAAGATATGGAAAAATTATTCCCAATTTATAAATATTTCCATCAAACTTTTCTCCTCAGTAGGCCGGAAAAAATATTTGAACATAATGCAAATTCTTTCCGCTATTCCCGGGGAATTACCAGAATAGTGCCACTGTACTGTATTCATGACAGTTTGTGCTGAAGTATCAAGAAGTGAAATGGTTTCCGTCCATCGACTGGAACTATCAATGATAGTAAGAAGGCAATTGTTTCCATTTGATGGGGTTAAAGGCCGTAGGTACCTACCAAGTCTATAAGAATTTTTTTGAACCGTCTGGATGGCAACTCGAATTTTTGAAGGTCAACACGAGTTTGCCTTTTAATTTTCGTTTTTTTGACAATCGATGCAAGATTTTGCCCAATGAGAGCAGTCTTTATTCATCGATGGTCAAAAACATTTGGATGTTTTTTTCATCCTATAATCTCTAATTACCGGATGAGTAACTTATGAACATCTCAGCAGATTTCACATCTAAATTGTTCTGGTATATACAGGTGCAACGTTGTTTGCAATGTTTCGCACCATATTGTGACTGAGTTACTATCTACTGGTACCACTTGTTTTAACTTCAATCTTGGTCGTAATAAAGCTTTCAGTCCAATTTGCAGTTTAACATCGAATCATATGAAGGCTAGTACAGAAATATCGTATGGTCATGAGAAAGTATAAATCACTACATTTTATTGGCTCTCGCACGAGGCATTAGTAGCATGTAAACTGGGCGATATATTCAAAATGTTTCGACTTCACTTGGTTTCTCGGTTTTTGATTGAAGGATGTTACAAGAGGCTTATGATCCGCATAAACGTGAAATTCACAGAGATCGGATGGCTATGGAAGCCCATGGTCAAAGGTTACAAATTTTAGTTACGTTGTTGAAAATTTTATTGAACACACAGCTTGTGGTTTCCATTTATTATTATTTCGTTGTTTTAATACACCTTCACATGCTTTACGGTGGGGGGCTCAACGACGAAATATACTGTGTTTTCTTTGGGATGTGCAAGAAAAATACAGTTCGCCAAAGCGTTCATTGCATGGTGGTAGAATGCCATCCCATTGCATGATGGTAGAAACACGGATTGTGATTCCGTCATATGAGATTCTCTGAATATTATCCGGAATGATATCCACAGTTTTTTGATTGAATCAAACAGTTCATTTGGTGATTCAAATGATCACCCATTCTGACAAATTGTCGGTGGAGGCTTGCTAGAGATTGATTCCTTATTTAACAGAGTGCAAGACTGATTGAATTAGTTGTATTGAACTGCATTACAATTGAAAAGTCACATTAAACGTGTGTTTCTTTTCCGAAGTGTATGCGGAATTTTCTATACTGTACTAAGATGTATAGGTGACTTCTATTTTTAACTGGTACATTTTAAAATCATTCGATAGTTTTAACATAGAAGTTTATAGTTTAATTATCAATATTATTTGAATTCTTTTTACGCTATTTGCCGTAGGCACTTGGCGAAACACACTAATATTTAATAAACACATTTTATTAAAAAAAAAACAAGTGTTTAATAAAATGTGTTTATTAATTATTTGAATTATTATGCAAAATAATTTAAAAGTTTCAATATCAGCGGCTCTTAAAAATATGTTAGGTTTTGTAATCACCATTTCGAGAATTGCGCCAATGTAAAGTTTGTGCGAACCGTTAATAAAATTGTTAAATGATAGTGGGAAAAGAGAGTAATAAATTAGTATTGGTAATCATATTGGCTCTATATTTTGGCAATTCCCTGAGAATTCCACCTTTGTGAAGTTATCCCGTAAAGCCATCCCGAAAAACGATTATAGTTAAGTAAGGCAATACCATTATATATTTTAGAAATTATAATGAAACTATACAACTATCACGATATAAAATATAGGTTAGGTTTCAGTGGTTGACACTTAGGCCCTTTTTGGACCATTGTGATACCACGCATTCACGCCACATCATTAATCCATTCACCTACTCACACAATTACAGTATACCACCTGTACATTGCAAGCTCCATGCCAACCTGTACATTGACATGGACGGTGGGTCGGCGTTGAATTCTGCACTCCATCAGAGGTTCTTAGTTGTGTTTATTAACATCACCGATTGTAATCGATGATGAAAATTCGATTTGCATCTACCCTCTGATGGGATTCGAACCCAGTACCTCAGGGTCCAAGTGCCGAAGTTTTAACCACTGCACCACTTGTCCGGTTAAAAAAATATAACGATAGTAAGAAATATTATTATGAAAAATATTATAAATAAAAACCAATTGACATAAATATTTTAACATGCGCTACATATAGCTTATCACTATAAGCAAAACAAAAATTATATAATTCATAAAGAAACGAGTGTGTATATTGATATAATAAGTAAATTTGTAAAAAACAACAATGACACAAATATTTGTTTTTCTTCTAAAAATTGTCAATATTCAAGTTTAATTAATATTTAATAAATACCACTTATGAATATAAATTACTGTGTACTTCAAAGTATTATAGTTCAGGAATTGGCCTGTTTTCACAACAAGTGGCAAAAAAATTCTATGGTTTAGAGCTTCGATATAGTCATCTGAATTCGTAGTAGATGTCCATTACCAGAAACCAGACTAAATAGGACCTCTACTACGAATTCAGACGACTATAGCCGAGCTCTAAATCAAAGATTTTTTTGCCTCTTGTTATTTAAATTCAGACGACTATAGCGAGGCTCTAAATCATAGGTTTTTTTGCCTCTTATTATTTAAACAGGACAATCCCTGAACAACAAAACCTATATAGTCCGGTTTATGGTAATGGGCATCTGCTACGAATTCAGACGACTGAAGAGCGAGACTCTAAATCATAAAACTTTTTTGTCACTTGTATTATTATTTTGGTTTATTTTTTGTTTTCTTATTCGTGTACTTAATTTTCCTATATTATTCACTTTGTATATAATTTCATATTTTATTGATATTATATACGTTTTTTTGTTTTCAAAAATTATTTGTTTTGTTGTTAAAAAATGTATGGTGACAATCTTTCCCGGGTTGGCATCAGTTTTCAATACAAATTGTTTATAAATTTTTATGAATTAAGATAGTAAAAAACTGTCATGACATATTTTTTTCAGGGATGACATTCAAAAATGTCGTGATATAATAGTATATTGTATGTAGCAACAAATACAACATACTGGAATCATGAGCTTTTCGTTTCGAAAAAACAACATAAGATATACTTTTTCCTACGATCGGAGAAAAATATTTTTTCGGGATGACATTGAAAAATATTGTGATATTTATATTTTAGTGTTGCCATCGTATTTTTGCGGGATCGTTTACAGGGTAACTTCACATACATTCCCTGGCGGAAGAATTTTCACATAATTTCCGTTTAAATTGTTTTTTTGGCATACTAAGGTAACAAGATATAGTGGTAGTTGTTTTGAAAACAAAATAATGTTGTACAAACAAACTATGTACCAAAATTTATCTCGATTTTCCAAGGAAAAGCGCTGCAAAATAAGTGTGTAATTCGAATAAATCGAAAACATGAAATCTCAAGAATTTGGCCGAAAATTACATATAAGAAATTAGCCCACAATTTTAGCCAGAAAATAAAAAAAATAATCAGGCAACACTATTAAATTAAAATCTTATTTACTCTAATGTGAAGTTATCACAGCCAGGAATTTATAAAACTTACTTGTATTATTTATTAGTAATATTCGTTATTGGAAATTATCCCAGCCCAAAAAAAAAATCACTTTACTATGAAATTAGCATTAGCCCAGAAATTTAAAAATATTGCATTATAAGTTTAGAGTTTAGATTGTTACATTATTAGTATGAGTTTAGAGTTTAGTAATGTTTAAAATAATTTGAGATATTCTAATTCGTTTGCACAATGTTTATTTCCAATACCATATGTTTTTGCATTAACCCTAGGGCCACATGCATTACTGGCGTTACCGAATGGGTTATATTATTATTATTTATTTTCTTACCTTATAGTGAAATTTAATTTTTACCACTTTTGAGGTGCCAACATATTGGGCCATTTCGTTCAAAAAACAAAATAAATTTCCAAAAAATACTCCAACTAAATTAAACTATTAAAACGTTTATATTAAAAAAGTGAAAGTGTCAACATTGCCAAGTGAAATAACAGAAGAGATCAGATACTGATATACTAAAAACTACTGGTTTCACCAGCCTCCAGTAATTCAAATCAAAATATAAGTTTACAAGTTTTCCGGTAAAAATTAATAGACTGGTCGGGTGTGCCTTCCAATTGTCTTCGTACGTTATTAATAATATATGTTGCACCGCTTCCAACAATCATTTACTTTCGATATTGAGCTTCTGCAAGTAATATTTTGAGACAGTTTTGTAGACAACCGTGAACTAAAATTTGTTTCTGTTCATTGAAAATGCAGCTGCAACAAGCCCAAATGATCACCGTTACTGTAAATTAAATTGTATCAAGCTGTCAATACCTTATGATTTTACAGTAGGCGCGTTACCTAAATTTTTCTGTTGAATTTACAAAAATTTATTATATCCCAATTCACGTAAACAACCATAATTATTTATGAGGTGCGGTCTATCTTCTCGAGCGGCACTTTGGTTATTTTTTGTTATTATTAAATGTTTAGATTACCATAAGTTTGCTCGTAACTGGTGGATTTGGTTCAAAAATTACTTTTCATATCTCACTCGGTAAACAACCTTCGTCGTAAGATCATCAGTGTAAAATATCATCACCTGAGCTGCATAACGGTAAATAAGCGTACACCGGGCCCCGTTACCTATAATCCGAGATGTTTAACACGATCCTGTTACATTTCTGGATACATTAATTGTATATACATACAACGGTACATTATCGATGTAATCCAAATCAATCTATAGGAACCCGGAAAATAGGAACATATTTAAAGAATTTTTCTGCAACCAGCGCTGCATTAAAGAAATTAATATCAATTCTAGTCGAAAGCAAGTTCAGCAAGACGAGTTTAATGATATCAAATAAAATGTCGTTACGTATGGCTTCATCGGTAATCATAACGCCTCATCCACCTCCATTTCTCAGGTTTAATATCCATTTCTTACTATCCATTTCTTAGTTATTTGTGTTTTAGTATTTGCTATATAAAATGCAAAACAGAGAACAATCTGGTGCAGTACATTTATAAATTTTGATTTGAAAACAAACGTTAAAAGGCAATAATTATAAGCACAATTTTTATTTTTATTATTTAACAATTTTTTTTTTAAATTTTGAGGTGTTAGTGAAACGTTTTGTAATATTATTATTGCAAATAAGGTCGAAATTTTTATAAATGGTTGGTATTGATGTTTTACAGTGGCCTGCGATTAGCCAAATTTTAAAGTAATGGAAAACGTTTGGGCATTACTTTCTAACCGCTTTTACCATAACGGCCGCCAATTTGAAACGGTTACTCAACTACGTAAATCCATTGTCACAGGATGGAAAAAGTTTGTTGCAAAATCATATCAACTCGATGCCTCGTCGCCTCCAACAAGTTTTGATAAAAGCAAGAGGTAATACTAACTATTAGAATAACAATAAGATGCTGATATAATACAGATTAGCAAACTGTCCTTAAAAAATATTGCCTTCAGGAATTATTTATTTAATTTTTTAAAGACAATAATTCACTTGAAATTCAAAATGTGGCATAATTATTTGAAGTTCCTTTCTTCTGTATATAAACTAGAATACCAAGTTATATGAATTCTTATTTTAAATATTCAATTGTTTAATTAAAATTTTGTCCCTATATATTGCCTCCGCTGTATACGTTTCTATTTCTATACATTTTATCAATATTATAATTATTGTTTCACTTCTACCATAAATGTTTGTTCAAGAAATAAAATTGTGTCCAAAAACTTCACAATGAACACTCGTAAATATTGTTGTCCAAAAACTTTTGTCTAAGAACTTCACACTAATTCACAGCTCCACAAAAAAAAAAAAAAAACTCTGGCACCCGAGACGAGAATAGGTGTCCTATATGTTTTTGGGGTCGCTGATCACGAATCTGCACTCAGAATTTTTGTATCGCATCAAAATTTTGAATAAATCGCAAAAAATCTATGAAAATCGATAAAAATCGATAAAAAAGCCCGCCTGCTCGTCAGCATGCCAGTTCACCTACTCGCATGTCTACCCGCCTGCCTCTCTGTCTGTCCACGATTTTTTACGATTTTTCGGAATTTTTTCAGGACTTTAGTCTGTTTTTTGGCGATTTCTTTTTTTTATTTTTTATATTTCATTTTAGCATAGGAGCAATTTTGAAAAAAAATTTTGATGCGATACGGCAATTCTGAGTGCAGATTCGTGATCAGCGACCCCAAAAACATATAGGACACCTATTCTCGTCTCGGGTGCCGGAGTTTTTTTTATTTTGTGGAGCTGTAAGAAATATCCATTTTTCTTATCATTCGCGTAATCCGAGCATGCAACACATATTATACACATAGGAAAACGTCATGCTATTTAAAAACTTAGGTTCCATTTTTCAAAATATGAGGTAGTCAAATGAAGCCAAATGGTTGCATAACAAAGATATCATTGAGATTTGCCGATTGCTAACAGAAAGAATCATTTTCGACCTTGTCTACATTCTCTACAATGTCCACGTCATTTTTTAAATTATCTATACATATATTTTCTACACGTGTATAAAGTATGAATTATCTACGCGATGTAGACAAGAAGGTGCAACACTTGGGCTGGGAATTATTAAGCATTTTCGAGAAATAAATCAGTTTTTGATCCCATTTGTTGAAACTAAAAATCTTTTGGATTGAGGTTCTATACATATTTAAAATGGGCAGGCAAACAACTTAATTTCCAGATGATCAGTATGTTGCATGGAATAAGCAAGATTTTTATTTTCCGCACACGGGAAGCAAAACTGTTTAATTTCTTGAAAATGCTTAGGAATTCTCAGCCCGGAGCCATATTTCGACAAATTGCACACTATTTTTAATTAAATATTTTAAACTATTTATACTCGTAACAAATATGTATATATGTGTATATATTTGTTTCTTATTCCAACTGATAATTAATTGACAGAATCTTTTTTGTTAATGGAAGATTTGTTTTGCTATATTCCATGGGCTGGGATAAATTCCAATAACTATAAGTCCTTGTCTGGAATAACTTTATATAAGAGTACTTGAGATTTTATTTAATAGTGATTAAACTTTTTTATTTTCTAGCTAATACTCTGGGCTAGCTTTTTACACGCCCGAAAATTATGTTCAAAATTTCTTGATGTATGTTAATGCGTCTCATGCACTTGATATTCTACGGAAGCTATCGCTTAACTAACAAAGCTATAAAATGTTTAAAATTGTGGAACAATCCATTTGTGATTTCCTTTAAGACGGTATATTTACATCACATTCCTCAAATTTTATCTGCTCCAACACTAAACTTTAAAATATTCTTGCACTAACATATACCCAACAAAATAAGATGTTTCGAAATATAACATTACTTTATCCTTTTCGATAAGTACAAATATCCGGTCGATCTAGAGAGCAGATATAAATTATATGTGTAATTCCTTTTTGTCTTTATTTTAATATACGAAATAAAGATTTGAAATACGTATAATAAATAATATGCAGTTTTCTTTAGATGTGTTTCCTGGGATTTGTCGAATTTTTAATGGTCCAATTATTTTCTGATGATTCTTATTAAGTATATCTGTCCCGTGTTTCGAACTATCAAATGATTATTCTGATGTTATACTGCATTCCCCATCCGTAATTACACTATCATGCAATACTTGAATACTTGAAAATGATTTGGTAAATATTAACGTGCAAAGCCAATGATATCTATAAAATAATAATGTAATTGTTGAAACAACCATCAAAATTAAACAACCGCATATGAACGCATCAAAATTAACAATATATCTCTATAAATTTTAACCGTCGGAGCAATTTCTCTGAGTTATTTAAGTTATGTTTTAAAAATAAATATTTAATCCACACATATATAAGCTTTAAATTGCCAAGCATTATTTAAATCACTTAAATTGACACTTAAGAACATAAACATTAAACTGTTTTGCTACTAAATATAGACAAATCAAACAGATGCTTAGTTCATGAATCAATAAAAAAAAATTCCAGTCAATATTATTTACAACCACTTTTCAAGCACTTCATGTATGATTTCACTAATAAAAAGTCTTTATTTTTTAAAAAACAAAATTATAGAATCCGCATTCCAATATTTGTATGTACAACACTAACACACATAAAGAAATTGATTTTAAAATAAAAATGAAAAGAAAGACAAGATTATACAAAAATGCCGGTCGAGTAACAGAGCGAATACGAAATAATGTTTTTCTGCCATTATAATATGGGCGTGGCTATAGTGGTTTAAAAATGACATAAAAAGCAATGTTATTGCTGCGTTACTTGTGTTGTATTCTGCTGTATGCCAACAATTTATTATTATATTTCGTGTACTGAGTCTAAAAAACGTCCGTCGGCCACCCGGGATTGTAATGTAAACATAAATACGTTTCGTCTTGCACAAAAAGTAAACAAAATCGATTTTTGGTATGAATACTGAATGTTTGAATGACCTGTTATAAGGTTTTACATACAATATTCAACCCTAAAATTTAAATGTTATATAAATAATATCAAATCAATAAGATGGTTTATGGAAAAGAAGAACAATTTTATCATTTTCTAAATATCGTAAAAAACCTAATTTTGTTCTCTATTACTTTCTTTATGCTTTGGTATAGCGTTTTATTGATTTTCCAATAAAATGAAAATTTTTTCTTTAGCCTTTTCGACGGTTCGATTGTTTTTTTTCGGTTTCGTACAGTATATTTAAAAATCTGGTGCGCATTCGGATTTTTTTTTTTGTTTTTTAATTTATGTAAAAGTTTCATACAGAGTTGGATACAAAAAAAAAAAAATAAAATTGCCACAATTATTTTTATCTTTTGAATTTCCTGGTTTCACAGTATACGAAACAATAAAAATATCGAATAAATTTTATTGATAAAACTTTGAGTATAAATTGTATCGGTGTTCATGGAGACTATAAATATATTATATATGTATTGACTGAAGTGTAAACGTATGAAAGATATGTGGAAATAAATTATAAATGTAAAATAATTTTGATCATTTCGTCTAAATATGCGTGAAATTGCAAATAAAATAATTTATAGGTCTTATCAGAAATATGTGAACATTCACGTAGATTTATAGCATAATATTGACATTTTATTGATGCATATAAAATATATTATGTCGAATTTCATATGAGTTCCTTTAAAACACCTTGTCCCTTAACATAAAGGTGTTTCTTTACATTATATAGTACGATTATTTATGTATTACTTTCTATTCCCTTTATTCATTTATATTTTATCTGAATCTATTTGGCATTGATTTCCCTGAAGGATATTTAGTTCAAAAACTATTTTGGGATTAAGAATATTCGGAACGTATATTCTCGTATTCCGTGCCATGTACTGGATGTGGTTTTTATTGGTATAAGCACGAGTATTTTGTTTTACGAGTTTTTAGCCACCAGGTATATATACCAAGCAGACAAACAGTTTTGTTATATACATAATTATTTTTTCCAATAACCTGTTTTAAACGGAATATTTATAATACAATTGAATACACAATTAATTTCCTTTTTTAATTTTTAATTAATATGTTTTTTATATTTTTTTTACAAAGAGGATCAAAGTTAATATTTCGGGATGTGATAGTGACACCTTAACACTTGAACAATAAAAAATCAATATATAATCAAATATTTATCACTATAAAAACAATAGCAATTTAATTAAAAAGCCTTGTTTTGCTGATCTTTTGTTGAACAGTACGAATTGATTTTTTAATATTACTTATGGACATTACATTACCTATGGTTTTAGGACTTGTATGGTTTTTTAGAAAACCGAAGAATTGTATGGCGACACAAATTGAAAAAAGTGTGCTTTGCACAAAACATTTTTTAGTTTAAATTGAATTTAATATTAAGTGTTAGTTCAAATTTGAATTTTTTTTTGGTTAAAATTGATTAATTTGGATACGACTACTGAGGTCTACTCTTTCCCGGTATACTGCACGCAAAGAAAAATATTTCGCAAATCGATAAGTAAACCTAAAATTGTAAAATCAACCTATTTTGAAGTTAATTTATCCTTCTCTTTATAATACAAGTTAACATATGCTATGTTAATTTAACTAAATTTATAAAGTAAAATAATAAGTTTCGTAAAATAAACTATTTTTTGAAAAATACTAATAGATTTGTAAAATTAACTGAGAGACATGCTAATTTTACTAATCTACAATGTAAAATAAATATTTTAACAAAAATTTTCTCTTGCAATGTAAAGTTAACAAATTGGTGTGTTAAATTTACATCGGCGATAGGTAACAATTATTATTGCATTTTCATAATAATTCGCTAAGTCAATTGATGTTTACTTCATTTAAATTCATGAAGTATGAACAATATTTTCGTAGTTTGATAACTACATAATCTGATGAGGATATCGAAACTTTTAATTAAAAAGATTCAAAATGTTTACTTCATTGTTTTTGAAAAGATGAGACCTCATCTCGACGTGATAACAAATATTTTGTTATCATGCAAAAGAACCCATTTCACATTTCAAAATTTGTGAAGTTTTCTTTGAGTTACGTAGGCTCAATTTTAATAGAGATTTTAAGTTAAATTTACTTATATTTGTTGTAGACTTTACCTTATTCTTTTTACAGTGTGGGTTTTATTTACTTTAAAAGGTTGTCGGTTTTACTTAATCGTCTGGTTATTTTTACCAAAATGCTATTCATATTTCACTTTGTACTGTAGTAAAATCTACATATATATTGGTTGAATTTACTTACGCAATAGTAAACTGGAAAAATATTTTTTTCAATTATTTTACTATTCAGTATGTTAAATTTACCATTTCATCATGTAATATTTACCAAGCAATAAGTAAGTTGAGTTTGTAACAATTTTTTGGTAAAATTAACTTACTTTTTTGGTTAATATGACCAATTATTTCTCTGCGTGGCGATTCACTTGATTAGACGCACTGCAATTTTAATTTAAATATAAGTTTTACTGCAGTTATAATTCTCGCGGAACCAAGAAAATATTTTTATTAAGGAGGAAGAGAGAAATTCCTATACAAAATAAATTGTAAATAAAAATTGGTAATGATAATAAAATAAAAAAAATCTAAAATCGATAATTTTTCTGAGAAAGCAAATTAACTTGCCATGCAATTTTTTTGAAGAACGCTCAAATTTAATGTTATTTTTTCGGTTCATTTGATTAGACGCAACTTAGAACTATAATAAAAACACAGTCATTTATAGTTTTATTTTAATATTTTTTTATTGAATTAGTATTGTTTGCCTCCTTCATAAGCTTTTCGAGTGAGCCAGCCCTAAACGTTTTCGATGATATTTAAACCAGGGAAATAACGTGGCCGTGGGGTTAACTCAACGTTTTGACTCGCAATCCACGACTTTACAGCTCGGGCACTTTGTATGAGCCCAAATAGCTCCTGAATTTTCCAGAAATTTGCAACATATCCTTATATGAGTTTCCAGTAATTTTATTGGAAACACAATTCAAATTAACTTACTCCTCCATTTCTGGCATGATGGCAAATCAAAATTGGTTCTTCTTTGCGTATGTCATGAAAATAACAATTTTAGCCATCTGGTTAAATCTAAGTAATTTTTTTTTCTTCCGAAAAAACAACTTTTTTTCAAGTATTATTCATTGTTTGCGGATGCACATATCAAGTCATATGTTGCTCGGCTAATTCCATTCTTTTTGCCTGCGTACTGGGCTTAGTGAAAAAATGGAGCATTTGAAATTGCTCTACGAACTGCTGATTTCTTGCACCGTCAGAACTGTCGCCGACATTCTTTGGTAGCTACTTCCATATTATGCACTACCTTTTAAATAATTTCGCACAGCATCACTATGCTCCGCTTTTACGAGCTATAGTACGGTTGGAAAACCCATCCAAGTGATAGTCATCGAATTTTGCCCTTTCTGCCGCATTTAAAATATTTTTCTACCCAGTTTAATTCTTGATCAGCTACTGAATATGTACTTATTTTGAAAATGTTGAAAAAAATTTTACAGCGAAATTTACTCATAAATACTTAAATCTAACAATGCCTCTATTCGAGTCAACCGATAAAATGCGTTTAATATGCGTTCTGTAGTCCAAAAAAAAAACAATAAAAGTGCATTTGGTTGCTATGTTTAAATTTTTAATGATTTCTCTTTTACTGTGTACTAATTTCTCTCTCTTCTCATCAAAATTTACATTTAAAGTAAAATTACAAGTGCGTCTTCAAGTAACCGCAGTGTATACCATACATGTTAAGAAATATCTGTGATTTTTATGAATTTGGAAAATATTTAGTTATTCCATAATGAGGTCCCGGAAATCAAAATCGTGTAACTCTACAAATTCGTAAATTTTCAGATAATTATTTTATAAGATAATGGCAATCGTGTCGTTTTTGAAATCGTGCTTTGTTGTTATAAATTATAACAATTTACTATCGAACTTGGTTTAACCAGAATAGTATTGGTATTCTGTTATGAATTTTGCGCGTGCTTTCGAAATTTCGTAATGTTGCCAACTCGACTATTCCTTAACTGAATCGGTCCTGTCCTTGGATTGGCGATTCCGGATATAATTCTGAAATATAGTTTTGCATGATGGAACTTAGCTATATCAATGATAGTATATTATAATTGTGACATTGACCCTAATTTTGAACAAAATTCCGGGATTTCACTACATGTAACGGACCGTAAAATAAAATTAATATTAAATTAATTTCATCACTATCGGAATCACTAATAGCCATTTCACAAATGGCGGTGATTTTTGTTTATTTTTTTTATTAGCCACCGTTGAAATATCCGAACCAAAATTTGTTTGCCGTCCTGCGTTTTATTTTTGTAAATTTCATCATATTACCTGAGGGCAATTTTGATTGTTCTTTGAAATTTTAACGTTTGGTCTGTATGAGGATCTCTGTTCACAAAGAACGTTTGCAAGCGTCTGCCTAACTGCAGACCATCCCCAATTAGTTTTGGTGTAAATTGGTCTTCGGCTTCTTCGCTATCGGGGTTTATTTCTACATACGTAATCAGATATCTCTATACTAACTCTAGAAGTCTGGTATTCGACATTTCTTGATTTTCAAACAATTCCTCTACACCGTGAATACACCAACATGTGTCACAGAATTGAAACTAGTAAAATTTCTTCACACCTCATGAAAAATATGGCCAAAAGTTCTTCGAATATAATATGCCTTAAAAGTAGAAATTATGCCCTGGTCTTGAGTTTGGATAAATGAGGTTGTGTTGCGGCCTGTAAAAACTTAGTTTTAACATTTGGATGCTGTAAATTTCTTGGATGACTAACTCTCCAAGTTATCTAATATGTAACAAAATCATTTAAGGTTCAATTTTTTTCCAAATAGCGTCTTACTTCGATAACGAAACACTGGTGAAACTCGCCAATAAACTAATAAATTAATCATATTAACACTATAACGACCGCACGTCTGCGCAGTTAAACTTCGCCAGGGACCGGCATTATGTTTAAAGAATTAATTAAAAAAAAAACGTTATATAAATACAAATACAATTTTTTTTTATTTTTTTATGTTTTTTATTTATTTATTTTTTATTAAATCCAAAAAAAAATTAAAAAAATTGAAAAATAAAAAAAAAAAATAGAAATAAATCATTTCATTTTACATAACACACACACGTTGTGTGAGCGGTCGTTAAAGTGTTATCGCCTTTCATCACTTGTGGTTTTTGAGCTCGGTTAATAAAGAGTTTAACATTCGATCTCTCATGCGTTGCGACAAAGGGCCTATTTTTTAATTAAACCCGAGCAAGCAGTGCGCTGTTAAAAAATACTCTGTGTTTTTTTATTCAACCTGAGTATTTTTACCCTGCACACTGTGTTTTTATTTGTGAACTGTGCTTGCACCGGGCATATTTGGTTCTTCAAATTTTACTCTGAAATGAATGCCAGTGTACGAAGAGCATGCAAAGTAAAAAAACAAGTTATTACTCTATGCACACTGGTTCATTTGGCACTGCACAACCTGTGCTCGGTGTACAATACCCAGGGCAAGCATGCTTGCTCGGGTTTAATTAAAAAAATAGACCCAATATAGCAACGTGGCTCTATTTTTGCTGCCTTAAATCGACCGACTGAACTTTAATTTTTGAATAAATTGGTTTTTTTTGGCATTTTCTTCCAAAATAGGCCAGTTTCATGGGAATTTAACCGGTTAACTGTTTATGACGAAGATTTTTGTCATGCGGTAAAATTGTAAGAGTTTGTGTTATGACGAATATATTCGTCAGGTGTCGTCAGTAGTGACCTTTATGAGTAAATTTTGCAAGTTTAGAATATTTTGTTATATTCTCATATTCTCTCTTTCTTATATTTTTTCACTCATATTATTCTCATTTTCTCAAATGGCTGAATTGAAACTTAATTAAGAGCGAATTCATTGTTGCCTTCGTTCGTTCATTTATTCATAGAATCAATTTTTGTCAACCAATCATATTGCTCCAAAATGACTATTGAACGAATGAATGAGATAATTTAGAAAAATATTTACGGCTGTGAAGTTTTCAACAAAAACCAAAAATTAACAAAACGTTTATGTATACAAAACCTGTGACAATAACAAAAAAGTAACCATGTATTGGTAAAATAGTCGGTAAAAGCAATGTAACATTTTTCCAAAGAACATGTACCTTAAAAATCAGAATACATATATACACTTTTATTTTTCATTAAAGAAACAAAAAATATTCAAAGTTAAACTAATTGTACGATTACATTTACATAACAGAAACTTAATAGATATATAATTATTGTATTTATCATCCAAATAAAATGTACAATGAAATAGTCGCTTGTAATACCATTATTATGTTATTCCCAGGTCGTGACATAGCTTAAGAAGTGCTCTCTCAAAAAAAATTGGCCACTTAAAAAAAATACGGTAAATTCCCATTTGTTATTGATGGTGAAACACAAACTGTTTACGCAATTTTTCGATTCTAGTGGTTAACTGTATTAAAAATTGGCCAGATCACAGAGTTATTCCCAGGTCGTGACTTCTTAAGCTAACTTTCGGTATATGTCACGACCTGGGAATAACTCTGTGATCTGGCCAATTTTTAATACAGTAAACAACTAGAATCGAAAAATTGCGTAAACAGTTTGTGTTTCAACATCAATAACAAATGCGAATTTACCGTATTTTTTTTAAGTGGCCAATTTTTTTTTGAGAGAGCACTTCTTAAGCTAACTTTTGATATATGTCACGACCTGGGAATAACTCTGTGATCTGGCCAATTTTTAAAACAGTAAACCACTAGAATGTTGTTTATTGAGAATTTAAGATTATTTTTATTTTTATTACGAGTTTAATTGTTTTTGTCTGTATGTATTTGTTACGAATTTCCTTTTAATTTATTACACGAATAGTCTATATTATATCGAAGAATTAACAATTAAAAATTGTTTGCCGACTATACACTCAACTTACTAATACATACATAAATTTTGTTATTTGTTGCAAACTTCATATTCGTAAATATTTTTGTCCGATTGAAGAACGTAAATCAGTGTGTAACGATAGTATATTCGAGTGCAACGAAATAATTTGAAACGCGTAAGCATTATACGGTATAGGTTATAAAGCGCAGAAAGATATGGAAAAAGATAATTTTTTTTAGTTTATTGTCTCCGCAAAATGAGTGCATTCGACAGCGATGATGAAATAGATTTAACTACAAGGAAGCCGAAACGTTTGCAAATAGTTTCAGGATCCTCTGATGAGTCTAGTGATACAGAAATCGAGCCTGAAGATGGCGAGACCGAGATAGCGAATCAATGCCTGAATGTTGAATGGAGGACAAGAGGGTGTAACAGAGAACCTTTTGAATTTTCTGCCAATCCTGGACATCAGGTCTTCTTACCTAGATCATCCCGACATAAGCCTTTAATTTATATGGAGAAGTATTTAGATAACGATCTGATTAATATTATAGTTAAACAAACTAATGCGTATAAATTAGTTTGTCAACAGTTATTAGAAAGCAACCCTAATTTGAAACCGCGATCAAGAATAAGAAAACTCATACTGAAATGAGATGTTTCATCGCTTATAGTTTTTTACTGCTATGTAAATTTCTTCATTTCGAAGACAACACAAGTTTTGGTTGTATAAATCCACCTAGTAAAATTGCAAAAATTCAAACCGTTTTTCAAAATATTGTACAAAAATATAAAACGTTATATATATTCCCGAAATGGATATCTGTGTTGACGAGTCATTACTAATGTGGAAGGGTCGTTTATCGTGGAAACAGTACATACCATCAAAAAGAATTAGGCTTTGAATAAAATTGTATGTGTTTTGTGAAAGTGCATCGGGGTACATATGGAATTTCTGTTATCTGGAATACAATGCCATGATCTTTTAAACCGCGGCTATAGATTACATTTGGACAATTGGTACATTAGTATACCACTTGTAGAAAAACTGCACCCATAAAACAGATGTAGTTGGCACAATAAGAATAAACAAGGTTGGCATTCCCTCGCAACTAAAGATATTACCTATAAGAAGAGGGGAATGTAGTGCTAGTTTTAAAAATAAAATTATGATAATGAAATGGCAGGATAAAAGGGAAGTTTACATTCTAAGTACCGCTCATGACGAGAATATGATAGACATAGAGAAAAGGAGAAAACTAACAAAGAAACCTGAAGTAATTGTTGATTACAATAAGAAGATGGGTGGAGTGGACATGAGAGACAGCATAATGATTGCATACTCATCAGAAAAGAAGAGACTTAAAAAATATTATAAAAAAATGTTTCTTCATTTTTTAGATATTATTTGCCTAAACTCATTTTTATTGTATAAGAAAGAGTAATAAAGGAAAATTGCAGCGAGTAAATTTCTTATTGGAGTACATTGAACAAACAATTGAGTCATATCCAATTCAGAGTGTAACACCAACAGTAAGTCGACGAGCAAAATCTTATTGTACCCGTACTTATTGTATATCGTACCCCTCCACTTCTAAAGCCATACCTATACGAAGGTGTGTATATTGTTTTAAAAATAACATTAGAAAAGAATCGAGATATTTGTGTTCAACTTGTGAAGTTGGCTTATGCATTGTACCATGTTTTACTGAATTCCATTCTGTCCCAAAAAATTAAAGTAACAACTTTATTTTTGATATTTTTGGTTCCTATTTATGTTAATATAAATAAATGGATAAATGTACATAATAAAAAACGAAATATTGAGGAGAGAGTTCGGATTTCAAACGGAGTAGACGTGCTTTGTGTCGCTCCTTGTTTTAAAATTAAATTTAATTTTTCTGTGCGGGAATAGTAGATAAATTAATAATAAATATGTGTTGTAGTGTATTCTTGATAAAATGCACTACATAGTATGTAAATAAGTTAAGTGAAATTATGTGAACATTATCAATGCGTGCACGTGGAACTTGTGGATTTGAAAGAGAAGTTTTTGATTTTGTTTTTATATTAATTAATGTATTTTGCTGTGTGTTTTCTTGTAAATGCGGTTGTAATATATTATAATCTGTGTACATACGTATTTGCCTGAGAATATACATATACTATAAAAATAAATTTTGTAATTTTTGTGTCTCTTGCTTACGATTTTATTTTCTCAAATTTTGTTTTGCGATCATAAATTTTATTTGTTTTGTTTTAAAACTAATATCCTCTCGTCTCGGAACATTGTTATTGTTGTACTCTAGTACTAGTACGTACAGTTGGCTCATAAATTGTTGTACATATACATTTAACTCTGTTTTATTTATTACACCAATCCCGGTGAACGAAAAGTCTCTGCTTACGGGAAAAGGATTCGATTTACGAATTTTATTTTTGTTCTTATTAAAACGTGTGTTCTAGGCTCGAGATTTTTCTAGAATATGTTTTGTTCTTAAATTAAATTTGTTCCTTACTTTAAATAAATTCTATAAATTGAAATTTTGTCGAAAGTCCTGACTTTAAAGAAACAATAAAGTTGTCGGCAAATATAATTCAATTTATTTTATTATTATTATTTTTTAAACATACCGGAAGGTCAGGGAAGATTGTGATTGCAACATTCTTGATCAGGGGGTCTATTTAATTATTTACGCTTTGAGAATAAACTCAATATAATCAAATATGTTAACGATCCAAAGATCTTTTGCCATGGAATGTTGTTTTTCGACGATCTTTCTTGTTGAATTCAGGTTATGTTTTAGTGAAGTGTGTGGATGTTAGATATAAATCAACCCTGTTTTTAGTTGAATGAATTTAAATATAGGTAGCTTAATGACAATACCGAATTTCAATTTAATTGTTTTACAATAGCAACGGAATATTTAGGTCGTCATATGTATGATAATGCTGTCGTGTAATTACGAACGTGAAATCCCTCGGTTAGATGGTGTTGGGTGGGAAGATAGGGTAAAATAAGGTTTCAAACAGCATATGATGAGATGACCCGTAGATGTGAATTAAATAACCTAACCAGTCTATTATGACTGATGCCGAATACATATGATGAGTATTAGTATCCTTTACCACAACCACAGCTAACCCAAATTAATAAACTAACAAAATCTACTCTAGAGTGTGAATTTAATTGTAACTAACATTTTAATATATTTAAGTAGTTAGAAAATGACTTTGCTGCGGTTCGCCCTAGTCGTTTCTGTGACTAACATCCTTTCCTAAATAACCTTATCTGTTAAGGATGCAGGCAGGGCCTGGGCCCGCATGATGATGAAATATAATTCGCATTCAGATATAATTTGTTATTTGAATCTTGATATTTCAGGATTATGGTAACGTACCTAGGATCGCCGTTATGGCTGGCCTGTACGCCTCAATCATATCATATCATATCATAATAAAAAACGAAATATTGAAAAGTATTGAAGTTATTTCATTGTAACCTAATTTCATTTCAAACATATAGCTACTCTGGGTTTGACGAATATGTTCGTTATATCTTAATTTGTACGACGCACGTAGATATACATTTTCCACAAGGTCGAAACAGTTAACTGGTTAATACTTGATCATGCTAATAAAAATTATTTTGGATATTTTTTGCCAATTTGGATAGATATTTCCTTGCTGATGTCATTCATCACCGAACGCAGTTTCACGATAGTGGATATCCTTTCTTTTATTTGGTTGAAACTTGAAGCGCTTTGTGTTTAATATAATTACTTTCTTCCGGTATTCTTTTTTACCGTTATCCCCTATCCAAACAATTAAAGCTTTTTCGGCTGCCATTCGGCTAACATTCGCCACACTTATACGAATAAAATCTTCCATCCGCTTTATAGTTCTCATTCAAACCATAGTTTTTGCCACAATGGTTGATCTCTCCAATCTATCCCAAATCTTAATTTTGATTTCAAAAGAAATTACATGCTGCGTAAGATTCGTTTTCTTCCCTGTTGCCGACGTAGAATTTACTAATATTTATAAAATAATAATAAATAATAAAATAATTATAAAATTTTTTTACCTTCTTTTGGCCATAATAAGAAATAGAGAAATTTCGTTTCTAAACGTTCAGTTCCTATGAATAAAACAACACAACTAACTGGAATTCTCTATTCCGACCATTTTCGATTTTGACATTTTCTGAGTGCGTCTTATGGTGTAAAATACAAAAATGAAATGGCAGCGTTTAAAGCACATTGAACATCAAAATATTAGTACTTTTTTAATATTCAAACTTTTTTTTTAATTTTGTGAACCGTGTAAAAGTAAAACCGCCTAAATGGAGGGAAACGAAGGGTACTTTTTTAACAGATTTTAGTCAATGGGGATTATTTTTACGTTCCACCATAATTTTCAATTTGGCCTGGTTGAATGAAATTTGGTTATTTTAGAATAAATTTTCAAATTAAATAAGTTTGAAAATTTTGAATTCAAATTAAATTTGGATTCTGTTGAATAAAGTTTAAGCACTTATTTATAAATGTTGGGCAAATTTTGATGTTAGAATTGACGCCAATTAGCTAGTTCTTAAACAATGGTACTCAAATAATCTGTGTATAAGGATTAGCAATTATAGTCGAATTTTAAATGGAGTTCTAATGTAGAGAATATATGGATTTTTGCAAAACTGCGTTGTTGAAGTTCCAAATAAATTAACGTAAAATTGGAGTTATAAAATTAATAATAATTAATAATGTTTCCAAATTCTAAAATTCGCTCTGCCGGTAGAAACCTTGCCATCTTTTGAGATTCGTGAACGTACTCTTTGGTACGTGATTTACTTCAAGTTGTGACAGTTTCAGCCAGTGTATTTGTAAGTGTGCACCATTTTCGACTCAACCAGCGTACTTGATCGTAAAGGCGCTTTTACGGTTGCATTCGTTCCGACAATCCGTCATAACAAATATATTTTAACCCAATCCATAATCGTCAAAATGACGTTATTTTTTGTTGAGTTTTTTCTATCAAGTTGGATTAACTTTATCTTTTTGTCTGAATGAACAATGTGAGAAAGAGTCGGCACAATATCAGTGAAAAAGAGATAATAGTAATCGTTCAAGATTTTTTTTTCTATTTGTTTGAAATCAAACGAAACAAAATTTCCACATTTGATTGTATATACGTTTGTAGACAAACAATAATTCGCAACTGTCAAATAGTTCAATAATTACGGACGAGATGGAAGCAAAATCGTTCCGACAATTTGTCGTCAACTATGAAATCATTAAGGCAAATTAATTAAACGCTGAATGATCATGTGACGATAGATTGTCGGAACGAATGCAACCGTGAAAGCGCCTTAAGAGTCATAGAATTTTGACAGCGAACAAAAGCAGACAAGCCAAAATATCTTTTTCATTTTAAATATTGCAGCAAACGCCACAAAATGAAAGGCGATTGAGTGAACAATGAAAAATTGGAAGGTGACGATGCTCAAAATTGCGTATGAGCAAACATGGAAGGCAAATGTTATGTACTTGCAATAGCGGTACTACTGTTTCTTTAAGGAGTCGGGTAAATATCATATCCACAGTGCGTTGCAACCAGCGACAATCAAAATATGATAAATTTTCGTGTTTGATTACTGGAAGAGGAGCTTCCATTGAAGTCGCAAAGTCAGATTGAAAGAACGGAAGTGTTGATGGTTAAGCTGAATTTTTCGAAGAATATTTCCAGTTCTTCAAAGTCACTCGATGGAAAAGAGCAACAAGTGAAAAATCATGGGGTACAGTAACAAGCTTAAAGGAAAATGTTTTGTGCTCAATAGATTGGTCATTGGAAACGCGACTGTCCGTATGTGTATGGATAAAAAAAGGCGGAAGCCAGAAACAAAAAATGTTTAGACCATAGTGTTAGTTACCATATGTTCATCAGAGAGAATGGTTTGAGAGCTCTGTGAAATTATGGTTACAGAAAAAGGTGGTAACTGGTGAAAAGATCGAGGCTCAATAAAAAGGGGACATTCTGCGGGAACCATGATTTATGCGAAGCAGAAGGACTACAAATTCTGGGTGGAGGTTGTCAATTTGGCATTGTATGTGTGAACAGTGTATGAATCGAACGGGAACGAGCACCCCATTAAACGCGGTGCAATATATGACATTAAAAAAAAAGAATATCATTGAGTAACGTACCATGCATCGGCTGAACACATTCCCATGTTGTGAACCTGCGAGGAACCAAGACAATACGAGCAGGAAATTGGATCGGATGATCACAAGCAGTAAGAGCAGGCAATGGACGCGCGGGGATGAACGAGGCAAGGCAAGATTGGTAGTGCGGGGGACCAAGCAGAATTATACCAGTACAACCAGTGCTGCGGTTGCATCGAACTGAATGCGACAGCAGCATTTCGACATAAAAACAGCTTTTCTGAAGGGAGATTTGGGCGAGAATGTTTATATGGGTAAACCACATGGTTATATGATCATGACAGCGAACGAGTGTTACCAGCGAATACCGAGTGAAACCAGCGTTGCGCTGCTGGTACAAAAAAATTACGCCATTCATTATAAAATTCCATTTTGTGGCCAGGGAACCGGTTTCATGTGTCATCGTGTGTAATGGGAAGAGAGAAACGATGTTACTTACGAGGTACGCTTACAATGGGTTAATTGTAATGGAGAAGGAGCAAACATTTCTTCTGACCATTGAACGCGATCGACAGTTGATGTATTTTGCGGGGGCATCGCGACTAAACATCAGTTTTGCTGGCTACAGCGACGCAGACTATGGAAGATACATCGAAATCAAGCGTCTCACGTCCAGATTCTTTCAATTCATGTTTGGCATTGGAATTAGATAGAACGCATAGGCGTGCGATATAATTTCTTTCGAGAGAGGTATGAGGCTGGCACTTTCGTTTATACGACAACAGATGAACAGGCGGCCAACATAACGATCAAAGCATTAACAAAGAGTGTTTACAAAGATTTTGAAAAACTGATGGGCTAAAGAAGAATTCATGTGATTTTTTGTAAGTTTTTTTTAATGAGTTTTCATTTTATTAACGTAATGTTTAACATTTGATTTAGCGTAACTTGTAAGTAAGAGAGTTGAAATATTGATATTCTTTTGCACCCTTTAGTATAATTTACATGAAGTCGTGACAGTTTGACTCAATGCATTTGTAAGTGGCTTTTTTCGACTTGACCGGAATACTCATTTGTAAGAGAACATTTATTTGACAGTGAACAACGTACCACACACGCCAGCATTAGTTTTCTAATTTTTCTCGTTCCACTGCGAGTTGTTTGGAAAAGCAACAAGATCAGTTGGATGAAGTTTTGGAAATAGGCTATGCTGTGTATTGGCCTTCACCATTGCTTAACGAATTTGGAAATTTCGTTGCGATACTCAATGACACTGGGCTGGTTTTAAGTCGGTTATTACCAAATTCGGATTCAAGGGTGCGATCACTATTCTATAACACAAACTGTTAACGAATTTTTGAAATATGGTCTTTTATTTTCACAATCGCTTTCAACATGAGTTATCACTTATATTCATAATGTCAAAATAAAATTAGAATGCCCAGCGTTTTGTTTTTGTGATTATTTGTAATATGCATATTAAATCCTTTTAGGTGAAATTAAAACCCCAAAATATACAGTTTTAAAATAACAACTTGGCGTTTTGATAAATTACCGTGTTGAACAGTCTGAATTACAGTTTTGGAAATAATTATCTTGCTACATTATACATGTGAAGCTGCTTCTTCCACGTTTATTTGGGAACATCTGTTCCTTTGCGAAGAATATTTACCGCGCTTAGTTGATGAACCTGTCCGTCATTTTCAAATCCATAGCTGAAGAGTCATATCGTGGCTAGAGAATTCATTCATCCGCTGTTATCAGAATAAGATGAATTGTCCATTTGTGCTTTTAATTTGATATTGAACATTTTCTTTAATCACCACGCATGTATGTCACATGCAAGGAAAGAACCAATTAGATAAAAGATAATTGAAGAATGCAAAAGTAAACAGGTTCCTATTATGCAAACTAAGTTTCATTCCTAATGCTTAGTTCCACATTCAGTGGCACTATTCTGGTAATTTTTCGGTAATATAAACTAATTTTTATTTAAGCATTTTTCCTCTGGCATACTGAAATAAAATGTTAGTGTTCATTTTTTTGAAAACAAAATTAAATGGGGAATAATTTTCCCTGTCAGTTTAGATATGGTAAAATCATTCCCAATTTATAAATATTTACTTCAAACTTTTCGCCTCAGTAGGCCGGAAAAAAATATTTTAACGGAACTTACATATAAATCCTTTTCCCAGTGTCCTATTCCCGGGGAATTACCAGAATAGTGCCACAGAAGAGAACATTAAATTACATGTTCGTCATACAAACCGCGTAGCATCAGAATCAGTATATTTCTTTCTTGTTTGTCTTAATTTGACGCCACTCCCGGCCCGAAACAAAATCTACAAATATTTTTAGCTTCCTCTTACTGAATATGTACAGTTTAGATAAAAAAAGTTGTAGAAAATGCAGGATCAGTTATATGGATGTCCACAAATCAGCCATCTGATAATTTTGCATAGATCTTTATATAAGCCAAAAGATACTGCTCTAAAACATAAAAACGTTAATGTGGAAAAGAAATTTATGGTGTAACATAAATCTATAATTTCTCACACACTATCTAATTTTAACATCTCGTTATATTATTTACCTTTGAATAATTAATAAGTATATTATGTATTATAAAATATTTATAAATGGTTTGTAAATTAAATAATTTGTTCTTTAGAATTTAACAACTATATACTTGGTTTATGACGCTAATTTATGACTTCCAAAGATCACCCCATAAATACAATGAAATACAATTTGTTGTAGAATAAATATGCTGTATAAATTATATTCTGTAGATGTATATGTGAGTGTATTGAAATTTATTAGAATAATGTTAATAATAAATTTCTTTGTTTATATTATAAAATTATTATTTTTATGATTATTCTTTTTATCTTTCTTTCTGTGTTTTTTGTAATTTCAGTTAATTGAAATTGAATGAGTTATTACACGGATCGACGATAATATTATCATGATTACGCGCGCTGTTTTTTTATATAAATTCATTAATAAAGATTATTTTAAATTAACGTTTTTGTTAGTTAATTTAAATAAAACAATCTCGAAAGCCATTTTATCTTGCAATGTATTCTTAATTGAATCAGACTTTAATTTTATTGTCATTGCAGTGCATCTTTGAATTTTGCATTGCAATTTATGTTTTTGTATACTTTGGCATTGGGGATGTAATCGTTTTTGTTTCACTTTGATATGCATTTGCTAAATAGTTTTACGGTAATTTTATTTGTTTTCTTTGATTTTACAATTAAATCATTTACAAATATAGCAAATATTTTCACGTGCGTCTGATTCTAATTTTATTCCATAAAACTAACGAAAGGTTATATATGAATAATAAAATAAATAGCCCCTTTGATAAAACTTTATCTTTTTCAAGACATTTTTGTGTTTTCGTTAAGTATTGCTAGATGTATTTTTACAGAAAATAATTCTAAACTGGATAACTTTGGCGTAACAACATTTAAAAAATTAAAGTTCGTCATACGAATCAGACACTAATATACATATAACGCCGCGTATTCCTTCGATTAAAAGACATATGTAGTACTATGTACATCGACACTGTGATTTTTTTCCAATTTCAGCGTAGTACTTTTGCCGCTTTACACACAAGCGAAAATCGAGCAATTTTTATAATAATTTCACCCGTTTTTGAGTTATCGAATATTAGCAACCGGATCATTCATATTCAAAATTTATCCATACATAATCCTTTCCATTCGCATCATACGATATTAGTTTGAGCAACACCAATTGAATCAATACTTCGAGTAAATATCATAATATTTTACTAATTCATACAAAGTTGTAGTCTTTCCAAATCAAATTTTTTTTATACAATTTTCTTAGACTTTCCCAAATGTGGCCTTAATAGTTGTGAGTCAAGTTACGATTAAAACAAATTGGATTTGTTTTTCATATAATAAAAAAAATTAAAATGTAACGTATATAATTTCATTGATTTTTATCCCGCTCGACAAATTTAAAATTATTTCACCAAAATTAAAAATGTCTCGGATTAGGGATAGTACCTAAATTTAAGCTAAATTAAAAAAAATCGTTCCATGGCAAGATCTCGAAAATGAGCTTTGATCTGGAAGTTTTATTGATTTTTATATAATTTTTCATCCCGCTCGACACACGAATCAAGTGAAATGTATGTTACTAGATTTCTGGTAATTAACATTTCCAGTAAAATTTGATAATGTGAAACCGGAATACTAGTATAATATTTTGTTCATTTTTTAACCGGAATTCTTGTATAATTATGAAATAAACTGTTTTTCTAGTAAAACCAGGGCTTTTTCAGTGATTTGTTTAGCTGAAATTTTAGTAATATTACTGGGCCCCGCTTTTTTAGCTGATTTCTGGTATGTTAGGGTTCTGCTTTTTATTGATATTCCAGTAAAAATATCAGAATTTTTTATTTTCTAGTAAAATCAATATTTTTCCCACAGAAATTCTGTTAAATTCAATAGAGAAATCAATTTTTTAACCAGATATCAAGTAGTGTGTGATGTTGATTGCCTTCTAAAATTCCTAGAATCTTACCAATTTTCTAGCAAAATCAAAAGATTTCTGATTGATATTCTATTAATATTGCTAGACAATACCAATTGTAAAACTGATTCAACCTAGTAATTTTAATTGGAACCTATTTGTTTTCTTATTGGAAAATCGGAAATATCTGGTGCATGCAAGAATAAATTTTCCATTAAACACTCCTTTATATTAACGCGAAATTTCAGTTAGAAAAATATTGGAGTAAATCCAAAGTTATAGAACTTACTTTATCTAAAAAATAACCAGATGTTTACCGATAACTTACCATCACTATATACAACAATAAGATGTATGCCATGCTTCCCAGTGAAATCCTATTGCAGTAAGAACAAATCGAAAACCATTTTTATATCGAAAATTAAAACAACTGAAATTTGGTTTAAACAATTTATTTTTAATAAAAGCAATTCAAAAACTTTAAATTAAATTGTGTAATAATAAATTCGTAAAATTAATAATATTTAATCAAATATGAATAATAACATTAAATATATTAAACTTATTTACGATAAGTTTGGGTACTATCTCCCAACTATTGAAACAGACGTACAATTAATTCTCTTTTAAAATATGTATATCGTATTTATTGCCTAATTGTGATATATTTTTTTTATTAGGTATTTAATCATTTACACTATATAGCCACAATAAATTTTAATAATAACAACTTGAAAAAAAAATCCAATATACTAAGACATTTATTTTTTACTTAAATTTACTTTAATTATTTCAACTAGTTTTTATCTTTTTTGAACCCACACTATTTTTATTTCGATGCACGCTTATTGAAATTTCACTTAACACTGAAGAGTTCCTTCAACAATTTGAAAAAATATATATATATCGAAAAAATGGCAAAAAACTCGAATTATACCAGAATTTCAATAGCTTTAACAGAATTTTGCTGGATTTCAGGTAGAATAAACAAAATCGATGTAAAACAAGTTATAAACCGGTAACATTCACTAGAATTCTCGTAAAATTCTAGTAAACGATTAAATTTTACTGGAATACTACTAGAATACAGGTAAATATTATTGGTGTAAGAGACGTGAGAGAGGTAGTATGAGATGCTTAATTATGAAGTGAGAACATTTTGAGTTACAAACTTTATTGGAATTCTGAGAATATTCCAGTAAATTTCGAATTTCCCAAGATTTTTACTGGAATTCTAGTAATGTAAAGTGTTATTGCGATTTTTTAATTTTAATTATGGGTAAACATTTAATAGAATTCTCGAAAAATTTAGAAGAAATCATATTTCATTCAAAATAATATGGCGGAATTAGATTTTACTAATTCTAGTAACAAAATTAACGTGGATTCTGTTGAAGTTTAATAGTCACTCTAGTTTAAAACCAAACAAAAATAATGTGGTAGTTTTCTAGTATTTTTTTACCAGATAACCACTAGAACGACAGTAAAATAAACACTAGAACTAGAAACTAACTAGAACTTTTAAAATTCTGGTTTTGATTTTATTTTGACTGTAAATCTAGTACATTCATTTTGAAATTTAACCAGAAAGCAAAAGTTGCCTTTTTTTACTAAAATTTTAATGAAATTTTACTGAATTTTGGAATCCGTAAAACCAGGCAATCTAGTGCTTCTTTACCAGATTTTGTATTTACCATGTAAATTTTAAATTATTTCGCCAAAAAACTAAAAATATCTCAGATCAGGGCTACATGATTTAAAATGTATAGACTAGTACCTTAATTTAAACTAAATTAGAAAAACAAATCGTTGCGTGGCAAGATCCCGATAATGAACTCTGGGCTGGGAATTTTATTGATTTTTATATAATTTTTCGTCCCGCTCGATAAATTTAAAACTATTTCAAAACTAAAAACGTCTCGGATCAGGGCTACATGATTTTAAAATGTATACACTAGTATCTAAATTTCAGTAAAATAAGAAGAAAATCGTTGCTTGGCAAGATCCCGAAAATGAACTGTGGGCTCGGAATTTCATTGATTTTTATACAATATTTCGTCCCGCTGATAAATTTAAAATTATTTCGCCAAAACTAAGAATATCTCAGATCAGGGCTACACGATTTTGAAATGTATAGACTAGTAGCTAAATTTAAGCTTAATTAGAAGAAAATCGTTGCTTGGCAAGATCCCGAAAATGAACTCTTGACTGGGAATTTCATTGATTTTATATAATATTTCGTCCAGAACGATTAATTTAAAATTATTTCGCCAAAACTAAAAATGTCCCGGATCAAGGCTACATGATTTTAAAATATATACACTAGTATCTAAATTTCAGATAAATAAGAAGAAAATTGTTGCTTGGCAAAATCCCGAAAATGAACTGTGGGCTCGGAATTTCATTGATTTTTATACAATACTAGCTGAGCCCGGTCCGCCTTGCTGGCCCTAAGTAAACCTTTTCTTTTGTATTGTGTTGAAAATTCATTTTTCGTATATCTGTACAATAAGTACATTGTATTAAAGTGTAAACATTATAACGGGAAATTGATTTGGTAATATCGTTAATGAGCTATTGGAATGCAAACTGCTGTTAAATGATGACAATGGAAAGATAAATGTAGATGATTCGTATCATATGCCGCACAGTGATACCTGATGGAAGAATATTATTAAAAAATGTAATAAATATTTTATGTGAAATGAAATTCGTATAAATTTATGGTAACGTTCTTGTTTGGTTTAAAATTTGGTAATTAAATTAGTAAAATGTTAACTGATAAAAATTATATTATATAGCGAACCCCGATACACTTCGTTGCAACCAATCAAAAAAAGAAATGAAATATTCTGGATTTTTGTATATGAAACGAATGCATTGTATTGCAAAATTATTAATGTCAATCCAAAACATTTGGACATTTGTCAATCCATACAATATTTTTCATTTTGGCCCATTTGAAGCGAGTACAAACAAACGATTTGGAGTTCCAACTCTTGAGCAGGCCACGTATAGCTGTCCATATGTGAAAAGCACGGCTCCTCCAAATTTAATCCACATATTTGAAGCGTTTGTCCTTGCGCCTTATTGATGGACATGGCAAATGATAGACGCACTGGGAATTGCAAACACTTAAATTTAAATGGCATGTCTGTTGGAATCAGTGGAATACGTGGTATGAGTACAATTTCACCTTCCGCTAATCCGGTCAATTTTGTGGCTTCAATTAAATTCGGCATCAATTTTTTTAATGCCAATCTTGTGCTTGTAGTGGTGTTGTCTTCGTTGTCCTGTTTTTTTAAAGAAAGATTAACAAATAAATAGTTTTAATTAGTTTAATAAATAATTTACTTTTATATTCACTTTGTTGATTTTCACGATTGTTGTTATGACAGTTCGGTTATAAGTTGTCAAATTTTATTGACCGAAATTTTGAGCAAAATGGTTGTTTACATTATTGGCGAATTGAAAGTTGAAAATACCAACTGTAGGATAATTAATTTTTTATATTATATTTTAGAAACCTTAGTTTAACAAATTTTTGCATTATTTAAAGGGAATTTTGTTTAGTTTTTTCATTCAGTTTATATATATCTCACATTCAGTTAATATCTTTCTAAAGAGTTTATATTAAAATATCCAATTATAAATTCAGTTTAAATATATTCCAAGTTTATGTAAGTTGAAATTAGCCACCGAAGTTGTGTCGTTTTTGTAAAAAGTGAAACATTCTAAAACGACAGTGGTATTTATCTGTTTAACTTAACTGATATTTGATTGTGATAATAAGTTTATTAACGAATTAATTATGTGTTTAAATAAAAGTTCATATAAAAATATATGTGGGTTTATATTGCTGTAAGCGGAATTTATAGAGAAGGATTTATTTATTTATACCAAAATTAAATACCTGAAACCCGTTTACGATAAAATCCTAATTTCGAAGAAATTACATTATATAAAGATACTACATTTCCATCGACAAAATAACTGGCTAAGGAAGCGGAATAACTAAATGCCATTGCACAGTTTTGGTGCATTTAAATTCCGCAGTAAAATGATTGATGAGCCAACCTTTAAATTCAAACAATGCGGTGGCATACCATGTGATTCCAAAATTCAAAAATTCAAATTGGATAATTCACTGCATTCATTGCGCTATCAACAGATTAATATGATGTCACTGCACCTGGTAGCTTTTCTTGAATCTGGTAATTGATTGCATTGACGTGTACATTTTTTGGTGCCGATTATTGCGCGTTCTCTCAACCAATTGTGATTCCGGCAATATTGAACAATATTTGGGAACACACTTTCAATCAACTCTTCTGATGATTGGAGAATGGTACAAAAATTGTTCGGCAATGTAATCAATACATTTGTATTATCGACTCGAACTTTGCCATTTCCAATATCTAAAATTGCTTCGAGAACCGAACTGCAAATGGGTCGTTGTGCAATAGAACGCGCATGTTCAATGTCAATTTTTGTACATGTCGCCACAGAAGAGAAGATTTTAAGCATTCATTGATCTCATCCGCCGGTGTTCGTGGAACCACAGGCAATATATAACGAAAATCGCCTGACAATAATAACAATGCACCACCAAAAATATCTTGATTCTAACGTAGATCTTGCATTTTGTAATGCTTCCAGCGATTTTTTATGCGTCATTGTACATTCATCCAAAAGAATAATTGCTGCTTGTTGCAAAACTTTTGCCATCGCAGAATTTCTTGAAATATTGCACGTGAGATGTTCAGTCACCTGGTAATTTGAGAATAATTATATTTTACAATAATATCGATTAAATTTTAAAGTGATCAATCAATAAATATAAGCACACCTGCACATTCAATTGCAATTTTAATACAGAGTGCGCTGTTCGTCCACCATTTAATAGAGTAGCAGCGATTTCCGACAAAATCAGTGATATCACAAATATTTTTTCCGTACCACCAGGCGCATCCAAAAAATATAATCCACCGACTTCATCTTGTATACAGCTTACATGATGGTATATCAAAGACATGTTTTTGAACGTCATTCATGCATTGGACGATTGGGTTGTGACAAACCTAATTGCCCTAATGCTTTATTTCCAATTGTAAGGCACATATCTTCAAAGGCTATCAATGCCTCATTATACATTTCCAATAAAATCAGCAAATCAGCGTTTGTTGTGTGATGACACATTCCAAACAAATAGTCTTCTGCCACAAAATCTTTGTATTTATTCCACAATTCAAGTGTGTATTTAATATGGAGAAGAAACAATCGATGCATCATGAAGCGTCAAATCCCAATGCTCATCATTTTCAAGTAAACCTAATTGCTGACATACTTCAAGATACGTCACACATAAATGGCCATTTACTCTTCGCAAATGTTGAAATGAACGTGGCCAACAACATTTACTAACAACAACCGCAAATAATAACATTCTGCATTGTTTGGATGAACTGTGTATAATCTTCCCATGGTATCCGCAAAAAAAACACCAGGGTGGCCATCAACAGGTGTTCCTTATTTACGTCGTTGCCATTTCTTTGCAATCCAGCAACGTTCTGGTAAATTCATCGCTTTCACACAATTGAAAGAATGCAGTTAATGTTGTTGCTGGTGGCTGGGCTGCTCTCTGCTGTACATTTGCATCGGTAAAATACACACGCTGGCCATTTTCAAGATGAACAGCCAAATGAACAACAGCAGGATATCGCTCATGAATTGGAAATGAATAAATTCTCCAAAGAGCTTCATTAGTGCTAATGTAGCGCAACTTTGATATTGGGCGATTTCATCATTGCTATTGTCACCAGTGGCCCTATTTTGGTAATTCCCCGGGAATAGGGAATAATTTATTTTTGTAGCAGTTATTCCCCAGATATTTTTCCCAATTCCCAGTTTTCCAAAAGTTAATTCTGGCGATTGAGGAATAAATGTACGGGAAAATAATTTAATTATTCGCGGTCTAGTGATCTGTGGTCTAGTTACCGAGTGATCGCAATAAAACAAGAAAATAAAAGTCTAAAAATATGTAACGGCGCCAGCGTCGGCTGACGGCGTTACTGGGGGTAGCGCCGCCTTAAGCGCTATATAAAAAAAAATTTCCCCGTATAATGTTCTACCATAATTTCATCTAGTACCTCAACCTTTCTTCTGTACTTTTATTTTGAATACCGGATCACCCTGCGGTTGATCGGGCAACTCGAAAAAAAAGAATATAAATACCGAATGTTGGTCGAGACAAAAAAAAGTAAAAAGCTCAGTTTTATTTTGAATCGTGTTGAGTGCAAAGCTAAACCCACCCGTGAAGTTAATGTTATAAAGAAAAAAAATATAAACGTATAGAAAATGGATGATCACCATATCAAATCAGTGCACAAGTAGTGAAAAATCTTTAGGTTGTGCCATTCTCATAACATAAAATTAAAAAAAAACAAAAAAAAAATAATCGTATGAACTCTTTAGTTTTGTGTAGTGAGCATTAACAATCCAAACTTTGAAATTGTGTGATAAGTTTATTTATGCCGATAAAATACGGGTATTTGAATATCATATGGTTGAGCGTTGGCTCTCGTTTTAAGGGCTCTAGCATCCGTGCCGGATTTAAGACAGTTATAAAAGGGTTTAACGGAACGAACGGAGTTCCAGTTGAAAGTGAAAAGAAAAAAAAAACAGTGAAGGGCCCACGTTGGCTAAAACAATAAAGTAGTTTACCTTCAAAAAAACAAAAAAAACAAAAAGATTTTAAGTTTTTGGCGCCAATAAATCTATTTTTTTTGGTAAATCGCTATGATTGCCGTTACCTATCTTGTAATAATGCCAGACTTTATCAATGGATGATGTACAAGTGCTCTTGCCGGTTAATTGAACAAGGTTCAGTATAAACGACCAAATAAAAATATAAAAATAATAGTCAATATAAAAAAAAATAATAAAAATTAAAAAAAAAAAACAAATTATAATCAGTGCTACGATAAAATAACGTCATAGCTAACGACGTCATCAGCGATATCGAATTTATAAGAAAGATCTACGTATTGCGGTATCATTAGTACGATACTCCTGCATTAACATTTTGGTGGATACGCGATCAACTTTACTATCCTCGGGGCATCAGCTCAACCGAGCTATTAAGGTCTAAATTTTTATCATTATTTAATTATTCTGTTCCATTACTGTTAGCCTTAAGTTTATTAACCATTACAATTAAATATTACTAACGTTAATTAAGGAAAATGGGTCCGGACTTCTAAATTTAGATATTTTGGGTTTTTCTTTTTTTTTGGAAATTAGTTAAGAGATTTTTTTTTTGTATTTAACTACATATTAGAAATAGTTCTTTGTATTTAGAATTCAAGGTTCTGCCAAATTACATACATATATATTTTATCGAAATACAAAACATGTTATTGTTTATTGGTAGCAACAATTTAAGCCTGGGATGTTTTTTTTTGTTCGCCGTTAATTTGTTTCATTTGCAGTTTTTTTAAAATTTTTTTGCTTTCAACTTAGTTCTTTCGTTTTTTAGTGTTGTTGTCGTGTTTGCAGTATGAATAATTAAAAATTTAAAACTGTGATGATGTTGGGTGGAATGTAAGCTGCGCGTTGAGGTTGATTCGTTGCGTTCCTGTCCTGCGGTATATTCTAGATCTGTGCATACCTCCGCAAACCCCACGATCCACCATGAGCTCTAGCCGGCTACCAAATACCGCGCCGAGATCCCTGAACAGATATCTGTTAACGGTTCGTCATACTGGGGATATTTTAAAAGTACCCTCCCGTTGCCGATCCGTTACAAATAGTTTACTACATTTAATTGGTTTTTGTTGATATTTTAATTTAATTTTAATTAAAAAATAATTTTGTTTATTACAGTAAAACATTGGATTAATATTTCTAATAAATATTACCAGTTTTCAGTATAAATTTACAGTCATATAATATTGCTATAAGTACAAAATACAATAAATTTCCGTTAAATTCTATTCCCATTTAACTCTTTCCTAAAATAGGTATGGAATAATAAACGTCAAAGCTGCTATAATGGGGAATAATTTTTTCCCAAATTTTTTTTCCCCAAACGCCAGAATACACTTTTGGGGAATAGGGAATAAAACTGCTACAAAATTTAAAATTTCCATTCCCCGGAAATTACCAGAATAGGGCCACAGCTACTAAAAAAACAGCCATATCACTGCCTTTATTCACATATTAACAAATGTATTTATTCGGCTTGACAGAATTACAGTACTCAACATTTATGTGAGCCTGAAATACTTTTGACAATAGTGGAGAATAAGGCACAATGCAATGATTATAAACTTCAATGTCTTGATTGCGTATTTTAATTGTTGTTGTATGGCCATTATGCTCTTGGATACCGTTTTGTACATTTTCCATTGATCATGCATGGTGAATTTATATTTATTTGACCGCAAGGGCCATGTATCATATTTTTCGTGACAACTTCAAATAATTCTGGATCGCTGATTTCATCTGGAATTTCGCAGCTGATATAATGTTATCAATTTGATCGGGTGTTATTTTACAAACCACCCATATCAAGATGTGTGCGTCAGCCCTCTCTTTTGCCATTCAATCGAATACGTTCAGCAACGCACCTCTCCAAAAATTCGCAATTTGATAATCAAATCCATCAGTGCTTTTACATTCTGTCGAAATACACGTCCTGTTATATCGTGTCGATCTGTTGGATTCTGACCATCAAATAAATTATTTTTTATGTCAGCCCACTGTGGATTGCGTGTGAATGTTATGAATAGGTCGGGACGACCATATTTGCGAACGTGTGACATTGCATCTTGCGTATATTCGGGCATGTGGCGCGGACTGCCAACATATGTTGATGGTAATATTGTTAAAAGTCCGATATCATTAACATTACCATCATTCACTATTGCATCTCGCAAGTGTATGTATTCTTGCGATCGCAATTTGGCTTGATTGAATCGAAGGTAATTAAGGCGTTCTGCTTCAATTTTCGCATACATGTCAACAACATTGGTGGGAAAGTTTGCCACATCGCATAATAAAGTTGTCTGCTTGCGAGCGAATCTCGAATCCATACGAATAATAATTCATCCTGCACTAACTTTTTTTTCTACCTCATGCAAATATAGCAAGATTGAAACTGGTCTCCAACAATTACAATGGTCACTTCATCAATTATTGGTGCATTAAACCCTCTCGCATGATCTCCAAAGGGCATTTTGTCAGCCCTTATAACGATTCTGTGATCATCACATGGCATACGGTCGAGAGCGGTTTTAAACATTCGAATTAATTCATTGTGCTGATGTAAGAATGTTTGAAGTTCAGAAACAATTTGTCGCCTTGCACGCTCAGCAATTGTACAACGCCGATCCTATTCACGATTTACATCTCCGATAAAATATATTTGCAAAAATTGATGATCAGCATCAGGATATGGCAATAAGGAACCAGTTCGATGATAAACCTGAAATCGAATCTGTAATATTTGTGAAATGTAATTAGATGCTGGGTCAGAATTCTTGAACACATCAAAAAAATTGCTGCTCAGATCGCATTTTTCATATGATATTCACATGAAGTAATCACCTTAAACGTCGGCATGTAATTGTCTCTTAAAATTTTAGATATTTTCAATTTTTCGATTTTACGTGTATTTATTGTTGTTTTACAAAGAGCGAGTTCATTTCAGGAAAAAAATCATAACTCGAGAATGGCTGGACCGATTTTAGATTTCAAAATCAACTAACAATCGGTTGAGCCGTTCTCGAGTTATGGAGTGACAATCAAAATGTACACTTCTTTTTATATATATAGATTTCGTCCCACTCGATAAATTTAAAATTATTTCGCCAAAACTAAAATCGTGTCGGATCAGGGCTACATGATTTTAAAATTACTACAATTACACTTGTAGCGAAATTTAAGTTTAATTAGGAAAAAATCGTTGTGTGGCAAGATCCCGAAAATGAACTCTGGACTGGGTATTTGTATCCAAAACGAAAAATTCGTATTGCGCGCTCCTTAATTTTGTTTTGTTAGAATAATTTTGTTCCTTGGATATGCGGGCGGTTGTCCTGTATAAAAGGTAACATTTTCAATAAGCTTGACTATTCAACTGAAATTGAATGCAAACATTCGATTGCCGAAGATATATCCAACAAAATCTGATGATTTATAAATATATTGCGTGAACTTGTAGCTAAATATTTTCGGTTATGAATCAATATTTTTATATTTTAGCCAACAATGTTGGTGTCTAGCCAAATATAATTTATTCCATAAGTTGAAAATGACATTTTAATTATATTTATTATTTTTATGAACTTTCGTTTAACAATTACAACAAAGCTTAGATGTCAGGAGGCGGCCTATGTACGTAATACATTTATATTCAAGAAGCAAGGCGCCATTAAATAACATTCGGTTAAATATTCAGTTTAATAAAATATTCAAAACATTAAAATAGATATTTTAAGAAATAGCTCGATGAACAGTCATTTGCATAATAAAACAGCATTAGCAATAATTTTACAACTAATAGCAATAATTTTATTTAATCACACCTTTTCTACAATTAACTATAAAAAAACTACACATAAGTTTTTATTAATTCATACTGTTGCATTGGTGTAGACAGTATTATTCTCTAATCACAAATACGACGTTTGTTTAATAATGCAGAGTTATAATTTATATTGACACTCCTAAATTTTATATTGATACTTTTTGCTTCAATAAAAAATGTAATGGTATTAAAACGTTGTAAATTATAATCAATATACCACTCAAAATGTACAGAAAATCACTAAAACTCATCCAATATTCCAACCGTGCGAGTGACATCTAAATTTCATTCTCCAAACTAACACATTCCAATTTGATTATTACTCCTCACTACACTCTCATTATAAACGAGTGAAAATGTGTGCGTTCATCACTCACACAAACAATAGAGAACAACAACAATTTACAGCACCACTACTAATATATTTCAATCAGTTGTTTTGATTTCTTTTCGTTTTTTATTCTTTAAGTTTTTCACCCATCAGTCAGTATTCTTGAAACAGCTGAAGAGAATTTTGATGGCAATGCTATGAATTTTATGAAATTTCTAAAAAAACCAATAAAATTTCTAATTCGATTCGAAATGTTCATATACGATGTTTTTAGGCTAAACGGAATTTTTTGTTTTTTACAACTCCGTCACGTGGTTTTGAGTTAAATTTTTGTATTCATGTATCGATGAAATATCACTCAATTATTATTACGTTTTGTTATGGATATATTTTTTGTTTTTATTTTTGATTTTTGTTGGTGCTTTTTCACGTTGACGTCGTCGTCGTCACAATAACTAAACATTTGTATTATTTAAAAAGCCATAAAATTTTACGAGCTTTTATGATTGTCAGATTTTTTGTTGTTGTAGTTGTTGTTACTGCTTTTTTTTATTAATGGGCAAATTTTGCTACGAATGATGATGGTGTTCTTTGGATTCACATGTTATTTTGCATAATATGCATTATATAAGAAGAGAACGGTGAGGGATTTAAATTATATAAAAGAACAAAACCGCATTCATAAAATTCTGGGATTATATTGTACATGTTTATTGTTATAAGGTTGTGAACCGTTGTATTTTTATGATATGGAATTCCATGACATCAACCCTATGACAAAAACAATTCTATACTATTAATAATAATAATGACAGCAGAATAAAAAAACAATATTGATATTTGTAGTTTGGTGCTATAAATATGATGGCGCCACTTGATTCTAAATTTTCTATTATATTACAAATATGTATCGTGAATGGTGTCAATATTTTCATTTTATTTTTGATTGGTTTTGTTCGTTTGTTCAATTTTTATTCAGAGAAATTCCAAAATAAAACATCGAAATAATTTTAAGTCTCATTCTTATGTTTAAGTATTGATTTTTGGTAAACACGAGTCATAATCAAAGATATTCATAAATTTCCGGTTGTATTTTACGGAGCTTCAATAGTATTGTTGAGGTGAAAACGGAAATGGAAAAATAGATTAATGCTGACGGATGTCAAAATATGTCTGTCTGTATTAGTTCCGGCCCGCCAATATAAAGTAGTTAAATTTATTTAAGATAGAAATTTAGTTAGTTTTAATCATGCAAGTACATTGTACATAACGTTATGTAGTATATAACGATTTCAGGATTTTATTTTTATATTCGAAATTTCTGCAAATCGCTAAATCCCAATACGAATAGAAAACCGTGGCAGAAGTAATTTATTTCTATTGCAGTGGTGCCCATAAGATCAACCTCCCTAAATTATTTATTTTTTAGTGCCTCAAAATTTCTGAAAAGAAAATTGCGCGAGGTAAAGAGAAATTGATTTGCCAGATGTTTAATCCCGTATTTGCCAAAAGTAACTGAAACTTGACATATCAAAGTTAATGAATGGTAATTCACTCATTTTCCAAATTTGGAGTATCGTTTTTAAACTACAACTCCAACTAAAACAACAACATACATAAATATATTTCTGAAATAAGGAATATTAAGAATTAGAATGAAAAAACTTTAACGATTTAAAAATTTGAATATTCTTTTTTTATTAATTAATTTAATCGAAAGTTTTTACCAATACAGACCAAAAGATAATATCCTAACATACGAAAATTTTCGCAAAATTTCATGCTTGTTTTGGAGAACTTTAAATGCGAGTCTACTTTTCTTAAATGAAAATAATAAAATTTAAATATAAAAAATTAAAATAATGGTTATTTAGCTCTTTTAATATTTTATTTATTACTACTTAAGCTTTCGGAACTATTTCGGTTCCATTCTCAAAAGTATGTAAATCAAAATTTAAATATCGTAACCAGGGAAATCAGTTTGATTCATGTTTGAGAAACTGCTTATAACTGCTAATTAACTTATAACTTTACTTTTATTGCATAATTTCGTAGGTGGTTTTTAATGTCTAGTTAAGCTGTTACGACTTTGTCCAGTCAAATCCGGTATGTATCACCAGATTTTTAAAATCTCAGGGAATAACCCCTAAGTGAAGTTGGTATTGTTGTCAGCATTAAACTTAAATTTGCTCCAAAATGAATTGAGAAAGATTGTATATTTAATTTGCCATAAAGACCGCCCTAGATTTGTAACAATTTTGGGTTTCATGGAAAGGAAAAAATAATTGTTCTGGACCGATCCAGATTTATTTGACTGTGAAAAGCTGGTTCCTGTGTTCCTTGATAATTTTACTAAAAAATAGTTGAAACATTTTTCAATTGTACACTTTTTGATTTTTTTTTTTTTTTTTTTTTTTTTTTATTTAATAAATTTATTTATTTATTTATACAATATTACAACTGATTCAGAGATCATCTAGTAATTTATCTTTCTTAAATTAAGTTCTCGGGTTAAGATGAGTAACCTATTGGTTACTCATTTTATAATACTTTCTTCTAAACCAAACTGCCCAGCTCCAGAGGTTTCTGCCTTTGGAGTCTCCTCACGCCGTTAGTGGTGTCCAACATACGACGGATATCTGCATTTTCGTGTAGAGATAAGCGCTGTACGTGTTTCCTTGCATGATTCTTTATTTCATCGGTGACGTATTCCATCTTCAAGTCTCTATGGATGTTGTCATTCCTAATGTACCATGGGGCGTTCACAATCCCTCGTAGCACTTTATTTTGGAAGCATTGTATCATTTGTACATTGGTTTTCTTGGCACAACCCCAAAGCTGGATACCATAGGTCCATACTGGTTTTAGCATTTGCCTGTATAGAAGCAATTTGTTGTGTATTGAGAGCTCAGAGTTTCTACCCATGAGCCAGTACATTTTTCTATATTTGATGTTTAACTCTTCTTTTTTCTTCTTGATGTGTTCTTTCCATCTTAGCTTAGCATCGAGGGTCATGCCAAGGTATTTAGCTGTATTTGCATATGGAATTTGGTTTGAGTTGAGAACCACGGGAATACAGTTTACATTTTGATTTGTAAAGTTGACGTGTACTGATTTGGCTTCATTTAATGAGATGCGCCATTTTTTAGTCCAGTTGCTCACCGTGTTAACTGCACTTTGAAGTTTGCTTGTTGCTTCCGAAATATCTTTTCCAACTGCTAGAATAGCTGTATCGTCTGCAAATGTTGCTACTGTGGTACCTTCAATATTCGGTAAGTCTCTCGTGTAAAGAATAAACAGAATAGGTCCAAGTACGCTACCTTGTGGTATACCTGCTGATATTCTTTTTATTTCAGAGTACTCATTTTCAAATTTGACTCTAAAGTGTCGATCAGCTATGTACGATTTAAGAATTTGATAAAATTGCTTAGGCAGGTCTCGATGCAGTTTAAATTCAAGCCCTTGGTGCCAAACTTTGTCGAAAGCTTGAGCTACATCTAAGAAAATACTGGAGCATATTTTCTTATTCTCGAGTGCATCCTCAATGACATCCGTTATTCTGTGAACTTGTTCAACTGTAGAGTGGTTTTCTCTAAACCCAAATTGGTGTGGTGGAATTAGGCATCTCTCTTCTATTATAGGTTTGAGTCTTTTCAGCAACAGTTTTTCAAATATTTTTGATATGATTGGAAGTAGTGATATCGGTCTATATGATTTTTTATCGTTTCCTGGTTTGCCTGGTTTAGGAATCATTATTACTTCGGCCACCTTCCATTGTCGTGGAACATATTTCAATCTGAAAGCTGCATTAATTATTTGATTTAATTTACGCAAACCTTTCTCGGGAATGGCTTTCACAATTTGCCCAGTTATTAAATCATAACCTGGAGCTTTTCTGATACTTAAGTTACTATTGATTTCAGTTTTAAGCTCCAATAAAGTCACAAGCCTTATGTCAAGATCATCTGCTTTGTTTACGACTGTTGTATTTTCATTTGCTGTTTGCCTCGGCAACGGTTGAAAAGTCTCTTCTAAATAAGCAGCAAATAGAGAGACTTTCTGTTTGTCACTTTTAGCCCATGAACCGTCATCGCATTTGATAGGCGGCACATGCATTTTGGATCTTTTTAGTCCCTTCGTTGCTTTCCAAAGCGAGTAATCGTCATCCTTTAATTCAGAGAGACCTCGTAGTCGCTTAGTTATGCTTTCGTTCTTTATTTCTTTTATTAGTTGTTTTAATTTGTTGCACAAAAAATTTAGAATAGTTTTGTGTTGCGGTGCACGAGAGTGCGGCCAGATTTTGCGAGCTTTCCGTTTCTCCCTAAGTAGCTCTCTGACTTCAAGAGGATAGTTATGTTTCATTATAGCGTTGGTATGAGAAATCGGTGAACTTTCCCAAGCCGCTTGTTGGATGATGTTATTAAATATTTCTAGTTGATCTTCCAACTGCACCTTCGTTCTAATTGGTTCGCCGAGATTTGTTCGATGTTCTACTAATTTCTTAAATAGATCCCAATTGGTTTTGTTGTTTGTTAACTTAGGTGAATTATCTTTTTTTATTATCATTGTACTCAGTGTCATGATCACAGGTGAGTGGTCAGATGATAGTCCTTCACTATTTTCAATGCATGTGTAGTCCTCTAAAACTCCTTTTGTTACAAAGAAGTCAAGAAGATCTGGAATTTTATGTATGTCAGCGGGCCAATATGTTGGTTTATCGCCAGAGAGGAATTCACAGTTGTTCTCGCGAGCTGCATTAAATAACTCTTTCCCTTTAGAGGTTGTAAGTCTAGATCCCCAATAGGTGTTCTTTGCATTCATTAAAATCACCGCCTATGATAAAATTTGATCCTAGTGATTTAAAAAGTCGACTGTAGTCTTCTTTTTTTAATTGATGGCGTGGGGGACAGTAAATAGAGGAGATACTGAGTTCCCTATTATATATTGATTTTTTTTTTTTTTTTTTTTTTTTTTTTTTTTTTTATATACCTAGTTTTTATTTCTATAAAAAATATAAAGCATATAATTACATAAAACGAAAAGAATCAGAAATAAAACTAGTTTAGTAGTCTCCTTATTAAAGATAATGTTTCGGAGCTACGATTCAATTACAAAAAATATTTAAATAATATTTAAATTACACTATTACAAATTTAAAATATTAATTATAAATTTTTACTATTTCTATTCGGGTAAAATTATTACTATTACAAATTTTAAATATTAATTATAAATTATTACTATTTCTATTCGGGTACTAAACAATAAAATTCACAAACAAAATGGTAAAATGTTCATTACAGAAATACTTCCATGTTACTAATAGTAAATAGCCAATCCTTTAATAATTTGCAAAAATCATTAACATTATTTGTTAAAAAAAAAATTGACGGTAATTGACTATATAGTTTAGGAGCGGTATAGTTGAAGAATTTTTTAAAATGTTCCTTATTAGGACGAGGAATATTTATTCTATTAATGTTGCGCAAATTATATGATACGCTATTCAAATTACTAACTGTACGATTACCGCTAATTAAATAGAAAGCTTTTAATACTTTAAATACATATAGGTACCGAAGCGGCAAAATTTTGAATTTCACAAATAACGGGAAAGATGGAGTCGATCTTGGTTTAAAGTTAATTATTCTCAACACTGCTTTCTGAACGGACATCAACGGTCTAATATTGGATAGGTAAATTCCGCCCCAACAAGTAACTCCATATCTCAAATGCGAGTCAACTAGTGCATAATATATGCATTTTAGGAATTCCGGACTACAAATATTCCGAAGATAGTAAAAAGTTCTGAGTGTCATCCGTAACTTACTTTTTAAATTATCCACATGCCCCTTAAAATTTAATTGAGAGTCCAAATGTGAACCGAGATATTTAAAAGAGTACACAGTTTCAATTGGAATGCAAAGGGGGTCACAATTGGTATGATTGCAAGATAACGAATGATAAATTAAACATGAATTAAGTTCAGACGTTGTGCCACCAATGGAAAAATTCATTAGTTTAGACTTGCAACTCAATATCATATTATGCACAAAGAACCACTTTTTCAACAAGATAACGTCTTGCTTAATATTATGTTCTAGGGAATCTATATTAGACGCAGAGTACAGTAATGCCATATCATCTGCAAACGCGACGATATTGCCACGTAAATCCAGGCTGAATATTGAATTACAATAGATTAGAAAGAGCAATGGCCCCAGAACTGATCCTTGTGGAACTCCAACATTAACTAGTTTCTCATCACTAAACTTCGCATTAACACAAACAGTTTGCTTACGATTGAACAGATACGATTTAAACAAATTCAAACCAACACCTCTTATACCAATATTGCATAGCTTCGATAATAAAACACTATGATTAACGGTGTCAAAAGCTTTAGAAATATCAAGGAATAAAGCTGAGGATTTTAAATTATCATTTAAATTACGATGCAGAGGCGACAAAAATGCTAATAAGGCTTTTTCCGTTGAAGAATTCTTAATAAAACCATACTGTCGTACGTCGAGAAACTTAATTTTATCAAGATAATCTAACAATCTGTGTTTAATTATTTTTTCGAAGATTTTAGAAAAAGTGCTCAAAAGAGTAATAGGGCGGTAGTTATTTTTATCCAACTGAGAACCTTTTTTGAAAAGCGGTTTTACAACACCAACTTTAAGTAGATCTGGAAAAACCCCTTTTGACAAACAAGTATTAAAAATAAAAGTCAACACGTGAACCAAACTACTAATTATATTTTTTATTATTTTATGTGAAACTTCGTCAAAGCCGTATGAAGTACTATTTTTTAAATCACGAACGATCGCAAAAATTTCCTCTTCACAAACTGGGAAAAAGAAAAAATTCTGATGATTGCAGTTCGAGAAAGTTAAGTTATCTCTAACAGACTCCTCTATATAAACGGTTTCATGATTAGTATTCAAAATTTCAGTAGGTACATTGATGAAAAATTCATTAAAAATATTAGCTATTTTAGTTGGATCATTTTCAATTTTATTATCTCCAGCCGTAATTGAAATAATTTTATTAGTGCTCAGTGTGTTGTTCAGAACACTATTAACCACCTTCCATTTCGATTTTAAATCCTCTGCAGCAGTAAACTGTGCCTTAAAATACCTTTCCTTTGCTTGAGGAACTAAACGTTTTAATTTACCATTAATCTTTTTAAGTTTATTACTCAACATCACATTAGTCTGGTTCTTTGCTAGTTTTTTAGCTAAATGGTTTTTATAGTTAATTAAACTCAGTAGTGATGCGGTTATCCAGGGTTTTATTTTGAAGTCAGATCTTCTTATTTTAGTTATCGATTTGTTCTTATTTATCTCCCCAGTCAGTTTATTAATAAAAATGGAATAAGATAAATTTGGATCATTAGCAGAGAATACAGAAGACCAATCATAAGAATTTAAAGTAATCAATAAGTCGCAATAACTAATTTTTGTTTGCAATCGAGGTTGACAACGTGAAAACTGTTTTTTTGGATTAAATATATTTAATGCTAACATGATAGTATTATGATCCGTCACTTGAAGATTTACACTTTTTACCTTAAGAGAATATCTTGAAATATTTGATTCAGAAAATACATGATCAATACACGTATTTGAGCATGGCCTCGTAACGCTATTCATAAGAGAATCTAAGCCAAACGAAGAGCACAACAACAAAAGATCATCTTTCACAAGTGATTCTTTAAATAAATCAATATTAAAATCCCCAAGTAAGATTCTGTGCTTCGATTTATCAGTAACTAGAAAATCATTTAATTCATTTAAAAAAATATCTGAAGAAATAAAATGCAATCTATAGACTAGAATAAAACAGAAATCGATATTGTCAATGCGAACTGTTAGCTTGATAACATCAGCTGATGAGAACGTCAATGCGGTAAAATGAAAATCAAAAGTAGATCTAATAAAGACCCCAACACCACCAGACCTATATGAATCATTACAATTAGCGATAAACGTAAAATCAGACAAATCAAAATTGTTAATTTCATAGGATGAAATCCACGTCTCGGTTAGAAAGATTATATCCAGATCTTTAATTAACGAATTAATATTTGCCAAAAAAAGATCGAAATTTTTACGGAGGCTCCTGATGTTTTGTAATAAAAAGTTATAATTACAAATATTTGGCTGGCTCATCGAAATTTTATATTTAAACGGTAACAAAAATTGTTTGTCGATAATATACTAAAGTAGAACTTAATATGAAATTGATATAAAATTAAAATCATCAAGTTATTTTGTAGAAAGAAATTATAACAAAAAATAAAATACGAAAAAATTAAATAAGATAGAAGTTCGTTAATTATGCGTTTGAGTTTAAAATATAAGTTATTATAGCACCATGGGTACAAACCGTAATATCATTTGTTTGAAAATGAATAAAAAAGTACTAACTTAGTGCATATACAATAACAAAACGAAAATTTAGTACCCAATAATATAAAACTTACTATAAAAATAATATCAACCCTACCAAAAGTTTGACAATTGTATGACTTAAATATTTCTTTTATAATACCAAAGTGGCAATTGTAAGGTTTTAATACCAACTTAAAATAATAAAATGTTAAATGAAATGTCAAAACTTGATAAAAAAAATTGTAAACAAGTGTGAAAGTAAAAAATATTCTACAATTTGAAAATTGAAATGGAAAACAAATTTTAAATTTAGTACGAACAAAAAGATAAGTATTATATAAATAATTAATTTGAAAAATATACTAACAAACTGAGCATGCAAAAGTACATAAACTATAATACTTAACAAAAACTTATATAATTTCAGGATCTTAGCACGAAACTCTGGCTGGTCAACGTTAATCAACTGGATGAGGACGAGCAGAATCTTTAATCCGAAAAATTCAACTATTATGGTTTTAACCTGCATAATTTCTTCCTCAATGCCGGGCACTTCGTAATGTTTAATATTATTTTTAACAATTACGGTAGACCCGCCTCTAGCGTTTCCTCCTGGATGAATAGCATGGTAGCATTGATAGTTACGTATTTTAATAAATGAAGTTTCTGTTAAATGAGTTTCCGAGACAAGACATATATCTATTTTTTCTAAGTTTAGAAAAATTTCTAGTTCTGGAACATGCTGTGGTAATCCATTCGCGTTCCAAATAACAATTCTAAATGATCTATTCATTTGATTAGTATAGCATTGATGTAAGCTCATTGGTAGCTTCTTGGCTATCCAGCCGCTTATATATAGCTTCTAGACCACGTTCTTGTTTTGCTAGGCGTGCATTTATCGTTTCTATACTTCGAAATATCCTTTCTAGTGGATTTTCTTCAATAGTATTTTGTTGCGTTATCTGAGAGTAGGATCTCCTCTCTGGCCCTATGGGCTCTGGTTGAGTCGGCGCTCTAGTTGTAGTTGGAATCCTTTCTCTTCTAACATTACTGTTTTGAGTCGATTGGCGTGTTTTATTTCTTAACCTTTGCAGTTGTACCGCTACTTCGCATCCTCTATAGTTGGCTGGGTGTTGTCCTTTACAGTTTATACACCTTGCAGGTTCGGTTCGACTTCAGTCTTTCGCGTTGTGTCTGCCGGCACATTTTACACACCTAACATCTCTCCCGCAATATCTTTGGGTGTGGTTATAAGCTTGACATTTCTTGCATTGAGGTATTAATCTCGTGTTCTTTTTCAGTGGTTCTATTTTAACCCTCATATTAAGTATTGCTTTGATATTAAATATATTTTCAATTTTTTCGCTTTTGTTGAATGTGAGCATGAATAGCTAAGGATATTGACTGCGTCTTCAATTTGCAGTTCTTTCATTTTGAGATCTTCTATTATATCCCCCTTCCTGCAGGTGGGATGTAGACCTCTGGCCATAACCTTGATGTTTCGGTTATTTTTGTCTTCATATGTATACCACTCTTTACCTTCTTCAGTGAGCTTTGTGGCTAAAGCTCTGTATGCATCGGGATCTCTTGTGTTTATCTTCCAAACATTATTGTTTAGTGCAACTACTCTATAGTCGTTTGTGGACACTGATTTCATTAGAGCTTGGATATTCGCAAACTCAGTAATGCCTACCACATTAATTGGAGGTGGTGCTTTGGTCTTCATTGCAACCTTTCGTTGTTCTTGTCGCTGGTGATGTTGGGGTACAGGCACTGGATTGACAGTTTTATTAACTTTTGCTTGCGAGAGCTCCTCAACTTCTGGCGAGAATTCTGCTCTTCGTTTTTTCCTTGGTCTTTTCTTCTGTTTGTGTATCCAATCAGTTTCTCTTGCAAGTTCCTCCTCATCTGTGTGGAACTCAGCGTCAGTACGGGCAAGGGTACTGGTTTCGTTATAACAAGTAAGAGGAGTTTCCACAACCTCTATCAGATTGGGCTTCTTTAGCTCCTCGTTTTCTTTCTTTAACTTAGCGATTTCATTGCTAAGTTGCGATGCGACTTTTTCTATTTCACTCAGTCTTCTGCGTAGTTCAGCATTTTCGATTTCCTGCTGAGTTGCGAACTCTATTTGTCTAGGTGGTGACCTAGCTAATTTTGAACTTCGATCGAATGGGAATAGCAATGGTTGGCTCACCCCAGAATCCTTTGAGCCGGCCTCGTTAGAGGGTGGATTAGCCAACTGAGCAGTTGGTGTACCACCTGGGGTAAAAATTCCTTTTTGTTGAAAACTCATTGCATTATAATGACTGGTTATTGAAGCAGCTACCAATCTAACCAGTGAAATTGGCAGTGGGTCAGTGGAGAGAACATCATTTACTAGGTTCTCGGTGTTCGGTTATCCCGCCGTTACTCGGTCGCCAGAGCCTCGTTGGTTAATTAGCAGGGAGCACCACGTGCAGGTGAGGTTGACATTTGGGCTGGTGTATTGACCTTCTAGACCGATGCCCCTTACCCCCCGTACACTTTTTGATGCAACAATTTTGCTCAATGATTTATTTCTAATTGATTATCAAACATTTTGATCACCATTTTGAAATCTTAATTGTTTACAATTAAACAGTTTTAGTTATTTTATTTTTCATGTGCAAGATTTAATTGGCTTTATCCTAGACAAAATAACGTGCAATCATCCGCTTTTCCCAATTTTTCTGCAATTGTAGCCTCTTGCAAAGAAATCGGTGGGTATCATTAAAACATGCGGAGTTAACATATTTTCTCCTTTACTTCTACCAGTAATATTCGTTACTTCAATCACAGTCGGCACCAGTTCCTTCACACAAAGCCGCATTTCGTTGCACAATTTCAGTTATGGAGAACCATTATTGGTGAACTCTCTTTCAAAAATAATATATGGTGTTATTCCAGATATGGTTCCAAAGAATTAAAAAACTCTATTGGATTATTGACAGCTGGAGATTCATCAATAACTGTTTTAATATATTTATATTTTATTGGAGGACCTGGAAGTTGCGATTGAATTTTATTATAGCCCCCTCGCGCCCTCATTCTGAAAGTTAAGATTGTACGATCGTTAAAGCAATCCTGATTTTTGAAATGTTTGGTAAAATTTCATTATATCGTCCTGAAATACTTATCGTTTATATGAGTTGCATATATTTTAGAAACAGGTAGAGAACAATCAAAATATTGTAAAACATAAGTGATACCGGCTTTTCGGAGAAAAAATTATTTTAATGGACATCCATACAATGTTTACGACTGTTTTAGTCGCAGAAAACAAAGAGGCCATTTATTAACAATATCTCTACCACAAAAGTAGAAAAAATGCACTCTCCTCCAGTCGTAAACATTGAATGGATGTCCATTAAAATAATATTTTGTCCGAAAAGCCGAAAAAAACTTAAACAATTTAAATTCACGGACGTTTACAAAATTCTTCTTAACAAGTGATACCTTTAAATAATTGGCAATCTAATTTTTGCTTGTGGTCACCTTCTTCATGCTTACGCTGTAAATTTGAGTACATGCTGTGATAAATTCATAAAAAAAAGTTTACGAAAATCTAAATTTTGGTAAATTTTGTAGAGGAGACTATAGACCCCGGGCCCAACTACCATAACATATTACTAAACCCACAATATTTGGTATAAAATCCCTAGGCAAAGTTTAAATCCAATTAAATGAATAGTGTGGTGGATTAAATGAATATAGTGTGGTGGGTGACGACGGACCACTCAGATTCGAGCAGGTTCAAATTCGAAATAATTCCTTTCCTAAACCAATCTCATAAACAAATAAAAAACAAATTTAATTTTCGAGAAAATTTACCTTGGCTCTAGACATCGGAGTCCAACCCATTTAAAAATATCGTAAGGTTGTTTCTGGACATCCAACTTATACGCATTGTAACCATTTTATGACAATCGGGTGAGCGACTGACTCCAATTAGGTAAATTGTGTGGAAACTTATAAGGAGTGTTCCCATAATCCAGAGGACGGACATTTCGGATTCCAGCATGTCACTAATTTTATATGCCTCTTTGAAACCTTTAACTGAAACCTGTGAAAAAATTAAAAATTATAAATTGAAATTTTAGTAAAAAACAAATGTACTGGGGCTCCTAGACATTAAAACTTCATTGCGATCGGCTGGATAAACGGCTGAATCCTATTGGAAGAATGATGTGGGCAGTTATAGTATAGGTCCCATTGATGCATTGAACGGAGGGATCCGAATGACACTATAATTTCATAAAACCCGTTTGCTAAACTCATTCCCGTGAAAAATCAAAACAAAAAAATTGAATTTTTATAATAATTACCACGGGTCCGTAAACGTGGATTTACTATTGAATTAATTTCCAACGATATTTTGATTTTTAATGTTTCAAATTCTGAATTTAGTTCGGACAATTAAATAGAATTTTCATTGATTTGATTTAAGTTGGTCTCTATTCAAGCCATTTTCGATATGATTTCTTACCAATAAATTTCAAGCGTTTGTCAACAATCAATAAATAACTCCTAAATTCTTGCTGATGTTTAACTTTAATGAAAATGTTCAAAATTGAGTGCAACTTTATCTCTTACGGACTGGCTGGTCCAGTTTTTAGTCAAAAATAAAACAAACGCTTCGGTTAATGTAGGACCAGGCACCCGCATACAGGTTCAAATTGATTCACCGTAACCGGAAGCAGGAAATTCAAATTGTAAAGAGCTTCACAGCGAAAATTTAATAGTAAATAAGGAAGAGGTGCTATAATGTAGACATTTATGATGTTTTTGGAAAAGATTGATATACGAAAAGCAATATTAGAAGTTTTGACAATAAGGTTTTGGTTTATTGCTTTCTATACAACCAATCACACGACACTTTGTTGTTTACTAATTTTTAATTGTGAAATTAAATTTAATTTAAAATCGACTATAGCGTTTTCGTAGTATTTATTGCCGAATCGGAGATACGGTATACAATGTCAACTTCCTAGGTCTGAACCGCTGAAAGTAGTCAATTATTAATTAGGGTGCTACATGCTACATATGAGGGTGTCCCAGAATGAATGGATAAGCCTGAAACATCTTATAGTAGAGCTTTTGGGCGCTAAAAATAAAATACAAAAATAAAAATGTATCCCAAGTAGTACCTAAGACATATCATATTTTAAAAAACGGTTAATTTTTTTCATTTCGTTTCTGATCACCATGGCTACAAATAAATTAAATCCATCGGTTTTTTGGTGTTATAATATTCTTAATGGGCTATACTAATAGATGTGCAGTAAATAACATGAGTAGCTGTTGTACTTTTTTTGAAAAAAAAAATCTAAACCACAATTTTCAGCATGAAATGTGGTAAATATTTTTTTTATAAAAGTTTGAGCGTTTTTGGTGAAAAAAATGTATGAGAACTTAAGTGGCCAACTATTTTAAAAAATGTAAATACGAGGTTATTGCTATTAATATGCAAAAGTAGTAAATTCGATGCAATAACAAAAGTTTAAAAATTGGATTACTTCTTGCCTTAAACTGTACCTGATGATAAGGGCTTCATACAAAACAACGTTACAAATTGATAATACTTTATTTAACCTATCTATATTTACAGTGAATGCTCAAACTGTCTGCCACCGACCATGATACACGCCCGACATCTCCGAGTAAAAACTCTTTTGAGAAGTCGTGCATAACACCGTTGAGTAAATTTTGAAGCGTCTTCCTGGACACGGCTACCTAACTGTTTTAAACTCCTGGTCAGTTTAGAGTATACCTCTTCTTTTAGGCAGCCCCAGTAAAAAGAAATCCAGCGGATTTAGGTCCGGGGAATGTGGAAGCCACAAAATGGGCCCCAGACGGCCAATCCATCTATCTGGATATGCGGAATTCAAATACGCCGATTCAAATAGCTTTAGCCTGGCAGTTCAATTGACAGACAAAAGACAGACAAAATCCGATTAGACAATTGCGATGTTCATGATCCAGTTCACTCTATAGTCAGGATGGCAGCAACCAAAGCAAAACCGGCAAATGTTAACGTCGCAGCATAAAAATCTGTCAGACCCCACGGAAAAATTTGTATACTACGCTGAGGATAATTTACTTTTTTAACTGTGGTATACCAGTAATACAGAATTATTTTTATTTAGAGACTTTATATAGCTGCGTCTATCAGAAGATCGAAAATACTAATAATTTACTTCACTGATGCACTGAAAGAACCTAGGCGTATTTTTGGCTAAACACGATCACAGTTTTTGCTGCGGTATAAGTGCCTCACGATGGAAATGGACGCTTCTGAAGATTTTTTCGAGTATGCGGCACGAGTGAACCTGAACTGCGAAAAGTTCGACATTGCAAAGTGCACATCTAAAGACCTGAAATAACTGATGTTTGTGCAGAGACTAAAAAAACCAAGTTTGACAGCCAAGGGATGCAACATCTGAAGAGGCCCTAAACTTATATTGCGTGGCGTTGTAAATATTGCGACACGATTAAGGTAGAATAAAAGTCGATGGTTTTGTGCTCAGATGTCTCGAGTTGTAAAAAAGCAGCAAACAAGAGGCGAAAAAAACGCCAAATAGCCAAAATAATAGAATATTATGTTTGCAAGCCAGCCCGCCACAACGCAGGTTACTGTGAGTGAGCTAAACCGAGACCGTTTCTGTGGAAGACAAAACTTCAATTTATGTCTAAACCTTGCTTTGGACGCTTTCCCCCCGATTCTGACGATAAGACTACTAAGACTATATTAGCTAAGACTTTCTTGTTAAGACTTTTTTTTTAAGACTAAAGTCTTCATTGAAATTCTGAAGACACTAGTCTTAAATAATATATTAGAAGCTCTCCAAAGACTTTTGTAGAGCTGTCAAAACCAAATTTACCATATTGTTTCAAATTTATGAACGAAAAGCGACAGTTTAATTCGAAATTGTTAAAAAAACTCAAATTTTTGTTATATATATGCTGAGAGAGTACATAATATTGTATTTTGAATAACTTTTCCGGTTTTTTTAGTCAAATACATATAATTATTGTTTTTGTTTAAATGTCAAAATTATGATTCCTAAGACCACCTATTTCGCTGATATTAACGAAGACAGTTTTTTAAGACTACTGACAGATAAGACTAAGTGCAGAATACGAATTTAAAGTATCTAGTCTTCGTTAAGACAAAAGTTTTCGCTAAGACTGAAAATACGTCTGTGACTGTACGTTAGAATCGGGGGGTTTAACTGTTTCGACCCGAAAGTTTGCTGAGCCAATAAACAACAGTACGAAATTAAAGGTCACTCGATTCTGATTCTGACTCTACGATTATTTCTGAGAGCAACTGGTAGCCTTCTTGAAATTTCACGGCTAAAAAAACTTCGGTACGTGTTACGGGGCAAATTTAAGTTTGAACGTGCTCGAAGTATTGAATCGAAGCTTTACATGCCTATGTTTAAGCTCAGAAAATGTTTTTTTGGCTAGAACGAGTAGGAGTTTCTGAGCCAAATCGTCTACATAATTGGCTAAGAACCAAATCCCCAGAAAATCGAGATGCTGGGGGTAAATTTTGCACCAAAAAAACGTGCAACAATTGCAAGCAGTCCTAGGAGCCATTATTGGTGCTGAAAATTCGTAAAACAGCTGAAAGACTTTTGTGGGTCATTGGACGAATTGTTGGACAACAGACTAAAATTTGAGTTTCAAGTGGCGCACCTAAAACCTTTTAAGAAGCTTGAAAAAGAGAAGCTTGGTGATAACCAATTCTGACCACCTAATCAGGTCCAGAGGGTTCTCGATGAACATCGAAGATTGCGTTTTTTATGGCGATCGCATCATCATTCCCAATAGTTGTTGGCACTTCATGTTCAGTGACGCGTTTAGCAAGTAGTTAGAAGCTTTTAAATACCATCAACAATGACAGAAAATCCAATCTACAGCGTCGAAGACGTTTTTCCCCGTCAGGATTGCCCAATTTTCGTCAGAATTGTATGAATTATTTCTGCACAGTGTAGCGGCCTGTTTCTTCAATTACAAGAAACACCGCACAATATACTTAATCACAAACGGACAATTCTCCGTAGACTGAATTATTTAGCAACGGACAATTCTCCGTATAAATAAGCATATTCCATAAGAATATGCAACAACAGTCTCCATACGAAATCGGTACATACAACAAATCAATTTTGTACACATTACAAAATTATCAACTTCCATTATCATACCGATTTGCACATCAATCAAAATCGTTACCAATATTCAATTATCATTGAAACGAACGATATTGCAATTGTCGCATAGATGCCACCATCGTTTGTGTGATAACCAAGACACAGAATATTTAAATTAAACGATGGTTCGGTAGTTATTAAAATCTTATTATAGATGCCCCCCATCATCATTAAATGATTGTGATAACCGAAGACACAATTATTTAATACCACTTAACATGATGGCGGGCAGTTAGAACAAAAGCAAATTTAACATTGCAATACCGTTCATAGGCGTACGTACGTCTATAATACAAACAAATTGGTAACCAGCTGAAACCAGATTTGGTGGATGCATTTTAGATTTTTATTACCTTGTTTACCAAAAAGCGAAAGCTCTGGATCAATCCAATTTTTATTGCATGCAGATGGTCTTAAAAATTTTGTATAAAAGTTATACAAAATTTTGTAAACCTTCTTAATCAGTTTTGGAATTTTGGAGAAGCAGCAGCCGCTGATCAACATCCAGCAATCATTATTTTTTCAAATAAAATTTTTTATTAATTTTAAAATTAAACTAAATTTTGTTTTTTTATTTTTTTATTGTTATTTTAAAATTATTATTAATTAACCAAGTGCGCCGCTTTCCTTCACTTCTGCAACCCAACTTTACGTTATATCTGGTGACCCTTGACGACGGTTTTTACCGTTCACGTAAGTTTTTTTAACATTTTTTTTCTAAAAATTTGAGAAGTGAAAATAAAGTTAAAAATTTTTTTTTATATAAAAGTGCATGTGCAGTGTTTTATTTATTTATTAAATTTAAAATACCACGGCGAGTTTTATGAAATAGTGGCCTAAGCCCGCACCAGTCGTAAGCGCACTATTTTCATAAATCGTCAAAAATTCCCTGGTCGTTTTTTAGCAATAAGTGTCCGTTCCGACACTATTTCTAAAAATTCGCAAGAAATATTTTGCTCTGGTCAAACGAGCAATATTTATTTACAAAGTGCAATTTAATAATTTTTTACGTGTGTGAAATTATCAACTTCAAAGCAAAATCATTTCATTTTGCGCTTAAGTCAATATGCAGCAACAAGCAAAAGCCCAACCTGAGCCAGCAAAGTCAAAGCATTTGACAAGGCTACCAGCGTTTTGGGAAACCAACCCAACTTGTTGGTTCTTGACTGCCGAAATAATGTTCGACGCGAACAAAATCGTTAGCGACAAACAAAAGTTTGCGCACACTGTGCTATCGCTCTCGGCAACACAGGCGGAGAAAATCAATCACATTTTAGAAGATCCTCCAAGCCAAGATAGATACCAGTCAATTAAACGAGTACTAATTGAACGCTAATCCATTTCCGAGGAGCAGAAATTACAAACAATACTCGGCACAATCGAAATAGGCGATCACAAACCATCGGAAATGTTACTCCTACTGAAATCGTTGGCCTCCAAGAATTTCACGGCCAATGTAATTATAAAACTATGGATCAGGCAACTCCCTGATTACATACAAACAGCGTTGATCCCGCAGCAGGACAAACCTGAGGAGGATCTCGCACATATTGCCGACAAATTACACGATTTGGTTGGCACACGAACTCAAAATTTCAGTTCGATAAATCGCGACACGCGAACATTTAACTCAAAAATACATACGCCAATTACAAGCAATGTCCATCTGGAGAACATGCTCGAACAAATTAACGATAGGTTAATTAGGCAAGAACATATTTCAAACCCACGGCGACAACCCTCGCATTCACAATCGCTCTGGAGACGAACATCTCCCCCTTGTAAATTAAAATCTCCATCAACACAGGGAAGTTTCATTCAAAAAAGCAACCAACAAACGCCAAGATACCAATTTCCACAAAACTGGTGTTGGTATCACGAAAAATTTGGCCACGCAGCATCAAAATGCAATCAAACATGCACTTTTGCTAAACAACAAAAGGGACCCGCAAATCGGTTCCCTAAACCATTAAGTCTTAAGGTCGCAGCGGCAAACTTAAGACAAGCGCAACACAGCCGCTTATTTATACGGGATTTGGAAAATAATATCACGTTTCTGATTGATACCGGCGCTGATCTCAGCGTAATCCCGTATTATAAATACTATCGCTGCGGAACAAATCGCAATCCCGATTTAGTTCTGTCAGCAGCAAATGGTACCACAATAAATACTTTTGGTACCAAATTACTTAACGTTGACATTGGCTTAAGACGTTCTTTTAAACACGCATTTATTCTTGCCAATGTCAATCGCCCCATCATCGGCGCGGATTTCTTAACGAAATTCGGTTTATTAGTGGATCTGAAAAATCGCAAATTGATTGATCCATCCACTAAGCTTACTATCAACGCTACATCAGCACTCGTTGATACGCCTTCACCATTGTTCTACATAATCAACAATGGCTATGGAGCATTGTTAAAGAAATTTTCTTCTTTAACAGCTCCACCAAACTACAACTCTCCGGTAAGGCATAATGTAGTACACCACATTGTGACTACAGGCCATTTACCATTTGCGAGACCACGTAGACTTGATCCAATTCGGCACAAAGCAGCATTCCTAGAATTCCAACACATGGTGGAACTAGGAATCTGCCGACCTTCTTCTTCAGCAATATCATGTCCATTACACATGGTGAAGAAGAAGGACAATGACTGGAGACCATGTGGGGACTACAGAAGGCTTAACGCTGTCACTATTCCTGACCGTTACCCTATTCCCCACATTCAAAATTTTTCCATGCAATTACATGGATGTTCAATTTTTTCAAAAATAGATCTCGTCAGAGCATATCATTTAATTCCGATTGCTCCTGACGACATACATAAAACCGCAATTACCACACCATTTGGCTTATTCGAATTCACTCGAATGCCATTTGGTCTCAGAAATGCTGCGCAAACATTCCAGCGTTTCATCAACGAAATCGTGAGAGATCTCGATTTCGTTTTTGTTTATATTGACGATATTCTCGTAGCATCTAGAGACGAGAAGCAGCACTTACTCCATTTGGAACAACTCTTCCAAAAATTGTCAAATTATGGCGTCAATATTAACACAGCAAAATGTGTGTTTGGGACAAGCAATCTTGACTTCCTCAGTTATAAAATTACTCCTAATGGTATTCTGCCGTCCGAAGGACGAATTAATGCAATTAGGGAATTCCCTGCACCACAAAACGTTAAACAAATACAACAATTTGTCGGTATGGTAAACTACTACCACCGATTTATTCCAAAACTCGCTGAGATACTTGCCCCAATTCACTCACAATTGGCAACACTTCTCAAGAGACCTAAAACGCCTCAAAATTTTTCTTGGCCTGAAGAATGTCAAAATGCATTCCTTCAGCTCAAGAAGTGCTTAGAAAATATTGCTCTTTTAGCGCATCCGCTAAATGCAACAAAATACAGCATCACCACTGATGCTTCCAGCACAGCAATAGGCGGTGTCTTACAGCAATTAAATAAAGGCACTTGGGAACCTCTTGGATTTTTCTCCAAGAAATTATCAGATGCCGAAAGAAAATATTCGGCATTTGACCGCGAATTGCTTGCAATTTTCCAAGCAATTAAACACTTTCGCTATTTTGTCGAGGGTCGGGAATTTACTATTTTCACCGATCACAAACCGCTTACTAGAGCAATTACCTCTAAAGCGGAGCGAAACCCAAGGCAAGCACGACACTTAGATTATGTCTCTCAGTTTACGACAGACATACAGCACATACAAGGCAAAGACAATGTGGTCGCCGACACACTTTCTCGGACTTCTGACCACGAACTTGCCTCCGTAGCAACTCGCTACGACATTACAACAATCGCAAAAGCACAAGCTAGCGATCAAGAACTACAGAAGTTACTCTCTAGTTCTACACATCGGCGCACTTCCAAATGGAAATTAGATAAATTTCCATTAGCCGATTTAACAGTTTATTGTGAAATATCTACAGGCAATAATCGCCCGTACATTCCAGAGACATTACGTCGAACTATTTTCGACACTCTGCATAATATTTCACATCCAAGTGTACGGGCAACTCGTAAACTTGTCACTGCAAAATACTTTTGGCCTAGTATGAACAAAGACGTAACCCAATGGGCGAAATCTTGTTTATCCTGCCAAAAATGTAAAGTGCAACGTCACACCAAATCACCTCACGGGAATTTCCAAATTCCACCAGGTAGATTTGAGCACATCCATATAGATATTGTTGGACCACTTCCACCATCTAATGGATTCTCATACATATTAACTTGCGTTGATCGTTTTACGCGGTGGCCTGAAGCCTACTGCATAAAGGACATCTCCGCAACAACAATAGCAAAAACGCTCGTCGAAAACTATATCTCTAATTCGGCGTTCCGGCCAACATAACGACCGACCAAGGCACACAGTTCGAATCAAAACTATTCGCTGAGCTTATGCAACTCTTAGGCTCACATCGAATACGAACAACTGCCTATCACCCACAAGCAAACGGTATGGTTGAGCGCTTTCACCGCCAACTTAAAACAGCTCTAAAAGCTCGGGCAAATACCGTAAACTGGAGCTCAGAGATCCCAATCATATTGTTGGGAATCCGAGCAACAGTCAAAGATGACCTAAAATGTACACCAGCAGAACTGGTGTACGGTCAGACGATCAAATTACCTGGAGAATTCTTTGTGGGACATCCACTTACATCCCAGGTAACCACTGACACAGTGATTGATCAATTGCGCTCCACGATGAACAAGCTCATCCCAACGGACACGCGCAAAACCAATCAAAGCGACATATTCGTACCAAAGTCACTGCAAACTTGTGACTACGTTTTCGTACGAATAGACAAAGTTTGCACTGGCCTCACACCACCATATGAAGGCCCATACAAAGTGATACGACGACTTCGTAAGCACTTTGTTTTGCAAATCCGAGACAAGCAACCATCTGTCTCTATTGATAGACTCAAACCAGTCTATGGAATACTGAGTTCACCCGATCAAATATCGGGAGTGAAGAAAACTGTCCGCATTTTTGGCTAATACAAACTTCACCCAACTCAAACAATAAACTCCAATTCATAAGTTCCAACCACAATCGCTGGTAGACATCAAGACCATATATTTCATATGACGATCATACATCGCCACCAATGATACATTTACTATCATCAAGCAATTTTCGCTGGTAAACAAGTTACATCACCGCTACTATTAGAATGATCATACATCATTATAATAGTACAATTCCCAAAACTCCATCCACAAACGCTGGAGGACACAAAACCCACAAAAGGAGGGACCTTTTCACTGAGGAGGGAGTGATGTAGCGGCCTGTTTCTTCAATTACAAGAAACACCGCACAATATACTTAATCACAAACGGACAATTCTCCGTAGACTGAATTATTTAGCAACGGACAATTCTCCGTATAAATAAGCATATTCCATAAGAATATGCAACAACAGTCTCCATACGAAATCGGTACATACAACAAATCAATTTTGTACACATTACAAAATTATCAACTTCCATTATCATACCGATTTGCACATCAATCAAAATCGTTACCAATATTCAATTATCATTGAAACGAACGATATTGCAATTGTCGCATAGATGCCACCATCATTTGTGTGATAACCAAGACACAGAATATTTAAATTAAACGATGGTTCGGTAGTTATTAAAATCTTATTATAGATGCCCCCCATCATCATTAAATGATTGTGATAACCGAAGACACAATTATTTAATACCACTTAACATGATGGCGGGCAGTTAGAACAAAAGCAAATTTAACATTGCAATACCGTTCATAGGCGTACGTACGTCTATAATACAAACAAATTGGTAACCAGCTGAAACCAGATTTGGTGGATGCATTTTAGATTTTTATTACCTTGTTTACCAAAAAGCGAAAGCTCTGGATCAATCCAATTTTTATTGCATGCAGATGGTCTTAAAAATTTTGTATAAAAGTTATACAAAATTTTGTAAACCTTCTTAATCAGTTTTGGAATTTTGGAGAAGCAGCAGCCGCTGATCAACATCCAGCAATCATTATTTTTTCAAATAAAATTTTTTATTAATTTTAAAATTAAACTAAATTTTGTTTTTTTATTTTTTTATTGTTATTTTAAAATTATTATTAATTAACCAAGTGCGCCGCTTTCCTTCACTTCTGCAACCCAACTTTACGTTATAACAGTCAAAATGACATCGAACACATCACAACAGCATCAATAGTCGAATGATTTATTTAAAACATTCTTGATGCTATGTCCACTTGCTCGAAGAATGAAGATATCCTTTCAAGTAATGATAGGACGACCAATGAAAACGAAACTGGAATTATTTAAACCAAGAACCAAACATCCAATCGAATGAGATACAAAAATGAAGCAACAATTCAGCCAGCGCCATGGCGCAAAGCTGAAACAGTTGGAGACGAGGAAGTGTTGGTCAAAATTCTCAGCAATTATAAGTAGAAATGGTCACCCGGAGTCATCATCTATAGAGATTTGGTTTGGTAAACTATCTTATGTTAACTGAAGCACTAATGGGGAAGAGAGAAATTTAAAGTCATGGGAACTCGATGAAATAGCGATTCACCTTCCTCGATGACGGCGAAAACATTTTGCTAGACGATTTTGATTTGCCAGCACCAACGGCAGGAGCCGCAGAGCTAGAGTTCTTGCTGGAACTGCAAAACCAGAGGTGGCAGTTTGTAATATGACATTTTCGATAATTCATCGAAGTTTATGTGTTGCTCCTCTAGAATAACGTAGGATACTATTTCATATTTTATATCATTTACAAGACTGCTAGATTAAAAAATTGTGATATATCTATTCGATTTCTGTTACCAAAAAATTTGTTTACGATACTTCAACGAAATTAGTGAAAGAGATATTAGACGTATTTTTTTATTAGCGCCCGATAAATGTATCCGCAGCAGCAATTTTCTATGTCAAAACTTATATTTAGCGCGCTATTTAAACATATGGTTAATTTTTTTAACTCTAAACTAAGATTTTTCATTCAACTTTTTAGTTAAAAATCGACACAAAAATATTTTGCTCTACCTATTTATCGGGGGCCACTATCGGGAGCGCTATCCATTTCAATGGGAAACTTGAAAAGGCTTTTATTTTGTAAACTCTTGAGACCATTAGAAACTTAATCTAGTACAATAAAAATTTAAAACGCGCAGCAAGAAGAACTTTTGTTTATAACTTCATGTCAAAATAAATGTTTATTTTATGGATGCATTTATTTTTCATTTTTATGTCATAGCGACACCAGTGAATAATAGCTGCAGTTTCAGTAAAAATTTGCCATTCGGCTCCAGTTAGTGCTCGAATTGTTACATTTATTCTAGTAGGTTGTGATAGCAATAGAAAAGAAATAATTTATAAACGAAACAAAGACATAAATTTCGACAATGTATCGAAAATGTGTGTTACAGAATGTCACCCCAGGACGAGCCTTTTGAAACGGCCAGAGAACATTAGGAATATTCTGAAGAGACCACAATATTGTCGCGATAAGCGCAATTAGAAATTAGGCTTCATTGATTTTGTTGTATTATATTCCTAATTTCTGATGTTGTTATGAATGGTAATTATAATTAACTTTAATTTTTAACGGAGGATGAGTGTTGTATTGCGAAAACTGATATATTGTGATTTATGGCGGATTTATGCGGTAACACCGATTTGTTGTGTGTTGGCAGCACGGGTAAAACTGTACCATGGGTACATAAAAACAGTAGACCCAATTAATAGGACGGTCGTAATCAATTTAATGATATATAACAGATTAATCGAATTTAAAGTAATACATTACGAGTTTGATGTAACAGATAAAGTTTTGATTTTATAGACGTTAAATAACCAAAAGCAATGTGCAACTTACTTACTTCTTTTAACTTATTAGTGCTAAACTCTTCAGATTTGCCCCATGTTGGTGCAACCCGTTTGCTTTATACTTATATGAGTTGTTTAAATTGAACTCACGAAATCTTTTGAACCGGAAATTGATATACCACCACCATAATGAGAGGAAGGAAGAAGTGGTATTTTAGATGAGTTTACCAAACACAGCCGAACACAAATCATTAAAAATTTATGGATTAGTGAATATTTGTGTAAAAATTGAACGACTGAAAATATAGAAAAATATTTATCTCGTAAATTTCCTTTTGGTAACATACACTATAGCTGCGTTTTTTTTTTGAAAATTATCGCGTAAATTTCGCGATAGCTATTTTCATATTTGTCCAATTCAAAATTAAAAATTTAATTTTTTTTTAATTAAATAATTTTGCTTTAATAGGAATGATTTTCTTGTAATAACGTTGTTCTGTATAGTTATGAACTACTCCGTTAGTATACAGAACTATGCAGAACAACAATATTACAAGAGAACCATATAACTTTTTTGATGTTTTTTGGTTATACATATAGATTCCTATTAAATCTAAATAATTTAATTAAAACAAAATAAAATTTTTAATTTTAAATTAGACAAATTTGAAAATAGGTGTCGCAAATTCTACTCGATTGTTTTTAAAAAAAACGCCGCTACTATCGATCATGATTTTTCCTTATTAGGATTGATATTAAAATTATCTACGTTATGAAATTTAACCAGTATACAAATTATTAATACATTCAGATTCGTATTTAATATTAGGAAATAATTTTATTTTGTTTTTATTAATATGATTAAGTTCATTATAGATCGTTATCGTCTAATAGAAATGATCGAAACATATTTTATTGCTTTTCAGCAACTTAATAAATGCATTTCAACCACATTGTGATATTTTTGCGGAGGTGTCTATAAACTTGTTGCTTTGTTTTTAAATATCGGTTCAAATTAGCTAAGCAATTACTTAAAATTTATATTTGGCTATTAATATTTATAGATTTATGGGTTGATTCAAATTGATTGGGTTGGATTTCATACTATACGATGTGTTATGGCAAATGAAAATGCAAGCACTAAATTAAGAATTTACGATGGAATTTTCTAATAAAATCTATTTTCAACAAATATTATTTTTTATACTTGAAACAATTTTTACAAATACGTATAGTAATTGATGATGTGTATAAAATTGCTGAGTAACAAATTTCAAGCTTAACATTTTTGTAACAACAAACCTAACATACTTAAACTGAAACAGTAGACAACCCTCAAAGGTAATTTTATAATCAAATGAGATTGATATCAAACCGTACATCAAAAATATTATATAAGATTCTTTCCATATTATCAAACTGAATACGAAATGTAATTTTTTAAGCTTCTAAAACAATATTACGCTTGTATGCATAAGTCAAAAGTCGAATAAAGCAAAATTTGAACCAATCAGATTCAAAGAATAAAATCATAATAAAGATAATGTACGAGAGAAAAACTCTTCTCTCATTGATAAAAAATAAATTAATAAATTAAAATTCAATGTTGAAAGCTTTCGCCAAAAAATTCTTGTGCCAACTGAATAAAAAAAAAAAATTTATCATCAAATCAGCAAAATTCCATCATTTTCTATCAAAATAATAACAATAGTAATAATAATAATATTCTTATACTAAAGAAGATGAAAAAAACTTGAAAATCTCTTTATTTCGTTATCATAAAATTTCGATTTAATAAATTTGATTTTTTTGGTGCGCTGTTTTTCGTATTCTAAGCTTTTATATTTACATAATAAAAAAAAGTCTTCGTCAGAAGACATCGAAACAGAAATGTCTTAATCTTTGCGATGATTTATTCTCGTATATAAGCGGAATCAAAGGCATTTTTTGGTATTGATATTCAAAAGACAACTAAAAAGTTAAACTTTTATCGATGGATTCCTCCTCGATTAGTGATATATTTCTCATCAAGATTAACATTAATTCCTGTATCGGGTAGTCATGATGTTGAAAACTATGTTCCCTTGATAAAAAATATATTATCTAAACTAAATTACTACGATGTTTAGAATCACTCTGTAACAATTTTTTTGTTATAAACAATTACACGATAAATTTGAATGTTTATGTAAAAGCGACGGTTATAAAACTTAATTGTATTTATATTTGAAGACACACGGTGTAAATAATCATTAGATACATAAAAATAAACTGACAGAAAATTAAAGGTAGGATTAAGATTTAATTATAATCGAGATTTAGTAACGATTTTTTTAATGTGATTGGTAGGCGGATGATATGATTAACAATAAGATAATCTAGACTTTAGGAATTTGTTATTCAACACAAAAGGCAAAAGCTGCTATTTATAAATTTTTTCATTATACCAATAACAAAACAAACAAAATTCAGGTAAGTTATGTATAATAAAATGGGGTATTGGGGAGGTTTTTTTCCCGAAATCACATCGAATGATAAAGGGGTGGTAAAGAATAATATTATTTAAACGTAAACGATTTTTTTTTCCTCTGGTATTCTGTTTAAAATTCTCTGATGTGGAAAATTGCTAAGATCATCTTTTTATATTATTACTATAATTTTTTTGCTTTTCTGGAAAACGAAGACAAAAAAGCTTCGCTGTTAACAACTTTTTTTTTTCGTTCAATGACTTTTCCGCATAATTTTCTTTACTTTATTTTTTATATGCTATTTCGTAATACCCTTTTTGTGTATAAATATTATACGTAGTGTTATTGTATGTGTTTTAGGGTACTGTAAGTATACAGAAATAGAATTATGTGCTGTGATTTTAAAATATTTGGATATAACTTAAGACAAAATTTGTTAATTTAAATAACCCTCGGATGGACTTTTTCAGTAAACTTTTATTATAATTATACTTTGATTGTAAATATCGTCGGGCTTATTGTCGAAGCTTTGGTATATTTTAGAAAAAAATGGCAGGAACGGAGACTTTCATTGTTTCGGACCCAATAAGGCAAAATTGTTTTACAAATTTTATCAAAACATTTTAGGTCTTAAGAATAGGCCTTAAGGGGTTTTCTCCTAAGATATAAGCGACCATTACACAATATCATCATTACTTCATCATTAATTTTCATCTTCACACTATCAATATTATTGACAATATTTGTGACATTTGGCGTAGAAAAACAATATTTCGCGTTTTTAATTTGTTTTTAGCGTAGTACATACAAAAATTATTTCGTGGTTTAAGGCGCTTTCACAGTTGCATTCATTATTTGTTCATTCCACGTTTAATCAATTTTGTTCGTATGATTTCATATATAGTTGACGAAAAATTGTCGAAACGATTTTGCTACCATCTCGTCTGTAATTATTGAATTGTTTGACAAATTTCCCGCCCGTATACACAATAAAATGTGAAAATTTTGTTGCATTTCATTTCAAAATTTGTTTATTTTTTCAAATTTCAAAGAAACAAAATGAAACAAAATTTTTTCTTGAAAGATTAGTACTAGCTCTTTTTAACTGATATTGTGCCATCTCTTTTGCATATTGTTCGTTTAGACAAAAATATAAAGTTAATCCAACTTGATGGAAAAAACTCCGAACAAAAATTTTGTCGATTATAGACTTTTTTAAATACATGTATTTGTTATATATATTTGTTGATTGTCCGTGGCATCCGTGAAATCGCGTTAAATTGCGGTTTTCGAATATTACGTGTTTGTATTAAATATTTAAATTCATATTGCATAGAAATATTAGAAAGGAAGACGCATATATTGCTATTAGTCTAGCTTAAAAAAAATCGCGGCGCTGAATTTAGAAAAAAAATTAGATTGAAAAGCGTGACCATTACTCCCAAGTCGTCTTGTTAAATTCCATACGACTTTCAAAATTATTTTTGAATAGGGGATGAAAAATATGAGAACTTACTAGAACTAGTGAAACCTTATACCCGTAAACGAACGACCGGCACTAATCCTGCGATATTTGGCAAATGGTAGGAGCGTCGAAGATTCGTTTTCTAAGGTTTATTGTTTTTGTTTTAAAACATTACATTAATGTAACCTTCGCGTTGAGTAAACTAAAAAGAAAAATACGTTTTATTGCTAACATGCACTTTTTTTAACACCGTGCCAATATGCCATATGTTTTCGTCGCAGACGAGGCATCTGCATTACACGTAAATATACAAAAGCCATTCTCAAAAAACACTTTACGAGGCACGACATGTTTATAACAACAGACCTTCTCGGGCACGTGTAGTTGTCAAAAACACTTTCGGGATCCTTGTGTCGAGAGTTGGCGTCCTCCAGAAGGCAATAAAATTCGAGCAAAAGAAAGCCGAAACCTTAACAAAGGCATGCTGCTATTTGCATAATTTTTTGCAAAAGAGAACCACCGAAATTACTTCACAAGTGAGGCAAATATTAAAGAGCGTAACTTATTAAGTTTCAAAATTACGTTTAACAGGAACAGCACCTCGTATGCCAAATCACTTCGTGATAGATTTTGTGACTATTATAATTCAAAATTATAAAATATTATTTTTGTACCAAATGATAAAATATACTCCTATTATAAATGAAGACTGATGACATTATTATTGTAAAATATAGCCGATAGATATTTGAATTTACCGGTTAGTCGAACACCCGTTAACGAACGGCTTACACTAACCCTTATCCACTGGTAGCACCTTCGAAAATTAAGTTTCCGGTGGTTATGACGCCTGCCTCAATAATAAGCAAGACCATCATCGAAACATGTGAAGAGATTATAGTAGAAGGTTACTTAAAGTTAAAGTTATTTAACTTTAAGGCTGCGGTCCAATTCGTGACTTATTTTGTGGAGACTGACTTATTTGAAAGTCTACAATAAACCTCCAGTCGGCTAGATTTATTGTAGACCTGTTTAACTTTAATGCGAGGCTTGCGCCAAACTGATAACTCATCAAAATAATTCTAACAAGTTTCTAGACTTATCTATTCGACAGGAAACTTAATGTAGACTTTCAAATAAGTCAGTCGCCACAAAATAAGTCACGAATTGGACCTCAGCCTAAGTAGAATTAAAAGATTTTAATTTTAAACAAAAATAATCAAACTTATAAAAAATATTTTTGTAATTATGTGTATTAAAAATATTTGTATATTAAAAATTAATTGTTTCTCAGTTATATTTTGGAGAATAAGCCCTAAGGTTCTCACTAATTTTTACCGGGTTCCGAGTTAGTGCACCCTGTATCGCCTCGTTACGACGTACTGTTGGTGGTTTTCTCACCAAAAAGCGTTTGTCTTCCATCAAGCGTTAAACCAAGCCTTCGCGATAGTAGGTGTTCCCGTTGTAACAAATTGTTCGATGATTTCGAACAAGTTTTTCGTACTTAACCCAAATTTTGTCGTTTTGGTGGTGGTGTTAAAATCGACAATCGTGATGGCGTTTGACTCGGTTCTACATTATCGATCGCTCTGGTCGTGTCACTGTCGTTTTGAGTAGACTAAAAAGAAAAAGAAATATTTGAATATGTAAGGCATTTGAACTAGATGTCAATTTACAAAAACCACTAAACTACTTAATATATTTTTGGAGCATATAAAATTAATACTAACCTCGTCAGTTTGTTGGACATTTAAATTTACTGGTTGTTCGAACCTGTCCAAAAATTGTAAAGCGTATAGAAAAACTACGATTTGGGCACATAATTATAATTCATCTGTGCCGCTTCCCGATCGCGTACAGTTTAATTTTTTTTGTTTTCTATAATTTGCGGCGTAATGTATTAATTTTTTTACGCACGTCGGCAACATTTGCTCCTATGCCTCAACTTTTTTGTGTATTTCGGTGAGTTTAATTAACGATATATGCCGTTTTGCTTTTATCATAAAATCGGCATGTGTGGGATTCCACACTCCGGCATATTTTCCAATTTTGCTATAAATTGCCTCGATTTTCTGAGAAATCGGAGTAAATTTGTTCAAAACTCATGTTGAAGGGAAATACAAAAACTGAATATGAAATATTCAAATATTTTTCAATTTGACAGTTGATGGAATGATTACCCTACATACGGTTAGGGTTCCCTATAAACACATATTCCCATTCAGGTAGTATTGATGACATCATTATTAATTTTATCTCTTTACACAATCAATAGTAATGTCAATACCAAGTATAGTATTGTCATTAATATTGATTGTGCAATGGTCGCTATATAATTATCTTAAATCTGAAAATAAAACAAATCAACTCGGGATACAACCAAAGACTTCTAGATTTCATTTGGTTTCAAAGTGAATAATATCCACCTTGAAAGATTATTTATTTCACTTTGTTTCTTGAGCCGTCAGTAAAATGAAAGACCTGCCATAGTATTATTAAAGATTTTATGGATACTTTATAGATTTTTTTTAATCTAGGAAATATAGACCTGGGTTTCGTTTGATAAACTATTTAATTTAGAAAGTTGATTATAATTCCATCTATCACATAAACAACTTCGTTACGTAGAATGATATTATTTGAATTCCAATAAAATGACAAAAATTTATTTAGATTCAAAATTATATTTTCTGCCGTTAGAAAAAACAAAAAAAAAGCGGTTGTCCGTCCGGGTGTTAATTTTTTCCGACGATAGCTCAAGAATGGTTTGTGCGATTTTAAATTTTATTTACCAATTGCCTTCCACTTTTAAAACGGATAATTTAAAAGCTTGTATGCCGCTACCCATGCAGCGTAGATGTCATTCTTCAGCTGAGTTTAGGTCGTAGTTAATGGGTTATGTCGTTATGCCCAGCCAGGATCGAGAAAGCTGCTTAATTAAAAACTAAGCAAAAGTTGTGGACACGCAACCAACACGTCAACATACTGCCATGTTTATATCCTAATTCTAGAATAATTAATTAACAAAACAAAAAATAAAAAATAAAAATGATTTTATTGAATGAATACATGTCGTTTCCTAGAATACAATTGGAATCTCGTTTGAGTAAACCGGTTCCTAATACCGTAGACAAACACAAAATTTATCGCGATTTTCAGTTATCTAGATTGAAAATAAAATTATAAAAATCGTGATAAACAATTTGTGGTGACAGACAGTAACCCGAATTTTATGAGTGTGCCTAATTTATCAGGATAGATTGCATTTATCTAGTTATGAAAACTTAATAATTCTGTTTTGAAAAAATCGTGTTCAGACAGACAGGCAAAAATAACTTAATAATCTAGATAACGAAGTTATCTAGTTTGTGTCTGTCTACGTTATTAGAGCTTGTTGAATCTATTAACATAAAATACTTGCAAAATACTTGTTCAAAAAGCAGCCATTAACCAGATTTTTTTTTTGATACTGAGTGATACAATAATTTAAATTGTTTTTGCAGATCTTGTGGCACTTGATGGCCTAATGGTGAGTTCCATTCTTGTAGATCGGGGGAGGTTAAAAATGAAAACTGTATCAGGCGGGAAGTATAACCTTCATTCTTTTATAGCAAATAATTTTTGATTCCTACAGTTTCCACAAAAAACGAATCATTATAGGGGACAATGGTCTGAGGCTTTTAGAAAATTTGAATTTTATAGCCAGGCTTTCACTTATTTCTTCCCCTACTTCACACATTTCATAAAACAGTCCTCTTAGAACTAATTATCAATTATCGCATAACTCATACGATAGAAATGTATGGCTGTCATATGCAAATCAAACTTGATGGCAGCAGTGCCTTTAATGTATTGGGTTGTTTGGATAAAGTGATTTGGTTTTTTTTGTGAAATTGAAAAAAAATATTTTTATAGTATTTAAAGCTTTTGTTGAATTAAATATTCTCCATTTTGATCCAATACCTTTTGCCATCTTCTGCACTAGCTTGTTTCCGAGGTATTCTGCTTTAGAAGGTCAAAAAACGATTCTCTTGAAATAACACCACACAGACAGCATTGGTTTTTTTGATGAATATCTCCTTTCGAAGTGTTTTGTGCCGATTCAACATTTTTACTCCACGATCTCTTGTATTTAACATTTTTACGAACAACCCATTTCTCGATCATTGTTGGACGTTTGAGAAGCAAATTACAGACATCAATGCGATGCGACTGTTCAAATTTGTTTCGTAGAACATGTGGAACCCATTTGTCGAGTTTTGAAACTAAACCAAGGCATTTTACGTGATCATAAATGGTCGAATTTTCTTCATCAGCGTTAACTGCTCTTCCAGAACGTGGGCATCTTCAACATCAAAATTGCCAGGACGAAATTTCTAAAATCAGTTTTGACACTGACGTTCTGTCAATACATCTTCTCCATACACATCACACTACTTTTTTCTTGTTTAAACAGCATTTTTCGATAACAAAAAAGTAAAATTGCCGATAATGCTGCTTTCAATTTACCATAATTAATATAGCACCAAACACAAACTATTAGGCAGAATCAATCAAATTTTTGCACAAATAAGCTCTGCTATATCAGCTATCAAAATATATAATAACAATTCAGCTTCAGTTTAAAATTGGCTATGAAATATTACTTTTGACTGGTCTGTTGAAAAAAAACGAAATTACTTCCCCGACCAACCCAATATTTGACTGCATTTATCATTGAATAATTTATTTAATTATATTACTTATTGAAAACCAAATTTTCATTTTATTTCCGTAATGGCTTATAACGGGTTATGGTACATATTTATTATTTAAGTCGAGTTTAGGTTAACAAGACGATGGCGGATTAGGGTCCGAACTAATGAATTAATTAAATCAAAAAAATCGGTTTTCTCATCAGACTGCAGTGGCCAAACTACAATACAAATATATTGAAAAAAGCTTTAAACTTACATACATACTTACAAATCATAATCACCATGTCTTAGCGAATTATTATGTGCCGCTGCGCATTTATTAACCCACCCCTTCGTAACATAGAATTTTGCAGCCAGCTTTGCATCAAGGTGTGGTTACCAAGACGTTGGCAGCTTGGTCTCCTTTCAATATTTTTGTATTGTAGTTTGGTCACTGCAGTCTGATGAGACGAGAGAATTTTTTTGTTTGAAAAATGCAATGTTTCAATGGTGAAGATGGTGTCTGGCTGTCACACACTTTAATATTAAACCTAAATTATTTTTTTAGTAACTATCGTTAAATTATCAAATAAACTAAAACATTGCCAAATAAACTGTCAACAATATATGGAATTCTTAATAGAGCGAAGCCAGTGCGATGTCCTAATATATAATGCAATAGTGAGTTTTCACAAAAGTTGCACGCATTTATTTTCCTACTATAATCTCAAGTTTCAAGTCAAGTTTTCATTGAAATTTTAGAAATCGTGGTGCAATCAAAAAATGGGACAATCATTTATATTGAAATCGTTAAGTGAACGTTTCCTTAATACTAAAATTATCACTGAATCCTTTGATTTCAACATGAAATCGGAACAATATTTTTTTTAATATCAAAGCACCCCTTGATAATTATACGATTGGAATCTTTGGAAAAATGCTCAATTATTGGTGTAATCATATTTCTCAACAATGATTGATGGCACACGAGTTCAAAATTTTAGATAAAATAATATTTTTTAGAAACAAAATTTAGTTTATGTGTTTTTAATTTTTTAAGTAGGATTTGATACAATGTAGGATTGAGTGGCTGTTTTAGATTCTCGGAGGAAAAATAACATGTGGAACTTGTATGAAAGTTACCTGTTATACAATACACATGTAAAGGCAGCCTTCACAGAACTTTTATAGTTTTTCAAGGTCATCCAAAAGCTAGAAACTGGCCAAATGACGAAACTGTAAGCTTGTTAACTTTTAAAGGGCCTGAGGGATAAAGAACATTACTTTCTTGGGTTGTTAACTTTTGGGTTGTTAAGCTTGTTAACTTTTAAAGGGCCTGAGGGATAAAGAACATTACTTTCTTGGGTTACGGATAAAATAAATTGTATTTTATTTTATTTATTTTTTTTTTTGTTTCATTTATACATATTTCTTTGGATGACTCACATAGATTAATATATTCAAGAAAGGCGGCAAACAAGTTTGAGTAAATTTCTGGAATTTGAGTATACTTTGATTGGGTATGTTTTGAATTATTTCGTCTGTGGAACTAGTTTTTAACCGATTACGGTTTAATTCGATGTTGGAATTGCTGTTAAACAAGAATTTTGAATGAATGTTGAGTATACCTACTGAAGACCACTCAACCATTTCCTTAATGTTGGTGAAATTGAGTTCTATTTTCTATAATTGTGATTTTCATTCAGTATTTAGCAGAATCAGAGAACGTATTTGTTCTTGCAAACACATTTTCTTCAACTAATTTAAACACAACTAATGAATTATTAAATGAAATAAAATTAAATAAATTATTACCCTAGGCTTAAACTTTTCACATTAAAATGACTTCAAAAATTTATGGAGTGCTACTAACGTTGGCGATTTTTTTTGTTTTGCCCTGTATTTGCAGTATGATGATTATGATAATTTTAGTATGTTTTGAGAGCCTTTCTGTATACGCAAATCTTTTTTGTAAAGAAAAATTCATTTTTTTCTTTTAAAAATGTTTAAACATATGTTTTGTTTTTCTCCTGTTTCATAAATTCTTTGTTTTTTCATAAAACTTTTCTGCTGGCAATTATTGATGTTCTTAAAAATTTTCAAAATTTTTTACTGGTTTCAAAAAATATCAGCAGAAAGAATTTTCTTTTTGTGATAGTGATGCCTCTGCGGTGAATAGTAAAACACATTTTGTCTGCTGGAAATATTTGCTAAGGGCTATCCTATATACTGTGCTAGAATATATTGAAAATTCTATACTACAATATATGTTGTTCATTCAAGTTCACAAATCAGTTTCGAACGGATGAGATTACTGATTTGAAAAAAATCAGCCTTCTCATCAGGTCGCGACGACTGTTAATACAACAACCAATTTTACATTGGGATATAGCCTATATATAGAACAATACCATGTAGTTGTACTAGTGGTGAATTACTGCATAGCGTACGAAATTCGATTCTTTCACATTTCTCATCTATATTCTATTTACACAACTAACATTTCGTACAAATTTATTATATTTTACTTTGGTCATATTTTATTCGATAGTTTGGTTGTATTTAATTCGAGAGTGCTGAAAATAGACCAATATACGGAACAATCACAAACACCATTAAAATCGAAAAACCAAAAAAAAACCGTTGTTTTAATTTTCACAAGTACTATCTATTGTTAAAGCTTAACTATTTGTCCAAACTTTTATGGAATCTGGATATTAGTTATAGCAAAACGTTATGTATTTTATTTAGAACAGAAATTGTCCTTTGAAGAATATTGAGACACTATTGTCTCTTGATGTTTCATATAATTTTGGAACCAAAAGTAATGCCTGGTCATGAAATTCACCAAAAGAGCTGTTAAATTTATCAAAACATTTGCTTTACACTTGATATAGTATTGTGCGTTAAAAGGCTAGTATTGACGACTGGTAGCGCCCTAGAAGAAAATGTATTAACTAGACGCTATAATTTGGGAAATTACATTTACTGTTTTTTTGTGATTTTCAAAATAATTTAAAAAAATTCGTTTAACTTAAAAATTAAAAGTTCATGCCAATCTTGTGTTATTAAAAAGCATGTTTTTGATAAAATGTTTGATTTCAGGGGCCCTATTATGAAACCGATCGCATATAGCATTTTTTGCGATTTTGCGGATCCGATCCACCGCTTGAATGTTTTTGCATTTACTCTTTAAAAAAATATGAATATGAACTGTGTTGGTTTATATTTAAATAATGTGAGGATGATGAAGAAGGATACTACGTCAACATTAAAAAGAAATTTGTTAAAGATTTCTGTGTGAAGTGTCCAATCTCTTTGAATCATGTGAGAAAATATACATTTCTGCGCGATCACAATAATAGTTTATACATATCTTACTTTTAACAAAAATGACAAGGCATTTACAATTGTACCTTTATATTAAATATATATAAAAAATTAAAAGTGTATCACGTATGTGTATTAAAATTATTATTGAAAAATATAGTTTCGCAAAAAACATTTTTTGCGACACACTTTTCAATAAAAACTTTTTCGGTGAAGCAACTTCAACAAAAATAGAAATCAAGTAAAAAAAATTAAGGCCATTTTTGAGATGTAGCTAGATTTTAGTTTAAATTTTATTTTATTTTTGAGTTTGAAATGGTGTGGCGTTACGTCCGAACAAATTAGATGTGTTTATTAATACAAACGCATTTATTCAAACACTATTGCGTTCCGGTAAAAACTTCTCTCCTGTCAATAGTTTTGCATCAAAATAGGTGTTCTGATCGGAAATTTAATTTTGTTAAGGAATTATTACTAAAATGATTTTCCTGCGTTTGAACTAAATCGAAACAAATTTATAGCGCTTAGATAATTATTTTATTTCCCGGCAGATGTCTGAAACTTCACTATTGGCGAAATTTTTTAAAACCGAAATTCGTCCATTTGAATATTGACTGCTCTACATAATGTTTGTTGAATACTATTGCCATTTGGCTAGAATGAAAATATGAATTTTGATCCATTTCATATTCAATAGTAAATTCAAAAACATGGTCTTACAACACTGAATATAAATTGATATCCACAAAACTATATTTATTTAAATAAATGCTTATATATTTTATACCGAAAATCAAATTATGGTTTATCATGCAAAGAAAACCCTTTTAGCATTATGTATATACATATGTAACTATATGTTTGTAGAATTTGAATAAAAAAATCTAAATTGACGTTCATCAAAATCCATCATCCGAAAACAGGAAAGAATTGAGAATGTATGACACACCCAAAAATAAAATAAAAAATATTTTCTTATACAGCTACATATGTCGGAAAATGCTTCCTATTTATGTCAAACGAAAAAAAAAATCCTATTTTTTGTTGTACACATTACATAACGTCATAAAACAGAAAACCTCAACAATTCTCAACATTTTTCTAAATATTATTTTTTTATATCTCTTAATTAATTTAAGCTGACAAGTTTTTTTTATTTATAATTTGTTTTTTGTTGTATGTATCAACATGTTATGTGTTTTACACTACTTCTAAATATTTAAAATGTTATGTATGTACATTATGTATGGAATTTTATTTTTCACTGGAGAAAAGCAAAATTTAGAACTTCACACAATTATGAACTCCCAAAAAATGTCTGTAATAATAAATTGGTCTTGCTTTTTTTTCATTGTGGTAAAGAAATATGAAAATGTGTATAGAACTATAGAGCCACAAACCAAATGAAAAACTTTTAGAACAAAAATATTTGAGAAAATTTGGCAGATGTACTACACTCTTGTTTACATCGGTTCCATGTATGATGTATGAATGCATATTGATTTTTGGGTGAAAAGCATATGTGCGCAGACTAGAATTTTGGGATGCGTTTTGCATTTATTCCGTCTTTATATTTTACGAGATTGGTTATAGATAAATAAACTTGGGCTAAAATAATATTTTAGTAATACAAATCGTTTGTTTAGCTAACATTTTTTTTCTACATAATGCACGAATATTTCACGTATTCTGAAATTTAGTGTAGTATGATTATCCACAAAACGTCATAAACAAGAATATACATTTCAGATGGGTAATAGGATTTTTTTATGTATTTATCATATGTTCGAACATTCGCAATGAAAAAATAAAAACCCACTCCTTTTTGACATGCATCCGTGGTGAGATGAAGTAAGGTAAGGCATGAACAATTCTTTCCGCGGAGGCTCAATGTTTAAAAGTATAATTTGCAATACAACACACACATTGCATCACGAATTATATTTCTTTTATGTATATATGTTACGGTCAAAGTGTATAATCCGGTGATTATATATAATTACCAGTGCGATTGGTAAATTTGTGTAATATCAATGATTTAGCTTCAATTTTTCATTTTAACTGGTTATTATATATAATTACCAAACCTCTTTGGTAATATGGAAGTTTTTTTACTTGGTTTAAAACTATAATTAAAATTTGACACATTAAGAATTGTATAAATTCTGAAAAAGAGGGGTTCGCGGGCAGCCGCTCTAAGGTATACAACGAATAAAATTACATTAAAAAAAAATTTTATTTACAAAATTTGATTTTTTTTAACATTTATGGCACTATCTTTTTTAACATTTGTGGCACTATCGGAAGAAGCAACAAGAGCGATAAAAACTCGTTAGTCTGCGTCTGCAAGGTTGACCAAGCAATTATTATTAATAAAAATAAATGAAATAAAATGTAGTTTGTTAATTCAAAATTTCAATTTTAATTTATTCAAAATCGAATTTATCGTCAATTTGTTCTTCATCTTCATATTTGTATTAAGCTTGTCATCCTCGTCAGGAGTTTCATGAAGGTCACCTGGATATAAAATGCCCGCATGTTTCATGTTTCATGAAAATTGAGTAAAGTTGATTTTTATAGAAAAACAATTTTAAAAGTAAAATCCTCGAGGAAATTGAGATAATGTCATTTCTAAAAATTAAAGATAGACAATCCTAACGTCAAAAATGATTAAAAAATGAACATCTTACCTTATTTTGGAAAAATTAACAATCCTAATGATAAACAATCCTACATTTAAAAATTTATAAATTTTTACTCTTTACCTGATTTTCTCGATGTATATACCTAAAGTAAAATTATGCCATTATTATTATTATAATAATAATTATTATTACTTTAAAGATTTTCGGCTTTTTTATAGACAAATATTATTTTCTATGACATTCACATTGTTTGAGACCTTTCGGGCCACCAAAAAATGAGGTCATTTACTTACAATACTCTACTAAAAAGAAGTAGAAAATTCACTCAACCCCCCATTAACCCCAAGGGTATTTGTGTGTAGAGAGCCACACAACCCGTTACAAAAATGAGAACTTCCTCAAGATTCCTCTTGGCAGTTTGGTTTCGTACCGATAAAAGTTGGTCTACTCATCAGGTTGCAACGACCAAACTGCAAAAATTTACCTCTTGCTTCACACCTATAGTATGAAACAAGAACATTTCGATTTAGCGAATTATATCACCAAATCAGAAAACTCTTGGAATTTCTCATTTTATATGTGTGTATTATGCCCACACTAAATAAATTAAGAAATTTTAAATTTTTGGTGGCCCAAAAGGTCTCAAACAATGTGAATGTCATAGAACATAATATTTGTCTATAAAAAAGCCGAAAATCTTTAAAGTAATTAATGCAGACGAATTTAAAATTTCTTAATAATTATTATTATAATAATTATTATTATAGTTTAAAACTTTCATATTTAACACTTTAACCAAAGGGGTTTGGTAATAATATATAATCACCGATAAAAGTGAATAATTCTAACATTTTAACCGACGCAGTTGGTTATTACGTATAATAACCGGTAGTTATATATAATAACCAATTATACACTTTAACCGTAACATATACACTAGAGACGAATTACTTAAATAAATGCAAATCACTTTCCTTATTTATTCTTCACTTTCTTGATTCTTCGAAATTGTCAAAATTTCTAATTAAAAATTTGAAGTTTTTAATTATACATCGAACCCCAAATACAAGACCTAATTTCGAATATTTATCATCAATCATTTCAGAGACCGAAAAATTTCGAAAATTGTTTGGGACAAATTTTCTTTTTTTACAAAAAACTGTAAGAAACGCGCATGGCGCGTCCTACTGTACTAAACGCTCTCATGGTTTGTGAAATGGTCACTAACCGGTCCCGTACGTCTAAAGCTTAAACATATTTCGAAAGCTCACAAAGTGATTACTTCCTTGAGAAGGATATTAAATAGACGGAGGATCCCATTATTCTCAAAAAATTGAACTGACGCTCACAAATAACTCAAATTTGATTCGCAGACTAAATAGAACTAAACCTTTTAATCTAGCATAATTCTTATCCTGTTGTTTTTTATTGTAAAATTATTGATGAAAAAAAACGTCGTTCATTGGTCGAACAAAGCATTTTATCATATTTTGGTTGGCAAATTAGTAAACTCTGTGCGTTGTGTAATAAAATGTCAACACTTCAGAATAATTTAATAATTTTTTCACAAGTGGGTAAAAATTTGCCAATGTCCGATTTGACAAACATACTTCACTTGCTTAATAAAATAACCGAGTGTTTAATTCTAAGCTAAATGTAACTTTAATTATTTTTTTTACGATATTTGCCGTAGGCACTTGGCGAAACACACTAATACTTAATAAATACATTTTATTAAACACTTGTTTTTTATTTCGCAAAATTAGATTTTTGAATATTTTAATAATATTTATATTTTTTGAACAAATTTTTTAATTAAAATTTTCATTTAAGTGTTTAGTAAAATGTGTTTATTAAGGAACTATAATTTCATGTATAGAAATGAACGAGTTTGAATAGTTGGGTCATCATAAAGCCCGTGCGTTGCGATTTTGCAAAGCAGTTTTGTAGTCGCCTAATTCAATTTGTTTGAGACTCGAAAGGTATGTATTATGTTCTTGACACCATGTATTTCCATTTTTAAAAGCCATAATTAAACTTAATGTTTTTGCAAAACATTCTCCGATAGCAAAAGCGTTTTCATAAATTTTGTGATTAGTATGTTTTGTGGTTTTAGAAATGCTCGTCTTTATTTGTATATCCTTTTACTGTTGTCTAACCGGACAAGTGGTGCAGTGGTTAAAGCTTCGGCACTTGGACCGGGAGGTACTGGGTTCGAATCCCATCAGAGGCTAGATGCAAATCGAATTTTCATCATCGATTACAATCGGTGATGTTAATAAACACAACTAAGACCCTCTGATGGAGTGCAGAATTCAGCGCCGACCCACCGTCCATGTCAATGTACAGGTTGACATGGAGCTTGCAATGTGCAGGTGGTATACTGTAGTTGTGTGAGTAGGTGAATAGGTGAATGGGTTAATGATGTAGCATGAATGCGTGGTAACACAATGGGCCAAAAAAAAATGGCCTAAGTGTAAACCACTGAAACCTAACCACTGAAACCTACTGTTGTCTATTTTAATGGAACTCATACTGTTCTAAATCAGTAGATATGATTTTATACTCCATATCTGCAATTATGGGCACATGCAAAAATATATCATCTCCGAAATTTAGATCATAGCAATATCATTAAGCCCGCTTATTTCATTTGTTTGAATGCCTTTTAAGGTAGTATCGCCTTACTTGCGTATAACCCGCCCCCTTGTACATATCTTTGCCATATCGTCTATTATTTTCAGGGCAGTTTATATTGACTCCAATTTTTTTAACGGAACTACTTTATTTATCTCGAGACTTGTGCTCAAGGGAATTCCGATGGATGTGTAGCGCACGCAGAGATTGGCCTAAATTAAATCGTTAAGTAAGCAACAAGTATAGCAAGACAATTACAGTGGAATTGTCAATTTCTAAGATAATATATACCAATTCGTTAGCTTTTTCGTTTACTGGACATTTTACGCTGCATTAAAAGAATTTCAACTACATTTAGATCAGAGGTGCTTGTATGTTTAAAGAATTTATCAGAAATTAGTTATTACTAGTTTACCAGAAATTTAAGTTAAACAGACTTACCTATAAGGTAAGGTACACACCTAACTTGATCTAGATCACAGAAATAATGAAAGGGATGAAAATGTACTAAGATTTTATGAACATTTATGGATATAACGTAAAATGTATCTACTTTATGTGAAAAAATCTGTCAATTATTTGAAAATATGAATTTTAACGCAAGATGTACATAAACATCATGAACAAATATTTATATATTTATATGGCGGAAAATAGAGATGAAATTTATAATTTTTATATTACAGTAAAATTCAATATTTAAATGTGTTTATACACATTCAGTATAGTAGTCAGTTCAGCTTGATAAAAAAAAATACTTTAGCGTCTGCTAATAACTAAAGTAAATAGGAAATGCTTTGTGTTATTGAATAAAACAAATTGCTTTCTCAGAAATAGAAGCAAAACCCTAAAATCAGCAAGACACTCATTCTATTTATAATAAGGTGCTTCCACAGCCCAATCTTTAAAAGTGTTAGATTAGGGCGAAAGTTTTTTAAATGTGGAACATTAATATTGTCACAGGGTTAGTTTCGTGAAATTTCTATACGTACAATCGGCACAATTAAGTTTTAATCTCCGAAAATCATAAAATCACACATTCTATTTATGCTTGACCACTTCCACAACCCACTCGATAAAAGTGCTGGATTTGGATGAATGTTTTTTAGATGTGGCACACTAACATTTTCATACTTCATTTTCATGACACTTTTATGCGTCTCAAGTGAATTTTAAGTTCCGAAAGAACAAATTACTGCTGAGTTCCTTAAAGTGCTTCCTCCATTAACGACGGGTTCCCAGTTTCTAAATAAAATGAAAAATACAAATATTCAAGTAAATTATATAAATGTTTAATCCAGCCGTATCAAAGTTCACGAGCCTTGCACTTTTCGTAATAGTTTTCCAGCCGTATTGCGTATCTAAATGAAAATTAAAGAAATCTAAAATACGTGTACATATATAATAACAAATCAAAATAAATTTTTTTTTATCTATTTTGCTGGAACTCCCACCCAGATTACGATTGATTTTAATAATATATAAACTAATCAATCATTAATCTTTTCTTCAGATTAATGATTGATTAGTTTATTGAATACTATGTAGCCAGATTCCAGAGCTGCTGGAAGGGGTATACTACTGTTTGATAAGGCGTACTAGTATGCCGGGGAGAAGCCCATCGTGTTTTTCTTACACAAAAATTGTTTTATCGAGTTTCCATGCGGTAACGGAAACTTGTACTAACCCAGCAAAGTGTAGCTTGACGTTGATATTGTAGTTCTCTCGACGCTGGGGTTTCATCACTTTTACATTTTAATAGAAAATGTAGTCGCCGCGGAGATATAGTTTATAGGTTTACATAAAATCCTATTATTAAAAAAAAGATAAAGCAGATCTTTGACCCTAGGTTCCGACCAGTTCCAAATTTTATCTTAAAGTGATATCACCAGAGAAACACATGTGTTCAAAATTATAAAAAAATCCACATCTAAAAATTAATTGTTCCGGTCCGATACTTTTATAGAAAGGGTTGTAGAAGCGATCAAGTATAAAAGATGGTGTTTTTTTGCATTTGAGTTTTTAATAATTTTTGGACTATTTCAATTTGTACGTCTATTTTCTTAATTATTTCTTACTCGAATCGTTGAGTTTTAATTTGTTGGTTTCGCCAGTCTGCCTTATTTTTTTTAAAAAAAATGTTTTCAAAATTACTTCTTGCTTCTGAATTTATGAAATGGTGTAAATTTAAAATTCATTTTGCAAATAGGGGAGACTCAATTATTTTGTTTGAGTGAAGGCAATATTTTTATTTGACCCGGTTTTTCTCGTATTGATTATTTGGTGACCCATCAAAGACTTATTATTTCATCAGCACTATACATCTTTCTTAATTGTATCCCTAGAAATAAAAATTGTAAAAGACTCTCTTTTTTCCTCCGTATGATAAAATTTTTCAGTTTAACATAACGGTGGTCTATTTAGGTACACTAATTACCTTTTAAATGAAAATAGAACAAGACTGAAATATTGTGACAACAAAAAATACATAATGATTATTTAATCTGGTTTAATATTCAATTTGCTTTTATGTGAAAAAGTTAAAAGAAAATGGTAAAGCTGGTAGTGGTTACAGCTTTAGTGTTCAGATCGGAAAGTATCGGATTCGAATTCCGATAGTGGCAAAATGCAAAATGTGTTTTTCATCATCTGATTATATGATCGTATGACCCCCTGTCCGAGTGCAGAACTCATGAGCTGTCCAATCTTCCATACGTAATATAGGCATGCTTGGAGCAATGCAATGTGCTACGTAAATCGGACTTATAGTCGTACGTCCTCGATTTGGCTTTTACTGCGTAAGATAGGATATCAAAAGCAAATCGCGAAAAAATTGCGACTGCTCCGGCCCCAGAACAGATAGCATAGGTAATAAATAAAAAAATGATTTGACAATTTCATCTGTTCCTTTCAGGGTGGTTTCTAAAATTTTAAATTTCAATTTTGTTTTTGTTAAATACGTACCATTCATTCGCTCAATTAATGCATTGGTAGCAAATTATTAGCGAGTCTTATCGTGGCCAGCTGAATTAACTATTTTTGACTAATCTGTCGAATACATAGAAAGTAAACAAAAAGTAATTCTTTTTTGCATATACATTTCAAAAGTTTGACTTGATTTGCACGTAAAATCCTTTTTGTAATCAAAATTAAGCGTTACGGTTTAATACTGGACAAGTATATCCGTATGCGTATGAATGATTTCTCTGATAAATCATTTTATGATTTGTAAACCGACTAAAATCTGAGAATTTAGAGATTAAGGCCAATTGCACACTTGAGCTATGTTTTTTGACTGATGTGAGCTATATCTTTTCATTTTTCAGCTTTACGTTTTGCTTTCCAAAACTCAAATAAGAGAAACATTGTAGATAAATCTCAGGGTCAGCCCAATCTGTAAAGCCACATATTTAAATGTTTTATTTTCGCCTTGAAGATAATTAATTAGCTATTATTGTGCAGAAATTGAGCGATGTGAGCTATATTTCTATCCCACAAATTTGAATTCGGGTTTCACTTATTTATGCTTTGCAAAGTAAATCGAGAAGCTGTGGTCTCAAAATATAGCTTACTTTGCTTAAAAAATATAGCTCAATTGTGCAACGAGCATAAGGGTTCATAAATCGTTAACACCGAATTTATTTTAAAATTAACATTTACATTTATATCTATGGTGCCTGTTTTTATTATGAATCCTTAACATTTATAAACATAGAATAATTGCGTTTCGGTTGATTTTGATTTTCTTACCATAAAAATACTCGTATACCGAATATATTTTATGGTAACATTTTCATTTTTATGGCGGATTTTGCTTAAATATTAAAAAATTAAAAAAGTTGGTCCTAGAAAAAAAAGCTGGATCTAGAAACTGTTAACTACTGAAACATGCAAAAAAATTAGGTAATGGTCGTTTTTTATTGCAAAATGAATCGTTTGATGATTTTATTGCAAAATTAATTGTACGGTGAATTAACAACCACTAATCTCCTTGTGTCACGATCGGCAGATAATGGAATAATTAAGGAACTGTTCATACCAACCGCGAATTGTGAAAGAAAAGTTAAATTAACTCTTAATGAAATTAACTCTTCATTAGATCTATTGAATTGTAAATACACTCATCCCCCAATTTACACGGTAGTTCCGCAAAAACCGCGTAAATTCGAAAATATTCGGTTAAATCGAAAATGCCATTTTTTTATGAAAACCCGTGTAAATCGGGTGAACCGTCTTAATTTTAATAATTAATTTATTTTAATATAAAATATATAGATTAGATTAGAAATAACAAATAAAAACTTAAAAATAATATAATTTTTTTTGTTCTTTCGCCAATGTTCTTTAGTTTTAATTTGAACCTCAAGGAGGTTATTATTTGCCCAAAATCAAGAACCTGTTATCTTTAGATTTCCCTTGGATTTGATAGTTGAGAAGATTCAATTATTTCTATATATGTCATTGCTAGCTTCGCACTGAATAAATAAGGTAAATTTAAAAGACTAAACAAAAAAAAAATACCTATAAAATCAATCGTAAACAGTGATCCGATGTAAGTGGGTCTGCCAAGTGTCATTGCCAACGCCACTTACAAGCTCGTTCTTAGTCACAAAATGTAATAAATGGAAAAAATGTAAAAATAAGTCCAGTCTTCCTTCACACTTCCTTAACTACAAGAATCTAAGAATTAAGGTCGATTTATATTATCCGTTCCTTTCAGTTCCTGCACGTAACTTGTAAAAGCGATGCCACATACACATTTCTACGGACGACTTCTAAAAACAGATTTGACATATACGAATTAATTGGAGCATATTTTTGACTCAAATTAATGAGATAATATGTAAAATATCTCAAATTAGTAGCTAAAATATTAAATTTGCAATTCTCTCTCTCTCTCTGGCTTTCACATCCCATGAAGGGATTTCGCCGCCTGCACTAAGGCCCTCCATCCATCTCGATCCACCGCTCTCGTCCTCCAGTTTCGACATCCTAATGTTCGAAGATCTTGTTCGATGTCGTCGCGCCAGCGTAGTCGGGGTCTTCCTCTGCGACGTACTCCGGCTGGTTGTTGGTGGAACACTTTATTTATCATCCGATGTTGTGGAGACCTTGTAACGTGGCCGAGCCATCTCACTCGGTTGGATTTGATGAATCCGATAATATCGCTGCCTCCGAGGAGTTTCTTTATTTCGTGATTCATACGAATCCGATATTCGTTGTTCGCAACTTTAATTGGACCAAAGATTGAACGAATGACCTTCCTTTCGAAAGTTGATAACAATCTACAATCGTTAGTGGTCATGGTCCAGCTCTCGCTTCCGAAAGCCAGCACAGGTCTTATGAGTGCTTTATAAAGTGCGAGCTTGCACGACTGCGATAGATGTTTCGATCGCAATAATCTTGATTTGGCGTAGAAAACTCGTTGTCCGGCAGCGATTCGGGCTTTTATTTCTGCCTGCATATCATTCGACGATGTTATAACTGACCCGAGGTATTTAAAGTTTTCGACGCTATCAAAGTTGTGGTCGCCAATTCCGAGATTTGCCGTAGAGATGTTCCTAGGTGTTACTAAATATTTGGTTTTACTGCTGTTCACCTCCAAACCGAGTCTTCTTGCGCAGCGATCGAGCGGTATGAAACTGTCTTTGATATCGCTAGGTCTTCGGCCAAGAAGCACGATATCATCTGCATATCCAAGAATTTGGCCTGACTTATTAAATATACAGCGCGAGGTTTCGATGTTGCTTTTCCTCACTACGTACTCAAGCGCAAGATTGAACAGCAAAGGCGCGAGTGCATCACCTTGTCGAACACCAGATGTTATTTCAAAGGAGTCTGACACAGATCCTTCAATTACGATTCTACATACAGATCCGGACGTTGTTAATTTACACAGAGAAACGAGTTTCTCTGGGATTCCCAGGCATATGAGCGCGGCCCATAGGTTGTCGCGGTTTATACTGTCATACGCCTGTCTGAAGTCTATATATAGCTGATGTATGGCTATGTTGTACTCCCAACATTTTTCCAAGATCATCCTCATGGTGAAACACTGGTCAGTGGTCGATCGGTTGGGACGAAAACCACACTGATGGTCGCCAATGATTTTTCGGCGAAAGGGATGAGTCTGGCAAGTACAACATTAGCCAACACTTTGTAAGCAGTGTTCAATAGAGCTATGCCACGAAAGTTTTCACATTTAAGACGGTCGCCTTTTTTATGCAACGGACATATGAGCGCGGTCTTCCAATTCTCCGGCAGCTCTTCTTGGTCCCAGATACAAACGACGAGATCGTATAAACTTGTTGCAAGAGTAGCGCCTCCGAGTTTAATTAATTCTGCGGGGATTCCATCGAGACCAGGTGCCTTGCCGTTTTTCAATCGACTAATAGCTGCGTCTACTTCCTCTACTGTGGGATATTCGACAAAGACCTCTTCACCTGGCGGAGCTATTGCTCTAATGGGGGTAACTTCGTCATTCCGATTTAGTAGATTTTGAAAGTAGGTTTGCCATACTGAGAGAACATCAGCCACGTTTGTTCTCAGCTCTCCATTCCCGTCTTTGATGGCTGTACTTCTTGGGTGGAAATCTTTAGTGAGATTCCTGGCGTTAGCAAAACAGTCCCTTGAGTTTCCTAGTTCCGCTTGGAAGCTGATGTTTTCGATGCATAAACTCATATGTTCGCGCTTCTTTTGTCGAAGAAATTTAGTCGTGGCTTTCCTAGCGCGGAGATATTCTGCTAGAGTGCTTCTGGTGTTGCGAGCCAACCATTTTTCACGAAGCGTTCGTTTATTTTCGACGACCCTTCGGCATTGATCATCGAACCAATCGTTGAGGGGTCTCGGAGGTCTTCTTCCGATGGTATTTTGCGCCGCGGTTGTTATGGCTGACTGTATAGCGTGCCACTGCTCCTGGATGTTAGGAGGAGCTTCTTCATTGTTATGGTGCCGGTCTAAATAATTAGTGACAGCTGATTGGTAACTCTGCAGTGACGCTTGGTCTTTTAGAGCATCGATATTCCATCGAACGGTCTTTTGTGCTTGTCTGTTAAACGTAGATGACAGTTTGCACTTATACTTAAATATGACAAGCATGTGATCGCTGTCCATGTCTGCACCTCTGTAGGATCTAACGTCAGATATGCTGGTGGAGTGTCTTTTGGACACCATGACGTGATCGATTTGGTTTTCCGTTCTTCCATCATTCGATCTCCACGTTACTTTGTGGATTCTCTTATGTGGGAAAAACGTACTTGATACAACTAAGTTGTACGTAATTGCCAGGTCGGTGACGCGTTGGCCGTTGTTGTTACTAGTTAGGTGCAGGCTGTTGGGACCGATGTGCGATGTATTTTCTGCACACCTACCGATTTTTGCATTAAAGTCGCCCACTATGATTTTAATGTCGTGGTGCGGTATGTTATTTATGACTTCCTCGAGCTCGACAAAGAAGAGATCTTTGATGTCATCCGATTTATCTTCGGTGGGTGCATGCACATTAACGATCGTGATGTTAAATTTCTTAGTGCGAAGTCTGACCGTGCATATCCGCATGTTGATAGGGCGGAAATCGATGATATGGTGCTTCACGCGCCGATGGATTAGGAAGCCAACTCCAAATTCTCCTCCGTTCTGATGGCCGCTGTAGTGAAGAGTGTAACCATTGGTGGTGTCATGGATCCCACTCCCAGACCATCTAAGCTCTTGTAATGCGAGTACGTCTAATGTGTAACTCATTGCTTGGTTCGATAGGTTCCGGAGATCTCCAGGTCTTAAGAGGCTAAGCACGTTCCATGTTCCCATTTTTAAAGCGTTGTCCGTGTACAATTTCCTAGGTCGAGTTTGTGATGAATCCGATATGGTAATCCGAGGCCTTTGTTTAGGGTTCATAACTTAAATGTTTTTATGAGGGTAGGTTGTTGGCCTGCCGCTCAACCCGCTTGTTACGTGTGTGGGTCACGTACTGGTGAGAATCTTAAGGCATCCAGTCCTACCTTGAACACATTTATATAGCGAGCCGCTTGATACAAGACAGACGCCCGCTTCAGCCGCTCCTAACATGGAGAACAGACGCTGGTTTGGTATTGGTTTTAGGGCGCCAATAACCCGCCCTGACATGTAGTGTCCATGACTATAAACAGGATTTAGTCTGCTCGTCTCCACTACACCGCCTGATTCATTTAGCGTTACCCAGGGAGCACCGGCGAGGAGGTATGAATCTCGGACTTCGCCCCCCAATTTGCAATTATTTAATAATTTTAATTGAAAAATAATCAATTTTCTATTTAGCCGTTTCTAGAAACGATTTTTACTCTGAACGGTATAATTTTACACGTGAACGAACGCACACAATTCTAAAAACCATTTCCGAACTCATCAAAAATTTTAAACAATTTTTTTCTCTGTTGTGTTTTTCACTGATTATTTCAAAACAAATGTCGAAAATTTCAAAGAAAAATTTATTTTTCATTAATTTAATATTGTTATTAAAAGCTCATCATGAATATGGTGGCGCCATGATTAAACGTGTGATTACAATTTTTCACTTTGACATTTGAATAGAAACGGCGGTATAAACATTCAGCTCAAAACAAAATATAAAGAATTGTTGTTGTAAAAACCGTCTGTTTTTTTTCTTGTATGTGGCGAGGCAAAATAAATTTACGCACGAATCGTCTGTAATTAGATGTGTATGTGGCAACGCTTTAAGACAAAAAAAAGATTGTTACAAGTATTTTCTATAGGAGTATTTATATTACCCGTTCCGTATGTGTAGGAGCTGAATGGAACGGATAATATAAATTGTTCTTCTATAGAGAATACATATAACAATCTTTTTTTTTTTGTCTGACACGTGCAGGAACTGAAACGAACGGATAATATAAATCGACCTTTACTATTTAATTGTTTTAATCGGTCTAATAACAAGTAAATCGTTTTTTAATCGATATTATTTGCATTAATTACATTATTTACAATGTTTACCATATCAAACCATTCTATTTTATTAAATGTAAAATATCGGTACTTTTTGAATAGACTTGACCCTGAAATCAGCCATTCGATCAATAAATCAATTTTCATGGTCCTTTTCACTCAAAAGTATGTCGAAAGCCAAAGCAATCAACATTATCTAACATATATCGTTAACACGCAACACACATTTTTTTTGTTTTCCTTAAATATTAAAATTTTAAAATAAAAATTAGTAAACATTTTCTTGATTTCAAGCGAGGCGGAAATAAAGGAAAAACTATACAAACGCTATCCATAAAAAAACATATTTTTTTAGGACAATTTTGTGAACTAGAAGAATTTAAAAAAATATAATAAAATTTTTTTGCAGAACGGAAAAAATGTTTTAGATAAAAAATGTCCGTTGCTACGAATTTTATTCGCGCAATGCGGTACAATTTTGGAATATTAACTAAAAAAATACATAAATATGCTAAAGATAAAAGAGTTGACGATGTAAAATGATAACAAAATTTTTGTTTTTCTTCAATTTTGTTTTTGTTTTCATAAAATATATGTTGTGTACGTTCGAGGGGATAAAAGATAAAGTACGATGTATATGTGTATGTACGACGAGTATAAGATAAAAATGGGAATGTTGAAAAGCTTTTGATGTTTTGCACGTTACACACAATAATGATTCTAATTTAATCAGAATTCTAATAAGTTTAATCGAATTGGGATTTAAATAGTGTTTCAAGTTAACAATAGATGGCATATAGATTGAATCATATATATACACAATTTGGCATACTATTGTGCGTTTTAGGTGAAGGTTGAATGAAAATAATTTTCATTGATTGAAATAACAACAACGATTCGTTCAATTTAAAACTATGTAGGTATAGATTTAATTTTAAGCTGCTGTAAACAAAAACAAAAAATCGAGAGCTAAACAAAAATTTCATTTCAAAGGATTACGTTTTTACCTAGCTATTCGCCATTTTTTATTATTTTGTTTGTTGGGTGAATTTTTGTTGTTTTTCTTTCGTTCGTTTATTTTAGAAAATGGAAAATATTTTATGAGATAAAGTGGAAAAAATGGAATTGGTTTTTATCAGTTTTTTTTGCTGTATATATAGTCTTTTGAATTTATTATAAGTTTTTTGTTGTTGTTTTTGAACCATATCGCTTTTTTGAACCTTTGAATTATATTGAAGGGTATTTTTATTTTTATTTTTTCAGATATACATTTTCTGCTCTTGTTATTTGCCAGAATGGATATTACAGGTAGGATAATATTATGATTTTTTGTTGGGTAAATTGTTTTGCATTTATAGGGTATGTAATTGAAGCAGGAATATTTTATAATACGTGCGGGTTGACTTAAGAATTACTTTAGTGTGCTCTCTTTTTATTTTGTGTAAGTCAACCATAATTCCAATGTTTTTGTTAAACAAAAATATTATCCGTTACATATATAATTGAATTTTATATTTTTCTTTTTGACATGAATATAAAACCAAGGACTTTCTTTTATATATAAGTCGATAGTAAAAGGGGTAAATTATGTTGAGTAACGGGATCCCAGATTCTTTACGACCATTTTAAATTTATGCAACAACCTTGACAACAAAATATGATTTGTTTTCAATTTTTTCTCCATATACTTTTACTACTAAAATTAGTCTTAAACTAATTTTTGCGTATAATTAATCAGGAATATAGCTAAAACGATCAAATTTAGTCACGTTTTTCAGATTCGGTATAATTATCTTCACAAAACAACGATTTGTTTATAGTACGCTCTTTTATTTCAGTTGATCCGATCGTCATCCATTAAAGTTAAAGATGTCGTTATTTTAGAAATACGATCGGGCAATAAATTTTTTTTATTATTGTTTAAATTGTCTTACTACTAAATACATTTTTTTAGTTGTGCGCTATCGCTATGATTTCGTTTTGTCGTTTATAAACGAAATAGTATTTGCGGTTTCTTTAGTGATCAATGTCTTCTACAAAAAATAAAAAAAGTTTTAAACATCAGCTGAAAATGTGTTCGCGTTATGATTTTGTGTGATCAATAAAATACTATAGTTGATGGTTATCGGTAATCATTATCATATGTTTTTCATATAATATGTATATTATACTATTTATTGTTATGTGGTGGCCAAGGTTATTATTATTAATATTTATTTGTGTGCGTATGTATAAAATATTATGTGGTGTTTATAGTATGTGTTTATATATAAGGTGTGACTTAGTTTAGAAAACGATCATTTTGGATTTCTTAACAAATGGGTAATGTAAATCATTTTTCATGTATATATGCTAATTATATTGATAAAAACTAAATAAACACTCCCAAAGTTTCGTATGCAAATGTTTTCAATTAAATATTCCGATTATGATACAAAAGTTCCGATATACAATCTACATCCATTATATTTCCAAAAATATATATTAATTATATATAGACTACGTGACACGTAGCGGTATATAACCCACATTTCGGTTTTTGCTATTTATACACACATTTTACTCGATATCTTTTCGTCATGTTATCTTTCATTTTTCACTTGTAACTAGGCCTTGCTTCTCGTGTGTTTTAATTTAAATCGGAGCATACATTTACATAATTCTTTAAAAACTTACAATGTATATGGTGGAGACTTTATTTTTGTCGTTTGTAATGGAGAAATAACGTTGGATTCTTTTTAATGAGAATGCCTGTTAATTATTTCTTAAACCATTCCTAGAAAACAAAAATTTGGAATTTGATTAGTTTAGCAAAAATTACTCCGGCCTATATAGAAATGTGAAATTTTTACTAAAACTAAAAATATATTTGAGTACTGATGAATATTATGTTACGGTTAAAGTATAAAATCAGCGAATGTCCAAATTTTACAAAATGATGGGTTAGTGGAAAGACATTACTAAAAATATTTAATATAATACTTACTTTTCCCGCTATATGTATTCATGCCTTCTGAAATATTCACCATCAAAGACGAAGCTCTAGAGTTACCAAGAGAAAATTTTGAGTTTTATACAATAAGTTGCATATCAATAAGTTTGGATGGACAATCTAAAATATTTTGACTTTGGTCCGAATTTGGGAAACTTTAAGTCAGTTGTTATCGTCTTGTCTTGTCTTATTTATGCTGTAAGATGCATAAAATGCAAAAAATCATTATTTGATAACAACGCCGTGCTGTATGCCAGAAGCAGTTTTACTTTGATTCCTGAAGGTAACCAAAAATAGAACAAGTAAAAAGTGAAATTAAAGCAAAAATTAAAATAATTAAATTAATGTTGACAAATGTTGCCCTATTTTTGAGCGATATTTTTTTCAAATCATTTAAGAGATCATTTAAATCAATGTCAGTTCTATAAAATTAGAAATTAATTTAAAATTGTTTCATAAAAAAATTCAATAGAATGGAAATAGTTAAATTCAACCAAACTATACAAACATTAACAGACTATTAAATTTACATAAACTTTAAAAATTTAATAAATGCCTGTAACCTGATGTGATGAAGGTTTTGTGTGTAATTTAAAACGTTACAAACGAGAATTAAAGCGAAAAATATTTTGACTTCACCAAATCAATTAAATCTTCTATGTAGAATTATGATCTTCGGTAAATATTTCACCACCAACAAAATAATCATATTTCGCGGTTATGTTTTGGCAGCAAAATCTAAAAGATATGTTAAACATAATTATCGGTACTCTCGTATAATCACTGACACTCGCAATTGCCTCGAAGTATTCCAAAATTGTATGGTTATTATAAATAAATAAAAATTAACTTGTAACCGAATTTTAAGTTCAAGTTTATTTTTTGTGGATTGAAAATTTCCAAAACGTTCACCACGTTCATAAAACATTTTTTTCTGGTACTAGGTGGGGATATATTTTGTGTTTATAAATAAGTTATAATGAGAGTATTACTAAAGTTATCTCTTTTAATTTAAAAATTAAAATCCATAATTATTAATTTCAATTGGGTTGTAAGTAACGCAAATTTAAAATCAATAGAATCAATTCTTCTTTGAGTTAGTAACTTACCTAAATTAAAAAATTACTTGATAAGCCAAAGAAGAATTTTTGTTATTTCTCGTTAGAACGAAACCGTGTTAGAACTTAGACATAGACTGCGGTTCAATTCGTGATTTATTTTGTGGAGACTGACTTATTTAAAAGTCTACAATTTTGGCGCAAGTTTCGCATAAAAGTCAATCAAATCTACAATAAGACTAGCAGACTAGAGGTTTAATGTAGACGTTAGTCTCCACACAATAAGTCACGATTTGGGCCGCATCCATAATTGATTTGCTGTAATGCAGATCAATTGTTGCTCAAATATCTGAAATTATACAATTTACGAAATATTTTATGAACAATAAATTTTAACTTATTTATTAATTAATTAAATTTTAATTTATTTATTAATATTCTAAAAATTCATATATTCCTTAAAACTGATGGGTTTTGGTAGCTCAAATTCAAAAAATAGATTTATATTAGTTTTAAAATAGAATTTTCGTTATACGATCTCTGAGAAATTAAATTTTGAAACACCATGGCTTTCAGTCAAAGAAAGTTCGTGAATTCGAGTCACGTTTCTCTATATTTCAAGTGGATCTTTAAAGATATTTTTTATCATGTTTTCTGATATCTTAAATTTAACCAAATATTATGCTATTGTACAAAATTTAATATGGGATTTTTCTTCGGCCTAGTTCATGAAGATTGCAATGCTATCTTACCACATTTAAAGCATTTCTTATATCTAATTTAACAATTCCGGGACTTTTCTCTTTATCTCCTATAATGTACTTTTTCCGCGTTTTTGTTTTTGACGAACTCAATATCATTAATTGCAGAGAATTTCTGTCTTAAGATACACTGTGCAACACAAAAAACGCAACAGTAAATCTTTTAGAAAAAATACCCTACTTTCAAACGCTTATATTTTGGTGAAATGTCGGTTTAGATTTTTTTTTCTACTTTTTAAATGTAGGAAATTCAGTCTACTTTCTAATGTTGTGGTCCGTTTTTTATTATTTTTTTATTACTTTTTTTTCTTTGAGTCAAACAAAAGTGTTTTTAACGAGAAAAAATCCCAAACTTTAAGACGGCCAACGAATTTTCTTGATGTTTCATTCGCAAATTCAAATAAGTCATTTTGCAGAGAATTTACAAACCAAGAATGAGACTATCGAAAATTAATGTATGACAAATCGCGCTTGAGTTATTGCAGTTTTTAACATCAGGAAAGTAAGTTTGAAGTCTTAAAGTTTGCGATTTTTTTCTAGTTAAAAACACTTTTGTTTTACTCAAAAAAAGTCATTAAAAATTAAAAATAATAAAAAACGGACCAAGCATCGGAAAGTAGATTAAAATTTTCTAGTCTAAAATAAAAAAAAAATTAAGGCGATATTTCATCAAGTCACACGCGTTTCAAAATAGGGTATTTTTTCTAAAATAATTTTGCTCTCTCGTATAATATCTCATTTTGATGTGTGATCGTAATCTACTGATTGACGTATTACGATGGAAACAAACAAAAATAGGAGTATTTTTAAACGTGCAAAGGGTACCCCGGTACCTCGTCACTCACATTACGGTTAAAATTACTTCTAACAGTTCTATGTAATCATTGGACTTCATTCGAGTCAAAATTTTACACATAATGGTTTTCCCGAAATAGGAAAGTGTGACCCAAATCATTAAGGAGCCGGCTTCAAAGCATCGGCTCATGATACTTTCTTATCCGATCTTAAATCGCAGAATTTCATGCCAGTAATACTTATATCTATCAGGTCCGTCTAAATTAAATATCTGCTCGTCCGGGAAGATAATATTTTTCCAAATTGGTCCCGTGAATATATATTTTTTTGGCAAAGTGTAATCTATTGATTTTATGGTGTTCTTAGGATTTGTGTTGTCTGGCGCGGTGAAACCTCCTGATTATTTTGATTTTTTCGATTTTATCCATAATTCTAGTTTTTATTCATAAAATTATTGATAACCGTTCGTGGTCTGCATAATTTTATAGCGATTTACCGATTGGAAAGCTTGCTTGGAAAGAATCCTTGGTATAAGTGTTTTTCCCGTGCCCATTTTTATCAATATTTTATACCGACCAATTCGAAAAGTCGTTAAAAATACAGTAATAGTAAACTAATTAAATCAAACGCCTAAAGTAATACTATCTGATTTTAATTTAATTACGCATTTATTGTTGTTGAGTCGAACCTTCTTTTGATTTTGTCGTCCAAACGAGGCATTCCGACTGCTAAGTCTAAAATTTTATTTATTTATGCTTCTGAATTTCGCGGAGTAAATATATACAACTGGTTGGAGGTCCAAACTGCAAAATTTCTATGATTTAATATGAGATGATATGATTTGATATGATTTGCCATGATTTGATATGATTTGGTATGATTTGATACGATTTGATATGAATTGATACGATTTGATTTGATATGATTAGATAAATTTTGATATGATTCGATATGATTATGGATATGGTTTGATATGATTTGATATGATTTGTATGATCTAACGTTTTTTATGATTTGATATGTTTTGATATGATTTTGAAATGCTTTGATGCTTAATATGATTTGATATGGTTTGATTTGATTTGATATGATTCGATATTACTTTATATGATCTTTACATGATCTGATAATTTGATATGATTTGATATGAATTATTATGATTTAATATGATTTAATATGATTTGATATGACATGATATGAAATGATATGATTTGATGATTTGATATGATTTAATGTGGTTTGATATGAATAGATATGATTTTATATAATTTGATGTGATTTGATATGATTTGATATGGTTTGATATGATTTGATATGATTTTATATGGTTTGTATGATTTGAAGTTTTGCTATGATTTGATATGATTTGATGTGTTTGATATGATTTGATATAGCTTGAAATGATTTGATATGAATTAATTGATTTGATATGGTTTGATATGATTTGATATGGATTGTATGATTTGACGTATTGTTATGATTTGATATGATTTGATATGATTTGGTATGATTAGATATGATTTGATATGATTTGATATGATTTGATATGATTTGATATGATTTGATATGACTTGATACGATTTGATATGATTTGATATGATTTGATATGATTTGATTTGATTTGATATGATTTGATGTGATTTGATATGATTTAGTATGGGTTGAAATGATTTAATATGATTTGATATGATTTGATATGGTTTGATATGATTTGATATGATTTGATATGATTTGATATGATTTGATATGATTTGATATGATTTGATATGACTTGATATAATTTGATATGATTTGATATGATTTGATATGCTTTGATGTGATTTGATGTGTTTGATATGATTTGATATGGCTTGAAATGATTTGATATGAATTGATTGATTGGTTTGATGGTTTGATATGGTTTGATATAAATTGTATGATTTGACGTATTGTTATGATTTGATATGATTTGATATGATTTGATATGATTTGATATGGTTTGATATGATTTCATATGATTTGATGTGATTTGATATGATTTAGTATGGGTTGAAATGATTTAATATGATTTGATATGATTTGATATGACGATATGATTTAATATGAGATGATATGATTTGATATGGATTTGATATGATTTGATATGATTTTATATGATGTGATATGATTTGATATGATTTGATATGATTTGATATGACTTGATATGATTTGATATGATTTGATATGATTTGATAGGATTTGATAGGATTTGATATGATTTGATATTATTTGATATGATTTGATATGATTTGATATGATTTGATATGATTTGATATGATTTGATATGATTTGATATGATTTGATATGATTTGATATGATTTGATATGATTTGATATGATTTGATATGATTTGATATGATTTGATATGATTTGATATGATTTGATATGATTTGATATGATTTGATATGATTTGATATGATTTGATATGATTTGATATGATTTGATATGATTTGATATGATTTGATATGATTTGATATGATTTGATATGATTTGACATGATTTGATATGATTTGATGTGATTTGATATGGTTTGAAATCATTTGATGTTTTGGTATGATTTGATATGGTTTGGTTTGATTTGATATGATTCGATATTTCTTTATATGATCTGATATAATTTGATATAATTTGATATAATTTGATATGATTTATTATGATTGAATATGATGATATGACATGATATGATTTGATATGATTTGATGTGATCTGATATGATAATATATCATTTGGTATGATTTGATATGATTCGATATGATTGGATATGGTTTGATTTGATTTGATATGGTTTGAAATGATTTGATGTTTTGATATGATTTGATATGATTTGATTTGATTTGATATGATTCGATATTACTTTATATGATTTGATATGATTTGATATAATTTGATATGATTTGATATGATTTATTATGATTTAATATGATTTGATATGATTTGATATGACATGATATGATTTGATATGATTTGATGTGATTTGAGATGGTTAGATATGATTTCATATATGGTTTGAATTGAATTGGTTTGATATGATTCGATATTCTTGATATTATCTGATATAATTTGATATAATTTGATATGACATAATATCATTTAATTAGATTGATTTGATATGATTTGATATGATTTGATAATATTTGATATGATTTGATTTGATATGATTTCAAATGATTTAATATGATTTGATATGATTTGATATGATTTGATACGATTTGATATGATTTAATATGATTTGATATGATTTGATACGATTTGATATGATTTGATATGATTTAATATGATTTGATATGGTTTGATATGATTTGATATGATTTGATATGATTTGATATAATTTTATATGATTCGATATGATTTGATATGAATTGATATTTTTATGAAAATTAAGCTCAGGACAACTGCGAGAAGATATTATAACGAGAAATAAATTAAATTTTCAAATTATTGCTGTTACTTCAAAATCGATTACAAATATTAGTAAATTTAATTTCAATTGTGCCAATATTATTTTTTTGCTGTAATTTGGATTAAATCAATAACGATAAACTATAATTTTATTATCAAATTTGAGGTATCAATTAAGCGGCTTAAAAAATATTTTATTATAAAGCATATACATGCGTTTTTACATTAGTAATGCCGTAAAGAATTGCTTATCGTTTAAGTATAACAGAGGTTTTGCGTTGGTTTATTTTAAGCATGCACATAAACAAGAGACGATGAGTTTATCAAACCAAAAACTTTTGGGCCTCGTTATAGCATATAAATATAATATCAGTATTATTGAAAACCGATTAACAAAAACCAATTTACAAAATATTATTTTCGGAATATACGTGAAACATTCTTCAAGAAACAACCTCTAAAAATTAAACGGACTTTCAAGGTCAAAATGTATTTTTTATGATGAAAATATACAAAATATTTATCGCGCTATATTTATATCTATAGTTACATTGACAATAAACCATAAATTATGTCTAAGATACATCCAGAATATTAAATTCGCGCGGTGTAGCCGACACCGAGTACAATGTTTTGATACTAATAATAAAATGAATAAGAAAATCATTCTTACCACAGACTATACGGACCATTTGATTCCTAAGAAATTAATGAAGCTATTATAAAATAATAAAATTGTACAGTTGAAATAGTCGCATACGTCTGTGTCTCTATTTAAACGCCATTTAAAATCAGTTCCGATTCAATTATTGTTTTGATTACCCTCATCAAAATTTTTTATATATGGTAATTACTTATATGAGTAGCTTCTGATTGTGTAAACAAAATTAAATTCAGTAGAATTCAAGACTTGGTTAGGGTATCTTAATAAAATAGTGACTATGGCGATTGATTCACACTGTAAATTCAACCGTCTTAATTTTGTTGTTTTGTTTCTTGTGTAGTTTGATTTTTTTTACATCTTAAATAAATTATTAAAGGAACTTTGTGCATTTATTTCAAAGCGAAAATTTTATTTTGATTTTTGTTGATTTTATTTATGTTTTGTTCGAGTCTGATTGCAAAGTCGTACAAGCCAGACGTTTTGATGATGCATGAGGTATACATCGAAATGGGTAAATTTATTTTTATAATATTTTAATTGGGCTAAATATTTGATAAATTATGTATAGCTGCCATTTTATTATATACCATATTTGTCAATAAACGCGTACACTTAAAATCTATACGCACCTACCTTAATTGAATTAGTAAAATATTTTAAATTACTTTTCTAACCCCTATAATCTAAAATATTTTTCAGATCGAACCCAAAACTAAAACTTGGCAAAGGTTGAATATACCTAATTTAATTTGTTTGATTTCAATAAATATTTTAATTGTATTTATTTTTGTTTTTATTCCCAATTAATATTTTTTGCTGTTTTTAACATATTCTCGTACTCGTCGTATATACATAAAAATATTTCCTAGTAGAATTTAATTGTGAGAACTACGATAATAAATATCAAATGTGAAATATTATTATAACGAAACGAACGGAACAAATGAATACTCGTATATACAAATTGGAAAATTAAAATAAATATTTATTTTCAAAATTTTTCGTTTTTGTATATAAATATATTTTATGTTATGTTTATATTTGGAACTAAATTAATAATTATTTTGTTACAATAATGTTTATCTGTCAGTCAATAATATTTATGTGTTTTTTTTGTATTATTATTAGTATTTTCAATTTTCCTGACATCGTGTATGCTCTGCTTCTCATACCGCACGTATATATATTTTATCATTTGGCAATGGTTTGAGTATACGATTTTCGAGGTTTTTCCAAATTTTTCCCTCTGTATATAAACATTTATAGACTATAATGAAGTTTGTGCCGACGGAATTCAATTATATCTTTGTTGATAATTTTTATGACATTTTTAGATAATTTACGAGGGTTTCGTTGAGTTTAAAATTTTCTATTTTAATTATTTGACCCATGAAATTAAAAAAACAAGATTCTAAATTATTTTCAAAAATTAAAATTTTTGGGAAGTTTTATTATACGCTGCGGTTGGAAGGTGTGACGAAAGTTTATCAACAAAATATTAATCGATTTGAAAAGTTGTGTACATTTGTGCGGGCTTATCAACTGTATGATATTTGGTGTGTGTGGGTTGGGTTAACATTTAACTGTTAACCGCTTCAATATGCTGAGTTTATCGTAATTTATTTTGTCTTTGACACTTTCAGATTATATATATTGGGCATGTAGAATGTTGGAAATATAATCATAAATATAGCTAATTGAATTTTAAAATTTGAGTGGGTTAAATTTTCAATAACCATATACTCTTACACTTTTGTGTTTTATGAAGTTTATGAAGATCTTATATCATTTCATTGAGAACTGTAACCTCAACTGATTTTATATTTTGTACAAACGGCCAATTACATACATCATTATCTGTGGCCTAAGCTACTTTTAAAGAAATTTTTAAGTAGAAGCTTGGAACGAGTAAATTAAATATCAATTTCCACTCAGTTTAAACTGAAATTTTATCAAAGATTATTAGAATCCTTCGTAAACCACTCTTTCTTAAACAGTCAAAAGAGTACAAAATATTAAACAGATAATTTCTGAATTAAAAATAGCAACAATAGGAATGTTGAAGAGTTTATACAGCGGCATAAGTTATCCAAAAATTTTGCCTTGCATTAAACAAACTTGATATTAAGAAGTTGGATTTTTTATTTCCGACTTCACTTTGATAAAATCGTTTGAATTTGTTCTGAGGGTGTTTTCCAAACACCGACTTATTACAGACTTGTCTTATTTGACGCCATAAATAAGTCGGCTAGTTCATTTCAGTTCATTAGCTGCGTTGCTTCCGTAAATCCCGCTTACCTGAAACTTTAAGCTTTAATTTTAAAGATTCTTCGGTTTGGTTCATATTATTAATATTTATTTGTTTTTTTATTATAGAGCAAATTAAATTCGGTATTTTGTTGTCAAATAACAAATGTCAATTTTTTTTCTACAACAAGATGACCCTTCGAAACAAAAATAGAACAAATCCTCATTTCCCCTAAACTTAAAAAATGTTTGGCCTACATTAAAGCCAATTCGGCTTTACACAATGCATTTGTTGTTGTAATCTGTTTTGGCTTTGAAAGCAACGCACGTGTAGTGTACCGACTTATTTGGAAAAATCTCTATTATATGGAAAAATAGAGACATTTCTGGAGACATAGGCCTTAGGCTGTTTTCCAAATACCGACTTTGTGGACACCGACTTATTCAAATAAGTCACCTCGCAAGGAGACTTATTTGAATAAGTACATCTACGCAGAAATGTCTCCAAAATTGTGTCTTGACTAAAGTACATCATCGAGCAATAAATATATAAGAGAAATCAAGTAGTGCAAATTTTATAAGCCATTTTTCCGAGTTTAATCTTATTTGATAGTTTTAATATATTTATATACACAAATTTAATTTTTTTCTATATTTAATCCATATATAAGTATCGGCATAGTTATTTTATAGTTCATTGTTCTTGTTAGGCTTATACAGATTGCCAAAGGTAAAATAGATTAACCTCGAAAAGTCTACATGAGTCAGTTTTTATATTCAACATGCAGTTTTTTATATTCAAATCTAGTGGCAACGACCAAGATGTCAAGAAATTTATGTTGCTCCATATATTATAAATTGCGCTTTGTTTTTGAAGTAAAACTTCTTTAGGCACGCTTGACTTGGGGACTAAACTGGCAAATGCGTTACGAAAAATGTAATCGAACGAGGCGAACGAAACAATAAACGCAAAACGAAATCATTTTCCTTTAGTATCAGGATGTGCCATGACAATTCATAAATCCCTAGGTGGAACATTAGTTGATACCATTTTATTTTAATAATTGGTTAAAAAAATTGGAAAATAAGAAAATAGGAAAATTGGTAAATGGAAAATACGAAATTTTGAAATTTGCAAAATTGAATATTTTGAAAATTTGTAAATTGGAAAATTATAAAATTGGAAAATTATAAAATTGGAAAATAGGTAAATGGAAAATTGGAAATTTTGAAAATAAGAAAATATGAAAATATGAAAATTGGAAATTTGGAAAATTGGAAAATTGGAAAATTGGAAAATTGGTAAATTGGGAAACTGGTAAATTTTAAAATTGAAAAATTGGAGTATTGAAAAATTAGAAAATAGGACTATAAAAAAATATGAAAATAGGAAATTTGGAAAGTTGGTAAATTGGAAAATTGGAAAATTGAAAAACTGGAAAATTGGAAAGTCATAATATAGACTTCTATGTCACTGACTGACTCACTCGAGAACGCACAGGGTGACCAACATTTTTTTTTCTATATTATAACATCTATGTCACTCACTCACTCCAGAACGCACAGGGTGACCAAAAAAATATTCGGCTGTTTTGTATATTCTAAATATGTATTTATAAGCATTTTTGTTAAAAAAAATGTTAAATGGTCTGTGTAACTTGAGAACGGATAGAGATATCAACTTAATTTTTTCAATAAAAGTTCAAGAAATTCATGGGAATGATCCCTATTGATTTGGTTTTTTTAACACCCCTCCTTAAAATTAATATATTTTTTTTTATTTTCTATTCTATTTTGGTTTCATAGAGCATGTGAATGTGGAATAAAAATATATCTCGTCTGGATGTGGTTTTGTATGGGAGGTGTAGTTATGGGAGTGGTAGGAGTGGTGATAATGCAGGTAGAGGGGGTGGGATGAGGCATTTTGGGTTTGGTGTGGGAATTTGGAATTTGGTGGATGAGGGTTTGTGTGGGTGGTGTGTGTGTGGAAGTGAGTATGAAGGTCTTAAAGGGTGATAATATGGGTGGTGCGGTGTAGGGTGGTGCGGGTGTGATGGGTTTTGGGGGTTTGAATTGGATAGTGGGTGGTGGTGGTAATAATGTTTAGGTGTGGTGATTTGTGTTTATTTTTGTGGAAAAGCCATTTTCTTTTATTCTATAGGCAACAAAAATGCTTATAGATTTCGGCTCCGAACCTTTCCCTTCTCTTTTTCTGTATTATAGCTCTATTCCACACAAGGTATCACAAAAACCGATTCTTTCTTCGTTTCTTTCCCCGTTTGCTTATGATACAGGTTTTAATGCGACTTAAACAAATTTTCGATGAAACCACACTACGCAAACATAAATGAAATAAAAATATTTCAAGGCCAGTTTTACTATGCGAAGAGATTTCAAAAATGATTTTTTTGTCCATTTTGTTACACATACATAAACATTATCTATTATGACTAGCTGGCCTTGAAAAAGTTACCAAGTTACAAGGTTACCTCTTGTGGCATCAGACATAAACGGCTAGGTGACACTCGAGAACGCACAGGGTGACCAATTTTTTCTTTTCAATATTATAATTTTTCTATATTATATTATAAATATTAAATATATATTAGAAGTTTTACTTCAGTAGTGTGGTCTAAAAAACACTTAATTTTTTTTATTATTACAACACAAATGAATTGGAATGACTTTACCGACTTATTCAAGATTTCAAGAAATTGAAGTAGGCTGTCAGTTTTAGAAATTCGGTCAAAAAAAATACAACATTCGAAAATGATTTTGATTGTTCGGTTATATCTAGATTGATTGTGTTGTTGTTTTTGAATGTTTAAACACTTTATTTGGTTTCGCAATACCTAAAAACTGAAAAATAAATTTGTTACTGGCAAATTATTCTAATTTTTCGCATGTCCAATTATTCAAATTCGCGCACCACTGTTATATTAATTCATTTTTCATTTATTTGGTGTTAACTGATTAATTATTGTTATTTATTTAATTACAAAATATGTGAAACGACATTGCGGTTTGAAAACGTAATTCCTTATCCATAAATGATTAGCTTAAAAATTTGTGAAAAAACGAAAATGTGTTTTTTAATATCGTTCATTTTTGTTTTTTCATCACCATTTTGAGATAAATGGCAATCTCTTCTTATTTTTACTTTATAAGAAAATCTATAAGTTTTATTAATTTTAACTGTAAATTATAGTTTAAAAATTATGCATCAGATATTTTAAATTAATTTCGAGAAAAAATCTAATTAAAAATGGATAAGGATGTTTTTGCTATTCACGTTGAGAGGGAGAATACTCACTATCACATTTCTTAAAGATCTTCCTTTCTCTAAAACCGATTTGGCCTTACCTACATCCGACAGGTAAGCTATTTCTCCACGAATAGTAATCGTGTTATTATCAAGTCGATTTATTGAAAATCTCTTCGACACATTGAATTAAAAATGTCATTGACCAGATGGCTTTAGTGTTCTAGCTGCTGCATTTTTCCAATCCCTAATTTTACAATCAGGAACTCCTAACTAATAATGGTCCCATTTTCCTTGTAAAGCTCGATGTATTCCTCCGTTTTAACTATCGTCTTTAAAACTTTTTTTTTCAATTGAGCGAATACTCTCAAATCGAATACTCTCGATCCGGGGGGTTGAACGAGTATCCAGCGATAGGGAAAATAATTTCGATTTCGTTTATGTGACGAAGAGCCCCTATAAGCTTAGAGCTTAGCCAATAAGAGCACATATCCATCATAGTGGCATTTTTATGGTAATTTCGTTAGACTCTTTGAGCTGCTCGTTTTCAGTCAAAAAATAGTGAAACACGTTATCTCTTTTAAGGTGACCTATCAAGGTTCTTTGAACAACTCTAAGATTGTATATAAGTACATCTGTCTGCTGTAGTAGGCAGCTTAGTCAGCAACTTTCTGCAATAGAATATTTTTAGCAATCAAAAGAAAACGTTTCCATGTCATATGCTGATACTTTTCCTTTAACATATTCTGCGTATATGACAGTGGTCAAGCAATTTAAGAATAACGTCACAGGCAGCTACATCATAATTGTTTTTCTTTCAAGTAATATCTTTTCTTCCAATAACAGTCTAACTCTGAACTTCCAGTCATCAAAATCAGTCCCTCTGAAAATGGAAATTACTGTTGATTAGCTGTTGTAATCAGAAAATAATGATTACACCATTTTATAATTAAGCACATTTTATAACGAATAAATGAGACACTAGAAGCATGTTTTTAAATCGAAATTCGTGCGAAAATTATTTGTGAAAATTAGGTGGCTAATAGGCTACGATAAAGACAATATCACACAATTTTTTTTTTTGGTTTGTCAGATTTGATTCGGATATATAGTTGCAAAAGTTTTGGATTCAACAATTCCAATCCCTAATTTTACAATCAGGAACTCCTAACTAATAATGGTCCCATTTTCCTTGTAAAGCTCGATGTATTCCTCCGTTTTAACTATCGTCTTTAAAACTTTTTTTTTCAATTGAGCGAATACTCTCGAACCGAATACTCTCGATCCGGGGGGTTGAACGAGTATCCAGCGATAGGGAAAATAATTTCGATTTCGTTTATGTGACGAAGAGCCCCTATAAGCTTAGAGCTTAGCCAATAAGAGCACATATCCATCATAGTGGCATTTTTATGGTAATTTCGTTAGACTCTTTGAGCTGCTCGTTTTCAGTCAAAAAATAGTGAAACACGTTATCTCTTTTAAGGTGACCTATCAAGGTTCTTTGAACAACTCTAAGATTGTATATAAGTACATCTGTCTGCTGTAGTAGGCAGCTTAGTCAGCAACTTTCGGCAATAGAATATTTTTTAGCAATCAAAAGAAAACGTTTCCATGTTTTCCTTCTTCTCTTTCGCCAACCCATAAAATCTTAATATAGTTAAAGTTTTAATTTTATGATAAATGCAACTACATTTTACAACACCTAGATTAGTACTGATTATAACTGCATAGATTGTAGAAAACGATTTTTTTTTTATAACGGGATAAAATTACTTCATGAATAAAAATATAGTGTTTAACATTCTGAATCTAATGCTATATATATCAAGGGAAAAAATTGGTGGAAGAGCATGTTTTGTTTTTAATAGACACATAGTATATAGGGGTAGATACTCGATCGGCTAGCAAGCAAGCAATTTGCTAGACAAAATCCCAGCTATTCAATCAATTTTACCAAAGAAATTTGATTTTATGTTTTTCAAAAATTTGAAAATACGCGTGATTTTTGTTATTACGAAATGTCATTGAAGGATAGCTAATTTAATTTTTATTTTTTCCGCTAGCTGGGTTTTCCAAATTTTAAAATGATGTGTGTTGATGAGGGTTATGGCCAACTCAATCAATTTGATCGTGTACTAAAGAACTATATATACTATGTAGCCCCCACCAATAAAGGTACATATGTTGATGAGGAAGATGATAAACTGAATTACGAACCTTTTTAGTAGTTTCGAAAACAATCAATTTAATCAAATCGCTGAAACAATAAAAATAATTGATAATGTTACGGTAAATTTATCAAAGCACCTAAACATTGTTTGTTTTCTACTATAAAATCATTAAAAGTTGCTATTGGAGTTTACTAAACAAATGTATAAATCTTCTAAATCAATACCAGAATCGTAGAACTAACTTCATATAATTCAAACGAATTAATGCAGTTTTATTTTGAGATATGTTTTGCAAAATTATAATAATTCGCTAAGTCATTGTGTTTTTTCTTATCTATCAATCACAATCAAGTGCTAAAAATCAATCCTCAACTTTAAATGAAATGGATTGACCTTTATTTGAAAATACAAAAGTTTTCTTTCTGTGTACTATCTCTTTCTATTAAAATTTCCCAAAATGGAGTCTGGCGTGGGAAACTTGCTATAATTTGACATTAAGAAATCATTACGTTTTCGATATATATTGAAAGTCACTTGAACAATAGTTTTTTTTAAATGATCACGAATAGGTACGAAAATCCGAAATCCAAACCCCAAAATAAAATAAAAAATATGGTCACTAAAATTGGGATTTTTTTGATTAATTTTATAACTTTAAACACAAATAAAGTCGAACGATAAAAACTAATATTATATGATGACGCCATATTGAAATTGAAGAAAGTTCAAAATATCACATATGCAGTCTATGATGAGTGATGCGGGCATTGCATGCATACATGATATTCAGATAATGGATTTACAGGGTGTCCGCGGCTTACGGTATTATATTGAAAGAGGTGAAAAACCAAAAAATTCTGAGGTGAAAAAAATAAATTGTCTGGCCGAAAAAGGGGTATTTGTACTTTTTTTACTAAATGTTCAGTTACTATTCGATTTGAACGACAAAATAATAACTGTTGTTATAAAAATTAAAATAAGTAAAGAAAATTTCAAAAATTTATGTTCACCTTCATTTAATTCGAAAACACATTCTTAATCGAATAGACGATGATGAGTTTTAAGTTTTTAAGATGATTGATAAAAAATTGAAATAAAGTTTTTGAACTTTAACGATTTATAACACCTTAATATAATTTTTGTTTTTCACCCTCTTTAATATAATACTTAATATAATCATATTATTGCATGTCTCCACTGGAAATTTAGTTTAAAATTATTGGTATAACTATATAGATGGCAATTGCAGGTGGAGAGTCCATGTTTATTTCCTGTGTCGTTGAGAAAATATTTTGATGAATATATATTTGAGTGAGCCAATTTGTCCGACATCCACGCAATTTATGCGACTGGCGGCTCAAATATTATACACTCTTTGCGTGATTACAAAAACAGATATAGTTGGATGTATTACAGATTAAAAGTACAAATTAAGAAAGATAAATGTAAATTTTTTTAGGCAGCGCAAATGTTCAAATTGATCCACATTTTTATTCGTGCATTGCTGTTAACGCAAGCAATCGAATCGCAAACATGTTTCAGCAGAAAAATCTTTTCCTTGATAAGTCCTTACATAAATTATTTGTTCGGCAGATTTTCGTTAATAAGTCCTTTTTATCCACAAACTGCTCACGAATACTTGGAATGTCATTTTCTTGCAGCAAATTCTAGTTAATAAAGGAAAATCCAGTTAAACCCCGTGCTAACAATCGACACCACACTGTTACTACTGATAAATTTAAATTATGTTCTTCTATAAAATGAGGATGGTGACCAGTAGCAGCAATTGTGGTGTTTGATCGACCCGTTTAGTTTAATTATAAATATAAAAACTAGTTTTATTTTTTGAAATTTTATACAATATTTAATTATTCTTCCTTATGATGATAATAAATTTTTTAGAATAGTTATTTAAAAAACTGAAGTAGGAATATATCCGAAATCGAACCTTTTAAAAATCAAAACCTGTTAGAAAATTTTAAAAATAAAACTAGTTGTTATTAATAATTAATTATAGTGGTAAAATTATAATTATACATAAAAATGTAAAACATGATTAATCATGAAACAAACGTTTAATTTATATGTTGCTTGCCTCCAAACAATCTTTTGTGAAAACTGTAACTGCATATTTCCGTACAGGTACCATTCACAATATTCCACGGCGCCCACGCCCGTGGTCTCCTAGAATGCTGTTTGTGGACATCTTGCACCAGCTTCGTATCTTTCAAACTTATATCCCTGATGCAAGTAATGGTGAGTCTCTTAGGTGTATCAATCTGAATCTTCCTCTTAAATCGTCTTTGCAGTTCCACTACTGACACTTATGGTAGCACTTTTAAAAAATTTACGGTTTTTAAAATCAAGTATTGTATCAGCAATTATTTTAAATGAGATGTATATATCTGGAAATCATTATTAAATTAGAAACAATGAGGTATTAAAGTGTGTATACATTTTTTTTGAACACCCGGTATTTTAAAATTGCATAACAATATTGAGTTTTGGGATTGAATTCTTGGTTAATATGCCAACCAGTGCTACTGGAGGTTTGGGTGCTACTTATTCGTGTGCTGACACCTGCTTGTTCTGTGTTGGTCCATCGGCAGACTTCACACTTATATGGCCCCACTCTTATGTTCGTACAATCGAACTTTCTGAAAAACGTATGCACTATTTTACTTTCGCCACAATATGCTAACTTGATTAGCATTTTAAACATATATGATTCTTTTTCTCAAGCTTCTATTCTCAAAAGTATTAACCCTTATGTAAGTTAAGAAAAAATGTTTTAATTTGAGTGATTAACTTATTTTTTCTACGTTCGTCCAAGTGGTATCATTTCTCATTTTGAAGAATAGCCGTAACCAATTGAACTAGAAGTTCTCATAAAATTAGAAATTTTTATTGGAAGTAAAACATACAAAAATAGATGTCTAAAAGGACAAAAGGTACCCGGGTACCCACGTCACTCACATTAGTTTTAAAAACATTTTTCCACATGTCATATGCTGATACTTTTCCTTTAACATATTCTGCGTATATGACAGTGGTCAAGCCATTTAAGAATAACGTCACAGGCAGCTTCATTATAATTGTTTTTCTTCCAAGTAATATCTTTTCTTCCAATAACAGTTCAACTCTGAACTTCCAGTCATCAAAATCAGTCCCTCTGAAAATGGAAATTACAGTTGTTGTAATCATAAAATAATGATTACACCATTTTATAATTAAGCACATTTTATGACGAATAAATGAGACACTAGAAGCATGTTCTTACGTCGAAATTATTTGTGAAAATTAGGTGGCTAATAGGCTACGATAAAGACAATATCACACAATTTTTTTTTTGGTTTGTTAGATTTGATTCGGATATATAGTTGCAAAAGTTTTGGATTCAACAATTAATTGTCCAAAAATTGCAACTTCTGATTAAAATTTCATAAAAACTACAAGAGCAAATTTTATTAATTTAAAGAATTGTGCCATTTTTAAGTATAAGACCTCCTAACAGAACAGATCAAAAATACAAAAACAAATACCAAAGGCTTCCAAACCAAATTTTTACAGCCCAAGCAATCATCTGAGATTAATGTATGAAAATTTTTGTAACATACTATTCCGCAACTCTTATCCCTTCCACTTAGTAAAACAGTGAATTCGTACATTTTATAGGTTCTATAAATATTAATCTAGAAATTTTGACTACATAAATCTATTAAAGATAAATAATTTCTTTTGTTATCCATCAGCATTGATTATTATAATCGATTTTTCATTTATGTTTGACGATTAAATGAATTTTTAGTACACCTATCTGAGTTATAAAGACTGATGAGTCACTAAAACAATTTATTCCATAATTGATAATTAGAAAAATAATTTTAAAAATATTCAAAATTATAAATCTTTTAATATCTTTTATTGGCGGCATGACCACTATATCTAAATATTCTTCGCAATCTAAAATATTGTTGTCTCTCCTTTGTAGGTATAAGCCGATAACGACAAAAAAATGAATTTTTGTTCAAAACACTAATCTTGTTTATCTTAATTTTGCTATTCATTTAATAAAATTGCGGAAATCAAATAGACCAAAATGGTTAGCGCTGCCATGCGCTATAGATTAAGCAATTCATATATTGTTAATCTTAATTTATTCATATTTTTTTTTAATTTGGTGTCCATCATCGCTCACAACAAATTTATCAAAAACAATTGCTTCTCTATATTTCGTATACAAATTTGGTTTTTATTCAATAAAAAAGTCATCAAAATTCATACAGTGTTCTTACAAAATATATACAATTGATGTTATGACGTATCATAATATCTATTAAAATGACGAGAAAGCTAAAAAGAGTCAAACATTATTTCTATAATTCAATTTTTAGTTTATTTTAAAATTAAAAGACGCAACCACACATTTTGTAATACACACGTATTAAGACGGGCGCGCTTTTGATAAACATTTTAATTCGGTTAAATCCTGTTCTTTTGTGTATACATAAGTAAACTAGAATATATTCTATAAATATATTATTATGTTATGATAAAAGATAAACTTTCATTAAGAAAATACCAAAAATAATAATAATAAATTAATCGAAAACAAACATACAAAATATTTATTATAACACATGTGGATAAAATTAAACAAATTTTCTTTATATTTTAAAGCAAATTGAATTTAATTTTCTCACTCAAACATTTATTTTAATACAATGCTACTTGAAGATTTTGTATAATACTTGTATATATCTTCTAATTAGTCTGATATAAAATCGAAAATGGTCTGTTATATAGAATTTTAATGAATATTTATTTATAATTGTGAGGTTTATATAGTTATACAAATCTGCCGCAAGGTCTTCAATACGCAAATAAGTTCAATATCTCTATAACCGTGTATGTTGCCTTGAGAAATATATAGTTTAATTTTTAATTAAAGGTCACATAAATTTATTTCATTCTTTAGAAAATGATGTAGGTATTTACAACGCTGAATATTAACCGTTGAATACCTTCCACCTATGCCTAAAACTTGTTTCAAAATCAACACGGTTGTTGGCCTTAAAAACGTAAAGCTTCATTTTGTATTGAACTCTCCATTCCGTCGCAGGTGCGTATATTTTTAGATGAGTCCAAATAACTATAAATTACATAATTGTTTACCGGTTTGTATATATAGATGTCTCTACATAAGTCGGTTTGTATATTGTATAAATAATAAAATTATTGACAAAACAATCATCATAAAAATTAATCGATCAACATATTTGAATCAGCCTTTCTCTTTCATATATACTGCATATATATGTACATCCATACAAACACATTTACTCATATAGAACTCGAGTATGAAATGTCAAAATTCCATTATCATTTTATTTTCAAATGGATAAAGTATTTTGTAAGAAAAATCCTAATTATTTTGATAAAATAAAGGAATAATTATTTAATTCAATATTTAGCTTTTATAGATATATTTTGCAAAATTGTAAATTATTTTTGACAGTATATAATAGTATTGATTCAGCCATAATGCCTGGGGCGTGGCATATTTTTTCTTTCTATATGTGTAAACACAAATAACATTGTACCAACGTTTTTAGATATAAAACGTAAACATTTTGCATGCTGAGACGAGCGTTTAATCTTATATCGGATGGAATTTCTTTGGTGGTGGCAAACTTATAACCCAACCTTTTATCTTTCGATAAGGGTGTATGAGTATTTTTTTTTATTGGTGTTGTTTCGTTGTGTCAAAAATATGTACGGACTAGGTTCTTATATTTATAGTATTCTTGGTTTATTTGGTTTTGAGCAATTAAACGATTATGATTAGTGGTTTGCTTTTGTTGGTACAAATGAATTTAGACATCTTGTTTTAGTTTGTAGTTTTCAATTTTGTGATTTTTCATTTTTATCTGGAATTTTAATTATTATTATTGTTGCGTTGGGTGTCCTATTATAGTGATTAGATAGCGTTTTTGTTGTTGTTAAATATTGGTGAAAGTGATTATTTATAATGGTTCTGTGTGTTGCGTCCCTTCCGTCGGTTTATATATACCTAATATTTTGCCTCGATAAAGAACGATACATTTCTAATTAAGATTTGCTTCATTTCTATATATTCATCACATAAAATTGTTCTATTTTCGGATTCTTTTTTTAATCAGAATTGAAATTTATGATAAGAAATTTTCTTCGTTATTTTTCTTTTCTTTATTTTTCAACATTCACTTCTTTTCTTTTCATATTCAAGAAGATAATCCACTTTTTTATATATTCTTTTCCTTATCAATATGTTCGTTATCTTAACAAAGCTGATTTTATAGTATACCTAATATTAGAATGAACAACTTTTTGGAAATTGTTTAAACAGAAAATTGATTTCAGAATTAATAGAATTCATTTTAAAATTGTGTTTGTACGTATGTATATAGCAATGGAAATGTATGTATGAGGCATTACATAACTCTCCTATACAACCATTATATAACATGTGGAAAACATTTAAATTTTGCGATGGTATACTCAAAGTTTATAATTATCGTTAGTGGTTATTTTTAAAATATGTGTAAGACAATGAAATAGTTTTTAAAATAATTATTTCAATGGCCAATTTTATATTGATCGAATGTAATGAATCTACAAGTTTTGTCATCTAAATGGGTTGCTACAATATCACTTCTGCGCAGTGCTTTAATAATCGTATATAGTAGCAAGAAATGTACAATAATATATGTCTGATGAAACATCTATCTGTTTGACATTAACAGGGCTAACAGAAATCTGAGTTGTTCTTTAAAATACTTCCTTAAGAAAAGGAGATTTAGTTTATTAAATATTTATTGTAATTGTGTATCCAGTATTGGAGATTTTCCTGGTCACGATGGTGAATGTTCCAATTAGTCTAACATATTTATATTAGTAGAATGCCCCGTAACTCGTAGTCCTGCCCAGTTTTTATGATATTGTTTTTATCTGATGTAATCATGAAGAGATATGCTTTTATGTATTTAATTTGCACCTTATGATTAAACATGGCAATGAAAGGAAATCAATGGTTTCACGATATATTTCTTAAATAATATCTAAAGCTGTCACACAGAAAATTAAAGGGTTACCAAACAACGATTCCGTGTTACATTGCATACAACCGATCCGATATTCAGAAGTTCCTCATTGTGGATAAAAATATTATCACGAATAATATAGTTTCGGTGTAATTTCGTAACATCGTTTACATATTTTGAAAATTTTTTTTGGATATGAAATAAAATCCAGAAAGGAACTATCATAAAATTTTTGATAATATTTATTTTCCCTACTAATTACATTCGGAAGGTAAATTTTTATTCGGCGTTCACGGTAAGGTAGGTTACTTCAAATCGGTTTGATCATTTTGTTCTAGTTTTCCATTGATTTCTGAAAATATTTAAGAGGATGTAAATCATTAAGTATTTTATAATTTGTAGCTAAATGTTACCTTTACAAACTATAGGAATCGTTGATTTGCTCGATTCGATCTCGTTAAATCTGGAATGAAATAAAAAATAATAATTTTAAGACATTAATATCTATAATGTTTCCTAAACAATCTTTACATTTCAAGAAGACATCGATAGAGTAAGTGGGTGGTGTGATCGAAACTCACTTTACTTAAATATTGATAAATGTAAAATCATGTCTTTCCATCATAATATAGAAATCCGTTAATTACTTCATACAAGATAATGATGTTATAGACTTAGGTGTTACATTTGATGAAAATGCCAGTTTCGATAGGCATATTGAAAATTGTATTGCGAAAGAGAATGCCATGTTTGGATTTGTTAAAAGATGAGCGAGTGAATTTAAAGACATTCAAACCTTATGTTCACTCTATTTCGCTTACGTTCAATCTTATCTGGAATACGCTGTAACGGTCTCGAATCTATACTATGCTGTGCACACTAAAAGAATTGAAAGCATTCAAAAGAAGTTTCTGATTTTCTTGTTAAAGAAAAGTGACTGGGATTATGATCACAACTTCATTCCATGAAAATGGTGCTTGGTTACCTCCGTACTCAACAAAATGCACGGATTACAAAATATGCATGTCTAAAAATAGACTAGTTTTCTTGGGCGCGGCTTTTATTGGTAACGTTTTGCTTATGTCCACACTAATTCAGCTTAGATCTTAGGAAACATATCAGTTCGTGTGCAGAAAATTTCGAACCCATGAGTTGTTAGCACCAGAATACCATTCTACAAACTACGGCAAAACAACCCCTTAATAGGATGTCTTAAATCATCCAACATCATCGATGACCTATTCTACTTTAACTTATCAAAGCACAACTTGAAAAATATCCTGAAGAATTATTTTTTGAATTTTTAAAGGTTAAACAAATAAACATTTCTATTACCTTCTCTTACCTTCTATAATATTTTATTTTTGTCCCTCGTTGTTGACATTAACTATTGGTATAAAAAATAATAATTAATTTTTTGACATTAACTATTGGTATAAAAAACTTACATGGTGCATCAAATATAACCAAAAAACTACTTCATAAACGTTTAGATAATCCAAAGTCATTTTGCAGACGTATAGATTGGTTTAATGTGTCTTTTATAAAATCAGACGAAGAACTAAACCTTTATGAACAAACAACAAAAATCGGATATTCCACCACAAAAATCGAACAGGATTTTTCAGAAAACAACACCGAGAACAGTATTTTTTTAATTCCAAATGAATTTTACTAGTTTTAAGGCGAAACATATAATTTTTTAGGAACAGGAATCGTTTCAGATGTCTCAAAATATTTATCCGTTGATACAGTGTGAATTTTCATTAAAAATGCTCGATTGAATAAAAAGAAACTACTTTTGCGGGTAAAAATCTGTTTCGCTATACTTACGCCAACCACCGAAAATTTATTGTTGATTTTAGGATTACGAAGACAAATACATTTTCATCTAGAAAATTGCTAGACGCATCACGGAATGGTTTTTCGTATACTGATGCTGTGTGGCTGTGAACACATGCCTTTAAAAGATGGTAAACTAACACATGCTGTGCTTGGTTCTTTATAAAAGAAACTAAAGCGAACTTTTTCAAACGTCAAAGTTTATTGATAAAAACTTAACTTCACGCCAAATCAAAATCGCTCGTTATGTTGAGTTATGAAGTCAACCGATGTAAATTTTAACAAAAATTCCAAATTATATGTGTGTTAGTAGCATTCAACATTAAATTCAAATTGGAATAAATTACGTAAGTTTTATTACACTGTTAAATCATTCACCGATACATAAGTACATTAAAAAATTATAATTTCTAAATTAAAATTTATTTAAAAATACTTAATGATATGCAATAAGTATTAAACAAATTACTAAAAAAACAAACAAAAATCATGTATAAATTAGTTAACAAATAAATAAAAATTAAATCAATCTGGACCAATAACAAGGTTATTCTCAGAGATTGGGACACGATATTACTATACCGGCCACCGGGTGTCCCAGAAGTGGACGATCAAACGAAGCAGAGTGATAGGGGAGTCCATTTTCAACACAAAAAGACAAGTAAAGTTTTTTCGAATTGTTGATGGGATAACTTTTGCATTATTCTACTTTTAGTGTTTTTTAGTAGAATCGCATGCGCACCCACCAAAAAATTAATTTAAAACCAAGAGTTCTTTTGTGTAATTATTTTTAAATACGATCTAGAAGAGTGTGACTTTCCAATAAAATCATTTTTATAAGCTGTATTATCTTCTGCCAAATAAAAATAATGATTTGTAAAGTTCTTCTGTTTCTCAAAATTTTTTGTTCATGTTTAATTGATGCTAGCAGAAAAACAATTTACATATGTACTACACAAAGTTGACCCATTATCAGAAAAAAATGCGATGCTAATGCAAACTTTTAATTGGTATCACACGTCAGGCTATTCACAACATAGTGTTTTTAATCAATTTTTTCACAAAGTACGTCGTGTTTATTAAAACACTTAACAAAATTTCGTGTATTGAGAAGTTAATACAGCTATAATAAAAATAATTTTATTGGAAAAGCATATTCTCGTATTAAAAACGAAAGTTAAACAAAAGAACTCTTGCTTTTTTGTAAAATTAATTTTTTGGTGGGTGCGCATGCGATATCATTAAAAAATACTAAAAGTGGAATAATCGAATAACTTTCGTACCACCAACACGTCGAAAAAAATTTATTTGTCTGTTTTTGTTGGAAATGAGCCCCTATCACCTGCTTCATTTGATCGTCCATTTCTGGGACACCCTGTATAGATCGAATTGGCCTCTCTTTAGAGAACATTTTCCGGTATAAGATTTTTCCTAGCGGACAAAATGTAACATTGTTAAAGCAATTTACGCACTGTAAATTTTAAATATTTTATCTTTCTGAGGTTATTGACCCAGATTGATAAAATACACAAGATTCACGGTTGAAAATTGCTATTAACAAGGTCAAATTTTCTCCACTCGGAAAAATCTTATATCGGAAATTTTTCTATAAAAATAATATATCATTAAAAACACTCGGATATAGAATACAACATTCATGCCAGCTAAATAACAGAAATAAACACACTTAAATCCGATTGGAAAGAACATCGAATACAACATTATTTTGCAAAAGGCCTTTATGAGTTTATTTAATTTATAAAAATTCAGGTTACAGATCAAGATGCTGCTTGATCAAACATGTTGAAGCTACAATCTTCTCTTGAACTCTTATATGTGTTTGTAAAATAATAAAAAAAATATTTAAAAATAATAAATAAATCAAACACCGCGTATTATTTTTATTTTTTTCAAGGTACTCGGCTTAAATAGAAAATAAGATCACCGTTTTAAAAGCAAAACCAAAAAAAAATCATTACTACGAAATTCCGATAAACTAAAGAAATGCCTTCGGTGTGGCCAGAACGAGATCCAGTCAGCAACCTCACATACACCAAACAAACACTAAAAACAAATGCAACCAATTCAAAAATTCTGCAAACAACACAAAGCTGGTTTGTAAATTCCGATATTTAAAAAACAAAATGAAAGTGGACTCTGCAATATGCCCTTCCTATTCCAAAAGGTAAACCCAGCCAATAAGAACACAAACAAAATTCACATTCCAGTATGGTAGTAGGTAGAAAAACTATATCTGCTAAAATAAGTCAACTATACGAAAACTAATCAATCTCTCCTAAACTCGAATTAAAATAATTAAAATAATGAATAGTTTATTTTGCTTTATGATGTAATACATGCTGTTATTTTGAAATCTAGTGCCAACGACAAACATGCGAAGAATTTTTTTTCTTCCGTATAATATAAATTGCGTTTTGATTTTTATTATTACGTCACAAATAAGTCGGTACAATGAATTGGAATGCCTTGAACGACTTATTTAAGATGGCGTCAAATAAGTTTCAAATAAGTAGGTAATTGGATAAATCGATTCGGAATTATTCCTTTAAGCTGTTTTCCAAACACCGACTTATTTTTGGACACCGAATTATTGAAATAAGTCACCTTGCGAGAAGACTTATTTAAATAACCGCGTCTACATAGAAATTTCTCCAAATATGTGTCTCGACTAAATGTTATGTCACAAATATAATAATTCGTTGCAATGTTTTGGAACAAACCATAATGACGCCATATCGAATAATTCGGTCAAGTCGTTCCAATCCATTGTACCGACTTATTTGTGACGTAAAAACAAAAAACAAAACGCAGTTTCTATTATATGGAAGAAAAACATTCTTGACGTGTTGGTCGTTATCACTAGTTTTGATTACATTTAGTAGAGACACATTTTTGGAGATTTTTGTGTAAACGTACTTATTCAAATAAGTCTCCTCGCGAGGTGACTTATTTGAATAAGTCGTTGTTGAAAAATAAGTCGCGAGGAGACTTATTTGAATAAGTATGTCTACACAGAAATATCTCCAAAATATGTCTTGACTAAATGTAATACCTGTAGTTTTTTTCATATCTAGTAGCAACGACCAATATGTCAAGAAATTCTTTCCTTCCATATAATAGAAATTGCGTTTTGTTTTTTTGTTATTACATCACAAATAAGTCGGTCCAATGAATTGGAACAAATTGACTGACTTATTCAAGATGTCGTCAAATAAGTGTGAAATAAGTCGGTAATTGGAAAAGGGCCTAAGTCTGTAATAAGTCGGTATTTGGAAAACGCCCTTAGTAGAGAAATAAATATTAAAAAAATGCAAACAAATGTGAAGAAAATCGATTAAATTAGCCGGCGAGAAATTCGAATCAGATAAACAATTTTAAAGCAAATTATATTCCGAATGCGGAGGATTCCACTGATTTCAAGAAGGGAGCACCTGATCTCCAATATTTTAATTCTCAACAAAATACTGTTAAGGTCTTTTACATAATGTAAATTGCATCAAAAAACAAAATTTTATTTTGTTGACAGAATGGTTTATCATTCAAAACATTCTCTGTATATTGGGGTAATTCCCAGAAAACATATTAATTTAATTCCAATTCCATTAAAAGAGCTGTTTAAAGATCTGAAATTTGTCAATTGATATTTTATATGATATCACGTTATAAACAACAATTCAGCTTGCTGCGTTTTCAATTTTTAAAATAAGAAAAAAAATCCGTTTTTAATTTCCCCAAGTAGAAACGAACTCCCGAAAGCGGTACCATATAAATATGGGGAGGTAAATAAATTTTTAATTTTTCTTGTCTTTGTTTTGTATAGTTGAATTAAAAAGTGCAATTTAGCCTTAAAACGCTGATCGCATCAGTAAGCTGCATTTAAATTTAGTTCACTTCCGGATACATCTATCGGGTGGTTGCTAATAAAAAAACACAAAATTTTATATGTTTTTTATTATAATTGGTAGAAAAATATTGTGTATAGCTCGACCCGCAAGGTTTCGTTGCTTTTGCTTACTTTTTGGCCTGGAGAGCTTAGGCCAAAAATTGCTTCGTCCGACCAACAAAATACTACTTTATACTCGATATATTTTATTTTAATTTCATAATGGATGTTTTCAGGGCACCCAACAGTTTTGAACATGTTGAGTAAAATCGCGGCCAACACCATGAAAATGTTTAGCACTATGAAATTTTCAAATCAAATTTTCGTTGATTTTATTAATCATGATATAAGACCTGAAAGAGCTTATTGATAAAGCTTTGCTTCTTGGATTCAAATCTTTTTGGAGGACCAACATCAAAGTTTCTTTGCATAATGTACCAAAATAAAATTTGGCTAGAATATTGTGGAGTTTTTGTGCTTTCGAACGAGTAGTAAGAACAGTATTTATAGGCACTGTGTTCCAGAGTTTATCGTTGATTTAGTGAAAAATGAAGTGTTGTTCAGCCACATTTTACTGATCGCCTATCAGACGGACATCTTCTTGAATTTTGGTATACATTTGTTGGTCAATGCAACATTTCTTTGCTTTTTGGACTGTTTTGGTTTTTCTTGATTCACTAAATGTATATTTGTTCTTTACCATGTTTCTTTGAAATATCCCGAACAGACTTCAAGGGAGTTCTTTTTTAACATCTTTAAAACGTTTAATTCCAATTTCCTGTTCCACAGTCCTCACGGTCTCTCAGTTTTTATTTACGATTTTACTGTTGTTGTTTGCAAATTTTTACGATCACGGAATATGACGTTTGCTTATTTTTACACCTTTTCTATTAAAATTCTCATCGACTTCGACGTGTAGACTCAAGAGAATTCTGTAGCTTACAAGATACAATTTTAAAGCAAATCACTATTTATAATTGAATTTTGAATATAACTGTATAGTTAAATATATATCGTAATTTTATTTTCCAAATGCGAACAGTACCCATCTAAAATACCAAAACCATAAATTTTCTCATGGGTATGATTTTATTATTTTCATATGTCCAATTTGATAGTACAATATTATATGTTTAAATATATATGATCCTTTTATCAGTAAAATATTTTCCTTTTATTTCCACTTTCAAATACAAATATATGTACGAGTCATATACATATATGTATATTCGTAAATATATTTCGGTTTACTAAATATGTAAACACAATTTTCTGTTTTAAATAAATTAGAAAAATATTTTGTATACGAACACAACAAAAATGTTGGGAAAAAAATTTCAATCATAAAACGTTATGCTACTTTTAGATATCGACATAACGCACCGAAAAAAACTCTTTTGCGACTAAATTAGACGAATATTGTTCCAGACGGTGAAATGTTTAGTCGACCGAGAAGCTCGCCCCATATATTATTATTGTAACCCGCTTATCTAAACAAATCATCATCTAAATTTCCATTTCTCTGGATCGTCCTATACGTCTGAGCTAATCCAATCAATCATTTATACATATATGATTATTTATTGAAACGAAAATGAAAATCGCAAAACGGAAGAAACTGCGGGAAAATGTTTTCCATATTTTCGGGTATACATATTTTTCTAAATTTTATGCGAGGGTTTCCCATCGCATATACATGCTCGTATAGTCAACATCAATATTTTGCTAAGATAATGGAGGTTATTTTCATCTCATCATGTAACGTTTTAGTATATCGCTATAGCTATTTTTTATGCAATCTAATTTGAATATACGAGTATATATTGCTAAAGTTTATTATATTTTGGACGGACAAAATTGCATTACAAATTTATATGTTTTCTCCAATTTTTTATTTTTTTATTTTTATAAAATTAGATTTTTTGTTTGTTGTTTATGTTGCATAAAAACATAATATTTTATTTAAATTGTTCGAGCGTTGCTGTTGTTTTAGTTTAGAGTGGTTTATATGTTCTTGTTTCTATTTTTATGATTACAATGAAAACGGTGGATAGAACGATAATATTTTTTTCAGAATGATAAAAATACATTTGAATGTTGATGAATTTTTCCAAATTTTATTTTCGGTGATATTAGTGTTCTTCAGTTACATAAACGGGTAAAGAGGTCAGGTATCTTTAACAAAGCTAAATTTAAATAAGCTATGATATTAATAAATACACTAATTTTAAAAAGTCTCGAGTTAGAATAATTTAGTCGTCGAATGCAATTATGCATTTGCTAAAAAATGATTTTAAATAACCGTAATAATTAAAGGTGCACTTTATTTAGAGGGGAAGCTTACCATGTTCCCATAAGAATCAATGTAAAATATCCAAATTTTGAGTTTATTTTTATGAATTAAAATTGAAACAAGTAATTTTTATTTTATTTTAGAAAATTTTGAAAAAACACTTATATTAGCTAATATTATTAAATTATTTAAAAAGATACACATTTTTAATTATTTTCTATAGAATTGCATTTTCTGTTTAGTAGTGTGTGTAAGTAAAAAATTATGTAAGTTAACTTACCGCAAGTTGTACACAAATCAAAATAGAACAATTCAGTCTGATACGAGTAAAAGAATGCTGGTCGTATCGATATGAATTTGCGAAAAAGACGATGAGTTTGAGTTGCAATCAATAAGACACAACTTTTATAAGCAAATTAGATGGAAAACACGATATAAAATAGAAATTTTTATGAATCTTAAAACTAATTGACTTGTTGTTCCATTTGACTATAAAAATCTGCTAGTTGTTGAAAGTTACCCATTTTTTTTACCAATAAGTTTGAGGCGTACAAGTTGTAATACCTTTGCCTGAAACAATGTCACGTTGTTTAATTTGATAAACTTAGCTATGAAGATCGGAACGATGAGGCGGAACAGTTGGTAAATATAACGAGAATAAAGAACAGTTTGAAGAGCTGGAATATTACATCGAAGAAAAGTCTGTTATAGGCAGAAAAGGGGCAAAAATAGAATTATAGGTGATGGTAGTTTATATGAAAACGAAAACCTTTTTGTTGACGAAGAGGTTGAGTAATATAAAAAAAAATGAAGATATTAAGGAAAGCAGAGAGGCGAGCTACAATTTTGTAGAAAATGATGCACACAATGGAAAAAACGCCTGCATTTGATCGCAATCACGATACTGATCCTTGAGGAACTCCACTCGTAACTTTGTAATCTATGATCCCATCGTCCGTATTATACATCAGCATTCTATTGCAAAAATAATTCGAGATAATCCTCCTTATGTACATCGGTACTTGCAGTTCAAGTAGGGCATTGAGGATACAGTCCCATCTGGCCGAATTGAACGCATTTTTAATATCCAGCGTAACCACGGCACAATACTTTTTAGAACCGTCCTTCCATCTTCTACCTTGTGTTGCTTCCTTTGCGACTTTAACGACGTGTTGAATGGCGTCGATTGTCGATCGAGCCCTTCTAAATCCATACTGGCTTTCGGCGAGGTCTCCGGCCCCTTTCACAGCGTTCTCCAATCGATTATAGATTATGCGCTCTAACACTTTGCCAGCCGTATCCAACATGCACAATGGTCGGTATGCGGATGGCTCTCCAGAAGGTTTATTTGCCTTCGGCAACAGAACCAGCCGCTGCCTCTTCCATCGATCCGGGAATACCCCCTCCCTCAGACATGAGTTGTAGACTTCTCTGAAGTCATCAAGTCTGGCTCGAATGGCGGCCTTTAATGCAATATTAGGAATATTGTCAGGCCCAGGAGCTTTTGAATTCGCAAATCGTTGATATGCATCTATCAGCTCTTCTGTGGATACCAAGGGAACTTCTTCCACGCCAGGTATTACATCGGAAGTCTATATATAGTTGATGTATGGTTATGTTGTACTCCCAACATTTTTCCAAGATCATCCTCATGGTGAAACACTGGTCCGTGGTTGATCGGTTGGGTCGAAAACCACATTGATAGTCGCCAATGATGTTTTCGGCGAAAGGGATGAGTCTGGCAAGTACAACATTAGCCAACACTTTGTAAGCAGCGTTCAATAGGGCTATGTCACGATAGTTTTCACATTTAAGACGGTCGCCTTTTTTATGCAGCGGACATATGAGCGCGGTCTTCCAATTCTCAGGCAGCTCTTCTTGGTCCCAAATACAGACGACGAGATCGTATAGACTTGTTGCAAGAGTAGCGCCTCCGAGTTTAATCAATTCTGCGGGGATTCCATCGAGACCGGGTGCCTTTCCGTTTTTCAATCGACTAATAGCTGCGTCTACTTCCTCCACTGTGGGATACTCGACAAAGACCTCGTCACCTGGAGGAGCTATTGCTCTAATGGGGGTCACGTCGCCATTCCGATTTAGCAGATTTTGAAAGTAGGTTTGCCACACTGAGAGAACATCAGCCACGTTTGTTCTCAACTCTCCATTCCCGTCTTTGATGGCTGTACTTCTTGGGTGGAAGTCTTTAGTGAGGTTCCTGGCGTTGGCAAAACAGTCCCTTGAGTTTCCCAGTTCCGCTTGGAAGCTGATGTTTTCGATGCATAATCTCATATGTTCGCGCTTTTTTTGTCGAAGGTATTTAGTCGTGGCTTTCCTAGCGCGGAGATATTCTGCTAGAGTGCTTCTAGTGTTGCGAGCCAACCATTTTTCTCGAAGCGTTCGTTTATTTTCGACGACCCTACGGCATTGGTCATCGAACCAATCATTGCGGGGACTCGGAGGTCTTCTTCCGATGGTATTTTGCGCCGCGGTGGTTATGGCTGACTGTATAGCGTGCCACTGCTCCTCGATGTTAGAGGGAGCTTCTTCGTTGTTGCTGGGCCGCTCTAAATAGTTAGTGACAGCTGATTGGTAACTCTGCAGTGACGCTTGGTATTTTAGAGCATTGATATTCCATCGAACGGTCTTTTGTGCTTGCCTGTTAAACGTAGATGACAGTTTGCACTTATATTTAAATATGACAAGCATATGATCGCTGTCCATGTCTGCACCTCTGTAAGATCTAACGTCAGATATGCTAGTGGAGTGCCTGTTAGACACCATGACGTGATCGATTTGATTTTCCGTTCTCCCATCATTCGATCTCCACGTTACTTTGTGGATTCTCTTATGTGGGAAAAACGTACTTGATACAACTAAGTTGTACGTTATTGCCAGGTCGGTGACTCGTTGGCCGTTGTTATTACTAGTTAGGTGCAGGCTGTTAGGAACGATGTGCAATGTATTTTCTGCACTCCTACCGATTTTTGCATTAAAGTCGCCCACGATGATTTTAATGTCGTGGTGCGGTATGTTATTGATGACTTCCTCCAGTTCGACAAAGAAAAGATCTTTGATGTCATCTGATTTATCTTCGGTGGGTGCATGCACATTGACGATCGTGCTGTTAAATTTCCTAGTGCGAAGTCTGACCGTGCATATCCGCATGTTGATAGGGTGGAAATCGATGATATGATGCTTCACGCGCCGATGGATGAGGAAGCCAACTCCAAATTCTCCTCCGTTCTGATGGCCGCTGTAATGAAGAGTGTAACCATTGGTGGTGTCATGGATCCCACTCCCAGACCATCTAAGCTCTTGTAGTGCAAGTACGTCTAATGTGTAACTCTTTGCTTGGTTCGATAGGTTCTGGAGATCTCCAGGTCTTAAGAGGCTAAGCACGTTCCATGTTCCCATTTTTAAAGCGTTGTCCGTGTACAATTTCCGGGGTCAAGTTTGTAATGAATCCGATATGGATATCCGAGGCCTTTGTTTAGGGTTCATAACTTGGTGAGTTTTTATGAGGGGAGGTTGTTGGCCTTCCGCTCAACCCGCTTGTTACGTGTGTGGGTCACGTACTGGTGAGAATCTTGAGGCATCCAGTCCTACCTTGAACACATTTATATAGCGAGCCGCTTGATACAAGGCAGACGCCCGCTTCAGCCGCTCCTAACCTGGAAAACAGACGCTGGTTTGGCATTGGTTTTGAGGCGCCAATGGCTCGCCCTGACATGTAGTGTCCATGACTATAAACAGGATTTAGCTGCTCGTCTCCACTACACCGCCTGATTCATTTAGAGTACGATCGGTGATGATAATAAACACAACTTCGACCCACTGTTGGAGTGCAGAATTCAGCGCCGACCCACCGTCCATGTCAGTGTGCAGGTTGACACGAAGATTGTAACGTTCAGGTGGTATACTGTAATTGTGTGAGTAGGTTAATGAGTGGGTGTGCACTTAAAAACGCACTTAAAAAATTAATTTTTATTTTTGCATTGTGGTTCAAGCATTAAAATCTAATTCCGAAATATTCGAGGCAGTTCGGTTATGTAATGAAATATTGGGATTCATTTACGATATTGGAGAACAATCAGATGCGTCGATACTGCAAAGAAGTGGATTTCTCATAAATGGTGTTTATTTGTTTGACACTATGGCATATGTTTGACATGGCTCTTTGAGACCATAAAAAAACGGAACCTCAAATTTTCTTAAATGTACATTGGAAAATAATATGCAGTCTACGGTACTACAAATGTATGCGTAGTTTTCCGCATTTTATTAACATTACCAGTGTCCGTTGCGTCCGGAGAAATATCGTTCTCAAAGCTAAAAATTATTAAAAATTATGCAAGATCAACGATATCAGAGGATTTAAAATTAAAAGCTCGAATCATCAGGCCCCTGTCCAGAGAGAAGAGAAATCGAGAGGTCGAAATTGAGGAATGCAGGAATGCTAATACATCTTACGTTTTACAACCCGATAGAAAAATGTTGAACTAGATATTGCCATGCTATATTTTTATGCGTCAACCATTAAATAAAAGTTAATTTGTATTTCACCATAAAGATAGAAGCTATATTAATCCTTTTAATCCGATACTGACGTTCCCAAATAATTTTTTACTGTTATAAGTAGGTACTTATTCTAATCCCCCACGACCGTGTCAAAATTTGATAACTATATTTTAAAAATTAATGTTAAGGTAAGCAATAAAGATCAGCAAGACACCCGGCCTAAATGAAACAGTTTTAAAATTGTGTCAGACAGGCAAGAGTGCAATCCAAAACAATTAATATTTTGAAAAACACATAGTAGGTGTTCAGATAGATGCAATTTTCCTAAATATCTAGTGCTTCGAGAGTAATTGGAGGTGTGTGTTGTTTCATATCCAAATTTTTGATGCTGATTTCTGTTTTTGTACATAAGTGATTCTTATAGTTGGAGGTCAAAAAGCTTATAGACAGTTAAATTGAAAACCGTATATTTAGCTTTGGCTTCAATTATTGATTAATTTTACATTATTTGTTATATCGAAAACTACTTTTCAAACTGCATCTTACACGAGGAAACAACATTGTACTTAATCCTATGTACAGATCGGTATTTAAAGTACACGACTAATACCAAAATAATAATTTTATATTTAATGTTTGCTAACTCAACAATTAAAATGTATATCTTGTGGAAAGTTGCTTCTGTATACGTTTTGTGCACAATGTGGTACAATTATATCACAATTTGTTACATTAGAATTTGCTTTTATTGGATAATTATCATATAAAATAATCGTATTGGTTATTGAAATTAATTTATGTCGAATTATTAACGATGGCGGCTTAGATTGTTGGTCGTTTATTATAATCTGCTAAAAATGTATGTTTAATTGATGACTACGTACAAAAAACGTATTGCAGCCTTTTTATTATTTTCAATAAATTGTTTCATTAATTCAAAATTGTATGGACATGAGCAGTGATTACACATGATGACTCTTATGTTTGGTCGTTATTGTAGTAAAATGTTGTATCTTACAGATTTTTAAATGGTTTACTGTTTTTTAAGTTATACAATTTTCTTTCAATGATCGTAAAATTTAGTATGTTCATTTTAAAACAAGCTTTTTTAATATAAATGAAATTAGCAGTACAACAAAATCGATTTAGAAGTGATTGGTTAGAACGAGATTACATATTGAATTTGAATGCCTTCACGGTTATAAAAATTTATTTTAGTACATATTTGCATACCATAAGCCTGAACATACATACCTAAGTATTCTCAACATATAAGACTTTGTCATTCAACATTTAAAATATTTAGTTACTAACTGCTGGCACTACATCCAAGGAAGGGCTCAATCATAATTTTCCAAAAATATCAGTTCATAATAAGACAATACCAAACAAGATTACCAGTCGACTTTAGCATCCGATTAGTATCGTCTATATAACGAGTAGGAAAACTTGTGCGGCCTGTTTCTCCGTTATTGAATCCAGCACCTCCGTTGTTGTCCAATTTTGTGATCGTAAAACATGTTTTAGTATCTTAACCACTGTTAGGGTGCAAATTAGGGTAAATGAGAAATTTTGCAAAATTTGAGGATTTTTCGATGAGCTTTGTGAGTGTAGAGCTTGATGTTATTACACTAAAACTGAAATTTGCACAGCCACCATCGGTCCCGAATACCAAAGGCTTTTGATTTGATTTCATGTATTATGTGTTGGTTTTCTGATGAGACGACCGAATTTATAATTTAAACAATTCAATGTTTTATTAGATCGAAAATAAACTTCCAACGCCTTGGTATAAACTCATCTCGATAGAGCGAAATATACCTAAGAGGACTCATGTAGACTTTCCGAGGTTAATCTATTTTACTTTTGGCAACATGTAAGCCTAACAAGAACAATGAACTATAAAATAACTATGCTGCTATAAGATACGTTTATAAGATACGTATATATCGTTTAAATATAGGAAAAAAATTAAATTTGTGTACACAAATATATTAAAACTAAAAAATAAGATTAACCTCGGAAAAATCGGCCTATAAAATTTGTACTACTTAATTTCTTTTTTATATTTATTGCTCGATAATGTAATGTAAATTTTTTATTTATTTAAAATTATTGGATGTATAACTTAGTTTTTTGAGTTTTCTAAGAGATGGCGTAACTCTAGTACTAAACATTCTTTTACAATGACATCTACGGCGTTTTAAAGTGTTGATATTTCACATTAAAATTTAGTTTGTTATTATTCGTGAAAGCGAAAACAACATATTTTTTAATCCCGTTTAAACATGTCGATTTTCTCACCAACAAAACAGCATTTGCAGGAACCATTACTTTTTGCTTTAATCAAAAAAAAAAGCTGCCTAAAGTTCTCGTTTGCTTCAAAAAACTTATGGTGAACATGCACCAGCACAACAAACTTTCGAAAACTGGTTTAAACGATTCAAAAGTTGCGATGTTGATGTCAGTGACAAAGAACTTTCTGATCAACCAAAACAATTCGAAGGTGAAGAATTGGAAGCATTATTGAAGGAAAACTCAGCTCAGACAGAAACAGATCTTGCATAACATTTAAATGATACTCAAACAGTTAAATGCTTAACAGTTAAATGATACTCAAATGATTCAAAAAGAACGATAATGGGTACCACATGAACTGAGTGAAGCCAACATTGAAAATCGTTTAATCGTTTGCAATTTTTTGCTTACAAGACACCGAAGATGGCATTTTTTGTCTAAATTTGTGACTGGCGGTAAAAATTGTTTTACTACGTTAACCCTAATTGCAAAAAAATCGTGCGTTCATCCAGACGAATCATTCACATCAACAGCAAAACGAAACATTCATGGAAGGAAGGTAATGTTGTGCATTTGGTGGGATCGGAAAGGAGTGGTGTACTATGAGCTGCTAAAACCGAACGAAACTATTACTGGTGAACGTTACTAACAACAATTGATAGATTTGAACCATGCATTGAACGAAAATCGTTCGAGTCCAGTCAACAAACAGCGTAAAGTGGTTTTGCTGCACGACCCACATGTCGCAAAACAAATAAAAATTACGTTGGAAGTATAAATGGAAAATTCTACCACATGCTCCTTATTCACTAGATTGTGCCCCATCAGATTACTATTTGTTCCAATCAATGCAAAGCAATGTTCAAGACCAGCACTTCAGAACCCACGAGAAAGTCAAAAACCGGCTCGACGAATGGATTGCATCAAAAGACAAACAATTTTTTATTCGATGGAATCCATCGATGGCGATTCGATTTTCCAACGCATTAACAAATGGGAAAATCTCGTAGTTTTTTGATGAGACACATTTTATTTCAAAGAGCACCTCTTATGTCATCATTTGATCCTAGCCACTACTCGGTAGCGTCACTTTGATCTGGTCAATAATTAATACACTGAAACCCAAAAATCGTCAAAATGTTGTATGCGATTCGATATTCCAACGCATTAACAAATGGGAAAATTTCGTAGTTTTTTGATGAGACCAATTTTATTTCAAAGAGCACCTCTTATGCCATCATTTTAACATATATACGTATGTGCAATTCTTTGCATTGCTGCTGCAATATACATATAACTGAATCTTTAATACATACTTAAATTTATTAACATTATTAAATTACATAAAATGTTTTGTCTTACTTATGAAAATATTTTTAAATTGTAATTTTAATTTTTTTTCAATAAAAATTAAGTTTATTATACTATATATCAATAGTTTTCAGTTAAATGAAATTCGTTTGTTGTCAGGTTTCTATTGTTAATATTGCTTTTACCGACTGATTCTTTTTGTTAATTTAACAAATTTGTGTTTTGTTAATTTTGTCGTTTTGTTAAAAACTTCACATCCATAGGTCTGTTTCAAGTTACAAGTTCGCATCTAGATTTTCCTCGTTAATTGTAGAAATACTCTCGTGCTGTATTTCATAATCATGTAGAAACGTCAAATCATTGCAATATACCACAAACTGGGGATATAAATGTCATTTGTACCCGTGCCACTTTTTTAAGTTGCATTGCCTTCTTTAATTTGCGCTAGAATCAGATGGAAAATTCCATAGCTGAAAAACAATGAGGAAGCAGTACTAAAAAGCAATAATTTACATTTTCTACAAATTCTACATACTCTTGAAATTCGTCAAAATGAATTGTCTACGCTATTTTCGACACCAACATGTCGAGAATTCGGTTGCACCATTTTAGCACCACATTTAAAGGTTTTGACAAAAATTATGATTGAATTCGTTTGGTCAGGATTGGTCACCTTCAGTTTTTAAATAAATAATGAAAAATTCAATAATTTCCCGGGTAGCACCTCATTTCAAGAAAATTATACCGTTTTTATCATATTTCGTTAGGTAATCGATAGGTCAGGATTGGTCAACGTATTTTAGCGTTTGATCACCAATGGGTCATTTTTTATTGCGCAAAACAAAATCAAAATGTTATTAATTCAATAAAATCAGGTTCGTCGCTTTTTTGGGAATCGCATTTTATATAATTAATAACAAATCGAATTGGAATAAAACATTTAGATAAATATATATCTTTTTTCGAAGAATTGTATCAAAAGTGGTAGACATAAGATAGAATCAATTCAATTTTTTGGTCCTTCATAACCCGTTGAGGATTCGTTACTAGTTAATTTCGTTTGGTCATCCCTCATACATAATGATTCATTGCGAAAATTCATTAAAAACTTATATTTCCGCACAATTCGAAGAGTTTGGATTAGACAGATTTATAAAATTATTGGTCAAGTTTCAGCTTCGTACATTTCGAATCTGAAAAACGAATTTTCGCAATAAATCGTTTCGTTGGGATGACCAAACGAAATTAACTAATAACCAATCCTCAACGGGTTTTGAAGAACCAAAAACTTGGATTGATCTTATGTGTACCACCATTGATACAATGCTTCGAAAAAAGATATATTTTTATCTAAATGTTTTATTCCAATTCGATTTGTTATATTAATTATATAAAATGAGATTCCCAAAAAAGCGACGAACCTGATTTTATTGAATAAATAACATTTTGATCTGGTTTTTGTGCAATGAAAAATGACCCATTGGTGATCAAACGCCAAAATGCGTTGACTAATCCTGACCTATCGATTACCTAACGAAATATGATAATAACGGTATAATTTTCTTGAAATGAGGTGCTACCCGGGAAATTATTGAAGGACAGAATTGAATTTTTCATTATTTATTTACCGTTTAATTGTAAGTGAACGAGTTCAATCATCATTTTTGTCAAAACCTTTAGATGGAGTGCTAAAAAGGTGGAGCCCAATAATTCTAGATTTCGCGAAAACGAATAATACTGTTCTTAATTCAAAGGTTAGATTATTACACCTGCGAACATAACAACCTAATGACTACCATAAAATGTGATATAATTTAAAACACATAATGAATTTTATTGTAAATCCAAAAGATATTTTAATTAATAATAATTAATTCATTATTATTATTATTTTTCAAACACAATTTTGTTCTGAAGAAGCCGTAACGTTGTAAGCTTCCATTAAAATTTTGATATTTATATAAGACGCGTATACAAATACATGTTCTGCCCACAACTAATTTGAATCAATTAGTGTCAGTGACTGAACAAGTTAATTAAGTAATTTAATATCACGATTGAACATTTTAAATTAGAGATGATTTGCATCGCAATAATGCAACGGGGTAATAATTAACAATAGGAAAGTTTAGTATTTGATCGAGTTAAATTTATTTAAAAATTGATAAAATTTCAATATTTATTTATCGAGGAGTGTTAAATATATGCCAAAATTATTTTTGAAGAGGCTGACCCCAAATTATGTGTAATTCACATGCTAAATACATTATATCATGCATCTGAAGACGCATATGATTGTAAATGTTTTAATTATTTTTAAAATATTCAAGAGATAACATCGAACTGCTTAAAAAAATTTTAATTTTTAATTTAATTAAGCAGAAACCAGATATAAAATACGTGTGTATGTGTTAATAATAAACTTGAAAGTAAACCTCCTCAAAATAAAATAAAACCGCGGCCATTATCTTAATAGACTTCAAACATGAAATTTTATAATTATAAAAAAAAAATATTTTTAAACAAAAATTTATAAATTGATAATGAAGTTTAAATGGTTGTATGGTATTTAATTCCAATTACACGTTTTTCCGATAAAAAATTAAAAATTAATTTTTACAATTTCTTTGATGGCACTCGTAGAGTTGCTTACGGTTTGAATAAAATATGTGCTAGTAATAGTAATCCAAGTTATTTTAATTATTATTGGTTTATGTTTAAAAAATATTATTACTGGCCGTTAATTGGATCTGAATTTATTGCATGTAATTAATTTATAATCGATGTAATACACAATTTTCCTTTTAAACTGTATGGCTTTAAACGCAGTGTTTTAGATAATAATAATGGATTTAGCAACCAGGCTATGATCACTTTATAGGAGAACATAAACTATATGGGAATCCTAATTACTTGTAATAAAAACTTAAAATCTTCGTGTGAATGCGGCCAAATATAACTTTGGTAAGCAATAAATTTAGAAATCGTTTAACTTATAATCCTAAACAAGTTGTGCATACTTAATCTAAATAGCGTGTACGCATTCTAACCAGTGAAATGTAATGGATAAATTATTTTAGAGTTTTACAAAATTAATATTAATATTTTATTATAATCGGGCAATAAAACTTAATTCAATAAATTTAGCATTATTGAGTATAGGTTAACGTCTACTTTAACTATTAACTTTTAACTTTGACAATCACTCCGATTTCATCCGTTGTTGTGCTTTAGAGTGTTGTGAAATATATGAACGATTGTTTTAAATTAAATTTTCATTTCCGGATTAATTTGAATTTTGAAAATAGTATTTAACATATATTCGGACTGTATGAAATATAGAATTTTACAGTACAAGTAACGTTTATACTTGTTAAATATTTAAAATATAATTAATAATTTTAAGAAATTTGCGAATGTCACACAAAAATTATGTTTCTTGATGATTAAGTTCAGTTCATGTTTTTCTCGGTTATTTTTGTCTTCATAGGTGCACCACTCTTTACCTTCTTCAGTGAGCTCTGTAGCTAAAGCTCTGTATGCATCGGGATCTCTTGTGTTTGTCTTCCAAACATTATTGTTTAGTGCAACTACTCTATATTCGTTTGTGGACACTGATTTCATTAGAGCTTGGATATTCGCAAACTCAGTTACCCCTATCATATTTTTTTTGTTTTTTTTTTTATTTAATCTTTTTCAATCTGTTTTGGGGCCGAAGCACTCCCAACTCCAAATCGAGGCCGTACGGCTATATCACATTAATGCTATCACATTAATTGGCGGTGGTACCTTAGTCTTCATTGTAACCTTGCGTTATTCTTATTGCTGGTGATGTTGGGGTACAGAGACTGGTTCGACAGTTTCATTAACTTTTTTTGCGAGTGTGTAACGACACCGATAGCACTACCGGGTGTTGGCAGGATTTGTTACCCACTTAGATGCTTCGAGGCGGTCATCTTGGCTCAGGGTACTGGGAGTGGGGTTTCTCGAAGCATAAGTGGGTCTCGTTTGACCGCAAAAGACATAGAAAGTTTGGGAAGGTAGGAAAGGAAACTAGGATAGAAAAATGCACCATAGGCAATGATATACCTACCAACACCTACTTACGCGCTTCAGTCACATCCTCCAGGCGAAGCTCCCGATTTATTCCATTTTAGAACTCATTATAACACTTTTCACTTAAACAATCACTTTAAACGAGAGAGAAAATGCGAAAACGAACAATGAAAGCATACAAAAAGCAGAAAACGAAAAATTTGAATTTTTAACAATCAAATAAACGAAATTTGTATTTACCATCGAGCGAAAAAGAGAAATATAATAAAAATATATAGAAGTATAGTAAGGGGTTAGTAAACTAATCTAGATAATATATAAGACTATCGAAAACTTATCTAAGACTAGAAATATTATACATTGATAATCCATATTTAACAACCACCCAAAGGTATTATTTAATTGCACAATTTATTTAATTGCACGATGAAAATATTTAGGTTTTATAATTATAGTTTCGGTTTTAATTAATGGTATATATGTTTATATGTTATATTATATTATTTATTTATATTATCTATATATATTTATGCATATATATTTTATATTATTATATAGTAATTTGTTTATATGTTTATATTTGCAGTTCTAAATTATAATTTTAAGTTTAAACAAACAATTTCACATTTTAAAATTTTAAATTTTATCTGATCAGCAATCAGATATTAAATAGGGTCAAAATTCCAAAATTTTATATCAATTGCATACCCCTTTAAACACAATTTCTCTCTCGTTTGAGACAAATGATCATCGTCACCAATATACATTTATATAAGCCGGCAAAATGAATAATCAGTACTGTTTAAACTATGGACAAATTGGAGCGAAAAATTTCGTTACAAGTGCTTTCCAACTTCTGGCAAGAACTCGGTTTTTTATTTTTCCCTTGGTCTTTTCTTCTGTTTGTGTATCCAATCAGTTTCTCTTGCAAGTTCCTCCTCATCTGTGTGAAACTCAGCGTTAGTACAGGCAAGTGTGCTGATTTCGTTATAGCAAGTAAGAAAAGTTTCCACAACCTCTGTCGGATTGGTCTTCTTCAGCTTCTTTCTTTCGTTAACTTAGCGATTTCATTGCTAAATTGCGATGCGACTTTTTCTATTTCACTCAGTTTTTTGCTTCTGCGTAGTTCATCATTTTCGATTTCCTGCTGAGTCGCGAACTGTATTTGTCTAGGTGGTGATCTAGCTATTTTTGAACTTCGATAGAATAGGCATAGCAATGGTTGGCTCACGCCAGAATCCTTTGAGCCGGCCTCGTTAGAGGGTGAATTAACCAACTCAGCAGTTGGGGTACCACCAGTGGTATAAAATCCTTTTTGTTATAAACTTAATAAAATACTTAATAAACACATTTTTATTAATCACTTGTTTTTTGTTTCGCAGAATATTTTGAATATTTTTCAAAAAGTTTAAAAAATCACTCGATCGATTTCGACTTGTTAGGTCATCATCAGGAGTATCTACTGATGATGACCTAACAAGTCGAAATCGATCGAGTGATTTTTTAAACTTTTTGAAAAATATTCAAAATATTCTGAGAAACAAAAAACAAGTTTTTTTTTTTTTTTTTTTTTTTTTTTTTTAAGAAATCTTTATTTCTGTATAATATTACAACTAATCATATAGATTATCTAGTAACTGTTTTATTATTTTTGTAGTCTATTCTTATGGAATGAGACCTATTGCTTCATCCCAGCTCTGCTAGTCCTTTGATTTAAGCGGCTCAAGGAACCACTAATTCTAAAGGCTTTGTTCTTTTTAGGCGCTTTGGTCTATTGGCGCGATCCAGTAGGTTCCGCAGCTCCTCGTTGTCATGCTGCTGCAGTCGCAGTACATGACTCCTTGCAAATTTTTTTATTTCATCGCTGACGTATTCCATGTTTAGATCTCGATGGAGATTGTCATTTCTAATGTACCAAGGAGCATTCACAATGCAAGATAGTACTTTGTTTTGAAATGTTTGAATGATCTTTACTGTAGTTTTTCTTGCGCAGCCCCAAAGCTGAATACCATACGTCCAGATAGGTTTTAGGATTTGTTTATATAGCAGCAGTTTGTTGTGCGTTGTAAGTTCGGAGTTTCTTCCAATAAGCCAGTACATTTTTCTGAATTTTAAATTCAGTTCTTGCCTTTTCTTTTTAACATGCGCTTTCCACCTGAGTTTAGAGTCTAGCGTCATGCCGAGATACTTAGCATTATCAGAATATGGAATTGGTTGTGAATTCAGACTAATCGGAATATATTCTAATTTCCTATTTGTAAAGATGATATGTGTTGATTTCGATTCGTTAAGTGTTATCCTCCATCGTTTTGTCCAGCTATCCACTATATTAATAGCATTTTGTAGTTTCCTGGTGGACTCAACGATACTAGCATCGGTGGTCATAACAGCTGTGTCATCAGCAAACGTTCCTATTCTAGCTTCTTCTATGTCTGGTAGATCATTCGTATACAGGAGGTATAATACGGGGCCTAGAACACTGCCTTGTGGAACCCCTGCCAATATTTTCTTCAGTTTAGAGTATTCTCCGTCCTGTCTCACCCGGAAGTAACGGTCGTTGATGTAAGACTTTAGCAATTCAAAATGTTGTTTTGGCAGATCTCGTTGGAGCTTAAATTCTAGACCGCGGTGCCAAACCTTATCAAATGCTTGGGCTACGTCTAAGAATATTGCTGAACATACTTCCTTTTTTTCCAGCGCCTCCTCAATAGTATCAGTAATCCTATGTACCTGTTCTATCGTTGAGTGCCTTTCTCGAAACCCAAATTGATGTTCTGGTATAAGATTTCTGCTCTCTATAATTGGCTTTAATCTCTTGAGAAACAGTCTCTCGAAAATTTTTGATGTTGTTGTTAACAAAGAAATAGGCCTATACGACGTTTTGTCGTTTAGTGATTTATTGGGCTTTGGAATCATTATGATTTCCGCTACTTTCCACTGTCTCGGAACATAACATAGTCTAAAGATAGCATTGATTATGTGCTGTAGTTTCCTTAGGGCTTTCTCTGGTAAAGCTTTGATTATTCGCCCCGTTATCAAGTCGTATCCAGGGGCTTTTTTATCTTTGAGGTTTTTTACTTCTTGTTTGATTTCTTTCAGAGTAACTGGTAGCACAGATGCCTCGTCTACTTTGCTTATAGGTGTTAGATATTCATTATCCGCTTGTCCAGTTGGTGGTTTGAAGGTATTTTCTAGGTGTTCGGCAAACAGATCAGCTTTTTGCTTTTCGCTGCGAGCCCAGGTTCCATCAACCATTCTAATGGGTGGCACTTGCATTTTAGGCCTTTTTAAACCTTTGGTGGCTTTCCACAGGGAATAGTCTGTGTCAGGTTTACCTGTCAGGTTACTTAGGAAGCTTGCAACTGACTCATTCTTAATCTCCTTTATAAGTAGTTTAAGTTTGTTGCACAAGTTGTTTAGGATTGTTTTGTCTTCAGGGGCTCTGGTTCTCTGCCAAGTCTTACGAGCTCTTCTTTTTTCGTTAACCAACTCTCTCACTTCAACTGGATAGGTTATACTTTTTTGTAATATTTCTTGCTGGTCGGGAGTACTTTTCCAGGCCGCTTTTTGCACACTATCAATGAGGTTTTCTAGTTCTTCTTCTATCGTGTAAGCGTTCGATATCTGCACGTGTAGGTTGATGCTTTCTTCGACTAGCTGTCGAAAGTATTCCCAGTTGGTTTTGTTATTTGTTAATCGTGGAGGGCTTGCTTTCCTTATTACCGTGTCACTTATTGTCATTAGAACTGGAGAATGGTCTGACGATAGCCCTTCTTCATTTTCAACTGCTATGTAATTTTCGGAGATACCTCTTGATATATAGAAATCCAGAAGATCAGGAATTTTATTTGGGTCCGTAGGCCAGTAGGTTGGCTTTCTACTGGAGTGGAACTCACATTTTAATATCCTGCCTGCTTCAAATAGCTCCCTTCCTTTAGGACTAGTTCTATTTGATCCCCAGAATATGTGTTTCGCGTTAAAGTCGCCTCCAATAATAAAATTACTACCAAGCGATTTAAGAAGTTTGATGTAGTCTTCTTTTTTTGTGTTATATCTGGGTGGACAGTAGATTGCTGATATACTATAGCTCTTGTTATTTTTGGTTTCAATAGATACAGTAGCTACTTGCATAGCTTCCTCCTCTATTTTTAATTCTTCGTGGTGTTTTATATTGTCCTTAACGAAGATTGCTGTCCCGCCTCTAGCTCGTTCTGCTGGGTGTAGAGCTTGATAGCACTGATATTCACGTATTTTGACATACGACGTTCTGGTAAAATGACTTTCTGAAATTAGGCATATATCAATTTTTTTTTGTGTTTAAAAATACTTCTAATTCTGAAATGCGTTGCGCTAGGCCATTTGCATTCCAGGTAGCAATTCTTAAATATTGTGTCATTATTTTTTCTTGTTAAGTTTGTATGGACTAGAATGAAGGTACTCAATAACTTCTCTAGTTTTACTTGACGCATCCGTTATTCTTTTATCTTGGCTCATCGATGTATTTTCTAGTTTTACTAGTCTCAGTTCTTGGTTTTTCAGTAGCTCGCCCATAGATTCTAGTTTTTGGTCCTGGCCAGCCAGATGTGAATTGATAGCGCTTAGCTTCTGAAGTATTTCTTGCAGAACATGGTTTTCCTGACTCGGAGCGTTCCTGATATTTTCATTCTGCTTAGCCATTTGTGCATATGTTATGCCTTCCTTAACTTTGCCGCTATTTAGGGGGATTCGTTTTGAGTAGGATTGCATCCTAGGTTGAGAACTCTGACTTGTTTGATTTCTCTTGTTGTCTCTCATTCTTTGCAGCTCTTTCGCTACCTCGCAGCCTCTGTAATTTGCTGGGTGATGATTACCACAGTGTATGCATTTTACTGGTTCGTTCTTACTTTTGTTGCATTCTTTTGTTAGATGTTTCCCAGCGCACTTTACGCATCTTGGTTCCCTATTGCAGTATTTGCGTGTGTGGTTATATGCCTGGCAGTTGTAGCACTGTGGTATTCTACTAGGGTTCTTTTTTAATGTCTCAATCTTAACTTTCATATTAAGGATTGCTTTGATTCCATATACCCTATCAATGCTCTCAGCGTTGTCAAATGTTAGCATGAAAAGGGGCAGACCAACTTTGGTTGTTTCTCGTTCACCGTTTGCTTTTATAGTGACCTTTCTCTTTAATATGTTCACAGCGTTTAGAATTTTGAATCCTTTCTGGCTAAGTTCCTCAATTATTTCTTCGTTTGGGCATGTATGATGCAGCCCTCAGGCCATGACTTTAATTGGTTGCTCAGCCTTGTTTTCATAGGTGAACCATTCGATGTTTTGAGCGGTGATTGCATTTGATAACATTCTGTAGGTTGCTGGGTCAAGTGCATTCACTTTCCAAACGTTATTATTTAGTGCAGTGACTTTATATTTATCGTTTGGAACTACCTTCACTATTTTTTTAATGGTTTCGTATTCACTAACATTAAGTATGTTAATGGGTGGAGGTGGTATCTCTTTATGTGTTGTTTGTTTTTCCTGCATTTCCCCTTGGATGATTACGTTTGATGTTTTAATTGGCTGCAGTGGTCTCTCTTTCGGTATCAGTGATACGTTCTTATGTACCTTCACTAGGTCCGTAGTTGACTGTTCAGATCGTTGGGGTTGTGGTTTTCTGACACTCTGTATTGATTGTTCCACTTCAGGCGAAGATTCTGCTTTTCTTTTTTTGTTTTGACGTTTAGTTTTAATTTGCTTTCGTATAAAACTCGTTTCATACGCCAATTCGTCTTCATCTGTTTCATAGATAGCTATAGTATTTTCTTTGGCTTGATTATCATTTTTGATTACAGCAATTTCTTCTTTAAGCTGTTGGACTTCTTTGAATAGCTGCTCATTGATTTTCATTAAATTTTCTAACGATTTTTTTAATTCATCGTTTTCTCTCGTGACATCGTGGTTTCCGTTCTGACTGCATTCAGCATTATTGTTCTCCTGCTGAATAGCGGAATGCATTTGTATAGTTGGTGATCTACAAATACTTGTGCTTGGTATAAACGGGTTTAGCAATGGTTGGCTCACCCCAGAATCCGTTGAGCCTGCCTCGTGTGAGGGTGGATTGGCCAACTGTAAAGTTGACGTACCACCTGGGGTATACATTCCGTTTGGTTGTAAACTCATTGCTTTAATGGTTGGTTTATTGTTCGGGGTTCCTTCCCCTATCCAGATTTGGTCCGCGGATGGTATTTTATTTCCCACCTACCCTCCGGCAAGCCGGTCAAAGAGCATTCCCCTATCCGCCACCTGGGGACGCGCCACGATGGGAGTTTGGCATCTCCACACGGGAAAAAACAAGTGATTAATAAAAATGTGTTTATTAAGTATAAGTGTGTTTCGCCAAGTGCCTACGGCAAATAGCGTAAAAAGTATATATTTGTTGTAAACCGCAATTGCATTAAGGACTGATTATTGAACCAGCTACCAATCTAACCAGTGAAATTGGACGTGGGTCAGTGGAGAGAACATCAATTGCTAGGTTCTCCGTGTTCGGTTATCCCGCCGTTTCTCGGTCGCCAGAACCTCGTTATATAATTAGCAGGGAGCACCACGTGCAGGTGAGGTTAACATTTGGGCTGGTGTATTGTATACCTTCTAGCCCGATGCCCCCTTACCCCCAAATAATTTTACACATACAAAGATACGTTCCGTAGTTGGCTTTTGTGTAGAGAGGCAACTGCTTTTTGAGTTTTGTTTAAAAAAAATGCAGTGTGTGAACCGGGTAGTTCTATGCCAGGGAAACAAACTCATTTCGCATGTTATTTGAAACACAGACTGTGACAGTATCGGGACCATAGATGCCATTCACAATTTAAAACGCCTGGCAACGCCTACAAAATAATATTTTTAGTACATGAATCCCCATTTCCAACAAGTATAAGTATGGCCCACATCACGAGATATATGCCAATAAAGCCATCTATCGAAAAAATATTGGGTTGGTAAAAGTGCCATGCATTTAGTTGAATTTTTGATAAGTGGGGTGATGGTAATTGGTGATGATAAAAATATGTTGTCTTTAAATAAAAAACTATATTATTATTTTAATTTCTCGATCTGAGGAAATGGTCAAGAATATATGGTCATACCAAACTTCAATAATTTCCAATTATAAACACCAACAAGCAAAAGTATAAAAGCGTTAAAGTTAGTCATTATATAATGTCATATATTCATTAAATTATCTTCGCACATTTAATGCCTAAAAAAAAATAAATAAATTTTAATAATGATAATAACGTAATTTTTAATGAATAATTATAATTTTGTTTGTGTAAAGTTCCGTTTATATTCTTCTGAACACAATAAAATGTACGTAGGTATGAAGCACAGGTACGATCATCATTACCATCATTTTAAGTATTGTATGTATATAGCTATGGAGCTATATAAATATTATTTTGTAAGTAAGAAAAATAACAACAACAGCAATAATACTAAAATTTATAAAGAATTTATATAATAATCTAAAAGTCTGTCAGGTAAATTGTTTTAAATTTGCATAATGAAATTATTATTATGATAAATTTATATTTTTTTTTTCTCTTACTTGTACACATCACTTTCCTCTTAACTTATAAAAAGACATTAAATGATAAGGTGATGAGCTGATAAAAATAAAATTATTAATGTAAGTTTGTTTTTGTTGCTATTATTCTTGTAATATCGTTATATGAGGATGTAACATATGGATTTAAACTTAAAAAATTTTGTACGTAGGTACCTGTGAAACGTAAGTTATATGGTTTTGATTGGATTATAATGAAACTGTTATGTATCTCGAAAAATATACGTTTTTAGCCAAACTTTTACTTTTTATATCGTGAAGGTGTGCAGATTAATGTGACTTTTAATACTAGTTCGGTTCCATCAGAAATCATGTCTTTATAATGTACCTATACACAATATTTTTTTTTGTCTTGATTACCATGAATATAATAATGATGATGATTATGATTTTGTGATGCTGTAATAAAAGAAAATATAAACACCTTTTTTATATTTTTATCATTTATATATAATCTACGTTCTGACGCACCTATATACACAAACAGTTTTTTGTTTTGTCTTATATATTCTATAATATATAACACGCATTATCTTACATCATATCTAAGTTGGTTTCCTTCTTCGCAACTCATCAACCAATTGAAAAGATAATATTAGTTGTTCTCTTATGAAAAAACGTTTAATAAAAGTAAAAGAAAATCTTCGCCCTTATTTTATTAATCCTTTTTCCATGATGTTTATGTTGTATTTATATTTGAGATAATAGAAACAACCTGACATGTTTTTATAACATAATTTTCATTTCGTTTAATATTAGTTTGTTGCTATTAAAAATAAATGGTTTTGTAAATGTTAACCCCTTCGATGTGACATTTTCTAGTAAAAACTGTTTTTTTAGAATCCACGACAATCATAGTGTTAAAATATTAACGATTAGAACGTCCTATAATTTAATCAATTTTTTGTCATGTTCTCATATTTTTATATTTATCCTTATTTATGTGTTTAGTAAACATTAAATAAAATGAAATATACCAACAATTTTGGAAATATATTGCCAAAAAATGTTTACTAATGGTTATTAGCGAAAATGATGAAAATTCCCATTTTTAACCCATAAAATAATCAAATTTATGTAAATTATATATAAAAATATTTTTAATTGTATTAATTACAATCGTAATTCTAATGATCTACAAGGCTTCTAAGACAACTTTTTACGTGTTTTACAGATGCGTAAACATTTTGTTGTTCATGATTTTGAACTACAAATTATGTTGATAATAATGGAGGGTGTAGTTGTGGCCAACACCCGACTCTGTTTTTAATTCTAAGGTGGTAAACACCACTTACAAGATTTAAATCTTTTAACTCATTGTGGTTGTTTTTAAATAATTTAAAGCTTCCATTAAATCTGCTACTTCTGGTACACAAACGTTCACTAAATTTCGCAAAGATCTCTTAACTAATGAAAACAAAATTTCCATGAAGTTTTATTCCATATAATCAATCCGCCTACCTAGATTGTAGAAATACAGAATTTAATTTTGGCGAAACAAAGTTTTTTTATCATACTAAAAATGATCTGCTCCCAGTAAACCATAAGTCATATATTATTTTTTGTTTCATCATATATCGGTCCTAAGTTAGTCAGTTTGGAGGTTTGACATCACAATTCGATCACCAGGTTGACCACTACCTAGCAAAACATCATAAATTAGATTTTCGTGTGACACAAAGTCATATAAGGACTCATACATTGATTTTTTTTATGACTATATAAAAACTAGATTTTTTAGTTTCGAATAACATTATTCAAAAAATGTTTCGAACGTCACAAAGTGGTCATTATACTGGTTGGTACAATTTTAAAAGTCGTATATTGGTTTTGTTCTTGATACATATAGTCATAGTGAGCCATATATCAACTTTTTGAATTATAAACAATTATTTTGATTTATTCATTTGTTTTATTTATGTGTCTAATATGTGATCAAAATATGGTTTATTGTAATTTAATATCCTAGAATTTTAAGTTTGATTATTCACTATATTTGTAACATTTCACACTTGATAAAATGGATAAAACTAAAAAATATTATTTAATAGGAAAAAATTAAAACAAAGTGATACCTATCGAAGACGCTTCAGAAAATTATCTGCGGAAAAATTGAAAATATTCAACAAAAGGTTTGAATCTAATGTTAATCAAAATCAGAGTCAAAAGCAATGCAATTTGGAAAATGAAATCTCATCAAACCATCGTCCTACAACATCGGGGTTAAGTAAAATATCCAATCAGCCAACATCAATACATTTAATTAATGACTCTGGCCATGTGGATAATTACACGAATTTTTCTAATGGTGATTGTGACAGCAATAGCACGATTAGTGATGCAGATATAGCACAACTTGTTACGATAGTTATTTTAATTCAAATGAAAGTACTACAGACGATGGACTTGAAAATACCGATACCAATAACGTCTTCTCTAATTCATTCGTCAGTACTGAAAAAAATATACCGCTGAATGAATTTTTGAAATCCTGGACACATCAATATAATATAAACCAAGCAGCATTAAAGCCTTTGATAAATTATTTAAATACAAGTTTTCAAACAAAACTTCAAAGCGACCCAAGAACTGTAATGCAAACTCCTCGTAACACAGGCAAAAGGTTCATCAACCAACATTCAAGTTTAAACAGATCATACTTGGCAGCTTCTTTCATTATAGATGGGAATTTATCTATCTTGTTCTCCATAATACGGACTTGTTGTTCTAAAGCTGACATTCTTGTTTCCATGGAATTTTTAAATGTATTTACCGTTTCCAAAAGATTTTGTAAAATCAATGAATTGTTTGTATCAGCATTATTTACATTTTCCGGTATAACTGTTTTATTCGTTGGAAAAGTGAGTTGCGGTAGACCAGGGCTGGGATGTTCTAACATCACCATGTTTCGATAATTTATCGAAGTTTATTTCTCGTTTCTGTAGAATAAAATTTATCTCTGTTTCAATTTTTATATTATTTACCAGCCTGCTAGATTGCAACATTGTGATGTTTCTACTGTGTTTCTATCACCAAATAATTGTTTTTCGATTGTACAACGAAAATAAGTGAAATAGATATTGTTCAAATATATTCTAGTAGGTTGTGACAGCAATAGAGAAGAAATAATTTATAAACGAAACAGAAGTCAAATTAATTCTAGATGAAAGAGACGTATACTTCGATAAAATATCGGAAAATGGTGATGTTAGAACATCCCAGCCCAGAATTAGCTACATTTTTAGAATTGTCATGTTTAAATGATTTATCATTTATGTGAGGAAATCGGTTGTGGTCGCTCAAGATTAATATCAGTTTTAATATATTTCTTAAGTCTTTCAGCTCCAATAGACGTTGTCTTAAAATATAGTTTGCGATGTAGTTTATTTGCTCTTTTATTGCCTATATTTGTGGATTTAGTAGTACCTTAAATCGAATTTAACAATTATATTATTGTAACATTTTCACAAAATTCATATATCTTACTATTAATTGCCAGTAGCTGTGATTTAAATTTTGAATCTAGCAGTTCGGAAGTTCTCATTTTATCGACTCTTTTCTTATTTTTAACATGAAAATGGCACTCTTCCTCCGTTTCGGATATCTGCATCATTTTTCTTGCATTTTATTGGCAACATTCCATTCTAGATCTCGCCGCTTAATTTTGCATTTCATTATTTGTATTGATAAACAATTTTGTTAGAAAAAGTAAAAATTTTAAAAAATAATGAAACTTACCTTCCAACTTGGTAGTGGTGTGCTTTCGGGTTGCCTCAACAAATTATTTACTTTATCTGGTGGCGAATACAATGAATCAATGCCGTCTACTATGGCAGATACACCATCCGCACATCCCTTAACAAATTCAGCCCATACACGTTTTCCACAACCCAGGTATTGCGGACAATTGTTAGATATAAGGTTTATTGTTCTCTACCGTTTGGATAATAGAATAAGCCATTTATATATTTTTAATTATAATATTTTTAATATTTTTAATTAAAATTTAAATATATCTTACGTTTACGTCTAGACGCTAATACAATTTTGACCGCACTGAGTTTTGAGGTTAAAACTTGACAGCTAACGTGCATGTTGCTTCTTTTTTCGTGTCATATATTCACTTTATATTTATCATAAACACATTAGTTGGTGTTTTAAATATATGGACCATTAAATATATGGATCTCCCTCTAACACATTGCATTTGATTACTAAATGTTTTCTTTGTCTATAGTAACATAGTGGTCATATTATAATATTATATAGATCATATTAAAATGTACATATTACAAAAAAAAATCTCTTATAACATAGAGCATGAGTAGCTTGAATGGTTAGTGCGCCACGTTTGTATGAGATTCCGCAAAAAGAAAGAGTTCGAATCCTGGATGAAGTCGTCTTGTTTAAAAGTAAGTAAATAATCAAATTAAGTAAATAGTCAATATAAATTAGTTACAAATAAAACGGATTTAGGATATGTGAGTATTGATTATATAAAACTGTAAAAGGTTAAAAAATATATGTAAGTCGGGAAGTCTCTGGGGGTGGGTTAACAAAAATTTTTTTTACACTTATATTATATATATTTTAAAGTCACATTTAGATCATTTATAAGACTGAAATAATACTTATACCATATCTTTGATGTTATAATATGACCTGTCTTAAATTGATCATTAATTTGTCACAATAAAACTCATATCAGTCATAACAAGGTTGATTTAAAGTATCTAGTCATATAAGAAGTCATACGGACTTTAATATGATTCTTGTACAACCATTATATGACCGCATTTTGATCACACAAACATCATAAACTAGTAAATTATGATGTTTATATGATTATGTTATATGACTACACATCATAAAACAAATCATATAAACTTATATATGATCGATTTAATCACTTCTTATATGATTTGTGGTTTCCTCGGCTTCCATGAAAATTGTCACTTCTGGTGAACTGATGTCGGCCAAAATTACTGGGATCTCCCAATTTATGAAAAAATATTAAGTATATGAAGTTTCATCCCGATCAATCAACCCGTATGAGCTGTTTTGTCAAAAATCGTAATTTTCACTTAAATTCTGCTAAACTGTTCTGGACCGGGATTGTTGCATAATTAATAATGATATACTTTCTAAAATATTTGCAAAATATGGACAAGCTCCTATGGACGCTCTTGCTTCCGGCAAACCATTTTCGGACATATATCACGCGGACATCCCAATTTATAGTAAACGCTTAAGTATAAAGTTTCATCCCGTCATCAATTCATGTAAACTGTAAAGAGGTCGAATTTTTTTCAAAAAAATAGCGTTTTGATTAACATCGTCATTTAGTTTTCTTAAATTTAGGAAATCTGGTTTGGGCCGAAATTGTTTAAAATATAATAAATTAATTAAGAATCTTTTAGTTTTCAGTGATTTTTCTCCTAAAACAAATAGTATCTATGAAGGCTGCCACTTCCGGCTTACCACAAATCATTAGAATCTCTCAATTTTAGAGGAAAGCATATAAGTATGAAGTTTAACCCCGATCAATTAACCCGTCCGGGCAAATTTTGGAAAACTGATCAGGGCTAGCATTGTTGAAAATTTTATTTAAAATCTTTTTCTTGTAAATCCACTTTTCAAAATATTTGCAACAAATCGAAAAGCTTCGATGGATTTTGGTCGATTTCGACCAAAATTCACTGGAACCTCGTAAATTGTAAAACAAAGCTTAAGTATGAAGTTTCATCCCAATCAATCAATCTGTCTGGGCTTTATAGGGCCGAATTTTTGTTCAAAAATAACGTTTTTGTGAAAACACTTGGCCTATTGCGTGATGTGGTTATGGTTTTTCCATGCGTGTTTATATAAGTCTACAATTATATTTTTATTGAAAGTTTTGGTTATATATATTTATATTAAACTGCCCCAGCCATAACGTGTTTGAAAAGATGAAATGGACTAATTTCTGGACTGAATATACCTAACTGTAAACCAAAGTGTAAAATCTTGGTTTTTAATTGGGCGAACTTTGGCGCTAGACCCCACTGGCAAAAGGTCATTTATTCGTATTCCAATGGACAACATATTACTTTATAAATAAGCTTAAAAGTTTAAAATTTGATATATAGTTCAAAACTAAATTTTGTAGTAGCAAAGTAGCAAACAAATAAATAAACAAAGATAGTAAATGCACGTCATATCCGCTGACAAATGGTGTGGCATAGTATTGTTGCAAAGTTAATTAAGATTCTTTTAGATTATAAATGGTTTTTCAAGTAAATGATATACTATTCAAAATATTTGCCGGTTCCGATGATTCCATTACGGCCATATCACTGGGAACCCCAATTTATGGAAGAAGCTTAAATATGAAGTTTCACTTTGAACGGTTAATCCACTTGGGCTGTAAAGAAGCTTCGAAATTTAGTCGGCACGGCACCACATACACACGCACACACAGAGATGATTAAAAAATTCAAGCAAGAAATCTGCAAAAATATTTGCATATAAAACGAGAAACCTCGTAAGGATGCTGCCATTTCTGATGATCCGAATTCGTCCAAAAATCACTGGGATCTTCCAATTTATGAAAAAGCTTAAGTATGAAGTTTTTCTAAGATTAGCCAATTCGTCCGCGCTGTAGAGAAGCTATAAACATTAAGTATTCACCAAAACCACAAACGAAAATACACAGAGAGTATTTTAAAAATCATCTTGCGATTGACCACCAAAAAAAGCTGTCACCAAATACAGAAACAAATATTTTGGGAAGGTTGGAATGAGGCCCAGGGTCACTCAAGTTGTGGGTTATAGAAGCTAAAGAACCGGAACGACGAATAAGGTGTTAAAAGTCAACACATAGGAACATAAGCAATGAATGGAACAACCCAAACAGAACTCACAAAAGAGCAGAAAGCCGAAGCGCAGCGATTGCCAGAACGACACATGTCTAATTTCTGTAGTGCATTGGAAAATAATGAAACGACCACTATGGTTAAACAGAAGGTTAACCCTGACAAAACAAGAAGAAGTAAATTACCGACATGCATGTGGCAGGAGTTTTAGAGAATCATCGAGCGGTCTGTGGAGCTCACTGATTGTGTTGGTCGAAAAGAAAGATTGCTGGTTGAAACTTTGTGTAGATTATCGAAAACTTATATGGTGTGACGAAAAAGGATAGATATCCATGTCCACGAATCGTTTACATATTAACTGTAGGCAACGGGTTATGGCAATTTTATGTAATGCCATTGGGATTATTTAATTCTCCATAAGAGTACGTGTCTTGTATATTTAAGCCATATTATCGTCATTAAAAAACTTTTAAAATGCAATTGAGAAACCTATTTGAAATTTTCGAACGAATACAATCCGCCGGGTAGAAATGTTCACCCTTTAGAAAAGAGTTAAAATATTTGTATCAGAAAGTAACCACCAATTGAATTCATACGCAGACGAAGCAAAAATATCAACGGTAAAGGAATGGCTAAAACCAAAAAACTTACATGAATTACGAAGCTTGTGTACCTATTATAGTTGATTCGCCAATGTTGCAAAAGTTTTCATAAATTAACTAAAAAGAACAAGCCGAAGGAAGGACAAGAGAAATAATCCGTTGAATTAAGGAAGCGGGTACGCACAGCATCAATACTTGCCTGTCGTATATGCAACGTGAAATTTATTTTGGGTACCGATGCAAGCAATGATGGTATAGGCGGAGTGTCGTTACAAGAAAACCATTGGCTGTAGTGAAATGCATAAAATATTTTCATAAATACCTCTTTAGCCGAAAGTTCCATTTTTGCGCTACGATGATTTCGAGTCACGAAAAGGAAGTGCACAAATATATAAATGAAGGAAAGGGACAATATAATAAATGTACGGCTTATGAAAGTAATGCTCGCTCAGGATAAGACGGGTGAATCAATCTGGAAGGAGTAATTACTAGACGCGGATTTATGAAATCGAGTGAGATTTCAGATAAGACACCCTTATAGTGAAGGCTTATTTAGTACAGTGGGAAAACCTTCTTTCAGAAAATAGCTGCGTTTAAAATGAATATGGGAGAGCTCAGTTGGCAAAGTTAACCAACTTTAAAAAGTGGTGGTTACGAGCATACATTTAGCTTGGTGCTGTTCCAACATCAGCATTGTATGGTCAAGATTACATAATGAAGGAAGAGCAGCGAAGGAAACACAAGGTAGTGCATTTGGAATGGTTGGTACTATAATGAGGTGGAAGTCTGGATTCTGTTCGGAATGAACAGGTTTAGGTGGGGGTAATGTATAGTTCCTTAATTACCGGATGTTTCTAATACCGGTAAACGGGAAATCAACAATGTTGTTACCAGCAAACACCGGTAAATTTCAGTAACATACTTTTTAATGGAAAGTAACGATCAATCTTAAATTTCGTTTTGTTTCAAAAAGAAGTATTTGAGAAAAACAATTACGTGTAGGTTTCCATGTGATATTCTGGTTCTTATTTTAGTGCAAACGCAGCTTGCTATAATAGAGAATGTATTTTCATTGCCTGTAGATGTTGGTTTTGCGGTTTACAGAGCTTCGAACAGCAATGTGAGAGTATTACTATTCGCAGACCATTTCGAAAAAAACTGTTTTTGTATTGATGATGCGACAATCCTATTGGAAATTGCGTTTACTGGAAATGAATTATTAGCGGTCGAGATAGCTTTTTGAAATTGAGATTTCAAATCGGAATTAATAAGTTCGGGCTCATCATTCTCTTATGAATCTGAACCTGCTTGCTCATCTGATATGAATAATCTCTCAATTAATTTTTCCCAAACGCCACCGTAGAGCTCTTTGAACAGGAATTAAAGAGAAAATCGCATTTTATTCATTTTTTTAGATTAATTAAGGGAAATTGGCGAATCATTATTTTTTCCAAATAACACTTTCTGCTGTGATGTGTATCATTTCTTGCTAAGGCTTCTACGGCAATCCGAACTGGCTCCAAAATATTTTGAGTGCTTATCAAATATTCCTCGTCTATTGGGGTTAACAGGTGAAGGCAGATAAAATATTCTAAAGTTTCTTTTCTAAATTACGACTGTCTGCCAGACGACAACAACAATAATTCAATACAATGGAAATTTTTGTTACAATTATCGATGCGCAATGGGATGGCGCATTCCCCTTATTATTCACACTTTTTTCTGTTTCGTATTTAAACTACAGAATAACGATAATAAGTGACGTTTAAACATTTTTTGATGTTTACTCTCATAAATTTTTCTTTCAAAATTACCGGTAAGGTTTAAAATGTTTTATCGGTAAAAGGTATTCCTAAAAAGTCGAAATTTGCCGGTAAAACGTAACGGTTTTTACCGGTAAAGGTACTATAGGGTAATGTAACGATTGCGACTTTTTGTTTATTGGGCAAACAATTCAATGCGGACGTGACTTATTCAGAGAAAATTGCTCATCCCCGGTTTCATCACTAACATTTTTTTCCCGAGTATTGACATTTAGGTGAGAGTCTAGAACAGAACCAGCAAGATTATTACTTCTGCATAAATCTAGGTCTAGAATGTTCTATCGGTATACAAATACGAGTGCAACGGTCACAATGAGTCGGTCAGGCGGAACAGTATGAAAAAAATTATTAGTGGTTAAGTGGTTAAAACAACGAAATATAAATTTGTGTTTTATTATAAATTCTGGAAAGTGAATTAATAATAAATAATAATTTTTAAGGATTAACTAAATATGTATTAGTATTTTAGGGGAATTATCGGTATTTGTCGCTCTCGTTAGCTTAGTAAGTAGAGTATGCTTGCTCTGTTATTCGGGGGTCTCGGGTTCGATTCCTGGTGGTGACCAGTAAAAAAGTTTCGACTGGGTGTTTTTAACGTGTCATATGTTGCAGGAATAGGTGTTTTTATCGTGTCATATGTTATTTATATATGTTCGTCCACTTTCAAATTTTCAGATTTACAGCCATAGTAGTTAGGGCTTTGTCCTTAATATTTATCCGGAAGCAGTGTAAATTACGACTATTGTTGTAAGCTGCTAAACTCTATAACGTTATTCACAATCCAGTAATACGAAACGGATTTGGCAGGGTAAATTCGTAACAGTATCATAGATTCCGACCCACCTACCTATGGTAGTATCCTATTTTAATAGTTTATTATTGTATGATTTTTTTTTCTAATTTCGTGCTTTGTTAGTAATTTAAACTAGATATGGGATTATTAAGGTGCAACAGTTCAACATTAGATCATAATTTTAATATTTTCCATAAGTACAAAATTCTTGAAGTTTCTTAATATAAAATTTTGCATACTCGTATAACATTCACAGCGACTTCGCATCTAATTGTAAAGACATAAAGTAATAAGACAAAGTGTAATACACAAAAATGTACTTAACAATGCGTAACATCTAATTTAAAACAAATCCTTATCCGCTTTACATCCTTCCATCAAAACACCATCATCTAACTTTGTCGTCGTTGTCCATCATAATTTTAAAAAAATACAAATACACTTCTTATTTTCACATTTTCATTTTGATTAAATCTAATTTTCATATTGTCAAAGTACGAATTATGTGTGCCTGTATATCTATCTATATGTAGGAGAAACATCTTACATTTTTGATGAGATTTTTTTATGTTATCTGTTGAATCTTATGATATTTTTTTTTGTTTTATTAACTTAGAAGTTTATTTTTTATGTGAGAATAATTTAAACAAAAAAAGTTGAAATTAAGAAAAAAAAAACACATTTTATGAGAATTAAAAGGGTTTTTGAGTGCTACTTAATTTTTAAGATTTTTTGCTTTAGATTTTAATTGGTTTGCTAAAGTCTTTGGGATTTGTATATTATTTATTTTGTTGTTTCTCGTATTTATTTAGCGTTTTATTTATCATATACATAAATCCACCTTTTTGGGTTATACTTTTTATTAGTGAAAGCTCTCTTATATACGAGTACGGTTATCCATCCTTACATTACATGTTTAGATGAAATTGCACAAAATGTTCATCCTTTTTGATGTTTCCAAGACATTATACAACTCCTATTTCTAGTTTGTTGAATTAAAGTTCATATTATTAGATACGATATATGAGCTTTTATCTTATACGAGCATTATTTGTATTGAAGCAAACAAAGTTTGTTGAATCTTAGAATTTATTTTGGAAATTTACTGTCGTAAAAAAACAGCATACACAGTAGGAATGAAAATTACTTTTCTTGTCAATTTTCCTGTTTTTGTTTTAACAAAAGCATAAAACCAACCAGAAAAAATTCAATTTTTCTTCTACGTTATCATTTTTTATTCAAAATAACTTACTTGTTTTTTGTGTGTTCTGCGGGTACGGGGAAAATGGAAAATACAATTTTCTTGTTCCTTGATTTTATTTTATTTTTCGTTCCTCCGCCTTTCATTTCATATTCTGATAGTATATACGAGTGTAACAATAAAAATACATTCTACATTTGCAACTAAGTAGTAAGAAAATATTTTGTTGGTGGTAATTTTCTTCCATCGTTCTTTGTATAAAATAAATTTATATATTTTTCTGTCACGAATATAATAACATAACAAGAAGCTTGTATAGTTACGATAAACATAATTTACTGTACATCTAGTACATTTCGTTTTAACCAAAAAAGCAAAAACAAATAAAAATTGTTAAAATATTTAGTTCATTTTATTTTGTTGAATAATTACTTAGTTTCATGCTGATTAAACCTTGAAAATAATGTTGGTCTTTTCTTGTAATATGCAGCATAGTATGTATATCCGTATGATGTTTATTTTATAATCTCATGTACTATTTGAAAGGGTGATTATCACGATTAAGATACGGTTTGTGCTTAAAGTTATTAAGCAATTTTTCTTTTTGTATACATCGATCACGTCATTAATTTGTTTATATAGATTTTAGTTTTAGGGATTTCCTATGGGGTAGATAAGGTTTTTCCACACTGAGAAAAATTTGTAAAATTAAAAAACGAAGTTTTTAATTTGTAAAAGTTATAAAAAAGTATTTTTTGAAACTAATTGAATTTTTTGCAAACTAATAAATAGTTTATTTATTTTCATAACATAGTTTGTAAAATGATTTATAAAATACTTTTTAAATTTAAAAAGTTTATTCATTTAAACAGAATAATTTGTTTCAAAAGAAGAGTAAAAATGACATTATGAAAATGTTTATATTTATTTTGTTGCCAGAAATCCCGTTGTTTTATTTTACAAATACAATGACATTCACTTTTCCAGAAGTTTTAATTTGGTGATATAATTCGCCAAATCGATATGTCCTTGTATACTAAATACTAAAGGCATGAAACAAGATTTCAATTTTTGCAGTTTGGTCGGAGCAACCTGATGAGCAGAATAACTTTTTGTCAGTACCAAAACCAAACTGTCAAGGAAGTACTTGAGTATGTACTCATTATGTTTTTTTAAGGGGTGTGTGTATTTTTACACAATGGCTCTGAAGATTAAAAATTGGGGAGCGGGAGTAATTTTCTACTGTTTGTGGTAGATATATTATGATAAGAGAAGAAAAAAGAAGTCATCTATTCTTTGTTTTTACTGACTTGAACAGCAACCATTGCGTATGTCATTGTATTATTTTAAAGTGTATCACAAATAGTGTAAATCAAGGTATTTAATAAAATTATATGACATTTGTTTAAAAATAATTATTTAAAAATTAAAATAAATCTTTTAAAACTAGCCAATAGATTTTATTCTTAAAAAACAATCTCTTAAAATTTAAGAAAACTATTTGACATAATTAAGGAAAGTATTTTTGAAAATAAAATAAAAATTTGATTTTTATAAACAAATTTATATTAAAAAAAATTTATTTTAAAAATAAAAAGATTATCCTTTCGATTTTAAAAACGAGACTTTTCGCCTAAAAAATAAATGTATATATTTTTGATTTTATATGTAAGTATATTTTTTTATTTTTACTGTTTTTTTTTTCTCAGTGCAGTGTTGCGCGGTATTTTCTACACCGCGTACATATTTAATATTATAAATGAGTAGAGAATGTATGTAGATAATTAAAAAGATGACGTCAACAATGTAGACAGTGTCGAAAATTATTGTTTCTATTAACAATCAGTAGTCTTTTATGATTTTTTCGTTAATTGAACCATTTCGGCTCCATGAAGCCTTTTCATACTACACATTTGAAAAATTTGAATCCAAGTTTTTATATGGCAAAACGTAATGATCCGAAAAATTGGTATTTCCTGCATATACTTTAGCTAGTGTTGTACACCTACACAGTAGAGTATGTACACAATTCGTAGAAAATGTATGATAGTGAAGTTTGTGCTAAAAAAATTATTAAAAAATTACACTGTTAGATTTATTATTTCTCCTATTGGAATTTATTTTCAAACGAAAATTATTAAATGGAATTCATTCTAAATGTAGTGTCGTCGAATCTAGAAATATCTAAAATTCTGCACTGAGAAAAAAAAACCAGTAAAAATAAAAAAATATACATATATAAAATCAAAAAAATATACATATATTTTTTAGGCGAAAAGTTTCGTTTTTAAAATCAAAAGGATAATCTTTTTATTTTTAAAATAAATTTTTTCGGCAAATTTGTTTATAAAAATAAAAAAATTGTTTTTATTTTCAAAAATACTTTCCTTACTTTTGTCAAAGAGTTTTCTAAAATTTTAAAAGATTGTTTTTTAAAAATAAAAATCTATTGGCTAGTTTTAAAAGATTTATTTTAATTTTTAAATAATTATTTTTTAACAAATGTCACACAATTTTATTTAATCAAAGTAATCCGTAATACACTTTGCAAATACAATGACATACACACGCGAGTTGAGAGTCTTGAGACTGTTCAATCCAGCAACAAAGAGGTCATCTACTATAACATAATATATCTACCACAAAATGTAGAAATTAGCTCCCCCCTCCCCAATTTTTAAACCCCAGGGTCCTTGAGTAAAATTACACACAACCCTTAAAAACATATAATGAGAACTTCCTCAAGTTCTTTCTTGGCAGTTTGGTTTCGTACTGATAAAAAGTTATTTTGCTCATCAGGTTGCAACGGCCAATACCAAACTGCAAAAATTCAAACCTTCATACCTTTAGTATAACACAAGAACATATAGATTTAGCGAATTACATTAAATATAGACGAATTGAAAAATAAAACAACGGGATTTCTGGTAAACCAAAAAATATAAACATTATCATAAGTTGTCATTAATATCGAAAAAAATTGTTTTAAAATTCCAGAACTCTTCTTTTGAAATAAATTATTCTGTTAAAATAAATAAACTTTTTAAATTTAAAAAGTATTTTATAAATCATTTTATAAAACATGTTATTAATATAAAAAAACTATTTGTTAGTTTGTAAAAATCTCATTTAATTTCAAAAAAATACTTTTTAAATTCAAAAAAAATTTATAACATTTTGAAATTAAAAACTTCGTTTTTTAATTTTACAAACTAAAATTTTTGTCAGTGTGGCTGACATTTTTGAGAAAGTAAAGCATACACCTATTCCTAAGATTTAAGTAAACTTTGTTTATGAGATTGATTCTATTAAAAATTATATTTAGAAATTGAGCATTTTTAAACGGTTTCAAATAATATTCCAGCCAATTCTAGAAATGTCCACGGGGTTTCACTTACATTTTCGAATAGATTACACAATATTCTACCGTTATAGTGATTGGTGTCCGATTCAAACGGGTTTGGTTATGCCTATAATAGAATCCATGTTTTCATTTGTAGTGTCACTACCAGAGATGTCCACAGCATCTCGTCTACATTTTTCGACAGCTTATATTATTTTCTAGTTTATGGAGCGAAAATGAGTCAATTGTAATTATAGTCTAACATACCGAGGCCATCATAAAAAACCTTGTCTATATATGGACTTTTGACTTTTGTAGAACAAAATTTTTCATTGAAATTTCGTGCAACAACTGTTGCAGTTATTGCTTGTTATTCCTATGGCCGACCGCAGGGACCGACCATTTGGTATTTTTGTATTAAAGCACATACCAAAGCCATCATAAAACCACCCAATATTTAACAACCACCATATCTATGGGATTTTTGACTTTTGTAGAACAAAATTTTTCATTGGCCGACCCCAGGGACCGACCATTTGGTATTTTTGGATTAAAGTACAAACCAAGGCCTTCATAAAAAATCATGTTTCGTCCAACAACTGTTGCAGTTATTGCTTGTTATTCATATGGCCGACCCCACGGACCGACTGTTTAATCCCGAATAAATTCTCTCCCTGAAACAGAATTCACCTGGAACACATCGCATATATTACATAAACCTAAAACATCGCATATACATTAACAATTAATTAATACTTACCTTTTCATTATATAAATTCATCTGGATTACCTAGAAATTAGTTTAAATATTATTTAGATAACAAACCAAAAACATATGTAAACAATATACATAACATAATTTGTCCTTGAACTTGATCTTCAAATCACAACAAATTATGTCATGCATATTGTAACACAAATAATTATACACTAGAATTTCTCTATATATTTATTAACACATATAGATACTTACCTTTAAAACAATAAGGATAATTGGTTACCTAAAATAGTAATTAAGTTAAGATAAAAATTCAGTTTATTATGTATATTAAATATTTCTTACCAGTTTGTTATGACATTTGTGCATCACACAATTACTAATGTAATTATCTTATATATTGTACTACCACCAATGCAATTCCTATTTATTATAAAGTGAGTTTAATACCCAATATAATTTGTAATGCCATCTAGTGGCAATTAAATTACGAAGCGATTGATAACCCTCTATGGTAAATAGACCAACATTTTTTGTAATTAATATTTATTAAAACAAAATAAAATTCTCTTTGTCATTAACCACCATAGCCACAAGTCGTGCTTAAAATTAAGAAATAAATTATAAATTTAACCATTACATTATTGAATAACATCGTCTTTTAACTTAAAATAAAATAAATTATTAAAATATAAAATAAATAGTAACTAGTTACAGTTCCACCGGTTTATTATTTATACACCGACTATTTGGTATTTTTGTATTAAGGTACATACCAAGGCCATCATAACAAACTATGTCTATATATGGGACTTTTGACTTTTGTAGAACAAAATTTTTCATTGAAGCTTCGTGCAACAACTGTTGCAGTTATGGCTTGTTATTCATATGGCCGACACCAGGGACCGACCATTTGGTACTTTTGTATTAAAGTACATACCAAGGCTATCATATAAAACCATGTAGTTATATGGGACTATTGAATTAATTAATTTTAATTATTAATTTTTTTTAACCACGCAACAATTTTTGCCAAAGTATTCCATGTAAACGTATTTTTGTATATTTGCACACATGTATAGTTTTTGTTATTTGGTAGAAATTTGACTTATGTAGACATCTCTGGTAGTGACAGTACAAATGAACACATGGATTCTATTATAGGCATACCCAAACCCGTTAGAACTGGCTGCCAATCACTATAACGGAAGAATATTGTGTAACCGATTCGAAAATGTTTGTGTGAACCTGTGGAAATCTTTACGTTCGGCGATATAAAAAAAGAAAATTTGTTAAAAATTTTAAAATTTTATTTACCAGAACGACGTTCATTAGAAGCGAGTAACGTATGATTCAAATCAATTAAAACGGGTTCGTCGCTTGTTTGGGAATATCAATTGGAACTTTGCTAAAATTTTGTAGAAGGAAATAATAATATTTTTGTGAAAATCACGTAATTTTAAAATTCCAAAAATCATTGTTAGACTAATTATAATTGACTCATTTTTGCTCCATAAACTAGAAAATATTATAAGCTGTCGAAAAATGTAGACGAGATGCTGTGGACATCTCTGGTAGTGACACTACAAATGAAAACATGGATTCTATTATAGGCATAGCCAAACCCGTTTGAATCGGACGCCAATCACTATAACGGTAGAATATTGTGTAATCTATTCGAAAATGTAAGTGAAACCCCGTGGACATTTCTAGAATTGGCTAGAATACTATTTCAAACCGTTCAAAAATGCTCAATTTCTAAATACAATTTTTCATAGAATGAATCTTATAAATAGAGTTTACTTAAATCTTAGGAATAGGTGTATGTCTTACCTTCTCAAAAACGTCAGCCAGAATTTTAGATATTTCTAGATTCGACGACACAACATTTAGAATGAATTCAATTTAATAATTTTCGTTTGAAAATAAATTCCAATAGGAAAAATAATAAATTTAACAGTGTAATTTTTTTAATAAATTTTTTAGCACAAACTTCACTATCATGAAAATGTAGAATAGCTATATTGTATATTAAGCTGTTCTAGTTTGAAGGTTAGGTTTAAATGTTCAAATTTCGTTTGTGATGATTTGCACGTATAAAACATTTTAATATATTATACACTTCTAAATCGAAAAATATTTAAACTAAACTATACCTACACCAGCCACTTGAAAAAGACAGATAAAAATAATTAAAACTATCGTATACAATTTTTTATACAATTAGTTATTATAAACAAAATTTAGGAGAAATATCTAGAGCCCATAAATTAATTTATCAGCTTATCCTGTGTGCCACAGGTAAATTTTTTCGACTAAATTATGAACTAAACTAAATTGCTCATTAGTTCACACTAAACATTCATAGGTGGCAGTAACATGACCAAAACAAGCTATGGATGACTATTCGAAATATTTAATGGGTCGACTTTTCGTGGACAAAGGAAATATTAAATTAAATTAAAATAATGAAAGTTGTATTATTTGCAAATGTTAATAAAAACTACGAAATGTTTAAAACTAAAAAAAGTGTCGTGTAAAAATTTGTACACGATTACACATTTGCATTAAATACCAAATAATGACATTTGACAACTAAATTAAAAAATTACCTGGCGAGGAGACTTTTCGTTTGTAACCTGGCGGCGAATCGCGTAAGATCACCTCAAAATAGTTTAGTTCATAATTTAGTCGAAAAAGTGAGAAATTCACACAATAAAATGGGATTTGCATATTACAATATTCATATACCTATGGTTACACCTACGGTTTATTATAAAAACGTTTAAACGCATGGATATATGTATAATTTAACTTTACATTATTTATTAAAATATTTAAAATGATTTATATCTTTTTGTTTATCATGGTTTTTAAATATAAAGCACCTATAAAATGATTTTTTTGATTAAATAAAAAAACTTCATCCCTGCTAAATTTTCTTCTGTGTATCACTATACTTTTGATTAAATTGTGTAAATTCACTTTTGAAAAATGATTATTTTTGTAGCTACAATTTTGATTGATAATTGATTAAAACTTCTTCCGACAATAAAATAATTAAAAAAACCAAAAAAACGAAATACCAATTTTCAAAATTCGTATATACAAAATACCTAAATAAACTCCATTTTACGTCTGTGAAATTATAACGCCTTTCATATTTCGTTGGGAAAAATTGGAATTTATTTTGGGAATTTTATTATTATTTATAATTAATAAACCTATGTTTAAGTTTTAATCAACGATATATTGTAATTTGGTAAAACCGTTTCAGTACTTATTTATTAAAAACACTTATTACAGTTTGTCAATGTGTTTGCAGGGAAGCGGAATACCAAAGTATTAAAAAAACCAACCCTGTTTGTAGAATAACAACAAGCGGTCATCAATCTGGTAAACTATACGGAAATCATGTTTGTGCGTTAATTTGCTAGAACAATTAAATTAAATTTAAATAAATAATAATAATTTAATAATAATAATTAAATTAATCGAAAAAATCGAACTTTGAAGTTCGGAATTTCTTCGAAAATAAAAATTTTTCTTATTTATACCATTGGAATTTTGAATTTTGATTTTTATATTATGGTAATTTGTTAAATGGAATTTTATTTTTTTGCAAAATGACGTTTGGGAATTTAGGGAAGTTGATATATTTCTTTTGTGATGTGAGCGAACCGTTCCTTTCAAAACTTCACTCAAAATTCAAGTAAGAACCTCAATCCAATTCTGTGTATCAAATTTGATAATTATTGAATGAGGAATAGTTCTTGAAAAATTCATGTTAAAATGCAAATTACATCCCATAATCCAAATTTGACAATTATAGGTTAAGATATCCCTTATAGTTCTTAAGAATATGTTGGCATGAAAATGTTAATATTGTTGCAAAGAAACATTTTAAAATTTTTAATTTTGCCGCTGAGTATAAAATTTTAGATCAATTTTTTACGATTGCAGCAAACACTGAAATCTAAAAAGCGGAACTTCAACAGAGAGATGGGATATTGGATTTTCATAATTCGAATTTAGATATTCCAACCTTCGTTTATCGATCCCTTTTGTATTTTTCACTGTTCAGGATCAATGATGATTTGAGTGCAACTCCAAAGCTCAAAATAAGTCCATTATCAAAGGTCATTCGTCAATTTCCGGAATTGTATTAAGACCACGAAGTAGCATATCAAGTAAACCATATGAAAAATATAGTCATCCGGTCAACCGAGTTTTGGAAAATTGTAAATGATAGTAAAGTAGGCGCTAAAGTTCATAAATTACAAGTGAAAAATTTAATGGCCGGATTCCTATCTGCGAAACGCTGCTGAAACGGAACGAAATCAAGCCATATTTAAAGCGAATGATTACTGGTGATGAAAAGTGGATAAGATACGACAACGTTGTGCGAAAACGATCATTTACGGAACGAGGTGAAGTTTCCCAAAATCTTTTTCAATAGTATTGCTTGGGAACCATTTGGGGTAACATTCACACACTCGGCTGAGTCAAAATTTAGAATAAATTTCTGCACAGCGGTAGAATCATTGATCTTACAGGTTTAATATGATTTGGTAACATTTCCTTACGCGCATTTTATAACTATATGCTACATCGTTGTAATCCGCTTCAGTATTCAATGTTTGTCATAACGAATTAATGGGTTCAAGGAACTGAAAGTTACAGTATACAAACGGCAAACTATGAGTTTTAATCCCAATTAATTAAGCTAAATATTAGCAAAAGCTGATAGGCCACCATAGTAAATTGGAATTTTATACTCATTGTAAAAATTCGACTCTTTACAAAACATAACAAACGCACCATAGAGAACATATGACTTCTGGTTGTTTTTTTATCGGAAACAATCCCGATAATAATTTTGGAAAAATCATCAAAACCAATCTTCCATTCCGATTAATAGACATGTATAGTCTTTACCACACGTTGATAGTGTTTCCATAGGATTCCCGACTTCTCTTTTAAACATACAAAAAAGATTCCTGTTTATTTTATTGATGCTATTTAATGTATAGCGTGTACAGCATCCACTGGTAACACATGATATGCTTATAAATATTTCTAAACATTTTTGGCAAAGTTCGGGCTGAATATCATTTAAACTCGAACTTCTTGACATAGACCTTAAATTGCAAAATTAGCTGAGATGATGTGCCCAGGGAATTTTGATCGCAATAAGAATATCTCACGTCCTGCTAAAACCACATTATCTAACCATAATTAAAAGTTTAATCTTAACATCGATAATGCGACATTATTTTCGAAGAATAACTTAAAATCCGAGATAAAACAAAGTGAAGATTGTTTCTGCAATTGTCAACTTCAAACCTTTTTAAGCCACGATAAAACCAGAAAAGTATAGTTTTTACATGAAAACCGGACAACGAAACTGGTGCGAACGTACAGTCGAACAAAAACTTTAAAAACGCTTGATTATGATTACTTATCTCATAGGAGATGTAAAATCCTCAAACACAATCATTTATTGCAAAATTACAGACACACATGCCAATTTTTTTGTGTGTAGATATTACCTGAGGCATGCTAAGCTGTAGTTTTTTATTAGATAAGCACGTAGAAACTAGGCTCTGAAATTAATTGCATTAAAATATACTTGAACGCGCATCCAAATTGCACTACATTTTGGATGTATGTAGGTCATGCTATGTTTTTATGACATAAGTTTCACCATTTCCAGGCTTCGTTCCGTGTGCATTAATTTTAAGAGATGCATGTCGATTAGCAACATTTAGGCCATTGCATTCTACTAAATTTTCAAATGAAAAAAATGCTGCTCGTCGACCTATGGAATTATATAATTCGACTTCGAGTTAACATTCTATGAATCATTGAGTAAAAAAGTAAAAAAGTGATTCACAAGATTTCGTGATGGTAATTTTAGCTTTGAGGACGATCGTCTACGTCTACGTGCAGTATATGAATTTGAAGACAAGGAACTTAAAGTTTTACTGGATGGAAATTTGTGCCAACTAAAGAAATTTGCAGAACAATTATGAGTTACTCACCATTTGTATGATAATACTAAACGCAGAAAATCATGGGTGAATCCAGGCTAGTCATCAACATCAGTTACAAAAAAGAATATCTTAATATTAATTTAAAATTTTTGGACCAAACCGGTGATCGCATCTTTGAATTTTAATAACAATGGTCTCGTGGATTCACTAAAACACGAATATGTTCTATTGCAATCATTTAAGGACCCACAACAAGATGTGCCCTTTATGTATATGTAATGAAGATTAATCTTTTAATTTACATATCATTTCTAAATCTATATACTTCTATTAGGTGGCTAAATTGCTCGTCAAGCCAGCCTCATTGACACTTTCTAACCAGATCAGCAAATTTTTAACGAATTTTTGTATTTTTAATTTGAATTTGGACGAAAATGGCAAACGGCCATTAACACTCCTTCCCAGAGATTTGGACACAGATTGCGAGAGCACTTCTATTAGGTGGCTGAATTGCTCATCCAGCCAGCTTGATTGCCGGCCATTAACACCCCTTCCCAGAGAACGGCCATTAACACCCCTTCCCAGAGATTTGGACTCAGGTTGCAAGAGCAATTCTATTAGGTGGCTAAATTGCTCGTCCAGTCAGCCTGATTGCCACTTCCTAACCAGATCAGCATATTTTTAACGAAATTTTGTATTTTTATTTTGAGTTTGGACGAAAATGGTAAGCGGCTATTAACACCCCTTCCCAGAGATTTGGACTCAGGTTGCGAGAGCACTTCTATTAGGTGGCTAAATTGCTCGTACAGCCAGCCTCTTTGCCACTTTCTAACCAGATCAGCAAATTTGTAACGAATTAGGTGGCTAAATTGCTCGTCGAATTAGCCTGTATGCCACTTCCTAACCAGATCAGCAAATTTTTAACGAATTTTTGTATTTTTATTTTGAGTTTGGACGAAAATGGTAAAGGCCATTAACACCCAATCACAGAGATTTGGACTCAGGTTGCGAAAGCATTTCTACTAAGTGGCTAAATTTCTCGTCCAGTCAGCCTGATTGCCACTTGCTAACCAGATCAGCAAATTTTTAACGAATTTATGTTGTATGTGTAATGTTGATGGAGATCCAACCAGGTGCAATTGAAGAAGTGTGGAAATTTATGGATGTAAGTTAAGATGGATGTTACAGATGTATGGTGAAACAAATGCTGATGTTAGGCAAAGCTGATGATCTTACGGTAGCAAATTTTGAATAAAAGGAACTTAAGCACTGATGAACTGATGCACTGATTGAACACTTTACTATTTTATTATGAAACCAAAAGAGTTTATTATTTATAATTTAATGTTTAATATTTAACAACTTGTTTGTTCGCCAGTTCGAAGGGAATGAATTAATTTTTACAATATAGTTATTTTACAAATTATATGTACGTTTTTTCATCAAGTTTGAATTTTTAATTAATGTAGATTGTATCAAGTTTGAATGTATAAATGTACCATTAATAATATTATATAAAGTACTAGATCGATATACTATGTAGCAAATTACATTGTAAAATACACTCGTCGTACTACTACTCAAGTACAACATTAAATAATGAAAATAATGACAGCTTGAATAACAAGTGTTGTGTTTACAAAGTGCATCGAACAATAATACAAAAGATAAGTATTTAAATTAAATTTAACTATATAAAATTGTTAACTAAGTTCTTAAATATGGCATCTGTGCATTCAACACGATTAAAATTAACTTTGAGCTTGAGAGAAATCGGCTAATTTTTGATTAATAATTGTAAACTTTGCATCGCATACATGAAAAATTCGGCGAAAATTTATCGATTAGAATTTTCACTATAATTTTTTGAACTTCTGGAGGAACCAGAGTTTTGTTTTTTTCTTATAGCTAATGGTTCTGTCTACTAAAACATAGTTATGTTGGTCTACAAATTAGACTTGGAAAGTTATTATTATAAAAATAAAATAAATCCGATTTGGATTTGAAAATTGACAAGTAGTTAGTTGACTACTGGGGAGCCTATTATGATTTTTTCGATAGTGTTTTCTTTTCGATAATGGTGATTTCATTTGTGTGATAGACTGTTGAACAGGAATCTAACAATGTGGGGATAAATGCTTACAGATTGTCTGGGTTTGAGATATAACGATGGTTTCAGATCGAAGTTCGTTTGATGTAAAATTGTCAATCGTTGCAGCTGATGAAGAACTGCATTAAATAGATAATTGCCGCCGTCAGAAATATAATGTATCTTCATTATTAATTGCGTTTCAAATTTGAACTTTGGATAAAACTCTAATTTGTTTAAATACTAACTTTCTTTTATTTTAAATTAAAATTTAATTTAATTGTATATAAGTTTTAAGTCGGCTTTATTGGTTGGGTTATTTGGTTATTGGGTTTTCCATACAGCTGTACTTGTTATTGTTTCTCTCATCTTACAGATTCTTGATTACCTTAATAGTATAATTCTGTTAATTCGTTTCGGCAATGGGATTCTAGAACTGTGTCAAAAATTATGTTTGATGTATTACCTCATCGATTCTAGATTAGCTGCTTTTGAAACCGGATGTGGTTTCACAATATTTTTATTTAAAAAATATGCATAATTATGGCAGGGGTGGCAGTGACTGTTTGTATTTTACATTATTTTAATTAAAACCATTATTATTCAAATTATTTTATTAGAAATAAATACATTCAGCAGATTTCAAAGCCTGTGGAAGACTGAAAGATAATTTGCTCTTTTATTCTTTAATAATATTGTGGGATTTCTGGATTGGATTAAGTTTACATGATTTAATATGTTTTTGGAGAACCAGTTTAATTTAGTTTATTGAAAATGCAACTCATAATAATAAAGTTTTATTGCAGGAAATGTATGGGTACTACCATATATGGGTACTTAATTAATTATTAAGTTTTTTTCAAGATGCTGATTGCCGAACTTTTATACCATAAAACCAAAAATAATTGTGCTGTCTTGTGCTTATCAATTTACTAACTATTGACTACTTAGGTGTCTGTAACCGGGTCAAGTCTATCATATCTAACAATCTTTCCTATCCCTCCATCTTGTTATATGTAAAAGGGGTGTACGGTAGGCCCGGCGTATCCGGGATCCCTGCTTAGTCTTGGCCGTACATTCTAATCAATCAATCAATCAATCAATCAATATCATTTCTAAATCTATATAAATTTTTAGAAATTATTTCTCTTATAATTTATTATAAATTTGCCCTGGTAGCTGGCTCTCCTGTTGTTAACTCTACACACATAGTACCGTACAATACAATTACGATGCAAAAGAAAAATTTGTATTCTCTATGTTGCTTAGTTTTATTACAGCGAACCAACATGCTGATTATAACATTATGTATCCACATAGAGAAATGAAATTTTGTGGCAAATATGTAACGTTATGTATGAGTAAATTCATGTTTAAAGTAGGATATATATATACAATGTACATACTCGTAAGTATACGACCAAAATGAATTGAAACGTGTTCTGATATACAATTTATATATTTTTATTCCGGTTTTACTGTTTTTTACTATAACGTCGAACCTCGAAACATCTCATCACCGCCGAACATGGAAATGTTTCAATTATTAAACCAAAAGATATACAGTGTGACCCACTTGTACGGTTACAAAAAATCGTTCTAAAATATCTTCCGTAAAGAATTCTTTACAATATATTTGTAATAAATTTAGATCGGAAATCATTATTGAATTTCTAAAATATAATCAAATTTTTTTGTAAAATCATTTAGCAAAACAAATATTTGCGCAACTATAAAAGTGGCGCAGCAAAAAGGAACAAACATCAGCTATAGTCATGTCGCTTATATCAGATTTCTCAACCATATTTCTGTATAGTTGATTGTGAAATTTTTAATTGCACCTCGATTTCTAAAATTTCAATCAACACTTGATTTTTAAAAATGAAATGTTTTGTAGAATCATGTGTTTTCCAAGCAAGATTTGATATGTAACACGTTTTACGTAATTAAGATAGTAAAACTAACGTGCACAGTTTGTGCAAAACGCATTTGGCTGCAACCGTCGTTTCGTTCTGGCTGCAAGTTTCAAACTGTAAAAATTCAAAATGCAATTTCTAGTTCCTTTTTTTGTTATATAATATAATATATTACAAAACTATTACCCGAATACCTTTTGAGTTGAAAAATATCCTATCAAACGATAGCGAAAGTTTTGACTGTCGTTCAATAAGTTAATTTTACAAATAACGACAGTCTATGTAATTTTGTACAATTTAGGTTATGAAAGTGTAAAATTTGAAATTGGAAGTGTTAAAATTTTTCATAATATGGTTCCGATTCAGAAGATGATTCCTTAAATTCTGAAAAAAAGTTATAGCTATCAATCGTTTTTTATGTTTTTATTTGGCCAGTTGTGTTTTGAATGTCAATTTAAATTTCAGTGACATTTTTATTTTTGGTGGCTAAATATTGCGCGATCACTTAACCATTAATGGTTTGCAAGATTGTTTGCAATATCGGGGTATATGCAGGAAATTAAATTGTCTTTGGATTCAACAATTGTACAAAAATTTTAATGTTTTTCTAAAGTCACCTGCCAATAATATAAGAGCTCCTCGAAATGGTTGTTAGTTGCTGCGTAAATCTTTTAATGTTCGGTCCAAAGCTTCAAACGATTTTTTGTGAGTCATTGTACACTCATACCATACAATAATCTAGTTGCATATTTAAAGATAACGTCAATGCAGAATGTGCTGTTCTTCCGCCATCTAACAAAGTGGCTACAATTTCAGAGGAAGAAATAGCCAAATTAAGGTCAAATTAACGAAACTAAAAAGATTTTGGCCGTACCTCTGGGAGCACCCAGATAATATATTCCATTTTAAAGGTGAATGTTGTACTATCGAACCGTTATCAATTTCGACGTTAGTATTTAGTTTTTGCATTGTTATTGATCTTCCATTGTCTTCAAAGGATCATCAGCGAATAATGAATAACCATCATTGCCTTTAATCGTTTCAGGAATTAATTGTCGATTATATACATGGCTAATTTATGTTTAATGATCCACATGGGTCATGTACCATATTTAAGCAACAATGTGGAAATTTTAAGGATCATTTGTTGAGGCGGGTATTTCTGCAGATATAATATTGTCGATTTCATTTGACTGAATTTTATTCTTGAGATCTAGGAATTTCAGCATGTGGCAGTCCTCGCTTTTGCCGTTCAATTGAATACATCCAATATCGAACAGAGCCGAAAACTTTGTGTTTTACAATAATATCAATCAAAGATTTTAATTTTAGCACTCGTGCAGTGATGTCATCGTCCACTTCAGATTCCATGTAAATGTGATGAATAAATCGGGACGTCCATAATTGTAAACGTATGACATCACATCTCAATGTCATTTACATTGCCATCGTCAGCACGGCAATTGTCGTAGATTTAGCCGAATGAACAATAACTGCTTTGTTTGTATTTTGGCGTTCATATCCACTACGTACTGATGATATAATTTGCGACATTTAAAATGTGATTGCCTTACAAGTCACAGCGCAGTTTATCATTTTGTTTGTTATTAGACCTGTATAATTGATAGAACCAAATATTAATTCTATGTAATTTTTCAAAGTATTAAATGCAATTATTTGTTTGGGAAATAACTATTTACCATATAAATGTAGGATTAATCATTTTCAGTTGGAAGTGATACCCATTTTCTCCTTGCCAGAACAATATTGGGTATTAAAGAGCGTCAAAAAATCTGTGAATTTCAGATACATGTTGCAAAAAATAATGTCTCTAGATTCAAAATAGTCGCCCAAAATGACAATGGTGACTTCATTTATTGTTGCAGCATTGGATCGTCTGGAATGCTCACCAACCGGGGTTTTATCAGCTCTGATTACGTCTAATCAGAAGTAATTGCACATCTTGTGTCGACTTCATGATCATTACTTACCAGAAAATAAATTTGAAGAAATTTGTGTTGTTCGTCTGGAATTGGTCCTCCGAGCTATAGAACATACGTATAAACTTGTATTAAAATTGGGAAAGTAGTTCTTGAATTTATTGATCTTAAATCTATTATGGAAACTGTCACTCCCGATCGACCGATTTCGACCAAACGATACAAAACACTTTTCATGACCCATAGATCGTATTTATACATTTTTATTAAAAACCGTGCAGAAATTCTTAAATGGAAAACTTTCTGCGAAAGACTTACAGTAACACTCTGTACGATGGAACATGTGCATGCAATATCAAAATCGGTGCCAAAGTTCTTGAGTTTTACGATCGAAAATCTTCCATGGAAGCTGTGAGTCCTGGACCAATTTTGGCTTAATCTTACCTCAACACTTCTCACAACCCATGAATCATAAGCGTAAGTTTTTAAAAAGTCAGATCAGTGGTTCTTAAGATAAGAATCTTCTTTGGATGCTGCCACTTCCGGTGGACCGATTTCAACTAAACCTTAGACACATGCACACTCCTCATTACCCATGGAACATATATTTAAATTTTTATCAAAATCGGTGAAGTAATTTTTGAGTTAATCGATCGGAAATATGTTATGAAAGCTGCTACTTCCTGTGGACCGATTTTGACCAAACTTTACAAAAACCATTCTCACGACCCAAAGAAATATTAATTTTTATCACAAGCCGTGCAGTATAGTTCTTGAATTTATCGATTACGAACCAACACCTTTCTTACATATAGATAGAGATGTACAACACTATGTTCATCATTTTTCTCAAAATTTGGCACTCTGTAACTATCACTACTACACAATATAACAAAAACATATCCACAAATATTCCTTAACCAAAGTAGTACTACCGATTCAAAACATAAAAAATATAAAATTTAAACACGACTTCGGTCCCATATATCAAAATTGTGATTTGTCATATTTTTCACCATCAATATTTTTTATGTATTTTCTTTCTCATTTTTTTCGAAAATACTCTAATCGCATTTGAATATTTAATTTATGTTGCAATGATATTCTACCCATAATGCCTTAATTTTAACGAAAAACGCTTGCTTTCGGTAGTGTTAAATTTTTGAAATCTTTAGGTGTTTATATGCGAGATTTTTTAAGCAACCTTCTCCATAAGAAACCATGTAAATAGAATTATTCCGTTCCTATGTGAAAAATTTACCTATCTAACTATTATTAATGGGTTCAAAAATAATTTAAACACATAGCAAAGAGAATTTAATGTTATAAAAAGTAACGGAGAAAAAGGATAAATTTTCATCAAAAAATGCATGGGTTATGCAAGTTAAAAGCGTTAAAAACACACTTACACATCTTTATTTAAAGTAATGTTTGGCCATTTTCTATCAATAGTCGGGAGTATGACAATATTCGATACAAAAAAAAAATAAAAATTTGTGTAAGTGTATTGTATAACCCATTTAAATTGCATTACCCAGGCATTTTTTGATGAATTTTTTTCCTCTGTTTCGTTATTCTTAATAATTCTTAAAATTACATACTCTTTGCTTATAGTTTTTAATAGTGGTAGACTAAATTAATAATGAAATTTTTTATATATTTTTTATTTTAAAATTCGTGCGCATCTATGTATTATCTTATTATGACAAACAGTAAAAATTACCGAATTTTGTGTCGTATAAAAATAGGGTCGTGTACCGAATCTTGCATCATATATACCGAGCAAAATTTCTTCAGCCAAAAAGGCCATATACCGCGTTGGTTGTGTACCGGGGTGGTCGTTCTCCAACACCTTTAATTTCAACAGTAATTCAGTAGTTTCACTTGTTCACTGCTCACTTTACTGCTAACTTTTACTCTACACTACTTTTCACTTTTTACTTTTTAACTTGCACGGTACACTGGTTTAACTATAACTATGTCTGAGAACCAAATTGCTCGCGCTGATATACTTATACCTATCGCTGTTCGAGATTATTCTTTTTATTGCATCTGGCGATGTATGTGTCTTGCAATTGTATATAACTTTCACGTAGTTGTGGTTGCGAATATTCGACGTCAGCATTCCCCTATGTTATAGATTTTCGATGATAGTGATTGCCTTCATTTACAATTGCTTTCGTTACCAGCATTCCTCTTCCACTTGGACTGCCATTCTTAGATCCAAATCTCAATCAGGGTTAGTTTTGGAGCAAAACTTGATCTATCAGCATCGATGATGTTAAAAATATAGGTTTTCACTTATAATTCAAATTTTTCATTTCAAATTCAATTTTATTTATTTTAAAATCAATTTTATTCATTTCAAATTCAATATTTATAAAAAAAACTGTAATTATTTTTAAATCTAATAAAACAAAAATGATAAGTATATTATTAAAGTTATACAATTAATTACTGCGATGGTTCTCCAACTGTAGTCAATGGCAATTTCATGGACATATCGACATAATAATTATAGTAATCGGCTGAGGTAACAGTTGCCACGGATGTTTCAATTACTTTTACTTAATTTATATTAGATTGTGAATCAGCCACCCATTTTTCTTTCTTCGTACTCACTGATTTTGAAACCCATTGAAAAGGTTTTTTTAAAAATGAAATTGTCAGCGAGGGATTAAATATTCAGCCGCTGACAATTTTATTTTTGAATAAGCCTTTTCAATGGTATTCAACATCGGGGAGTATTTCTCTCTCTCTGGCACTATATCCCATCAAGGGATTTGGTCGCCTCAAATGAGGTTTATGATATGTTCATTTCGGATAATGAGTGATTAATTCATTGATCCTAAACCAGACGTGAAAATTTTCCTTATCACCACCGGGAATCGAACCCGGGACCTCCGGTTGCTGGAGCAAGCATACTAACCACTTTGCCATCGGGGCGGCAATCGGGGAGTATGGAGAAAAATTAATGTATGAGTTGTCTTACTAGCTTTAGTTCGCCCGCTTTAGGTGTATGCAACCGGATCGTTCCGGTTGCAGACCTTTCCTATCCTTCCTATTGTTATGTGTAAACAGGCTGTAGGAATAGGCCCGGCGTTATCCGGGACTCTTGGCTAGCACTTGGTTCTACAGTTTAATCAATCAATCAATCAATCAATCAGTTTAAAATGCGTTGCACAAGAGCGCATTGAACAAGACTGAATTTAATATTACTGATTTGTTTTTTTGCTATTACGATAATAAGTTATTACGAAAATAGCAAGTGTATTTAAATTTATGAGTTTTAGTGAATCTGTTTGATTTAACGTTTATTATTTTAGAAATATGGGAAAAGGTGCTGAATTTACGTTAGAAGAACGAAAACTTATATTAAAATTGTTCTGAAATGCTCGTGTCCAATCTATAATTAAAAGCTATGAAAATGCTGGAACGTTGAACAGAACGCAACGAAGTGGTCGTTCTAAGATGTTTTCTTCTAGAGAACATCATGCTATTATAAATATTGAAAAAAGAAACCTAAAGTTTCAGCTCCAAATATTACTTAACATGTGCGAGATTCATTTTGGCAGAGAGAGCAATCCTCAAACAATACGAAAACGAAATATCCTAAACAAACCTGGGGGATTTTTGTTCATTGTTTATATTCAGCAATACTAATTCTATTGGTCGATTTCCATAGTAAGCCTCCTGGTGTTCATGGTCGATCACCTTGAAGAAAACTTCTTATATCAACCGCTAATAAAATAAAACGATTTAACTTTGCAAAAGGAACGTGTTTACATGTCAAATGACGTTTGGAGTAATGTAGTGTTCTCCGATGAAAGTAAACATAATATCTTTGGTAGTGATGGCCACTCATAAAGTGAATACTGCATTCAATAAGGAAAATATTACAGCAACCGTAAAACACGATGGTGGTAATGTAATGGTATGAGGGTGTATGAGTGCGGGGGCTGTAGGTAATTTGGCCTTAATTAATAGTAAGATGGACAAAAAGTGTTACCTTGCGACATTTTAAAAAATTATTTATTTGATAGTGTGGACAAAATCGGCCTTAATAAACACCAATTTATATAATTCAACAGGACAGCGATCCAAAATACATATACAGCGAAAACAGTAAAAGAATAGTTAATATTCAATGTTCCAAAGCAGTTACACCTCGACAATCACTGTAATCCCATCGGGCACTTACTGGTACGTCACATAAAAAAACAATAAATATCTGCACATATAGGCATTAAATGAATGGAGTAAAGTAACTGCACATGAAACGTCCAATTTTAAACAAAATATTAATCGCTTTTCCATCTTTATTAGATGGTGTAGGATTGGGTAGTTCAGCACTTTTGTACAGTATATGATAAGAAGACCCCTGGATGTAGTCGATGCGATTAACTAATCTATTCATTACCTAAACACGGCCGGAGCCTGCATAATTCTGGAGTACGTATATGCTTTTGATATTGAACTAAACTTACTGCACAACTGAATGTGCTTTACATAATCAGGATCGCCACTATGGTTGGCCTACGCGTATCTTACCATATCATGTCATATTAAATTACATACTGCCGTGCCATAAGCAACAGCAAGATTTTACAGTGAATACCATATTGTAACCGCTTTAACAGGTCACCCTGTATAGTGTACACGATATCAAAATATATCAGGCATCTATACTTTGTATTATACCTAACGAATAATATTAGAATTCTTGTCGTACATATATAATATATAGAGTCGAATATATAAAGCCACCCAAAAGAAACAAAAAATCATTTTGAATGATGAATGATAAGATTAGTGTTGATGATGAATCATTTTGATTCGAAGTTTTCTTCTTTATGTTTACCGTTATAGCCATATATATGTATGAACTAAAATGATAAAAAAAAAACTTTCAATCTTTACATTTATTCTTTGCCTAAGATTTTCGGTTGGTTGGATTATAATACATACATCATGTACTGTGTATATATATGTTGAAGATTGTGATGAATATATCATCTTCGACATGTACCGTTACGTACATTTAAATTTTTTTTTTTTGCAAATACACGAGAACATAATATGCTCTCTAACCTAAAACCTTATCGTAATATTACAATTTTTTTTCGGTCGTTTTTGTGCAAAAACTTATTTATTTTATTCAGAGCCATGGCAAATTCTTATAAAAATACGAGCATAATAATGTTGTATGTTTGACGTGCATACCAAAAAATCATTTTAATTTTTTTTTTTTGTACTTTCGTGTATACTTTGGTTATTTTGGTTTAAATGATGAGTTCGTGTTGTTTTTATCAAAAAAAATAAAAAAAATGTTATACTTCGAATGGGTTTCCGAGGAAAATGAGGGAATAGAGAAAAGTTGATGATAAAAAAAGTTGGTTTTTGGTAAATTTTTAATGAAATTTTGTATTTTTTACTGCTTTATTTTCTTATGGATTACTTTTTTGCTTCTCTTCATTTTATTATTTTTTCTGCAACTTTACATTACTTTTGGTGGTAAAATGAAGAAAAAAATATACATGATATGAAAATGTTAAATATATATGAAAGATTTAGATAGTAACAAAATAAAATAAAAACATATGCTTGGTTTTATGCTGTATTCCATCCATGTACATATATGCATAAATATACGAGTATAAGAATTTGGTTTTATTTTTAATTAAATTTTTTTTTGCACACAACCACTTCAACCATATGCAATTTAAATCGTGTATTTTTTACACTGGCTTTCAACATGTTTAATTAAGTTTCCCACTGTTCATTCAGTTTGGCACAGGTAAAACAAAGCAAAACAATTCTCCAATTTCAATGTGCCATTTTCCTCTTACATAATTTATCTTCATTTTCATCTACAAGATTAACATTTTTTTTATTCATGTTATATCTACGAGTATATGTATATAAAATTGTTCCCGTTATCCCACAGCATTATTTCTACCCCATTTCATCATCTAAGAGATTTAGAAATGGTCTTTGAAACGCAAAACAAAATTAAGAAAATCTTTCATTTTTGTTTGTTGTTGTTGTTGCTTAAAAACCGTACCAAATATAAAAAAGGTTCTCAACATTTCTCAGCATAACAAAAGGAAATGTAATATATATGGTCGAAAGTGTAACAACAGAATAATGAAGGGACGAAATATGATAAATTCACAAGACATTGGTATTAAGGGTGTATGCAGTACATTATATAATAAAGTCTAGAGAGATTTAAATATTTCTTATGTTTATATAATATTATGTAGTAAACACTAACAACAATAAAAAAAAAATAAATTAGGAATAATAAAAGAATTAGTCAGTAAATAAAAAATTTCGTTTAAAATTTAATTATGCAAATACATTATATCGGTGTTATAGTATGAATTATATGCAAATTGCTGGTTTCCACTATATATATATTTCGTTGTTCACGCTAAAGTTGTGTTCACTTGATAGTCATTAAAGTATATGGAAAGATATTATTTTGATAGAATTATGGAATTCTTAGGGCAGTCAAGTGGAATTCCAAACGGGTTTTTATTCTTTCTGTATACAACATAATTTATTATTTTTTGTTAGATTATTATTTACAATAATTTATCAATATGCACGATTTAAAAGTTCATAAATATCGCGTCTTTAATTAATATTTTATGCAAATACGAGTAACTTTTATTTTGCCATTAGGTGTTATGTACAAATTATACAATGTATACTTAACCATAATCATGGTTGAAAAGTGTTAGGGGACATAGATAATTTTCTATTTAGGGTTTATAATCTTTGGTTTATAATCATAGATTCACACATTTAAAATACACTTGTAAAATACCAGCGACACACCGATTGGTATAAGCTTAATTAATTGTTAATGTTTTTTATTATATAAATTGAACTAAATTATGCATATTAACAGTCAATTCTGTTTCAAACAAAACAAAAAAATCGCATATGAATTAACAACCTTGAATAAACGGTAAACTCATTGGCTTATTTTATAGGGTGGATAATACCTTTTGTCTATGGAAGCGTCAAAAAATGCCACTCTAACCTCAGTGAACTCTGTGAAAAGTTTAAACTCAAAATGACTACCTTGATCGATTGTTAACTTTAATGAGCGGTTGCACAAAAAGTGACTAACGGCTGATTAGTCGTACGCCGCAGCTACAAATTTTATTGGAAAATTGGTTTTGCAACCAGAATATCTATTGTAAAAATTTTCCGATTTCGTATCGGATTATTTTTTTACAAACTTAACAAAATTTGTTATTTTAAAGTTTATGCGAGTGCGCATTAAATATTTAACCTAGTGTGTTTAACCCATTGTGTTGCACAGTTTTATTATATACATTAAATAGCATAACAAATTTGCTTTGAAAACACCAAGATAAGATTCAGGGTTACGGAGATGCACCATGAATTAGCAACCTTTCAATGAGAAATACCAGGTCGATTATAGAATCCGCTGGAGCGAATCGATTGCGGATTGAAAACTGCATAAACACATAATAAAATTTTTAATCATAGTATCAGAAAATTTAAGCCGCAGCCACACGAATGCATATACATACCAACATTGCCGTATTTGTCCAAATAACAAATCGTGTAGCTACAAAACAAATGGCAAATTCAAATCAGCGTTACATTTTTCCAACATTGGGGCACATTCGCTGAGTAGGCAATTTTTCAAAAACGATCAAATGGGAAAAAAATACTACAAATCGTGTAGACAGTAGAGTTTGTCAATTGTCATATTTTACCAATATTTGCCAAACATCGTATGAATGCGGCTTTAGTAAAGTAAAATTTGTTTTAGATCCGCAACTATTTTATTGCGTTTGTAATGAAAAAACGATTTGTATGGAAACCAATACAATTTTTTTGGCTACTTTGATTTATAGCAATTGTTTTTTATTTTAATTATATGCATTTTCCAATCTTCATTCGATTCGCTCCTGCGGATTCTATAATCGACTTGATTACATCATTAAATTTGTTTGTGTTTGAACCGATAACCAACCACTTCGTGACATGGAGACGTTAGTAGAAATTCCGGATGATACATATTTACGCACTAAATAGTCTATAGTACCTTGGTAAAAGTTAGAGATAGTGAGACCCACAAAACAAAACGAAATCGTACTTTTTAGATGCATTTTTAGGTGACTGATATAGCGAAGCTGTAAATTGAATAAAACTATTTTGTGAACATAAACATTTTAGCAGCCAAAGTTCGAAAAACCAAAATAGGAATAAAAGTCAAGTCATCGATTAAGCTCGAATTGTAGACTTGCAAATGTACTGTATTGTACTGTACCTGCCTGGGTTTGATTCAATTATTCGATTTTACATTAATAAAAAAATGTTAACGCTAAACGTGGTAGCTTGACTAATCCGAAGTAGGAGGTTAATTCGCCAATAGATGATGGAATGCTTTATTCAATTTGAATGGAGTAGCTTATTTTTATTGTCAAACTTGGGTGTTTGAATAAACCATAGTAAAGTGTTATTTCGCGAAGACCCGCCGAATTGTATCCAAGTACGAGTTAATCCAAGTACGGGGTTATCACGATGTCTTAATTTTTTTTAATTCTTTATTTGAGAAAATCTTTAGATAACCTTGAATATTTTTGAAACGATTTAATAACGACCAATTAAACGGAACTTTGGTTTTTAGCAACTTTTGTGCAGCTTCATGCAGGTCTAATAAATGCTTTAATTACCATCCGGTTTGAGAAATTCAAAATTTGAAATTCTGGGTTGGATTGAATGACAACTTATATGTGTTCGTAGTTTGGATCAACATTAAATATACTGTATGTGTTGAAATTATTATTGTCGAAATTATTATGCTTTGGTCAAAATTTCCAAGTTTCATATTTAATCAGTTGAATTATTTTGATCTCTAGCTCGGCAAGGTTACACAAAAAGAGCACCAAATAGTAATTTGTTTCAGTAGTTCTTAAGTCTTCTTTAATAAGCGGAAAAAAATTAAAATATTTTTTATATTTGGAATAATAGTACGTGTATATCAAAAATCACTTAGCAAGAGCTGAGTTGCGGTTAACCTTGGATTATTTTAATAATCGAAGATTGAGGACTTAACACCTTTCTACCTATAACAATATTCAAGTGGCACTTTATTCTAACTATTTATCTCCATTTAATTGAATTAGGTATCATATGAACCCTAAAGTCTATTCCTCAAAAACTAACAATTTTTATTTTATTTAATAAATGGAAGTAATAATTCTCTAAAAGATTTTACGATCATCCGTTTGTACGTAGTTTGGGGCAGACTAAATACAAATTAAGAGATTCCAGTGATTTGCTAGACATCAGCCCACCGGAAGGGGTAGCTTCAATACACATTTTTTCTAAATGAGTTTAATTTAATTTTGAAACAATATCGGCCCAGATCAGTTTTCTAAAATTTAAGCAAATATAACGATTTTTGACTAATAAAAAGTGTTTTCAACAAAAATTTAGCCTTTGTCCAGACGGATTGATTGATCGATCAGGATGAAGCTTTATTGTTAAGCTTTTACCATAAATTGAAAGACCCGAGGGATGTTTAGCCGAAATCGGTTCATCGAAAATGGCTGCTTAAGTAGGGACTTTTTCGTGATCAAATATTTTGAAAAGTATATATTTTAAAATAAAAAAAAATGTGAACTTAGAAAAATTCTGATTGATTGATCGGATGTAAACTTCGTTCTTACGCTTTTACCAAAAACTGAGAGATCCAAATGATTTAAGGCCAATGTCGGTTCACCGGAACTAGTAGCTTCCATAAAAGCTTTCCGATTTTTGAAAATATTATTTGAAACGTATATAGAATTGACGAGAAAATCATTAAAAACAAAAAGATTGTAAAAATTAAATTAAAATATTTCCAGATATTCTTTGAAAAATTTAAGGGATCTGACGAAATTTAATAAAAAAAATAATTTATTTCTCCAAAATTCGGGATCTCTACGATCCAGTCGGATTGACTGTTCGGAAAAAACTTCATACTAAAGCTTTTCCATAAATTGGAGGGTCCATGCGAAATGTGGTGGACAACTGTGTATACTAGAACTAGCACCTTCCGTCGGAACTTTTTCAATCTTTGCAATGGAATGAAACTTTCAATAATAGTTCACCTCTCTGTTTTTCTCAAATTTAAGCAGGAATAACAATTTGGTATGGAATAACATATGTGAAAACCCTAAAGCTAGTCGAATTGATTCAACTCTATTCATATCTATGTGGCTTATACTGGTTATACTGGAATACGTTATACTGGAATTACGTTTCATTCCTAAACTTTCAAGTCATATGTAGTTTGTCCTAAATCCCAGGTAGCCTTTTAATCCTGATAAATATTATTTATTTAATATCCCTGATAACTTCCTACGATTTGTTACGTTTTGTGTCAAATAGATCAGAATGTATTAAATATTTAAAAAAATAATAATAATCAAATGTTTCACATTTATGCGATGAAGCTTGTGATTATACGAGACTTAGTGAATTAAGCAATGATTGGTGAACATCGTAGGTGCCCAGGTGAACGGACAATTTTATAAAATAGTCATAGTGATTTCGGTACTCTTTTTGTAATATTATAGCCAGCGGCGTGGTGAGTAACCATTTTGATCAATGTTTGATTTCCTTTCCCGCCTCCATATGACATTACTTTTTCGAATCGAATCGAAACTTCAATTGAAGGAGAATAAAGTCAAAGTTGCTACATGTATTTTCGAATTTTTTTAGCATCTGTCTCGATAAAATGGCTGCTTACATTACATTGTCAATTGCAAGCTACACTTTGAAGTACTATAGTTTAACTTTAACTTTTATACACTTTTCTGTTTTAAAGAATTCTATTTTTTCATTCATTAATGATGTTAAAGTATATGTATACAATGGACCGAAAATTATTCGGAGCCACCCTTATTTGCAGAATATAGCAAATGTTATTTAATTTGTGTAATTTTATGTTTAAAAAATTATTCGACAAAATAGTGAAATGGTACGCAAATAATATTATGTTGGAAAAATAGAAATAAAATTCGTATCTTCTTTTACTCCATTAAATTTTTTTTGCGTTTAAATCTCAGCTAATTTAGAAAAAAGCTTTTCATTTCTATTTTTGAACCATTCAACCAAAATCTATTTTGTACAATAAGATGGAAATGAAGCAAATGATATTTCTTTCTGTGTTCTTTTTCTTGTTTTTTTCTTTTTGTTCACTTCATTTGTGTAAAAAAAACTAAAATTATTTTGTTTTTATGCTGATGCTGTGAATATGTAAGCTATAGACTACAGAAGTTTTGACAGTTTTTTTTGTACATATTTTTAGATATACAGTAGATACACATTCAGAGGCACACGCATCACTTAACAGTAGTTAAACAAACGCGCCAATGTCTTTTAACATTTTTCTTATTTTGTTTGGTGTTGTTGCGTTGTTATCAAAAGAAAATTTATGATGGTATTTTTCTTATTTTTGTTTGTAACAATTTAAGTTTTTCTTACGATAGTCTTTTTCTTTTATTGTTATTTTTCTTTTCGTTTATTTTTAAATTAATCAAAAGAGTTTTGATTATAAAAAAAAGCAAGAAAAATTATTATTTTCAGACGAACAAGCATCTTGTCTTTTGGGAATTGTCGTAGCGATGTGAGTATGTTCTCGAAGCTGTCTCTACAGAACGGGTGTATATAAGATAAAATACTTAAATGGACCACCAACACTTTGTTCTTTTTTTATAACACGGATAGTAAACAAACTACATAATATAGTTGGAAAGCAGAATGGATGAAACATCATCTTGAAAATCAGTAATTTTTATCTGTCTGATTCTTCAAATTTTCCACAGAGGTCATAAACACAGTTTACAGCTAGAAAAATAAAATTGTCCTACATTAATCACATACTGCTTGTGAAAACTTTCAGTCTAGTCAAGTTTCTAAAAAAATATAAAGTTTTTTGTGTGAAGGTATAAACGGCAATACATTATTAATGGCATTAAACCCACACCGTTTAACTCATGAAAACATTAAACGGTGTTTGCCTCAACATTTCAATTACTACTAAGAGAGGTAATCACACAGCTATAAGTTGCCAAAGTTTTATAGTAAAGTAGTTGTCCTACTCTGTAAGCTTATTATCATCTCTGAACATGTTTATTTATACGAAAAAGATAACCTAACATACCTAGAAGAGCCTGTTGCAGAGCATCCCTATAGCCTATACGTTGGGAAACAATTAGTTGAGTTCCATTTGGATCGTTTCAATTCGAAGAAAAGTAATGTTCTTCCAACGATTTTTTTTGAAAGCATTAATTCGCTTTCTTTATAGTAATGGATTAACACAACTCTGATACTACATCAATTCATCTGGGTGGGTTATAAATTCAAATTGAATTGAAAAGGATCGAGTTTTCGGTTCTACAAACAATAAAATCAGTGATATAAAAAGAAATGTGTACCTTAAAGTAAGGATATTGCGGTAAACTATGGCGTAAATCTTGGTTCCGACATAATATTATGAAGATCTGGTTCGATGTCGTCGCACTAGCCTGTCTATAGGTTTTCACTTATGACTTACACCGACTAGTCTTGATGAGCCTTACATGGTTAGGCTGGTTGGATTTATGGAATTCGATAATATCATAGGAGATTTTTAATTTCGTTACTCGTTGGTTGCAACCTTCGCAGGACCACAAATAGATAAATTCATTTTTCTTTCAAAAGTAGATAGTAATTTACACTCATTGGTGGTCAACGTACAACGCACACATCCAAAAGCGAGCATATGGGTGAGTTATTAGAACATCACATGTTCCATATTTTATCGGATTTTAGAGATTTTTAGTTTAGAAAAAGAAGACATGTGGAAAATTTTCCGAACAAATTGAATATATCGCAATATAGTATATATAGAAAGACTATTTCTGAATTAAAAAGTTCGCAATTTTATAAATATAAAACTCAGAATATAATTTTCTATTATAACAATTCAATTTATTAATATAATTTATTTCACACTATTATTAGCAATGTAATTTCGCAAAAAATTTGCTAACTCACGTAATCCTGGAATCGCCTTTTGTTTACTTCATTTCGCTATTATTAAGTTATCCCATAAATGATTTATTTTCAGCTTAGATGTTGATCGCTTGAAAGTCGCAGGAAAAGAGGAAGAATATTTTAATTTTTAGCAAATTAATTCCTCAAATATGGGTTGCCCTAGTTAGCTAAAAGCAATCATAAAAAATCGCGCTAAATATTTAAATTTAAATAATTACATGGCCGAATAGAGCGCATTCTATTATATAATTTTAACATTAATTTATAACTCTATTAAAAAATTTTGTATACAATTTCGTAAGTTAAATTTACAAACAAGCTCTATTTGTTAGCTTTAACCGTTAATTGTCAAAATTCATAAACAATAAATAAAATTGGCGATCTAAACCGGATTACCATGAGAGCTTACAAGATAACTATTTTATAATAATAAATATTTTTAAAGTTAATTTATATAATTCTTATATGAAAAACGAATTTTATATATTTTAGCTACGCATCTTTAACATAATCCCCCCGTTGACGAATATATTTATAATTTGTCAACAAAATTACTCCAACGGCAGTTTGCAGCCCTTGACTATGGGTCGTTTTATAATTGTTGATGTGGTTTTAATGGTGACGACTCGAACAATACCATGATTATCTGGATGAACGTCTACGATGCGACCCATGGCCCATTTCAATGAAGGTAAATTGTCCTCTTTGATCAAAACTAAATCACCAATCTTAATATTTTCTTCTTGGTTTTTCCATTTCGTTTTTTGTTGTAGGTTGTTAAGGTAATCTTTATGGAAACGCTTCCAAAAACATTGCGCTCGTTGTTCTACTTGCTGCCTCGACAATCGCGACGTTGCTATATCATCCAGGTTAATTTCCGGAACGGTTGCTATAGTTGAACCCATCAAAAAATGAGCGGGTGTCAAAGCTTCGAACGAATCCTCATCTTCCGAGATTGGACATAGAGGGCGGGAGTTTAATATTGCTTCGATTTGGCATAAAAGCGTAACCATCTCCTCAAAAGTTAGGTGACAGTTTCCCGTGATTCTGTTGAGGTGGGTGTTAACGGATTTTATAGCGGATTCCCATAATCCCCCGAAATGTGGTGCACCCGGTGGAATGTGGTGCCAGTTTATTTGGTTTAAAGTACAAAATTCTGAAATGACATTATCATTAATTTTTGAGTTATTGAATTGATATACCTCTTTAAGTCTTCCGCTTGCACCAACAAAATTTGTACCATTATCCGAGTATATATCACTAAGAACATTTCGTCTTGATGAAAATCGTTTCAACGCTGCAAGGAAAGCATTGGTCGTCAAATCGGTAACTGCTTCAATATGAATGGCCTTGGTTACCATACATTCAAAAACTGCTATATAACCCTTAACCAGTTTCGCTCCACGACCTTTTTTTGCTATATAACCCTTAACCGGTTTCGCTCCACGACCTCTTTTGCTGGCTAGTAGAATAGGCCCCGCATAATCTACCTCACATCTTAAAAATGGTCTCGCAGGTGTTATTCGAACATTTGGTAGATTACCCATAAGCTGCTTGGCCGCCTTTGCTTTATTTTTGAAGCATTGAATGCACTTTCTGACTTCGTCCCTCACGGTTGCTTTGCCCTTCACAATCCAGTACGCCTGGCAAATTAGATGGGATGTGTGGGATGGGCCGGGATGGAGATATTTTTTGTGGTAAAAGGAAATAATCATTCTACTAAGTATGTGGGATTTAGGTAGAATGATTGGGTGTTTGACATCATATGCACATGAAGAATTTTCTAACCTTCCACCAACACGCAACAGGCCGTTTGTATCTAGAAACGGCGTAAGTGTGGAAAGTTTATCATGTTTAGATAGCATCTGCCCTTTTTCTAATAGTTTTATCTCGATTGGGTATTCTTTGCATTGTACCCATTTTAATAGTTTTTCTGTGGCTTGATTTATCTCTCTCAGATTTAATGCTGCTGTGAAGCGAAGTTCTTTTTCCTTTCTAATATTTTCTATAAATCTATAGATGTAGCTTAGAACTCGTATGGCCTTTGTGAAAGAAAATGTCTTATTTAATATTAATTGGAATACCTCTTCTTCACTAACTTCGCATTTGGTATTAAATAATGGTATTATGGAGGCAGTTCGCTTTTTCTTCTCACAAGTGGTATCATCGTAAAAAACCTGTTGTTTTATAGTTGGCCATAAATCTTCTGGTTGAGTTAACCGTGGTGGACCATGCCACCACTGATTGATTGTCAATAATTTCGCTGGTAAGACACCCCTCGATGCATAGTCTGCTGGATTTTTATCTGACTTCACATGATTCCAAGTGCTTCTCGTTAATAATCGCTGAATCTCTGACACACGGTTGGCTACGAATGTTTTTCATTTGGTTGGATGATCGGATAACCACGGTAAAACAATAGAGGAGTCTGTCCATCCATACACTGACACATCTTCGGATACAGTTTTTCTTACTTCATTTAATAGTTTTGCCAGCAAATGCGCACCGCATAATTCCAACCTTGGAAGGGAAATCTGCCTTATAGGTGCAACTTTCGTTTTAGAGGTGACTAGTTCTATTTGAATTTCTCCCTTTTCATTTGAAAATCGATTGTAGACTACCGCTGAATACGCCCTTTCGCTAGCATCGCAAAAACCATGAAGCTGTATACCTTCCTTTTGCATATATCTCTTAATTTTGAGCTGCTTGAATTGTGGAAGTTCTGTTTTGAGCCTATTCCATACCATCGCGATGTCATCAGGGAGCTCATCGTCCCATTCTAGTTTTCTCAACCACAATTGCTGATAAATAATTTTAGCCAAAATTATCGATGGAGAGAGTAAACCAAGAGGATCAAAAACTTTAGACGCATTAGAAATTAACGATCGCTTGGTTGGGATGATTTCCTCTGGAAGATTGACTTTAAATGACAACACATCTTCCTTTGAATTCCATTGAAGTCCTAGTATCTTAGTGGTCGAATTATTTTCCTCGAACGGAACTAGCGACTTGTGTTCGTCTAATGGCTGATGCAGTAATTCAGGAGCGTTAGATGTCCATTTTCGCAAGTTAAAACCTCTTAGTGAAAGTATTTTTGTCAACTGTTCTTTCAGGTATTTGGCTTCCTCCAAAGTGTTTGCACCAGATATGTAATCGTCTATGTAAAATTTACGCTGAATTTCATTAGCAATGATCGGATATTCTTCTTGGAAGTCATATGCAGCTTGTTGAAGTGCACGAATCGCTAAGAACGCTGAACTGGCCATCCCAAAGGTAACAGTGGTTAATTTATAATACTTCAACGGCTCACTAACCTGTTCTCTCCACAGAATCCTTTGGAAATCTTGATCTTCATCGGCTACTAACACCTGACGATACATCTTTTCAATATCGGCTGTAAGTGCAATTTTACCGTACCGAAAATTAACAAGCGTTGTCCACAAAGTGGGTTGAATTGTAGGCCCTATCATCAGAAGATCGTTGATAGATTTTCCACTGGTTGTTTTACTTGACCCATCAAAAACGACACGCAGCTTTGTTGTGGTACTGTCCATTTTGAAAATAGCATGATGCGGTAAATAGTAGCAATTTTCAATTTGTTCGCCTGTCGTTGCGTTGGGGATCTCTTTTGCATGACCCAAGTGGATGTACTAACGAATGATTTTCGCATATTCAGTTTTTAAAAAAACATCTCTATTTAGCCTTTGCTCTAAGTAAAAAAATCTTCTTCTGGCACTCCCTAACGAATTCCCTAAAGCTAAAGGTGAAGTTTTAAATTGTAATTTTACTATTAATTTACCGTTGCCGTGTCTCTGAAATTTTGTTTTAAAATCTTTTTCACAGTCATTTTCTTCTGTAGACCAAGGATCGCATGCAGGAATCTCTTCCATTTCCCAAAATTTTTTGAGGGCTTCGTCTACATTTATGCCAATGTGGAAATTGAGACTTCTTTGACCGTCCTCACTTGCTTTTCTGCTTACTTCTCCCGACACGATCCAACCAAACATCGAATTTTGAGCGATTAACTTGTCTTCTAAAATTGCAACACGACCATCTCGTAGAATATTAAAAAATCTGTCGGCTCCAATTATTATGTCTATTGCCCCGGGTGTATGGAAATATGGATCTGCTAATTTTATGTTTTCGAATTTCTTTAAATTGGTGAGATTTACCTTGCTCGATGGAAGACAGCTGGTTAATTTTTGTAGGACAAGAACGTCAATTTGTAATGTTTCTGTTGAAGAATATAATGACGTAGCCTTTATTGATAAAATCCCTTTCGTTGATTCTGTACCAGGAGTCAAGCCTTTTATAAGTAATTTCGCATTTTTACGTGGTAACGCGAGTCGTTGAGCACGCGATTCGGAGATGAAAGATGCCTGCGCCCCAGAATCTAATAAAACTCGACACTTTTGGAATTCGTTTGTTGCATCTAGAACTCTTATAATAGCGGTAAGTAATAGTGCCGTAAATTGTTTGTGGGTAGTGACATGAGCAATGTTTACGGTACCAGTGTTTGTTTTCCCGGATGTTGATAGATCAAGGACTTCTTCCTTGTTCAACATTGCAGTATTTGTTGACGGCTTATGCATATCCTGATGCAATGTGGTGTGGTGTCTCGCTCGGCATATACCACATCTAAATTTTGAACGACATCCTTGAGATTGATGATTTGGAAACATGCATATAAAACATAGCTTTTTCTCAGCCACAAAGCTTCTCCTGTCATTTACGGAAAGTACTAAAAATTGGTCGCAATTCCTTAGGAAGTGATTATCACCGAATTTCAAACAACTTACTGGTTTCATGTCTACATGCATTACTTTCAAATTCGAGGATGTAGCTGTCTGATGTGAAGTTTGTCTCGAAGGTTGGCAACTTTCTAACGTATCGCTCTGTTAATTTAAAAAATCGAAAAAATTAGTTATGGTAGGAAATTCAATCTCATAACTGTGCTGAGCCCAATCGTGTTTTGTTATTTGATCCAATTTGTTCACCAAAATATGGATTACCCACGGATCGCGTAATTCAGCTTGTTCACCTAAAACTTTTAACCCTCGTATTACCTCGTCGGAAACATCGCGCATATGGTGCAGAGACTTGGCGAAAGCTTGTTTGATCGTAGGTTGATCCATAAATTGTTTCAAAAGCATCGCAGTCACATGTTTTCTTTTGTCGTATCGCTTATTTATTATTTCCCATGCTTCATCGTAATTTGCTTCAGTTATCGTGATATGTCGCACTAAAGCCGCTGCTTCACCTCTCAGATACCCTTTCAAGTACTGAAGCTTATGTACCTTCGGAATTTTTGGATTACTATTAATTGACGCCTCAAATAAGTCACGAAAGGAAGCAAACTCGGAATAAATCCCAGAAAATGTTGGTACATTCATTCGTGGCAATCGAACATCGGAATCAGTCTTTTGATTCAAAGTTGCTACTTCATCCAAAAAGGATCGTTGGTTGGCCATAAGTTCATTTAAGCTGGAATCAAGATTTCCAGGGTGCACATCCTTATCCAATATCAGCTCGGCCTGCATTAATTTTCCTTTGATTGCAAAATATTTCGTCTCGATGATGTCTTGTAAATCGACATTTTCAGGTAGATCTCTAAAATTTATTTCATTTGATTTGTAATCCTCCCATTCCTCAGTTAAAAGATTAACTTGCGCCTTGATACGTTCTATTGGTTCTTCAAGAAGATTGCCTTTTGCGAAATTTTCTAAATGAGACAACCGATTAACTTTTCGTTGAAGTGATCGCGTGTCTGCCATTTTGAATTGAATATAAATTAGCACTAATGATACACTTTTCTCTTTTATTTTTAGGAGATCTGAATTTTAACTATGAGTTTATCTCGAATCAACAAATACCAAACGTTACACTTTGGTTATATCAATAAACACACAGCTTTTATACTAGTTTGATAGTTTTTATATGAAGTGCTAAGATGCACTTTCCTACCGAATTTCTACGATTTTTTTTTTTATTTATACCAAAGAATTCCAATAAACACGTTCACAATATAAATCACAGGTTATTTTATTGAATTATTGTCGCGAATGTTTTAGTTTGATGCTAATTCCATCCGGCTCGAAGGACCATTGGAAAATTTTCCGAACAAATTGAATATATCGCAATATAGTATATATAGAAAGACTATTTCTGAATTAAAAAGTTCGCAATTTTATAAATATAAAACTCAGAATATAATTTTCTATTATAACAATTCAATTTATTAATATAATTTATTTCACACTATTATTAGCAATGTAATTTCGCAAAAAATTTGCTAACTCACGTAATCCTGGAATCGCCTTTTGTTTACTTCATTTCGCTATTATTAAGTTATCCCATAAATGATTTATTTTCAGCTTAGATGTTGATCGCTTGAAAGTCGCAGGAAAAGAGGAAGAATATTTTAATTTTTAGCAAATTAATTCCTCAAATATGGGTTGCCCTAGTTAGCTAAAAGCAATCATAAAAAATCGCGCTAAATATTTAAATTTAAATAATTACATGGCCGAATAGAGCGCATTCTATTATATAATTTTAACATTAATTTATAACTCTATTAAAAAATTTTGTATACAATTTCGTAAGTTAAATTTACAAACAAGCTCTATTTGCTAGCTTTAACCGTTAATTGTCAAAATTCATAAACAATAAATAAAATTGGCGATCTAAACCGGATTACATGAGAGCTTACAAGATAACTATTTTATAATAATAAATATTTTTAAAGTTAATTTATATAATTCTTATATGAAAAACGAATTTTATATATTTTAGCTACGCATCTTTAACAACATGATCTTCGCAAAAGATATTTTGATCGCAACAACCTTGATTGTACGTAGAAAACTCGATGTTCGCCAGCTATGCGGAATGTTTTATCTGTCTGGATATCGTTCGTTACTGTTATAATTGATCCGAGATATTTAAAGTCTTCCACGTTGCCAATTTTGTGGGTTGATTTGCTCTGAGATTTGGCTCAGGGTCGCTCCTTGGTGTTGATAACATTTTTATTTTGATATAGAAAACACGATGACATCCACACATATAAGAATTTGGTCCGACTAATTGATTATACAACGAGAAGTTTTAATAAACCTTTTCCTTATCACATTATTTCAAAGGGATCAGATACTGCCTTTTCCAATACAATTTTTTTAGCTTAAACAGATAGACAGCTTCTTTGGACTTCCTCGACTTTGGATGTACATTAGTTTTCGCGATTAATGCTATCAAATGTAAAGTTGGTGAATGGTGATATTGTCCTTGCAACTTTTCTCCAAGAACATCATTAACGTGAAACATTGATCAAAATTTCATCGATTGGGTTGAAAACTACATTGGTAGTCACCGCTGAAGTTTTTGGGGAAGGGGGAGAGGGGCCGTGATTCTGGCAAGTATACTGAGAGAATCAGCTACGTTTGTTCCCCAGTCCTTCTTTAGGGTTTTTAATGGCTGTTGGTCTTGGATGAACGTTTTTAATCACGCTTCTTTTGTCGGTTGAATTTGATTCGATCATTTTTTGTGCAACTCTTTCTTTTTTCGAAAAGTAGACGGCACTGACTGTAGAATCAAACATTACGTGATCTTTGTGGTCTTTTTACAATTGTATTTTCCGCTGCAGCAGTTATACCCGATTGGTACAGTTTATCACTGCTTCTTGATGTTTGGTTGTAGCTTATGATTTTTACTTACTGGTAAAACCGCAAAATATTTGATTGTTTATTAAATGTGTATGAATGTTTGCCCTTATATTTAAAACTCACAACGTAAAATTGATAACGTGATCAATTTGATTTCCCGTTTTCCTTTATTCGATGGCCATGTATGCTTATGAAATTTCTGATGTTGAAAGAATTTACTTACGACTAGGTTATAAATTACTCAAATTCGGCAACGCCTTGCCCGTTGTTGTTACTGAGTTCAAGAGAACTATGCCTGTCATATTAGCCCATGGGTATTTACCATTTTCATTAACGGAATCACCTTAAAATCTTTAAAGCCTGTTGCATCTCCAATACAACACAAACTACAATATGCTATTGACAAACTAGTGAATTAGCGTGATTTCAACCTGCTCCGCATAAATATCAATAAGTGTAAAACAATAACTTCATCTTCATGGAGAATTTAGAAACCAATACTTTATATAAAATAAAACACGTGCATTTTGCATAACATGCGTTATTTCGCAAGTTATTTCTATTTTTAAAAAACGCACCGCAACATTGTTGACTACACAACAACAACGAAAAATATCATGAATTAACATCGGGACGGCTTTTCATTATTACCACGCTTATATTAGCTCACTCTGTGTGTCTATTTGTATCGTCAAATTTTGTAATCAATTTTTCAACCACTTGCGATAGTCCAATTGAGCTGAAATTTTGTATACAGGCTTAATTCCGATAACAATACAAAATTCTAACATTTTTGGACATTAAAAATTTCGATGTTTTAGTCATTCAAGAAAATAAAATATATTTAAAAAAAACTTTTTAAAAAACCACGCTTATATTTCAAGGCTCTAAAAAGAAGATAATATAATAAAAGGCTTTGAAAAGTAGAAAATAAAATTTTTCTTCCTTACTCCTATCAAGGTATACGAGTATTTATAACAAGTAGAAATTTAAAATTAATATGACTAAAAATGTAAGCGGAAACATAAAGTGGACTAAAGGTCAAACACGACAACTTTTTACGTTGTATGCGGAAAATTTTAGTGAAGTGGGCCCATTAAAAAATTTCAGGAACCTAAAATTAATGAGGCAAAATACTGCGATAAAATTACGAGACTCTTTCGATAAGCAAATCACTGCGACACAAGCGCAAACACGCTTCAAGTTCTTAATAAAGAGAAAAAAGAAAAACATTGAAAATAATAACATGAACGAGGGTTTATAAAAATAATGAATATGACGAAGAAACTGAAATAATAGCAAAATTAGACGATTCGATATCACCCGATTATTTTGTAGCGCAACAATACCAGTTCGGAAAGTCCGTGGTAACGGAAAGCGCTTCTTCATCCGCTTCAACCAGCACACAACAAAATCATGAATTGGTTTCAGAGGAAGCACTAGATCATGATCATAAAGTTTATATTGAAAAAAAATAGAAAAAGGCCGGTAAAACGTTGTTTAAATAAAAAATTCATTAAAATATCGAAGGAAGGAAATTTAATATTATCAAATTATTTAGAGCGTAAGGAGAAAGTGGCTGAAGAGAAACTAAAACTCAAATAAGAAATTAGAAAAGAGAAAAATGAAAGATTTAAGGCGAAGGAGGCGCAAAGAGTATTATATGAAAAATATAAGTTTGAAAAGGAGGAAAGTGCGAGACGTATAGAGATGAGAACGATATAAAATGGAAAGGCATAACGACAAAATGAGAATGCTAAGAGAAATTATTTATGTTTAATTTTTATTTATTAATTTTTTAAATTGTTATATTTACTGTTAAACTTTTATATTTATTTACAAAAAATGAATTTCTACAGTTGAGCTTTTTCCTTCCGTGGAATCATCATTATCCTCTTCAAAAAAAAGTCGTAATCACCACACAAGTTGTGTAAAATACAATTTGCTAATATCAATTTACTCATTCTCTACATTCTCTACAGAAAAAAGACGGGAAAGGTTCGGAGCCGAACCCTATAAGCATTTTTGTTGCCTATAAAATAAAAGAAAATAGTTTTTCCACAAAAAAAAATCACAAACCACCACACCTAAACATTATTACCACCCTCACCCACCACCCAAAACCCCCAAAACCTATCACACCCGCACCACCCTATACTGCACCACCCATATTATCACCCTTTAACACCTCCATACCCACTTCCACACACACACACAAACCACCCACACAAACCCTCATCCACCAAATCCCAAATTCCCACACCAAACCCAAAACGCCTCATCCCACCCCTTCCACCTCCCATACCACCACTCCTACCACCCCCATAACCACACCACCCACACAAAACCTCATCCAAACGAGATATATTTTGATTCCACATTCAAATGCTCTATGAAACCAAAATAGAATAGAAAATGAAAAAAAAATTTAACAATTTTAAGGAGGGGGGTTAACACAACCCTACTTACCTCCGAACACCCTAAACACAGAAATGTCCAAATCAATAGGGATCATTCCCAAGAATTGCTTGAACTTTTAGTGAAGAAATTAAGTTGATATCTCCATTCGTTCTCAAGTTATCGTGCACACAGACGGACAGACGGACAGACGGCAAACCGAAACCATATAGCATTTTTTTATACAAAAATGCTTAAAAAAATCAAATTTATATTGAAGTTGCCGAAAACGTTGTTTTAAAATTCCGAAACTTTTTTCAATTTTTAATCTAGTTTGTGTATATTTTTTGTTGAATTTTTTTTTTCCGTCAAATTGCCAAAATCTTTATATGGAGATAATAAATATCCCATATATGGTGTGCTGCACCTCACAGTAAATGATATTTATTACAATTTTTGGCGATTAATGTAAGATGATCTAATTTTATGAATTGGTTTTTTCATATAAATATAAGAGCCATCGATACAACCAAGTACATCAGGAAATCCAGCAATCTAAAAATTGTAACAAATAAATTGGAAATTTCTCTGTAGGTGCTCTTGCTAGCAGCAAACCTTTAATTAATATGATTTTAAACAAATTATTAATAATTAATGTTATTTATTGCCTTAAGAAAGCTAGACATTAAGTTTCTGTAGAGATTTCTTTCCGTCCACCATAAGGTCGGACATTTCATATACATCTCGAAAATTTTGTACGTAATCATTCGTGATAATCGAAAATTTTTGAGAAACTATTATTAAAAAAATCAATAACGCAATAATCATTAAATTATTAATTTTAATTTATATAAAAGGCAATTGTTCAAATATTATCTCATATTTACTGTTTCATCTGAGTACTTCTTCACATCATTTACAAAATTATTGACGCGTATTTTTAGTTTGCGCGTTTCTTTGTATATTTGGGCCAAATTACTCATTTTATTAACATCTCCTCATAATAAATTTATACTTGAATCTGGTGAAGATGATGAAGATGATAATCCGAAAGACGATGATGATGATAAAGATAGAAATTCATCAATCATGAAATCCATAATTTATTTGAGTAGATTCATGGTTAATATGTATTGATCACAATAGGCACTGATAACAATAGGCACTGATAAAAATTATATGCACTGATAACCGACAGTATTTATACAATTACTTTTACACAATTATTTATTTTAACAAAATTATTTTAATAAAATTATTATAATGCGACAAATAATAAAATTATGTATATAGTTCGTATGTCAAAATATCAAGGTCAACTATAAGTCAAAAAAATTATGATTAGATTTTTTCAGCTTTTCGGACAAAATATCATTTTTAATGGCCGAAAAACCGAAAAATCTCAAATAAATTAATAGCTATCACGGACGATTTTAAAATAACTTCTTAATTATAATGTTTATGTTTATATACTTTTTAAAATATTTATCTTTACTTTTGACGTTAACATATTTATGTGTTTGTAAAAGTCAAAAAAAAAATTTCCCGAAAATCCCCCCTTTTTACTTGGAAAGAACGTGCCACGCAATTTCCAACAAAATTTTTTGATCTGAAATCATTTTTTTTATTTATAAATCAATTGCTTTTGGAAAGGACTTGCTATAGTATTATATAAAAAAACAAAATTTTGATAATTATTTAATAGTAAAAATTTTTTTTCATAGCTTGCTATGCATTAAAATGATTTTTAGTTATAATGGAAATATGCGGATGTTTTAAAAACAATATTTGCAAGTGTACATTTTATGACAAACAATAAATAATTAGACAATACAAATAAAAGGAACATTTTTAATAACGGAACGGTACTCTCAGCGCTGCCACGCTGGTCTGCAATTTTTGTAAGATTCTGTTACAAAAATTTTCCTAACTTATGTGTTATTTTATTGTAAAATGAAACTCAATCTTGTAGTGTTAATCCAAAAAATACGTAGTAAGTAAAGATTGTGATCACTAAACCTTATTAAACAGGGTGAATTACTATTTTTATATAGGTACCTGTATGAAGAAAATCAATCAACTTTTTTATCGTATTATTTCCCGATTTGGTTTAGTTGCGTATTATACGTACTTACGTAACGTACAAAAACCTTATCAATATCAACACAAACCAATGAATTTTTTTTTCGTTACCAAACTTAAGATGAAAACTATATACTAAAATCATTGTAAGTTTGAGTTAAAAAGGGTTAAAAAATTGATTGCAAATATATGACGGTATAAATACTATAAATCTACTAAATCTCATCATGATACATCACCGTAGTCACGAATATTTTAAATCCGTCATATAATATTATAAATTTGATGTGTGTACTCGACTCGTATATATATACGCCACTGTAACTCTTGTTAAAAATAATTACATCAATAATTTAAAAAAAAAAAATATTCTCTACGTGAACTAGTAAAAACCAAAATATTTTATTGTTCGCAAATGTTTGCATTTACATGATTCCTTCATGAAAAGGCATATTTTGTTTAGATGTGAATATGTATACGAGATGAAACATATTTTAGGCTTTAGAGATATTCTTTATTTTTATCGAAAAAAATCATATAAAATCTTCAAATCAAGTTAATAGCAGAAAAAATCGTTTTTGCTGTTTTTTTTGTTAAAAATAAAGCACATAAAACGTATAAAACAAAAAGGCAATATAAAAATACAAATCCTGGAAAAACTCTTTTAGTTGATCCACATAACAATAAAAATTTGTTTACTAAAATTATATCCCATGGTTGTACATAGCATATAGGTATAAAACGAGTGCGGAAATTTATGCGAGATGTGTATAATATGCGTGAGGGATACTAAACATTATCAAAAGGCGGATTGTATCGTTCGGTGTATTTTTTACACAGATATACAGGTGAAATAAAATCGTATATACCAAAACAACAAAAGGTTGAAATAATTTATAGGCAAATCCACTGCCTCTTTCTAATTTATACCAACAATAATCCGTCACTGTAAATCGTTTCCTTTTTTCATGTACCGATCTAAATTACTTCTATGAATGTATGCTCTAATTAAAAAATATATAATTTCATTTTAATTGTAATCCCACATGTTAAACATATTAAAGAAAATTGTAATTTTGTCATGTTTTGTCAATAAGTTCAATTTTTGGTAAAATAAGTATGTAACGTGATTTTTCATGAAAATTTAGATTCTTCATCATTTAATACTGAATTTACATTAATGGATTTTTAGCCAAGTTAACATATAGACTTTCTAATAAGTTTCTCGAAATTTCATTAGACTCGTTACAAAAGTCATTATACACTAGTTGTAGGGTCTACCTATAGGGTTAGTTTGGAATTATCTATTTTATTTGGTGTAAAAAATGCGTAAACCATATTGACATTTTTAGACAGCATGTAACTTGTGCAGCATTGCTGTTTAGTCGAGTAATGTAAATAATAATTAAATTTTATATTTACATCTAGTGTGCTGATGAAACAACAGAAAAACGCCCAACTCTCAAGTCGCGGTATTCGAACAAAATTCGTTTACAGTAAAACAATTTTTTTAATTTTTATTCTCTGATTCACTGATTTTATCGGTAACTTATATGCATGACCGAATTTAAAACTTTAAAGCTTTAAAGCCGTATACTTTATCATGTTACAGCTTTATATTACCGCACTCCATTTATTTAAAATATTTGTATAATAACTTTTCATTTTAGAAAGATAATTCAAAAATTATCAATAAAATAGGGTAATTGTTGTGGCCAACAGCCGATTTACTGTCATAGCACATGTAAATAAACTTAGAATATACCACATTTTATTTCTAAATCGAAAAATTGAACATACTGGAATTGTGGTAAAAATTGAATTGAATAATTAAAAATCATTATTCCTGATTAAATTTCAGTAAACCAGAACCCCTTTTAAATATTTAATTTTCATTGAAAAAATTAAAAACGCTGCTACGGATGCTGCTACTACTGGTGCACCGATGTCTACCACATCTCACATAGACTAATCAGGTACACATTTCGAACTCTTCACTGAGCTTATGCACCTCTTATTGAATACGATATATACTGTTTAGTACCACATCTCGAAGCAATTCACTGAGCTTATGCATTTTTTTGGCTCATTGAATACAAACTACTGCGTAATATCAACAATTTTTCAGTCAGATTCAAGCAATTTAATTCTTCGTTTTAAAGCCCAACCAATAAGCTTACGTGACTCAGTAAAGCTTGTCATTCTGCAAACAGTTCAGATCAAAAATAGACAATGCCACATATTGGAATGTGGCATTGTCTATTTTTGATCTGAACTGTTTGCAGAATGACAAGCTTTACTGAGTCACGTAAGCTTATTGGTAATATATATTTGGTGCGGCAAATATATTTGGTGCGTGAGCGAAGCACAAGAGAACACTTAAGAAAGCATTCTTCTGTTAACCATTTCATAACTTTACATTGCAGAAAAATGAACCGATGACTTTTATGCCATCCATTCCAAAGTCAACTTCGTCGATATAAAAGCCAAATTATTCCAATAATGTATATGCAATGGTACCGTTGTACAGGCCTTTTGACACATCAATGGTTGACCTCAGCTTTTGTTCCTTAAAATATTTCCAGATATTTTGGAAAGCCTTCAGTTTTGTGAACATTTTTCGAGATTGTACTATTCAAGTCAACATTTTGTGTGTTTCTCGTAGATTCAACTAACTGATCTTGCGCTATTATTTTATACATATTTTTGTTCTCCTAATATGCTCGTAGGGACTTGTTTGTTTTTGGATAAATGCGCAAAACCTTTTCAATGCTCAGTTCTCCGGTGGATTCATTGAAAACTCTTCTTAAAAGCCTACATGTGTTCGCCATTCAATTCTCCGGCCCTCAAAGCATTCAAAATGTGTTATATCTACGTTGCTCCATGTTTTCTGTCAGTTTCCATAATGTTCGTAAACATTCTTCACAGATGTTGAAGACGCACTAGTTAATTAAATCCTTAAAGACCTCTGCTTGGTAGAAGTTGAAGATTTCGTGAGCAGAACATTTACAACATTAACGAATTCGTCAATGATGAGGATTTTTATGTTTTCCCTTTGTCGAGACATTGTTCCTAGATACTGCCTTGTTAAGAGTGACATACTGACAACATTCCAATATTGAGGGTACTGTGTATTGTTATAACGGGGCGCGGTAACTCCAGTTAATGCACAAACTTTAGTAATATTTTCGTTAAATTTTTATGAATTACGTTTTTGATCATATGCTGCAGATAAATGTTTTTACACTACTACCCCACCATTGCCACCACGTAATACGTATGAAATCCAAGTTGGATTATCAGCAATTTCTTCCTCGATTTATTTGATAACATGCTTCATTCTCTTGTAGTTCAATTGGTTTATTCACAGCATATTTGTGTCAATTCAATGTGAACCTTCTATTTTTATTTTCTTCTATTCTGATATTTTTACTAGAAAAACTCGATGCATTTAAGCAAGCAATCTATAAATTTAAATAAAAATTTTAAAATAAATATCGAGTGGCTTTAGAAGAAAAGATAAATCGCTTCATTTGGTCAAGAATCGTTCTCAGCTCAAACTCGTTTTTTTAAATGCTTCTTTGGACTGCCTTCTCCCAGAGCAGCAAACTGTTACAGCAGCTCTCTAAGAGACTAGCAAATGTTCTAACTGGGTTGTTTTTCTTATTTATCGAAGATATTTTCACACTAACCCGTTGACTTTACCGCACTCATTGAACTTCACCATGCTATGCCAGATATTCTTGCAAGAAGACGTGTGGACGAAAATGATGACAAAGAAGATGTTTAGAAGATTAAGATTCCCATTGAAAAAGTTGTCTTTCTCTCAATATTTTCAATGAATTTTAATATTTTACTGTTCCGCGGTGGATTTTTTTAATGCCGGAATCCAGATTTGTCGGCTTATGGTTTGAAATATATATGGCAATGAATAAAATATTGCTTCTATTGAACTGCATGCAAGCAGCTCCAGAATTTCAAAAGGTTTTTGTTTTATTTGTGTACCCAAACGTCTTCTTCTTTCCTTTGAGTCTTCGCATGGAATTCCGCAGTTCTAATCTTTAACGATTATTTGGATGCCGTCTGAACTTTCGGTGGATTTCGGTGGATTTGGAACGATTTTAGAAAGTCGAACCCAAAAGTCGTTAAGTTTTTCACCAAGAATTTGAACGTTAATTTGGTAAAAACTCAAAATAGTATCTGCGCAAATCATGATTTGGCGACCTACCTTCTGCACTGCGTAGATGAATATATCTTTTGGGTCTTCGTTGGGTCGTGCATCAGTAATGAATAGGTCTTTTCTCATATCTGAGAATCTTCTCATATCTTCTCAGCAACTGAACATTAGGTATAGTGTGTGACATTTCCAATGCAGCGGATAAAAGCTCAAGCAGCTCATTTTAGGCATTGCGCCAGCATGTAGGTGATCCATGAATAGTTCGTATGTTGCATGCTGATAAAATCTTCTGAATGCTGGATGAACTAATCGCTCACTTTCACGTATCATTAAGTGCCACAAGTATGTCACATTCAATCACACAATTTTTTCCGTCAAGACCAGCAATATTCTCCTTTCCGCCACATGAATCATTGACTCTCATGAAGTAATATTTGTTTGAGTACTTCATGACTCAATTCTTCCGTGTCATTTGAGACCCTAATTAAATTTTTGCCATCTTGTAGAGATTCGATGAACGATGATGTTGTGACTACTCAAATAGGGAAGTCTTATTCGAGGTAGAAATCTTTTGCGATTTTCGGATTGAGGGATTGCAACTACGATGGATCTATTGTGACGTTGACATGTCTTCAAAAAACATGATTAATTGCAATGTTTTAGTGTAAATGGTATTTCCCGCCGCCCCGGTGGCAAAATGGTTAGCATGCTTGCTCCAGCGACCGGAGGTCTCGGGTTCGATTCCCGGTGGTGACAAGGAAAAAAAAATTTCACGGCTGGTTAAGGATCAATGAATTAATCACTCATTATCCGAAATGAAAATATAATTATGAAACCTCATTTGAGGCGGCCAAATCCCTTGATGGGATATAGTGCCAGAGAGAGAGAGAGAGGTATATTCCGCAATAATTCGCACAAGCGTCACTTTTTCCCTCATTTTAAGATCCCTGAATTGTGAATTTGTTGGTATTATAAAGTCGTGACTGGAACAAAGAGATTGCTTGCTCATATGAAAACCATATTAGTCACACACATCCGACATATTGATACTTTTTACGAGGAAGATAATTCGCATTCGTTTCTCAGTCTGAGTGAGTACTGATAACCTCTGGAGATGCCTGTTGCATGGTTTTTGGCTTTCATGTTATTGTGTGGTATTATACAATGTTGCTAAGTAATTAAGGTTGTAAATATCAGTGAATAAATATAAATTAATCAAAAACTGCACGTTAATTCATTGTGTTTTTTATAATAATCTCTTCTCATATAATTTCAGAATCCTCTTCGAGTAAATCAACTGTAATACTGAGTAAGTACATAAGTTAATACTTTGTGATATTAAAAAAATTGAAAACGATAGCTGTGTTTCTTGATGCAAGATCTGATCCGGTTCAGTTCGTGTTTCATGAAACAACACAAAGGCGCTTGCTAGGTTTCAAATCAAAATTTAGAATCTTAAGCAAAATTTGGATCAGGTTTTTCATTTCCGAAACTAGTATTCATTCGTGTTTAATATATGTGAACGTGAAAGTTACAGCCATTATCTATTTTTTCAACAATTTAAACTACAACTACAACGCTATTCTTCTATTGTTTATTAATTTTATCTTATGACTCCCAACAATTAGGGTACGTTCTCACAAAAAATTCTATGTTTTGGACGATTTTTCAAATATTGAAATTTTGTAGGAGTAAAATGTTCATATATCAAGCAATTTTCAGTACGAATTGTAATTATCAGTGGCACTATTCTGGTAATTCCCTGGGAATAGGGAATTGGGGAAAGATTTTATATATAATTTAAGATCAAATATTTTTTTCCGGCCTACTAAGAAGAAAAGTTTGATGCAAATATTTATAAATTGGGAATAATTTTTCCATATCTAAATTGGCAGGGAAAATTATTCCCAATTTTATTTTGTTTTCAAAAAAATTACCACTAGATTTTTACCTCAGTATGCCTGAAAAAAAAATTTAAAATAGAAATTACATATAAAATCTTTCCCCAATTCCCTATTCCCAGGGAATTACCAGAATAGTGCCACAGATGATGTGTTGGAAGATTCAATCCGATTTTATTTCTGAAAAAATTAGTTATATTTTAGATAAACTTTGTAAAGCTTTACGTTTATTTCACTAAAACACTATCTTGTGACTATGCTGGTTTTCATAGATTTCTTATTCTCCAAAATGTATAACGACGTTTGAGATTTTTTTTTTTCTTATTAGGAAAAATTATTTCTATTTCATAACAAATTTAATCGAAATTTTCCCCACATTTTTGGGATATTTTTGTTTTGTGCATTTTAAAATTGTACACAACATTTATTTCTGTAAATATTTATTTAAAAAAAAATTAAGTTTATAATAAAGTCACAATACTTGTCTTAAATAATAAAAATTAAAGCTAAAAAAATGTCCCCTCAAAAATTATTCTCAGTCTACTTACCCTGGGCTGGGATGTTCTAACATCACCATGTTTCGATAATTTATCGTAGCTTATTTCTCGTTTCTGTAGAATAAAACTTATCTCTGTTTCAATTTTTATATCATTTACCAGCCTGCTAGATTGCAACATTGTGATGTTTCTACTGTGTTTCTATCACCAAAAAATTTTTCTTCGATTGTAGAACGAAAATAAGTGAAATAGATATTGCTCAAACATATTCTAGTAGGTTGTGATAGCAATAGAGAAGAAATAATTGATAAACGAAACAGAAGTCAAATTAATTCTATCTGAAAGAGACCTAGACTTCGATAAAATATCGAAACATGGTGATGTTAGAACATCCCAGCCCAGGATAAAAAGCAGGGGCCTAATTATTGAATTCGATATTCATTTTCGAAGATTATGATTTTTCTATAGTAGACAAAAGACGAACAATTTTTTACTATTCTTTTCTCTTTTGTTTCTACGCGTGCTATAGAAAAACGATAGCTGTCGAAAATTAACGACGAATTTAATAAGGTCCCAGCCAGTGCTGCCAGATCGTAAGATTTATCTTTTTTTGAAAGATTTTGTGTCAACAAAAAAGATAAAAAGATTATTTCCAAAATAAAAAGATTTTCTTTAAAATGTTCATCTTTGTAAAATTCTAAAATGAACAATTACACATTTTCTCCGTGACAGAAATTTTTATTTTTTCTATGTGACAAATGACAATAAAAGACTAAACTATATGTATATATTGATTAGTATAATTTCTTTTACGATAGCTGCGTTGCTTTCCCAAATCCCGCTAAGCTTTAATATTAGAGGCCAATTTTGGTTTCAGCAATATTTGTTTCTGAATTTCCAGTAACGGAAAATAATTGTTCATCATAGTTGGCTTTTATGTCAGTAGTAATTGTAATATGAATCGGTTTTATGAAAATCTTTTTTTTTTAGTTTTATTTAAAGCCAACTCGACTTTAATTACGATTGATAAATACGCCAACTATGATGAAAAATTATTTTCGTTACTAAATTGGCCTCTAATATTAAAGCTAAGCGGGATTTGCGAAAGCAACGCAGCTAACGATATATGGGGGTACGGTCATTAAAGACCATTAGACCCGTTGCACACTTGAGTTATGTTTTTTAGCAAAATGAGCTATGTTTTAAGATCACAGCTCCTCGGTTTATTTTGCAATGCCTAAATAAGTGAAACCGAATTCGTGAAGCTTAGCTGAATTCACTCGTACGCCCCAATTTATTTAATTTCTTTATTAAAACCTAAGGGTTAGGAACATACAGCTCACATCGCTCATTATGGGCAATGAGAGGTAATTAATTATCCACAAGGTGATAGTAAAATAAAACGGGAAGCTGTAAAATGAAAACAGCTCACACCAGTCAAAACACTTAGCACAAGTGTGCAACGGGCCATAATCCTTAACAAATATTAAATAAAACGTTAAAAAAGATTTTTTGGTCGAAAAAAAGATATTTTTTGTCAAATTAAAAGATTTTGTAAAAAATAATCTGGCAGCACTGGTCCCAGCACAGTTATTTTATCGATAAAAAACGACACAAAAATAATTTTTTATGTGAAATTGGAGAAATCAAAGACTTCTAGTTTTCGTATCTGTCGTAATAAATAATTTATTTAGGTTTGTTTTTTAAACACGTATTAAAATAAAAGCTTTGCTACCAGCTTATTATGATTTTATGAACATTTTATTGTTTTTCTAACCGTTCTACGGGTTACTCTTCTCCTGAATGCACAAATGAAATTACCGAGGAAATATTTTCCCAACTCCCTTGAAAAAAACAGCACATAGTCACATAGGATGGCTTGTGCAGAGATATTACAACCAATATTCCTAGCACTTTGTTGTTACAATACGGTTTTTTTAGTAATTCAACATTATTAGAGATATTTATTGAAATCAAGAATGCTTTTTTGAAAAAGGAATAACCTTCATAATTATTAAAGACAAATCAACATCTGGTAGTTTCACACCGGGAGGTATGTTGCAATATATAGAGTAGAAGTAGCAGGTTATTTACTCGCCACCTGTGTGAACTGAACTGCACTGGGATTGGTTTGGATCCTGTTCAGATCAAACACGCTTAGGTGGAGAGAAATTATACCGTAGTATTTCAGGAGCGGTTTCAACGTTATGATATGAAGGGCTATACAAAGCACTCATTTCGGAATAAATGTTTCGGTAAATCTATTCAAAGGGCGAAAGCTGTAGATCCTGATGAAGCGGGAAAAGACTCGTGGTTAATTAAATTTTTTTAGAAGTTAACATGTTTTTTGAGGCACTGCTTCCCGCAAAATCAAAATTAGGCAAGACGCTTAAAGCAGTTAAAACTCTGTTCGGTTGAGTAGTGGCCGGCGGAGCCGTAAACCCAAAGCATACCATAACTTGTTACTACTATGTATTGTTAGATCCAGATAAATCTTCTCACATAGGTTCGGGAAGTAGAACGAGAGCGTTCACTCAAAGAAACGATAAAAAAATAAAACTGTATAAATTATACTCTTTGAAGCCAACACTAAATAAGCAGATGACAAAGGTTTCCTGGTCAAATAATATACAGATAATCAGAAGATTGGTTCGATTATATTGATTTTAATACCCTTAAGGTGAAGCGGACAATCACTCAGAGGACTATCGTGCATAATATCAATATATTTGATAGTAAGACAATCCGAAACGGCAACCAATAAGTTGCCAATAAAAATTGTTAACGTATGCGTTATTTGAAGGAGATTGGTTTAAAACGGCAATCAAATAGGCCAAAAGCAGCAAGATGAATACTGCAGAATATATACCCCGATTATGTGTTGATAAGGAGCACTTTATTATAGGTATCTAATGTTAACTAACAGCGATGATCTACAAACAATTCTTTAAACAGCCTCTGGAAGAGATTTTAAAGGTCTAGGAGAAGATCCAGAAACACCACAGGTACGTGGCGTTTAATGGAATCCGAATAAATTCATTCTAAGATAACGTTTCCTTCACATGTCAACTGCAACTTAGATCCGCTCTTAATAATAACTCTTAATAATAAAACAAAAAATTATATTTTAAGGACATTTAGTTTAATAATTGCAATCAACTGCACTGCCTGAAACTTAATATAACACGAATTAAACAACTAAGCCTATCACGGTTGAAACTAGTGGCACTGAAAGAATCATTAACTATAAAATTAATTAAACGTTATTATTCATAGACTCTTGGATAGATTTGGACTGCAACACATTCGAGGCACTTGGCTAGTTTTGGAGCAAATAGAGACAATGAAATTATACAAATATACAATTCTGATCACTATGTATAGTATAGTAAGTGACGTTCAAAGGCAATCCTGCTGATATCGTTTTCATAGAGACATGTCCATAAACAAACTGGCCAGCAGTAAAGTTTGTATTCATCATGTGTAGTCTGAGCCAAAATATTTATTGAACATTTTGTTGCTGGATATTCCACATTTTAAAAAATTTAAATGTTTTAGCGCTCGTTGTAAGATTCAGAAAGCTAAAATATGGAAATGCGACTGATCCAAAAAGATAGGAGATGAAAACCGAGGAAATGATCATGCCCAAACAAATTCAGCTAGAATTCCGTTGGAAGCTCTAACTAAAAGCAGACATTATATCTAGAAGTAGTAACATAATATAATATACTATGCTTACATCCATTTTTCGACGTTCGAGTAGGGACATGATTCATAAATCACTCGCATTCGAGGGAGAATCAACCGCAAGAACGAGTTCAATATATCCATCTCTTTTAAGTTAAGCATTCATTATTGTGGATCATTCAGACTACATCAATTGCGACAAAGAAAACAGGTTCCTGTGATGATGTATGTTTGAGTACTGTGATTTATATGTTTGACTACATGGAGACAGTGTGTAACAATCAACAAGTACGTCGGGCGGAGCCTTAAACCGATTTCATCACGTAGAGGGGATTGACAAATGATCTACCGTGACACGAGTAGCAAATAATTTTTTTAAAGACTAGTTCTATTTTCTTGAAACAAAGGCATCCGTTAATAGCCTCATTTACAGAATATAAAATAAATTTGAAGTTCAAGTTCAATTGGGGCACTTCAGATGGGTAGTTTTTTGAATGCGGCAGTAAAGCAGGTGAAAATACATGTTGGCGGGGTATTTGGTGAGTCGGTACTTACTTGGAGGGGTTCAAAACTCTACTGACCAAAAGAGTTCCCATCATAAAGTGCGTGTCCCTAGTATTAAATGCATTCGAGAATTGTTTACGAAATTAAAAATTGTTTGCTGTCTCAAAATATCAGCAGAAAACAAACTTTTTTGTGATATGGTGCTGCTCTCCAATGCTGATTAGCAATTTTTTCCTGTTGGAATTTTTTGATATTTTATACACAGCATATTTCTTTCGATTTTATTTGGTCCCCAATTCATGGTTTAAATTTTAGATAAATTAAAACAGAAGTCATTACGCTGTACGTACTTCTTTTTTTTAAGGAAGTATTAATTATACTTAATAAACACATTTTTATTAATCACTTGTTTTTTTGTTTCGCAGAATATTTTGAATATTTTTCAAAAAGTTTAAAAGTTTAAAAAATCACGAAGTATTAATTGTCTAGCGGATTTAATATTCTTTGAAGGTCAATTAATACCCCCCTTTCATTCACGCACACACCACTCATTCTTAAAATTACAGTTTACCACCTGCTCTGAATTCTTCACTCCAACAGAGGGTCTTGACGGTATCCAGCCTCTGATGGGATTCGAACTCAGAACCTCCCGGTCCAAGTGCCGAAGCTTTAACTACTGCACCACTTGTCCGGTTAACTTTCTTCATAAATGTAATGTAAAAAGATAACCTTTGCAATATGGGTTTACACTGAGTTTGTCATTACAGGGATATACAATCGAAACCTTAATCGCACAAATAGATAAATGACACCATATCTTGTGACCAGAAACACCATACAAGAAAATGTTATCAAAAAATTGCACCAGTGTCTGAATATTGGACCTCCTCCTATAACTCCATCGGTAACTTCAGAATAACCGCAATGTCTCTCCCTCTCTCTATCTATCTCTCTTTCTCTACCATTTACCGAAGATAACCGTACATAGGGATAAGCTAACTTGATAGATATTACTAGCAGTGAGCAATGGAAAACTGTCATTAGTATGAGCATTAACTCTGTCAGCAACTGTAACTGCATCATCACATAAAATTGAAGTTTTATGAACTAACCAAGAATATGGATGAAATTGATCAGGTGCAAACTTGAATTCTAATAAAAACTGACGATGAGGCACAAACGACAGAATTAGTATAGATACACAGGGATTTACATTGTGCAAAGTCATTAGGATGGTTCGTTGGAACAATCTGTGGCTAATTCCTCCTCTGCTCATCTAAAGTATACTTCAAACAAGATAAAATTTGTGAAGCATCTCTGAATAGTTAATAATGATTCTTTATTCAAACTGAGTTTTAAAAACTGTAACAAGCCAAACAAAAAATATAAAGATAGTCTGCCTTGATATCTAGAATAAGAATTGTTTAAAGCCTGAACGGATCAGTACCAAAGGATTTAAACTGAAGCATTAAAGTAAAATAAATGTAATTTTAAAATAATAGAAAATGCAGTGAGGCAATCAGTGGTGTATCAAAAAGTGGTTAAGGGTTAATTTTTTCTTCGATATCCAAAAAAAATACTTCATATTATACTGAAATGATTGTGATAGCGGTGATATACAGTATTTCACCGTTCACATTTCATGGTAAAATGTCAAAATAAATTATTTGCTTCTTTGACAAAACGTTATTTACACATTCATCATGTTTTGGATAAATACTAATTTAAATTTTAACAACAAAAAAAGTTTCAGTAAAGATTTTTTGATAAGCTACTGCTAGTAACTTATAATTTTGCCTGTGGAAACTTGTCTATTGTCGTATTTTGTTTCATTCATATGTAATATTAGCCGTGTGAACCCCTAAATAATGCCCTTTTCGGCATATTCAATGTTAATAATTTCATGACGCTGTATTTATATGATAATCTGTGTCAATATTAATTTTAAGATATTTACCTTCGTTATATTTGAATGTAAAGAAAAATCGTGTATCACTCTTATTTTTCATAATTAGTAGTAAATTAATAGTATAAAGTATAAATTCTGAGGCCTTATTCTTGAAATCATCTCATCAGGCCATGACGACTAAATATTACTGTACGTAATGATTACATTTTGTATATAGTACATATATAGATAGTAGAGCAACTCTTTCTCTCTCTCTCTCTGGCACTGTATCCCATAAAGGGATTTGGCCGCCTCAAATGAGGTTTCATAATCCTATTTTCATTTCGGATAATGAGTATAATTAATTCATTGATCCTAAACCAGCGCCACCGGGGCGGTAGAGCAACTATGTAATCGTAACTCTAGTGAATTGTAGTAACTCTAGTGACAACTCACTAAATTTATTCTTATAAACTTTTCATCTCATTCCCACTGGTTTCAATTCCAGTGCAAGTAATATTTTTTATAATTTTTACTGAATTAATTCATAGCGATATCAAACATATCGGCCCTAATTATGGCCATTTTAATGTGTTTCTTCAAGTAACACAACAGAATATACATTCCTTTAAAATTTTCTATATTGTCCGAATTTTTCTCCGCGGCTACTTAAATCGTTTTTGAAAACTTCTTACCATTGTTTTTTGAGCACTGGGTAAATTGATTCGAAATTATTGCCTTAGTAAGAAAGCAAATATTACCAAACGTGAAAACAAATTCGAAAACATAATTAAATGTAGCCCGTGAAACATTCGAATATTATAAACATTTCTATAAAGGAAATTATAGTCCGAATGCGGAAATCTCCACTGACTTCAAGCCTTATTCTTGAACAACATTTATTAATTAAATAATGCCACGATAGCAAATGAAAGCCAAAAACTAATTGAACTTTTCAACTGTTATTTATTAATAAAAAGCTAAATCATTTTTTTTTATATTTGCTCGAAAGTTTGAAATTTTTAGATGTTGCCTCCCATTAGGTGGAAGCTTTGTTTTCTTATACGAATGTATATACCACTAGAAGAAAATTAATTTGTTTATATAAAAATGCGAACAGATTGAACTTTTGAAAATCTCCCAAAAACAAGAACAACAAAGTAAAATAAAAAAAAATCAATTATCATATAAATGTGTCTGTCTGCATGATTTTTACAAAATCCTCGTATCCAAATAATTTTAGTCAAGTATACATAGAAGATGAAACAGAAGAAAAATTATTTAATTAAATTAAACGGACCATTATACAACTTGGGGATTATTTTTTTGGGAAAAGTTCCAACCAAAATAAAATAGAAATAGACAAAAAAAAAAATTGTATTCCAAAATATTTATCTAGAATACTGTAATGGCGTCAAATGTATAAAAGTTTTCTTTTTTAGTTGAATTTTCACTTAGTTTATCATTTTGAAAAATTTATTTTTGTATTCTATATGGAAAACCATCAACGGCGTACATTCGTATATTGGTACGAACCAAATATTTTTTTATATACACAAAAAAAAAACAGAAGTTGTTTGTTCTTATTATTTTTATTCTTATTGTTTTCCATGTAATTTTTCTTAATAATATTATTATTATTATTGTTGTTGTACTTATTATTATTATTGTTTGTTATTATTATTATTTTTCTTTATTTTGTGTTTTGTAACGAACAAAAAAAAATATGAAATAAACGAACAGAATATACGAAAATTAATAAATTCAGCAATTTATGATTCCAAGTTAAATCTCTTAAGAAAACAACAATACGCTGAATGAAAAAGAACTTTTCATTGTTTTATTATTATTATTTATTTTAAGTTCTTTTCGTTTTTTTTTTTGTTTTAGTATTTCCATGTTTTGATGATGAATGGTTTCGAGTCGTGAAAAAAATATTTCATTTTTATCTGTGTATTTTCATTTAACACTCTTAAATAGCTTATTAGCGAAGACATTGTACCATTTGTTGTTTTAATTTAACTTTTCTAATCAAAACTAATAGGAAAAATTATATTTCAACTTCTTTATTTTGGCTTGTTCTGCTCATAATCTCGTGTATATACATAAGTATAAAATATATATATTTTCAGCGAAACTATTCTATATTAGATATATATCGTAAATATATATTATAAGTACTATTTGGGATTCTTAAAATATATACGAGAAAAACGAGCAGAAATAATATAACCAACCAACTAATCCCCAATAAAAACAAATTTCAGCAAATCATCTCAACCCAATTAAGTTGGAAAATTTTCTATGATCGAAATATGTATAACATATCTCTATCCACTCATCACTAATAAACTGTAAATAGTGTTATGGACTTATGAGTCTAAACATACAAAAAATGTTTGATGGTATTGTATGTACACATTTTCATTTAATTATTTTAGTTTTTCATGTTTGCTTTTAGTATTTTTGATGTTAACAAAACACACTCGTATTTATAAAACAACAGTTCATTGAATTAGTTTTGGTAATAACAAATCCAAGAGTTGGGGCTCAAGATTTTTTTAAAACGTTTTTCTGGTAAAATATACACTAAGAAAAAACTGAAATTCCTTTTTTTCCGAAATTACATTGTAATGATTCAGCATCCTGATTCTTTAAAAATCAAAATAACAAGAGATAAGCGTTAACGCGTTATCTACTAGTTCTTTGGTGTCCGCGTGAACGACTTGTCGATAACGTCGACAAACCGTCGAGCATATCGACTTCTCGTAGACAACGTGTAATACTCGAAGACAATGACAACAACTATTTGTAATTTACGCCTCTAGCGATCGAATGATCGAAATATTTATTTTGAACTTTTCTTCGAATCGAAAATAAATACTTCGACAATTACAAAAGCTCAAATTTAATATGCGAATTAGAAAAAAATCTGTATGGTTATTTATGCCATCTATTCATAACTGGTACGAGCTGACAACAAAATAGTTTAGTCTGCAGTAATTTAGTTGAGAACATTGGTATCAGACACACAATATTACCGACCGATTTTACACGGAATTTACTTAACAAGTACTAGAAAACTATATGCAATTTTAGTTATGTGATGATTAATATAATTCAAAATGTTGGGTTTTATATTGACTTTTATGTGAATCACAGTAAATTTGTTGTATTTGTGAAAAATAGTTGTTGTTGTCATAATAAACATGGCCGATAATAACACGGAATTTACTTGTACGAGAAAACTATGTATATGTAATTTATGTGATGGTTAATATAATTGAAATTGTTGGGTTTTATATTGACTCTTATCTCAATCAAAGCAAATTTGTTGTATAAGTCAAAAAAAGTTGGTGTTGTCAGAATAAACATGGCCAATAATATCATGGAATTCACTTAACAAGGAAAAGAGACCAATATATAATATCACAAATTGGATTAAATAAATTTAAATTGTTTTGATCAATAATACAAAACGCGTTTTCGTTGCTATCAGTTCTTTGTACTGTTTGATGTGAGAAATTGGCCTTAGTTAAGAATTCCTTGTCTTTAACATTCAAGATATCGGAATCGTTTAACGCAATTCAATGTAGTCTTACGAATACAATTCGGATTGGCCCGTAAAGGCAATCATATACCGTATATCATCCAAAAGTATCTCGAGTTAGTTCAGAAGAGAGAAAGGGAATCAGATCAGAAAGGGAACTTATTAGAATGAAAGATTTTCTGTAATACTTGGAACAACATGAAATTCAAACGTTTTTCATTCATTGATGTCTATTTAAGTCTGTATCATCGTAATCGTTTTATTACAGTGGCCAATTTCACTCATCTTTATTGAATGAGCCTACAATCGATATAAGCTTTTATCGTGAGCATGCACATTTGATGAGAAATTGCTTCCACTTTCAGTTAAATGAAGCGTATTCGGTAATTCTTCTTGAATTAATTTGGTGCTTTGATACATTCTCCGGAGCAAAGAATGGTGGTTTAGCAACTAGAATGAGCATTTGAGCAATACACGTAATTTTTAAGATTCCGTTCTGCACGTATAATTCACACATAGACCAATTGGTGTCTTTTTTCGGGTGGTAATTGATTAAATTGTTCACATTGACTTGCGAAATGTTTTTTGGATCCAGAAATTGCCCAAAATATTTTAAAATGAGACTGATTTGATTCTACAATAATAATGTTTTTCCAAGAATTTAATTTATTATTAAACGATTTGAACTGATTTTGAGATTTGTTGAAATCCAGTTTTCTCATTCGATATCATTTATATCACCAAAACTTAGCTGCCAAAATAAACCTATCAATTTTAAATCTGAGAAAAGCGCAGCAGACCTTTGATCCTATTAAATATTCCTAAATCGATTGAGTTGGCAGATTTAACATTGGGTAACGAGAACGCAGATTACGATTTTTACATAATTTTGAAGTTTCTGTTTGTTTTTTTGTATTTTTCAAATTTTTATGAATACTCTTCATGATGTGGTCAGTTTATAAAATTTCCGGTAACTCTTTCACAAATTGGCGTATGTGAGCATGTTTCTATTTGCTGTTGCTGCCTAACCAACCTCTTCAAAATTATATACAGTGCATTTTCTGCTGTCTTTGTATAGCTACGAGTATATCTCTGTATTTTTTTCGATTTTCTGGCTAATCTCACGGCAGGTAGTAATTTCTGCTGACGCAGTTTTCAATTCTCTTCTAATTTTCAACGGTAATATATTCTTTAGTTGTGCACTTCTTGTTTGTCAAGGATGTTGGTAGCAATCTTGACATGTTTTTTTTTAATATTGGTTCCCATCTCTGATCGACATAGCCGGATCAATGATGGACCGTTCCATTGAATGTATTTTTTGTGTCACTATTTTTCAATCAAAGTTGAATTTCTACCAAATTTTCTTCAATTATTTTTGAGACATTTCAGTTTCAATTTAACTGCTGATTTAACTTAAATTTTAGATATTTGCGTTAGAGTTAATAGTGATATTATAATTCATATAACCGGAAACGAAAAGCTGATATGAGCAACTTTTTCTTGTAGTATTCATTTTTGTACCCATTTAGTTTTGGTTTAATGTATCTTATTCGTCAGATATAAAAATGCTTGCCTCATATATAAGAAATTTTAGACCAGCAACATGTAAATACTTTTAGATGTTTCTGGAAATCATCAAAATAATTAGTAATTTTTATGAAAATCACCAAACTTTTCAGAATTCTACCACTCCGCGTCAATTATATCACAATTTATCTTTATATTCCATAAAGTAGTGGAAATACCTTGAATATAATATCTAGTTTTTCAGTCAATTAAATAAATTGATTTAAATTGGTTCGTCACTTGTATTCAATTTAAAATTCAATTTGAGAAATTGTGAAAATTTAGCAGAACGAAATAACATTTTTTTTTTTTTAAATATCTCGGAACTTCTAAACTCAAAAAATCATTTTAAGGAAAATTACAACTGACCTATATTTTCGCCACAATGGAGTTTATTAGAATCGGATGCCAATCACTATAACGGTAGAATATTGTATCATCTATTGGAAAACGTAGGTGAGAATCTGTGGACATCCCTAGGATCGGCGATAACAAAAGTAAATTTGTTAAAAATTTTAGTGTACTGGTCGAGAGCAATAAAAATTCAAAGACCAGCACAATGAATTTTGCACATGAACAAATCCTGAATAATGTTCCAAATTGTCAAATACATCATAAGGACTTAAATCCAGTTTATACATGATTATGGAAAATATTTTAAGCTTTCGAAAAATATGTAAGCCCGTGGACATCTCTAGGATTAACGATAAAACAAATGTATATAGACAAAAATTTTGAAACCGTTACGTTAAAATGTGAATAAAATTAATAAATAGCAAAATAGTTGTTGGTTTGATCTATTTGTAAACGCTGGCCGAGACTCGTCATTTCGCCGAAATAACGCTGAATAACGAATATTGTTTGAAACCCGTTAAAAATGCAAATGATATAATTAGTTTGGAGAATATCCATGTTTTGTGCACTTTTATCACTGAATTTTATATTGTTTTTTAATGAATAAAAAATATTTATTTCTTTTTCATTTTTCATTTCATTAAAGTGATAATAACTTTTTTATTTAAAGTACTAGTTTCAGGCCCATACAAAAGTTTGGGTCTGAAGTACTTTAAATAAAAAAGTTATTATCACTTTAAGAAAAATAAATAAATATTTTTAATGCAAATGATCAGTTTCTAAATATATTTTTTAAAAGAACGGATAGCAAAAAAATACTTAACTTAGATCTTAGAATTTGGTCTATAGGTTTTTTACCTTCACAACAATGTTAGCTAAAATCTGTAGATCACACTGTAGATCACCTTTAACGGTACAACATTTAGTATCGTGTCAAATTTTAAAATTTTTTTTTTTGAAAATAATATCCAATAGACCATTTTCCTTATCTGTCAAAATTAGTAACGTTTTACTGTTTATTTGATAATAAACGTTTGTTTTCTTGTGTATTTTACAAAAAATTTATGTTAAAGTGAAATAATTTATTATTCTAAATAAATTTATTTATAAACACTCTTTATTGCAATAAAATGCCCATGAATGAGCTCTGTTGGCTTGTCTGTTAAATTATTTCACTTTAACATGAATAAAATGCCGTTCTATGTTTAAGTGCCAATCAAGAGCAATTAAGAATTCTGGAATAAATTTGTTTAGATTTCCCGCTGTTCCAACACGATGTTTGAGTACAAAGTTTTTGCAGAACAACGGTAACGAGCATAGTTGACTGCAATCAATCGCAAATATATAAAAATTACTTCAATAAAGTATGCGTTTGTATGCTCTAAGAATTTTTTATTGGGCAAAAGCGCTCCCCGTATTAAATTTTGCCTGGATTCCTTCGGTTGAGTTAGGACATATGAAAAACACGAAGTGCTCCATGGCTAGATATGACAGAATGAAGAAAAGAACCTCAGTGATGGTAAAGCAAGACCAGATTGTCACAAAACCAGAAAAAACGCCATACTTGGAACCAGAAGTTAGGGTTGACGAAAACTTGAACGATGCACAAGCGTCTTCAATGATTCACAAAAAAACTTGTCAAACTGAAGGTAAAATAATATAACTAAACGTAACACATGTATTATTTGTTTCGTAATTTGTAGAATTCTATTTTAAGTGTGACAAAAAATGATAATGTAAGTTGAAACAACAAATTACTGCATTGAAAGAGGAAGATGCAGCACTGAAGCATACAAATTTAAGAACAACAACCAAATCAAAGATGGATTTAGAATAGTACCAAGAAAAACCAAATACTTTACTGGCTTCAAAAAGTTGAATACACTCTAAGTAATTTATAACGAAGTCGAGCGTTTTCTTCCTGTTAACTTCAGTGGTAAAATGACCAGCAAATACATTTTCTTCATTTCATAAAAACATTAACCAAACTCTCAAATCATTTCATCTTTTGGAAGTACAGCGTTTATCTCAAAAGGTTACGGTAGACGGTGTAGTAACAAATTTGTATTCGAATCCTGCGGATGTTATATTTTATTAGAGAAAACGATATTATTCTTGCGGACCGAGTGTTTCTAATCGAAAGCGATATCCAGAAAAAGAAAGCTAGATTAATTATGCCAGCTTTTAAAAATGGTAAAATCTCAAATGAAACCTATCACCATAGAGAGAAATGGGAAAATTGTCGGCATTCAAATCCACGTAAACCGAATTATAGGTGTTGTAAGACAAACATTTCTTATCACAAACAACCGACAACCAATTTCAGCAATTTCCAAAAAAATTAACAATAAGTTTTTCAACTACATAGTTAAAATATCATGTGCTGTTTCAATCTGAACCCTTCAATTATATTGGATCTTCAATAAAAATGTAAATATTTCATTCAAAATAATAATTTAATTCCATATTATAAACTAACCAATAATTAAATCACATTTCATTTCATTTCAAACTGAGCAATTTTGCTCTCTTATCGTCGTCTTTCGGCTCCCGATAGACCCATTGCATATTTTGATAGCATGGCGCTATTTATTTTCTGTAAATTTATATAATTTCATAAAAATAATTTATTTGGCCTAAAAACATAACCTAAGTTTATTTAGAAAATCATGTTAATTACTTACTTCTCATACAAATTATGAAATATTGTATTCACAATTTGTTTTGTACCATCAATAAAATATGTAAACACAAAAACTACACTTTATTTACCCTAATTTAATTAATTAACACCGTTTAAAAACACAGCACAAAATTTTTGTGCAGCTGATTTTTTGAGGAAAATTGTCTATTGAAAAAATAACAAATTTGAGAGTGTAATTTTTTAATAAATTTTTAACCCAAATTTTTTATTACCATATTGTTAGCAACATACACATTCGCTCAGTTTATAATAAACTTTTGTATCAACAGTCTAATTGAAATTAGTCATTTTACTAAAGAATATTCAATTCAAATTTTAACACCAAGCCGTATTTCATTTGAATAGATCTTTATTTATTTATTTAACCAGTACAATTTAGCTTTCAACTACACATCACATTTTGAGCATTAAAGCATTATAAATCGACATGCAGTCAATGAAAACTCCCAAGAGTTTGTCCTTTACTTTTGTAATAAATGTGTATTGTCAGCTTCTTCATCTATCATATTATAACTGAGAGTGGCACTAAGTTTTGGTTTTATGTTGGGCCTTTTCAGGTACTCCATTTTTACTTATTCAAGCTCTAGCATTGTTTTGCTTCGAAGCATGTGTGCGAATGAAGATCTATATTCATATGATATTAGATGAAACGGTGGTAAACTTTTCAGCAAAATTAGAACGATAGTTGATATCCATATTAATATAAAAAATTTACAAATTTAAAATCAAAACTATGAAAAAAGAAACAACACCATTCGACACAAAAGTCAAAGCCAATTCATCATCAGATCGAGCGTCATTGCTTACATTCACATTGGCAGTTTTCAATATCCAAAATCAGAAATCATTTTGTTATTCCTTTTGCATTATACAGAGTCGCATCCAAATAGGCTTAGAAATGGCATACTTTTATTTAACTTTACTATTTCTAGAACCACACTAAACGGAACTCACAATAAAATCCCATTTATTGAATGGGAGATTCATTCGCAGGAATTTTGAAATTTAGGATTTTAGTATCTTGAATTTTGATATCTGAGATTTTAAATTACCGGTTTATTAATTTTCGAGATTTTGATAATCCAAAATTTTATGACCTATATGAAGTTGGCCCAAAATTGTAGCCCAAAAATTGCGGATGTAGAAGCTGGCCACACTAATGCAAGTGTCACAAAAAAATGAAACTATCTTGATAGAAAATATTAAGAATTAAATCAACTATTTCGTTGAATGGTACTCTCATCGGAATAATGAATATAGGGAGCCTTAAGCCTCCGGTTCCCCAACAAAAGTTTATGTCATATAAAGCTTTGATGTATCCTTTGATTTAAAAGCTATTCATATTCAGGGGACAATACTCAAACTAATCCGATACAGATCTAAAATAAATACGAATGGAGCATTACAGTAGGGAGCAATTGAAAGTTGACGACAGCAATTTCATTTCCAGTTAAATGGCTCATTCATATTAAATTAAATTATTTTAAATGTTGTGTTTATTTATTGTTTCATAAATGTATATAACATTTTTAATTAAAAGAAGTTCATTGTGATATTGCCCACTTGGTAAAAATTAAACATCGATTTGACTGTCTGCTAACACAAAGATCAAATGTTAGCTTACATTATGGTGCAAAATCTAAGGTGTCATTGTAACAGAATGTTTAGTACAAAAGTTAGGCCATCTCTTAGAAAATCCGAAAAACTAAGGTATACACCCAATATAATATATTAAATATATACTAAATATGTTACTTAAAATTAATCCAAAAGCATAAAAAAATAATTATTAATTTAGTTATTTTCACGATTCTTTAATGTTTTGTTTCACCAACTTATAATTGCACTATATCCATTTTGCTGCCCGGTAACACAATTGTGTGGGTACGGCAAAAGTACCATGTCAAAAATTTATTTTTGTATGTGTTTTCAACCAACTTACACGTTTGCGCATTCCTTTCAAACTTATTTTCGTCCAAAAAAAACACGTTATCTATACACACAATTGTGTTGGTTGTACTTCAAATCAAGCCAAATTTTTTATCAAAATCGCCATTACATACTATGATTTTTTACTCACACATTTGTGTGGTTTGGTCTTTAATTGAGCCTTTTTTTTGGTCAAAAAAGGGATATACCACAATTATTAAAACTCGAGATTTTTCCGTTATTCTTACTTTTTTTGGGTATTAAAAGCGATGTTAGTCACAATACAAATATGTTCATTAAAAACAATTGATAGAATCAAGTTGGATGTATTAGTTTTCGTAAAATTATTGTTTTTCATTGCGAATGTGTTAGCGTGAAGTTTTAATCGCTCATGAGGGGGGGGGGGGGGGTCGTTACACCTCTGATTCCTCAACAAATGTTTAAAGCTCTGCGAGCCATACTAAAACTAATCTAATACAGAATTAAAATGTAGGACTCAGGATAAAGACTTCAGTGAGTCCTTAATCCTCCGATTCTCCAACAAATCTTTATGTGGTATATTAATCAGATACAAAATTAAAATTAAATATTTATTTCGTTTTGTTTTACTTTTTTGGGTTGACAGGACAGTAATATTTTTCTTCAATGATAGTATCACGACAGATTTCTTTTGGGCTGACATTAAAACATGGCGTTTTTTCTTTCGTTGACAGAATTATTTTTGAGTTGGTTTATACAAAATAGAGTCTTTTTAAACATTTTGACACTTGAATAACATAATATACAACATACAACATTTACAACAGTTTCAAAAACAATGACAGTCATTTCATTCTTTGCGAATCCCATTTTTCAACTGTTTAATGTTATTTACAAAATTGTGTACACAAATTATTGTCGGCCTTTTACATGTACAGTATATACGTATAGATTACATACATAGTTTGTAGTAAAGCGAACTTTGTTAATGATTTTTTAAACGAGTGTTTATTGTGTATTAAAAACCACAGTAACAACAAAAAATAACGCGAAAATTTGTTTTTAATTGAGTTAAACAACTGGATAAATAAATAATGATGCAGTGAAAATTATACTCGGTTGGTTTGGATACATTTTTCCTTCAACGATTTTGTTTTGATTAAAAATCCAAGGGTGAATGAAAAAATTATTTATTTATTAAAATATAATAAAGTTTTTGTGTTAAAGTGTGGGTGCTGTATGTATTTCCATATAAAACGATGGTTAATATTTAAGAATAGCTATTTTTTTTTCAGTGAACGCGAATTTTCCGCATTCACATCCGTTGATGATGTATTACGCATATTTATCTATTGAATTTTGTACATATTCAGCCATATAAATCTAATACCAATATTTATGGCATATACTCGTACTGTTTGAAATTATTACGGTTAAAATATGCAATATATTTCGGTTGTTTATTCTGGAGATGAACCTCGCGTAAAAATAATAAAAAAAACGCGAAAAAATATAATAAAGAATAAAATAAATATTCGCGTTGTCTTATGTATGTGAACGGCATAACACAGGATCGGCTGGAACTATGTGTAGAGTACAATATCAACATTTTTGTCAGTTAGCCCGTATCCGATATAAAAAGCAATATATAGCTGAAAAAAAAGATTTATTCAAAAAATCGTATTATGTACGAAAGGCATGTAATTTCCGTTTGGCAAGGAGATGAAAATTACATAAATATTTTTTTTTTTTGTTTTTTACATTTTATCTCGCTGTGTGCTAAATTGTATAACTAGTTTTTGGTACGTGAATTCGGTACTTTTTATACCCTACCTATAAAATTATCCTATTTCAACCTTTTGATATATTTGTATAAAATAACAACTCAACTCAGAAAAAATAGACGGAAAAATTCTCATTTTCCTAATATCACCTGATACTTTATTTTTTTCAGGTTCTTTGGTTGTTTTTCATCTTTCATTTTCTTTTATGGTACAAGCTTTTTATTTTGATATTATTTCATTTTTATTTTTTGTTTTTCTCATTTAATATATATTATGTATGTGGGTTGGTTGGAATACTGACAAGAAATAATATTATAGAAAAAAAAGAAAATGTATACGAGAATATATATAATAATAAAAATGGTTATGCGGTCAGAATTTTTAAGCACGATGAAAATGAAAAACAAGTAAAATAAAATGATATATAAAATAAAATGAAAGAATTTTCATCTTTATCTTTTCAATTTTTTTTTTTCTGAGTGTTCTTTTCTGTTTGGCTTAGGAAAAACTGAAAGGTTTTTTTTCGTGTCTTGTGTGAAAATGAAACTAAAATGAAATATTTTCTGAACGTAGCTGGGGCACATAAAAAATAATAATCATATTTTCTTTACAATAGTTCTGTGGAATTGTTATAAATAGCTATATACAATATAGCTTGATAAGGAGATGGAAAAATATTATTTTCATTCTTGGCACATCAAAAATACAGCTGCAATGTTCAATTTTATTCTATTATCCATTGTGCTGCGAAGTACGTTCATGTATTAAAAAGCTTTGAAACAATGTAATGTTGAATTAGTGCCTTTACATGACTTGCATTAGTTAAAGAAAATAGAAGTTTTCAAAATTGATCCACAATCATTAAATTATTTTGTATTTTGTTTTGTTCGTTTTGTATTATAATAATTGCATAATTTACGTGTTTTCTCTAGACACCTTCGATCCTTTTAGGCTGACGTCAGATCATTGTGTTGGACAAGTTTGCAAGTGAGAACGTAGAAAACCATTCCCCTACCTATAAGAAACACGAATGCAATTGTAAAATATAAGAATTAACAAACCCGCATTATTTATCAACTCGTACGTTCGTTAACAGCTTTGTAGAACAATTTTTGTTCGAAATAAGGGTTCGTGATAATATCAACTCACTCGAGGAATTCCACTGTCAAGTTATTTTAACAGGAAACCTTTCAATTAGTTGCACTTCGTATGAGTTAAATTATCTTTAATTTTTCGAGAAGTAGCTCTTCTAATTTTTCCATATTACATTCATTATGAAAAGTTTTTTTTTGTTGATTAATTATATTTATTCATATAAAATTATTATAATGTACCTAGTCTATATATTAACTTTCGACATTTCATTTCTTAATTAATTTGCTACTTCTTTTACATGATTAGGATGTCATTGGTTTCTTCTAAAAAGTGTTGGATTTGCCTTGCGCTGGCTATAGAGCTAATTCACACGTTTTTAGCCTTCTTTTTCATTTCTCGTTTGTCTATAGCTTCGATGTTTGGATGATTGTATATTGCGCCTCTTTATGGTATAGTGCTACTTTCGTTACCTCGTCGGCTACTGAACTCATCACAACCAAAAAGCTTCAAACCATACGTTCATGCTCTTTATTATCTGCTTATATAGTAGCATCAGTTTATTATATGTGTTAAAAATCGAGAGATCCCTCCCAAAGGCCAGTACATTTTTCTATGTTTGAGCCGAACCCATTCACATTCTCATTTATTTTTGACAAGTGCACCATCTCTGTTGAGCATCTAGATTCATAACTAGATATTTTGCTGAGCTAGATGGTAATGGGAAATTATGTGTCACAGGCGTTTGGTTTCCTTTTTTGTTAGTGTCAACACGTACGGGTTTTGCATCGTTCAACTTGACGCCATCGCTACGTCCATATTTTGATCCATTGGCCCATACCTTTGGTCCATACATTGATTCTGTATAGCTTGCTCTATTGTGGCACCCACCGATATAATAACAGTGTCATCTGCAAATGAATCTACTATTGTATTATCAGTTAGTGTAATAGCACTTGAGAATAGAATTTGTGAATATATATGCTTCTTCTTGTTTAACGCAAAATTGTCCTTCTGTAATGCATGATTCAAACAGAACTGTGGTGGTAAAACTTTTTAAGTTTCAGCAATACCGTCGTGCCACACTTTGTTTCATAGTTTATTCATTCGCGTTTCACGTTTTTTCATGGAGTTCGTTCTATGTGGTACAATTTCAAAAATTGATTTTAAAAAATTCTATTTTTTTAAAGTGTCTGAGCAAGGCCAAAGAAATACAAAAAAAAATAAGATCAAAGTTTCAATATGGATACCCAAACGAGAGTTTTCTATTGAAAAAGTGTATTTCCGATCGTAAATTTATAACATAAAATAAAACTAATTTTACAAATTGTTAATATGCATTACAAAATTATTGAATTGCTCCTAGTTTGAATTGGATTCCGTAAATTTTCCGATAAATTGAGAAACAAGATAAAATAAAAAATACATTTATTAAAAATTTAATAAAATTTTTAACTGGTAGATTTATATCGTCATCATATAGCACTTTTTTATCATATCATGTGGGTTATGACTTTAACATCATTTTGTGGGGTGTGTAACGAAATCCCGTTTTTCAAAATCCCGGTTTTCAAAATTCCGGTTGTCAAAATCCTGGTTTTGTATAAAGAAAATCCAGATTTTAAGGAAATCTCGGGTTGAAAATTTTGTTTTCCGAAATAATTATTTTGATTATTTTATAATGAAATAATGAATAATTAGTGAAATAGTTTTTCTGGGATCGATATAAAATATTGCATTTCAAAATGTTGCATTAACAAAATATTGCTTTTTTTATTAATCTTGCAACTACAAAATGTTGCAATTACAAAATCTTGCATAACAAAATGGTGCAATTGTTTTCCTATTTAATAGGTGTCATTGTGCGACATGTTTCCTGATCCCGGCTTCTACGTCCTCCGAAGTTCAAATCTGAAACCCCTCGGAGAGCTAAGCGGGGTGGGGGGAGCGCAGTAATCTCCCGCGTGCCCGTGAGAGTTATCGAAGCGTTAGTCTACAATTTTGAAAACCGTGGTATTGAAAACAGGAATTTGAAAACCGAAATTTAAAAAACTTGAATTTTGAAAACAGGGATTTCGTAGTACACCGTTTTATGTTGTATTTGTTTACAACAGCATTGCAATTCAATTCTAATAATATTAGAAATCGGCAAGATCACATTGTATATAATTATGGTATAATTGATATCATTCTAAATAGGTTTTTTTACAAGCGTGATATAAGTGATAAAGTTTTACCGGACAAGACAAGTAGTGCAGTAATTAACGCTTTGGCACTTGGCGCGGGAGGTACTGGATTCAAATCTCACCAGTGACTGGATGTAAAGGAAACTTCTTTCATTGATGACGATCGGCGATGTTAATAAATACAACTAGGACCCTCTGTTTGAGTGCAGAATTCAGCTCTCATGTCCGTCCACAGGTTGGCAGGTTTTACAGGCTGATGTGGAGCTTGCAACGTGCAGGTCATGGTAAACTGTTATTGTGTGAGTAGGTGAATGGGTGTGTGTGTGTGCGGCAATGAAAACGGGGTATGTTAATTGACCTGCAAATGTCATGAAATTCACTGGACAATTAATACTTTCTTTTTATTTATCAAAAAAAAAAGAAAAAATCGTTAAAAATCTATTGAAAGCTTGCTTCATAAGAAAAATTTCACCCGATACATTTTTGGCAAAACATCAACCATTTTTGAAGCTTTATATTGATTTCAAAACACCGAAACATTTATTTATTTATCAATAGAGCTGTGTTTCTTGACGCTTGATCTGATCCAGTTCAGTTCATGTTTCATAAAACAACACAAAGACGCTTGCTATATTAAAAATCAAAATTTGTGATATAAAAGAAAATTTGGATCATGTTTTCAATATAAAATTTGATCTGATCCGGATCAATGAGCGCCAAGAAACACAGCAAATAATGATATCTTTTTTTCTTATAATTATCTTAAATTAATTATATAGAACTTAATTATTATACTCTCTCTCTCTCTCTCTCTCTCTGGCTATTAAAAGAAAAAGAAAAGTTTTTCAAAAATTTTTGCGCTCAGAAGTGGATATATATCGTTTCGAAAATATTTACACCAAACTAATAACAACAGTAGGCCAGAAAAATATATTTTAGACAAAAATGCTATGAAAATATTTTTCCCAATTCCCTATTCCCAGGGAAAATCAGAATAGTACCACAGTTTACCAAAAAGTTTTTCAAAAATAATTGAATTTACCTAAAAATTTACTTAAAATAGGCTTTTACACGACTACTGGTACGCAGCCAAAATAGTCATTTGGGTACCTTAATTGAAAGCTTCGGTTTTCATACGATCGGCCGTATTCTTGAAATCGGTGGAAATTTTTGTCAATCAAAATACAATATGCTTTGAAATTCTCCATATTATTCGAATGTTTCACCGACTACTTTAATCATTTTTTTAAATTTCTATTCGTTTTTTAAATTAAGAAACATAATTCTTCCCCCTACTAAGTGAAAAATTTCGACTTTGCAAATCGATTAGAAATTATTCTCTTAACAGAAAGACAAATAGTAGTAAACTTGAAAACAAATTTGAAAAAATTCGATAATATGGTGAATTTCATAGCAAATTGTATTCCGATTGGGGAAATTTCCACCGATTTCAAGAATACGGCCCCTGGGCTCATATTTTTGAAATAAAATCGTCTACGATTTTTTTCGATTAAAAAACTATCAAAAATTCCATGACTACATTTTGTCGTATTTTTGAAACTAATCGAATTTTTTATACACGACTCTCATCGCGGTCAACTTCTCGTCGAGTGGTGATTCTTTATCTCAAAAAATTTGATGTTTTCTGGTTTTAGTTGTGTTTTCATCCGTTTAAAGTCTGGTTTGCCTCTATAAAGTCTATTAAGGCTTTTTTGGTTGTTTAATATGCCCTAATCTTTGTTTTGGTTTTTATACCAGTAGAAAATTTTCTGCTACTTTTCTGAAAATTTTCGTTTACGAATTTCAAGAATGCAATAATTTAAATTTAAATAATTTAAAGTTTCGATTGACATGACGTATTTTGGCAAAAAGTCGTCGACGATTTTATTCCATTGAAGAGCAGTCTGAGATACCAGTTTTTCTATGAAAACTCGTTTTTTGATTTTTACCACGTACATATTTTGGATTTTTGTTTTTATGTAAAAAAATGTATTGTTTGCTTTTGAAAATGATACTAAAAAAGTGTCGAAAGATTAGTTAAAAACCAATAAAACTTTTCAAAATTTCAATATTCTTATTACACATCTAAGTTACAATTTTGCTGGTTGTGATAATTTCAATTTTATGCTTGTTCGATAGCAACACATCAACGAAAAACATTACTCAATAAAAACAACAAAAACACATAATCCAAATTCGTTCACATGACAAAATTCCACTATAACAATATTATTCCAATAGTTTCACTTTACCAGCCGGGATGGGATCCCGTCCCACAATCGGTCTCCATCAAAACTCTAAAAGGAAAACAAGGTAAAACAAAGAATCATCGAAAATTAACAACAAAAGAATTTTGAACTTATCTGAAGGTTACGGCTGATCCGCCATAGTAGGTCGATCCCACAGGATACTTTAATTATCCACAACGTAATTGTTAGTTATGTTAGCTAAAAGTAAAGTTGTAAAATTATTTCAATTATTATAGTTAATTAATTGTAAAATAAAAGCTCACCATTACAATTATTTCTGTTTCATAAAAATTGTTTTGTTTATAGTAAATTCTGACAGATAAAATAAAAATAGAGTAAATAATGTATTAGATTGAGCGATAATTATTAGGAAAAAATTGTACTAAATGTTAGAGCAATTCGTAAAATTTGTTTTAACAAAAAAAATTGTAAGAAATAAAAATTGTTAGAAAATATCCGTGAACAAGCGCGCACCACAAATTAAAAAAAATACAATAAAAAATTTAATCATAAAACTTAAGTTGTACGCATTTTTTTTTGAGTTGAGTTTTCTTTAATGGATTTGTGGTGCGTAAAAAGACGAAATCAAAATACAGTCCACTCAAGCACACACAGGATCAGCGAGATTTTGTGTTGGAAAAATTCCGGCCCGGGAAATCTGTGAATGGTCAGCGACATCATCGCAGACAGTGCTCTATATGAAACATTTCAATGGGAAATTTCTATTTGAGCTCAATGTAATGTTTAGGTTTACACAAGAATATTATGGGAACGTCTACAAAACTATTTCCATGAAATATGAGAGGTTTATGACGTGACTAAGATTGATATATTATCTTTTTCGGTCTTAAATACGATTGTTCGCAATCGCTTAAAAATATGAAATGTCATTAAACTTCATTTTTGAAGTAGTGGGAGGTTCTCATTTTAGTTCAGGTTTTTAGGCTTTTGCCAATTGAGTTTATTGTGTTACTGGGTATACTTGCAAATTGGGTTTCTTCTAAGTGTACAAAAGTTATCGCTATTTCGCTTTTAGCTATTAAAACGGCGATAATTATTTTTATACTCCTTTGTAACTTGATATAAGACGCAATAACATAATAAAATGTTGTTTTTGTATTGGATGCTTTTCTATTCGATTTGTAAATAGATTGATTAATTTTCGTAGCAAACTTGTTTTAGCAGGTACAGTTTTCCATCCAAAAGGTTTTTAAATATTTGAAATAATGAGATCTTGTACTGATTGATTTTGAGGCGCAATGTTATAGAATGATTTTTGGGCAGGTGAATTTTTTATACTTATTTATTTTAATCTTCTTATATTTTCTTGCTCGACTAGTTATTGAAACCTTAATACATTGAATGTTTTTAAATGAAAAACTTGTAACAAAACATTTATTGTTTCTTGTACTATACAAGAGTGTTGAGTGCGGACTATTTTGCATTGTCGTCAATATGAGCTACGCAGTTTTTAAATCGATTGCATTTATTTTTAATGTTTATCTGGTGAAATAAAGTTGCTAATAACTAACTCGAAACAACATTAATATATCATCAATACATTTCTACACACCGCCCTATATTTCTGAATACGATACGATATCAGATTCCTACGATTCTTATTTAAAATTGAATAGGAACCTTATAATTTCGTTTTCGTATCGTATGTAGGAATAGGGCTGCAGCGTACAGAAAGCGACATCAGCAACTGTTCTTACCTTCATTTTCTGCAGCTCATCTTGAGGTCTCTTCACCTCAAGATGAGTTGCAGAAAAGGAATCAAATATCCTTGACCTGTCTTTCTGAAAGTATATTAAGAAATGTAACGTTATTCTGCACATCAATTCATTAAATTTCATCTAATTGAAATTGACTTCTTTATGTAAATATGATGTTTAAAAAATTGAACAGTTGTAACATTCTGTATTGTGAGGCAACGTAAAAATGGGGTATCCTGTATTCCAGTTGTTAATAAAAATACAAATAAATATACCTACAAACAAAACGATATTGAAGTGATTTAAGAAGAAAAATCATAATTTTTAATATAACCGAAGGCGAATTTTGTTTTTTTTGTAACTATTGCCAAAGGCTTTATTCTTGAATCTTTCTTTATACGAAACTAACAAGAAGTGTGAAATTCTTAAAAACTATAAAAAAAAAAATTAACTTAAGCCTTAACCTATGTTAATACTTAATATCATTATGCATTATTATCATTAAATTATTATTAATTACTTAATTTCATTTCAACATGCACGAAATTATTAGATTATATTTCTCAGTTAATTAAATCGAGGATCTGTTCTGCGAAGCCGTCTATATTTCGGTTGCCTTAGTAGTTCTCTAGCTAATTCATTAGGGTGTGATTCCAGTTTCAGTTGGTATTTTAGACTGCATGATTTAATTATCTCTTTAACAGTTTTGAATCCTAGGTCTCTATGGATGTTGCGAAACAGCCATGGGGCATTTGTAATGCTACGAAGTATCTTTGCTTGCGTTCTTTGTACGATATCTATATTTGATGCACTAGTTGAGCCCCATAGTTGGATACCATATGTTCATATGGGGATTAGGATCGCTTTGTATAGTAGAAACTTGCAGTCTAGAGAGAGTTTCGATTTTCTTCCGATCATCCAGTACATTTTAGAAAATTTTATTTTTAATTGATTGCGTTTTGTTTCAATGTGCTTTTTCCATGTCAATCTTCTATCGAGATGAAGTTTTTAACCAATCTTCTATTTTGTGTAGATGTTCTTGTAATTCTCTCGATCCTGTTTGAGGATTTTTGTGTGAAAATAATATAGCTGTGTCATCAGCAAAAGTTGAAGTGACTATTTTTTCAGTTATTAGTACGGGTGTGAATAACAAATATAGCACAGGCCCCAATACGCTACCTTGCGGTACTCCTGCCTTTATCTCGGTAAGATCAGTAGTGGCTGTATTTTGTTTCACTTGGAACATCCTTTGAACTAAGTAATTTTCAAGAATTGCATGAAATTGTCTAGGCAGAAGAGTTTTAATTTTGTAATTTAATCCTTCATGCCATACTTTGTCGAACGCTTGCGCAATATCCAAGAAAACTGCCGAGCAATATTTCTTTTCTTCTAAGGAAAGCTTAATTGTATTTACAATTCTGTGTACCTGTTCTATTGTGCCGTGTTGCTCTCTAAATCCAAATTGCTGATCTGGTATAATGCGACCTTCAGATAATATAGGTATTAGTTCTGCTTGTTAAGCTTTGAAATTATCGGAAGTAAACTTATTGGCCTGTACGACGAGACTTGGGTTTCGTCTTTGCCTGGCTTAGGAATCATGATAATTTGAGATATTTTCCATTTTTGGGGAAAGTATCCACATCTCATAATCGCGTTAAAAAAATATGTTATATATTTTATGCATCTATATCTGGCAATTCTTTGATCATTTTTCCAGTTATTAGATCATAACCTGGCGCTTTCTTATGATTTATACTGTTTTTGATAACCCTTTTGACGCAGTTAGATTTAAATTTTACTGGATTTGGGTTCGACCCGTCCCTCGTAAGCTGTGGTAGTACGCAATCATTATGTTGTTCGTTTGGGGTGAACACTTTTTATAGATGGTTAGAGAAAGCAATAACCTTTTCTAAGCCACTTCTGGCTCAGTGACCATCTGGTTTCCTTATCGGTGGGTTCGATAACTCAGGCCATTTTAAATTTCTTGCTGCCTTCCACAGTGAGTAATCTGTTGTTTCTGTTGCTGTGAGCTCACTTAGGTAATTCTGTATTCCTAAGCTATGTTCTTCCCGTATTGTTTCTCTCAGAGTTTTAATAGCTCTATTTAATTTGCATTTCTACAAAGGAAATTGGTGAAGTTGCCATAGCCGCCAAACTGTCCGCTTCTCTGCCAGTAACTTTTGAATGTTATTTGAAAGCCTTATATTTTTTTCGGAATTTTTGTTCTCCGGAGTAGCTTTTTTTGCAGCCATTTCCATTATTTGACTTAAGTTTTCTATCGCGGCATCAATGTCTTCTGGTGTGCGAAGTGGAACATCAAGATGACAATTTACATCTACTATGTTTCTATAGAGAACCCATTTCGTTAGTTTGTTTGTTAAACGTTGAGGTGGTTCAGTTTATAATGCTCGTAGGCCAATATGTGAGATGTTCAGATGATAAATAATCTAGGTTTTTCTCATTTATTGCTTCGTAGAGTTGCTTTCCTTTCGGTGACGTCAACCTCGAACCCCATTGCACATGTCTAGCGTTGTAATCACCCCTGCTAAAAATTTGGTTCCCAACTGATATATTTCTGGAGCTCGTAGTGCTTTAATCTTCTTTTTATTAAGACTGCAGTGCCGCCGTGTACTTTTCCGTCCGGATGTTTGGTCTCATAAACGGGATAGCCGGTAATATTAAAAAAATTTTGTTTTGTGAAGTGTGTTTTAGATATTAACATGATGTCTATATTTCGTTCGATAAGAAAGGGTTGTACCGCAGCTTTATGTTTCGAGAGCCCGTTTGCATTCCAAATAGCAATTTTTAGAATTGTCATTTTTGATTTTTGACTTAAATTTGCATAAGCGTGTTCATATTTTGCATCATCATGCTCATTTGTCTTTCCATCATCATCATGAAACTTTGGATGGTCTCGGTTAATTTATTTACCATGGTGTGAATGCTTAGGCCCTGCTCATGAGAATGAACTTTGGGGTTCGGTTTGTTACCTTTTAAGATATTTGCGAAAGAAACACCTGGCTGTGCAAAACTGCTGGAAATATCTCCCATATCACCGGACAAGTGGTGCAGTGGTTAAAGCTTCGGCACTTGGACCGGGAGGTACTGGGTTCGAATCCTATCAGAGGCTAGATCCAAAATGGAATTTTCATCATCGATTACAATCGGTGATGTTAATAAACACAACTAAGACCCTCTAATGGAGTGCAGAATTCAGCGCCGACCCACCGTCCACGTCAATGTACAGGTTGACATGGAGCTTGCAATGTGCAGGTGGTATACTGTAGTTGTGTGAGTAGGTGAATGGGTTAATGATGTGGCGTGAATGCGTGGTATCACAATGGGCCAAAAATGGCCTAAGTGGTCAACCACTGAAACCTAAACCTATCTCCAGGTTATCATTTTGTGTGTTTGCACTCGTTGGTTTGGTCACTATTGTATTTTTTGGTAACATTGTCCTCTGATTAAATTGCATATTGAGCATTCGTTGCTCAGCTCTCATTTTAGGGCTTGTTTTTCGTTTTAAGTCCAGATACACTGCGCAACCCCTGTAGCTTGCAGTATGATTTTCACCGCAGTTATTACAACGTCTCACAGTTAGGTCATTGCGAGACTTTTCACACTGTTTGGAGTCGTGGAGTTCACCACAAATAACACAAACTTCATTTAAAGCGCTGTATTTTTTCGTGTATCCGTATTCTTGGCACTTTATGCATTGAACTGGTCCAGACCTCTTCTTAGGTTCTTCAATTACTATTTTGAGATGTAACAAATATTTTAAGTTGTAAATCTTGTGAGTTCCTGTTGACTTTTCTTCCTCTGGCTCTAGTTCCAAACGAAACATTGGTAGGGGTACCTTCTCACGGTTTACTATATGACCAATAGATTTGACATGGAAACCTTTCGCTGCAAGTACAGCTTGTATGTCGCTAACATCTACGCAGCTTTCGATTCCTTTTAGCACAACAGTCAGCCCTTTTTTACCAACGTGTAATATTTTTACCAACTTCGTCAAAATGTTTAACTAGGGCTCTGAAGCCATCGATTTCGAAAGTTTGAATCCTTGTTTCGTTTATATTACCTCGTTTGAGCGGGGCAATATAAAATTTAGAATCTGTTAATTTTGCGATGTTATTAACCAATTCATTGTTAGATGCTTCCCTTAAATAAATTGGAGGCGGTTTCTCAGTTTTCAAATTTTGAACTGCATTGGGGTCAACGACCTCTAGACTAGAAAGTCGGTTGTTAAGAGGTATTTGGTTAACACCTTCTTCAGTCCGTGTCACTTTGCTCCTGCCTGCAAACTGGGCAGATCTCGGGCTACGTTTTCTTTTAGATTGAACGGTATTATACGAAATTCAAATAGGAGAATTTCAACGCTATATACTAAAACGTATTTTGCAAGAAAAAATTTTAGTTATTCTAATTTTTAAGTAAGTTCAATAAAATTTAATAAAGAAAAATTTAAATAAAAGGAATTGGACGTTTTCTAGAAAATTCTAAGGTAACATTTACGTGGCTACTTTGAAAAAGAAGATATGAAATATGGTACCACTTTTAAATTTTTCTATAATCTCTATTCACTTATTTTTAAAATGAGCCTAGTTTTACTAATTACAACAACAAAACAACAACAGCAACAAAAAAAATTCATGTTCTACAAAAAAACATTTAATCAAGACTATACACCTTCAAAACATAAAAATCATAAAATTAAAACATGATTTCCGAAAAATTCGTGATTTGATTGATTAGTCAATGTTGTTCACTATTTGAAACAAAATGGCAAGTTGAAGCTCAACCAACCAAAATTAACTGAGGCCTTGCGGAAAATATTCAAGATATCAATAAAATACAAAATTAAAACCAATTTCATATTAATCCGGTTCCAGAACTGTACCCTTTCAAGAACCAAATATTATACAATATGTTTGAAATGAATTAAAGAAATTCACTCCGACATGAAATCTCTTAAAATAAAAATTAAACCATCTATATATCAGCATTTTGTTCCCTAAAAATATGAATGAGATCTCGAACTATACAAAAAAAAACCTCTTTATGGTAAATAACAGAAAATTACAATTTACTGTTACTCCCATAACTTTTACACAATAAAAAAAAAATCAATTCGTCCAATTTGTAACGCAACATTTACTGAATAACTGTATAAATCATTTTTCATTTCTTTTTTTTTGTAACCAGCGAATGGTAAAAATATACATACACTATACCTAACCATAAATAAGACAACAAACATTCTTTTAAAACTCAAGGTCTAAAAACTGTTATTTTTACTTTTCATTTTCCTTGAAGTCTGTACAACAGCCAACGAACGTCAAGAAACCACACAAACACAAAATATCTCTTCAAAAATGTGTGCTATAATTAAATTCGTTGTTTTTTTTTTCTAAGAACGATCTATAAAACATTTTTTTTTTATTAAATCAATCCTCAAGGATTTCATATTTTATTATGTTTATGAACAATGAAAATAAATTGCATAACACCAGAAAGGGTTAAAACATACCATAAATAAATTATAATAAACTCGTGCAAGGTTGTAAAACAGTTAAATCTTCATAAATTTTTATGATTTTTTTGTTGTGTGTTTTGTTGTTCTTGTCGTGTTGTTAAAGGAACAAACTAACTATAAAGACTTAAGTTATTTTTAAATGATGATGACACAGTAATTATGTTAACACTATTCAATTTAATAATTATTTTCGTTTTCGTTGGGCATTATGGTTAAGTTTATACATTTATGATGTCGTTACGGTATATAGTGATGGGTTCGAGTTCGGAAATTCTCAAATTCGATTCGATTCGTATCAATAAAAAAAAAATCAAATTTACTTCATTATACCGGCTTAAGTATTTAGTTCTAGAAATGGAATATTTCAAATTTTATATATTTCGATCCATATAACTTTTTCGTGTATGCTTACATACGAACGTCGTACATCTTATCAAAAATTAAAAATCAAACGGTTTATATAAATAATACACTAAAAAAGTGTTTACCGTACCTATGTATGTACTCCTTACGTATAAAAAAAGGTCAAATCAATCAACAAATTATTGTTTTAAGGCGCTTATAAACTTAAGGATGAAAACAAGTTTTTCTTTTTCTATTTATATACGAGTACGTTTCTGCTCGCATCCAAAATAAAATAAAAATAATAATTTAAAAGATTAATCTTAAAGAAATAAGTAGAAAAGTATAAAATTGTATTAAGGAACGGAAATGAATTCTGTATCAATTTAACAATTTAGTTGATTAAAAGAGAGCACAGAATGCGAGATGAAAAATTTAAAATTGAAAAGGTTTTTATTTTTCATTCCAATACAGAGTGTGTACTCGTATGTTTACATCAAGAGTACTATACCAAGTCGGAAAAAAGGTAAATTTGTTTTTATTTAAACTATAAATAAAGTATATTTGGAACCGTCATAAAATAAAAAGAAGACAATGGAGTAAGAAATTTTATTCATCCTCCCGTTATTTTTTTAGTTTTTTCTCATTGCTTCCTTTTTCTAATCAATTTACTTTGAGTTTTGTTTAGAAATTTTTGAAATATTTCCAAAATCATGATGAAGAAAGTTTTTAGATAAAATTGTTACAAATTTTTTATAGTACGCAAAAAAGAACGGAATTACGGATAGCTTGCTATCTATACGATACGAAAACATACGGAAAATAAAGTTTTAAGGGATTTATTGTCGTAAGCCTAATATTGCCATAAAAGTTTTAAATTAAAAAATATTTGTTTTGTACATGGCTTGAAATTCTTTAGATAATGAAGCAATTCGGATGCGAATACTGGACTTTTATAATTTTGAATTTCAACCTCCAATAACACAATAGATGTAGTCTGTTTGTATAATGATGTAATATTACAATAATTGCAAATTTACATTAAAACATTTATTATGCTGTTTCAATATACTGAGTATAGTAAAACTTTTCATTTTGTTTGGTTAATATATAGATTGTAAATGTATGTTTTTGGAGCAAAACATGTATTTGAATTTGATTTTTTTACATATTGGAAAATTGTTCAAAAAAATTTCTGCTAGTTTTGGAAATATTTCATTTTGTAGCAACTATTGGAAATGTATGGTTTGATTCACTATCTTGTAGAAATGGTAGGTTTTGTTACAATTTTGTCGATTACATAAGATGATTACATTTATGAGAGTCCAATCTCTTATTTCAAAAATTTTATTAAATCATAAAAATAACAGATCAGTTTTCATAAATAAAGTTCTGCTCCATCGCAAATAAGTCTTATGGTAGTGAAATTTTCCAGAAAGTTTGTGTTGCTGAACCTTATTAATTGTGAGGTAATCAATCACTGTGAAAAATTTTGATTTGTGAAATTGAAAAACTAATTATTTTAATTTTTAAAAATTTTTAATTCTTTTTGAATTTAGAATTTTTAAAAATTAATAAAAAAAATTTTGATTTTAATAAAATATTTTGTAAAATTATTTAAAAAATACTTTTTAAATTTAAAGAAAATATTTATATGACCAGAACAATAAATTTTAAAAAGATATTATTTGGATTTAAAAATAATTTGTTTGATTATAATGGTATGGTACCTTATTTTATGTTTAATTACGTTTTGTAAAAAAAAAATATTAAATCCCGTTGTTTTTTTTTTTATAGTGATACAAGAAAATTCGTTTCGCAAATTTAATCAAAGTGTTCACGTTCGCGTTATATGTAAGATTTTATTAATTTTAATTTTTGTGCAATATCAAATTAAACAGTCTATTTAATTACTTAAATAGTGTAATATTTCAATTAAATAAAAAAATTGTGTAATGCATGTGATACGGTATAAGCTAAAAAAAAAATAAATGCAAGTGTATTTAATTCATAAAATAAAAAACTGTTTTTGTTTATAGGAAATCTTATGACGATCGAAGAGCAAGAGGACCCGAGCTTTATCACGCTCTCATGACATAATCCGTGTATTCTTATCATCGTGGGGGAATTTTCGGGTTATTTTATTTATCGAAAATTTGGTTGTTTAATTGTGACATTTATTAAAAAAACTATTGTGAAATGAAAATAAATTTTTTATAGAAAATCTTAAGCCTAAAAAATATAAGTATATTTTTTCACTTTAACAAGTTTTTATTTCTCAGTGAGCAGATAAAATCTCGTTGCATCATTTTGGTCCCGCTGTTCAGTTCATAAATATACGAATATGTTTTCTTTCTTTGAGGATGATTTAGAAAAGCCTTGCGCAATAGTAAAATTGAATAAGTTTAGCTATCGGCTAAAATATGCAGCCAGATCAGGCACTGTTTGAAGTGGCATATTTTTTGACAATCAAATGAGAAGGTTATCATGTCATCAGCTGCGTCTTGTGCCAAGGTCTACGACGACGTTGATTTAATTTGCGATGGTCCAGGCTCGTTTATGCTCAAATGATCTCCTTCGTTGGATTGGTTTAAAGTCATACCTAAATAATTTCCTATATATTATTATAAATTCGAAATTGAATATGTATAGTATATCGATTATAAGATGAACATATAATGTACTTACCATTAACTATTTACAAAAAACTCTTCTTCGGTATAGCATACATAATTGGTAATGACTGAATATCGATTTCTTCAATAATTGTATTACCAGGTTTTTTAATCTCAAGGCATGTTTTATCAACATTTGGAATGGAGTCAGATGTTTGGTCAATAGTCACATTAGGATTAATTAAATGAGCCTGGATTGGTGCACTTTCATTAAATGATCGATGGCAATCGGAATCGCTGGTAATATGTGCAACTGGTAAAGACTGAATATCAATTGGTTCAATAATTGGATTAATAGCTTTTTGAATCTTGCAACTTGTAACATCGATATTGGGAATGCAGCCTGATGTTTTGCCAATAGTCACATTAGGTGGTGTTACACAAACCTAAGTTGTTGCACATTCTGAATAAGGTCGATCAATTACAGTTGATGGAAGGAAATCTGAATCTCCAAAAATATTTATGTCAAATGGTCTATTCCAGACACTCTAAAGCCTTTTCTAATCGACTCTGGTATGAAAGCTCGTGGTAAAGCTTGGATCACTAATCCAGGAATATCATAAATCGACATACACTTGCGGGTGTTATTTCTCAACCAAGCATCTTGAGCAACCGACATAAATTTTTTGAATGGGTCGTATACTGACCTATCTAAAGGCTGGAGCCGATGAGAATAATGCGGTGGGAACGATAATAACTCAACTCCGTTAGGCTTAGCAAGGTTAATGGTTTTAATAGCTAAACGAGATACGTGGTTGTCTAAAATGTTCCATCAATAAATAAAACTCAGTTCCAGTCATTCATCCTGAACCATTTGCTGCTCTAATACTGCCGATGGGTCCATTTCTAATAAAATGTGGCTGACATCTTTTTCTTTGGAAAATAAACATAGGAAGAATAAAGTTTCCGGCAGCACTTACAGCACCACAAATCGGCACAAGCACTCCTATTTCACTTGATGTAGGTCCTCCCACTTGCTTGACTCCATTTTCAGCATTTTGTTCAGTTTTTGCACCATTGTTACCCTTGTTTCATCTACGTTCCATATTTTGGCGGCTGTAAAATTATATCTATCGTGGACTCTAGCTAGTTTTTGAATAGAAGAGCCACATTTGTTTTATTAAAGCTAGTTGCTGTAGCCAGGTTGGTAGCTTCCGGAGTTCTAATAGAAAGTGCTGGATTATACTTTAGAAAAATTGTGAGACATTCTGAGCCTGCCATTTTATTTGTGTGCCAGGACGATGGTATACGTCTACCCCAAAAGCTACAGCAAATTCAAAGGCTAATTTTCTAGTTTCTGTCGGCGACAAGTCGAAATAAATTTGTGACGCGTGTTTGAGGTAATTTACTAGTTCAGCCGTTGGCGTAGGATTGAAAATTCGCCAGTCTTGGTTGGTACCCAACTTTAATTAACCCTCCTTGTTCAAATTTTTTACATACCGAGAAAGAGTTGCGTACGAAAAGTGATAATATTTTGAAACTGAACGTATAGACTCCCTGTTTTAAACCCGTTCAACTGCTTCGGTAATTTGAGCAAGTGATGAGTTACATCGTTCGGTTTTCTTTTTATATCTTCTCATGTTACCTGGAGGAAATAAATTTTAATTTTTATAAGAAAATAAATTAAAAAAGCTAAATTTATAAAAATTGCTATTTCAGAACCGGTGGTTCAAGTTGTAATATGTTTCAATTTACCTCGCGTGGTTTGTTACAACTTGCCACACACGTTGGATATGCATCATTTTAGTTATAAGTGTAGAACTTATTGCATATTTATTATCACTAAAATATGTTAATCTTCAAAGTTGATAATATCATTTACATTAAATAAGACTATAGGTAAACACACTATTAATTCAAAACTAAACACAATACTTACTTCAAATTCTCGAAAACACAAAAATTGAGAAATAAATCTGACACGTCTGTACGTCTTGAAAATTGGAGAAGAACTAAAAAATGAGAAGAGCTATCGTTTATAGTTCTCAAAACTAAAAAAACATATTTTTACTAGCGAAATTACGCAAATTTCAACTTGCCCCGTGTTTCAACTAGCCCCGGTCTCCCCTAAACTTAAACTAAATTAGATTTACTAATAATTTTTCACTAGCATCAACCAAATCAACTGTCAAAAAGTTGATACTATCTATAAGAATGTTGGATAGAACAATATCTCCTAAATTTTGTTTAATAGTTTGTTAACATATTTTTTGTTGATTTGATAGATTTTATTGTAATTTTAATTTCCTTGTTGATTACTCCAAAATTGAATTGATTTTAAAATCTGGTAAAAACTTCATTTTTAATGTTGAAAACATTTTTAATTTTCTTGTTTTTGTGTAAACCTTCTTTTTTCGAAATTTTAACAGGATATGCTGTTTATTAATTAAGTTAGTCAGTGTAAATTTCTTGTTTATAAACGTTTTAATTTTTTGCACTGTGGTATACCGTATTCAGCTTTTATTATTTTAAAATTTTTATTTTACTATTGATTATTGACTCAATAGGTAATTTTTAATTATATATTATATATAGATAGTTAGTAACACAATTCTAGACGACTTATTCAGCGGTTAACATCCTATCTCCACTGGGACTGGCATCCTACCTTTAGTAATACAATTTTATTATTAGATATTTATATTAGTTTCTTCTAAAACGATATTAATTCCCTGAAATTTGATTTTTAGTTAGTACCCAAGTAGCAAAATCAAACCAAATTTCAGAAAAACCAGAATCGAGGTTGCATTTAAGAGTTTATGTAACTAGTATTTTTGAACCGGTTCTGACATGTCTTCAATTTCGAATTATTTAAACGTAAACGGGTTTATTTTGGAACAATTGCAACGTATTTGAAACGGTTTGTATGAACCCTTTTTAATTCTTAATATTGATTAAAATACCGTATTATTGTTCCTAATAATTTTCTTCGATTTAGGTATTTTTACCACTGGAATTTATAATGGTTTATTAACTTCTAAAATAATTCGCTAAGTCATTATGTATTTTTTTGTTTATAAGCACAAAGAATATAGCGGTTGGTTTGGTATGTTGATAGTCGGACAATACCGTCTGCTCATAAATAAACATGATGAATGATGAATCGTACGAGTATAATAAGATTTGTCAAGTCACTTGGTAAACTCACCTCGAAGTGAAAACCAATCTGGGAAATACAAATTTTTAAACTATATTATAACTTTAGATGATTTTAAGTTTTTATAAAATCAGTTAAAACCCGACTTTGGTACAGTTTGTTCTTTGATATTGAAACTGAAATTAATCCGTTTTTCAGGGATTTTCAGTATTTTACAAACCGCGTTAAAACATATTTTTTTGGTTTTTTATTACGGTGTTTATGAAACCTATAACCAATAAGTTTGTCACCGCTACAAAGAAACTTAAAATTAGTTTTAAACAAATATTTGAAATCATTTAAAACTCTTTAAAAAAATCTGAGTTTTTTTTTAAATTGTTTATAAACGGGCCCTTATTAGTAAAAAGAAAATGTGATGGTGTCCAAATACAGCGGCCAAAAGCATATCTGCTAAGGCTTCGTAACGTGTCTGAAACCATTTCAAAAAATTTTTGGCTTTAAAACCAAAGTTTCTTATTGGTTATAAAACCTACTTGAAACCAAAAATTGCTACTTGAGTAGTTTCAAAACTGTCTAAAATTTTAAAAATCATTTAACTTATTTATTTATTTAATTCTAAAGAAATCTGTTCTATGGGTAACATGTATGATTCCAGACTGAACATTCAGTTTAATACAAAAAGTAAATTAAAACGACCAAATGGCATAGTGGCTAAAGCTTTGGCATTTGGATGGGAAGGTTTCGAATCCCGATAGGGTCAGGATGCAAAGTAAAATTTCATCAACAGACTACGATCTGTGGTGAAATGTAACACATTTATGACCCCCTGTCGGTGTGCAAAACCAATGGGCGGCCCATCTTCCCTTCCAGTATAGGCTGGCACGGAGCTTGAATGTGCAGATGGTTTTCAATCGGTCCTATAGCCGTACGTCCTCGAGTTGGCCAGGCAGCGTAAAGTATGGACGTAAAGAGCATAACCTCGGGTGAGAGCTGGGTGAGTCTTGAGCCCCGAAACTGATCGCATAGTTTACAATATAAAAACCAATAAAAAATTTAAAAACAAAAAAAAAATAACAAAAAAATGTAATCAAAAATAGAAATCAAATTTTGATTTAATGAATCAATGTTACAAAAAAACCTTTACCAATAAAAGCCGCGCCCAAGAGAAGTTGTCTATATTCAAGCGTGCATGTGCGGTGAGCAGCCGTATTTCGATGAATAATAATTAAGTTTTCCAAAAAAATAATTTTTTTTTAACTTGTATGGAGTCACTGAAATATTTATATTTTAATGTGGTTAACTGTTTTTATCAGCTAAATGCGTCTAGTATTAGGGGCATAAACCCACACATTTGGTAACATACTGAATTTTGTCAAATCGGCCATATTCCATTAATTTTGTCAAATCGGCCGCAAAATAGGTTATTTGAATTTTTAATGAAATTATTCTTATGTGGTGGCTCCGCAAGTCGTTTTATCTTAATTTGGTTAACTATTTTAAATAGCTCAATGCGTTTAGTAATAGGAGGCATACCCACACTTGGTAACATCTCTTAGTTTTGTAGAATCGTCCTTAGTGTATCAAGTATTTTTACAAATATTTTAATTTTTCATGAAATTTGGCGCTATAAAACTTGTGCGGAGCTAGGCCTAAATCTTTATAATTTAATTCGGCGGAGCTAGCCCCAAATCTTTATAATTGGTAACATTTTTGAATTTCCTGGAATCGACCGTAGTGTATAAAGTATTTCAAAAATCAAAAAAAAAATACATGGCGGACTACAAAATTTGTTGAAATAACAAAAATGCACATGGATTAGTAAAATAGTTGACAACAGCAATGTTAGGCTTGCAACTGCTCATTAATACGTAATAAGTAAACAAGCGATTTCGTCAATGACAATTAAAAAAAACATAGATTTTAATACGATGATGTAGATTCATTTGTTATTTACCCCGAGCTAGATCAATTTTTGCAAAACTAAAATAATTGGAATTTAGTCGTTCACTGTATCGAGCGAGGATTGGTCGGCTCACAGAGATTTCCAACGTTCATGGTATGTGCACCTACCTTAAGACATCATAATCAAATAAACGGTAAATATGAACCCAACTTGATCAATTTTTGCAACATTAAAATAAATGGAATTTAGGCGTTCACTGTATCGAGAATACAATCTTTAACAAAATTATTTGTGCATCTCAAAAATTTAACAAATCACTCGAATAAATTTAAAATTTTGACCCAAAAATTAACTTAAACAAAAAAATAATTTATTTATTATTCGAAATGGCATTTATTCTGCATTTGATTAAAAAAATTGAAAATATTCATTATTTCATTAAAATCAAAGCCAATACAAAATCACAAAATTATTTGTGCGTTGCTATTCTCTCACAAAATTATACGTGCCTTGCAAGAAAAAATTCTCTCATAACGGGAATCCCGAATGTTTTTCATATTTTGACAAAAACGAAACAAGCCAATCTTTTAGTTATTATTTAGTATTACAAGATTGTATAGTTGATGCTTATAAAAAAAAATTTTGAAGGTCAGAGCCGCGATTGTAGGGGGTTATTCTGATCACCAGAACTACCATCGAAATTCGATTACTTATCAAATAAAAAATTAAGGGCAGCTTCAAAAATTTTGTGAGAGAATAACAACGCACAAATAATTTTGTGATTTTGTTTTGCTTTTGGTGTTAATGAAATAATGAATATTTTCTAACTTTTTTTTAATCGCAAATACAGAATAAATGTCATTTCGAATAACAAATAAATTATTTTTTTGTTTTAGCTAATTTTTGGATCAAAATTTTAAATCTACTCAAGCGATTTGTTAAGTTTTAGCGATGCACAAATAGTTTTGTTAAAGACTGTATGTCTAGATTGTATTCTCGATACAGTGAACGCTTAAATTCCATTTATTTTAATTTTGCAAAAATTGATCAAGTTCAGTTCTTATTTACTTTTTATTTGATTAGGATGCCTTAAGCTAGGTGAACATATAATGTACGTTGGAAATCTCAGTGAACTCTATCAAGTTCGGGGTTAATAACAAATTTACTAATCGCGTATTAACGAGCACTTGTTTTCCGTGAAACTATACTTCACGGTTGTACAATTTTTGTAATTTTAATATTTGAAACTTGTGTCGGTTTTGAATAGCTCACTTTTCACAACTATTAGAAGACACATGTTCATACTTGGTAACATCTCTAAGATTTCTGGAATCGAGCATATAATGTATGAAATATTGTATATGAATGAATTTTTAAAATTTTCAAAAGTTTGACGTTTCCTTCAAACGTGTATGGCGCCAGCGCAAACTTTTTTAGTTTATGTGATTAGCTGTTTTGAACAGCACAATTCATTCACCACCAAACGGCATGTGCCCACTCTTGGTAACATCACTTAGATTATTTTAATCGGCCGCGGGTTAGCATGTTTTATTATTAAAGAAATTAACAATTTATTTTTAATTCTACATCTACTATATTTTTTTGATTGTTTAGTGATGGTTAGTTTGGTGATGATTTAAGTTTTCTCATTGGCACACTTTTAATAGTTACACTTTTCAATTACAAATAGCTATACTTTTCATTAATTTGTGTAGCTATACTTTTCGTTAAAAGGTTACTTTGATTCTCCGAATGGCTGTTAATAAATCACTATCAACATATCCGCTGCTTAATACTGTAGTTGGTTGACCCAATATGCTAAATAAATTTCCGAAAAAAGTAATAAAAACTATATAAAATATAAACTAAAACATAAATTAAAATATATTTTTAATAAAATCAAACAATTTTTTAAATTTAGTAAAATGCTTCACAAGTCTAATCTCAATCAGAATGTCATTCCACATTATGAAAGAGGTAAACATAGGCGATTTGTTGTAAGTATTTGAACGGTTAACAGGCAGTATTATTTTAACATTTCGTTAAGGACCAAATTTTATTTTCTCATATAAATATGAAGTAACACGATTATTAATGACTTTATATGACAATAGTAACGCTCTAAAGTAAAAGAATTGACTCATATTGCAATCAAAAAATCCTTTAAACTTAGCTGATATGTGTTCAAATTTTCTGAGTCCATTAACATATATCTAACGGCATTATTCAAATTAACTTGCAGAATGACACTTGAGGTAGAATAACATCTTTAAAAAAGAAATTCGTCCTTTCATTTTCTACGTACTACATCGTGGGGAATTACTAATGTTCTATGGAACAAAATTCCAAGGGCAAATATTTCTATGATGCTTCAAACCATAAAAAGTAGAATTAATCTTACCACAATCATTAACTATTTGAGAATCCCAGGTGAACCTGTCTATTGTCTGTTACTCTTCACAACATAAATAAAGATATGGGGTATATCACTGGAAAACTGCTTTTAGAAATCAGAATTGCTTACGTTTTAGTGATGTTTAGTGAGATTCCATTAGACTTGGACCAAGCCAATGCATTGGATAGATCCAAATTAATATTGTTTTAACGGTTTCCAATATATTTTCACTAGTACCATTCAGATAAATTTGACAATCATTAGCATCATGATTGCTAAATTTAAGTAAAATGTACTGTATCCTGTCAGAATTAAAGAATAGCATCAACTTCTGTAGTAACAAAACATGGTTCAAAGGATCGAATGGCTTGGAGTAATCCAACAGTATTAGAACAACAAATGATTTTTTTCGTTGAAGATGACAAGCCAGATCGTCTACGACATGAAGTAGGGTAGTCGTTGTATTGTGGTTATTACGGAATCCGGAAGAAACACCAGACCTACTAATCCCCAATCCAATATGGTTGAAATTGCTCCAAATGTGCCAATTGACAATGAACTTATTTTTGCGTTGGCACACCATTGACATGGATATAATGCAGGCAATCATAAAAGGATTTGAAGAAGGAATTGACATTATCAGACGCATGCAGAAAGCTAAAGTTAATGTCAGGAAACTTATTCTTAACACGCTTCGATCTGACTTTATTAAAAATGGTCAGAAAATCATGGTCAGAAACGTAAGGCAGTGTGTTACCTAGACGCCAATATACCCTAAAATAATCTGACTCTGGTTCAATATATTGATCGACCCATATGTACGGTTATGAGTAGGTGAGAACGGGACTGATAAATTAAAAACTGCGTGCGCATCCGAATTCATTAATTTAGAACTTTTTACCAGATAGAGAATTGATTAGATTGCTAAAGTCTAATATTGATTATTTTTCAATGTCATACAATTATTAATGTCAAATCTAAATATTATACAACTTTTTGCAAAACTTATATGACAAATAAATAACAATAAACAGAACATAGTAGAAACCCCATAGTGAGTATTAATATTTCGGTTACAAAAATCAATAACCAGGATAACATATAGATTCCAATCATATCCAATTAAAACTTTGTTCAATCAAAAAAACTTATAACATTTATATTATTACGACTATTAAATTTAAATTGTTTTCTAATTTAAAATTGTTCAAAATAATTATGGTAACAACATTAAACGAGAGTTTTTTTTAAGACCACCCAACACGAATTTTTCTGGTGTCTTTTATCAAGTTTTATAAGCCGCGACAAGTTCTTCTCTATATTTATGAGAATTTTGATTCTTGTGATGATCATTATGACCATAGGTTAAGAAAGTGGCGTTAATTTTTGCGATATATAAAAAAAAATATTTACAGCATATTTCTCTTTTTAATGTTATTGTTGACATATATGCATTTGATTACCAAAAAGTTTTGTTTATAATTTTAATTAACAAAATCCATATCATCGAGATATTTTTTTTTGTATATAGCCGCCAGTATAAACGTATTTTTTGGACGAGGTTGAACTTAATTCACACACAAAAATAAATGTCAGATTTTTTTAATTTTTTATTTAGTATGTGCCAATTAGTTTTTAAGTAAAATTCGTAAAAAAGTGTACGGTGTAAATATGTGTGGAACCAGATAAATTATATATTATTTAAAAAAGATGTGTTGGCATGTGTGTTTCGAATGAATCGTCGAGCAACTCGTAAATATACACATATGTACATAAAAAACATTAAAGTATCAATCATATACCAAACAAGGTGATAAACATATCTCACTTTAAAAAATCATTTTGTTTGTAATAATAATGGTTTGTTTTTAAAGTTCCCCGAAAGCAAAAACTAATAATTTAAATTTCAATTAACTATCATGATAATGTCTTTCTGCTTTTCATTTTGTTTTTTTTTTCATTTCTTGAGATTAGAGTCTTTCTATATTTATAGAAATGTTTATTTAAAATTTTTTTTTATTTTTTTTTGAATCCACCATCCTATTAGTTTCCATTTTCAAAATACATAGTTCAAAGAAATAATTATTTTTGGCTTTTTCCCTCCACAACAATTTGTTGTTTAACATAAATAACGTTTCAAGTGGTCTAAATTTAAAAAGAAAACTCTAACAAAATTAAATATTTTATATATACGGAAGACATTGAACTTATAAAATAAATCTTGTAATTTAAAATATATATAGGAAATATATATTTGGAACACAAGTGCGATATTAATTAATCAATTAATTAATTATTTATATTAGTTATACAACAAATTGTTGGCTAGTTATGAATCAATTTTCAGTCGTAATTATATGCCTCGTAAAAACTGTTGATTTTCCAGTGACTGTACGCATATCGAAACTGTGCGCCACAATTATCGCAAGTTGTAATAAATTATATTGCCTGAAAAAAGTAAAAAAAATCATTCTAATTTTTATTGTTTTTTAAAAGATAATTAAAATTCAACTTTTATTAATTTTTCTACACTTTTAATCGTTTTACGTATTTATTTTTATATAAACGAAATTCAAATAAAATCATCGGCACGCGGGTACACGACATGAACTATAAAAGCATTTTGTTGTTAAACTCTCTTGGGAGAACCAATAAATTACGATCAATCTTCAAGACAATTGTAATAAAATATAAATAAAAAGAAATTTAAAGGTTAATGGTTCCTTTTTTACGGTATGGTATATATATTCACAGCATTGAATATTTTATTGATTATTTTGATTTGTCTTGTATACGTCTGTGCCCACCACAAAACGTCTTTCGAGGGCATTTTATTTATGTACCGATATTGAATATAAAATCACTTTTTTATCAGTAACTGTATAAACCCGTATAATAATGACTTAATCAGTTTAGAGATAAAATCAGTTGATTGGCGGGTGTTTGTACCGGTTTTTGTCTTTTTGCTGTTGTTAAAGTCATGTAGTCTATAAACATTTATTATTTTATTTTTTAACAGCACACGGAAATAACATATTCAATATAAATTAATTTTCGTGTCGGGAGCTGTCCCATGCATAATTTATATAATAATTGGCTTATTTTTTTTATCTTTACTGTCAATTTGTGTTTTAAGCAGCACAATCTTGTAGCATCGATAATACTAATATTTTAATTGACAAATATCAAGATAGAAAGATCAAATGTAAGCCTAACTCATATTTTCTTAACCCAAATTCCGGTTACAAAACAAAATTGGGTGACGATCGCGAAATTCAAGTTCTACATGGATACAGGCAATTAAAAAAATTAGCGTCGACAATGTGAAGAATCCGGAAATTTTGTAGAGTTGTAAAGGTTGACGGCTTCGATGACAAATTAGTAAGCTTCAACTTAGAACTCCATCCAAATTCGACCCCTATTAGCCATTTTCTAGAACTTGATCGCAAACTCATTGTTGAACTTTGTCAAAAAAACATTTAAGAGTCCCATTTTCTCATATGCCAAATTTTAAAAATCAAACCGAGATTCCCTAAAAATCGGTTTTTTTTTATGCAAAACCGAGATTTTGAAACCGGGACTTTGAAAACCGAGATTCTGAAAACCAGGATTTTGATAAACGGGAATTTGAAAACCGGGATTTTGAAAACCGAGATTTTGAAACCCGAGATTTTGTTATACACCCATTGTAGACTGATTATTTTATGTTGTGTTGTTCTCAACAAATATGCGTTTCACAAAAGCCTGCTAGCCTGCTAAACATCTAGTTAAATTTAACTAGACAAAATAAGAAGATTAAACATTTAACCGAGAGTTAATTTGTTATTAGCGTTTTGAGTATAATTAAAATTAGTAAGCTTCAAAATTGGTTTATCACAGTAAACTAATAAAATATGTTGTAAAAGGTATATCAGCTTTTTTGTGACAGTGATAGTGATACTGATAATTTTTGTCTCACGTTGGCTATACTATACAATTCCTAATTTGAGATAATATCCAGAACGCCCTGATGTTCTTTACAAATATAGTGATATTGAGTTTCGAGAACGATTTAGATTTTCAAAAGACACTGTCACAAAATTAAGTGGAATCCTTGATGAGTATCCAGCACCCTAAACAAATAGATGCAAATCTATATCAACAATAAACCAATGTACACGATCAGACGATCTGGAAAATTTGTTTTTAATGGTAAGAATCATATCCACCTTATTTCATTATTGCCCGCTGTATGAAAAAAATATTACAGGTGCGACTATGCCGAAAGGACTTTGGAGAGAACGTCTTATTAGGAGATGGAGGTTACGCAATCAAAAATTTTCTACTAAATCCATTGTGCATAGAGAAATTATCAAAAAGCGCACATATCCACAAAAAATTCAGTTGAAAGGTTATATGGGATTTGGAAGAGACACTTCCCAGCGTTGAGCCTTGGATTTCGTTTGAAGGTGATTCAATTTATATGTAATTTGATTTTTATAAGATTTTTTGTTTATTAATTTTTGTTAGCAGTATTTTGATTTCAATCGTTAGTAATTCAAATTCCTCTGTTAGATCAGCACTCATTGAAAGTCATTTTAGTGCATTTTGATAGACAATAATGTGTTTTCTCAAATTACATTCAATTTAATCAAAAATTTCATTGCGCGATTATGTAAAATAAATATATACGTAAAAGTAAAACATAAAATATATCAAAATAAAAACTGATTTCATAAATAATAAATTAATTAATTAATTGGTTTTCTAATTCTTAAATTTTAGGTATTTTCTTTAATTTTTCGTCTGTTCATTTAAAATGGCAAGTTCAACGGTGTGTTGCTCGCGTTTCATGGTCATAATTTCAGCTGCATTTTTTTGGCACATTAGCAACAGGAAATGTTGCTCTTTCAAATTTGATCCTTCCCAACCGTGGCGCTCACGCCTCATTTTCATCAATTCTTCTTCGAATTTGTTGTTGGTGGTTAATTTCGCTTTCTTTGTAACACAAATATCAGATAACTCTTGGTAAACGCCTCTTACAGCCCCACTTTTTTTGGTTATTATGCCGAGTGAGTTGTTTGGATGACAATTGGCTTTGTTTCGATGTTACAGATGATGTGCTGAGTGATTGATTTCATAAACACATTCAAATCTTTTATCTGACTTTTCTTTGGTTGAGTCAAGATTTTCATCGAAACCAGAATCGTTTAAATCAAATACAATATTTGATTCGTCGTCGGGCTAAAATATAAAGTAGTAATAACTTACCAAACCATAACCATAGTTATATTGTCAGAGGTTGTAAGATTTCCAAGGTTTTATTAGCGACCTCAGATATTTCCTTAACTTTTTTCCCTCCCTCAGTGAGTACAGTATACATCTGTGAATATTATACAATTTAGATAAACATGAATAGATAAAAGAAGGAAATAAATAATTTTATTTTGTCCGCAGATTTTTATTTTTTGGCTTTTTTTTCAACTGTTCGTAAAGGGTTCTAAGCTGCGCGGGTTCTGTGCAAAATCGCAATTTATGGAATCCCAACTCTCAAGCAACATTTTTCATACTAGATGTTGTTTTATCCGTTTTTTTTGCACTCTATAACATGACGATATTTCCTAACCATTTATCTAGAAGTTTCTCGGAATTCGAAAAATTAGCAGCTTCATTTCTTAAATCGCTTGGTTTCCCTTTAAATGTAAAACAAACTAGTATTAGGATAAATATAAATTTATTTGTACAAAATGCACTGATTAACAAACAGCTTACAATTTTCCTTGTATTTTATAGTAAATATTTCAAAAGTTCGAAGTACGTTTATTTACGATTTTGGTTATGCTTACCATTTAGTATTGGTTCACAGCTCAATATTTTTACTATTCATTGCAATAAATTTTTTCCCACAAAATGTAATACTAGCACATGCGCCGAATTTACGTATATGTTTTAATATTTATTTTTATTAAATAAAAATAATTTTTTATTGTACAAAATGTTAATTCGGTAAATTTCAAAATTTTGTAAAAATTTACGGTTTTTGTTCTTTTTTAAAAAGAGAGAGAGAGAGAGACATGATAGGGTTGTGATAAATAATCGATAGTATCGACAGATTTATAAACTAACCATGCAAAATGTATTTTGAAACGAAATTAAATTTTAACCGGATAATAGACGTAACAATCAGCTAGCTAACAACGGGTTAATTCATTAATTTAGTCAATACAATGTCCATGGCCACAACAAGGCAATTTCGTTACAAATTCCAAATACTTTGATTATTAACATAGATTTCGTATATAGCACCAGTTAATTTCAAAAACAGAAAAGCCTTTTATACCCGGTTGCAAAGAAAATTGGTTACCAAACGGATTGATAAGTCCCCAATCTCTAGTTAAAATTTGGATTTCCTTTCACAAAAAAATGGCATTGTTAGTTTACAAACATGTCAATATTATCGATATAACAAAATTTTACTCAACCCTACCAACATTACCAACGAAAAATAAATACCTTCAAAATTCATATAGTTTGATGTTTTTTACTCAGAAAATTATGTGGCTGCAATTTGTGATTTTTTTTTAATAAAATCGACACTATTAAAAAAATACTATTTAACCCTAATGTGAGTGACAAGGTATTCGGGTACCGTTTGCACTTTTAAACGACTATATTTTTGTATGTTTCTGTGGCAATAAAAATTTTAAATTTAATTTTGTCAATTAATAGATTATGATTAAAAATGAGAAATTTTACAACTTAGACGAACGTGAGACCAAAGAGTAGTTTAAATATCCGAATTAGAGATACAAAGTTATCCTTTATAAAGTTATCTTTTACGTATTTTATACGATATTTGAAAGAAATAGTATGCAATATTTAATAGTTTTGTGTTATATATGTCAATTCATTTCATTGCTTTTATTTTTGTTTGTTTATTTCATTTAATTTATGTGTACGTTTTTGTTTATTTCAAAAAACTAACCAAAATTTTTAAATCAGCAATAACACTTTCAATTTTAACGTCGGAATCCGGTAAGAAGCCGCATTTTCAACTAACAAAATTTTATATGTATGAAATATTACGACTGTGAAGTTTCCGACAAAATTAAAAAATAACAAAACATGGCGGAACATTTGTCGAAATAACAAAAATGCACATGTATTAGTAAAACAGCTGGCAAAAGCAATGTTAGGCTTATTAAATTTTTTTCTTATCAATAGTTAATAACGCAATTACTAAATTAGCGACTTCGGAAACAAATGACAAATAAAAATAAATAGATTAATACGAAATTCGAAATGTTATACTTACACTTCATTATAAATTGTAAAAATATTTTATTACGAAACCCAAACACGGGGTTTTTAAATCAAAAAATTACTAAAGAGGACACCCAATTTCTTATACTATCGAAATATGTTTGGTAATAGATACGTCATTAAAATCAAAAACAAATCAAAATAAATGTTCAAAGTGCGTTCAATATCCACATGCTTTAAAAAATTATACGAGCGATTAAAAAAATTCAAAATCTAATTAATCTCATTGATGTCTAAGAGAAACGGTATATGTGGGCTAGTTGGCTCAAGATAAGTGCTATCAAACGAAACCACCCTTATATCAATACGATGACCAGAACCAATTTGTTGTTAAACATGAATATGACTGTCTAAATAACAGAGGGGATGATCACTGCGGAAAAAATTACCCAAATTTCAGAGATGTCTAAGAAAAACGGTATATGTGTCTAGTTGGCTTAAGAAAAGAGCTATCAAACGACACCACCCTTATATCAATACGATGACCAGAACCAATTTGTTGTTGAACATGAATATGACTGTCTAAATAACCAAGGGAATGATCACTGTAAAAAAAATTACCCAAATCTCAGAGATGTCTAAGAGAAACGGTATATGTGTCTAGTTGGATTAAGATAAGAGCTATCAAACGACACCACCCTTATATCAATACGATGACCAGAACCCATTTGTCGTTGACGATGAATATGACTGTTTAATAAACCAAGGAGATGATCACTGTGATAAAAATTGCCCAAATCTCAGAGATGTCTAAGAGAAACGGTATATGTGGCTAGATGGCTTAAGAAAAGAGCTATCAAACGACACCTCCCTTATATCAATACGATGACCAGAACCCATTTGTCGTTGACGATGAATATGACTGTTTAATAAACCAAGGAGATGATCACTGTGATAAAAATTGCCCAAATCTCAGAGATGTCTAAGAGAAACGGTATATGTGGCTAGATGGCTTAAGATAAGAGCGATCAAACGACACCTCCCTTATATCAATACGATGACCAGAACTCATTTGTCGTTGACGATGAATATGACTGTTTAATAAACCAAGGAGATGATCACTGTGATAAAAATTGCCCAAATCTCAGAGATGTCTAAGAGAAACGGTATATGTGGCTAGATGGCTTAAGATAAGAGCGATCAAACGACACCTCCCTTATATCAATACGATGACCAGAACCCATTTGACGTTGACGTTGAATATCGTAAAAATTGTCCAATTCTCATTGTTTTTTATAAGTACAGTATAAGTAGGTTGTTATTTCAAACATTTAGTTTCGAGTCCCTCCCATCCATCATGATTCTACGGAATATTTTTCCGGTACTTTAGATCCTTGCATTCCTAATTTTGATTATAATCAGTAGTGATTTGTAAAAATATAAAATAGAACCTTTTTCTCACTCGACGACCTTTTAAAAATTTTACCTGTCATCAGGACTCATCACAATCGATTTTTTCGACACTCGAAAACCTTTACACATTTTCAACAAAACAAACAAACAATCCCGTAAAAAACCGCAAAAAATGGAATTCGGAGATCCCAGAAAACGTTCGAGCTACAAATTTTGAATTAAATCATACAAGATTTGAAAAAAATGTAAGATAGAATCCGTGTCCCACCGGTTGACCCTCTGCATAAATTTTCCTTGACTGAGTGGTGTCGTCTGACATCTCTTATATTAGGCAATTTTGCCACATATACCGTTTCTCTTAGACAACTGTGAGATTTGGGCCATTTTTTTTACAGTAAACATCCCCTTGGTTATTAAGACAGTCAAATTCATCGTCAACGTCAAATGGGTTCTGGTCATCGTAATATTATAAGGGTGGTAAAGTCTGATAGCTCTTTTCTTAAGCCATCTAGCCACATATACCGTTTCTCTAAGACATCTCTGAGATTTGGGCAATTTTTTTTTACAATGATCATCCCCTTGGTTATTTAAACAGTCAAATTCGTCATTAAATACAGATGGGTTCTGGTCATCGTATTGATATAAGGGAGGTGTCGTTTGATAGCTCTTATCTTAAGCCATCTAGCCACATATACCGTTTCTCTTAGACATCTCTGAGATTTGGAATTTTTTTTTTTTACACTGATCATCCCCTTGGTTATTTAAACAGTCATATTCATCGTCAACGACAAATGGGTTCTGGTCATCGTATTGATATAAGTGTGATATAAGTTTTATAAGTTTTTTAAGCCAACTAGACACATATACCGTTTTTCTTAGACATCTCTGAGATTTGGACAATTTTTTTTACATTGATCATCTCCTTGGTTATTTAAACAGTCAAATTCATCGTTAAAGACAAATGGGTTCTGGCCATCGTATTGATATAATGGAGGTTTTGTTTGATAGCTCTTTTCTTAAGCCATCTAGCCACATATACCGTTTCTCTTAGACATCTCTGAGATTTGGACAATTTTTTTACACTGATCATCCTCTTGGTTATTTAAACAGTCAAATTCATCGTTAAAGACAAATGGGTTCTGGTCATCGTATTGATATAAGGGAGGTGTCGTTTGATAGCTCTTTTCTTAAGCCATCTAGCCACATATACCGTTGCTCTTAGACATCTCTGAGATTTGGGCAATTTTTTCCGCAGTGATCATCCCCTCTGTTATTTAGACAGTCATATTCATGTTTAACAACAAATTGGTTCTGGTCATCGTATTGATATAAGGGTGGTTTTGTTTGATAGCACTTATCTTGAGCCAACTAGCCCACATATACCGTATAATTTTTTAAAACATGTGGACATTGAACGCACTTTGAACATTTATTTTGATTTGTTTTTGATTTTTACGATGTATAATTATCTTATTTGAAATCTATTACCAAACATATTTCGATAGTATAAGAAATTGGGTGTCCTCTTTAGTAATTTTTTGAATTAAAAACCCCATGTTTGGGTTTCGTAATAAAATATTTTTACAATTTATAATGAAGTGTAAGTATAACATTTCGAATTTCGTATTAATCTATTTATTTTTATTTGTCATTTGTTTCCGAAGTCGCTAATTTAGTAATTGCGTTATTAACAATTGATAACAAAAAAATTTAATAAGCCTAACATTGCTTTTGCCAGCTGTTTTACTAATACATGTGCATTTTTGTTATTTCGACAAATTTTATGTTCCGCCATGTTTTGTTATTTTTTAATTTTGTCGGAAACTTCACAGTCGTGAAATATTTATTTGTTTCAATAAAACCTAGACGTCAACGTATAGATGGGATTTGTTTCAGAAGATGCAAGGCAGCTTCACGTGTGCGATCAAAAAATGATTCGCGAATCAAAAGTCAACCAAATCATTGGAAACATATATCAATTTCCCCGAGATGAAATAATTTTAACTTTGGGCGATCGCAAGCATAAAACATAATAAAAAAAAATTATGAGCAATAATGACACTCATTGATTGATTGGTTTGGTTCGCGGATCATTTTTTAATCGCATACGTGAACCTGCCTTTAGGCTTCAAATTTGTAATTTAAAGATCGATTTAAATGCCTTTAATAATTTATTAAACAAGAGCGCCCATGGAGTAAATCTTTTGAACCAATATCTGGTGGCTGTCTGGACTAATAAGTTATTAAAGGAAGAAAAAACTTCCTTTAAACTTCATGTATTTAAAACCATTACAGTTTGAATCAAATTCTGTTTGACCAGTGAATTCATAAATGATTTGTACTATTACAAATCCGATGAACTAATTAAGGAATATTTAACTGAATGTCTCGAACAAGAAACCAGTGAAAATGTTAAATTATTTCCTTACGAATTTCATAGAAAATTCATGTATTCTTTTCAAATTCGCTATACATTTTCATCGAGGTGAGGTTACCAATAGGTTGGGAGTTTATAATTTTGAACTATTGAAAACGTTGAATTTTTTGAATTAAAAAATTCGGTCGTCTGCAGACTGCAGACTAATCAGACTGCAGTGACCAAATTACAAAAATATTGAAAATACTTTGAACTTTCATACAAAGTATAATCACAATGCCCTAGCGAATTATTATGTTTAATCGCAAAATTAAATTTTATTTTCTGATTTGATAACAATAAAAATAAAAACAAGACAAGTGTGTTTCCTGATTATCACAATTAAAATTATCATGAGTACCACCGAAATGCTCATCATATGTTTCCTTTATGTTTTATACTATATAAAATTTTTATTTTATAATTAATTTCAGGAGTCAACAGAATCATCAAATGTTTAATCAAATGTTTAATCAAATAATGTTTAATTTTTTATTATTTATAAAAACACAATCAGAGAATTAGCAATACTTTAGTAATCTTGGATAATTGTATGCGTTTGGTAGTTTTTTTTCTAAAATAGTATTTGTGAACTGGTGAACTTTTGTTACCAGGGTGGTGGCGATCTTGTGTTATACGTTAATGTCGTCGTCAGCTACTTCCCTGTCAGCTTACAAAATTATAATTTTATATACACCTAAACAAGGATGGCTGCTCTCCAAAAAGGCCGAAGTATTAAAATGTTTTAACAGTATCTGGTGACAGTCTGATGAAATAAACAATTTAACACATTTAGTTAAATTCCTGAAACCTATATGCTAATATCTTTTCGGCTTTTCGGACCAAATATTATTTTTAATGCGGCATTTATACATGTTTACAACGTTTCTAGTCATAGAAAACTAAGAGGCCATTTACTCACAATGTATCTACCACAAAAACTAGAAAAACGCACTCCCCATATTTTTAACTCCAGGGTACTTGTGTAATGATACGCAAACCCTTACACACATGACAACTTCCTTAGGTCGCACGACCAGGCCGGACTCCGTCGCGCACTTTTTTTCATGTAACAAAACCGAAGGGTAAGGTTAGAGAGTTAGTTACGACAGACTAAACTTGTTTACAGACACCTAATAAAGCCAATAGTTAGTATTTATTTACATAAGAAAGCACCGTTGTCATAAAATATATTGTAGTATTCATATAAATCTAAAACTAATAATGATGATCAATGAAAATATTATAATAATTTAAACTTTATTATATTATTAGAATTAAATAAAACAGACTGTTATTTTCGGCTTTGAAACCAGTTCTAAAACTAAAAGTCTTTCAATATAGGTACTAGTAAAATAAATATTTTATGCGATAGTACAGAAAGCAATAGATTAAATCAAGATCAATTGCGGAACTAGTGCTCCAAAGGGGCTACTCAGAACGTTACTTGGGAAACCAGAATTTTCGTACAATTTTGTTATTTTTGTCTAAAAATAATAATATTAATACTATTTGTCGTATAGGCACTTGGCGAAACACACTAACACTTAACAAACACATTTTATTAAACACCTGGTTTTTATTTCGCAAAATATTAGATTTTCGAATATTTAAATTAAAAAATTTGTTCAAAAAGTTTAAAAAATTACTCGATCGATTTGGACTTTGTAGGTCAAGAATATCCGCTGATTTGTAAAAATAAAAATTTAGTTATATGTAGTAGAAAAAAGCAAAAAGGAAATAGAAGTAGATAATTAAAATTAATCTATTGATAGCCCAACCATCTGTTGTTCATACGGAACAATTACTAATAAAAACGGGGTGGATAGCAGGTAACCGATTAGTCATCGGCTGAGTAACAAAATTTAAGATAATTCAATGTACTATTTCAACAAATCAGTTGATACTCCTGATGATGACCTAACATGTCGAAATCGATCGAGTAATTTTTTAAACTTTTTGAATAATTTTTTTAATTTAAATATTCAAAAATTTAATTTTTTGCGAAATAAAAAACAAGTCTTTAATAAAATGTGTTTGTTAAGTGTTAAATAATAATATTAAATCAATCTCATTTTTAAACTACGGCACGTTTCAAGACTATATGAACAGATAATTTTTGGAAAAACGTTAAAATAACAAATTTGCATACTTTTTTAATTGAAATTATAGTTTTAACTAGATTGTGTAAAAAAGGAGAAATACCTCGTGGAATTTATTTTCCAGTATTTTTCCGGTGGATTTGCGATCGCGACCACACCACTAAATGTATAAAATATTGTTAAAAAGTTCATGAAATTATCGTTTAAATAAAAGACGAAGACCAAAAACCACAACACGATGGTTATGTAGCCTCGTAACCACCACCATTGACCCGAAAAAATATTCTTTAACTCAAAGCCTCTTTAAACACTATGTTTCGCGCTATATTATGATCTGTAACTCGGAGATGTATAATGCGGTATAAATGATCATTAACTACAAAAATTATTAGTGATGTGTTGTAATATTCAGTCGGGCATGGCCTGATGCGATGATTAAATTTTTTCATGATCTTTTGATGAAACTTTTTGTTACTTCTGTTACAAACCGTTGGCTTCAAACATATTGATCAAAGAATCAAGAGGGGGAAGGGAGGAGGGGTACAATCAGCTGCTACATTTAATATATTTCTTCCCATATAGTTCTCAAAATGAAATGTTGGTATAAAGGAGGTCTAATGACTTGGGAGGCTTTCTCTATATTAAACTGTCTTAAATTAGCATAAACATCCACCTAACATAAATGGGCAGTGAAAAACACGTTGTTAAATGCTTGAACATCGCATTTTCACTTCTGGATTTCAAGACGAGAGATATATTTTTAACAAGATATCGTAACCTCTATTACTCAGTTATTAAGCAAGGAGCGATCGTTCAAATTATTTTTAATTTTTCTGAAACTTTGTTCATTTACGAAAAATGTGAAAGAGTTATAACACAAAACAAATTTATATTAACCTGTTTCTTTCTAAAGGCCTGAAAATGTTTATCATTTACTACTAAATAACTATTTCAAAATACTTCATGTTACATATGGCAGATGTTACCTATATACGATCCATAGTTATATCAAAAATTATTGCCGTTGACATTTCCAGTCAAAGTATTTCAAACAGTTGGAACTAAGAGGGGAGACAATTAAAATTTATTTTGCGAACCTCTTTTGAATTTCAGTTTCCCAAATTTTGGTATTTAGGGTGTTTCGTTCCGTATAATTAAGGCGAATACATAAATTTACCGATAATGCTCATTAAGGAATTAATAGGATATTCCGACTGGCTGACCACCGTTCTTGCCAACTTAGCTGCTAGCCACCAATTAAATGATTTTCAGTGAGGTTTTGAGTAGTTTATAAATAACGTCATTGCAAACATTAACGCCAATACTCCAATATGATGTGGGTCAAGGGTATTATCAATTAAGTTTCTTCGATTTATGGTGACTCTCATTTTTCTACGAAAGACTACGAAAGACTTTTTGGTCAATTTCAGTAACGAATTTTTATATTTTATTATTCCGTTGTACGCATGTTAGAAGTTTCATGCCTTATACGAGCAATTACTGCTAACAATTGTTTCATGGTTTAGTAACAACAAAGAACACCGGAAACTGGCAAGCCAAGTTAATTCAAGATTTTTTTCCAACAAGGTCCTTGATGTTAAGAATATAAGGGGCCACAATAATTAGTGAGAAGACGAGCGAAAAATATTTAACGTATACTTTGCCTCGTTTTCGTTTGGACTTTGTTAGTTGACCACCGCCGTACGCTGTACAAAAACAGTCGTGTAACACCTTGTAATCGTCTATTATTTCATCACTACCTGGAATTTACGACACATTGGAAAAACCTGTTGATCGTGAAAATAGTAAAGAATTAGTGCATAATAAATGCCCGGTGTTTCACTATCAGATTCCGGGAGCCTCATCCAACAACAGTATAGCTCCTACAGCATCCCTTTCACCTCAGAGAAATAAAATAAATAAATAAAATTGATTAAAACAATTGCATGTATAACTGGTACATTTCTGTAAGTAAATGAGTTGTGAATATTATATCAATTCCTTATTTACAATATAGCGAAAATACTTGTCTCGGATTATAACAAATTGGTTCGTTCTAAAAATTAGTAAAGCTACGGTTGTAAAGTTCCTGTAATTTTAGTTACAACATGGCTATGATAAAAGAGTTTTACAAATGATTAAAAGGATTTAAAAAATTTCGTCTAATTTTACTTATAAAAAATTGAACACATAAATATTAATTAACTGATTATTTTAAATTGTAAATTAATATTATTATTTGTTTATTATTATTGTCATAAGCGGAATCCAAGTTCCGAAATTACAAATGACAGATAAATATAGTTTATAATAATTGATTCAGGTATATATTAAAATAATTTAAATATATATTTTATATCCGTATTTTATCCTGTTTTTGTTGGTTACCTGATAATTTTAATATTAGTAATATACATATTAGAATATTACGTCATAATAAAAAATATTAAATATTATAATTTTTTTTTTCGTTTTAGGAGGTACGTGCTACGTTTGGCTGAAGTGTTTAAGTCTTTCTTAAGAGGTATGATCATATAATTTACGACTTATTAAATATGGAATTATATGAATTTTTATAAATTCATAAATGTCAGCTGATCACAAAAAACTGACCTATGGTATTATTTTTCTGCTTGTTGTACATTAATTTACGATGTGTGTTGTTTTATTATAAAGTTGACTCGATGAATCCGGCATGAACACACCTTTCGTTTATATAAGCTCTTTTATGTTTATTGATCAAATATTAATTTTTTATATTGATGTTCCTAACCTAACAAAATTTATAGCGAATAATTTTGTTGTGTTAGTCCGGAATTGTTCTTGACGGCCTGATGAGACCATAACTTCATTTTGAATATTTTATCAGATCGAAACTAGTTTTGTAGATTTTCAAATTTTATTAAAAGACATTTGTTAAATGAAATTAGAAAAGAGGCGTAAAGCCTTGAAGAAAAACGAAATGTTCCAGGGTTTTCGAAGCACGTACACGCGGTGGAACTAATTTCGTCTACAGCTCCGCTTTTGTATTGGGAGATAAAATTTCGTTTATTGTTGGCATTCCGTAGCAGATGCGACGACTTATAGAATGATTTACCAACTTAATAGCGATAGTGATTCTTTTTTATGGTAACTAACATCACTGAATTGATATTGGAATAAAATAAACAACATCAACTTTTTTTTTGAAAAAGAGAAGTTTGATCCAGTGGTCATTGACCTTATATTCATACCTCTTAATTATAGCCGAATTTTCTCTGCAATTCTACTATTTAACGTCCATTGGTGGCCAAGTCATGGCAAATTATCACTTTCATGGCAAATATTTTACAATAATACAGATCTTTCAAGAATTCAAAATGTTCTCTTTAATTGTATACTATGTAAGATGTGCTGCTTGCAATGGATACACGATTTTATGTTACCATGGTGGATCTGGATCATTGTAAGATGGCACTGTAAATCAAACCAGTGGCACTATTCTGGTAATTCCCCGGGAATAGGCAACTGGGGAAAGAGTTTACATATAAATTATATTTAAATAATTTTTTCTGGCATACTAAGGTAAAAAGTTAGTGGCAATTTTTTTGAAAACAAAATAAAATTGGGAATAACTTTCCCTAATAATTTCGCTATGGAAAAATTATTCCCAATTTACAAATATTTAAATCAAACTTTTTTTCTCAGTAGGCCAGAAAAAACTGATTTATAGATAAAAGCTATGTAAAATCTTTCCCCAGTTCCCTATTCCCGGGGAATTACCAGAATAGTGCCACAGGAGGCCTATTATGAACTTGATGCGAGGCGAATCTTATTTCGCATTTCTTGCGTATGAGCTTATTATGAAATATCATTATCGCATTCGCATATCGTATTTCCGTAATTTGGGAAATTTATTTTCTGTCAAATTGTTGTAATAAGTGAGGTTAACTGTATGAGTATTTCAATAAAAATTATTTTTGAGTAAGCAAAAACGTAAATTTGAAAAATATGGATATTGAATGCTATAATAAAAAAAAATAAAAATATTCATTAACATTTAATTACATTTTATCGCTGCACAAAATATTGTTTCACTACTCAAATGCGATATCCGACTGCTATTGAGCAGTCGCATTTGGTTATTTTATTTTCGCAAAAATGCGCAGGTTTATTTTATAATATGGCGCATCATGCGATTAAGAGCGCTTAATGTACGAAAATGTTGTTTCATAATACCAAAATACGATATCGCATGAAAATGCGAAAGTCCCCAGATGAATTTTTCAAATTTCTTGTAATTTTGCTTGTGTTTGATTAAAATCTTCGTTCTCTTCCCAATTGCTATATAGTTTGCTAAACTTCAATGTTGCCCTGTATCTGCTCAAATACGCCACAAATTGATAACGTCGCTGATGATGACAAACATTGACCCCACCCATTGTTTACCTCATTACATAAACTGTTTCGATCAGCCTCAATTGACAATTTTCTTAAGTTTACTTAAATTTTCCTGTGAATTCGGTGTCACTGTTTCGCCCAATTTTCATTGCGTAGGCAGTTGTTGGTCATCCTTCAGAAATCATGAAAATCAGTCTGACGACATCATGAAATGTGACCGGAAAATTTAACCGAATTGAAAAATATTTTTTAACATGCTCATTTAAATCTGTTCAAATAGTCTTGATGGATGTGGAGTGGTGTATAAATACATTTTCTGTAATATTTAAAGAGTAATGACTAATATACTAGAAGATTTTTGAAATCTTATTTCTACCGTTCATTCACCTGTTTCTTTCTAAAGGCCTGAAAATGTTTATCATTTACTACTAAATAACTATTTCAAAATACTTCATGTTACATATGGCAGATGTTACCTATATACGATCCATAGTTATATCAAAAATTATTGCCGTTGACATTTCCAGTCAAAGTATTTCAAACAGTTGGAACTAAGAGGGGAGACAATTAAAATTTATTTTGCGAACCTCTTTTGAATTTCAGTTTCCCAAATTTTGGTATTTAGGGTGTTTCGTTCCGTATAATTAAGGCGAATACATAAATTTACCGATAATGCTCATTAAGGAATTAATAGGATATTCCGACTGGCTGACCACCGTTCTTGCCAACTTAGCTGCTAGTCACCAATTAAATGATTTTCAGTGAGGTTTTGAGTAGTTTATAAATAACGTCATTGCAAACATTAACGCCATTACTCCAATATGATGTGGGTCAAGGGTATTATCAATTAAGTTTCTTCGATTTATGGTGACTCTCATTTTTCTACGAAAGACTACGAAAGACTTTTTGGTCAATTTCAGTAACGAATTTTTATATTTTATTATTCCGTTGTACGCATGTTAGAAGTTTCATGCCTTATACGAGCAATTACTGCTAACAATTGTTTCATGGTTTAGTAACAACAAAGAACACCGGAAACTGGCAAGCCAAGTTAATTCAAGATTTTTTTCCAACAAGGTCCTTGATGTTAAGAATATAAGGGGCCACAATAATTAGTGAGAAGACGAGCGAAAAATATTTAACGTATACTTTGCCTCGTTTTCGTTTGGACTTTGTTAGTTGACCACCGCCGTACGCTGTACAAAAACAGTCGTGTAACACCTTGTAATCGTCTATTATTTCATCGCTACCTGGAATTTACGACACATTGGAAAAACCTGTTGATCGTGAAAATAGTAAAGAATTAGTGCATAATAAATGCCCGGTGTTTCACTATCAGATTCCGGGAGCCTCATCCAACAACAGTATAGCTCCTACAGCATCCCTTTCACCTCAGAGAAATAAAATAAATAAATAAAATTGATTAAAACAATTGCATGTATAACTGGTACATTTCTGTAAGTAAATGAGTTGTGAATATTATATCAATTCCTTATTTACAATATAGCGAAAATACTTGTCTCGGATTATAACAAATTGGTTCGTTCTAAAAATTAGTAAAGCTACGGTTGTAAAGTTCCTGTAATTTTAGTTACAACATGGCTGTGATAAGAGAGTTTTACAAATGATTAAAAGGATTTAAAAAATTTCGTCTAATTTTACTTATAAAAAATTGAACACATAAATATTAATTAACTGATTATTTTAAATTGTAAATTAATATTATTATTTATTTATTATTATTGTCATAGGCGGAATCCAAGTTCCGAAATTACAAATGACAGATAAATATAGTTTATAATAATTGATTCAGGTATATATTAAAATAATTTAAATATATATTTTATATCCGTATTTTATCCTGTTTTTGTTGGTTACCTGATAATTTTAATATTAGTAATATACATATTAGAATATTACGTCATAATAAAAAATATTAAATATTATAATTTTTTTTCGTTTTAGGAGGTACGTGCTACGTTTGGCTGAAGTGTTTAAGTCTTTCTTAAGAGGTATGATCATATAATTTACGACTTATTAAATATGGAATTATATGAATTTTTATAAATTCATAAATGTCAGCTGATCACAAAAAACTGACTTATGGTATTATTTTTCTGCTTGTTGTACATTAATTTACGATGTGTGTTGTTTTATTATAAAGTTGACTCGATGAATCCGGCATGAACACACCTTTCGTTTATATAAGCTCTTTTATGTTTATTGATCAAATATTAATTTTTTATATTGATGTTCCTAACCTAACAAAATTTATAGCGAATAATTTTGTTGTGTTAGTCCGGAATTGTTCTTGACGGCCTGATGAGACCATAACTTCATTTTGAATATTTTATCAGATCGAAACTAGTTTTGTAGATTTTCAAATTTTATTAAAAGACATTTGTTAAATGAAATTAGAAAAGAGGCGTAAAGCCTTGAAGAAAAACGAAATGTTCCAGGGTTTTCGAAGCACGTACACGCGGTGGAACTAATTTCGTCTACAGCTCCGCTTTTGTATTGGGAGATAAAATTTCGTTTATTGTTGGCATTCCGTAGCAGATGCGACGACTTATAGAATGATTTACCAACTTAATAGCGATAGTGATTCTTTTTTTATGGTAACTATGTTAGTCACTGATTTGATATTGGAATAAAGTAAACAACATCAACTTTTTTTTTTTTGAAAAAGAGAAGTTTGATCCAGTGGTCATTGACCTTATATTTATACCTCTTAATTATAGCCGAATTTTCTCTGCAAATTATCACATTCATGGCAAATATTTTACAATAATACAGATCTTTCAAAGAAGGAATGCAAAATGTTCTCTTTAATTATATACTATATGTAAGATGCGCTGCTTGCAATGGATAAACGATTTTATGTTACCATGTAGGATCTGGATCACTGTAAGATCGCACTGTAAATCAAACCAGGAGGCCTATTATGCGAAGCGAATCGAATTTCGCATTTCTTGCGTATGCGCTTATTATGAAATATCATTATCGCATATCGCATTTCCCTTATTTGGGAAATTTATTTTCTGTCAAATTGTTGTAATAAGTGAGATTAATTGTATGAGTATTTCAATAAAAATTATTTTTGAGTAAACAAAAACGTAAATTTGAAAAATATGGATATTGAATGCGGCTTTATATTTTTTCTATAATAAAACAAAAATAAAAATATTCATTGACATTTAATTACATTTTATCGCTGCACAAAATATTGTTTCACTACTCAAATGCGATATCCGACTGCTATTGAGAACTCGCATTTGGCTATTTTATTTTCGCAAAAATGCGCAGGTTGATTTTATAATATTTCGCATCATGCGATTAAGAGCGCTTAATGTACGAAAATGGTGTTTCATAATACCAAAATGCGATATCACATGAAAATGCAATATCGCATGAAAATGCGAAAGCCCCCAGATGAATTTTTCAAATTCCTTGTAATTTTGCTTGTGTTTGATTAAAATCTTCATTCTCTTCCCAATTGCTGTATAGTTTGCTAAACTTCAATGTTAGCCTGTACCTGCTCAAATACGCCACAAATTGATAACGTCGCTGATGATGACAAACATTGACCCCACCCATTGTTTACCTTATTACATAAACTGTTTCGATCAGCCTCAATTGAGAATTTTCTTAAGTTTACTTATATTTTCCTGTGAATTCGGTGTCACTGTTTCGCCCAGTTTTCATTGCGTAGGCAGTTGTTGGTCATCCTTCAGAAATCATGAATCATGAAATGTGACCGGAAAGTTTAACCGAATTGAAAAATATTTTTTAACATGCTCAGTTAAATCTGTTTAAATAGGCTTGGTGGATGTGGAGTGGTGTATAAATACATTTTCTGTAATATTTTAACTAATACGCTAGAAGATTTTTGAAATCTTATTTCTACCGTAAATTTTCATTCAATATTGCTTAATAATGAAATCGTTGTCAAATAAAATTGTTTCGCTAAACTTTTATTTATTTGCGTTTTTATGCAAAATACCTGAGCCAACTTCATCATTTTTGGTTTTTTTGTTTTTGTTCCTAGAAATATTTTAGAACAATTAATTTTCCCGGTTGGATTTTATGATGTTGATTGTTTGCCATTCGATTTTTTTTTCGATATACCTCGAAGCCTATAGTTTCTTTGCTGCAGTTGTTGAATCTTATTCTGCAGGTCATCGTTTCCATAAGTCTTGTTAAAACCATAAAATATTTTTTTTAACGCCGACTAACATTCTATATTTCATTAAATGAAAAATAAATAAAACGGGGTTGCCACTGCACTCACGATCATTCTGTGGCACGAAGTTCGACAACGGAATAAGGTCTCGAGTATTGTTTGTGCAACGTCCTCGAGTATGCAACCCCCGTCCGAGATTTAATGAGTGTTATCACATATTGTGGTGTGCATAGCAAGTTTAAAGCATGATAGTACTTCGGCCACACAGTAAGAAAATCTTTTACTAACATTTCCAATTGAGTTTTGAGGTTCCGACTACGGCGTTCCACTAGATTGGCCTGGGGATGATACAATGAGTCTTATAGACTACTCATTTTCCAAACAGCACGTTGTATGTTGTTGATGAAAGATTTCGCTGGCGAACTGTGATCTATTGTCAGAAATGAAACGCACGTGTAGTCAATAACGTAAGAGTACCTCGTCAATCAAAGTTTTTGTACAATCCGGAGCAGTTGCCGAGACCATCACCCTCAGGTAACGGTCCAAAGATATCCTCTAATTGTTTGGTTCGGAGTTTCGCTGAAACTCAAATCATCATGGTTCTAACAATCCACACATTTACGATACAGCTCGGTACAAGAGAGGCGCATTCCCGGCCAGAAATATTTCAGTTCAATCATTAACAGAGTTCGATCAACTCTATTATGTCCGGCGGTCAGATCGCAATGATAGCCCAGTAAAATATGGTTGCGAAACGATTTTGGTACTACTAATTTTTCGTTGTTATAGAGGTAAAGTACCTGTTGCTCCATAAAATATCCCAAACAACCAAAATTTTTGTGATTCGACTGATCAGGCTTCAGGGTGATTTCCCGGTTAGTATATAGCCATTTCAGCAATGGATGGTCTTGACTATGATTTCAGCGCCCTCTATGAAGCCTTGGAACTTATTTAATGCCCACTAATCACCACTGCGAGTCTTTTTCTTCAGACGTGCTGTAGTTTATTTTCGAAGATTTTGCTTATTTGATTTGCGTTTCCTCATCTCCGTGTACCCAAAGCTAAATGACAAACTTCGGCCAACAGGATAAACGATTCTTTAGGATCCGTCGAAATCGAAGCATTCGTTGATAAACGCTTTACACTTTCAAAAGCAAAATTTTCAGCTTCACTCTAGGTTAAGGGTGCATTTTTCGTTGTCAAATTGGTTAACGGTCGAGCGCATCAGACAAATGTCGGTCCGGTTTGTAAAAACGTGTGTGAACTTGTGATACGTTGACCGGTAGATTCAAGTCTAAAATCTGAGACACTTTCTTCGAAACAGATTTCATCCCACCGTGGGTTATAACATACCTCAGGAACTGTACATTTCGATAAAAAAACAACACTTTTTCTGATTTGCTCGTAACTTGAATGGTTGTCATCGTTGGATACCCATCTCCATATCACAAAAACAATGATTAAAAATGTTTGAAATCACAATTATATCATCTAGATACGCCATGGATTGTGATATTAGGAGTGAGCCTCGAAATCGGTCGATGAGTCGTCGAATTGTCACCGACGCTTGTTTTAAACCTAATGGAGTGGCATACTTTGAACTGATATAAACCAAAAGACATGCTTGAACGATGGTAACGAAGAGCGTGTGCAGTCTTCGGAAGCATCTGTATTTATGACACAGAAGAATAACGAAGTTCGAGTTTGCGTCCAGACCATCCTTATTCATGACAACGATCGATTTACGGTCCGGTTACTGACAGGTTAAGGTTTGCAATGAAGGCTGTGATAAGATCGCGTTCAACATTTTATAAACTAATGTTTATTTTAAAATTGTTTTACTTTTAATAGTCATTTAAAATGGTGGGCCGGACACGGGAAGTTAATCCGAAACTTTCATCTTGATAGCATTTTCCATCGGATTTCATTTGGGTCTGAAATATCGGTGGCACAAAATTAAGGGTGAAAGTTTTTAGCAATCTTTCCTCTAGACGTTTTTTCGTCCACTGTTATTCGCTTCTGGTCGAAGATCGATTGTTGCAAAATCTAACAAAACGTTGTCGTTAAACCAGAATAAACTCTGTCCGGAATCGATAATAATTCCAGCATCCATTATAAAATCAATCCCCAGAGAAAAATAAAAAAAACAAATTTTTACGTAACCCATCTGCCAGCTTAACATCAAGACACATTTCGTTGAACGACATAGCAGGACGCTAAGGCGATGTTTAAAATAATTGCAGCACAAAAACAAGTATTGAATTTTATTGCACTTGATGAGGTCTTTGACCTTGATTTACACTTCAGACAATTTTTTCTCGCGACTCGTACTACACCCATAGTACTTTATTTCGGACGATGACGGTTTATCATTATTCAGCCAAAACAATTTTCTCTCTCCGATATTTACATGGTGGCGTGTGATGAGTCATTTATCACTTCACTTCGTTAAAAAACTTTCTTCAGCTCGGATCAGTTCTCAAATGTTTCAAAACCGCAGTTCGTTTAACTTTCTAAATAATTTGCGCAACAGCTGATCGCAAATCAATCGTTTCCTTTCAGACTGCGCAGAATAAAGAAAACTTTAACAACAATAAGTATGGATTTATTACTCATTGTCCAAAATCTACTCGTCTTCAAATACTAAAAATTTATTCGTGCTACAAAAGCAAATAACCAAAATAATGCAATTCCCGCCTTACTCTATCTAAACTTGTATATTATGTCCTAATATGTAATTTATAAATTTGTAATCCAATTAATTAAGAGTAATTTGAGTTAATCATCTACATCTACATGAATAGCATCAAATATTTTTTTCACAAAATATTCGTTTTTTTTGACGTTCCTATTTTAATAAGAAATCTAGTATTTTATTTGCATTCGCGAACTGAAAATCACGATAAATTAGACGTTACATAAACTAAATATGTATAGTAACTAAATTTGCATTAAAACGAGGGCAGATAAAAAAAACGCTAAAGTGCAATTTTCCACTTTGGTGTTTCACTATATGTATCACAAGCCGTTATATGTATGCATAATCCTGACTTTTTAGATCTTTGTGATCCATAATCTCGTTCAATATTTATAATTTGGTCATTATCGTGTTTGTTCTTGAATTTAAAATCTACCATGCAGGATTTCTACCAGAGCTGAAGCAAATTTTAGAAGTTAATGCAATATCTCCAAACTCAATTTAAAATTTTTTCAATCTATCTCGTCTAAAGAATTTAATATTTCAATCAGTCTAAATGGCATAACACAAATTAAGTTGGTTACGCTTAATACATCTCAATCAAAATTCTACGAGTGAATAATGTAATTCTAAAAATCTAACAATCACGGAGTTATAATAAAAATTACTAGTTCATAGTTCTAGTTCGTCTCGATATACGTACGTATATCTATGTATAGTTTACTCACATACACCATCAAAACACAAAAATCATAAATGTACAATAATATATTGTCATCTGAAATCGTAACTCAAAATTTATGTGAACATAGCGCATTCTTATGTCGTACATAAATTTTCCATTGAAAAACTAAAATAATTAGAAAACGTGACATCCTTCCATACAATATAAAGTATCCATAGTTCGAGTAGTTACAAGTTCAATGAAATTTGAAATTATTTCTAATTTATCTAACATAATATATACAGTTAAATAGAAATAGTTCAGAATCTTATTAAATTATGTACATAATTTACGCTTGAGGCAATTTTCTCAACATTTTCGTGATTATATCAAATCACTGCTGCTCCTAAAGTACTCGAATAACAGCGAACCCTGAATTTTCCTAATTACTATAAAGTGCTTAAATTTTGCGATGTTTTGCTGTATATCGAGTTGTTGTTGTGATAAAGCATAAAAATGTTCTTCCTTTTTTTGGTTTGTAGCAAAAAATCCATCCTCATTTCGACCTTCAATATTCAGATTCTATTCTAATCTATTTTTTGTAACAACCATTTTTTTTTACTCCACCCTTTTTTCACATTTTGTTGTTGTTGAAATTACTCAGCTATTCTTTATTTTGTTTCTCTACAAAAATAAAATTCTAGTCAAACGAGATAGAATAACGAACATGGTACCATTTCAAAATTTTGTTTTGCTTTTTCCTAGTTTCTCTGTCACACGGAACACAATAATTATTTTTGTGTGCATTCTCCCTCTTGCGCATCGTTTTATTTTAATGAAAGAACGGAGCAAAATATATATGCCATATTGGTTTTTATTTTTGTATTCATAACTTGTGTGTGTTTTTACACAGCCATATTTAAAAAAAATGCTGAATTGTGTACATTTTAAATAGCTGAATAAAAAATTTCGGGCAAATGTTTAAATGTGTATGTATAAAATAAAAAAAAAAAATTACAATTCATTTCATTCTGAAGTGGAGCTTAATTTTCTGTGTGGAAAGTTGTTTGGAGAGATTTTGCATTTAACAGAATTCGAATACGAAATGATAATGAAGATTAAGGATAACAAATGTTTGATATTAGCGTGTTCTGCATACCGACTTTCTACTTAGATTATATAATATTTCTAATAAGAAATTATTATTAGACGATGTGTTTTCTTGTATTCTACACAATTTTATGAGAAATCAATACTCATATTATGTATTCTTATATGACGTACGATGGATGGATTTAAATTCATTACCACACAAACACATCCATAAAGAAAAATAAAAATTCATTAAAGCAGCAGAGCAAAAAATCTCGGAAAAGAAAAAAGTTGACAACAACAAAAACATTATAAATTTTTATTATTCCAGTTCCATAAAAATGTACAAACGCGAGATGAATTTTTTAGTTTAGGAATTAGACATAAAAATAATAAAATCATTTAAATTAAATCATTAATAATAGATAGATTACTATATTTTGGGTATAGCTAATTAAATTATTTTAATTTTATTGCTTTTTGCGTATAAATGTATTAGTAATTTGTGTATACAATCACGACATATTATATTAAATACGTTTGGTTGCGGTCGAAGAACTACATGCCATGCCATAAACGTATACACAATAAGTAAAAGTTTTTTTTTTGTATAGTTTTGAAAAAAAAATTTATATGTTCATAAATTTTTTTATGTGTATTGTATATGGCTAAACATATGTTTAATGTGGGTGAAATAGTGACCTTGACTTCTTTATTTGTAAATAATTCTGCGATCGTAAATATATTATATGACGAGTTTGGCTCTTTAAAGCCATTAAAGATTTTTATTTTTTTATTGATGAAATGATTTTTTTATTAGATTTTTATGGGTCACAAGGTTGTTGCATTCTTATTTTTATTATATCGTAGACTTCCTCATGTTACGCGTGACGTGATTTTGTTTTTTAATTATGGGTTTGATCTTAAATTCGTATAGATTTCTATGAATACATGTAGGCTGTAACTACTTTTTATTGTAATTTATGTAAATTGGCATTACTTTTAATAATTGTAACGTAATTTTAACAATTTATTTCGAGTTATTAATAATTTTTACCAACACTTCATACAATTTACACTAATACAAAGTATTTTTAAATACAAGATTTCACGTGTGTTTATATAAAATGTATTTTTAACTTCTCGCGGAAAAAGATTTTTTTGTTCGTATGTGATTTATGAAATATGTTTCTTGTATATTTAACATGGCACACATAATTGACAGTTTTTCTTTCTAGTTTTGAGAATAACACGATTCTCAAAAATTAATATCTACCTTATGGTTAAATATTTTGTTTTTGCAATTATATAAATTTAAAATTTAAAAAGTGAGATGATTTAGTATACAACGTGCGTGTTAAAAATTGTTGTGCGGTTTTAAATTGTGTGTGAATATTAGTTTCGTGTTTAATAATGAAAGACTATTTTATACATAGTATTTATACAAAGTATCAGAAAATTTTAATTAAAAATTAGTTTGTAATTCATACGTAATAGAACTTCGAAAGCGGGAAAGTTATATGTGAACAATATATTATAGTTAGGTAGGTAAATCATCGCATGCATATATCTGTGTTTTTTCTGGTTCGGTTGTTTGGTAGGTAAAGTATATTCAACTATGTGTTCCGGTTTATACGAGTATATTGGAGACAATAGTGGAACGAAATTTGATTACGAGTGATAGGTTAAAATTTTTGTAAATAGTTTGAGGGAGAGAATTATTTAAAATAAATTTAAATTGTTCTTGGTGATAGCTTTGATTATTTAGGGCCGGTGTTAAAATAAATTAAATTGTTGGTAGGTACGTTTTGTTTCGTTGGAAGATTTCGATATAAACTCCAAAAACGTTGATATATTAGAGATTAAACTCATGCATTTAGGGGATCAAGATTTCATGTCCGAATGGATATTTATTTCGTTTTCGTTGAATGTTTTAGCTGGGCATTAAAAATTTGTTGCTAATATTTGTATAAATATTAAAGATTCCCAGCAAAAGCATCAGTATTTCCGAGTTAGAGAAAAATTAGTGAAAGCGATGAAAGTCCATATACAAATCAGTATCATGTTTATTCATGTGGGTTTTTGTTTATTGAAGAGCACGACTGTGAAATTAACCCGCACTCACAGTCTAAAGTTAGTAACTAGTAATTTCTGCTCAATAAAATTCGTCTACATTGACGTTTCCTTTATTTGATTGAAATGTTTGTATTTTCATCGAAAGATGTCTCGTGTATTTTATTCAACAATTATTTTAAAAATATTGCAATACGTTTATTTATGCATTTATTTATAATTATTTTCGTGTACTACGATTTATATCCCTGTATTCTACCCCAGCTACAGAAATGAAGATACCAAATCTTGAGATCTATATGTATGAATTTTAAACGCTTCCATCAAGTCAGTTTCGGTAAGTCCTTATGATTACAGTGATCCAGGGAAAAATCGACTCTCGAATGCCGCAAAAACATTTTTCAAGCGATGAACAGCAGGAGCTTGTCAAATAGTAAGTAGTAATTCATGAGAAATCTAGATAATTTGATGTGATAAAAAATACAAAAATGCGGATAATTAGAAAACCTGCATCTGGTACGTTTCGATTATTATGACGATCTGTTGAATGTTAAGACTCGTAAACCCGGAGATAATGGAGACGTAACACGGGCGTATAATAGACAATATAATTAGAGGAAGATTTGGCACAAAAGCTGCTCGCACCTTACCAGTTGTTAAACAACCAGGAAAAACTAACTTGAAGGGTTATTTTTTGCAGATACACACAATTATGGTATACTTCGCAAATATTAAAAACGCTAGCGCCGCCCGAATAGGATATTCAGAAAAAAATTCAATTACGCGTTATAAATATGTACAGAAGTTGTCTAGAAGATACACTATTTGTATTCCCATTGTTCCATTTTCACACAATCAATAAATAAGATTTTTAAATCAAATTTGGTATTTTTATTCCCTTTATTTATGAAAATTTGGCGAACACAAGCCAAAAACCAAAAAAAAAATTGAATGACAAATACTTGTCATGGCCAAAAGGTTTCTCTTTTACTTTTTTAGCAAAATATGTTTTACCTGTAGGTTGGTCGTCTGCTAACCAAGTAGCACAAAGGTAAAAATATTTGAACTTGCAGGGGAATTTTCATATGGAAAAAATTTAAGAAGAAATATTTTCAAGCGTTTTAATTGGTTTAGCGTGCGTATCTTAAATTATAAATTTGCGCTAGCACTCGTGCAGTCGCCTTGAAAGTTGAAAATTGTTTTATATTTGTATGAAACTTGTTTTAAGTAAAGCAATTATTGACAACACTAATAATGTTTTCAATGTTATATACTTAGTCATAGGTATGTTGTAATTAATTGTCTCTGAATGAGATGATAATTGTAAAAATAGTTTTTAGTTCGCATAAAAGTCTGCAAACCAATAAAAAATAAAACACGAAATTTTTGATTTACGCTAGTCCCTAATATTTTAAAAATGCAAAAAAAACATTTCATTTCCTATAAATCAAATTGCCCATTTGCTTTCTCTCAGTTCCCCTCCTGCATCTCATTTGTCATATTTTGCGGATAGTAATCAGATCCAAGGAAACAGTTGAAAGAATAAAGTTTCATTGTTTGAAAAGATGATACTTAACCCTCGTCAGGCGGAATAGGTACAATTGTACCTTTTCCGTTTTTAAATACTAATAAATCTTCTTGTAGAAGCCGGGGAGGGGAAAAGCTTTGTGAGATCTCTAAATTTTTTTGCTGGACCATTCAGACTAAAATAAGAAAAATATCCCCAGCTTCTTCAGATATAGGGGATCGAGTAGATTTAGCGTTTTTAAACTCTTTTGGCGTTGTAAAATTATGCCGCCGGACGAAGGTTAAATATGCAGCAAAATTGGTCCACGTGACTTTACCATTTTTTGCAAATGAATTTTTTTCAAACATTTTCCATGTGAAATTTTATTATGTTTTTCGCGAGGTATTCGCGACTTACAACTCGGCATAAAAGTCAGTTAATGGCCCAAGCCTACACCCTGAAATTTTTTTAATAACCCGCTCTAGATGCTCTAGAATAAGCCATTTGTTTTTAACTTTTGCCTTATTTCTTCTTGAACTTCACCATTTAATTTCCTTTTCTGTTAAGAAACTCAAAATAATTAATTTGTTGGATATAATCTTGTTAATATGCTATGTATTTTTATTTTATTAATTACATTGACTGCAAAGGTTTATAATTCAACCACATTTTATTTTTGGATTCTTACTAATTTTTTTTTATTTTTTATTCTACTTATTCCTATTTATCCTAATTATTCTACTTATTATATTAGTCTATTTACTTTGTTTATTCTACTTCTTCTAATTTATTTTATTTATTTTTATATCTTATAGAATAAACAAAAACTAGAATAAATAAAATACATAGAATAATCATAATATGATTTTATCATGATTATTCTATGTATTCTATTTTTTTGTTTATTCTATATATTTTAGTTTTTCTATTTGTTCTATGTTTTCTTTTTGTTCTACTGATTCTATGTTATTTAATCATTTTATTATATTTATTATTTTTATTCCGTTTATTATATTTACCCTATGTTTCTTTTCTACTTAATCTATTTATCCTATTTATTATATTTATTCTTATTATCCTTATTATTCTAAGCAATTTTTGTTTATTCTATGTAATCTGTTTATTCTACTTTTCTGTTTATTCTATTTATTTTACTTATTCTATTATTGTTTTGTTTTACTGCTTCTATTTATTCAATTTATTCTGTTTATTCTCTTATTAATTCTATTAAATATATTTAATTTATTTATTATAATTATTCTATGTATTCAATAAATAGAATATGTTCTTTCTATTTATTTTAATTTTTCTGTTTATCCTAGTTATTGTACTTATTCTGTTTATTGTATTTAGTCTATTTATTTTATTTATTCTTATCATCCTTGTTATTGTAAGCAATTTATGTTTATTCTATATATTTTAGTTATCCAATTTTTCTGTGTATTCTATTTAGTCATTTTATTTTTTTATTCTGTTTATTTTATTATTTATTATATTTAATCTATTTATTATGTGTATTCTGTTTATTCTAATTATTCTATTTAGCTATATTCCTATCATCCTTATTATTCTAAGCAATTTATATTTATTCTATGTATTCTATTTATCCTACTTTTCTGTTTATTCCAGTTATTTTAGTTTTTCTATTTATTCTTCATTCCAGTTTGTATGTTCTAGAATAAAAATTATATTATTAGAATTTTTAGTTTTTCTATTTATTCTACATTCCAGTTTGTATGTTCCTAGAATAGAAATTATATTACATATTAGAATTTATCAATTATCTATATGCAAATACTTATTATAAATCACAGTCAGGATAATTTTCTATAAAAACATAATAATTATTACTTTAGAATTTAAGCTGAATTTAACTCGAATAAATAAAAAATACTTACCTTGTTTACATATGAGAATTGTGAGATGATATGTCCATGATTTGGTTTGACATTTACGTACACTCATACCAAAATATACCCCTTGAACCTATTTAACATCGAATGTAGATAAAGTAGATTGTACTCTGCACGTAGATATTATGTCAAATCAAGTTAATTCCGAATTGTATTTAGGATGTATTATAATAAGTTAACAGTATATATTTTAAGACAATTTTTTATAGAGTGAGTTAGGTAATTCCGAAACTCCGAAATTTATGTCAACTCAAAAAACCAATTTTGTAAAATCACTCTCGTACTTTTTCAACTTTGGAAGCAGCAACACCTAACGAATAAAATAAATTTGTACATATATTGTAATACACTTATGTATTGGATTTTATTTAGTTAAATTACAACTATAATATTCCACTCTAAAATAAACCACTCCGTTCTAACCTAACTGTAATATTTCAAAGTGAATAAGCTTGGCCACCATTATACTCCGTAAAATATACGTGTAACAACAAAAACACTATTTAATCATATTATCCTTTTTGTTCTGTTTATTCTATTTATTATATTTAATCTATGTATTAATCTATTTAATATTTATTCTATTTACTTTTTGTATTCTATTTAGTCTATTTATTCTACTTATTTTGTTTACTCTATGTATTATATTTATTCTATATACTCTATTTAATCTATTTATTTTATTTATTCTGTTTATACTTATCATCCATATAATCCTACTTTTCTGTTAATACTATTTATTCTATGTATTATATTTATTCTACTGACACTTTTTCATCATTTTATTAATAAATTATTATTTTATTATTCTATTTTGATTATTTTATTATTTTATTATTATCATTTTATCATTCTATTATTGTTTCTATTTATTACATTTAATCTATTTATTCTGTGTATTCTATTTATTCTGTTGATTCTATTTGTTCTAATTATTGTTTATTCTATTTATTCTAATTATTTTATTTATTCTATTATGCTTTTTCTGTTTATTCTATGTTTTCTTCTTATTCTACTTATTTTATTTATTCTACTTATTTTATTTATTCTACTTATTCTACTTATACATGTATTCTACTTCTTATTCTACTTGTTCTATTTATTCTACTTTTTCTACGTAGACTATACGTATGCTACTTATTCTGCTTATCATATTTGGTTTACTTATTCTACTAACCTAATTTCTTTACTTATTCTGCCTATTCTACTTACTCTAATTATTCTACTTATTTTACTTATTCTACTTACAATACTTATTTTATACGTCCTATTTATTCTATTTTGTGTATGTGTAGTTTACTTTATATAAGCTAAAGTTTACCTAGAGTATCAAATCTCTAGATTATTATTTGATGCTGTTTCAATTTGTATGTCATCTACCAGACAGCTAGTTCAAAAGCTTGTGATTTGTGTGATTTATCATTACTTAGTTCAAACGGTCCTTGATCTCTCTGGCACTAATTTGCCACCAAACAATTTGGTTTGATGTTAATTTTTTCGTTTTTATCTTGGGATTATCCTTTGCCTTTTTTTCTTTGGTTCAGATTCCTTTGAAATTTTTTTATCTTGCTTCACTTGCTAGCCAAACTTTCGATATAAGTAAAAGCTCGTGCATGTTCAGATAGTTAATTTTCAAGGCACTGGCGAAACTATGTTTAACAACTTCTCTGGTGCAACAAGTTGCGCTGCGGAGCAATATTTGAGCTTACCAGCAACTGTTGTGGTAAGGTTCTTGAATCCGTGTTTTTCTATCGAGTACGGTGGCATCTTAATTTCGCTGGACGCTAATAAACGCATATTCCGGTATTATTTCTGGATTGAAAGCGTAAATATCCTGTTACCAAAAATGCCGATACGCCGCTTTTTGAATTAGCTGCCCTTCTCTAAGCTTTGGATAATATTCCCAAATTGAAGGCGAGTTTTTTCTGCAAAAGATTGGTTTTTATGAATTAATTACCTGCGCAATAGAAATGTAATTTGAAAGACTTAAAAAATGCTTTATAAAAACGCTGTAAAATTTGAATAGGCTTTAGTGAGAGGAATAAACATCTGTTTTTAAACCACTATGCCCTTCGCTTTTCTAATGTAAACATGATAAAATATCAAATAAAAAATACATAACGGTCGCTGTATATACTCATATATAAACAACCAATCTCAGAAGCATTCCATCTTGAAATTATTTTTTATTTTTTCCCTTGAAAATGCACACTGGGTGGAAGAAAATTTCCTTTTCCTTTCTCGGCCGATGTTATGCTCGTTATGTTTTTTGAATCTTTTACAGTAATCCCAAACCCGGGTTTATTATTTAATTGATAACTGGTTTCATCAACATTATAACTATGCTCGGGTTGGAGTCCTTCCGATTTTCTACTGACCAATTTTGATGATGTTTCACATAAAGAATCGACTTATTCTATCTTCATATTCTGCTTCACTTCTATTGTAGGTGCAAATCAATTGGCCTCCTACCTGCCGTTTTTTAATAATTGCCACTAATTTTGACTCGTATTCTGCACCCAAGACAGAAGAAGGAAATCCAAAAGAGTGTTTAGTTATGGTTTTTAGTTTTAAATGATTCTGTAACGTAGTGCCAGAAATTTTATATTGTTTGGCTTCATTAATTGTATATAGTTTCTTGTTTATTCGATTGCACAATAGGATTTATTCGAACTTTTTCTTTTATATACTGTATAGGCATTCCTGTTCAACACAAACAAACAAAATTAAATAACAAATTTGTTTTATCCTATATATCCTATTATCCTATATAGGATGAAAAAACACAGTGTACCAGATCTCCTCCAAGTTGAAAATACCGCTTTACCCATATGATAATAAACTGTTGAATAAGACACATAAACGTAGACATAACCTACCAATCGTGAGATAGAAGTGGGAGAAACTATATTTATGCAGAAATTTCAAATTTCCATGAAGTAAAACAATGTGGCCTCTGTAAATGAATCATTTAATTATATCATAGCTCAATTTGTACACGATATTACAATTAAAAAATGACGTACCAATTATAAAAGTAATTCCACTTAATCGTACTTCATACAGTTAAACTACAGACTATATTTAAACGGTTCAAATTATTACAAAGTTTCCAAGCGTTACCGGGTGCACTTTGTTGCTACAATTTTTTAGGTCATAACTGGTGGTAAATATCGTAATGGTCAGAAAAATTCAAAATGAGAATACTGAATAAAAGCTTGGTTGAAGCGACAGGAAGTTTGCACTCATCAATAAGTGACGGACTGGACAGAATATCGCTATATTGACTTCACCTATTGTTTCACTTAATTATTGGCAAAATAAGTTAAACGCAACCAAAGCAAGGATGGGTGATTTTCGTGACGTCGACAATATAGGCATAACATCGACACTCAATTAAACGACATTTGATACTAAATTTTACTATTATTTCCTCTTTATTTTTTGTTAGTCGGTCCGATAAAGTTATACTGTTTAGGAAATATCTTATTGTCCTAGGGGCCAATCAAGTTTATAATCAGATTCTTAAGTTTTAATAAAGCAAGATGTCAATAAATTTTTAATTGCAGTTTTGAAATATATTTAAAACCCGTAATTCACTAGAGACATCTATATGAAAAATGTAATAGCTACTAATAATAAATATAATTTAATAGAATATTTACTCTGCGCGCCATCTGTTATCAAATAGACTTATTTATCGTGAAGGAAGATTTTTATTGTTGATGAAAGTGCATAATTTTGATATTTCTTTTTTATTTTTAATATACGTCTGTCAACTGTCACATAAAATTTCCAATTACTGTTTACTGAGATTAAAAATATGAAGTGTGTGAGTGTGATGAAACACTTACATAAACATATGAATTAAAATTTCATCACGATCCTAGGAATGATTCAATTTTGTTAAGAACAATTTCATATCACATTATGCCAAAATATGCCAGTTATAACTTTTTAGTTTTTTATTACGTTCGCGCAAACAACATTCATTTTTTAAGGAAGAACTCCACATATTTTTCAATTCTCACAATACATTCCTTTCCGTGACGAAATATCATTGAAATTATAAAAGTTATCAAATGTATTCCTAAATACACACATTTAGAAAGTGTGCGTCAATGTGTTAAGAAAAAAAAATTTAACTACACACATTTTATTTTTTTTCAATGCGACGTCGAATGAATGTTTTGTTTTCGCAGAAACACAGGGGCCTAACTATTGAATTCGACGTTTATTTTCGACATTTTCGTTTCCCTATAGCAAGCGTGAAAACAAAAGAGAAAATAATTTCATACATTTCAAGAAAAATGTATGAAAATAATTTCATACATTTTTCTTTTTTCCTCTTTTGTCTGCTATAGGAAAACGATAGCGATCAAAAATGAATAAATTTAATTTAATTTTTTTATTTATAAAATAAATTTAATTTTATGTAGAGCATATTTGCATTGCATTTACAAATTTTAAATTATAAATGGAAATGATATCTAGAAATATCATATAAAATTAAATAACGCACATTCGCACTATCACAGACACACATACCACTACTATATACTTGCGGTTATTTCGTCAACTTGTCGAATTTTGAACAAAATTTACCCTTTTGATAGCATCCTCATCCTGCAAGCTATATTTTAAAAAACACGCCGTTAAACCATAATTAAAAACAAAACACATAGCTTTGAACGACGGTAAAAATGAATTCATATATTCTTTCTTACTATCCCGATTTCATCTAGTGTTCATCTCCATCATCCACTTCAGTTTCATCCCTAATACCTGGTTTATATTTACAGTTGTAATGCCGGTTTATTGAATAAAATTTTAATAGTCTAAATCAACTTATTTTAATTTGACGAATTTTCAGAACATGTCAGCAAAATATTTTTGGTACAAATTTTTTACTACCATTTTTATGAGGGCACTGTACGTTCTTAATTATAGTTTTCAAATAAACGTTTATTATTTATTTGTAATGCGACATCTATAGGAAAAATTTGTATTTACGACTGTTTAAGCCTGACACAGATTTGGTTGTTTAAATTTTTCAGTAACTAAATTGATGGTTAGCTCTCTTCAGTCGTTCATAGATAGCACAATTTAAATTTTTTTCTGGTGTATAATTAAAAATTACAAAATAAATTAAAATTTTACAATTTCGATATTATTTCTAATCAGCGATTAACTAATTTGAACTACATCTTCAGTTTAGAATTAAATGTTCGGCACATTTTGGTATATGACCATTAGCGACATCTGTCAATAACTGCTGTGAACAAACTATTAATTTAGTTAGTAGGAAATTTAGAAAACAGTATAATGCTGTGTGCCTCAGGTCGATTTTTTCGACTAAATTATAACTTCACTAAATTGTTCCGTAATTCACAGTCAACATTCATAGGCGGCGGTACCGCATCAACAAAACAATATACTGTGCCTGGACTATTCAAAATACTAAATTGCCGACTTTTCGTGGTTAAAGGAAATGTTAAATTAAATTATAATAATGGAAGATGATATGCACGAAATGTTTAAATATAAAAAAGTATCACAGTAACACATTTATATTAAATACCAAATAATGACATTTGACAACCAAATTGGAAAGTTACCTCGCGAGGAGACTTTTCGTTTGTAACCTGGCGGCGAATAGCGTAAGGTCAGCTCAAAAAAGTTTAGTTCAAATTTTGGCTTAAAAGATGTCATAAATTTACATTTCATGCATGCAGGGTGGCTCATATTTCTCTAAATTTCCGACTATTTCCGTTAGTTCGTACCAGTTATTGATAGATATGTCTGTAATCCCAGCGTTTGTGCCATCTATGAACAACCGGGATAAACTAACGATCAATTTAGTAGTTGGAAATTTCCAAAAAATCAACGTCAGGCACACAAGTCTATCCCATCTTTAACCAAAAAAAAAAGGACTCAATTAAAGTCCAAACCACACAAATGTGTGAGTAAAATATCATAGTATGTAATGGCGTTTTTGATAAAAAATTCACTACTTTTGAAGTACAACCAACACAATTGTGTGCATAGTTATAGTGTTTTTTTTCCAACGAAAATATGTTTGAAAGGAATACACAAATATGTAAGTTGGTTCAAAACACATACAAAAATAAATTTTTGACATGGTGCTTTTGCCGTACTCACACAATTATGTTAGTAAAACACAAAAGGGATATAAACTCTAATGATCGATAACAATTTTTAAATTACTGATTCAACTAATTTAAATAATTTAAACCTAGTTTTATATAAATTTGCTTATTTGATAAATATTTATTATCAATGGTGGTGAATTAACAATTTAGTACACGATTTAGGCTTAAATAATAGGCGCAATCCGTTTTATGGATGCATTGTCAACTATCAAATATCTATATAGCACAATCTAACAGCAGTTTAGTTTAAGTCAGTAATTTAGTTGAAACAATTGGTGTGAGTCAAACATTACAAGTTACTTGGAAATGTAATTTAGAGTAATATTAACTTCCATTATCTAAAATCTCCGGCAAGAGAAATTTTAAATATGTGGATCATGCAATCACTATACTGGCGTGGATTACAAGTAGTCGGTCGTCGACAAGTAGTGGACATTGTCTACGAGATAGCGACGTTTTCTACGAGTAGTTGACTAGTTGTCGACATGGTCACGTAAAAATTAGTATAGATGACTCGTAAACACCCAACTCTGAACCTTAGTAATGCCCTTAGATATGATACACACGATAGTAATTTTACTGTTGCCGAGGATATCAATTAGCACTTTCCATTACCCCATTTCAAATTAATTTAATCTACCAATTCTATATCACACTATTTGTTATATCCAAATGCTAAAATATTGGCCATCGGTTAATTAGTGACCCATACAGTATATTTCAAAAACTTTTCTATGTTTCCTCCGGCATCATAAAAAGCATGATACGCTTACTTTCTTTTTATTTTTACTCTTTTCTTTACAGTCATGTGAATTTGCACCAACAATTTCAAAGTGGCCGTTTTAAAAACCATATCCGAAAGTTATTAATTCTGAAGGGAGAAAACTACTCCACAAAATCCTTAACTTTTGCAATTTAAATTTATTTGTTGTTTGAACTGGAGAAATTGAAAATGAAATTCGTACTAAAAAGTATCATGAGTTCAATATTGACTCAGCCTTCACCACTACATTTATTTAAATGCCTGCCCAGCTGGAAAACCTCAAAAAATTTGTTTTCAGTTATCGATAGCCCATTTCTTATTTTACAAGATGCGGGGTTGCCAATTCAGCAGAGAGAAACCAAAAAAAACTTTAAATGACATAAATCTCAAAATAATATTTTGATCGTAACCAATGAGCGGCATAATATTATTTTACGAAGGATTGTAAACAAAATAATGCGTCAACCATAGCATATCCTCCAGTGTAAAACTTCAGTTATGTTGTAAAACTTATAAATTAACATTCCATTAAATTTAAAATCAAATGATACGTTCATTTAATCGCCTAATTCCTTATATATGTACCTTCCACAAAATGAACTCACGAATATTTGATTTGTCACTGCGCACATCTACAAATTTCTGTCTTTATATTGAGCCCACCCGTCGGCTGATTTAATTCAATATGTTTCTTATAAAATTTTCAGGTATACATACATACATACACTTTCACCTTTTATCATATAAATCTACTACTTTAAATCTATATAAATATATTTTGTGTATCTTAAACAATTTTGTGGAATGAGATGATTTTCGTTTTTTAATTAATTCGTGCGATTACAATGCCAAACAATAGGCTTTAGATTTTTCATTTAAAAGGATTAATTTTGCGAATTTTATGATTATATTCATATAGTTTTTTTTTATAAAATACAAAAAAATTTCCGAGACGCGATATGAATACCTAATTGAAATAAATTTACATATTATTTATTCAGCACAAAGTGATTGCGAATATAATATGCTAAAAATACGAATTATAATGGATTAAAATATATATATATTTAAACAATATTTTGTATACGCATATATTTTTAACTGGTTGTAGGTGTTATTATTGTCGGCTTGTGACTTTGGAACGATCTAAGTTTCAGTAATATACATAACTGCGTATATATTTTCTTAGGTCGCATTATAAACGAAACCAGTATCCTTCATGTAATCATAATAATCATAACCATATCAATTATAAAATTACAATTCACTGTAAAATATGCTTCATTATAATATTCTGGTTTTATAAAAGTGACGCCAATATTATTTATGCCGTTTCCAATTAGTGTTAACTGATATAATTATTGAAAATTGCACGATAAAATATAGAGTTTTATGTCGTGTACACCATTTTATTGTTTACTAATTATATGTACAAAAGGATATATCCAGATATATAAATAATCATTGTGACATGCTGCCATCTATAGTGAAAACAGTTAGTCTTATATTAAACGTTATGTATATAATATAATGAGTGCGGTGTTGATTCAAGTTACTTCAAGTGTAAATTACTTTATTTATTTTCCAATATATATTTTGACCTTTTCACCCGTATATATGTTACATACCCGAATCCTTAACTTTAAATTGTATTTAAGAAAAGGTTGCACATCAGCAAAAAAAAAAATGTTTTTTTTTTTTATTTTTTTAATCCTACAATCAACGTATATAATTCAACGAACAAAATTTCCATATTATACCGTACGAACATACAATTTTCTTTCGTTCGTTATGTACGTACATAATACATTTCCTAGTCAAGCATAAAATAAAATGAGCTACATTTTCATGTTCTGTGTGTATAATACACAAATTTTCCTTTTTTTTCGGTGTGTTTTATATAAATTAAAAATAAAACTTTATTCATTTGAAGTTTGGGTATGATATCATACCATATCTACATATTTATGTAAGTTTACATTTAATCCTTCTTGAACACCGCAGTCATTCAATTAAAAACTATACTCGAAATATTATTATTTTTGTGTTGAAATGTTGTTGTTGCCCTTTCTTCTCAATTCTATTCTTTATTTTTTCTTATAAGTGTACGTATCATGATGAGATGGTGGATACAGAAAAAAAAACTTGTTTTACCGAAATAACATTTCACAGTACCATTTCATTCCATTCCCCATATAAAACAGTGTACATATGTATATATAAAAAGAAGAAATAACATGAAGCGATTTTCATTCCCTCTTGTCCAATCTAGAAATTTATGTATATACACAATCTACACACAGTAGGAAAAAAAACCGAAATAACCGAGTATATAAAAGTTATCAATGTGTTGAGTTTATATACGAAATAATATTGTGTACGGTATATAAGCTCCGAAAAGCTCAAAATCGTGCTCACACATACTATAACATAACAAAAAATCTAAATATATATTTTTTGTTTCATTCTCTCGAATTTTTGTCTAAAATATATTCATCCAAAAATAAAATATACAATCGTTTTTTTTTTGCTTTTGGTGCTGGGGCTCAAAATATATAAGTAAGTGTATCTGTATGCGGGTAACGTGAAAGTGGAATGAGCACGAGAAGTTTTTTTTTCAGAGGTTCTATATACTTGGAGTATTGGTGTATTGGTTATACATAGGGAGTACACCAGCGACCTCATTTCATGATACTAATTGTATGGTGGGTAAACGATTGAACTATACGATATTTGGAATTTGGAGTATGACGCTATATACACAGATTTTATATTGTATATAGAAATCATTATAGATACGAGTATATATAGTACATGTATGTAAATTTGATTTCAAATCATTATCATTAGCTACTTATTTTTGTTTGTGTAGAGTGTAGACCATTTGTTGTCAGCCATGCGCATAAGAATTTTTAAATTCTAATATTTTGTGTTATGTAATGGAAGAATTTTAATTTTCCAGCATTCCATTGATTTTCTAAACACTTTACATGTAATTTTATAAAATGCATGCAGAACCGAGTATGCAAATCACAATTTAGTAATCTAAGCGATGAATAAATAACTTCCTTCTATATATAGCGCTAATCAATATTAGTTTATGTAATATGTAAAAAAAATGTCGTCTTTCTGATAAGAAAATGTATTATAATTACATCGTATATATAGTTTTATCAGTTTAAATTATGATTTTTGGAAAAAAAAAATATTTCGGTAATGGCTTCATAAATAAAGACAAATCCTTATCAATATAACGAGCATATACTTTAGAGATATGCAAATTTATCAAAACTATATATTTTGGTTATTATCTAATACACTTTTTAAACTATAATGCTCGAGACGGGTGACCTCCAAAAGTGCCCGCGTCTTAGAAAGTTCATATAATTTGTATATAGTTTCGTTGTCTTCTAAATTTATGTTACTGTTTTGTTCGTGATAACAAGTTTTTTTTGGATCTTTTCATTATATACATAATTTATATATCGTGAAATAGTATTCTGTCGAAAATCGTATACATTTCCATATAAAAATTTTCTTGAAAATTGTTTAACCATTTAGTGCTGCCACCATGAGTCTCATAACGAAAGTATTTTCGCTCTAATAGTATGAAAATTTTGATATAGCGTGAAATTTACAATAATCATAATGTTTTGTTTCTTTTAAATTATTATTGCAAATTATAATGAAATTAGATTAATTAATGAAATTGGACATTTTATAAAGGAAATTAATATTGTTTATTTGCAATATCCAATTAAATATTTATATTGATGTTTTACATTACCGTCGGTATTTTATTATGGTTTCAAATGCGATGGTATTAATTAAATTGTTTTCGATTTGTACTGTATATATGGAGTTGGTGAATTTTGATGTTGGAATAAAGATTTATATTTGTGTTATATATGCTAAGGAAATCAAGCTCAATACTCAATAATATGTTTAGCACCATTTTATGCAGTTTAAGTTTCATTCTAAATACTTTCCGTTTAACCCGTTTAAGGTGGATGGATATTGTAATGTATATGCTACTTTATGCCCATTATCCCTAATTCTCCGTTTAGTAGGCTAGTTTGCTATCCATATTGTAAGTAGACGTGCCTTGTGGAACATCTGCATGTATTTCATAAAAAATTGGTGAACGCACTGTACATTTTTACCAAGAATTTCTTAAAGCAAAACGTTTAATGGTTTCTTGAAAATTCGTTTGCATCTAAGATCCTAAGCACTTATTTTATGGTTCGAAGTTCTTTCCTAAAGATAATCTTGTGATACCGACATCATCCGCAAATATAGCCCGCGTTTTACTAATCAAAATTTTGTCCAGCTCTTTTATTAATTCTGGTATGTTCTCTATAAATAGTTCTATTAAATGTCCATATCCGTGATGATTTTCAGAATTTTATCATAGATCTAGTATGGGAAAATATGACCCGAAACGTGTTAGTTAATCTTTACAATAATGTTTACAACTCAATTTATTACTAATAAAGATTTTGTTCAGTTCTCAACAATCCCGTTTTGTTTTCCAAGTGGATCTATCAAATACTCATTTTTGATGACGTTCAACATTTTATGAAAGTTTTGGCATGGTCAATTATGGTTTCGAAGAGTACGAGTTGTGATTTACGATATCAATTTAAATTACATATTAATTATCAAGATTTTACTTGTTCTTTATCGATTTCGTCATGTTTACTATAATTATAGGTCTCTCAAACGCTCGCAGTTTCATAATGATTTTAAGAATTTTGTCATAGTTCTTACATGGGCAAGTATGGCTTCGAAACGTTTGAGTTGTAATTCATAATCGATCATTCAATCATGTTTTTTTGAAAATTTTTAGAATTTTAACAGAAAATTATAGAATTTTCAATTCAATTGATTACTAATCTGGATTTTTCTCGGTTCTTATCAATCCTGATATTTTTTCCAGTTAGGTCTATTAAATGCCTATGTCTAGTATGATGATGTTCAAAATTTGGTCATATGTATCTCTGGCATGGGCAAATATAGCCCTGAAAAGTATGAGTTGTAATTTACAACAAACACTGCGCCAAAAAAAATCGGAACAGACACTTTTTTTGAAAAAATATTCAGATGTGAAGGCTTGTATCTTGAAATAACATCTTTCAAAAGAAATAATTTGCTTCAATTTGAAAAAATTTTTTTTCGATACTGTTCTTTCGATAATGGAATCCGTTTTATTTTATTTATTTTGTTTTTTATGACTTTTTTGAGTAAAATAAGAATTGTCTAAAAGAAAAAAAATATGCTGTTGATTGAGACTGTAAACGAACTTGCTCGATAATTTATTCCCATATTAGCCATTTTATAGAGAATTTAAAAAACCTTTAAAACGATGGTATGGAACTTTCTGATGTGCGACGACTCCTTATCGATTTATTGAAGTTTTAGCGAGAAACATAACCAAAAAATTAGACACGCATATCAAGCGTAATTTTCATGGTTCAAGACCAAGATTAATATAAGTTTTTACAGAAAAAAAATTGTGATTTATTTTAAAAGGTATATTGCAACAAAAATCCTTTTAAACGAAATTTAATTGCAAACGGAATAAAACTAAAATTTACCAACTAAATGGAATTTTACCTCCTCTAGCCCACATTACTTCATAAATACGCCGAAGCATATTTAAATATTTGTTGCGTGGTGATTTGTTGTCTTCCCTCTTGTAAAGCATCTCTAGGAGTTCCTGCATATTTGGTATGGTGCTGTTGCAGAAATTGACGTTTAGAGCTTCGTTCGGACCGGCATTATCATGCATTAAATTAAATTTACGCCAAATTTGCGTTTTCTTGGAAACCATAATATGAAGCCATAAAGTTTCTTCCATATATCTTGTTGATGTCAAAGCTGGATGTGGTACTACTACCAAATCATTTATGTAATTCCACGAAATACTCGCCCGGTTAGTTTCGCCGAAACCCCATGAAATGACCCATTTGAAGTTTATACTAAATTAATCCTAAACCAACAAAGCAAAAATTTATGAGAGTGTATTGGTTTAAAGCAGTCATTTAGACGAAACCGAATATTTCTATTTAAATAATTATTTAAAAATTTATTTATTTATTTATAAACAATCAAATTTATTTAAGCAAAAAACATGTCAATTTATAATACATATTTTAACAGAGCCATATGTATACACGACAATTAACAACCCGATTGAATATATTCATTAATTCTAATGGAGCTCGCATATCTAAAACGACATTCAATTGAAAAAAGGAATTTCTTAGTAAATTTGATTCTAAAAAAATTCATATCTCAAGATTTTCACCGATCGGCAAACTTGCCACTATAATATTTTGGTAGACCTATATGTGCACTATACTTAGGCCAACCCGTTAAAAATTGTAATGGTGTTCGTAAATTTTAAACTGAATGTCGTTCAAGATTTTCACCGATCGGTGATTTACTAAGAAATTCCGTTCTTCAATTGAATCTTGTTTTAGATGGCAAGTATGTGGCAAGTTTGCCGATCGGTGGAAATCTTGAGATATGAATTTTCTTAGAATCAAATTTACTAAGAAATTCTGTTCTTCAATTGAATGTCATTTTACATATGCGAACTCCATTAGAATTTTAATCTGGTTGGCCCAAGTGGAGTGCACATAGAGGTCTACCAAAATATTATAGTGGCAAGTTTGCCGATCGGTGAAAATCTTGAGATATGAATTTTCTTAGAATCAAATTTACTAAGAAATTCCGTTCTTCAGTTGAATGTCGTTTTAGGTAAACGGGTTGGCCCAAGTATAGTGCACATATCTACCAAAATATTATAGTGGCCAGTTTGCAGATCCGTGAAAGTCTTGAGATATGAATTTACTTAGAATCAGAATTTCTAAGCAGTTCTGTTTTCACAAGAATGCCATTTTCGATATGCGAGCACCATTAGAATTTTCATCAGGTTGGCAAAAGTGGAGTGCACATATAGGTCTACCAAGTTGTTATTACGGCTAGTTTCACGACCGGTTAAAATGTTGAGATATGGAATTATTAAGAATCAAGATTTCTTGGAAATGCTGGGTATCACAAGAATGTCGTAATAGGTATTTAACATCCATTAGAATTTTATTTTGGTTTGCACTAGTAGAGTTCATGTATAGGAATTGAAATCATCTATCTTTTTTTAACTTTGAGTACTTTGAATGAATAAAATGCATGATAACTTAACGATTATTTTTCCGAAAATTCCCACTATTTGACCCTTCTTTTAATTTTTTTTTTAATAAATCTGTGAACGATGTTTAGTTACTTCTACGTAACATAATTTCTCAACAATTTTGCTGTTATTAGAATAATGAATTTTAATCAAATTGAACCTAAATAAACATTGAGAATTTAAATTATTTGTAAAACCCGATTTTGTAAAATCGCCTAAATATTCGCAAATCACTAATACATCTTCACATTTTGTTTTATTTTGAATTATAGTATAAACTTCATACTTCTCGGTAGAAGTTTGAAGTTTTTCCTAAATAGTACTAACCGCCATTTTTACAATTTAGGATTAATTTAGCATATGAAATGCTGCGACACTGAGAAAAATGTTGAGTACTAAAACTATAGGCGAAAAATATTAATTCAATATTGTTTCTGATTTAAAAAATTAAACTCGTTTAATGACGAATTTATCATGAAACGGTGTTAAGCAAAAAAAATTAGTGTTAAATTAAAATTAAAATTAAAAAGAATTTTATTTATAATATTAAAATTGTTGTACACAAAAATCTGGACACTTCAGTTCGATTGATGTATGAATCAAAATTATTCACGTTTGATTTAATAATTTTTAATATTATTCAGCATAATTTGCAGAAAATAAATCTACATAAAACATATGTGTGTGGGTAAAATAATGAGCGATTGGTATAAACATGAATTTATATCGAAAGGGAACCCACAACTTGTAACCCAAGCTACAGACCTGCGGCCTATCATTAGAAATACCTATATTTTAAAACTCATATGATTAAAATTACACAATTGTGTTGCACAATTTTGCAAACAATAACAAACAATTTGGTAGTTAGATTAACAACGTTTGACTTATGATTTAACTACACAAATTGTATAGAGTTAACAACGGAGTATCGATGAATTTGATTAATAATTTTTAGTGTACTTATAAAAAAATTCGCTATCTTAATGAGCGATTAATTCGTATGTAAACAATAAATATCCACTTTTTAATTTGTAGCTTCATGGAATATTATATAACAAATGTTAATAAAATTTTGAGATGATAGTGAAAAACAAAACTTTCGGTGTCCATGCACCACGGAGAAAATATATTCCGGATTTGGTTGTTTTGTGCTATCAACAAAAGCGGTCACTTATGGGGTCATATGTATTTGTTTCTAAACTAATGGGTCGTCATTTTATGTTCACTGTTAACAACGAAGCATCTATGAATTTTCTAAGACCACTGATAGATTAACAACATTTCATTTATGATTTAACTATAAAAATTGATAGATTAACAACGGCTGACCATTGAATTTACTATACGAACTAATAAACTAACATTTTAATTCATATGATTTAACAACATAAATAGTTAAATTAACCCTCATGTGAGTGAAGAAAAAATATCTTAAATTGAGTGATTAACTTATTTTTTCCACTTTCGTCCAAGTTGTAACATTTCTAATTTTTAAGTATGATCGTAATCTATACCAATTGAACTAGACGTTCTCATAAAATTTAAAGTTTTATTGGGAGTAAAACATAAAAAATAGACGTCTTAAAGTGCAAAAGGTACCCAAACTACCTGACCCACGTCACTCACATTTGGGTTAAATACGACTTATTTTACAATGAACTACTATTTTTAAACAAAATTTAATAAGAATCGCTAATAGCGCTTTTTCATATTTGAAATTTTTTGAATTAAAATGGTTTTTTAACAAATTTACTATTTAATAATTATGCGATAAATTAAATTATTGTTTTCCATAAAATGACGTAACATTTAAAGAAACGTACAATTTTATCGTGCAGTGCTTAGTTTGCTAGATAAAAAAATGTACTTGTTAACGTATATATATACGCTTTTTGATACGTTGTTCGCTAAAACATCAATCGACAAGGAGTCGCTACAAGAAGTTTTCACAGCATCATTTTCAAGGTTCCTCATGGGAATAAAATATCGAGTGCAAGTTCGTTTACAGTCAAAATTTGTTTTCTTTTACACAATTTTTATTTTATTTTTGAGTAAAATAGTGTTAAAAACCAAAATAAAATAAAACGGATTCCAGTATCGAATAGAAGAAAAAATTTCGCTCCATTACAAGCAAAGATATAAGCGTTCAAATTTGGGTATTTTTCAAAAGAAAATTTTGTTCACATTTTTTTTTTGGTGCAGTGTATTTGCAATGCAAATTATTCGTAATATCTTTTTTAATCTCTTTAGCCAGCACTGTGAAACTTCTAAATGAAATTGGTATTTGGAAGGACTAACAGTGATATAACGGGATTGATGAGAACCTGGAAAAATATCGAGCTGCTTATTAAAGTATTTAAATAAATTATCCGCTTCTGGGTTACATTTCAACATTCCACATATGTGACAACAACCTGAAACTTACCAAAAAACGGCACTGTGGTTAAAGCGTTGGAGTTTAGATCGGGATGTGCCGGTTTCAAATAATAGGGGTAGGATGCAAAAGGGATTTTTCATAATCAGATTACGATCTGTGTTGAAAATGAACACAACTGTGTCTCCCTGTCACAGTGTAGAACTCCGACCCATCTTCCATGCCAGTACATATAGGCTACCATGAAGCTATGTAAATGTCCAGTTGGTTTTTACAAAAATTGGACCTATAGCCGCGTACGTTCTCCGCGAAAGAGTTGGGAGTGCTTTGGCCCTAGTATAGATGAAATGGATATTTGTTGGGACTAGCACAGAAACATAGCGAGATTGATGAGAACCAGCCAAAATCTCGAGCTGTATAGTTGAAGTAACTCGTCGAAATTCAATTAAAATCACCCTTAGTTTTGTTGATATGAAAGTAAGGCATCTAGTTTGAAATTGATCTATTATCAGGTTTTAATTAGGATGTTAATATCTCTCTCTCTCTCTGGCACTATATCCCATCGAGGGATTTGGCCGCCTCAAATGAGGTTTCATAATCATATTTTCATTTCGGATAATGAGTGATTAATTCATTGATCCTAAACCAGCCGTGAAAATTTTTCCTTGTCACCACCAGGAATCGAACCCGGGACCTCCGGTTGCTGGAGCAAGCATGCTAACCACTTTGCCACCGGGGCGGCATGTTAATATACCCATTTTAAAATTACAACGAAATTTTAATTCTATTTTTTTTTTTTTGCTAAGTTATAATAAAAAAATCGATTTACCGCACTGTGAAATTCAATTAAAATCAATAAAAGCTAGCAATATAACTAATAATATTTTCAATTATTCATGCAATTAATAATGAGTATAACTCCCGTGTTCATTAACTACCTCAAAAATTCTGATCGGCATGAAATTAACCAATCATTGCAATTCCAATTCGCAATTTGCTCCCATGCCCTCTTACAAAGGAACACTGCCCCAAAAATTCTCTAGTAGCACTCGAACAGTATATATTGAAATATTGGCAACGATAACCTTCTAAAACTCAGATTCCCCTAAAAATGTTTATTAGCTTTTAAGCTCCTAAGCACTCTCTAATAGAGAAACATCTCAGAGTTGACGGCCGAACTTGTTAACCTTCTACACTGTATTGAAATATTGACAATGGGAACCCTGCAGAATTCCGATTCCCCATAAAAATGGATATTGACTTGGATGCTCCTGACTACCCAATAATAGAAAAGCATGTCAAAGATAACGGCAGTATTCGAATAATTTCAACACGGAATTAAAACGTTCGCAAATTTTTGTCGAATGGTTAATATAATGAAATATTGGAAACAGGACCCCAGAATTCAGGTTCCCCTCTAAATTTTATATTGATTTGTGTGCTTCTGAGTACTTTCTAATATAAAAGCATCTGAAAGTTAACGGCAGTATGCGAATAATTTCGATTTGAACTTAAAACGAATAGCAAATCCATAATCCTATGCGTTAATATTTGTGAAAATAGTTTAGGGGCTCTCCAGATCTTTTATTTTCCTAAAATGGAATATCGAGTATATAAAAAAGTTTGATCGGAAAGTTTCCAAAATTAATATATAATTAATATTTTCTTATTTAATATTCGTAGAACATTGGCAAATTTGTTTTCAATTAATTTAACAATTAAGTTTTGGCTTAAAATAATATTTCGTCTTTCATGAGATTTTTATAGTCATCACGACAGTTTTATTTTTAGGCTGACAGTAAAAATATGTTGGGTTATTTCTTCGAGTCAGATAATTATTCTCGAGTTGACTATGACCATAGTGAATAACTATTTTTAGAATATTTTTTCGGCGGATATACTTACATATATGTAGTTCGTATATTTTGGTGTTGCCATAGTTGGATGTTGGTCCAACTTTACATACAATCCTCCTTTCTCATTTCGGTGTGAAATTATTTTTTAATTACCAGTACCTACCTATTAAAAAAATGTAAATTGTTTATTGTCCGCAATCGCCTCATATATAGGACTTAGAAAAATTCCGTAATGGTGGAAATGTGATAAATGGATTCAGTGGAAGAATCTGTATAGAACTAGGAATGGCTACCTAGGCGTATTATAAATAGTTCGTTTTCGGGATTAATTTGCATAAAAAAATGTTGATACATTTTCTGTAATTTCTCGTCCACTCGGACTATACCAGATCAATTTAATGCTAGACGTGCCTACTTAAGTTGATAATCTGTACTCATTAAACTGCTCAAAAAGTCGAATAACACAAACAAGAACAACAGTCGCGTGTTTTAATATGAGGGAGAAATAAGCTCTTCGGGAAACACTTATGCTCAAACTAAACGGGCTAATACCCATTTACTTCAAAATTATAGTTTTAAAGACAAAAATATTTTCTTTCATTTCACTGCACTACAAGATCCCTTAATTTATCTCGGATACCATTGAATATTTTATTTTGCTTGTTGTTTGCGATTGAAACAATAAAAACAATAGAAATCAATCCCATAACGGTATTTCAATATTTTTATGATGCAACAATATTCAATTTTATACACCGAGAAAAGGACACAACACTTTATGTCACACACTATTCAATATATGAAAGGGTTATTGTTATTATGTCATATTTTCCTTTTTTATTTTTCAGAAGCGACCAAAATATTTACGATATGCAACATAACATTTTTCATGAATGCCCTCCGTCTTGTGTTTATGTATGTCGCCTTGCGATGAATTTTCTATCTATAAAATTTACTGTTTCAAAAGGTTTCCGAAAGGGTTAAGTCTTATCCTTTTATTGTTTTTATCTTTTACAAAATATATATTATAAAATATAACTTCGTGATAATTGTTCCAAATATTTTAAATTTATGGCCTTTTGTGTGTATAAAAAATGATTTATGAATCAGCTCTTCGGGTTTGGATATGGTTAAATTTACACATCACTTCCTACTTACAAAAAAAAAAAAAGATTTCTCTTTTTCGAAGAATTTTTACAAATGTCCTAATTTTTAAAGATGACTCCGTTAAGTGCGACCTAATAAAATCGTAATCGAGTTTATGCACGTGAGTAAAAGAGACAAAACGAGAAACGTAATAATTGTCATATGTTTATATATTATTTTGTTCCGCCTATATATGAACAGCCATATTGATTTTTGAATGGAATTTACTTTTAAGTTGATATAATTAGTTGATAGAAGGTAAACCATTCTGCTGAACCCTAGCATAATAATTAATTAATCCGAATTAAAATAAACATTTATTTAGTAAAAAAAAAATATTTAAAAAAATAATTAGCCCAACAAAAAATTTTAATTCCTTGTGCAAATATATTTTTTATATTTTAAAATAAACAAAATTTAAGAAAATATGTACGAACAAATGAAGGCAAATAAATTTAATTTCGTTAATATTCTGCTTGCTCAGGATGATGATGAAGGGATGTTTGTATAACAAGTACCACTGTGCAATGTTTGTTTGGGGTTTCTTCTTCGTTGTCGCTCGTTGGGCTTGTTGTACGTATATTAATAGATTTTGAAATTATTTTACGGTAGCGCTGTTTAATTTTGGTCAACACAACAAAAATAAAGGTGTTCACGGTTTACATACACCGGGTTGTTTTTCAACACTTAATATGCATGTACAAATAGATGAACCATGTTTGCATTTGCATAATGATAGTAAAAGTATGAGCAAATATTATAATTTTAATTTAATTTAAAAATGTAATAGAACTAAATGGTACATGTTTTATAAAAGAAAAATTAAAGTTAGTATTTGTTTTGGGCATAAACGAATATAGAGTTTATTGACTTCCTCATAATTCCTAAATGTTAACGGTAATTATTTTTAGAAAGAGTGCAAGTGAAATAATTTATTAAACAATTTAATATCCAATTGGTTGAATTTAATTAATTTTGGTGGGTGGTTTCTTTAGGGGATTGCAAAACCGAAGCCAAAACTATTTTCAGTAGGAGCTATAGTCTGTCGAGCAGTCAAATTTACAAATGTAGTTGTTAATCAGACTTTAAAAACAATCTAGTTCCGGTTTGCACGACGGTTTTAAAACGAAATCGAAGTTCAATAATTTTGGTTTGAATCTGTGTATTTTATAAAATCACGATTTTTGCTAATATATCGCCGATTATGCTGATAATATGATGTAGGCCGAATCTTCTTCAAAAAATTTTATGTTAGCCGGTTTTAATTTTCGTTATTAGAATACTAGTTAAAACGTTTTACCATATTCAAATTTCACGCGCAGCTCCTGCTGAGAAAGTTAACGCACGGATTTAAATAAAATGAATAAAATTTGATTTTTTTTTTAAATAGTTTTAGTTTTAAATTCTCTATTATTGGCTAACTGCAACGTCACTAGACAATTTCTTAGGCGATCATTATGATATTTGGTAAGAAGATGAAATTTAATCCTTCACTAGACCATTTCTTATCCAACTCTCATAAAGCTAGGAAAGGAAGGTATTCTAAAACGATTATTAGATGAATTTCTAAAATTTAGCCAATTAACACTAAACTGTGTCTTTTACCATCCAAGATATACACAATTGCGGGATTGCTAAGGCATAAATAACTTTTTAGTTGAGAATATAATTTCATACACATCGTACCAACATAACAAATAGTTGGGTCTGTGAAGGTTCTTCTTTTTAGAGGTTTCAGAAACACCATAAACTTTACGTTTTATAAAAGGCTCAAATTTTAAATTATATTTAAATATTTTACGATCGTATTGATGGTGGATTTGCAGTTTTATATAGCTGCTTCCTTTACAGATCGCGCGAAACTTAGGGGAACTACTTCTCTAATGGCTTTAATATTTGCTGGGGAGGCCCAAATTTTTGGAGTTCCATTATTCTTGTGACTTCGTCGCTTTTTTATAGTTTTTAAAACGTTCCCTCGAGAATTCCTGTGATGTCATCATCTCAAATCTGGAATGGAAACCAACTTAAAAAAATCTCATATGGAAAAATTTGTTTAGTAAAGAAGAAACCAGAGAATCTAAAATTATTAGATCAAACGTGAAATTAATACTTATGAGGTAAGTAATAGACTTCCTCAGGGATCAGTTATATGCCCTATGCTCTGGAATGCTAGGGCCCCCATATCAGTTGAGTAGTCGGGGTGTATTATGGAGAAATTGAAGCAACTTGAAAGAAGTAAAACGAATTAATATAGTAATTAGCCGAATAAGCAGTCAGCCTAAACTGAACCAGCCTTATGAAGTAATACCGAATGCAATCGAACAGCATGGTTTATTGGGTGTAAGGGTTTTAGCAGTAAAAACCCAACACACACAAATTTGGAAGTGTTTCGGATATATAGCTAATAAGAAACCCACTAAAACATCGAGGTCGAAAATTTTCATGATTACTATATACTTTATTTTATTAAGTAAAAGAAAGTAAAGTGATTCTCGTAAACTTGACGTTTTGTATCTTCTTGATGTTATATTGGCTTATTTTAATAAGAAAATTGTGAAATTTCTTAACTAAAGTGAAGTTTACCGGCAAACTAATATGACAAAAAAATTTACGACAGCCCAGGAAGTATAAATCTACATGGCTTGTTTATAGTTATTGATAAACAAAGTGGAATAAACCTTCAGCGCTCACAGAAAGGCGAAGTTGTTTAAAACAGCTTTTTACGAGACATTTTTTTTGAATGCCTGTTATTTTATTTTAAAATAACACTTCAAAATTGGTTCAGTACTTTTTTTATAATTAATTTTGAATGAAGACGCAGCCAAATTGATGATTATGAAAAAAAATATTGGGGATATTTAAATTATGTACAAGAAAAAATTCAAGCAAAACAAAAACAATTTTATTGGTTAATCTTAGTATTGCCTTAGTAATCCGTCTTGCAATTGAGCAACACCTCGTGCGGCTTTTTTATGGAATTCCATGATTTTGAAACTGGTATAGGTTTGTTCAGGCTATTACCGTCTAATAAGTGACTGATAGAAAATATCACGTATGTGAAGTTATCCCCGGATTCTATCCCCAAAATTAAAAAAAAATAAACAGGCAACACAAACATAATTACATCCCTCTAACTCTTATGTGAAGTTAGCCCCGCCCAGTTTTATATTATATTTTAATCGAAATACACTTCATATGTGAAGTTATCCTCGAATTTTATTATATGAAAAATAAAAATGTTTATTAAAATTATTTTAATTCGGAAAACACACAAAATAAATGTAGTAATTTAATAAAATGGAGTAAAATTATAATAATAAAACAGAACGTATATATTTCACATTTAGGAAAACACGAAAAAATCGTACCGTTGCAACTTTGCGAAATTAGGCTCCGAGCAAAATATTTCCACATAATTTATTTTGGACCAAAAATAATATTTTAATTTGACATGTAAAAAGTATTAACTTGTCGGATCGGAGCTATATGGTTTTGAGATGGCCAAACCCTTACATCACTTTTCCTTAAATATGAACAAAATCGTACCGTTGCAACCTAGAGAAATTAGGCTCCTAGCAAAATATTTCTTTATAATTTATTTTGGACCAAAAGTAATATTTTCATTTGACATGTAAAAAGTATTCAACCAAAAAAATTGGTTGTACTTAATATTGATATGTAATCACTACAATTAGTTAATAGCTGTAGAACTAATTTTTGTATTGTATTGTGTATTTCGGACGGCGCCGCTTCTGTCATTGCTATGTTTAAGCCACACCACCGCGTCAACCCTGTAATCTTGAGTGTTTTTTTGTATTATTTTTTTTCTGTTTTTGAATTTTATTTTTATTTTGGGGTGTTTTTTTAATTTTTTTCTTATTTCATTCCAATTTCAAATTCATAGATTTTAAACAGAAAACTTAAAAGGAATTAGAGTTATCTCTATTTTTCATTGTGGTTTGTTTCTATCCTTTCATATACTAAGATATGAGTAATAACTTTAACTGAACATAAACTTTTTTTTTTTAATCGTGATTTCATTTAGATTATCATAAATATCCCAGCAGTCATTCCGGTAATAATTGCTCACATAATGCGAACTTTTTAACTTCTACTAAACCATTTAGCTCTGTTCCGACAAATTAATACTTTTTACATGTCAAATTAAAATATTATTTTGGGTCCAAAACGTACTACATGTTAATATTTTGCTCGAAGCCTAATTTCGCATAGTTGAAACGGTAAATATGTATGTTCCGTTTTATTATTATAATCTGACAAATTTATGAGCCAATTTAAAAATTAATTTACTTCATTTTATTAAAATTAAATTTATTTTGTGTGTTTTCCGAATTGAAATAATTTTAATAAACATTTTTATTTTTCATATAATAAAATTCGGGGATAACTTCACATATGAAGTGTATTTTGATTAAAATATATTATAAAACGGGGCGGGGCTAACTTCACACAAGAGTTATGCCTCAACCAGTCAGACTTAAGAGCTTAAGTTGTGCTCCGTTTTGGACCACTTAGGAGAGTGGTACGACCACCAAAACTTTAGAGGTCAGTTGTTTATTTGCGATGAGAAGCCTATAAAATTTTGGTGATTGTAGCAATAACCGAAGTGGTGCAATCGGCGTGTAACTTAAGCTCTTAAGTCTGACTGGTTGATTAGAGAGTTGTAATTATGTTAGTGTTGCCTGATTAATTTTTTTTTAATTTCGGGGATAGAATCCGGGGATAACTTCACATACGTAAAAATATCGGTCATCGTGATATTATACAAGAGGTTACAGCACGCTAATTGTTTGCACCGACCGAAATATCACATTTTGCTATACGATTGCTTTAATTTGAAAAGTACTATGTAGATTATAATGATAAAGGTGTCCTTGAGAAAGGAAACATTGAAAAAAAAATAAAAATGAATGTTTTTCAGAAGCGAGTATATAATTTTTTAAAAGTGGGTAAGAAGTGCCATAAGTAATGAACCCATCCCCATAAAACATACATGTGTCAAATAATATTATTACAGAATGTTCTATAATATTTCCGTGCTTGCCTGCAAGAAGACATTAACAGTAAAGGCAAATACATTCCCACAGGTATTAAAACATGGTCAATTTTCTGCAATAATGGGAAGGAGGTGCTTCCGTTATTGAATTCAGGAGCAGCGGTCAATTACTGTCATGGATGTTTGCAACTACGAAGTTCAAAATTCCGTGCAATTTTGGGTAATTCAGAAACATAGTTAAATTATAAAATGTTAAATAATTTATCCCGCATAGAAATTCAATAAATTCCTCAAAACAGATAGGCTCCTAATTTCAGTGGAAATGTTTCCAGCCACAGAGAAAATTTTTCTGTTGCGATGGAAGTTGGGTTTATTATCATTAAAGCAATAAAACATTTCTGTAAATTAACAGTTTCCTTTTCCCGTCCTCTCCAATATATATAATTAAATTTTTCTAAAAACAAAGAACCTGCAATGGTGACGGATAATGTTATCGTTTACCATTCATTATAGATACTCCTTGTTGTGTCATTTTACTCATTCTAATTCTTAACTTCCAGAATACAACCATACACATATTTCTATATACCAATATGCATAAAATAATACTGACTAACTGATTGAGCGAGATATATGAACGGTGGTCGTGAGTGCCGCAATTAACTCATTGAGCAATATTAAAGCAAACAACTTATTAATGCCTAACTCAAAATCTATTTGAATATACACAGGGTCTTCATAAACAATTTTTTTATTAAATTTGGCATTAAACACAACTTCTGTTTAAAATATGTGTTAATATTTAGTGAAATTTCGTGTAGACATTTGAAAATTTATGGATGAAAAAAATATGTTAATTGGACCTCTATCTTTCGAATGATGCGTTCATTTGGTTTTGAGAAGTTCGATTGATTGTTGGTTATTCTGCAAAAGATGAACATTATCTTTCTCATATCCCTACAAAAACTATTCTAATATAACATGTTGCTGTCGGTATGTTTGTTACTGAACCAGTGGACTCAAATTGTTGCACTAAATTTTGTATAGAGGGCTCAGATGAGCGATTTTGTCTAACAAAAATACCAAGAAATTTATGAATTTGAACGATTTAATGCGATTTTGAAGCGAAAGAGAGTTAATTTTATAAAATTTTCAACCATCTAATGCTAATTTGTAAAAAAAACTGGGTACAGAACTTTTAAAATAGCTACTATTGAAAAAAAAAAATCTTCCTGGAAAACTCTGTATCTATAATTTTGACATTTTATATAATTATTGTTCCTTATAATTACTTAATTTAATTGTAGTTTCAGAGGTATACAATGTCAAAAATCACAATTGTGATTGTAACTATACAATAGTTGTGTGAGAAGGTGAATGATATAAGCTAGTAAATGAAAAAGTAAGTGGTAATTGGCCACAAAATAATATATTAAATTTAATTGATAATTAATATTTTCGTTTTATTAAAAAAAACAACTATTTAGTTAATAACTAATATTCTAAGCATATACTTAACACATTGCCTGAAAAATTCCTTGTCTAACAAACAAAACACAATTTTTGGGGGAAAAATATATTTTATTCATCAACATAATTTCCTTCTAGAGCGATACAAACAGTCCAACGCCTCTGTAACATTTCATTTCGATGCCTTTTTTGTAGAACGATTTAACTTTGTCTTCAAAATACGCTTCAGTCTCGTTAATCACTTCTTCGTTGGAGCCAAAGATGTTTCCTTTCAGCTTTTTTTTTTTTGAGGTCTGCAAACAAGTAATATTCGCTGGGGGCCGAATCTAGCAAGAAGCAATTCAATTCGTGCAATTTTGCCATTGTTGCGATCGACTTGTGACATCGTGCATTGTCTTGCAATTTTTTCTTCTTCAATTGATGTCGTTTTTAGCGATTTCGTACTTCAAACCAATAACTCGATATAATATTCGCTATTGATCCTCTTTCATTGTTCATCCCAAAATACATACGCCATAACATTTCCAACCCAATGTTGTGCTTTTGATCGCTGCGGACGAGGTTCACATCCTCCATTTGAGGATTCATGTTTCAACCATTGTCACATACCGCATAAAAAATCTTTTTATTGAGCTTAAACAGCTCCAAGCAGTGCACACATTCTTCCAGCTATCTCACGCAACTTCATTTTACGGTCTTTCAAAACTATATATTTTCTGGAGTCACAGCTTTTTGGACGTTCAGAGCGTGGTGCAAATTCAGCATACCGGTCAATGATGGTTGATTTTTCAGGCGCAGTGTCCGGATATCACTTATCAAGCCAATTATGTTTGCTTGAACGGTATTTTTCCTCATCGAAAAATAGCGTTTAATAAGCAGACGAAATTATTTTTTTTTCAATTGTTTTTAAATTAAGAAGAGTAGCATCACTAAAACAAGTGTAACTTGTAAACTTAATGATCGAAATGCGATGGAATTTAAACAGGTATCGTTTGTTGGTTAGTAAAATTTAAAATAAATATGGGTTTTAAATTTGTGGCACCATCGATTTGTGTCAGAGCGGGAACTTTTCAGCGGTGTAATAATTCGAAAAAGCATATTATAAAAAACAACAAATTTGTATTTTTAAACACAAGCCACGCACAACCGTTTTAAATTTCCACACGCATACTTATCCCTTGTCTCAACACGACATACACGGGTATGTATTTAAAATCGGCCTAACAGAGAGTACCTTGTAGACTGAACTTTTCAGTAGCTGCCTAAATATAGAATAAGGCCTGTCGCGTAAATTATAGAAACGATTAACGATAAAACGCAAACGCAAAAATTGTTTATCTTTATTTTTTGTTTTTTAAAAAGTATAGTTTTTTTCAAACAAAGTAAACTAGTGTTATTTTCGTTTGTTTGTGACAGAAGTAAATATGGAATATCAAAGAGAAGTTGTTCGAGTAAAAATTGTGCATAAATGGCGGAAAAATAATTAAACTTCGTATTCTGTGATCGCAAAAAATTGCAAAACAACAAAATCAAATATTTTCAACACGATAAATCGATTTCTCAATGGCAGAGTAAAGTCAAAACCAAAAAAATGGGCGACCGACAGGAACGCGAAACAAAAACTTAGGATTAAATGTTTTAAATACATTAAAAATAATACTCCCTCTATAAGTCAGTTCGGGATATTGCAAAGAAACAAAGATCAACGTTCGAACAAACGTTCGAAAAAGCAAACAAATGTTGCGTTAACACGAGGAAAATTGCTCTACAAACATCTCATTAACACATCTCCGAGCTGTTTAATTTTGGACAACGAAACGTACCTAAAAATGGATTTTTCAACATTACCTGGTCCACAATTTTATACAGCAAAACCTGGAGAAGTACTAGATGAATCGATCACTGCAATTCAACAAGAGAAATTTGGAGAAAAGCGGTTGGTCTGGCAGGCGATCTGCCAATGTGGTTTTAGAAGCACACCGCTTTTCACAAAATCGTCAATAAATAGCGATAACAACATACAGGAGTGCCTAAAAAAACGCCTTTTACCACTTGTACGAAAGCATAAAAGTTCCACATTATTCTGTCCGGATTTGCATTCGGCGCATTACGCGAAAGAACTTTAGAGTAGCTAACCGCGAACAATGTGAATTTCGTACGAAACGAGATGAATTCTCCGAATACTCCATAATTGAGCCCAATCGAGAGATTTTGGGCAATAATGAAACGGAATTTGAAAAACGATGGCCGAACTGTGAAATCAGTTGAAGAATTGAAAACAATTTATCAATCTACTCAACGAAAAATGGATGGAAAAACGCCGTACGAGCCCTTATGGCAAACATCAAACTAAAAATTCGTGAATCCCAGAGGCATCCTCTTTTGGATTAAATTAAATATTTTTTGTGTAAAGCTTCTTCAATATGAAATTAAAATAAAATTTAACTTCAATAATTTTTATGTAAATGATTCAGTACAGTTGTTTAATATGGTTTCCTTACTTTAAGCGACAGTATATGCACTTTCCAAAAAAAAAAAAAAAATAATAATTTTATATTTACAATTAGGATGTTTTAGGACTAGATATACATTATTACATCTTTTACAGAACAAGAACATACCCGGGCATGTTCATGTTTATAAATTCGTTCGTACATAAATGTAATATTACTGTACGGCTATAATTGTGAAATTTTTACATTTTTACTCTGTACGGTTGGTTAGAGAGAGTAATCTAAAGTTGATTTTTTTTTTCTCAGGTTAAAAAACGTTAATTTCTTTTGTGTTTTGTACGAAACGAATACGATCAACTTTTGAAATAGATAGCCGCGAATTTACTTTGTATGAGATTTATTTTCCATTATTTTTGTGGACTTATAAAAATTTATAGAACACTTAAAAGAAGTGGGAAAACCCATCATTCCAACCGAATTCCAGGCTTCAAGATAACGTGATGAACTAACTACAGAGTCTGGCTTCCACGAAAACGTGACAATGTGCTCTTATATATCTAAAAAAAAAAGATAGCTGTGGTTCTCTTATCCACGCTTCATTATGACAAAAATGTAAGTGGTGTAAAAAATAAGCATATTATTATAAATTTCTATGGTGCAACGAAAGTAGCAGTGCGGATACAATGGACAAAATGCTGGGCGGATATACCACCAAACGCCGTACTAAGGGATGGCCAGCTGCGTTTTTTTACAACATGATGGATGTCGCTGCATTAGCTACGCATATAATTTATTCAACTAACATCCTTGAGTTGTCAAAGTCGACCTTTTCAAGGAGAAAAAATATGCAGGAGTTAGGCTTGTAATGCCCCCAATTAAAAAATGAGCAGCAACGCCATTTATATATCGAAACTTTAGCACACGAAACGGATTGAAAGCAATGTTGATGCGACCAATCTCCCCTCCCTCACCGCACGCGGGGAGTCACCATCAACATTATTATTATTTTTTGAATATAATCCCAGGGAAATAATTAACAAGGATATTATTCTACTAAATTAAGATTTAAAAAAGAAAAAAAAATGTATTTAAAGAGCTATGATTAGGAAAAGGAAAAAGCTGTACTAAATTTAGGAGAATGGTACTCCGCCGCAAAAAAGGAAGAGACCGACAGCTGGTTTGCTTAGAGCAAGCAAATTTAAAACTAGAAAAAAGAGGAAAAAAAAGAAAAAAAAAACAAAGTTAAACAAAATTAAAATTAGAAGAAAAGCAATGAAGAGAGCAAAAAGAAAAAAAAAATGTTAAAAATTATAAATACCTGGTAGATTATTTATGTCAAATAGATAAAAAGAAAAAAATTAATCTAAAAATAAAATAAAAATTGCTTTATCGATTGGTAGCAATAAATAATTTCTTAATAGCGACTTTGCTAATGTGGTAGTCAAAAAGATCGAAATATTTATTAGTCTCACGCACCATTCTTATAATATAGACTCGTTCTGGCCGCACGTCGTTCAATGAGGAGGAATTCTAAAAGCTGGTGTCGTTCTCAAAGCTTTTCATAATTGTATTCTCTTTTGTTATTAAATATGCTTAAAGTCTCGATTTGAAGGCCGGCGGAAGCAATTTAGTAATTAAGTTTTTCATTATGGAGCCTAAAAGAAAGGAAATTGCCGTAAATAAACAGATTTATAAGAACCCATTCATTTATTAAGAGAGTAGTGAATAATTTAAAGAAACAGGAGTTCTTACATTTAAACCATGGTGTGGCCATCCATCGAAATTACAATATCGCGAAAAACGTAATATAAAAAGAACGGTTAAGAAAAATCCACGAACAACAGCTTCCCAAATTGCAAAGAATTGAAATAAAGTTCAATAAAAAAATAAAATTTAAAGAAATTGTTCTGATACCGTTCAAAAAATTCTTTAAAAAGGACGCGTATCATAGCCGTGTTGCGCGAAAAAAAAACATTTATATCAGAAACCAATCGGTCAAAAAGAATTAAATTTGCAAAGGAGCATACTAATAAGCCAAACCAGTTCTGAGAGCAAAGTGGTCAGCATGCTTGCTCCAGCGACCAGAGGTCCCGGGTTCGATTCCCGGTGGTGAAAAAATTCCACGGCTGGTTTAGGATCAATGAATTAATCACTCATTATCCGAAATGAAAATATGACTATGAAACCTCATTTGAGGCGGCCAAATCCCTTGATGGGATATAGTGCCAGAGAGAGAGAGAGAGAGAGAGAGAGAGAGTTATGAGAGAAAGTCATTTTCTCAGATCGGAGCAAATTTTGCATTTTCGGTATTTAAGTACGGAATATTATATGAAGAAAAACAGGTACAGCAATAATTAAAAAAAATTTAGTACCAAATATAAAACATGGTAGTGGCGGAGTAATGGTTTGGGGTGTATGGCGAGTAGGGGTGTGGGACATTTACAATTTATTGAATCTACTATGACTAAAGTCATAGACTATTGGATCTACTATGACTTCTAAAACTAAAGTTAAAGCGTACTGCTGAAAAATTGGGCTTACATGCCAAATACATATTGCAACATGACATTGACCTAAAGCACACCGCTTGGATTGTTAAGTTTTGGTTGTTATAGAACGTACCAAAACCACTGCACACTCCTCCACAACCACCCGATTTAATTCCCATGGAACATCTATGGGATTTATTAGAACGTAGAATTCGCCAACATAACATAACGTCCAAAAATATGTTGATGGATGTACTACAAAAAGAGAGGCCCAAAATCAATGAGGCAGAAACCTCAAATCTCGTCCGTTCGATAAGTAAAAGATTGAAAGAACGTTTTTGTTACGTTTTCCGTTACGTTTCTGTTACGTTTCGGATACAGTTACAATTTGGTTATCTCTCTCATAAATCATTACTGAGAAATAAATTATTGAGACTACAAATTAATTCGGTCCGTTTTCAAAAAGTATCTCTGACTATAATAATTGTTTTATTCTGACAGTTGATTTCAGTTGTTTCAGTCAGATTAAACATCTGCCATAAACATTCAGTTTGTATTGCTTTGAATTTCATACAAAACGTGTTTTTTACGGTATTGAGTATGTCGGATTTTGTGATAACTAAACAGCATTTGCGGAAAGGGTTAATTTTTGGTTTGAATTGGAAGCTAAAGCATATCGAATGCTTGTAGAAGCTTACGGTGACAATGCTCCAACCGATAAATCGTGTAGAGAATGACTTCGATGCTCCAAAAATGATGGCTTCCGTGTTGAAGATAAGCCTAGCCTAGGACAGCCAAAAAATTCGTAAACGACAGATGCAATGCCTCGCTCGATGAAGATTCGACTCAAACGCAAGAAAAGCTTGCCGGTACATTGGGGGTGACCCAAGAAACAGTTTCCGCACAATTTAAATCTATGGGCATTATTCAAAAGCAAGACAATGTGGGAAATGGGGAAAGGTGATTTTTTTCTTTTGAGCAGCTGCTTCAAAGGCAAACAAGACTGAGTTTTTTGCATCGGATGGTGACTGATGACGAGAAGTGGATCTTGTACGATAACCCCAAGAGGAAAAAATACTACGCTTTGCCCGGCCAATTGTTGCCATCGACCTGAACATCAACACCAAAGATGAACCTTTATGGTTCGAAGGTTATGCTTTGTATCTGGTGGGACCAAAGAGACGTTGTGTACTACTAGCTGATATAACCTGGCGATTGCATTACGAGTGAGCGGTACAGGCTACAAATAGTTCGTTTGAGCCAAGCGTTATGAGAAAAACGACCGGAATATGAAGAAAGGCATGATAAAGTTATTCTTCTGCATGAGAATGCGCGGCATAATGTTGCAAAAGTGGTAAAAAAATATTTGGAAACGCTCAAGTGGGATATTTCACCGCATCCGCCGTATTCTCCGGACATTGCTCCTTCTGATTACTGGTTGTTCTGATGGATGCAACACGATTTGGCAGGTCACCGGTTAAATTCTTTCGAAGAAATTGAAAATGGGCTTCAAACTTGGATTGCCTCAAAAAATGAAACGTTTTTCCGATATTTGATTCGAAAATTGCCTGAGAGGTGGGAAAAAGTCGTATAAGCAGCAATGGACAATATTTTAATTAATCTGTTCATTTATTTTATTTTAAAATAAATGCATTTTTAAAATTTTAAAAAAACGGACCAAATTAATTTGTGTACTACCTTAACAACTTTAACAATAATTCGAGTTTTTGTTACATTTTTCGTTACAGTTGAAATTAATTTTCCGTTTCGGTTTTTCGTTACGATACGAAAATTAAACTTTTTCGGTTTTCCGGTTTTGCGTTACGTTACAATAACGTTTCACAGCACTGATATAAAACAAAATAAATTTATTTGAAAAATTAACGTTGTTTGTTTATTTTTGTGAGAACATTTTTGAATGGCCGGTGTACGCAGACTTTTTCCTGCTAGTGTATGTATTATAATATTAATAAGTTTCATTAAATCTATGAAACTTATTAATATTATAATACATATTATGCTTACTCCATATTATATTATTTGATTAAATTTTTTGTTGAATTGTTTGTTTAGAGTTACAATAAAATAAACTGAATTTAGCTGTAAACAATAATATTACATTTGCTAACCTGAATTTTGTTTCGCCATTTATCGTTTAGCATCTATGTTTAGCGCACAATTACCATCTGATACTTTCCATACTAAATGTATAGAAAAATTAACGACATACCTGGGTATGTCGTGTTGAGGAGAAGTTGTTCGCTGCTCGTGTTGGCACAAAAGTTAAGTTAAAGGAAAATGTATGTCATTCTAGAAATAGAATTAATAGTACTCATAAATAGAATTAATAATTCCTATTCTAATAAAAATTAACAAATATTACCAAGTTCATTTAATTCACTTAGGCCCGATTTTATGAACGCTTATAAACGATTAATCTACTAGGATTAATCCACTGTTTGCATTTTATGAACGACGATAAACAAAAAATAAAATCGGAGAGTTTTAATTTATCCTCTGATTTATCTTCTCTTTTTGGTGTTTAAATCAGAGGATAAAAGTAGTTTTTGTTCTTGTTTTATTATTTGACATGTACAATAAAAATTGTTTGGATATACGAACGTGACATATTAATATTTAAAAAAGACATATTATTTTATTATTAATTTACATATAATAATAATTTTTATAATAATTGATAATAATAATTATAACTTTTTAATATGGAGAAGCGCAAGAAAATGAGCATTACATTAAATTAGATGTGTGCTAATGGACACAGTTTATAGTTTCTTCAAATAAAATTTTGGTGTACAAATAAAATCTATTTGTTTAATAAAATCTAAATGTTTTCCGACAAAAAAAATTTGTTTTGTAAATTTCTGAAAATAAAAATAGTTTAGTTGTACATAATTTTGTTTTATTTATCAATTCTGCAAACATAAATATGTATTAAAATTAACACATTTTTCAAGAAAACGTGTTGCCAGCATCAAAAAACTGCAATAAAAGAGAGAGTAAATCTTTATTTATCGTCGTTTATAAAATCGGCAAAAAATAAAACTCTCAAGTAAAGATTAATCGTTCCTCTTTGATTTTTTGTGATTTATCCTCGTTTATAAAATCGGGCCTTAGTAAACATTTTTTTAGACACGCCTAAATGTTTGCTGCTGGTAATAACACACATTTTGAGCTAATTCAGAATTTAAAAGTAATCTTGTAACAATTAAGGATTTTTTTTAATTTAATTAGCAACCATTTTCGGCACCCCGGTGGCAAAGTGGTCAGCATGCTTGCTCCAGCGACCAGAGGTCCCGGGTTCGATTCCCGGTGGTGAAAAAATTTCACGGCTGGTTTAGGATCAATGAATTATTCACTTATTATCCGAAATGAAATTATGATTATGAAACCTCATTTGAGGCGGCCAAATCCCTTGATGGGATATAGTGCCAGAGAGAGCGAAAAAACAACGGTGAATGCTAAAAGATTGCTACTAATATAAGCTAATTGCGCCATTTCAAAATGGTAGTGATGAGTGTTGTTATCTGTTTTCATAAATCAAATTAGTTCTATTGGTTGGAATAATTGTGATAGCGTAGAGTTTGCGGTCAAATACGCCTCGAATTGATCTTAAGCAAAAATTACTCAATGGTCAGAACACTTTTGAACTATGGAACAAACATCAGACCTCTTCGATTAACAGCTACCTGAGTATTATTTCGAGAAAATCATTTCGATATATACGTTCGTCTATATTGTGTTTCTGCACAATTTATGTTAAAATATAATTTTGAAACTAATATTTGCATCTAAATTAAAATCCAGATAATTAAGAGATTCATACTTTTCTTGTCGCGCTGATTAATGAAAAAATGAAATTTTTAGAATTTCACTAAACCCGTATTATCGGTATAACAGGTTGAATTACCTTTATTCGTTATATTTTTTTTAAACAATCAGCTAACAAGAATTTTATATTTTTTCACATATTTTTAGACAGGGAAATGACAAAAATATTTAAATTTTTTTCGTTCGCTCGTTCGTTCGTTTACTTAAACAACGCAAGAGAAAGGAATTTTAATCAATTTCCATTAGCATTAATTATTTTGGTATATGCTTGAGTTTGTTATTTACAAGTATAGCATTTAATTTATGCCTTTACTATATACATACATGCCTTATTATGAAATAATATAACATTAATTGAAATTGATAATAATTACTATAATTTATTTATATTATATGAATACTCGTAAGTAGATGTGAGGGGTTAATTGTGATTTAGTATAATGAAACAACATGATTTTTATAAAACCTTGTCATTATTGTGTAAGTTATAAAAGTTACTTTAAACATTCTTGGTATATAAGAAATAACAGATTAACCGAGATTAAATTTCATTTTCATTTCGTTTTATATATATACACATACGACAAAAAATATTTTCCTACCTTTTTATGCAAAGCGGCATAATTGGTAATTAAATCATATAGTGTTAGCATTATGTAAATTTATGACATATTTATGTGAGTTATGAAATTGTTTATTATCTTAATAATAATGATAACGTATGTACATAATATTATAAACTATAAGTACATACATATATATTGTATATTTGCCGTGGGTACAACAAGGAAACTCCTTTTTTTAATGAAAATTTTATTTTTTTATTTCCTTGCGTAAAGGGGCCATAATTTTTTTTGTATGTTAATAACTAAAACCTCCCAGGTAAATAATATTTTTAAATTTCCGTAATAAAACTATGTACGTCGAGCGTATTGTTTTGTCGCAATCAAAGCATTTAATTAAATACTTTTAAAATTTAACACTTTATACCTGTCAAATAAATACCTCCACTAAACGGAAGCTCAATTAAATTAAATGAACAATATGACAAATAAATTATAGATTAAATAATTAATGTCAATAAGTTATTTTTAATATGTATATTTGTATATAAATAAATTGTCACGTGTCATGCGTGCTTTTTATAATTTGTCACATAATTTTTTGTGATGCTACCGTACAATCGTTTTCTTCATTTTATTTATTGTACAAAAAAAAAATTAAAATAGAAAATTTATTAAACAAATCAAGAAAATAAAATTTTCGTTATTTTTGTAAAATGTCACGCAATTACCGTTCTGAGTTTGTTTTGTTATGTTTATTTTTATCTTTTCTGTTGTCTTATTATTTCGTACATTAACAAAAAACAAAAAAATCTGAAAGGTGTAGATTGAAAACAAGCAGGGGATTCAATTATAAAAATAATTTATGTACATTTAAATAAACAAATAACAAATCCTGTCGTTTTGTTTATAAATCAATTGATTTTTATGTCATTTTAAATAAACTTATAATCTTATGTATGGATATAGGCACATGACGAAACAGGCTGGTGATTATGATGTTAACATATCGTAAATTGTGTACAATAATTTTGTAATATGTGGTGTACACCACATATTACAAAATTATTGTACACAATTTACGATATGATAACAGTTTGAATAAATATTTCGTTATTATTTTTTCTTAATTTTTTTTGGTGGTTCATAAATTATACACGACGATGTGTTGTGACAATTCATAAGGTTGTTAAAATAATAAAGAAAATTTTTACTAGACGCAGGTGAAAGAATGCCCGTTAAATTTCAATTATCATATATACCAGATTATTCAGTATAAAAATGTTCGTCGTATGTGGGCTGCCGCATCAATTTTGCATTGTTGGGTGCGATTAATGTTTGAAACCAGTAATTCGCAGCAGGATAACTCATGTGTGTGTACCATTTGTATTTTTCGTTTTGTAATTCTACATAGAGGTTTCGATTTCAATATTTTAAATTTAACTTGCAAAAAACAAATTAGTGATTTTTTCTATACTGTTAGATGTAAAACTCTTAACCAAAAATAACCAGTATTGTGCCGTATTATATCTATACACCACGTAGATAATTATTATTGTACAAATCAAAATGGCGTCGGCAATATAGAGAATGTAGAATTTGCCGAAAATTATTATTTCTGATAGCAATCATCGAAACTTTAATTTTTTTTGTTAATTGCCCCATTTCAAGATGAAGTTCATTCTCTCCTCACTTTTAAAAATTTGTACCCAAGATTTTATATGGTAATGAAGCGCATTTATGTACATATTACGTTTAAAGCGTGAAATCCTTATATGTACGAAATTAAACATTTTTAAAATCATTTACACGATTAAAAAACGGATATAAATGGAGCCTATCCTATATCGACGCAAGTTTGCTTATCCTATCCCCTAAATACCCGCAGAATTATTTATTTACCTAGGGAGGTTTAAGTGGTGGAAAGAAGATGCAGCAACTTCCCGCATGCCCGTGATAGTATTGGCCATTAACCAATACAGTTCCTTTTGACTAAAGGTATTGTAAAACCATGCAAAACATAGTCGCATAAAACATACTAAATAAACTTATTCAGCAGAAGGAAAATGTAACGATTTCAAAAAAATTTAGAGAATCCTTCGCTAAAAAGTACAACTTTATATACAGTTAAATTAAAAAGAGCTATCAGAATGTTAATGTACCTACTATATTGTTCAACATCATACCCACGCAATAAAATAGTAAAAAATAAAAAAAAATTAGGTACTCGGTTCGAGGGCTTACTAGGTATCTTAAGCAAAAAATGATCTAGGAAACCGAGTGAATATCTCGGACAAATGTAATTCTGAGCTGAACTCCAACTGTATTCTTGTTTAAGAAGAGAACATTAATCACAGTCATCAGACAATTTTAGGCAGGGCGGGATCATGAAGTATACGTCCGGTTAATTTAAACGGATAGAAAAATATGTTCAAATTTACTCGATTAAATTTATTAATATCTGCTTTAATGGATGTGGAGTGACCAATAAATGCAATTTCCATAATAAAAGGGTCTTTAAAACATAGAAGTATTTAAATTTTTTTGTGTTTTTTATTTTTTGTAAAAATATGGCTTTTAACAATTATATCTGAAAAATGACATCATTTAAATGTCCACCACGGGCAGATCTACCAGGCTTCTATACGAAAATCAAAATTTTGAAGAACTTGCTCACACATTACCGCATTAAGTTCATCAATTTCGGTCTGAATGTTGTTTTTCAGCTGTTATTTCAATTGTTGTTAGATTATTCATATAAACTTTACTTTTCAAGAAGATCACCTATTTGTGATAATAATTGTAAATTTACAGATATTTACGTTGGCAGCCCAGGTAAGGTGCACGTCGAACGTGTATTTAAGAAAAGTCCGATATATGCTAAATTAACGGACAGCAATGAACCACTTCTAAACGAATCTCGTCATATAATGGGTGACACCGCCTACCCAAATACCACTTATTTGGTTATACTCCCTTCAAACAGAATGGACATTTTACCTGAGCACGAGAAAATTATAACTTTAAAATTAATGCAATGCGATCATGTGTCGAACAGTCTTTCGCGGTATTGAAGGGTAAATTCCACAAACTGAAATATCTGGATGTGCGTCTGAGTTTTCATCAACGAATTATTGAAATGATAACAACCGCTTGTGTGTTTCATAATTTTATTCTCAATAATGACATTTTTCCAGGGGACCAATTTATCGAATAGACGAAGGCACCGATTCTGAGGATCACGTTGAGTTCGTAAATGATGGCATTGCGACTTCAAACTTGAAAATAAATTTTTTTATTAAGTTTATGCACTTAGGGCCATATAAAAAACTTTATTTTGTTTATTTTTTAATAACGAAAATTTATTTTATATAAAAATAAAATAGTAATAATTTCGCCTCCGCACGTATTTATAAAAAAATTCATAATTGTAAAGTAATCACATTTCTTTTCCATTGTCCCTTCATTATCTTAATTAAAATTACTGTAAGGCACATCATTCATGTTTATCTAAATTTAAAATCTCTGAAGGTCGATCCATATTTTGGTCCTCATAAATTTTTGTATTTTTCTCGATGTTACCGATCCATTTTTTGTCAACTTTGCGCATTCTATTTCCAATTGTTCTTGGCGATAATCTTTAACAGCTCTTTCTCTAGAAGAAAAACCCGGTGAACACGCCGAAATTTCAACCAACCCCCAAATTTCTGTATCATCACCTCCATATTCATCCATAGATGACATGATTACACATACCTATTTATAGCCCGAACGTCAATAGAAATTTCATCGAATGTGTCGAGATATTTCCAATTAATCCAGCCACTGCTCGTTCGGTTATTTTTATTTTTGATGTTGGTGTACGTTTTCGTTAAATTGCGAAATTGTATTTAAATTAAAACTAGAAAACATATATAACTGTGACAATGGATTGATTCACTTCCTGCTTGTAATATAATTGTAATCTAATTTTATTTCTGTAATTATTATTATTATTGCGCAGGAAATGTACCATTATATATGGGTACTTAATTAATTATTAAATTTTTTCAGGATGCTGATTGCTGAACTTTTATACCAAAAACCAAAAATAATTGTGCTGTCTTGTGCCTAACAATTTACTAACTATTAACTACTTAGGTGTCTGTAACCGGGTCAAGTCTATCATATATAACAATTCCTTTCCTATCTTGTTATATGTAAAAGGGGTGTACGGTAGGCCCGGCTTATCCGGGATCCCTGCTTAGTCTTGGCCGTACATTCTAATCAATCAATCAAACAAAGAAATATCGTAACAGAATTCCAGAGATTTCATTTTTATTTCTTGCCATAAATCCTTTTTATTTTTAGCATCTCTAAATAGATCTTTTCTTGATTTGTACTCTTCAATTATTAATTGAGTGGATTCTTTCGTTCATTTAAAAGAGGATAAAAGAAGAAATAAATATAAATAAGATGCTCTTACATTTGAGGTTATGTATGTTCATTATACATAATCGAAATATTATACTTACTATGATTCTCCATAATGTATTGAGGTATTTGGATAACTTTTCATCTTAAAAATTTCAATAATACTATTGAAATATAAAATTAATATTTTTTGATTTTATTATTTAAAACTGATTCGAAACAATGTCAAATATAGATAAATGATGGCTGAATGTAACGACACTAATTTGCTAATGGAAAAAATGTTATTTCGCTCATCAGTGTTGGATATATTATTTGATGTATTGGTCACGTTCAGAACTCATCATGTTGATTTTCTTTAACATGTTGCCAGTAGTTGGTGGTCCTGAAAACGCCCATTGTCTACGAATTGTCTATACATAGTCAACCAAATCTCGAAATTGTCTACTCAAAAACCAATTGTCTTCAATATTCTCGACACCAAAGTGTAGACAATTCGGAAATACGCGTAGACGCACAACACCGAAAATTATTAAAATTTACACAATCTTTCCGGAATGGAAATTTTATCAAAATCGATTTTTATTGGTTTGGGTAGTTTTAGTTAAGATAAATTCTTGATACCGTAGAATTTGTCGTAAGATTTCATTATAATGTGGAATATATATCGTCGGTTTGGTGCAATAGTGTCACATCTCAAAAAAGCATATTTTTAAGGAAATCGATTTGCATTGATTTTTGGTAGTAGTTCTTTTATTACTAACATAAAACATAAATGTAATTGTTTAGCTATTTCATTTTTTTTTTATTTATGAACGTTTTATTTAAAGTATTTAATTTTTCAGAGGTGAATTTAAAATATTTAACTGGCTCTAATAAAATTATGACTCCAACAATCCTATTTCGAGTTGTGACCATTATTCCTAAAAAATAATATAATACTATGAAACTATGAGTAATTTTGGTATCACTTCAAAATTACTCATAGTTTCATTCAAATATATTATTAGATTGATAATTTTCGACATGTGTCACTATTGCACGAAACCGACGATATGTGGAAACGTTGGCCTTAGATTGACACGAACAAATGATTCAGGAGCTCTTTTTCCTAAAGTGAAATTTTCCGACAAACTATCTACGATATCTAGAATTTATCTAAACTGAAACGACCCAAAAGAATAAAATCGATTTAAATTACGAGATCGAAATATGATACCACTACTCTCCGTTTATGGAAAAAGCACTTGACTGTTTTCCTAGGGCTATCATTTCTACCTAGTGGAATTTTTTGATAGATTCTGTGATTCTTCATTTTCTATATAATTCTGTATTACGTGAGATCCACCAAAGCAACTCAGGTTCTGTTCTGACTTAAACTTTATATTCTTATAAGAATTCATAAGAATTAAACAATTAGGCTTAATTGGATTTTGGTTTATTATTTCATGTTTTCAATATATTCCGCTTTCAGTATTTTAATTAAATCAAAATAACTTTTAAAACGGTTTGGAAAATCAAATTTGCCGATATGTTATAATTGAACATAACATGGGGGCATACATAAGTCCTAAAATTAGTTGTTGTAGTTGGGGCGGGGTGACTTTGAAATTAAAATAGGAAGCCTTATACACTGAAAAAATGATTGGTAATATATACGATTTTTTCTATACTTTCCTACCATAAGTAAAGACAATTTTGGGCTGATATTGCTGTGATTACTATGATAACTACTTATTCAGATTGATGTCATCATATTTGAAAGACCAGCGGTTTCCGATAGTTGAAGATGTACAAAAATGGCTTGATCATCATAGTTTTCTATTGCGAAGGCATTCATCTTCTATACTTAAAAAAGTAGTGTTTTTTCTTGCACACCTAACATATAAATACACTTATAATAATATAAATGACCATCAACCTCCTCAATTGTAGTTTTTCGAGTGGAGAAGCAACATGAATGTACTATAGACTTGCAAATTTATTTCACACTTCGGTTTATTTGTTATCATGTCAAATTTCTTTGCACATTAAGCTATAACAGCAATATGTTCAATTAAAGAAAAAGGTTCTATATCGAATAACAATGATAAATAATACATCAATATTTAGACATCTATACAGAAGTATAGAATAATGATATGAAATTTAATAAATCGAGAAACCAATAATTTATAATTTTCATTTGATATTACATTATGTTGAGTGTAGAGACGAGTATAAGAATAAAAGAATGGTAAAATGGAAAAAAGTATCGTTCACCATTTTCTCATGGGTCGAATTTTTCCTATTTTCATTATATAAAATATTGATAATATTGCATTTTCCCATGAAACCCATCTAAGATATATATATACAAGTTGTATATATAAACTGGCAAACCAAAATGAAAATATATACATATAGGAGTACAGTTCTACCGAAGAAAATGAAAATGATATCAAAACCAAAAAAAAAAAAATAGCAACAACAAAATATATTCTAGAAAATAGTCTTTTCGTGATATTGAATACGAATTGGATCCAACTTTTTGGATTACATTTTTTCCGGCTATTTTAATAAATAATAAATAAAAAAAAATGGATAAACTATTGATGATTATCAAGATTGTCATCATTGTGAAAAAATGATATAAATATTTATTATTATTATTTTTTTGCTGTATCATTTTTTCTCGTGTCATCATCGAAAAGATAAAAACAATACTGCGTATATGGTTTGCGAATTACAACAAATACATATCAGCTCAAGAAGATTAAACTATACTTGGTTACATCATAATATATTCACCATATACACAATATGTAGATGTAAATAGAGAAATGGTGAAGAGGAAAATATTTATCTTGCTTTTACTTTAATTAATTGGACTAAATTTTCTTTTGCTGTTTGTATTGAATAATCATTGTAATTTATACTCGTAGGTCGGTCCTACATAAGGAAAATTTAATCGGAAACTAATTTAACTTTATATCGATATAACTATACTTTGTCCTAGATCTCTGTGTGTGCAAATAATCAGAAGTATAGGGAAAATGGTGATTGATTTTCATTTGTTTTATCCAAATGTCTTCCTTCTTCTTTTGAAATGTATAATAATGGAGAACTGTCGACGACATAATTGATTCTATAATGAGTAAATTTAAAAGAATAAGTTCTATTACACCACGTCAAAACGTTGAATGAATTTTTGTTTCAGTGTTTTGCTTCTTCGTTCTTATTTTAAGTAGCATTACAAAATTCAGCCACATAAAAATAACAGAAGAAGAAAAAACAATAAATCACCAAAATAAAAATAAAGACAGCAGCAAAAAAATGTCATAAAATTCGTCTGGGATTGCTTTTGACTGGTGTTGTTTTTGTTGTTGCTGGTATATTATATATTTCAAGTTTATTATTTATTTTTTTTTATATAAATTTTACGACCATTTATTATACCTTTTTTGTCACAATTTCCTCTTGCTTTCGTTTGACAGCTTATATACGAGACTATATAGGTAGGCTCTCGTTATTTTAATATACATATACGTCATACAAGAATTTTTGATAAGCGCTTACCGGTATAAAAGCATTTCCACCTATGCGTTATGCACGGGACAGTGTAATCGAATTTCATTACGATTTCATTACCCTAAAAGAAATTTTAAAGAGAGCTATTTTAATCAAAAAAAAAATCTGAACAGTGCTAGTATTACAATTTTGTAGTGGAAATTTGGTTCTGAAAAAAAAAACGCAAGAAATAAATTAAAAGAACTGAGTTACTCTAATACTGCTCATCATTGCAAGATAACTTATATAGCTTTTTGGATCTTAAAAAATAGACAATACAAATTAATAAATATTTTTGCGCCATGGTGGATTATCGCCAAAGCAACCGCTATACCGCGAAATTTTTGCCTTCTGTTATGATTCGTAGTATGCTCCTGTAATGTTTTTCTCTTGCTGAAGATAATCGATTAAGATAACTCGCCATTACTTTCCCAGCCGAATGATCAACATTTGCCTTATTTGAGGCAGATTCCACCTTAGTAGTCTATTGCTTTATTATTCTTTTTTTCATTCTAGAGTATAGTGTATCCAAGTTTCATCAACAGTAATTCACTGGCGCCAAAACTCTGATTTACTGCGCCTTAACTGCACCAAAACTTGTTCAAAGTGAGCTAACGCGGCACCCAACGAGCGGACTGCTTTCTCAATCTTATGTCTAAATCATGACTCAATATGTAACAAACACGTTATTTAGACATATTCATATATGCTGAAGAATGATATCACGCAACGGTCAGAGAATAATTTTCCAACCATTCAGAAATTCCTTAATGCGCAATATTATGCATTATAGAGACCTTTCAAGGTGATAATATATGCTATCTAGTGAAGTAACCAATGTTTATAACCGTCACTGAATGTATCATCATAATGTATGTCAATACAAAACGAGTTGTTTAAAGTACAATGGTCCAATCCATTATAAAGGTGCAAAGACTGTAAAATCTTCAGTCGTGATTTTACTTTCTTCGTGCAAACGGGGCATGTTTTAATGGTTTGGCCCCTTCACATACGAAAACAAATATGTATATCAATAAGAAGAATTTTATAATCGTCCGTGAATTTAATTTGTTTAAGAATTTTTTTCGGCTTTTCGGACAATGGAAAGCTCCCCTTTTGCAAGGGTTTGTGTTCTTTGTGTACACAAGTACGCCCTGGGGTTAAAGGTTTGGGGGAGGAGAGTGCATTTTTTCTACTTTTGTGGTAGAAATATTGTTAATAAATGGCCTCTTTGTTTTCTGCGACTAAAATAGTCGTAAACATTGTATATGGGTGTCCATTAAAATAATATTTTGTCCGAAAAGCCGAAAAAAAATTCTTAAACAAATGTATATCAATGTTCTCAACGTCATCATAGTTTATTACATGCGGATTGAAGTTAGTCGTAGCCGAACTCGAATTATGAATAACGAGTGTAAATATATGTGCATGTCAGACCGAACGGCCGTGTGCAATGATTTGATTCAGTTATCAAAATTATGTGTTTTTCGATTTTATGAGATGGCCGCAAGGAATTGTCTGACGGAATTGAACTGATGAATACTCTATTCGGTTGGTTACTATCAGGCGCCACTACACAATTGGATTAAAATAATAAAACGGTTTTCAAATATTACTCGAAGTGGTACTTAAAGGAAAACACTGATGATCAACGGGTAGCAATCCAGCATTTTAATGAAACAATCACAATTGCCTGTGATGGTCGTTACAAGGTATCCTTGCCATTAAAAAACCGTTGTGTTCCTCAAGAAGCGGTTCTAAAGCATGGGCATATAGAGTTGACTAAACCCAACTTACTACAAGGGCAGGGGAAAAACATTCAGCGTCATCATATTTGTAAGATCGATATAATGGATTACAAAAAATAATAGTTATATTCGACGGGTATATTAAAACAAAATGAACAGAGCGTTCCATAAATAAGGAATGAACAATGGGGTCAAATACATGGTCAAGGAAACATGCGGTATCATTAGTAGGGCTATAGAATGCGCGTTCAATAAAATCATTTAGCGAAATAAGAAGTTCGATCCAGTCATAACTTCTTATTTAAAAACGATACCATATAGCTTTTTAGTGCTTCGTTCACGGTAATTGCTTCGTAACAAGATTTTGAAAAATCTAATTTGACTTTCACAAAAAATATATTGTGACACTTTTACGTCGACAAAATAATTACAGGTACAAATATAATTTCTGAAGTTATTTCACTGAGAATTATTTTTAAAACTTACACTTAAAAATCGCAAAGTTTAGGTATTGTTTGGAAAACTCTACCCAATAAAGGATTTCGTAAGCTATTACACATAATCATTGCAAGCTTTTGGTTAAAGTATGTTCCTTGGCAACGGATAGTAGCAGAAGTAATCATGATAGCAAAACCTGAAAACCCCCTAGCGATTAAAAGTCATAAATGCCAATTTCATTGCTGCCAATTATGTCAAAACTCTTTGAAAAATAATTATTAAAGGAACCAATAATTGAGAACCGACAACTAATTCTTCCACATCAATTTGGATTCAGAGAAAAGCATTCCACAATTGAACAGGTGCATAGAATCATCAACATTATTGAAAGAACGTTAGAATCTTAAACAAGTATGTACCCCCGATGCCAAGCTCAAGTGGAGAGAGCATGTCAAAAAGAAAAAAGAAAAACTTAACATTAAGTATAGAAAATGTATTGGCTCATAGGTAGAGGCTCAGAGCTTACAATCCACAACAAACTACTTCATATATCGGCAAATACTAAGGTCGATATGGACCTACGGTATTCGACTCTGGGGATGTACTATGCAAACAAATGCCAAAAATGATACAGACGTTTCAAAACTAGGTTCTTCGTGGCAATGTAAACGCTTCGTGGTACACAAGAAATGAAGACCATCACAGGTACTTACAGATGGAATACATATCAAAGAGGAAATAAAAAAGTATTCCGCCAAACACGAAATCAGGCTCCAGGAACACGGAAACCGCTATATTCGCCATATGATAGATAGTCCTGTCGTTGAAAGAAGAGTCCAAAGAACGAGCCCACTAGATGAGCACAGTCTTGGTTGTAATTAATAAAAGAAAAAAAAATTGCTGAATCGTGGATGAAGGTGACAGCGCAAATACCTGAATTGACACAGTTAAACTTACCTCGATACTTAGCAGTCGGTTTAACTCCAATAACTAAATATGAGATCCACGGTTTTTCCTATGTAAGCAAGGGCACCATCTCTGCAGTTGTTAGCAGTTACTACAGAGCAATCAATACAAATGGTAAATTAATCATACGGTTGTTGGAGGCAAAGAGCAAAGTAGTTCCGCTGACTTTTGATCACCGCAACTTCCATTAGTTGAATATACACCTTGACCCACCGCTTTTCATTTATTTGGCCAGCCGAAAGTATAATATAAAAGTGGTGCAAAATCGACAGCAAAGTACATATTTAGGAAAAAAGAGCCATTCTCTCGAGTAGGTAATCTTCTTACCAAGAAAGGACACAGAGCAAAAATAATTAAAGCATGTGTTTGTTTATTTGTAAATATGGTTCATTTGAAACTGGTATCGGGCTTAACTTTTAAAGCATTTATAATGACATTAAAGTGTTTTGATGCTTTTCAAGCATGTTTAACTTATATATGGCTAGATCAAGGATCTAACTATGGGATAGATGAAGGATCTAACTAAAAGCGGCGATTGTTTCGTCCCGTGAATTCTCTTATTAGGAAAAAAGTAATGGATACAGCAGAATTAAAATACTGTTTTTACCCATACATTTACTTATTGGCGCCAAACATACACCAACAATGTTACTTGGGATAATTTTTTATCATTAATTATGGCCTGTGATCGTCTTTTTTGGATGGTTCCTCAGTTACCTCAAGATAAACGACAATCTACATCAACCTAAAAATGGAGGACCTGATTTGATAAATTAAGACCATTACTATAAACGAAGTATCTGAAACCCACAAAGTATATTTTTACCGATCGAAATGCCAATCAATTGTCGAATCATTGAAAATATTTAAGGAAAGATTGAGCTTGCAACAATGTATGCCCTTGAAACCTATCAAACGAGGTTACGTAACGTTTGAGATTCAAGCTAATTAACACGCATTTCTGTCACAGTTCCACATCGACACAGGAAAAATTGATTTATCGCAAGAAAAATATTTAGGAGAAAGAGTTATAAAGAAATTAACGGGAAACTAGTCCTGAAGTATCGCGGATTATAATATTTCAAGATTTACGAATTTCTGCTATAAATTCCAAGAAAAAATTTTAATTCTTAGAGAGCCGTGAGACATTTTGTATAAACTCTTAAAGTTAATTTTACTTTTTTACAAAATAGCATATAATAAATTAATGACTTGTTAACGCTTTTCTTGAAAGGGCTAAATCAAAAATTTGTGTATGTAAAATCGCTGATATTAAGGCCCCATGATCAAACACCAATTTACATGATAAATTTCGTTAACGATTGCGAATCTAATTACATTTATAATGGCAACCCACATGTTTAAGTAATTTACATTTGGTTTTTAAAAATATTTATATTTAAAATACAACGTTTACGTTTTGTTTTTTTTTTTTTTTTTAATTTTACTTTTAAGAATATGCGCTAAGTAAGAAGCCAATACAAAATTATTTTATATTTACAAACATTTATTATTCATCTCTTTACAGAATAAAAATAACGTAGGCAGATACCTATAGTAAAACTAAAGGTTATATGATACGTTTAAAGAAATGTTGATGGTATGCAAATTGCCAATAAATTTTAAACCACCATAAATAACAATCACGCGATGTAAATAATTGCAGCGAATCGTGTGCGGTAAGTAATTTTTATAATTATTTTGTAACCTACATTTGAGCTTGCACAAAGCAAATGATTACTTGTACATACCCAACCTATGCCAAATAGCTTTTAAAATGCGTAAAAATTATTTACATCTTGTTTTGTTTCCCGGCATATTAAACATTTTCTGCATTATATCTGAAAGATTATTAAATACATCAAATACAAATGCCTTTTCCATTTAAGGCCAGGTTACTAGTAAATTGGTGTCCTCATTTTTTCATATACATGATCAAGTTAAACGAGTCACTTAAAATATTAATCATGCGCTTGTTAAATATTTTGATATAATACTTAACTATAGCTGATGAGACATACAAGTATATGTTTTCATAGAAGTCAAAAAATTTAAAATTTACAGAGTAGGTTTACGTATAAAACTAGATACTTGATTTTGGGTTATTATTTCAAATAAAATCACATATAAAATGTTATGAGCATATGACCATGGTCATAACGAATAACTTATCAGTCTTAAAAACAAGAACCTGAGCCTTATTATAATTAAAATCTCAAATTTTGTTACCTGAGCAGTAACAAAGACGAAATCTATTGTTTGTAGTCAAAATTGTGAATCCAATTTTGAACTGAACTACAAAAGCTATATTCGCTTCATAAAGAATAAAATTAAAGGAGATCACAAACACTCTTGGCGATTTTTAAAAATAAACTCGAAATCGATGATCACCAAGTCTAAATGGGACTTAAGAGCAAAATTCATGTGATGCATAGAGCACAACCAATATGTTTACTGAATGCTTCCAATCTGTTTATAAGGCCGAAAATATTAGGAATTACAAATATCCAACTGCTAATAAATATAGCAGATTTATATATAATATACATATTGACCTAGAAAATAGCCAGCCAGCATTGATAGGATTCAGAGAACGACGTGATTCTGATGGTATCCGTGCTTAATTTTTAAAAAATTCTATAAATTTGTCAATTCCTCTAAGCATTTTGTTTAACGAGTCATTAAAATTGGTACCTTTCCCATAAAAGTGGAAAATACTTACAAAAGGCTCTAACGTTTGCCCATAGATATTTACAATCTTCATTAGTGGTATTACTGAAATAACATGGCATTCTAAAATCCTAACGTTCGCTGATAACCTCAAAAGCTACAGAGCCATGATTTGTCAATCTAGCGATGGTGCCAGTTTAATTATCTGTGTATCAACATGCACCAAATTTTTTCATTTCATCGAAAAGCCACTGTTACATAAGACTGTAAGATAAGTGGTGTATACTTCTTCAGGTAGCACTTGAAACTAAAAACTTAAAGTTTACTTCATTGCAAAATTGAACTTTACTGAATAAGATCCTGTATTGTGCTTACGTTCATCCGAGCTAGAATGTGCCCTAAATATATGGTATCCGTTTTACGAAGAACATATTCATAATATTAAAAAAAACGAAAAAAAAACATTTACAAATAATTGTGAGTCTTGCGAATAATGAACATAAAAAATCATTTAATTTTACACTTAATGGTTTGATATTTTACTTCACACTAAATTTTTATAATTAATTGGTTCCTTATACATTTTTGGTAAAACACGCTACACGTAAACGTTGCAAGTTTATGGAACATTTACTTCTCCATCCTGCCTCTGGTGTGTGAAAAAACTATATTGATGAAACTTTTTGATCAGGCCTCCAGATATAACCAATTCAAAAATTGTTGACCTCGTTGCTTGAGGTTTATGTGTGTTATTTTTTCCCTATATGTTTTACTATGTTACTATTACAAGCTTTGCTCGCTTTCGTGTTTGATTGTCTATATTCGTGATATTTTACTATGCAATTTTTACTATGCTTCTTGACTTCCAATAGGGCGCTTAAATAATCAGTACAGGTTATTGTTCGATGACAATATAACATTGAATCATTTATAGTACCGTGGACAGAATTTGACGCCATTTTCAATAAATTACTTCCATCATGAATTTAATATCAGGTTCGTCGCTTTTTCATTTCATTTGTAGGGATTGATGTCTTTTGTTTCACACTTCGTAAAACGTGATGCCTAAACAGTCTTAGTTTTATAATTTTATATTTATGTTTTGATTGTTAAGTATATAGTCTGATATTTAAAGCACCTATTAAGTCACAGGTGGATATTTTGATCTAACTGACGTATGGGCAAGTTTTAACCGATCGATTGAAATCGACATATTTTTAACTTTAAAGATGACAACAAAATATTTCCGAAATCTTATTAAAACTTTAAATAACCTTCTCTACGGCAGATAGGCATGCATCGCTTCATTTAATCACCCGTAGTCAAAACGAATTTACCAATGTACAGATTCTAGTGATTCGGGAAGGAATACCGGTTTGATAGATTTTCGGGGTTCGGACGTCTTTATGTTTCGAATGTGTCCTTTTAATAATTCGTCGAAAATGGTGGAGTCAACCAGTATCGTTGATTAAACTGGTGTATAGAACTTTATGTATTCTTAATTCTTCCACACAAATTAATTCAGCCAACGAACATTTAAGATTTTCTTTAACTGCAGTACGATAGCCGAAATGAACCAGTGGGATATGATCACACCAATTAATTTAGTTTCTACGAGCCATATAACATGCATTTAAGTCACTTTATTATTTGTAATATCAGAAATCGAATGAGCTTGTATAATAATCTTCTCACAGTTACAACTGAAAACAGTTGCTGCTTCATTAAGGATAATCAGAACTGTGTTAAAAAGTACTTCACATTTCTGTTGCTATACTGCCAGCTATATTAAACAGCTAGTTATCTCAGCTATGTTAAAAGGAGCTTTACACATAGTTTAAGTTTTAAACCACTACAGTGACATCACCACGTAAGAAACTGTTAAAACAAAATAAAGTTCATCAGACAGGTAAATATAATAAATGTGAAAGTTTGGTTGAAGCCTCAAAAATAAACTGGAGACCCAATATTCCAAACGAAAACGGATATCGATTACATTAAAAAAATCCTCCCTCTAAGGAATTATTTCCTTAGTAAAATCAAGTCTGTACTTAATATTTATTTCAAGTTGGACTTATAGTTGGATTAATAATAGGTTGTAGATAACCTTGGCGTGTAACCACCATGCCTGAATGCCGCCCGTGTAGCACAAAATTGTCGTTAAAATTTGGCAATCAGGATATTTTAAACAGTATTCGTTATGAAGATGTATGAGATGATTGACACATCGCAAAAGATAATTTCTTATCTAGCTGTAGATGAATTTAACGTCTTACAGTTTATGATTATCGAGAAAACTCAAGAAGATTTTATTTATTCTCTTTAAACATACATATGTATAAAGAGTCGTCGTATGAATAATCGAAACTTTATTTAATTTATAACAAAATCCAAAGAACTCATATTTTATACAAATCGTATGGCAGAACCTTATTTTGTGTTTCTATGGTTTATAGGGCTTACATAATTATTTTCCTGTAAGCTTATCGCAATTTCACTGTTTGAAAACTGATTAGTATCCCCCATCAAAATAAATACAAATATAAATCAAGATTCACTGAAACCTTGAAACAGCTGCAAAAAAACAAGTCCGTCGATCTGACACGCGGTTGTAATTTTGGCAGGATGCTCATCGTGTTTCACAAAAACATGGCTCTACTTCAAAAAAAAATCGCAGCAGTCCTACCGTTTAACCGAAAACGATCAAAATTTGTCAATTTCGGCTCAGTTAAATATATTTTATTGGGAGCTGATGTTTACGATGATTTCGTCATTGATTAAGTATCAAAAAGCAAACCAAACACAAACACGAAGCAATATCCAAAAGAAAGACAAGTAGTACTCCTGCCAATAACGGAGGCACATCTGGACCCATTAAAAAGTTCGATACTACAAAGATTTCAACGGTTCCTACAACAAGAGCGGAAACTATAATACTATAATACTATAACTATAATGGAATGTCCAGTTCATGACCGAGCACTTCAAAAAGAGTTACATGATACGAACAACTGATCAAATGGGTCGACACTACTTATGTTAACATGCCACGTGATGCTGGAAGCATCTGGGTTATTATAGAAACATGTAAGGTTTTTTATCTTTTCTGAAAAATTAATAAAGCTTTGACTTTCTTTTACGTATATTAAAAGTAAGTGCAGTAATCATGAACAATTTTGACCTAGAAATCTTTTCAGATTTACGTTTGCTATATCACTGAAGTCAAAAAGAGTAGTTTTTAAAAAAATTATGGTGTGCGGTGCTGTGCAGACTTTAGCTTCTTTGTGGCTTCTATACAGCAAAGACAGATTTAATCGGAGTAAAACTTAAAGATCGGTTTATTGGAAGTCGCACCATAAGAGCTTTTCAATTTTTCCAAATATGTATTTTGAAAAGTATTTCAATAACAAAAAACAACGACGATTGTAACAATTTCGGCCAAGGCCAGTTTTCAAAAATTTTAGCAGAAATGGCGGTTTTTACGATGAGATTTCATATTGAAGATTTTTTTTACAAACTAGGATGTCCATGTGAAATTTGGTGGAAATCTGCGTTCCGTGAAAGCTTATAAAGTAACTTTAACTATTTTTGCAGTGACATTAAATTTTTAACTATAGGGTTGACGTTGTTGGTTATCTGCAAACAAGCAAGAATTGTCATCAACATTTTTTTTAAAGAAAGTTGGATGTGTGCCACAACAATTACACGCTAAAATTGTTTATATCTAGTTATACTGCGCTCAAAGTTGTGTGAGCTATTCCGGAGTAAGTTAATTTACCTTGTGATGATATTCGAGAAATAGGTTTTGATGTTAAGCGTTAATAAGTTGATAGGCAAGACCTTACAAATGTTTTTCAATATATATTACTGCTATTACTACTTTATTTGCTTGTCCCTTCCGAGTTGAAAAAAGTTTAAGTTCACGAATACACAAATGTGTAGGTAGGCGTTTTTGATATAATTTTCATTTGATTTGAAGTTCAACATATATTGTGGTCGTGCCATCCCGTTATGTTGCTGATTTTTAGAATATTAAACTTATGGGTTTTAACGGACTTTAATTAAAGCGAAATCTTTTTGAAAAAATTATAATAATTTGATAACATATCCGAAAACAAGTTTAAAAGATGCACAAATGCAGGTTGTTCCAAAAAACATACAAAATTCGATTTGTGATATCTCTTTAATCAATTTTTGCATGTCCTAGGAAAACTTCTAACAAATATTCAGTGCACTTCTATAGGTTAATAATGGTAAAAACTAACTAAAAATCACAATCCCTTATCAAATTAAAGGAGCTAAGAGTGTTTAATGTGCACAATTCGCAACGAGTTGATTAATTTTCGTTATAACCCAGCACCGTCCAATACAATTGTGTACACACTAAAAAATTTTCGTATAAAATTAATACGATGATAATATAAATATAATTCCGTACGAATTTTTTATAGATTTTATATTAGTTTAACTTATAAACAAATGTTATAAAATCTTGTATAAAATGTATATTACTCCATATAAATATTTTTATAGGTCACTTGTATAAATTTGATACTCCAACGTATAAATATCTGTATATAGTTCAAAATATAAAGTTTATCCATTAAATGTTAATTTTTGTTTATAAGGGATTAGTATTAAATTTATATAAATTATTTATAGAAAATGTCAATCTGATTCTCGTATAAAAATTAGTTGCTTTAGTATAGAATTTTCGAAAATTCTATATGTTAGAATTGAACTCAGTTTTCAATATTGATGAAATTTAAGATACATTTTTGTCGGGAACCGTTCAAAATGCCGCGTTTTAAAATGTCGCGTTTTAAAATACCGCGTTTCAAAATGCCGCGAAGTACAAAATGTCGCGTTTTAAAATGTCGCATTTCAAAATGCCGCGAGGTACAAAATGCCGCGAGGTACAAAATGTCGCGTTTCAAAATGTCGCGTTTTAAAATGCCGCGAGGTACAAAATGCCGCGAGGTACAAAATGTCGCGTTTTAAAATGTCGCGTTTCAAAATGCCGCAAGGTACAAAATGTCGCGTGGTACAAAATGTCGCGTTTTAAAATGTCGCGTTTTAAAATGCCGCGAGGTACAAAATGTCGCGTGGTACAAAATGTCGCGTTTTAAAATGTCGCGTTTCAAAATGCCGCGAGGTAGAAAATGTCGCGTGGTACAAAATGTCGCGTTTTAAAATGTCGCGTTTTAAAATGTCGCTTTTCAAAATGCCTCGTGGTACAAAATTTTCCGATTTTCCTAAAATTTTGTATACAGATGAAGAAAAATATTTAAAGAATATTTCCCATATACACCAACCCGGAAAAACTACGGGAAATGCGGAAAAATTGCGAATATACGTGAGTTGTATAAAAACAATATATTCCTTCACTAAAATGTTAAAGTTAAGTCCTTATATATCGGAAGTTGATATCGGATACACAATTTAATCCAAATTGAAACATTTTTTAAGAATTCTTGTTTATTATTAATCAAATTTTGTACATATGTATTTAGATATATAATTATTATATATATTTGTATATATATAATATTATTTTAGTGCACCATTTAAATAAATAACCCTTTTCAAATGGCAATTATACGCGAACCACTTTGATTTGTATGGTTCTCGAGAACTGTCAGACCACAGTTTTTGCACTTTACGGTAATCAAATTTTGTAACATCTTTCCATCGGATTAGTTTCAACAAATCATCATATTGTATGCCATTTACGAAGCAAAATGTGACAACAGTTAAACGTTTCTTGTATGTACAATTATCGAAGAACGAATTAATTATGTAATCTGGTGCATGGTCGAAGCTAAAAAGGTCATCCGCATTCAAACGAATTATACGTGCTCTCGTTCGTTGCTTTTGGAATGAATTCATTCTAAACACAAATAATATTAGAAAATAAAATAGTTTAAAATAAATCTGAATTATAAACTATATTACCTCATATATATTGAGAAAGGAAAATTTTGAAGTTGAACCCGTAGTGAATAAAAATAAAATGTATATTTTCTATCAACTTAGAAAAAATAATATATTGTATTTCACGCCAACCAATTGATAAACTTGAACTGTATGGTAATTTTTTATTTGTCAAAATAGGACACAAAGTACAGCACAATTAAAGTGTTTTATTACGATAACAGCAATCATCCATAATTTAAAAATTATTTTTACCTACCTGCCCATTATTTTTTAACGAGGGGACACATTTTTGAAACGTTTGTGGCTATTCTTCACTGTCGGTGTAGGCGTGTACAGTTGTAGTATTTTATATACATGGTAATATATTAAACTTTAAAATTCTCCTTCACTTAAATGTTTAATTAATTTTAGTATTTGTTTAATAATTCAAATACGACCTAGTATAAGCACTTAAAGAAATGTATACCTTGCTTATTCAAATCGGAAAGTAATAAGTCCAAAACTTGGGACCTTACTCATTACGAATTGACCAACCAAATCAATGTAAGAACCGAAGTCATGTCATAATCAAACAGAAGAAGAATTTTGAGAGAAAATTCTGAAATTTAAATAATAACAACAATAGAATTATGTTTTGGAAAGAATATTTATTTATTTATAATATTATATAAATAAATATCTTCTAAAAAAACTTAAACTTAATAATTAAAATAATCATAAACTTAATATCTAAATCAAAAAATTAATTTAAAACTAATATTTAATAATAAAATTAAAAAGAAATATTTCCTGCAATTGCTTTCAAAAATCCAAATTTGCTGAATTCTTTTTTTTTAGATAAAATCAACTCAATCCTTTTTTCTTTTAAAATAAATTTTTTGTTTTTTTTAGGTGGAAGATTTCCCCTTGTTAATTTTTCTATTTCGGCACTTGTAATTTTTGTTTGCTTTTTAAGTTCGTCTATTAAGTGGTAAACACTAATATGCGGCCGACCAATTACAACATTAAAATAATTATGGAACGATTCTGCATAGTTCTGTGTGCGGGGTATTTTATTCTTATTTTGTTCACTGATGCTCCATAAACTCGGTGGAAATAATGGTGTTCTATTATTTTTGCCGGAAACATAGTTTTCATCCATCCAATTGGTTAGCGGTTCAAATTCTGCGCCTAGTTCTTCTTTAATATCCTTGAACCATTCCGGTATCTCTTCAGGTTCCAGGAAACATAAAGCAGCGACCTGTCTTACCTTCATGGCAAACTCTATATCTGTGCCATACCGCACTTGCCAACCAATTTTTTGGATGTGTCTATATATGTTCTGCATGAAGTGAAAATTGCAACCCTTGACGTTGACTCTCTCAAAGACACTCCGAATGTTGCTGATTGCTGCTTTTTCAAAATCAGTTATTACCAATTTTGGTGCTAAACTGATACCAACTCTTATTGCACTCTCTTGTAGAGTTGTAAACAATTTATTGTATATTGCCGAAGATTTGCCGCTCATTAAAGCGTACACCATTGGGTGTACTGTTTTATGAGGCGCGATACTGCAATGCACAGTATAAAGTTGATAAAATAATTTTGGTACAACTTTGAATGTACCGTCCATCATCCAAAACTCTGCATCGCGAAGCTTGGTTAAATTATTTTTGATAGTAAAAATAATTATCCGATTATCGCCCTCTTTGATATCCCCGTATACAAATTGCTCTCCATCAATTTGGAGAAACCTTTCTGGTATATCGAATGCCAGTGATACTGGCTCCTTGTCCACTATTAATTTTCGTTGCTCACGTTTGATGATTTGGGTTAAGGCGGCCTTAGAAGGTAGGCAACCACCTACATTCTCAGGAAGTTTTGCAATCTTTGATTGTAGTATTTGGCAAGGTAAATTGCTTGAAGTGCTTGCTATATCTTTAATACTATTTATGACATTTAGTACTGGTAACGTTTCAGGATCAGGAGAGTGATTATGGGAATTCCACAATTTTTGTAAATAGAATTTTCCATCTATTTCTTCGGCTCTCAAATTGCAAGAGCATTTCAAAACTCTATTTTGTCGCTTTGTACATCTCCATTTATTCCTGCGGGCATCGGAAGTGTAACTAAATCCATTTAAAATTAGGATTTTAGAATTTTTCTGAGATATTGTCAACTCAATCAGCTGTCCCGAATAAATCTCCTTATCCTCCATTTGGGTGCAATATTACTTTAATGCTTCTCGTACTATATTACTTATTTAATTTTCTATTATAATTAATATTTTCTTTGATATTTTTTAACTTATATATTTTTATGAAATTTAGTTTCACCAACTTATGAAAATTAATCGATTTATTTATATCCTGCTACTTTGCAATTCATTAACAAACTGATACCCAGAGTAATGGAAATTGTTATTTATATATACCTTGATGTGCTGTTGTTTTTTAACCCTTATTTAAAGATCGATAAATGAAACAAAGGAGTTGGTCAAAATTTTGAAATCATAAAAATGTTACTTTTATTACATCATCAAACTGCCTCTTTGGTACATTGTATTTATTCTCCGATCTGAAAAAATTACGTTTTAAATTTATAATGCGCTGTTTTATTGCTGGTTTTTCCAAATTTCATATAGTAAAAACATTTATCTTTAATGTCTAATTTAGTAATAAAACTGAAAAAATACTTTTATGAGAAATGGTCAATTATCTGAAAAGGGGTTCAATATTTGAAATTAGAAAAATATTAAAAACGTACTTTTATTATGGTATCGCCCTCAAATTTCAAAAATGTGTAGTGTTTTCAAACCAATTGTTCTAATTGATCGTAAAACACCTGACGGTTTTCCTTATCCATAAAGGAACATCCATGAATTTATATGACAATGAAACATCTTTGTAGCTAACTCTTTACAAAAAATTCATTAACGAAATTAACAGTGGGAAAAACCATATTTGGAAAAAAATTAGAAAAATATTAAAAACGTACTTTTATTATGGTTATCGCCCTCAAATTTCAAAAATGTGTAGTGTTTTCAAACCACTTGTTCCAATTGATCATAAAACACCTGACGGTTTTTATTATCCATAAAGGAACATTCATGTATCTATATGACAATGAAACATCATTTGTAGCTAACTCTTTACAAAAAATTCATTACGAAATTAACAGTGGGAAAAACCATATTTTTCAATTTCACCCAAATCATTTATATTGTTTAATAATACACATTTCTTATTATCTCAATATAACATTTATTTTATTCCTTCTTTACAAACGCAGTTTTTTAAAACGCGATATTTTAAAAACGCGACATTTTGTACCACGCGACATTTTCTACCTCGCGGCATTTTGAAACGCGACATTTTAAAACGCGACATTTTGTACCTAGCGACATTTTGTACCTCGCGGTATTTTGAAACGCGACTTTTTAAAACGCGACATTTTGTACCACGCGACATTTTGTACCTCGCGGCATTTTAAAACGCGACATTTTAAAACGCGACATTTTGTACCACGCGACATTTTGTACCTCGCGGCATTTTAAAACGCGACATTTTAAAACGCGACATTTTGTACCACGCGACATTTTGTACCTCGCGGCATTTTGAAACGCGACATTTTGAAACGCGACATTTTAAAACGCGACATTTTAAAACGCGGCATTTTGACCCGGACCCATTTTTGTCACATAAATAAACAGTTTTAGATTATTTTATAAAGTCGATATATTTGTTAAAACCATATTATTTTTTAAGTGTTATGATTTTTTAATTTTAACACATGGACTGAAAAGTCCCGGCCTAACAAAGAAAACACGTTTTTTTTTGTTTAATTTTTTTTTGTTCAGTTGGTAATAACCTTCAAAAAACAGCTGTCAAAATTTCATTATATTCTATTCATTATATTCGGAACGCTTTTTTTGTTAGTTTCAAAACAATGGATCAAAAACAATTTCGTCACAAGTCAATTAAAACAATGGCAAAACTACATTAATTGAACTTCGAATTGCTCCCACATCCACCGCGTTCGCCAGATTTGGCTCCCAGCGACTACTGGCTGTTCGCAGACCTCAAAAAAATGCTCTCCGGTAAGAAATTCTGCTTGAATAAAGAGGTCGCTGAAACTGAGGCCTATTTTGAGGCAAAAGGTAAACCGTTCTACAAAAGTGGTATTGAAATGTTAGAGCGGCGCTGGAATGATTGTTTTGCTCTTGATGGAGATTACGTTGTTGAATAAAGTCAATTTTGAACAAAAAAACGTGTTTTCTTTGTTAGGCCCGGGACTTTTCAGCCCATGTGTTACTTACAAAAACTTGTATACTTTTGTTAGAATTAAATTAAGTGTAAAGTAATTTATACGATACTTTTAATATAATATATGTTTTGTTTCTTTTTCGTGACACGGCAGTGTTGAAACTTCTGTTGAATTTAAAATGTTTCAAATATAATTTATTTAGTATTGACTGTGCCATAGCTTGTATCTCACATGCATTATGAAATTCGTCAAACGTGGCTAAATTCTTTTGAGATAAAATTACAATAGCTATACCCTCATTCTCTAAAATTATAAACTTTATTTCATAAAATTCGTTATGGTAGTTGTCATCACTTTCTGGTGAGGCGAAGAATAGTCCAGGGCGATAGTGTGCATCATAATTAATACACGATATATTTAACGATTTATCAGATAAATTATTTTCTTGAATAAATTGTTTACTAAATAAAGTGTTTTTCCCATTTTCCACTTTTCCTTCTAGATTTAAATTTTATATAATAGTTGAAAATTTTTATTGTTGACGAATTGCTAAGCTTCTTTAAACATTTTTAAAATTCCTTTGATTTTTATTTAAAATTTTAAAATATTGGTGAAATAACTCATAACGGATAAATGACATTTAAGCTAAGGACCCATTTTCAATATTATACTGGGATAGTGTGTTAAAATATGATGTTTAGGTCTACCTTAAATTCAGACACTATAGCCGACAAATAACATCCGTTATCAATTTTCGTAAATTATTTACAGATGAAACGGTGACTATTTTTGCAAAAATTATGTCTATTATTTTTAATGCCACTATTTTATTTTATTTGCCACTTCGAATGCAGATTTTCAAAATTCATATCTCCAAAAATAAATGGATAGTGGTTGATCAAGCACCACGATCGAGATGCTGAGAAAGTTAATGAAACCTTAGCGACTAAACCAGTCGGAATAATTTTTTCGATTTGTACTCAAATATAAAACATTTAATCCTTTCATTTATTTGGTTATAAGTCAAATATTTCTTTGAAACCAAATAGTTTAAGAAATGTTTTATATAGTAAAAGGAACAATACCTCCACCGAAAAAAATAATCGGTGATATTCCCAAAAAAACGGAGTAATATTTAATGAAGACTGATTAAAAATTGAGCCATACAAGCGCTTTGTATTTACTGCGATTTTAGCAAATCAAGAACGAGCGGATGGTAAATAATGACAGCAAGGTTAATGGTTTACAATGCATTTTAAAATTTGCGGATCTAGTAAATTGCAGCGCATAAATATTTACTCTCCATAGCAGCAAACACTCGAAACTTGAGGAGAGTTTGAGGAGACAGAATTTAATATTTAACATATTTATTAAAAACCAATTTTAATGAAACACTTTTTTTATAATAAATTTTTTTTTATTCACTTTCACAAAAGGCAATCGATTTTTCTTAAAATAAAGATGATAATTAATTACATCTCCGGATTGACAATAAACTTACTTGTAAATTTTGATCAAATATATTTTTCCTTTACTGCCTTGAAAGATATTGAATTGTTATAATGTTGCTAATAATTAAATTCTCTGCTTATATGTAAGCATTAATGTTCAGGGAACTGAGTTCGTCCAGTCCTCTAAAATTGCTTTATAAAATTCTGGAATTTAAACAAGAAAGCAACAAACAGAATTTAATGCACATAAAGTTTTGCAAATTTAATTTGTGTTTACCATATATCGTTTCAGCACTTTTATTTATTAATCCTCAAAGTTACAGCGGAGATTTTATGCAACGTGAAGTAAGGTTAAAAAAAACTCCTAATGAACGATAAAAATAAAAATAGTTTATATTTTATTTTATTTTGAAATAATTACCATTTTCCCAACAAATCCGGAAACTAGACGAATACGCATTTTTGTGGCAATTTGTGTACTGGTTTAAATTTACTTTAAGACTAATTTTTGTTTGAAATTTTAAATAAAATTTGGAGAAAAAATTGCAAAATAGGGTAGAATTTAATGATTTGCATGAATCTAACTTGTCATAAGACGCTGCTCAGCAAAAATTTTAATATTTAAAAATGCACGGTAAATATTGCACTACAAATTACCAGGCTCGTACTTTATTAAGACATTATTGGTAATAATTACCAATTTGGGTTTACACAGCAAAATGTGTAAATATCTCCGCACAATTTCTTTCAGTGTCCCAGTAAATTAGTTAATTATTCGATAATAATAAATCGAATAATTAACTAACGATAGTTCACTACATAGATAACAAATTATATTAGTTACTATTCACAACTTCACAAGTCTACAATAAAACTTAAAAACACTTCTACTCACTACACGATATCCACAGAACTGAAAAAAATAAATGGTGCTTACAGTATAAAAATCCCGTTTTTAACAAAAATAATTTCGTTTTCCTATTAATTTAATAAAACTAATCGTATAAAACAAAATTTGTATATGATAAATATATTAATTTCATACCAATCAAGGTATACAGGGTGAAGTTTTATACTGTAGGTTATAAAAAATATACAAATGGAAGTATAGAAATTGTATGTATACTATGAATTTGTATAAAATATATTACAGAATTATATAAACGAATTATATAGGTTCAATATTTATAATTTTTATATAGTATTTCATATAAATAAAAATTATCTGAATAAAAGTATAAATAAATTTATAGAATATCCGAAAATTTTTTAGTGTGTAGGTATATTTCAACCTTCATATATTCAACCATTGGCAATCTGATTTTTTTTATTAAATTACGGCTAACATAATTGTGTATGAAAACTGTTGACACCATATAATCCAAAAACGAGAAAAATATTTTATCGGGACCATGTGTGACAATTGTGTATCAAAAATTGCAGTAGGTAGTCCTCAGAACTACCAGAATTAAAACAGACATTTTTTGAAGGATTTTGCTAAAATCTATATTGTTGTGACTCAAATATTTTCAATTTTAACATTTAATTTGCAAATTTTAAGTAGTTTGGCCGTGGGCACCCACATCATCAAATTGCTTAGACTTATTCAAATTCATTCAATAAAAAATACTCAAAAATAAAACTTTATTAAAAATCACAATTCATGTTATCGCAATTCATTCATCACTCTAAAAAAATTTTGTTGGATTTTACTTCAATAATTGAGTGTAACTAATTACACTCAATTATTGTAGTAATTTTAAACTCGAAAGAAATATTCAACTGCCTGTTTAAACGTCAACTTTGGAAGGAGAGTATTTAAACAAAAGAGCTATTAATAATATTTTGAATATTGTTGAATTATTAACAAAATGTGTTTACCTTTAAACAATATAAAATTATATTTACAAACTTTTTAAACATATTTACGATTAAATTGAAACAAATTAAATTTTATTTTCAACAATAGTTGATGAAATTGGCATGTAAAATTGTTGAATTTTAAGAAGATATATGCTGAATTTTTCATATAATTTGTTAAATTTCAATCACTCGTTGTTCGAATTTAAACTCAAAATTGTTGATATTTTAGTCCAAATTTACTTTTATTTTTAAATTTATATTATTTAAGTTATATGTTATATATAATATTTCATTCAAATAACAACTAAATACTTGATACATTTTCCAATTATACATAGTAAATTTATAAAATTTCGAAAATTTTTATTCAATACAATAGTACCCGTATAGGCATACTAATTCAATTCAAAATGAAATTTTAAATAATAAAAGTGGAATATTTAATTAAAATAAAATAAAAAATTAAATATTCAGGTAGATTGAATAAAACCAAATTATAACTTGAGCCTCCCTGGCATTGCATCCAGTTTTCGAACCAAATTACTTATTTTGGACCACAGATACATCTTTTAGACTTTTTAGGTCCGCGAGGTTTTGCTGGTGCAGAAATCTAACCATAAAATCCAAAGATTGTGAAATATCCTTCGGATACTGCATATTAAAATTGTAATAAAATCACTTCGATAATCAATCCAAATAGTGATGTATTTGTTGTAGTGTTGCTCACTTCGTTTTTTCAATAAAAATGTACCCGATTTTTGTTTCAGAAGTTTCATCTAAGGAGTATAAATATACGTTTTATATTTTACATCGAACCTGGAAAACATCACTTACCAATTATTGCGATCCATGGACTATTCGTGGGAATGGTCTTGATAACGTCTTTCATTTTTGTACCCTCCTATAAATGATAAAATTTTAATAAAAAACACAATTGTTTTAAAACAATTTTTACCGCAACTTTATAGACGCTTGCTTTACGCAAACTATTTGAATGATCTGACACGTATTAAACACGACTTTGTTTAATATTAATAATAAATTTTTACTCAAAATTATTACAGTATTTTACTAACATTTTATATTGTACTTACCTTTAAGAAAAAATATCACACAAACTACTTAAATTCCACTTTCTTGATTATTAACTTTTGATGTTCGTTCTGCAGTCCTGTGGCTTCAGTTTTAATGCATTTATACAATATGGCATCTAACCAAAGAGGACAAGATAAGAGGAGTATTTGTGTGGACGAAAAATGATAAAAAATATTCTTTACATTTTTTCGTAAAATCTTTAAAATGCGATTAAATGAATAGGAATATTATATTGGTATGTATGTCTCTTTTTAACAAAGAGCGTAAAACAAAAAATAAATAAAACACGCCTAGCGTATAAAACAATAGATTTAAATGCGACACGAAAAAATAAAAGATAAACGACTATGTTTATTCTTCTTCTTCTTCTTTCGATGCAGTTTTTTTCCCATCACCTATTTGTATCCCCTCCAGTTTTATGATATTTTTAAAATTAGGTTGGATACCGAAGAAACAAAAAATAAATTTTTGGGAAATGACACAAATACTAATTTAATCAGATGAACAAGTTTTGAGATAGTAAATATTCTATCAAAAATGTAAATGATTTTTAACTTCTGTTTTAAAATTATGTCAACTAAAATCATTTTGCAATTATTAAAATGAAACTCCAATACAAATCTCTAAATGTGCAACGCCAAATTTCGTTTTAAAATTTACCCAACCAATAGTTTTTCTTATTCAAGTTAGTTAGTTCATGCTGAAAAATATTTCCCGATCTTCAATAAGAATAAATAAACAAAAAAATCTGAAATTTATACATTCAATGTCATTGAAGGACATTTATATTTTGTTAAAACGACGATGTCGAATTATCTTTGTTTTGCTTTATCCTTCGTAAAGCAATATTGTTCAGTCGCTTAATGTTGTGTTGGTTAGTGCATTCCAACATTTGCGTGTTTTTTTTATTTTATTTCATTAAAATAATATAAGTATGCAATTTGAAAGCACTAATTGTCTTTTATTGTTTGTTGCATAGAATTTAGAAAATGTAACACACACATAAACGGTTTTTTATGTAACTTTTAATGTACACATTGTCCTATTTCATTCCATTTTGATTTTAATAAATATGTAAAACCTTATGACGAAGGGAGAAACCAGATCATTTAAAATCAGTTCATCTATTGTCTATATTACTCGTATGTATACGATCTACACGTGCATCTACTACTTTTGCATAGTCATATAAATGTATGTTTGTATGTTTTATATGCGCGTTTTCAAATTTGAAATTACTTTTGAATTATTGTATATACCACACGCAATAAATGATAATTCCAAAATGTTGTCATACCTAAATTATTTAGTACATATTTATTGTAGCTAAATTTGATTTATAATTATTCCAGTCTATATTGTGATTTTCAATATAAACAGTAGATTCAGTTTTCATTACGAAAACAAAACAAATACCAATGCCTGATAAATCAGTGTATATGTATAAATAAATATATATATTGTGTACTTCGGTTTAATTTTTCTTCATTTGTTAAAAATTATAAAATTTCCACTATTTCATCAATACTTTCAAAATGCAGCTCTCCTACTACGTTTATAATAAAATACTCCGTTATTTCAATACCAAATAGTCTGCTGTGTGTTTAATACATAGCAAATAAGAAAAAACAAATTTTTAGTTTTTATTTTGTATATTATACAGTAAGTGACTTAAGATTTTTAAAGTATCGATTTTCAATGTTTATAAATCTTTAAAATAAAAATTAATTTTTAAGTGACTTACTGTACATAATATCGACAAAAACTAATATAAGTAAAATGAACAAAATACAATGAAAATGTTAAGCCCCGCCTTTTAATATTTGTATTTAGTTTTTGATTATTTACTCTCCAAAATACGAAACCAAGTAAAACAGCAGGAGTCAACAGAAACAACAGAAAGAAACAAATGTATATTCACCTTTCATAACTTCGCATTAAAATCTCAAAACAAATCCGAAATTTAAATGCATACACATGGTTTTAATGATGACAATCTCTCTCTTTTTAAATTCTTGCTCAGTGATCTAACTCTAAATGAATTTTGTTTTATTTTGTTGAATATTCAACAATTTTATGTTTAATATTTACCACAAAATGATTTTATTCAACATTTCTACTGAAAATTTATCAATTGATTAAAGTTCAACGAACGTATTGTTTAGTTTCCAACAACATGTAAATTTGCAACATATTTGTGATGAAATTTAAACAACTAATTGAAAAAAGTCAACATTTTATTGAATAATTAACAAAATATTTCATTACTACATTTATTGTATGGAAATTGCTAAAATAATTTAAATAAATTTAATTGATCTTTAGTTTAGATTTCATCAAATTTTTTAGAGTGTGGTAAAATAAAAAATTAAAATAATTATTTTAAATTTATTTCAAAAATTTATCCATACGAAGTTTAGTTTTTCATTGTATCAAGCATCTTAAAACAGTTGTTCTTCTTTGACGTACATAAGTAAATATTGCATTTCTCCCACCTGCATCTAGTGCGACACTTGCACGATTTAAGGCGGCACATCTTCGCTGTCGGTACGTCATCCCACAATGGCCAGAGTATCGTCTCTCTAAAGAAGGGAGTTTTTCCATTTTATGGTTGTTGTTACTGGTTGTTATTGGTTACTGGAATAAAACTGAAAATATTATGGTAGTACGGATTTCTTTCTTATTTTATCACCATATATTACTTTTTTATGATTAGAAGCTCGGTCAACACAATTGTGTAAGCGATTTTTTCTTATAATTTTTCTATAAGGTATTAGATACAATTTTTTGGGATTTCAAATAAATTAATTGAAATTTTATTTGGATATTAAAATTATTTTCACATAAAATTATTAAATATTAATTTATAAATTATATAAATAATTGACACAACAATAATTTTCCCGCCAAGTTTAGTTTTTTATTTTTTAACTGAATATGTTAGTTTTAATATTGAACTTTAGATGACATTACCATTAAGAAAAATGATACAATTAGAATTGTAACTAATTTCTAGTTTTATTTGAATGAAATTTTCCGTACACAATTGTGTCATTTCCAATGGTCATTTAAATTTCAAAATCGTTAGATCTATGAGACGATTAGTTTTTACCCACACAATGGTGGTAGCTATAATTGGTTTTTATTGGCCACAATAAATTTCTTGTTTCTAGATTTATTTGGAAAGTTATATTTTCTTACACAATTTTTACAAGTGATATGTAAAAAATAAAAAATAAAAAAAATTTTTGGTGCTGTCAGGGGTGAATCGTTTTCCATAAAAAATTTTCTTATGTGATAGAAAGCCCCCGACCAAACACTAAATATGTTTTTGATTTAATACATAGAACCAAACCAGCAATGTCCTATGAGTTATAGGGGTTAAAGTTTCCTTAGAGCGTGTTTCAATTGGTTTAAAATACCGCTTAAAAAGTTAAAATGTTAAAATTTATTCGTGGTGAATATTTTTTATCTTTTTAACTTTTTATGTGTTTCAACTGGTTAAAAATATGACACTTCTCTTTGATTGTCAATACGGCAGATTGTTTCTAGTGAAAAATGGAAAATAATAATTTAAATCTATGTTTCTTGATTATAAGTAACATAATATTTTTATACAAGAAAATTATTGCGAATAATAAATATTTGCTGCAATAAAAAAATTATAACAAAATGCAAATACAATTAGTTAGCTTGTTTGTAACCCTTTCATAAGTACATACTATAATATATACATATATTTATTATTTTAATTTGCTTTATTTTAGAAACCCAAATATCTACAATCGCGGGTCGTGTCAAATAAAGTAGAAAGCATATTAAATGGAAACGACACAATATGCAATGAAAATTTGCGTGTGCAGTGTGACCCATTCCACTAACAAAAAAATACTACAACAAATGCTTCATAAACGTTCTGATTGGTCGACAGAATATGAGGTAATTTTTTTTGTATTTAATGGCTGCGGGTTGCAGTTATCGAGTAACGGGAGATTTTGCTGGTTTGAGCCGTTACTCTATTCGAAATATAGTAGTTAAACTCCTAATTTTTTTTTGCACCGAAATGTTGCATTTGATCCATACTCCAACACTAAATGAGCTGGACGCTGGACGATGTTAGCGCTAAATTTTGTTTAAGGGCAAAAGCTCCCATTTTTTAAAAATGCTGTTGGTGCAATTGATGGATGCCAAGGATGTAAGGATTAAATGTCCTATCAATAGACATAACGAATACATAAATTATAAGAAATTGTATTCTATAATTTTGCAAGCTGTATAGTTGATAGTAGCAGGAGGTTTATTGATATTTTTGTTGGTTAGCCGTGCTCCGTACTTGATACCAGAGTGTTACATAATAGTCTGATTTATAAACGAGGAGCATACCCATCCAATTACTTAGCGACGGTGGCATTGCTTGTAGATTAAATCCCTGCGTATCATCACTCCATTTAAAATCCCGAATGCTGACGAACGGAAATTTAATACCGTTCCTAGTAAAGCTAAAAATATTGTAGTGTGATTTTGGCATAATGGAAAATCGATGACGTAATTTTTAAAGCACTTACACATAACATCGAGAACAAGGTAAAAATTATTGGAATGGCGTGCATCTTGCACAATATTTGTATAATGGGTGAGGAATTAATTGAAAATATTATTTTTAATATTGAAGAAGATTAACCTCTACAACGGAATAATGTCCGCAACAGAAGTTTAGATACCAACGAAGGAATTTTGTTTCGAAATAGTTTGCTCCAGCAATTAATAATTGCGAGTATACCAGTAGAATAAAGTAAAATCAAAATTTTCAAAAAACTGTTTTTATTTAAATGTACTTTACATTTTAACTTCACATATTTACATGAATTATCGTCAATCGTCCGATGAATCGGTCTGCACCAACAACTGGGATACATTAGTTGCAGAGTAGTATTTTTCTATCGTAGTATACGCTACTATGTTCAACACAATACAATTCAAAGAAAAATTTATCAGCTCTTGAAGCAGATAAAACGTTTGACATTTTTAATCATCACAATGTTTAACTTTTTATGCGGCATTTGAACCAATTAAAATACGCACTTAGTATGCGCACAATTTGCAACGAAATGAAAAATTTACTTTGTGCGTTTGACCAATGAAAAATAAAAAATTCTGAAGAAAATGTCACAATTGCCGCGATGTTATCAGTAACTAGTACCCTCTAGGTGCTCAATATTAAATGTTCATGACTGCTGGAAGTACTAGCGCTTCATTATTACGGCCATAATAATTTCAGGAGTTGTGTAATAAAAGTTGCCGAAATTATAGGTAAATTTGTTTTCCTGAAATTTGTTGTGTAATTGTTAAATTCTACTAATTTTACTATAATAATAGTTTCGGACGCCATTTTTAAATAATATAACAAAAAATTATTTGGGCTTTTTTGAGGTACTTGATTCAAACATTCTTTAAGAATTTTATTAATTTTTTTGACGGTCTAATCCTTTTTCATAGGTCCCTAAAAATGTACAATATATTGTACAAGGCGTTTTAATCAGCGATTTTTTTGGTGTAAAATGGAATTATTTACTGCACATTTCATAACAGGTACTCTGTCAATTCATAATAATAAATTATAAAAAATGGAATTTTGAAATAAAATAAATTTAATTTCATCGTAATTTCCATTACATTGGAATAAAAATTATTAAATCGAGCCAATGACCATTACATTGTGGATCACAATTAGATTTTTGTATGAAAGTGTTCAAAACAATTAACAATTTAATCGTTATTTTGTGGATGCGGGCAACGAATTGGTAAAAAGTTTCCCGGATACGGACAAATACAGGGAATATCTAAGTTATGAGGTTAATAAAGAATTTTCTCTGGAGCCTTTTACAGTAGAAAAAATCAAAAAAATGGTAAACAACTTAAATCACAATGCGGCTAATGGTAATGATGACATTTCAGCTCGTTTTCTAAAAAAGTTTATTAAAGTTATCGAATCCCAACTTTGCATCTTTTTTAATAATTCCATTAGGGCAGGAAATTTCCCAAATAATCTTAAGATTGCAAAGGTAACTCCAATTTACAAATCCGGAGATAAATTGTCATGTTCCAAATATCGTCCAATATCCATTCTAACCATACTGTCAAAGATTTTTGAAAAATTGATTTTCATAAGGGTTCTTAAATGTTTAATGAATTGTGATATAATTAATAAAAATCAATTTGGCTTCCCAAAATCTTCAAATACTCTTGCAGCTGTTACCTAACTAATTTCTTCTATTTAAAAAGATCTTGATTGTGGTTATTTCGTTGCAACAATTTTTATTGATCTTAGGAAGGCATTTGATTCAGTCGATCATCGAATTTAAAATCAATCACTTTAAAAAGGCGCTAAAAATAATTTACTTGATATAGGTAAAGGTGTGCCACTAGACTCAAATTTAGGGCCACTTTTCTTTAATATTTTTGTAAATGATATTTTTCATTTGCCACTAGAAAAGTCAACAACGGTTGTTTATGATCTAATCTATCGAGATCTTGAGGTGCTTATCAATTGGTTTACTGATAACATGTTAAAAATAAACTTTGTCAAAACCAGTCTCATAGTTTTCAGCAAACCGAATCTGCCAACAATACCGGAAGAAATTAGTTTTTTAAGCAATATTATTAAACTTGTATACTCGGTTAAATATCTGGGACTATGGAAATAGACTCAAAGTTTAATTAGCATTCTCAGATTAATGCTATTAAAACCGCAATTTTACCTTATATATTTGCCATTAGAAGATCTTCTAACCTTATTAATGAACAACATTATTTGTTTTTGATTGTTGTGATTCTTACACATTTTCCATCTGTTAGCCAAAAATTCAAAATTTATTTATCCGCGATTCAGCGTTATTGGAAACAGAAGTATGGGGTGGTTAGGAAGTTTATTGTGGATAAGTAAGTGTCGATTATCATAGTCGTTGTCATACAGATTGACTCTCAATGGAAGAATTTCCTACGGTTGTGTATTTAATTCGAGAGTGCTGAAAATAGACCAATATACGGAACAATCACAAACACCATTACATTCGAAAAACTAAATTAAAATATATTTTGACGTTACGTCATGTAATTTTTTAAACTAAAATTGTTATCTTACTGCATTCTCAACCGCAATCACGAACCGGTTTAAAATTATATTTAAATATGCACACGCTCTTTTATATTTTAAGCACTAGCTAGGATTGCCAAACTATCACAATTGCAATAAAATAAACTTGGTCCAATATTATATATGATATTTTAAGACCAATTTAGCACAAAATAACCTGAACCTTCTGAATCCATGACATACAAAAATTGTTCCACCCTTAATATAAAAAGATAAATTTTAACTTGTCAGTTGTTATTCTTATTATTATTACACAACTACATATAATCTAACCTATCTTCCAACGAAATAATAAGTAAATGTAAACAAAAAATATTTAACTATATAGAAATAGACAAAAAAAGGGAGAAAGTTTAAGGTAAAATGGGTGATGACAAAAAGGTAAATGTAAGGCAATCGCATACACCAAAATTATATTAGTTTGATAAATATTGCCCAAATGAAAATATATTCCAACTTCTTTGTGGTTTTTCCTTCCATATATATCCATATGTCTACTGTTTCATAATCATTCTGGTCGTGTCGTGTAATATTTTTTGTTCAGAATATTTTTTATCGTATCATGTCACATGTTCCATATATTATTATTCACCGATTTTTAGGGTGAATCTACATCATACTCGTATCTATCTATAAAGCAACACATATATAGGAAAAGTTTCATTTTTAAAAGATAAATTAATGAAAATGTTATATAAACTCTTCTATATAGCTATCTAGAACAAAATAGTTTTGTTAGTATATTTTGTTGGCATGACAGGTGTGTTGTGGTATCTTTCATTTTATGCATCAGAAGTTATATAACATTGCAACTTTTTGGTATTCAGTATAATCATATATTGCAAAACAAGAAAACATTATAAAACTCTACTTGTACATAACTTGTCGTATCTACATAGCAATGCTTGTAAAAAATGTCTTAAATATAAACCCGTATCCGGTTCACGAATCAAATACCGTATATACTTCATGGTTTTGATACGAGCACAGTATATATTATAATCGAAGGAAGACAAAAGTGGAAGTTTCCATTTATAAATAAATATATTATATATTTGTATATATATACCATGTATATTATGTATAAATAAAACCTCTACGTGATCTTTTCATTTCGTCTATCTAATATCTTTTCTATGAATATATATTTCTGTTCAACTTCGTCAATTACGTTTACTTGTGTACTACACTTTTTTTCGTCGTTATGTTGCAGGAGATAGGAAAAATGAAGTCAATTTTCCTAGAGATATTATACATACATGTTTATATAGAAACATTTTTTTTTTGGTTGAAACGTTGAATATATAATGATATACTATTATATCTATACTGAGAGGTTTAGACAATCACGAAAATGCAATCAACCAAAAACTTTAATTTAACGTTAACATATTACTTTTGATTAATAATTTTGACCTACTTCAATTTTATCCTCGACGAAATCCTAATCGCATTTTATATATCATTATACTCGTAATAGATATAGGATAGAGCTAGAACAAAATCAATTTAAAATTTTAATAGAATTTTTTTGGTTTTGTATCAAATCCTGATGCCGAACACAAAATAATTTTTTTTGGGGGGGGTTTTCTCTATCATATATTAAATTATATAAATCAGTATCAAAGATTAGATGTTAGTTTTAAAAAATTTTTTAGGTCATGAACTTTTATGTGGTTATGGTAAAGGCGATATAGCAGAACTCTTCTATAGTTTTATTAAAATTAAATCTTCTGTCTATACAAAAAACAAATTATTGTCTACAAAGATAACAGATTATCTGCTGTCTGACATAAATGATTTATTTAAATATAAATCAATTTATAATATTGTTTGTGACTCCATGTCGCTCTGATTTGATTTGATTTGATTTGATTTTTGTTGCTTATCCTCCTAAACACGATTAGCTTAAGCACATATCTAAAAAATATTAAATTCATAAACTTTTCCAATACAGAGAACATTTAATAAACTGATTGCATATATGTATGTATATATACAACTCGTATAAGCTCCGCAAAGCGTAGCACAAAAATGTATCCAAAGTCATTTTGTTAAATTTAATAAAGGAGCTTAAATATATAAAGTTTAAAATTTATTATTATTTTTTTTTTTAATAAGAAAAGTTTTCTTGAACACTCGTGCATATACGTACATACATAATATATTTTTCTAGGAAACTAAAATATATTAAAAAAAACGAAATGTATGAAATTTTAAATAAAATTGTTTCTTGTGAGCTTATGATTACTACTATTATTATTTTTTCGTCCAAGAATAACAACATGGTTTGTCTCAAAGCATCGAAATTTAATAAGATTTTTAGTTTTTCTCTTGGTTGGCTCTTCGTCTTTTTTTTGCAAAATATATGTATTATGTAGCATGATTCAAGTTTTGTTGGAAAATTGGATGAAACTTAGATGGAAAATTTTTGATAAATATTCATGCATAAGTTAGTTGTTTATCGTTGCTTGAAGGAGGTATTTGTCATATTTTTCAAGTTTGTTTTCTTCTAAAATCCCAAAAAAAATAAGAATAGTAATAAAAGCTAAACAAAAAAATGTATTCAAAAACTTATGCATTACTCTTTGGGCTAGTTTAGTTAAATTTAAAATTAAAAAGTGGGAAGAACAAAATGTATATGTTTTTTCCTTGTAAATTTCAGTAGGAGTACTTAGCTAGTTTAAATTACGTTACTATACTCGTATATACTCAAAAAAGCATTAAATTTTAATTTACCTTTTTTAAAGCTAAACGACATTTTTTCAAGCTTTGAGTACTTCAATTGCTAGAGCATAAACAAAACAAACTGGTTTTGACTGCGTAGGGAAGCAATATCGTTCATAACGACTATGACAATTTAATTAATCGAATCTTACAAAAAAATTCATTTCTCGATTTAACTTCCGCCTGTTTTTACTGCAGCGAAAACTATTTAAATTGAATTGATGTTTTTTGTTTTTAAATTAAAGGGAAAGACAAATTTACATTATGTTATTATGATAAAAGAAGCTCGCGTACAATAAATACTTAAATTTTTAAAAAAATGAAACTTTTTAATAATAATATGTATTTCTAAATTTCTCATAAAACACAATTTTAAATGGAAATGTCTCCTGATTGAGAGAGGCGAAGTAGATTATGCAGTGTAAGCTACATAGTTATAGATACGTCTATCACTTAGATTAGCGATTTTTTGCGTCCCAGACAGCAGGGACGAGATTATTTTCTCTTTATTCTACGTTTGCTGATCTGATAAAGTTGCTGATTAGCTTTTAAGAACTGCATAGTCCAAAATAATTAATAAGACTGCCTAATCCCAACAAAAAAAATCCAATTTCGATCAAAGAAAACGAGCATTCATTCTAAAATGGCACTCGTTTGAGATACAACAGCATCTATTTAAAGAGAAATTAATTTGTTTATTTTAAAATGGAGTGGTTGTGGACTTCATTTTTAGGACGAGAAATACAACTTACCAGTCTTTTATTAAAACTATATTGTATAATCAAAACGTAAACACTCTTGTTGCTTGGAAATTTAATTCATAAATTTATTTATATTTCTTTGTCAGATTTTGTAAGTGTTAAGCTTTTCAACATTCCAAAAATTTAAAAAGCTCTTATTGAACCTATTTCCGTTACACTGATTTTCCATTAATTTTTGCAACTATCTTCCATTTAACAGAAAAAGTTTTAGTATGAAGTTTTATTTCGAATAGTCAATTCGCCTAGATTGTAGAGATGCAAAATATTAGTGAAACAAAGTTTTTTTTTTATCAAAATACGTCTTTTTCGATAAATTTTAAAAAATCATCTGAACTATTTTTGATTGTAAATTAATTTACATTCTTTATGTTTTTAATCCTTTTTTCGTAAAGGCTATTATGCTTTTTGAAATATTTGCAAAATCGAAAAATCAGTGCTAACTGGTAAAAATAGCTTTTAACACTAGAGTGTGCTCGTCACACTAGTTTATTGCATACAATATACATCGCTTAAATATGGTATTTTCTTAGCGTTTTGGTCAAGGAGTCAGATAATTTAGTATCTAAAACAAACAAAAATAAAAAAAGACGGTAAAGGTTCGGAGCCGAACCCTATAAGCATTTTTGTTGCCTATAAAATAAAAGAAAATAGTTTTTCTAGAAAAAAAATCACAAACCACCACACCTAAACATTATTACCATCCTCACCCACCATCCAAAACCCCCAAAACCTATCTCACCCGCACCACCTTATACCGCACCACCCATATTATCACCCTTTAACACCTCCATATCCTCTTCCACACACACACACAAACCACCCACACAAACCTTGAGCCACCAAATCCCAAATTCCCACACCAAACCCACAACGCCTCAACCCACCCCCTCCACTTCCCATACCACCACTTCTACCACCCCCATAACCACACCACCCACACAAAACCACATCCAAACGAGATATATTTTGATTCCACATTCACATGCTCGATGAAACCAAAATAGAATAGAAAATGAAAAAAAAATCTAACAATTTTAAGGAGGGGGTTAACAAAACCCTACTTACCTCCGAACACCCTAAACACAGAAATGTCCAAATCAATAGGGATCATTCCCAATAATTGCTTGAACTTTTAGTGAAGAAATGAAGTTGGTATCTCCATTCGTTCTCAAGTTATCGTGCACACAGACGGACAGACAGACGGACGGACAGACGGCAAACCGAAACCATATAGCATTTTTTTTAACAAAAATGCTTAAAAATGAAATAGCATAGTCTACTAAACTTATTATATCTGCCAATGTTAAAGAACATCGAGCCAAATAAATCAAAATGGAACTGTACAATTGATATTTAAAATATACTCACCATTTGATACATAGTGTCCACTCCACACCGCCTCTCGTGCTTACAACATCGACCTCGGATTCGTAATGCTTCGAAGAAATTGGATCACATTTTTTTAGGTTTTGCAGTATATGCGACCATTGTGCAATTTTTGCAGAAAGAAGAATTTTTTTCGATGTTAAACCCTTTTCTTCACATGAGTTCCTTGACGACTTAATATCGCCAAGTGAGCGAAGTTTTTTGGGGGCTGTGCATTTTCATTTGTGAGGGATTTGCTTTTAATCCTAAGAATTGGTTCGTTTTATAACGCTTTCTTGATAGTGTTGTGCTGATTTTGATTGGTTGTGAGTGTTATTTATTTGCTGAATAATTAAATTTGTGACACAGGATCTGGGTTCGATTGGCTAATGTTTCGATTCGAACATTGGTTTCATTTGATTTAACTGGTGGATTCATTTGCCTCTTAACTAGATTTGATCATTGGCTTCTTAACTAGAGTCGCATATGATTCAGTGTGATTTTGGATATATTTGGGGTGATGATGTTTAACTCGTTTAACTGTTTTGTTGATATGCCTTTTATCGAGAAAAAACATATCTTTAGTATATTAAGTAGTAGTTTGATTTTTTTTTAAATTTGTTTGTTGAGTTGCAGCTTTTCTCCCATGTAGTATGAAAGTTTTAATAAGCTTGTTTGCTCTACTTATATACTACATATGTCTTCTACATGTATTTATGTTGAATTCCTTTGTATCCTTGTTTCTAAATTACCGGTAATCTGTATCCGTGGTTACTGCTTGATTCTGTGTAGCTCTATATTCAAATGGATGTAATTTTATCCGAGTGGTGGTAATTTGAAAATAAATTTGGTGAAACTCATAAATAAATACTTACTATTGGCTTTATTTGGTGCTAATTATCAGACCAAGCCTGTCATCAATATAACTTATCTTCCCGATATATTTCGTTAAATATAAAATTAAGGAAAGGAAATTTATTTCAATATATGTATTCTGTTTACATGTGGTTATTTTAATATATTTTACTAAAAAAATGTTAATATTCAATTCGTGCATGTAATAATCTGTTTTACTAATTAGCAAATAACTAACCGTGGATAATTGATCCATTTGAATGAAGATTTTAAATAAATGTATTTTTTATTTTAATTTAAACTATAAAACATATATGACTGTAATAATAGAAGGATTCACTTCCTGCATGTAACAAATTGTAATCTAGTTTTATTTGTGTAAATATTATTGTTATTGCTTGAGTTAAATTTAAGTATAAATACATATATATATATTATGTTTATATGTGGTTATTTTAATAAATTTTACTAAATGAATATTTATATTCACTTCGTGCATGTAAATATCTGTTTTTCTAATTTGCAAATAATTGTTTATGTTATGAGCAATGTGCAGTATATTTCGTGAATTATTTATTAATTTATATTGAGATCGACGTTGTGCCGTATTGTCTACATGGCGTAATTAATACCTTGTCTACACGTTTAGACAATGTATGTCGGAAAATAAAAAACACACGTCGGCAATGTCGAAAATTCTTCATAATCATTAGATATTAACAAAACAACAATATTTATTAATTATTCTTTGGTTTTCTTGTTTATTGCAAAACCTTTAAATATAAATAATGCCTAATTAAAAATAATAGCAGCTTTCCAATCCAATTTTGATTCAAAATGTGTCTAGATTTAATTTCAACCACACGTATAAAATCAAAATTTCCAATATTCTTGAATAAATTTTAGTTTTTTTTTTTTGAATAAATTTTAAATTTAAAAGTCATGGGAACCTAAGATTATACAAAAGAAAAACAAATCAATTAAATGTTTTTTCTCTCAAAACCGACGAAAAATTCGAATAATATAGAAAATTTCAAAGGAAACTTTATGCCAATTGGAAAAATTTCAACAGATTTCAAAACTACAGCTCTAGGTCAGATTATAAAAAATGTAAAGGATACTTTGACCAGTTCAGATTACTTTACAGAATATCTTAATTGCATTTAGAACGGAAGTTATGATGATTTCAGGTGATTTTCAGTAACAACAATACTCTGTATAGGAATAAAGGCAAAATTGACTCGAAATGGACAATCGCAGTTAAAGTAAATGGTGGAAGACTGAAATAAATCTGAACATTATGAGGATCCATCTCACTAGGAATTCTCTAATTCAGCACTCTTGTTATTCGAAAGAGAAACATTGTAGAACAGTACTTTTGACCATAAATTTCATTTGACAAGGCGAAGCTAAGTTAAGTTTGATGAATTGAAAAAGGCAGCGATGTGCCTTATCTCCAAGAAGGAAGACCGCTTGAAATATGAACTATCGATATGGGTGGCTCAAGCTCTATTAAAAATGTTCATGCCATCTCTATTTATTTATTGTTCAACCTACTTTTTGTATTAAGTTTACTTGTTTTAGGCACAAAGCATAGATTTGTAGGCCTAGGGCATCGTATCGTAATTCGATTGTGCTTGAGGCACACAGGAAACTGAGGCTAAACTTGTAATGTTTAGTGAACCCTAATGCTTAATAGCCAAACGATCATCAATTAAGTTTATTCTGAATTCATCAACAATTTAACTTGGCCTTAAGTATCAAAATTAATACGCGCAATGCTAGTGCATTGTCATTGGCATACGGCCAACTCATAACAAACGCCATTATTACCTTATTTTAATGTACAATAATACTAAAGTATTATTACAAAAAACAAGTACAAACATAAACTAATATAATATTCTACAATTATCTACCAATTAGCTAAATTTTCGACATATTCTACGCCAATTGTCTTTATAGTCGACACCAAAACAATTGTCGAACGTCGAAAATTTCAAACTATGCGTAGACGCACAAAACTGATGGAGATATCAAATAAACACATTTTGTACTTTAATTTTAATTAGTAAACATATATCACTATAATAATGGAAGGATTCACTTCCTGCATGTAATAATTGTAATCTAATTTTATTTAATATTATTATAATTACTTTAAAGATTTTCGGCTTTTTTATAGACAAATATTATTTCCTATGACAATCACATTGTTTGAGACCTTTCGGGCCACCAAAAAATGAGGTCATTAACTTACAATACTCTACTAAAAAGAAGTAGAAAATTCACTCAACCCCCCATTAACCCCAAGGGTATTTGTGTGTACACAGCCACACAACACTTTACAAAAATGAGAACTTCCTCAAGTTTCCTCTTGGCAGTTTGGTTTCGTACCGATAAAAGTTGGTCTACTCATCAGGTTGCAACGACCAAACTGCAAAAATTTACCTCTTGCTTCACACCTATAGTGTGAAACAAGAACATTTCGATTTAGCGAATTATATCCCCAAATCAGAAAACTCTTGGAATTTCTCATTTTATATGTGTGTATTAGCCCACACTAAATAAATTAAGAAATTTTAAATTCGTCTGCATTAATTACTTTAAAGATTTTCGGCTTTTTTATAGACAAATATTATTTTCTATGACAATCACATTGTTTGACACCTTTCGGGCCACCAAAAAATGAGGTCATTTACTTACAATACTCTACTTAACTTACAATACTCTACTACAATACTCTACTACCTCATTTTTTGGTGGCCCGAAAGGTCTCAAACAATGTGATTGTCACAGAAAATAATATTTGTCTATAAAAAAGCCGAAAATCTTTAAAGTAATTAATGCAGACGAATTTAAAATTTCTTAATTATTATAATTGTTTGAGAGAAATTTAAATATATATTACATTGGGTTATTTTTATAAATCTTACTAAATGAATATTAATACTCACTTCGTGCTTGTAATAATCTGTTTTTCTAATTTGATGAATAACAATTAAAACCATTAGCAATGTGCAGTATATTTCGTAAATAATTGTTTAATTTTAACTTAGATTTAAAATAAATGCATTTTGTATTTTAATTCAAACTATAAAACATACATGAATGTAACATGGAAGTGTTCACTTCGTGCATGCAATAATTGTAATCTAATTTTTCTAACGTAGATATTACTACTATTGTTTGAGTTAAATTTGAGTATATATACATATATTCTGTTGTGGTTGTTTTTATAAATTTTGCCTAAATCAATATTAATATTCCATTCGTGCATATAATAGTCTTTTTTACTAGTTAGCAAATAACTAACTGTGAACAATTGATCCATTTGAATTAAGATATCAAATAAATGCATTTTATATTTTAATTTAAACTTTAAAACATATGTATCTGTAACAGTGGAAGAATTCACTTCCTGCATGTAATAACTGCGATCTAATTTTATTTGTGTAAATATTACTGTTCTTGCTTGAGCTAAATTTAAGTATATATTATTCTGTTAACTTGTGGTTATTTTAATATATTTTACTAAATGAATGTTTATATTCACTTCGTGCTTGTAATAATCTGCTTTGCTAAATAGTGAATAACTATTTAAACAATAAAACATATTATATGACTGTAAAAATGAAAAGATTCAGTTCCTGAGGACATATATGGCGGATTACTTATAGTGATTTAAAATTGAATTTTAAGTCACTAGTAAATTAGTAGTACGAGTATCAATAAACGGAATTGCTGTTAATTTAGAAACATTTGAACAAAGCCAATAAAAATCTGATTTTGAAAATAAATTTGATTTATAAATAGTTAAACGATCTAATATGAATTAGCTTGTTCCGGTAAATATAGAGCATTCATACATTTGTAAACTATTTCGATATTAAAACCCGAATTAATGGTATTTAGTTCTATTTTATTTTGAATAAACTATATGTTAACTGAACATCTTCATTACCATATTTATGTTAAGATGTGCGGTTTAGCAATCTTATTATTGCAACTGGATCATTGAATTCTAATTTAAAAGCCGCCACAGATTATACAAACAAATGATATAAATTTTACATTAAAGTCGTCCGAATTATGTACAAAATCTATAGAATCGGTTGTATTTCATATATTAAAAAAACTGTTGACAACAAAAAAAAAAAAATTTGAATTAATTAAGGTTAATTTAAGAACGAACTAAAATTGATTTCGTTTAAATTTTTGCCATATGTTGATTTGAAGACGATCCATATTCACAAAAATACATACATTTGTATTCCGTACAACACAGCACACGAAAATATTCACCATATTTGAAAATGTATGTTTATAATAAAGGAACGTATTCAATTCACATCATGAGACGAGTAAATAGCTATTCCGCTATGTAATATATACGAGTACAAAATAGCGTTTGGAAAATTCAGGAAATAGAAAATGAAAAACTATAGCAAAAAATATCGACTTTGTTGTGTATTTGTATCGTTAAATTATTCGAACATATAGTACAGTAATACGCATACATATATGCATATATGTATATTTTATACCGGCACATACGCTATTTTGTTGTCTAAAAAATTTATAGATGCAAAACACATTGCGTTCGTGATATGTTATTATTTTCATTTTGACATACAAAAAGTATCAAACATAAATAGCAACCATGAGCTTATTTGATGTGTCATTATTTGATGTGCGGAGAAAAATTCAAAATAAAAAACCAAAATTTTGACAAAATTTCATAAAATTTAAATATATTCAACCAAATGTTTCCTATCGCTTGTTGACAACAACTACATTTATTCAACATGAAAAATTCATTCAATTGCAAATCACCGGTTGTACTTTGTGGTTGGTTCATATTTCTCCTAGTAGAACTTACATATGTATACCTATACATATATGATTACTGGGTGCATCCGGATTAATATTCCTGAAAGCAAATCTCATACTCATGTGTATGATAATATTTTTATTGGCACCCGTTTTATAATTTTTTTTTTTTTTTTTAAATATGTTTTGCTTGAGTTTATGTTGTTGTGGAAAACATATGAAAATAGTTGTTGTAGTAGAAAAAATTGGAACCAAAGACAAAATAGTACACGCAAATAAAATAATATCACGAAAAAATGGTTAATTTATTCCCATCTGTTTCTTTTATTTTCTAATTTTTTAGTCATGGGTAGTTTACTCTTGCAAATATAAAAACAAAGATTTTTCTTGTTCGTTTTATCTTTGTTGATGCGACATTGGGAGGAGTTTGACTAAGCAGTTTTACTTATGAAACCTGGGTATCTCCATCATCATGTTCTCCACTCGCTGCTATCCGCTTTCATCAAAAATTTTAATCATGTCACATCAGCTTGCATTGTAATTGAATATAGATTATTCACAATCAGAGCATTAAGAGCGTATACAAGCGAACCGAAAGGAACTAGAAACTAAGTTTTACATATAAAAATACGTTCAAACTGGTACTTGAATAAATTTATTCTAATATTACATTCTCATACTTTCATTATATTCTATTCGTATTTCCATGGTTTTTCCATTCCAATTTTTTTTTTTTTTGGTTGGTTTTAGTTCATTCTATTTTCATCAAAACCCCAAATAAAAGAAAATGGTTTTAAGTTTTCTTGTTATCTTAGAATATAATATAACCTCATATATCATTATAATATTTTCTTGGTACGTTCGAATGTATCGTTCGTTATACAGACATATAATATATAAGTTTCTTCTTATTGAAAGGCATGACATGATTTCGGTATAATCGGTGCATATTACGATATACTCATGTGTAAGGTTAAACGTTAGATTTTTAAACGTTAAAAACACTCGTGATAATTTATGGTACATTAGTTTAGATGAATTTTGTTGACAACCGTTATTGAGGTTAAAAAAAATAAAAAAGTTGTACTCTTGTGTCATGCTGTTTTGTATACAAATATACATACGGATATCATACATTTGATAAACTTGATTCAAAAGGTTATTTTGTTCATATCTTTTATATTAATAACTTAAATAAACAAATCATAAGCACAATGAACGAAAAGTCTTGGTCTATTGTGTTCTTGCTATGGAGGGATTGAAGTTGTGCGATTTTTAAATTATTTCGGTTAGAATAACGACAATAAAAAGGTTCTTGTCGAAACTATATATTTCTTCTATACTCTGAAGTGTACAGGGCTGTACTACCAATACTTTCCAATGTTTTCCTCGCAAAATCATTCCAGACCGACCCATCGCATTATTAAGCATGATCTGCTTATTTTTAAGAAAAGCGGCAACATAGACCAACCGATCAAATCATATTGTTTCATATTTGTATTTTGTGGTCTGTTAATCTGCAAACACAATTTGTTTCGGATTGTCAAATAATATTCTCTATTTATGTTAAGCCATCTAATAGTAAGTTGTTGTGCCTTTTTTTCAAACCTACTTGGGTTACTAATGACTATAGCATATTAAGTTATTTTATTATGATTTCGATTTTTTTTAAAAATTGATACAGAAAAAATTTGCGACGTCTTCAAGGTCACAGTCGACAATGGTTACAGGTTTTCGATGCTATCTGAATGAAACTTTTAAAACCTTCCGTAACTATCTGGATTTCACACCATATATTTAACCAAAAATAGCTAAAAATGGTAAATTTTCCAAAATTATTTAAAACACTTAGTTTTTCAAACCCTATTTTGGAACTCATATAAAACAACACATTCTAACAGTGCCTGGGTTGAAAATTTATGTCTGGCTTGCAAACAGTTTAGGTTTGTGTTGAAGAGTTACCGTTTTAGAATGACGAACAGCGGTTTTAGTCTTGCTTGTTAGCCTTTTCATATATGTATATCCAGCCAGGAGGTTTTCCCGATTATCAACATTCTCGCTTCTCCATATCGTACGCCTCCAAAAATTTCTAACCGCTCTAAATTGTTGTTAAATTCCAACCAATTTATGAAAAAAGCTTATATATGACTGTAATAAAACACACTAGTTTTTTAATAAAATCGTAATATATCAGAAACAAATTTTTTTATTTATTATAAATTTTAAAATATAATTTAACAAAAATTAATATTATTTTGAAATATAAATGGCTTTCATTATAGTGATAATTTTTTTTTTTGGTTTTAATTTTTAAGGAATACCGGTTTCGGATGTATCTCCTTCTTCAGTTCCAAATTTCAACTCTTCCCTTTTCATAATACCTTACATATGAAGTTTCACATCGATCATACAAACCGTCTTATATGACAAAATGACAAAGACGTTTTTTTATTTCTTTTTATTTTTTACAAAGACAAATCTTATACCAGTTTTAAAAAAGATACATTATTATATCATATGAAAACATTTAATTGGTAGCTAGCTTAAAAATCTTAATCTCAATGAACAGTTGATTAAAGATCTTGATGAATTTGAAGATATCTAATGAACAGTTTATTAAAGAAAAGACTTGTACTTTTCTGTACTTAGATTACGATACCGAGGTTTCGAGCCAGCTCTATTATTGTTTCTATTTAGAATGTCTCTCACTATCTCCCTTTCTCTGTTATTTTTTATGGACGGAGAAGAGGAACCTTCGATAAGCTTCACGTATGAATCCATATATCAAACACGAAAGAGTGTCGGATTCTTACCGACTAAACCACCACCCCAGACAAACCAAGCCGTTCGGCCCCGTGGAACTACCATTAAGTATTACTTCGCGAGGCAGTCTCAGCTTACGCTGCCACTAATTGGCTAGAATTAACTCTTTCCTGAATTTCTGCTTCTTTCGAGACGGTCAACTCTCTCATTATCCGTGAGACACATCTTCGGATTCCTGCATAAACTCCAATATATACACGTGCACTGATACTTCTTCCCTCCTCAGTAAATCGTGGACACTCGAATACTACGTGCTCTTCAATCTCCATTGCACCGATACATAAAGGGCAATCTGGTAACTTTTCGTGTTTGAATCTGAACAGGTATGATCTAAATCAATCATGATCCGTCAGAAACTGCGTAAGATGACTTCTCCGTGTCGCCTGTTTAGCCACGGCTCGATGTAGGGTAAAAGGCAGCCCTCGTATCAGGGGTCCATCTAGCCCGGGCTAGTCGGTGGTTCCCCGCTTGTGTACCTTGACCACGACGCAGCTTCTTCTGACACCTTTCGAAATGCACACAATACTGTGAGAGCGCTAAGCCTCTGAACTGATGCTACTCTTTGCTTATAGGTATCCTTCTCCAACGAGTTGACACAAATTGGTGCCCAATACATCAATATAGATGTAACGGTATGATATCAAAGGGCCGAATGTCGAAGCTCCGAATGTCGAAGGGCCGAATGTGTCGAAGTGCCGAATGTGCCGAAGGGTCGAATGTCGAAGGGCCGAATGTCGAAGGGCCGATTTTTTTTTGGATTTTTTTTGTTTTTAGAAATATGTTTTTTCTATTTTTTTATTTAATTTATTTATTTTTTTATTTTTTTTACATATCCCCTTTTCAAACAAAAAAAAAATTGGCACTATTTAAGTCCAAGCCACACAAATGTGTGGGTAAAAAATCATAGTATGGTGTTTTTGATAAAAAATTTGGGTAAGATGAAATTTTTTCAAAAAATTACGCCAAAAATTTCCCTTGTGTGGAAGTACAACCAACACAATTGTGTATATAGTTATATTGTTTTTTTCGGATGAAAATAATTTTAAAAGGAATGCACAAATGCGTAAGTTGGGTCAAAACACATACAAAAATAAATTTTTGATATGTTACTTTTAGAGTACCCACACAATTGTGTTAACGGGCAGGAAAAGGGATACAGCTATTGGTGGCGCATGACAAAATTTTCCTTCACCAAAATGTACCGCTGACTGGATACGTGATGAAAAATAGTAAAATACATAAATTCATAAAAAATTCATTTATGTTTAATACAAAAAATTTACAAAATATTCAATAAAACAACAAATTTAAAAAATTATATTTCTAAAAACAAAAAAAAAAAAATTGGCCCTTCGACCCATTCGGTCCTCTGACATTTGGCCCTTCGACACATTCGGCCCTTCGACACATTCGGCCCTTCGACATTCGGCTCTTTGTACCCATTCCGATGTAACGACATTGGCGTGCAGAACTCTGCTCCTCATCCAGTGAGGTGTGTCTTATGACAATCTAGAATCGATCATTACCCCTAGATACCTGATGGATAGTTGACTAACAATTCCAATCTCGAAGGTTACGCTATCCATTACTTTTCTGCTAGTAATGGGGACATCCTCTGTTTCATGTTCTGCCAGTTGCAGCCCAGCAGATGTGAACCACTGTTGAATAAGTTTGACTGTCTTATTACAGATCTCCACAAACTCCTCTATGTATTTTGCGACAACTACAATCGCAATGTCGCCCGCAAATCCAATTACCCGTTCATTAATTGGTATGGGCAGTCGAAGTACACCATCAAACATCACATTTCAGAGTGTAGCACCTAACACTGAACCTTGAGAAACCCCACCAGTCACCTCGTCAGTTTTCTTTCAATCCCCAGTATCATAAATCAAGATCCTCTCGCTAAAGTACCTGGAAACTAGTATCAGCAGGTAATTCGGTACCTTCATTTGTGTAAGTGTGTTAAATAGCAGCTCCAATTTGCCATGTTGAATGCGTTTTTCACTTCCAATGTAACTATGGCACAGTATTTTTTACTATCATTTTTTACTCTTTAATCGCATCCACTGTTAAGATGCTGTGCCAGGTTTCCTGCTCTATTTACTTTCACTTAATTTGATAGCATGCTTGATCTCATATCGAGCTTTACAATATCGTTGACGAAGGGGGAAGTTTTTGACGTATCTAGCACGCTGGTATTGCCACAGGCTCTACAACAGGCTCTTTTTCTTTGTCTCTATGTGTGTGTTTGTGTGTGTCTCTCTCTCGATCTCTATCTCTATCTCTCCAGCTCTATGCTTGTCCCATGAAGAGATTTTGACTCCTTCACTGTGGCCCTCCATCCGTCTCGATCCATCGATCTCGTCCTCCAGTTTGGTCATCCTATATGCGTGGGACTTGTTCGACGTCGTCACGCCACCAAACTCTGGATCTTCCTCCATGACGCACACCAGCTGGTATTTGACGGAACACTTTCTTAATCATTCATTGCTGTGGAGACCTTGCAACGTGACCGAGCGATTTAACTCGATTGGATTTGATAAATCTCATGGTATTGCTTCTTCCGAGAAGTAGTTTTATTCCGTTGACCATACGATTCCGATATTCGTTGTTCGCAACTTTAATTGAACCAAAGATGGAACGAATGATCTTTCTTTCGAAGTTAGATTTAGTACAGGAATCTCACAGTTTCTTGATTTCTGAAGCTCGAAATGGCTTTGCTTCCGTCAACTTATTGAGTTTTCGTCGGTTTTGATAGCAAACTAAGCACAATCTCAAGAAATGTTAAGCCTTACCTATACGTGAGTGAATCAGCAACATGCGACACAAGTTGGAAATTGGTTGTTTCAGATAAACGTGTATTTTGTGTGACGAATAATGAATCATAGAGTTTCTTAACATTGGCATTGTGGTCCCGAATAGCTTTTTAATACTCTTTGGTGTAAACGTGACAATTGACAATAAAAACAAATTTCAATAAGAGATACTCAACCAATTCAACACACGCTGACATTTTGCCAAAATCATATCTTGAACCTATGTAAAATTGTACTTAACACATTCTTTTTACTATCATTTCGTTTAGAATTTACGTAGTTCCTTTAAATACCCGTTACATAAACATCGGTTTAGTAAATCGGTTCATCTGAGCTCGTTGAATCCGTAATACTTAATCTGCAAATAAAAAACAATCGGTTAATAATTTAAAAAACTAATTATAGTTGTATCCGTCACGGCATTCTGCGTGAACTCGCAACCCGGCTGGCGCGACTCACACAATCGATAAATGTACAAAAAAATAAGAAAATATTCTGCAAAATAAAATTATTAGCAAAAAAACTTAAAAGCAAAGAACAAATTATAAATGATTGTTAAAAAAAACTATTATGAACAATAACAAATCAAAGTAAAATAGAGGAATGTAATTGTTGTGGCCATGATTCGACTATCCTGTAATCTCTATACGGCAAATGTACATAAATCTCGAAAATACCAGATTTAATTTCTTATGCGGAAAATTGCACCTACGATTTGTGAAGATAAAATTTTGTGTAATCAAAAAACATTATTCTTGCTTAAATTTCAGAAAACCGATAAGGTCAACCGTTGTTAATCATCATTGTAAAAAATTACAAGCCTTTACGGAAGCTGCCACCTCTGTTATGGACATTTCGGACTAAAACCTCTGGGATCTTTTGATTTATGGAAGATGCGTAACTATTAAGTTTCACCACGATCAGTCAATCCATCTGAGCTGTAAAGAGGAGACATTTAGTTAAAAAATTCAAGGTCAGAAATTTCCACGATTACTATACAAGCAAATTTTTTTTTGTCAAAACTCTACCTTTTTCGCTTAAATTTTAGAATATTTATGTGAACCGATATTGTTGCAAATTTAATTTAGAATGTTTTAGTGCATATGTATTTGATGGTCACATAGTTGAGAGTATTTTCAAAATATTTCCAATAAACGAAAAAGCTCCTATGGCTTGCCTCTTTTAGTGGAATGATTTTGGCCAAATATCACTGGGAAAAGCTTTAGCATGAAGTTTCATTCCGATCAATCAATCCTTTTAAGATGTATAGGGGCCGAAATTTTAAACGTATGCATTTCAAAATATTTTTCAATAACCGAAAAATCTTCCAGGGAAGCAGTCACTTCCGGTAAACCGATTGAGGTCAAAATCCATTAGTATCTCTTATTTTGTAAAAATTCCTAATTATGGAGTTTCATTTCGATCAATCAATCCGTCTGGTCTGCACAGGGCCGAATTTAGGGTGAAAAGTTTTTGTCAAAACCGTTATTTCCGGTAAAATTTTTGAAAATTAATAAGGAACGATATTGTTGCAAGTTTTATTTAAAATCTATAAATTTAGAATCTTTTTTCTTGAAAATGCTATACTTTTCATAACATTTGCAATAAAATAAATAGCTTCTGTGGATGCTGTCACTTTTGGTGGACCGATTTCGCCCAAGAAAAACTGTCATCTCCCAATTTATGAAAAAAGCTTATGTACGAAGTTTCATCCCAATCAGTCAAATCGTCTTAGCTGGAAAGAGGACGCAGGTATTAAGTTTGCACGACACCACGCACAGACACATGTCGCGCTTGCCCATTTTGGACCAGAAACGTGTTCGAATGAACATTTCCAAATCTTTGTTGGTGCAGTTTAGGCGCAATAAATCGGAGATTTGGCACCAGCTAATTATTGTTGATAAAACTTGAATATATCACTACATTTCAGAATTAAAAATACAGTCCAAATAAAGGACTGTCAAAGGAGGAATCGGCTTCAAATAATGCAAAACCTGTTCCTTCGACTAGGAAGTAATAGCAAATATTTTCTAGGGGAGTGCTCGAGTTATACTTCGCATCATTACTTGACTAGCTGAAAGCAGGAATGACGAAAAAACGGCCACTTTTGCATAAAAAAACTTGCTCCACCAAGACAATGTGCCGTCTCACACCTCAACCATTGTCATGGCGAAAACCCAATAATTGCGGTTTGAACTGCTAGTGCACCTTCCTAACTCACCAGGCCCAAGCGCCTATTTTTTGTTCCCTAAGGAAAAGTGCTCGGAGAGCAAAGATTTTCGTTGAATAAGGAGGCCTTCCCCATAAATATAATCATCTGACTGCGATAAAATATTTAGCTTTTCAAATGTTTTGGACTATCTATATCCTAGTCAAATAATAAGCTTAGTTATAAAATTTCATTTCGAGAAATCTATCCGTCTGGGCTGGGTTTCTAATACGCATCTGGCCCGGTTTTATAGTAAATTTAATTTAAAATCTTTTATTTGTTTGCCGTGTTTCTCATATTTGATAAAATTTTCAAAATTTTTGCAAAAAGCAGATAAGATTTTATAGACGTTGTCTCGCCTGGTGGGGTAATGTTGACCAAAAATCACTGAAATCTCACAATTTATGAAAAAAGCTTAACAGAAAGTTTTAGCACGATCAGGCAAACCGTCTAGGATTTAGATAAAATACTGACATCTAGTCTGCAGATGAGTTGGAAAGTAAAGCTAGAATGTATAAGTATATGAGCCTAATTTTTAGGTTATACGTTCAAAAATTATTTTAGTTTAGTATATAACGCTTTTAGTGCAAAACTTATATCAAAAAAATATTCCAAACCCACAGAATGTAAATTAATTAAATTAACAGATTTTTGACTAAAGATATTAAGAATAAATAATAATATTCTGCCAAACTATAAAAAAACAGTACAGTTGAGCTTGTTGGCTAATTTTGTATTCAAATAATTAAATTATCTAAAATAAGGAAGATATTAGTGCCATATTAAATTTTGAATTTTACCGTGGTTACATCCTTTAGAAAAAATGAACAATTTAGTGTGATTCCGGAGAAACTTCAATAATCCAAACCCCTTTAAAGGGAAAATAATTTTGGAATCGTCTACATAATTTTTACTGCAAGTATATTCCCTTAATAATTATTCGATTTCTTATAATTGCATTCGATGTATATATGTTACGGTAAAAGTCCGAAATCGGTAAATGTCCGAATATAAAATGGAAAAAATCATTTTATTGCTATGAATGTCCTATATTCTTGAAATGGTTCACCCTTCACCCCAAGGGGTATTTTTTATGACATTAGTCCAAATTGGAATTTTGAATAGTAGGGACGAACGATATTACTACCTCATGACGCTTACTTAGCCTTCTGATAAGGCATAAATAAAACGATATGCAGATGTAGAGGGCAAGGTCAACAAACATTTCGTAACCATCTCAGCTCTGCACATCCGGTTTTTTTGACAAATGACGATTTCGAAATTTAACCGTAACATATATAATAGAAAAAACAGCAATTGAAGGTTTAGCTAAATTTTTTAGATTTTCGATATTATTTTATGTTAATTGAAAATACCATTATTAGAATTAGAGTAATATAAAAAATGTTATAGGAATATCTAAATATATGATCTCTATCGTTTTGAACATAATATAAGTCATACAGATTGTAGTAATATTATGTATCAAGCAAAAACTGCTGTCGTAAAATATTTTGGCTGAGAATATTATTATCATATTTTTTTTAAATTCTTTACCATGATTATTATAATAAATGTTATCATTTAAATGGATGTATCCAATTCCTCTTAGTTTATCCTTCATAATATTCTAATTCATATTTCAGACACAATTGTCTGTCGCCTTGTTTAGACAAATTTGTCTAGCTATGATCTTATGAAGTGTGGACATATTTTTCTTACTTATATAACTCAATTGTCTGGTAGATCCATATAAAATAGTAATATTTTATTCGTTTTCAATTTAAAATAAAATGTCAATGACTTAATGTCATTTAAAAATTTAATTACATTACAATAATTAATACTGAACAAATTCCACTTGAAAAAACTTGAATCGATTAAAAATGAACGCAACAATTTGTTAATTATAAAGAGCTAACCAATTAAAACCAACAGCAAGCATCTTAGTAAAATTTAAGAGGAAAGAATGGCCGCATACAAATGAAAATTATCTTAATTATTTCAAATAATTAAAAAATGTCGGTATAGTTTAATCGATTTAAATTAAATGTATGTAATACAAATAAATTTTGTATGAATCAATTAACACACAGACTACTGCACGACATACACGACACTCATCCCACACAACATACGCGAAATCAATTTAATTCTAATAACTTCAATCAATAAAAATTATAATAGTAATGTTGCGCATTCTTATCTTAATTGAACTAAACTGATTCACAAGGCCGCAACCAAACATTTTTATTTTATAGATTTTTACGCACTCACCACTTAATTTTTGTTTCACTCAAAATTGAACAACAAAAAAAAAACAAAAAACACTCAAATATTTTATTTTTAGAAATGCTGGTTGAAAACTACTACCTGATGCTCTATACTGTGCTGACGAAACGTAATATGTGTCAATAAAATGGGAATAATTGTTGGTAACATACAAACTGAAGTATTATTGGTTTTGAAATGCAGAAAAAAGGGATGTGGGAAACGAACAAATTATAAATTGACAATAGAAAAAGGAGGGTCCAAAACGATTAGAAAGTGTTTGGCTTTTGTAATATGAAAATTTTTATATGCAATTTTAAATATTGTTGAAGAACAGCAGAGGCGTATCTGGTGCGAGTGAAAATGTTGGTGGAAGTCTTAAAGTGATTTACTTTTCATATAAAAGATATTAATTTTAATTTAAACATGAAAACATATGTAATTTAACCTTTTCGATAAAAAATTTATTTTTGAATACTTTTTTCAGCCCCTAAATGGTAATCAGTATAATATGTTGATTATGTGAAAAATATTTTCTGTGCCTAAATGTTAGCAATACATTTTAAACGTTAGTCAGAAATACGGCAAAATACGACACTGCAATTGATTATGATTAATCGTAGCTTTCTAGACGACATTTCTGCGGAAAGACGATTATCCTTTATATATGTTAGAATTTCTTACACGTCGTATCTCCTGTTTCATGTGATAAATGATCATAAGTCATTCAAAAATCATAGATAAATTAATGCTGTAATAATTTTTCATATACGTGCCGACGAAACCTAAATTTTATTTATTCAGTGATAAAAAGTAGATGAAAATCTTCACACAATTTTGAAATATGTACCACATAATGTGTACCTACATTAACTAGATACTACAGAATTTTTATGAAGCTTGGTTTGTTTCAAGAAAGGTAACTTCGGCTAGTAATTGCATAAAAAGAATCTTTTTTAAAAAAGTTAATTTTTCAGAGTGAAACCTTGTTAGTATAGACAACTTTAAAAAGGTTCGTGCGAGAATTATTTTCTATTGCTGATTTTATAAAAAAGTATGAAACCATTATTAAAAATTCATATATCTCTTGGTTGAAGAATTTTTAGATTGTACCAATCAAATGTAATATTGTATAGCCATTGTATGCACTGGAGAAAAGTTCAAAAGTATTTTTTTTTTATTTAAAAAAAAATTTGAGCTTCTTTTTTATTCCTAGTCTTGTTAAACTAAACTGTGGAAGAAAAACATTATTTTGCTTACTTGTGAGAGTGAACTTATCGATTATAAGAATTATTTTTTCTAATTCAAAATAACGGGACTCACAGATAAGAACTCCCATAGTTGAGCCAAAACGAACTGAACATCTTGAATTCTACTTCAGCCTAAAATTCTGTTGACCTAATATCGAACTGATAGAATCGAATTCTTCAAAATCTCAAACTTCATTTTACAATACCTACTTGAATAATAGCAGTGTTGCTTTCAAAAGATTACAACAACAATTGCATTGTATTAAAGCCGAATTGGCTTTAATGTAAGCCAAACATTTTTTTGGTTTAGGGGAAATAAAACCAATTTATGGTTATGGTGTTTACAGCAAGGCGTTATTTTTTCTATTTTTTTCGAAAAAAATATTTTGTAGTAAAATTTGGCATTTGTTATTTGGTAGCAAAATACCGTATTTAATTTGTTCTATTTCATAAAATAAAAAACAAATAAAATAAATATTAATAAAATGAATCAACACAAAAAATTAAAACGCATTAAAAAATTAAATCCAAAAGTTGTTACTTTCACATTTCTTAGCTAAGCTAAGCGGGACTTGCGAAAGCAACACAGCTAATAATTGTCGCCTTTAATACTCTTTAATACTTGATCTTCCAAATGAATCGCTTTAAGAGGAAGCGTAGGTTCTACTGTCAACATTAATCTGGTAGGTATGGTAGGTATGTACGACCTGAATTAAACAGGCATTCTATTATGATTTAAAATATGGTTGATTTAATTTCAAGTAACAGATTTGGGTAGAACGTAATCGTTACATACCGAAATGTCCGTTAATAAAAATAAACAAATTGTAGTGATTGATAGTATTGATTTATTAGTGAGTTTTATAAAAAACAGACTGTTTGTGTTCGTGTTTTTGGTGCAATATATGCTTCTGTTTCAATTTGAGATCAATTGCTGATTTCTGGATAGCATTTGCTAATAATATGCCTGTGATGTGCGCCTGCTGTACTTAGAATATTATACGCTCGCCAGATTTCCCAGGCTTAAATGTGGTACGTGTACAAACACTTTTCATATAAAATGCGTAGAAGTTTCGGGTGAGCTTGTGAAAAACATTAATTCCGCTTCAGCATGCAGGAATTCATCCAAAAGATCAGTTATCGATTATAATTATAATTCTGATCTACCAACTACTTTCATTAATCCAACCCTAAAATATTTGGCAGCCCTCATTAATGTGAAAATTAAATTTATTGCTCCCAAAGTCGTCAGTTGTCGTATCTTTCGTGCCGCTTTGAGATGCACGGAAGTTTTTATCCTCACTTCTAGTAGGCCTTCTCTTTCGATTCACAGTTGCAATCAAAGAGTACGCAACATCCAATTTGAAACTAAGAAAATCTTCTATTTGTTTGTTCGGGTTACCGAAAGCTTTGCATTCTATATGCGATACTCCATCCAACTATTTACAACCGCCAAATCAATAAAGTGGAGTGATACTTTTAGTGTCAATTTTTGATTTTTAATGAAGGAACGATAATGCTCCATCATTTGATCCACAATAGCAACACCACCCATATTTTGATTGTACTGTGATATAACAAAAGGACAGCTAATATTTTGGTAGCATTTATTTTCTTTATCACAACGCTTAACCATATTGTTGTTGGGTTAGAACCTGCGATGGAAGAGATTGCTGTAACACATTTGGTGTCCCTTCCACTTTACAACGTTTTATTGCTGGTTCAAACTTCCAAAATAAATTTGTAGGATTGGCCGAAGTTTCGTTTAAACTTACACAATGAAGGGATTTCTTATATTTCTAAATCGGTTTCTAGACATAGCAATTGAAATGGCTTAGAAACGAAACCCATTTTCCAGTGCATATTAATGCGCGGATAAGGTTGATTTCTTGATACGAAGTTTTCAGCTAATCAAGATAATAAAGATTCGTACATGTAGCGGCTTCAATAAAATGCATTTCAGGAAAGTATGCTGAGTAGTACTCCAATGGAGACTTTACATTTGTGGAACTGGATTGCTGAATTTCAACTTCTAGATGACGCTGTTCAAATTGACCACTATACCCGATATTTAAAAGTCTTGTTCCTGGTTCTATAATTTCATTTTGTCGTTCCTGTTGTATTGCTAGGTTGTCGGTGGTTCCTTCTTCTTCTTCGTCATCTTCCACAAAATTGATAATATCCTGATTATAGTTAGTATTTTGTCATCCGATTCAGACCCAGACCTTTCCAACATTTGGCGCACTTCATCCTCGTTTATCTGCAAGTGGCCGCTTTTGTATAAAACTGCAAAAATAAATAAATAAAAATTGTGCAAAACCACAAGAAAATTAAAGGGAAGTTTACGTCTAACATACACAAATGTGTATGCTAGTCTTCCAATCAATTGTTTAATCATTCTCAATTAATAAATTTACTTTGTGAACTGATTATTTCAAAATATGATATTTAATCTATAATATCAAATTAAAAATATATTCAAATATATATCTTTTATGGGTTAATATTTACTTACCTTTATATGGTGTGCTCATCGTACAACAACCTCTTCTTTAGGTTAGCAGAATTCTGTTAAAAAAATTATTTTTCTATATTTCTCTTGACATTTTTTCTTTTACTATTCAATTTTACGTTAGATGGAAACACAATTCGATAAAAATTATTTATACCAACTAAGAACTACTCGATTGAAAAAATGTTTCTCGCCCATACACATATGCGTTAGCAGGTGTATAATTAGTGTTAAAATGGTGATATTTAAACGTTTATACAATTTCAATGATGAAATCTTACATCCAAAATACGTTTCAATGCTATGGTTTTGGACCAACACATTTGTGTGTGTTGGACTTACGTTAGAATAAAAAAAATATTTTCTTCTGGAAGCGAAAGGGCTAGATCGTAATTTTGATCGGTTGGTTGAAAAATAACAGAGCCATCCCCAATCAAGTCAAACGGTCAAATAACATTATTATGAGTAGAGTTCTTCGCGGGTCTTTAGATAATAGTGACATGTTTATCAAAATTACTGAAAAAGCTGGTGACAAAATCTTCAGCGAAACTATTACTTCAATATTCAAAATGAAATACAAAAATAACTGGATAAAATCGAACCCACTTACATCAAATTGAAAATTATATCTTGTTGCATCACTTCACACCTTTTCAATGCAAACTTGATACATTAAATCGGCTTTATTGATAATAATTATTGATGAAGTAACAATGTTAGGTTATTGAAAGATTTGATTCTGAAAGAAAGTTGAAAAAAATTATTTGAAGGTAGGAAAATTATGTTGTGTGGTGACTTTTGGCAAATTTTGCCATCTCATGGATCACGTGTCACCCTATTTGAGAATTGTACTACATCCTGGTCTGAATTTTAAACTTGTCACCGCTTTACTTTAACTTACTTTAACACAAAATATGAAAACTCTTTAAGAAGGTTTAAATTTATCTATGTTAATTATTATTTAAGATTTTTTCCGGCTTTTTAGACAAAACACATTTTGTAATGATATTCACAATGTTTACAACTATTTTAAGTCAAGGAAAACGAAGAGGCCATTAACTCACAATATATCTACCACAAAAAGTAGAAAAATTAACTTTTTCTAATACCAGGTTTCCATCGTCGATAGCATAATAGAATAATAGTATAATACTATTTTACTATCAAGCACTGCTGGTTTTCCATCGCACGGTTTGAAATAAGCTTATTCGAAATGAGCGTTTGATAAAAAGGATATTATTAGTTTATTTGACACGTATTATGTAATAATAATATATAACGATAATCAGCCAACAAATTGTTTCTCATTGCGACGAGAAAATATTAAAAATGGTAATGGATAAGCTAGAAAAATTAAATTTATTTTTACACTGTTAAATTTGTAACGTTAAAAATAATATTTGCTACGTATTATAATTTGATAGCTAGTATACTGAAATATTTTAATAAACTATTATACTATCAACTTTGGTTTTCCATCGTAATACTTTAATATTATAATACTATTATACTTGTATACTATGACGATGGAAACCCGGTATAAACTACCAAAATTTCCGCGTTCGAAATATAATTGATTTAAAATTCTTTATTTTATTTGAATTTTTCGCTGGCTACCTTAACCGTTTTTTCAAATTTATTTGTAAGAGTGCTATTATTTATTTCCCTACTAAAGCCTAATACTCAGTTCGATTTCACGTGAAATCTTCATACGAAATTAGAAATGAAAAATTCTACTTCTGGTTTCATTTTGTAGTACTCGGTTCACCAGCGAAAAAGCCAAGTGTGTTCAATACATCAAAGATGGAGCGCCTAAACTCTCCAAATTATTTTCATATGAAAATAATGTACGGCCACATTATTTTCACGTGAAATTTTGACACTTGTTTGTCTTTGGCAATAATCAAATATTTTACTTTTAAATAACTCTCTAAATTTTAAATAAAAACCAGTTAATTTAATTATTGACATAAAATAAACAAAATTATCTATTTATGCCTACAAATGTATACGTTAAAATTAAAAAATTTCCAAATAAAATTTCGTTCCTATTTCACGTGGAAATAAATAGATTTTTTGAGGCCGCGGTAAATTTCATTTTATTTTGAACGCAGTACTAAGCTTAAGGAAAAAGTTCCGAGTGGGTAAACCGATTCGGAATTATTCTATTAAACCAGATTCATTGTTGCGTTCGTTCCTTCCTTCCTTTTGATTTTTTTTAAATCAATCCAAGTTGCTGAAATAAATTCAAAAGAAAAAAAAGGCGTTATAAACAATGAAATTGGTTTAAAAAAAATTCAGAACGAAGGAAGGAACGAAAGAACGCAACAGTGAATCCACCTTTTGTAGGAAATCAATAATAGAAAACTGGCTATCAAATTTGAAAAAACGATTAAAGTAGCCAGCAAAAAATTCGAATAGTATAAAGAATTTTAAATCAACTTATATTCCGAATGCAAACATTTCGACCGATTTCAAGAATATGGGCCCATCAGATGAAAAATGATACTACAGTTTTGATACGACTATTTGCGATGATATTCGGGAAGACAGCAATCACCCGGTTGAATTTTTAATCCTTTGGGCAGTAAGCGGATTACCGCCACATATAAATTGGGTTTGAAAGAGATTTGTGGTACTCATACGAAAACACAAAGAATGCACGAGGCCGACGAATTTTAATTCCTCTGATTCATTTAACTTACTCAGACACATTTTTACGTTTTCATTATAAACGTACTCAATTTTTAGTTATACCAGCTTTTGCAATGTCTATAAATAAATCGCAAGGGCAAAAATTAGAAAAATAGGGATTTTGTTACGACAACCTGTGTTTAATCATGAACAATTGTATGTTGGCGCCAGAGAGTTCGTTCGTTTGATGGATAGCGATTTTAACTTACCATTCATTATGAAAAGATTTCTCCCGAAAAGGGACGAATAGCTCTTGCTCGGCCGACAATTTGTTTCGTATTACTTGATTTGTTTAGATTTACTTGTCTTGTGGTTTAAGCTTACGCGCACCACATAAAAAATTAAAAAGAAAAAAAAATCAGAATCGGTTTGAAATTTTGCATGTGCATTAGTGAAATTGATTATCGTAATTATATTTGTTTATTTTCGTTTAAATAAGCTTATTTAATACTCGTACTAGTAGTATACTATACAAATACATGTCTCATCCGTTTTTCAATTTTTTTTTTGTGAAATCGTCATTAGTAAGAAGGGCGCCACTAATTCTTGCTGTGTTGATGTACAATTTTTCGTTTATCTTGCAAAACAAGATTTTATTCATGGAAGTTAATGAAATCTACAATTTCATTCTTATCATTTTTATTGCAGAAGTTGAATATTGTGCTCTACTTCTTTTTTACAATATTAAAAAGAAACCTTGAGCACGATTATCGGTAGTATTTTTCCCACCATTAAAAGTAGTTTTAACACTTAGTTATAGTTGTATTTTTATTTCATAGTTTCAAGATCTGAAAATAAAATGAAAAATAAATATAAAAACCAATACTAAAATTTGCATTTGGTCTTATATAAATTTTTTAATTAAAGCTGAGAATTGTCGTTTAAAATGTTTGCAATACAATTACATATGTATGTATATCTAATTTTCAATGATCGCCACGAAATGTTGAAACCAAATAAAATAACATAAAATATGATACCAAGTAGACATTTTTATAATCGCATATATGATTATACCAGAGCTAATTAGGTAAACCTTTTCAACAAAATAAATGTATAATCCCAGCTGCACCGAAATTAAAATTACAGCTTTTCGTTTCTAAAGACTTTTTATTTTGTAAATCTTTTCTTTATATATGTAAGATTATTGAACTTTACCTATATATGTGTTCACATACGTATAATACATACAGAGTTAGTACGTTCATAAAAGAAAATTACACAATTACCTTTTTTCGTTATTTAGACTAAAATCAAAATCATTTACATAAACTTATTAAAGAATCTAGAAACATACATGTGTACACAGAATCATTTATTTATTTACTTTTGGTTCGGTTTCGTCTACATTTAAAATTTTCATTTGCTTAAAATAATCAAAATCAACAAACAAATATCAGATTTTCTTTCGATTTATTTTTTTGTATTTTGTTTTTGTAATCTTGTGTGGTTTTTCTAGAAAAACTAAATGTAATCAAATTTTCGAGATCTATATTTATCGATACAATTTTGTTGTTCGTTATATTCGATATTTTGTAAACTTCTTTGAACCACATTTATAAGAATGGGTGACCATATTATTTTATGAAATATAAAATCCTTTAATCAATATTTGTATATTTTAAAAAATATTTCAAAATGAAAACTAGCTATATACAATATTTTATTGAAAAGGATGGCGGATTTGATCATTTACCACCACCCGTTAAATGGGCGACAAACTTAACAAATTTGCTATATTTTAAAAAATTCTAAACGCAAACAAATTCGAAAACATCATACATTCTCGAGCTAAATGGTTCGAAAGTTGATGGTACAAAAAGGGTACCTCACTATTTCTCGATTGTGTTTCTTGTTTGCATAAAACGAAACAAGTAAAAAAAACTGATATGTAAATTTAGCTGATGTTGATGATAGTGATTGGTTCCAGCAGAATAAATCTAAAAAATACACAACAACTACAACCAAAACGTATTTTATATTAAATAGATTGTTCTGTGATTTGCATTAATAAGCTTTTTCGTTTCGTATTTTTAAAGGGTTAAATTCACTTCTCATTCTTAAATTCCGTGAAATAATATAAAGATATAATATTTTCTTAAAAATTCAAGCAAGTAGAAAAACTAAACGAGTAAAAATACGAATTGTTTAATTTACCTTTTTTTTACAAAACCAATTACACTCTAGAGAAAATATCTAGTCAATCAAATTACAATATTTTTTGCTTTTTTTTTTTAATTAAATTTTTATTTTGTATTCGGTAAATCGGTAATCTAAATTTTTCTCGTCTCTATTTTAATGCGAGCGAATATTTTTTGGAAAAAATTTTGGTGTGTAGGTACATTTAACCGAAAAACAATTTTTTGTTTCGTTCACCTTAATTTATAACCAAAATAGATTAAGAATACAAAGGAAAATTATATTAGAAAAATGTAACAAAAAACAAATGAGATTTCGTTATATTAAAAAAATAAAATAAATTAAATGAATTAATTTTAGCGAAATTGAAAAATTTCATCAACTATAAGATAAAATGTAACAACGAAAAGTATATATAAAGGTTTTCGTATTTACTTACTAGAATTAATTACAAAAATGGTTTTTCGGGGAAATTTTTTGAATGCTTTTTTAAATTCAATAGATTCCAGTACTTGTAAAGATGCCCCTTGACTAACTTTCATCACTTGGAAAATAAAGAAATAACCAATTTTTTAATTTTAAATTAAACTATTTTAATAAATTGACAACTTTGTTGGGAATTTGTCAACATCCAAGTAAAATAATTTTTACGCTAAACGTAAGTTTCTATTTCTTACCTTTTTTTCTAAATGGCGTTTAAATGTTTTTTCATGCGTCGTCGTTTATTATGATGGTTTGGTATCAGTTGAAATATTTTGTGTGCTGCATAGTTTTGCTCAGTTTTTTTTATTTCTTTTAAAGTTTAGCACTAGATTAGTTCATCGTTATATTGTTATTATGAGAATTTCACGTACCAAACTGCCGGCATTGCCTCCATGTAACACAACATGATCTGCTTCTCCATGAAGTACATACCCGCAAAATGTGTTGATTAATAAAGTCGTAAATCATTTGACTGTGTTGGTTCGAAATATTGTGGCCAATGCGACCTGGAATTAGTCTACATTTTCCAATATCTTGTTGATCCTCCGCAAGGTGTGCATTGAAATCGCCCAAAATCACGAATTCTCTGTTTCGAGACATTTAGTTTAATAATAATCAAAGTCTAGTATAAAAAAATGCGCATTATTAGAATTCAATAACCATTGTGAAGTTTCTAACGTTAAAAAAAGTGTAGGTACACAAAAAAGAGGCAACATAAAAGTGTAAATGTTTAAACGATTCTGACGTTAGGAAGTGTAGGTATGTAAAAATTTATATCAAACAACAATTTACAATAAATTATACAAAAGAGGAAATATATAATAGTTTCCAAATTTAAATTTATACATAAGTATAATTTATGTCAAAATATAAAGTTCGGCACAAATCGGCAAAAGCAGCGCTACACTAAAGAAATTATCGCGAAATCTGCAGATGTGCTTGAATGGTGACTATTCGATAACCAAAGAGAATGAAGTGAGCTGCCTAAATATTTGTGTGACATTTCCTGAAATAGATTATGGCTCTGGACATAAAATTTCAAAAATATAATGTTTTCCTCTAAATTCCGCGGAAGCAATGCTACACTATGGAAATTATCCCAACATCATACAGTTATACCAGATATTATTTAAGTATGCTAATACTTGCGGCTTACCTTATACTGCCCCACTTGATTCAATTTGAGTTATCAAGGAAGCACCACGTGGAGGTTTGAATTTTGGACTTCGCTTCCCTTTTTTACAACTTATGTCTAACTTAATTATTTCACTGTATTTAAAGGTAATTTTACATGTTTCCGTTTTGATTATTATCAATCATTAATATTTTGAATAAATCAAAATTGCCGGATTTATTTTTGTTACGGTCGAGGTCTCCATGAGGAATTGCAACAAATCATCGTGTGTCTCCCAATTGCTGTCATGTTTGTTAATATACGCAAGAAAATGACCAGAAAAGGCATGTTTTAGTTCCGGTTGTTGAAGGAGAAGTACGGCTTTTACCTCAAGATTCTCAAGCCCTAATGTGATGTTACTACTAATTTTATTTATTGCGATGTTATACAAATTATTAGTTAGCTTTACATCAACAATGGCTACGGAGCAATTTCTTCTTTCTGTTAGAGGGGATGAAAGTACTTTCTCCATTATAAACGATATTGGACATATATCGTCCAATGAAATATTTACTGTTGTAGAAACTAATGCGGAACTGTTTCAATCGTGATCTGCGTCTGTAAATTTCGAAGTTGCAAAATGATATATAAAAATAAAAAAATGGGTTTTAGACGTTCGAATAAAACCTTTGTAATAATTTACATCCAAAAATAAACAAAAAAATATTTGGGCAACCGAATCAAAAGCGCATTTTTGAAAATCGGGTAAACCCTTCTTCGTGCAAATCGCTATCAGGATCATCAATTTTGGCACTTTCAATTTTCCGTTCAGTCTTGTATTTGTAACGGATGTTATATATTTGCAAGCCTTAGTACAGCACTGCTATAAATAACTGGCTTGAAATGGGTTGCGTATTAAATAGTATAAGATGTATTGTATTGTATTTGATGTTATATTGTATGAATGTATTAGTAAATAAAATAGAAGATAGATGTAACAGAATATCGACAGTACAAGATTGTAGGTGACTGTGATCACAAGTACAATTATGTTAACATAATAAATTATTAAATTAAACGAAACTCAAAGTCTTTAAATTAAGAATACAGCATACCCAGTTCAACCCAGTTATAAGCAGTCAAATGCACATACCATGCAACAGTTTAATTGCAAAAATTGCTCGTATAACCATGTATACGGTAAATGTCCTGCATACGGCATTATTTGTTCTAGATGTCGCAAGCCAAATCATTATGCTAAGGTTTGCAAATCGGTACCGTCTAATACAAAGCAACGTGTATATGATATCGCTGAAAATGATGATGAGTGTTTTATGCGGATGGAATCATTAACACTTGATGAAATTGTGGTCGATTCATTGGGGGGTGCGCAAAACAGTAAGTGTTGGTACCAGAATTTGAATATTGAAAATACTACAATTAAATTTAAGCTCGATACTGGAGCTGATGTCAACATTATACCAATCGAAATTTATCGAAAAATAGTTTCGAGTATCCCAGTTCATGCGACAGAAATTAAATTGGAAGCATTTGGTGGTTTTAGATTGAGTTGTGTAGGTGAGGTGACACTTGATATTGATCATAAAGGAGCTCAGTATCCCACTAAATTTATTTTGATTTCTGATATTAAATCTAAACCAATATTAGGTCTTAATTCATGTTTGCAATTGGGGTTAATTCAAAGACTAGATTCAATTAATAGAGATGAAACAGATGCTTTTATTCAAACAAATATTGATATATTTCAAGGAATTGGTAAATTTCCTGATAAATGTTCACTTCAGTTAAAAGAAAACTCAGTTCCGGTTTCTAAACCCCCACGTAGGATTCCACTAAGCATTCGTAACAAAGTACTAGATAAATTAAACGATATGGAAAAGTTTAACATCATTTCTAAGGTGGATGAGCCATCTGATTGGACTCATAACCTGGTGATAGTCGAAAAGCCAGATAAAACTCTGCGCATATGCCTGGACCCCCGTGAACTAAATAAAAATCTAAAACAGGATCATTACCTCATTCCAACTCTAGAAGATTTCATTGTTCATGTGCAACATATGAAATACTTCTCTGTACTGGATCTTAGAGATGGGTTCTGGCAGCTTGAACTTGATGAAAACTCTAAACGGCTTACCACATTTAGTACCCCATTCGGATGTTATTTATTTAATGTATTACCCTTCGGGCTAAAAACAGCACCTGAAGAGTTTCAGAAGTTAAACTCAAAATATTTCGGGAATTTACCTGGTTGCTTTGTATACATTGACGACATACTTGTTGGTGGCAAAACGATACAAGAACATGATACAAACTTAGCAAATGTAGTTAGTCGAGCTAGAGAAATTAATGTAAAATTTAACCCTAAGAAATTCCAGTACCGTACAGATAAGGTTAGGTACTTGGGACATGTATTTTCACAAGCTGGAATGGAATCAGATCCAGATAGAGTTCAGGCCATCCAGAATATTAGAAATCCTACAAACCGTAAAGAGCTGGAAAGGATCCTAGGGACTTTGAATTATTTGAGAAATTTTATACCCAACTATGCGGAAATGAATGCACCAATACGAAGTCTTCTACGGAAAGATATAAATTTTTCTTGGACTTCTGTTCATTCTAAATTATTAGAAGCCATTAAAGCTAAAATCAGCAAATCCACTACCTTACAAATTTTTCGAGAAGATTTACCCATTGTGATACAGACAGACGCTTCCAAGAATGGCCTCGGTTGTTGTTTAATACAAGATGAGCGTCCCGTCTGCTTTGCTTCAAAAAGTTTATCTGATGCCGAATGCAATTATGCTCAAATTGAAAAGGAAATGCTGGCAATTGTGTATGCCTGCAAAAAATTCCATCATTTCATTTATGGTCGGCAAGTGACTATACATACTGATCACAAGCCACTAGTATCGATAATGAAAAAGTTAGTGTCTGATATCCACTCTAATCGATTGCAAAGAATGCGAATTAAACTTTTAATTTATACGTTAAATGTCGTTTATGTCCCTGGTCGCTACCTTCATGTGGCTGATCTTTTATCTCGAAATTCTGGTGTGGATGATTCCATCGATACGGATTTATCTTTGAAAGATGTGGTTCATTCAATAGAAATTCCGGAATCTAAAATAGAAATTTTCAAAAACGCAACACAAAATGATGAGGTTCTTCAAACTATAAAAGAATATTTTTTGAACGGTTGGCCAACTGAAAAGAAAAGATTACCTGATGCAGTAAAATTTTATTGGGGTCTTAAGGATAAACTATATTATGAGGATGGTCTAGTATTTTATGAAAACCGAATCTTCATTCCCCAATCACTTCGAAAAAAAATATTGGACTTACTACATGAATCCCATTTCGGAATAACTAAAACTAAAGCACGTGCAAAACATATATTTTACTGGCCGAATATGAACACAGATATTGAAAATGTAATTTTCAAATGTAGAATATGCGAGAAATACAAGCCTTCAAATCCATATCATTCGCTTAGACCACATCCCATACCACAAAATCGATTTGAGAAAGTTGGATGTGATTTATTCGAGCATGCGGGAAATTCATATTTAGTACTCATGGATTATTTCTCAAAATGGTTAGAAATAGAACCAATCCCAAGTAAAACAGCAGGTAGTGTTATAACCTCCTTAAAGAAAATATTTTCAATACATGGGATACCAAAAGTTGTCGTTGCAGACAATCAACCATTTAATTCGTTTGAACTACATAAATTCTCAGATGAATGGGAATTTCAGTTTATCCATAGCAGCCCACATTACCCGCACTCTAATGGACTGGCTGAGAAAGCAGTTCACATTGCTAAAACGATTCTCAAAAAAACAAGAGAGGAAAACAAAGATTTTTATTATTCTTTATTAGAATACAGAAGTACCCCAGTGGCAAATCTTGGCTACTCTCCCTCTCAAATTTTACAAAGTCGATTGCTTAGGTCAAAACTACCTATTCAGTCGCAATTACTACAACCTCAAATAGTATATATAGATGAGCAGTTGAAGGCAAATCAAGCAAAGCAAATATATTATCATGATCGCTTGTCGCGAAGGAAAGAAATCTACTTAACTCCTGGTGATAACATAACATACCAAAATCAAAATAAATGGGATCCTGCGGTAATTGTCCGTCAACACTCTGCTCCAAGATCATATATCATTAGAAATGAATTAAATAATGAACTACGCAGAAACACAACTCATTTGCGTCAATCAATGAATGCCCCAAATTTCAGAATGAATAATGAATTGGATACCAACAATAAAAATGAGACGGTTGTTGAAACACGCGATGAGGAGCATTCTACCAATCAACCGATAACACTTTCATCAACAGGTAATCCAAATCAAGCATCTCATTACATCACAAAATCTGGCAGAGTTAGCAAACCTCCAGCATATTACGGAAACTAATTTCTCCTAGATAAGTTTTACTTTTACTTTGGTTTTAGGAGGGAGATGTTATATATTTGCAAGCCTTAGTACAGCACTGCTATAAATAACTGGCTTGAAATGGGTTGCGTATTAAATAGTATAAGATGTATTGTATTGTATTTGATGTTATATTGTATGAATGTATTAGTAAATAAAATAGAAGATAGATGTAACAGAATATCGACAGTACAAGATTGTAGGTGACTGTGATCACAAGTACAATTATGTTAACATAATAAATTATTAAATTAAACGAAACTCAAAGTCTTTAAATTAAGAATACAACAACGGACGTAGCTGACAATTGAACCATTTTTTCAATTTTAGAGGTTTTTTCCTTCATGAGACAAATCTACCGATGCGCAAGAGCTCATGATTCGTGTAGTGGTTTTTCACTATCGAAAACCAACTTTCTACACTTGCGTTCGATAGACGACCCTCAATACCCATTTTAAAAGAATAACAAACTCCCCAAAATGGGATATATGCCATATAGTTTTTGATCGCAAAAATTAAGAAATCTTCGTTAAAAAAATTATTTAATATTTCATCTGTTTGTTGGTTAACTTTTTGTATAACATTTAAATAAATATTATTGTATCTCAAAAAATAAGGACTTCTGCTGAATACTGCTTTCGAGAAAAACGAATTCCTTTGAGAAGACATTTTATTCTGCCGCATCTGAGGGACTAATGTTTGGATCAGACGACCCATTTTACAGTTTTTTCAAGCTAGTAAATGATTGAGACACTATTTGGTGTGAAAATTTCGAGCACAATATATAACTAAGGCCCTTTTCCAAACACCTACTTATTTTAAACTTATTGACTTATTTGACGCCATCTTGAATAAGCCGGTCAAGTCATCCCAAACGATTTTGCTGACTTATTTTAACAACTATAGCAAACAACAAATGTTTTAGTAATTTGTTATTAAATAATGAAATAAAAAAATTAAAATGTACAAAAAAACACTTTATTTTAATGAATTATTTAATAAATATATAAATTGTTGTGGCTGGAGAAGCTCGAAATGCGCATGGTACTATTTTTTGATACCTCTATTAATCCTCCTAATTTTTTTATACCTCTAAAATCTATTAATTATATTAATTTATTAAGACAATATGGTATAATGTCTACTAATGTTAGAAAGTTATTAATAATATTTGATAATTTGTTGAATTTTCCATGTTTACATGATCAAACAAGTTTTCTGCTTTCAAAATAAGTCACCTCGATAACAGACTTATTTGAATAAGTCGGTATAAGCAAATAAGTCGGTGTTTGGGACAGGCCCTAAATGCTTCAAAAATACAATCAATTTTTTCCAAACTGGTACAGTTAAGAATCATACAAAACACATCCAAAATAAAATTTCGCACCTCTGATTTTACGTTATCAAATTTCTGTTTGACTTGTTGAGAAATTATATTGACAAAAAACTACCAACTTTGTTTGCTGGATAGATTTTATTAGAGCCCACGACCAGTCTGTTACAAAATATTTCGGTCGATAAGTCTTCGGTATATTAATCCTTACATCATCCAAGAATCTTTTAATAGTTTCAGCATCGTGCGATGAGGGTATTAGTTCTCCGATATAGGGATTAGTTGCGAATTTATATTAACTACGCCTGCATAATATAGAATCCTCTTCAGCGTTAACTGAATATTTTGGTAACAATTGTACAGTTGATTGTCGGAAACAAACAATTTTAGGTGGATCGACTGATATGTTATTAATATACTTGTTTTTTTTAGATTTAATCATTGTCATTTGGCAGGCATCTATATAACGTCACAATCCATAACCAAATCGTTCGTCTTGAGCAGCTCTGATTTTATTTTACGTATAGTTTGCGAAGGGATGAATGATTGTGCATTCCCTTTCTCAAATAAATCTATACTTGTTTCAGTAGCTAAATCTAATCCAACATTGTGGCACGAAGTCTCTACTAAACGTTGTTTAATTAGTTCTCGTTTCGTACCTCGTACTTGTTTGTACATGATTATGTCATGAGAAATACACGCCTCACCGTTGATATCCATTTCCAAAATGGAATTATATTTTATTATAAATTTATATTTTTTATCTGTGAACAATTTGCAGTGACAGTAAACTGTAAACAAATCTTGTTTTTTTCCAATTTCCGAATTGTTTCAAATAAAACCACACATGGATTGCCTGCTTCTACTAAACATTCGTCGATTTTATTACGAATATCCTCGCGGTTTAAAGTTTTAATATCATTGGATGCCGTGGTAAATTTAAAGCTGCTGGTTAGTTTGTATGAGTGGTGTCATAAACTTTTAAGGTTTGTAGTTTTTGAAAATCGTCCATTGTCTCAACTTCTGAATCGGGATTTAATTCAACTGCTGGTTCTTCAATCTACCAATCAATATGATTTTCTACTGAATTGTTTTAATTTGAGATTAAATCAAATTCAATTTTATTCTCTTGGACGACCATTTCAAGATGTTTATCATTTCACTCCGAACAAAGTTTTACAACCAATTGACAGTTTAATCCTTTCTCGATTTGTAAACCATCAGCATTGCTTATATTCATCCTGTTAAACGCAATGGTTGTCACGGGAACAGGGGCCGTTTAAACTTATAATTATACTTTTTCGGTGACGCACATCTCCAGATTTCGTGATCCAAAGTGTAGAATTGCTTCCGCGGAATTTAGAGGAAAATATTATATTTTTGAAAATTTATGAGCCATAACCTATTTAAGGAAATGGAACACACATATTAAGAAACCCCACTTTATCCCCTTTGATTACCGTATAGTCACCATGCGAGCACATTTCCAGATTTCGCGATTCCAAGTGTAGCGCTGCTTTCGCCGATTTGTGCCGAACTTTATATTTTGACATAAATTATACTTATGTATAAATTTAAATTTGGAAACTATTATATATTTCCCCTTTTGTTCAATTATTTTTGTATAATTTATTGTAAATTGTTGTTTGATATAAATTTTTACAAACCTACACTTTTTAACGTCAGAATCGTATAAACATTTACACTTTTATGTTGCCATTTTTTTGCATACCTACACTTTTCTTAACGTTAGAAACTTCACAACGGTCTCAATACAGCGGGGTCCATGAATACAGATTAACAAATTTTCTTGTACTATTGTCTCACACTGTCCCGTGTTAAATTAATAGTGTATATAAAATTGTCATCATAAGTTTCGTAATATATTTATGTAGTATCTAGTGCATTATTTTCATATTGACACCACAAAGTGATTTATTACACCATAAACAATAATAAAATCATAAAAACCATCATAATTTTAAACATGCAGCTGAAAGAAATGCTTGTATAAATTAAATTTTAACATGCATAATTAATTTGGAAATATTTGTTGATTCATTAATTACTTCTGTCTAAATTTGTATAAATTATTTCAATTAAATTTTTCAATTCTCTTTTAATATGATGCGCGATATCGCATATTTCTTTCAGATTCCGTTACGATACAAGTAAAAAACCTGATAGGATGGATAAATATTTTGAAAAAAGATAAGATTATTTCATCATGTTAAAGCATGTTAAATCTCAAATTACCATATTATGCCTATCTTTTAATCTGTAAATTAGCAGATAAATTACTTATATTTGCCTTTATTAATTAACCAATTATGAAAAATATTTAGTGTTATAATGAATTCGATATAAGAACGGAGCGATGTGGGTTGTTGGCCCCATTCTGACTTATAAAAATTTGTTAACCCATGTATGTCTATTAATGTATTGTAAATGTATCCGATTATTACTATACAAACACAATACAATATGTATTATAATATAATTGTACAGTGCGACACTTATAACCATGAAGCTTTTCTTGGGAAATTTTGTTTCCAAAATAAATAAAAAAATTTAGGGGTGAATATGTTGTGCCAACACCCGACTTTCATTTAACACTTATGTATATTATTACATAGATATCAAATACAGACATTTGACTTTTAAAGCGAGGAATTATATTTGCCGGGCTTTTGGTAAAACTCTCTTGTATATAATCAAAAATCATTATCCCTTCTTAATTTTCTGAAAACCAACAAGGTTCGGCCCTTGTTTAAAATTTAATCTCTAAATTTGTTAGAAACTTTTAATTCTTTGTCGTTTTTTGTAAATGAGAAACTATTCTACATCATTGCAAAAATTACGAAAAAAGCTCCGTAGGAAGCCACCACTTCCGGCACACTGATATCCATTAAATTTTACAAGGATATCTCATTTAATCGATAAAGGATAAGTATGAAGTTTCATTCCAATCAATCAATCCGCATGGGCGGCGTACAGGGACCGAATTTTTGTAGAAAAATTGTTCTTGTCAAAAAATGTCACTTCCGCTTAAATTTTGAAAAACTGATCACGACCGGTATTCATTCAAATTTAATTTAGAACATTTTAATTCTTTTGTCGTTTTTCTTGTGAATAATATAATTTTCAAAATATTGGCAAAAAACTTAAAAGCTGAAATGGAAGCTGCGTCGCCAAGGCATGTATAATCTTTTTTTTGTGTAGTGAGAAAAATCCATCGTTGTAGCAGAGGTGCAATCAAACTAGGTGTGATCAAAATATTTTTATTTCTCCCACATCGCCAATATGTGTTCCTTCGGCGGATGTTTACAGATGGCGCTGTAATAACGATAATACATTTGTTTTCGCTTTCTCCTACTGAGAAAATATGCATACGATTCTGCAATACCTTTGAATTAAAAATAATACGTTTTCTTTGTAAATACTCGAAATTAGTCTTAAACAAATTGTATTTCTTAAATTTTTAATTACTGAAAAATGACTTGTCAAGTAACTTCTATTATCGTAACCTAGGAACATGCGACTAAATCTGCTTTCATTTGAAATAAATGAAATAATTGTTAATAAATGTTTTTTTTTGTATTTTGTTTTAAAAATATCGATTCAGTTCGACGAATATTTCGAAAACCAAAAGACACGTTTGCGTTAGGCTATGTAGAAGCTGGCCTTAGTCTTGATAATGCTGTCACTCCTTAAGCTTCGTATTTTCTGGATAGGATTCGGTCACGTGCTTCATTTTACGGGACTGTTAAACAACTTACTACTGATGGAAGTGTTCTTCCTACTACTACCATCCGTATCATGTGTCTTTACACCAAGATCTTCATGGCGTTGATTTCAAAAATCGGGTATGTTTTTGTCAGTGAGCACGTGAACAAATACAGCAAAATTACAATTTTTTTCGCTACGTATTGTTCTCCGACGAGTCATCTTTTACAACATGCATTACTGCAGTGTTGAAAATCCACACTTACTTCGCCAATTGGAACATCAGCGTCCTCGGACCGTCAACGTGTGGTGTGAAATAATTGGCAACAAACTCATCGGCCCCCACATTATTGAAAGCAACTTGAATGGTCAAATGTACCGAGACATTTTGGAAAATGAACTGCCAACATTATTTGAAGAGTTTAGAAATGCGACAGAATATGTGGTTTCCACATGATGGTTGTCCAGCTCACTATTCGTCTGATCTATCGAGATTTCAATGATCGCTGGATCGGTAAAGCTGGTCCGGTAAATTGACCTGCTAAATCACCAGATCTCAATACTCCAGATTTCTTTTTTGGGGCTTTCTCAAAGACAAAATTTACCAAGAAACACCAACAAAATGTGAGAATATGATTAAGTGAATCATGAATGCTTTTGAAGAAATTCAAGCAGACGCGCTTCTCGGTTGTGTACATTCATTTGAAATGCGGATTAATGCAAGTTAATCAAGTGCATTGAAGTTGAAGGCGATCATTTTGAGCACTTAATTTAAATAAAAGATGATGAGGCGAGGGGACTCACGTTAATCAAGCACCTCGAATGGAACAGAAAACTATTTTGTCCACGTCGTTGGCCCTGGGTTACGCTAAAAGTACATTATTCACCAGCCAATTACATTCCTACAGGTAACAACTTCCCAGTTATTCAGATATTTTTAAGACAAAATACAAAAAAATCATTTTTCCAATACTAGTCGTAAAAGGCATCATTATTATGTGTTTTAGTCTGAGAAACAAAAATTTTTCGGCTAGTGGTTAATATTATTTTATTATTGACCACTAGTCTATAATGAAAAATGAACACTAGATGTAATGAGATTAAATCTATTATTCCCCATATTGATAAATAACAAAACAAAATGCAGTGTCGTTTTAAATTTTCGCTTACTACAATTCAGTAAAAAATTCTTGCTACTTCGACTTAGTTTATATTATTAAAGAGCAAGTGTTTCCATTATCAAATTATTTTTCTTATCAGCAACAACCTGTAACGGTTGGTGCGCCTCCTACAACTAGTAGTGGAAAACATAATATGTACACCATACGCTTGAGAAGTGCCATCGCGCTTAAGAAGACGCTCCGCGTCTTAGGTTATAAACTCGCTCGGGCTATAATAGCATACTTCTCAACTTTGGTGTAAATATATACTATTTACTATATTTGGAAGCATATTTCATCGCATGTTCCTGGGTTACGATAATAGTAGTTTCTTGACTAGTCGTTTTTCAGTAATTACAAATTTCCGAAATACAATTTGTTTAACACTAAATTCGAGTATGTATTTACATTGAAAACGTATTAATTTTAAATCAAACGTATTGAAGAATCGTATGCATAGGTTTCCAGTAGGAGAAATCGAAAAAAACAATATCTTTATTACAGCGCACATCTAACATGAATTGAAAAAAATGTCGCAAAGAAATCGTACGTACTTAAGCCCTATAATTCGAATCTGCAACAAAAAATAGGGGTTTCTCTTTTAATTTCAAAGTTACCCCCTTCCCGCCCCACCTACAAAAAGGGGAGAAGGGGTACTAATTTTAGCAGTATTGTATACCCCCTCCCCGAAATGATTAAATTTTGATAATCGACCATTTTTTCGTTTAGCGTGTTTATTTTCCGAGATATATTTGAAAGTTTCAGCTTAAAAAAAACTTCCGGTGTCTATAGCGAACGGAAATTTTTATTATTATCATATTTTGATATAGGAAAATAAAATGGAGGCTGTATATAAGCTAGTGGCCAAATGTATTTAAAATAAATATACCACACCTAATTTCTAACTAAAAATTTTAATTTTCTTAAGCCGAATTTTGGAAGAAAATGTGTTTATCGAAACTTGCTCTTTTCGCTTATACAATCTGAAAACCAGATAGAGTTACTAATTTTGTTACTAATTTAATTTAGCATTTTTTTGTTGTTATTGTGTTTTTCGAAAATGTTCTAACGAAAAGCCTTCTATGGAAATTGCCAGTTCCAATGGACAGATTTCGGCCAAACATTACTTTCAGCGAAAGGGCTTGAATATGAAGATTATTGCCGATCGGTTAATCCGTCTGGACTATGGCGCGCCAATAGATATTCAGTCTGCACTAAACCACGCATATACATGCAAACACCCAGAGATTTTTTAAAAGCTACCTTTTCTGACTTCGGTGATATACCCGACAAACAATTTTAATAATTTAGTCCAAAAATTACCCAAACATGGACTGACGACCGAGTCGGTGATTGTCTGACAACGGTACCATGAAATACCTGATTTCTGGAACACCTTAGTCAGGCAAAATATCCGAACGAAGTCCGATGTGGGTATTTTACAGTGTTTTATCCCGTATTGTGTTACGCCTTATATTAGCGCATGTATCGGTTATTTGCTGGACGAATCCACCAACAAATAATTGGTCAATATTGAAGAGATATATCCGTCAAAAATAGGTCAATTTAAGTGTGAAATTGTGGATATTATTATTAAGAAGATTTCAGGTACCATGAAATACCCGATTTCTGGAACACGTTAGTCAGTTAAAATATTCGAAAGAAGTCCGATGTGGGTATTTTACAGTGTTTTATCCCGTGTTATGTTAAGCCTTATATTAGCGTATTTTACGGTTATTTGCTTGATGAACCAATCAATAAATAATTGGTCAATATTGAAGAGATATATCGGGCTTATTTGAGGGATTTGTCACGACTAATATCCAGATTATTTTTTAAAATATTCGGCACATTTGAGCGAGCACTTATTGTGAGAAAAACTATAGGGAAAATATTTTAATTCATATATTAATTCAGGTGTTTATTACGGTATTTATAAAATATTATATCTGATTTACAATTTAATATCATATTGATATTAATTTAAAATTTATTTAATTTCCTGTGTACGGGATTTGTTCACCGTTGATCTTTTCAGGTATTCCTGTACGCCCTTTTTAATTTGGACATGGCTAATTTGCAAATCCCTTGCCATATAGTTGACCACGAGCTCTATTAAATTTAATAATAGAGAATGATCCGCAAAAATCAGTTTTGATACTTCTGAAAAATAAATATATATGTATATACATGGATTAGTATATGTAAATAATTTAACAAGAACATTTAATAAGAACACTTATACGCTTAAAATATAAACTTTACATCCCGACAAACACTGTTAATAATAGTTTTTACGCGTCAGGTAAAACAAAGGAAACTTATCTGATATTTTCTCTATGCTCTAAAATCTAAATACATTACAAAAGTTATTTTCTAAATAATTTTTTTTTTTTTATAGAAAACACGGGAGATATAATTTTAAATCGTTACCAACAATAAATCAATTATATTAGTAAAAATTTTCAACAAACGATTGAAAGTGATAACGATAAATAATCGGTCACTGCTCACAATAAATTTCACGCGTCAGGTAAATCTATGGAGAAATATCCGATATTTTTTTAATGAGATCTAAAAACATAACCAAAACTATTCTCACATTTAATTATTTTCTAAATGAAATTACTCGATAATTTTAAATAGATTACCAACAAAAAACTACTACGTTATACTATCTAGTCCTAAATTTTTTACAAACATATTAAAAGTGGTATGTAAGCAACATGGAATAACATGTTCGGGTAAAATTAAATAAAATTTACCGACGAATACCCAAATACTCACAAATACTTGTAAAGGATTTCACTACAATATCTAGTACTTTTAATTTTCTTAAAATATAAAAAACGAAAACTCACCTTGGTTTGGAACACTATAAAAATCTTTAAACCACTTAACACAACAATAAATTTTACTTTGATTTCCACAAAATATACTATCAAAAATTTTCGAACGTCCGCTTAGAAATATTTTTGAAGTGCATCTAATTAATAAAAAAATTGTATGACATAATTAGACGGCAACACAGACACACTTATAAATAAACAAAATTTTGGCGGAATTTGTATGTTCTTTTGTTTTATGTTATTAAAAAAATCGCAATGTATTGCGAACTCCTGTAACAATAAAAATTTTAATTTTGTCTCGGCACTTTTTCGTTTAGAAACACGTGTATAATTTTTTTAAATTTTACCTGAGTGTCGGGTAAAATGGGACCGATGTAGCTTTTTTTTGTCCCGTCTCGTTTTCGTTTAGAAATTCGTGGATTATTTTTTTTATATTTTATCCAAGTGTCGGGTAAAATGGGACCGAAGTAGCTTGTTCGGCGAGAAATTGTTTGTCGGGATATGTGAATGGTAAACCTACAAAATTCTCGAGGTTGAAATTGTTCATGAATTTGATTTTACTATATCGTTGGTGCACAAGAAGAGTGACAGCTAAATATTATATATTGTATGGGAAAGAACGACAGAATGTTAATTCCAAAAATAACCGCTAGATTGCAATTGTGTTGTGTGAAAGTTATCATTAATCGCACAAAAAATCAAAAAAATTTAAAACACTCTCTTGCAAAATCCGCTTTTTTGAATTGTGTCACTTTTCTTGTGCATAGGCGAAATTTACTTAAAATAAATTTAAATTATAAAATTTTGAAATATTTAAAACTTTTTACATAAAATATTTAATAATATTTTTTTTATTTCAGATATTGTGAGGGGATAGCAATATGTTGAAATGGGATTTATGATAAAAAGGTAAGTGTATTAGTCGTAAATTATTTGACATTGATACAAGAAAAAAGGTTAAATTTTGATTTTGATCAGTACGTGATCATGTATTTATATCCCTTTTGCAACCAAAAAAAATGGCTCTATTTAAGTCCAAACCACACAAATGTGTGAGAACAAAAATCATAGTATGTAATGGCGTTTTTGATAAAAAATTTCGCTTGATTTGAAGTACAACCAACACAATTGTATGAATAGTTATAGTGTTTTTTTCGGACGAAAATAAGTTTTAAAGGAATGCACAAATGTGTAAGTTGGTTGAAAACACATACAAAAATAAATTTTTGAAATGGTACTTTTGCCGTAGCCATACACAATTGTGTTACCGGGCAGGAAAAGGCACATGTAAAGTTTCTTATTATCCTTCATATGGCATGTCCAGTTTTTAGATTATCCGTTACTCATTAAGTTTCGACGTTGAGACCTAGATGGCGCATCTAATAATAATTGTATATATGATTTTTAGAAAATGCCATCCTTCAAATAATAATAAGTTTCCTTATAGGAAAATAAATTTTCTAAACAATTAATAATGTTATTAAAAGTTTAGTTTAGTGTTTTATTTTTATCGATTTCAGTTGATTTTTTTTTGTTGTAGAAAACAAATATTTTTGGTATAAAAAATGCGTTCGGCTGAAAAATATCGGCTGAAAAATGCCGGCAGATACAAAATGTCGGCTGATAACCTTAGGCTGAAGCAGGGAATCCAATACCCGGATTCCGATCAATTTTTAACTGTATTAAATACCGGTTTTCAAAGGTTACATACCGGTATTTCGGTATTTCTATCTTTACTTTTTTATGAATTTTTTATCATATTTTTATCATTTATCTATACTTTTCTCAATTTTGATTGGTTTCTTAAATATAGTGATAATGATTGTTTACTTAACATTTGTAAGTAAATAAAAACGCGATTATATAGATGTGTGTTAAACTGTTCCGGTGAAATTAAGATTACATATATATGAAAAGATGACAAGCACAGAAAATTAACATTTGTTGGGTTTTATTTCTTTATTTATCATTCTTTCTACGACTTCTACGTTTGTGGGATGTGTGTGAGCAAAAACCCATATAAAAAAAGAAACTGTAGTTATTTGTTTTACTTAACTTAGTTTTTCAGTTATACAGTGAAACCTGTTGAGTTGGACACCTTTTTAAGTTGGTCAACTGGCTAAATTGGACGATTTTGTTTTGCACCAACTGGCTAAGTTGGACGATTTTGTCTTGTCTAAAGCTGTTAATTTTGATTTTTATTTAAAACCTTTTCAAGTTGGTCACCTTTATAAGTTGGCCATTTTTTGCGGTACCGTGAGTGTCCACCTTACACAGTTTCCACTGTACTGCAAGAATAAACAAGTGAGAACGTGTCTTTTATAGTACAATCATAGAAAAATAAGTCAACCATAAATTTCTCATTTGTATAAAATGAGAGATAAAAATGAAATTCCAATGTTATGATTGTATTTGTGATTTTACATTGTGCGCAATGTAAAGTCACAAATACAATCAAGACATTGGAATTTAATTCGTTTTATACAAATGAGGAATCTATGTTAAACTTATTTTTCTTTGGTACAATCCTTCAATCTATCTACATATTTAAATTTTTGAAACAATTACATGGTTTTTTGTGAAAATATTTAATTAGCACAACTTTGGTAAGTTTATTCAAATTAAATTTAAATATCAAAATTTTTATTAGACATATATAATTTTTTTTTTTTAATAATTTAGTTTAGCCCATGGAGAGTCCGAGCATGAAGTTTGTTCATACTCGGATCATTCAAAAGGCAGAGATGAAAATTCGGTCTGGCTTTTCTTTCTCAAAGAAGAGAAAGGAGGTTACGCGAAACGTAAGAAGTGTGCAAATATTATAAAAACAAGAGGTGGCTCGACAAGCGGGCTCCATACACATTTAAAGATCAAACGTGAAGTAATGTCACGAAAACGAGTTGCTGTTGAACCTGTAGTTGGAGCTATTTCAAAATCTGATAGCGATAAACCTTCTCCAAGAATTACAAAGTATTTTAGAAATACCAAGGACGGCTCACTAGCAGCGATCCTAGCTAGAAAGGCAGCACGCTTTCATTCAGAATTTTTATAACAACTGATGATCTTCGAAAATCACTAAAAGCCTTAAATTTAAGTGATAATCTTCCAAAATCGATATGTGGGCCTCTCTAATCATCGATATATAAGTGTGATTCTTCATTCGGAATCAAAATTTTGGAATTTAGGACTTCTCTGAATCAATGGTAGTTTACCTGCAGTAAAAGGTGTTTCAGGTTTAAAAGACAAATTGAATCAGAATGGTTTGTAATTGGAAAAGAATATCGTTTGTTTATCAAATGACAGTGCTGCAGCTTTGCAGAGAGTAGGCAAATTAGTACCGACTGCTCAGCAATTGTGTTTGGTCCATGCGATACAACTTGCGGTCGTATATGTTCTTTATAAAAGATACAACTGAAGATAGAAACAGCAGTCCTAATGAGTGAGTTTACATTGACTCAGATTCCGAAACCGATAAGAGGATGAATTAGTAATAGATTACGAAATACAGAGACGAGGTACAGACATGACACATAATCAGCTTGGTCCGCTCATGCAAAAAGTTAGAAAAATTGTGAAAATATTTAAACGTTCACCAACAAAAAATGATACACTACAAAATTATGTAAATCTCGAATTTGGTATCGAATATTGCTTAATCTTAGATTCCAAGACTAGATTGAATAGTCTATTAGTAATGCTCGAACGTTTTCAAAAATTAAAATCAAGCATTCATAAATCAGATATAGATTTAAAACTAGATATAAATTTTACTGATGCCGATTTTAAAACAGTTTCGGCCACAGTCTCGGCACTTTTGCCTGTAAAATTAGCTATTGAGTCACTATGTCGCAAAGACGCCAACTTACTTTCTGCAGATACGGCGATCACATTTATATTTGATAGGCTAAGTGAAATGAAGTCATCATTGAGCGAAGAACTTATTATTGCGTTGAAAGAACGCATACTTGCAAGAAGAACGAAAATGTCTGATCTAATTTGCAATCTGCATAAAGCTCTATAGGAGATGATAGTCAAAAAGCGGCCACAAAAAAAAATACAAAACTAATAAATTTCAATTGTCCTCGTGTATAATCAAGTAAAAGCAAGTAATCTCAATTTACTGTTGGGTATTGTGAATCAAATGGGACTTTTAAATCAAAACACGGCTCCTGAAGAGCGGGCATATGAAGTTATATATTCAAAGGTCGGTGAGGTTGAGATTGATGAAACAACAGAAAAGTCTGAAAATTTTTTGTAGAAGCAGTTACACGCAGCCATTTTGAAACAAAAAAATGTTGAAGTCGGAAAAGTACCAGAGCACGCAGGGTGTCCAACCAATTGCCTAAAAATAGAAATAAGCCCGTTTGAGGGTGAAGTTGTGCGGGGAAAATGTCTCCAACAGGTTTACGAGCTTCTAACTGTTCTTAAAACCAGCGTTGAATCCGAAAAAGCTTTTTCTGCGGCCGGTGTAATTTTAAATAAGTTGCGATGCAGAATGGATGACATAACTGGATGCCTTTTGTATTTTAAGAGGGTATTTCAAAGGAGATAAATGACGATTCGATAAGTATTCTACAAAACAGACCAACAAAATTTTTATTGAAATATATTTTAATAAATTGTGATTTTTAAGTTCTTTCTGTTTAATTTATTTATTATTGTAATGAATAATTTTTATTAATTTATATTGAAAAATAAATTTTTATACATTACTAATAAAAATATGAATAATTTTTGAAAAAAGTGTAATTCAATTTTCTTTGAATACCGGTTTTAACACCGGTATTGTAATTCTTTAATACCAAAATACCGGCTGAAGCATATTAATATTTGACATTTCATATTATATTTTCGGCTGAGATAGCAAAGGCACTATCTGCATTATTGACTTTTTTTACTTTCGGCTGCGGAAGCTATCGGCTATTTTTTATATAGCATCATTTCTACATTGCTATCAGTTCGATACAATTCTGTTAGTTAGGTACTCGCTATAAAAAGTAACATCTGTCTTTTTAAAACGAGACGTAACGACAAACAGTTTCGCCATACTGTTAGGATGGTGTATGTGTCGATTTGTAACTCTCCAGATTCATTGCCGCGAATAGCTAGAAGTCTAAAAGCCTTATATTTATCTTTATGGTAACAAAGGCTAAATATATTGAAATGGTCAATGATTTAATAACCGAATCATTTATTGCTGCACAAACAATCTATAAATCTAAGTTATGTTCAACATGCATTACACCTTAAAATTGTTTAATTAGCATTGCAAAACGTAATCGAATAGTAATACTATATGGATTAAGAGGAAAGAAAACGATGCCATACCATGTTGGCTCGATATAATAGCCTCTGTTTTTTTTAAGAAAATTTAAATTTATACTTTCAAATCCAATATTTAATCTATCCGCTATGCTAGATTTATTATGAGTATTAGCGATCCATTCTCAACTTTCATAGAAGTATAATTTACCCGAAGGACTGCGCTAATGGCATCAACATAAAAACATAATATTTCAATAAAAAAAAATCATTATAAAAATCAATTTAAACCATTTTTACCTATAGCTATATGACTCACTAATTATTCTGTGCCTATTGTAGATAAACGACGCATCTATATCCGCTTTACTACAGATATCTATAATGTCTAAAATATATTTTGAAATGCATTTGTTCTATATTTTATTTGTATTGAATATAGTTATGTTGGTTCAACCATGGTAACTTTCACTCAAATATATACATTCGATAAAACACTTTTAAATATCAATGTCATAAAACTGTATATATGTGGCAAAAGGGCAAGCACCTTATAGTGAACACACATACATATTTCTCTTTTTAAAAATCAATAAATTTACATATTACTCGAATTACAAAACACTCTAATTAATCTATTTGTAATTGATGGTCGCACACACCTCCATAATATTAAGTATTTTTGTGTAAAGTCATCAATGAATTTTTTGTATAATATGTAGCTTGATCAATAAAAATTTTTATGATTAAAATAAAAACAAATGAAGGAAAAAAAAATTAGATTTCATATATCATACTGACAACAACAAATCATATTTTATTTTTATTGCATACGATTTATGATTCTATCCACATCCTAAATTTTTTTATCACGATATACGTGCGACGTCTATCACCTGTAACTTTTTTAATTTCGCACAGCATTAAGCGTTAAATTTGAATTTCTTAAAGTCAACTGTATATAAGTATCAGCCGCTATACTATATAGTGACATTGACCTTGATATTATATAAAACATTATATATTATATACGTTATTATTCTCTTTGATCGCGACATGTGTAAAATATACTGTTTTCAATTTATTTCCCACAAAATTGGCCATTAAAAAAATATAAAATATTTTATTTTGCATTTGATATAACCAAAAACGCATCGCCACCAACACCACTATAAACTTTCTCATACAAATACATACTCACAAAACCCCAATACATACTCGATATGTGGTTAGAATGTATTGTGAACAACATTCTTAGATTTGGTATACCTAGATTTTGACGGTGAAATTATTTTATACATTTTTTTTGGAAAAAATTGTAATTGCTTAGCCTACTGTACACTAAATAATATCATATTGGAATGAATTACCTTCCATTTTATGATCATTGATCCTTTGCATAAATCCAATTGGATATGTATTAATTTATCGTGTGAATCTAGTATTATAATTTTAGTTCAGCATAACACTCTACAGATGACACCACATACTGGATAGCAATGAATCGTGGTATTGGTTAAATAATTGGTTACCACCACACCGATGAAAAGTCACATTGTTTATGGAGGCGTGGTTATACCATAAATAAATGTGCCAAAACATTGGAATCACTATACCTAAGCATGTATGGGTACCATGTGGTTTTTAGTTTTTTTTTTATCAACGGATGAGTGAAATTTTCAGATTATAAATTTAGAGATGAAAGCGATTTTATAATATTTAATTTTAACGTTCTTCTTAATTTCTTAATTCTTTGCGTTATTGTACGTCTTGTGTGTGTGTGGCTCTTAAAATAACTTAATAAATTAGTGGATTGTCTCTTTTTGTTAAACAAAATACCAGATTTTTTTTTTTTACTATTAATATTTTATTTTTCTTAACGTTTCGTTTGAAATTTATGTCACCTTAAGAATATTTGTATCTTAATTTAAAATTAATAAAACAATAGTCATATGTTTTGGTTATCTATAACATGAAAATGTTCAAGTGAAACGTATTTTTCTTTGGTTTTTCATGTGTATATGTGTGTCGCGGGGGAAAATCGTATTTTTCTTTTGTGTTAGTGGCTGCGTGCGTATTTTGCTTCAATAGTGTGATTTATGATTGTGTTTGAAAAAATAAAAATAAAAAAATATTCATTCATAAATTATATTGCTTGAAAGAAAATCGAAGAAAAACGAAAAATACCTAAAAGAAGGAAAATGTAATAAAAAAAAATATTTTTGTGTGTTGTTTTGATAATGTTTTGTTGTTGATGATGTAAATTGTATAGTTATAAAACAGAAAATCGATAAACTTATTGGCGGTCTAATTAACCGACGGGACAAAATAAATTATGTACAGTTCTATAAATAAGTAATTTCCAATTTTTTTTGGGCATGCTGTTTCTATAATATCATCATTCACCTTTCGACCAAACTTTTGTACATACATACAACATATACACATGTATTAATTTCATCAGAAGAATACGTTACAATATTCCATTTTCATCAGAGTAATAATCATTATCATATTATCATGCAGAAGCGAAAAAAAAAATCCTTTTTCATTATAATATTTGCGAGTAAAACGAAAAATAACGGTTTTTCATTTTAGATAGTCGATAGTGTACATATATATTAGATATGCTACAGTAAAGAGCACCATAGTTTTATATAATTTAGAACAAAATCTTATTAAAATCACGTTTATCAACAAAAAAAAAAATAAAAAAGTAAAATGAATTTGAAAAGCAAAATTAGTTTTCTGCTTGCTATTTTTTTACAACATTTTTAGATTTTTGATTAAAAATCTAGGAAAGTAAAACGAAAAACTTTTTTAAAAACGAAATCAAACAAAACGTCTATCTAAATTATACGTAACGTATATACTATAAGACAGCATACAGAAAAAATTTTCGTCTTCTAGCAAAGATAATGATTCCCAGAAAGTAAGAAAATTGAAGAATATTCAGTTTTTTATTTCAGGGTAGAAACAAACAATTTGAAACGAAAATTGTGGGAATCAAAACTAAACTGAACATATGTTTTGTTGTTAGAAGGATATTTTTTTTAGTTTGGCATTTATCATAATATAAATATTATTTATCTTAAATATTAGAATATATATTTTACATGTTTTATTTAAAGTTTATAAAAAAGAATTGAGAAAAATTTTCTTTATGAACGACATACAAAGGACATAATAGTGCAGAATATTGGATGCGATCACAAATAATAGATTGAACAAACCATATGTTTAATATTTATTAGCACCAAATGATAATAAAAGTTAAAGAATTTAATTTAGTTTTGTGAAGGCAAAATATTATTTCGTATAAGTAAATGGCTTATGGACAACCTCTTTAATAATTTAGAACTCCACCCATTAAGTAGTCCGCCTTTCTACATAAAGGTATGCAACACATTTACCAAATACTTTTTGAACATAATGTACACCAACAATTTAAAAAAAATAATATATAAGATATTAATGATCTTATGCGGGATATCTATAATGATCTCATGTCATATATTATAAGATATTATGAATATTAATCTAATTGAATATTTTGATTATGCGCATGCGTCATATCAATCACATATGATATCTCGGAAATAACTACGCATGCGTCTTATTAAAACAATTAGTCAACCATTTTATATATTTAGCGGAATTTAGGATCATTTTGTATGGGATTAGGGACACACTTTTCGTGAATTCTGACATAATAACATACATATACGCAAATATCAATTATATATTTAAAGAATTAAGAAGAATTAAGAATTAATTATTTTTTATACCTTCCTTCTACATAAGAGATATAGTTCAACAAAACTCATTGTTATGATTCGCCCTTTAATTTTCATATAGTTGTAGCACGTCATATCATGTGACTTTACAGTCATGTCGTTTACAGTAGTTTCTTATTCTCATATAGTCTTACGACTTCATGTGACATTTCGTCATTCAATTTTTTTCAAGTGACAATCTGTTCAAGTGACAATCTGTGTAGACAATGTTATGTAGACAATTAGAATCATCATTCAGAAAAAATCTATGTTTTCTTTGTTACTGGAACCATTTCACGAACGGAGAGCTTCATTCTTTTCTCACAATCAAAAAATTTGAACCTCACTTTTTCTACGGTAATGTAGACCTTGTTAAAGTTAGCCGAAAAATTCCAGCCGAAAGATAATGCAGATAGTGTCTTGACTATTTTTGAACTCTCTTTATACTCTCGCCCCTATCAATTTTTAAATTCCTATAAACTGAAATAATTTCTCCTTCACCCGAATGATGTAATTCGATCCTAAATTCTCCTAAATTCGAGTTCATTACTGATTTTTGCTGTATTCAAGACACTATCTGCATTATCTTTCGGCTGGAAACTTTCGGCTAACTTTAACAGTATGTAATGTAGCACATTTATTTATGCATATATTTCTTGGAAAATGCAATGATCGGGAAATAATTGGATATTTGTCCTATTATATAGCTGTGTAGTACAATTTAAATGAAAATGATGGATCTCTACGTACAATTAAGTAACCTTGTACACAATGAACAACGTTGTCGATTAAAAAAAAATCGTCGATTAATAATCATTTGGTGAATCTCTCGAACATTTGTAAATTTTAGCTGATCCTAAAAAAATGAATATCGTTAATAATAAAAAAATCCCCTTGTACACACGTTCAAAATGATTAATCACAAACTATTATAAGGTTAATCTGATAAATCCACACAAAAAGTCGTTTGTACAGAAGCCTGTTTTGCACAAGGAACGAATGTTAAAAAGACAATAAAGATGGAGACCGCAGTCTTTTCGAAAATGATCATGCGTCCGACGGCATGTTGCACAGAATTTTTTTTTAAATCATACAGCCTGATTTAGCCTCGTACAGCATTTTGATTATTGATTAAGTCCATGAAAACACATTATAAAAAGCGACCTTTTGTTAAATCCCATTACGGACGAAATTCTATTTTAACCAGAATAAAATTATTAATTTCTAGCAGCGCTGGATACAGAAAATAATCTATACTTCTTTCGAATTGTTTGCCGAATATTTTACATCGCTGTCGGTGTAGCATTGTTACTATACAAATTAACAATTGTTACAGAATCGGACGAACAATTAGGATGAGAGTTATGGGAGTTTCCGGTGTGTCTTAATTAACCGAGAGATAAACGAGGCTCCACCGAGAGTAAACAATATATTTAAATTATTTTAGGATGGAAAATTGAATCGCTTATGGTTATACCAATAATGAAGACATCGGTTAATCAAAATCAACAATGATCATATCAGCTTGTTGCAGCAATGCTGAAAACCTAGTTTTAGTACATAGTGGTGCAATGAAAATTTCAAATAGAATGGAAACTGGAAACAGCGCCACTCTATAGTTACACATATAGGCAGAATAATTTATGCGGGTTCGAGTTGTTATTTTCTACTATATTTTCGATATACAATTTAGATCACCGACGATAAAATTGAACTCAATTATCGGTGAGGTGGAGTTGTACGTGACAATCGTTATACGAAATATTTCAAAAATAACTTTTTTTTTAATATTTTTGAAAACAAATGCAAACAAACTTATGACTCCTGTGTCAAAAAACAAAATTTCCCAGGTCAGAGTAAAAAATTACCAATTTGCCAACAATACTATGTACAGGTGAAATTCATTTAAAGCGTCCGGTTATAGCGACGTAATCTTAAAGTCCCAATTAGTTTTACTATCCTTCCCATGTCAAATGCTTGCGGTTAAAACCACTTTAACTAAAATGACCACCTATAACGAACGGCGATTTCGTTCCAAATTTTGCTGTATTTGTTTTTGTTGTTAAAATGCTTTCAGGCGCTCTAAACTGTATCGCAACGCTTTAAAATTTGCTGTAAAGAACTCTGAACCGCCATAGGAAAATAATAATATGAAAAATTTGAATTTTAAGATTTTTTATTTATGCTATACAATTTTGAGTACTGTTAGATTTCACGGAAAAAAAACTGGTTACAACGAAGAAAAAACTGATTGATTCAAGAAAAATGAGCACTTGATTTTCAGCTAAGATAACTTTTTCATAATGCAAACTTCCAATTTCTTCATTTGATGTTTTTATTTAAATATTAAAACAATATTTTTTTTATTGTTGAAAGAAATTCAATTTCTTAAAGTAAGAAAATAGTATTTTGTAGAGCAAATCGCTTTTCTCAAAATTTTAATATCTATTTCTTCATTAAAGAAAACAAATTCCTGTTTTATGCTAACCGTATCTCAAAATGCAATAAATCGAGGCTTGTTTAAAGAATTATTGCATATATTTGTATGATCTACATTTCTTTCGTTAAGAATCATTTTCTAATAATTAAAATGCATTTTTGTAAGAAATCATTTTTTTTTCTTGAAAGAAGAACGAATTTATAAGTTGTAGAGAAGAAATTGCTTAAATACTTCAAACGCTTTTCTTGGAAAAGCTTTTGAATTTCTAGATTG